>CM062816.1:1804465447-1807078516 GCA_031772625.1 Pinus tabuliformis | reverse complement strand
AATAAGATACATTTAAATATTAAATGGTTGTTTACATTCTTTTATTATAGAAACACCAATAGGTTATCTATGTCTTTTTTTGTTCATTTATTTATGATAAAATAGTGTATTTATTTTCTATTTTCCTATAACATTGTATTTTTATTTATTTTTCATAAAGTTTAGTTTATGCTATATTGTGTGAAGAGAAGTTCTATTTCCAGTAAAAAAGAGATGTTGTAGTAATTGTATATGAGTGTAAACATTTAAATGTCACTTTAACATGAAAGAGATGTTGTAACGCACTTTAAATGAAACATTAAATAAAAATTTATAATAGTAAAAAATAATGAAGCTCAATTAAAAAACTAATATATAGTAAAATTAATAAAACTATTCAATTCAATTTTTAACATTATAATTTTGTTTTTTATAAATAAAATTATAAGAAAAAACCATAAAAAAAACAGTTGAATATTAGAATTTAAATTATATATATATATAAAGAGATTGTCAAAAACATCTTTAAAAAAAAAATATATATAAATTAAAATTTATTTAACAATATAAAATAAATAATAATTTTTATTGATACACATAATATTTCAGAACATTATATTCAAATTAATATATATTTGATAAAATTTTAATAAAATTAAAAATAGAAATATTGTTATCTATCAAAAAAAATCCAAAACTTATATAGTTATAAATAATAATATTAAAATAATATATATTTGTTTTAACTTCAAATTTACCTGAAAAGAGTCCAATAGCTCTGAATAAATATAATACGTTATATTACCTATATGAAAAACATGTATTTACTTATATAATCTACCAAACCTTTTGCACAATCAATTTGTTTCCAGAGGACATTTCTTAATTTTCTATATCATTTTCATCATAATAAAATCCTACTCGAATGGGAGACGACCCAAGACTTTCCATGGAGGCGTCTACTTCGACCCAAACAAATAAAATTGGATTAAAGAATTTAGAAATTCTAATATAAATTAATAAATTAATATTATTATTTAAATATTATTTTTTAAGAATTAGTAATATTTGGTTTTAATAAATTAATTTAAATATTATTTTCTAAAAATTAGCGGTTAAATATAACTATTATTTATTAATATTTTTAATAAATTAATAAAATAATATCATTATTTAAACATTTTTTTCAAAAAATAGCCATTTAATGTAGAGGACACTTAATAGTGTTTGTTTTTAATATATTAGTAAATTAATATTATAATATAAACCATGATTGTTCAAATATAGCTGTGATTTGAAATTATGTCTCTACATTGCTCTCTATTTAAGCATGTGCCATGGTCTACCTCTTCATTCGGTCGTGATGATGAACCACACTTGTTGGTTTGAAATGAGTTAGCCAAAAAATTCTCTCATGTGATTTCTACCGAAAGAATTTGTTTAATTCATTATGGATCATAGAAGCTTGAATACAGAGAATGCTATTTGTATTAAATTTAATAAAAATAATAATAATAGGTTAATTATAATGAATGCTTACAAAAATAGTTTATAAAATATTAAGAAGTAAGAGATTAATAAAAATTTCAGAATATTTTATTTCTATGTTGTAGTGAGAGAATTGTATCACTGTTATTATAGTTTTGTATTTTTAAGAGGTCAAAAAGCTTGTTAGTGTGATTGTAAATATTTTGAAAAGTTGATTTAAATGCTAGTATAAGGTGGATTATCTAAGAGAAATCATTTTTTATATTCCTCCCAAAGGTGAAGGACTTTTTCAACCCATTGTCCTTTGGGAATTAACTAATACCCAATTTCATTATAAATCTCAAGATAATTCATTTTTACCTTAGCAATATTCATTTTAATCTTAATACTACTGAAGATAGATAGATACTTTCAATTTTGGAGATTGAGGTTGTTAACCTTCCTATAATATCTTAGTTTCCTTTATCCTTCTAAATCTTGATTTCCCCACAATTTCTCTTCCAATTTTGAAGTAATAATAATTTTAATATTATCATTATGGTACATAATAGTCTCCCCTTGCTTTATGCCCCGATAGTCTAGTAAGACTGGGGATCCTTATCACTTGAGCTAAAGGTGTAAGTTTTAGCTAGAGTTAAAAGCAATTTTTGTAAGCCCCTTGGTTTCCATGTTGTATAAATTCTTCTTATACATAACATATCTAGTCATAGTAATGCTTTGAAGGGGGATAAGATTTGGCTTCAAATAGGATGATAATGTACGAGGTATTTCTTTGATTTTGAAATTGTTGGTCACAAACTAATTTTGTATTTGCTTATAATTCCTCCATGAGACTTTGGAGATATTACAACCCTAAGCCTCACATTCATATAAAATAAAAGGAGTGACTAGTCTCAAAAAGTGGTTTTTTTAATGTGATATCCAAAGGTTTGTTTCCTCCACGACTCTTTGAAGATATTGTAATCATAAACCTCACATCCACATAAAATAAAAAGAGTGATTAGTCTCAAAAAGGAGTTTTTTTAACTAGATATCCAAAGATATGTTTCCTCCATGACTCTTGGAGATATGATAACCCCAAAACTCACATCCATATACAATAGATGGAGTGAATACCCTCAGAAAATGAGCTTTCTTAATCCGATATCCAAAAATTTATTGACTTCCTATTTCTTTCATGTCTATGGTAAGGTTTCCATTGTACATGTTGTCATATATAAAAGTATCATATGTGAAAATTTTATAATTAATTATTTTGACATTAATTTAGATAGAACTAATAGTCATACCCATCTTGCAGAAGAATTTTTGGAGTATTACTAAGATAGTTATAGATCTTAGTTAAAAGAAAAATAAGAAGAATGATGATTATATGAATGAGTGTGCCACTAATAGAAAGAACATCTTCCAAACATTCTTCTACCTTATCAATCTACATGCCAAGAAGAGTAGGGCTAAGGGAAAATCCTTATGTGACTCCGACATAACATTTAGCTTCTTCCTAGCAATCCTCAATCCTAACCAACTATCACCATTAATATTAATATAGATAACTTTTATATAAATTTATCGGACTGGTAATTATTTTCTCTATGGGCTAAGGCTAAAGAGGGCCGGTGGTTACAATGATTGGATACCCATGTCTTTTTGTGGATGGTTGTTTGTTTATCTAGACTTTGACAATTTGGTGGTGACTCTATGCTCGAGGTAGAGGATACAAGTACCTGGTTGGACAAAATGAAGACACTGTAGTGTGGGAGTGTCTCTAGCATCTGAAGAAGCATTTGTGGCAGTAGACTAGCAAGCTATTACGTTTTCTTCGAAGGATGTTCCCCCTTCTAGCTTTCAATACATTACTAAAATGATATCACCTCTAATGGAAAAGTGAAACCTACGTATTCAGGTTCAGATATGGATAAACAGAAAATGAATGCTCCATGTTCCAATGCCAAGGCCCTACTACTGAGATTCTATTTCCAAATACCTGGTATATTCTCTTTCAATTTAGGAGTGCATAGAAACCATGAACCAAGTTCCTTCCCCGTGCCCCTCTTGCCTCTTTCCCTTATCCAGATAAAAAATAAAAAACTATTAATAATATATTTTTTTAAATCAAAACTATTAAATTTAATAATAGCAAATGTTCAGATATACAACTATATATATATATATATATAATTACATCGAAAGTTTTGATAACTTTTTCAGTATTGTTAATTAATATCTTAACTGAATTAAATTAAATCAAATTTATTATTATTATCTCATTGTCAGATTAGTTAAAAGATAGGTATCAAATATAAGCATCACATATTCCTATTTAGTTGAAACATATTAAGGCCTACTAAAAAAATTAAATTAAAAATGGACAATTTACACATTATACTCATAATGGACAATAATGTCTATGATTGTTTCTCGTTTCAACTTTTAAAATTAGAAGATGGTAAAAATTGTTAATTTACATATTATACTCCTAATCTACAATAATGTGTCTATGATTGTTTCATGTTTCAACTTTTAAAATTAAAACATGGTATCTTTATAGTGTTTTTATTTATAAAATTGTTTTTAAATATTTAAAGGTTTATATATATATATATTATTTATTTATTTATTTATTAGAGATTAACATAAATTATTTAATTATTATTTTAACATATTTTTTTAGATATATAATATATTGTAAATAATATTTTTTCCCATATCAAAATAAATAAAATATAAAATAATTTTGATAAATAAAATAAAAATAATTTTAATTATTTCTTAAAACATTAAACATTGGCTAATGTAAAGACTCTCTCATGGATATCATCTTATGTATGGGATTAGTTTACGCTGATTATTACTTTCTTTCAATAAACATAATAATTTTATTATTTAAAATTAAATTAAATTTATTAATAAGGGCTTTATTTTAATAAATATTTTTAATAAATTGTATTAATTTAGGTTCCTTACCACTTTTTCTTTTAAAAATAAAGTAGTTTTATAATTCAAAACAAAACTAAATTTATTAATTATCGTTAAAGTATCTAATCAAAATATCTACAAATTCTTCTACACAAATAAAATAATATATCATATAAATGTTTTGCATTTCAAAAAAAATTCCATGCCAAAATTATGTTATTTAATAATTCAAAATAAAACTAAATTTATTAAATATCATTAAATTGTTCAATCAAAATATTACCAAATCTTTCTGCATAAATTAAAAAATAAATATCATATAAACATTTTGCATTTCAAAAAAGATTCCATGCCAAAATCATGTTATAAATCTTATATTTATGTCATAAGGCATTCCCCTCTGAAATGAACTCCCCTCTATGTCATTGTGTCTCGACGTGGGCTGTTAGATAGATTGTTAGATGATTAAATAATCATCAGCCATTAGATCATCACTGAAAAACGTTTGAATTAGTTGAGAAAATTGCACTCTGAAGGTACCAGGCAATCATCCACAGGCAACTGACATTTTCTAGCCTTAAGATGGTTGTGCACACGATAAGCTCGTCTGTTATGAGTAGCAACATCTAACACTCGGCAACAGAGTCTCTCGCCCAAGAAACAATGCAACAGAGTTGCTTGACATGAGGTCTGAGGTGACACAAGAAAATTTTATGGGTATATCGAAGTGGGTGGCGGTATTCAGACCATTTTTGTTTGGATTCTTAGATTTTTGGAGCCCAATCCCCTTTTCTCATTCAAGTTTACAAATTTTTGTATCTGCTTCTTGTTTTCTGATTCGGGTTCTCAAATTTTCGTATCTCTGTCTTCTTGTCTGATTTGGGTCAGTAGCAGTTTTTGGTGTGGAAGAAAACTTCTGAAGATGAAGATCAAGTCGTACATTCCTGATTTCAAGCTTGCATTTGAGCATTTCTGTATACATGCTGGAGGGAGGGCAGTCTTGGACGAGTTGGAGAAGAATATACCCCATCAGAATGGTCTGCTTTGTATCTATTTCAATCTCGAGAACGAAACCCTAAATCAAATCTATTAGGGGCATTTCTAGCGAAATTGTGGAAAAGGGTTTCATCCCGATTCGAACTCAAGACCTCCAAGATGATGCACATGACGTTTTACTGCGGGAGAGAGGTGACCCTACTGTTCGACAACTGGAAGACTCAATCATGGCTTGGTTACTCACTTACCCTTGTTGTTGTATTTCTTTTTTTTTTGTATTTCATCAGTATATTGTCAATCTGAGGTCTCGTTTCAAGGGGATTTTGAGTGGTAAAGATGGCTCAAGCCTCACTGCTCCTCTGATTGGAAGAAACCATAGATCACTTGGATTTAGGGTCATGGAATCAATTGTTTTTGGTTTGAATGCAGGGCTGGGATATTTTCTTGTGTTGGCAGCGATGTCTTTCAATGGGGGGGTTTTATAGCTATGATCCTGAGGTTTTTTGTTGGGTATATTATTGGGTATTTCTTCTTCAAAATCCTTGGGGAAGTCGAAGCCATGGGGTAGCTGAAGAAGAAAACACTAAAAGTCTATCTCGGTGCTCGTGAACTTCATGATCATTGTATATTGTTATTTTCTTTTGATTCTTTCGGTTTTACATAATCGTGTAAATAAATTTTTCTGGTCCCTTGCTTCATATGTTTATTTTCTTGAATGGTTTTATTGCAGAAAAGATGAATTGGAAGCTTGTAATTCTTCAGCTTTTTTTTTAGGAGCCTATTGGATATTTGGAATACTCTTGTTTCTCTACTATATCCACTATTACAAATTCATATTAAACCTGGATCTTTAATGGGGGCGAAAGGTTTCAAATACCTCTTTGTGCTAATTGATACAATTGGGAATGGCGCTTACTAGCACAATTCCATATAAACCTGGATCTGTGATCTGCACTGAGGGGCTTCCAATCTCTCTTGGTGCCCCTCTATAGCAATTGAAATCGGCACTTCTTATCACAAATCTAAATTAAACCTGGTTCTTTAATGTACCAAGAGGTTTCAAATCCCTTTCAGTGCCAATCTGTAGCAATCGAGATTGACAACTATTGGTTATATAGAGCACACTTGTTTCTCTGTGATATGGTCATGGATTCAGCCTTTTTTTGGTCTGAATGCAAGGATGGGATATTTTCTCATGTTGGCAGCGATGTTTTTCAATGGGGTTTCTTTTATAGTGCCAAATGACTGAAAATAGCTGCCATTGACTGAAAATCAAAATTAAAAACACACTCAAGTCTAAATCAAGATAAAAAATCACTCAACCTTCTCGTTTTACCAAATATGTTGTATGCTTTAGAGTTCTATGTAAAATCTATGAATTGGGCTTGTGGGCTAGGTAAGAAACTTTATTTGGTGTGAATTTTAAAGACGTGCAGAAATTGAAGACTTTTGCATTGCTTCTTTTTCTAAATTGAGATTGTAGAATAGAGTAGTTGTTAATAACATGGAGAAAGAGAAGTTTGTGCAAGTTACACCTTGGATTGTCTTTGAAAATGGTCAATGGGTTCCTAGTTTACTTCCATTTGGAAATTCATATTATTTAATTGACGTTGTAAGCTACCCATGCAGACTTACACAAGCTATAGTGAGAACATCGGTGTTTAATGAGCATGGAGTTATGCTTGAGCTCTAGGCTGAGAGCCCTGCCACTTCAAAATTAAATTCAGTTGACTTCATAATTATTACTGCTCAGAGTGCCAAAAAATTGGAGTTTAGTATGTCCTGATAAAATATGTTGGTGTGGGATTGCTCTTCTCTAGGGAGGAAGATGTGAATTGTGAAATGCTATTCTTCATGGGAAATAAACTCGTCTATGAACATAATTAAGGATGTGATGAGCTTTCAGCTAGAACAGATATCCTGGTCAGCACACTTGTAGAAGGCTTTCAATCCAAGTACCCACCATATATATAGGAAACAAATCCCCATGTACTTAACAACATCGAAATAATTTTGAGAGCTTCCATTCTGTCATGGAAGAAAGCCACTGATAATATGGGCACAATAGGGAGGGCCAGAGTGCTAATCACATTTGAGAACAAGGAAGAAACCAAAAAGATCAAACCCACTCCACCAACCGAAGAAACCTGCCATCCTATTGCAGACCATATCAATGTCATATAGTAGGCAACTTTCCCTGTTGTGAAACTCTCAGCCTCCTTTTTCATATCTCTGAACTCCCCACTAACAAACAATCCAACTATGCATACCACACTAGCAACTATGGATGTGAAAATTTGCATCTCCAGAACCACTGCAAAGGTCTCCTTCTTTATAACCCTATTGAATACAAGCTGCATCAATGGAAGAAGCAGCCCATAGATGGCAGAAGCTGCAATAGTACAAATGAATCCTACTATGTACTTGGCAGTATTCACTCCCTTAGGCCTGTCACCATCTGAATGAACCGCAAGCAGAATTGCACCCAAAGTCAGCAAAACCAGAGAATTCAGGATATATGGAGTAATTTTCTGCCTGTTCAGTATGAATGCAAATACAGCATTGAAGGCCAGTTGACTTGAACAGAGAAGAGAATAGGTCGAAACAGGCATATAAGAGATACCCCATGAGTAAAGAAGATTGTCTCCAGCTAGAAGCAAGCCCAAACCAACATAAATTAGCACCAATTTGGGTGTGAGCGGGGTAATCTTAGAGGCTTGTTTTCCTTGATAAAGTACCAGAGGTATGAAAAGAATAGGACATCCTACCGATTGCACCAGAGTTGATATCCATCTACTGTTACCACCATCATCAAAGTAATACCTGTTAAGAAGCATAGCAGTAACTTGACCTACAATCATTGACGAAATGCTGAATATTACAAGCACCCAATGGGTCTTCCTTTTTCCTGCAAACATCTTTCTATTGGGGCCTCTTCCTGGCTCTGCATCCCTGATCAAACCAGGGCCTGAAGTTTCAATCTCTTGGATGTCAGAACTTGGAAAGTGAATTGGTTTTCAAGGAACCATGTGCATACTCAATGATATCAAAAATGCATTGGGTGTGTCTTAAGAAGAAATGTGTTCAATTGTTCCTTGAAGGAGAACTAAGCAAAGTGGACGACATGACTAGACATTGGAGGTGTATTATCCTCTAGAATCAAGTAATCGAGTAGGTCAAAGAAATATATTGTATTTCATCACTGGTCATGCTAATGGAAATTTTAGTCGAAGTCCGTTGTTTTAAAACATTGAGTCTTTGAAACTACTGTTTTTAGAACTTCAATAATGTTTTCCAACTTCATTTGCTGGCCATCTTAAAAGTAGCGTCAAGTTTATAGATGAGTCCATTTGTATTCTCAATGTTGGTGTATAACTAGAGTCAAATTTGAAACTTAGGCAAATTCTGCCACCTTCTAGCTTCTCAATAATGAAGAAACTCTTCTCATAATATTTGGAAAGCTAAAGTGTAAATTCATGTACTTGGTAAGGTTTGAATAAATGTTGGTACCGATTCCATACGTGAGTTATTTGATCTGATTGTGTTTGAGATTTACGTCACCAAATAACCAATTTTTGAAGTCTAGCTGCTGAGATTATGTCTTCATTTCTTCCACATTTTACTCATTTGTCAAAGAAGGAAGGTAGGTTTGTGGCTTTGATTCAAACCAAGTTTTGTATTTTAATGAAAACTATGCCTATTTCACTGTCGATGCAGATAATTCCTATGCAGATGACAATCTTACATCACTCAAAAATATTTCTTTTTAGTAGAAAAACTGTTGAGAATACTCCACATAACAACTGGCAATTGGTGAGAAGTGGAGTTGGTTGAAATGGTCAACTTTCATTAGGAGACTTTAAGGAGGCTTTGGGCCTATTAAAGGAGGAACCATTTCCATTGGAGGTAGCATTTTGTAGCTTAGCGATTTAATTGAAGATTGGTGGCAAAGGCTTGTTAAAAAGCAGTTAAAGCTTGGTAATGACTCAGAGGAGCTAGTGGAACAAAACTGGTAGATATGTGGACTCCAGTGATTGTCATTACAGTCTAGTGGAGGTATAGCAAGTCCTTAAGCTTGTATGTAGAGGAAATAGAGTTTGATTCTGTCAAACATATTCTTAGATCCCTATTGAGGTGTTTCATTGCAAAGGCAACAACCCATAAGCCTGGCAAATATAAGATTAGCATTATTGTGCTTTAACCAGCATGAGAAATAGAGTTATTGAGCTTGTAATGTAAATTGTATTGTGTTGAATGAAAGAGCTCTTCAGCCTATCCATTAACGCTGATATAAGTATTGTTGATAGAAATTTGGCAGTGATACCTTTTTTAGTATAGTAGTTACAATTTATTTCTGTTGAAAATAAGAAATCAGTTCATGAAGTGCAACTGCATTATATTAAAGAAGCTAGGATATTGTTAGTAGCGTATTTTGTTTCCCACTCTGTAATTCCAAGTGTTCAATTGCTAGATTTATTCAGTGCCTCAGGGGCATCTACATCAAGTGATTACATCATAGTGAGTTGATCCATTGGTGAGGACAACTCTAGCCAAGCAGATTGCTGGATAAAGTTGTCAAGGTATAGAAACAATGCCAGCTTTGGGATTGGGTAGATATTGTTCTAAACTGCGGAGAGAGCTACATGAAAGAATAGATTAGGGCACATAGAAGGGGATTCCCTGTATGGAGAGGTTGAGGAAGACCATGTAGAGGAGTTGCTAACGAAGATATATAGAGATGTTGAGAGCCATAACAAGAAGGTTAGACGCTATGGAAGCTTCTCAATGAAGGGGAACAATAATAGTAGTAGATTATGAAAATGAGGACATAAGAGGTGGTAAAGGAAGAAGTGAGAGCACATTCATTTTTTTGGTCATATTCTATCTTACCTTGAGGTCGTACGATGGTCATACATGCCGCACATAGTCCTCCTCTCTCCCTAGGTGAGAAAATCGCTTGCTGGGCATTGCCCATTGGATATTGGGCGCTCCATTTGATTGTTAGGTGTTTTCATTAGTTGCCAACGCCTTCTTGGGAGAATGGATGGTTGATTATGGAGTAAAGAAAAGAAAGGAATACAACAATATTTGGTAAAGGTACCATGATATTTCAGTCTTGGGGTGGAGGACTTGTTAGGATAAATCCATATTTCCTTCATGGCATACCAGCCTTGCAGGATACTTGAAACAATCCATATTGTTTTAATACGTTCGGTGTTATTATCACTTTCTTATCTATTTCCATTGGATTTTGAATTTGTAGTAAAAAAAAAATTCATTATGATTATGAGTCCTTAACATATAATTTCAGTGGTCCATGATGGTTATGCATCAAAATTGTTGGTCAAATATATTGACACAAAAACATGTGTATATGCTCTGCCTTTTATTTTCAGGCAATTTCTTAACTAATAAGGATGCAATTTCAATAATCTCATTATAGATGTTGGTGATGCTTTCACTGGTTCCACTAAATTTGAGTTGATAGATGAAAACATGCATTATCTGTATCCTAGACAACTCATATTAGCTTTAACTAATGGAACTTACCTAAGCATATCACGCCTTCCCTGCCACAAAAGTAATAAATGTTTTAACATTATTTCCTTTTTTCCCAATTAATAATTTAGAGTGGGCTGCTCCATTCTTGAGCTAATTGGTAAAAGGAAAAAATGACTTAACTAAATAATTGTTATTCACAACTTTGTTATCTGGTTACTTGTGTGCAGGATACACAGAAAGAGGAGCCAGCTGACTAATTTGGAGGAGACGTTGCAGAGAAAACAAGGCTTGGAAATATTAGAAGAACAAAGAACAGTAGAGATCCTTGTACAATGCAAAAGGAAAATACCTAAGAGCCTCTATAAATACATAGTCGTCTATCCAACATTGAGATAGAAAATAGATTTACAACTTCCACAATGAATCTATGTTCGTAAGTGGGCTGCAAGTCCATTTATTGATCATAACGTATCAAAGCAGCTGCATCCTTGACTGTGACTCAACTGCTAAAACTATGAAGAGAACATTGCAGGCTGGAACATGGGCAAAGCAGACAGAGAGAGATTTGAAGACATAAGGGCCAACGATGTTGAGACTCGAGAAGAGGAAAAACACTTGAAAGAGAAGCTCCAAATGTTCACCCAGAGGATGGAAAAGATGGAGAAGCACCTTGAGAAATTCAATGGGTTCCTAGTTTACTTCCGTTTGGAAATTCAAATTATTTAATTGACGTTGTAAGCTACCCATGCAGACTTACCCAAGCTACGGTGAGAACATCGATGTTTAATGAGCATGGAGTTATGCTTGAGCTCTAGGCTGAGAGCCCTGCCACTTCAAAATTAAATTCAGTTGACTTCATAATTATTACCACTCAGAGTGCCAAAAAATTGGAGTTTAGTATGTCCTGATAAAATATGTTGGTGTGGGATTTCTCTTCTCTAGGGAGGAAGATGTGAATTGTGAAATGCTATTCTTCATGGGCAATTTTTTCTTGCAGGGTAAGTAAGATAGACTAGAAAAGGTTTGGCTCATTGATGGATATTAATATGCATCTTTTAGTGAAAATTTGGCAGTGTCATTGAAGCAAACTAACAATTTTAAATCTCTACTCTCAAGATTGGTTGGTTGCAACGATGCCGAATCCTGGGTCTTTAGACGATTTCCCAAACTCTACAAATAGAATTGGTTTCTTCAATATTCTACTTCCATCTTCTAGATGGTTCTCTATCCAACTCTTCACAAATGAAAATTTGGACTCCTCATCTGATCCAGCAAGCCTTTAAAGTTGAAACCACAGTTCAATAAATTTAATGCAAACTCTACATCATCCAATTGAATGCATATATATTTGAGGAAGTAGATAGAGATTTACTAAATGTCATGATAGGAATGAATAGTTTCAAAATCAAGTCCCAAGATTTGGTTATTGGAGATGAAATCGGTCCCTACAGAGAAACCTATATTGATCTCTTTGTTGGCCTCTCCATAAAACCCTTCCAAACCAACTTCTAGAAGATGGTTTCCATCAATAGATTTGACATGGCTAGCCATCTCCTCTATCCATCCTTGTTTGCTCATCACAGCCAAAGATCTACTATTTTTACTCATAACAGATACACACAATCATTATCAAAATTATTATTTACTATGAAGGGTGATTATTTACAGAACCCACCAAACTATGAATCTAGAAGAGCTAAAAGATGTCAAGTGTCTCACAATGTATATTTTTGTAATTGGGCTTGGCATTTGTGGTTTACCTGTGTAGGAGCAATGGAAGAGTATCAGTGGTGTAAGATGATTTTACATGAGGTGGAGGCTTTGGTTTTACTCTTGTCTGCAAGTAATTACTTTCTTTCATCGTTTTTGAATAAAATGAGAAAAAATGAAAATCCTCATAGAATTCAATTACGGGTCCAAGAGAGCCATAGTGAAGGGTCTGCCATTGTTATCATCACTCACTCAGCTCAAGACTATTCGTTTGGAGAGGTTGATTGTGCCCCTACTTCAAGAGCATAATAAAGTCTTACAAAACTTAGAGAAGTTATCTTTGAGCTTATATGAAGGGCTTGGAAATGTGTCCAGGTTCAATGGCATCTAGTTGAATCTAAAGCTTCCCGTAATGCTATATTTTAACATGGATCATTGCTGTGATTTGGAGGAGCTTCCCCTTGGAATTTGAGACATGTCTTCAGTTCAAAAATGGTCTATCACTAATTGTCACCTTCTTCAAAAGTTACCTAATGATTTTGGGAGGCTCAGTTATTTAAGAATGTTAAGAATATTTGCATGTCTAGATCTGAAAGAGCTTCTAGCATCTATTGAAAAGCTTGGGAAGCTGGAATATATAGACATTTCTCTATGTGAGTGCTTGAAAGAACTTCCTGAGGAATTAGGGCAGCTAAAGGAACTCGAGGAGCTTGACATGAGAGAGTGTTCTCGATTGAGGAAGCTGCCTAAATTAGTTGGAGGGCTTATATCTCTAAATCATGTTATATGTGATGAGAAGATTGTGCAGCAACGGAATTGTCTGAAGAATTGTTCTGCTACCATGGATCTTAGAGTTGAAATTCTAGAAGCACACTTCAGCTTGGATTGACTGGATGGTTAAGATCTCTCTTAAACATGATGCCAAGTGCAAGTAGACTTGTAAGATATCAAGATATAAGCTTAAAGTTTCCTATTAATAAAGTTTGATTCTCATATGGGTGTCTGTTCAATGTTAGCAGATCCTCATATGGGTGACTTTTCAATGTTAACAGTTCAAATTTTTTACATCTAAGTGTATCTTTTTTGGACAAATTTTTGGTTTATGGCTTGCGCTCATCATGGCAAGGTTTCTGTTGTGCAGGATCAGGACGAGTGCACACTGCAAACATGTTATCCATGTTCCACTGACATTATTGGCCCTTCAAATATTAGTTATCCAAATTTTATGTGTAGTGTGTCTAGTCCTACTGGTATAGCTAAATAAATAGTCATAAAGAATATAAGTGTGTATCTAGAGTCCTCATCATGGTAAAAGTAGGGTGTCTAGTTGTGATCGTAACATTAAGGACCTTTTAAATATTGTATTAAGAGTAAATGACTTTAAATATTGTGTTTTAAAACTTTAAATATTATGTTTTAAGATTAAAAGTTCACTTTAACTTGTGGACAGAAGTGAGTAAGGACAAATTTTTAATGGAATGGTGATGTGTGTAAAAAATTTCAAAATTTGGTTTGTAGTTTTGATGTGTTATGATAATGTTCTATTTCTATTAGATTAGATTTTTTTTTTTAATGGGACTCTGGTTATCGTCACCATAACAGCTTCAAATTGCCACTAGACCACCATCAATGCTATGTATTCCTTTTTATGCCTGTTTTTGTGAATAGAAAAGCATTTTGAGATTCGTGAACATTATGATTTTGATGATTGTGATTTGAAAAATCCTTTACTCCCAAGTTTGTTGAAGGTTAGAGGTTTTACTAGACTATGTTTGAAGTCATTTGGAGATGGTGCAGTTATGAAGAAACTTATAAAGCCAAGTCACCAATGTTAATGTGAAGGTTGCGTAAGTGATCTATTCCCCTTCTGTGCATTAGCTAAATTCTGCTACGTTGCTACGCTATGAATGAATTGGATACAATAACTCACGAACTCTTTGCAAATACACACTCTTTTATCATTCTATGTGTTTCTTTGTAGATCCCCACATGCTGTAGAATTATAAGGTCCTTGATGCGTGAGAGGAAAGTAGACATCTATGTAGATGCCATCTTAAGAGTTTGAATGCAGTGAGTTTCTGGTTTTTGTGTAACCTGGTGTACATGCATTTTTATTTTTCATATCCAACTTTTTGACCTATTCAAATATATTTTTCATATATATGGATCAGAACATATTTTCGCTCTATGTAGGCTTTGCTGTTCGAGATTTGTTTTGACCTATTCAATTATATTTTTTCATATATATATATATATATATATATATATAATATATATATATATATATATATATATATATATATATATATATCAGAACATATTTTCACTCTATGCAGGCTCTGCTATTTGAGATTTGTTCTAAATACTGGATCCCAAACTTTAACCATCTTTGCATCTTATTTAGATTTTCCCATTCCCATGTGGCGATTGTTTATCAATTTATGCCTTATGATGTTTCCTTTGCAACATTTGGTGCAAATGCTAATATAGATTATATTGAAAATGACATCCTTCCTTACCCTTGAATATTGATACAAACATAGCTTGTCCTTTAAATATAAAGAAGAATAGATTTTTGTAAGCTATTTTATACTCATTACTCACCAGCAAAAAAAAGATATCCACGTGTCTTCTCAGGAGTGTATCCTGTGCATCCCATCCATAATTATTAAATATCCCCCAATACTCTGATTTTTTGGAACATTACTTTTCTATACTAAACATCAAGACCACTTTATATTTATGATTACTGTACGTTGATAAAGACAGTGAAAAGGTTGATGACTTTTCCATCTAACAAAACTGAATTCTTAATCAACCATACCATCTATACTATACCATGAAAACTGAATTCTTTGTCAAACTTTCGCACCACGTCTTTAAAAGCTTCTTCGCATATTAACCTTCATGAACATTCCTCCTACATGTTAAAAGCTTGAGTTTTCTTCCATACTATCAGGATAGAGGTACATGAAAAGAAATTCCTTGGTTATTTTGCATAAAAGTTAAATGCAAGGCCTTTGGGAGCTCATCCTTTTGCACATACATCTAAACGAGAACCTTCTTGGTGCACACCAAGCCCATTAGAAATTTTAATAAGAATTTCTTATGAATCTTAAATCGCCGCTAAACGATAACCTTGTTGGTGCACACCAAGCCCATCAGAAATTTTAATAAGAATTTATTATGAATCTTAAATCGCCGAGCTAACTTTTTTCACTAAATTATTCAATTCCTTCCCCGTAAAATTCTTTGTAATCCAATAGTATGCTCTTCCACTAGTATTCCTTGAATTTCATCCTCAATGTTTTTCATGCTCACGTGAATGAACCTCAGAGAACCTATATTTTCTTGGAATAAGCTAACTCATCACGATTTGGTTACATCAAATCTCCAGAAAACCATTCCGGCCTCTGAAGTGTATATTCTTCGTACGTGGGACAGATTAAAGAACCCCTTTTCCCTGAATTAGTAAACCAAAGTCCTTGAGTGTTTACAATGGTCTGTGCACAGAACCCGGAAGTCCTCCTTACTTTGAATTTGAAACTTCATTGTGATTAATTATGTATTATGTTTTTTAACATTTGAATTTTTAAAAACATCATAATTAGTTAAAATGTATCTATAAACGTATAAGAGTATAAGTTTGGATTTTGTAGAGTACAAAATTCATAATTACAATTTTAAATAATCTCTATAGAATATTTTAGGGAAAAATATCTAGAAAAATCTGTTTCTCTATTTTCAAATTCAAAATTTTATGCTAGGGATATAACTTGTAGGGAGTATTTCAGAATATTCTTAATAGTATTCAATGGTTGAGATTAATCTCAAAACTAGTTTTTTTCCCTTGTGAAGTGAATGTTTGAATTTATTGCTAACATGGATTGCACTTTGGATTTCATATGGTTTCCCATTAGATAGTCCCTACCAAATGCATAAATTCAATCTCTACAAAATATTTTTTGTCAAAAATATTACTATATCAACTAAAACTAGAAAACTAAAAGTAGTAGCTAGGCCTTGAGGGCCTGTAGTAAATTGATACATAGAAAATTATTGCATGAAAATTAAGAAATATAATGGAAAATATCCAATAGAAAACATCTCAATCAATGGCTCCTACTTGGATGGTTTCATTGATGTTGTTGATCGAAGAGGATTCATAAAGCCTCAATTTTAGAATTTCTTGAATCTGAGCAACACTAGCAACAAGTTATAGTGCTCATCGTTATGATTATGGTTGTTGAGACGACACTCAAATCCATGTCCATATGATGAACTTATCATCGTCGAAAGTTTGCAAGTTACACAGGAAAATATGACCAACTAGGCTTATGTGGCAACTCATTGGCCAATTAGCCAATAACGCGTGATACTCTAGCATTGGCCTCCTAGCCCTAAGCAAAAAGACAAAACAAAAATTCTAAAAAGAAAGAATAATAATATAATAACCAAAGAATAAATAATAACAATAAAAAGGTTTTATATCAAATATACTTGTTATAATAACCATATACCGTATGTATAGGCTATTACAATCCAACAAATTAATTTTTATTGTCAAAATATGGCATATGGGTTAAACCATATTAAAATGACATGTGAAAAAGTCAAAACAAAACTGTGGATATTTACAAACATTGCAACCATATATATATCGTATGGATTTTACCATATCATAATGGTGAACAAGTCAATCAAAATGATGAGATTTTTTGCAACCATATATCCTATGCTTTTTAACCATATTGAAATGGTGGAACATAGCAACTTGTATATAGTGTGTTCATTATATAAACGACAGAAGTCTGTGGGGTTTGAACCAATGACCCTTCCATACCAAATGGATTATTGTTAACCACTTGCAGAGATGTCAAGCAGATGTCCTCATAAAGTCCACTCGGAAGATGTAATATTGAAAACCTTATTTGATGGTAGTGGTGGGGGAACCAGAACGGGTGCGTAGAACTCAATGATAGGGAAAAAAAATGCAAAGTGGTAATTGGAAGTGTGGAACTCAAAGGCGATAAAACCATGAAATAGGGAATAGTCTCTTAAGCTTAGAGGAATTTGGAATATTCCCTACAAGTCTAGATGTGCCACTATAAAGGGGTCAACTTTATATTCAAATTTCACACCTTCTTTTGAGGAATCTGATGGTGCGGTCCATTTCTCGATCTGAGCAGCCCATTTTCAGTCCATCCCCATATTTGGAGGTATCAAGTGTATTTTTGCCATGTATTTATTGGATTTTGCTGAGATAAATGAAGAGACCTCCTAACTTTGAGCAAGGCTCAGAGATGTACTCTACATTGGATGAACTCTATTATTTACCTCCTTGTGATGTTTGTCTTCATGGTTGTCATTATTTTTCCTCTTCTTTAAAGTGTATGCATATGTGGTTTATCATGCTCTTTAACATTCAATTTTGAATACATCAAAGAAGTAAACATCTTGTATCAAGTATGGTATCATAACGCTCTTCTTGTTGATGTCATTGGGAAAAACTAAAACTTGGAGAAGGTAAACTTAAGTCCTTTGATCCAGAGATTGGACATAAAATACACAAAAGGAAAATGGTAGATGATGATGTTCATACTGAGAATGAAAAATATTTTTGTGAATCTTTCTACACCATGAAAAATAAAGTATAAAAATTGTTTGCAGATTACGAGAGGAATATGATCAAGAAGGAAAAGAAAAGGGAAAAGAAATCAAAGGATTATGTTTCAGTGAATCGCGAAAATGGAAGAGAACCCCTGAACCTCCATCTCCATCTTCTAGAAAAGGTTCTTCTTCTTCATCTTCTCACTCACACCATTCTAACAGGAAACATAAAAATTCTTCTAAAAACCTTTCTTTTATGTTGGATGTAAAGTTTGATTTTCCTATATTTAACGAAGAATCTAATGTAGAAAAGATAACTAATTGGATCAAATAGATTGAAGTGTATTATCAAATTCAGCAAATTGAGAAAGATGAAGGTAATATCTAGTTAACAACTCTTTGAATGGGAGGCACTGCCTTCACAGGATGGGACAACAAACTTCAGAAAAGGTAGTAAGCATGTGGGTAAAGTCCTCTCTTCTTGGTCTTAATTTGTTTCTACTTTAAAAGGGAAATTTTATCCACTAACATATCGACAGAAAGCCATGATAGAATGGAAATATTTGAAACAAGGAAAAGGTCAAGATGTTCAACGCTTCATAGAATAACATAGAAAACAAGCTTTATCATTCAACATTCCTTTAGATTCACTTGATATTTGATGAAGTGTATTGGTTTTTTACATGATCATCTCCTGCATTCTTTGTTATTTTTTTAACCCTCTACTCTTGACTCGTCTTGTGTGAAATCCATTCACCTTGAAGGCATGGAAAGGTACAGACAATACAATCATGTGAAAAATACAACAAAAATAAGGAAAAGGGAAGAAAATCCCTCATGCAGAAAAAAAGGCATTAGTTGAAGAATTGTTGGAAACTAGATCTAGAATTGAAGCGAAAGAGGAATGGTAGAAAAAGGGAGTAGAATATGATAGCTAATGTGCAACAAGACCATGAATATGATTCAGAAGAGGAGGTGAAGGTCATGACTACTAGGTTTTGTAGGTGTTAGACCAATTGACTTGGAATCTAATTCAGGCAATAACACGAAGATCACAACTCTTTGGATTGTAGGTGTTGGACCTATTAACATGGGATCTGATTCAGGCAATGAGATGAATATCGTTGCAGATGTTGTGTCAAAGATGAGAAGAGAACCAAATACCATATGGATCCAAGAACTTTAGGAGATAAACCAAATCATTCAAGCATATAATGTTGAATTAAGGAAACTTCTACAAGAAGCAAAGGAGGAGAAATAGAGTTTGCAGCATCCATTACAAGCAACGAAAGAGGCCTTGGAAAAGTGGCAAATTGATAAGACATCCTCACCGACATCAGATTCAACATCTAAGGTAAAGTGATTCTACATTTTCATGTTATGGTGATCAGTTTGTTGTTGTTGAAAAGCACACTATAGGAATTGCTTCAAAATTGATGAAGAAAATGGGGTATCAAGGAAAAGGCCTCAACATTAATGGCTAGGGGATTATGAATCCCATCAATGATTTGAATTTAAACAATAACGCAACAAATTGTAGATATAACCATAAATAAAAAGATGAAGTAGAAATAGCACTTCATTTCATTAATATTAAATACTGAAATATGCTTACAAATAGAATGGAAATAAGACTAGCTCGGGCTATGATAGCTTATCTCTGAGAAGAGATGTGGGAGCTACATGCCTCTTAATTGTGTTACAACGAGGCGTGAGGGCCTATTTATTATTGAGAATTAATGGAAACCCCAAACATCCAAAAACCTAACACTAGGAGATGAAACAGCAAACAATGGGCCCTATTGGGGTAAATTGGGACATCAACTCCCCAAGGTCGTAACTTTGGCATACGATCTTCGTTTGATGCGTATGATACCTCATTAGAGAGATATCTGAGGACTAAAATCGTTGACAGCAATATTGAGTTAATAACTTGTATTCACTGCTAGTTATTTTCCCAAGAAAACATTTTTTAGAGCCTGAAAATGGCTCCAAAAGTTTAGGACCTGAAAAACTGCCAAAAATAGTAAACTGTGCTATGATTAAGGAAACTGAAAAATTGAAAGAAACAATGGTGGGGGTCCAAGTGGAATAGGTGGGTGGCCACCAATATCCACCTGCCTCCATCAAAATGGAGGAATTACCTTATTATGCAAGGCTTGCTTATGTTCAAAAGAAGGTTGTACATTGTTTCAAGACAACCAATGATTGATCATCGACCAATGTGGAAATCAAATCACAATATTCTAGTGATAATGAGAATTCCAATGGAAGAGCTAAGGAAAGTTCTCCTCATTCAAACTACATGAGAGACAATCATTCAAAGGTCAGTAAAGTCTGGATGAGGAAGAACCATTATAGCCATTGTAACAAGAGTGGATATCAAGGAGTGACATGTTGGGAGATCGATCCAGAGTTTCTTCTCAAAAGGGAGAAAAAAGCACTTGCTAATGAACCAACCAATGAAGTTGATAATAAGAGAATAAACTACAAGAAGAGAGCCCATTAACATGTTAGAGTAAGAATGGGTAGCATTTTTAACTAGTTGAGCGTGGTCACATTTGTAAATCATAAGTTGCGAACATGTTTGTAAAATTTTTGAAGTGTTTTCCATAACTTGTGAATGCAACATGATGATTTTGGCCTTTTAGCTGGATAGAGAAGGGTTTAGTTTCTAATGTAAACTTGACCATGAGTGTATTATAAAATCTTGGAAAGTGTGGGTTGTGTTCGATTCTTGCAAAATAGACATGAATTAGCAACTAAAAGTTTACATATGGTTATAGGTGTTGGTTTCATCACTTCAAGTTCCAGAGTACAAAGGTGATGAAAAGGAAAGGTGGCATGTCAAAGGTGTAGAGCTGTAACTAGGGTCTCTCACACCGCTAATTATTCCACATTAATAAGTCAATCCGGGAACGTTTTGTTATTGCAAGAAGTAGCTCAATCCGAGGCTATTTGTCCGAGTAATGCTTAGTAGTACAGGGTTGAGAAGATCAAAGGAAAACAAACGCTAAGCTGTAACTTAAAAGATGGAGTCACACAAAACAGTTGATCAGTAAAGGGTACGGAAACAATATCCCATCCCTTTAGAAACTGATTAAAGAAGGAAAATTAGAGCATGGACTTATAGGTCTGGGAGCTAAGCAGCGTCTTTCTGAGGCTCACTATAGCCTTAGGCCTTCTCTCACACCAAAGCAACAAAGGCAGGTAAATAAATCAGCGGAAAGTAAAATGGAACAACAAAATGGAAATGGGACAACAATAAATGGTACAACAGTAAAATGGAACAGCAATAATCAAATGCAACAGCAGTAATCAAATGGAATAGCAGTAATCAAATGGAACAACAGTAATCAAATGGAACAGCAGTAATCAAATGGAACAACAATCCTTAATGATTTACGAAACAACAACCATCACCCGTATGTACATGATCTACATTAATATAGCAATCTGAGAGTATTGAATGATACAACTATGTTTCTAAACAGAATGACGCTACTCTCGAATCCCACAAATATTGTTTAACATAAATCCAATGACAGTAACATTCATACCAGTACTCCGTTACAGAAATGGTTGAATAAAGATACAATCCGACCCTGTGTAAATCCAGTTATACAGTGCAGAATCTTTACATAGAGAAATCATTCATTCATTAAACATAACAGAGCATAGCGTATCATATAAAGAATTCATCAGACTGCTAAGCAATAAAGATAAACAAACCACACACAAATCACCATATAATGATACAAAAGCAAGTGTCCTTCGGAGCCGGGCCCTTAGCTGCCAATGGTACACTGCCTTAAATTACTCCAGACGCAGAGACGGAATAAACACCAAGTCTTTTATATTAATCGCATCCACAAAAGTATAACAAAGTCAGGTCTCAATGAGACTCAATGATTAAAGTTTGTTCTGGAACTGTAAAATTACAAAAACAATCCTCCTCTTGCTTAATGATGCTGTGCCATTATATAACAGAAATGACGGAGATATCTAGATAATCAGAGATAAGTAAAGCAGCGATCCCTCAGGATCGGAGATCCTGAGGGATTCGCTAATCGTTCAATCTTTCATGCGTTTTCCGAGCCGGTATCCCACATTCTTTTCTTGGACTATTCAATTCTGATTTTGCTTGATCGTGTCTGCATCCGGTTCCCTACTGGAGGAACAGCAGTTATTTTTCCTCTGCTTCTCGCTTTTGGGCGGGAACTCCTTGCTCGCATGTCTTCCTGCATAGAAAACGTCAATTATTAGCACTTGAGATTCCTTTGTCTATTTTTGCACATTTTATCAAAATCCTTTATCTTCTTCGAATTTCTCATGCAGAAAAGGTTACAATTATTATTGAAAAACCACTAGATTGTTAGTCAAAAGCATACCTTCCAGGTGCTCCACACACCCCCCTGCTTACCCTATTTCATGGCCTCATGAAAACATTGTAGTTGACATGCAAGGCGGTGAGAGAATAGGCCGGAGAAGGGATCTCGTGAGGAGGCCGACAACCGTGATGAGCAACTAGATTATCAAAGAACTGATCTATTTGATCTGCAGGCATTTCATACAAGGCCTGATATCCGGGTGCAGGGTGCCAAATAATTGGACTGCGAAATCGATACCCTAACCAGGATGGCCCTGCTTGCAGAATCCGCTCCCCATAAAGGTTCAATCGGCTGGCAGCCAGCTCAAAATTCTCATATTTGAATGGTTCCCTGAGCTGGATGCTTGGACTAGAGGTCCGGTATCGAAATTTTGCAGCATCGAGGGCAAGATCTTTAATAGTCAGGAAATATTCCAGACCATTTCGGATCAAGTCTTCATGCATGGGTCCTATTATCTCAATGACACCTGGGATCCTCATAAGACTCCTATGCTCTCTCCATAGCGTCACTGGGTCTCTAGGTTCGGCTCGTATCCACAAGTCTAGGCTATTTTCTTGTCTCTGAAAGGTGTTATAAAGCATAAAGCATAATTTTTAGCAGGGGCCCTACAAGTCAAAACGTCATTATATAAGGAACACACAGTGTCCATCTGCTTAACAACACTAGCTAATCGATGAGTTACCTTAGCAACCTTTTCTTGTTCCTTCTGCCATCCCTCAAAGGCTTGGCTTTCGGATTGACTAATATTCCGAAGTTGTTGTTGTAATTCTTCATATTTCTCCCGGTGGATTGCTTGCTCCCTTAGTTGTTCAGCTTCTTGTTGGGCTTGCTTCATCATCCTGTGCAATTTTCTCGTTTTTGGATCCTTGTTCCATTGAGCCATAGAGGCCGGGAATTTTGCCTGCAACTTTTTATTGCGCTGTTTAGAGTTCAAAACCCGAATAACCCCTGAGGGTGGTGCCTCTGTTTGGGTCTCCTTATTCTCTTTCTCTTTCTTGACACGAATGAAAGGCTGCTGAGGTCCCCCTGCCATTGGAACATCTTGCTGTTCTTCTCTCTTAATTGGAATGTCAGTTTGTTCTCCAGGGTCAGATGGAACAGCAGTCTGTTCCTCTATGTTATTTGGAACAGCACCCTGTTCCTCATTAACATTTGGAACAACAGACTGTTCCTCGGCAGTAGGTCTTCTGATGGGGTTTCGACCAACAATATGGGTTCTTGTCCTTGGGGTTTTTGCTGTAGTGGCCCTCCTCCTTTTCCTTGAGGTCCTTTGTATTCTCAAATCGGCTTTCAGAATTTGAATTTGCTGCCGGAGCCTGGCTATAGTACCCAACAACCTCTTCTGTTTCTTTCTTAATTTCTTAATCTCCCTTGCCTCGGCAGAGGGTTTGACCCTTAAGCCCGCTCCTTCTTCATCTGGGATATCTTTCGGCGTCCTGGGGACAGACTGTCCCTGATTGTTGTCTTCAATTTCATTATCATAACCAGGCGGGTTTTCTTCTCCTGCCTTTTCTGCATGTGCTTCCTCGGGTAGTTCTTCCTCTGCGGGACTGTCAGGAACGCCTGCTGTGCCAGAGGGCTGGCCATATTCCCCCATATTGGCCAGAACTGCTGCCAATTCCTCTTCACCTACAGGGTCCTGCAACGGGCTACCCCCTGGCTGTGCCATTTCTTCTTCTTGATTGCCCTATTCGGTAACCCTTTCTTCCTCAGAGTGCTCATTTTCTTGATTGTTCTTTTCGATAACCATTTCTTCCCCTTCCGGCTGGCCAGTCCCAGGCCCTGATTGCTCCACATTTCCTTCGGAAGGTCCTCCTTCTGGTTCTGGAGGTTCGTCCTCAATTTTAATTGGCTGGGCCATTGCTTCCTGAATTCTTTCCAACCTTCCTCGTATCCGGGCCAGCCGAGCTAACTTCCTTGGTCTCTCAGGTAGGTCAGGCGTGCCAGCAGGTTTTTTGGGTTCCTCTGGTCGTTCTGGCGTATCGGAAGGTTGTTTCCGTTTTGAAGCGACATGTCTTTCTGTTGCTGTCTTCTTGCGTTTCTCTAATCGTTCCGGCGTGCTAGAGGATTGTTTGGGTTTTGGGGGTGGTGTAGCCGATCCTCCTTCGACTATTGCGATCAATTCCTCCCAAGTGCTTTGCTGTTGAGTGAGACTGTGGCTCACTATCAACCGAATCAGCCCATGGTGGCTAACGACTGCATCTGTGTGCTGGGCCTTTCTCAGGTTTCGGGTCGCGTCATGTAGTAGCGAATTTAAAAGTGCAGGGAGATTTACAGAACATTTTCCTTTTAAAACAACTAAAAGTTTTAAGTGACGAGGTCTTACCACATCTTTTCTCCCTTCGTAGGTGATATAACTTTGTACTGTCTTTGCTAGCTCGGTCCAGGGTTCCCCTAGTGTTGCTGGCAGAACTCCTTTCCCTTTGACTGTCAAGCTTTGGCCTTCGTCCTGGAAAATTTACATAGCTTTTTGTAATCTTTCCTTCTTCGGCGTCCATATGGGTCCAGCAGCTGGTAATCCTGAAACTTCTGCGATAATATCCTCTGTAACCGCTATCCGCTTCCCTCCTACTATGGAGTAATTTTCTTGCAAATTCTGCAGGAATTCCAACGCCACGGCTTCATTTGATTCTTGCAGGCGGCTGAAGTAATTCAACCACCCTACGTTTTCCAGAATTTCGCGAGCAGCAGCGGAAACTGTCAGCTTGTGAGGTTCACTTCGGACCGTCTTTCCGCCCATGATTCCTCTCAGAAATGGAACAGCAACTGCTTGCGGTGTTTGCGATGCAGAGAGGATGATCACCGAGCATGCAACTAAAAAAGAAAAAAAAAAAAAAAAAAAGATCGTGGATGGCAATTTCCGTAGAATAGAAGCATCATACCGTTAAACCATGTCATTCCTTCGTACATTGTCTTGCCCGAATGGTGGGCAGCCACGTAATCATAGAGTAATGAGATTACCTTCCCCCCCGCGATCTGATAGGCTGTCCCCAGCCGTCAAAGAGAGGAGCAGCAGCCAGTTCGGAGTTCCAATCATAAAGTACAACATATGAAATTATGCCATGTTTTAGAAAAACAACGAAATGCCGAAACCGGGGCAAAAAGGTAGATCGCGTTTTGCATAAGAGCCTGCGTGATATAATGAGGAGCTAGGGGATGGGACGTCTGTCAAGCGTACGAAGTCTCCAGTGGTCATTGTCAGTTCCATTGCCATGATTGGTGGTAATAAATATTCATGCGATATATTCATCTGGTGTGACATATGATCTTTGCAAAGGATAAGAGACAGAAAATTTTAGTATCATACCTGTTGGTGTAATTATTACGACTTCTATGCCATTAATAGAGCTCTGCTGCCAACAGGTGTTCATAACCTTGGCAGAGTTGTTTATTTCACCCTCCGGAACCATGATCCTTTGTGTATATTCTGAAGAGTGCTTTGTCAAAATGCAGGCCATCATGCTGGCTTGGTGACCAGATAGCCATAATGCCATTCACAAGGTAGGCGCGAAACGTGGTCAGGCCGGCTCGCGATGAGACCTCCTGTTCCAAGGTTTGCTTGTTAATTTACCTTCGGACCATATCCCTGGTGTGGTGGCCGTTATGGGAATGCCACTTCGCTTCCACCCTTATGATCATGGTAGGTCGACTCTGAATGAGACCCCCTATCCTGCATTTGACAATTTTCATATTTTGTTTTTGTTTTCTTTTGTAGAGCACCTCTCTTGTTTATTTTCACATAAGGGTGGTTCCGCACTCCTTAAGAGCGGGGAATGGTGGAAGAAGTCTTACGATCCCAATAGATAGATATAAATCGTTCGTTCTTACTCCTCAGCAATGATCAAAAAAATATTTTTAGGGGAATCGTCATGATAAAGATCACCAATGACAATGGTACCGGTAAATGACAATGACAGCGAAGATGAAAAGTTCACGTCTGTTATAGACATTTTTGTGCCTCACGACATGGAGCATGAAATGTCAATAATTACAGGGATCCTCAGTCCCTAAACATGTTGTTCTTACCCCTAAAAGAACAAGGTCATCAAACAACAGCACTTCCAATCAGTTCTCCACCTGAAAACACTTCAAAACAGGCTAATTTTGGATCATGTCAGCTGCTCCACTGAGCATCTGCGCTGGAATGCAACTTCTCCTCCTTGTACCTGCGCTGGAAGTCAAATCTAATGAAGGCTACCTGCGCTGGGCGAGATTGGCCAAGTGGCACAGTCATTCTGCAAGGTGTCAACTGCCCAGGAAGCTTCCAAACTGACACTTGGTTCATGAGATTCGCCCTGTGATGAGTAAGAGGAACTTGATCACCATGTGTAAGCAAGGATCTCCAAGTGGACTCAAGAACTGAAGATTAACTGAAGAGGGAGAGGACACAAGGCAGCTTCATGTCAGTCTCAAGCTGACTCATCCTCTCTTCTTCTCTCCTATAAATAGAGCTCTTCTATGAGGTCTAAGGAGGCTGGAATTTTGTGTAAAGCAAGGAGGTGCTGTTGGTTTACAGTTAGAGCTATTGGGTGATTGTTTTACTAGAGGTGAAGAAGAGAGTTCTTGCTGCTGGGGAGGTGCTGCTGGATTGGAGCCATCATTGGTTGTAACCTTCTCAGAACCCTGTTACTTCTATCAATAAAGTTTTGCATGTTCTCCTATATACTTGTATTGCATTGATGTATTGTATTTACATGTATATTTGATTCACTCTAATCCATGCGTCAGTTATGAGTACTTGTATCTTGTAGTTTGCTCTCTTGTTTTGTACAGGATCTGTGCGTAGCTGGACCGGCAAAGAGAGCAAGGAGCTGGGAACAAGAGACAAAGAGAGAGGATAAGGATCGACTAAGCGAAAGACACCAGGTTGGTTAATCTTTCTTCATTCTCTCTGTACTTTCATAAAGGAAATCATCAAAACTTTACTTTCAGTTGTTGCTAAAGACTGTCACCTTTAGAGTAGGGATAGGGTCATCCGCATCGGATACTTTTCCCCACAACAAACTGGCGACTCCGCTGGGGAGCCTAGTATCTTGTTGGTGTTTGTAGTATTTTGCTATTCATTTCTTGAAGAAAAGAGTACCAAATCGAAAAGCTTTTGACTATATCAAAAGCGAAGTAGAGGGACTGCTACTCTTGCTCATTTGCTGAGCAAATTCAAGATTTAAAGAGCTAATCTACAAAAGACTCTTTACTCTTTGTGATAGATCTTCATCCTCTTGATCATCCCTTAGCCTGTACTTGACCTATAGCTTTTTATTTCAGCAAAAACAGTGCATTTTTGAGCTTTTTATGACCCGGAATTCTTTGCAGACGCAACTCTCGTGTGTCAGTGCAGGCTGTCCACAGGCAGTCTGCATTACAGCGCAGGTGCTCCCTTCGGGAACTGCGCTGAGAGTCAAACTGGCAGACTAGAACCTGCGCTGGTCCAGTTAGCCATTGTCTTGCTCAGCTTTCCCTTTGTGTCTTGGCCCTGTTTTCACTGATTTTTGCTGATTGCTTGCTGGTCATTGTACTTGTTGTAAACCATTCTCCTTGACATTATTCCGCCTCAGTTGTGTGATGAAACTGTGAATGTTCTTTCAGTATTTCTTGTTTCAGTTACAGTTTCCCATTGTGAAAAGCGAACCAGTATAGTTGTGACCTCTTAGATCCTGAACTGTAAAAGTGTCTTTGTGATCTTAAGAGCTAGTTTTATTACTGTTCATGGTTGTTTGAGTTTGTTTGTTTTTCATCTTATGGTTTGAATTCATATATTTTTAGTGTTAAAACAAGTACCTGTAAGGTGTCTTTTCATTTTAGACGAAACTTGTTTGTTTACACTTCAAATTGAATTCGAAAATTATACAACAATTTCCTTTTGTCTACATCAACATTAAGGGAAAAGAAAAGAAATACATGCATCTTGCATTTGCATTTTTGATAAGTTTGTGTGTCTGATCTAGGAGAAAGTGCATTAGTTTGTGCTTTGTGCTCTGTGTGGAAAGATAGTGTTTTTCTCTCCCCTCAGTAGTTAGGATTTTCAAAGCTAAAAAGATTGTAAAGCTTGCTTATCATTTTAGCTGCATTTAGGAATTTGTACCAATACATCTTGTGGTGATCCTGAAAGACAAACTGGTAAACAAGATCAACTTAAAATATATTGAATGAATCTAAAAACGCATTGTAACATAATGCTCACAATAGAGGTCTAGGTAGAGACGTGTTCCGGCGTCGTTAAACGTAGTGACTGTCGATCTCTACGAAGGTGGGTGATTCCTCCTGAGGGACGATAGCACTAATACGGACTTGTGCTCCCGCGTACCGTCGCGTATATTGGGAGACCCCTATAGGCAATTATCCTTTATCCTTAGGAAGCCGTGTCGACCGCCCTACTGATCGCGATGCAGTGAACACAGCATTCACGAAGATCGACCACCCGTACCGTAAAACGTATTCTGTGGTTTCGCGAAAGGTTTGGCACACCCTCTGCCTAGATCTCCAGAGCAGTTTCTTTTGGCCCTTTTCAAACTCTATAACTGAAAAGGTCCAACCGAGCATTTGTCACTTCGGGCTCGTTAATGCATCGAAGGCGACTAGAGTCATCTTTAGCTTTTTCTCGACTCTTAAAACATGAAAAAGCAAAGTTGTGTCTAAAAGCGTCTAATAAAATTCATTCAATACGGAAACATAATTCCCTTTTTTGTATTTTAGTTGATCAAGTAATCCGCAACCGTGGAGGAAAGTCAATTAAAACTCCGTCGTTCGGGGAGACTTGCGAGTCAACCACCTTTGTCTCCGGAACCGAGAGTAGTACGGACAAAGCGAACTCGCTGGACCAGGTCAAAATCTCCTTTTAAAGTTAGAACGGAAGTTCCAACAACATCTGAGATTCTGGTCACTCCCAATATTTCTGGAATCCCTGCCTCTATTGAAGAAGTTCAATAGCAACAGAAGGACAGTGGTACTGATCCTAGTCTGAAGACAAGTACTTGCATAACTGAACCAGTTCCATCTGAAACCGGTCCACAGAGTCTTGTTGTTAAAACAACTGTCGCTGTCGAAGCAACCCCTTCTTCGGCACCAGAAATCTTTTACGGACCTGACGGTCTTCCTCTTCCTCCTGGTCTGATTGCAATAGAGGAAATCGTAGAGGACCAGCAAGAAAATACTCCAATTCATTTTGGAGTAGGTTCCCCTCTTTTTCCTTCTGCATCAGAAGTTTGTCTATCACCACCGGAAGTTCCTGAAGAATCGTTAGGAAGTTTATTGGATAGACTTAAAATGTCTGAACAACCATCGACATCTAGGACTGTGCCAAATGACACAGTGATAGCAGAAGCTCCTGTTGTCACTCCAACGATGTTTGCCGGCATACCATCCGTCCCAACTAGTTCTCATCAACTAGAAGGAGTCCACCCAGGGACTATTATGACAACTTGGTCTGTTCCAGTTTGTTCTTCCGGTATAATACCCGGTAATTCTTATGTTGAAACTAGACAAATTGATCCCTTTGGGAATCAGTTTAGACCATCCAGTCCTCAAAGGAAATCTTTACCTTTGAGCTCCAAATTGTTACCATATGGGGGGAAATATGCCCTTTCACTTCCTCTTCCGGAGGGATACCCATACGGCAGTTTTCAACAACATTCAGGTTTGACTGAAGTAACGACGAGTGGTTGGGTACCTATGTTACCCCAACAACCAAGAGTTGTATATTCCATGCAACAGTGTGTACCTATGTCTAGTATCCCGACGACGCCAGCAATTGTAACCGTGTCGCAAGTTCAATCGATGCCTGTTGTATGTCAACCCCAAGTTGTAATGCAACAGCCTATTGACCCTGCAACACAACCACAATCGCCAACTGCCGGGACGACACAGATACAAACGGGAACCATAACCCCGCATCTTGGTCCGTCGGTTAGTGTCGCACAACAAAACATGGCTTCACAACCATGGATGGTGCAATACCAACAACCTCAGTTTCAACAGGTGTACCAGGGATCTGAGCAACAGATCTTTGCAAATAGTGGGCAACCCTATATTCAGAATGGGTTAAACCAACCACTTTACAGTGGCCAAGCCCACCAACCATATCAGTCATATCAACATCAGTTGCATTATGCTGGTGTGCAAAGGCCTACTGCTCAGGCAATTCCATCGTACCCTGGGTACGCCTCGCCAAACCTGAATCAACAGTTGCCATTCGTGGCGACCCTAGAATTACCAGATTTACATCGATTAACGAATGATCCAATCGCCTATGCCCATTGGTGGCCAGCGATTCCTCACAAACTTCCTTCGGACATTCCTAAATTCAATGGAAATCCTGGCGAAGACCCGTCGAATCATGTGATGACATTCCATCTGTGGTGTTCATCGAATACCTTGAATGATGATTCGATAAGGCTTCGTCTTTTCCAGAGGACATTGACTGGTCCGGCGGCCAAATGGTATATTGAATTACCTAGAGCCTCGTTCGACAATTTTAGTTCCCTAGCCACGACTTTCTTAACACACTTTCAGTTACCTATAAGGTACGAAACTGGAATAGAGATCTTGACCAATTTTAAGCAGACAACGGCCACACATATATCAGATCATATACATGAGTGGCGCCGTCGGCGCAGAATGGTAAAAACCTATGTTCCAGATCAGCTATTAGCTGAGTGGTTTATAAAGTCGCTTCTGCCTGCAATAACAGAAGATGTGGCCAAGGGAGGCGTCGTAACAGAGGAGCAAGTTATTGCTCGTGCTCAATATTTGGACTTAGTATATACTCAGTCGGGCACGCTCTATGATAAGATACCTGACGCCCCCAGACCAGAATTTTCAATCCCTCCTCCTCCCGGATCGAATAGTGACTCTCATGCCGGTGATGGCGTGATTGGAACTGCAAACGCTAAGTCGACAAGGGATTCAAATAAGAAAGCCCGTAAGACTTCGAATCAAAAAGCAAATCAAGAGGTTCTTGCTTTGGAGGTAAATGCTGTATCTACGGATAAAGGCAAAAACTCCAATCAACCAGGAAGCAAGAAGAATCAAAACAAAGGGAAGAAGAAGAAACAAGGAGAGTCATCTCCTCGAAAAACTTCTTCAAGCCCTCCTCGAGATAGGAAACCACCTTATGGGTGTCAGATATGTGATGAGGATCACTGGACGAGATAATGTCCATACAAAGCTGATCTAAAAAGATTCTTAAAGAGTTCGCAAACTCCAGCTGTGTTAACTGATCCGTTTCCCGATCGAGGAAAAAATCTGGTTGGTAGTGGAAATGCTTCACCGTCGCAAGTGCTTATGTTATCGATATCGAAGCAACAGGATGATGCTTTAATTTCGACAAGGAACAAAGATTACGGGAATCCACAGGTGTCGAACCATAAAGGTAAAGATCAACCTAGCAGTTCGACAACAACTTCGGCAGAAGTTGTACCCCCCATCACACATGAATTAACAATAGAACCGCCAAAGGGAGTAGTACACAAGTCGACATTTAATCCTCGTGCCAGAGCGGCACAGCATTATAATATAGTGGAAGATTTGGCGCAATCACCATCTGCTATGTCGACTCTTGAAGTACTACAACATTGCCCATCCCAAAGGCAGGCATTGTTATCAGCAATTGGTGGGGTGGATCCTAAAGATTCCAATCTTGTATCCTTTGATCACAAAGGATATGATCCTCAGTTACCAGCTCAACTAGCTTTCCTCATCCAAGTGAAAGCCCTCAACAAAACTGTTCATCGAACAATTATTGATGAGGGGGCATCGACATGTATTATGTCGATGAGTTGCTGGAAAACTTTAGGATCTCCAACCTTGACGCGATCATCAACAACATTAAAAGCATTCGACGGAAGGACATATACCCCTTACGGTATCCTTAGTAACTTGAGAGTTGAACTAGGGGCAAAACAATAGAAATAGATGTTGAAGTCATCGATGGCAATCTTGACTATAACATCCTACTGGGAAGACCATGGATTTATGCCATGGAAGCTGTTGTGTCGACCTATTTTAGGAAAATCGCATTCCCCTTTCAAGGAGAGATTACGATCATTGACCAACAAAATTTCCTCCCTAATGGTTCACAAGTTACAGGAAGCGTTCCTCTGATCCATGGAAGCGACCATTCGTTTCAAAATATCGGAGTAGGTCTCCTAAAAGACCCTGCCTTAATGGGTACTTTCGCCCTACCGCCTCCAATTAATCTGGCGGGAGTGGCCACGGTGGAAACCTACAAAATGAAATCTAATCCAATCTTCTGGTTGGATTCGGAAGATTCCTAGATATTTGGTCGGCTTCGAGGATAGTTCCTATCTCAGGTCAACCTCGTTAAAAAATGAAAAACCATGAGGATAGTTCTTTTACTATGTCAACCTCATTAAAAAATGAAACAATCCCCTTTCCAGATCTCAATGGTAAACCTTCATTCCAATCAACAAAGTTGAATGCAATGAAGCTTGGGGGGCATGCACCTCGATTTGCATTATTATGCTGGGGGCATGCAAACTTATCATCGAGCAGTTTTAGCACATAGTTCATGCTCGTTAAAAAATAAACGCAAGATCCGAGCAGTTTTAGCGCATAGTTCATGCTCGTTAAAAAATAAACATAAGTTTATGAGCAGGCTTTCCTTTAGAGTTCAAGCTCATTCAGAAAAAATGAACCGGTAAATACCCTTTTGAGATCGTAAATTCATCAGCCATAAAAGCCTTGGTCGTGTTTGTGCACCGTCACCTCCACTTTTCATTTGGCCGATCATTCACTTCCATTTGTGTGTTTACCTATTTTGAGGAACAGCTGCGAAGAGTGATTTCACCTAGCCATCCTTGTGACACTGCCGTGATTGGAAAATTCCAACCTATACCTGGAATCAGTTGCTATCCCTGTTTATCACTCGTTCCTCAAAAGACGAGTCTTCTTTGAGCTCTTTTCACTGACTCGTGAAATATGAAAAGTTTGCCGAGTTTTGGCCTTCCAGCTCGTTAAACGACCGGAACGCTATCCCTCCTCTAAATTTTAATCTTTTTGGACCTGAGGGATTATTGCACAAAAGGATCGAGCGCTTGTCTTGTTCGGCTCGTTAAAAGTACCGAACAGCCATCCCTTCTGTATTGTTTTATACTTTTTCGGACTTAAGGGATTAGCTGACGAAAAAGGAATTATGGAGTTAACTTTCTGTACCTTTTCAGACTCTCTAAAGATGAAAAGGACCGAGTTTTCTTTGTCGTTAGACTCTTTAAAATGATTAAATAGCGACAAACTTGTCTTTAGACGAGAACGAGTTTCCCTATCGCTAAGCTCGTTAAATCATAGCGATGGGCTTGCCCGAAGGGCAGGTTATAGAACAAGCATATGTTATCCTCCTCAAGCTTGACAAAAATAAAGAGGTACTGGTCAGAAATGACTGGGGAAAAATTGGGAGAACATCAAAGTTTAATGGTAGCAAGTCACTCTTGAACATGACACTTTTCCTCCGTACCACATCGGGTTGGGTTGTTTCATTCACCAGTCTCATCACCATGGTCCTCGCCAAACCATCCACATTTGGGGTAATGCTACCGATCCATCGCATCAGTGTCGTTATATGTTCAAGAGGGGTCATTCTGAAAGTGTCAACCGTGTCCCATCCACTACCATACATTATCCTTCATCCATTCATGATCGCCACCCTGAATCATATGTCACAGTTTGTTTTCACCTCCACTAAAATCATTAGCTCCGTTCCGTGTCATTGATGTGGGATTCATTAAGGCCCTCCTTTGACGGATCGCTTCTTGTCGACTTCAGCTCATTATCCAAGAAGTTGATCTAGGAACAACCCCATCAGTACTATGAAGCTTGCATGCCTCAATGGCAAGTTTCTCACTTCCGGCGACAGGTATACATCAATGACCTTCGACCAGAAGATTTTGCGTGGCGTTCGACGCCAAGTCCTTTATTCACGCCACGTGAATTGTACTGCAGTACCTTGAGGGTCATTATCATTATCGGTGATTCCTCTCGCGCTTGTTAACGGTTTTCATCATTGACCGGTAATCAAGCGATGTCTTTCCATGTTCGACTTCAGCGAAATTCTCACATGGATCGACTTGTACTCAGAGTGAAGATCGAACGAGTTTGAAGACCCCGGATCTAGTTTCATCCATCCGGGCTGCGATATATATTCAAGAAATATAAAAACATTTGTCATGTACATCATTGCAGCAGATGATCATCCTACTCAAAGGATGATAATTTCAGCAGAAAATTATCAGTCTACCTTCAGACGATCGTCTGTCATATGTACCAAAATGTATTTATAAAAGTTGAGCATGGGAATGCCCGCCTCAGCTAGATAATGAAAATAGAATGAAAAATAATGTATTGTATTGTATTGTATTATAGGGCGCCTCCTCAGCACTGGAATGAACTTCGGACCCTCTAGATAAAGCATTTCACCCGATAAACGGCCTCATACTTTAGGGGGCAACTATTATAGACATTTTTGTGCCTCACGACATGGAGCATGAAATGTCAATAATTATAGGGATCCTCAGTCCCTAAACATGTTGTTCTTACCCCTAAAAGAACAAGGTCATCAAACAACAGCACTTCCAATCAGTTCTCCACCTGAAAACATTTCAAAACAGGCTAATTTTGGATCATGTCAGCTGCTCCACTGAGCATCTGCGCTGGAATGCAACTGCTCCTCCTTGTACCTGCGCTGGAAGTCAAATCTAATGAAGGCTACCTGCGCTGGGCGAGATTGGCCAAGTGGCACAGTCATTCTGCAAGGTGTCAACTGCCCAGGAAGCTTCCAAACTGACACTTGGTTCATGAGATTCGCCCTGTGATGAGTAAGAGGAAGTTGATCACCATGTGTAAGCAAGGATATCCAAGTGGACTCAAGAACTGAAGATTAACTGAAGAGGGAGAGGACACAAGGCAGCTTCATGTCAGTCTCAAGCTGACTCATCCTCTCTTCTTCTCTCCTATAAATAGAGCTCTTCTATGAGGTCTAAGGAGGCTGGAATTTTGTGTAAAGCAAGGAGGTGCTGTTGGTTTACAGTTAGAGCTATTGGGTGATTGTTTTACTAGAGGTGAAGAAGAGAGTTCTTGCTGCTGGGGAGGTGCTGCTGGATTGGAGCCATCATTGGTTGTAACCTTCTCAGAACCCTGTTACTTCTATCAATAAAGTTTTGCATGTTCTCCTATATACTTGTATTGCATTGATGTATTGTATTTACATGTATATTTGATTCACTCTAATCCATGCGTCAGTTATGAGTACTTGTATCTTGTAGTTTTCTCTCTTGTTTTGTACAGGATCTGTGCGTAGCTGGACCGGCAAAGAGAGCAAGGAGCTGGGAACAAGAGACAAAGAGAGAGGATAAGGATCGACTAAGCGAAAGACACTAGGTTGGTTAATCTTTCTTCATTCTCTCTGTACTTTCATAAAGGAAATCATCAAAACTTTACTTTCAGTTGTTGCTAAAGACTGTCACCTTTAGAGTAGGGATAGGGTCATCCGCATCGGATACTTTTCCCCACAACAACGTCCCTCCTCTTGTCCTCTTATACATACTGGCTTCATAGTGATAGCGATTTATGATGTGCTGATTTCGGTATATCATGGCTTTATGTTCACCGCATAAGTTCATTGCTGTATCTACAAGATTGAGGAGAACATGGGGCAGAGCATCCTCCATAAGGGCAAAAATGTGGCGATGGCATTCCTGAGAGAAGAATTCATTCGTAGGATACCATTTCTTTGAGAGGAACAACGGAAAATTGCAAATGCTGTTCCTTTTGAGAAAGGAACAGCAAAGACACTCAAATGCTGTTCCTTTTGAAAAGGAATAGCAAACACACTCAAGTGCTGTTCCTTTTCGCAAAGGAACAGCACGAACACACAAGTGCTGTTCCTTTTCGCAAAGGAATAGCAAAAACACACAAGTGTTGTTCCTTTTCGCAAAGGAACAACAAAAAAACATAAGTGCTGTTCCTTTTCGCAAAGGAACAGCAAAAAAACACAAGTGTTGTTCCTTTTCGCAAAGGAACAACAAAAAACACAAGTGTTGTTCCTTTTCGCAAAGGAACAGCAAAAAACACAAGTGTTGTTCCTTTTCGCAAAGGAACATCAAAAAACACAAGTGCTGAAAAAACACGAGTGTTGTTCCTTTTCGCAAAGGAACAACAAAAACACAAGTGTTGTTCCTTTTCGCAAAGGAACAGCAAAAACAAAAGTGCTGTTCCTTTTCGCAAAGGAACAGCAAAAACACAAGTGATGTTCCTTTTTGCAAAGGAACAACAAAAAAAAACAAGTGCTGTTCCTTTTCGCAAAGGAACAGTAAAAACACAAGTGCTGTTCCTTTTCGCAAAGGAACAACAAAAAACACAAGTGTTGTTCCTTTTCGCAAAGGAACAGCAAAAAACACGAGTGTTGTTCCTTTTCGCAAAGGAACAGCAAAAACACAAGTGCTGTTCCTTTTCGCAAAGGAATAGCAAAAACACAAGTGCTGCTCCTTTTCGCAAAGGAACAACAAAAACACAAGTGTTGTTCCTTTTCGCAAAGGAACAGCAAAAAAACACAAGTGCTGTTCTTTTTCGCAAAGGAACAGCAAAAACACAAGTGCTGTTCCTTTTCGCAAAGGAACAACAAAAAACACAAGTGTTGTTCCTTTTCGCAAAGGAACAACAAAACACTTGGAGTAAAAAAATCAAGGAAACATATATACAAGATATTATGTACAAGTTATAAAATGAATTTCTTAAGCTATAGGTGAGGAAGATTTCGCTTCCTCTCCTAAGATTTCCATATCAGTATCTTGTCGCAGCTGTTGACAGAAGGATTCCCGAGTGAGTGGCTTTCGATAAAGGGGAACTCGGTGGCCATTTACTTTGAATGCATATCCAGAACCGTCAATTGTGATTAGGTTAAGGGTCCCATTGTCATGTACCTTCTGGATTTTGTATGGTCCTAACCATCGAGTCTGGAGTTTCCTTGGGAAGTCCTGAAATCGAGAGTCATATAACAGAGCCCAGTCTCCTTCATGAAAGACTTTATTCTTGATAAGTGCATCATGCCATTTAGCTCGCTGTTGTTGAATTAATGCTGTATTTTGTAATGCAGAGAGCCTGATTTCGTCCAATTCATTAATCTGCTGTAATCGATTGATTTGTGCCTCACTCAAATCTAGGCTGACTTCCTGTGCAGTTCGTAGCGTTCGGATTTCGAATTCTATGGGGAAAATTGGCTGCTTTCCAAACACTAATTGATAAGGTGAATATCCTGTAGTACTTCTCCATGTGGTTCTGTAAGCCCACAGTGCCTCAGGTAGTCGAGCGGCCCAATCTCACCGATGCGATGCAATGGTCTTTGTTAAAATTGATTCTATTACCTTATTACTACTTTCTACTTGCCCATTTGCCTGCAGATGGTATGGGGTAGTGATCTTATGTTGGACATGATAATTGTTAAGTGTTGCAGCTAATTTATTTCCAACAAATTGTGATCCACCATCGGTGATTAGTTCTCTCGAAAGTCCATAACGTACAAACAAATGGAACAAGAATTGTATCACAGAGTCTTCTGTAGCCCTAGGTAATGATTTGGCCTCGACCCATTTGGTAACATAGTCTGTCGCCACCAGATTGTATGTCCTCTGATTTGATGATGGATTGATGGGCCCAACGAAGTCCAGAGCCCATCGTTCAAATGTCTCAATGACCAACTGTGGTCTCAGAGGCATTTCATCGGCTTGGCCAGGTCTTCCTGCTCGCTGGCAGCTGTCATAGGCTTGTGCAAATTTTTTCGCATCCTTGAAAATTGTAGGCCAATAGTATCTTGTCTGCAATACTTTATGTGCTGTTCTTTTTTCAGCGAAATGTCCCCCGCATGGCCCGTCGTGGAAAGCTTTCAGAATGTCGAAGATTTCGTCTTCTCGAATACACCTTCTGATTTGCATGTCTGCCCCTGTATGGAACAAATGGCCTCCAATCCACGAAAACCGAGTGCTCTTCTGAACAATCTACTTGCGTTCCTGAGGGGTTAAGTGTTTCGGTAGCTTACCAACTGCAAGGTAATTAGAGACATCAGAATACCAGGGTGTTCAAACAGCAACAGCAAACAGGTGCTCGTCAGGAAATTGATCTTCCACTGTTGCTGTTTCAATTGCTTTCGGTATTCGTGAGAGGAAATCAGCTACAGGGTTCTCCTTGCCAGGTCGATCATTGATTGTGATGTCGAACTCCTGCAATAAGATCAACCATCTGGTTATTCTAGCTTTCGTAACAGGTTTATTTGCCAAATATTTGATAGCAGAATGATCTGTATATAACACAACGGGATAGCCTATGATATAATGTCTAAATTTGTTAACAGCATGTATTACAGCCATGAATTCCTTTTCAGTAACAGTATAATTGAGTTCGGCAGAGGATAGATTTTTGCTGATATAGTAGATAGCGTATGGTCTCCTATCCTCTTCTTGCCCTAGGACTGCAGCAATTGCTGTGTCCGAGGCATCAGATGAGATTTGAAATGGCAAATTCCAGTTGGGTCCTCGAAGGACTGGGGCTGTTGATAGCAGCTTCTTCAATTCCTTAAAAGCCTGGTCGCATTTTTCTGTCCACAAGAAATCAACATTGCGAGTCAAAGCATATAGAGGTGCAGCTATACGTGAGTAATGTTCTATAAATCGTCTGTAATACCCAGAAAAGCCAAGGAAACTGCGTACCTCCGTTTGAGTAGTGGGGGTAGGAATAAGCAAAAGAATCTGGATTTTAGCCGGGTCTACCTGGATGCTAGCTGCTGAGATGTAGTGCCCTAGAATGAGCCCTTCTGTCATCATCATGTAACACTTTTCATGACTCAGACAGAGTCTGGTAGCGATACAACGTTGTAGGACTTTTTCCAGGGTATCTAGAGCTAGGTCAAAATCATCTCCATATGGTGTAAAATCGTCCATATACACTTCAAGTCCATCATTTATCAGATCTGCGAAGATACTAAGGATAGCCCTTTGGAATGTAGCAGGGGCATTACATAGGCCGAAGGGAAAAACTCGATAGGCAAATGTTCCCCAAGGGCAAGTAAAGGTAGTTTTATCCTGGTCTTCAGGGGCAATTTGGATTTGGTTATATCCGCTGAAGCCGTCCAGGAAAGAAAAGAATTTCTTTCCTGCCAAAGTGTCCAATACTTGATCTATAAACGGGAGAGGGAAGTGATCCTTCTGTGTGGCTTTATTTAACTCCCTCTAATCTACGCAAATCCTCCATTTTCCGTTTTTCTTGGGTACCACCACCAGGGGAGAGACCCACTTACTGTCGGAGACGGGATAAATAAAATTAACATCTAGAAGTTTCTGAAGTTCGGCTTTTACTACCTCTTTTAGATGGGGGTTAAGTCTTCTTTGCGGCTGACGAACAGGTTTTGCATCTTTTTCTATGTAGATGTGGTGGGTGCATAATTGGGGATCGATCCCTTTCATGTCAGGGTAATCCCACGCAAATGATCCTTGATATTTTCGTAACAGATTTACAAGTTTTGCTTCTTGGTCTGGTGTAAGGTTGGCATTGATATTTAGGGCCTTACCAGGTTCAATTTCCACTACTTTACTATTGGCAACAACAATCACTGGTATTATTTGGTCATGTGCGTCTTTCAAAGGGTCTTCCTCTAGCTCACTATCAAATGCTGCCTCTATCATAAAACACTGTGTGTGAGATCTAGATTCGGTTTGACTAATGAAGTTATTGATGGCATCATCTTCTATTTGATCTTTAAAATCTAAAGCCTTCTGTACAGTCAATGGGGCTCTGATATTGTTAGTAAGGTATGACACAGGATACTGATTGGTTTTGATCATTGGCAGGCTTGGCTGTGCTGGAGGATATAGAACTAGATTTTTAACATATGTTCCTTTAGTTATAGTCATGTTTCCTTGCCGGCAACCAATGTAGGCATCGGCAGTAGCAAGCCAAGGTCTTCCTAATATTAGCGGATGTCCATCCAGTCGGGTTTTTTCGATTAATTATCAGGAAATCAGTTGGATATTCCCAAGAGTCTACGGAAACCATGACATCATATAGAGTGCCTTCTGGTCGAACTACAGATCGATCTGCCAATTCTAGCAAAGTAGAAGTAGGTTCTACTGATGTGATGCCAAGCTTTTGGCAGGTAGAGGTTGTCAAAATATTGATTGCAGCTCCTAGATCAACTAAAGCTTTAGTCAGGGTTTGGCCATAGATTTGGACAGTCACAATTGGATTTCTAGGATCTTCATATTTGATAGGTGTCTCCTTCCCTGATAATAAGTGTTGTTGGGAAAAGTATCCAATACGGAATGACCCTATCCCACTCTAAGGGTGATAGTACCTCAGCAACAATCAAAGCAAAGCTATTTGAGATTACTTCTTTATGAGATGTAGAAGAGGGGAGAAAGAGATCCACTAACCGATGTCTTTCGCTAATGATTGATCCAATCTTCTCTCTTTGCTGCTTGCTCCCAGCTCCTTGCTCTTTCACTGGCCCAGCTACAACAAGATCCTGCAAAATGGCAAGAGAGCGAAACTACAAGAAGTATACATTCATAATTGATTCAAGGATTAGAATAAATCAAATACACAAGTATAGCAACACATCATTGAGACACATGTATATAGAAGAACCTCAAATGCTTTATTAATGGAAGAAGTAAAGTTCAGGAAGTGATACAACCATAAGAGGCCCAATCCAGCATCACCTCCCAGCAGAAAGAAATCTCCTCTTCACCTCCTTCAAAGCAAATCACCCAATAGTTCTAAACTCAAACCAACAGCACTTCCTTACATTCACAAGATTCCAGCCTCCATAGACCTCATGAGAGAGCTCTATATATAGGAGTTTTGGAGAAAGGGTGAGTCAGCTTGAAGCTGGCATGAAGCTAACTAGTGTCCTCTCCCACTTCAGTTATTCTTCAGTTCTTGAGTCCACTTGGAGGTTCTTGCTTCCACTTGGAGATCTAGACCCTCTTACTCATCACCAGTCGAATTCCCTGATCCAAGTGTCATTTTGGAAGCTTCCTGGGCATTGACACCTTGAGGAATGACTGTGCCACATGTCCCAACTCGCCCAGCGCAGGTGGCCTTCTTTGCAGTTGACATTCAGCGCAGGTAGACAGTGGAGCAGTTGACATTCAGCGCAGATGCTCAGTGGAGCAGTTGACATGATCCAGAATTAGCTTGTTTTTGAGTGTTTTCAGGTGGAGAACTGATATTCAGTGCTGTGGTTTGCTGACCTTGTTCCTCTAGGGGTAGGAACAATATGTTTAGGGACTTTGGATCCCTTAGATTATGGACATTTCATGCTTCATGCTGTAAGGCACAAAAATGTCTATAACAGTTGCCCCCTAAAGTATGAGGTCGTTTATCGGGTGAAATGCTTTATCAGGAGGATCCAAAGTTCATTCAATCGCTGAGAGGTGACCTGTAATAAAATACAATACAATACATTATTTTTCATTCTGCTTTCATGATCTAGCTGAGGCGGGCATTCCCATGCTCAACTTTATAAATTCATTTTGGTACATAGAACAGACGATCGTCTGATAGTAGACTGATAATTCTCTGCTGAAATTATCATCCTTTGAGTAGGATGATCATCTGCTGCAATGATGTACACGTCAAATGTCTTTATATTTCCTGAATATATATCGCAACCCGGATGGATGAAACTAGATCCGGGGTCTTCAAACTCGTTCGATCTTCACTCTAAGTACAAGTCGATCCATGTGAGAATTGCGCTGAAGTCGAACATGGAAAGACATCGCTTGATTACCGGTAAATGATGTAAACCGTTAACAAGCGCAAGAGGAATCACCGATAATGATAATGACCCTCAAGGTACTGCAGTACAATTCACGTGGTGTGAATAAAGGACTTGGCGTCAAACACCAAGCAAAATCTTTCGGTCGAAGGTCATTGATGTATACCTGTCGTCGGAAGTGAGAAACTTGCCATTGAGGCATGCAAGTTTCAAAGTACTAGGGGGGGTGTTCCTAGATCAACTTCTTGGATAATGAGCTGAAGTCGACAAGAAGCGATCTGTCAAAGGAGGGCCTTAATGAATCCCACATCAGTGACACAGAACGGAGCTAATGATTTTAATGGAGGTGAAAACAATCTGCGACATATGATTCAGGGTGGCGATCATGGATGGATGAAGGATAATGTATGGCAGTGGATGGAACGCGGTTGACTCTTTCTGAACAACATCTCTTGAACATATAACGACACTGATGCGATGGATCGGTAGCATTACCCCAAATGTGGATGGTTTGGCGAGACCATGGTGATGAGACCGGTGAATGAAACAACCCAACCCGATGTGATACGGAGGGAAAGTGTCATGTTCAAGAGCGACTTGCTACCATTAAAGCTTTGAGGTTCTCCCAATTTTTCCCCAGTCATTTCTGACCAGTACCTCTTTATTTTTGTCAAGCTTGAGGAGGATAACATATGCTTGTTCTATAACCTACCCTTCGGGCAAGCCCATCGCTATGTTTTAACGAGCCTAGCGATAGGGAAACTCGTTCTCGTCTAAAGACAAGTTTGTCGCTATTTAATCATTTTAACGAGTCTAACGACAAGGAAAACTCGGTCCTTTTGATTTTTAGAGAGTCTGAAAAGGTACAGAAAGTTAACTCCAAAATTCCTTTTTCGTCATCTAATCCCTTAAGTCCGAAAAAGTATAAAACAATACATAAGGGATGAATTTTCGATAACTTTAACGAGCCGAATAAAACAAGCGCTCGACCTTTTTGTGCAATAATCCCTCAGGTCCAAAAAGATTGAAATCTAGAGGAGGGATAGCTCTTCCGGTCACTTTAACGAGCTGGAAGGCCAAAACTCGGCAAACTTTTCATATTTTACGAGTCAGTTGAAAAGAGCTCAAAGAAGACTCGTCTTTTGAGGAACGAGTGATAAACAGGGATAGCAGCAGATTCCAGGTACAGGTTGGAATTTTCCAATCACGGCAGTGTCACAAGGATGGCTAGGTGAAATCCCTCTTCGCAGCTGTTCCTCAAAATGGGTAAACAATCATATGGAGGTGAACGATCGGCCAAATGACGGTGGAGGTGGCAGGTGCAAAACACGACCAAGGTTTTTATGGCTGATAAATTTACGATCACAGAGGTTATTTACCGGAATAGGTTCATTTTTTATTTAAAAATGAGCTTGAACTCTGGGGGAAACATTGCTCACTGCTTTTATTTATTTTTTAATGAGCATGAAGACCGCGTTAAAACTGCTCGGATCTTGCGTTTATTTTTTAACGAGCATGAACTTTATGCTAAAACTACTCGAATATGGTCAAATTTTGATTTTTTACCATTACTAGCTTTTCTCTCTTCAAGGATAGTACTGCATTCTCAATCGCTGCAACAAACTTTGTTAGAAATGAATAATATTTGCATGAAAATGAGATTATAACCCTAATATTTCGCTTTGAACTACGTAAAAAGCCATTAAAAGGTGTTTTTACCTCTCATTTTACCATTTCATTTGCATTTGGTTTGTTGGAGCTCTGGAGGTGCCTCTTCCCCCTTGATTTTCACCAGCTGATTCCGAGAGATTCTGCGGACGATCTTCAGCGCCGTCTGGACCAGGTAGGAGCTAAACCCTAGCTCTTTCTTTTCATGGTTTCCTTTTTCAGTTTTGTGCATGTTTCCCATCTTTTCTGAGCCTCAGGGGTTTTGCCAGGGCGCCCTAACTTCAGCGCAGGTGGGGCACTCTCTGCCTGCGTTGGGCTCAAAAAACTGAGTTTCCAGCACCTTTTTTGATGAGTTTTCGCCAGTTTTTCATCAAATTCAGGAACTTACTCCTTCTCTTGTTTGTTTTGCAGGGAACTTTGAACAAAATGTCCCTTACATGGCGAGAACGAGAACATGAAGAGGAGGACATGATTGCCCTCCATGACCCTGTCACGGTGAACGCGCTGCGGAACTGTGGCCTGCTGAAGTTTTTCCGTATCTCTAGCATGAGAGCACAGATTACTTTGCTGCAGTATATGCTTGATGCTTGGGATCCTATTAACCAAGTATTCCAGATTAGGGGAAAGTCCATCCCCTTGACCATAGAGGACATGTACTTCTTGACTGGATTGTCAAGGCGAGGTGTCCCCATTTCCTTGTCAGGTACGGCCCGGGGGACTGATTCCGTGAGAGATTATGTCCGCCAGTATTGCAGGGAAGGTTCTCAGCCGAGCAGAGACGGCAAGATTGTTATCCATGAGATTACTGATAGGTCTCTCAGGTCCATTCTGTATACCATTGGTAGGATGGCCAGTAGCGCAGCTGTACATGTTGCCAACAGATCTTATATGCAGCACGCCTTGGAGTGTCTCCAACCGAAAGTATTCAACTGGTGTGATGCAGTACTTGTTCAGATGAAAAGTCAGTTGACCAAGGTGAAGGACGGGAAGCTGAAGAACTTTGGATTTGGTTCTATTCTGACTGCCTTCGCCTTGGAGAAAATCCCACTGATGCAGCCTCAGTATATTATACTCGACTTGCCTTCTCTGACCAAGCCACGCATGCAGAGGTGGGTCGATCACATGTCTAGGCATGCTGGTCAACCTCAGATTACTTTTACTGATGCCTTCTTCAGGTGGTTCGAGCGCCAGGAGATGGTCTTCTCCGAGTATCCATATGTGGGTATGGATTTCCGAGGTGATCTGGATTTGGTGTTACCGGATGGCGAACAGTGGGGCGCTATTGGTAAACTCTTTGACCATATTACTGTTTACTGTTCTTATTTATAATGTTGCTGTGCTTTATTCTATCAAGACTTTTAATCATACTCTTGGGTGCATGCAGATGTTGGTCCTGTTCGTCCAGCAGTTCGTCCGAGACCGCCAGTTGCTGCCCCGGCAGTGGAGCCTGCTAGGAGAGCTATCCTCCGCGACCTTGACGATACTGAGACCCTTACAGCTGTGCAGGAGCAGGTTGAGAGCCTTACTCTCGGCATTCCCGATGTGAGGATTGATGAGTTACCTTTACAGCTGCAGCGACACACTACTGGTGTGCCTAGACGATGGACTCGTCTCTTGCGCATGATTGCACAGGCCGTGACGTGCTATCATGAGCACCACTAGGCTAGGGTGCCCCCTAGCATCTTTTTGAGTTTTAGGTCATATGACCAATTTTGTCTTGGTTACAGAACATTATGTATGAACTATAAACAACTTATATATATTTTGATTTTCGAGTTTTATTCTGGTTGAGTTATATGATCCATATGTACAATCATTGATGATGTGTCTCTTTTTATAAATGTTGCAAATGTCTATCTAACACATAGTTTGCTAATGAGTCAGTTAATGTGTTTAAGTTTCTGGAAATATGTTGATATTGAATTGAATCAAATTGTCCTTCCAAAATCTTAACCCTCAGGAACATGCGATAAATAGCTGGATTGCGAACGGAATATATACCATTGAGTTGTAGTATTACGAGCTGTGAGTCTAGCCTGAAAATTAGTCGGCATATGCCACGTGTGATGGCATCAGAGAGTAGTTCTATCAACGCGCTATACTCAGAGATGTTATTCGTTGATTGCCCGATACACACACCTCTGAAACTTACTAACTCGCTGCTTGGATAAAAAATGGCCCAGGCTGCGGAGGATAGGTTCCGCGAACTACGACTCGCTCCGTCGGCATATCCAACACATGTCTCCAGAAGGTTCGACATCTGCAACAAATGAAAAAGGTGGATCACTCGACCAGAACAAATGCTTTAGCGAAAACAAAATACAACAAAAGCATGCAGGTTACTATTTAAGCATAGTAACGCTTGAGGTACAGCCCATTACGGGGCTGCGCCAGCGGAATTCCGTCATAATCCATTAACTCGTAGGCTCCTTTTGCTAACACCATTTTAACAATATAGGGGCCCATCCATAAGGATTTGAATTTTCCTGCTCCCAATTTATCGGATTCTTGGTCATAAAGCAATACCAAATCACCTTCTGAGAAGACACGGGGTTTGACACTTTTGTCGAACTGAGCCTTGACTCGTTTCTTATGGGCTTCGTTAGCCAAAGCAGCATCACGACGGGTTTCATCCAATTGGATTAATTCCAAGAAATGAGCCTCTTCTTCTGAAGTTCCGGGGAGGAGATCAATTGCGAGTTTAAGCGACGAAATTTCGCACTGGATTGGCAAGACTGCTTCCAGGCCATACACCAGTTGAAAAGGTGTGAACCCGGTTGCATTCTTTACCGACGTTCGGTAAGCCCACAAGGCTGAGTACAGGATTAGGTGCCACCTTCTTTTATGAACCCCAATCATCCTTTGCAACATACGCTTCAGGACCTTGTTGATTGCTTCAACTTGTCCGTTGGCTTGCGGATAATATGGGGTAGAGCTGTCGTGAGATAGCCCTAGCTTGGCAGCTAATTCGACCATCATGTGATTGCAAAAATGCGACCCATGATCTGTCACTATAGCCTGTGGTACGCCGAACCTGGCAACTACATGATTAAAAAAGAAAAGGGCAGCTGTTTCACCAGTGTTATCCAATGTAGGCATCGCCTCGGCCCATTTGGTAAAATAGTCAACAGCGACTATAATATACCCATGCCCCCCAGTCGAGGTGGGGTTACATTGCATGAAATCGATGCCCCACTTGGCGAAGGGCCCAACAGCAGCTATCTGTTGTAAAGGTGCGGGTGGTCGTCTGGTTTTGCTATCAAAAATTTGACAAGCATGGCAACTTCTGACTGCGATTATGCAATCTTTGAACATGGTTGGCCAGAAGTATCCTGCTCATAAGATTTTTTGTGTTGTTGCATATCCAGATTGATGCCCCCCACACGCGCCTGAATGACACTCATTCAGGGCTTTTTCGGCCTCGTCATGGGTAAGGAACCTCCTCAGAACTGTATCGATACCACGACGGTAAAGTGTATCACTGACGATCATGTAGTCTTTTGCTTGATATCGTATACATTTTTGTTCGGAGTGAGAGGTGTTTGGCTTGAATTTTTGGGTTTGGAGATAAACTATGATATCTCCATACCACTCATCGCTTGCAGATATCAGAAACAAACTTTCGTCCACGATTGACTCTTCTGATGTTTCATCGTTGGACGACGATGGGAGATCGCACAATAATTCTGCAAAAACTAGAGCTTTCTTTGATTTGGATTTTACAAATTCCAGATCAAACTCTTGAAGGATCGCTATCCATTTTGAATATTTGCCCCCCAGCAACTGTCGCGACAGTATATAAGTCATGGGGTTGCAATCTGATAAGATGGTAGTTTTCCGAAAGAGGACATAATGTTGAAACCTTTGAATCGCTTGAACAGCCGCAAGTGCTAGTTTTTCAACATAAGAATATTTACTTTCTGTATCATTTAAGTTTTTACTTAAATAATAGATAGGATGTTCAATTCCATCTACTTATTGAACTAAAACCATCGTAATGGTCGTATCCACTGCAGCCAGATACAGGTTAAAATCTCTTTGATAGTCTGGGGCGTACATTAATGATGCTTTTACTAGACAATCTTTCAGAGCATCAAAGGAAGCTTGCGCCACCTGGTCCCAGACAAAAGGTACATCCCTTTTCAAAAGACGAGTATAACCTTTAGCAAGTTCTGCGTAATTTGGAATGAACCTCCTCAGAAAGTTTGCTTTCCCTTGGAGTTTCTGAATCTGAAGAAAATTTGAAGGTGGAGGCAAATTAATGATTGCCTGAACCTTACAGGGGTCGAGACAACTCCCATCCTTAGAGACTACAAAGCCAAGTAAACGACCAGAACCGACGCAAAACACACATTTTTGCGGATTGAGTCTTATCTTGTAGTGTCGGCAACGTAGAAATATCGCTCTTAAATGCTGCGGATGATCAATCCGCTTTCGCGAATGAGCCGGAAGGTCGTTGAGATAAGGTTGAACAATGTTCTTAATGTCATGGAAGGCATAATTCATTGCCCTCTGAAACGTCGCCCCTGCGTTCTTTAAACCAAAGGGTAATTTCCGATAAGCGAATGTGCCCCACGGACAAATAAATGTAGTCTTTGACTGGTCCTGCGGGCGGATATTTATTTGATTATACCCGGAAAATCCATCCATAAATGAAAAGATTTCACATCCGGCGCATTCATCAATTATCTGGTCGATGAAGGGTGTAGGGTAGTTGTCTTTCGAACAAGCTTGGTTTACATCCCTATAATCGACACACACTCTAATCGTCCCTTGTTTCTTCATAACAGGGACAATATTCGATACCCAATCGGTTAGAGGAACTGGGTAGATGAATCCAGCATGGAGAAGTTTCTCAACTTCTGCCTTAATGGCAGCGGCTTTCTTCGGGTGCACCTGCCGAAGCCGTTGTCTTACTGGTTTGACATCAGGATACATTTTAATTTCATGTTCAACGATACTCGAGTCAATGCCTAGCATTTCATCATATGACCAAGCAAAGACATCTCTGAATTCGCGAAAAAGAGCATTATATATTTCCAGTTCTGAAGGGGAACAACCTTTGCCGACATAAATATTCTCTACAACATGTGTTTTAGTCGAGATATTTATGGCTATAGTCTCTTCAATATTGGATAAGTTTCGCTCGGAATCCACCGTATTTACAGTATTTGTTAGGAATTCAAAAACTGAAGGGTGATAAAGGTCACTTTGAGTATCTTCTTCATATTCCGGAAGAAGGGAACGATGGTGGTGATCATTCCATGGTGCCCCCTCAATCAACATTGATTGTAAGATTCCTTCGTCAGTCCCATGTACTTCCGACCAAGGATCTAATGAGGTACCATATTCTCTAGACCTATCTACCTAAACGCTTGACGAGCGTTGATTTGGGTCCGCCTCCCATGCTTGAAACATTGATTGCTACAATATTTCTAAAGGGCTTGGGGGCAAAACAATTGCACGATCCATGTCGACCTTCGTGGAAGATATCATGTTGCAGGTTGCTACAAATGGTACATTTCCTATGTAAATAGGAGGTGGTAGCGCGAAAGTTCCCATCAATCTGGGGTCTTTCAATAATCCTACTCCGATGTCTTGAAGCGAATGGTTGCTCTCATGGATCATGGGAATGCTTCCTGTAACTTGTGAACCATTAGGGAGGAAGTTCTGTTGGTCGACGACCGTAATCCCTCCTTCAAACGGGAATGCGATCTTCCTAAAATAAGTCGACACGACAGCTGCCATGGCATAAATCCATGGTCTACCCAGTAGGATGTTGTAGTCAAGATTTCCATCAATGACATCAGCATCAATTCCTACTGTTTTTCCTCCTAGTTCAACTTTCAAGTTATTAAGGATACCGTATGGGGTATAAGTCCTTCCGTCGAAAGCTTTTAATGTCGTCGAAGATCGTGACAAGGTTGGAGATCCTAAAGTTTTCCAGCAACTCATCGACATAATACATGTTGATGCTCCTTCATCAATAATTGTTCTGTGAACAGTTTTGTTGAGGGCTTTCACTTGAATAAGGAAAGCTAGTTGAGCTGGCAACTGAGGATCGTATCCTTTGTGATCAAAGGATACAAGATTGGAATCCTTAGGATCAACCCCACCAATAGCTGATAACAACGCCTGCCTTTGGGATGGACAATTTTGTAATACTTCAAGAGTCGACATAGCGGATGGCGATTGAGCCAAATCTTCCACTATGTTATAATGCTGCGCCGCTCTAGCGCGAGGATTAAATGTCGACTTGTGTACTACACCCTTTGGCGGTTTTATTATTAATTCAGGGATGGTGGGTGTTACAACTTCTGTCGAAGTTGTTGTCGAACTACTTGGTTGATCTTTACCTTTTTCGTTCGATAGCTGAGGATTCCCGTAATCTTTGTTCCTTGTCGAAATCAAAGCATCATTCTACTGTTTTGAAACCGACAACATAAGTACTTGCGACGGGGAAGCATTTCCACTATCAACCAAATTTTGACCTGGGTTGGGAAATGGATCAGTTAACACAGCTGAGGTTTGGGAACTTTTAAAGAACTTCTTCAACTCAGCTTTGAATGGGCAATTCCTTGTGTAATGATCCTCTTCATCACATATTTGACATGGATAAATTTGTTTCCCTTGCCCAGGAGGGTTTGAAGAATTTTTTCCAGGAGATGATTCACCCTGTTTCTTCTTCTTCCCTTTGTTTTGCTTCTTCTTGCTTCCTGGTTGATTGGTTTCTTTGCCTTTATCTGTTGATACGGCATTTACTTCCGAAGCAAGAATCTCTTCTTTTGCATTTTGATCCGAATTCTTACGGGCTTTCTTTGACGAAGCCTTTATCGATTTCGCGTTTGCCGTGCCAATCACGCCATCACCGGCATGAGAGTCACTATTGGATTTAGGAGGGGGAGGAATTGAAAATTCCGGTCTAGGGGCGTGAGGTATCTTGTCGTAGAGCGTGCCGGACTGAGTATAAACTAAGTCCAAATACTGTGCACGAGCGATAACTTGCTCCTCTGTTACGACTCCTCCCTTGGCCACATCTTCCGTTATAGCAGGAAGTAACGACTTTATAAACCATTCAGCTAACAGCTGATCGGGAACGTATGTCTTCACCATCCTACTACGACGACGCCACTCATGTATATGATCAGATATATGGGTGGCAGTTGTCTGCTTGAAGTTGGTTAATATTTCTGTTCCCGTTTCATACCTTATCGGTAATTGAAAATGTGTTAAGAAAGTCGTGGCTAGGGAGCTAAAATTGTTGAAAGAGGCTCTAGGTAATTCAATATACGATTTAGCCGCTGGACCTGTCAATGTCCTCTGAAAAAGGCGAAGCCTTATCGAATCATCGTTTAGGGTGTTCGACAAACACCACAGATGAAAAGTCATCACGTGATTCGATGGGTCTTCACCTAGATTTCCATTGAATTTAGGAATGTCAGATGGAATTTTGTGAGGAATCACTAGCCACCAAGGGGCGTAAGCAATCAGATCGTTGGTTAACCGGTGTAAATCGGGTAACTCTAAAGTTGCCACAAATGGTAACTGTTGATTCAGGTTAGGCGAAGCGTAACCAGGGTACGATGGAATCGCTTGAGCAGTAGGCCTTTGCATACCAGCATAATGTAATTGATGTTGGTATGATTGATACGGTTGGTGGACTTGACCACTGTAAAGTGGTTGGTTTTGACCGTTTTGGATATACGGTTGTCCACTGTTTGCAAAGATCTGCTGCTCAGAACCTTGGTACACCTGCTGGAATTGAGGTTGTTGGTATTGCACAAGCCATGGTTGTGAAGCCATGTTCTGTTGTGCTATGCTAACCGTTGGACCAAGGTGTGGGGTAATTGTACCCATTTGGACCTGTGTCGCCCCACCAGTTGGCGATTGTGGTTGTGACCCATGGTCAAGTGGCTGTTGTATTACAACCTGAGAAATCTGAGGTTGACATGCAACAGGCATCGCTTGAACTTGTGACACTGTTACAATAGCCGGTGTGGTTGGGATGTTCGTCATAGGTACACACTGTTGCATAGAATATACAACCCTTGGTTGTTGAGTTAGCATAGGTACCCAACTACTTGATGCAATTCCAGTATAACCTGAATACTGTTGTGAACTCACGTATGGGTTCCCTCCCGGAGGGGGTAATGAAAGGGCATACTGCCCCCCATACGGTAGCAATCCGGAACTCAAGGGGATTAATTGTCCTTGGGGACTGGATTGCCCAAATTGACCTCCAAATGGATCAATTTGGCGAGCTTCAACATAAGAGTTGCCAGATATTACTCCGGATGAACAAACTGGAACAAACCATACTATCGAAATAGTCCCTTGGTGGACTCCTTCTAGCTGTTGCGAGCTAGTCGGGACAGATGGTATGCCAGCAAACATTGTTGGAGTGACGGCAGGGGCTTCTGTTGTCGCTGTGTCATTTGACACAGTCCTAGATGATGACGGTTGTTCAGACATTTTAAGTCTATCCAATAGATTGCCTAGCGATTCTACAGGAACTTCCACTTGCGGTGGATTAACCTCTGAGGAAGGAAATAGAGTGACCCCGACTCCAAAATGGGTTGGAGAACTTGCTTGCAGATCCTCTGCAATTTCCTCTATCGCAATCAAACCCGGTGGGAGAGGAAGACCGTCAGGTCCGTAAAATATTTCTGGTGCCGAAGAAGGGGTTGTTTCGACAGCGACAGTTGTTTGAGGAACAAAACTTTCTGGACCGGTTACAGATGGAACTGATTCAGTTATACAAGTATTTGCCCCCAGACTAGGATCAGTATTACTGTCCTTCTGTGGCTGTTGAACTTCTTCTATAGAGGCAGGGTTTCCAGAAATGTTTGGAGTAACCGGAACCTCAGATGCAGTTGGAACACTCGTTCTAACTTTTATAGGAGATTTTGAACCGGTTAAACGAGTTCGCTTTGCCCGTACTGTGTTCGATTCCGGAGACAAAGACGGTTGACTCATAAGCCTCCGCGAACGACGGGGTTTCAATTGACTTTCTTCCACGATTGCGGATTACTCGATCAACCAAAGTATTAAAAGGGGAAATTTGTGTTTCCGAATTGAATGAATTTTATTAGACGCTTTTAGACACAACTTACTTTTTCACTTTTTAAGAGTCGAGAAAAAGCTAAAGATGACTCTAGTCTCCTTCGATGTTTTAACGAGCCCGAAGTGAAAAATGCTTGGATGGACTTTTTCAGTTATAGAGTTTGAAAAAGGCCAAAAGAAACTACTCTGGAGATCTAGGCAGAGGGTGTGCCAAACCTTTCGCAAAACCACAGAATACGTTTTACGGTACGGGTGGTCGATCTTCGTGAATGCTGTGTTCACTGCATTGCGATCAGTAGGGTGGCCGACACGGCTTCCTATGGATAAAAGTTATATGCCTATAGGGGTCTCCCAATATATACGCGACGGTACATGGGAGCACAAGTCTGTATTAGTGCCACCGACTCTCAGGAGGAATCACCCACCTTCTTCGAGATCGACAGTCACTACGTTTAACGACGCCGGAACATGTCTCTAGCTTAGACCTCTATGTGTTTGCGTTACGTTTCAAAGTGTTGTTAGGTTCATTCAATATATTTTAAGTTGATCTTTTTAAAGTTTGCCTTTCAAGGTTCACCACGAGATGTATGATACAAATTCCTAGATGCAGTCTAAGATGAGAAGCAAGCTTTTTCAATCTTTTCGACTTATGAAAACCTTAACTACTGAGGGAAAAGAAAGACATCATCTTTTCACACAGATCATAGAGCACACACTAATGCACTTTTTCCTAAATCCACATGCAAACTTATCAAATGCAAAATGCACAATGTAGGTATTTCTTTTCTCTTTCTTAATGTTGATGTAATACAAAAAGAAAGTTGTTGTATAACTTTGAATTCAATTTCAAATGAAAGCAAACAAGCTTTTGTCCAAAATCAAAAGACACCTTAAGATTTACTTGTTTCAACACTAGAAATGTATAAATTCAAACCATATGACGAAAGCAAAAGCTCAATCAGCTATGGACAGCAAACAAACTAACTCTTAAGATCAAAACGACACTTATCACAGGTCTAGATCTAAGAGGCCACAGCAAGATTAGTTCACTTTTCGTTATTGGAAACTGCAAATGGCATAAGAAATACACAAAGAACAAATACAGTTTCTTTATACAACAGAGGCGGAATAGTGGCAAGGAAAGTTGGTTTCAGATAGGCACATTGACTGATAACAGGCTGCAAAAACAAGGCTGAAAACAGGGCAATAAACAGCAAGGAACCCCAGTTGCACAAGGCAAAACTGGTTCAGCGCAGGTAGTACACTGTCAGTTTGACATTCAGCGCAGGTAGCCCCTTCGGGACCTGCGATGAAATGCAGACTGCCTTCACAGTGCCTGCAATGAAGAGAAAAACTCTCGTTTTTCTCAGTTTCCGGGTTACAGATTGCTCAGAAATTCACAGTTTTTGGCCAAATCAAAGGCTATCAATCAAGTACACACTAAAGGATGAAGAGGAGGATGAAAAGCTATCACTAAGAGCTGTTCAGAGTCCTTGTGGATCAGCTCTTCAAATCATAAACATGCCCAGAAACTGAGCTAGAGTAGCTGCCCTCTACTTTGCATTTGAAAGATTCAAATGCAGTTCGATTCGGTACTCCCTGTGTTTAGGAAATGAATAGCAAAAACACAAACAACCAACAAGATACGATCCCCAGTGGAGTCGCCAAACCAAAGATTCTGGGTTCGATCCCCAGTGGAGTCGCCAATTTGTTGTTGTGAAAAGTATCCAATACGGAATGACCCTATCCCACTTTAAGGGTGATAGTACCTCAGCAACAATCAAAGCAAAGCTATTTGAGATTACTTCTTTATGAGATGTAGAAGAGGGGAGAAAGAGATCCACTAACTGATGTCTTTCGCTAATGATTGATCCAATCTTCTCTCTTTGTTGCTTGCTCCCAGCTCCTTGCTCTTTCACTGGCCCAGCTACAACAAGATCCTGCAAAATGGCAAGAGAGGGAAACTACAAGAAGCATACATTCATAATTGATTCAAGGATTAGAATAAATCAAATACACAAGTATAGCAACACATCATTGAGACACATGTATTTAGAAGAACCTCAAATGCTTTATTAATGGAAGAAGTAAAGTTCAGGAAGTGATACAACCATAAGAGGCCCAATCCAGCATCACCTCCCAGCAGAAAGAAATCTCCTCTTCACCTCCTTCAAAGAAAATCACCCAATAGTTCTAAACTCAAACCAACAGCACTTCCTTACATTCACAAGATTCCAGCCTCCATAGACCTCATGAGAGAGCTCTATATATAGGAGTTTTGGAGAAAGGGTGAGTCAGCTTGAAGCTGGCATGAAGCTGACTAGTGTCCTCTCCCACTTCAGTTATTCTTCAGTTCTTGAGTCCACTTGGAGGTTCTTGCTTCCACTTGGAGATGTAGACCCTCTTACTCATCACCAGTCGAATTCCCTGATCCAAGTGTCATTTTGGAAGCTTCCAGGGCATTGACACCTTGAGGAATGACTGTGCCACATGTCCCAACTCGCCCAGCGCAGGTAGCCTTCTTTGCAGTTGACATTCAGCGCAGGTAGATAGTGGAGCAGTTGACATTCAGCGCAGATGCTCAGTGGAGCAGTTGACATGATCCAGAATTAGCTTGTTTTTGAGTGTTTTCAGGTGGAGAACTGATATTCAGTGCTGTGGTTTGCTGACCTTGTTCCTCTAGGGGTAGGAACAACATGTTTAGGGACTTTGGATCCCTTAGATTATGGACATTTCATGCTTCATGCTGTAAGGCACAAAAATGTCTATAACAATAAGTCAGATAAGGTGCCGACGACTTGGACTCTTGGGTTAGTGGTTGTATTCCTCCTTGATTTTTTTATGCATAGTTCTTTTATAGTTTTTGCGTATATGGGAATATCTTGAATGGCCTGGAGGAATGGAATTTTTATGTACAGGTTTTGTAACTCTCCCAGAATGTCAAAGTCTGGATGTTGCACTGGTCGTGGTATGACTAATCGTTCCGGGAAAGGAGGAGAGGATGTATTTGTTTGTTGATGGGTCTGTTCCTTATTTACACCCTCTTGTTGTGGTGGTTGTTCTATTGGTAACTGATTTTCAATGTGAACTGTGTTGTCTCCCTCTGTTTCTATGATACGTCCAGATCGTAACTAAAGGTCATTGCACTCCCTTAGGTCCAGTCCAGTTTCTGATGTTTCTATAATTTGGAGGGATTGGACTAGTCTATTATTAGGATTGGGATTGGGTTGGGCTGGGAGTTGCGGCCTTAAATTAGACTGGGGGTTTTGTTGTAAGGCTGGCAGAGTCGGTTGAGGGAGTGGAATAGTTCCTGTTGACTGATATGTCGATCTTGGCCAATTTGTCTGCCAGGGTGAACCTTGTGAAGTAGGGGGAATCCATTGCGGAGGGTATGAGTTATTGTGCCAGTATGGTGGAGTGTAAGGAATTGGGGGTATGTTGGGCCATCCGAATTGGTTTGTCTGATTCATCCATGGATTTGGAGAAGGAAGCAGCTGTGATGACCAATTCGGGACTGGGGGTGTAGATTGGTTTTGCCACATACCATATTGCTGAGCATTATACTGCAGAGGCTGGAAAGAAGAAGTTGGGTCCAAAAACATACCAGATTGCCTCGGTTGCCATTGGCGACGTTGGTTAACAAAGTATGCTGGTTCTGATTCTTCTTCTGCTTCCTTGTATACTGCCTTCAATCCAGGAAGTGAGGGGCAGCTCTCAGTAAGGTGGTCTTTCATACAGATAGCACATGTTTGAACTGTATCTAGCGGACATTCCTTGTGGCTGTGTTTTCTTCTGTATCGGGGGCAGAAAATTGCCAGATTTTTCTCCGCCTCCATTTGCTTTTGTTTAGCCTGCACAATATCAAGCTGAGTAGTTAATGTCCACAGAATATCAGTTCTAAAATTTTCTAATAAATTCCCTAGTTCTACACGTGTTACCCCTTCTGTTGATATTTTGTTGTCTTTAACAAACCTATCATATTCTGTTGATTTTATCCTTGTGCTGCCTCTTGAACTCCTGATGCATAAATTAATGATATCAGCAAAATTCTCTTGGTAAATATCCCCTTTCCCCATGATATTCAATGTTTCAATCCACTGCTCTTTCATTCCTCTAATCAATGCAGTTTTTAACACATTATCGGGCAGAGGTAGTGATGCATAGGGAGATCTCTGTAAATTATACTGGAAACGTTCTACATATTCGTCCAAAGTTTCATTTGGTCTGGCCGTCATTTGGAAAATTTCATCTTTTATCTCTCTCGATCTACAATAATCCTGATATATTTTATGAAAGGATTCTTTCATTTGCTCCCAGTTGTTTATGACTCCACCACCTAAACCCATGAACCATCTCAGAGCTGCTCCTTTTAAAGTGGAGGGGAACAGCTTTAATTTCTGGGGGTCAGTGGTGTAATCGTACCCTCTACATAGCACATCAAATTCAAATAAAAATGCATTGGGGTCTTCTGATGTAAGTCCATGAAACGTCGGGATGTGTTGAAGAGGTATTGCTTTCATGGGTGCATTTGCAGCAGAATCTACTATAGGATATTGCAATGTAGAAGTTTGAGCATTTGGCTGATTCTGCGCCATTGGATCAAATATGTGCCAATATCCTTCCGGGATTTCTAGGAGGGTATTCCTAGGTTGAGAAGGGACGGCCTTGGCAGGAACTGTTTTAATGACACTTCCCTTATCTGGGATCTCTGTCTGAGGGAATGGGGTGCCTTCAAGGTTAATTTTGGCCGCGCTTCCCCTGTCTGGGCTGTTTAACAATTGGATTATCCTAGAAGGAGACCTTGGTTCCTCTATTTCCCCTGTTTCCCCTTCTCCTTCACAAAGATTACTTAAATTCCCTTCTTGCAGCCGTTCTGACACAGAATTTTCAATTTCTTGGAAGTCCTGTTCATCGGTCCGACTATGCACCTCAGCGTAGGCTCCAGATGGTGATGCTGTAGCCTGAAGGGAACTAGTAGGCTGCTTAGAATGAGTCTTTCTGAGGCCTACTGACGGCTGAGATTCGGTTTTCTTATAGATTTCGTCTATGAAGGTTGTTCGGCCAAGGGTCACCGGTCCTTTGGCTTTTTCAGGTTTGACTGGAGGTTTGATATTCTTTTCTAGCTTTATCTGCTTAGTCATGCACTCTAAAAACTACTGAATCCTATTCAACCAACAATTCTGCTAAGAGAGTGGATGGTGGAGCAGGGCTTTTACATGTTCCGTACGCAAGTTCTTACCTTCCGTTTTTAAAATCCAACTCCCCCCTAGCAGCTTTGCGCACTACTCTGTAAAGGGCAACTGGCTATACTCCTTCCCCGGTAATGGCGCCAAAATGTAGAGTTGTAACTAGGGTCTCTCACACCGCTAATTATTCCACATTAATAAGTCAATCCGGGAAAGTTTTGTTATTGCAAGAAGTAGCTCAATCCGAGGCTATTTGTCCGAGTAATGCTTAGTAGTACAGGGTTGAGAAGATCAGTCAAGGGTACGAAAACAATATCCCATCCCTTTAGAAACTGATTAAAGAAGGAAAATTAGAGCATGGACTTATAGGTCTGGGAGCTAAGCAGCGTCTTGCTGAGGCTCACTACAGCCTTAGGCCTTCTCTCACACCAAAGCAACAAAGGCAGGTAAATAAATCAGCAGAAAGTAAAATGAAACAGCGAAATGGAAATGGGACAGCAATAAATGGTACAGCAGTAAAATGGAACAGCAATAATCAAATGGAACAACAGTAATCAAATGGAACAGCAGTAATCAAATGGAACAACAGTAATCAAATGGAACAACAGTAATCAAATGGAACAGCAATCCTTAATGATTTACGAAACAACAACCATCACCCGTATGTACATGATCTACATTAATATAGCAATCTGAGGGTATTGAATGATACAACTATGTTTCTAAACAGAATGACGCTACTCTCGAATCCCATAAATATTGTTGAACATAAATCCAATGACAGTAACATTCATACTAGTACTCCGTTACAGAAATGGTTGAATAAAGATACAATCCGACCCTGTGTAAATCCAGTTATACAGAGCAGAATCTTTACATAGAGAAATCATTCATTCATTAAACATAACAGAGCATAGCGTATCATATAAAGAATTCATCAGACTGCTAAGCAATAAAGATAAACAAACCACACACAAATCACCATATAATGATACAAAAGCAAGTGTCCTTCGGAGCCGGGCCCTTAGCTGCCAATGGTACACTGCCTTAAATTACTCCAGATGCAGAGACAGAATAAACACCAAGTCTTTTATATTAATCGCATCCACAAAAGTATAACAAAATCAGGTCTCAATGAGACTCAATGATTAAAGTTTGTTCTGGAACTGTAAAATTACAAAAACAATCCTCCTCTTGCTTAATGATGCTGTGCCATTATATAACAGAAATGACGGAGATATCTAGATAATCAGAGATAAGTAAAGGATTCGCTAATCGTTCAATCTTTCCTGCGTTTGCCGAGCCGGTATCCCGCATTCTTTTCCTGGACTATTCAATTCCGATTTTGCTTGATCGTGTCCGCATCTGGTTCCCTACTGGAGGAACAGCAGTTATTTTTCCTCTGCTTCTCGCTTTTGGGCGGGAACTCCTTGCTCGCATGTCTTCCTGCATAGAAAACGTCAATTATTAGCACTTGAGCTTCCTTTGTCTATTTTTGCACATTTTATCAAAATCCTTTATCTTCTTCGAATTTCTCATGCAGAAAAGGTTACAATTATTATTGAAAAACCACTAGATTGCTAGTCAAAAGCATACCTTCCAGGTGCTCCACAAAAGGCATTTGTTAAGCAGATCAAGATTGTAGCCATGTTTATGCTTTTAGAGGACCGAATGCACCTCACTTGGGAGGAATGATCTAGGAGGATCCATAAAGGCTGAATTTGTGAAGTTCCTCAATCTCATCATTATTGGCATCAACCTATAATGTTCATTGTTATGATTTCTATCGTGCAGACGACACTCAAATCTGAGTCTGTATGACCAAATTATCACCATCAGAAGTTTGCAAGTTACATAAGAAAATGGGACCCACTAGGTTTATGTGGCAACTGATTGGGTTGTTGGCCAATGGCATGTGGAACTCCATCATTTGCTTGCTATCCTTCATAAAAAGACAAAATAAAAATATTAAAGACAAAATAAATAATAATAATAATATAACTAAAAAATAAATAATAACAAAAAAATTGGTTATTGTATTAAAATTGTGTGAACAGGTAAAAAAAAAACTTTGAATATTTAAATTCATTGTAACAATATATATATATATATATATATATATATATATATATATATATATATATATATATATATATATATATATATATATATATATATATATATATATATATATATCGTAACGGTGAATGGGTTAATCAAAACAATGAGATTTTTGGTAACCATATATTCTATGGTATGGTCTTTAATCATATCGAAATGATAGAACTTGTATATAGTGTGTCAGTTACATAAAAAAAAGGGTTCATCACGTTTGATCCTCTGTCCCTTCAATCTAAATGACTTATTGTTAACCCGCCAATTGAGATGCCACGTGGGCATCTTCTTAAACTCTATCGAGGAGATGTAATATTTAAAACCCTATTTCATGGCAGTGGTGGGGGAACCAGAATGGGGGCATGGAATTCAACAATGGAGTGGAACAACACACAATGGAAATTCACAGTGTGAAACCCAAAGGCGGCAGAATCTTGACGCAGTTTGAGGAGGCAAAACCTTGACATACGAAATATTCTCTAATTCTAAGAGGAATAAAAAAGATTCATTGTGGGTCCAAAAGTGTCATTTGTTGGCATTGTAGTATTGTAATTGATGTCAAGAGGGTCTTGGTGTAGTTCATCATACGCCTATGTCTACCTCCTAATTTGTGATGACTATTTGATTGTTGCGGTGTTTAGCTCGATGCTCTTGTTAGTTGCCAATGATGTCAACATCTTTATGACATGAACTAGTGCAGGAATGGGAGTTTGAGTAGATATGGCTACAATGTATGATATGATGGTTTGTCATAGGTGGATGATTGACTTGTTGCGTATGTTGGAGATGTTGTTTCTACAGGTGGTTGGAGTGCTGCTACAAGTGTTGCATATTCTTCTACATGTGATGGAAGCATTGGAGTTGCTACTACATGTGTTGAGATGTTGCTACATGTGTTGGAGGTGCCTCTACCAGTATTGAAGAAAAATGTATGACTTGATGTTGTTACTACAAGTGTTGGAGATGTTGCTACAGGTGTTGTGGGTAATTAGACAAGTTATTATTGATTCTTGAGGAGTTAGAGGTGTTTGTCTCAGTGAGGAGTTTTACAGGGTAGGGACTACATGTCATTGACTTGTTGCAGATGTGCATGCCCCATATATTTAGTTGCAAACTTGTTACGGAGGCTTGGAGGTGTGACATGATTTTTGCATCCTACTCTTGGAGATCATCTTCAAGTGGTGGCTTAAACAAGTTGGAAACTCGGATTTAAGAGGGTATACACTAGTTTCCATCATAGGAACAATGTACATATGTAGGTTTCCTTGACAGGAGTAGTGTGTGCCACATGGAGGTGACTTTCCCACATTTATTGTTGCTCAGGTTAATTAATGGTTTTTCAGGATTTTTTTGTTCATAACTTTTTATGTAAAGATCGAAAAAGGTCAAGGAGCTTCGAGAAAGTGATTAACATTGAAAATATCAAAAGGAAAGTGGAGTTAGTGTCTTGATCAAGTCAATGAGTTGAATCTATTTCAAATCAACCATATGAATAAAGATTGTGGAAGTCATTTGTTCTTGGTAATTATTGAGTTTAGCACCTCAGTTCATCTATGAGTTGGAGGAAGCTCAATGATAGTATGGTTATTTCTCTTGGTATATGGAGTGAGTGAGAGAGTGGAGAAGAGTGTGAAATTTGTGAGAGTTGTATGATGTTGAATTTCTAAAGCAAATTGCAGGTGTTGTAGTAGTTAGCTGAAGCACGTTTCAACCATCATATTTGTGTAGTGAGTGAGAAGGTCAAGTGTGGATTGGTAGAAGTGTGTTGAGAGATTATTTTTCAGTTTCTGGTGTATTTGGAGATTGGGGATTTGGTTTTTCATTGTGTCATTTGATGATATGTTGTTGCAGTGCTCATGTTGCGAAGTTCCCGGTTCCATTCTAAAATATTCTGAAATGAGAATCACATAGAGTGGATTTGGAGGACTGTGGTGAAATCAATATAAGTGAGTAGTTTTATCAACCCAATGGTGGCTAGATAGTTCATCATAAACTGGGTGAGGCTTGTTGGTCGTGTTGGCTTCCAGTAGGTCAAAGTATGCAGAGTCGATTGATAGTTCAAGAGTCAGCAGGAAAGGATCGTTGATCATGGTGGCCTTCAGCAGATGGTAGTTTGTACATATGCATGAGAAATAGTCTCCCCTTTCATAGTAGCCATTTGAATCTCTATGTAAATAATTGTTTGACATAATAGAATATTTTAGTAGCGTAGTAGAAGTAGGTGGTTTTTTGCCTTGGAAAGGTTTTCCACTAGACATACTTGTGTTCTATGTGTTAAATGGTCTTCATGTTTCATGTTAATTTTTGATGCTGTGATTTCTATTTGTGTGTCAGTTTATACATGGTTAAATATTAATAATTTGGAGAGAAAGTTATATAAGTTATAAGTTCCTTCACTATTGATTCATCCCCCCCACCCAGTAGTGATCTAGTTTCCAGCAATTGGTATGAGAGAATGACTCTTAGGTCCAATTTGATCACTGGAGAGTGGATCTTGCAGTGTTTTGGCATATTTTTACAAATTTTCCAAAATGGATTAGAAAGGAACTCTGGTAGTTCATAAAGGTAAATTTGCAACTTGGAGAGCAAAGTTGGTTCATATTTTCTATCTCTTGATGAAAATGTTTTGTTGTGAGTAGAATATGGAGTTAGAGATGAATTTTGTGATAAAGATAAAGAGATTATTATGCATGGAATTTCAATATCTAATAAGTTGTATGTGAAGAATTGTGAGATTCCAAAATAGATGTTGGATAGGTTGCAAAATTTGTATCTTGGAAGAGAATTGCACATTTCATAGATAGAGAAAAATGCAAAGGATTCAAATCATATTGCAATGACAAATCAAGCCTCCTCACAAGAAGAAGATGAAGGCACTAGTGATAGTAGTGATAGATCAAGCATCAACCTTTAGGAACATCAAGAAGAGACTAGGTGCAAAGATGATGAGAAATCCAAGGTAAAGCAATTAGAAGCAGAGGTTCAAAGGATCATGGTTTAAAATAAAGATCAATGGTTGCTACTGTAAATGTTTGATGAAAAGTAGAGTGTATTCAAAGAAGAAATTTTAGATCTGAAAATTATGTAGGAAGAGGGAAGAAAAATTGAAAATGGAATGTGGATGTAGTATAAGGAGCTAGAGGACAAATGCAAAAAATTGAAGGTTGAAGTAATTTATGCAAAGAAAGAATTTGGGAGGTTCAGATCTAGCACTCAAGTTTCAACAAGAAAATTTGAAAATGTTGGAACAGTTGCTGGTAGCAAGAAAATGGATAATCATTAGAAAAATCACCAACCATGCAAGAAGTAGAAGAATAAGAGAATAAGACCAATGAAGTAGTATGGGATTGAAAAATGTTATAATTGTGGAGTTCATGTACATATAGCAGCATTTTGCAATAATGGAGAGATCAAACTCTGTCATTAAGAGGAGTAGCTAGAGGAAAATCTACATTAAGTATGCATGCAAAGAATATATGCATCCATCAGGTATAATAGTCCTTTTTATGGTAACTATTTATCATGAAATAATTTTTTCCATAGGGTTATTGATTGTAGGGCACATCCAAGGAACAAAAATTATGTCAATAGAGTACATCAACCTATTCCTCTATTCCTTGGTCACATTAGATGTTTTGTGTGTGACAATATTGGCCATAAGGACAAGGATTGAAAGCTACCCACGTCTTATAGGATATAAAAATAGAGAGATAATAATATGCAAGGCCAACCACACAAGAATAATAAGGATCAACAATTGAAAGTTTGGAGGAGAGAAGAGCAACAAGGAACTACCACCAAAAACAAATGTCTACATGGTTTCAGGGCGAGCATATGGTTGTATCATGAGTTGCATGTATATTTTTGGATGTGAAGCCATATCAGAAAGTGTGAATGAAGACAAATTTGCATTTTTAGAGATTCATGTGTGCAGGGGGAGTTCATTAGATTTGAAGTATTGTTTTTATTTCTGATATATTATTAACTTGAGCTTGTCATAACCCAAATCTACCATATATGCATTGTTGTTAGCTTTGGGGTAGCTGCATGTTGGGTTTCTATTGGTATTCTAGATTCTATGACAACTAGTAGTTTATTTTATGGATATCGTTTAGGTGTGATGGAGGATCACACATTCAGGGAGAGCATTTGTGGTTCCTAATGGATCTACAGAATATTGGCATTGTGTTTGCTATGGAGGAGCATGTTGTGCATATTTCTAGCATTGATTTGTTGCAGGATGGTTACTTGCATGACATATTTGGTACATTGATAGTGCACATATTTCTAAATTTGATTGATGCCATATTTTGATATATATAGTTTCGATGGAGATCAGAAGAGATGTTGGAGACAGTTAATCTAAATATGCACTTTATTACTCATGTTTTCTATTCTAGATGTATCATGTTGTTGGTCATGTGTTTTTGGATGGATGAGACATGAGGAGGATGATTGTTGTTGCTCATGATAATTTGATGCATGTCGATAATGATATATTGTGCATTTATGGAGAGGATCAAATTACGCGTTTCTCACAATATTCTACTGCTGGATATTACGTTGTTGGTTATGTATAGTGATGTTTTCGTTGCTCACTGATTTGCTACTAGTATTAATGTGTTTCTCATGATTTGAGTTGATGATATATTATGTTCATGGTTGATGAGCCTCAAGATGATGAAGATATGTATTTTTTTCCCTATGACATATTACTATGTTGTTGCTATCAGTTGATTTTGTTGTTGTTACACATGTGGAGCGTCATGGAGGTTACTAGTGGTAATCGTGATTTTGTTGCAGGACCTTCATTGTTGGGATGGTGATGGCCAAAGTGTTGAGATTCCATGCACTAGAATATGTGTTTGATAATCCTTGTATTATTCCTTCTATACATTGAGAGAATATATAATTTCTCTTTTGGGATTTATACTTGATACATATGCCATGTATTGCATTTTATTGTTGTTTTTATATGGAGCATATATTGATGCTCATTGATGCCATGTACTCATGTTATTCCATATTTTGGGGATTTATATAAGAGAACACACTTATGTGAAAATGTAAAAGCTATGTACTATCATTGTGTCATATTTTTGGTGTTTTAGTCATGGAGAGACCCATGGTGTCTAGTATGCCTTCTCATCAGCTATGTATGGGTCAATGGATGTCCAAGTCATATTCTATTTTGTATATCACTGATGTAGCCCCATTACATTGGGTGCATGATGTAAACTCGGGTCCATAGAAGTCTTGGTTGGCTATATGACATTTTATAGAGGATCCATATGCCAATCCTATGTACTAGTCACAACCATATATTTTCTCCATGAAGCATTGTATGTATTGTGTTAATTCGATAACAGTTACAAACATGGTTTAGGAGTAGTAGTCTCTTACATTTGGTAATGAGGCTTATTCCAACAGGAAATTGTGTTGCTACAACAACATAGAGAGTTAGATTGTAGCTTTATTACATGCTTAGGGGGAACATGTTCAGTTTTCAAAGATTGAATGGCATTGGCTAGAGATTTGTTGGCAGCAAAGTTTCTTTATTCCACGTGCTTATCTTGCAGGACATACTTCTTATTTTGAATTTCCATGGTGTTAAGTATGAAATGGGGAGCACCTCTCTCATCTAGCACATTATTTGCATTGTCTTCATAGTTGGTATGGTCGTTTTCCATTGATGTGAAAGGTGGAGAGATTTTGGATTTTGGAGATCGGCCTTACATGTCGAATTGAGGTTGACATCAATGCCAAAGGGGGAGTTTGCTGGCATTGTAATGTTTGCAATGATGTCAATAGGGTCTTTTTGTTATTCTTCACCTATGTCTACTTCATGATGTGCGATGAGCGTTTCGTTGTTTCAGTGTTCATATTGATGGTTTTGCTAGTTGGCATTGATGTCAACATTATTTATGACATGACCTAGTGCAGGAATGGGAGGTTGAGTAGAGATGGTTGCAATGTATGATATGATGGCTTGTCATAGGTTGATGATTGAATTTCCACATATGTTGGATATGGTTTTGCTGCTCATGGCTAAAGTGTTCTCGAAGATGTTGCATATGGTTCTACATCCGCTAGAAGCATTAGAGTTGCTACTACATGTGTTGAGATGTTGCTAGATGTGTTGGAGGTGCCTCTACAAATTTTCCAGGAAGTTATATGACTTGATGCTACTGTTGCACGTGCCGGAGATGCTACAACATGTGTTGGAGGTGTTTGGACAGGTTATTATTGTTGGTTGAGGAGATGGAGGTGTTGGTCTCGATGAGGAGTTTGGAAGACTAGGGATTGCATGTCATTGACTTGTTGCAGATGTACCTGGCCTATATCATTACTTGCAGACTTGTTACAAAGGCTTTGAGGTGCATCATGATGTCACCAACTTACTCCTAGAGATCAGTTCCTAGTGGTGTCTTACAAAAGTTTGAAATTGGGATTTTAGAGGGTATATGCTAGCTTCCTTCATAGGAACAACATACATTTATAGGTTTCTTTCAAATGAGTAGCATATGCCACCTGGAGTTTATTTTCCCTGCATTCCTTCTACTGCTGAAGATAACCAATTATTTTTCCGACTTGTTTTTTTCAAAACGTTCAATGTAATTGTTAGAAAAGGTCAAATATCTTCTAGAAAGTGATTAAAAATGAAAATATGAAAAGGCAAGTGGATTTAGTGGCTTGATGAAGTGACTGAAAATAATATAGTTCAAGTCAAGCATATGAACAAAGATTATGGAGCTTAATAGTTCTTGCTTGTTATTGAGTTGAGCACCTATTTTCATCTATAGATTGGAGGAAGTTGAATGATAATATGGTTGATTATTTCAGTATATGGAGTGAGTAGGAGACTGGAGAAGAGTGTGAAAGATTTGAGAGTTGTATGTTGCAAATTTTTTGAAGCGGATTGTAGGTGTCACAGCAGTTAGCTGAAGCATGTTTCAACAATCACCTTTGTGTAGTGAGTGAGAGGGTGAAGTGTGGATTGGTAGAAGTGTGTGGAGAGATTTTGTTGCAGTTTGTGGAGCATTTGGAGATTGGAGATTTGGTTTTTCATTTTTTTCTTTGATGATATGTTGTTGCAGTGCCCATGTTGAGTACTTCTTGGTTCCAGTATCAAATATTTTGAAACAAGAACCACATATAGTAGTGGAATTCTAGGAATCCAAAGAAATCAACATAATTGAGTAGTTTTCTCAGTCCAATGGTGGTTGGATAGTTGGACGGGAACTAGACGATGCTCATTGGTCATTGTGGCTTTAAGCAAATCAGAGTTTTTAGAGTCGATTCATAGTTCAGGAGTATCTGGATGAGGATCACTAATTATGGTGCCCTTTATCGGATGGTAGTATGTAGATCCACATGAGAAAGAGTCTCCATTTGAAAGTAGCCAATTGTATCTCTATGTAAAGAATTGTTTGACGTAATAGAATATTTGAGTAGCGTAGTAATAACGAGTTTTTTTTCTCCCTATAGAGGGTTTTCCACGAGACATACTTTTGTTCTATGTGTTGAATAGTCTTGATGTTTCATGTTCATTTTTTATGCTCCAATTTCTATTTATATGTTTCAGTTTTACATGGTTAAATATTATTAATTGGAGAAAAATTTATACGTGCCTTCACTGCTAATTCACCTCCCCCCTCTTAGTAGTGATCTATATTCCAACACCAGTGTCATAAAGGGATCTATTTTATACTTAAATTTCATGAATTTTCACAATGAATATGAAGGTGTAGTCTGCTTCTCTATTTGAGCAACCCATTTTAGGCCATCCCTAGATTTGGAGGTATAAGGTGTAGTTTTTCATATAATCATTTTATTTTGCTGAGATGAATGAAGATACCTCCCCTTTGACCAGGGACTAGAGACGTAGTCCACATTAGATGAACTCTATTTTGAAGCTCCTTGGTTTCTTTGTCTTGATGTTTTCCTTTATTTTTCCTCTTCTTTAAAGTGTATCCAGATGTGGTTTATCATGATATTTTTCATGCAATTTTGAATACATTAAAGAATTAAATATCTTGGATCAATTTCCATCAGAGAAACCTAATTTTGGAGGGAGGCCCATGTTTCTTTCAATTTTCCTAGGCATTTTGTCCCTGGATGTTAATTTCCTTTGCATGTGGTCCAACTAGAGCAATGTGTCCTCTTTGGTGACATTTCTATCAATGAGAACATTTCCAAATAGAAATTTAGGATGCTAATATATTTCCACAATGTACATATATTGGTTGTATCTACTCTTGGTAAGGTTTGCATTGGGTACCCTCTCTTCAACTTCAACTAGCACTTCCAAATCAGTGAGGGTGCACCATTAATCTGCCAAATTACATTCTACTTCGGCGAGTTCATCTTGGATTGGATGTAGGGTTAGTTTCGAAACATGGCTACAGATATCTTAGCCTACATTTGGGCCCAAGTTTGCTCATGCTCGAAGTGATAAACTACACCCTCGTCAACCTATGATCATTGATGTGGCATAACTTCCTTCTCGAGATGGGAAAGTGTGGCTTTAGGATGGTTAAAAGAACATGACCTAGAGTCAAAATTTCAGTAGTCACCAGAGAAGAGAAGCCGGTAGAGTGTTGTAGAGGACAAGGAAATAAAGAACCTCCCTTGAAAATAAAGTTTAAGAGTGGTGTGGGAAATCCAAACTCATAGTTTGCGGGGATGGTGAAGCTAACTATATTGGAGAGAGGTAAAAGGTATATGAAAATAATCACAAAGAGTGATGAAGGAGGCAGACAAGGTGGATGAATCATAAACATATGAAAAGAAAAATGAAGTTCTTTCCCAGTTGGAACAATGATCTAAATGAGGGAGGAACAAGTCATTCCACATGGTTGTTTCCTTTTATACTCAAACATAAAAGGTGGACTTGACCATGGGTAAGAGAAGAGCCATGAATCCGCAAATGATTTCTGGCAATGCTAGCCCCCTTAAATCAAATCATGACTAGAGAGGACATTCATTCAAACTTTCCGCAAAGAAAAAATCCATATCACCATAATTCTAGAGTCTCACTATCTAAAATAAATACCACAAAGTGGTGGTGGAGAGACTTCTAGAGAAATTGTCTGGGAGTGAAGAACAATATGCATACACACTGAAAACCAAGATGTAATGAAGGCTTGGAGCAAGGTGCCAGTGCTAAAAGTTGTGGTGAGATTGAGAATGTGAATTCCATTAATGAGGCTAAGAGACATGACAATTATTGTGAGTAATTGTATCTCAAAGGTGGATACACAATCAATTGTGAGGATTAGACTTTACATGAAATTTCAAGTAACATAGTGATGATAGGTTCCTAGCATGTGAAATAAAGATTGATTACATTACATGGTTTATCACACCTCAAGAGGAGTGTGTTTCCATGTCCCCTAGCCATGTGTCTATGTGGGATGATAGTATCCCACACCCACACCCTAGCTTATCTGACACCCTATCCAGGGAGGATCGGTCCTACTATACATGTTCCTACCAATCTTATTTGAGTGTGTAATCCTCCTAGGAGTTCCATGGTGTTGAGAGCTTTATGTTTAGAAGAGGAAAACCATAATTAACAATTATGTTTTCTATTTTTTTCTATGCATCTCACATGAGAGGAATGATGGATAGGATTAATGAGTGATAAAGGGTTACCCTAGTGAGAATGGTTTCAATCTCCATCTATGGGACACCTTCTGGATGGGAGAATCATTAAGGAGTTTCTTGACCATAGATATGACAAGTTGCAATTCCTCTTCGATTAGTAGTTCGGAGAAGTCTTTCCTTGGGAAATATTGAGCCCTTCCTCAAAGATGCTCAGTTTTAATGGATTGTTTATTTTTTGCCCCTGAGCTCTAGCATAGATATTGTTGTACTAGTTTCTCGAAGACAGTTTTTGGCCGCAATACATTGTAAGAAACAAGCTCAACCAAAATTTAGGTTCAAGCTGGCCCTTCAACCATAGGGGGCTTCCTAAAGTGTTACGAAGTTTTTTTTTTCTAACATTGTTCACTGTCACTGGAAAACAACCTTTGAAGAACAATGGCTAGATGAATTATTTGTTGTAGGTGGTTGTTGATGAATATCCAATCTCTACCCAGAAATAAATATCTCTCTTGCATAAACTTGATCAAAGTGTCAACATCTAGCTTTGACAGAATAACATACTTTAGAGAGTTTGGTAAATGAAAAAGAGATGAAACAGATAACTATGTATCCATTCTGAATACTTAATCAACCTAATATGGTAGATGTGTGTAGAAGAATTCTACAACCAAATAGATGTACGTTCAAGAGATCCCATAAGACCACAATGAAAGATGGAAAGGAGCTTATTTCAAACAAAATGTTCAATAAGCTAATCTCTCTAATGATAATAAATTCATGGTAGGTTGTCAGGGAGAGAGAAACTCTAACCTAACATTGCCCTAGCTCCTATGTTACCCTAAACATATGCAGAAATAAAGTATGAAAACATTAGAGAAACATACAGAGGAAAAATAAATTTTGTCATGAACTCGAGCTAGAATACTTTGATTAAATTCATGTAATAAAAGTATTCACAAAAATGGCAAGGTCATGACATCAAAATCCAACCCTTTCTTATTACAAATGAAACAATATATAAAAAATTACAATATGCCAGCTATTGTTATTCCTTAGGATACAAAATCAATAAAAATAATAAAATAAAACTAAAGTTAACCTATGTGTTAAATTTTGATGGAAATAAAATCAAATAATAATATAAAATAATGACAATCTCGAATAGTTTTTCAAGAAAATTGGATCTGTTGGAGTTTTGATTCTAAAATCAGTTTAATTATGCATTGATTCCTATCTCGAAATATGAAAACTATCTTCTGTCTGCTAGGTGTTTTTTGATGGATAATTCATCCCTTGGAATCAGTGATTTGATAAATGTCGAACCGCTGATTTTATGCCCTCATTTTGGGATTGATTACTCGAATCGTGCCTCAAAATATGCCTTTAAAACGAAAAATCATTTACTAATATTGTTTCCTTTGCCAAATTCCGGAGTTCTTGAAATTAATTACGCAAAATTTTGTCAACTCCCCTTTAAAGGAGGTCGACTCTGCCTGTTGGTACTCTCCTTCACATATGAAATTAATTGGTCTGTTCCTGGCACATATGCTTTTAAATTTTGATGTGATCCGTTGACTAGTGATGCTTTTAAATTTTGATGTGATCCGTTGACTAGTGAGTCCTCTACTTGAAAATCTAAAGATTATCTTTGAAAAGTTTCAAACAAGCTCCAACTACTGATTTTTGTCTCTAAATGTTAAAAGAAATCTCCAACAAATGTTGGAGTTATTGCTTAAATCGGGGTATATCTAACTCATATTTTTCCTGGATATTCGAATCTTCTCTCCCGGTTGTTGATTTAAAAATGTAGCCATTTGTCTCTAATTCACAAGCTGTTCATTTTGATTGCAGAATTGTCATGAAAACATGATCTCTAAACAGTTGCAGATAACACTGTAGTTCCATAATCAGTCACAATTCTGGTATATTTAGGGTTTCTGGACAAAATATTTGTTAAATTTCAAACTCTCTCAGATTGAGAATGAATTCATAAATGAAAAATCTATCTTCCCTGTTTGACTAGTAAGTCCATTGAATAACATACTCAGCCTAGTATTTTCTCAAAATATGATAACTACTCTTTTGCGAGAGAGTTTGGTCATTTTCCTTTGACAAAATTCCACAGCGATTTTTTATCATTGAGCCAGAACTGCATATATACTTGATCCCTTTATTGATTCGAAGAACTTAATATCCTTCATGGATACCTGGGCCCTTTGGAGTATCCTTCGAAGATTTTCCAGATAATGGAGAAGTATAAAAAAACAATTAATTGTGTTTTCCTTAACTTTATTTTCAACCTGGAAATCTAATATTTCCATGCTTTCTTTCCCAAAAAACACTCTGAAACTACCCTTCATGCACAAAATTGGTACTCGAATAAAAATCTGGATCTTCATTGAAAATTATAATATTCATCAAAAATGGATTTAAGTGGATTTAAGTGTTGTAGCCGCTAGGTGCTCTTCCGAAATATGAAATTCCTGCTACTGCAATTTGAATAGAAAGTGAAAAAAACTCCTGCAAAATACAATTATCTAGATGGCTTAAGATATAATTTTTATTTCTTCTTTCCAACATGAGAATGTGCTTTTGTTGTTTTCCTCCTCGAAAGTTTAAAAATAAAACTTCTTCATTAGCTCTAATATGTAAGAATCCATGCATTCCCAAAAGCCTAATCGTATCCTTTGAATATGCCATTTATCACTGTGACCTTAGACCATATAATATTCCTTGTAGTACAATCCATTGACTTCCATTTCCCAAACTTTTCAAATCTGGAATTTCTCTACTTATCATTTGCTTGTCGCCACCAAAATAAATGGTTGTATTCCTTTAAATAATCAAATCATTATGATTATGATGGGCTTCTTCTGGTTGACTGTTATGAAAGCTTTTTGGTATTCCTTGCCAGCATAGGTTTTTTTTTAATTTGTCCTTACTTCAAAATTGTGACCAAAATTTGTTTCCCTCATAATGGCATCACTCATAAAGCAGAAGAGGCCATGTATATAGAGTTATTCCGAGCTGGAAAGTTTTTAATGTGAAGACATAATTTTGACTTGAATACCATCAACATCCATGTTGCATTCTTCACTCTTGAAAATCATATTGTATATATAAGTACATGAAGGTGCATCCATTTCATATATTCGCTTTCTCTCTTAAACGAACTACAAGCACTGAAATGTCCTCAATTTCTGAGCGTTCAAAACCATCATTACAGCCAATAAACATCCTTACACATCCTACCACAACCAAACTTCTTTTCTGCGAACAAATCCTGTCTTCTTAACGTTTTGAAACTAAATTAATCCTGTAATCCTGTCTTGTTAACGTTTTGAAACTAAATTTGTTTTCATAGTATGCCAATTCTAAACTCTTGTCTCTTATTTTAGTCAAATATCACTGAATATATGATAGGGTTGAATACTTCTCTAGGATCCTTCAAAAACCTGCACAAATCGATCCACAAGAATGAAATCAACAAAAATTAAGATCACTCTATTTTTCATTACGAATTCTGGATATATACCCTTTAGAAAACATGCGAGATCTCTTAAATCATTCACAATTTTGCAAAATTTCTCTTGGGACAGCTAATTGACCCTTTTCTGCACAAAACCCACGTCTTGGAATTGCCCAGGATCTAAGCCCGAAATTGGTTGGCTAAAAAGAATTGCCCAGGATCTAAGCCCGAAATTGGTTGGCTAAAAATAAATGCGAAATTTACGCCCCGGATCTATGCCCGAAATTGGTTGCCTAAAAATAAATGCCAAATTTACACCAGCAGTTTCTAAAGCAGTTTGCGGGAGGAGTCAGGGTAGTAAGCGGTTTTTGGACTGGGGGTACCGCAATCCACTAGATTGTGCCACGTTGATAAGGTGGTTTCATAAGACCACAAATTGCGGAGCCATTTCTCTACGTTAATTGTCGAATAACCTGTGGGGTCCGCAATTATATTGGGACCGTTGATCTATTTCCCCACAAAATTTATAATCTCTTTCTCATTGATTTCAACTCTTTTGTCTTTCACCACAAAAGCAACTGGTATTATTTTGTCATGTCATTCCTGTGTATATGTGGCCTTTGGGTACAGATCCCTTATCCTCATCATTGCTCCTTAAACAATTTCTCACATTATATTTCATGATCAGGGGAGACTTTGAGATTTTTGAAAGTGCTGGAGGCACCATGGTGTTAGGATATTCCGACACATAGGAAATAGTTAAGTATAACTTGGTTTAGTATAGAGTTAGGTAAAGTGTGTTTCTTTACCGTTGTACATTTTGTAACTTACAATCCAACGGTCACGATATGTAGTGATCCGACGGTTCATTCTCTCCTCGGTATTACCGACACTTGATCCGTGGCTTGACACCCAATTGGTCCATGATTTCTATTTAAAGCGCATGGAGGGTCATTTGTAGAGTAATCTGTGCATGAGAGAAGCTTATGTAAATTTTCATTCTTTTATTAATAAATTGCCTGAAGTGGCCGCGTTGGCTCAGGCCGTGCACTGTTTCCCTCTTTGAGGGTTTTAACCACGTCAAAAATACTGGTGTATTGATCTGCGATTTGGTTGTGAGCGGTGTCCTCTGGTGTTCTGTCTCTCTGTAAATTCCTACACATGGGAAGCACCATAATCCTGTCAAGCAAATTGCCAGTAAGAAAGTAAAGAAATATGGTACTGAACGACAAAGCATGAAACACAGGCAACAATCAGAGAATCACATCCCCATGGTGCACGTAATAATGAGGTATTTCTTAATCAGCAAACCCTGATCTTATAGATACTTCCATCTGCATGCCTCAAATGGTGCTCTGAAGCTACTTCTTGACCGACCTTTGATGCTTGACATTTGGACATCATACTTGGATGATTTTAGTAACATAGTTGCATGCATTTGGATGTTTTTCTTTGACATCTAAGCATTATTGATGAATTCTCTTTGGCATTGAAATAAAAACTTTGGAGGCTAAAATTAAAATTGTTAATCTAACCAATCGTCAATCTCGAAAATAGTAACTAGTGCCACATGGCTCATTCATTATTCCTCTCGGAAATCAATTTCAAAATTGTTCACCTTGCAGTTTTTAATTTCTGAAACGCTCCGCATATTTCGAATAACATCACTTAATTCTTGGTATAAGTCCCTTCCTTAATATTCTTTATTTTAAACAGTGGGAATTATCCTACGTAGAATAAGTCAAAATTACGAACGAACTTTACTCAGTTAAACCCTTTGTGCATACATGTATGCCTCTTATGGGCTCCTCCCTCGACTTTAGAATTGGTAATAGTTGCCTTAGGTTTGTTGAAATCCATTGCATAGACAATAATCTTGGAGGCTGGGCATGTGCCCTTCCTTTTTTTAATTTATAATCATAATTTTATATTAAAAATAAATAATTTTATAAAAATTAATATTTCTATAAAATATAACTCATTTATAATATAAAATTATGATTAAAAATAAACCAAGAATTTATGTATGCACATTTTAGTTATGAGAATATTTATCTTTTTGTGAAGAAACAAATTCACAGATTTTGAAAATTTTTTTAGCTTTCTTTGGTGTAAAAAATAGCTACAACAAATATAAATGGGAAATCCCAGCTCATTTCAAAAAACTCCCTCAAAACTAGTGACCCATGGATTGACTTTAGAATATCCATCAATGTTCAGTTTAAGAATTTCAAGTGGCAGGGGACTCCATGAGGGAGATAGGATAGGGGTAAGATGATGGGATGACGATAAATGTATGTTGTATTTGGTAGCATATGAGTCCCAAATTCACTTATACTGTAGTTGGTTTCATCCTACAAGAATATATGCAAACAGTGAATGATGCCAATAGTCAAATATGGTCCAACAAAGCATTCAATTAGATGAAAACAATGCATAAACAAAATTAAAATTAAACTAAACAAATTGAAACAAACTAATGAAGAAGAAAAAATCAATAAAGGAATGGTAAAAGGGTCATCCTTATTGATTTCCAATAGTGCAAGAGTTACAAATGAATTTCAAAGTAACTTGCAAAGAGTTTTTAATGGCGTTGAATAACTCTTAACAAGGATTTCCCCTTTTCAATCTCTTTTGCAAGCCCTTGCTCTCTCAAGAAAGCAAAGAATGGACTCACACAATGGTGGAATCCTCTTAGAATTGATATGCTTGGTTGATTTGGAGCAATTTTGATAGAATAAATATGCACAACCTCTTCTTCTTTCTTGGTTTTCCATGCTCTTTCATTTATAGAAATTTTGAACACTCTCTCCGTCCTTCCGCTCATCAATGAGGTTGTCTCGCTGATTAATGAGATGAGATAAACCATACTCCTTTGATTAAGAAGTCTTGAAAATCAAGGCTCAAATGGTAAGCCCTATCATGTCAGGGATTGAGCATTCCTCAAGAAAATGAGCCTCTTTAGGTAGTAACTATGCTTTCGGCGACCATCGCAGATATCAAGGAAAGGTTGCGATGTTGCATTAAAATGTCTTTGGAGCACCTATGAGGGTTCATTTTTTAAACCAAGTCTAAGAAAACCCTTTAATTTTTTCCTTTTATATTTTTTTTAGCTGGAAATGTGTCCTCAATACATGCTCCTTACCGACTCTATGTTCCATATATTGTGTACAAATGAGTGTAACATTTTTTCATAATAATAGTTGCCCCTTGGTGTCTAAGGTTACGAGAAAGCGTATACTTAAATACATCACATTTTTTGTTCCTAACGATGAGTCCTACTAACTTCTCTAGAGAGAGAAACTTGTTGTGGATATTATTAGGGGAAATACCCTGATTAAGAACCCATAAAAAACCATGCTTGGTTTTTTTATTATAAAAAGTGTCTATATGAGGCAGGCATGTCCCATGATTGTTATGATGATTTTGACTGACATATTACAAATACATAGGAAATTCCTGTCGAATCAATGTTTAATTGGTTGATGTACTATCAGTTGAAGAAGATAACTTCGTAATATAACTACTCTCACCCCCAAGGGCTTCACTGTTAAGTCAACTGAACAAGGTTCCCCATTGCATCATATACAAAGAACTACTAAAGGAGGTGTGATATGGACACATGGGTTTTTGACTAAATGAGAGAACTACAATGATAATGAAGTAAAATACCCCACAAATGTGAAAACATATGTTGGTGACAAATATTAGGGAGATTGATGAAATCACTAGGAAATGAGGTTTACCAATGTTCCACTAGAGATTGTCCCAAAAAGGTGGGGACCAACTAAGGTACTACATTAATTATGGAAGATGAGTGTTGAAGTTGATAAAAAGGAGGCAACGACTATCTAGAAAATGGTTCCAAGAAATTCATATGGAATTGAGGTAGGTAGTGTAATATGATGTGTCAAAGGCATGATAATAGAGGTTGACAGTATAGGAGTGAGAATGAAAACTACGAGAGGTTGGAGGTATAACGTGAGTTGTGGTAGTCCAAATAAAAAATCTAAGGTATAGGCCCCTAAGGTCGAGAGGATGTGAAAGGGGCGTAAATGCATTTTTTGACTGTCATGGTGGATGAAAGAAAAAATGGTGATTAATGATGTGTGTGTCAGATGAGTAAAATGAAAGATCCAACCAAAGGAGACTAGGGATTTTTTCCAGCTAAAAGACACAAAATGATGAGCAAGAACACTTTTCCAAAAGGATATTTGTACACTTGCCAAAATATCTTTAAATGTGCATTTGGATGTACAAACACAAAGACAAATGCCCCAAGTCTACATTTCCCTACTTAATGATGTAGGTGAGTATATACAAAGGGTGAGGGCCACTTTAGATGTTCTTAGTGTGAGGTGATTGAAATAGATGGTTAGAAAAGTGGTGGTGCATTCATGATGATCTGAAATGAATGGTGGCCCAAGAGGAGGTGGTAAGCAAGGAGGCGAATAATAAATATGTGTCTTAACTTCATGGTAATGCATATAAATCGCTCTCGGTTTGGCAAAAGTGCGCATGGATACTGATAGTGCAATGGAAACTATTGAATGCGGTAATCCATGTAGGTGAAAGTTCTATCAACCAACATAAACGTTTACCGAGTTCAAGTGGAAGCTGATAGTAAACGTGGCCGAGATGGCAAACACTATGGTTAATTTCAAGGAAATGATGTCAGGATATTCAAAGATTTTGACAAAACATATAATGCGAGCGAAGAATGATACTGTGATAATCAATTGGAGCACCAGAGGTTTGATGTTAATATGGAAGCTTCCAATGACCTACAACATAAAAACCAATACCCCAAGTGAAGACATCTTCATGAAATGAAATTTATACTGGAAAAAACATAAGAATATGTAAATAAAAATATAGGAAAGTCGCACCTCATGTGCGCTATGAGTGCGACATAGGCCGAAAACAAAAACATTTGATGAATGGAAAGGAGGATATCATGATGAACATGATATTGTATTTATCCCAACACCACCGGTGGTTTGGTGAATGAAGCTCATGGGGTGCCATATGGACCTCCGGAAAAAATGAAAAAATTGTGTATATTATCATGGTAGGGCCCACATTACCACATCATTTGTACCTACGGATGTGGTGTGTGAATTGTAACCTAGAGCTTTTTCCAAAGCTTTTCATCAGCTGGAGCACCCTTTCATCGTGTTGGGAGAGCTAGGTAAGCCATCACAAAAATCCCTTTGTAAATTCAATAAAATAGGTTAGATAGGCTATATAGGGGTGGTTTGTACAAACCTTTTAGGTAAAAAATCCCTAACCTACAAGAGTGAACGCCTCATTGTCATACAGGCTCATGTGGGTAAGGACGATTTAGCCGTGATGGTATCATGACTGCAGGTGATACAACTACTATGGTGTCATAGTGTTGAGAACAATTGGCATGTGACACTTGCTGAGGGTTCTTACAAGATAGGGGTTAATAGTCCTGAGGTTGGTCCCATCTATCAAAAACTTAAGTACATGACCCCTTGTTACTGTGTGTGGAATAGTCACGAGGGTGCGCACAAGTCTTGGTGGAATAATATTGCACACCTCATGACTTTCTAGCAAGTAGGCGTGAGGGTCACAAAATTCATTTTTTGGTTCTTTTTATGGGTTTTTCCTTACTAACCAGATGAATCTCATACTCAAAAGATGGTGCTAGCTAAAGAGGACTACGAGACACTATGAGATTTTGATCTATTGATTTTGAAAATGTAGCAAGAAAAGGCTTCATTTGGCTAGTGCCTTAGTCAAATGGAGAAAATTAGATTTTCCACATCAGCAGGATGACTTAGATTACGGTTATCTAGAGTGACATGACCTTATCCACTAGTTAATTCCGTAAATTTGAGTTTATATGATAGAATTAGAGTTATGCATGAGTTGATTGCCAATATCTAGAAATATAGTTGATTTATTGTTAATTGAACTTAGTTAACTAATATCTAGCCATTAGTTGAGTCAATTTAAGGTTAACTGGGTAGTTATGATTGTTTTTAACTCATTGATCTCTTAGTTAATTAGTCAATCAACTAAAAATAGACTCGGTCGTGCATGGAATTTGAATTTCCTAATTGAGTGGATGGAATGGGCATATTTGTATTTATAATTGTATATTATTGACTGTATAGTGCTTTCGCACTGAGCAGGTGATCAATTACCCTTGGATTTGTGCAAGGAAATAGGGATTTTCCCTATATTTTAGGAACTTACTTGCTCCAATATTGTGAAAGGAAATGGGAGGTTGGTTGAGGCTTGAATTAGCTAAATGTTGGCTAGAGTAGGTTAGGAATCAAGAGAACATTCTTATAGTGCAGGACTTGCTTTAGAGTTAAAGAAAGGTATTGTAATTGGTGCTATTTCTCATATAAATTAATCCAAAGCAATGTAGGGGTTTTTCCAAATTAAGTTCCCCTATTAAATTATTGTGTTCCTTGTGTTTTGATGGTTGCATGTTATTGCATGTGTTTCTATCGTGTGTTTTCCTTTCTGCAGAATACTAGAAGAAGTGTTTATCTCTTGATTTCAATTCTATTTCATTAACAGTAGCAAACTTCTTACAATTTCTACATGGTATTAGAGCCTTAGACGACTACACAGGTACCTTGTTCCATATCATCTCTTAGAGAAATTTTGATCTGCAAACTTTTTGGTGTAGATTTTCTTCAGTTTAGGAAAAATGTCTTTCAATGGATTGAGGGAGGAGTATGCATTGGAGGACACCTCGAATTTTGATAGTTGGAAAGACATGATGGAAGCTTTCATGGTTGATAATGGAGTATGGGAATATACAAAAACTAATATTCCAAAACCATCAACATCAGATGCACAAGTTGTTCCTCAGTGGAAGAAATACATTGTGAGAGCCAGGAGGATTATTTTGAAGGGTGTCTGATCGTGTAGTTTTGAACTCGTACGGAAAGGAGACTCCTTTTTAAATTTGAAAAACTCTCATAGATATATTCTAGAGATGCCAGGAAATTGGCATTGAGAGATAAACATAGGAGCATTTGAATGAAGAAAAATGAAGCCATTCCTCACTACTTATCCAGATTCACCCAAGTTCATAATGCACTTGGAGGAGTAGGAAAAAATGTGTGATATTCTAAACTTGTGAGCTTAGTAATCCTTGGCCTTCCAAAATCATGACACATCTATTAGGATTCAGAAAAGGGAAGAGACAAGCTACCGGATTGGGGTAGACTTTGGTATGATTTGGTTTAGGATGATATCATAAGAAACACTAGAGATGGTGTCACATCCAGTGTACATGAGGAAGAACACTCTTCTCTAGTCAGAAAAGGAAATAAGGCCTAAGGTGAGGCAAAATCAAACCACAAAAATGGCAAGAAGAAGGATCTCAGAAAAAAGAAATGTTTTCACTCCCATGAATATGGACACTATGCAATCATCTGTCCACATATGAAATACAGCAAGGATCCTACAACAAGAGTAGGACAAGATGCTCTGGCATCTCAATTCAAGTTATCTTTCACCCTCTCTACTTGGATGGCAAGCACATTAAGAGGGAGTGAGTGGTACCTAGATTTCGGTGCCTCATATCATATGATAGGAAACAACGAATTCGTTAGTAGCCTATAAGAGAAGGATCTCAAATTGCACATAGAATTTAGAGATGATGGTAGGTATAGTACCAAAGTAATTGGTATTGTCACCTTTAAGAGGGAGTCAGGCTCCCATATTCACTTGAAGAATGTAATGTATGTACCTAGGTTGAAGAAAAAATTGATTTCGTATAAATATTGGAGGACAAAGGATATGATGTGTTTTGTAAGGGAATATCTTTTATAAAGCATGTTTCTAGAAGATAAGTGAAAAAAATTGATTTAGAGTGAAAGATATCTACAACCTAGATGTAGATTTCACCATGCATGTAGCGATACCTCTAGGAGTGAGGTGGGGTGATGTCGATCCTTAATCCTAGAGTTGCAAAGATTTGGGCAGGGTCCATAGGAAATGAGTGACAATTGCAATTTAATGTTCTCATGGATCATTCCCCTTTCTACAATGGCCCACAATATTTAACAACAGGAGGATTAGTGTTAGTTTAAAAATTTAGGTATGGAGGAGCACAAAGAAGTTTTGACAGCAGAGCAGGAGGTTCAGTAGAAAATTCAATGGCAACGTAGATTTCCCAGTAGAAAATGTAGAGACTAATAGAAGTTAGATGCCAACTCAGATACATAGTTAATTCACTATTTTTTATGCTTCTCAATTGTGATTGTTACAGTACCAATTGTTGACACATAATCATTGGTATTGGGTGAACATTTGTAAATAATGTAAATAGTAAATAATGGAGAATGAAGAGTCATTCAGAATTGATGCCCAAGAGTCACTCCCTCCTCTATATAACCATGAGTAATCTTAATGAAAAACAAAACTCATTTGAGGATTTACCTCCTGGCCTGACAAGGTATTAGAACCAACACCACTTTCATCTCTCTTGCCCTTGTAACTCTGGTCTGCCATTTCTGCAATCTTCCATATCCTCTGTCCTTTTGTATCTGAATTAGTGTTGAATGCATTTCCATTCTTAGTACACTCCTCGCTCTCCCCACTGCACATTTAGCCAAAGATCAATACTGTCTCCTCCATAAATTCACAGCCAGACTACACTATGTTATTCCCACTTGCTTAATACAATGTTTTGGGGTGGATTTTGTGTATTTAAGCAACAGTATTGTGGCATATTGGAGCTGGATCTACAAAGCATCGTTTGTGCAAGGATCGGTCCATAGCCCTGCATTCAGTTCACAATCCTGTGCTCGGTGGCCCATATTACGTTGAAGGTATCATGCCACTTCAGTTTTTGACTGTAATACCAATGTGCACACTGCTTTAAAATGTTGATGTGCCTCCCAAACGTTGTCCACCGAGCTGTTGTATCAATACAATCCACTCCTCACACATTTATGTAACCCCGACTCCCTCCACATACCCCGGCATCTCTCAAATGACTATTAGTTCTGACTTAATGTGGAGTGATATGCAAACAAAAATTTCATTGGAAATTTGTTGGACTCCCAGTTATCTTATTTCTGTGTTGATGTTACTGTGGTGACAAACATTATTATACCCGGTTATATATATATATATATATATATATGATATACAACCCTTTGTGGCCCTTGAAACCACATCCATCGTATACGATAGGTCCTAAGGTCAATACCTCTATGCATCAAGGTTTCCACTCCAAAGCAATCTACTCAATTATTCCAGCTCCTCCTTTCATAGAAAGCCGATTTTCTCTAATAACTGCAAATTGATATTTTTCTGGGCTGCTACCGGAGGGTGAATTAACATCGAAGTAGCTGCGCTAGAAGCCGACGAAGGAAATGGATCTCTTCAAGAAGTCTTTAGGAGCAGCGTTTTCCAGCAATTGAGTAGGGAATTCACAGTAGTTCTGTCATTTTTACTAGGTGGAAGCTGGTGGAAAGTAGAAGATGTTGTTGAAGATGATAGTGAATTTTTATGGCTTCCATACCTCCACGCCGTATGCGCCCTTCCCATATCTCCGCTACCCCACATAATACCCTGCCCATATCCACCTTCCCTAAGTAATCACTCTCCCAAGTATTACCTCTATCCTACATATCAGAGTGAGATTTATTTATTTATTTATTTACAACAAAACTGATTTTCTTAATCACTAGAAGAGTAAATTTTATATATTGGTAGCAAAGTATTTTTTTTTACAGTGAACAGATTTTAAAATGTATTCATTGATATCTATGGTCGAAGTGGTTTTCATGGGGAGGAAGAACTACGCTGAGTGGTATCAGACGTTCAAACATACTCTTATTTTCAATGATTTGTTGAAAGCAGTTTGTGGAAAAGGAGATAATAAACCTACAAAGCCTACCTCAAACAAGGAATTTGCCATTTTGGAAAACAAGAACAGGAAGGCCTATGCCTTGATTGCGACATGTATAAATGAAGAGGTGAGTCACCATATTTCACTATTTTCAAATCTTTTTGAAGTCTTACAAAAGTTGAAGGAATTATATGACTCATACTCTACACTTGAAGTTTTCCAATTGATGATTAAATTGTTCAATCTTGAATTACAAAATGGTGATCCTCTTGCTCTAGCATCAAAGGTAAAATCTATTATGCATGATATGAAAGTCACTAATGTTGAACTAGAAATTGCTCTGATAAATTTTGTCAAGGCACTTTATCCAACTTATTCAAATTATTTTGATTCATTGCAAGAAAATAGAAACCTCAAATAGATTACCTTTGATTCCCTTGTGAATAAATTTGCTGAGAGAGAGAGCTTTTGGGAAGAAGACAACTCCTCAGTGTTCCGAAGAAGTTGTGTCTCTTGCACATAGAGAGAAAACTCATGCTGAAGATTCTTCTACAGGAAGAGGTGGTGGAAGAGGAAGAGGAAGAAGAAATTTTAGAGTTAGGCCACACTCTCAAGGAGAAAAGTCTAATCTTCATTGCAAACGTTGCAATAGAGATGGATCAGATGATGCATCCACATGAAAGTTTCCTTGGGACAAAATTGAGTAGGAAATAAATCAAGGCAAAGGTAAAACTAATGACAAATAGAAAGGTAAATCACTTGACTCCACTCACTATGTTGCGAAACATTGTAATATTGGAGTAAATGAAGACATGTTTAATACTTCAGTTGCTTCCTGGAAAAATGATTGGTTGCTTGATTCAAGAGAAACTTGCCACATGAATTTCAGAACATAGTTTTTTGAACAATTTACTGGTAATTTTGATAGAGCATTATACTTTGCAGACAAATCAAAATTCAAGCCATCAAGGCTTGGCACAATCAGGCTCAAATTTCCTAGTCTTCCATACTTTCTTCTACATCATGTTTTATATCTCCCATAGCTAAGGAGAAACTTGTTTTCTCTGGTCCACATCCAACAAAAAGGACATTCCATTCATATGTTTGATGTCAAGGTTGAGGACAGAAAAGCATGAGATCACTCACTTTTCATGACGGGGATAGAAGAAGAAAGACTTTTTAAGCTTCAAGGTACCTCTGCTCATGCACAATATTTCTCATACAATTCTCATTACAATGAAGTTACATTTCCATCAAGTCTATTATGGTGTGCTATATTTGGACACTTGAACTATGACAACTTTCCCTTGTTGAATAAAAATAGTGTTAAATGTTTTCCTACAATTCCTAGGAAGCTTAAGCAATGTGATGTTTGTATTCTAGGAAAGCATAGAAAACAATCTTTTCATGATTCACATTCTAGAGCACATAGAAAACTTGAACTCATTCATTCAGATTTATACGGTCCAATGCTTGTTCCTTCTCTAAATAGAAATAAATATAAGATGGCATTTATTGATGACTACACCAGAATGTGTTGGGTTTATTTGCTGAAGAACAAATATGATGCTTTTCAGCCATTCAAGAACTTCCATACATGCATTGAAAATTATGCACAAACTCATATTGGATCTATTTGCAATAATAACGGAAAAGAATACACTTCAAATGAATTTTAAAAATATATTTTCCAACATGGGATCAAATATCAAACAAATATGCCTTATAATCCCTAACAAAATGGAGTAGTTGAAAGAATGAATAAGACAATCTTAAATATGGTATGTTCAATGATGTTTTTCAAGAATGTAAAATTGATGTTTTGGGTTGATGCAATTCTATGTGTTGTATATGTAAAGAATATATGTCCATCTAATGCTATTAGAACAAGAATCCTTATGAAATGTGGTATGGCCACATTCTTTCGGTAAAGCATCTTAGGGTCTTTGGATCCACCTATTATGCCTTGATACCAAAGGTACAAAGGGACAAACTTGGTGCAAGGAGTCGTAACTCTATCTTCTTGGGGTATTCCAATACCTACAAAGCATATTGTGTCTGAATTTAATAAGAAGTTTGTTGTATCTAGAGATGTAATATTTCTTGAACCTTCCAAAGATGACAATGTTGTTGAGCAGCAGCTTAATCTCTTGGATAGATTTAGACATGCAAAATCATTTCAAGAATTTGATAATTAGATTCCACATATAGAAGGGGTTATTCCTATACTGGATCAATTTATGGAATCTTCTTATGATGCACTCTCTCCCCCAAATGAAGCTCCAATCACTGATGATACTTTGAGTGATGTGATTGAAAGAATTGGTGGACACACTCTTGATTTAGTCCCAACTCAGTCAACTGAGCAGCCTGGACCATCTCAAAAATTTTCCCCAAATTGACTGATAAAGACACTTGAAAGTATTCATCCTGATAAGGTTGGAAAGGTAGGAACAAAAAATTCAACCAAAAAAAATGAAGGTGATGTAGATTATTCTCATTCACCTATTGATATGGATGTTTCTTATGACTGTGAATTGAATTTGTCTACATATTTTGAGCCAAATTCCTTCAAGGAAGCCACTTCTCATGATGAATGGAAATAAGAAATGCAAAAGTAGTATGATGCCTTGATAAATAATGACATTAGGAAGCTAGTTCATCCTGCTTTGGGAACCAAACCAATTGGCTGCAATTGGGTCTACAAGAACAAGTATAAAGTTGATGGCTCACTTGACAAGCGCGAAGCTGGACTTGTGCTAGAAGGTTTTCATATAAGAAAGGGGTTGATTATGAGGATACTTTTTCCCCGAAAACAAAATGGGCTACCATCAAGACATTCTTTACCTTGGAAGCTTAGAACAAATGGAAAGTCCATTAAATCGATGTCAAAAATGCTTTCTTGAATGGAGGTCTGAAAGAAAATGTTTTTATGTCCAAGCGAGAAGGATTTGTTTTGAAGGGACATCAACATAAAGTATGCAAACTTCTGAAATACTTGTATGGCCTCAAGCAAGCACCACGAGATTGTTATGAAAATTTATTTGAGCATCTTCTGAAACTCAACTTCAAACATTATGATCTTCATGATGCAATTTTGTTTGTCAAGAAAGTTGGCAAAATAGTTGTATATCTTATGGTATATGTAGATGATATTTTGATGTCAGGGAACAATGAGAGATACATTGCATCCATAAAGAAGGAATTGTGGCAAGGTTTTGAAATGACTGACTTGGGCTATGTTCATTACTATCTTGGTATTGAAGTCACTCAACATCCGAAGTATATTTTCCTTTCTCAAAAGAAGTACATTGGAGATCTATTAAACAGGTTTGGCATGGTTGAGTGAAATCCTTTGACTACTCAAATTGAACAAAACTTAAATCTCACATCCATTGAAGGAAAATAATTTGACGACGCTACAAGGTATAGACAGCTTGTAGGAAGTGTCAACTACCTGACTACTACCAGACCATATATTTCATTTGTTATTGCAACCCTCTCCAGGTTTCTGCAAAAGCATTGTGATGGACATTTTTCTGCTACAAAACGAGTTTTATAGTACTTGAAGGGAACCCAAGACTTTGGACTCAAGTATACATAAGTGGGAAACTTCAGCTTGATTGGATACTCTGATTCATACTTTGATGGAGACAAAAAAATAAGGTATCTACTTCAGGTTATGCTATGAGTCTTGGATTAGGATTTGTCTCTTTGAGATCACACAAACAATTAGTTCCAATAGATTCCACAACAGAGGCATAATATGTGGCAAATGATGAGGTAGCAAAAGAAATTGTGTGTCTCAGGGAAATTCTGGAAGATTTTCAAGTAAAACAAGTATATTAAACTCCTTCTCATGATTGACAACACCTGTACAATAAAGTTGGCCAAGAACCAAAAGTTCTATGATCGAACAACACACATCAAGACAAAATACCATTTGATTCGACATCATGTTGAGGCCAAGACAATCCATCGACGATGTTGTTCCAATAATGAGCAAATTGCAGACATCTTCACAAAATCACTTGGAAGAGACAAGTTTGAAAGATTCAAAATGATGTTTGGACTCACCATCATCCACTCAGATTAAGGGGGGGAAAGTTGACGCCTAATCATTGGGATTGGGTGAACATTTGTAAATAATGTAAATAGTAAATAATGGAAAATGAAGACTCATCGAGAGGTGACGCACAAGAGTCACTCCCTCCTACATATAACCATGAGTAATCTTAATGAAGAATCATAATTCACTTGAGGAGTTACCTCCTGACCTAATAAAAACAACAATAATGAGAGGTAGTTTTATTTGTGCTACAGTACATTCTGCTGGAGCAGGATTGGGATTGTGAAGAATATTTTCTTGCTAAGAGGGAGTGTTTAAATTATAGCAAGAAAAAACTTCATTTGGCTAGAGCCTTAGTCAAATGGAGAAGATTTTATTTTCCACATGATCAAAATTACTTGGACTATATTTATCTAGAGTGAGAAGGCCTTGTCTACTAGTTAAGTCAGTAAATTCTAGTTTGTAGGCTAGAAGTAGTGTTGTGTATGAGATGATTGATAATATACAATAATCTGGTTAGGTTATTGTTATTTGAACTTAGTTGACTAAGCTCTAATCATTAATTGAGTTAGTTGAAGGTCAATTAAGTATTTATGACTATTGTTAACTCACTGATCTCTTAGTTAACTAGTCAATGAACTAAAAATAGAGGCAATCATGCACCAAACCTGAATTACCTAGTTGAGTGGATGGAAAAGGCACATTTTATTTATAATTGTATATTCTAGCAGAATGTACTATAGCACTAACACTATCTTTTCCTTTTCCTTTCATAAATAACAATAACATTTCCTTTTGCATAGTTGAGTGGAGGTGATCAATTCCCCTTGGATTTGTGCATGGGAATAAGGAATTTCCCTAACTTTAAGGAGCTTAATTACTCCATGATTGTGAAAGGAACTGAGAGTTTTGTTGAATCCAAAAATGTTTTCTGGGATCTGTAACTATGCCTTGTGGAATACCAAACCATGTGATAACATGATTGAAAAAGAAATATGTAGTCATTTTTCCATTGCTGTTAAATGTAGACATCCCCTCGGCCAATTTAGTAAAAATAACATATTGCGGCAATGATATAATAGTGTCCCATGGTAGAGTGAGGGTTACATGTCATGAAGTTGGTACCACATTTCAAAAAAGTTCTGACAATGATAATGGAATCCAATGGAGCAGGAAGAACATGAGTCGTACGATCATAAATTTGGTTTGCATGAAACTTTTGGCCAGTGATAATACAGTCGCAAAAAACGGTAGGCCAAAAGTAACTAGCATGTAAGATATTTTGTACAATAGCATAAGCACACAAATGAATGCCACATGCCCCAAAGTGGAATTCATTAAGGACTTTCTCGACCTCCACATTTGTAGGGAAACTTCATAAAATCATACAAATACCCCATCGATAAAGAGTGTCACCAATAATTATGTAATTTCAGGATTGGTATCAAATACGTCACTACCCGGAGCAAGAGGCATCATATTCGAAATTCTGGGTATGGAGATATATCACAATCTATCCATACCATGGGTCAAATGATGAGATTAGAAAAAATGAATCATTAGGGATAGAATCATCAGATGTTGATTTAGGATCAGGGGAAGGAAGGTCGTAGATAAGCTCAGCAAAAAAAAGGATTTCTTTGACCTGGATTTGATGAATTCCACGTTAAACTCTTGCCGGATGAAGATCCATTTATATTATTTCCCCCTAGAAATTTCCATGACAAAATATGTGTCATAGGGTTGAAATATGAAACAAAGGTAGTTTTATGGAGCAAAATGTAATGGCGGAACCTTTGAAGGACTTGAACGACTACCAAAGCAAACTTTTCTATGTGTGTATACCTGAATTTGGTATCATTGATATTATGAACCTGATAATATATGGGATGTTTGTTCCCTACATTGTCTTCCTGGCCCAATACCATTGCTATAATAGAAATGGCAGTAATGAGATACAAGAAATTGTCATGATGGTAATGAGGGGGGTATAACAGAGATGCCAAACTAGTACATCTTTCAGGGAATCGAATGATTTTTTAGAAGCATTGTCCCAATAGAAGGGAACCCATTACTTAAGCACACGAGTGAATCCTTTGGTGAGCTCACGTAATTAGGGATGAACAGTCGTGAGTGTTGGGTGTGTGTTATATTATTAACACGACTAGTCGCATGTGAGGGGGGAACAACCCTCCCTATTTATTACATTGGGTGCAATAGGGGGCCACAAGGGGGCTGGTAGTTCCCCTGAATGGGGTCTAGGCTACTATTGCAGGAATTGTTTTTTTGACCCTATATTAAGTGGACAGACCTACATATGCTTTTGTGCATGAGATTTTCACATGGTTTTGGACATGATGGTTTTATTCCCATGGTATTTTGTAGATCCAGTCAAGGGAACTACGATTATGTTATAATCCAAGGTTAATGGACTGGGGTCTATGAATTCTTATATATATATATATATATATATATATATATATATATATATATATATATATATATATATATCTGTGTGTGTGCGTATTGTAACATTGAAAGGAATATAATGAGTAATCAATCTCGTAGTCCCAGTTTTGGGATCTAGGGGAAATCTTTGTGTATTTGTTTTATATTATCATCATATTTATTTTGTTTTTCTTAGAATTTGTTTGCAAGAAAATTTTGTAAACGGTTAAAAGCTACATTTGGTATAGAGTTGTTCCAAATTGAAGGGGATGCCTTTGTTATTGAGGGATTTTTCTCGAGCCTGGGGTAGACCATGTTCAGTGGGAGATCTGCGGGGTCGATTCTTGTGGTGAAAGAAGATGGAAAGCAATGGAAAGATTGAGACCAATAAATTTAATGGTCATAGTTTTGATTTGTGGAAACTCAAGATGGAGGATCTACTGGTGGATAAAGAAAAGAAAGATCAAAAAGGAAAGAGCACAATACAGTTGTGTATCTCATATTTAGTATTGTTGAATGTATTAGGGGAAGCTACGAGGAAGGCAATGTGGGACAAGTTAGGGACTTTGTACTAACCTAAGTCTGTGGTGAACAAACTATTCCTACGGAAAAATATGTATAACCTAAGTATTAAGGATGGAGACTCGATGACAGATCATCTAAACATATTTAATAATGTGCTAAACTATTTTTTATCTGTTGATATTAAAATTTTATATGAAGATAAGTGCATCGATTTGTTGTTTTCTCTTCTAGATTTGTGGGATATTTTGATTGTTGCAATATGTAGCAATACAACCACTTTGAAGTTTGATGAAATAGTCTCATCCTTGTTTTAAGAGGAGATGAGATGGAAAAATATGGAGGGCCAGAATGAAGATGCCTTGTCTATACGAAGAAGGTCCTAGAACATAAACAAAAACAAGTCATTGAGTGGGATATCTAAATCTAGAGGGAGATGTAAATCTCTAGGAAAACCTCTAAAGGTGTTCTAGAAATGTGGAAAGGAAGGGAATTTCAAAATTTACTGTAGATCTAAAGCTTCTTAGAAAGGAAAGGGATATGATGATGCTCCTTCTACAGAGGTGAACGCCACCTTAGATGAAGGTGGGGATGTGTCCTTGGATTCTTCTTCAAGTACACATGTAGATCATGAGGCATCGTTGAATGACATGGGTGAATCCTTTCACTTCACTCTGAAGACGGGGTGGTTCTGGGAGTATAAGAAATTTGATGGTGGTGATGTCTTCATAGGGGATGGTAGGAAGGCTAGAACCATCCAACGTGGAAAAAGTAAAGCTAAATTTGCAAGGTGGAATGATCAAAACATTTTTGGGTGTTCTGCATATTCCTTCTTAGCTAGAAATCTAATTTTTGTAAGTAAGATTAATTATGCAGGTGTAAAAATAGTGTTCGACAAAGATACCTGCAAGATGGTTTTGCGAGAAATGGTATTGATGCAGGGAGTTTAGATTAGAAATCTGTACAATATTCTAGGTAGTATTTTTGTTGATGGGTGCAACAGTTCCATGGTTCTTAAAAGTGGAGAAAAAAATCTAGTGGTGTCTCGAGAAAATAACATGCTATGGCATCAAACTCTTGGACATATTGAGAGAAGGGCCTTCAAATAATTCATGGTAATGGTATGGTAGAAGGTATGTCTAATTTCTGTTTAGATTTATATTTCCATGAAAATTATGTTTATGGGAAGCAGAGTCAAGTGAGTTTTCACTCTGGTGCTAAGAGTGTGAAAGGGATATTAGATCTCATGCATAGTGATGTGTTTGGACCTGTGTTGGTTCCATCATTGGGTAAGCTTGTGTACTATGTATCATTTATAGATTACTAATCAAGGAATAAATGGATATATATCCTAAAAATGAAATATTAAGTCTTTGGTAGGTTTAAATAATTTAAGGCTTTGGTGGAAAAACTGACAAAGAAGATAAAGGTGTTGAGGGTAGATAATGGTGGAGAGTGATACAAGAAGGAATTTGAAGAGTTTAGTAAGAAGTGTGGTATAGCACAATAGAAGAATACTCAATACACTCCTCAGCAAAATGGAGTTGCAGAAAAAATGAACAGGACGTTGATGGAAAAGGCAAGAAGCATGCTCATTGGTGTCGGGTTAGGACAAGAATTCTGGGAAAAGGTATTAGAGATTGCATGTTAACTAGTAAATAGATCACCTTCATCAGTGTTGGAGGATAAGAATCCACATGAGGTATGCACTAGGAAGAAACCATCTCTTTCACATATGATTTTATTTGGTTGTGATGCATATGTACATGTTCCAAAGGAGAAAAGAACCAAGTTGGATAGTAAATATGAAAGGTGCATCATTATTGGGTATAACAATGGTTTAATAGGTTATAAGATTAGGAACCTAGAAAAAAGGAAGGTTGTGTACAACTGAGATGTGGTGTTTAGAGAGGTGAAATACATTACTAAACATGAATTCCTACGGAAGGAACTTGAGAGGATAGAGTTTGATCTAAGGAGGAAGAATCAAATTTTACAACAGAACAATAATTAGAAGATGAAGAGCCACAATCTGCAAGTGTGAGAAGATTAGTTCGAGAAATAAGGTAGTAGGAAAGGTATAGCCTGTCTACTCTTTGTTAAGAAAATTCCTTATCTATTACTCATGATGAATCCATAACTGTTAGGGGGGCAATAGATTTAGAGAATGGAAAACTCTAGAAGGAGGACATGGTGGAGGCTTGAGATCTAGTGGAGCTACAGGCTAGAAGGAAATCCTTTGGAAGAAAATGGTTGATTAGATGAATTCAAAGGGAAAGGTGGGGAAATAGAGAGTTCAATTTGTAGCAAAAGGTTATTCCCAAGTGCCGGGAATTGATTTTGTTGATATTTTTTCTCCTATTTCCAAGATAATGTTTATTAGATTAATTTTATATGTTGTTGCTACTTTTAATTTTGAGGTCAAACAGATGGATGTGAAGAAAACATTTCTTCACGGTGATATAGAAGAAGAGATCTACATGAAGCAACCTAAAGGCCTTGTGATGAAGGGAAAGAAAGTACTGGTATGTAGGTTAAAAAAGTCTTTGTATGGGTTAGAACAGTCACTAAGGATGTGGTATCAGAAATTTGATACATATATATGGGGAGGTGGCTTCACTGGAAGCAAAGAGGACCACTGTGTGTATTTGAAATTAATTTGTGAATGTGTTATTTATCTGGTTTTTTATTTGGATGATATGTTACTGATTAGAAATGACAAAGAAATTATGCAATATTTGAAGACCCAATTGTTGTCCAAATTCGAGATGAAGGATATTGGTGTTGCAAACTGTATTTTGGGCATGGAAATTAAATGAGATAGGAAAAAGAAGAACTTGTGGTTAAGCCAGAGGCAGTGTATCAAGATAATATTGCATATGTTTAATATGCAGGATATTAAACTTGTGAAGGTTCCTATTCATGTAGGTGTAAATTTATCGGTTGAATAGTGTCCTAAGGAACAAGAATAGGAAGAGCGTATGTCCTGTGTTCCCTAAGCAAGTGCAGTTGGTGGCCTGATGTATGTAATGGTTTGTACTAGACCATACATTGAACATGTAATGGGAGTAATGAGCATGTTTATGCCAAAACTAGGGAAGGAGCATTGGACATCAATGAAGCAAGTTTTTAGGTATCTGTGTGGTAGTGATGATTATGGTATATGATACCAATGAAGACCATGATTGGATAGATTTTTTGACATATGTAGCTTTTTTGATGCAGACTAGTTTGGAGATCTGGATCGGAGAAGATGTACAAGTGGGTATGTGTTTAACTTATTTATAGGTTCAGTTAGTTGGATGAGAAAGAGATAGTTTGTAGTGGAACTTTCAAATAGAGGGGCATAATACATGACAACCACTCATGTAAGCAAGGAAGCAGTTTGGTTGTAGATATTGTTCAAGTATGGGGTTAGTACAACGAGTTATAAGGATAGAATGTGATAGTGTAAGTGAAATTTTCTTTTCAAAGAACCCTGATTATCATTGCAAGACAAAGCACATTGATGTTTAGTATCACTTTGTGAGGGATATGGTTGAGGACAAAAAGGTATTGCTGGTAAAGGTAGACACTTTGAAGAATGGTGCAGATGCATTCATGAAGTCTGTGAGCACTGATCATCTTTCTTGGTGTAGAGAAATAATGAGTGGTGTGGGGCTAGACCAATGAATAAGCCCTCCTTTCACCCCCTGTGTTGAAAAGAAAACAACAAGTGTGAGAGTGTTGGGCATGTGTCATATTCTTTCCACGACTAGTCACATGCCTATGGGGTTCTCAAGGGGGGTGAGAGACCTCCTTGTTCGTTGCATTGGGCACAATGCCCAGGGAATTTTTTTTGGACACTATATTAGGTGGGAGGGCCTACGTATGGTTTTGTACATCAATTTTGCACATGGTTTTGGGCATGATGGTTTTCTGCCCGTGATATTTTGTAAATCTAGTCAAGGGAATTATGGTTATGTTCTAATCCAGGGTTAATGGATTGAGGTTTATGAGTTCTTTTGCATGTATATATATTTATTGTAACATTGAAAGGAAATAATGAAAATCAATTTGGTAGTCCCAGTTTCTGGATCTAGATTATATATCTATATATTTGTTTTGCTTTCTTGTCATTGTTTATTTTCCATGTTTTTGAATTCATATGTAGGTAATTTTTGCATAGGGTTAAAACCTACATTTGGTACTAGAGTTGTTTCAGCTTCAAGGGGACACCTTTGTTGCTGAGGGGTTTTTCTTGGGATTGTGGTGGACCCTTTTTAGTGGGAGATCTATAGGATCGATTCTTGTAGTGAAAGTAGATGGCGAGCAGTGGAAACATAGATATCAAGAAATTTAATGATCAAAGTTATGAGTTGTGGAAACTCAAGATGGAGGATCTGCTGTATAAAGATTAGTGGATCGTGCTAGATCTGGGTACTAAACCAATGAAATTGTGAGATGTAGACTGGGCGAAGTTGGATAAAAAATAAAAGAGCACAATACGGTTGTGTATCTTAGATTTAGTACTGTTGAATGTATCGAAGGAAGCTACGATGAAGACTTTGTGGGACAAGTTAGGGACTTTGTACCAATCTAAGTCTCTATTGAACAAATTTTTCCCACAAAAGTATTTTTATAACCTAGGGATGAAGGATGGATACTGGGTGAAAGAGCATTTGAATTCCTTTAACATTATGACAAGTTAATTATTATGTCTTGATATTAAAGTTTTAGATAAAGATAAGTGCATCAATTTGTTTTGTTCTCTACTAGATTCGTGGGATAGTATGGTTGTTACAATAGGTAGAAATACAACTACCTTAAATTTTGATGAAATAGTCCGATCCATACTGTTGGATGATCTATATGGCTCTAGAAATCCTTAGAATCCAAAAATAGATTAAAAATAAAAGTCACTGGATTGATGTAGAACTAGGGTTAGATCGAATGTCTCATTGCAAACTTTTCAACGATGCAACGACACCTCAACTTGACTTTGTATGAGAGAGCTATGGCCAGTCAGATTTTTGGTGTTACTAGTGCCAGTGGTAGTCATTAATGCGAAAATAATTTGGCAAAGTATTGATGCATGAAATCTATCCATTCGAATGGGCGAATTTGTTGCCTCTTTAAGTTTTCTAGTGACCCTTTAAATTCAGAGGAAATTTTTTATCTAATACCCTTTAAGGTATAAAAAAAATAAAAAATATATAGTATATGAGGGATGGCAGGCCACTACCCCTGCTACCCTCTCCAATGGTCAAACTAAAATAACCAAAGGTTGGCAGGTGGTAAAAGCCCACCAACCACCAAATATACAAATATATATAATACTAGTGGTAGACCACCATTAGCAGACTCGTCACCCAATCAATGTGTCGCAGGTCGAAAGGCACTGAGGCAATGGGCCACTAAAGGCTTCTTGTCAAGCTTACAAGAACCTCTCCCACTTAAAAATTATAAATTTTTCCAAGATCTAGTGATTAACCAATTGCGGAATTAATAATGTGCTTGAAATAATTGTATGCTTATGTTTATTTTTAACTGACCAAATACCTTAAGTTGTGTTCCTTATGCTTATATGTAAATACATGTAATAGTAAATAATGCAACAATAAAGCAAACACACACAACAAAAATATAATATGGAGTTCACCCAAAACTCCTGGGCTACGTCTCCTTGAGTTCTAGTCAACTCGACTAGGCTCTCTAGGATTATGGCATAGGTCCTTTTACAAGCTCCACACTCAACTCGACTGGTTTACACATAACACAATGGACTTAGAACACCATCTTATCCTTGGCTCTAAAGCTCTCTGGCTTTCTGGCTCTAGCTTTGGCTCTGGCTCTCAGCTTTGGCTCTGGCTCTAGCTCTTGGCTCTAGCTCGTGGATCTGGCTCTCACTCTGGCTCTGGCTTTTAGCTCTAGCTTTGTCTTCTCTCAGCTCTCTCTTGGCCTCTGTGTGACTCTGTAATTCACTTGATCTCCAAGTGACTCTTCAGCAACCCTCCAGCATCCTTCATCAACAACTCACTGCTGTCAATTGCACTCTCTAGTTCACTCCACCTCCAAGTGACTCCCAAAACTCTCTGCACACTTTCAACTTATGCGCACATATATTGAGCTCTCTGTCAAGTACCCTATGTTAATCGTGATCTCTATGTTTTTGTGAGGAATCCTTCGACTCTATGACTACCTATCTATTTCTCTATGTATAATCATCCCTCTAAGGCTCTACGACTTCTTCTGCTCCCTGTGGCTCTGCGTCTGGCCCCTCTGGCTCTGTGGCTCTGTGGCTCTGCATCTGGCCATCTGGCTCTACACATTCTGTAACACATTCCTGTTCCAAATGCCCACTTGTAGCGTGGCAAGGAGAATGGGAGCCATTTTTACAGTGGGAAATACATAGGCGGCCTTTTTCCTCCAAAATTTCCGAAATAGACACATAACAAAAATACACATGCAAAACTCATGAAAGCACATGATTGAGCATTTTCCCATACTACAAATATTATAGGATCACGCTTAAAATCCTATGAGAATGCCATCCATCGCAATATCAGAATCGCTTAGGCCAGAGGTCAAAGCCTCAATACACAGGAAATACAAAGAAATTTCTCATCCATGGATTTCAAAACTTATGAAATCGGGTCTATAAACCCATCGGGTCTGACCCTTTATCACTTATCTCAATTGTAATCACATTGGCCTTGGCATCGGCGATCGTCGATCATCGATCAAATCTTGATCACTTATCTGCTCCTTGATCGGATGGTCGATATTGCATCGCATGTCATTATCGCAACGACCCTTTGTATCAGGGATCACTGATCTCCTGACAGCCGATTAAATATAGACCGTTGATCTCTATTCCCGATCTGATAGCTGACATTACATGCTGCAGATCGCTATCGCATATTGCATTCACTACAGCCCGGGGGTTCTTCCTTTATACCATGGCATACATTGACGTCGATCCACCAATCCGATGATCGTCGATATCTTCGATCATCACTATCAGCTCTAATCACAAACCGAAATCGGCATATCATAGTGCCTCAGGTCTTAGCATTGTGCGAAGGCCTACCTTTGATGCCATAAGTTAGAGGTCACAATCGAGGGTTCCTTCCACTTAACCCTTCTGATGTGATTTTCTTTTATAAGGCCTTTTATGCCATTTTTGGAAGAAATGCCTCCTTTTCCAAAGGACAAATGCAATCTTCTTTCTGCGATAACTTCATCATCCAAAGTCCATTTTGGTCCATTCAAATTGCATTAGATTCAGATTGAAAACATCTATGCAATGAGACCATTTCCAGTAGCATCCTTGGACTTTCAGTTTCCTCTGTGAGGAACACTTTAGACTTAGAAGTCTATCCAAGATCCATTTTAGATCGCGCCTTCCCACCAAAAGAACTTTTGGTCTCCAAAAGACTGACATACTGATCTGAATAGTAAATGAGAGTAACAAGACCCTCTCCTTTCAACCTCCATACACTTGCCTTGCATAGTGCCTCTGAACCAAAGCCTTTGACCTCTCTCCTTCCTAGATGTGCTGGTCCTCTTGGGAAGAACTTTTTTCCTCCTTGACTTCATGCAGAACTCCTATTGAGATGGTCATAGAAGGTAGTTTGAAATTCTCTAACTTGATCATTGATCCAAGGTGGCTCAAACAAATGTGAAGTTACATCTGCTTAACAAAATTTTAATTTGTACTTGTTTGACAAGATGTCAACAACAACTGTTAACAACAACAGAAATATAGACAACAATTGGATGGCCTAAACTCCTGCTTCAACAAAAGAAACAAATTTTCACATCTTATGTACACCTCCATGTCTTACATCTACATACAAATGATGGACTAGATAACAAGCCCGCAAAACGTGCCTTTAAAACAAATGACCCTTCAAGTCAAGCATGTAGAAAAGATCTCAAGGATTCTTTTCAAAAGATGAAACACTTCATCATCATCTCCATCTTGGAGACCAAATCAACTTTTCTCAAGTCAATATTGCATTACATGCATGCCAAAGAAATCAACCCTTCAAGTTAGTCACACATACATGTTTAAATACAAGGAAATCATCACCACCCCTGTGTTCATGCTCATCATTCTCATGCATGCATTTCATCCTTCAACTTTTGCTTAAGCACACTGTACTTTCGAAGCTGAACTGAATATAATGTTGCAACATCAAAGTGAGTCTCCTAGTCATCTTTTCCATTCACCTTCTTGGTAAAATCCTGCAACTTGCATTCCATTAACAAAGAAATGCAAATAGTTGAAAAAATACATGCAATCTCAATTGGATAAGAACTGTAACCATTTCTTACCAATCCATTTCAAAGGTGCTAACTTTGTCTACACATTAGCATCAACATGTGAATCATCCTAAAACACATCATTCATGGAAACTTCCTTTCCATTTCTGCCATTTTCTCTTTTCACCCTCTTCAAGTTTCGTGGATGCATTGTTGGATTCAGAGTCCAAAATTTTGCAGCAAGATGTCATTTCTTATGGTAGTAAGTGCAACACATGTGCATCCTCTTGATAGCATGATTTTCATTTTCCAATGGACCTTTGGCTTCTTGCTTCCTTTCCTTCAAAAGTTTCCTGTATGTGGCCATTCTCTTCCAACATCTAGAAACACTATGGTTATCCAAACCACAAAAGGAACATGCAATGTTTTTCCAACTCTTTTATGGAAACTTATCATGCTTATTATAATCAAAAGGAATATAGTTAGAACCAGATTTATACCTTTCTATTTCACCTTTATTGCCTTCTTGAGGAGGTGAATTGAATGAAGAAGTAGCTAGCTTTGGAACATCATCAACCTCTTCAAGGTTGTCAGAGTTTCCACAACTCTTTGGTTCAAGTGCATGCTTATGAACACCTGCATCTTGGAAATGATGTTCCAAGCTATTATATTCTCCATTAATACAATCTTCACACTCTTGAGGTAGAAGACCTGAAATGAAACTCCTTCTTGGAACTATTTCAATGGCCTTCATGGCAGCTTTCAAACTTTCTCCATAAGACTGTCCATAGCCAAGACCCAAATACTTAGGCCTTTCCTCAACTATTATTATCTCAAAAATACCCTATGCATGTTTACCCAAGCCTTTTCCTTCATAGCCCATCTTGGACATTAACTTGGAAACTATGCCTCTGGTATGTTTTTCAAAAGAACCAATATAAGCATTCTTAGAAGAATTTGAATACAAACAAGAATTTTTTACCTCTTCTTCAAGTTGATACTTGACTAAGGCTTCTTTGGCAACAAAGAGCTGCATATCCAACTCATGCATCCTTTTCAGGTTCTTATTTGCAATATGAAGTTGCCTGCCCATTTCCTGCAATTTGTCAGAAAGAAACTGCTTCTCTTCCTCCACGGAATTCAACTGCTCTCTAAGTATGTTTCTCTTCCTTCTATCCTCATACATTTCTCTCACCATATCCATCATGGTGGACAAGGCTTGCTTCATGTCTTCATCAAAGACTAATGTGAAGAAAGAAGAATTTGAGGACTCACTTGTAGAAGTTGTCATTATGCCAATGAACAAAAGAACTTCAAACAAGACTAATAAAGAGCTTATTCAACAACCTTTTGCAACAAACCTCTTGTGCTTCAAGGATTTCCTTAAGGTCCTTTGGGATAAGAAGAATGCCTTCAACCTTTCTACCTTTTTGTCCTCTCCTGGACTGAGCTATCAATAGCTTTCCCTTCACCTCTGCGAACTCAAACAATAGTCAGTCTGCACACAAGCATACAATCAACCTCTGACTGTTTAAACACCTTTCAGATAAGCAATCTTTGCTCTGTCAATCAAGCATTCTAATTTGATACCACTTTCTTTGGTATAACAAGCTTTATATCACCTTCCTTGAATGTGGAGTTAATCAAACTTAATCTTTGATACCACCTGATCTGAAAATGGGGCACTACAGGCCTCTTGTCAAGCTTACAAGAACCTCTCCCACTTCCAAAGTTTAAATGTTCCCAAGATCTAGTGATTAACCAATTGCAGAATTAATAATGTGCTTGAAAATAGGTGTATGTTTATGTTTATTTTTAACTGACCAAATGCCTTAAGTTCTGTTGTTTACGCTGATATGTAAATACATGTAACAGTAAATAATGCAGCAATAAAACAAACACACAGAACAACAATATAATATGGAGTTCACCCAAAACTCTTGGGGTACGTCTCCTTGAGCTCTAGTTAACTCGACTATGCTCTTTGGGATTATGGCATAGGCCCTTTTACAAGCTCCACGCTCAACTCCACTGGTTTACATAGAACACAAAGGGCTTATAACACCATCTTATCCCTGGCTCTAAAGCTCTTCAACTTTCTATCTTTGGTCTCGCTCTAGATCTCGACTCTGGCTCTGGCTCTGGCTTCTCTGAGCTCTCTCTCAGTCTCTGCATGCCTCTATAATTTGCTTGACCTCCAAGCAACTCTTCAGCAACCTTCTAGCGACCTCCAGCAACAACTCGCTGCTACCAATTGTGCTCTCTGGTTCACTTGACCTCCAAGTGACTCCAAAAACTCTTTGTGCTCTTTCAAGTTCTGTGTGCGTATCTTGAGCTCTCTATCAAGAACCCTCTATTAATCGTGCTCTTTTTGTTTTTGTGAGGAATCCTCCGACTCTGTGGCTTCCTGTCCATTTCTCTGTGTATAATCATCCCTCTACAGCTTTGTGGCTTCCTCTACTCCTTGTGGCTTTGCATCTGGCCCTTCTAACTCTGTGGCTCTGCATCTGGCCATCTGGCTCTGCACGTTCTATAATGCATTCCTGTTACAAATGCCTACTTACAGTGTGGCAAGGAGAATGGGAGCTATTTTGACAGTGGGAAATACACAGGCGGTCTTTTTCCTGCATAATTCTCGAAATAGACACCTAACAGAAATACACAGGAAAAACTCATGAAAACACATGATTGATCATTTTCCCAAACTTCAAATATTCTAGGATCGCGCTTAAAATCCTATCTGGTCTACCATCCATCGCAATATCGCAATCCTTAGGCAGGAGGTCAAAGCCTCAATACACAGGAAATACAAAGAAATCCCGCATTCCCAGATTTCAAAACCTATGAAATAGGGTCTAAAACCCATTGGGTCCAGCCCTTTATCGCTTATCGTAATCGCAATCACATTAGCCCTGGCATCGGGGGTCACCGATCGCCGATCACTGATCAAATCTTAACCATTGATTTTTTCCTTGATCGGACGGTCGATATTGCATTGCACGTCACTATCTCAACGGCCCTTTGTATCGGGGATCACCATTCTCCCAACTATCGATTAAATTGGACCATTGGTCCCTATTCCCAATCCAACAGTTGTGGTCGCACGTCGCAGATTGCTATCGCATATCACATTTGCTATGGCATAGGGGTTATTCCCTTATACCATCGCATCCGTCGATGCCGATCCACTGATCGTCGATATCTCTGATCATTACAATCAGCTCTAATCACAAATCACAATTGACATATCGCAATGCCTAGGGTCGTGGCATCGGGCGAAGGCCTACCTCTGATGTGCTAAGTCGGAGGTTGCAGTCGGGGGTTCCTTCCGCTTAACCCTTCCAAAGTGATTTTCCTTTACAAGGCCTTTTATGGCATTTTTGGAAGAAATGCCTCCTTTTCCAAAGGACAAAGGAAATCTTCTTTCTACGATAACTTCATCATCCAAAGTCCATTTTAGTCCATTCAATTTGCATTAAATTCAAATTGAAAAGATCTATGCAATGGGATTATTTCCAGGAGCATCCTTGGACTTTCATTTTCCTCTGTGAGGAACACTTGAGACTTAGAAGTCTATCCAAGATCCATTTTGGATTAGTGGGGTTTGAACCTGTCTGGCCAACTCGCCATCCCATCAGCTGGGTACCAAAATGACAATGGGTTAAAAATAACACATGCTAGCAAGTAACTCCATATGGGGGAAGTACATTGTCTTGACCTTGGGACATTCGCCCGTGTATTCTAGACCACCAACAACAGCCCACATGGGTCGGTTTGGAATCTCCGCCACAAACCTATTTAAAAGCACACTTTCTCCATTTGACCCACTGGAATGAGGAGTAGAGAGGAGTTACAATCGGGGGGGTCCTTGACATCAGGTTGTAGGAGCAAAAAATTGACGCAGGGGTATAATTTTATCTTGAGAAAGATTATTTGGGGATCCAAAAGTGTCGATGTTAGAGCGTGGTTAAGTTTATAGTCATTTGACATGATTTTGTGCCATGACTGCAATGGTGATGTCCATTTTTGCAGTTGATCCTTGCATTTTTAGTCCATGCTAGAAAAGGGATGTATAAGGGTAATCTATGTAATTTTATTGTAATTTTATTTTTGCTACCATTTAACGAAAGAGGCCTCCCCACATTGAGCAGGGAACGAAGAGGTAGCCCACACTCAATGAACTCCATAATCAAATCATATTATAAGTTTGATCTCATGGTTTCTTTTGATTTAATCTTGTTTTCATGTGTTTAAGTTACTTGGTTACATGCTCATTTATATGAAATTTTTTATGCATCCTTGAAGTAAAATATCTGGATCAAGTTTGGTATCATAACAGGTCTTCTTGATTTGAGTTGCATGAGTGAATGCTAACCAGGAATAAGCTCTAAAGAGGAGAAGGAAAATTCAAATCCTTTGATGCCGAAGTGGGGCGTGCATCATGGAAATGGAACCTAGCTGATGAGGAAGCTCAAATGGAGGAAGAGTGGAATTGTTAAATAAAGAATCCATACAGGTGAGAATGGTTTTAGATAGAGGAGGAATGACCTGTTGAAGAGTTTTGTGAACCCAACGTTTCGGACTACGAAGTGAGTCCATCATCAGGGGATGCGGCAATAGATAATCTTTGAAATTAATGATGTATCACAGAGCTATGATTATTAATATATATAAGAGGGTTATTAAGGAGTGCAGTGAGAAATTAGGTCGGCTTATTTTTTTTTTTTTTTTAAATTCATTTTTATTATTATTATATATATATTTTTGATGTTATTAATATTATTTTTATTATTTATTTAATATTGTACATTGTTATCCCTACAATTTTTAAGAAAATTCAGATTGGAAATGAGTTTAGCTCTGGATAATCTTAATTTTTCGAAATCTGATGCACTGTCCATCATATCCCTTCCATGGTAGGACTTGATGTTGTTAAATAGAGAATCCATACAGGTGAGAATGGTTTTAGATAGAGGAGGAATGACCTGTTGAAGAGTTTTGTGAACCCAACGTTTCAGACTACGAAGTGAGTCCATCATCAGGGGATGCGGCAATAGATAATCTTTGAAATTAATGATGTATCACAGAGCTATGATTATTAATATATATTAGAGGGTTATTAAGGAGTGCAGTGAGAAATTAGGTCAGCTTTTTTTTTTTTTTTTTTTTTTTTTTTTTTTTAAATTCATTTGTTTATTATTCATTTTTATTATTATTATATATATATTTTTGATGTTATTAATATTATTTTTATTATTTATTTAATATTAATAATCATAGCTCTGTGATACATCATTAATTTCAAAGATTATCTATTGCCGCATCCCCTGATGATGGACTTACTTCGTAGTCCGAAACGTTGGGTTCACAAAACTCTTCAACAGGTCATTCCTCCTCTATCTAAAGAGTGCAATTATTGCAAGATCTTCTTCACCATGGCAAAGAAAGTTGACAAGTTGTTCACAGATTATGAGAAGAAAATCAAGCTTGGTAAGAAATGCAATATTCCTAACCTAGAATTTCCTCAAAACCCTAGTAAACACTCCAACCAAATATGTGCAAATGATATAATAATCCAGAAGTAATAAAATAACAATGGAACAACATATAATAATGTAAAACAGAAATATAAGCAGATAAAAAAAAATGCAGCGAGAAATGCTAAGCCATTTTATTATACTGAGCAATAAAATGAGTACAAGAGATGATTAGACATATGGCACCTTGACTTGCACAAGGCAAGTGAAGAAATACTCTCAGAATGAAAAGAATGGCCTCTCTGCATGGATGCTGCTGCTGTGCTGCTCCTACTCCTAGAAAACAGATAATGATTTGGGGCTGTTCCCCTCCTCAAAAAAAGCTGAAACTTTGGATTCAGGCTCTACTCAAGAAACTCAGAAAAACCCAGAAAGCTTTCCTAGAATGGCTGACCCCCAAAAAACACCCTCTTGGGGTTCTGCGTAGTTTCTCAATGCCCTATGCTGCCACTGAAGAAAACCCCTCTAAACTCTACCTAAAACCCTGCCAAAAATCCTCTAATGAGACAAGAGTTTGACCCTTGCTCAATCTCCCAGCATAAATCCACCTGCAAACCCCAATCCAACACTACAACCAAAAGAACTGCGTCCCTCTCCAAGTGCTACGCAGTCCTCCAAAAAGCTGATAAAATTGTTGCTAAAATGATGATAAAAATACTGCCGAAATACTGATGGAAATACCTTGCCCGAGTAGGCACTCGAAGTCCCCTGGGGCTAGGGGTGAGATCTCCAAACAGAGACACTCGATGCACTAAACAGTGTTGTAGACTAGATAAACAGCCAACGTGCTCAGAATTCGAAATGACTAGCTCAGAATGCACATAACTGAATGATCCCAAAATGAGGTGGCTCCTATCTATTTTATAGCCTCTGCCTCTCACAATCCCTAGGCTCACCTCCTCCTACGTGATTCCCCTCTTGCCATGTATTCTTTTCTCCTTGCGTAGTTCCTCCATGTGTCTGCGTGGGCTCCATTTTTGCGTCCCCCTTTGGCCCCCTTGGCTCCCCTTTAAGTCACAACATTGTGCTATCTAGGAAGTTACTTTTTATTCTAAAGTGAGTTATGTTCCCCCTTCCTCACTTTTTATTTACAAATTACTATAGAAGGCAAAAATTGAACAAAATCGAATATTCCAATTAGCCATAACTAATTAGGAATATTACAGTCTCCCCCAACAAAATCTTGCTTGTCCTCAAGCAACTGAAGTGATGGATGCTATAAGATCTTCTCACTCTCCCAAGTGGAATCCTCATCCAGCAAATTCTTACACCTCACCAAGAATTCTCGGACCGTCCTGCTCCGCAGCTGCCTCTCCCTAGTGTTAATGATAGCCTCCGGCTGCAATACCAAATGCTCCTCATCATCCATGGGTGGTAGCTCATCTGTCATAGTCACCGACTACCCCAATGCCTTCTTTAGGAATGATACATGGAAAATGTTATGAATCTTGCTGCCTTGGGGCAGCTCCAACTCATATGCCACCTGTCCATTCCTGCGTATCACCCTGTATCGCCCATAAAAGCGGGGCTTGAGCTTCTCAGACCCCCTTTGCTTCAATGATGATTGTCAGTGTGGCTGTAATCATAGGTAGACCATGTCCCATACCTCGAGCTACCTCTCCACCAACCCCTGTCGGCATACAGATTTTGTTGGTTTTGCCCTGTAGCCATGTTGTCCTTGAGATCTCAGAGGATATCTTGACTCTCTTGGATCCAAATCTTGGCTCTAGGAGCCCTGCTATCACCAAACATCACGTTGACAAAAGATAAAGGATGATACCCATACAAGGCATAGAATGGTGACATACCAATGGAAATGTGATGCGAAGTATTGTAGCAGTACTCCCCCAGATGCAGCCACTTCAGCCATGCTCGCTGCTACCCACTGACATAGTTACGCAAGTAGCCCTCTAGCCACTTGTTAACTATCTCCATCTTCCCATCCATCTGTGGGTGATAGCTGGTACTCAGTGTCAACTCCGTCCCCACTAATCGGAAAAGCTCCTGCCAAAACCTGCCCATGAAATGGATGTCCTTGTCACTGACAATGGACTTAGGAAGACCATGTAGCCTGAAGATCTCCTTGAATAATAGCTCGGCCATCTGCGTTACTGTATAGTGTGTGGATATAGCAAAGAAACATGTGTACTTTGTCAATTGATCAACGATGACAAAGATACAATCCTTGCCTTGTACCGTGGGCAACCCTGTGATGAATTCCATCGAAATGCTCTCCCATTTCCCCTCCAAAATAGGGAGAGGCTGTAATAAACCCGTGGGATGGCTCATCTCTCCCTTGTACCTCTAGTAAACATCGTACTCCTGAATGTGCTGGAGCACGTCCTCCTTGAGGCCCTTCCATTAGAACCTCTCTCTAATGGCCCTGTAGGTTTTCGTAAACCCCTGATGTCCTGCCAAAGGTGAATTGTGTGATGCCTGGAGTACCTTATTCTTGAGCTAAGACCCCTCAGTCAAGAAGATCCGATCCCTATAATAGATGATCTCATCGACCACCCTGTACCTATCATCTACCACCTAGCCATCTAGAACCTCACATTCAAACCTGTCCTTCGAGTATTCCACTAAGAGTCGAGCCCTCCAATTTGTCTCCAAGCTCATAAGAGACAACGTGGCTAGTCTACGTGAAACGGAATTTGCTACCACGTTATTCTTACCCTTGACATACTCAATGTCAAAGTCATATGCTTGGATCTTACTGATCCACTTTTGCTGCCTCTCCTGTAGCTGCTTTTGCTCCAAAAAGAACTTGAGGTTGTTGTGATCAGTCCTCACCTTGAACCTGTTTCCTACCAAATAGTGCCGGTACATAGCCAATGCATGCATGATGGCTAGAATCTCCTTGTCGTATATTGAATACAAGCTCTCATGTGGAAGGAGCTTCCGGCTCTCAAATGCTATAGGGTGACCTCCCTGCATCAATACTACATCGATCCCCTCTCCCAACACATCACACTCCAAGACAAATGGCTGCATAAAATCTAGCAACGCAAGCACTAGGTAGCTGCTTATTACCTCCTTGAGCTTGTTAAAGGCTTGCTACAATGTATCTGACCAATTGAGTGCCCCCTTCTTCATCAAATCGGTCAAGGGTGCAGCAAGCTGTGAGAAACCTTTGACAAACTTCCAATAGTAAGTGTAAATGCTAATGAATCCTCAAAGTTCCATCACATTTCTCGGCTCCGGCCATTCCTTGATGGCCTTGATCTTCTCCTTGTGGACCCTCACTCTATCCACCCCTATGATGTGTCCTAGATACAACATCTCCATCAACCCAAACTCACACTTGGAGAGTTTGACATAGAACTGTTGTTCCTGTAAGATATGCAATACTATCTCAATGTGCTAGAGATGCTCCTCCCAAGTCCTGCTGCAAATGAGAATATCAATGAAGAATACCAACACAAACTTCCTCAAATGACTATGGAAGATGTGATTCATGCAGGACTGAAATGTTGCTGGGGCATTGGTTAGCCCAAAAGGCATGACCAAGAACTCAAAGTGCCCATAGTGACACCTAAAGGTGGTCTTGGGAATGTCCTACTCCCTCACGTGAATCTGATGGTACCCAGATCTCAAATCAATTTTTGAGAAGAATCGTGCTCCCCTCAACTTGTCCATCAACTCATCGATCCTGGGTATGGGGTACCTATTCTTCAGGGTCTTCTTGTTCAGGGCCCTGTAGTCAATGCACATCCTCAATGTATCGTCCTTTTTCTTCACCAACACCACAGAAGAAGCAAAAGGACTTGTGCTCGGTCGAATGTGCCCAAGAGCCAGCAACTCCTGGATAGCCCACTCAATATCATCCCGATAGGCCTTGGGGTGCATATAGGGGGTGGTGATCACTACCTGGATGCCCCGCTCAAGCTCGATAGTGTGCTCAAACCCTCGATCTGGTGACTGTCCTGGTGGAATCTCTCCAAACACTATGGCATACTGATCAAGGATGGACTGGATCTCTAGATGTATCGTCTGCCCTATAGTGCTTGCCTCTAATGCATGTAGTTCCACTATCCACTATATGTCTCCCTTTCGGAAGACTTCCTCCATCTGATGAGCCAACACAGTCTGAGGTAGATATGTGTGTTGTCCCTGTATCTTTTCATGCCTCCCTATCTTCTCAACATCCCACTCCATCTCTAGGCTCTTCCAATCCATCGTGACCTTCCCTAGAGTAATAAGCCACTGAACACCCAATATCATGTTGGTGTTCGGGATATCGACCACGAAAAATTGGTCAGTTAATGTGTAGGTGCCCATCATCACTGAAAGCTTTGGAAAATATCAAGCACACGTCATGGTCTGATCTCCTGGGACCAAGACTGAAAACCCATCGAAGCTCTTTGTTTAAATACCTCTCTGCTCAACCATCTATGAATCGATGAAGTTGTGGGTTGCCCCACTATCAACCAAAACCGATACCCGCTGGCCACATATTGTCCCTTATATACGTAGCGTCAGATACTTGGGAACTCGTCGCAACGCTGCAAGGGTCCCTCCGATGGGTGCAAAAGGTGCACCACCTGCTGCTGGCGATGGTGGTGGCAAAGGATCCTGTACGGTATGGATATCTCCTGCCTCCACATCATCCTCATCATCCTCTTCTTCACTGCTCTCTGAAAAGACCTCAATAAAATGTGCGTTACCAGTAGCACATCTATGTCCCGGTGCCCATGGCTCTTGACAAGTGAAGCACAACTGCTTCTTCTTCAGCTCCCTCCTAGCATCATCGTCAAGCTATACTCGCCCTGGATTCCCCTTTAGAGGTGGAGTCCTCATATCCTTCCCCTTAGACTGAAAAGTCTGTCTCTGGGGGTAAGGAATCTAGGTCCTGGGTAAGACATCTTGTAAGTCTCGGGTCCTGCTGATAGCGTCCTGGAGTGTGGCTAGTCTAGTGGATCAGACTAGACCTCGAAGTAGCTCTTCTAACCCCTCGACATACATATAGACCCTCCGTGCCATGGATAGGTCTGGCACCATCACAAAGACCCTCAAGAAATCTGCAATGTAGATCTCTGGGTTCCCTATCTGTTTGAGCCTCGTCAGCTCAAGAAAATGTTGCTATGGATCCCTCCGATCAAATCGCTCCATCAGTCTCCTAGTAAACTCGACATATATCGTCACCGTGGAGTGCCCTAGTGTAACCATCCCATGAAACCACCAATCTTGTGCCTCACCATCCAAATACAATGTTGCCACCTTGACGGCCTCTATCTTTGACATCTGGTTAAGCTGGAAGTAAATGTCCAACTTCTCCACCCAAGACTTTACCGAACTGTTTGATGAGCCATCAAACGTAGGCAAATGAAATCTACTAGCTGCACAGTGGGTGTCACCATCATGATAATGCCGGTACCCTCTATGATGGTCATAGGGTCTACTATCCCACTGGAGCTGAACAAAGTCTCTGAATGAGAGGGCTTCCTTGAACTCCTACCCATAGGCCTGGTACTTTGCAAAATAAACGCCCATATGTCTGGACTATGCCTCCTATTAGGCTACGGCCCCTGTGTCTGCTCCTAAGAAAGTGGGCATGGTAGAGTGTGTAGGGGTATGTGAGGCCATCGGCTGCGCAGTATCACACTTGCGCCTGATCCATCACCAACCTGGAAAATCCGTGGGCTCTCACGCTATCTAGCCTCCACTACCATGAACCTCTACCCCATCACCTCAATCTACCTTGACAGATCCTGCACTAATTTGAGGAGCATATCCGCAAATCTCTTCTCATCCTTGTCTGGCATCAGGTCCCTCTGTTCTGCGTCCGCCACAGTCTCCTCCTATTTTGCGTCCACCACTGGAACACAGTCTCCCTCTCCGTAGGTATTCTCCAACCTATGCTCAGTGCCTCTATACCTCCTACCTTTGTAACAAATGTAAGGATTTTCCCCTGGTGTCATAGATTGCTAGCTCCATAGACTGAGCCAGATCTATGCTCTAATACCACTGTAATATTCCCAACCCAGAATATTCCTTAAAACCCCAAAAAAAAGTTCCAACCAAATATGTGCAAATGATATAATAAACTAGAAGTGATAAAATAACAGTGAAATAGTATATAATAATGTAAACCCGAAATATAAGCAGATACACAAAAATGCAGTGAGAAATGCTAAGCCATTTTATTATACTGAGTAATAAAATGAGTACAAGAGGTGATCAGACATATGGGACCTCGACTTGCACAAGGCAAGTGAAGAAATACTCTCATAATGACAAGAATTGCCTCTCTGCATGGATGTTGCTATTGTGCTATTGCTGCTACCAGAAAGCAGATAATGATTTGGGGTCGTTCCCCTCAGAAAAAGCTAAAACTCTGGATTCAGGTTCTACTCAAGAAACCCAGAAAAACCCAGTAAGCTTTCCTGGAATGGTCGACCCTCGAAAAGCACCCTCTTGGGGTTCTGTGTAGTTTCTCAATGCCCTACGCTACCACTGAAGAAAACCTCTCTAAACTCTACTTGAAACACTGCCTAAAACCTTGCCGAAAATCCTCCAATGAGACAAGAGCTAGACCCCTGCTCAATCTCCCAGCATAAATCCACCTGCAGACCCCAATCCAGCATTGTAACCAAAAGAACTGCATCCCTCTCGAAGTGTTGCGCAGTCCTCCAAAAAGCTGATAAAATTGTTGCTGAAATAATGATAAAAATACTACCAAAATACTGATGGAAATACCTTGCTCGAGTAGGCACTCAAAGTACCCTGGGGCTAAGGGTGAGATCTCCAATTGGAGACACTCGATGCACTAAATAGTGTTGCAGAATAGCTAAATAGCTAGCATGCTCAAAAGTTGAAACAACTAGCTCAAAATGCAAATAACTGAATGATCCCAAAATGACGGGGCTCCTATCTATTTTATAGCCTCTGCCTCTCACAATCCCTAGGCTCACGTCCTCCTGCATGATTCCCCTCTTGCCACGTGTTCTTTTCTCGCTGCGCAGTTCCTCCATGTGTCTGCGTGGGGTCCATTTCTGCATCCCCCTTTAGCCCCCTTGGTTCCCCTTTAAGTCACAACGTTGTGCTACCTAGGAGGTGAATTTTTATTCTAAAGTGAGTTATGTTTCCCCCTTCCTTACTTTTTATTTACAAATAACTATAGAAGGAAAAAATTGAACAAAATTGAATATTCCAATAAGCCATAACTAATTAGGGATATTACAAGAAAGAACCAGATGATCATGCCTTCATAAATCATGAAGGTGGAAGACGAGAGCCTCCTGAACCACTCTCTTCATGCTCTAGAGATAGTTCTTCTTCTTCCTCTCCTCATCACTTTAACAAGTATCATAGGAATACATCTAAAAAACCATTTTCTACGCTAGATGTAAAGTTTGGTTTTCCCACATATAATGGAGAATGTAATGCATATAAAATAAACAAATTGATTAGGGATATTGAGGTTTGCTTCCAAATTCAGTAGATCAAGGAGGATGAGGTAAACATCCAATTAGCATCTCTTCAGTTGAGTGGCACCTCTCTCATCTAGTGGGAGAGAAAGTTGCAGAAAGGCAACAAAAACTTGGGTAATCTCCTTTATTCTTCATCCAATTTTGTTTCTAAATTAAAAGAACAATTTTATCATTTGGGTTATCGAAAAAAGTCTTTAATGGAATGGAAATATTTGAGACAAAGAAAGGGTCAAAATGTACAAATCTTCACAGAATAGTTTAGAAAAGAAGCTTTGAATTTTGTTATTTCACTTGATTCACTAGAAATTGTAACAAAGTATATCGGTGCTTTACATATTTATATCAAGCATTCTTTGTTATTATTTGAGCCTACTAATATCGACATAGCCAGTGTGAATGCCATTCACCTTTAAATTAGGGACAAGAATGATAAAGAATAAAGCCAAAGAAATCATATTTCAAACCTCATAATCGCAAGTTCAAAGGAAAAGGCAAGGTAAAGGAAAAGAAGGAAGCCATCTTGCACACATTGCAAGAAGGAAGGTCATGATGATGAACACTTTTGGAAGTTGCCTCGAGTTGAAACCAAAACTATTTTGGTGGAGACAATAAGAAAAATCCGGTGGCCACCATACAACAAGACCTTAGATCTGATTCGAGTGACACGACATAGATCACAACAGTGGGCATACAAGGTACTCTTACTGTTGATGCTAACGAAATTTTTGAATTGCATGCAAGTATAAGTTTTTCAAATGAGTCTCTTGTTAATGAATGAAATAGGACTGACTTGTCCCACATTAGAGTCATAACGAAACATGCTAAAGTGGAAACCTTGTTTGATCCAGGCTCACAACAAATTTGAATTCATAATCCTTGTTTGAAAGTTTAGGGTTAGAGACCAAGACTCATCTGAAACCCCACCGTCTTGGTTGGGTGTGTGATAAAGCTAAATTGCATGTAACCAAGTTGTGCAGAGCTAGATTTGTGATTGCATCCAAACTAGTAGATAAGGTTGATCTTGATGTTGTACCCTTGGAGATCTATGGTATTGTATTGAGGAGTCCATATTTGTATCATAGGAAAGAAATTTTATTTCACCATGAAAACAAATATCATGTTATGAAATATGATGTGGAATACATTGTTACAGCTCATCGTGCCAAAATTAGTGTTAGTCTTGTAAGTGAAAGTCATATGAAGAGATTGATCAATTCCAGTGAAGGGTGCATGCTAATCGTTGTGAGAGCAAAAGACGTAGAGACATATGAAGCTTTCCAAGGTTGTGGTCCCACTCATAAAAAGGAATTGTATGAAATTGTTTCTAAATATAGTGGAATTTTTTAGGAACCAAGTGGGTTTCCTCCAAAGCATGAGATCCAACATGAGATTCACTTGCAGCAAGATGCTCATTTTCCCAACATTGGTATGTACATGTTGTTAGCCATTGAGATGGAGGAGATAAAGAAGAAGGTGTAGGAAATTTTGAACTAAGGGGACATAAGGCCAAGTTATTCTCCATGTGGCTCACCTGTCTTGTTGGTGCCAAAGAAGGATGTCACATGGAGGACATGTGTGGACTACATAACACTCAACAAAATAAACGTGAAGGATCTGTACCCTCTTCCTCTCATTGATGATTTATTATATCAGTTGAAAAATGTTATTTATTTCACAAAACAGGACTTTTGTAGTGGCTTTAATCAGGTCATGATTGCAAAACAAGATGTATGGAATACTGGATTCAAAACAAATTAGGGGTTTTTTGAATGGATCTTGATGCCATTCAAACTATGCAATGCTCTGGACACATTCATCAGGGTGATGAATGATATTTTCAAACCTTTTCATGATGATTTTGTACTTGTGTATCTTCATGCCATTTTTTTTAGTATAACATGGGAAATCATGTGAGTCATGTTGAAAAGGTGGTTGATGTTCTGGAAAAAGAAAAAATGTATGTCAAAATGTCTATGTGTGAATTTGGTAATACCTCTTTGTTTTACTTGGGTCACATTGTCAGAGCTGGATAATTAAAAATAGATGCTTCTAAAATTGATGTGATATTAAAGTGGTCTAAATCTGTCAATGTTACATAGGTTTGTAGCTTTTTGGGTGTAGTAAAATACTGGAGATGGTTCATTGCCATTTTCTCCATCATTGCATTCCTCTTACATGCATTGACTCGTGTGAAGAAAACCTTTTAGTGGGGAGGAAAGCCTCAAAAATCCTTTGTTACACTGAAAGAGAAGATGAATACGACAACAGTTTTTGCCTTACCTGACCTCCAACAACCCTTTGAGATTGAGATAGATGTTAGTGGGTATGTCATGGGAACAATATTGAAGCAGAAGAGGAAACCTATATTTTACATTTTAGAGAAATTCTCCCAAGATGTTGTGAAATATATCACATATGAGAAGGGGTTGTATGCCTTGGTTCAAAGCGTGAAGAAGTGGAAGCACTATTTTATTGGAAAGGAGACCATCATTCACACAAATCACCATCCCTTGCAATACCTTCAGCCACGAGCCAATCTTCAACAAGCATATCATTTCATATGGATGGGATTCCTTCAACAATTTCACTTAGCAATAAAATAGAAGAAGGGCACCAACAACAAAGTGGAATATATTCTTTCTCCCCCTCCTTTTTCTACATATATAGTTTTGTGAAATGATTATTTAAATTTTGAAATTTATGTTGAACATTATGTTGATGATGACGATTTGAATGAAATTTATGCAAAAATGATGCATGGATCGTAGGTGCACAATTAACATTTGCAAGGAAAATTGTTGTACGACCTTGGAAATCTTTGTATCCCCACCAAGGAAAGAATAAATGTAATCAAAGAAGCACAAACCTCTCTTGTGAAAGGTCATTTTGGTGTACGGAAAACTTTGTGTCATTTGCAAAGGTTTTGTTATTTGCCTCACATGGAAATATTGTGGCTAGATATGTAAAGAGATGTGTGTAGTTGTTGCAAAAAATATTGTCACCATGACATTCTGCAGTCTTTGTGAGTCTATCACCACTCATACATTCCTCCTATGCAAGTCTTAAACCTCAGCTCTTCATGTCAAGCCTTGAAAAATGAGAGAAAGTCCTTGAAAATCTCTAAAAATCTAGTTCCGCACTTTCTCTTAGCATTACCTACGATCCCGCACCCCTTGGTGATGTCCCTTGCGGACCTGCCCGCTCTGTTTCTGTGTAAAGGGTGAGGACCCCTGTAAAAGTCAAAAAGGTGCAATTACATTCTTAAAAACTCACTTTGGGTTATTTCTGGAAGCTTCTAGAGGGAATCTTGAGGTGGCAAGTTCGCTCCTTGGTGGTTCATGCATCCCATAACTAAAGGAGCTAACCCCTCGATGTGACGAGCTTATCCCTTTGAAGGAGGACTTTATCCTTTCATAGGTGGACCTAGTAACTTCCTTCCTCTACACTATGAAATGAGGCATTGGGCTGGTTACTAAGGAGATTGAAAGCTGACTATTTTTGAGGGTAAATGCTGTTGGAATTTAGACTTCCTAATTGAGCTTGAGAGGAGAGATTACATACCTTTTGATCTCATTAGGAAGAGTGTGAAGCTTGTCAAAGTCGAGGAGATTCTTGCTTGGACCCTAGGAGGATCTTGTACAACATTAAGGAACCCAGTTTGTAAAGTTCTTCTTTGTTTAAAGTTAAAACAATCAAGTTTATTTTTCTCAATAAGCTATCTTCTATAGTTTATTTCATGGATTCCTTGATCACCATGATGAATATGATTTATTATATTGGCTATGCAGGTGTTATTTGATGTGTGCTAGTTTATGTTTGCAGGTTCTTAAAAGGAAACTCATTCAGACAGTCGAAGCGTGGCTGCCACAAACTAGCGTTGGACTTAAGGTAGGGTCTAAAACACCTCTTAGTTTCTATTTATAAATCGCAATATTTAGAGAAAGGTAGATTTGCTTGTTTTGCATGTCGCTAGATATCAATTGATACTAGGGAGATCGGTCTTGTCCATAAAAAAGATTTATCCGGCCAACAAAATGGCCACTCCACTTGGGACTTGAATTTTGGTTTTTTGCCTTTACTTTTACTTTGACTTGAGAAACTTTTTCTTTGTTTCTGGTTTTTTCTTGATGTGTGTGGGATTGGGTAGTTATTTTAGATTCTGAATTGTTTTTGTTTTTCACGCTTTTGAAAGAGGACAACACGTTTTGTTTGTAACATAGTGTGGAAATCCCTGCACTGTTGCTTTACTACACAAAGCGGTACCACACCTAGTTATACCAGACGCTGCGGACCCTGTCAAATTTTTTAAAAAACTAAAATATATTCATCTAGTTAAGCTTAAGATTTGTTTATGTTTTAAACCTCTGCCCAGATCTGCATGTTTCTTGTCAGAAACTTCTTGTAGGTGAGTTCCATTAGCATTTTGGTTTTAGGTGATTTTCTAGAAGTTTTGCGTGCCTGGATTGATTTTCGTTTGGTCTTCGTAGTAACTCAGAGTTTGGAAGCCTAAGAAACCTCAGATTACCCAGGTTTTTGCTGGTCTTCTTAATGAGTCTCACCGATTTGTGAAATCTACCTTTGGTGAGAAATAGATCCCGTTTTCTCTTTGAAAAGCTTTGAAAGAACTTGTTTTGAAAGTTTTGAATTTCATTTTTAAAAAGAAAACATAAGATGGGTGTTTTTTGATTAATTTGTTATTCTGAACGAATTAGTCCTTAGTTTTCTTAATAACTAAGTAAAATGTCCTCAAAAAGAAATTTTGTAAGCTTTTACTTCAATTAGGTTTTTAGAAGTTGTAGATTTCAAGATTAGATTTTTCATAGTTTTGAGTGCTTTCTAGAAATTTTAAAATCTCTTTTGAAAAGAAATTATTTTTGTAGTTTTTGAGTGTTGAAAAGCAAAGGATTTTTTCATGAGCATAATTAGTAGTCTCGTTCTTAAGTTTATTGAAAAAATACAGAAAAGTTTTTCTTTTCATTTATATGTTAAGGAAAGATTTGTTTTTCAAGCATTTGCATTCTCAACTCTTTCTTTAGCAAGAAATTCATTGAAGAAAAAGGATTGTTTATCATCTTAGGTGCATTTTTAGTGTTTTGGAGTCGAGTCTTCACACCATAAAGTTTCATCTACACACCTTTTGAGTTAAGAAACAACCATAAAAATAATGCTTAAAGTAAAATTTATCTAGCAATCTTTTTATTTCTAGGGCTCTTTATCACCAACATAGCTTAGGCTAGTATCTCGGAATAGGGAGTAATTAACTCTCCAAGATAGTTAAAACAAAAAAGTAGTTATATCTTGCGGTATGAGATAAATTCCAATTGTTACATCTATGCTATGAGAAGCTCTTCTTAAAGGAGTCAAGCACAAGATCATATCTTAACCAGTGGGGTAATCAATCCTTCCTCACTGAGAACGATAGAGGATATATATGTATTAAAAACAGTAAACCTCGAATTGACCATTGTCGAGGAGCCTGGGGTCACTTGTTGGTAAACCTTGGATTATGTCAAGGAGCCTTCAAGGCGATTGAGCTTTGCTACTCTGCCCTTGCGTGTGTATCGGATAACAGAATGTTCTTCCAGGTATATTTGTTTCCATTGGTAACCATAGTGGCCATAATCTATAGGATTCTTTCCTAAGGTGACGGTGGAGGGAAGATCCCACTGTACCTAGAGCAGACATCGACTAGACTCACTTGGACTCTCTGGGGGTTCTCTTGACTCAAGATGGTTTAGTGAAGAAACTTGTTCCAGTCTATTTCATTAAGCAGGTTGTCGGGGTAACTGTTCCAACTGCCATTTCTGTATTTAATTCTGCGACGTTGGATTCCATCAGAAACTAGTGTTTTTGGTACAGAAAGTTACTGGTTGTGTGTGGTTTGAACTCCTAGATTTTTTAGGCATGTGATTCAAATTGTTTGGTTCTTTAGAGACTTTAGGTGGTTTTATTGAGATTTTTCTTTGTTTGCTTGTGAAGTAATTAAAATATTTAATCATGTCTGAATTACTGAGACAATCCCGTAGACTTTGGGGGCAACCTCCTGAGTATTCACCAAGCTAGCTTGAAGGGCTACAAGCTCTTGTAACTCGTAGTGACAGTAGAGTTGGATCACCGGAAGAAAGAGAATCTTCCTTAGTTGTTCATCCTAATTATCAAGTTCAAGGAACAAAGTATATTTCCGAACCAATTTCATTTTCTGAAGCTAATGGTAGTTTTTCTTCTACTAGTGAATTAGCCGAAGAACCTGAAATTTCTGAGCCTGAAACTAAACCTGCTGCTACTCGATCGTCAGGATTTGCTTCTCAAACTTCCAATGGTCCTAGTTCACCCAGGGTAGGAAGGATCATTACCCAAAATCTTCCTTCTGGACTTATTGCTATTGAAGAACTCGTTAATTCGGAAGAAGGTATATCTATCCCTGAAAATGAACCAACTATAGAACTTAGGGAGCATGAATCGATATTTTATAGTCCACCTAGGAGGGACGCTTGGTATCTTTCATTGACCAAATTTTGAGAAAATCCACGTCTCAGTTTTTCACCGCCTCGCATTCCTTTTCATCCAACACCTAGAGGATATTATCCTCCTTTGAATATGTCAGGACAGTCATCCATCTTTTCCCAATCACCGGAAACATTTTCCTATGGCGGTCCTTCTGTTCCTTCTGGGTATCAGTCACTCACTAGTACTTTTTCAGGAGCATCTCCTCAACCCATTGAACACAGGTTATTAAATGGTAATAACAGAACTAAACCATTGAGTGTAGAAGATTTTCTTATGATGTCAGGTACTATTCCAAATCCGCAACCTTAAGGTAGTCAGTTACCGCCTGGCGGGCAACCTCAAGGTACTCAATTATCGCCTGAGGGGCAACCTCAAGGTACCCAGTGACTGCCTAGGGGGCAACCTCAAAGATAGTACATACCTTCGGGATAGTACATTCCTCAAGGTAAACCCCAGGCTTAGTACATACCTCAAGGTCAACCCCAGTATCAATATATACCTCAAGGTCAACCCCAGTTTCAGTACGTGCCTCAAGGTTATCAACCTCAAGGTCAGTACCCAACCCAAGGTTTCCAACCACCTTCAGGTCAATCATTTATCCAAGGAGCTAGAAATGTACCTTTGAATTATCAACCCTACCCTGAACCCGGTTATGGTCCTTAATATGTTCAACCTCCTATGGGTCCATACCCTGGAATGAACATGGTGTAGGATCCATCTCAATCTCAACAGATCTTGCAACCTAATGTGCAGTTGCCATCTCAATCTGGACAACCTTTAGTTTCTGGTTCGACCCAGCAACCCATCCAGCCTACTATTCAAACTTCTGCACCTAGTGTAGCTCATCAGTTAGGGCATAGTTCGCCTCGAACTTCGCCTTAAACCACTGCTGCAACTACTGCAACATCTGTTCAATCTACCCCACCTACTTCAAGGGTATCAGCAGCTCTAGTTTCTACTGTTGCTGCATCAACTCCTCAAGCATCTTTGCCTTAGTCTGGACCTACAATTCAGACTTTAGTTCAGATGCCTGCAGGACAACCTTGTCCAAGTACGGTTGTCACAATTCAACCTCAATTTACTTATCAACTGTACCAGGGACAGTACCAATTTGGTCGTGCTGTTCAAAACCCACTCTATCAATATCAAATGTACCCTGGATATACTTATTAGCAACCTCAACAACCCCAGTACGGTCCAGTTAATCCTAGTTTTCCGGGAGGATATAATATCCCAACTGCAATTCCAATTCCAATTTATCCTAGATATCCTCCTCCTAGGGCTGGTCTTATGACCCAGGGTTTTCGAGACCCTAATCACCAGTTACCGTACATTGCAACTTTGGACTCACCTGATTTGTCACGCCTTACGAATGATCTAATTAATTATCTTCCGTTCTGGCCGCCAATGCTGAATAAGTTGCCCAGTGATATCCAAAGTTTGAAGGTAAATCAGGAGAGGCTTCGTCAAACCATGTGATGACTTATCACCTCTGGTGTGCATCTAACTCCATTATAGATGATTCAATTCATTTATGTCTTTTTCAACGCACTCTGATTGGTCTTGTGGCCAAGTGGTACATTGAGTTACCGCGAGCCTATTTTTATAACTTTAGTCAGTTAGCCACTTCGTTCTTAACTCATTTTCAGTTGCCTGTCAAATATGACAATGGCACGGAATTATTAACTTCATTAAAATAGTCAACATCCACTTATATTTCAGATCACATCCATGAATGGAGACATTAACGAAGTTTAGTGAAAGTTTTCATTCCGGATCAAATCTTAGCAGAATGGTTTGTTAAATCATTATTACCTAAAATCACTGAGGATGTAGCTAAGGCAGGAGTTGTTACTGAAGGGCAAGTAATTGCTCAAGCTCAGTAACTTGACCTCGTTTATATGCAGTCAGGTACTTTACACAAGAAAATCCCCGACCTTGCGAAACAAAATAAAATAACTGCAGCTCCTTCAGGGTCTCATGCCACTGATGGTATGATTGGTTTAGTTAACACCAAAAGTAAGAAGAAATATTCAAAGAATTATTCTCCTATCATAACCTTACTAGATTCCCCTACAGGAGACTCTTCCATTGAAATTCCTACCGATATTCATGTCGTAGAATCATCTACAGCCAAATCAAAATCCAACAGTAAAAAGAAGGGGAAGAATAAAAATAAACAAAATTCGAAAGAGAAATAAGATAAAATGGAACCTACTGACGAGAAACGTAAACCTCGTTATCCTTGTCTCATTTGTGATGAAGAGAATTTTACAAGAGACTGCCCTCATCGCGCTGAGGTTGCGAAAATCGTCAAAGGTTCTCAAACGCCTGTTGTCTTGAAGGATCCGTTTCCTAGTCAAGATAGTAAGATGATAGGTTTTTCCTCAAATGCCTCAGAAGGACCCATAATGATGATGTCCCATGTTAGGATTGCGACATGATCGCAATATTATGGAAGTAAAAGTCTTGTTGATGGTAAGGAAGCAGAATCTTCTAATTCGAATCCATGAACTTCAACTCCTGGTTCTGATCTGCTACATATCGAGAAACCTAACCCAGACTTAGTAATCAAACCACCTGCTAAAGGTATACTTCGAAAGTCAGCTTTCAATCCACATGCGAGAGCTGTTCAGAACTCTAACATTGTTGAAGATTTAGCTATTTCCCCTTCAGCAATGTCGGCTTTGGAGGTGCTGTAATCATGTCCAGCACAGCGTAAATTTCTATTGTCGGTTATAGGAGCTGTTGATATTCAGGAATCGAACCTTATAATCTTCGATTTAGAAAATAGTACACCTCGCTTACCTCATCAAATGGCTTTCCTGATTCCAGTGTTAGTCAAAAGCAGACCTTGCTTTAGGATTGTTATTGATGAGGGAGCTTCAACGTGTATTATGTCGATCCAGTGTTGGAGATCGCTTGGTTCTCCTACACTGTCTCAATCCTCAAGGATTCTAAAGGCTTTTGATGGCCGTGGGTTCCATCCTTTTGGCATTCAATGGGATTTGCCTATAGGGGTTGAAGGCAAAACTGTTAATCTAGATGTGGAAGTGGTTAATGCCCCTCTAGATTACAACCCTCTCTTGGGTCGTAGTTGGTCTTACGCTATGACTGTTGTTGTTTCATCGGTCTTTCGGCTTATAAAGTTTCCTCATAATGGAAAGATCGTAACTATAGACTAGCTAACTTACTATTCATCCGACCCAGCCTCTTCTGAAAGTATCCAGCATGTCAGCAAAACAACTATCCCTTACAAGGATGTTGGAGTAGGATTAGTTAAAGATTCTAGTTTACTAGGAACTTTTTCCTTTCCTCCTCCTAACGTATCGCCTTCTACTACAACCATTCATATGATTTCATCAGACACTATCGTTTATGATGATCCTTGGATCGTACCTTCCGAATCTGAGATGGATTCATTTGGTGATGCTATGCCTTTGAGTCCTTATGAAATTGTGTATCAAGCTATACAGTCATTTTCTGACCCTTCTTCAACCAAAATTGATCTAATGAATGTGGTCCATGGAGAATCACTTTCAACATCAAACTCAGATTCAACAACATTTTCCGAACTTGTTCATACTGATGAGCAGATTCGTGAAATTTTGTATGTTGATGATTTAGCATGGGAAGATCCTCATCATAGATCTTCATTCTTACCTGAGATTGATCATTTCGAAAATTACTTTTCATCTATTTTTACTACTGATTATGTCAAGGAACCACAGAATCCATTGCAAAATCTGATTCTGAGTTAAATTTGGAAAATATTTCTTGAATGATTCTTATTGACATTTCAGTTAAACTTGGAATTGTTGAAAACATTCATATAGGTTCCTCCTGTACGGAAAATGAACTTCAAACATATAAGGCCCTATTTCAAGAATTCTATGACGTGTTTGCCTAGTCATATGAAGAAATGCCAAGAATTGATCCAACAATTGTTGTTCATGAAATCAAAACTTACCCTGATGCTAAACCCATCCGGCAACGTTTGCGTCAGATCCACTTGTGAAAAGCTACTGCTATTAAAGTAGAAATTGAGAAATTACTTAAAGCAGGTTTCATTTATCCAATTCCCTTAACGGATTGGGTATCAAATATTGTTCTTGTTAACAAAAAGCGAGGAACAATAAGAATATGTATCGATTATAGGGATATTAATCAAGCTTGTCCCAAAGACAATTACCCAACTCCCTATATCGATCAAATCATTGATGATTGTGCCAACAGTGAAATATTCTCCTTTATGGATGGTTTTTCCGATTACAATCAAATCAATATTCTACCTGCTAATCAACCAAAAACGACTTTTATTTGTCCATGGGGGACATTTTCTTATTGAAAATTACCTTTTGGTTTGAAAAACGCCGGAGCAACTTTTCAAAGAGCTATGTCTTACGCATTTCATGACATCAAGCACATTGTGCAACCGTATCTTGATGATTTACCTACTCATTCATTACACAAAGCCAAGCATCTCACTCATTTACGAGCAATCTTTATGAGATGTAGGCATTATCGAATTAGGTTGAATCCACACAAATGTGTTTTCTGTATAGAAACGGGTCGTTTATTGGGATTTGTTGTTTGAAAAGCCAGCATCTGTGTCCATCCCTCGAAGGTTGAAGCTATTGTCAATTTGCCTCCTCCTTCGAATCTTTGCCAACTCCAAAATTTGCAAGGGAAAGCAAACTTTTTACGTCGATTCATTCCTAACTACGCAGAGATAACAAAGGGTTTTAAGAGGTTGTTGAAACAGAATACTCCATTCTTTTGGGATGAGATAGCTGACAAATCTTTTGATGCACTTAAACATGCGTTGACCCATGCACCATTATTTCATTCGCCCAACTACAACTAGGATCACTTCTTGTATCTCGCCGCCTCTCATTCCACCATCGTGATGGTGTTAGTTCAGGAAGATCAGCTCGGTAGTGAACATGTGATTTACTACCTTAGTCAAACTTTGAATCTGACTGAGTTAAAATATTCACATGTGCAGAAATTGGCCTTGGCAGCTGTTCAAGTTGTCCAAAGATTTCGTCATTACATCTTACTACGCAAAACTACCATAATTTCTCACTATAACCCTATGATCTATATTTTGACCAAACAATTGCTGGGGGGCAAGTATTCCAAATGGATCGTTATCCTGCAAGAATTTGACTTGGACTTTGAAAAATCTAAGTCAAAGAAATCTTTAGTTTTTGCGGAGTTGATGTGTGACTTCCCGCATGCTGATACTGAAACTATGGCGGAAGAGCCCATTGAGGATGAATCCTTGTTTCTTATCAGCACTTTTGATCCATGGTATGGAGATACCATAGTTTATCTCTAAACCCAATCTTTTCGGCCTGAGATTTCACGATCTCAGCGACAGAAAATATGTTTCCGATCCCAACAATACAAGATTATTGGAGATACACTCTATCATCGTGGGGCGGATTCTGTTTTCCAACATTGTTTAACTCAGGAAGAAGCTGAAAAGGTTTTAAATGACTGTCACTCTGGAGCGTGTGGCAGTCATATGTCTAGGTATGTCACAGCCCAAAAGATATTGCGTGCTGGCTATTTCTGGCCGTCTTTGTTTAAAGATTGTATTCACCCGGTCCGAAAATGCCACAATTATCAAAATTTTGATCGAAAGATGCATGCGCCACCTGCTCCTCTCCACCCTATAATTGCCGTCGGTCCTTTTGCAAAGTGGGGTATCGACTTTATTACATGTAACCCTCACTTGGCTGGGGAGCATGCATATATCATCCTTGGGGTAGATTATTTTACCAAGTGGGCCGAGGCAATGCCTACATTTTCAGTAGACGGCAAAACTGCTGCAATTTTCGTTTTCAATCATATAATTACTAGATTCGGTGTTCCACAAGCGATTATCACTAATCATGGGCACCATTTTCAAATCATCATGACGACTGAACTAACAGATCAACTTGGCCTGCGTCACGATAGTTCTACTCCATATTACCCACAGGCTAATGGTCTGGTTGAAGCCATCAACAAAGTTCTAGCCATTATGATCTGACGAATCATTGGGATTCATAGGTCAAATTGGCATAACATGTTATTTTCAGTGCTTTGGGCGTATCGAACGTCAGTAAAAACATCAACTGGTTTCACTCCTTTCCAACTGGTTTACGGTTTGGAAGCTGTGTTACCCATTGAATGCGAAATCCCGTCATTGCAAATAGCCATAGAATTACTTCCAGCCACTTCCGAAGAGGAGAAACGTTTGTTGTACTTGGCTTAACTAGATGAGAATCGATGTTATGCTGCACTAGCAATCGAAACTCATGCCAAATGAATTAAAGCCCAGTATGATCGAAACGTCACACCTCATAATGTTTCAGAAGGAGACCTAGTCTTACTATACGATAAAGCAAATGATAAGCTAGGGGCTGGAAAATTCGTACCTATGTGGCATGGTCCTTATGTTGTTAAGCGGAAGCTGGCAAAAGGGGCCTATGAATTGGTAGATTTTGATGGTATCTCTTTAGGTAAGCCCAGAAATGGTCTTTATCTGAAGAGATGTTATGCTTAAATCTGGGTGTGGAGATTTTAGTTAGATTAGTTTTCTTTCTACCTAGTGTGTTTTAGATTAGAAAAGTGAGCTTAGTTTAGAGAGTGTTTTTGTCATTATTCCTGCTTATCTTGATTTTACTTTTGATATTTCATATGTCGATGTCTCTTCAAACATACATTGGTTTTGCTAATGGTGCTTGTCGTAATACATGGAACATTTCTTCCGCAGCTTGGGTTATCTATTCACCCTCTGATGAGTTGGTATCTATGCATGGGGTAAGCTTCCGTCAAACAACGAATAACATTGCAGAGTATAGTGAATTGATTGAGTTATTATCTGAATTCATCTCATTTGGGAGTCAGAGTTTGATTGTGAGGTTAGATTCTGAACTCGTTGTATTGCAGCTTAATAGACTTTATGCCATTAGAAATCCAGTGTTGTTAAGATTATCTTTGAGAGTTCGTCTCTTGGAACGTGAATTTGATTATATTGAATATCAACATATTTCAAGATATTTAAATACATTAGCAAATGCAGTTGCTTCTTGAATGTTAAGTAGACATTTGTAATAATCAAACAATAAATATAAAAACATTCCATAACATGTTCTATGAGATAGCCAGTAATAGTGATATAGTATAGCATAGAACTGTGTCAAATATACACCGTCTTCGACCATAGGTTGAAAAACACCTTATGATTGGCAAAAATGATAGTACAAAAAGAAAAAATGTCAGATGAGTCTACAACAAGCGATCATCCTATCACTGGTGATGATCACGATAAGAAACCACTGCTCGGGCTACCCTACAAAGGAACCTCCTGAAAGGTCTTAGGACCCCAATCACATAGCGCTGTAACTTAAGAGGAATTTCATCTATGCTAGTCTCTGGAATGTCTGCTGTTAAATGCTCTAGATGGTTTTCCAATTCGGCCAGGGTCTCCATAGATTCGTCCCGTGGGGCTGGTATTGCTGCAGCTAGGTGTATCTTCTCATAGGGCCGGAGAGTGGCTGGTCGCTGTGGACCCACATCTGCCTTTGAAACTTTTTACTATCACTTTTGGATGATTTAAAAACAAAAAAAAATAAAATTAAAACTTAGAAAATGTTGAGAATGATTTTACCTAAGTCATCCCACTGCTCTCCTAGTGGAAGAGCCATGTCTTGGTCACCACGATAATCCATCCCAACACAAGGGAAATCCTGAATCATGAAAACTTGGTTCTCCAACCAATGAAAATACTCAGGAGGAAATTGAACAACCTCTAAACCCTCCTCAGGATGATGGGCCATAACTGCAACCCAACGCATCAGCTTGGGCTCCCAGGGAAGTCCAGCTCCAATGGAAAGATGTTGTGGGACCAACATCGAGACCCTCTCTAGACCAAAGCTTAAAACTAAGAAACAATATCCAAAGTTTTTTAGTTGTCCATTCTTTTCTCTAGCCAGTTGGCCTTTTACATTAGCCAACACAGCTTCACACCAGTTGAGAAGATGGTGCCTCGATAACAGTCTACTACCATCCGCATTTGGGATCTAGTGGCTACATGCAGTGCTGCGCTTTCCCAGAGTCTGGTAACAGTAAATGAAATCACTTTGAGTTCAGGACGAGAGATGGTTTTGATATCAATCCCTTTTTCCTTTGTTTGGTCATTACAAAACTCTAGCGGGAGACTATCGACAGACTGGCCACCTGGCCTAGTCCCGAATAGATTCAATTGTTCACTTCTCTTGGGCAAACCAGTCAAGAAGTAAATGTCCTCTAGCTCCATTTGGAGCTAGTGGTCACCAATAATGAAACACTGGTCCTATATATTCCATTTATCCACCAGCCAGTGCAAAACGTCTACTTGGGCCCTCATGCCAGGTATGGCCCAGAATTTAAATAACCTGCATGCCTTCAATGCATCTATTGAAGGTTGATGATTAATTGCGGCAAGGTCCACATCTTCGTGCTCCCGTTCCCGCTAACTGAGCATTGTGTATATCCTACAGTGAAAGAAAAGGCAGATTAGAACATTTTAATTCAAAGTTTTTGGGCAGAAATTGAAAAATTGAAGTTGTAAAACCTATGTTGTAGGGTCCGCAGTCTCCAGTTAGGGACAATGCGTAGGTCCGCACTCTGTCTAAACAACAGGTGCGGGCCCTTGGCTCTTTCCTTTGTAGGAAAAAGTCGGGGTTTGCAGGTTTCGCATGCTGTGCCTACGAACCCTCGCGAGCAGTCTTCTAAACTAAATTTGTCCTAAAAATCAAAATAGAAACCTAAAAACAAAATTCAAATAGTTGAAATGCAAGATTAAAGTGATGTGGATTACCTGGAGGTGACGGTTTTCGATTCCAACAGACAGATTTTCCGCAATCTTCACGGGAAGTTTCTTACCCAAAAGCTCTCTTTTCTCACTCTAAAGTCAAACAGTAAGAATGAATTTACAAAAGCTCTTTTTATAAGCTTTTTTGAATAAATGAATTTTTAATTTGTTTATTTTTCATTTTAAAAAGGTAACTTTTTGATGCATTTTTATTTATTTTAAACAGGTATGAGTAATGTTTGAGTTTTTGTGCAGAATATCAGATTTTTCAGGAAAAATTGATCATTTTCAACAAGAAACATTAGAGTCATCTTTAAGCTCTTTTCTGACTCCTAAAATATGAAAAGATTGCCAAGTTTTTCTTTTTAAGCTCGTTAAAACGGAATTAAAAAGATGGTCCACTTACAACTCTTTTCTAAACGTATAAACATGAAAAGATTGCCGGATTTTGTCGTTTCAAATTCGATATTGGTTATAAAACAATGTGTCATTGATCGCTTTTTTACATTTTCAGATCAGAGACACTAATTATGAAGAGTACTCCTTGATTGTAATGGTCAAGCGATTCTCTCAAGTATTATCTTATACTTTTTCGGGCTTGGGAGACACAAATTTACGAAAAAGGACAACCATGGATTTTTCTTAAGTTTTTCTTCTGACTCCCTAAAATTGAAAAACATTGAGTTTCCACTATACTGGACTCGCTAAAATTTAATAGTAAAGGACCTGTTCAATTACAAACAGGAACAGACCACTCCTTCTTAGTGTTCGAATTTTAAACTAAGTTGGACTCATCCGAAGGATGAGCTTATAACCAAGCAAATGTTATCCTCCTCAAGCTTGTCAAAAATAAAGAGGTACTTACCAGAAATGGTGGAGGAAAAGAGAAAAGAATGAACCTGCTTGTTATTCTTTGTGTCTCAGAAAAGCATTCAACCACTCTTGAACATGACACTTTTTGTCAACCTTGGTTGGGAAATCATTTGCCTAACAGTTAATCAAACCATATTGAAATTCTTTAGCCGGTTTTTGGGTATTAGCTTTAGGTCAATTGTCACCAAACCGTCTGCAGTGTCGTTATGTGTTCAAGAGGTCAGTGCAAATAAACCCTTCATCTGCAAAATATATGTCATCCATCTTCAAACTATATTTCTTGCAACTATATTTCTTCAAACTTGATCTATGATTTCATGTTGTGGGCTTGCCTACGACGGATCGCTTTCTATCGAATTCAGCTCATTATCTGGAAAGATGATCTAGAAATCGTTAGTACCTTGGAATCTGCATGTCTCAATGGCAGGTTTCTTGCCTTAGATGACAGGTTGCATCATTGACCTTCGATCGAAGGATTCCGTGACATGTTTGACATCAACTCATCTATTCACATTTCATGGATTGTACTGAGTACTTTGAGAGCCATTGAAATTACTGGTGGTTTCTCTCACACTTGTTAGTAGTTTACATCATTGACTGGTAATCAAGTGATTTCTACCAAATTCGACCTCAACACATTCATTCACATGGATAGAATCGTACTATTTCGGGAAGTGGAAATCAAGACCCTGGATCTAGTTTCCACCATCCAGGCTGCAAGGAATTTTGTTATTCATTATATAGTGGACTATTCATAAACAGATGGCTGCACCCATACTATGTCTACATATATCTATACTTATGATGTATTACAAGCTCATTCCTGTATCAGAGCAGTTTAGTTAGTTTTCTAGTCAGTTTTGATTTGAGTATGGGAATGCCTACCTCAGCGAGGATATGATCACATATATATATTTCGTATTGGATTTTTTTACAGGTTCCAACCAGGCTCTCCACAAGATGATCCTCGAAATTTTAAAGTACTTCACTCTTCTTAGATGACAAATACTATCTATAACAAACTTCGCACTTTAGGGGGCAATCTGTTGCACAAAATATTGTCACCATGACATTCTGCAGTCAGTGTGAGTCTATAACCACTCATACTTTCCTCATATGCAAGTCTTAAACCTCAGCTCTTCATGTCAGGCCTTGAAAAATGAGAGAAAGTCTTTGAAAATCTCTAAAACTCTGGTTCCACACTTTCTCTTAGCATTACCTATGGTCCCGCACCCCTTGGTCATGTCCCCTGTGAACCTGCCTGCTTTGTTTCTGCGAAAAGGGTGCGGACCCCTGTAAAAGTAAAAAAGGCACAAGTACATTCTTAAAAACTCACTTTGGGTTATTTCTGGAAGCTTCTAGAGGGAATCTTGAGGTGGCAAGTTTGCACCTTGTTGGTTCATGCATCCCATAACTAAAGGAGCTAACCCCTTGATGTGAGGAGCTTATCCCTTTGAAGGAGGACTTTATCCATTCATAGGTGGACCTGGTAAGTTCCTTTCTCTGCACTATAAAATGAGGCACTGGGTTGGTTACTAAGGAGGTTGAAAGCTGAATATTTTTTAGGGTAAATGTTGTTGGAATTTAGACTTCCTAATTGAGCTTGAGAGGAGAGATTACATACCTTTTGATCTCATTGGGAAGAGTGTGAAGCTTGTCAAAGTAGAGGAGATTCTTGCTTGGACCCTGGGAGGAGCTTGTACAACATCAAGGCACCAAGGTTGTAAAGTTCTTATTTGTTTAAAGTTAATACAATCAAGTTTATTTTTCTCAATAAACTGTCTTCTATAGTTTATTTCATGGATTCCTTGATCAACATGATGAATATGATTTATTATATTGGCTATGCAGGTGTTATTTGATGTGTGCTTGTTTATGTTTGCAGGTTCTTAAAAGGAAACTCATTCGGATGGTCGAAGCGTGGCTGCCACAAACGAGCATTGGACTTAAGGTAGGGTCTAAAACACCTCTTAGTTTTTGTTTATAAATCGAAATATTTAGAGAAAGGTAGATTTGTTTGTTCTGCTTGTCGCTAGATATCAGTTGATACTAGGGAGATCGATCTTGTCTGCAAGAATGATTTATCCAGTTGATAGTAGTGTTCAGATAGGAAACCCACTAATTGGGGCTCTACATACCACTCCCTATTTCGAGTCATCCATGGGAAAGTGTGTTAATCGATTTTGTTGGCAGTTTTCCTTTGTCTAGGAGAGGTCATGATTATCTATATTCTGTTGTGGATCAATTTAGTAAAGTGTGTGTCTTAATGCCTTGTAAAAATCAATTCAATATAGAGAAGAGTGCTCATCTCTTCTTCCAATTTGTATGGGTGCACTTTGGGCTGCCCACATCCATTGTCTCTAATCGAGACTCTTGCTTTTTTGGGAAGTTTTGAATGACTTTGTCAAGAATGATAGACATGAAACTCAGGTGGATCATGAAATTTCATCCGCAAACTGATGAGAAAATAGAGGTTGTCATTTGCATACTAATTGATTTACTCTGAGGCTATTGTGAAAAGAATCCCAAGTTGTGGGAGGAGCAACTTCCTTATGTAAAACATGCATATAATCGGGCATTGCATTTATCCACTCAGAGGTCACCATTATAGACATGCTCTGAATATTTTCCAAAGGATCCCTTAGACATGGTCTTCGGCAGAGATTAAAATTCAAGTGGGCAAGATGATAGGGACAAAGCACATAATAAATTAAGTGGATTTAGATGATTCACCAGGGAGCGCAGGAATACTTGGAGAAAATTCAAGCTTAATACAAATATGGACATGACAAGCACCAAGTCGATCGCCAATTCTAGGTTGGAGACAAATTGTGGTGCCACATTACCAAAGAAAAAAATTAAAGGGGAAGGAAATAAGTTGAGACCAATCGAATATGGCCCATTCACCATATTAGAGAAGAATGGAGACAATTCTTTTTGTCTTCATTTTCCAGCATACATGTAGATGTACTCAGTGGTGAATGTTGAAAACATGAAGCCTTATGAGCCTCCTTTAATCATGGAGACTGAAGAGGTTGGAAAAGTTCCTATAGTGGATGCATTTTCACCCAAATACTTAGACAAACTACCTGAGGATATCATTCTTGATAAGAAGACTAGGACTTCATGGTGGGGATACATGGAGTACCTTCGTATTGGTTTCAAGGGAATGCATCCATGTCAGCCCTGATGGATTGAAAAAGATAAAGTAAGGGAGAAACTCCCTCACTTTCCAATTGATGGATAAGGATTTTGGTGGCCCATAAGCTCAATAGCAGGGAGGAATGATCCAAGTGGCTACAAAAATGCTAAGAATCCATAAATAGTTGAAACTTCAAAGTCACTATACTGAAGTAGCATCGGGGTTAGATTGAAGATCTCATTTCAAATTTTTCAATGGCATGAATGACAACTCAAACTGAGTTCATATGATAGAGTTATGGCCAGTCAATGTCTTGGTCAAACTAGGCCTAGTGGCAGTCACTAACAAGGCAAAAATTTGGTAAATTCTTCGCGCATGGAATCTAGTCTCTTGGACGGGGGAATTTGTCACCTCTTTAATTTTTGGTGACTCTTTAAATTCAACGTAATTTTTTTTAGCTAATACCCCTTAAGGTGTATATATATATATATATATATATATATATATATATATATATATATATATATATATATATATATATAATATATATATATATATATATATATATATATATATATATATATATATATCTATATATATATATATATATATATATATATATATATATATATATATAGCAGGGATAACAGGCCACCACCCTTGCCATCATCTCTAATTGGCAAATTAAAATAACTAAAGGTTGGAGGGTAGTCAAAACCCAACAACCACCGAATATACATATATATAATACTGGGGGTGGGACACCGTTGGTACATCCACTACCTAATCAATGTAATGCATGTGGAATTGCACCAGGGCAAACCCACCTCACTAGCTTGACAGCTCGCCACTCGGGTGGCCCCAAAATGATAATGGTTTAAAAATAACATGCACCAACAAACAATGCCATATGGGGGAGGCATGGACGCTTGTCCTCGGGAGCTCCACTCATCCATTTTAGACCGCCCACAACGACCCACACGAGCCTGTTTGGAATCTCTCTCGTAAATGTATATAAAAACACACTTTCGCCATTCGGCCTAGGGGAAGGAGGAGTGGAGCGTAGTTCCAACCATGTTAGAACCACAACTAGAAGAACCCTGACATGGGATTCTAGGAGTGGATCCTTCACTTAGGGAAATCATTCAATGCCGAGAAAGATTCCTTGGGGTTTTAGAAGTGTTGGTGTCATAATGTGGTCAAGTTTATAGTTGTTTGACATAATTTTCTGCCAAAAATCTAATGGAGATGTCCATTTCTACCATTGAGCCTTGCATTTTCATTCCATACTGGAAAATGGAGGTATAAGGGTAATTTATGCAATTTGATTGTAATTTTATTTCAGCTGCCATTTAATGAAAGAGGCCTCCCCACATTGAGCAGGACTCGAAGATGTAGCCCACGCTAGGTGAAGTCCATAATCAAATTTTCTTGTGCCTTTGATCTCATGGTTGGTTATGATTTCCACTTCTTTTCATCTGTTTAAGTTACTTGATTAAATTCTCTTTCATATGCAATTATACATCCTTGAAGTAAAATATCTATATCATCATAGGAGATGAGATAGAAAAATATGGAAGGCTAAAATGGAGATGACTTGTTTGTACGAGGATGGTCCCAAAATAGAAAAATAAATAATTCCTCGAATGGGAGATCTAAATCTCGAGGAAAACTTCTAAAGGCGCACTATAAATGTGGAATGGAAGGGGACATCAAAAAGGAATGCAGATCTAAAGCTCCTTCGAAATGAAATGGATCTTATGATGCTCCTTTTGCAGAGGTTAAAACCACCTCAGATGAAGGTGAGTATGTGTACTTGGATTCTTCTTCAAGTACACATGTATATCATGAGGCATGGTTGATTAACTAGGGTACCTCCACTCAGTTCACTCCCCATAGGGAGTGGTTCTAAGAGTGTGAAAAATATGATGGTTTTGATGTCTTCTTAAGGGATGAAAAGAAGGATAGAATCATCAGACGTGGAAATTTTAAGCTGAAGTTGCAAGGTGGAAGGATTAGAACACTTACGAGTGTTCTACATATTCCTACATTGGCTAGGAATATGATTTCTGTAAGTAGGATGGATGATGTAGGTGTAAGAATAGTGTTCAAGAAATAAACTTGCAAGATGGTTCGGGGAGAACGTGTATTGATGTGGGGATATCAGATTATAAATATGTACAATCTTCTGGGTAGCACTGCTATTGATGAGTGCAATAGTTCTGTTGTTCCTGAAAGTGGAATAGAAAATCTAGTGGTCTATGGAGAAAATATCGTGTTATGGCATCAAAGGCTTGAACATATTTTATAGAAGGGCCTTCAAATACTTCATGGTAGTGGTGTTGTAGGAGGTATGTCTAATTTCTCTTCAGATTTCAATTTTTGTGAACATTGTGTATATGGGAAGAAAAATTGGGTTAGTTTCCCCTCTGGTGCTAAGAGGTCGAAAGGGATATTAGAGCTTGTGCACAATGATGTGTTTGGACCTTTGTTGGTTCCATCATTGGGTAAGTCTGTGTACTATGTATCATTTATACACGACTTCTTAAGGAATACATGGATATATTTCGTCAAGAGAAATCTGAAGTATATGATAGGTTTACATAATTTAAGGCTCTCGTGGAACACTAGATAGAGAAGAAGATAAAGGCGTTGAAGATAGATAATGGTGGCAAGTTCTGCAAGAAGGAATTTGAAGAGTTTTGTAAGAAGTGTGGTATAGCAGAACAAAATACTACTCCATACACCCCTCAACAAAGCGGAGTTGTATAAATAATGAACAGGACATTGTTGTAGAAAGAAGGAAGCATGCTTAGTGGTGGCGGGTTAGGACAAGAATTATGGGCAGAGGTGGTGGAGATTGTATGTTACCTAATTAATAGATCACCTTCATCAATGTTGGAGGATAAGACTCCACATGAGGTATGGACTGGTAAGAAACCCTCTCTTTCAAATCAGAGGGTATTTGGGTATGATGCATATGTACATGTTCCAAAGGAGAAAAGAACCAAGTTGGATAGTAAATCTGAAAGGTGAATCTTTATTCTGTATAAGGATGGTTTAAAAGGTTATAAGATTTAGAACCTAGGAATAAGGAAGGTTGTGTAGCACCGAGATGTGGTGTTTAGAGAGGTGAAATATGTTATTAAAATTGAAGTCCTACGAAAGGAACCAGAGAAGATAGATTTTGAGCTAAATGATGAAGAATCATCCTCTACAACAGAACAATAATTAGAAGATGAAGATCCACAAAATCCAACTCCAAGAAGATTAGTTCGAGAAAGAAGGCAACCAAGAAGGCTTGGTGCCTCTACTTTCTCTTCAAATTTTTCTTTATCTATTAATGATGATGATCCAAAAACTATCAGGGAGGAAGTAGATTCAAAGGATGGAAAACTATGGAAAGAGGTCATGGTTGATGAAATGACCTCTTTGGACAAAAATGAGGCTTGAGATCTGGTGGAGTTGTCGACTATAAGGAAACCCATTGGAAGAAAATGGTGTTTTAAGAAGAAGATGGATGTACAAGGCAAGGTGGAGAAATTCAAAGATCAGTTGGTAGCAAAAGGTTATTCCTAGGTGTGAAGAATTGATTTTGGTGATATTTTTGCTCCTATTTTGAAGATAACTTCTATTAGGTTACTTTTATCTATTGTTGTTGCTTTTGAATTTGAGGTAGAATAGATGGATGTCAAGATAACATTTCTTCATGGGGATATGTAAGAAGAGATCTACATGAAGCAACTTGAAGGCTTTGTGGTGAAGGGAAAGAAAGAACTTGTATGAATGTTAAAAAAGTCTTTGTATCGGTTAAAAATGACGCCAAGGATGTGGTATGATAAATTTGATACATATATATGGGGGCTTGGCATCACTAGAAGCAATGTGGATCACTGCATGTATTTGAAATTCATTGGTGAATTTGTTATTTATCTAGTCTTGTATGTGGATGATATGTTGGTGATTGGAAATTACAAATAAATTATCCATGATTTGAAGACCCAATTGTCCTCCAAATTCGACATTAAGGATCTTGGTGCTGCAAACTATTTTTGGGCATGGAAATTAAATGATATATGGAAAAGAAGAATCTCTTCTTAAACCAGAGGAAATATGTTAAGACAATATTGCAGAGGTTTAATATGCATGATAGTAAATTGGTGAAGGTTCCTATTCCTTAAACCATATAGGGTGATGCATATGTAAAGTTATCTATTGAACAATGTCCCAGGACACAAGAAGAGGAAGAGGACATGTCCCATGTTCCATTCGAAAGTGCATTCAGTAGCCTGATGTATGCAATGGTATGTACTAGACCAGAAATTGCACTTCCATTGGGAGTATTCAGCAGGTTTATGTCAAAATCAGCGAAGGAGCATTAGAAAACAATGAAGCAGGTTTTCAAGCATTTGTGTGGAACTAGCAATTATGGTTTGTGCTACCAAGGAAGACCAGGATTGGACAAATTTTTTGACATCCATGGATTTTTTGATGCAGACTTGGATGAAGTTCTGGATCATATAAAATCTACAATTTGGTATGTGTTTAACCTATTTGGAGGTGGAGTCGAGTGGATGAGAAAAAGACAGTTTGTAGTGGCACTTTCAACCTTAGAGGTAGAATACATGGCAGCCACTCATGAAAGCAAGGAAGTAGTTTGGTTGCATGATTGTGTTCAAGTATGGGGTTAGTACAACGACCTATAAGGATAGACTGTGACAACCAAAGTGCCATTTTCTTGGCAAAGAATCCTGCTTATTATTCAAAGACAAATGATATTGATGTTCAATATGAATTTGTGAGGGATATGGTTGAGGATAAAAATGTGTTGCTGGTAAAGGTGGACACTTTAAAGATTGTTGCATATGTATTGATGAAATCTGTGAAAAATAAGAATTTTTCTTGGTGTAGAGAAATAATGGGTGTTGAATGGCTAGACCAATGACTAAGTTCTCCTGTGATCCCCTATGTGGAAAATAAAACAAGAAGTGGGGAAATGATGGGTGTGTGTTATATTCTTTCCATGACTAGTCGCAGGTGTGTGGGGGTCATAGGTTGGGCAACAAACCCCACTATTTATTGCGTTGGTCACTGCAGGGTTGTGACATGGTGGCAGTAGCACCCCCCACTGGGGGGTTTTAGGGGGGGAGATAGCCCCCCTACACAAGGTCAGGGGCAACACCCTGAGATTTCTTTTGGACCCTATATTAGGTGGGTGGACCTCCCGATGGTTTTTGGCATAATGGTTTCTTGCCCATGGCATTTTGTAGATCCAGTCAAGGAAACTATGGTTATGTTCTAATCGAGGGTTAATAGATTTGAATTTATGAATGCTTTGGTATGTATATATATGTCTTGTAACATTGAAAGGAAAATAATGAAAGATAAATCTGGTAGCCCTAGATTTGGGAGCCAGGGGAAATCTCTATGTAATTTTTTTTATATTCTTGTCATTTTTTATCTTCTATTTTTTAGAATTTGTTTGCAAGTAATTTATGTATAAGGTTAAAACCTATAGCAGGAAGTTAGCCTACCCTTGGAGTCATTGAATCTGAATGAGTGAAGAAGGTACAGGAACATCGATGATCGCTTGTACTTTCACAGGCTCAATACAAATTCCATGTTTCAAAATAACAAAACGTGTAATTCAGTCAGAATTAAAACAAAACACACATTTGTGTGGATTTAGTCGAATATTATAGTGCCTACACAAGAAGAAAATGGCTCTAGGATGCATTGGGTGATCATCCTGATATTTAGGGTGAGTAGGGTGATTAGGAAAATAAAGTTTCATTATGTGTTTAATGTCATGAAAACTGTGATCCATTTCCTATTGAAACATGGCCCCAACATTATTTAAACCAAACAGGAGTTTCTGGGTACAAAGTGTACCCCAGGGATAGATAAAGGCAGTTTTAGGTTGATCCACTAAGAGAATTTGATTTGATTATATCTATAGAAGCCATCCATGAACAAATAGATTTCCCAAATGTCACAGTCATCACCAATCTAGTTGATGAACGGGATTGGGTAATTGTCCTTTTCACAAGCACAATTTACATCCCGATAATCGAAGCATACATGGATTTCGCACTATTTCTTCATGACAGGGACAATATTTGACACCTAATGAGTCAAAGAAACATGGTATATGGAACTAATGCGAAGAAGTTTTTCAACTTCAGTCCTTATCATCGCAGCTTTCTTGGGATGGACTCAATGGAGGCACTTTGGGATTGGTTTAGCATCATGATACATTTTAATCTCATGCACCACTATATTTGGGTCAATACCTATAATTTCCTTATAGATCTAAGTAAATACATCTCGAACCAACTGAAGAAAGGTTTTATAGGTCTTAATCTCATATGGACAGCAAGACGCACCAATGCATGTATTTTTTATAATACCTGATTTAACAGAGATATCAAGATGTATCATCCTTTCGATATTCGAGAGATTCTTTTCATAACCAACTTCGTGAATAGATAAATAATTAGTAAAAGGCTCGATGATATTGGGTAGATATAAATCACTGAGATTATCCTCAATGGAATTTGGTAAGGAGGAACGATGGTGATGATCATCCCATGGCACATCATCTGGCATCATGATCTCCATGATGCTCCCATCACTAGAGAATATATGAGATAATGGATCAAAAGATGTGCCATAATCCAATGATTAATTGACCCAATTGATCGAAGGGAAGGTATAAGTTTCATAAGCTAAATGGATGGCTTCATAATCAATCTCAATGGAAAAGAGTGACATTCGATCACCAAAACTATGGATGTTAGTTTTATTTGGTGCAATCCATGGATCACTTGGGATAGTAGAATATGATATCATATTCATATAAGAAACTGATGATGAGTTGTCAGGAAGTGAAGGAGGAGGGAGAAAAAATGTTCCCATGAGAAAGGAATCCTTTAGCAGTCCAACCCCAAGATGCTGATAAGAGTATAGAGTTTCCCCTACAAGCGGGATGCCTCTAGTAACATGAGAATTAGAGACAAATAAGGTGAGTTCTTCAATGGCCACAATATTTCCCTTATAAGGAAAGACAATCATATGAAAATAAGTTGAAATGACAACATCCATAGCATAAACCCATGTGCGACCTAATAAAAGATTATAATCAAAAGGCTTGTTAATTAATTCAACTTCTATGTATACAATTTTGCCCCCTAATTCTACTTGTAAGGAGTTTAGAATACCATAAGATTCATACATTATCCCATCAAAATATTTAAATGTGGTGGGTACTCACTCATCTGAGGATATCCAGTCCCTTTCCAGTAAGACATAGACATTATACAAGTTGAGGTTCCCTCATCCACAATATAACGATGAATATTGTTACCCCGGTTGACGACCTAGATGATAATAAAAGCTAATTGAGCCAGAAGGAGAACGGTATAGTTCTCATGACTAAAAACAACTAAGTTGGAATGTGAAGAACCACACATCTGATAGTCGAAAGGAAAGCCTTCGTCTAGGTAGGTGAGTTTTGCAACACCTCAAGGAGTGACACAATTGATAGACACTGAGACAAGTATTCAAATACGTTATAATTTTGAGAAGTGTTGGCACGAGTGTTGAAAGTCGATTTATGAATAACTCCCTTCGAAGCCTTAATAGTTAACTTTGTAGGAATTGTGGGTAGAGTGGGATGAGATGGAGGTGACAAAAAATGGTAGGTTGATCAATAACATGACCGTTTATAGGATTCACATTATCATAATCCTTATTCTCAGTAGCCACCATAACATCATATTTAGTTTTTGTGAAGGAAAGCATTAAAACTGTGTTAGAGGAAGAAGGGTCTGGAGTGACCATTTGGGTCTTCTGATTGGGAAATGGGTTAGTCAACACAGCGGGAGAAGTGGAGGATTTCAGAAACTGGTTCACTTCCGTGTGGTGAGGACAGTCATGAGTAAACTCCTCATCATTGAAAATCAAGAATGGGTAGCGAGGCTTTGGTTTGTCATAAGAGGACTGATTTGTTTGTTTATCCTGTGGTGCAGGATCTTTCTTCCTTTTACCATTTCCTTTCTTCTTGTTTCCTATTTGTTGTTAAGATTTACCTTTATAAGATGAAATGACATATTATCTTGTAGGAAGAATTCGCATGATGATTAGATGAAGGGTTCTGGGAAGATGCGATGAGAGAAGTACCAGATGGTTTACTCACTATCTGCAAACTAGTAGAACCAATGATGCCATCATGGGCATGCGATTCTTTACTAGGAGTTGTAGGAACAATGTTAAAAGGTCTTGGAGCATCTGGTATCTTCTCATAGAGCATGCCATATTGGGTATAGATGAGGTTGAAATACTGGGCACAATAAATCACTTTCTCCTCATTCATGACCCCACCTTTAGATACATCCTCTGTGATAGATGGAAATAGGGATTTATTGAACCATTCTACTAACAATTGATTCGAAACATAGATCTTAACCAACCGGAAATGATATCGCCACTCATGAATATGATTTGAGATATGAGAATCTTTAGTTTGTTTAAATTTGGTCAAAAGTTATGTTACATTTTCATACTGGATGGGTAACTAGAAATGTGTAAGGAAGGTGGTAGTTAAAGAACTGGAATTCTGAAATGAATCTCTAGGTAATTCAATGTACCATTTAGTTGTGATACCTATAAGAGTGTGCTGGAAAAGACGTAATCAAATAGAATCATCATTAAGGAAGTTCGAAGAAAACCACAAACGATATGTTAAGAAATTGGTCGATGGGTGTTCTCTAGGATTCCCATTGAATTTTGGGATATGAGAAGGAAATTTACTAGGAATTATTGGCCACCAAGACGAATGAGTGATAAGATCATCGGTGAGCTGAGTCAAGTTTGGAAATTCAAGAATCACCACAAAAGTTAACTATCACTTAAAATCAAGTGGAGGATAGCCTGGATAAGAAGGAATATCCTTAGAAACTAGTACTTGCATTACTGGATAAGGAGGTTTTTCATAAACAGGAACCTGGGCCCCAGAATAAAGACTATTCTAGCAACCAGCATACATGTAACCTTGTTGACTAGTTCTAGGATAATTCTATAAAGGCTGGAATGGATAGGTAGGATATGTTGGCCTTGAAAAGGAGCTTGAGGAATACCCTTATAAGATATATACTATTGCCCTATGGGATTTTGCATCATCTCAACATAAGGTAGAATTGATTGACGTTGTGCCATACTATACACAATCTGTCCTACTGGAATTTGAGCAATACCTTGCCCAAGTGGTTGAGACTGCAAGGTAACTTGTAAAGGTTGTGTAAGTGAAACTTGAGGTGTATTATATACTAATTGAATAGGATTCGATGAAATAGAAGCTTGTAAAGGTTGACTTACATGTATTTGAGATTTTTGAGGTACATATTGAAGGTTAGGAATTTGAGATGAAGACGACATAGCTTAAGAATTCAATAATTGGTCCAAAGTTGAGCTAAGTTTGATGGGAAAAGTAGTTTGCCAAATAATGGAAGACATCCCAAGATAAGGAGGATTATTATAAGTTTGATTACCAATTTGAGGTATACCAAAAACAGGGGGTAGCTACACCCCAGATGGACCACACCAAACGTCAGGAGAGTTAGGTTGTTGAAGATATCCTTCCCCACTAACATAAGGGTCGACTTGTTGTTCAACTATAGGTGTAGGTAAAGGAGAAGGGGCAGGATAAATAGCATTCATAAGGGAAGTGCGAGATTGAATTCCTGAAATGGATGACATGGGGAAGGTCCAAGGACTGACTAGATAAGGTACTAAATAAATACTGATAAGCAGGTGGGATGGACGGGCCACCATACAGATGTCACCTGGTGATGATGAAAATGTGGATGATGAAGAAGATTTGATGTCTCAACTATAGTGGTGGACACAGGCTGGGAATTCATATCAGATCCAATCATGGTTAAAAATCCCAATGAATTTTATTGCGAGAAATTTGTGGGTGAGTCAAAATAATTAGGTAAACGAGTTTGTGCTAGAGTTTTAAGAGGAAGAAGATGATCAGTTTGATAAAATTGCAATCCAATCCAATTAAAAAGAGTAGAATGAGGAAGATATTTTTATGGGATCTCTTAAATACCCACAAGACTGCATGGAAGAGGTTCATAGTCAGGTCCAAGGTATATGGATGGTGGTTCTATCAGAGACAATGGAATAAATGGGGTAGGTCCCGAAGTAATGGGTCAAGATGGTTGAGGGTGATTAGGTTCAAAATCCTCAGGTAATAAAGTTTTTGACTCAGGAATGTCAGGCTCAGTAATCTTAGGAAATAAGGTTTCAGGTATTACTATTTTGATAGTGTCGGATTCACCCGCAGTTGTAGGGGTATTATTGGACTCAGTATTCAAAGGGAAACTGATTATGGTTTATGAGATTCAGGAGGAGGACCAGAAGTAGTTCCTGAATTTTTGAATTCGATAGTTTTCATCTTCTTATGCTTCTTACAATGGCCAGGAGTAGCCTCTAGTAGAAGAGGAGACTTATTTTGCATTCTACATGAATGACAGAGTGAGGGATTTTGTTCTTCCATGTTGGATAGTAAATTTTAGAAATTAACACAAAAAATAAATCAAAAAGGGGGTAATTTAGGCATAAAGGATTACCAAGAAACTGCAAACTATAATATACACCCTTGTGAACCAAGGACTTAACATATGTGCATGAAATCTCCTTGAACGTTGTGTTCAATGTATCACAGTACATAAGGAGATCATCTCAGTTACCTATGCAAAGGACAACAACCTATATGGGACTTCCAAAATATACTCAATTGTATGTGGAAGTGCAGCCTATAGTAGTGATGTATAATTCATAGCCATTTGATGAGAGCATTCCCATATACATTACGTGCGTGGAGCGCCATCCAATACACCAAAGGTACGCGTAGAACGATCTTATAAACTCATGTACATGGAAGAAGATTTCGCCTGAGCGATACAACACTGGAAAACAACAACATCTCCTACGTTTAACGACGTTGGAGCATGTCTCTAGCCTAGACCTCTAAATGTTTGCATTAGTGTTACAAATGATCCTTAGCTTGATTCTGTCAATTTTAATGTTTATCTTCAATTAAGTTTCAATTTTTGGGTTCATCACAAACATCACCTAAACATCCTAAAATGAAAAGTGGCATGAAGAAATGAAATCTTTCTCTTTCAATGAAAATATATCTAAGAAAGGGAAGGGACAAAGAGTGTGCAACAAATAATATGCAACAAACAATGTGAAAAGGACAATTCCATTTTAATATAATTTTCCTGACGTTGATGCACACAAAAAACCATAAATGGAAATGCAGCTATTTTTATTTTCTAGTCACTTAATTTTTGAAAATGAAGAAAACTAAGATTCAAAGTCTAATCACTAATTCAATCAAGCTTTCCAGAAAGATGACTAGAACACCAATTCATTTAAGAAATCAATGAACAAACGAAATAAATATTCAAATGACCTAATGATATGAAGAAAGGAAAATCTAAAAAGACCTTGCTAAAGACACAAAAACCGAAATAATACCAAATTGAGGCTTCAAAGAGGCCATAAGATACTTAAAGACTCAAGCAAGTGTAGCTGGGAAAAATATTATGAGAGAGCAGAAAAAATCAAATTTGTGCATAAACAAGATTCAACGCAGGTTCAAAGGAGGCACCAGTGCTATGCAACGTAGGCTCAAAGAATGCTTAGCTGGACTGCAACACTCTGTCATAAGACCATAGGGTGTGTTGGTCTATGGATGAAAATATCTCATACAAGGATTACAATTGAGACTCAGTGAAGGGTCTTCATAGGTTTGTTGTTGATTGAATAAGACAGTTAAGGTTTAAAGAAGAGGTAAGACAAGCACAATGGACAAAGAAATCGCCAAGGGAATACATAGTTCCTTAGTATGGTCGCCATGTTTTTATACAGAATCTATGATTACAGACAAAAGTATCCTTTCTAGGCTTGGTAGACTCGCCTAGAACAATAGAAAGACATATGGACTAATGATTTCCTTAAATTAAATAGATAACGGAATGAAGCCTACCTAGAATATTTTGTATGCTTCGCTCCTTCCTTGGCTTGTATGCTCCAATCCTAGCTATTATCACTATAATTAGAACCTGCACAATTAGACAACACAAGCCAACGATCTACGAGATGTATGCAGCATCATCTAATAACTTTATTTAATAGATAAACATGGTATTGAAAATATATGAAATCATAACATCATATATCATAAAATAAAGGACTCTTTGCATTAATAGAAATGTAGTGACTTACAACCAAAAATAGATGTTGATATTGTAGAAGAACTCCCTCAAGTGGAATTGTCCTTTCCTTGCGACAAAGTGCACCTCTAGTCACACTAATGCATGGAATTATATCTCTCCCAACAACAACATAAGGATAGAATCACTCTCCAAAATCCAAATGTTTGCCTATGGATGGTAGTAAATATATAAATGAAAGAGGTAGTTCATGAATTCTTATCCTTTTATTACTATGGGCTTGAGATCCACCCTTGATGGGATGATGAGCTCAAGGGATAAGGGATGAAAACTCCAAGGTAGGATACTATAGTATTCTAGAGAAGGTAAATAGTTACAACATATGTTGGAAGCTTCAGGGTTCCTTTTTGTTTTCCCAAATTTCTAGAATCAGCGCACCCCCAACACTGAGCAATGTGTTGGTGATCAAGTCAAGTGTAGAGTAGGGAAACCTGCTAGCCAATGCTGGACAATGAGGGTCCAGGGTGCGTTGGTCGTAAATATGACAAAAATAAAGTAGTTTTACGAAGAAACTCAGGGATTAGAATGAGTCATGCTTAGGGATTTGTGTAGAGAGGATATTAAGTGTTCAAAAGATGTGAATGATCCTATTTGAAGGTGTATTGACCAGATGTGAAAAAATGTCCTATAACATCATCCTTTTATTTACAAATACTATTAAGATTACTTTACATTATTCCATGGAGGTTAAATCCCAAACACCTTTTTAATAATCGCTGATAATTAAATTAAAATTCTACGAAACATATTCCAAAATAAACAAATCTATAGAATTTAAAACTATCACAGCCTATTCCAAAATAAACACCCTTATAAACATAGATATAAATACCATGTTTACAAATCGAAAGTTTGACATACCCACTTAAAAGTGTGCAAGGCTTATATACGCTTTTCCACATAAATATAAAAAATATATTGAATTTTTGATAGTAGCCATCCCACTTGACTTAAAATGTCGAGGTTTTATCTGAAGGCTTGGTCCAACGAATGTGTGTAGAAGGTTTGACGCACACAAGTCCCTTAGTCCAATCTCGAATGGCACTGAGTCCAATTTTCTGAAATTAATTTTTTCTATGAGAGAAACAATTTTCGTCATGCAATGAAATTTTGGTATTCTCATCCAATTCATTGTCTCCATTGCCTCATTTCCTCGCTTGTGATCAATCGATATCTCGTGATGAAATATTGATCAGAAGTCGCGTGATGGACAAATTTATGGCTTGCTTGATGCTTATGGTTGTGTCACCGACATATATAATAGTAAGAGGTGACAAACACCACATAATTAAAATCCATCTTTACATCTTCAAGGGGTCAAATATTTTGCCGAGAGGCTATTTTCACAAAATAATTGTTATAATCTTTCTACTCCCCTTTTCTTCGGTTGTTTTCGAAAGTTTCAAAGTGAAACTATTGGTTCATATTTTCAAGCCCGTCATTTATGTTTGAGTTTCGACTTTGCAACAGAGAGTTGATGTTTCTTAGGATCTTGCGCTTGTCACCTTTATTTTGGTTATTTAGTGGGTTCTATAGAATTAACTTGAGTAACTCTACTCCTATCTTTTCTCAAAATATTTTATTTTAGCTAGAAAATATCTCATCTCTAACCTTAACCAAACCAGATTTAAAAGGAAGATAACAAAAATTACGAACTACATCACGATACAATTCCTTGCTGTAACCAAACTAACCGAGGATAAAGATTGCATTTTAAGGTGTAATTATATCTTGTAAAATAAATTTCTTACTTATATAGATGAATTTTTATTAATTTGAATAGATGAGGTTCTGCAAGGATTTTTAGGGCTTTACATTGGTTATCCAGATTTCCACAAATTGACAATTTATTTTTAGTTTTTAACATTTTTTATATCCTAATGCATTTAAAAACATATTTCAATTAATCAAAAAATAAGATTTTATTGAAAGTTGTGCTGCAAAATAATTTTCAAAAAATAAAAAAATAGAAATTTTATTTTAGTAAACTTATATAAATTAATTAAATGGTAAATAGGTTTGAGGGTTAGCTCAATTGGTCAAGGTCCCATTGCTAGAACACTTTTCCATTGGGAGGTTGATGAGTTCCAGTAATGCGGCAAGGACGTTGCGACTCCTAGAGCTACCAACTTTACTTCATCAACCCGAGGTTCATACAAACTTGGAGGTGACAATGTTGTATACACTATAAATGCAATGGTCTACTCTTGTCACTTTTCAACTGGGGTAATAGACCACTAAGGTTTTTCAAAACAAACTTTTATTGACTAAAAGGAGTCTAACCACTAACAACAAATGGAAAACTATTTGTAATGCAGAAAGGAAATGCTGCCTATCTTAGTAAATGAAAATGCTCAATGGGAAAGTGCTATGAAGTGACATGAAATTGTCCAGCTAAGAATTTACACATTACTTGTAAAAGAGACCTAATTTATCCTTGCATTCTAACATCTAGTTATTTATACTAAGTAAGCATGGAAATTATCCTAAAACTACTATGACTTTTATATGAATGTACTAACTAGAAATTGCAGAAAAGAGTCTTTTTTGGATTTCAATACTATAAATGTAAATGATAACTAAACTAATCTGATCTTTTGCAGAGGAGAACAAAATGGGGAAGTAGGTCCAGGGTGGTGCTTAGGGTATGGAAGGCAAGTGGAGGACTAATCTGAGCTCAGATGATCATTTCTGCCTCATTTAGTGTTAAAAGAGTTTGTTACACGGTTTCCTATAGTACTACACGATGTCCTTGTTTTACTACAAGATGTCCTGGTTTACTACAGGAAATAGGATAAAATATTGAGGGTAGGAGAGGTGGAATAAAGTGTGGGAAAGGTGTCTGATGGTGGGATAATGCATAGAGGAGGTGTACACGACCCAAGGCTTAGCCAAACTCTCAAGATCATTGGATTTTTTCAAGGGAGATGTCCACTTTGCTACGAAACAAAAATTCAGATTAGGGTTGGTAGACTTCGGTAGTATGGATGAAGAAGACTTGGATGAGGCTGGTGAAATGAGTTTTCCCTGCATATTAGAAACTTCTACAACGAAACACATTATTTCCTTCATTTATGCATAACTCTAGTTACATATGGAAAAGATGAGTTGAATTTAGGAAAAACAAAGTTATTGATGGCTAATGGAAAAATATGTGAAATGAAATTCTTTCTAAACTACAACAACTTCAAAAAACCAAAACGACAATTGCAAGTACTTCTAATGAATTATAAACTCCAATATACTCAATCAAGAACCTTAGCCATGAAATGATCTAATTTAATCGACAAATATGTTTTTTAAGCTGTGAGAGAGGGGCCCTCAAACCATGTTCCCATGAGGGAGATGAGGAAGAGGCCCCTATCACTAGCTTTTCTGAAGTATTCAATTTCAATATTGTATCACTCATCTACCTTTTGAACTAATGCTAGAGAAAATAAATAATCATTCAAGTAATTGTATATGGAATAAAACAGAAATAACTTCAACAACTAACTATGAATGTAATCTAAGCATACATATACAAAAAGAAGAGGAACCTTTGTAGCTAGGTTTAGGCCCTAACTGATCCAGGTAGAAGTTGGTGGCCACCCACCTATCCCACTTGGTTTCCCACAACTATCTCTCTCAGTTTTTCAATTTCCTTATTTCTAGCACAATTTACTATTTTTGGTAGTTTTTGGGTCCTAAACGTTTAGAGTCGTTTTGAGGCCCTAAACAACGTTTTTTTGGGAAAAGTAGGACCAATATGGGTGATACACTAATCTTTGTCACACAAAAGTTTTAGTCCTCGGATGAATATTTCTAATGAGGTATTGTGCACGTCAAATGGAGATCATATGCCAAAGTTACGACCCCAGGAAATTGATGTACCAATTTACCCAAACGAGACCCATAATTTGGTGATTCATCTCCTAGAGTTAGGATTTTGGATGTTTAGGGTTTTCCATTATTTCTCAATAATAAATAGGCCTTGCAGCCTCATTGTAACACAGTTCAGAGGCATGTAACTTCCACATCTCTTTTCAGAGATAAGCTACCATCGCCTGAGCTAGTATCATTTCCATTCTGTTTGTAATCATATTTTGGTATTTTACATTAATGAAATGAAGTGTTATTTCCACTGCACCTCTATATTTATGGTTATCTCTCTAAGTTGTTGCATTCCTATTTAAATCTGGATCAGTGGTACCAGAGCGGTCTGCTCTTTCTCTATTTTTCTTTGCATGTCCCTAACGAGGTCAGGATATAAGGAGTTAGGGCTTGAACTGGTCAAACCTTTGCAAGACTAGCCTTGCATATCCCAATGATGTCCCATGGCGGATGAAAGAAAGACGAGGGGGTAGGAGATGCTATCAAAATCTTGTTCGAAGAAGCCCTCGAGCGACAAAGGAATGTGATGATGTACAACTTTGCCTGAATCCTTCAGCGACTACCCAGGGGTGATGCATCTACTTCCGGCAGCTACTCTAGAAGTGCCACATCCTTTAAGGTACAAGTTAACTTTGAAATTCCCATATTTGAGGGTCAGATAGATGCAGACATTGTAGATAAATGGTTAAATCTGATAGAAGGATATTTTCCATTCATGATTTTTCTAGTCAGGAAAAGATCATTTTTTCACTTCTCAAAGCATCCCCCCACGTGAAGGACTAGTGGGAAACCTACTGCGAGTAGAAGGATGAAAGTATGGGCTCACTATTTTCAGCTGCATGCACTTGGGATACGTTCCAGAATGCCATCAAGGAGCAATACTACCCTGTCGGGAGCTATGAGGATAAATACATAAAGTGGACCACATTGTGGCAGGGAAGGGACCAAGATGTTTAGGAGTTTACCAACATTTTTCATAACCTTTGCACAAATTTGGGTGTCAGGGATTCTGAGCGGCATTTGGTACTAAAATACTGTGGCTGCCTACATAGGTACATCTAAGACGAGATGGAGTTCCTGGACATCTCCTCGCTCGGCACAACGTACCGATACACTATCAAGATCAAGCAAGAGTTTAAATAGAAGAAGTGAGAATTTGGATCCATGAATCCGAAGCAAGGGAAAGGCTTCCCCAAACCGTCGAACCAAGGATAAAGCCAAGACAGTGTGACCCAAGACAACCCATCGAAGCCATAAGAAAAGAGCAACACCATGAAGTCAAAGAAGGACACATGAAAGTGGTTCGAGTTCCATAAGAGCCCCACTCATATCACAAGTGAGTGTCGCGCCAAGTAGTCGTTGGTGGCCAAGCTGAAGGCTTTAGAATTAGATGCATGTTTCGACCCTCAGTCAGAACCCGATAAGAGGAATGAAAATGGGAAGTAGAACATTGATACGGAGCCCAATGCCACTATTGCCACCTCCAAGATCCAGAAGAATGAGCTCGAAGATCTAGAGGAGGGGGAGCGTCTTTTCCACTCACAAATGTGGGTGGAGGGTTTGCCTCTGCAACTCATTGTCAACAATGGAAGCCAAAACAACCTTACTTCAGTAGAGGTTGTGAAACGGTTGGCCTTACTAACCATACGACACCTGTAACCGTACAACACTAGGTGACTTCACCAATGATGAGATCTCTGATTCCACCAGCAGTGCCCCCTTCGCTATAGCATCAAGCCCTTCACAGATGAGGTATTATGTGATGTTACACCTCTTGATGTTTGCTATGTATTATTAGGCCAACCATACTTGTGGAAGAGACATGTTGTGTATGAGTCAAGGCCTCGCGCTATTATTATTTCTTTGTGTAATACATTATATAGGATACTGGAGGTAGCCCCATCTACCACCACTTCTTTGATCTCTGCTAAGAAATACAATAAGATCATATCCCAAACTAGGAAATTCATTTTCTTTCTTATTTTCTCTCAAAGTAAGGGGAAGATCGTAGCCACATCCATGGCCTCTGGGATGGGTTCCTCCATGCAGCCGAAGCAGGTGGATACGTCATGAAAGAAGACAGGAACATCTTCTCCTCACCCACAGGGGTACCTTTGCACTATCAGGTCAAACATTCATTCAATCTAACTCTCAGAGAACCTCTACCCAATGTACCAATATATCATCGCTCCATTGTGGAAAATGCCAAGTACAAGAAGCGACATGATCACCATCGGGTGCCACACAAGTTTCAGGTGGGAGACAAAGTCTAGTTGCATTTGCAGAAAGAACGCCTTACAAGAGCCCATTGGAAGCTCGGACCACTCCGATATGGTCCTTACACCATTACCAAGGCTATATGAAATAATGTTTTGGAGCACAATGTAGAGTCTCAAAGAAGGTATGTTCTGATGGTTATTTCAGTATCTTTTTCATTAGGATATATAAGCCTTTCTGCATTTTAAAATTAGATAATAATGAAACACGTGAGGTTAATAGGAAAAACTGATAATTGTCGTTCTTACGTGCAGGAAGGAGGAAAAGCAGAAATTAGCCATCTCAAAGGGAAAGACAAAGAGGAGCTAACTGCTGTCCCTTTGATGGGGAACCGCAAACAGACCAGATCAAAACGGACCAACCTAGAAAAGGAAGCGGAGATACCAGTTCGGAGCAGAAAAGGAAAGAAGTGACTCAGGGTTAATGATTCTGTGAATCCCTCAGGATCTTAGATCCCGAGGGATCGCTATTTTATCTATTTTTTGTATCTAGATATCTCTGTCATCATCCTTATATAAGGGATAGCATTGTTCGCTATAGGGGAGGTTCTGTTGTAATTCCTTTTTACCATATCAAAACTATGATCTTTATGTCTTGTTAAGACTCGCTTTGTTGTAAGTTTATTTCATGCATTAATACAGACTTGGTTACTCTTTTATCTTTGATCCTGGATCAACTTTAAGCAGTGTACCCCTGGAGGCTAAGGGCCCGGCCCTGGAGGAAACTTGCTCTTGTACCATTACGCGTGATGTCTGTGTGGTTTGCTCATAGGCGTAATCTGGTAATCTGTTGTGAACGTTATATTGCACGCTCTGTTATGTTTAACTTGTTTAATGTTCCTGAAAATTGAAGTCTTATATTGAAACTGCATTATGTTACCAATTCATTAAAGTGTTGATTAATCTCTACAAGATATTATCACTCCAGTACAGAGTTCATGGTGATTGTGTTTTAGCATTATGACAGTTATCTTGAGAAGTCTGATTTCAGATGATATTTGAATGTTACTGTTTATATCTTGAGATGCAATCGCATACGTTTATTTAGATCAATAATGGAAGCAGATTGAGCACGTTGTGTTTCTAGGGTTGTAATTCCTTTAAGACTACAGGATTGATGTTTTGATTGGAGTGGTTAAATAGAATCGCAGCTTGATGAACTTGGTTATTGCTTATTCCTGTTGCTGTTCCATTTCTGAATTGTTGTTCAATTTAGTTGTTGTTCCATTTTTGAATTGTTGTTCCATTTCAATTGTTGGTCTATTTCAAGATTGCTAATTTGTTGTTTCATTTACTTGCCATTTCTTAAGGACAGACTCAGGTTGTAGTGAGTGTCAGCTTCTGCTATTTGGCTCCCAGACCTCTGATCTGCTCCCATCAGTTATGAAAGGGATAGGTTATTGCCACCAAACCCTTGGCTGATGTGTTGTTCTATTTCATCGTTATTTCCTTTACTTGTCGTTTCATTTATATACCTCAAGGACGATCTCAGGCTGTAGTGAGCCCCACCATCTGCTACCTAGCTCCCAGACCTCGGATTTGTTCTCATCAGTTATGAAAAGGATGGGTTATTGCTACCGAACCTTCGACTAATGAAATGCTTGGTGTGATTTAGCCTTTTGAAGTAGTTAAGTTGTAGACATGCAACCATTTACTTTTGTAGCCTTTAAGTAGCTGTACTATGAGCATTACTCTGACAAGTGCTAAGCCTCAGACTGAGACACTCTTTTGAAACAGCAAGACGTTCCCAGATTGACATTCTAATGTGAGGTAACTAGAGGTGAAAGAGACCCTTTTTATAGCTCTACATTTTGGCGTCGTTGTTGGGGAAAGAGTGTAGCCATTTTTCTTTTTCACGGTAGTGTACGAACCTGCTAGGGAAGAATTGGGTTTTGAAAACGGAAGGTAAGAACCTACGTACGGAGCATGTAAAAGCCCTGCTCCTTTGCCCGCTTTCCTGCAAATTTGCTGCTATCTGCTTAAGAAAGATTTAGTAGTTAAATTGAGTGCATGACTAAGCAGAAAAAGCCGGAGAAAAATCCCAAACCTTTGCCGAAGCCAGAAAAAGCTAAGGGGCCGGTGACCCTTGGTCGAACAACATTCATAGACGAAATCTATAATAAAGCCGAATCTCAGCCTTCAGTAGGACCTAGGAAAGTTATTTCCAAATAGCCTACTAGCTCCCTTCAGGCCACAAGTTCACCATCAGTAGCCTTTGCTGAGGTGCATAGTCAAACTGACGAACAAGGCTTTCAAGAAACTTAAAATTCTATTCCAGAGCGATTGCAAGAAGGGAATTTTAGTAATCTTTGTGAAGGAGAAGGGGAGACAGGGGAAGAGCCGAGATCTCCTCCTAGGATAACTCAGCCATTGAATAGCCCAGACAAAGGAAGTGCGGTAAAAATTATTATTGAAAAGATCCAATCCCCTCAGATAGGAATTCCAGATAGAGGAAGTGCTATTAAAACTAATCCTGTCAAAGCCATTCCCGCTCAACCAAGAACACTCTTCTAGATATTCCGGAAGGTTATTGGCATATATTTGACCCAATGGCTCAAAATCCACCAAACACCCAAACCTCTACAATACAATACCCCATAGTGGATTCTGCAGCAAATGACCCCATGAAAGCAATTCCCCTTCAACATATCCTAACATTTCACGGACTTACATCAGAAGACCCGGATGCATTTTTATTTGAATTTGATGTACTATGCAGGGGATATGACTACACCACTGACCCCCAGAAACTAAAACTGTTTCCCTCGACCCTGAAAGGGGCTGCTTTAAGATGGTTTATGGGATTAGGTGGTGGGGTTATAAATAATTGGGATCAAATGAAGGAATCTTTTCTAAAAAAATATCAAGATTACTGCAGGTCTAGAGAACTAAAAGATGAAATATTCCAGATGGTGGCTAGACCAAGCGAAACATTAGAAGAATATGTGGAGCGTTTTTAGTATAATTTGCAAAGATCGCCCTATGCATCATCACCCTTACCCGATAATGTGTTGAAAACAACATTAATAAGAGGCATGAAAGAACAATGGATTGAGACATTAAACATTATGGGAAAAGGGGATAGTTATCAAGAAAGTTTTGCTGACATAATTGATCTATGTATCAGGAGTTCGAGAGGCAGTACACAGATCAAACTAGCAGAACATGATTGGTTTGCAAGAGAAAACAAAATCTCATCAGAAGGAGTAACACGGGATGAAATCAGAAATTTATTGGAAAACTTTAAAACTCATATACTAGGAACACTGACTACACAATTGGACGTTTTGCAGGCCAAGCAAAAGCAAATGGAGGCAGAACAGAATTTAGCTATCTTCTGCCCCAGATGTAGGAAGAAACATAGCCATAAAGAATGCCCACTAGATGCAGTCCAAGCATGCACCATTTGTGCAAAGGATCATTCGACAAAAACTTGTCCCTCACTACCTGGGCTAAAAGCAGTATATAAGGAGGCAGAAGAAGAACTAGAAACGGTGTACATGCTCAACCAGCGTCGTCAGTGGCAGCCGCGACAAACTGGTATGTTTTCAGATCCAACTTCTTCTTTTCAGTATCCCCAGTATAACGCTCAACAGTATAATACATGGCAAAGCCAATTTCAGCCCCCATTCCCAAACTGGTCACCACAGTCATATCCTTCTGTTAATCCATGGCTAAATCAGACGAGCCAATCTGGTTGGTCGAATCCTCCTTATCCCCCACCATATTGGCAGAACAGCCAATATCCCCCTACTTCACAAAGTTCAGCCTGGCAGAATAACTGGCAGAGACCAACAAATCAGCCAGTAGGGAATGTCCCTCTCCCTCAACCTACACTGCCAGCTTTACAGCAAAATCCCCAGGCTAATCTGAGACCGCAACTCCTAGCCCAGCCCAATCCCAATCTAAATAATAGACCGGTCCAAGCACTCCAAATTTTAGAAACACCAGAAGAAGGACCCGATCTGAGGGAGTGCAATGATCTTCAGCTAAGATCTGGGCGTATTATCCAAACAGAGGGAAATAACACAGTTCAGATTGAAGATCAGTTACCTAGAGAACATCTGTCACAAGAAGAGGATGTGAATAGACAGAAAACTCATAATCAAGAAACCACATCCTCTCCCCCGTTCCCAGAACGTTTAGTCATACCTCGACCGATACAATAACCTAATTTTGACTTTTTGGGAGAATTACAAAATTTGTACATAAAAAATCCATTTCTTCAGGCCATTCAAGACATCCTGATATATGCAAAAACTATTAAAGAATTGTGCATAAAAAGGCCAAGGAGGAATATAATAGATAACCCAAGAGTTCAAGTAGTTGGTACTTTATCTGACCTATTGTCAGGAAAGGAAACACCTATTAAGTATGAGGACCCAGGAAACCCAATAGTAACTGTTCAAATTTATGGTCAAACCCTAACCAATGCCTTAGTTGATCTTGGAGCTGCAATCAATATATTGACAACTGCTACTTGCCAAAAGCTAGGCATTACATCTGCAGAACCTACCTCAACTCTGCTAGAATTGGCCGATCGGTCTGTGGTTAGACCGGAAGGCATACTGCATGATGTCATGGTCTCGGTTGACTCCTGGGAATACCCAACTGATTTTCTGATAATAAACCCTAAAACCCGACTTGATGGACATCCACTGATCTTAGGAAGACCTTGGCTCGCTACTGCTGATGCCTATATCGGCTGTCGGCAAGGGAACATGATTATAACCAAGGGGGCGGATATCAAGAATTTAGTACTATATCCCCCAACGCAGCCAAGTATCACTATAGTTAAAGCTAATAGGCACCCTGTATCATATCTGACTGAAAACATCAGATCTCCATTAACTATACAAGAAGCACTAGAGTTCAAAGACCAAACAAAAGATTATGCCATCAGTAATTTCATTAGTCAAACTGAACTCACATCTCGTACCCAGTGCCATATGATAAAAGCAGCATTTGATAACGAAGTAGAAGAGGAACCTCTGAAAGATGCACATGATCACACAATCCCTATCACTTCAGTTTCACATAGTAAAATTGTGGAAATCGAACCTGGAAAGACCTTAAACATTAACGCTGATCTTACACCCGAACAAGAAACAAAACTCATCTATATTTTAAGAAAATATAAAGAAGCATTTGCATGGGATTACCCTTATATGAAAGGAATTGACCCGCAGTTATGTACACACCACATCTACATAGAAAATGATGCAAGACCTGTTAGGCAGCCTCAGAGAAGACTAAACCCTCACCCAAAAGAAGTAGTAAAAGCTGAGCTTCAAAAAATTTTAGATGTTAACTTCATCTACCCTACCTCTGATAGTAAATGGGTCTCCCCGCTTGTGGTGGTACCAAAAAAGAATGGGAAGTGGAGGATCTAGCTGTTATACATGCTATCAATAAATTCAGACATTACATTACTGGATATCCTGTTATCATGTACACAGATCGTTCTGCTATAAAATATTTAGCAAATAAGCCTGTCACAAATGGCAGAATAACTAGATGGCTGATTTTATTGCAGGAATTCGATATTACAATCAAGGATCGACTCGGGAAAGAAAACCCGGTAGCTGATTTCCTCTCAAGAGTGCCAAAACCAATCGATGCAGCAGCAGTTGAAGATCAGTTTCCAGATGAGCATCTCTTTGATGTTGCTGTTCAAACACCCTGGTATGTGGATGCCGCCAATTACCTAGCAGTAGGTAAGTTACCAAAGCATCTAACCCCTAATGAGAGAAAACAGATTGTTCAACGAAGTACCAGATTTTCCTGGATTGGTGGTTATTTGTTTCATACAGGGGTAGACATGCAAATCAGAAGATGCGTTAGACAAAATGAAATTTTTGATATATTGAAAGCATGCCATGACCAACCATGTGGTGGAAATTTTGCTGATCGTAGGACTGCACATAAAGTATTACAAATAGGGTATTATTAGCCCACAATTTTTAAAGATGCAAAGAAATTCATCCAAGCATGTGACAGTTGCCAGAGAGCGGGACGCCCTAGTCATTCAGATGAGATGCCTTTGAAACCACAGTTAGTCATCGAACCATTTGAGCGTTGGGATCTTGATTTCGTGGCACCAATCAACCCACCATCAAACCAAAAAACATACATTTTGGTGGCAACAGAGTACGTCACCAAGTGGGTTGAAGTAGAGGCCTTTCCCAGAGCTATAGAAGAATCTGTTATACAGTTCCTGCTCCATATATTTGTGCGTTATGGCCTCCCTAGAGAGATAATTACAGATGGGGGGCCACAGTTTGCTGGGAATAGAATAGCGGCAACACTCAATAATTATCATGTTCAACATAAAGTTACCACCCCATATCACCCGCAGGCAAATGGACAAGTACAAAGTAGTAACAAAATAATAGAGACGATTCTAACAAAAACAATTGCATCACATAGACGCGACTGGGCATCCAAACTACCAGAAGCACTGTGGGCTTATAGAACAACATGGAGAAGCACTACTGGTCACTCACCTTATCAGCTAATGTTTGGAAAGCAACCTATCTTTCCTATAGAATTTGAAATCCAGACATTATGAACAACACAACAAGTTGGTTTAGATTTAACTGAGGCACAGACCAATTGAGTACAACAGATTAATCAGCTGGATGAAATTAGGCTCTCTGCACTTCAACACACTGTTCTGATACAGCAGCAGAGAGCTAAATGGCATGATGCTCTCATTAAAAACAGAGTGTTCCGTGAAGGAGACTGGGCTCTTTTGTATGACTCTAGATTTCAGGACTTCCCTGGGAAACTCCAGACTCATTGGTTGGGACCATATGAAATTCAGAAAGTCCATGACAATGGGACCCTTACCTTGACTACTATCGATGGTTCTGGATATACCTTCAAGGAAAACGGCCATCGAGTCCATCTCTATCGCAAACCACTTACTCGGGAGCCCTTTTGCCAACAATTATGCCAAGATTCAGATATGGAGATCTTAGGGGAGGAAGACAAGTCTTCCTCGCCTGTAATTCACTAAAAAAAATCTACTTTTCTTTACAATTTGTATATAACTTATTGAATTATTTTTGTACATATTTTTGCAGTATGTTTTGTTAATTCTGCTGTTCCTTTTCCAAAAGGAACAACACTTTGGATTTTTGTTGTTCCTTTTTTTCAAAAGGAACAGCACTTGTGATTTCTGTTGTTCCTTTTCCAAAAGGAACAACACTTTTGATTTTTGTTGTTCCTTTTCCAAAAGGAACAACACTTGTGATTTTTGCTGTTCCTTTTCCGAAGGAAAAACACTTGTGATTTTTGCTGTTCCTTTTCCAAAAGGAACAACACTGGTGATTTTTGTTGTTCCTTTTCCAAAAGGAACAACACTTGTGATTTCTGCTGTTCCTTTTCCAAAAGGAACAACACTTTTGATTTCTGTTGTTCCTTTTCCAAAAGGAACAACACTTTTGATTTCTGTTGTTCCTTTTCCAAAAGGAACAACACTTTTGATTTCTGCTGTTCCTTTTCCAAAAGGAACAACACTTTTGATTTCCAACACTTTTGATTTCTGCTGTTCCTTTTCCAAAAGGAACAACACTTTTTATTTCTGTTGTTCCTTTTCCAAAAGGAACAAGCACTTTTGATTTTTGTTGTCCCTTTTCCAAAAGGAACAACACTTGCAACTTACGATTTTTTGCGGTTCCTTTTTCAAAAGGAACAACACTTGTGTGTTTTTGCTGCTTCCGAAAGGAATAGCACTTTTGATTTCTTCCGATTTAAAAAAAAAAAGGGGGAACGACATTTCCTTGAAACTATTGTTCCTTTCTCCAAACGAACAGCATCTGTGAACTTTTGTTATGACCTTCCTTCAAAGGAACATTACTCATACGATTTTGAAACAACTTGCTCCCTCTACCCCAAATTAAGGATGTTTATTGTTGATGTTCTTTCAAGTCTTTTGGAATACGGCTATACATGTATGAGATTAAAGCGAAAACACAGCATACCGAAATCACTAAATCATAAATCGTTATCTTTGTAAGAAACTGCCCTAACTTGGTGAAAGGATGCGGAGAAAGACATGCTTACTTATCATCTTTTGTTGCCATTGTTCTACTAACTTCGTTCTGATTGGTTATCTGTATTATGATGGTTCTTTTTCTTTAATTATCATATGGCAATAGGATCAAAAGATCTATACCTTTCTATTGGGATATTAAGACTTCTTCCACCATTCCTACTCTTAAGGAGTGTTGAATCACCCTTTGTGCATAAACAGGAAAGGCTCTCTATTAAAAAGAAGCAAAACAGAATTTCTAAAGACTGTCAAATTGCAGGATAGGAAGTCTCATTACGAGCTGGCCTACCATGATCATCAGGATGGAAGCGAAGTGGCATTCCCATTAGGGCCACCACACCTGGGAAACAGACCAAAAGGTATATCAAACAAATAATCCTTGGAACAGGAGGTCTCACCACGAGCCGGCCTGCCCACTATTTTCTCCTTCCTCGTGAATGGCATTATGACTAACTGATCACCAAGCCAGCATAGTGACCTACATTTTGACATTGCTCAAACGCTTCCTCGCATACACAAAGGACTATGGTTCCAGGGGTGAAATAAACAACTCTGCCAAGGTTATGGACACATGTCGGCAGCAGAGCACTGTTAATGGTATTGAAGTCATATGTTTACACCAATAGGTAAGAAGATTACATCCTTTTGCTTCTTATGCCGTGATAATTAAATTATATAACATTACCCAACCATATAGCGCATAACTATACATCATCGCCAATCATTACGAAGCTACTGACAGTGACCGCATGAGACCTTCTATTTATGGCAAATGTCTTATCCCCGAACTTCCATGAAATCACCGCAGTCCCATAATATTAAAAGCGATCTGACTTTTTTTACCTCGATTTCAGTATTAGGTTGTTTTTGGCGAACATGTCATATATCCATAAGTTGTTCCATAAAGACCTCGCGGCAGAACAGACGCTGCTCCTTTATTTGACGGCTGGGACAGCCTATCATATTGCGGGGGGGGAGGTAACCTCATCATTCCCCAGAGTACGTGTTAGTCCGTTATTTGAGAAAATTTTGTACTCAAGCACGACATGGCTCAACGGTATGATCTTTTGCTATTTTTGTTTTTCTTCTGCATGAGCTGACGTTCAAAGTTATTTCCATGGCATACGTTGTTGCATTTAAATTTGAACGAGGAATACGCTACCAGCTTCTTTGCGCTTCAACAAACAGCTGTTGTTCCTTTGAAAATTGGCAGTGAAACTATGGGAGGAAGGTCAATCCGCCAAGAACCGCAAACATTAATTGTTTCGGCTGCAGCCCAAAGAATCCTGAAAAGAGCAGGATGGTTGACCTATTTCAACTGCCTAAAAGAGCCTAATGAAACAGTAGCAAGAGAATTTTTATAGAACTTATAGGAAGAATACTCCACAGTAAGAGGAAGGCGAATTGAAGTCACCAATGACATAATAGCAAGAGTCACAGCACTACTGGCCACGGGACCAGTACGGACAATAAAGAAGGAAAGGCTGCAGAAGGTTTTGGAAATCTTTCAGGACGAGGGTCAGAAGTTGACAATCCAAGGAAAGGGGGTGCTACCAGCAACGCTAGGAGAGCCATGGGCGGAATTGGCAAAAATCATCCAAAGCTACATCACTTGCGAAGGCAGAAAAGACGTGGTAATACCACGACATCTTAAACTCCTAGCTGTCTTAAAAAAAAAATGTTTTGTGAATTTGCCGGCATTGTTGAATTCACTATTGCATGATGTCGCATGAAGTATGAAGAAGGCACAACATGTAGAATCAGTTATTAGCCACCACGGATTAATCCTCTTGATAGTAAATTACAGTCTCACCCAACAGCAGAGCAGCTGGGAAGAACTAATTACTGTTATCAATAAAGGGACGGCCACATCTGGACGTCCGAAAAAATGAAAACGAGTTGATAACACACCCCAACGTCCAGAGAAAGGAAAACAGGACACTTTCATAGAAGTGCAACCTGAAAAACAATCTGAAAAACGACCCAAAAAGCGGAAACATAATGTTATTACACCCGAACAACCAGGAAAGCGTAGAAAGTTATCAAGGCTCGCAGGGTTACAAGGAGGGCTGGAGAAGCCCCAGGCAAGCACGAGCCAAGCAATAGAAATCGAAGATGAGCAGTCTGCAGAAACAGAAGAAGAAGAAGAAAGCAGTAAGGAAACAGAGCAGTCTGCAGAGGCAAAAACAGAAGAAGGAAAGGAGGATCCAGAGCAATCTGCAGGGAGAGAAGAAGAATAAGATGAGCAGACTGAAGAAAAAGGAGACGAAAAGGAAGAAGTTGAGCAGTTCAAGCAGGAGGAAGAAATGGAACAGCAGGAAGGGAGCCCATTACAGGACCCGTTAAGAGAAGATGAATTGGCCGACATTTTGGCCAATATGGGCGAATATGGCCAACCCCTGTGTCCATCAAACCTCCATGCTGAAGAGAAAACCCAGGAGAAAGATGCACCCGAGGAATTGCATGAAGAAGAGGAAATAAGGGTAGAAGAGGAATTAGCCCAAGAAATAACGGAGGCAAGTAAGGTTCTTACCCTAGAACAATTACCTCAGTAAGAAAATTAGGAAGCTAGCCACAATCCAAACCGCAGTGAACAGCCTGCTGTTCCTTCGGAAGAGATGATGGAAATAAGGGAATTACGAAGGGAAAAGCGGACATTGTTGAACATAATAGCCCAGCTTCACCAGCAGATTAGGATTCTAAAAGCAGGGCAAAGGATGAAGGGGACTTCAAGAAGAAAAGGTCTGACCACACCAGTAAGGCCCCTTAAGGGCAGGAGGCGGAGGACCAGAAGCCGTCCCACTGCTCAAAACCCTGACAGAAGCCAAACTGTTGTTCCAAATGAAGCTGAAAAACAAATTGCTGTTCCATTTGAAAAGGAATAGCAGTGGGCTGTAATTCGTGTTAAAATTGAAAAGGATGATAAGATGGTTCAGACGGAGGCACCACCATTGGGAGTAAGAAGGGCTCTGAACTCGAAACAACGTAATAAGAAAGTTCAAGTAAAGCTCCCGGCCTCCACGGATGCATGGAAGAAAGACCCGAAAACAAGAACCCTCCACCAACATTTGAAGCAGGCCCAGCAAGAAGCAGAGAAGCTCAGGGAGAAAATGGTCCCCCGAGAAAAATATGAAGGATTACAGCAGTAGCTAAGGAACGTCAACTTATCTAAAAGCCAAGCTTTCGAAGGATGGCAAAGGGAACAGGAGAAGGTTGCCAAGGTAACCTGTAGATTAGATGTAGTTATCAAACAAATGGATACCTTGTGTTCTTTAGATAATGACGTTCTAGCATGTAGAGCCCCTGCCAAAAATTATGCCCTATTTTTAATGGAGAGGTATTTACAATTGAAAATAAAGGTTGTCAAAGCAGGCGCTCCTATACAAATTAACGCTATGGATGATTTCATAAACTGCTGTAAACATTACGGGGTGAAAGTGCAGAGATTATTATGTGAATTTTACTTGCATAACATTATACTAGAACAAGAGACTGAATTGAACCCAGCCCCTTTTGTTGGGGACATTCAATTGCAAGCATTTATCTCATTTGCAGTTAATCAAATTAAATGGCTCAAAGCTTATAACACTTTTCAAAAACAAGAGAATGGATTAGATCTTTGGGTAAGAGCCGAGCCTAGGGATCCAGCGCAGTTATGGAGGAGTCATAGAAACCTTATGAGGGCTCCAGGAGTGATTGAAGCGCTAGGACCCATGCATGAGGCAATCATTCAGCAGGGACTTGAATACTTTTCCTCTATTAAGGACCCTGCCATTAATGCAGCTAAATTTCGATATCAAGTATCTAATCCGAATATTCGGTTCAGAGAACCATTTAAATACGAGAACTTTAGACTTGCTGCTAGCCGTTTTCCCCTCTATGGTGAAATTGTTTTGAGGGCAGGGCCATCCTGGTTAGGATATAGGTTCTGGAGTCCAATCATTTGGCATCCAGCACCCGGATACCAAGCCCTATATGAGATGCCTGAGGGTCAGATAGGCCATTTCTTTGATTATTTAGTTTCACATCATGGTTGTAGACCCTCACATGAGATTCCATCTCTAGCTTACTCACTCACTGCATTTCATATCAACTACAATGTTTTCATGAGGTCATGAAAAAGGGTAAGCTGGGGGGTGTGTAGAGTCTCAAAGAAGGTATGCTTTGATGGTTATTTCAGTATCTTTTTCATTAGGATATATAAGCCTTTCTGCATTTTAAACTTAGATAATAACGAAACATGTGAGGTTAATAGGCAAAACTGATAATTTTCGTTCTTACGTGCAGGAAGGAGGAAAAGCAGAAACTAGCCATCTCAAAGGGAAAGACAAAGAGGAGCTAACTGTTGTCCCTTTGACGGGGAACCGCAAACAGACCAGATCAAAACGGACCAACCCAGAAAAGGAAGCGGAGATACCAGTTCAGAGCAGAAAAGGAAAGAAGTGACTCAGGGTTAATGATTCTGCGAATCCCTCAGGATCTTAGATCCTGAGGGATCGCTATTTTATCTATTTTTTGTATCTAGATATCTCTGTCATCATCCTTATATAAGAGATAGCATTGTTGGCTATAGGGGAGGTTCTGTTGTAATTCCTTTTTACCAGATCAAAACTATGATCTTTATGTCCTGTTAAGACTCGCTTTGCTGTAAGTTTATTTCATGCATTAATACAGACTTTGTTACTCTTTTATCTTTGATCCTGGATCATTTTTAAGCGGTGTACCCCTGGAGGCTAAGGGCCCGGCCCTGGAGGACACTTGCTCTTGTACCATTACGCGTGGTGTCTGTGTGGTTTGTTCATAGGCATAATCTGGTAATCTGTTGTGAACGTTATATTGCACGCTCTGTTATGTTTAACTTGTTTAATGTTCCTGCAAATTGAAATCTTATATTGACACTGCATTATGTTATCAATTCATTAAAGTGTTGATTAATCTCTACAGGATATTATCACTCCAGTATAGAGTTCATGGTGATTGTGTTTTGGCATTATGACAGTTATCTTGAGAAGTCTTATTTCAGATGATTATTGAATGTTACTGTTTATATCTTGAGATGCAATCGCATACGTTTATTTAGATCAATAACGGAAGCAGATTGAGCACGTTGTGTTTCTAGGGTTGTAATTCCTTTAAGATTGCAGGATTGATGTTTTGATTGGAGTGGTTAGATAGAATCGCAGCTTGATGAACTTGGTTATTGCTTATTCGAGTTGCTGTTCCATTTAGTTGCTGTTCCATTTCTGAATTGCTGTTCCTTTTAGTTGTTGTTCCATTTCTGAATTGCTGTTCCATTTCAATTGCTAGTCTATTTCAAGATTGCTGATTTGTTGTTTCATTTACTTGCCATTTCTTAAGGACAAACTCAGGCTGTAGTGAGTGTCAGCTTCTGCTATTTGGCTCCCAGACCTCTCATCTGCTCCCATCAGTTATGAAAGGGATAGGTTATTGCCACCAAACCCTTCGCTGATGTGATGTTCTATTTCATCGTTATTTCCTTTACTTGCCGTTTCATTTATATTCATCAAGGACGATCTCAGGCTGTAGTGAGCCCCAACATCTGCTACCTAGCTCCCAGACCTCGGATTTGTTCTCATCAGTTATGAAAAGGATGGGTTATTGCTACCGAACCTTCGACTGATGTAATGCTTGGTGTGATTTAGCCTTTTGAAGTAGTTAAGTTGTAGACATGCAACCATTTACTTTTGTAGCCTTTAAGTAGTTGTACTACGAGCATTACTCTGACAAGTGCTAAGCCTCAGACTGAGACACTCTTTTGAAATAGCAAGACGTTCCCGGATTGACATTCTAATGTGAGGTAAATAGAGGTGAAAGAGACCCTTTTTATAGCTCTACACACAACATTCTCCCATTCCTTGGCGTGCACTGAGTGTTCAATGGGGATTTCCCTTGATCATGCTTTGCACCATTACTGGAGACATTAGAGACTGCAAAACAACTCACGAGGGACCAAGTTCAACAGAAGTTTCCCCATCTCATGGGGGCACTCAATGGAATTGGGACCATTGCTTCCTAAGGGGGAGGAATGATCCAGGTGGATGTTGGTGGGCACCCACCTATCCCACTTGGACTCCAACAACTGTCTCTTCTAGTTTTTTAGTTTCCTTATTTCTAGCACAATTTATTATTTTTTCCAGTTCTTCATGTCCTAAACTTCCGGAGCCGTTTTAAGTCCCTAAATGATGTTTTTTGGGAAAATTAGGACCAACATGGGTTGAAAATTGATGTTGGTCACTCAAAATTTGTAGTCCTTGGATGGATCTTTCTAACGAGGTATTGTGCACGTCAAACAGAGATCGTATGCCAAAGTTACAACCCCGGGAAGTTCATGTACCAATTTACCCAAACGAGGCCCATAGTTTGGCGCTTCATCTCCTAGGGTTAGATTTTTGGATGTTTAGGGTTTTCCATTGTTTCTCAATACTAAATAAGAATTGGAGCCTCATTGTAAAATAGTTCAGAGGCATGTAGCTGCCACATTTCTTCTCAGAGATAAGCTACCATCGCTCATGCTAGTCTCTTTTCCATTCTATTTGTAAGCATATTTTGATATTTTACATTAATGAAATGAAGTGTTATTTCCAATGCATCTCTATATTTATGGTTATCTCTTTAATTTTTTGTGTTCCTATTTAAATCCGAATCACTAACCCATGAGTTTTAGCCCTCTAAGTGAACTCAGTGCTAGACCATAGAAACCCTTTTAATTATCACCAAAATGCCAAAAATAACATGAGAATAATAGTCAGAATATCTTCTACTAAAAATTTCCTCTTGGCTATAGTAAAAAGTCGAATGCTAATGAGGCCCTAGGCCTTCTTATTTATACAACTTGATCTACCAAAAACTTCCTTAAAATTAGGGAGGCTTGGCTCCCAAACTTGATATTAACTTGTCTTCAACTATCACTAGCTTGGCTACCAATGAACTCGGTGGGCTTAACTACTCGTAACTTTGATCTAATGAGATCTGGTAGAGGAATCTTTGAGTGATTGAGGAGTTAAGGAGGGATATCCAATCTCCTAAAATCCCTCTTGATTGTCTACTTCAAGTTCATGCACTTAAATTAGCAAGAAATGGCTCTAAATCCTGCAATTAATGCACATTAGGCCACATCACATAACATCTCACCTTTACCCTTCTCACCAAGAAAAATATAATAAAATATGTAAATAAAGGTGAGAAACATTGCTTTTAATAAGTTGGAGAGTGGCATTCAGGTCCATAAAATTTACCTATTGATGAGCCTCATCACCATCCCCTACTGAAAGTGTTTCTCATCATATGAGCAATTTAATCTATGTCCATGTCTCTCATTGCTCTTGTGGCCTCTCGGTTAGCCCGAGGCTATGTTGATGTAGTTTCTTCTTGTGGATAAAATCATGCATGCTTCTCTATTTCCTCCCACTGATTTCTTTCCTCTTCCTCCTTTCTACCTTCTATCAGGCCCAATAGAAATGGTGGACTGAGTTTCCAACCAATCCAGGTGATTTTGAGTCTCTATAGTGCCTTCTTATATAGTGGGTTCCTTTCTAGTGCATCTCTCATTTCTCAGGGGAATGATACACCCTGATCCTTAGGCTATATGGCAGTGTGCCCCATCTCCTTTAGCATGCTTGCTATGTTTCATCCCATAGCAATCTCAAGGTGTCATCAAAATGAGTGACTTATTTCTCTTGTGTAGCTAGGTATCTTGGTGCAAGTTGGGGATCATTGGTGATGATGTTGTGGGTGCTAATGACAGCCAATGAATTGATCTATTCTCCTCTCATGGAAAGGGACTCTTTTTCTTCTCTTTCCAACACCTTCATCACTTCCTTAGTGCTAGCCTCCTCATGAATCATCCATGATGTAAGGGCCATTAGTTGTAAGTCCCTCAACTTTTCATTGGCATCCCACACATTCAAATCTATGAAGGCCAATTTGTGTAAGTAGAATTTAGATATCTTGGCCTTATCCTCTAGGGTGCTTTGTTCACATAGCTCAATGAGCTTCTTATACTCTTGGAAAGTCATAATCCCCTATTGTGCTAGTGTCCTTATCTGAAATTGAAACCATTGATCTTCGAGGTACAAGGAATATGACTTTGGTGGCATCTTGCACCTGAGTGCGTCCATGGAAAGGCTTGCCATACTGCCTAGTTGGCTCTCTTTTTCCTATAGCTACCTGCACAACCATGTGTTTTCAACCTCTAGTTGAGATTTCAGAATTCGTTCCATGTGTCTTATCCTACTCAACTCTTTGCCCATCTCTAGTAGCTTCTCTTCGATATGGCCCACATCCTCTACATTCTTTGATTTAGAAATTTTCATCCAGCAATGTGTCCTTCCTCTCTCCTTCTCAAGCTCAAAGAAGAGAGGGATGGAAAATTTCTACGGTATTATTCTACCTCCCTCAATGAATCTATAATAAGAACTCAGATTGGGTTGTGGACTAGGTTCCTCCAACTCTTAGGATTCTCCTTTGATTCCTTTGGAGCATCTACCTCCTCCTGCCCATGTTTCTACTTCCTTTCCTTTCCTATTTCCTTGTTGTCCTTCCTATTGCTTTTTCTATGTTTCCTATAGGACTGTCTATGTTTCCTGTAGGAGGATTTTTCCTTTCTCAAATGGGGTCAAAGGTTCTTTGTTTTTCCTTGTTTATTATGACCTGGTGACATGCCTCCTAACATAGGTGATTGGAGACATTGGGGAGGCCAATTTTGATGTGTCCTCTTCGCCTTTCATTTCTGAGGATACAAGCTTTTCTTTCTCTTTTGGTGAGTCCTTAATAATGATAGGAGTCTTGGTAGGTGTTAGTGGCCTCCCCTGTTTGATCCTATTGCTCCTCCTCATTTTGAAATATAAGAGAGTCTGCCTCTGTCACTTCCCTTTTGATTCGACATGTGTACTTAAGGCAATCAAGGTAGTAGTTACCTCCCTCTCAATTGGTTCAAGAGACAATCTTAGAGATTCCTCCCTTTCCTTGGTTTGTTCCTCAAGGCTTGCTTCTTCCTCTTATTCTTTCTCTTCACCTTTCTCCTCTTCTCCTTATTTTTTTGCTACTTCATCACTAGAGGTGTTGTCCCTATCATATTCAAGGGCTTATATATCAACCACAACCTCTCCACCCATGTCTCTGAATGTGGACCATTGAATGGGAATTCTGAGCTGGCTCAGGGCATCCTATAGTATTAGCTTACTAAGTCCATGGTGGGCCAATTGCAGATGTTTTCCTTCTTGGACTTTTAGGCTCATGTCTATTATTGATTCCAGTAAAAAGTAGGGTATGTTGAGTCTTCTGTCATTAGGTATTCCTTCTCGAGATCTTAACTCATGGAGGAGCCTAAATTGATAGCCACATACTATATTGAGCCTCCCTTCATAAGAGATATATTCGAGAATATGATAACTTACCTCATTCCAAGGGTAGGGAAGGCTTTCCATTGTTATCCCATGTTTATCCTCAACTGGCTCTTCATCCCTTCAAAAAAACTTCTTCTTTGCAAAAGTTCTTGCAACCTTATCCTCCTTTCTCCATGGTATCCCTTGAGGAAGTGAATTTATTCTACTAATTACTTCAGGAGTAATTGCAATTGACAATGCTCTTACCAACGTGGTAGCACTAATCCTAACATGAGGGTTAAGTTACATGGAAAAATCTTGAGCAACATCATCATCATATCCTTCGAGAAGCTCAGTGAATCCCAACCAGTTATGTCTTCTGAATATTTCTACCACAAGTGGGTGGATGTGTATTCTGGATGTCTCTATGGGTTCCATTTTTTTAAACCCTCCTATCATTTTCCTTTTTTATTTGGTTCACTCTAAGGAATTTGGTGGAATTATTTTTAGTTACTAGGGTGAATTAGGGTGGTGGATGACTGCAATTTTCCTATATCTCCGCACAAATTTTCAATCTGTTAACAATTCTCTTTTTAAAAAACCCTCAGGCCCACTATTTTTACTTAAAGAAACAATTTTTTATGTTCCTAGCTACCAATTCAAAGCATAGCAGGTACGGGCCACCTACCTTTCACTATGTTTCTTTGGATGAGGATAATTTCATAGCAGTTGGACCCTTTGCACCTCTTTTGGTCTTCTCTATTCATGTCCATTATTTCCTGTAGCTCCTTGCATTTCCTCTAGTTGCTGTTTCCTGTCTGGTGGTTGTTTCCTCTCTCCAAAGTGGTCTTGACACTCTTTGATCTCAAAATGAACAAATGGTGACTGATATTTCAAGACATTTTATTTTTATGGTCAATTTGTTAGAAAATTATATATTACAGAGCAATGGAACACATAAAATATTGCAGAAATATAAACACAGAAAATGCATAAAACAAGAGAGACAAAGATATACGTGGTTCACCCAATTTGGGTTACGTCCACAGAGAAATAACCAATCCTTATTTTATTATATTATCTAGCAAACAGAAGAGAGACAACCTACAGTAGATCCATTTTAACTCCCTCTTCGCTCTCAATCTCCCCTCTCTTCCTCACTCAGAATACCAATCAACCTAGATGCAATACAATTCCCTCATATATAGTGAGGGGTTTCCTTATGGGGCAAAAAACCCTAAATTAAACATAACTTCTACCTTCAGATCACTCGCATGGAGGGGTGTACAATCTTCCTAGGGTATACATCCGGCTGAAACCTTTGAATAGAGAAGATAATTAGGCTCCACACCCAATAACTTCCCACTTGGAGACTAATTATAGCAACTCCACCGCTGCTTCATTTGTTAGAGAATGACTCCACTTTGGACCTAGTTGTTTCTCATCTTCTTCATCATACTTGAAGAACAACTGAAACTGAGCAGATTCTCAGTTTCTCCTTGGTTACAACTTTTGTTAGAATATCTGGAGGATTCTGGCTAGTGTGTATCTTTTCTAGCTTCAACTATCCATCTTCTAATGCTGACTGTATGAAATGGTAGTTGAGCTATATATGTTTAGTATTGGAATGAAATGAAAAGTTCTTTGCAAGATGTATGGCACTTTGGCTGTCACTGTATAACCTGCCCAACTCCTGCTTCTTACCCAATTCATCCAGAAACCTTTGTAACCAAATAATTTCTTTACTAGCCTTTGTAGCAGCAACATACTCTGCTTCTATTTTTGAAAGTGCAACAACACTTTGGATTTTTGAAACCCAACTGATAGCTGTTCCACCTACAGTAAATACATATCCTGTAGTGCTCCTCTTGTTATCTCTATCACCTGCAATATCTGCATCAACATATCCCTATGGAGCAATGTTTGAACCACCAAAGCATAATGCTTGATTTGTGGTACCTCTCAAATACCTGAGAATCCACTTCACCGCCATCCAATGTTCTTTTCCTGGATTGTTCATCTACCTACATACAACTCCCACTACATGTGCAATATCAGGCCTTGTGCAGACCATTGCGTACATTAAGCTTCCAACTGCTGATGCATATGGAACTTTAGAAATATGAGCCATTTCTTCCTGAGTCTTGGGACATGCCTCCTTACTTAATTTGAAATGGCTAGCCAAAGGTATACTAACTGGTTTTGCATTCTGCATATTAAACCTTTTCAACACCTTTTCTATGTACTCACTTTGAGACAATGTTAATTTGCAATTCTTCCTATCTCTAGTTGTTCTCCTACCAAAGATTTGTTTTGCAGCACCCAAGTCCTTCATTGCAAATGAGTTTTCCAATTTCCTTTTTATCACATTTATTTCTTGCATGTTAGAGCCTCCAACAAGCATGTCATCTACACACAATAACAATATAATATAGATGCGATCATTTTTCCTTTCGATATAAACACAATGATCAGAGTGACACCTAGTATAACCTTGTTCAGACATAAACCTGTCAACTTTTAGATACCACTACCTTGGAGCCTGTTTTAACCCATACAAGCTCTTCTTCAACCTGCACACTAGTTTCTCCTTCCCTTTTACCTCATATCCTTGTGGCTGCTGCATATATATCTCTTCCTCCAAATCTCCATGGAGAAATGTTATCTTTACATCTAACGGCTCAAGATGCAAATCTTCAGTTGCTACTAGACTTAGAATAGTTCTGATTGAAGTCATTTTCACAATAGGAGAAAATATCTCATCAAATTCTATACCCTTTTTCTGTGCAAACCCTTTCACCAAAAGTCTAGCTTTATACCTTTTTCTACCTCCATCTTCTTCCTTCAACTTGTAAACCCATTTATTCTGTAATATTGTTTTACCTGTAGACAACCTGATTAAGTCCCAAGTCTGGTTATGTGCTAAGGAGTCCATCTCTTCTTTCATGGCTTGCTCCCACTTCTTCCTGGTTTCTACCTGCACTGCTTCTTCATAACATTATGGTTCACCAGAATCAATCAACAATACATAATATAATGAAGGAGTGTATCATTCATGGGGTCTACTCATATTGGTAGATCTTCTAACACCACTTTCAAGTGTTTGAAGTTCTTGTTGCTATTGTGATTGTTGTTCTGGCTGTTGATCATTATGATTTTCAGGCACCATGACTTTTTCTGTGATCTCGTCAAGCATTGCGTATTCTCTATTTTCTTTTTCCTGTTCCTTTTCCTACAGCTGATCCTTATACAAAACATTTTCATTGAATATGACATCTCTGCTCCTAATGATTTTATGTTTTTCATAATCATAAAAGCAATAACCAAAATCATTAACACCATATCCAATAAAGGTATATTTCTTTGATTTTGCCTCAAGCTTTGTTCTATTTTCTTTGTTAATGTGGACAAAGGCTTCACAAACAAAAGTATTTAAAAAAGAGTAGTTTACCTTTTTACCTACCCATGCCTCCTCTGGAATACCACCATCCAAGGAACTTGAAGGCCCTCTTTTTATTAGATAAATAACAGTATCTACAGAATCTGCCCAAAATTGTAAAGACAATCTTGCATGCAATATCATGCACCTTACACGCTCCATGATTATCTTTCTCATCCTTTCTGACACGCCTTTTTCTTGTGGTGTTCCTAGAACTATCTTCTCACTACGGATTCCATTCTATAAATAGTACCTATCAAACTCTTTGCTACAATATTCACCTCCATTATCTAATCCGAGACACTTCGACCTTTCCTGTCTCATTTTCAACCAAAGCTTTCCATTTCTTGAAAGTATCAAATACATCAGATTTATTTCAAATACAATAAATCCAGGTTTTTATGGTTGCATCATCAATAAAAGTAACATAATAAAAATACCCACCAAGAGATGATACCTGAGTAGGTCCCCATACATTTGTATGCACAAGCTCTAATTTTTCACTCTTCTTTTCTTTCCGAACTCTAAGGAATCTGACTCTCTTCTATTTTCCATAAACACAATTCTCATAGAGTTTTAAATCAGCATGCTTCAAACCTGATAGCAAATTTCTTGAGTGAAGAATCTGCATCCCCTTCTCACTCATGTGCCCAAGCCTATGATGCCACAATATCGTATCTTCTCATGTAGAGGTTAAAGCATTAACATAATTAGAAATACCATTGCATAAATACAATGTACCAACCTTTCCTCCTTTCACTATTACTAGGGATCCTTTAGTGACCTTCTAAGTTTTATTTGTGAAACTAGTTACGCAATCTTCACCTCCCAACTGCCCTATTGAAATCAATTTTTTCTTCAGATCTAGAACATGCCTTACCTCCTTCAATAGCCATTGATTTCCATTTTGCTGTTTTATGAAAATTGTACCCATTCCAATGATTTTGCAGGGTTTATCATCACCCAATCGAACTTGCCCAAACTTGCCTTGAACATAATCATGAAAATGTTTCTTATCAAGTGTGGCATGGAATGAGGACCCTGAATATACCACCCAGGCATAAATAATATTTTCTAGTGAAAGAATCAAAGCACCTTGCAACACATCACCTGTTACATTCGCTTCATGATTAGTTTCTTGTTGCGTGTCTCCTTCCTTTCCGTTCCGAGACTTGCAGTCTTTCTTCAAGTGTCATTTCTTCTCGTGTTTCTAGCACACTATCCCCGATTTGGACTTGGATCTGCCTTTTCTTGACTTACTGCAATATCCAGGGCTCTTTCCTCTTTCCATTTTTCTTCCCCTAGTCTTTGCAGTCAAAGCATACCCCATTGTCTCACCGGAGCTTTTCCGTCGCATTTCCTCGCTAAGGATTGCATAGACAACATCATCAAACTTTAAAGTACTAGTTTGAGAGATAGAGTTACTAATGCCCGTAACTAAACCATTCCAACTTTCTGGCAATGAGTATAGAAATAACAAAGCCCTAACTTCATCATCAAGAGTGACCCCTATAGAACTTAATTGACTTGTAACTCTATTAAAATCACTTAAATGATCATCAATAGATCCACCCTCTGACATATTCATATTAAATAAACACTTCATAAGAAATACCTTATTTGAGGCCCAGGGTTTCTCATATAGTTTCGCCAATGTTGACATTAAAACATCAATTTTCGTTTCCTTTGAAATATTAAACGCTCCCGACGCTGCGAGGCACAGCCGTATTGTTCCAAGTGCCTTTCTGTTGAGGATATTCCATTCTCTGTCTCTCATACTCATCACCTGCTTTGCCTTTCCGCTCAATGGTAGGTACAAATCTCTCTGATACAGATAATCTCCCATTTGCATCTTCCACAGCTGATAGTTTTGGCCATTGAATTTTTCAACCCTAAACCAACCATCTTCTACTGTTGCTCCCACTTGAACTAGGAACCCTTCTCTCTTGCGAGTTTATCAACCAAATAGACCTTTGGATTTGATACGAGTTGTTAGAAAATTATATATTATAGAGAAATGGAATACATAAAATATTGCAGAAATATAAACATAGAAAACACATAAAACAAGAGAGACACAGATATACGTTATTCATCCAGTTTGGGCTACATCCATAGAGAAATGACCAGCCCTTCTTTTATTATATTATCCAGCAAACTGAAGAGATACAACCTATAGTTGATCTGCTGTAACTCCCTCTTTGCTCTCAATCTCCTCTCTCTTCCTCACTCAGAAAATCAATCAACCTAGACACAATATAATTCCCTCATATATAGTGAGGGGTTGCCTTCTAGGACAAAAAACCCTAAATTAAACATAACTTCTACCATCAGATCATCCACCTAATGAACAACCTAGATTGACTAGAAATTACTAGACATTTACAAGTCCCAGCCGGGGGGAATCGGCCCCCCTGAACCCCCGCGTGGAGGGGTGTACAATCTTCCTGGGGTATACATCTAGCTGAAACCTTTGAATACAGAAGATAATCAGGCTCCACACCCAACACAATTCCTTGGAAGGATGTATTAGCGGGCAGTGTACTTGATTTCCTTTTATGGACCATTGACCCATCGTTAGTTATCATGCTTCCTCTCCTCATAATCATCACACACTCTCCCACAATTTTACATGACCGCCACTTTAACTCATTCCTTTTTGATGTGATGGTGCCATGTGTCAGATTAACTGGGAGTTTACATTTTATTTTTGAGCTGAGGGTGGCCAAGTTAACTGGGCACATTTAGCTTATAAAGTCGACTTATTTCATTTTCCTACACTTTTACTATATCGTACCTAGGGAAGAAATCAGATGAGGTGACATATCTGTGCCATCCTTTTCTTGGTTGATGCATGCTAGAGGATGGCTTTGTTGTGCTTTTTTTCAAGTAAGTGATTTTGCTTTGATCTTTCTTTGTATGTTTCTTCCCATTGATGTGGTTCTCCTCTTTGTTGTTGTGTGCATCTCCTTGGTCTTGTTGTTCTTGCAACTAATATTCTAGATGGGAGTCACAGTGTTTGCAGGGGTGTTGGAGCTCCTTGTTTTCCTTGGTGCTGAAGGAGAGTGCATGGAGAGTTGTCACTGTGAGAGCAGAAGCTGCTACAAGGCTTCTTGTGGTTACTACAAGAAACATGTAGCTTCCTCTTTCATCATATTTTTTCTATCTTTTTTCTTGGAGGAGGAATAGCTAGTGATGTAGGAGTGGAAGGGATGGAAATGGGGGAGATGGAGTGGTAGGTGAGTGAAGCCAATGATGGTATGACCCTTACACTTTTATATTTCTTTTGTATATATATTTTTTTCTTTTGAGTGGTTTTTGATGGACACATAGGGCGGTATGGTCATGAGTTGGTGTTGGGTGAGAGGTGGTGAGGTGTATGGTCACCTCTTTCAACCAAGAATAGGCATGCATCATAATTTCTCAACCCGAAATACATTCTTGTAGAGTTTCAGGACATCCTATAGTACTACAGGAAACTCCTGTAGTAACTACAGGAAATCATATAGAAGTCAGAAAATTGCCTGCACACTGGTTTTTGATGCTTGGAAATGAGGATGGATGATGGAGACATGGTAGGGATGGGAGATATGAAGCAAATGAAGGAAGAATGAGGTGTTTCTTGGCTTGCTTTCCTTTGAACTTGGTGTCCTCTATTGCCTTCAAAAAGCTGCAAAAGACCACAAATTTTTATTAGTGGGCAGGTTTAAAGTCCCTACCATCTTATTTTGTTTATTTTTTTTCCTTTTTTTGTTTTTTTAAAGGAACACAAGTCGCATAAAACGCGGTTTCCACCTAGGTCCCTTATTTTTTTTCATTTTTTTCCAAAAATCAAACATTCTTCAAGAATTTGGTGATCTAGAAGGTGAGACACTTACAAGCACATTCACTTCCTTACTGATGGTACTAATTAACTCTTCCCTTGACATAGGTCTTTTATACGCTTTCAATCTATATCCATTGACCATCAAGGGGATACCTACTTCATCAATTGTCCTTACTTTCACAGCCCCATTCTCATGGCACTTCTTTATTAGATACGGGCCTAGCCACCTAGTCATCAATTTTCCTTTCAAGTCCTTGAACCTGGAGCCATATAGTAGAACCCAATCACCTTCTTGAAAAACTTTGTCTTTGATGTCTTTTTCATGCCAAACCTTTCTTTGTACTTGATTCAGCTCTGTGTGTGGGAGGGATTTCACCCTGAATTCATCTAAACCATTGAGTCAGAGTAGCCTCTCTTATTGTGCCCTTGTAACATCCAAATCCAACTGTGCTTCCATTCTCAAAGTGTTGTACTCAAACTCAATGGAGAGTAGATCCTTCTTCCTGTAGACCAAATCATAAGGGGTGAAGCAAATGGTTGTCTTCTAGGTTGTATTATAGGCCCAAGTGGCCTCCACTAGTCTGTCAACCCAATCTTTTCTGCTGCTTCTCACAACCTTTGTGAGAATTCTTTCTAATGCTCTGTTCGTAAACTCTACTTGTCCATTGGCTTGACGATGGTAAGAAGTTTAATTCCTATGATTGATCTTATGATGACTCAAGATATTCTCAATCAGGTGTGAGGTGAATTGAGTGCCTTGATTGGTGACTAGCTCTCTAGGGTGCCTAAACTTGTAAAACATATTCTCCCTTAAGAAGTCAACCACTTTCTCTTCTATTGATACCTTGACAACCTTAGTTTCAGCCCACTTTGTCAAGTAATCAGTGCACATAATTATGTACTTTTTCTGCCTTGATGGTGGATCAATGGGACCAATGAAATCCATGCCCCATTTTTCAAATGGCTCAAGAGTCACTTGAGGTTGTAAAGGAATTTCATCCCTCAGAGTAGGTTTCCCCATTCTTTGGCACTAGTCACATTGACTGGTATATCTTCTTGCATCTTGGTGGAGAGTGGGCCAATAGTAGCTAGCTTGTAGTACCTTGAAGGTTGTCCTCTTATCTGCAAAGTGACCTCCATAAGGCCCATCATGATAGGCCAAAATGGTCTCAAAAATTCCTCCCTCGTGATACATCTCCTCAGAATTTGATCTAGGCCTAGCTTGAAGAGATTGCCCCCAATCCAAGTGGATGGTGTGCTCTTTCTTATGATTCTCCTCTTTTCCTTGGAGGATAGATTTGGAGGGAGCTATCCTGCCACTAAGTAGCTGGCTATGTCAGCAAATAATGGAGAGGGAACTGAAATAGCAAATAAATTCTTATCTGGCAGCTGATCATCAACCATTCCTTCCTCACCCACGGGTAAAGCAAGTTTGGACAAAGAATTTGTGACTACATTTTCTTTACCAAGCTTATCAATGATAGTGAGATCAAATTGTTGTAACAAAAGAAACAATCTAATAATTCTGGCATTCAAATCAGGCTTGTTCATCAAATATTTATTAGTAAAATGGTGAGTATGTACAAAGATCTGGTAACCAGTGATGTAATGTATAAATTTATTCAAGGAATGGACAAAAACTAGGATTTCTTTTTTAGTCACAGTTGTTGGGTGCAGGAATTTCACTTAAGCAAGCTCCTTCAACACTTAAATATCAACCCAGTGGTTTCGTGAACTTAGAGACGAAGCATAGGTAATTCCAGAAGTGGTATGAACTTTTCCTATTCCTACTCTTACCTCTCAATTGAAACTTTGCAGAATTAAATAGAAAAAAATCTCAAAGGCAATTATCACCAAGGTAATTCTAGTGCTGGAATGTAAAAGAATGCGCAAAGAAACCAAACATAGGAACTTTCACACTACTTTAAACTATTTTAATCTCTAAAGTGGAACTCTATGTCTATCCTCAGTATAGGTGTTGGCAGTTGAACAAGTGGGCCCTTGAAAATATCTACTTTATCAAAGATTTTCCTTATCACACCAAGTGGTCGTTCATGTACTCTTCCAATCTCCTTGCACTAGTGTAGGTATAGAACTTATGTGAGAATTATAACTTGTACTTCTACTGAAGACTTATATTTTTTGTAGGGGATCTAAGCCTCAAGACTTGTAGCATTTCTTTTCATGTAGCAAGACACCAATCCTTGTACCATAACAGAGTTTCCTACACCAAATATTCCAACTTGCTTTTGGGAAGATAAAAGAGCATGTTAACTATGAAAGGAATTGCAAGTGCAAGTAGAATCTAAAATAATCTTGCACACGAAAAGAATGCTTTAATGGAATGAATCTTACAAATACAAATAAACTCTTACGATAAAAGCAATCTTTGAAAGTAAAGAAAAATTTCTTCAGTGAAAGGAGTTTTGCATGTAAACAAATATAACTCGAAATGGTTCGCTGTAATATTCTAGATTACTTCTAGTCTTTTTCCTTAAATCGTGAAGTGCAAATACAAATTGAGATATGAAACAACATTCTCTTCTATTTCCTGAAGTTAGCATTAATATTTAAGGATTCAACTTTTAGTATTAGAGACAAACACTTGCTTTGCAAAAATAGATTAAATCATGTAAAAGGAAAAGAATGAAACATTCGTTGTAAACGAACTAGTAAACCAGAGTGCAAGATCCTGCATGCATTAGTGCAGGAAGGATCTCATCTGCATGATCCAAGCGAAACCAAACCAACAAAGGAATTATATGAAATGATTTAATTTAACTTCCACACAATAAATTTGTTCATACTTGACTATTTAATGAAATAAAACAGAATTCATAGGCAAGCACAAAATTCGAGATTCAAATCACACTACTTAAAATGAATAAAGTTAACAAACCCTTTAAGATAACAAGCAAGAGGGTAAACGAGCTAGGTTGGCTGGGCCCTAGCGAACTAGCTTGTTCCCCGTTTTAGGAAATGAAAACCTTCAGCACGTTATCGATACATCAATGAAGAATTACACACAGAATGAAAAATCCATGGCACAACTCCTTGTATTAATTTCGATTACCAAATTTACATGAGAGTTCAAGTCCAGCCCGGAATGAGGGAGACAACGAAATTACAAATAAACCAAAAATTACAATGATCTGTTATTGCTATCTCTTGCTAGCTAGTTCTATCTGAAATCTAAATTTTATACAACACTTCGATCTGTGGCATCAACCAAAAATTGTAGTCATTCCAAATCAAGCCTCTCGGCTGAAACAAAGATAACAAACAAAATTAAGACTTAAGTTGATTGCTATAATAAAGTGTGAAATATTTGGAGTTGTAGACTGATCTTCAGCCATATCCTTGATTGTCCTCCACTTTAATTTCAACTCTGGATAACCACAACTGAATTGGATGACGTTGACCAAGATGCCCACGTGGAGTGATCAACTATTACAAAGATCATAGAATGGATAGTTTCTCGGGGTGCAGGAATCTTCCTGCACTATATCAAGCTAGCGTAACGATTAATACTTTAGCTTTATCAAATACTTTAGGAAAGTAAATATAAGTTACATGAAATATTTAAAGGCATGAAATCTACTTAAAATGATTAATTAAGCACTTGATAAACCTTAAACATGAAATATGAAGTTTATGTAGGAATAGACAATATTCTTGGACTAGTGTAGGAATGAGGATGTTTATGTAGAAAAACAGAGGTTAATGGTTGTGGTTTTGTGATAGGAAGGGGATAAAAATGGGGAATTTTGGCCTACTAACATCCTCCCATACGTAAGCTATTGTGTGTACTCACACAACCTTTACTTGCTATAAAAATCTTTAATGTAGGAAGTCATATTTTAATCCTGCACCTGGATATTTATTCCTGCATTCAATACCTTCGTCTTCTTTCCTCGATTTTTCTTAAGTTGTTTAGTCACCTTCTTGAGGTTCTTGTAGAATTTAGAAGCCCGAAACTTCCATATCTTCACTTGTCATTTTTGCGCTTTGACCTCTTTTGCTAACTCTATCTTGCCTTATTTCTGCCAAGTCTACTCCTTCATGACCTAGTTTAGTGCTTCCAAGTCATGAATTTGTTGCTCGAGCTATACTATACATTTATTCAGATATAGGGTAGAGGTCTTTATTTCCAACTCATCTGGTGTGAGCACTTTCTCTGCAACTGATTCGAAACATGTACTGTCGTTGCCAAGATCAAAGTCATCTTGGCCATCTAGCATCTACATCATAATATCAGAAAGGGCTTTAGTGCCAGGGGCTTCTATGTCACCCAGCGTTTCATCCTCCTATATCCTCCTGTGCCTTTAACTCATTAGGAGTTTTAATTCCCTATACATCGAACTCAGCAGGGGCTTCATTACCCTATTCATTCACCTCGTCAGGGGTTTCACTACCTTGTTCCTTCAAATCATCAGGGTCTTTAGTACCCTATTCCTTCAATTTGTGAGGGGATTCAGTACCCTATTCATCAATATTATCAAGAGCTTCAGTACCTTGTTCATCAAAATTATCGAGGGCTTCTTGGTGCTATGCCTCGTCATCTAATTGACCTTCTCCCGGGATTTTACTTGCACTTGCTGCCATTCTTTTCTTCTTCAATTTATGAACAAAGGGTGACAAGAGTATGTCATCTTCCTTTTCTACATATTTTTCATTCCCCACTATGTGGGCTACTGCATCTGCAAGAACTAAGAGGTTATGATCTCTAGGTGAAACCTGGGGTGTCTCATCAATCAAGATCGGGGAGCTTGACTGAGTGCAACTTGTCCCCAAAGAGATAGTCCTTCTCCTCGTCGAGGTCCTGGTCGTTCTTCTTTTCACTAAGCATGGGGTTTCTTTAGCAGTTTTCTTCCCTACTTGTGTTGTTTTGTCTTTAATTTTCGTCTTAGCTTTCCTCTTCTCCCCTGCACGCTTTCTAGTTGACTTCCTTGCACGTCTCTCCAGAAATTATTTCAAGAATGTCTCCCAGGTTACTCCCTTAGCCTCCAACTCTTTCTTGACTAGGATTGCAATGAACCTGTGATGGTATAGTTTATCTGCAACCCAACTGGCACTCCTATTCCGCACTCCTTTTGCCATTTTCTCTAGACTTTGGAGTAGGTAATAAGAAAATTGATGTGTTTCCCTGATTCAAAATGAAGCAACAACTTGATATGATACACGAACATTAATGTATAATGTCTTTCGTAGATCAAAAAATTTTGTAATATATACAGGAGGTGTCGCCATTTTTCGAGCATGGTGCTCTAGGCAAGCCCTTTTTTCTAATCGACCTTCAACTTTCGATCAACCACAAATTGGCACCATCCTTTCCTTTCGATCCTCTCCTTCTTGAATCATTTTTTACCAATGGTTGACAAGCCTGTAGCTTGCGCTATAGATTCCTTCGTGACTTCAAATTCTAGTGAGCCTACTTTAGCTTGACCCTCCTCAAACATCCTTGCAAATTCCAAAGCCATCACCATATCAAACCCATCAAATTTCTGCAAAAATGGGAGAAATCCTGATTCTTGCAATAATGAAAGACTCCCTCGATACTCAACCATTTCCTCTATCTCCCTCACAAATGATGGTTCATGTCTCATGGGCACCATATCTGTGTTGAATTCACATCAATTCTTTGTCACAGCTTTAGAAAAATTTCACACTACAGAGTGCAAGGGAGCTACTGAGAATTTTATGATGGAGATCCGGCCATTCCACTATTTTTTTAATCGCTCCCATCCAATCACATTCAATCATTATTATTCCCTCTTCGGGATGGATGCACACGTATCAATCTGCTAAGGAAAGCAATGATAATTGGAGGATGCTCAAATTTTTTCGGTGGCAGTGTAATGGTGGTGGGGGATCAAATTATGAGGTGAGATGAGCGAGTGCATGAAGGAGGATCTTTTCAATGGAGGTAAGTGTAGGATTTCAGGTGGGTATGTACTATCCCTGGTTGCTTCATAATTCACATAAGGTGTACTTCGATACTCATTAAAAATATTAGACTTCATAACCTAAAATATCTTGCACTTTTAAATGATTTCTACCTAAGTTAGTAAATGATAAAAAAAAAGAGTTTAAACCAAAATTTAAGTAATACAATGCTATGATCTGTCATTGTGGTAGTTATTCATCTACAGAAAAAATTGTAAATTTCTCAATAACATCATGCTTTTATACTACGTTCAATCAATTTTTTGCTCTATGTTTGCATGCCTGCACTAGTCATGCTTGGATTGGTTCCGCTTGCACTGCAATGTGCCTGCAATGAGCCTGCTTGCACTGCAGTGTGCTGGCACCTGCCTGCACTAATCATGCGTGTTCCTACACCAGGGATTTTTGTAGCATCGAAGGAACAGGGGATAATAATAAAAGTTTTTGATAGAAATTAGTTCTTTGGTTCGACTTTGAAAATTTCCTAAACATACAAGAGGAGTTTTATTCACCATTCTTTGGTGCTTCATGAGAATGCATTCTGATCTGACTATATCAAATCCTATAATCGATCCATGAGGGAACAAAGAAGTGGGAAGGGGTAATTTTTAGAATGCGAATGAATTTCATAACAGGGATTCCAACAATGATACTACCAACGAGGATAAATGAGAATGGGATGTGGGAAAAAATTCAAGGGAGAAAAGAGGGATTTCATGTAATTGGATAGGGAAAAAAAATTTTAGAAGGAAAAGGAGGGTGATTCATTATGGGATTCAAAAAAGAAAAATAGTGGGAATAACGAAATGGGAAAATAAAAGAAAGACAAAATTTTACCTTCAAGGTCTACATGCACTGGTGCTACTAAAGTAATTGCAGCGGGAATTAAGCATTTACTTGGATAATAATTTCCATGATAGTTACCCCAAACTTAGCTAAGGGTTGGGTTCCTTGAAACTGCTTCTTCTTGGTGGTAGCCAGCATATCTAAAAAATCAAGTAACATTCCCTTTTTATTGAAATTTTGATCTCCCTGCCAGCGTGCCGGTTTTCAGGTTGATCCTTCTACAACCATCTCACTCAACTGATTTTCATAACTACAAGAAAAAATTTATACTTTTCATTATTTTTTTTTCATTTTTTTTTCTTTTATTATTATTTTTTTTAATGAGGAAAAGAAAGAATCAAATCTTCAACAAGTTGGTGTTGTCACCAACCAACACCTTTTCAGATTGTTGTAGGACTTACTACGTAAAATATCCTTTAGTAAGGGCTTGAAAATACACCTTCAATCTATGCCCATTTACTAGGAACACAAAATTTTGTCCATCAATAGTTTTAATTTCTACCACTCCATTTTCAAACACTTTGACTATGTCATAATGTCCCCTCTACTAGGCATGGAATTTCCCTTTAAAATATTTGAATCTAGAACCATAAAGGAGTACCTAGTCACCTGGTTGGAATTGCTTCTTCTGGATAGACTTGTCATGCCACTTCTTGCGTTGTTGTTGAACCAAGATGTTCTGCTAAACAACATCCCTTTGAAATTCATATGGCTCATTCAACTATAGAAGACGTTGTTGTGTGCTTCAAAGAGATCTAGCCCCAATTGGACTACAGTCCTGAAAATTTTGATCTAGAATTCTATCGGCAAGAGGACTTGTTTCCCGTACACCAGCTCATATGGTGTGTGTCCTCTGATGTTCCTCCAAGTGGTTCGGTATGCCCATAAGATTCTGGTAATTTTTCAACCCAATCCTTTTTTTGAATATTTACTGTCTTTGTGAGGATGAACTCAATTACCTTATCTGTGGACTCCACCTGACCATTTGCTTGCAAGTGATACAATGTAGATTTCTCGTGCCGAATTTTGTAGTGCTCCAACACACCGTATACCAGATTAGAAATAAACTGCAATCCATTGTCAGAAACAATTTCTCTAGACACACAAAATATAGTAAATATTTCAGTAAAAAGAAAATCAACAAAAACTCATTCAGTATCAAAAGAAACAACTTTAGCTTCTACCCATTTTGTAACGAAATCTATACAAACAAAAATATGCTTTTCATTTAATGATGACAGGTTAATTAGTGCTACAAAATCAATGGCCCATTTTTCAAAAGGCTCAATAATAACATGAGGACATAAAGGCATTTCATTGGTTTGATTAGGTTGGCCAAATTGTTGACAACTGTCACATCGCTTGACATACTGTTTGGCATCCTTAAAAAAGGAGGTTCAAAAATAGCCAGCTCGTAAGACTTTATATTCAGTCTGCTTATTAGCGAAGGGACCCCCACAAGGTTCATCATGGGCAGATTTTGAAATATCAAACAATTCTTCCTCTATTACACATCTACGGATAATAAGATCTACTCCAGTGTAAAAGAAGTCTCCTTGGATTCAGGAATATGTAGTGCTTTTCTGTATGATATTCTGCTTTTCATGAGCGGATAAGTGTGGTCATAATTTTCCAGTGACTAAATAGTTAGCTATGTTAGCAAACCATGGGGATTTCATTGACACAATGAAAAGATGCTCGTCAGGAAAATCGTCATCAATAGGAATTGCTTCACCGGTATTATTTAATATTGAAAGATAATCTGCTACTACATTAGATTTTCTCGGTCTATCAGTAATCGCAATATTAAATTCCTACAATGATAATAACCACCTAGTCACTCTACTGCTAGTTAATTTCTAGTTAATGGTTTATTCATCAAATATCTTATTGCGGAATGGTCAGTATGGACAAAGACTTCGTACCCTGTAATATAATGTCTGAATTTATTAATTGAAAAAATTACAGCTGAAAACTCTTTGTCAGTAACCATATAATTTAGTTTAGTGGGTGACATGTTTTTACTAATGAAATAAATAGCATAATATTGTTTGTTTTCTTCTTGTCCTAAAGCTGTGCCAATATTAGTATCTAAGTCATCAGAGGAAATATGAAATGGCAGGGACCTGTTTAGTCCTCTCAAAATTGGTGCATGAACTAGTTTTTCCTTCAATGTCTCAGAGGATTGTTGGAGAGCTGTGGACCAAGAAAATTCACTATCTTTAGCCCAAAGTGGAAAAGTGGGGGTAGCTATCCTTGAGAAATTCTCAATGAATCTCCTATAGTAGCCCTCATGTCCTAAGAAACCTCTCACTTCCCTTTGAGTTTTGGGTAAGGAAGACTCAAAATAGTTTCTATTTTTGCAGGGTCAACCTAGATACCTTTGTCAGAAATAAGATGGCCAAGAACCACTCATGCCTTGCACATCAATCTACATTTTTTGTCACTCAAGGCGAGATGAGTTTCTTGGTAGCGAAGAAGTACCTTTTCTAGATTTTTTAGGGCTTCCTGAAATGAATCACCAAACAAATAAAATTCATCCATGTAGATTTCCACACACTCAAGGTCAACAAAAACGGCCAAGACTGCCCTTTGAAAGGTATTCGGGGCATTACATATCCCAAATGGAAGAACTCGATAAGAAAATGTACCCCACAGACATGTAAAAGTGGTTTTGTCTTGATCCTCGGGTGCAATCTGTATCTGTTTATAACAGCTAAAGCCATTTGGAAAAGAAAAGTACTTCTTACCAGCAAGGGTATTGAGTACCTAGTCGATGAAAGGAAGGGGGAAGTAGTCTTTGAGAGTAGCTTTGTTCAATTATCTATAGTCAATACAAATGCACCATCTCCCATCTCTTTTTGGGACTAATGCCAATGGAGAGATCCTCTGGTTGTCAGAAATGGGATAGATAAAATCAACATCTAAGAGTTTTTGCAATTCTTCCTTTACAACATATCTTAGAGCTAGGTTCATACGCCTTTAAGTTTGCCAGACATGTCGAGCTCTATCCTGAATATAGATATGGTGGGTACAAGTTTCAGGAGGGATGCCTTTCATATCTTCATAGCCCCATGCAAAGGCATCAATATGGTTTCGCAACAAATTCACAAGCTGCTCTTGTTGGGATGAATCCAATTCTGAACTGATATGCAAGGATTCACCTGGAATAATCTTAACAAGAGTGGTATCAGGCTGAACAATAGACAGAGGTGTTGGTAGATATGGTGGCGAGGGAGGTAGAGGGTCATAACTTTCTTGAAAATCTAGACTAGAAATCTGACTTAATGACTCGAAATTGGGCATGGTGTCTAGATTGTTCAAGAATTCTTGAATCTCATCCTCCTGCGAGAACTCAACATTTTGATGTATCAAGGAAACATAATGAGTCTCCTCATCACTACTTTAGTCTAACCATAAAGTGTCTCAGAGCTCCTGAATGGATCTAGCGAGTGGATATAAGGTGACCTTCTTCCTAGAATCTGCATGGGAAATATACATGTCACCAGAATGACATCCAAATTAAGCATTAGCCATAGCATGCCATGGTTGTCCCAAGATCAAGGGATGTCCTCCCATAGGATTCTTTGGCTAAAGCATAATGAAGTTTGTGGGGTATTCCCAAGAGTCTAAAGAAACAACCACATCATCCAACACCCCTTCTGGCTTGATTTTGGATCTGTCTACTAGTTCAAGCAAAGTGGGAGTAGGACGAATATGGACCAATCCAAGTTGATCCATGGTTTTCTTGGTCATAACATTAATGGCTGCTCCTAGGTATATAAGTACATTGGAGAAAAGGACATCACCTATCTGAACAAAGGAAAGAGGTTTTCTAGGGTTGGTATATTTCTCCATGTGCATACACCCCGTCATTAACTCTCTTACTTTATCAACAAATTGAATAGCTTGAGGTTCTAATCTTGTCCTTGCTGGCTTCTTGAGACAAAGTTCCCTAATGATTTTTGCGAAAATGGGGATCTCATTAATAGCTTGGAGCAAAGGTACCTTTATGAAAAGGTTCCTAAGCTCATAAGCCAGGCTAGACTCAAAAATCGGGTCATTCTTCTCCACAACTAACCTCTTTGGATAAGGAGGTCGGTTGGAATAAGATGGAAAAGGATCAGAAGGTACAGGGATAGGCTCGATGGTTTCATCTTTTTCATAATGGTTAGGAGTTTCCTCCTCACCTTTATCATTGATAATCATCATAGGCTGCTTTTGATTTTCAGAGGTTACTATCTTCCCTGATCTCAATTTGAGGTCATTGAATCCAACTGGCATGGATTGATATCTCGATGAAGAAAGTGGGTTCATAGAATAGATGATTTGTACTGCTTTGTTATTGGGGTTGGGTAAAGGTTGGGCAGGCAGCTGAGGAGGTTGAAATGGTGGAGGTAAAGGCAATGGTGGCATTGGCTGACTCAGCTGAGGTAATGATGGTTGTGGCATTGGGTAAGGTACATATGTAGGAGGATATGACTTCATAGGTGTAGGATAGGAATGGTGTGAATGGTTTTTCCCTCTCCATTGTTGTTGCCATGATTGGGAGGGTTGTTCATAATGATATTGGTTCCCATGCTACCAATGTTGAGAGTGACTAGTGTTAGGATAAGAATATGACGTGCATTATAACCAAAAAAAATGGTGGAGGTTCAGGAGCCATACCTGGACTTACCTGAGGCCAGTTTCTTTGTGCTCCCATAGCATGTAATGATTCAGCTTCAGGTTGTCCTCTTTCAAGCACATATTTCAGCCAAGGTATGGATGGACATTTTTCCGTGGCATGGTTATCTGTACAAATTGCACATTTATTAGTTTCTTTAATATCGAGAACACATTCTCTTAAAAGATGCTTTCTTCCACATTTTGCATAGAAAATAGACAATGACTCTTGTTCCTCTACAATTTTTTGTTGAAACTTCAAAGAATCTATTTGTTTACTAACAGTATTCATTATTTCAATTTTCATATTGTCCATTTTGTTTTCTAATCCAATAATCATAGCATTAGTAGATTCGGTTCTCTTATTTATATTTCAAATTCATCTACCAGATCTATATTGGTTCCTCGAGAATTTCCTGCACAAGTAGCAGATTTGATCAAAATATTTTTGAGCAATACCCCCTTGTCCTAATAGGTTTAGATTATTCTTAGCATCATCAGTAAGCCCCCATAAGAATAAGTTTCTAATTGTACTTAGATCAAATTTTTTCTTTAACCTTTGGAGGATGTATATGAGTCTCTCCAAGTAGTCCTCTATAGTCTCCTCATCATTTTGCACAATAGTAAAGATATCATCTTGAAGATCTCTAGTTTTACAATATTCCTGATATTTTGACAAGAACACTCTCTTCATTTGTTCCCAAGAAGATATAGTGCTTCCTCCTAGTCCCATGAACCAGCGAAGTGTTGCATCCTTGAGAGTTGCGGGAAGCAACTTTAACTTCTGGGCATCAAATGAATAATCATAACTTCTACATAAAATATCAAACTCAAATACGAAAGTGTCCGGGTATTCATCTACCTTACCATAGAAATGAGGAAGAGATGATGGCGAAATATTTTTCGTTTGTACTTGTGTATCAGGATCCTCAATTGGTAATCCAAAAGTGGACCATTCCTCATTTACCTGATTTTCACCAGTTCCTTCTGCATGGTCTTCCTAATCTGCCATGGTTATTCTTCCATGTGAACCACTCTCAATAGGTTGAGAAGGCTAATTATGGTTTCCAATATTCCCCTTCTTCGCCTTTGTCGGTTGTGTCACACCTGGACCACTATTACCGGGGCCAAAATAGATTGTTCCTACATGATGAGTCTGGGTTTGTTTGGACTTCCTACCTACAAAAGAAGGCCCAATATGAGATTTGGTTTCATATTTATTAGTATTTCCTTGTGTTATAGACATTTTTGTGCCTTACAGCTCTAAGCATGAAATGTCCATAAACCAAGGGATCTTAAGTCCCTAAAAGTGTTGTTCTGACCCCTAAAGGAACAAGGTCAACAAATTACAGCTTCTCCCAGAAGTTCTCCACCAGAAACTGCTCAGAATCAGTCAAATCGGGATCATTTCAGCTGCTCCACTAGCTAGATGCGTTGCATAGCACCCAAGTACACTAGCTAGGTGCGTTGCAACGCACCTAAATGCACTACCAGGGTTCGTTGAGCGGGAAATGACAAATGGCAGTGTCATTCCGCGAGTTGGACAGACAATGGAAGCTTCCAGAATCTTCCCCAATGACACTTGCCTCACTGAGTTCGACCAAGGATGAGTAAGAGGCTCTCAGTCTCCAAGTGGAAACAAGAACTGACAGAGAGAGGCCACTAGTCAAATCATAAGCTGACTCATCCTCTTTGCATACATCTATATATGGATCCCTCATCCCAGAGATCCAGAGGCTGGAATTTTGTACATTGCAGAGAGTTGTTGTTGGTTTTGAGATAGATATCAGAGTATTGGGTGATTTATGCTTTGTTGGAGGTGAAGAGGGGACTCCTTTGCTGGCAGGTTGATGCTGGATCAGGAATCATCGGTTGTAACTCCTCCTGGATCTTCTTGTTATATCAATAAAACTATTTGAGTTTCTCCTGCATGCTTGTGTATCATTGATGTTTGTTACATTTGTATGTTTAGCTTAAATCTGATCCTAAGCTATTTATGAATATAAATCCATGTCTTTGTGTAGTTTTCTTCTTCTGTGATCTTACAGGAACTTGGTGAAGCTGGGCAAGTAAGGGAGCAGGTAGCTGGAAGCTGTCAAAGAGGAGAGAGATTGGATCAAAGGACTAGCGCAAGACACAGGTTTTCATCCTATTCTTCTTCGTTTATAGTTCATAAAGAAGAATACGAAAGTAGTTTTCTCTGTTTGTTTATAAGGTCACTGTCACACCTTAGTGGGATAGGGTAATTCTGAGTAGACACTTTTCCCGTTAACAAAATGGCGACTCCGCTGGGGAGGAAGTTTAGTTAGTTTGTTTGTGTTTCTCTTGTTGTTTGTTTCATAAACTTAGAAGTAGCAATCGAACTGCATTTGCCATTAACAAATGCAAAGTAGACATCTGCTACTTCAATCCATTCACTGGATCTGTTTATGATCTGAATAGCTGATTCACAAATGATCTGATTGCCCTTTGTGATAGCTCTTAGACCTCCTTTAAATCTACCCTCTGATTGTGCATTACTGATTGCTTTTACTCGGCCAAAAACCATAGATTAAACTGCAAACCGTGACCCAGAACCCAGATAGAATTCTCATTTCTGCCCCAGCGCAGGCTCTGTGAAGAGATTCTGCATTTCAACGCAGTTCCCGAGAGGGCTACCTGCGCTGCAATCCAGTTTCTCTGTGTAACAGGTGCGCTAATCAGCCTAGCCTTGTGCAGCTAAGGTTCTTTGCTTCATTTTTTCAGTTTTGTCTCTGATTTTTGTAGCCTGTGATCAGTGTATGTGTCTGTTTAAAAACCCCTTTTCTTTGCCTTAATTCCACCTCCTTTGTACAAAAAGACTGTAGATGTTTTTGTGTGTTTGTTACATCATTTACAGTTTTCCATTGAAAAAGTAGAATAGTCATACTGTCGTCCTTTGATTTAGATCTGTCGTAAGTATCGATTTTGATCTTAGGAGAAAGTTTATTTGCTGTTGACAGTCGATTATGCTTTTACTTTTGCCTTTGGTTTGAATTTGTGACTTTCTAGTGTCGAAACGAGTATTTATTTCAAAATCATAAAGTGTCGTAATCATCTCTACCTTTTGATTTCGAAAAGAAGCTTGTTTGTGTTTGTCACTTGAAAGGAAATTCAGATTTGTACATCAACTTTCTTTTTAGGCATCAATATTAAGAAAGTGAAAAACAAATACATGCACATGTGCATTTGCATATTGATATTCTATTTGGCTTGATTTAGGAAAAGTGCATTTACAGTGTGCTCTTTGCTCTTTGAGAAAAGATTGTGTCTTTCTTTTCCCCTTGTAGCTAGGATTTTCATTGCTGAAAAGAGATAAAAGTTTGCTTATCATCTTTAGATTGCATTTTAGGAATTACATCTACATCTCGTGGTGAACCCAAAAGGAAAACTTCGTAAGAAAGATCAACTTAAAATAAATTGAATGAATCTAACAACGCTTTGGAACTTAACACACAACATTTAGAGGTCTAGGATAGAGACGTATTCCGGCGTCGTAAAACCTGGTAACTGTTGTCCTCACTGATGGTTGGGTGATTCCTCCACTTTGAGACGATAAGTGCCAGTACGGACTTGTGCTCCCACGTACCGTCGAGTATATATTGGGAGACCCCTATAGGCTTAAAACCTTTTATCCATAGGAAGCCGTGTCGGCCGCCCTACTGATCGCAATGCACCGAACACAGCATTCAGGAAGATTGACTGCCGTACCGTAAAAAGTATTCTGCAGTTTTGCGATTGGTTTGGTACTCCCTCTACCTAGATCTCCAGAGCAGTCCCTTTCGTTCCTTTTTAGACTCCTTAATGGAAAAGGTCCATCTGAGCACTTGTCACTTCAGGCTCATTAAAAATCGAAGGAGACTAGAGTCATCTTTTGTTTTTTCTCGACTCTTAAAAACTGAAAAAACAAGTTGTGTCAAAAGCATCTAAAATTCATTTAATTCGGAAACATACTTCCCCTTTTCATTTTAGTTGATCGATTAATCGGCAATCGTGGAAGAAAGTCAATTGAAACCCCGTCGTTCACGGAGGCTTACAAGTCAGCCGTCTTTGTCTTCGGAATCGAAACCAGTACAGACAAAGCGAACTCGTTTAACCGGCTCAAAATCTCCTATTAAAGTTAGAACAAGTGTTCCAACGACATCAGAGACTCCAGTTACTCCAAACATTTCTGGAATCCTTGCCTCTACAGAAGAAGTTCAACAGCCACAGAAGGACAGTGATACTGATCCTAGTCTGAGAGTAAACACTTGTGTTACCGAACTAGTTCCATCTACAACCGGTTCGGAGAGTCTTGCTCTTCAAACATCTATCGCTGTCGATTCCACACCTTCTTCGGCACCAGAAATATTTTACGGACCTGACGGTCTTCCCCTTCTAGCTGGTCTGATTGCAATTGAAGAAATTGTAGAAGATCCTCAAACAAGTACTCCAACACACTTTGGAGTCGGGATGATCACTCTATATCCTTCTTCATCAGAAGTTAGTCTACCACCAGCGGAAGTTCCTGTAGAATCGCTAGGTAATCTTTTGGATAGACTACAAATGTCTGAACAACCGTCAACATCTAGGACTGTGTCATCTGACACAGCGACAACAGAACTCCCTGCTGTCACTCCGACAATGTTCGCCGGCATACCATCTGTCCCGACTAGCTCTCAACCGCTAGAAGGAGCCCACTCAGGGGCTATTTCGACAGTCTGGTCCGTTCCTGTCTGTTCATCCGGAATAATATTCGGAAACTCTTATGTTGAGTCTCAACAAATTGAACCGTTTGGAGGTCAATTTGGGCAGTCCGGTCCCCAAGGACAAACAATTCCCTTGAGTTCTGGATTACCACCGTATGGGGGGCAGTATGCCCTTTCATTATCCCCTCCAGGAGGATATCCATACGGGAGTTCACAAAAATATTCAGGTTATACTGGAATTACCTCAAGTGGTTGGGTACCTATACTACCTCAACAACCAAGAGTTGTGTATTCGATGCAACAATGTGTACCTATGTCGAATATCCCGACTACACCGGCTATTGTGATGGTATCACAAGTTCAAATGATGCCTGTTGTATGCCAACCTCAGATTTCTCAGGTTGTAATGCAACAACCCCTTGACCCTGTGACTTAACCACAATCGCCAACTAGTGGGGCGACACAGGTCTAGACGGGTACAATTACCCCACACCTTGGTCCAACGGTGAGTATAGCACAACAGCACATGGTTTCTCAACCATGGCTGGTGCAATACCAACAACCACAATTCCAACAAGTATACCAAGGTTCTGAGCAGCAAATCTTTGCGAACAGCGGATAGCCGTACATTCAAAACGGTCAAAATCAACCATTTTACAATGGTCATGTCCACCAACCTTATCAGTCATACCAGCATCAAATGCATTATGCTGGCATGCAAAGACCAACTGCTCAGGCAATCCCATCTTACCCTGGGTATGCTTCACCTAATCTGAATCAGCAGTTACCATTCGTGGCAACTTTAGAGTTACCTGATTTAGACCAGTTAACAAACGATCCAATTGCTTACGCCCCTTGGTGGCCAGCGATTCGACATAAACTTCCATCAGATATTCCTAAATTTAATGGAAATCTGGGTGAAGATCCATCGAATCACATGATGACATTTCATCTATGGTGTTCATCAAACACCCTAAATGATGATTCGATAAGACTTCGCCTCTTTCAAAGGACGTTAACGGGTCCAGCGGCAAAATGGTACATTGAATTGCCTAGAGCTTCGTTCGACAACTTCAGTACCTTAGCCACAACCTTTTTAACCCATTTTCAATTACCAATAAGGTACGAAACGGGAACAGAACTCCTTACCAACTTCAAACAGACAACGGCCACTCACATATCTGATCATATACATGAGTGGCGACGTCGTCGTAGGATGGTAAAAATGTACATTCCTGATCAGCTATTAGCTGAATGGTTTATCAAGTCATTACTACCTTCCATCACGGAAGATGTGGCAAAGGGGGGAGTCATAACGGAAGAGCAAGTTATCGCTCGTGCACAATATCTGGACTTGATCTATACTCAGTCCGACATGCTCTACGACAAAATACCTGACGCCCCTAGACCGAAATTCTCAATTCCTCTTCCTCCTAAATCAAACAATGACTCTCACGCCGGCGATGGTGTGATTGGCACAACAGACACGAAATCAATAAAGGCTACGCCCAAGAAGACCCATAAGATTTCAGGTCAAAATGCAAAATATGAACTTCTTGCTTCGGAAGTAAATGCCGTATCGACAGATAAGGTCAAAGAAACCAAACAACCAGGAAGCAAGAAGAAAGGCAAAGGGAAGAAGAAGAAACAGGATGAGTCATCTCCTGAAAATTCTTCTTCAAACCCTCCTGGAAATAGGAAACCCCCTGCAGGGTGTCATATATGTGATGAGGATCATTGGACGAAAGAGTGTCCATACAAAGCTGAGCTTAAGAAATTCTTTAAAAGTTCGAAAACCTCAGCAGTGTTGACTGATCCGTTTCCAAACCCAGGAACGAATCTGGTTGAAAGTGGAAATGATTCCCCGTCTCAAGTGCTAATGTTGTCGGTTTCAAAACAGCAGAATGATGCTTTGATTTCGACAAGGAACAAAGATTACGGGAATCCGCAGCTGTCGAACAACAAGGATAAAGATCAACCAAGTAGTTTGACAATAACTTCAACATAAGTTGTACCACCCACCATTCCTGAATTGACGATAAAACCGCCGAAGGGAGTAGTACACAAGTCGACATTTAATCCCCGCGTTAGAGCAGCGCAGCATTATAACATAGTGGAAGATTTGGCCCAATCGCCATCCGCTATGTCGACTCTTGATGTACTACAAAATTGCCCATCCCAAAGGCAGGCTTTGTTATCGGCCATTGGTGGGATTGATCCAAAGGATTCCAATCTTGTATCCTTCGATCACAAAGGATACAATCCTCAGTTACCGGCTCAACTAGCTTTCCTTGTTCAAGTGAAAGCCCTCAACAAAATTGTTCATCGAACAATTATTGATGAGGGGGCATCTACATGTATTATGTCGATGAGTTGTTGGAAAACTTTAGGATCTCCAACCTTGTCGCGGTCAGCAACGACATTAAAAGCATTCGACGGAAGGACATATACCCCATATGGTATCCTAAATAACTTGAAAGTTGAACTAGGAGGGAAAACAGTAGAAATAGATGTTGAAGTCATCGATGGGAATCTTGATTACAACATCCTACTAGGAAGACCATGGATATATGCCATGGCAGCTGTTGTGTCAACCTATTTTAGAAAGATTGCATTTCCCTTTCAAGGAGGAATTACAATCGTCGATCAACAAAACTTCCTCCCCAACGGTTCTCAAGTTACAGGAAGCATTCCCATGATCCATGGAAGCCCGCATTCGCTTCAGAATATCGGAGTAGGCCTACTAAAAGATCCTATACTAATGGGAACTTTTGCTCTTCCACCTCCAATCAACCTGGCGGAAGTAGCGTCGGTAGGAACCTGCAACATGATATCTTCCACAAAGATATCAAGAAACGATATCGACATGGATCATGCAGTGGTTTTGCCCCCAAGCCCAATGGAAATATTATAGCAATCAATGTTTCTAGCATGGGAGGCAAACCCAAATCAACGCTCATCAAGCGTTTGGATAGATAGGTCTAGAGAATATGGTACTCCTTCAGATCCTTGGTCGCAAGTGCATGTCACCGACGAAGGAATTCTCCAAGCTATGGTAATTGAAGGAGCACCCTGGAATGATTCCCACCGTCGTTCCATTCTTCCGGATTGTGAAGAAGAGAACTCAAAATGACCTTTATCATCCTTCAGTTTTTGATTTTCTATCAAATACTGTAAATACGATGGATTCCGAGCGAAACTTATTCAACATTGAAGAGACTATAGCCATAAATATCTCGACTAAAACAAATGTTGTAGAGAATATTTATGTTGGCAAATGTTGTTCTCCTTCAGAACTGGAAATATATAACGCTCTTTTTCGCGAATTCAGAGATGTCTTTGCTTGGTCATACAGTGAAATGCCAGGCATCGACTTGAGTATCGTTGAACACGAAATTAAGATGTATCCAGATGTCAAACCAGAACGACAATGGCTAAGGCAGGTGCACCCCAAGAAAGCCGCTGCCATTAAGGCAGAAGTTGAAAAACTTATCCATGCTGGTTTCATCTACCCGGTTCCTCTAACCGATTGGGTATCGAATATTGTCCCTGTTATGAGAAAGCAAGGGACAATTAGAGTGTGCGTCGATTATAGAGATGTAAATCAAGCTTGTCCAAAAGACAACTACCCTACACCCTTCATCGACCAGATAATTGATGAATGCGCCAGATGCGAAATCTTTTCATTTATGGATGGATTCTCTGGGTATAGTCAAATAAATATCCGCCCACAGGACCAGTCAAAGACTGCATTCATTTGTCCGTGGGGCACATTTGCATATCGAAAATTACCCTTTGGATTAAAGAACGCAGGGGCGACGTTTCAGAGGGAAATGAATTATGCCTTCCATGACATCAAAAGCATCGTTCAACCATACCTCGACGACCTTCCAGCTCATTCGCGAAAGCGGACTGATCATCCGCAGCATTTAAGAGCGATATTTCTACATTGCCGACACTACAAGATACGACTCAATCCGCACAAATGTGTATTTTGCGTCAGTTCTGGTCGTTTACTTGGCTTTGTAGTCTCCAAGGATGGGATTCGTCTCGACCCGTGTAAGGTCCAGGCAATCATAAATTTGCCTCCACCTTCAAATTTGCTTCAGATTCAGAAACTCCAAGGGAAAGCAAACTTTCTAAGGAGATTCATTCCAAATTACGCCGAACTTGCTAAAGGTTATACACGTCTTTTGAAAGAGGAGGTACCCTTTGTCTGGGATCAGGTTGCGCAAGCTTCCTTTGATGCTTTAAAAGATTCCCTAATGAAAGCATCATTAATGTATGCCCCCGATTATCAAAGAGATTTTAACCTGTATCTGGCTGCAGTAGATACGACCATCGCAATGGTTTCAGTTCAAGAAGTCGATGGAATTGAACATCCTATATATTATTTAAGTAAGAACTTAAATGATACAGAAAGCAAATATTCTTATGTTGAAAAACTAGCGCTTGCAGCTGTTCAAGCGATACAAAGATTTCGACACTATGTCCTTTTTCGGAAAACTACCATTCTGTCAGATTGCAACCCCATGACTTATATATTGTCGCGACAGTTGCTGGGGGGAAAATATTTAAAATGGATAGCGATCCTTCAAGAGTTTGATCTGGAATTTGTAAAATCCAAGTCAAAGAAAGCTCTAGTTTTTGCAGAACTATTATGCGATCTCCCATCGTCGTCCAATGATGAAACATCCGAAGAATCAATCGTGGATGAGAATTTGTTTTTGATATCTACAAGCAATGAGTGGTATGGAGATATAATAATTTATCTCCAAACCCAAAAATTTAGGCCAAACACCTCACACTCTGAACAAAAACGTATTCGATACCAAGCAAAAGACTACATGATCGTCGGTGATACACTTTACCGTCGTGGTATCGATACAGTTCTGAGAAGGTGCCTCACCCATGAGGAGGCCGAAAAAGCCCTGAATGAGTGTCATTCAGGCGCTTGTGGGGGGCATTAGTCTGGATATGCTACAGCACAAAAAATCTTACGAGCAGGATACTTCTGGCCAACAATGTTCAAAGATTGCATAACCGCAGTCAGAAGTTGCCATGCTTGTCAAATTTTTGATAGCAAAACCAGAAGACCACCCACACCTCTACAGCCAATAGTTGCTGTTGGGCCGTTCGCCAAATGGGGCATCGATTTCATGACATGTAACCCCACCTCGACCGAGGAGCATGGGTATATCATAGTCACAGTTGACTATTTTACCAAATGGGCCAAGGCGATGCCTACATTAGACAATACCAGTGAAACAGCTGCCCTCTTTTTTTTCAATCATGTAGTCGCCAGATTCGGCGTACCACAGGCTATAGTCACAGATCATGGATCGCATTTTCGCAATCACATGATGGTCGAATTAGCTGCCAAACTAGGGTTGTCTCATGACAGCTCTACTCCGTATTATCCGCAAGCCAACGGACAAGTTGAAGCGATCAACAAGGTCCTGAAGCACATGTTGCAAAGGATGATCGGAGTTCACAAAAGAAGGTGGCACCTAATCCTGTACTCAGCCTTGTGGGCTTACCGAACATCGGTAAGGAATGCAACCGGGTTCACACCCTTCCAACTGGTATATGGCCTGGAAGCAGTCTTACCAGTCCAGTGTGAAATCTCGTCTCTCAAACTCGCAATTGATCTCCTCCCTGAAACTTCAGAAGAAGAGGCTCGTTTCTTGGAATTAATCCAATTGGATGAAACCTGTCGTGACGCCGCTTTGGCTAACGAAGCCCATAAGAAACGAGTCAAGGCGCAGTTCGACAAAAATGTCAAACCCTGTGTCTTCTCGGAAGGTGACTTGGTCCTGCTTTACGACCAAGAATCCGATAAATTGGGAGCAGGTAAATTTAAGTCTTTATGGATGGGCCCCTATATTGTTAAACGAGTGTTGGCAAAAGGAGCCTACGAGTTAATGGATTATGACGGAATTCCACTGGCGCAACCTCGTAATGGGTTGTACCTCAAGCGTTACTATGCATAAATAGTAACCAATATGCTTTTGTTATATTTTTGTTTTCGCTAAAGTGTCTGTTTTGGTCGAGTAATCCACCTTTTTACATTTATTGCAGATGTCAAACCTATTGGAGCCATGTGTTGGATATGCCGACGGAGCGAGTCGTAGTTCGCGGAACCTGTCCTCCGCAGCCTGGGCCATTTTTGATCCAAGCGGCGAGTTAGTAAGTTTCAGAGGTGTATGTATTGGTCAATCAACGAATAACATTGCTGAGTGTAGCGTGTTGATAGAACTTCTCTCTGATGCCATCACCCATGGTATACGCCGACTAATTTTCAGGCTAGACTCACAACTCGTAATACTACAACTCAATGGTATATATTCCGTCCGAAACCCAGCTATTTATCGCATGTTCCTAAGGGTTAAGATTTTGGAAAGACAATTTGATCTTATTCAATACCAACATATTTCCAGAAACTTAAACACATTAACCGACTCATTAGCAAACTATGTGTTAGATAGACATTTGCAACATTTATAAAAAGAAACACACCATCAATGTTTTACATGTGGATCATATAGCTCAACCAAAATAAAACCCCGAAAATAAAAAATATATATATAGCTGTTTATGGTTTACACATAATGTTTTGTAACCAAGAAAAAATCGGTCACACGACCCAAAAACTCAAAATTCTAGGGGGCACCCTAGTCTAATGATGCTCGTGATAGCAAGTCACAGCCTGTGCGATCATGCGTAAGAGACGAGTCCATCGTCTGGGCACACCAGTAGTGTGCCGCTGTAACTGCAAAGGTAGCTCGTCGATCCTCACATCTGGAATACCGAGAGTGAGGCTCTCAACCTGCTCCTGCACAGCTGTGAGAGTCTCGGCCACATCGAGGTCGCGAACAATAGCCCTTCCGGCGGCCTCTCCTGCTGGGGCAACAACTGGTACTCTCAGGCGAACTACTGGACGAACAGGACCAACATCTACATGTACACATGAGTTTGATTAAAGTCTTGATAGAATAAAGCATAAGAAAATTATAAACAAAAACAATAAACAACAATATGGTCAGAGATTTTACGAATAGCACCCCACTGCTCGCCATTCGGCAATACTAAATCTGGATCACCCCGGAAGTCCATGCCTGCATATGGATACTCGGCATAAACCATCTCCTTACGATCAAACCACCTGAAGAAGGTATCAGAAAATGAAATCTGAGACTGGCCAGCATGTCTAGACATATGGTCAACCCATCTCTGCATACGTGGTTCAGTAGGAGAAGGTAAATCGAGTGCAATGTACTGCGGCTGCATTAGTGGTATATTCTCCAAGGAAAAGGCGGTCAAAATAGAACCGAACCCAAATTTATTCAACCTCCCGTTCTTTATCTTGGTCAACTGTTCTTTCATCACAAGAAGTACTGCATCGCACCAGTTGAACACCTTCGGTTGGAGGCATTCCAAGGCATGCTGCATATAGGATCTGTTGGCTACATGAAGAGACGCACTACCAGCCATCCTATTTAAAGTAAACAGGATAGTCCTAAGGGACCTATCAGTGACATCATGGATGATGATCTTGCCGTCTTTACTCAGCTGAGATCCTTCCCTGCAATACCGGCGGACATAATCTCTCACAGAATCGCCTCCTTGGGCTGAACCTGACAAAGAGATGGGGGCACCCCGCCTCGACAAGCCAGTCAAGAAATAGATGTCTACTGCAGTCAAGGGGATATATTTGCCCCTAATCTGGAAAACTTGATTGATAGGATCCCAAGCATCGAGAAAATACTGCAGTAGGTTGATCTGCTGTCTCATGCTAGAAATGCGGAAGAACTTCAGCAAGCCACAATTCCGCAATGCGTTCACTGTAACTGGATCATGTAGGGCAATCATGTCCTCCTCTTCATGCTCACGTTCTCGCCATGTAAGGGTCATCTTGCTCCCAAATCTCTGAAAAAACAAACAAGAGAGGAGTTAGGTCCTGATTTTGGTGAGAAACAGGCAAATATTCCATCAAAAATTGTGCAACAAATTCCCTTTCTGCGCCCAACGCACCTGCAGTAGTGTTCTAGGTGCGTTTAATGTCAAACTGCCTTCATACAGGCCAGCATTCAACGCAGGTTTTGATACAGGGGGGGTGAGTTGATGGCAGAACAAACCCCTCAAACCCCAGGGGCTCAGAAAAGCAGGGATTCAGGTTCAAAAAGCAAAATGGAAACCATGAAATGAAAGAGCTCAGGTTTAGCTCCTACCTGGTCCAGACGGTGCCGAGAATCGTCCACAGAATCTCCGAAACCAACTGATGAAAATCGAGGGGGAAAAGCACCTCCAAAGCTCCAACAAACCAAGTTCAAATGAAATGGTAAAATGAGAGGTAAAAAACACTTTTTGATTACTTTTATGTAGTTCAAAGTAAAATATTAGCGTTTTAATCTCATTTTCAAGCAAATATTGTTCATTTCTGACTAGTTTGATGAAGCAGTTGAAAAATACAATACTATCTTTGGAAGGACAAAGCTATTTATGGTAAAAAATCAAAACAAGACCATCTAATCGAGCAATTTTAGCACATAGTTCAAGCTCGTTAAAAAATAAACATAAGACATGAGCAAATGTTTCCACCCGCGTTTGAGCTCGTTAAAAAATGAACTATTCCCCGGTAAATAACCACCGTGAATGTAACATATCAGCCATTAAAGCCTTGGTCGTGTTTGCACCGTCACCTCCACTTTTCCATTGGCCGATCATTCACCTCCATTTGATTGTTTACCCATTTTGAGGAACAGCTACGAAGAGTGATTTCACTAGCCATCCTTGTGACACTGCCATGATTGGAAAATTCCAAACCTTACCTGGAATCAGCTGCTACCCATTTTATCACTCGTTCCTCAAAAGATGAGTCTTCTTTAAGCTCTTTTCAACTGACTCGTAAAATATGAAAAGATTGCTGAGTTTTGGCCTTCCAGCTCGTTAAAGTGACCGGAAGTGCTATCCCTCCTCTAGATTTTAATCTTTTTGGACCTGAGGGATTATTGCACAAAAAGATCGAGCGCTTGTTTTGTTCGGCTCGTTAAAACTATCGAAAATTCATCCCTTCTGTATTGTTTTATACTTTTTTGGACTTAAGGGATTAGATGACGAAAAAGGAATTTTGGAGTTACCTTTACGTACCTTTTCAGACTCTCTAAAAATGAAAAGGACCGAGTTATCTTTGTCGTTAAACTCATTAAAAAGATTAATAGCGACAAACTTGTCTTTAGACGAGAACGAGTTTCACTATCGCTAGGCTCGTTAAAACATAGCGATGGGTTTGCCCGAAGGGAAAATTATAGAACAAGAATATGTTATCCTCCTCAAGCTTGAAAAAAATAAAGAGGTACTGGTCAGCAATGACTGGGGAAAAATTGGGAAGAAGACTCAAAGAATCTTTATTGGTAGCAAGTCGCTCTTGAACATGACACTTCCACTCCGTGCCTGAGTCGGGTTGGGTTGTTTCATTCACCGGTCACATCACCATGGTCACGCCATACCATCCACATTTGGGGTAAATGCTACCAATCCATCACATAAGTGTCGCCGACATGTTCAAGAGAAGTCATCCAGAGAAGTCACCTGTGTCCCATCCACTACCATACATTATACTTCATTCTTTCATGACTGCCATCCTGAACCGTATATCATCAAATTGTTTTCACCTCCATCAAAATCATTTGCTCCATTCCGTGTCATTGATGTGGGATTCATTAAGGCCCTCCTTTGACGGATCGCTTCTTGTCGACACCAGCTCATTTTCCAAGAAGTTGATCTAGGAACACCCCATTCAGTACTTTGAAGCTTGCATGCCTCAATGGCAAGTTTCTCACTTCCGGCGACAGGTATACATCAATGACCTTCGACCGAAAGATTTTGCGTGGTGTTCAACGCCAAGTCCTTTATTCACACCACATGAATTGTACTGCAGTAGCTTGAGGGTCATCATCATTATGGGTGATTCCTCTCGCGCTTGTTAACAGTTTACATCATTGACTGGTAATCAAGTGATGTCTTTCCATGTTCGACTTCAAAACATTTCTCACATAGATCGACTTGTACATCGAGTGAAGATCGAAGGAGATTGAAGACCCCGGATCTAGTCTCATCCATCCGGGCTGTGATATATATTCGGGAAAATAAAGACATTGAAATGTACAGCACTGCAGCACAGATAATCATCCTACCAAAAGGATGATGGCTCTATCAGAATCATTAGTCTACCATCGGACGATTGTCTGTCCTATGTACATGAAAATGAATTTATAAAGCTGAGCATGGGAATGCCCGCCTCAGCTAGATCATGAAAACAGTATGAAGATAATGTATTGTATTGTATCTTATTACAGGTCTCCTCCCAGCATTGAAAGAACTTCGGATCCTCCTAATAAAGCATTTCACCCGATAAACGGCCTCATACTTTAGGGGGCAACTGTTATAGACATTTTTGTGCCTTACAGCTCTAAGCATGAAATGTCCATAAACCAAGGGATCCTAAGTCCCTAAAAGTGTTGTTCCGGCCGCTAAAGGAACAAGGCCAACAAATTACAGCTTCTCCCAGAAGTTCTCCACCAGAAACTGCTCAGAATCAGTCAAATCAGGATCATTTCAGCTGCTCCACTAGCTAGCTGCATTGCATAGCACCCAAGTACACTAGCTAGGTGCGTTGCAACACACCTAAATGCACTACCAGGGTGCGTTGAGCGGGAAATGACAAATGGCAGTGTCATTCCGCGAGGTGGACAGACAATGGAAGCTTCCAGAATCTTCCCCAATGACACTTGCCTCACTGAGTTCGACCAAGGATGAGTAAGAGGCTCTCAGTCTCCAAGTGGAAACAAGAACTGACAGAGAGAGGCCACTAGTCAAATCATAAGCTGACTCATCCTCTTTGCATACATCTATATATGGATCCCTCATCCCAGAGATCCGGAGGCTGGAATTTTGTACATTGCAGAGAATTGCTGTTGGTTTTGAGATAGATATCAGAGTATTGGGTGATTTATGCTTTGTTGGAGGTGAAAAGCGGACTCCTTTGCTGGGAGGTTGATGCTGGATCAGGAATCATCGGTTGTAACTCCTCTTGGATCTTCTTGTTATATCAATAGAACTATTTGAGTTTCTCCTACATGCTTGTGTATCATTGATGTTTGTTACATTTGTCTGTTTAGCTTAAATCTGATCCTAAGCTATTAATGAATATAAATCCATGTCTTTGTGTAGTTTTCTTCTTCTATGATCTTATAGGAACTTGGTGAAGCTGGGCAAGTAAGGGAGCAGGTAGTTGGAAGCTGTCAAAGAGGAGAGAGATTGGATCGAAGGACTAGCGCAAGACATAGGTTGGTTCATCCTATTCCTCTTGTTTATAGTTCATAAAGAAGAATACGAAAGTAGTTTTCTCTGTTTGTTTCTAAGGTCACTGTCACACCTTAGTGGGATAGGGTTGTTCTGGGTAGACACTTTTCCCGTTAACACCTTAGCCCCTAGTGGGCTTCAGACCCCTACCTCTTTTAGGCATTCATTTCAAAAAATGACAAAACAAAATTCCAATAAAAATGTTGCAATTCAAAAACAACTGGAAACCTATAAATTTCTTCAAACAAATAGAAGCAAATTGCACGAAAAAATAATAGTAGACTTATCCCTATTGCAAAAATAGAAAATTCTTACCAATTCAAATCGCCTCCCTGGCAACGACGCCAAAATGTTGGGTGCAAGAATTGCACTTAAGCAAGCTCCTTCAACACTTAATTGTCAACTCGAGGGTTTCGTAAACTTAGAGACGAAGCATAGGTAATGCCAGAAGTGGTATAAACTTTTCCTATTCCTATTCTTACTTCTTAATTGAAACTTTGCAAAATTAAAAAGAAAAAAATCTCAAAGGCAATTAACACCAAATCAATTTTAGTGCTCGAATGTAGAAGAATGCATTTGCAAAGAAACCAAATAAATGAAATTTCACACTGTTGTAAACTATCTTAATTGATGAAGTGAAACTTTATGTATATCCTTAGTATAGGTGTTGGCAGTTCAACAAGTGGGCCCTTGAAACGATCTGCATTCTCAATGATTTTCGTTCTCACATTAAAAGACCATCCCTATACTCTTGCAATCTGCTTGCACTAATGCAGGTATAGAACTTATGTGAGATGTATAACTTGTACATATACCGAAGAATTATATTTTCTCTAGGGGATATAAGCCTCAAGACTTAGAGAACTTCTGTTCCTGTAGCTAGACACCAGTACTTGTACTAGAATAAAATTTTCCTACACAAAATATTCCAAGTTTCTTTTTGGAAGATAAAAGAGCATGTTAGCAATGAAAGGAATTGCAAGTGCGAGTAGAATCTGAAATAATATTGCACACGAAAAGCATGCTTTAATCGACTGAATCTTACAAATAGAAATAAACTCATAAGATAAAAACAATCTTCGAAAGTAAAGCAAAGTTTCTTCAGTCAAAGGAGTTTTGCATGTAAACAAATATAATTCAAAATGGTTCACTGTAATATTCCATATTACTTCTAGTCTTTCTCCATAAATTGTGAAGTGCAAATAGAAATCGAGATATGCAAAAACGTTCTGTTCTATTCTTGAAGTTATCTTTAATCTTTAAGGATTCAACTTTCGGTATTAGAGACAAAAACTTGCTTTGTAGAAATAGATTAAATCATATAAAAGGAAAGGAATGAAACATTCATTGTAAACGAAATAGAGAACTAGAGTGCAAGATCTTGTAGGCATTAGTGGAGAAAGGATCTCATTTGCATGATCCAAGTGAAAGAAACTAACAACGAAATTATATGAAATGATTTTATTTAACTTCCACACAACAGATCCATTCACACTTGACTATTTAATGGAATAAATTAGAATTCATAGGCAAGCACAAAATTCGAGATTCAAATCACACTACTGTAAATGAATAAAGTTAACACACCTTTTAAGATAACAATCAAGAGGGTGAACAAGCTGGTTTCATTGGGCGCTAGCCAACCAACTCATTTCCCATTTTAGGTAACGAAAACCTTTAGCACGTTATTGATACATCAATGAAGAATTACATGCAGAATGAGAAATTCATGGTGCAACTCGTATTAATTTCAATTATCAAATATACATGAGAGTTCAAGCCTAGCCCAAAATGAGGGAGACAATGAAATTACAAATAAACTAGAAATTACAACGATTTGCTACCGCTATTGCTTCCTAGCTAGTTCTATCTGAAGTCTACATTTTATACAACCCTTCATTCTGTGGCTTTAACCAAAAATTACAGTCGTTCCAAATCAAGCCTTTCAGCTAAAACAAAAATAACAAACAAAATTACAACTTAATTCGATGGCTATAATAAAATCGGAACTATTCGTAGCCATAGACTGATCTTCGGCCATATCCTTGATTATCCTCTGATTTAATTTCAACTCTTGATAACCACAAATGAACTAGAAGATGTGGACTAGGATTCCCACGTGGAGTGATCGATTGTTACGGAGATCACGAAATAGATAGTTGCTCGCGGTGCAAGAATCTTCCTGCACTAGAGCAAGCTTGCATAAAGATTAATACTTTAGCTTTATCAAATACTTTAGGAAGGTAAGTATAAGTACAAGAAATATTTAAAGGCATGAAATCTACTTAAAATGATTAGTTAAGCACTTAATAAACCTTAAACATGAAATATGAAGTTTATGTAGGAATAGACAGTATTCTTGGACTAGTGCAGGAATGAAGAGGTTTATGTAGTAAAACAGAGGTTAATGGTTGTGGTTCTGTGATAGGAAGGGGATAAAAATGGGGCATTTTGGCCTACCAACAACAATATAGTTCAATTTAACCTTGGACATATTTTTGTTGATGAAGTAGATGGCATAATGTAACTTGTCATCTATCTAGCCCAGAGATGAACATATCACTTTGCTAGAGGCATCATCATGGATGTGGACGGGAAGAGCCCAATTTTGGCCTTGGAGTATGGGTGCAACAGTCAACATGTGCTTTAGTGTTTCTAGGGCCTCTCGATAGCTTTTTTACCAAAAAAATTTGGAGTCCTTGGCCAATAGTCCAAAAAAGGTGAGGCTACTTTGTTGAAGTCCTTTATGAATCTCCTATAGTATCAAGCTAAGCCCAAGAAATTTCTAACATCCCTTTGCTTCTGAGGAGTATGAACCCTCTTTATGATAACAATTTTATTTGGGTCCACTTGCAGTCCTTCCTAGGATGTCGAGTGACCTAGAACAATCCCTATATTCATCTAGAACTCACACTTCTCAGGACTAAGGGATAAGTTCATTTTAATGCGTTTATTTAAGAATTTCCTCAAATTAGAGGGATCCTCTAGGAAATCACACCCATGGGGGCTGAAATCATCCATATAAATTTCCACATTGTCATGGACTAGCTCAACAAAGATGCTCAAGACTGCCATCTAAAAGGAGGCAAGGGAATTACATATTCTAAAAGGAAGGACCCTATAAGAAAATGTACCCCAAGGAAAAGTGAAGGTGGTTTTATCTTTGTCCTCTAGGCTGATCTAGATCTGATTGTAACCACTAAATCCAACCAGGAAAGAGAAGAACTTCTTTCCAACAAGACCATCTAATACTTGGTCAATCAAAGGTATATGGAAATCGTATTTTTTGTGGATTTTTGTAGCTCTCTGTAGTCCACATAGATCCTCCTTTTTCCATTCTTATTTGGGACCAGAACCAGATGATACACCCATTCACTATCTTAGATGGGGTAAATGAAGCTCACATCCAACAACTTCTACAGTTCTTCGCTAACTATATGTTTGATGGTTGGGTTCACTCTCGTTTGAGGATGTTGCACTGGCTTGAAACCTTCCTTGATGTCAATGTGGTGAGTACACACCAAAGGGTCCAATCCGTTCATTTCTTTATAACTCTAGGCAAAGACATCCATATGCTCTATTAGCATGTCACATAACTCCTTTTCCTAATGTGCAGAGAGAGAGGGGTTGGTTTTCAATGTTCTTTCTGGACAAAATTCTATCATCCTCACATGAGTAGGACTTGAATTAGCTAGGCACAAATCAGTCCAAGGTTTATCCTCAACTTTCTTTACTAATTCCTCAAGGGACATGGTGTTGGGGGGTTGATTATGGGGGATTTTATCAATCAGGTCATCATCATCAGGTTTTTCCCCTCCTATAGTAACATCTAGGGTACATATTGGCTAAAGGGTGGCAGAGTAGACTTCAACTTCCTCCTCCTCTTTCAACCATAAAGGTAAGTCATGCTCTAGAGATGGTCGATTAGGAGGTTACAAGACCAATTGTTTAGGAAAATGCCCTTTTTTAATCATTATATTCCAAACCCTGAAACTTATGTAAGCATCAGTAGTGGCTAATCATGAACTTCCAAGGATGAGAGGATAACCATTGAGTTTGGTCTTAGGTTGGAGAAATAAGAAGTCAGCAGGGTATTTCCAGGAATCAATGGAAACCATCACATCGTCAACAACTCCCTTACGAGCTATTGTGGATCTGTCTGCAAGCTACAAGATTGTTGTGGTCTTCCTTAATGATCCTCAGAGATTTATTTTAAGCATAGTCTCCTTAGTCATCACATTGATGCCATCCCCAAGACTGATCAAGGAATGGGGGACAATGATACCATTTATGTGGAAATGTACCACAAGAATTCCAAGATCTAGATACTTCAGGAAAATCACTCACCCCAACATTAACTCAAAGAGTTGTCTATTGAGATGTCTTTCTTTCACGTCCAAGGTTGTTTGAAGCATTTCTCCTTGATTAACTTTTTGTAGATGGGGACGTCCTTAATATCTTGAAGGAGTGAGATTTTAACGCATAAGTTTTTTAATTCACCCAGAAGTTCAATCTCTTTTGGGCTGTGCTTTATAGGATGGATTAATCTCTCAAGAAAAGGAGGTGGATTGTCTTGAGGAACACTCTCCTCCTTTTCCTCTTCAAGCTCCCTAGGTGGAGATGGAGGTTGATTATTTGGAAGCACTCTTCTAGACCTGAGGTTGACTTCCTTAATTTCCACATCATAGGAAGGGTAAGATGTTTCCCCACTGGACACCTGTTGTGCTTGTTTATTGTTCATGTTCAGATTTGGATGAGCAGACATCTGAGGTTGCTTAGGTGGAGTAGGGTGAAGGAGCTTGGTTGAGATGGAGATGGAGGTAGTAAGGATGGATATTTGTTGTATGGGGGCCTCCATCCCTATGATGGTGTATTACACTGAGGTTGTGGGGGAGCATATGGCTGAAATGATTGATTGGTAGGTTAGGAATGGTGTTGAGGTCAAAAATACCAGGGAGAAGGTGTGGACCATGAAGGATGAGAATGAGGACACCAAGGGGGAATAGATTCATTATGCTTATGGTTGTAATATGAATATGATGCCCTTTCATGCCTTTCTAGTATGGCTGAGGTCCTTGAGGCATCCTCTGGTTGATATAACAAGGTTGTTCACTCACACCTCCAATTCCTTGATACACAACTTTTAATCCAGGCAGAGAATGAAACTTTTATGTGGAGTGGTTCTCTTCACAGACTGAGAAGATCTCTATAAGATTCAATAGACATTCATTTCTAGGGTGCCTTTTGGTGCATTTAGGGAAAAATACAACTAAGGTTCTTTCTGCTTCCTCCTGCTTCTTCTTGATCTACATGGTGTCCATTTGCAAAGAAAGGGTATGTAACATTTCACTCTTGAAGTATTCCAACATGTTCCCGATTTCACTTTTGATGGATGTGTTGGAGGAGGATGAATTGGCTAAAGCTTGACTAGCCCTACCCTACTTTCTGTCTTCCCTAGAATTATTTTTGAAAACTATCTTGATATCAACATAGCATAACAGGTCGATATCCCCTCCTGGCAACATGTTTAGCATTTCTAGGAGATCTTCCCTGATCCCTCTAAGAAGGACTAAATTGAGTGATTCAGGATTGAGGGTACATCTCGCCCTTTTGTAGTTGAGTTGGAACCTTTATTGATAATCTTCCAAAGTCTCATCATGTCCCAAGGTCATTCTAAATATTTCTTCTTTGGTATTTTTGGATTTGAAATAATCCTTGTACCTATTGTTGAAGGCTTTTTGCATTTGACCCTAAGTAGTGGTGATGTCCCTAGGTAAACCATGAACCAGCACAAGGCTGCATCATTAAGGGTGGATGGGAACAATTTCAACTTCTAGTCATCATAGGTATAATTATATGTTCTGCTTATGACAAAAAACTCAAACAAAAAGGTATTAGGGTCCTTTGAGGTTAAGCCATGGAAGCGAGGAAGGGAGGTGGAGTTTATGTTTTTCATTCTAGCATCTCCATAAGTTTCCCTAATGGGAAAAGCACCCTAAGTTCTGTTTTCAGTTCCAGTTCTATTTTCAACCATGGTGTAGGTTGGTGGAATGGTTTCTTCTTCTTCTTCCCCAATAGGCCCTTCAAACATCTCTCGTTGTTTGTCTAATGAGTCCTCTAGCTCACAACCACCGAAGAAGACGGTAGGTTGGTTGTTAGATGTTGTGGGGGTATTTGGAAAAAAAATTCCTAAGTTGTCTCTAGTCCTACGAGGCATGAAAGGAATTTGTTTTTTTTAGGGTTTTTTTCAGAAGTACCCGCAGAATGGAAAGAAAGAAAATATTGCGACTATTTCTTGAATGAAAAACAAAAAGGAAAGAAGGAATTGCGTCTACTTACTAAATGTTAAATGTAAAGGAAAGAATAAATTACATCTACATAGACACCTCCCCAACAATGGCACCAAAAAGTGATGAGCTCTATTATTGCAGCAAGGAAGTTGCAACTCATAGGGCTACCTACTTTACTTCATCAACCAGGGGTTCTTACAAACTTGAAGGTGACAGTGTTGTATACATAGTATATGTAATGGTCTACTCTTGTCACTTTTCAACTGGGGCGATATACCACTAATTTTTTTCAAATGAGTATTCTATTGACTATAAGGAGTCTGAATGCTAACAACAATTGGAAAATTATCTGTAATGCAGAAAAGAAATGTTGCCTATCTGAGGAATGGAAAATGCTGAATGGGAAAGTGATATGAAGTGACATGAAATTACCTAGACAATAATTTACACTACTTTCAAAAGAGACCTAATTTAACCTTGCATTCTAACATCTAGTTATTTAGACTAGGTAAGCATGGAAATTATCCTAAACCTATTATGATTGTTGTATGTGTGTACTAACTAGAAATTGCATAAAATAGTCTTTTTTATTTTTAATTTTATAAATGTAAAGGCTAAGTGACCCAATTTGATATTTTGTAGGGGATAAAGGCATGGGGAAACAGGTCTAGAATGATGTTGAGGGTATGTAATCCAAGTGGAGGCCTATCCTAAGGCCAGATGATCATTTCTGCCTAATTCAGGCTTAAAACACACTACTACAGGGTGTCCTGTGTTACTACAGGATGTCCTAGTTTACTACAGGAACTAGGCTAAAATCTCTAGGAGGGTAGGAGAGGTGGAATAATGTGTGGAAAAAATATCTGATGGTGGGACAAGCAATAGAGGAGGTGTACACTACCCAAGTCTCATAACAACTCTTCAATATGGGTGGATTTTATCAAGAGAGATCTCCACTTTGCTACAAAGCATAAATTTATATTAGTGGTTGGTAGACTTGGGTAGTATGGGTGAAGAAGATGTAGAGTCCAAGAACTATTTTAACTTGACACCTTTTTTTCTCATCTTTCCTTATTTTTCCTATCCCTATCATCTAAATAGATGCAATAAATATGAGGTTTTGTTAAGGTAAGCACTTACTTGTCCTATTTTTCATATTTTGTCCATATACCTTATTATTTTAGTAAAGTTTGCATTCAACTATGGAATTTACCTAATTTTGCAGCTAATCCATAGATCTGCAACTACTTCCGTTCTTGATGGATAGACGAAGAATGATCCCCTCATGGATTTCTTCCTGTTTACTCGAACCAATCCATTAAGGAAATCGCACTATAGTGCGATCAAACATGACAGTCAACTACAAGATAATATGTTGGAACAAAGTCTATGTTTCACGAAATATTATCAATTTGCTTTTTCAAATAGCAAAACAATGATTAAGCGATATGATTTAGTTCGATAAGTATTGTAATGAAGATACTTGGGATTGAATTTCTCGTGCCGTTAATTAAGAAAACATTATAAGAACAATGGTCACTCTGTGTTTTTGTGCGCATTGTTGTATGTAATTTTGATGGCATTTTGTTAAAACAATTTTCCAATTTATAAATCTTGGTTCATACATTTCATGTTGCACTAATTAAAGTTGTTTACTGCCTCCTGGAGGGCCCCTGCATGCAGATCAAGTCTTTGACTCATTGCAAATAGATTTTCTTTAGTCTCTTAGATTTAATTATGGATGCTCTATTTTATGTTCTTAGGATGCAGTCCAATGGAGTTCGCGATTAAATTGACATCTTCATCCGTAATTTCATTTTTTTTTACCTAGTATAATTGAGTCATTTAATTTCACAGTTTGGTTATTTCATAGCTTATCAATCTCATTCTTGTTTTCACTTTTGCAATGAGCAAAGTTGTATCAGTTAAGAGTGACAGTCTTTTCTTAGCGACTAAATTCAAGTATATTTCATTTCCCAAATCAAGAAAGTAGATCTCCTTTATATCATTTTATGCTTTCATAGTTAGTCTAGTTTTCCTGCAGCATAAAAATCCAAACATAATGAAAAACAATCTAACAGAGTAAAGTTAGGATCCGTGTTCATCTAAACCACAAGTTTGATTTAATTAAAATTAATTTTAGAATAACCAGCTAAAAAATCTCAAGGATAATATTCTAATATAGACAGTAACATCATATCCATACTAATTTTAGATTTAGACTTTAACCATCACATAAACATACTAATGGCATAAGTAACTTCTAGCACATAGAGTGCACTTTTACTTCATCAATTTACCTACCTTGGTTGATAATTTATGCTTACAATTTAAGGAAATTAAATTGACTAAACATTTTGGCACCGTTCTTGAGGAAGTACAAATAGAAGTTAAAAAAGAGAAAAATCATTAATTCAAAACATGATATGCATAGGGATATATACTCTAGAGGTAGATTTGTAGGGCAAGGAAGAAGCTTAATTCCCACAAATCCACTCACTTCACCACGACTTTGAAATTCCATAGCACCTACTCAAACCCAAATTCCATTTGTAGGTCGACAAAGACTTCCTAAAGTCTCAAGATTAGAAATCCAATCCAAATCTTCACCTACTTCATCTACTGAAGCTATAATTCAATAAAATCCTACATCCCCAACTACAGGAGTAATTTTTCTACCTTCCACTAGTGAAAAAAATGTAGGAGAGGAACTAGAAATTCCCAGTGAAGAAGGAGAATAAGAAACTTATTTTTGTCACTCATTGATATAAGAACATGAAGAACTAGAATAACCTTACATTAGTTCTAAAGAATATGTCATGGCTGAATAAGGGGGAGGTGAGGTACACAATGTCAATGGTGAGGAAAATAGGATTGAAGGAGGTAGAGGTAGAGGAGGAGATGGAGATAGAAATAGAGGAGGGGGTAGAGGTAGAGGAAATCAAGATCCTTTTGGATTTCCTATTTTTTATGAAGATACAACCCTCACAATGAAAAATATGTCACCCTCTATTCCTCCTAATTTCCATGCAAAAAGAAGTGAAGACTCAGAGACATTTCTCTTTGAATTTGAAGTATTATGCAGATCATATTATTATCTACATGATGCTCAAAAAATGAAATTGTTCCCTGCTACCTTAAAGGATTCAACATTAAAATCGTTCATAAGTTTAGGGAGGAATTCTATAAGAATGTGGGCACAAATGAAAGAAGCTTTCTTAGAAAAATATAGAGATTACTATATGCCTCATAACATTAAAGATGAAGTCTTAAAATGACACAAAGGGAAGATGAACATCTTGAAGACTTAGTAGAGAGATTTGTCTATAATATTAAAAGAGCAAAAATGGACAATTTGGATGAGGAAACTTTGAAAGCCCTCCTACTCAAATCTATCAAATATTAATGAATCTATCTCCCTAACTTAACAGGAAAAGGATATATTTCTCAATTACCATTTGCAAATATCTTTGACTTATGTGTACATATCTCAAGGGGTAAAGCACGAGTTGGAAAAAGTCCTAGAGACCCTCTCTTATCAAGAATCAATAAATCTGTAGTTGGGACAATCAGTATGGAAAAATTAGGAAGCTTGCTTGATAATTTTGAGGTAGATATTTTATGGAAGGTAAGTAAACAAATAGACACCCTTAAAATACAAAACAAGCAAAAATTTGAAAAATGGTGCATTATCCATTTTCTATCCTAGATGTCAAAAGAAGCATGCCTTAAGAGAGTTCCATTTAGACTCAAAAACTATAGAAACTTGTGCCACGTGTGCAGATAACCATGATACTAAGGAGTGTCCTTGTTTACCAGGTCTCAAGGCTGTATTTAATGATGAATGGATACCAGAGAAAGTAGACCCTCTTTACTTTATTGCCAAAAGACCATGGTAGAACTCTCAAGCAAATCAACCACAACAATTTAGACCACAACAATTTGCTTAGTCTTCACAAATTAATTGGAATCCATCTTGGTAGCCTTGGGATCAGCCACAATCACAAAATTGGAAGCAAGGATGGAAAAATCCTTATGGGTCTTATGCTCAATATCAAAAATATTGACCATCCTATGCTAATTTTCTAGCACAAGTCCTACCCCAATATAATCAAATTCTAAAAACCAATCATTACCTCAAGTCCAAGTTCAGAATCAAAATCCACAACTTTCCCTACCATTTGCATAGAAATTAGATCAATTACCCACTCAACCACTTTTGAATCCCAATAATAAGATGTCACAACAACAACCTGCTTACAATATGGAAGGGAAAAATCCTCAAACCTGTGTAATAACTCCACTAGATCTAAATAATGTTCAATTAAGATCTAGAAGAGTATTGCAAAACAAGCCCCTTATTGTTATTCAAGAAGCAAGGACAAATCTTCAAAAACATGAAAATCAATCTGAAGAAGGAGAAATCTCTCCCCCTAAGAAAGAGAATAGTCAAACATAAAATGTTCCAATAAATACTCTTGTTATAGAGCAACCCTTGGTATCCATTAGACCATATTTTCCTGGATGGTTGAAAATTGATGAAGGAGTAGAAAAACAAATCACATTGCCTAATTATAATATGATGGATGAATTAAGAAATGTTTGTATAAAAATTCCTTTACTACAAGCCAGAAAATAAATATCAACCTTTGCAAAAACAATTAAGGAATTAAGTACTCAAATATCAGGAAGAAAAATAAAAGATATAAAAAAATTTCAATTATTTGGGAAAATTGTAGACATCATGATGGGAAAAAAAACAATCCAAAAATTTCCAGATCCAGGAAGCACCATTGTGAAAATCCACATCAATGGAATTGAAATACAAAATGCATTGATTGATCTAGGAGTAGCTATAAACATAATGAGTAAACAAGTTATGGATTCACTTAGACTTCCTAACCTTCAATACACACCAACACTATTACAATTAGCAGATAGGTCTGTAATTAAACCTGATGGTGTTTTGGAAGATGTTTGTGTATCCTTAGATTCTTGGGAATATCCTGTTGATTTGATGGTGTTAACTCCCAAGAATAATTTAAGAATACATCCATTAATCCTAGGAAGACCTTGGTTAGCAACAATTGATGCTTTCATCGGTTGTAGATCAGGGGACATGTTTATCTCAGATAGAAATTCTACAAAGAGATTTACATTATATCCACCTGTAAAAACAACAATAGAAATAGAGAATGAAGAATGGATAGATGATGAAGATGATATACAACTTGTTTTCACTACTCAACAAGTAAGAGAGGAAGACAAAATTTTAAATCTACTGGAAAATAATGAATGTTCCTCACATTATGACCATAGTCGAAATGAATATCTCTCATCTAGACAAGTATCATTGCTCTCTATGGACAAAATTTTGAATTCTTCAATAGAAATTTTTCCAGGTAAAACTTTGAATATTAATGAAAACCTGGAAGAATTGCAAAAGAATCATCTGGTAGAAGTTTTACAAAGAAATTCTTCTGCTTATGCATGGGAATACACTGATATGAGAGGAATCGATCTTGAAACTTTCATACATAATATCTACATTGAGCAAAGTGCAAGACTAGTTAGTCAACAACAATGAAGAATGAACCCAAATTTAAGAGAAATTGTTAAGGAGGAATTACAAAAATTGCTAAACGTAAATTTCATTTATCCAATATTAGACAATCAGTGGGTTTCACCCCTAGTAATCGTTCTAAAAAAGAAATGGGAAATGGAGAGTATGTATCAATTATAGGGAATTGAATATAGAAACATTAAAAGACCACTTTCCACTTCCTTTTATAGATCAAGTCTTGGACATATTGGCAGGGAAAAAGTATTTTTCACTTTTGGATGGTTTTAGACGATATAATCAGATTTAGGTAGCACCTAAATATCAAGATAAAACCACATTTACCTTTCCATGGGGATTTTATGCTTATTGAGTAATTCCCTTTAGATTATGCAATTCTCCAACAACATTCCAAAGAACAGTCCTCAAAATTTTCTCTAATCTTAATCACGATTGCGTGGAAAGGTATATGGATGATTTCACAGTTTATGGAGATTCTTTTAATGAAGCACTTGAAAATTTAGAAAAGGTTATAATAAGATGTAAAGAAACAAATCTTTCGTTAAGTCATGACAAATGTTTTATGATGTTTAATGAAGGGATTATTTTAGGTCACCATATTTCAAGAGACGGAATTAAGGTAGATTCATCTAAAGTTGAGGTCATTTCTAAACTATCAGTGCCAAATTGTCAACTAGATGTTAGGATTTTTCTTGATTTTATTGGTTATTATAGAATATTTATAGAAAACTTCACAAAAATTGCATCTCCACTCTTTAAACTACTTACCAAAGACTTCGAATTCAGTTGGAATTCTGATTGTCAAGCCCCCTTGGAAACTCTGAAAAAGGAAATTTCTTAAGCACCTATCTTAAAAGGACCCAATTGAAAATTGCCTTTCCATATATAAACTAATGCTTTAGATAGAGCCTTGTGAGTTATGTTAGGTAAAACATACCTTACTACTTATGCAATCTATTACACCAGTAAAAATTTAACTCCAACGAAGCTAAATTATGTTGTAACTGAGAAGGATTTTTTAGATGTAATTCATTCCATTAACAAATTCAAAAATTATATAACTGGCTATGAAAATTTCATTCACACAGACCATTCTTCAATTATATACCTCATGAATAAACCAATCATTAATGGAAGAATAACCAGATGGATTTTATTTCTACAAGAATTCAACATCACCATTCTAGATAGACCCGGAAAACAAAATACAATTGCTAACTTTCTATCTAGAATTTAAAATGATAATAATGATCAACATGTGGAGGATAAATTTCCTGATGAATATATTTTTGCAGTATCTACTAAATCACCCTGGTATGCAGACGTTGTTGTTGGGCATGGAATCCCCCAACAACGTGTTTTGGGGCTCAACGACCAAGTTTTGGTCAAATAATGTTGTAAGACTTTGCGAATTGCGGGTGCGGAGCACGAAATTTATGTTGAGTCATAGGGTTGATCTCCCTAGGATTTGTAATGTAATGTCGGCCTACCCATGGTCTGTGAACCATGGGATTGTATAAATAGAGCGAGGATATAAGTTTTAAATAAGATGAGAGATACATAGAGAAAGGAGTCTAGAAGATAGCAAGCATAGAGTAAAGGTCTAAGTGCTTTGCGTCATAGGAGTAGGAAGAGGCTCTGCAGCTGAGTGTACAGAGGCCTAGTAGAGTCTGTAGATGAGTGCGCGGACCCCTGCAGCTGAGTGTGTAGGGTGGAGTCAAGTCTGTAACCAAGGAGGAAGAATAATAAAGAGAAATTTTATCTGAATTCCATGCATCTGTTCTTGTGTTATTTCGCGTTTGACATATTTTGCATCTATATTATTTTAGTTATCGCACGCACTGGTATGAATGGTGAACACTATTAAGTATAACTAAACACATGAAGATAAGCTAAGTGATAAAAGAATAGCAGGTTAGTAGTAAGGGATTGGGTACTAACACTGATCGAGCTCCGAGTAGGGTTGTGCCAAGGCAACATCATAGGCTGCGAGGTATTGATAGGTGCGCGTAGCAACGTGTGCGTAGGGTCAAACTGAAGACCACCGAAAACCATCAAACATCTCTAGGGTTCAAAAACCTAGTTTTAGCACCCTCCCATACCACTTCGGGTAAGATCTCAGTCTGTGCTTCGCAGACTGTTACTGTAAGGGCCAGTAGTACTGGGATTTGTTTGGCTAAATCACCTCTGAACCTGGGTCAGGCACTTACAAGCCAACAAATGGTTCCATTGTCAGGACCAGGATCTGCATAAGGGATGTCTGATGTCGAGTCACTAGAATCCAACCAAGAAAGAAATTGAAGGGTGGTTGGACAAGAATGTTCACGAGTTCGCGGTGTAGGAAAACAGGAATCTGCGAATATCTAAGGAACAGTGGCTGGCGTGCTACTTATATATGGAAATCCATGAAATTTTGTTTTCATCCTTTCCTTCTAAGCTGTATGAGTGGATCATGAAGCTAGCAGACAGTCAAGGAAAGTGTAGGCTTGACAAACCCATCATGTGGACTCCGAAATTAGTGCAAAGACTAGAAGCATCAAGAGATAAGATTGCATGAGCTGTGGACCGTTGGCTCGATCGAATTATAGGAGGATTTATCACTGAGTTTACAGTAGATACAATTGTCATCTACAGTGAGGCGGAATGATGATTTCTCATAGGACCACGAAGTAAGTATATTAAATCTTTTAACACTTGGATTAAAATTTTATTTTGTGAAAAGTGGGTTATGTGAATAAATTAATGTTTGGGACTAGGCGAAGTGGGAATATCTACAGAAATAGAGGTAGTGAAGAATTAGAAACTAGTCCCTTAATTTCACCGTCATGGGAGAGTGAGGAAGAGCTCGCGGAAGTTTCTGCGAGAAGCACGGTCAGTTTGATAAGGTAGCAAATTCCGCACTTACGACCTCCACCTACACCAGCACCCTTCTGACCCTCTTCACCTCCATCTCCACCCACCCCACCTCTGCCACCACAAGAGCTTAGTATGGTGAGTGCAATCAAACTACCGGTATTCAGAGGAGTAGGGAATGAAGATCTGGACCAATTCTGGTTTGTTGTAAGGGCGGTGTGGGAAGCATAAGGAGTCATGGATTACAATATAATGAAGGCTACACTGGTAAGTGTGCTGCAGGATAGAACATTAACATGGTAGTTAATGGTACATTAAGCATTCTAATGACCATTCAAATGCAGGAATCACAGAAATCCAGACCACGCTAAATAGGTAATTTAGCAGGTTAAAGTCAGAGACATAATCAATTATCGAGTTTAAGTAGATCGCAATGCTCCTGGGTGAGAATCCCTAAGATCTAGACTAGAGACTAAAGAGTATGATTCATGAAGCCAACATGACTCTTACGAATGGGCAGCACCGTGCATGGTTTGTTGCATCACTAACACCACATTTAAGGATGACATTGTCACAACAAAATCTTTCCACCCAGGCCAAAGCTTTGGAGATGGCAATGAGATTGCATGAGACCCCTATACAAGATCATTATCTAGGAGTCCAACAAATCCACACACAACTGCAAAATTTATGTTTGGAAATGCATAATTTGAAACGGGGCAAGACAACTTGGCTAGAGGCACGCGAGGAGGTATGGTGCATAAAATGCAAATGCTAGGGGCATGACAACGACCATTGTCTAGTTTTCGTGCATTACTTGGTGTGAGGAGAGCTGATGTCGTTAAGACCTAAGGCATAAGTAGGACCAAGCGCAACACTTGCACTATGGTGCGTATCTGTCAGATAGGAGGAAAACACACTATGGATAATTGTCATCTATTGCAGAAGTATATGCAGACGTCCCAACAATTATTTTGTAATTTTCGCAGGTCAGTAGGCCATGATGAATGCACCTACAGAAGCTATGAACTAATGATGGATCAGAATCCTACCTACAGGGTACAGACTGAAACGCGATCCCTCGACCCAAACACAGGAATGGCATGTGCTGGATTTGAGGGGTGTGGATGAGGTCGAGGTGGAATGGGACCAAGAAGGGGTCGTAGACAACTAATTTGTTACAATTGCAAAGGGCCAGGACACTATGCCCATGATTGTACAAATCTGACAAGAACATCATGTTTGTGTTGTACTCAGTTTGATCATGAGGCAGAATACTACCCTACATTGATAGCAAGGTTGCATGAAAAAGGGGCACTCCAGCTTCCCCCGACTCAGAATTTGCAAATGATGAGGTCTGAGCCGTGCAAAGAAGACCCGAATGTAAACATAGTGCTCAGAAGTGGTATCACCACTGGCGATGATAAAGGTAAGAAGTCTGTGGGGTCCCTATAATACTAGTGATTACCCCATTACTATTGTAGTTATACCTCTTATTTATATTGTTGTGCCCCTATTACCCACATATTGTTATTTATGTGCCCCATAGAATCCCTCTATTGTTATTTTTGTGGCCTTATATTATTATTGTTAGGTTGACTGGATTATATTGTGACTCCTTGGACTCCTATATACAGAAAGGAGGTTTTGTCATTTGTATCATCCAAGAATTGTTCATTTATGTAATGTAAAGGAGGTTGCCCCCTCGAAGAGGCTGAATTCTAAGGCGTTGATCTATCTTTTCTATCTTTTCTTGAGCTGGTTTCATAACATTTGGTATCAGAGCTTTGGATTCTAGGGTTTCGCTGCTCCAAACAGGTCATCGTGGCATTTTTGCTATAACTTTGTTTCTGTGATGTTTCAGAAGTCGCAAAAAAAAACCCATTTGAGAAGCAATCACACGGAACCTTGGGTCTAAATTTCAGAGCTTTTCGTGCGATATTTGAGGAGATATGATCTGAGGAAGTTGGTCTTTTTGCAGACTCCTGAATTACATTCAAAACAGGTGACCTTGGGAAAATCGTCATAACTTTCTCTCTGGGGATTGGATTGAAATTTCGTTAGAAGGTACAGAACGAGGACGGACTGTAGTTTCTTGTGTGTGTGTTTTAGATTCAAAGGTTGAAACAGTGACTCGTGGCACGTCGTACAAGTTCTATCTACTGAACAAGTCTAAAAGCAAGTCACTGTGGGAGATTTCACATAACTCTTGGAGAATCCAATCAGACTTGTGGCATTGGAAAGAGGACACAGAAGGCTACTATAGGTAGCAATTTTAGAACTAGATGATCTGAAATTACAGAGATACATCAGATTCAATATGAGGCTTCTATAAAGTGAAAAAATGTGTGCAGTTTTTTTTTTTAAATTTTTGTGTAAGCTTGGTTTAACGGAATTCAAAGGGCATAGTAAAGCATTATTATCGGTAACTGATGCCCCGAGGAAAGAAAATTCAAACACCTAGTAAGGAACCTGAAAGCTCTAGCATGAGTCATGAAGAAGAGGAAGAAATGCTACATGATATATCAAAATTACAAGAACAAGTGCAACAAATGTCACGCTCACAAAAGCTAACAGAAGCTAAGATAAGTGGCGTGGAATCTAAGATAAATGGTGTGGAATCTAAGATAAAGGGCATGGAAGCTAAGATGGATGATTCGAAGACATATTTGAAGAGAGACATGGCAGATTTGAAGATAGATTTGAAGACAGACATGGAAGAATTGAAGAAGTTGCTACAAGAAAAGGTCACTAATGGTGAAAAGGTAGTAAAGGAAACTCATGATGAGAACAAAAGAAATGTTAATCATGATTCCATAGATGCTAATGTTGGATCGAAGAATCACCATATTCCAAAAATAGATATGAGGAAGTTTGATGGCAAGGATCCCGCTACATGGATATTACAGATGGAGCAATTCTTCGATCTCAATAATGTGCAAAACGCACAAAAGGTACGTATGGAAACTGTATATTTGGAACCAAATCAGTTTATATGGTATCAATGGCTTTGCTCTCGTAAACAATTTATCACTTGGGCAGTTTTTACGGAAGAATTGATAGCACATTATGAAGATACAAAAAACAACACTTTTTTTAGCCAATTGATAAGTCTCAAACAAAAGGGTTCAGTAATGGAGCACATTGAGGAGTTCCAAAAATTGAACATAAGGGTAAAAGATATTCCAGAGGAGCATAGGATTGATGTGTTCATAGGGTCTTTAAAGGATAATATCCAACATGATGTTCGCCTTTGGGAACCTGATTCATTAGAGAAGGCATTCAGGTTAGCAAGAAAAATGGAAAGCAAAATTATGGCAACGAGGAAGCATACCACTCACAACTATAAAGACGGAAGTGTTGTTGCCCCTAGTCTTCCACAACCTATAAGGTTGACACCACAACAATTGGAAGAAAAAAGAGCAAAAGGGCTTTGTTACAGTTGTGATAGCAAATACACTGAAGGTCATAAGTGTGCTGAGAAGAAATTATTCTACATAGATTGTGAAGAGGAAGAAGAAAAGGAGCAAGAAAGGTCAAAAGAAGAAGATATACTCTAGGAACAAAGCCTAGATGAAGAACAAATAAATCCGACCATATATTGTAATGCATTGGCGGGAATTACCACTCCTCAAACCATCAAGATAGAAGGACAAATCAAGAAGAGAAAGGTAATAGTGTTGATTGATTTAGGAAGCACCCACAATTTTATTCATTGTAGGGTAGCAAAAGAATTGAATTGCTTCCTATATCCAGCACCAGAGTGTCAAGTGATGATTGCAAATGGAGGAACAATAAATTTCTCCGGAAAGTGCCATAATATCAAGCTATCCATGGGAGAATATGTATTGACTAGCCCAATGCTTTCCATTCCAATGGGAGGTGCGGATGTTGTACTAGGGGTCCAATGGCTACAATCCTTGGGTACAATAGCTTTTAATTTTCAAGAACTTTTCACCAAATTTTCTACGGAAGGAAAGGAAGTTGAATTAAGGGGTATTGCAGGGAAACCAAGAAAGATAATCAGCTCTCATGGTATGACAAAGCTTCTAAAAAAGGAGCAAAGAGGTGTAATTGCACAATTATGCTCGCTAGATGTTTCCACATTGGAATCATCTATTTCTCCAGATCTCCAAAAATTCCTGGACGATCATTCCAAGGTATTTGAGACTCCCAAGGGTCTCCCACCTATGCGTGATCATGATCATGCTATTCATCTGATTCCAGGAAGTGTTCCTCCAAACATCAGGCCGTACAGATATCCCTATGTCCAAAAAAGTGAAATTGGACGTATGGTTGCAGAAATGCTAGAGGCTGGTATAATACAACCAAGTCAAAGTTCTTTCGCAGCTCCAGTAGTATTGGTGCACAAGAAGGATGGATCATGGCGCATGTGTCCGGATTATAGGGAGCTCAACAAGCTCACTATTAAAGATAAGTTCCCCATTCTTGTTATTGATGAATTACTGGATGAATTGCATGGATCAATTTACTTCACCAAGTTGGATCTTCGTTCGGGATATCATCAAATCAGAATGAAGATTGAAGACATTCCGAAAATGGCATTTAGAACTCATGAGGGTCATTATGAATTTTTGGTCATGCCTTTTGGCCTTACCAATGCACCTTCAACATTTCAAGGTTTGATGAATTCAATTTTCAAACCATTCCTTAGAAAATTTGTGTTAGTATTTTTTGATGATATACTAATCTACAGCAAGTCTTGGAAGGATCATGTTGAACATGTTGACAGGGTGCTACAACTATTGGAGGAGAAACAATTATATGCAAAAAGATCCAAATGTTTCTTTGGAGTCCAGGAGGTGGAATATTTGCGTCATATTGTATCTCATGAAGGAGTTAAGGTAGACCCTAGCAAATTAAAGCCATTAAGGAATGGAAAAATCCCCCCATCCATAAAGCATCTGCGAGGATTTCTTGGGTTGACAGGGTATTATCGCAAGTTTGTTAAGAATTATGGGAGAATAGCAGCACCTCTAACAACATTATTGAAGAAAGATTCATTTTCGTGGACTCTGGAAGCAACAAAGGCCTTTGAACATCTTAAAGAGGCAATGTGCCAAGCACCGGTCTTAGCTACACCGGACTTCACAAAAACCTTTATTGTGGAATGTGATGCTTCAGGAAATGGAAAGTGTGCTGTTCTAATGCTCGTCCAATCAAGGGAAAGTTTTCAAGCAAAGCTATTTATGAGAAGGAAATGTTGGCAATACTCCATGCACTTAATAAATGGCGACCCTACCTAATGGGAAGACACTTCAAGGTAAAAACGGATCATGATAGCCTTAAATACTTTTTAGAACAAAGATTATCCTCTGAAGAGCAACAAAAGTGGGTCACAAAGATGTTGGGTTATGACTTTGAAATCATCTACAAAAAAGGGAAGCAAAATGTGGTGGCAGATGCACTCTCAAGAAAGGATGAGGATGTGGAAGCATTGTTGTGTGCCATTTCTATTATCCAACCAGATTAGATAAACGAAGCAAGGGAGGAATGGAAGAATGACGAGGAAGTGTGGGCACTTATTCGAAAGCTACAACAAGATTCCAGTACTTCTGATACATTTAGCTGGAAAAATGATTCGTTATGGTACGAAGATCGCTTATACCTCTGTGAGAATTCCCAGCTAAAACAAAAGATTCTTATGGAATTGCACACTTCTCCCTTAGGAGGGCACTCAGGATTTTTAAAAACTTACCACAGGGTTAAGAAGGAATTTTTTTGGGATGGCCTTAAATCAGATATTCAAAATTTTGTGGCAGAATGTTTGGTTTGCTAGCAAAATAAAGTTGAAACAATTAAGACACTGGGTCTATTACAACCTTTATCCATTCCAAGCCAACGTTGGGAGGAGGTTTCAATGGATTTTATCACAGGTTTACCCAAGTCTAAGGGAAAGAGTGTCATCATGGTGGTAGTTGACAGACTTACCAAGTATGCACACTTTTGTGCATTATCACATCCATTTAAAGCCAGTACAGTTTCTATTGCATTTATGGAAACAGTTCAAAAGCTACATGGAAACCCAATGATTATTGTAAGTGACAGAGATCCCATTTTCACTGGAAATTTTTGGACAGAATTATTTTCTTGTCTTGGTACTCAGTTACCTCATAGCTCATCTTATTATCCTCAATCTGATGGGAAAACTGAGATAGTAAACAAATGTTTGGAAGGATATCTTCGTTGCTTTGTATCTGATAAACAGACACAATGGGTCAAATGGTTGCCTCTGGATGAATGGTGGTATAACACTTCCTTCCATACAACAACAAAAATGACCCCATTTATGGAACTTTATGGGTATCAACCACCATCCATCACATCATATTTAAGAGAAAATTCTAAGGTTCAGGCAGTGGAACATCACATCGAACATCAACAACAAGTCCTCCAACTCTTAAAGGATAACCTCGTGTTGGCACAAAATAGAATGAAACAACAGGCAGATCAACATCGCAGTGAAAGAAGTTTTGATGTAGGTGATTGGGTATTCCTACGGCTACAACCATATAAGCAAACGTCCCTAAAGCAAGCTAAGAAGGATAATAAATTATCACCAAAGTATTATGGTCCGTACAAGGTGTTGCAAAAGATTGGTACTATGACATACAAATTGGAGCTTCCTGAAGCTTCTCGATTGCACCCAGTTTTCCATGTTTCATGTTTAAAGAAGGTTATAGGTGACAAGCTCCCAATTCAAACAATATTGCCAGAACTTGACGAGGAAGGAAAAATTATATTGGAACCAGAAGCAGTCACAGAAACAAGAACTCGACAGCTACGAAATCAATCAATTTTAGAGTATCTTATCAAGTGGAAGAACTTATCCGCTGAAGATTCCACATGGGAGGATGAGAATTTTATGCAGAAGTATCCAGAACTACTCAAGCGTTGAGGACAACACTTTTTTGAAGGAGAGGGGCATGTTGGGTCCCTATAATACTAGTGATTACCCCATTAATATTTTAGTTATACCCCTTATTTATATTGTTGTGCCCCTATTACCCCCATATTGTTATTTCTGTGCCCCATAGAATCCCTCTATTGTTATTTTTGTGGCTTTATATTATTATTGTTAGGTCGGCTGGATTATATTGTGACTCCTTAGACTCCTATATACAGAAAGGAGGTTTTGTCATGTGTATCATCCAAGAATTGTTCATTTATGTAATGTAAAGGAGGTTGCCCCCTTGAAGAGGCTGAATTCTAAGGCGTTGATCTATCTTTTCTATCTTTTCTTGAGCTAGTTTCATAAAAAAGTCAGAAGAAAGTGTGTTGGTTCACAAGGCTCCTACAAAGGATCCTAAATTTGATTTAGAACATGTGAACGAGACACTCATGGAAGCTAAGAAGAGGTTCATGGAGACCTCCACTTTAGGTAGTAAGGATCAACTAGAACCTGGGATGGATCCTTCAATGCTCACTACCTTTATGGATACATGCATGAAATTTCTATGCGACAGCAAGGCTGTAAAAGGACTTCAGGAACTTATCACTAGGTGCATGAGGTCAAGAGAACCGCACGTGGTCCGAAAAATTGGAAAGCATGCATTACACATAGGAAGGGAAATGAGATTGAATGTGTAAATTGGAGAGTATGAAATGGATCAGGTAATTCTGGATCTCAGATCGGACGTGAATGTGTTGCTGAAGCAAACATGGGAACACATGGGCAGACCCACATTACAATAGTCTCTTATTTAATTATGAATGGTGAACCTACAAAAGATCTTAACCATGGGAAGACTGCAAGGAGTAATGATGGATATTGAAGGTGTGAATGTGCTCGCGGATTTTGAAGTGATAGAGATTGTCGATGACAACAATCCCTATCCCACGCTCCTAGGAATAGACTAGGCCACTGATATGAACAGAGTCATAAATATGAAGAAGCAAAAAAGGATTCTTGAGAAAAACTCACTACGCATAGTAGTACCGCTAGATTCAGTTGAAGGAGTGTGATACACTAAACCGTGCGCGACGATGATAGTGATGACGATCTCGATTGCATCTACAAGATAACCACACATGAACAAGATTGGGTGAATCCGACTGCAAATGGTAGGATTTCGTGGGAGCGCGAAAGCTCCTGCACTTCGGATTGGGACGAAGAAATATAATGATGGCAGATTCGACTGCACGAAGTAACAATGCTTAATTGCAATATGATGATAAGATCACTACGTTGTCTGACAATAGAGGTAAGGGATCTACCTATGCATGACGAGTTGATAGTGGTGGATGAATTCCTGAACAAATTTGAAAATGCAGGACCAGAACAACAGCGGTTTGATGCCGTGAAATGGGCACTACACGCGACGCCTACAAGGTGGTGGGGTACACATCAGAAAAAATTTGAGGACTGGCGTAGATGCAAGAGGATGATGTGCCTACGATTTGGAAAACCCCAACTAAGGGTGACAGCCATTCACGAGGAGCAAAACAAATTGCACACCCACCTTTTCGATGGGTACAAACATATGACATGCAGCCTACACATCTGCACACCACTACTAAAATAGACAATCGAAACAAAACGCAGCAATAGGAAAGGCAAAGCGTGCCAAGGATTATCCACGGATAAGCATTTGATAGGGTGTGCAAAGTGTTGAACAATGTTCACTAGGTGAGATGCATAGTCTGGGACCTGCGTGTACCAGCAGTTTGATGGGCCTATAGGACCATGTGTGAAACCCTAATTGCAAAAACAATTCCAAGGTTACTGAATGAAGTAGGGACCACAATCTCTGAGGAGCATGCAAAGATGAATCCACACGTAATAGCACCTGTAGGTGTGACAATGCGTGAAGCCCAGAATGAAGAAATCACATGGCTACATGAAGCAGAACACATAAGACTTTAGGAAGCCATTCGACAACGGAACCTTAGACTTCGTGAACTTGAAAAGGACCAGGTACGACTAAGAAAGAAAAACATTTTGATGGATACAATGGTCAAGAGGCTGGAAAATGAGATCAAGTGAGCGTGTCTCATTGACAAACCAAGGATGGCAAGGCAAGGTGTGGATGATCATACTAATGGGTTAGAAGACTATCGCCGAGAATTAATTAGTCTACTATCATGGATAAGAACGCATATCACCAAATGAAGTAGTCAGGGGATCACACTACATATAGTAGAGCGCGCGGCGCCAACTTCCACGAGGACAAATGAGGATTTCCTGTGGACTATACTAGAGGGCAAGATGGAGCCTCACATAGGTGGTGCGACCACTTAACTAGCTGTAGGAAGAATAATCTTAACACTCGAGGTAATTGAAATAGAGTGCGGGACTCTAAATTATTCTGCCTAGCAGTAGTGTGCTCTGACAGGTGTGCACAGGAACAACTTCTAACAAGGTTTGCGCTCATGCAAGGTGGGGTGCGCTACCACATGGTTAGGCTGGAAAGTGACCGTTGGTGTCACTGTTCATGATGGGATGTTCGATTTAAGGCGAAATGGAGCTGGCAGCAAGCATTTAAGGCAGGAGTTGGGCAAGATTTAAGAAAATTTGCTCCCAAGAAAGCATTGATGGCCCAGAATTGGGGGGAATGGTCGAATTTGAATTCAAGAGGCACTATAAAACTCCAAGAGCTACCCAGCAGATAAAACTTGGTCAATTGAGATTTGAGCGGTTGAACAGAGCGCAAAGTGTTGAGAGCCATGTGATAATAGAGCCCTTAAGTTCACGAAAGACCACATACAGTGTAGAAATGATGACGACCACTAAGGATGGATTGGGTATTGAAGAAGGAACTGCTAGCGAGGCAGCGCAGACCCCCATGGTCCACGATGTTCCCAAAGGCACTGGGGCTGTGACCGAAATCCCTAAATCACCACAGACACTGAGGCAGAAGAAAGATAAGCAAGCAATAGGACCGGTATGCATGTCCCCGAGGAATCCGCGGCACAATAAGTTATCAATGGAAGAAAAAGGCAAGGCAGTTACCATTGAAACAGATGAAGAGGAAGAGGACTTGCAAACCCTGATTGTTGTAGTAGAGGAAGAAGAAGATGTGGAGGAAGGAATCCAATCACTGCACTCTGTAGCAAAATTTCCCGACTATGTCCATCCGTGAAAAGGCAAAACAAAAATACCAAATGATCTGGATGCAATGAAGAGTGCACTCCAGACCCCACTCCTCCCCAATGGAATTACCTTTGAAAGTCTGCTTCTAGGATGCATGTCCACCTGAAATTGGAAGACTGGGACCTCGTGGAAAGTAAGAAGTTACCGCACTTAGAAATGGCGAACCTGATGAAACAAAATATGGAGGGGCTGGCGATACCATTAGAGCCGTGAAAATGGCTGTGCGATGTGGAAAAGGCCAGGTTGCTTCATCTGCTATGGATACCACATTTCCACTTCACGCCCATCACCATTTTCGTCATCAGGCAGCTCCTTTACCTGGTCCTTGATGTGTACTTATGGCTGCAGGAGCCTATTGCCATCATGGCAGATCTCATCCACTGAATTTCTTTGCTTCCACATAAGGGAAATGACCCTGTGATGATAGTAGGGAAAAGCAGCAACTTGGCTCTCGTAGAGGCCATGAGGAAAACATATAAGCTTGAGAAGAAAAATATGGATTATGGTATCACCAGTATCATGGATAAAGGGGTGCGCGTAGCCACCCAACTCTTGGCTAGTAAAGTAATGAGAAAATGCCACGTCGATGAAGTACCAGTGTTGGTAGTTGCGCTAGCCGAATAGTGTGTGGGAGGGGTCTAGTTCAACAGGGTCGAGTTCCTCGGCGAAGAGTTTTTGCTCAATTGTCAGGAGGCTCAGGAACAGGGTAAGACCTTCCACTATGCATGGTTTCTCTTGTCTATCTTGCTGGTAGTGGGGGAACTATCGAAGGATAGCTAGTTCCCGAGCATCGACCGAGACTTACTAGAGGCCATGAAGTATGCTTCGCTCTGTGCCACCAAGGACATGAAATAGATTTGCGATAAAAATATTTTTTGGGTGCTCATGGAGGTGAGCATCAGGATGTGGATTAATAGGAGGTCGCACTTGTCCCCGATAGTGCACAAAAGTTTGCAGAGTTTTGGAGACTTCAAGGCAGACATTCACAATATCTACATCAGTGCATGAAAGAATCTAGTGCAACAGTGGACAAACCTCCCATTCAAGGCCACTGGCAATGCGATCTTTATAGTGTTAGAGACATGACCTCCCGAGTGGTGCACCCCATATTTGGCAGAGTTGGAAAAGACAGTAGCACAAAAAAGGAAGGATGATTCCAAGTTGCGTGTCACCCAACTGGCTGAGAAAAGGAGCAACGAAAAAGCGACAGCCGAGGTTAGGGTAGCCCACGAAGTGGCATAAGTAGTTGTGAAGCAGAAGAAGGCTGTCGAAGCAGCAGTAGCAGCGTAGACAGAAAAAGCCGCAATAGTTTAGGTAGAGGAGGGCCAAGTAGTGTCTGCAGGATAAGAGGTAGAGGACATGGACCTTGCAGAAGAGAGCGCAGGCCCAGGAACCACCTCGACCCAACTCAAATGGCCACACGTTGCAGAAAGATCGGGTCCAAGAAAAAAGGTCAAAGCCTCAAAGCTGGCCATCGACACGATCACATTAACTGAAGGTGATCTCTATGGCATCGACAAGACGGTTCATGATGTCACCACTAAAGTGCTCCAAGAGTTTATGACAGAGTAGCAGACTGTGTTGGGGGCCCTAAGGGCACAGCTGCATGAACTAAAGGTGCGGCCCCCGCAGGAAGGTACCTCATCCACCTATGTCATAGCAGGCATGTCAGTAGCAGAATAGATGCTATGTGTGAGGATGACCAAAGCCATAGTCTTACCCGAAGGAGCACTAGTAGCAGAAAATGAGACTGACAGTGCTGCAGTTAACAGGATCAAAGGACTTGGCCTTAATTTGGCTACCCTTCCATGAGAAACATTGTACCAACTACAGGATGGGATAACAACAAAACTCCACACCAGTGAGGGCCACGCGATCCACGTTTTGAGCGAGCAGAAGATAAACATCGAACAGCTCAGCTTGCAGCATAATGAACTGGTATCATAAAATAAACGGTTGGATCATGTGGTAGAAGATTCTTACAGATACATCCCAGAGCTAGCCATCCTAGTAGATCTCCCAACAGAGGAGTGGATTGATAGGTTGGGGATCGAAGTTTGCGAAGCCAAAGCAGAAACAACAAAGGTTTAGCTGGAGCTGAATCTTCTAATCACTGAGCTGTGGTTAAAGGTGCAACCTTCCACTCCCTTGGAAGTCAGAGAATAGCATGGTAGTGCTATCGAAGCAGGGTTGGAAGAAATTGGACATGCAGTGCAAGAAAGTACTGGCATGCTGGAACAAGCACTTGAGGTCATCACGTCTTTGCAGGAGGAACCCAACATCCAGCACCTGGAGACTGAAGCAAGAAAACTCCAGAAGCAATACGACAATGTCTGAGGAAATGCATAGATCATTTTCCTCACTCAATGGCTTGCAAAAATGCAGCAAGCTAAGGCACTGAAAGAGCAGGTGGACGCAGTGCGACATAAGGAGGCAATTCTCAAAATGTGTGTTCAGCCATGGATTGACGAGGGCTTCACCATCATGACAGATATCGAAGGAAACCCCACACATATGTAGGGTATGTACACGTTAAGGCAGGGATGCACTCCTGACATAGGCTTCGGGAGACCAAATGGAGCAGGTTCAGCAAACTGCATAACAGTGCATTGTGGACTTCTGAGCAGCATGCGACTAGCTAGAAGGACTCTGCGCCAAGATCGCCGCGCTGACCAAGTGACTCAAGGGTGAGTCACAATGTTTGTGTTGGGGGCCTGTTGGGCATGGAATCCCCCCACAACATGTTTTGGGGCTCAAAGCCCTAGTTTTGGTTAAATAATGTTGTAAGACTCCACGAATTGCGAGCACGCAGCACGAACTATATGTTGAGTCATAACATTGTATACCCTAAGTTTTGTAATGTAATGTTGGCCTACCCATGGTCCGTGGACCATGGGATTGTATAAATAGAGCGAGGTTCTAAGTTGTAAAGAAGATGAGAGATACATAGAGAAAGGAATGGAGTCTAAAAGATAGCAAGCATAGAGTAAATATCTAAGTGCTTTGGGTCATAGTAGTAAGAAGAGGCTCTATAGCTGAGTGCATAGAGGCCTAGTAGAGTCAGGTGAGTGCGCGGACCCCTGCAGCTGAGTGTGTAGGGCGGAGTCGAGTCTCTAACCAAGGAGGAAGAATAATAAGGAGATTTTTTATTTGAATTCCGTGCATCTATTTTTGTGTTACTTCATGTTTCACATCTTTTCCATCTATGTTGTTTTATTTATTGCATGCACTGGTATGAATGGTGAACATTGTTAAGTATAACTAAACACATGTAGATAAGCTAAGTGATCAAATAATATCAGGTTAATAGTAAGGGATTGGGTACCAATGCAGATCGAGCCCCGAGTAGGGCTACGGGAAGGCAACATCATAGGCTGCAAGGTACTGATAGGTGCACGTAGTGACATGCGCACAAGATTAAACTGCGGACCACCGAAAACCATCAAACATCTCAAGGGTGCAGAAAATTCGTTCTACCACCCTCCCATACTACTTCGGGTGAGACCTTAGTCTGCGCTTCGTGGACTGTTGTTGAAAGGACCAGTAGTACCGGGTTTTGTTTGGCTAAATCACCTCTCAACCTGGGTCAAGCCCCTACAAGCCAACAATTTCTAACTATTTAGCTACAAAGAAGATACCATTTCATTTTTCTGTTAGAGAAAAGAGGAGGATAGTTCACAATAGCACATCATATTCATGGATAAATGAAGAATTATACAAAACAGGACTAGATCTCATCATCAGAAGATGAGTTCGAGAATATGAAATACTGGAAATACTTAAAGCATGCTATGATGAACCATATGGAGGAAATTTTTCTGATAGAAGAAATTCTTATAAGGTCCTACTTTTAGGATATTATTGGCCTTCCATTTTCAACGATACCAAGGAATATGTTAAAATATGTGACATTTGTCATAGAATGGGAAAACTTACTCTTTCAAATGAAAATCCCTTATAGCTGCAGGTACTCATTGAGTCATTAGAAAAATGGGCACTAGATTTTGTTGGTCCGATCAATCCACCTTCAAAGAAAAAAATATATATTCTAGTATGTGATGATTATGTCACTAAATGGGTAGAAGCTAAAGCACTTCCTTTTGCTACTGAAAATGTTGTAGTTTCATTTCTTTTTTAGGACATTTTTACTCGTTTTGGTGTTCCAAGAGAAATTGTAACAGATCAAGGAACAAAGTTTATATCCAGATTAGTGCATAAACTTGTGGAGTAGTAAAAAATCAAGCATTAAAAATCCACTCCATACCATCCACAAGCTAATGGACAGGTTTAGTTTACAAACAAGGTGATTGAAGCAATTCTTACCAAGACTGTACACTTACACAGGAAGGACCAGGCAGAAAATCTTCGAAAAGCTTTGTGGTGTTATATAACTACATGGAGAAGTACTACAGGACATACTCCCTATGAACTTATTTATGGGAAGCCGGTCTTACTTCCAATAGAGTTCCAGATCCAAACCTATAAAACAACAGTCCAATTGGATCTTGACTTATCAGAAGCACAAAAGCAAAGGATGGAAAAAGTCAATGAGCTTGATGAAATAAGACAAGAAGCTCTCTAGATGACCAACCTAGTTCAGTGACAGAGATCCATATGGAAGGATACGTACATTAAAGAAAGGAAATTTCATCTAGGAGATTGGGAATTACTCTTTGACTCAAAGTTCAAAAAATTCCAAGGAAAATTCCAAACTCACTGGCTTGGACCTTATGAAGTTGAAAATGTCTTTGACAATAGTGTAGTTAGAATCAAGACTATTGATGAAGAGCAAATTGCTCTTTTAGTGAATGGACATCGACTTGGACTTTATCAGAAGCCATTGACAAAAGAAGAATTTGTCAAAATTTTCCAAGACAATTCAGAATTGAAGATGGTTGAGAAGAATTCTTCTTTTCCACCTTAGAAATTCTCTCTCTCTCTCTCTCTCTCTCTCTCTCTCTCTCTCTCTATATATATATATATATATATATATATATATATATATATATATATATGAAATAAAAATAATAATAATGTATAAACACGAAAACCAACATGTTTTTGGCATGCTTATACAGAAAATTTAAAGTGAAAACCAACTCTTGTTAGCACCTTAAATTTTATCTTTTTACCTTTTCTTCCTTAAAAAAAAATATATATGTATTCCTCTTTCCTAAGTATCCCTTTCTATAAAAAATAAAAGAATAAATCTCTTTCAGCTACAAAATTAGTGACTTTCTGCAGCCCCAACAAGTTTCTGCACTTCTAATTAGATTTATGTAGCCAGTTTGACAAGAACACTTGATGGTTCAAATTGAAGAATAAATGACTCCTTTTACGTGCAAAGTACCTGCAGAAGATATCAAAGGACAAATAAATGTTAGAAAATAATTTGAAGGTATGTAACACTTTAATTTTACAATAAAGATTAATAAATTGCATGTATGAATTATGTGGACATAGTACTACTGAAATAAAATGAAATCATTGCAAATCATGGGTGATAGCTGCTTGTGAAATCCATTATAGTCCACCATTTTAATTCTTGTCTCATCCTCATTTTGAATCCAATGATTTAATCACAAAATCATTGAATTTAATGTGTTCCAATGACTAATTCATTTCTGCAAGCCTTCACTATAGTTCACTCATTCTCTCATTTCTCCAATTTCATACATCCTCTCCATCTCTCTCCCTCACTGAACGAAACCCTACCAACACTATTTTTCCTTTTCAAGTAAACTGTTCTTGAGACAAATCATCTTCCACCATGGGTGTTATTGTCCAAATGGAACCAATAGAAATAAGTTCTTGGAAGGATACCCTCAGACCAAGGAGCTGCCGCAGAAAGTACAGTGGTTACAATTCATAGAAAAATTTGATGGTTTCCACAGGGAGGTAACGAAGACATTTGCACATTATTTTGATGGAACGGAGGTTGAAACAAGAGCTGTAAAGTTCTCCATAATAGAGTCCCTGATTGCAAAAGCTATCAAATTACCTAGAAGTGGAGAAAAGTGGTTCAAAAACAGAGGAATCAAAGGGGAAGATTGGAAATTATTCTTGAAAAATCCAAACATTGAGACTACCATCTTCAGAAAAGGTATTCCTAGTTCATCCCTTACGAGTAAATGGACAAATTTTCTCCTTCTACTTCAAAATTTTATTAGTTGCGAAGGTCAAATTGGGTGCATGTTTTTCTACCACATTAGAATAATGTTGAATTTCCTTGAAGAGTATAAAATGAATCTCCCGTACTTCCTCTTGCATAGTCTTCAGAAAATGTCAATGAATGTTCAAAATAAAATTCAGTTTATAGACAATACAATGTACCATCATGGATTGATAAAAATCTTGATTGAGTTTCACCTTTAGAGTATAGCTGACAATTGGGAAAGCTTTCTAGTAAGAAATCATTTTAAAGAAAAAATTCATAAACTGTCAACTGGTAGTAGAACCCTCAGAGGAGGGAAGAGAAAAAAGGAAACAATAAAAGAATAGGAACCCCAGTCCCAACAATAATTATCAGAGGATGAGCTACCCATAGTAGATATTTTGCAGAAAATGAAAAAAGGGAGTCTTAGAAGAAAGAACACTGGCAAGAAAACATAATTTCATCTGAAACCAAGATCCTTCCTCAGAAAGAAAATCCAAAAGCTAAATAGAAGAAAGCTCAGGGATTGCCAACTACAAGTTTAAGAAGAAGTACCAGTTTGAGCATAGTACAAAAATCAGTTTCAAGAGTTGCAGAATATATCGATCTTGAGTCAAAAGGGCAAAATGAAAACCTCGAGGACTCTCCAAGAGAATCACTGAGTCTGTCACGGAGGGTGTCACTACCCGTCTTTAGTTAACCTCCAAGAAAGAAGTCCAGTACAAAGTCGAGGAGTTGATCCTGTTTAGCAAGAAATTTATGATTACATAGAGTCATTAGAGAGAAATAAGGCAGCAACTAAAGAGTCAATCCAAAGTCCAGGGGAATGAAGTAATTAGTTTAATGAGCCACAAGAACCTTCAGCATCTAATGCTTTAAAGCAAGAACTCTTTGAGCTAGATACATTAAATAGACACCTCAAAAATGAACATCAAACGCTAAAGGTACATAATAGAATTCAAATTGATAAAAAGAACAAAACATTGAAGAAAGAAAATAGGGCAATGCAAAGAGAAATCATCAACCTAAAGTTTAATATCCTCATGAAGAAACCAAGAATGACAGTGGCTGCCAAAAAGAAGAATAAATTGAATCCTGAATCTGATAGCAAAACTATATAGGAGAATGACAATGTTGAGTTGCATGAGGACATACAAAACCTCCAGTGTGAGGGAATGTAGTGTCCAAGAACTACTTTACCTTAACACTTGTTTTACTCTGCTTTCCTCCTTTTTCCTATCCCTATCATCTACATAAATGCAATAAATATGAGTTTTTGTTAAAGTAAGCACTTACATGTCCTCTTTTTCATATTTTTTGCTTGTTTTATTAAATTTTCCATTTAGCTACAGAATTGACCTGATTCTGCAGCTAATCCACAGATCTAAGGCTACTTCCGTTGTTGACAGGGTTTGAGTGCACCAACTCAGCAAATGAATATATGGATAGATGAAGAATGATCCCCTCATGGATTTCTTCTTTTTTACTCGAACCAATCCATCAAGGAAATCACACTACAACGCAATCAACCATGACACTTAATTGTAGGATAATATGCCAGAACAGAGTCCAAGTTTCACGAAATATTATCGATTTTCTTTTCCAAATAGAAAATTGATGATTAAGAGATATGATTTGGTTTGATAAGGATTGTAATGAAGATACTCAGGCTTGAATTTCTCGTGTTGTTAATTAAGAAAATGTTATAAGAACAATGGTCGCTTTGTATTTTGGTGTGTGTCGTATCTAATATTAAAGGAATTATGTTAAAACTATTTTCCAATTGATAAATCTTGGTTCGTAGATTTCATGTTGCACTAACTAAAGTTGTTGACTACCTCGCAGAGGGCCCCTGCATGTAGATCAGGTCTTTGACTCATTGCAAAAAGATTTTCTTTGGTCTCTCAGGATTAAATTATGGTTTCTCTGTTTTATGTTTTTAGGATGTAGTCCAATGGAGTTCACAATTAAATTGACATCTACATCAGTGAATTCATTTGCTTGATACCTAGCATAAGTTGATCATTTCATTTTCTTTCTACCTAGTATAATTGAGTCATTTCATTTCACAGTTTGGTTATTTCATAGCTTATCAATCTCGTTCTTGTTTTTACTTTTTCATTGAGTGAAGTTGCAATAGTTAAGAGTGACAGTCTTTTCTTAACAACTCAATTCAAGTATCTTTCATTTCCCAATTCAATAAAGTAGATATCCTTTATATCATTTTATGCTTTCATAGTTAGTCTAGTTTGGCTATAGCATAAAAATGCAAACATAATAAAAAACAGACTAATAGAGTCAAGTTAGGATCACTATTCATCCATCCCACAAATTTTATTTAATTAAAATTAATTTTAGAATAACCAACTAACAAAGAATAACCAGCAAACAAATCTCACGGATAATATTCTAATATAGACAATAACATCATCTCCATACTCATTCTAGATTTAAACTTTAAACATAACATAAACACCTTAATGACATAAGTAACTTCTAGCACGTACAATGAACTTGTACTTCATCAGTTTACCTGCCCTGGTCAATAATTTATGCTTACAATATAAGAACATTAAATTGACTAAACAAAAGACTTTGATGAGTCTGCTGAAATGAGTTCTCCTTGTAGATTAGAAACTCCTGCAACAACATGCATTCTTTCCTTCATTTATGCATAACTTCATTTACATATGGAAAAGACGAGTTGAATTCAGGAAAAACAGAGTTATTGATGGCTAATGGAAAAATATATGAAATGCAATGCTTTATAAACTACAACAAATTAAAAAAACCAAAATGACAATTGCAGGTACTTCTAATGAATTATAAATAATAATCTACTCAATGAAGAACCCTAGCCATGTAATGATCTAAAGAGACAAATCTATTTTTGGGGCTGTGAGAGTGGGGCCCTAAAACCATGATCTCATGAGGGAGACGAGGAAGAGGCCACTATCACAAGATTTCTTGAAATATTCACTTTCACTATTGTACCATTGATCTATCTTCTCAACTAATTAGAGAAAAACGAAACTATCATTCAAGTACCTATAAATGGAATAAAACATAAATAACTTCAACAACTTACTATGAATGTAATCTAAGCATACATATACAGAAATAAGAGGAGCCTCTGCTACTAGTGTTGGGCCCTAACTAGATCAAATAAACCCTTTTCATTATCACCAAAATGTCAAAAATAACATGAGAATAATAGTCATAATATCTTCTACTCAAAATTGCCTCTTCTCTATAATAAAATGTTGAATCCTAATGTGACCCTAGAACTTCATATTGATACAACTGAAGCTAACAATAACTTCCCTGAAATTAGGCAGGCTTGTCTCCCAACACGAGATTAACTTGTCTTCAACTATCGCTGGCTTGGCTGCCAATGAACTGGGTGGGCTTGGATACTTGTAACTCCAAGTTGACGAGATCTAGTCGAGGAATCTTCAAGTGATTGAGGAGTTAAGGAGGGACATCCAAACTCCTAAATCCCTCTTTATTTTCTACTTCAAGTTCCTGCACTTAAATTAGCCAAAAACTGCTCCAAATCCTACAATTAAAGCACATTAGGCCACATGACATAACATCTCACCTTTACCCTTTTCACTAAGAAAAATATAATAAAATATGTAATTAAATGTGAGAAAATTTGATTTTAATAAGCTGGAGAGTGGTGTTAAGATCCATATAATTTACCTATTAATGAGCCTCATTGAAGGTCATGGGTTCAATACTCCTCCACACACTATGGGTTAGGCTCCCTTAGTTTGGCAAAGGGTTTTAGTCCCTTTATGTAAAAATTACATTAGCTACAACTTTATTATTATTATTATTATTATTATTATTATTATTATTATTATTAGGAGTAGTAGTATTTCTAAATATTTAACATAAATACTAGATCCATATTAACTCTGGATATACCAAGCACCGAGAGGGATCAAATCTCTTTTCATTCTATAAGAGTTTTTCACTTCAAGAGATTTGATCCCTCTTGCACTTTTCAGATCTACAGTTAAGATGGATCTAGGATAGTTTTGACTATGTTAAATGTATAATGACGTAAGTATTTTTATACGAATTGATACCTATAAACATGTATCAACTATTTAGTAAACTCTTTTGCTAAAAATCACACTCAAAATGTTTAGTTGACCCATTTCGAACAACCCACTGTGGTTTATCATCAAGACTAAGATTAAAAGCCCGATTCCAACATGAAAATAAATAATGTAGAGAGGGAGAGAATAAATTCATAATTGTAGTGGTATAAATGTTTCTAAATATTTAACATAAATACTACATCCATCTTAACTCTAGATATATCATGCACTGAGAGGGATTAAATCTCTTTTCACTCTATAAGAGTTTTTTCACTTCAAGAGATTTGATCCCTCTCGCGCTTTGTAGATCTAGAGTTAAGATGGATCCATGATAGTTTTGACAATGTTAAATGTATAGTGACATAACTATTTTTATGTGAATTTATACCTATAAACATTTATCAACTCTTCAGTAAAGTGTTTTGCTAAAAATCACATTCATAATGTTGGGTCAACGTGTTTCAAACCACTCAGGGTGGTTTATCATCGGGACTAATATGAAAAGTTTGATCCCAACATGAAAATAAATAATGTAGAGAGGGAGAGAATAAATTGATAAATTCATATATTTATCAACTAGTTAATTTATATAGCTACAATTTAACGATAAAAATAGATAACTTATTTACGAATAAAATAAATATGATTATATTAAAATATATGTATATTTTTAATTACATATAGAATTTATATTACATTAAATATCATAAACCTTCATCCTTACATGGTCATGATTGATTTAGTCATTAACATAAATTTAATTGCTTACATATCTTGTACTGACTTGCTAGGCTTTAAGTCATCTAACTTCTAACATCCTGCTTACTGTGATAAAAAAATACCAACATAGATTTATGGTAGCATCTAAGCTTCGATTTTACACCTAACATCATTTTTACATCATGTTATGATATTGTGAAGAGGAAAAAGAGTTATTAGAATGAGAGGAGGGAGAATATGAAATTGAAGTAGAAAAGGATGAGATCAACTTTAGTACAGAGCATATTGTAGTGATACACTTAAAAGGTCCCCTATGACCCTTGAACACTTGCAACCATGAATAACAGGAACTTTTGGATCTAATGCAAGAAACCTCCAACACCCACACTCTAGTTGTGGTCCCTACAAATCCAGTAAATATGAATTTTTTTTAGGGCTTTCAAGCACACAACATTTGTGTTGACATAGACAATCCTCGTAACAAATATAAAGGGAACATTTATCAAGTAATTTATATCACCATTAGATGTTTGACAATACATTTAATGGATTTAGATCACTTTTCTTTTTATAGATGGATTCGTAACTCAACTGAGATTTGTCGAATCTATCAATGCTACATGGCCAAGGGTGTGGAAGTTTGGATTTTATTTTGGATTTGTTTATATTATCAGTGTTATGTGCCCTACCTTTAGATGTCTCATAGTGCATTTCATGGATTTATATCACTTGGATTGTTGTCCCTAGTTTGGTAACTTAGCTGAGATTTGTTGAATATATCATTGCTAAATGACCAAGGGTTTGGAAGTTAGGGTTTTATTTGGGATTTGTTGAGATTATTAGGTGTTATGTAACCTGGCCTAAATTTGGAGTTTTATGAAAAAACTACGAAACAAAAATTGAGCACGATACCAAGTAAATATGATAAAAAAAAATTAGAGAACTCAATTTGGATAGGTATAGAGTGGAGATAAATAACACTTAAAGCCCCAACTGAATCCTTTTTTTTGGAAGAAATGAAAACTATTTTGATTTTATGGCTTTAAATAGGCGACATTAGAGAAGAATACCATGGGTTGGAAAAATCTAAAGTTGGAAAACTGTTAATGCTTACATGACATGACATAGAGTTATTTTTATTTTTATTTTGATATTAATTTCAGTTGATATTAATATTATTTACTTCTTATAAATTCAACATATTGAGTTGAAATTTAAAAATGTGGACATACTATCTTTCTTACATTATGCCTACACATGCCCCCTATACTATCTTGTAGAGCACCTCTTGGCATAATAAAAAATATAGTTATTAACGTAATGTGGGTACTAACAAAATGTAATTATATATAAATATAAAAAACAACTCCACAAATCACATAAATTAATCTAACACTTTTGATTCGAGAGAGAATTAGTAGATGATGGAGATGATGGAAAATGTTGAGATAAGGCAAGATCATGAGTTGATGAAGAATAAGGAGATAAGGCACAAGATGTAGGAATACGGAGTCATATCACATGTTCTCAATGATTTCGTGAACTATAGACTATTTCATTTAATGTATGAGGATAAAATAGTCATTTTGGGTGATCAACTATGGCGTATGCAAGTTCAAACCAAAACTAATATAGATTTCTTTGTGTATGATAACAATATTGAGCTTTCAGAAGTCATATGTAATGGCTTGTACATCATATTAAGTATTTTATTTTAGATTTCATCACTATATTCCACCATATTTATTTATAATGTGTCAAATTGATGTTATTATTCCACATAACCAGGTCATGATGGATCCAAATGCTCCTCGTGCTAGGTATTTACAGGGGTATTCTATAATCATCCTAAAATCATTTCATATATCTCAATAGTATAGCATGAGATATCAATTTAGTTTGATAAGAGATTTGGTTACAATCTTGTACATGTCATTTATAGTCCATGAGGCAAATGTGCTTGGACTACCCTCACTACTTCTTTCCACATAAAAAATGAACATGATGACAGTGGGAACATGAGAGGATCATATCATAAGAATAATGCAAGGGGAATTACTACCTATTCACATCAAAGAACCATGGATTACTATAAGGTAATTTTTAAATTTCTCTAGTGGAATAATTATCTACCCACAACTCCTACCAACTCGAGAAGAAGGAGGATTATTTTGAAAATTGATCAAGCATAAGAAGCACTGAAATGATATCTTGCAAGAGGAAGACATTTTTTTCTCCCACATGTAGAATTGTAGGGACATATACAAAGAGGGAAGATGATGATTCAATGGCTAAGGAATGTGATGATGAACCAATCAATAAAAAAAAAAAAATTGGAAGAAAAATTAAGTAGGAATATCTTTAAGTGGCATTTGCATGTATGGAAATAGGTTTATACCATACTTTTTTCTTCACCATGATACTCCAAAACATTTACAGTTGTTAAAGTATGCACTCAATAAATGGAATACAGTACCTATGAATTTATTACACCTTGTCTTTTTGTTAAACAGACATGGGAACGAGAGAAAATATGAAAGATAAATCATGCAGTACATATTTTATTAACAGAAGATATACATTTATAGTACAATACGTGACTCTTGGGTTTCAGATCCCAAGGTCTCTTGGACTGCTTTGGTCTATTCGGCTTCCACACTAACCCATTTAGGATTAGGTGTCCAACATTCCCCCCCTTAATCCGAAGGGTTATGTATGAGTTCAAGAAGAGAGCTGTAATACAAAATGTGCAAAAATGCATGGCAGCACTAGGCTGAATGTGCTCTATGAAATGTTGGTATAAAGGGCAGTGGTTTAAGGATGACCACCAACACTGGAACGCTTAGTGCAGTTCCCGGAACTCTTCCAAAACTGGCAAGAAACTGAAGTTTTCTGCTAGAGGAAGTGATCCTATTGTTTTAAAGAGGGAAACCTTCAACCATAAAAGGGAGGTCTCACCCCACATAAAAGGTAAAACTTCAACCTGAAAAGGGAAGTCTCAACCTGTGATGGTTTAAGGATGACCAACAACTCTGGAATGCTTAATGCAATTCCTGGAACTCTTCCAAAGATGGCAAGAAGCTGGTGTCTTCTGCTAGAGGAAGTGTTCTCAATTTTGTTCCTGGAATGCTTCTGAAACTGGCAAGAAGCTGAAGTCTTCTGCTAGAGGAAGTGTCCCAGATTTCCAACTGAAGGCATGTTCACGGGCATCTTTGTCTCTGGCTACAACTCTGAAACTGGTGTGGCAGGTTGTGGCTCAGGCTCGCTTGATGTGACTTTGAAGCTTGTAGATGACCATCATTTCCCCCCCTATCAGATACAAGGTGAGAAGATGGAGAAAACTCAACTGCAAGACTCTTCAATACTCTGGAACAAGTTCTGACATGTGTTTGGAATATCTTCTTGGCTGTTGATGCCCATTGTCAAGAAGCGATCCATCCAAGATGAATCTTTGTTCTTGCAGGACGTTTGTTTCTGAAGCATCTGTGTGAAGAATGACTGGTTTTATGACAGTGCTTACATGGTTGAAGATCAAAATAGTGATCTTTCAAATGGCCAACTCGATCACAGTGTTGGCATTTCACGATCTGTTGTTTTTGTTGTTGTTGTTGTTGTTGCTGTAGAAGAGGGGCAGAGTCTGGAACAGCTGAAGCTGAACTATCATGAGGAGCAGCTGAACTGTCATGAATGAATCCAGCACTCTGAAATTGAATGGGCTTGGCATAGTCTGGAATATGAAAGGACAAGTCCTTGTCATATCCAAGACCAGTTTTGTGCTTGTTGTGGACAAGCTGTTCCCAAGGTCTGATGATGGGCTTGGGAAGTGCAGATTGAGTTTCTGCATCTGCATGTTCAACTGCTGCTTTATTTGAATAAACTGTAACATTATTAACATGCTGCTGATGGGTGGTTGTCTCAATGTTCTGAACAAAAACAGGTTCAGAATGGTGTCTATTTTGATGTAGCTCTTCTTGCTGTAGCTGTGATTCAAGCTGCAAAAAATCGATCTTTTCATGTGCATTTTGTAGACATGTCTGAATTTCTGAGAGAGATCCTTTGCTGATTTGTAATGTGTCATCAACAGTATATAATATCAGAGTTTTAAGGAACTGTAATACTTCACTGGTTCTGGCCATTTTTTTGTTCAATGTCTGATTTACACCTTAAAAAACTGATCACAACTACTACTCAATGCAGAAAAGTAATATCTACTCACAGTACACAGCAATATCCTTTATAAATGTCATCAAATGATCAGTGTGCAATATAAAAGTTTACAATCAGCTCACCAAAATCTTTATGCAGCAGTGGAATCAAGGAATCAATGCACTATAATGAGTTTTAAATACAACAACTGGGGCAACAGCAACTGCAAACTTGCTTGGAACCTTCAAGTACTCCTTTAGAAATGATGGTTATCAAAAGTTCAATAATTATAACACCATCTCATGGGCATTCTTTGAACATTGGATTGTATACCATTCAGGCCTCATACAAACTTATTTAAAACAACAGCTTCAACATATTTCAGGCAACATCATAACGTATTCAGGCAGCTTAAATCACGGTTTTCGTTGCATTCAATACAGCTCCAGGTCAGCACACAAATAAATCAATGAGCGATATACAAAACTGATTTCTTTCTCTGCAATAGAGACTTAATGTCCAGCACATACAATGCACATATTAAGAGCAATAATCGGGGTGATTCGTACAATAAAGAGACTAAAGGGAATTAGTCCCTTTCTGCACTATTGATTAGACTCAACCAACAATTCACACAGGTGGAAACACGACCTCTTTTAACTGGAACCTTTCCCAAACAACCACAGAAAATACCTTATACAAATTAATCTCAATGTCATCTCTCAAGTATAAAAGTCTGGACACTATTTCAATGAGAGAATTCACATTTGAATTTTACACCTGCACCTTGCAGCAAATAAAGATTTGAACCCTTGACTCTATTGAACTGAAAATATCCTTCAAATCCAATTTTCAAATACACAATAATAGAAGCTTTGAAGAAGGCCGAGCAAGCAAAAAACACGAACCCAAACCTTACTGCATTTTTATTCTGGCTGCAAGAAATGAATTCAGTAGCCTGTAAAAAGTAGCATACTCTGCTCCTTGTGCAAGAGTGCTCTCGGCTTCACTTCAGCCACACAAAAAGAAAGCAGTGAATCCACAGGTTAGGTCTGAGACACAACTGCAATAAGTCCGAGATGTAATCTTCTTCACTGGCTAACAGTCTGAGGTCTTCAATTGGTGGCTGATCTCAAAGTTCAAGGTGAGGTCTATGTAAGTTGTTATTCCTCCAAAACTATCACTGATCTGAGGTAGAATACAAGACTATAATTCCAGAAGCCTTCCTTTTTTTTTTTTTTACTGATTCGATTTTAGCTTCAAACATAGGGAGTCTGCAATTCTCATACAATACTGAGGCAGTTGTCCACACTTCCTTGTGCTATATGACTGTCCACTGCATGAACTGTAATGCGAGTTCCACACCAACACAGATCTGAGCCTTAAATGAGCTCCCACAGGTGGCTGCCACAGATCCGTCCTCCTTCAGGTGACTTTTCACAAGGTCTGTTCTTCTGTCCTTATCAGATTCGCTACTTTACCAACACTTAAATTTGCAGTATCTCTATTGTGCAATTCACTCAAATACAGTGTAAAGATTTTAAAAAAGACAATTTACCTCGAGTATGAATGTAATGGCTCAATCCCGAATTTGTGCCCACTCTATCATTATAGGCATTCTCCATGCATGATAGATTTTTTCACTGTGTATTCTTCATCGAGGAAAGATGTTTCAACTTCCCTCCACCTATGTTCCATGCCCTCAATCGACTAACAAACTATTTGTTACCTTCTGTTGCGCAGTGGGGAGAAAAATATATGTCGTTCTTGGTTCAGGGATGTCACAGGTTGGTTCAACATATAGTTCAACATATAATTGTTTCCTAGAATAACTGGACCCAAATGCCTACCTTTATTGGTAGCGGTCTTCACACAAAGTGTTTGCGCTTTGTTTTATTCTACCCATGGCTCGTCCGCATCGACATCAAATAGCAACACTCTCAGAGTTGGGCTTCACCAACAAATAATAAAATTTATGGACAACAAAATCTGGCACAGAATCCCTCCACCAGCACCGAGCTTCTATGGAAGCACATCCATGCAATGTGATATCTGTTCTTCTTGACTGTATTAGAGATAATGTTCAGAATGCATCTCTTCCAAAGCATCCTCGACAAGTAGGAGAATCATTAAAGTATTCTGGCAGCGCAGCTTCACATTCAGGTTCAGGCATGGATGTTGATAGGATAATGCGTCTTGTTCCAAAGTGGTCTTCAACGGTGCAAGACTGGGATTCTCTTGTCAAAATGCTACTCCGTAAAATGTTTGCAGAGACATCAAATGCAGTCATTCCACGATTTTTGAGTGAGATTAGTAATCATTTGGCTGATGTTACTCACACTGTTTTCAAACTTCTTATTTCACATATGCAGAAACATAAAGAGGCAGAAGGTGTGTGGATGGATGGCAGCCGTGGGATGAGAATCAAAACTTACTTCCTTGCGCCGCAAGTTTTGTGCCATTACAGTCAACCGGAGGGCGCTGCTTCCATGTATCAACAAAGCATAATGCCCTCGCGCAAAGCATGGAAATCTTTCAGATCCGTCGAATGGGAAGAGCTTTCACTTGATCCATATAAATGAGTACAACTGTATATCAGTGCGGAACTCGAGCAGCTGTATATCGTGCGGAGTATGGGATAAACCCCATGACCATAGTCAATGTAGTAGAGAGGTAATACAAGCCCGTTCAAAACAGTAACACACCAACAACCACACCAGCATATCTCCTCGCTTCTACCAGCATTTTGTCTGAAGAATCCATGCCTCGCAGAACTAGCGCCAAAACCTATAAGGGAATCTCTGGTTGGTATCCGATGGGTCAGAATATATGAAATATGGCAGACAATGGTTATGCGCAGAAGCCACGCAGTGGCTAACACAGAGGGCAGAATGGTGTTATTCAGACTTTCGTTTTCAAACCTCACGCTGCACTGAAACGCTGGCAGCACTGTAGGAACACTGGCAATGGAACGCTGACAGCACTGTAAGAGTAGGTATTCAATGGGAATACCAAGCGTTACCCATATTATCACGGAGAGGGCAGACTCTGATTATCACGCAGAGGGCAGATGTGTCAGGCTACAGAAATGCACAGCATGGGCAGAATAGGCAGAAGTGCAGGTGTGTGTCAGCCAGACAGTTTGCAGCATGAAATAGGCATGCAGACAATAATGACAATTCTATCTGCAGAAATATAGAACTGACATGCACAGAGAGGCCACAACAAGTGGCTCAAATTTGGGCAGGGCAGAAATTCGCCTGCAGCTCTGATACCATGTTAAACAGACATGGGAACGAGAGAAAATATGAAAGATAAATCATGCAGTACATTTTTTATTAACAGAAGATATACATTTATAGTACAATACGTGACTCTTGGGTTTCAGATCCCAAGGTCTCTTGGACTGCTTTGGTCTATTCGGCTTCCACACTAACCCATTTAGGATTAGGTGTCCAACACTTTTCATAAACATTTTATGTTGGGTTCTCAAATGTTTATTATTTATATGGTTATGTTATCTATTTTGTTCTTAATGACAAGTGTAGAAATATAAAATGTTGAATATGTGACTCAATGATCATCCTTTGGGCATGCATATAGTGATAGATCTGAATTAGAGTAAGTATTATATGTAGTTAACTAATGGTAATTGTTAGATGAAAGGTGGGTTGTTGGTGGAGAGATTACATACGTGTTTTCCTAGCGTGATGGCATTTGACCACATAACAAACCCTAATCATATGTAAACATTAGTTTGGTGTACACTTTAGAAAAAATGAAGCCAAACCACTATAATCTTAAGGATGAATTGATTGGGTCAACATGTTGGGAAAATAAATTATATATACATACATACATACATACATATATATATATATATATATATATATATATATATATATATATATATATATATATATATATATATATCTATATATATATATATATATATATATATATATATATATATATATATATATATATATATATATATATATATATATATATATATATATATATATATATATATATATATATAACCTCTCCTAAATTGAATTGCTTCTAGAATTGATAATAGACCATAAATTTTGTAATTATACCAAAATTATTGTAACCAACCAATTGTTGTGAGTTGTCGAAACTATGTTCAAAATTGTTGAACACCCATTACTGATATTTCACATATGTTAATGGCCCTGTAGGTATTGTCTTGGTCGAGGTGGAAGGGTTGGGCTCTCGGGGATCTTCATAACTTCTATTTCATGTTTTCATGAGGATACCTTCTCCTGTCATGAAAATTTCATGATTATAATTATCATGGGGGTTCCCTCTAGAAGAATGAGAGTGGGACGATTGTTGTTGAATGTTAACCACTTCCTGATGGGATAAAGGGTCTTACATTACTAAAGTTTGTTGAACTCCATGCCTCTATTGTCTTGTATCCTTTTTAACTAAGGGAGTTGAGGATAATGATGGGTATAATGACCACATTCCCCACAAATATTACATCAATGATTAGTCCGTAGAATTTTGCTCTTGTTTTGTTTTTGTTTGTTGTTGTTGGTGGATCCCTGGTTTTGATTCTAGTTAGGGTTGCCCCTTCCTGGTTCCTGTGGGGTTTGCTGGTGGTTGTTGCCCCCGTGTTTAGGTTGTCCCTTTCGTTTACTCATTTTTCATTTCTTAGAAGCATTAGGTAGGTTTGTTGGGTTCAAATTCTCCTCCAAGTTTTGTTGTGGAGGAATAGAAGGTTGCACTAGATTAACCCTTAGGTTATTCTGTGTTGGTGGGTTATTTTGTTATTGCACAGCGAAATGAGAATATTGGTTTCCTTGTTCTTCATTGGTATATGGATTCTAGGATGAGGAACATTAGATTTGTATTCCTAGAGGAGTAAAGGTTTCCTTGTGGGGGGGGATATGAACTTCCATGAGGAGTCTCATATTGGTTAACCCTACTAACCATATTTTGCATCGGTATGGGTTGACCCGGGTAGTATCCAATATGTTGCAATGGTGGTGCATTTTGTGTAGCATCAAATGCTTAGTCATTGAACGAGTATCTAGGGTACTTGTAGGTGTTGCTGAGTTGGTTTTGGGTTATGGAACTAATCAATCCATCAATGGCATTGAATGCGCCTAGTATCCATTTATAACTTTGTAGGTGCAGGGTGTATGGAAGAACATGAAAGATGTATCTATACCAGGTGTAGATAAATTATAACTGTTGATATTTACTAATGGCTTCTTGCTCATTATACGGGGATGAATTTTCAACGTATTTTGAAATTTCTAATGTGAGGGATCTCAAAAACAAGTCGAGGAGGAATTTATTTTTGAACTTTTCTTTACATAGGCTATGATGTTTCTGCCATTCATGTTTATGATCTAATATGTGGGTATCAGGTGTTTGTTTGAAGTGGTTGAGGAGTTCTAGGTCTGAATCATAACGAACCAGGAGCTGGAAAGATGTGAGGAAAGTTGTAACTAGTGAGCTAAAGTTTCCATGTGACTCACAAAGATGGTCAATGTACCATTTCACTATAGGCCCAGTAAGAGTGCATTGAAATAGTCATAATATGAAAATATTGTCTGTGATACTATTAGATGAAAACCACAGGTGAAAAGTCATGACATTGTTTCCTGGGTCTTCGCCATATTTCCCTTCGAACTTTGGAATGTTCGAAGGGAGATTGGTCAACATCACTGGCTAATTCTGGCCATGATTGATCAGGTCATTAGTTAGCTTACTTAAATCCATTAGGCTTAAATAAGCTAAGAACAAGATCTGTGAGTTATCCACCAACATGAAATGATTTTGGATATCTATATGTAAAGGGGTCTTCTACGGGGAAGTTTCATAAGAACTACCTTGATGTGTGTCACACAAAGTGTCCGGAGGAGCGGTGTGGGCGCTTCCCAAAGGGAAAGCGTGTGGGGACCCTTGTGGGGTGGTTAATTGTGTTTTTTAACAGGGGGGAGTCCCAAGAAAATATGCACCAATAAGGGAAGATCCTATAGTGGTGGATGTGTGATGTCCTCTATGCTGAAATGGTGGGAGTCCTAGCACACCTCTCAGTAATGGGGTGAGGTTTTTGAAACATCTAGAATGACGGGGAGCTATGGCGCCCCCTATGGTGTCAATTAGAGTGTGTGCTAATTTGTGTATGGTAAGGGAAGGAGATAAATATCAATGTTATAAAATCACATACATAAAACAAAACTGGAAATAAAATGGTTACTTTACTTTTACAATTAAGCTATGTGACCAATCAAACAATAAATGGTCTTTGTTTGTTGCATATGATAAAAAATCCTATCCAGAACTAATCATCTGTTCCACTCTCAATGTAACTAGGCCTCATCGAGATATATTCTGATGGGCCCTGGGGTAATGTCCCAAAAGAACTGGTGACACCTTCCAGCAGCCGAAGGATCAACCAAGGTAATGGAAATGAGGCTAAAGTGCTACCTGCACCGTCACCAATAGGGAAATGATACCATAGATTTTTTCCACTAAAGCACCTTCTTCCCATGTGAGAATTTGATTCTTTAGCTTCTTGGTAGTCATTTACGAGTACCGAGCACTATATGGGTGAGGTAGCCCCAAAGACTACCACATACACTGGACCTAAGCTGAAACCCCTGTGAATCAGGTCTCTTCCATAGTCAAGTAAAAATTTTCTTGGGACGATTGAGGGATTTTAAGCTCCCTAGAAGGTCAAAAAATATGTTTCAACGATGTGACATGACCATGGCGGCTTATGGGATTCCTTCCCCCAATGGTCCTAACCTGAACTATAAATTGTTTGGTGGCTCCTGTGGGGAAACTTTGTTGGTTCAAGTTAAGCCTTTTTTTAAGGAGTCTTAACTCACTTATAGAATGATTTTGTAAGAAAAAATAAACTAAGTACACAAAGCTCCGGAAATTGGATGCCTTCTAGTACAAAGCTTATAGAAGGTTTGTGTGTGATTCACGTGAACATACAAAGTGTGGTAAAGTGTGGATATTCGGTGATCCTTTACAATATCCTTCTAATTACATTAATTGTTGATTATTCCTTGTATTGAAAAAGAAATATGGTGTGGATAATGGGCCAGTTACTCTTTTCCTATTTAATATGTGAATTTTAACAAGGGAGATGGAAATCCAAATGCTTTAAGAAAGTTTTCATATGCAAACCTAGGTTCGTCTAAGAAATCCAAGGGAAGAAAAGATTACTTACTTTCTATAATAGCACTTGTTCCTAGTCCCAAAAATGAAAAAATGAATCCTTTGGTTAGTAGTAATATTTGTGGATGATGGGCCACTTAATTTTTAACCAATTAATCTATGTGATTTGCAAAAAACTTTAGCAAGAATAATTTCAAAAACATATGTGGATTTTGGCCACTTACTTTTCTCCCTAATTAAGGTACGGGTCTATTGGAAATACAAATGAAAAAATACTCTAATTTCTCCACTAATTTAGGTTAGTAAAGAAACTAGGCAAACTAAATAGATAATAATAGATGTAGAGGTGAAGGAAATTCACTAAAGGTTGTCAATCACTTGATAAAAGAGAAAGTATAAGGCTCCTTTTGAATTTCTAGTTACCATGCAGGTTTAGCCACATACAAATGTGTACGTATATCTGTCAAAGAAAAACTCGCACGGGCGAGTAGAGAAAATGAAAACTCAATTATGTGGGCTCAGAACAGGTCTGTGAGGTGCTACAAAAATTATAGAGAGATTTTGAGCACCTTGTAGAGTGGTTATGTAGAGAGAAGATCCTACTAACACAACCTTTAGATTAAATAAAAGACAACAATATGGTCTCCATTCTTTTGGTAGTGTTTCTGTGGAAATGGTGTACCAAAAGATGCCTCCTTAACAATTGGTTATTCCGTGCAAAGGATCATAGCTAGAATTGGTGTTGTTAGTGAGCAGACATAAATAAACAAAGAATTTCAAATAGTGAAAACAATGCATACATAAACCTAAACTAAAATAAAGAGATGAAAACAAAAATGATGCTCAATGGAGTAAACAAGTCAACGAAATAATGGAAAGAGCTCCCTTTATTGACTTATGGTATTAGAGGTTGAATATAATAGATGAATCTTAGACACATGAAGAGAATTATTTGAGCTATGATGCTAAAAATCCTAAACAATGGGCATTCTTTTGCTCGTTCTCTTTGCAAGCTTCTCCTCTCTCTCAAAGAAGTATGAGGACTCTCCAATGGTGGAATTTTATTCTCTCACTAGGATGATGGATTTCTTAGAAGAAATATGGCTAGCATGCTAGTGTTTTTCAATTATTTGGCTTCAATAATGGAATGTTGGTTTGCTCTGACAACAATTTGGCCAACATAACAATGCCTCATTTTTTGGTACTCCAATGGCTTGTTTATATAGAATTATTTGAATCCATCTTCCCTATCTTGGTTCATGCATGGAAATGACTCATGATTAGGACAAGATGATTCCAGTTAGGTCTGGATATCTTAAGGGTCACTCGAATTCATCTGTGTTTGACTGAGATCCTGTTAGAGAATTGTGTTCGAGTGTGTGAAGAGGTCCCCAATTCGCTCAGTCATCCATTTCTTCGATCGAGCAGCTTTCGAAGGAAATTTCATGCGCATGCAACTATCAAAGAAATAACCATGAAGTCCTCAATTTTTTAACCATATAAACATTGGACATTAGGAGAAATTAATTTTTTTAAATTCATAATATCCTAAATTACAAAATCTTCACTTGTGCTTTCTACTGGACGTCTTTCAAGGTCTTCTAGGTTATAGTAGTTCAAGGTCTTTCAAGGTCTTCAATTACAAAATCTTCACTTGTGGATCTAGTAACAATAAGATTTGTGACGTAGAATTCGGGATCAGAGATCTTCCGGATAATATCAAGGACACTATTAGACAGGATTGTGTTGTCGTCCTTAGAAAGGCTAAGCGCCCTCGAAAGAACCTCAGCAATGAGCAATTCTCTTCCCTAAAATCCTTAAATCAGAACGAAGATATTGTCATTCTGAAGGCTCATAAAGGAGGGGCTACGGTCATCCTTGACAAGGATGATTACCGTAAGAAGATGTTAGATCATCTTCACAATATTGGCAGTTATAAAAAACTACCCAAGAACCCTCTGAAGAAGATTTCTAGGACGGTGGCTCTCGCCATCAGGTCTAGTGGCTCAGTGAGTTCCTATTGAGGCCTCGAAAATCGCTGCCACAACAAAGGGGATACCACCCGGTCCGGACCTTAATGCAGCTCCTTTTCCGTTTGGAATAGTGGTTCCGACTGGGGATAATGGGACCAGTTTCCCAAGAAGTATAAGTGAATGGGATGGATGAATGACTTATGAGATAAGATGGTAATGAGCGGACAGCTAAACTATAAACAAAATGTAATGACTATAATCGGATCCCGGGAATTATTACTAGGCAAAGCGTAGCGTTTGATGATCTGTGCTTTAAGGTAGGCATATAAATGACTCTAACACTTTAAGCATAGACGTTTGAACCATTTAAACATTGCTCTGCATAATTAGTTATGCAGAGCGATTAGAGCGAATTACTACGCTTAATCATTCATATCATTGATACATGCATGAGTGAAAGAGATAACAAATCAACACAAACATTCAATAGTGAAGTGAAATGACGATTCGCTATTATATCGCATACATGCATTCAACAATAGCAAAGATAATAACACAGCAATTCATATAATCAGAAAGAACACAGATACAGATAATAGTACCATGTAAGCTGATCGATCAATCCAGTACATCAATCACTATGTCGCAGTCCTTCCTTCCAATCGGAAAGCATTCCAAACAACAGACAGTCGTGCGCAATTGTATAAAACAGCCTTCTAATCAAAATTCAGAACCATTGGTCGAGTTTCACAAAAAGAATATAGACTGAAGCACAATAGTGCTAACTTCAGCCTTTAAGTCTTATTACAAAATTTTACGACCCTTTCCAAAACAATGAAAGGGTCTATAAATACTATACTAATCTAAATATCTAAACAACTGAAAAGCTATTAAATTGGCATCAATAAATGTTTGTTCCATCTTTTTTGGCAATCTGGCAGTTGGCGGCAATGCTTCATTCGATGGGTTCTTTGCCTTTACTCCTTAGCTGACATATCGCCAGCATTGGCTCTACTTCTGGTGGAGTGTTGAGACGCGAAGTTAGCTGAGCATCATATGTAGCAACTTGAATGTCGAGGATCAGGTATCCGAGGGCATCTGTTAAATACTTGAGAGCAGACCTTTGAGTATGTGGCTTGATTAGAAAGATCCAATATGCATCAGAGGTTAAAGTATTTACTCCGGTAATTAATTTCCTCTGTTCCTCCAAGTCAGGATAACTTGATTCTTCAAGCATACCTGCTGTTGTTATGCTTCCAGGTGTGCACTTGGAGATCATGTTCGCCAAATAAAGTGTATCATTGACTAGGTCGATCATATTGCTGGCAATTATTTTACACCTGGAAGCCGCCCTTTCTGCTTTCATTACCTGAGTGTTCCATTCCGTGAAGAGGATGTCTTTGTACGTTTCATGGATTCGGGACAAATTCGCCGCTTTCCCTTCGTCAGTATCTTGCCACTCAATATAATCGGATATGGCTTCTTTGGCCTGATCTAGCTCATTCCTGGCCTTCTCTATTTGCTCACACACTGTTGTAGATATTTCGCATAATTGCTCAGCCTTAGCAAGTTTTTGACATAAAAGTCTGATCTGAGACAGTAATGCGCCATTTATTTGAGTTGCCTCTGCTCTGAAGACTTTCACATTCTGTGTGCTCTTGATACCTTCGAGCTGTGTTGATAGTTGAGCTATTCGCTCATCTTTTGATTTCATCATCAGCTCATTTGATGCTTCCAACTGTGACAATGCCTCCGACAATTCTTTTGCCTTCTGAGTTTCACTTTGGTCTATCCTTTGTCTTTCAATTTGCAGTTGCTGGGTTAACAAATTGTTCTCTTGCTGTTGAGCCAGCAACTGCTCTTCCACCTGTGCTGCTTTGTTTTTCGCCTCAATTACCTCCGCCTGTAATGCATATATTTCATGGTCCTTAGTCTTCAACAGAAGACTTACCTCTGATGCTTTGTCGATAGTTGCTGCAGAATAAGCTCCCACGAATTGCGACAGCTTTGTTAGATCATCGGAGGGATCCAAATCCTCCTTCCAGACCATATTGCCCGTGACTGTTTGCTCAGGAAAGATAGAAGGTTGATCAAGCCTTCTTCTTTTCTTAGAGCGCTTGATAACGGCTCTATGCTTTGGGCTATAGAAAATATCCAGGGGAGGAATTTCTTCCACCTGGAGAACAATTTGATCGGAAGGGTCCTTATTGATAATCTCAACATCCTGTGAAATGGGTGGGCCGCTGGTTCCTCCTAGAACCTGAGAAGAAGTGATATCGGGCGCATCGCTTGTTTTAGAGGAGCCTGTGTCTTTGGAGCCTTCCTTACCACTGATAATGGAATCGAATTGATTCCATTGTTTAATCAATTCAGGATCAATGGAAGATTGCTTATGGGCTTTGCTCCGTTCTTTCTCTTGTTCTAACTTCTGCTGTTCTTCAAGTGATTTTCGCTGCTGCTCCTCTTGCGTTTTCCGCTGCTGCTCCTCCAATTCCTTTTTCTGCCTATCTGCTAGTTCTTTCTTTAATCTTTCTTCTTCCTTCTTCTTCCTCTGCTCTTCTTCCCTCTGTGCCTTTTGCTGCCTTTCTATCTGCTCATTTTTCTGCCTCTCTGCTTGCTCTTTTTTCTGCTTCTCATCCTGCAGCTTTTTCTGTCTTTCCTCCTATTGTTTATCCTGTTCTTTAGTTGTAACAGGAGGTGAATGTATCTGTTGCCGACCAGGCTCGCTTGAGGAAGACGCTGGGGTTGTGGATAATAACTCTAGGGGCAGAGTTTGCAACCTCTGCTCCCTAAGTTTATTAAACTCAGTCAACGCCTCATCGTTGTATTTCATTATGGCAAGCTGTTTGACTTGGCTTATTGTCTCGGCACCTACGAACAAGTCATCAAATGTATCCTCTTGATGATCAACTTTTGTTAATTTTGCTTGTTCTAGGGCAATGTAGGCAGTTTTCTTTGGATCATAGAGTCTGCTTGGGAGAGTGGCCAGGGATAAAGCTTGGATTTTTGCTGCTTCTTTTTCTGCGTGCTTGTAATTAAGCAGAGTAAAAACCCCAATTCTTAAAGGAAAAGAGGGCCAACCTTTCTTCTTCTCTTCTTTGAGAGTTTGTGTGACACTGTCGGCCATAATCTGGTAGCAGATTTCCCGGGCTAACAGCTTGTCTGGGATATACAAAGGGAGGACATGTGGCCTAGCCTTACTCCCAAAAACTCTGATATAGGAGAAATACTCTTCCCCAAACCAACTCGCTACGGCAGGTAAGTCAAAGGAGGCTTCATAAGAAATTCTGGAAATGGGTCTGTCAAAAATAGAATAGTAAATGGGCGCCATGAAACCATTACAAATTTGGTACAAGTGGTCCTTGTAAGAGGACTTCCACAATTTCTGATGGTATAAATGAATGGGTGTTGGATCCTGGGTGGTCCATCTCCAACCGAGGACAGGAAACTCAGAATTAAGACACAGGGTATCCATAATGTAAGCAGAATAATAGAATGGAGGGATCTTCCTTTCGGAGACTATAGTTTTGTTTCTGAATTCACGAACAGCTACGACCAATTTATCGGAAAGAATAGTGGCCCAGTCCATGATTATAGAATTGATAGCCGCTTCCATTAGGGGAACCATGTCAATATTGATATTAACAGAGTCATGTAATCCCCACAATCTACACATCATAATCCCCGCATAGCAATAGGGAGAAGCCAAAGAAACGTTGGAGTACTTACCCGAACTTTCATGCTTGTGCTTGGCTGGGTTCTGCCTCCAATCTCGGAGGGGTTCGGATGGTGATTCATTTTCTTTTGCGAATTTCTCCACGAAGGCTCTGTTGTAGACTAGCTCCGGTTCAGGCAGATGATACATTCGCCTCAGGTCATCAGGCTTGAATGACCTGAAAATCCTTCCGTCCCTTGTATGGAAAGTTCTATCAGTGATGGGGATTTCTTCGATTGCCCAGCGCACCACGTCTGTGTAAGGGAGAACCTGCTCTCTGGCCGCTATTCTGTGTAAAAAGGAGTCGGCCAAGTCTTTGAGCGTTGCATCAGACTTCCTTAATACATCTACACTAGCCGTTCTCACTGTCACTTTTGGTTGCTCGGCCTCCAACAGATTATATGTGCCTTGCCATGTGGTCCTATGAAGACCAGCGCACGTAGTGTCCGAGATTAAGCCTTTCTTTGAAATTGGAGCAGCTTGACCTGCAACAGATGTTGTAGTAGAACCAGAACTCCTCTTATTTTTCTTCCCCATCATGTTCAGGCTTTCTTCAACAAACGAACTCTACACAAGTGCGAGAGAAATCGTAACACGAGGAATAATGAAGACAAAGCATAATTGGAAAGGTATATATCACTTGAAGCGTGGCGCTATTAATCTTCAAAAAGTGGCTGCGGATCCAATCACTGGTAAGAGATTGCATATGCATTAATGGTGATTTTAAGGCTTGCAACCCATTAAATGACCATTTACGCTGTTATTCAATTGAATGACCACCCAACGTGTGCAACAGATATGATATGCCTTAGACGCAAGTATTCGTTAATCGAAGGGGCAAGGTTATTAAATACGCATGCATTACCTCATCCCTGCATTTAACAGCATTTTGAAATCTGCGCCTTATCAACCGGATTTAAATATAACTTTAAAGCTTAAAACAATCACTTTTTTGAAAATGCCGATTACCGATGAACAATGTCGCATCGCATGGGGGGAAAGTGTTACATTATCGTTTGAAAGTAGCCCTGGCGAACGCCGATTGCGATATCGCATTGGACTAGCATATGAACCCATTACCAGATGCAATTTAAGTGATTTGCCGAACTCCGATAGCGAATTCGCATCGCATCGGGGAAAGAGCTGGGCGCCTTATAAAAATGCATGGGATACCGCCGACGGCCGATAGCGATATCGCATCGGGTCGGGGTTTATAACTTAACGCGTTTTCTCATAAGAGGCAGTGCCGATAGCCGATCGCCGATATAGCGTCGCATCGGGGTGTGAGATATGTGCTCTTTTTGTGTATGCCATGAATACCGCCGATTGCCGATAACGATATCGCATCGGCAAAGGCCAAAGTGCCGTTTAAGTGCGTCTCTCTTGTCATTGCGATATGCGATCTTGCGATCGCTTTATCGCAATAACAAAAGATTGTTTTATTTTGGTAACATTGTTATTCGAAAAAGGCTTCATTTTACATACTTATTTGATTATCATGGCTTTTTCGAACAAATTCATTAATACCAATTAATTTCTAAAAGGGACCCATTTCATACGTTGATTATTTGTAAATACAGATGATATGAAATGGGGGGTTGTTGTAGGACACAACAATTGGCGATTCGTTAGTAGAACCAGTTATCTCTGAAATTAACATAAACATTCAAGTCTTTTATAAATAGAAACTCAATCAGAAGGAGAAATTTCTAATATAACTAGATATTCATGTGTTCTGACAAAAGTGAATTCTATTTTGTTAACTTCGTCCCATTAAGTTTAAAGAAACCAAATACATAAAAAGTTTCTAAAATAAGTCTTTATTGGTTCATAATGATAAAAATAGAAAACTTTCCCATATCAGCTTTTATAATTAACTCCTTTGTCATAGGTAGAGCCTCTGTTGCCAGCAGACATTTATAGTCTCGACAGGGATACCTTTTAACCATAATATTGTCTACTTTTCCATTCACATAAGAGTGTGATTAACAGAACGAATCCATAAAATGTTTTCATATTTCACTTCTTCATCTGTTTTTCTTTGTAATAAATAAGATAAAAAGCCACTGTCCTGGTTTGGTAGCCAGCTTATGACAATGCCATTCACTGGTAATAAGTTAACTGATCAAGCCGGCTCGTGATGAGACCCCTTGTCTTGAAATTTCAAGCCATTACCCTGTTTTGGTAGGCAGTATTGGTAATGTCAGTTAAGCTATTTCCCTATGAACATGGTAAGCAGGCTTATGATAAGACCTCTTATCTTTAATCTTTTATATTTTTTAGAATTACACTCTGAATAATCACATCCTTTAGTGAATGGGGTGAACAATTTTCTCCTTAAGAGCCGATGGATGACAAGTGAAGAGTTGAAGATACTGAAAAATGGTTTAGCCTCTATTTCTTTTAACAGATAACCTTTGGAGACTATTTTGGAAACAGAAAATGATTCAGAACTTTTACCTCCTGAGAGGAGTCTTCAAAATTTAGATTAAAATTTCAGAACACAAGGATATCTAATTTCCTAGAAACTATTTCTTTTGAGTGAGGATTCTATTATCTAGAAACAAGTATTTATATTATTTCTGTGAGACAACTTTCTTAAACACAACAAAAGGTCAATGTAGGTACTCTACAGTTTTATTTCCTACTAATCCTACAAACTACACAAATCTAAAAAAAGGAGAAGGGGTTACCTTCTCAATTAAAGAATTTCTTCAGGACCAGGCCATTGACGGGGAGAGAATCTCTCAACCCTGATAAGCTTTGCAATATAAAAGTTGAATGGCCTATCTTTTCACAGATCTGAAATGGTCCAAGCCACATTTTCTGAAATTTGGTATGCTTGCCTTTATCCTCATGGGCCTTGTCCCATTTGAGAACTAAGTCACCAACTTGAAGTTGTTTGGAAGAGGATGATGCTGAGTCAAAATATGCTTTGATGATTTGTTGATGCTTGGCATGAGTGATTCTGGCCTTTTCCCTTTCTTCTTCTAATTTGAGAATTTGGTCATGTCTAAGTTGGATAGAAGAAGACGGAGTCTCTTGAATAAACTGCACTAGGGCTAAAGATGGAAGAACAAGATTTGTAGGCAACACGGCTTCTTTTCCATATACCAGATTGAAAGGAGAGGTCCCTATTGAAGCCTTTTGTGTTATTCTATCAGCCCATAATGCAAAGACCAAAGATTTATGCCAGTTTCTATGATTCTGTTCAACAGTTCGCTTAATGATTTTGATGAGGTTTTTATTAGTAGATTCGGCTAAACCGTTTCCCTGGGGATAGTAATTGGAAGAATATTTCAGTTTAAACCCCCTTTTAATAGCAAAATCATACATAGCGTTTCCTGAGAAATAAGAAGCATTATCGAAAACAAGAGCGTTCGGAACACCGAACCTAGTAATGATGAATTGGTCGATGAACTCGATGATTGCCTCTGCATTTGCTGCCTTCAAAGGAATAGCCTCTACCCATTTAGTAAAATAGTCAGTAGCGGTAAGGATATACCTATGTTGTTTGGAAGATGGTGGAGTAATTTCCCTGATGATATCTAATCCCCATTGTTCGAATGGCTGTTCAATGTTGACAGGTTGCAGAGGGAAAGCGGGTTTTCATTGTCTTCCACCAGATGTTTGGCAATTAAGGCATTTTCTTACGTGCTCATGGCAATCTCTAAATAGAGTAGGCCAATAATATCCAGCATGAATAATCTTATGAGCTGTTGTGTCGGCTCCAAAATGTCCTCCAGCTGGTCCATCATGTAGCTCCTGCAGAACCTTTAGTGCTTCAGTTTTCTCAAGACATCTTAGCAGGATTGAATCATAATTTTGTTTAAACAACACATCATCAATGAGAGTGAAATTCTTAGCTTTCAACCTAATGGCCCTTTTATTTTTGTAAGATAAATTTGGAGGAGCGTAACCGTTCTTCAAATAAAATATCAAATCAGCATATTGAGATTCAGAATCAGTGACACTTATCTGATTGATGGATTTAATCTGATCTTCATCGCTTGATTCGTGAATGTTTGATGCTCCTGCCAATATCCTGCAAAAACCTTGGCCCCTAACAATCTTTGCTGGCTTTATTTCTAAGTCATACTCTTGAAGCGCTGTAACCCAATTGGCTCTTTTTTCACCCAATTCTTTCTGAATTAATAGTTGTCTTACCGCTGGGAAAGGAACTATAACTTTCGTATGGGTTTTCAAAAGGAAGGGTCTATAATGTTTGACTGCTTTGAACACAGCAAAGGCTTGTTTCTCCACATCTGAATAATTTAATTCGGCACCTTGAAGATTTGAACTAAAAAATGATATGGGTGCTTCTAGGTTGTTATCATTCAGTTGTGTAAGTACTGCAGCATATGAAGTGTTGGATGCAATAGTATATAGTGTAAAATGATTAGAAAAATTCGGGGTATTCAAAGCTGGGGCATTGATTATTGACTGTTTGATAACATCAAAAGCTTGCTTTTCTTCTGATCCCCATTTGAAGACTGAATTCTTCTTGATCATTGTCTGAAGAGGTAATACAATCTGTGAAAAATCTGGAACAAATCGTTTGACAAAATTAATCTGACCTAAAAATGACTGCATTGATTTCTTGTTATGTGGGAAAGGGATTTCAGAAATTTCATTAATCCGATCAGGATCAATATAAATACCATTTTTGGATACTATAAAACCTAAGAGTTTTCCTTGGTCTAGAGCAAAGAAGGACTTTTTTGGGTTTAGAGAAATACCATATCTTTTGCATCTCTGAAAGATCTGATTTAAGTCGTGCAAATGATTATCTCTTTTCTTAGAATACACAGTAATATCATCTAGGTAGACGACTACTGATCGATTAATTAACCCTCTGAAGGCCATGTCCATAGCTCTCTGAAATGTCGCTCCGGCGTTTATAAGACCAAAAGGCATTTTCTGATATGCATAGGTTCCCCATTTTGTCCTGAATGTAGTTTTGAGCTGGTCATCGGGATGTACCAGAACTTGATTGTACCCTGAAAAACCATCTAGAAAAGACATCAATTCAGAACCTGCCACCGATTGGAGAATTTGCTCCATAGTGGGCAATGGGAAGTTGTCTTTTAAGCTCGCTTTGTTTAAATTCCTGAAATCAATACAAATTCGAATGTCGCCATTTTTCTTCCTGACTGGCACCATGTTAGAGACCCAGTTTGAATGTCGGACTGGAAAAATAATTTTGGCTTTTAAAAGCTTATTAAGCTCCGACTTAATCTGGCTCTCCAAATTTGGGTGTATTTTTCTTAATTTTTGCTGAATTGGTTTTTTATCAGGAAGCATAGGAATGGTATGCTGGATAATAGATGTATCGTATGTCTTTAAGTCATCATATTTCCAAGCAAAAACCTGTTTGTTCTTTCTCAACAATTTAATAAATGCTCCCTTTTCATTCTGAGATAGTCCTGTTCCTAAATTGATGTTTTGAGGAGATTCGTTGGTTCCTAGATTTATCAATTCAAACCTAAGGGTAGAACTTTGAAGCTTTGTGTTGATTACAGGTTTAAACCTGTCTTTGATATCGTAAAGATCTTCTAATTTTACCACTGGTTTGGGGATCGAATTTTCTTTGGGCACTCCTTTCATCTGGGAATCATGATCATCTTCCTCAATAACTTGCTTATCATAAGAATTCTCAGAAGTTAAAAACTGCAAAATATCATCGTCATGATTAAATACTCTCCAATTAGTGACATTGTCGGGAATTGAAGGTCTGAAAAGTAATTCTACGGAAAATCTATCAAGGCTGTAGTCTTCAGAAGGTAGAAGCTTTGAAGCTACATTGGCTAGCAAATCTGCGGCTGCATTTTGAGATCGAGGTATAGAAGAAATGTTGAATGCAAGAAAGTGTGAGGTAAGCTCCTGAACGAGCGATTGGTAATGTTTAAGGTGAGTCGAAAGGCAATGAATTGCATTTCTAACCTGTTTGACAATGATCTCCGAATCGCCGAATACCTTTAGATATTGTACCTTCAAGCCGATTGCTTTATATAATCCTTGGATTAAAGCCTCATATTCGGCTGTATTATTAGTGCACTCAAACTCTAACCTACAAGACAACATTGTCTTTTCTCCTTGCGGACTAACCAATATACATCCAGCTCCTGAACCTTCAGGGGACTTAGAGCCATCAAAATACAGAGACCAAAATAAAGGAATATTAACAAAAGTATCTACATTTTCCTCAGCATCATTAAAACATCTGGACCTATCAGTTTGTGAAAAATTTTCTATTTGAGATGTAAAATGATTGACTGAAAAAGGAGATGGTTGGGCAACAAAGTTGCCAAAGAATGATTCTGCTGAATAATTCCCCAAAATGTTATTATTGAATGCGACAGGCTGGTTTTCTTGCTCGAATTCAGTAACTGTGTGGGTCATATGTTTCTCACGATCGATCCTTATCTGATTTGGCTTTCCCTTGTAGGGAAGCCACATGTGTGACCAATCTGTAGAGATATACCCATGCAATTTTTCGGACCAATCTCTGCTCAATATTAAACCATAAAATTCGGGTATGTCAGCGATTAAGATGTCAATTCTCTGGACAATTCTGGGGTCGGCTGACAACCTGATGGTTACAGAATTAATTTCTCCCACCACCTGCACTTTAGTTCTATCCAACTGTACAATATGAATTGCAGATTTCTGGGGTTCAATGTTCAGCTTAGAACAAACTGAAGCTGGCATTATATTAGATGAGGCCCCTGAATCTATTAAACAGTTGTGTAGGTTTCTATTATAAATCTCATAAGTAAGCAGGAAGGGTGGAGTGTGAGAATTTGATTTATCTCCGATCAAGACTGAATCGGTAATTTCAACCATGCCTGCAGGAGGCTGGCCTGAATCGTTGGCAGCTCTTGCACTGGGAAGGGGAATAGAGGGAACAGCATTTAACTCTTTAAGAAGTAGCTTTTGTTGATGCTTCAGTTTACTGAGTTCAAACATGGTTATATTTGCCTTGGTTTTCTTCATATCATCAACAATGTTATATTCCATGGAATCGGATACTACTAGAGTCTTGGATGTTGAAGGAGAACTAGAAGTTGAAGGCTGATTTGAAGGAACTACCACAGGTGACTTCTTTAGGGGAACTTTTTCTTTTGCTGTAGTAGCGCTTGCGCTCCTCTTCTTTGAAGTTGCCTGGGGGAGTTCAGAAGCAATTTTACTTCTAGTAGTAACCGGGAAGGCTTCTTCTTCATTCTCAGTATCAGAGTTTGGGAGTATAAAATCCCACATTCCGTGACATTCAGCCACTTCTTCATCATCATCAGTCTGTGGAGGTGTTTCCTCTTCCTCTTCTTCTTGGTCTAAATCGGCATTAGATATAACATTAGGTGGCTTTGATTCGGATTTCTTAAAAGTCCTAAATGGTCTTTTGCTTGAAGTTTCGGCCACTTGCTTTTTAATCTCAACCATTTCATTAGAAAATGTTTTAAGGACCTTCTGTAAACCTTCCATGTCATATGGGTCCTTGGGGGTTTTCTTCTTGGAATCTTCTTTAAACGAGACTTTTTTAGCTTTTCTATCTTCTAGAGCAGCTTTCTTTTCAAGAGCATTGATGCGCTTTTCAACTGCAAGTGCTTCTTTCATATTTTCAGCTAGGGTAGGTTTTCCAGCCCTGTCCACAAAGATAGCTATGTTGGCGGGTAGGGCAGTGATGTACCATTCGCTTCGGATTTGCTCACTTGGTTTAGAAGTGGTAGGGATTTTATTCAGTAGTTTATTAAATCTGGCATTAAATTCTTTTATTTGTTCCCTGTGCTCTATTCTCAAATTGGAGAGGTCATTTATTAAAGTTGCTAGGGACCGGTCGTCTCCATACTTGGTGAGAAACTGCTCTTGGCATGTAACCCAACTGGTAATCGAACCAGAGGGTAAGGAAAAATACCAGGATCCTGCTGATCCTTGTAAAGTATAAGGGAACAGTCTTACTACGACATCTTGCTCTGTCACTCCTTTTAGATTAACTGCTAACATGAAGTTGTTGATGTGTTCTTCGGCTTGGGTTCCATTATCTGGATTAAATTTAGGCAGCCATTTTTCGGGAGCATCTGGTAGATCATGTAATGGTCCAGGCATGTTGACAGCACCCGGTCTAGTCCATGGATCTGCCATTATGCTAGCGACAGTGGTTGTCACTACTGTCGGGGTTCTAGATGTTTGGTGAGGTATTGAAGAGTGAATAGGTTGGGATATTGAGGCTCCTGTTCCCTGATGAACAACAACTTGTAATGGAGGGGTGGGTGGTTGACTTTGCAGATGAGGAGATGAAATGGATGATATGGAAGAAAAATCCCCACTGTCAGATCCTTCAGTGTTTTTCTTTGGCTTTTTCCTTTTGGGTAAAGGAAACTCAGTAGGTTCAATACCAAGTTTTTCGATTTGAAGTCTGGTAAGAGGATGAGTGAGGTTGAACTGCGAAGTCGCACTGCTTTCTGATATCTCAGATTTCTGTGGTGAGATCGAGAAGCTCTGAAGTTTATGGATTAGAGACTGAACTTTAGGAGATTCAAGACTTAGTTGTTCCGGGATATGATGGGATTGAGCAGTGGTGATAGATTCCTCTTCTTCTTGGTTATAGGCTGGCGAACCAGTATGTAATTGAGAAGAACGAGGAGATTTGGAGGGAGAATTACTCTTAGAATGACTTGTCGATTTGGGTCGGCTTGCCATTCACAGTTGGCCCTCCTTCTTGCGCCAATTTTGTTGAGGCCTCGAAAATCGCTGCCACAACAAAGGGGATACCACCCGGTCCGGACCTTAATGCAGCTCCTTTTCCGTTTGGAATAGTGGTTCCGACTGGGGATAATGGGACCAGTTTCCCAAGAAGTATAAGTGAATGGGATGGATGAATGACTTATGAGATAAGATGGTAATGAGCGGACAGCTAAACTATAAACAAAATGTAATAACTATAATCGGATCCCGGGACTTATTACTAGGCAAAGCGTAGCGTTTGATGATCTGTGCTTTAAGGCAGGCATGTAAATGACTCTAACACTTTAAGCATAGACGTTTGAACCATTTAAACATTGCTCTGCATAATTAGTTATGCAGAGCGATTAGAGCGAATTACTACGCTTAATCATTCATATCATTGATACATGCATGAGTGAAAGAGATAACAAATCAACACAAACATTCAATAGTGAAGTGAAATGACGATTCGCTATTATATCGCATACATGAATTCAACAATAGCAAAGATAATAACACAGCAATTCATATAATCAGAAAGAACACAGATACAGATAATAGTACCATGTAAGCTGATCGATCAATCCAGTACATCAATCACTATGTCGCAGTCCTTCCTTCCAATCGGAAAGCATTCCAAACAACAGACAGTCGTGCGCAATTGTATAAAACAGCCTTCTAATCAAAATTCAGAACCATTGGTCGAGTTTCACAAAAAGAATATAGACTGAAGCACAATAGTGCTAACTTCAGCCTTTAAGTCTTATTACAAAATTTTACGACCCTTTCCAAAACAATGAAAGGGTCTATAAATACTATACTAATCTAAATATCTAAACAACTGAAAAGCTATTAAATTGGCATCAATAAATGTTTGTTCCATCTTTTTTGGCAATCTGGCAGTTGGCGGCAATGCTTCATTCGATGGGTTCTTTGCCTTTACTCCTTAGCTGACATATCGCCAGCATTGGCTCTACTTCTGGTGGAGTGTTGAGACGCGAAGTTAGCTGAGCATCATATGTAGCAACTTGAATGTCGAGGATCAGGTATCCGAGGGCATCTGTTAAACACTTGAGAGCAGACCTTTGAGTATGTGGCTTGATTAGAAAGAGCCAATATGCATCAGAGGTTAAAGTATTTACTCCGGTAATTAATTTCCTCTGTTCCTCCAAGTCAGGATAACTTGATTCTTCAAGCATACCTGCTGTTGTTATGCTTCCAGGTGTGCACTTGGAGATCATGTTCGCCAAATAAAGTGTATCATTGACTAGGTCGATCATTTTGCTGGCAATTATTTTACACCTAGAAGCCGCCCTTTCTGCTTTCATTACCTGAGTGTTCCATTCCGTGAAGAGGATGTCTTTGTACGTTTCATGGATTCAGGACAAATTCGCCGCTTTCCCTTCGTCAGTATCTTGCCACTCAATATAATCGGATATGGCTTCTTCGGCCTGATCTAGCTCATTCCTGGCCTTCTCTATTTTCTCACACACTGTTGTAGATATTTCGCATAATTGCTCAGCCTTAGCAAGTTTTTGACATAAAAGTCTGATCTGAGACAGTAATGCGCCATTTATTTGAGTTGCCTCTGCTCTGAAGACTTTCACATTCTGTGTGCTCTTGATACCTTCGAGCTGTGTTGATAGTTGAGCTATTCGCTCATCTTTTGATTTCATCATCAGCTCATTTGATGCTTCCAACTGTGACAATGCCTCCGACAATTCTTTTGCCTTCTGAGTTTCACTTTGGTCTATCCTTTGTCTTTCAATTTGCAGTTGTTGGGCTAACAAATTGTTCTCTTGCTGTTGAGCCAGCAACTGCTCTTCCACCTGTGCTGCTTTGTTTTTCGCCTCAATTACCTCCGCCTGTAATGCATATATTTCATGGTCCTTAGTCTTCAACAGAAGACTTACCTCTGATGCTTTGTCGATAGTTGCTGCAGAATAAGCTCCCGCGAATTGCGACAGCTTTGTTAGATCATCGGAGGGATCCAAATCCTCCTTCCAGACCATATTGCCCGTGACTGTTTGCTCAGGAAAGATAGAAGGTTGATCAAGCCTTCGTCTTTTCTTAGAGCGCTTGATAACGGCTCTATGCTTTGGGCTATAGAAAATATCCAGGGGAGGAATTTCTTCCACCTGGAGAACAATTTGATCGGAAGGGTCCTTATTGATAATCTCAACATCCTGTGAAATGGGTGGGCCGCTGGTTCCTCCTAGAACCTGAGAAGAAGTGATATCGAGCGCATCGCTTGTTTTAGAGGAGCATGTGTCTTTGGAGCCTTCCTTACCACTGATAATGGAATCGAATTGATTCCATTGTTTAATCAATTCAGGATCAATGGAAGATTGCTTATGGGCTTTGCTCCGTTCTTTCTCTTGTTCTAACTTCTGTTGTTCTTCAAGTGATTTTCGCTGCTGCTCCTCTTGCGTTTTCCGCTGCTGCTCCTCCAATTCCTTTTTCTGCCTATCTGCTAGTTCTTTCTTTAATCTTTCTTCTTCCTTCTTCTTCCTCTGCTCTTCTTCCCTCTGTGCCTTTTGCTGCCTTTCTATCTGCTCCTTTTTCTGCCTCTCTGCTTGCTCTTTTTTCTGCTTCTCAGCCTGCAGCTTTTTCTGTCTTTCCTCCTGTTGTTTATCCTGTTCTTTAGTTGTAACAGGAGGTGAATGTATCTGTTGCCGACCAGGCTCGCTTGAGGAAGACGCTGGGGTTGTGGATAATAACTCTAGGGGCAGAGTTTGCAACCTCTGCTCCCTAAGTTTATTAAACTCAGTCAACGCCTCATCGTTGTATTTCATTATGGCAAGCTGTTTGACTTGGGTTATTGTCTCGGCACCTACGAACAAGTCATCAAATGTATCCTCTTGATGATCAACTTTTGTTAATTTTTCTTGTTCTAGGGCAATGTAGGCAGTTTTCTTTGGATCATAGAGTCTGCTTGGGAGAGTGGCCAGGGATAAAGCTTGGATTTTTGCTGCTTCTTTTTCTGCGTGCTTGTAATTAAGCAGAGTAAAAACCCCAATTCCTAAAGGAAAAGAGGGCCAACCTTTCTTCTTCTCTTCTTTGAGAGTTTGTGTGACACTGTCGGCCATAATTTGGTAGCAGATTTCCCAGGCTAACAGCTTGTCTGGGATATACAAAGGGAGGACATGTGGCCTAGCCTTACTCCCAAAAACTCTGATATAGGAGAAATACTCTTCCCCAAACCAACTCGCTACGGCAGGTAAGTCAAAGGAGGCTTCATAAGAAATTCTGGAAATGGGTCTGTCAAAAATAGAATAGTAAATGGGCGCCATGAAACCATTACAAATTTGGTACAAGTGGTCCTTGTAAGAGGACTTCCACAATTTCTGATGGTATAAATGAATGGGTGTTGGATCCTGGGTGGTCCATCTCCAACCGAGGACAGGAAACTCAGAATTAAGACACAGGGTATCCATAATGTAAGCAGAATAATAGAATGGAGAGATTTTCCTTTCGGAGACTATAGTTTTGTTTCTGAATTCACGAACAGCTACGACCAATTTATCGGAAAGAATAGTGGCCCAGTCCATGATTATAGAATTGATAACCGCTTCCATTAGGGGAACCATGTCAATATTGATATTAACAGAGTCATGTAATCCCCACAATCTACACATCATAATCCCCGCATAGCAATAGGGAGAAGCCAAAGAAACGTTGGAGTACTTACCCGAACTTTCATGCTTGTGCTTGGCTGGGTTCTGCCTCCAATCTCGGAGGGGTTCGGATGGTGATTCATTTTCTTTTGCGAATTTCTCCACGAAGGCTCTGCTGTAGACTAGCTCCGGTTCAGGCAGATGATACATTCGCCTCAGGTCATCAGGCTTGAATGACCCGAAAATCCTTCCGTCCCTTGTATGGAAAGTTCTATCAGTGATGGGGATTTCTTCGATTGCCCAGCGCACCGCGTCTGTGTAAGGGAGAACCTGCTCTCTGGCCGCTATTCTGTGTAAAAAGGAGTCGGCCAAGTCTTTGAGCGTTGCATCAGACTTCCTTAACACATCTACACTAGCCGTTCTCACTGTCACTTTTGGTTGCTCGGCCTCCAACAGATTATATGTGCCTTGCCATGTGGTCCTATGAAGACCAGCGCACGTAGTGTCCAAGATTAAGCCTTTCTTTGAAATTGGAGCAGCTTGACCTGCAACAGATGTTGTAGTAGAACCAGAACTCCTCTTATTTTTCTTCCCCATCATGTTCAGGCTTTCTTCAACAAACGAACTCTACACAAGTGCGAGAGAAATCGTAACACGAGGAATAGTGAAGACAAAGCATAATTGGAAAGGTATATATCACTTGAAGCGTGGCGCTATTAATCTTCAAAAAGTGGCTGTGGATCCAATCACTGGTAAGAGATTGCATATGCATTAATGGTGATTTTAAGGCTTGCTACCCATTAAATTACCATTTACGCTGTTATTCAATTGAATGACCACCCAACGCGTGCAACAGATATGATATGCCTTAGACGCAAGTATTCGTTAATCGAAGGGGCAAGGTTATTAAATACGCATGCATTACCTCATCCCTGCATTTAACGGCATTTTGAAATCTGCGCCTTATCAACCGGATTTAAATATAACTTTAAAGCTTAAAACAATCACTTTTTTGAAAATGCCGATTACCGATGAAGAATGTCGCATCGCATGGGGGGAAAGTGTTACATTATCGTTTGAAAGTAGCCCTGGCGAACGCCGATTGCGATATCGCATTGGACTAGCATATGAACCCATTACCAGATGCAATTTAATTGATTTGCCAAACTCCGATAGCGAATTCGCATCGCATCGGGGAAAGAGCTGGGCGCCTTATAAAAATGCATGGGATACCGCTGACGGCCGATAGCGATATCGCATCGGGTCGGGGTTTATAACTTAACGCGTTTTCTCATAAGAGGCAGTGCCGATAGCCGATCGCCGATATAGTGTCGCATCGGGGTGTGAGATATGTGCTCTTTTTGTGTATGCCATGAATACCGCCGATTGCCGATAACAATATCGCATCGGCAAAGGCCAAAGTGTCGTTTAAGTGCGTCTCTCTTGTCATTGTGATATGCGATCTTGCGATCGCTTTATTGCAATAACAATAGATTGTTTTATTTTGGTAACATTGTTATTCGAAAAAGGCTTCATTTTACATACTTATTTGATTATCATGGCTTTTTCGAACAAATTCATTAATACCAATTAATTTCTAAAAGGGACCCATTTCATACGTTGATTATTTGTAAATACAGATGATATGAAATGGGGGGTTGTTGTAGGACACAACAGTTCCCTGAGCCATAAACTCATTGAGAGCAGTCCCATTACTCCTAGGATCTATGGGTTACCTAAGATCCACAAGGAAGGGGCCCCTCTAAGGCCTATCGTCAACACCATTGGTGGTCCTACCTACCTTCTTGCTAAGTTCCTTGCCCTTAAACTTAAGCCCCTTGTCGGCCGCACTGAGTCCTTCGTTAAGGACTCTACGTCCTTCATTAAGGAGCTTAAGGACATTAGGCTGGACCCTGAGGACATTCTCGTCAGCTTTGATGTGGTCTCTCTTTATACTTGCATCCCTATAAAGGAGGCCTTGGAAGTGATCTATCGCGTAACAGATCCCGATACCGCGCATTTGGTTGAGATCTGTCTCACTTCCACTTTCTTCTGTTTCGAGGGTGAATTCTTTGAACAGACTTGTGGTGTTGCCATGGGCTCCCCCCTTTCCCCGTTTGTTGCAAATCTTTTTATGGAAGATTTCGAAGCCAAAGCTTTGGCCTCGGCTCGTCTCCTTCCCAAGCTTTGGGAAAGGTATGTGGATGACACTAACGTCATCTGGTCCCATGGCCAAGAGGAGTTGGATCACTTCTTCAATCACCTCAACGGTCAGTCCTCTGCCATTAAGTTCACCATGGAGAAAGAGGTCAATGGTTGCCTCCCCTTCCTGGATATTCTTATTTCTAAGAATAAGGATGGCTATCTCTCCCACTCTGTGTTCTGGAAGAAAACACATACTGAGCAGTATCTTCATGACGATTCCCATCATTTCCCTGCTCAGAAGATGGGTGTCCTTAACACCCTCGCTACTCGTGCCCTCCGGATTTCTGATAATGAGAGCTTTGATAAGGAGAGATCCCATCTCCTTGATGTCTTTGTGGAAAATGGATATAGTAGGCGCCTTGGTCGAAAGGCTTTCCTTAAAGCATCTAGAAATGCAGTTATTAGGAAAGAACCTAAGGAACGCTGACCAGGTGTCCACCTTCCATATGTCCAAGGTACCACAGACAGGATTGCTCGGATCCTTAAAAGGTATAATTTTCCCTCTTCCTTTAGACCCCTCAAAACTATTCGTAATTCCCTCCGATCGGTTAAAGATTCCGTTAACCCCAAGGACATGAAGGGTGTCTACTTGATCCCTTGTTCTTGTGGGACCCCCTACATCGGGGAAACAGGGCGCTCCATCCATTAGAGGATTTGCGAACATGCTGCTGACCTAAAACATGGGAGAACCAAGTCTTCAGCGTTGGCAGAGCATGTGGATAAGACCAAGCATCACGTTTGTATTGAGGAGGCTAAAGTTATTGCCAAGGTTGCCGAGTTCCATCATCGGAAACTCAGGGAAGCTATTGAGATCGAAAGAAGGCCTAACAATCTCAATAGAGATGACGGCTGGAAGATCAGTAGATGTTGGATCCCTGCCCTTTCTTCTTAGTCTTCCCCCCCCCCCATTCTTTCATCTTTTTTCGCTTTTGTCGTTCCCCTGGAGCCTTCCTTTCTCCTTTGGTTTATCCTTTTTGGCCCTGGACTCTGTCCAGGCCTTCTCCTGTTTATTTTGTGTCGCTCCTTTTTCCCAGATTGATATTGGTATCTATTATTGTAGCTAGTATTTATTTACTTATTATTATTATTATTTTTTTATTTTTATTATTATTATTATTATTATTATTGTTATATTATATAGATATATATATATATATATATATATATATATATATATATATATATATATATATATATATATATATATATATTATTATTATTTATTTATTTATTATTATTATTATTATTATTTTTTTTTTATTTATTTATTATTATTATTATTTTTAAGTAGTTCTTCGTAACTAATTTTTATATATATTATTATTATTTATTTATTTGCTGATTTGTATTATTATTTTATTTAATTACATTTACCTTGTTTATAAATAAGTTAGGTCTTCAATTTAATTTCAATTTAACTAAATCCCATTTAATTAAAATTTTTTAATTACTAAATTATTAAAGTAAACCCCTTCTTAAATTATTTCAATTATATATTTATATATAGGTATGGTCATTGCTATCTTCCTTGAAATAATCAATTTGACTTTTTGACTATCCCTTAGTCAAAACTAGCCGTTACTCATACTATTTAACACGCAAAGCTGGATCTGTTTCTTCAACTTGTCCTGACGATGAGCCACCCTTGCTGGCTCGAAACGCGTCGACAAAAGTCTTTCATTATGTGAATTACGCCGAAGCTCTTCTTATAACAATAAGATTTATCAATCATAATGGAAAATGTAAATATAAAATGTAATGCAAAATGAAAAATTTAATGTAAAATTTAAAATACAAAATCTAAAATGTAAGACACAAATCTACCAATTTGATCAACATAAATTGTTTTGTTTGTAATGTAAAGTTAACATAGTATTGTTTCTTCAATAGGGTATTTCTTTATATAGTATTATTGGTATAATAATCAATAATATTGATTATTCTTATTCCAATGTATTATAATAATAATCATACCCATTATAAGTATTATTATATAAGACCTTACATATATTATTTATTATAGAGTGACAATTCTCGATCATTGGAATGGATGGGGGAGATAGTAGGGATACAAGGAGAGAAGGAGGGATAAATCGACAGGGATAGAAGGCATAGAGAGAGACAAAGAGAAGGAGGGATAAAGCGACAGAGATAGAAGGCATAGAGAGAGACAAAGAGAGAGAGAGAGTGGTGGGGGGGGGGGGGGAGGAAGAGAGAGGGAGGTGTGAGAGAGAGAGAGAGGAAGGAAGAGAGAGTGGAAGGGAGAGAGGAGAGATGGAGTTTGAAGGGGAGAGAGAATTAGGAAAGAAATACATAGAGAGATAGAGGGAGAGCGAGGAAAGGAGTGAAAAGGTAGAGATGGAGAGACATTGAAGGGTAGAGAAGAGAAGCAAGGAAGAGAGAGAGATGGAAAGGAAAGAAAGAAGGGGAAGAGAGAGAGAGGGAGCCACAAAAATGTAGTACGAGAAATATGGAGAGAGAGAAGGAGAGAGGGAGGAAGATATTCATAGAGTTCGATGGTGGGGGGAGAGAGAGAGAGGAAGAGAGAGATGACTTGGGAGACAGAAGGAGAGAGATGGAGTTGGAGGGGGAGAGACAAGGAGGGAAGAAGAAATACATAGAGACAGGAAGGTGTTGAGAGAGAGGGGGTCTAACAAGGGAGAGATGGATAGAGAGTGAGGGGGAGAGAAGAGACGGAGGGAAGAAAGAGAGAAGGAGAGAGAGGGGGAGAAGTGTAAGAGAGAGCAAGAGAAGGGTGAGAGAGAGAGAGAGAGAGAGGAAGAGGGAGGGAGAGAGATAAATAAATAGGGAGGGAGATTGTGTAAGTTTTGGGGGTAAGATATAGATAAAAAGAATGAAATATAGAGGGATATGGAAAAATAGATGGGGGATATGGAGAGGGAAGAAGAGAAGGACAAAGAGAAGGAGGGAGGGATAGAGAGAGTGTGTGCCTTTTTGTCTACTAGCCTAATACAGGGAAGCAAAGAAGGATAGATGGAGGGGGATATAGATATATATGATGAGGGGAGAGAGGGAAAAAGAGAGATAAAGAGAGGATCGGGGGGAGACAGAGAGAGAGAGAGAGAGAGAGGAGAGAGACATAAATGGAGGGGAGATAGGAGAGTGGGAGGGATATAGACACAAAGATGGAGGGATGAGAGAGAGGGAAGAAGAGAGAGAGATAGGCAGAGAGAAGTAGAGAAAGAGAGAGATGAGCAAGATAGGGAAGGGGAGAGAGAGATGAGGGACAAATATTATATAGTATTATATAATATTCAACATTATTATCCATAGAGGAAGAGGAAGTAATACTCTTACAAACGGTAAAAGAAGGTGCATTTTGAAAGACATGAATATTTTAGTTTTTTACTGACCATGATGTATTGATTTTGGTCTAGATGTTAATGATAATCCTATTTGATTGATTGCACTATAAGCATCGATTTTAGTGTAGCTTTTGTATTTCTAATCCTATTCTAATCCTATTTGACTGCTTGAACTAGAAGCATTGATTAAGTGTAGATGTCAATTTATAATCCTATTTGATTGCTTGCACTAAATGAATTGATTTTAGAGTAGATATTAGTTTCTGGTTTGATGTAACTAGATTTATGATATACATTAGTTTCAAAATAATAGGATTAATAGTGTGTATTGAGATAGAAAGACACAAATGGAAGCATAAGGGGGAATATATATATCCTCTCTCTGCCACCTCCATCTCAGTACCTATCTCCCATCCTCTCTCCTCTCTCCCCTGCCTCTCTCTTCTTCCATCTCTATCCCAAAGCCAGCCACATATATATATATATATATATATATATATATATATATATATATATATATATATATATATCACTCGTACTCTCGCGCAGTTCACAAACAAATTTCTTTTGGTAATATACAAAAATTTCGTGTCTCGTGAGTTCAATCTTCATCTGTCATTTCCTGTTTGATTATTGATGGCTATGCTGATGCAAATTTATTGTTCGCTCGTCCCCCACAAATAGAGTACGGAAAATTCAGATGGGACAGACACTGCATAATTAAAATCCATCGGGGTAGAATATTTTATAGAGACGCTGTTAAATAAATAGTAAGGAGATTGTTGTCTTTTAAATAAATAAATAAGGAGATTGTTGTCTTTTTCCTCCCGTTTATCTTTTGGTGGTTGTTGAATACAGGCATTTGGTACTGAAGGAAAACCAAACAAAGTTGTAATATCTAATTTTGATTCATCTACTTCATTTTTTCAAGCCCTCCATTCATGTTTGCGTTTTTGCTTTGCGGCTTTTGCTACGAAGATTTGATGTTTTTCAATATCCTATGCTTGCCACCTTTATTTTGGTCATTTAGTGGGGTTTATATAATTAAACTGAAAATCTCAACTCCTACCTTCCCCAAAATATTTTATTTCATGTAATAATGGTTTTTTTTAATGGCTATTTCAGAAAATTCTCATCTCCAGACTTAACCATACCAAATTTAAAGAGGAGATAATGAAACTAATGAACTACGACTTAAAATAGTTCCTTCCTAGAATTAAATTAACAAAACAGCAAAATTGCATTTTGTAAGGTTTAATTATCTCTTGTAAAATGAATTTCTAACTTCTATAAATGAACTTAAATTAATCTGAATAGATTCGGTGTTTCAACGATTTTTAGGGATTTACATCTGTTTGTCTAAATTTATGTAGATGAAGTATTTTTTAGTTTTTTAAATTTTGTATATGTAAATATATTTAAATACACGTTTGTGACTAAATTTAGAAAGTTTATTACTAATAATGTTATATAAATTAAATGAATGGTAAATTTTTATAGATATCTATCTATGATAAGTATCAAAACATTTAGTTCATAATACATATCATATCTCAAAAAACAATTAAAAATTAACTAAAGTTATGGATCACGTAACCCTGAATTCAAAAATTACTATTGTCATTGATAATAATTATAAGAGGAGTGGTTATATATATATATATATATATATATATATATATCATAGTCGTTTAAATTGAATGACTAGCAAATATCAATAGATATAAAAACATTGACTTCATGATGCATCTCACATTACTAAGATTTTAAAATATTATTATTATTATTATTATTATTAATTACAAAAGGAATTAATATATAAGTTAAAAATAACTACATCAACATATAACAAGATGGTTAAGATTCATCCCATTGACTTGCTTACTAGTACCACATACACAAAAAACAATCATTTTTGTTTGTATCACACGTTCATATGTCATTTCTTTAATTAGTCAATTTAATTAAAAAGTTAGAAAGGATATAACTACTTTTGACAAAAATGTTAACCTCGATTTGTGACCGCTACTAAGAATATTCTAGAATATTCCATGGAGGTTAAAACTCTACCATCCATGTAATTATTATTGATAACTAAATTAAAACTCTAGAAGCCTTATTCCAAAATAGACAAAATCATTGAGATAAAATTATAAACCATGGAGATTCTTAACCAAAGATTGTTACAATACAATTGGTCAATACCATTACTTATCAATACCACATCCCAAAAAATGATAACTTATTTCATATGATTCTTGTTCATATAACATTATTTTAATTAACTAGTATATATTCATCTTAACCACATGTCTACCAAATGCCTAGAGGGATCAAATCTCTTGATATGAAATCATCCTTTTACAATGCTTAAAAAAAGATTTACACATATAGAGATATAATCCATGTTAGTGTTTGATAAACTCTCTCTCTCTCTCTCTCTCTCTCTCTCTCTCTCTATAGATATATCTATATATATATATATATATATATATATATATATATATATATATATCATTTTTACTTTTCATTGTTTAAATTGTATTTTTTGGTATTTTATTATTATTATTAACATAGACATCAAAATATTTTATTTATAACTCCACAAGTGAAAGTGAAATATTTCTACCACATCCCTTTGATACTAGATTGTAATTTTAACCATCCTAGATCCATGTTAATTTCACACCTACCATTGATAGATATCAAACCTCTTGAGGTAAAAACCATTCCTCAAATTTTGCACTCAAAATAGAGGTTTGCACCACAATATATTTCATTTTTCTCAATGCTCAATAAATCTAGGTTTAAGAGGGATCTAGGTTAGTATAATACTATATAACACAAGTATTTTTATTTGTGTGCCTTGTTAGACTTTCCTCTCTCTCCCCCTCCATCCCTCTCTCTCTTTGCCTCTACCTCCCTCTCTTTTTCTCTTTATTCTCTCTCACTCCCCCACCATCTCTATCTATATTTCCGTTCATCTCCCCTTATTTGTCTCTCTATATTAGCCCCCAAAAGACACATGCTCTATTGCTCCATATATATCTATCTCTCCCTCCCTCCCTCCCTCTCTCTCTCTCTCTTCTTCCCTCTCTCCCCACTTCATCTATATCTCTATCTCTGTCTATCTCTTCTTATTTTTATCTCTATCTCACCCCCAAAACATCCACACATTCTATCTATATATCTATCTACATCTCTCTCCTTCCTTCTTCCTCTGCCTCTTTCTATATTCCCTTCTCTTTCTTCCCTCCTCTCTCCTCTCTCCATCTCTCCCTTGTCACTCCCTCTCTCTCTCTCTCTCCAACTTTCTCTCTTTATGTCTTTATTCTCCTCTATATCTCTCCACATTTCTCTCTCTATTTCTTTGTTCTTCCCTCCCTCTCTCTCCCACTCCAACTCCATCTCTTTCTTGTGACCACCCACCTCTGATTTATGCATTTTTCGAAGCACTCTAGGGTAAACGTGCACTGAGAGTTACCATGACATGACCTAACATACAAGTTTCGGCTATGAAAGTGGGGTATACTAACTAGAAACTTACTGAAACCTCTTAAGGACACCTGATCACCCATATGTCAGACAACATCCACTATTGATCTTTCCTTGAGTTGGAACTTTCGTTTGCATGACTTTAGAGCCCAACCATACACACAACAATCTGTATATGTGGCCAAAAGGTTCTAGTTGCATGCACAAGATTTCCTCCATGTGGCTACAACAGAGGTTTATCACTTAAGAGACTGCGACTATAAGCCCTATTCCATATTTTCATGGTTAGCTATAGACCAACTACCTAGAACAAGCTACAAATTTCTAGAATCTAGTCTATGATAATGATACATTTTTGTAATATAAACTAAGGCTACGTTCTTTCCCAAACTTTCCAAACATGTGAAAATCATTTCGACAAACATACGGTAAACATAATAATTACAGGTCATGAATGCATATCTATACATTATTTCCTTAGTTTCATTAGAGAATCATTATGAAGGCTCATTTCCCTCTTAAGCTAGCTCAAACAATACTAGTTAGCTTATACATTCATGTAACCATTAGATAAATTATTGATTTATGAACAAAATCAATAATAAGAGCACATCATTTAACCATTCCTATAACCAACATTCAAACATAATAAAACCATGAAAAACCAATCAAAAAATCAACAAAGTAGCCAATACATGTGTTCATTGATCTCAAAAAGAAATAGCTATAATAAAATATTCATAAAGCCAACCAAGTCACGGACTTCCACCTACCACCTGACCATAGATTGGGTTGAACCAAATCTGTCTTTCTTCCAATTACCTGCATCCCATATTCCAAACGCGAATGTGATCTCACATGGGATAAACTAAAATATAACCAACCAGGGCTTCTAGATGTTAAACCACCTCAACCCTCCACCATAGTGATTTCACCTAAATTGGTAAAAAAATTACCAAAACCAAAACCGGTGTGGTTTCCTATAACTTATTCACCATACCCAAAGGAATTTTCTTATCTCCATCAATATGTAAGGATTTCTAGGAGAATTCCCATCTCCACCATTAACCCTTGGGAATTTTCCTGAGATCAGCTTAACAAGATCCAAAATCTACCGACCATTTGAAGCTTAACCATAATAGGAAGCCAACTATATCATGGTTATCCAGGAAATGGAAAGGCAAGACTAAAACCACTATCAATTGAGGAAAATAACACGTCAATGACAAAAAAAGTAACCAAATAACCAAATGTGTGTACCATGGATTCAAGTATCAACAAGGAAATCGCACATGCAACCTGTTACTTGGACTTTCCTCCTGTTGTACCTACTTTTCCAACCTTCTTCTTCATTGCCCTGGTTTACTTTTCTTTCTCACTTTCTTTTGTCCAAGTTCTCTCTCCCTAAACCCAACAAAGATTGCCTCAATATCAAAGTGAATGCTAGAATGCTCCCAGAGTAACCAAGACGTGATCAAGAGTAAATAAGAGTTACTAAGAGAGGCATAAATTTTTTCATTCTCCTTTTATTTCCTTTTCCTTTTCTGTTTACTTCAATTGCCTTCATTTTCCCTTACATGCATATTCTTGTCTCTTCATCTTCCTTTTCTCCTATTTTTCTTTATTTATTTCATTAATTTCCAATTATTGCCTTTTTCCTTTGTCAATGGCAATGCTAATTTCCATAGCCAATAATAAACTAGAAGCGATGCCCACTATAATGTTTTTCCCCTCATTCATCTTGCAATAGAAGTCTCATGACCTTGGTTTAATGTATATACATGGGAAATTAACTCGGGGTTGTTGCAAACCCATCCCCTTTGTAGCAACATTGTCCTCAGTGTTCTATGATACTTATGACCAACGAAACATACTACTTATTGGAGCTTTATAAACATAGCTCGATGCAACATTTACAATGACAAGTACTAAAAGCGTGACAAACATACCTCTTATTGGAGGCTTATAACATAACCCGGTGTGGTATTGACAATTCCATACATTATATATATATATATATATATATATATATATATATATATATATATAGATATATACATATACATACCAAAAAATCATTTTATTCAACTAGCAAATAAAGAAGGATATAATGATAGCATCTGATCAACCAGCTACCATGTAGCTTCATTGGGCCAAAATTGCTTACACTACACTTTAACTTTCTCTTTTTCTCAGTTCCAGAGAAGGATTTGTTTCCATTGAAATATGCATTATGGATTTAGATGGAACTCTCACTCTAGTTCCACCTGCAATATCACGTGATCAACATCATGTACATATCTCTTAATCAATGAAACATGGCAAAAAACATAGGCTTTCACTAATGGAGGCAGCGAAAGTTTGTATGCCACCGGTCCAATCCTCTCAAGGATCTCAAAAGCCCCACAATATTGATGTGTCAACTTGGCACATGACCCAATCTTCGAGAAGATCCTCTTAGGCTTGATCCACAAATACACATGCTCCCTAACCTAAAACTCTTTGAATGCTCTATGTCAATCTAAATAACTCTTCTTGCTTTCATGTGCTACCTTTAGATTCCTTTTAATAACCTGCATCTTTTGCTCTACCAAAATATTTGATCCAATCAACACCCTATTCACTAGATCACTCTAGCTGATAGGAGTATTAGAACACTGCTCATAAGGATCCTCAAATGGACTCATCTTTAAGAATTATGTTGTCACTAGTATAACACCCTCCAAAATTTTTACCTACATTCAAATTTTGGTCTCTACTTGACCTTACAAGTTCTCATTTCTAGTAGTAAGAGTCATCTAATGTATATTATCTAAGATTCCTAGTCTCTTTGTGAAGAAAACTCAAGTGTCTCCTTTTAGCATGGGAAGTGTCGAATATCACAAAACAATAGTTATGGATCATTTCAAAGGGAAACTTTGATGTCGATGGGTCCTATTTACCATATAGACATATACTAGACCCATTCCAAAAGGTTCATGCACTATTGCATAAGTTTCTTTACAGTCGTTGTAAATTATACCTTAAGTGTCACACTTAGAGGAGTATGTTATTTTTTCCTTCACAATAAGGGGACCATTTTGTTTTTGAGTGTTGAGTATTCTATGTTGTATCATTGATTGTTTTCACTATGTGATCATGTCAAATTGTAACCTTATTTTCATAGCTTCTTCACTAATCCCACACTTAGCCAATTTGAGCCCAGCCTACCCTCCTGAACTTCACATTGTGTAGTGACAAGCCTCAAGCATGCCCCCTTGCATCCTGGAACTGTGTAATGCACAATTTCTACCTCCAAGGACTATGCATTGCACATTCAGAGGGCCCAATCTTGGCTGCTTAACCTCTAAAATTGCACAATAAACAATCCTTGTCAGTATCCTTCTACACATTATGCATTGCAAAGCAATAAACAATCAGCCTACCTTGATCAACTACGCAACTGCATAATCTTGTGGCCCCTCTCTCTCTTGAATTTTTTATTTTGTAGTTTGAGTGGGTAAGCCTAGCTCACTAAGCTCCTGAACCATGCAATCTTCTTTCCTAGACCTATAGAACTATGCATTGCAAAGTTAGAAGCACCAGTCCTTGGCTCATAGCCTTTAGAACTATGCACTGCACAACCCCTTAGCATTCCTCCCAGTACAACACATAGTTTCAGTTCCATCATTGATTTTTGTCAAGCATTTTAGTCTAGGAGTTTTTCGTGTTGATATCATCTTGTCATGAGTGATTTCTAGTTGTAGGTACTATATTTTCACATGATAAGGTGATGATAAAGGAGAAGGAGAAGGGTATTATAGTATAGGACACTTATGAAGTTGTAAGGACAAGATGATCATTGAACGAGAAGATGAATGCACACTCATTTGTGACAACTGATGAAGATCAAGATTATAGTGAATACTCCCTACCCTAAAGCCTTATGGAGGAGGAAGAGGAAGAGCATGTACCATCACTCAAGGAGACATAAATATAGTAGTATAAAGAGTGGATTAACATTGCCACATCATCATTAAGTCCATTTGATCAATACCATGTGATATCTTGTCAAGGTATTATGTCAAGGTGTCATATCAGTCATCATTTACCACATAATTTGTGGATGTAATTATGCAATTTTCAATAATATGAGAAATTTAATGTAAAATGGAAGTCAAAGAGTCACATATAGAATGTGAAAAATCATTTATAAGTCAAAGGATTGAATGTAATCTCAGGAGTCATGAGGGGAGTTCAAAAGTCACAAGGGAGGTGTAGAGTCACCTCATTATATATACACACCCTCATAGCTCAAGGAAAGGATTTTTCACCTTTGCTCCTCTAACTAGGATGTTAGTGCAATTTTTTTGGAAAGGTCTACCAAAAATTCTTTACATAAGTGGTTGGTGAAGAAACTACTCAAAACATATTCAAGTGGTTGGGAAGAAACTGCCCAAAACATCTTCTTATTTGTACTACATTAATTAAAGAATACAGATGAATACATATGCTTGCTCAAGCTTGAGGACAACCTACAAGTGCATAATTTATCTCTTTGCCTGAATGACTAACTGTGGCCAACACTTAGCCAATTCTAAATACATCTAAGTGCTTATTTACTTGTGATATTCCTTGAGTAAATTTTCCCCTATTATTGAGAAAATTCCCTCAATTGGATTAAGCAATTCCTCTAAGTTCTTCCTCTGATTACGTACACCATCTGTACACATGGTAATATCCCACAACTAATAGTACATTGCCTTGTAATCTCCATCTCAACCAGGTATCTTCAATTCTATGCATGCAACAATTATTTTGTATCGATTGATTAGTTAATTGGTTGATCACCGAGTGTGGTTGAAGTTCCACTTCCACAACTTGACCTCCACTAGTTCCTCTAGCAGTTTGAACTAGTTTAACTGACCATAACTCAATTTAACTAAAATAGATTGCTACAAATTAGCAATCAATCATACTAATTTAAAGTCAAGATGCCCCAACTCGAATTAGTAGATTTAATGGAGTGAAAAGTGCCATGTCACATAAGTTAACTACCTCCAATATTTCTGCTAAAATAGAAATTCGAATTTTCTCTAGTTTGACTAAGGAAAAGTCAAACTGAAATTTTCTTACTGCATTTTCAACACCCTCTTCGCAAGAAAGGGATTAACAACCACCCTATCTTGAACCTATTGAACTCAAAATCCCCCCTTGACAATGCCTTTGTCAAAATGGCAGCATCTTGTTCCCCTGTTGGAATGTACTGCAAGAACACAATCCACCTCTACACACAATATTGTAAATGGTGATACTGGATATCTATATGCTTTGATTGATCATAACAAATAGGATTCATAGAGAGCTTCATGCAACTATGATTATCACCATACATCATCGTTGGATCTATCATCTAACAAAAAATACAACATGTATCTTTATCATCCAAACCGCCTCATATGTTGCTTAATTGGAAACCATCTATTATGCTTCTACTAAGTTAAGTGCCATAAATAGTTGCTTCCTACTATACCAAGAAACTATTTTGGACTCAACACTAAAAATTCCACTTGATGTGCTCTTTTGGTCTAATGGAATCCTCGCCTAATCTATATTTGTGAATCCACACAACTTCACTCCCTCGATCCATCTGTACCATAGTCCAAACTGGGTCATGCCTCTGAGGTACCGTAGAACATGCTTAGTTTCCCTCCAAAATAGTTTGGTTTTCCTAACCATAGCTTGGATAAGCTGGTTGACTGCATAGCACATATTTGGTTGTGTGTTGACAAGATGCATTAGTGAACCCACTAACTACCGGTAAATAGTAACATCCACTTCCTCACAGAAGTGGGATCCTCTTTCCTTTAGTTCGTTGCTAGAGGTTTCTCCATGTGTTTGTAGCTATCCATGCAGAACCTATGAGGTATAGCATTGACATACTTTCCATGAGAGACAAACAGTTCCTCATCACCATTGCATACTTCCAATATGAGGACGTAGTGCATGAGACCCATGTCCTTCATTTCAAACTGTCTTGCAAGGTTCTCCTTGCAAGATGTTATCAGCTGCTCGTCACCATTCAAAATCAAGTCATCAATATATAAGACAATAATAAACAATTTACCTTCTACATAAATATGATAGAAATTTTCATTCGCTTCACTTTTAGTTAAGCCCAAACTGGTGAGATAGCCATCAATCATGGTGTGCCAAGCATGGGGTGCTTTCTTGAGACCATACAATGCTCGCTTGAGTCTATACACATGATATTGCTGATCAAAAGTATTGAAGCCTTTTGTTTTCTTAATATACAACTCCTCCTCATTAACTCCATTGAGGAATCTTATTTTCACATTCATATGGTGGATCTTCCACCCCATTTTTCAGTGAGAGAAAGGATTGACATGATGGATGGGTACATTTCTATAGGAGAAAAGGTCTCCTCATAGTCAATTCCTTCAACCTAAGACTACCCCTCGGCCACAAATTTGGCCTTGCACTTTTCTATGCTTCGATCTGTTGCATGCTTCACCTTGAAGACCCATCTCGAGCCCACAACTGATTTTTTTGCTGGCCTTGGGACCACTTCCCAGAAACTATTATTTACAATGGATTAACACTCCTCCACCATTGCATTAACCCATACAGGTTGGTCTACTGCTTCCTTGAAAGATGACGGATCAATATCTACAAGCTCAGTCATTAGATCCATTTAGCTAGTGTAACGATTTGGTGGCCTTCTCTTCGTATGCTGATTTGAAGAAGCACCTGCATTCTCCCTCACATCCTACACAAGTCTCTTAGGTTCCCTGGTCATTTCCTTGCCTTCTATAGATGGTTCTGCTTGATTGGTTGCCTCCACTCTCTGCTGCTCAACTTACAGCTTCTCCACAACCTCTTTGGGTTCTTCCTTTGGAGCTAAAAGTTCCTCTTTTTGTGGGATGTGAAGCTCCCTATCAAGAGAGAATCGCATCGCTTTTTCATCATAAAATTCTACATTCCTTCGCACAATTGTTATTCTAAGGGATGACAAGTATACAAAGTAGTTGTGGGGAGTTTCTATGTAACCGAAAAATACCCCAATTCCACTGCTAGCTCTACCTTCTTCCTTGATTATTTGGAGACATGGTAGCAAACAAAGGCTCCAAAAGTCCCGAAGTGTGACACATCCAACATCCTCCATGAGAAATCCTCCTCTGGTGTAATCATTCCTAGAATCTGATTAGGACTATCGTCCTACAAATAGACTATTGTTTCACATGCCTAGACCCACAAATGTAGAGGCAAGACCTAATCATGTAACATCTCCCTCGCATCTCCCATAATGCTATGATTCTTACTCTAATCAACCCTATTCTTTTGTGGGCTGTGGAATTTTGTCAGCTCTCCTCGAATACCCTGTTTTGCACATTTTTTTTAAGTCCATTCAACACATACTCACCTCCATTATCACTCTTGCGAGCCTTCACCTTCTTGCCCATTTCTTTATCAACCAGTGCCTTGAAATCTAGCATGTGATTCCTATCAAGTATGACATCAAGACTTTTTAGTAGAAACTCATAAAAAATTCATCCTACACTTGAACCCCTCATTTAGAAAGAATTAAGAAAATTGTTGCATGCTCAGGTCATATTTAATGTTCATCTTTCAACATGGGTCTCCATTATGGTTCCAGTAAGGAAGAATTCTTAGGAGATATGTCTTTGCATTGATTTTTCAGAATTTGAATCATGCCTCAGAAAAATACAATTACCTAGTGTCGTTAATGGAACAAATGTTGCAAATAGCATTGGGGTTTGAAATGTTCTTGTTGCGAGATTATTTCTCAGGATACTACCAGGTTCTGGTAGCAGAACCCAACATACACAAAACCATATTTAGAACAAAGTGGGGTATGTTTTCCTTCAAACGAATTCGTTTTGGTATTTTTAACATAGGCGCTACTTTTGAACACACTATGGAAATGACATTTTGTAGTTTCATTGGACAAAGAATTGTTATTTACCTAGATCATGTGAGAATGATTTCTAAAAAAAGATCTGATCACTTGCATCATCTAAGAAAAATTTTTGAACGTTGTTGCAAATACATGATATATCTGTATCCTAAGAAGACCATTTTTGTAGTGTTTGAGGTTAATAGCTTGGGACATATCATCGTTAAGAGTGGGATTAAAGTGAACCTAAAATAGGTCAAAACTATCACTCATATTCCCTTTCTAATAAGAAAGAAGGCTATGTGGTCCTTCTTATGGAAAATCTATTTCCTTCAAATTTCATATCTTACTATGCATAGATATTGAAATGGTCATTGGAGATGATCAAGAAGGATTGAACCTACAAATAGGATAAAAGGGAAAAGGATGACTTCTCCCATATTAAGCAATTAATTGCAGAAGCTCCAACACTATAAAGTAAATTTTGGTAAATATTTCTTGTTGTATGCTTTCACTTATGATACTTCTATTGCTTTCATTCTCAATAAAAAGGATGATCAAGGTAATGAATGACCTACATCATTCATGAGCATCAGCTTGCAAGGAAATTCATTATACTATCTTGCCATTGATAAACAAGCTTATTTAGTGTGCAAGGTGGTGAAACACTTCAGGCCTTATCTTCAAAAAAATCATGTTATCATATTTGTGCCTCACCCATCGTTTAGACCATTGTTTGATCAACAGGAGATGGGTGAAAGAAGAGTGAACTATATGACAAGCTTACAAGAGTACAATATTGAGTTTAAGCCAACTCACACGATAAAAGGTCATGGTTTATTCCAGCTAGTAGTAGAAGCAACCAATTTACCAAAATATCACTCTTCTAGATGGGAGTAGGAAATTAAAATGCATAACATTAATCAAGCTACCCCCACTTATGCATCCACATCTTGGTACACAGATGTGCGGCAATATCTTGAGCTTGTTGACCCACCTTCACACTTATCGACAAGATAGAAGAGGGCTACTTGACTTAAATTTATATAATATCCGATAGTACATGGAGTGCTTTCAAGAAGCACCATGACAGGTTCCTACTTCGATGTTTAGAAGCACTTGATTCACAAAGGGTATTGTGTGATATCTATGATAGACTAGTCGATGGAAATTATGTGGGTGATAGTATTGCGTATGACATTATGTAGGCCTGAATTTATTGGCCCACACATTTCAAGGATTCTCATGCTTTTGCCCACAAATTTCCATTTTTTGAGAAATGTGGTGGTTGAGATAGAAATTCAATTTCCCCATTACATCATATTCATGAAGAATAAACTTTTAAATAATGTGGATTAGATGGCATTGGTGAAATATTTCCACACTCATTGAAGCAACGCTGTTGTATGATCACTGCTATAGACTACTTTACATGGTGGATAGAAGTGGATCCTCTCAAATACGCGAATGATTAGTAAGCCATAAGTTTCCTAACACAAAATTTCATTACCAGGCTTCGTGTTCCTACATCACTTTCTTCTTATAATGCAACTTATTTATCATGGCTTAAACTCTATTAATTTGCATTATAAAATGGCATCGTATTGAAACATTCATCTAATTATTAACCAAACAGTAATAGTCTCGCTAAGCCAACCAATAAAAACATGATTCGTATTATGAAGAAAATTATTTATACTAAACAAAGGAACTGGCACAATTCTTTGTTGAATGCTCTATGGGCTGATTGTCTTATGCATAAACCTTCTTGAAAATTGCCCCTTACTTTTTGGTGTATTGAGAAGAATCCATCCTAACTCTGAACATATATATCCCAACACTTCAACCTCCTCAATAGTCACGGGGTAAGCCTTTTCTTATGTTTCAGACTAGGATACACATTGTCTTGAAGTTATAGGAGGAATGTTGGAAAACAAAGGAAAAAATTGTTATTCATCGAAGTTGTATTAAGCAATGGTTTGACAAGAAGTCTACCAAGAAAAAAGGAGTTTAGTGAGGGATACCTACTACTGATGTGGGATAAATCCCATGAATAGAAAGGGAAACACACTAAATTCTAGTCTGTGTGGATCATCCATTTTTTGTTCATGATAATCTTGGCCACCAAACTTATCTCCTTCAATATTTAGATGGGAATATAGACACTCTTCTTGGCAATGGCCAATATTTGAAATAATATTTTCAATAGTTTTCTATGGTTTTTCCCTACCATATGTACAAATTATTTTTATTTGTTTGTCTATTTGTCATGTTTCGTATTTTCCATTATCCCTTTTTTCTTTTGAATAAGCCTCATGTAAAAGTGTTGTGTTTGATTCCACTGTGTGTGGCAAAAAGGAAAAGGTTCTTGTGACACTACAACGTTTGGCCAAAATTTAGTCCTTCTTCTTTGTCCTGGTCGATACCTTTTGGTTGATGATGCTTTGATGGAAAATATGATCCTTTCATAAGGAGACTTTTGTGTAGTAACGTGATACCAATATATTTTCTAGGAACATCATTCCTACGCTTGGTTCTTTATGATTTGATGTTTTGCATGTTGGTCCAATAGAGTAGATAAAGACAGCGGGAAAACATTAACAAGCATTCTAATATAAAAGGCATATATATATATGCTTCTCTGAAGGAACAACCTCTTTTCTCTTAATAAGTCAAGATCTGTCTTCCAACCCATGAAATAATAAGTGTCAAAGCACAAATTTTTTAATTAAATAAATAAAGAGTCAAAAGAGAGAAAATCTTCTTGCATAGAGAAGTGAAGCAAGAAACTTCTTTTGGGTACTAAATAGGCTCGCTGGTAGTGAAGAAATACATGTGTTCCTATAGTGACTCTACAGAGGTATTGTACAAGCCTTCTGGAAGCGGAGCAACACCAGAGATAAAACTAAGACTTTGAATATCCAAAGCCCATGAACTATATTACCCTTCTCCTAAATCAAAATAATTGTGATATGGATAGCTTTACGAATGTGTTTAACTGAGAAAGGAAGGAAGGTGTTATATCTATAACCAGGTCAAGTGAGAAAGCAAGAGATCCATAAAATGAATCAATACTTCCTGAAGGAGTAGACACTACACAAATTATCAGACAAAGGTAGAGAAGTAGGAGTGCCACTAGTGTGTGTCCAAGTGTTGTTTCTATTACAACACCCTCAAAACATTTATCCTACATTCAAATTTTAGAGCCTACTTTGACCTTGAAAGTTGTATTTTCTAGTAGTAAGTGTCATCCCATGTATCTTCTCTAAGTTTTATAGTCTCTTTGTGAAGAAAATGCAAGTGTCGTCTTTTGGCATGGGAAGTGTCACATATCACAAAAGAATATTTATGGACCATTCCAAAGGGAAAATTTGGTGTGAATTGATCCTATCTATCATATAGACATATATTAGTCCCATTCCCAAAATTTCATGCATTGTCACACAAGTTTTGTTGTTTTCATCGCAAACTATACCTTAAATGTCACACTTCGAGGAGTATGTTTCGTTTTCGTTTCAATAAGGGGACCATGTTATTTATAAGTTCTTAGTATTCTATGTTATGTCATTCATTGCTGTGAGTGTGTGATCATTTCCAAGTCCAACCTTGTTTCACTTCTTCTTCACTCATCCCACACTTAGCCAAATTCTAAAAGATTTCTTGATCGGTCAATTTAAGCCCAACCTTCCCTCCTGAACTGCACATTTTGTAGTGGAAAGCCTAAAGCATGCCCCATTCCCTCCTAGAATTATGAAATGCACAATTCCTACTTCCAGGGACTACACATTGCACAGCCACATTGACCAATATTGGCCACTTAACCTTCACAACTACGCAATTAACCCTCCCTCTCACTCTCCTTCTGTGCGTTTCATAGTGGAATGCAACAAGAATTATTCCTACCTTATTGAGTTGGACAAATATGTAATCCCTTGGCCCATCTCTCTCCTAAAATATGCATCGTGCAGAATCAATGGGAGAGCCTGCCTCATTGAGCTCTTCAATTATGCAGTGTTCTTTCATAGCCCTCCAAAAATTTTCATTGCATAGTCACAAGAACTAATACTCCTCTCCTGGACATTAGAAATGCACACTACGTAATCTGTCATCCTTTGTCCCAGTCCAATACCCATTTCTACCTCCATCATTGATTTTCATGAAGCATGTTAGGCTAGGATTTTTTTTGGGTTGATGTTGTCTTGTCATGAATGATTTCTAGTTATAGGTACTATATTTGGACATGATAGTGTGATGATGAGGGAATGGTAGAAGGGGATTATACCAAAGGAAACTTATGAAGTTTCAAGAACAAGATGATCACTGAACGAAAATGTGAAGGGACACTAGCTTTTGAAAACAACTAGAGATCGATATGACAGTAAAGGCTCCCTACCTTCAATCATTATGGAGGAGAAAGAGGAAGAGAATGTATCAGCTTTGAAGAAGACACAAAGATAACAATAGAAAGAGTGGCTTGACATTACCACATCATCATTAAGTCCATGTCATCAATGTCATGTGATGTATTTCGAAGGTGTTAGGTCAATATGTCATATGAGTCATCATTTTCCACATCATTTGTGGATGTAATTATGTAATTTTCAATAATATAAGAAATGTAATGCAAAGTGGAAGTCCAAGAGTAACCTATAGAATGTGAAAAGGAATGTAGAAATCAAAGGGTTGACTAGAAGCTCAAGATTCATGAGGGGAGTTCAAGAGTCACAAGGGAGGTGGAGAGTGACCTCATTTTATATAAATATATACATATATACATACATATATATATATATATATATATATATATATATATATATATATATATATATATATATATATACCCTCATAGCTCAAGAAATGGAAATTTCACCTTGGTTCCTCTAACTAGGAATTAGAAAGGACGATAGTTATTTTGAGGAGTAAGTGGTAGCTCTGACGCTCCACTATTGGAGCTAGCATTGTTCATTGTATCGATGTATCTCAGAATTTTTGCTTAATAATTAAATATCATTGAGTCAACACACTTTCATGTGTATGTCGTAAATGTTGTAAGACTATTATTCAAATGTTTGTGATATATGTTGTTTTCATTTGTACTAAACAAATTGAACTATTTTGGTGTCTTTGTTTCTTATCTTGTTGAAGGTCTGTTGTACTTATTTTAAAGATTTTTACTTCTATGTGAACTATTTCACTAGTAAATTAGCCATTATTTCATATATATATACTTGTGTGTCTTTATTAGACTAATACTACTACTCTTCTCTTGAAGGTTCACTTTTTTTTTCACTTTGGTGAAACAACCTTGACACATTCTACAAATGAACATTCCACGAGGCATATTCACTTATTCATTCAAAAGTATATGTACATTGATTTCTTCTGATAACCATCACATCCAACGAAAAACTATATAAAAAATGATAGCTGGGCCTTATTTCTAGAAGGGCTTGTATACCAAATGATGCAAATTCTAATTGGGATTTCTCATCTGAGATACCCCCTTACATGTTGGCAGGTTCCAACACTGCCATGATATTATTGGTACCCATTGTTGTAGGAAAACTCTACCAGTGAAAGATACTCCTCCCACTTCCTTTGTTGATGCATGTGACACATCCTCAACATATCCTCAAGGATCTTTTTAACCCTCAATGTCTATCCATTTACCTATGGATAGTAAGTTGTATTGAAAGATAACTCTATCCCCAAGCCTCCAAACAACTCCTTCCAAAACCTCGAAGTAAAATTGGCATCTCTATCTGATATAATATTCTTGGGAGCACGATGCAACCTCACTATCTCCCTAATGAATATCTTATCCACTTCACTACCTCAATTAGTATACTTAACTGCAATGAAGTGATCCAGGTGGCTCTAGGAAACCTCAAAAATAAAAAATAAAGTTTTTTATGAAACCAATACTAAGTAATATATCTTAGCAATAGCTTTCCAATAATGCAAACAATGCCTCAATCTGAGTTAGTATGAGAAAGTTATTATGATTTGAAGATTATACCAAACAACAAAAATAGTCAAATTCAATGTCAACCTTCTACCATGTGGAAGGACATATATAGATGACATATGGTAGCGAAGTTAGTAGGCATGGTGGGACCCACATAACTGATTTGACAACCCAGTCAGAAAACTAGGTGGCCCCACAAGAAGGTGATATGGCAGTACCACAAGTGAACACATGGAAAGTTGGTGGAAAATGATGTGAACCAATGAGACCCTTCCACATGGCCCAATCACGTGGTTCCACGTGACACCTAAAATTAGGCCCAAGTGGGCTTTGCATGGGGCAACCTCTATTATTTTCTTATTCTCATGGTTTTGGGATTCGTTACAATATGGACATACAATTTCCATATATTATATGGTTTGAAAACTATATTAAAACCAAAATTGGGCCTTAAAACCATATTAAAGAAAAATTAGGAGTCCATGGGTTTTGAACCCAAAGCCTCGGCAACAACAAGTATGTTAATAGTACTATTCCAGCCATTATGCCAACAACACAATTTGCCTTATTCACCCTCACGCTTTGTTATAAATTCCATTCAAATAGTTCAAAGGGAACCACGAAGAATACATGAGAGATGAGGGTGCAAGTAGGCCAATGAAGTCATGAATCTCAATAATATTCTAGGAATATTGTCAAAGAATATGTTAGGGGATATTCCAAAGAATATTATCTTTGAGGAATCTTAAGGATTCACTAAGGGTTTATTTTTTACAGTGTCGAAATTATGTCGAGTTTATACTCATTTGAACTAGTTTTTAGCCAATATTCTAATGGCGTAGTCCATTTTGTTACTTGAGAAGTAGATTTTTCGTCCATGTGTAGAAGAGAATCTTGTGAGGAATCTAAAAGGTTATCGGGGTGCCCATATTTGACCAAGGTAGAAAGGGGTTGTGTTTATACTAAAATATCATAGCTTCTCAGAAACAACACAATGGCACATGTCGTTTCTCCAGCCGAGTAACATATTTTCAGGTCATCCCCAGAATTGGAGGTATAAGGTGTCTTTTTCTATGTGTTCATTTGATTTTTGGTGAGTTGATGGTGTGAATTTGAAATCCATGTATGCCACATTATGAGAGGATCATTGTATGACACATTATGTTACATTTTCACTTGTCGGGTTGAAGGAGAACATCTTGTGAGTGAGAGTTCTTTGTAAGAGAATGTCTCATGGAAATACATGCCAATCTGTATGAAGGGTTTCATACTTGAATTAAAAAATGTTACAACATGTACTCATCATATTCTTGTAGCAAATAATGAAGCGGCCTCCCCACCCTTGACACCATGCTTGGAGACATCTCCCATAGTGGGTGAACTCTGTTATCATATCATCTGTTTATGTGTGCTTCATGATTATTCATTCCTTGTTTCACGTTTATGGTTTTGCTGAAGTTGTTAAAAATATGCATTGCCCATGATTTCATAAGGAAATGTAAGTGTCAATAAAAGGTCCTGTATGATGGGGACTTTTGTTTGAAAACAACCACAAATATTATTCGGCTTTGTTATATAGTAATTTTTTGCACTCCCTATCTCATACCCTAAGTTGTAGAACTTTCCCCAAAATGTTAGGAAGTGACAAAATTTGTCAATTAATTCACCATGATAAACATTGATCAAAGCATACTTGAAGAAAAGAAGAAATATATTTAAGTAATTCTGGAAGAGCTTGTCAAAAAACACTATTTACAAGGCCAACACTATTTTTAGCAGGAAAACCCATGCTAGTACCCTTTGGTATAACTTATGACTAGTGCTAACAACGGGACTTTGGATAGGAAAATCTTCCTTGATCCTCTTCAAGTAGTTTCTCTAAAAATGGAACAGAATCTTCTCTTACTAGAAGCCTCAAGAACGGCAAGTTAGTTATTGTTGAGTAAGGATATGGTAAATTTCTCCCATTTTGAGTCCTTGATCCTACCTTTAGGGATCATCGCCTTCATATGTGGACCTTATTCCCTGTTTTTTGGATCCCTAATTGCCTCTCCTTCCCTATAAATGCATTTCCCTTACACCCTCAAATGGTTGGTCAGACTAGATTGGTCATGCTACTGTTACATTGTGCCTAATTGCTACCAATTTGTGAAGGAGAAAGGAGAGCTTAAGAAGTATTTACTTGGACTTGGAAACCCATCTCGAAGGAGGCTTCCAACATCAAGGAATTGGTTGTATGCTTCCCTCTTGTGTTTATTATTAATGCAATGTATGTTTACTTTCCATGAGCGTGTAAATGACTACTTGCTTAGTATGATTCTCTTTGATCTATCATATGGTTTACATTCGAATGAAATATGCTATGTTTTCCTCTGTTATTATCGTTTAATCTCTCTTGTGGGTATTCGTTCGCAATGGAATAGCGAGGATTGAGATTGGAAGGAAGTTGATCGAAATCATCATCAAAAAGCATGCACGTAGGAGTGAGGTAGGTCATATTTCCTCTCTCATGTCATTCTGATTTAAACTAGGATAGTTTTGCATGTATTTATTTCAATTGTTACTAGATCCACATATTGGACTAGAGCGATCGCTTCTTTCCATAGAAGGGATTTCCTAGTTAATAATTTGGTGACTTCATTGGGGATACTATAGCCTTTCCAACCTTCCTTTTTCATTTTTCCTTTCTGATTAGTTTGGCCAACCTTTCAATGATCGCTTATTTTCATTTCCTTTGAGTCTGTACTCTGAGTAGTTGGTCATTTCGGGTATCAAGTATAGGGTTTTTCTCAAGATCTACTTGTTTTTCCTAAAATTTTCTCACCCAACACCCTTTTTATCAGACACAATCGTGCTGACAGTGCCTATTTTTCCCATTATAGTCATGCTGGAAACTCTTCCCACATTGGTCTAGTTTCTTATCCAACACATGTTTTTTTGTGTAAAGTAGTGTTCCCAACATGGATGTTTCTATCTAAAGTGACGGTAATGACCTTGTCAGCACATATTTTCCTATAAAAGTAGTGTTGATCCTTAAAATTCATAATTTTTAGGGTTTCTTCTAAAATCCTAGTCTGTTCTGATTTCTGATGTCATCCTCCTACTTTGCATGCATTAGATCTTGTCTGTTTGCCTTTAATTTCTTAGTGGTGTGCAAAATTCTATCCCATGCTTGAAGTGGTAAAAATTCCATTTTGATTGAGTCCTTCATAGTTTGAGTCAATTAAAATATTTGCTTGCTACTTGTATGATTAGGAAAATATTGATTTTCTATTGATTGAGCAGTAGTAGTTCTTTTATAGTCACAAAGAAATTGATTTTGCATTCATTTAGTTTTCATCACATAATTTAGTTTTCGTAAAGTGCATTAGATCACATTGCATTGGAAAGTCATTTTTTCTAGATTTATCACTGGACAAAGTTACATTGTTTAGTGATCAAAAGCTAAAAGTACATTGAGTGCATTCTCATTCATTGAAATAAAAATTGAAATGATTTTTATTTTAGTGGTTGTATTTGGAAAATGAAAGTAAAATATCTGGTTAGGAAATATTTGTTTGCTTCATTCTTCATTGTTGCATCATTGTTTGAATCTCTTCCCTAACTAGATTAGTTTTCATTGAAATGAAAAGAATCCTTTTCTCATGATAGTTTCATCATATGTGTGTTCAATTGACATCGATATTTGAGCCTTAAAATTGAAACTTAATGCAAAATGAATGTTAAAATTTACCTCAATTAATCTAAGGAGAATTTGGAACATTAACAAAAACATTTAGAGGTCTAGGCTAGAGATGTGTTGTGGCGTTGTTAAACGTAGGAGTTGTCATTATTTACCAACGTTGTATCCCGAGGGTGAAATCACGTTCCACATATGGAAGTGTATAGGATTGTTCTCCAATACTTTCAGGTATATCGGATGTGCTCCACACATGGTAATTATATGGGAATGATCTCATCGAGTGGTTATGAATTAGACAACACTACTATGGATTACACTCCCACGTACCATCGCATATATTTTGTGAGTCCCCTATAGGTTCGTATCCATCCATAGGTAACCAAGTCTATCGCCTTGTATGTCGTGATAAATTGAGCATAACATCCAAGGAGATTGGTTGTTGTACGTTAAGTCCTTGGTTCACCAAGGTGTATATTGCAGTTCACAGTTGCTTGGTAAACCTTTATGCCTAGTTACCCCCTTTTTATTTATTTCTTGTTAATTTATAAAATTAATTGATCGTGGAATAATATCCTACCTATGGAAATAATCCTTAGTAGATCTTAGGTTCAGACTAATGGCAATAGTTCTTGATTTTACCAACCAAGGAAACCCTTATGAGGGGAATCATAGTCCTTTTCCTTCCTTTATAAATGTTGGTTCTCCTTGTATGGCAACATTGTCCCTTCCTGGATTTACCATTGGTTTTCCGGTTTAGTTATTCTCACCCCCTATGGTTCCGAATGTCTAAACTTCTTCTCAACCGGGCTCTCCTCCACATGAAGCATGTCAACCTACAGTTGATCTTAAAGTTGATCCTTTTCTTTCTTCACTCGTTCAGTCTTCCACTTCTACTTCTTCTTCTTCTTCGTCTAGTGAAAAAATGCAAAAAAGTAACTAGATGTACAAGAAGAATAAGAAGAGGAAGATTAAGAACAAGAAAAATAAGCAAGGGGGAAACCAAGCAGTTAATTGTATTGATGCAATTGATGTTTATAATCTTTCCAATAAGCCTCGTAAAGTGAAATTCCCTTACAAGCTTTGAAATGGTGGCCACCTTCTTCGGGAATGTCCTCGTATTCCCAAGGTATTAGAAGTGTGGTCCACAAGTTCACATCGACCTTTATCATCATCCTGTGGAGATCATTTTGGTGATAAACCTTCAATTAGTGACAGTAAAGCCCATGGGAAAAAGGGAAAAGTAAAATTTCCATCTAGGTTATATGAAGGGCAGCATCCTATTCACCTTTGTCCTCATATGGATGAAGCCTCTAACATGTTGGATAACCTTACCACTCCTCAACCTCATCTTCTGACTTGGTTATTAGAATATTTCCTTTAATCCTCCACTATTTGATCAAGTGATTGATCGAAGATCATCTCTGGTCAATTCTACTCTCTCTGAAAGTGAATTCCATGAGTCCATTTCCGACTAACTATTGGTGGAAAAAATGGTTGACCTGATTCCAATTTCAGTTGATTATATCTATCCTGTTGAGAGCGAATATTCTATCACTCAAGTTCTTCTGGTCTCTTCACTTTCCAAAAAATTATGGGGAAATCCTCTTATTCCCATGTTACAGGGGGGTGATCCTCCTATTCCCATGGTACAAGGGGGGATCCTTATGTTCCCCTAACAAGTAGTTTAGTCACTTTCTCCGATGGCACCATACCCAAGTAGTTTAGTCACTTTCTCCGATTATAGTCGACTAGTAGAATATCATCTTCCTTCCTATGTTCCCTTTCAGATCATGGTACAAGCTTATCATATACCCTTACCTGACAAAATCATAAATGAAGGTGCATATGTTATTATTTTGTTCTCAACTACTTGTGAAGCTTTAAGTTCTCTATAGCTTGTGCCCATTACCTAGAATCTATTAGCTTTTAACAGAGGAACTAGTCAATCCTTAGGGATCCTTCTGAAGTTTCCTATTACTTTGGGAGGAAATGTCATCTATCACGATGTGATGGTTGTCAAAGGCCCTTTGGATTTTAATTTACTCCTCTGTCATGACCATGTTTATGTCATGGGTGCTCTTGTCTGTTCATATGTTTCGTGCATGAAGGAAGAATTGTGGCCATTGTTCAAGTTTCATTCATTGGTACTAATTTGACTCCTGATCAACCATATTCCAGAAATGATCCCTGTATCCAAGTGGTATCACCCTCGACACAGGTTAATTATGTGGCCACTTGTTTTGTGCCCGCATCTACTGATCATATAGTCAGTGATATTGTTATCCATGATAACCTGTAGAAATAATTTTTAGTTTGATTAGTCATCTTAGAATGGGTTTTTATGTTTAGGTTCATGTGAAAGATGTCATATGGTACATTTAATGTTTGATAGGGTAAACATAAAAGAGAAAAGGACATAATTCCATATGTTTTGAGGTCATTGTTTCATAATTGACTTGTTTGACAGTTTTACAAACTTTCCCAGCAACTCCAATTCAGCAAACCAAGAATTCGCTATGAAAGTCCTTGACAGTTCCATAGCAAAACGATCCATCCTAACACTTGTCTCACTATAAATGTCCATTGTTATGTAACGGTTTTATTTAAAATGATTGTTAGTGATGCCAGAGTTGTATTGAGCCATAATACACTCTTATTCTCATCTCCTCCACTTATTGTCATTCACCCTTACCTCTCCTTTTCCTCTTTATACCATCTGTTGTTAGAAAAATTTCACAAGTGTTGTCATTGAATAGGGTTTTGCACTGTCAAAATGAGTCTAGCCATGGTCTAAGTGTGGTCCAAGTGTTCTCAAATTGGTTTGCAGGTGAAGAGGAAGCAACTCGCAAGGAGCTCTTGATGTGTTGATAAGCATGGCAGCTAGAAAATAGTACAACGGAGGTGTTGTAGTGCATTATGAGCCCACATATATGAAATTTCTTGAAGAGGACCCAACTTTTGTACAATCATTTTCCAACATGGGATGTGTACGATTTTGCCAAAAATTGCAGGGTTTTCATGCACAAATCACTAAAGACTCTGCCATCAATTTGATAGGAATTGGTACAAAGGTTGGCATATTGAGTTTCAATGTCTTTCCAGACACCATTTCCCATTGTAATGAAATCCCAAGGTCAGGGGAGACATGGTTTAAAGTCTATAATTTCCAGCTACTAAATTGTGATGAATTTGTGAAGGAAGAACATAGAGGGATTGATATGACAACATGCATCCCCAGAACCCTCCCTAAAGAACATTATTCCAAGTTGTTGATGGTTATTCAAAAGTATTTTACATGTGAAGGAAGGTTCCATATGCTCAAAAAATACAACTTTAGGTTGCTCCTCCACTTCATCGGTAAACAACCATTAGATATCCCTTTCTATCTCTTTAGAGGTCTAGGAAAAAAGGCTAACAAGGTTCGAGCTAAAATAGATACAAGGAGTACCTCTATTTTTCATCACAGTCTTATCAAATTACTAGTGGTTGAAGAGTTAAATAGATTGAATAGAGATTGGCTTACCTTTTTCTTCTCAAGGGGATATGAATTTGATATTACAACCCCCTCTAGTAGAACTACTAAATATAAATCCACAACCCCTAGAAAAGAGCATCAGCGAGTAGCAGAGTAGCAACCAATGGAAGAGCAACCTAATTGAATTTTCCATAAGCACTAAAAGGAGGATGACCAGAAGATAGAGTAGAGAACATAATACAAATAAAGGAAAGTTGACTGATATTTTAGAAGCTATAGACATTGAATAAAGCCTAGTTCAGAAGCCTATAGAAGTGACCAGAATTGAAATCAAGAAGAAAAGCAAGAAAGCTAAGAAATTTAGACTTTACTCAAGAAGAGCATGGTTTCATTTTTAGGCCAAGGAAACTTGTCACAAGATCAATGTAGCTAGTTGAAGAGATGCCTGAAGTACCATTGGACAAAATAGAACCATCAAAGAAGCCAAAAAAGAAAAGGAAAGGCAAGGAGGTTGTTCAATAAGAAAGTGAAATAGAGGTTCTATAAGAACAATTAAGGGAAGCCAAACAAGAAGTTATGAAGACCAAACTTTAGTTTGATGAATACCAAAATGAAGTGTTAAAATAGAGAAATTTATATGATGAAATTGCAAAGAAATCTAAAAAGATGATAAGAAGGACTCTGCCTTTGCACAAAATGTTGGATCATATGTATAAAAGGAATAACTAGTTATAGGCAGATAGAAAAATATTACAGGGACAAGTCACAATACTGGAAACTCAAATTGAAATGATTTAGGATGAAATAAAAAAGAAATAACTCAAGATCATTACTGAAGTAGGTGCTAACCCATGATATGGTAAAATTTTCAATTTTTTCTTCACTATACCTAAACCAATAAACTCAACCTTATATATAGTCAACATTTTATTAGGAGTGATAAGAATTTATTAAGAATAATGAAAATTCGAAAGACTCAGAATTTTGGAACTTTCATAGCAACTCCCCATAATGAAGCTGAGAATTTGCTAAAAAACTGCTATAACTTTCCATGGAGATTAAGGTTGGTCTAGAACTCAGGAAAGATAGTTCTAAAGGTATACATTTACCTTAAAAACATCAAATAAGATCTAAAAACTAGTTGAGAGAGAAAAGATGTAGCATAAGGGTTTTTTTGAAGTTGTTACCAAAGTTTGCTACGAAACTGCTGAAGACTCTCTGTTTTGCTATGAAATCATAAAAACTTAGTTTTTCTGTGTTTTTGAAGATTTTAAATACCAGACATCCAAGCTCCAGATGGATTAGAGATCATAAAGGGTGTCCACTTCATCATGAAAAACTCTTATTTTTAAGCATGCCAAGTCATCATATAGCCATAGTAGTATAACAACCAACTCATTAGGACAATTAGAAAAAAAGAAATTTAATCCATATCAACAGGTCGAAGTTGTAATGACACTTTAGCAAATCCAGTAAGGAGTTGAGCTCAGTTATCCTCATCAACAGAAAGTGGTTAGAAAATTAAAAGCTATTAGAGTCCTAGCTGAACTCCAACTAGGTAAAACAAAAATTCCCTATGAGAACTATGTTGGTTAGAAGAAAAATAGGAATAGGTCTCTTAAATACTAAATCGAATTTGGCCCGAGTGGCAAGTTAATGTAAAGAGATCTTTTCTCAATAAATAGTTAGATTTTCGACTTTGAGAATGGTTGATTAATAATGTGAAGAACTGACCTTATGTAATCGATTGATCCTTTTAATAGAAAATTTATAGCAACTTTGTTTTGGTACCTACGATTCATGTCATGGCTTTCAATTTACTATGTATAACTGTGGATTTTAATTTGATATGAGTTTCAAAGCTATAGATGACTCAGCTTCCATTAAACACTGTTGTTGGCCACAATTTGTTTTAATTTAACTCCATGCCAAATGGTGGCAGTCATCACATTTTTCTTCACCTACAAAACCACAAAAAGGATATCAGAGTTATTCATCTTTTGTTTGAATTGTTTCAAGTAAATTTGATAAAAATTTGAGAGATCCCTCTCATATTAGAATGGCTAACTTCTAGTCCAAGTGGTCTAAAATAGTTACACTAGGTTAAAGGTCGAGACACCACAATTTTTTCTAGCCCAGTGATAACATTTTCGTGCATCTATCGGGAACCGAAAAGCTCCATTGCTCATATTTTTCTTTGAGTCTCTTCATTCAGTTTCGTGAGGGTAACATAAAACCAGAGTTTTCTGAAGGTTGTAATATTACCCTGGTGACTCCAATCTCAAAAGATACAGAAGTCAAAGCTTCATGGTGACCCCACTATTTAAAGATCAGTAGATTTAAGAAGTTCCAAGATGAGTTATAATGAAAGAAGAAATATTAGGCATGCTCCTATGGATCGGTCTCACATCCATGGTTTTCTAAATCCTATGCCTTGTGTTGATTGGTCAACCCATCTTGCCATGTTCAAAGATGAAATGAAAGATGATGTTGGTCTTCATTTGGTTAAATTCCATTTACATGTAGATTGAGGGTTGATTTTCCTAAGGATTATCTCATGAAGCTGTTTATGGCTACCCTAGAAGACAAAGCTAGAGTATGGTATTAAGGGTTTCAATCAGGAAGCTTGTGTTCTCTTCAAAATTTCCATAGAATATATTTTGGATATTATAGGAAGTCTCATCCTTCATTAGCAGTTTTTGAATATTGTTGTAAATTTTGGAAAGGTTTCATTCAATATCTCAAAAGTATTAATGATGATGTAGAATGTATGGATGATGATGAGATATTAGAGGAAATTTATGAATTTTCTTCAGAAGATAGTTGTTATGATGATGAAGAAGTTTTCCAACAAGCAGATATCTCTTCCTTAGCTGAAAATGAAATGGATCAGCAAATTGATAGTCAAGTCATAGTACGTGAAATCCATGAGGATTTGCAGCCTTGTCAATCTCTATGTAGTCAAAGGTATGAGTGAAATCATTGAAATTGTTTTTCATCCCATTCCTTTTCTGAGATTTTATGTCAAAAATAAACTCTTCAAGATCAGGTTGTTGAAAATACATACACAAAAATTTTGAACAGTGAGGTAACATTTGATGAAAGTTGTTTACCTAGATAAAAACTGTTTTCCATTGAAATTAATAATGATGTTTTCCCAGTTAAATTCATGAAAGTTCACTTTTAGGTAAACTTGAGTTACATGAAGAGATGAATATATAGGTTTTACCTATTCTATTCTAGGATCATTAAAATGACATGGATGATATGCATAAAGTTGTTTGCATAGGAGCTGTTAGTGTTCAGACTCAAGATGAAATTACTCAAGAAAAACTACCAAAGGTTATATCTAATTTTTTTGATAATAAAAAGAATAGTTTTGATACACGCAATATGGATTTCATGTTTGAACATGTTCAAGAATGCATGGATGGTTTTTTTGGTTTACATGAAGGGAAAGAAAAATCTATTATTGTCTTTTTATTTGATGATGTTCTTGGAATTGAAGACATGGGACAAAAGAAGCCATCAGTTACGAATGAATTCGGCCCTGACGATTTTAATCATCAAGAAGAGGATATTTTTCATGATCATCAAGATCCTTTGCTAAGTCTATTCCAATCATCAGTGAAGGTGAAGTTTCTTTCATTTACAAGTTCAGTTTGTGGATTTGATTTTCATTCCAGGTTGCCGATAGATGATCCACTACTGATTTTGTTGACGCATAGTAAAGGAGCCCAGGAGTTCGATCAACTCTTTAACTAGTTATACTATATCTTTAGTATTACTTGAATGAAGAAGTTGGATTTTCAGTTGTTAGAGTAGGATTGGTATGTACATAAATAAGCTTGTTGGGAAAGCATCTCTTTCAGCATTTAGTTTGAAGATTGTAGTTGGAGGTTTCTGTTTATATAGTATTTTTTCTTCAAAAAGTGTGTCAAGGGTTGAATACAAGCTAAAGAATACGACAAGAAGTTGGGAACAACCTAATGAATAGGAACATAGTCTACGAGACTGAAGTTGTGTTTCCAAGCCACTTGGAGTTTGAGTAATGAAATTGTTAAAAGGATTGGAGGAAGAACCAAATACATTTCAATGAAGGATCAATCAAATGATTACCTTGAAGAAAAAAAGAAAAGAAGTCTACAACAACTAACATCAATCCCAAAATATGTTTTAGCCTGAAGTGAAGGCAATAAGAACTTGGAGAGGATATCACCAGTTTTCAATAACGCAATTGGTCTGTTTGTTCTTTGTTGCACCACAGGGGCGCAACATCCCCATTGGAGCCATTGTTATCCATGATAACACCTAGAAACAATTTTTAGTTTGATTTTTCATCTTAGATAAGGTTTTTATGTTTAGGCTCATGTGGAAGTTGTCATATGGTACATTTAGTGCTTGATAGGGTCATCATAAAAGAGAAAATGTCATAATTCCATTTGTTTTGAGTTCATCGTTTCATAATTGACTTGTCTAATAGTTTTACAAACTTTCGCAACAACTCCAATTCAAAAAACCAAGGATTCGCTATGAAAGTCCCTGATAGTTTCATAGAAAAACTGTCCATCCTAAGACTTGTCTCGCTACGAATGTCCATTGCTATGTAACAGTTTTATTTTAAATGATTGTTAGTGATGTCAGAGTTGTACTGAGCCATAATACACATTTATTCTCATCTCCTCAACCTATTGTCATTCACCCTTACCTATCCTTTTACTCTTTATACCATTTGTTTTTATCAAAATTTCACAAGTGTTGTCGTTGAATAGGGTTTTGCACTACCAAAACGAGTGTAGCCATGGTTTGAGTGCAGTCTAAGTGTTCTCAAATTGGTTTGTAGGTGTAAAGGAAGCAACTCACAAGTACATCCTAATGTGTTGATAAGCATAGCAGACAAAAAATATTACAAAGGAGGTGTTATAGTGCATTATGAGCCCACAGATATGAAATTTCTTGAAGAGGACCCAACTTTTGTACAATCATTTTCCAATGTGGTATGTCTACGATTTTGCAAAAATTGTTGGGTTTTCATGCAAAAATAAGTAAAGACTCTACCATCAATTTCACAAGGATTGGCAGGAAGGTTGGCATATTGAGTTTCAATGTCTCTCCAGACACCATTTCCCATGCTACTGAAATCCAAAGGTGAGGGGAGACATGGTTTAAATTATAGAAATTCTAGCTACAGAATTGTGATGAATTTTTGAAGGAAGAACATTGTCGGATTTATATGAAAACATGCATCTCCAGAACCCGCCTTAAAGAACATTATTTGAGGTTGTTGATGGTTATTCAAAAGTATTTTACATGTTAATGAAGGTTCCATATGGTCTACCAATACCACTTCAAGTTGATCCTCCACTTCACAGGTAAACAACCCTTAGATATCCCTTTCTATCTCTTCAGAAGACTAGGAAAAATGGCTAACAAGGTTCAAGCTAAACTAGATACAATCAGTACCTCTGTTTTTTCATCATGGTCTTATCAAATTACTAGTGGTTGAAGAGTTAAATATATTGAACAGAGATTGACTTACCATTTTCTTGTCAAGGGGATATGAATTAGATGTTTCTACCCCCTCTAGTAGAACTCCTAAATCTAAATCCAAAACCCCTAGAAAAGAGAATCAACCAGTAGCAGAGTAGCAACCAATGGCATAGAAACCTGTAATTGAAGTTTCCACATGCACTGAAAGGAGAAGGACCTGAAGACAGACTAGATAACATAATACAAATAAAGGAAAGTTGACTAATATTCTAGAAGATATAGACATTGAAGAAAGCCCGGTTGAGAAGCCTATAGAAGTGACCCTAATTGAAATCAAGAAGAAAAGCAAGAAAGTTAAGAAATTTAGAATTTACTTAAGAATAACATGGTTTCATTTTTAGGCCAAGGAAACTTGTCACAATATCAATGTAGCCAGTTGAAGAGATACTTGAAGTACCATTGGACAAAACAGAATTATCAGAGAAGCCAACAAATAAAAGGAAAGGCAAGGAGGTTGTTCAAGAAAAAAGTGAAATAGAGGTACTACAAAAAAAATTAAGGGAAGCCAAGCAAGAAGTTATCAAGACCAAACTTGAGTTTGATGAATACAAAAATGAAGTGTTAAAATAGATTAATTTTTATGATGAAATTATAGAGAAATCTAAAAAGATGATAAGAAGGACTCTGCCATTGCACAGAATGTTGGAGCATATGTATAAAAGGAATATCTAGTTACAAGAAAATAGAAAAAGATTACAAGGACAAGTCACAACACTGGAAACTCAAATTGAAATGATCGAGGTTGAAATCAAAAAGAAAAACCTCAAGATCATTACTGAAGTAGGTGCTAACCCACGATATGGTAAAATTCTCAATTTTTTCTTCACTATACCTAAACCAGTAAATTCAATCATAGATATAGTCAACATTGTATTAGGAGTGATAAGGATGCATTAAGAATCATGAAAATTCGAAAAAATCAGAATTTTGGAACTTTCATGGCAACTCCCCATAATGAAGCTGAGAATTTGCTATGAAACTGCTATAAATTTCCATGGAGAATAAGGTCGGTCTAGAACTCAGGAAAGATAGTTCTAAAGGTATATGTTTAGCTTACAAACGTCAAATAAGACCTCAGAACTAGTAGGGAGAGAAAAGAGGTGGCATAAGGGTTTTTTTGAAGTTGCTACCAATGTCTACTACAAAAATGTTGAAGACTTTGTGTTTTGCTACGAAATCATAGAAACTCGGTTTTTCTATGTTTTTGAAGATTTTGAATACGAGACATCCAAGCTCTAGATGGATTATAGATCACAAAGGGTGTCCACTTCATCATGAAAAACTCCTATTTTTAAGCATGTCAAGTCAGCATATAGCCACATCAGTATAATAGCCAGCTCTTTAGGACAATCAACAAAAAAGAAATTTAATCAATATCAACATGTTGAAGTTGTAATGACACTTCAACAAATCTAGTAAGGAGTTGGGATCGGTTATCCTCATCAACAGAAAGTGGTTAGAATTTTAAAAGCTATTAGAGTCCTAGTTGAATTCCAACTATGTAAAACAAAAAATCCCTATGAGAACTATGTTAGCTAGAAGAAAAATAGGAATAGGTTTCTTAGATACTAGATCGAATTTAGCCGAGGTGGCAAGTTAATGTAAAGAGATGTTTTCTCTATAAATAGTTAGCTTTTTGACTTGGAGAAGGGTTGATGGATAACGTGAAGAACCGACCTTATGTAATCATTTGATCCTTTTAATAGAAAATTTGTAGCAACTTTGTTTTTCTTTACCTACGATTCATGCCATGGATTTCATATGTTCTTACCATGTTGTTTTATGTTTTACATAGTATCTTGATTACTTGGAAATCTTGTCAAAATTCTCCAATTTCCTTCATTTACTATGTATAACTCTGGATTTTAATTTGATATCAGCTTCAAAGCTATAGATGAATCAGCTTCCATTAAACATTGTTGTTGGCCATAATTGTTTTAATTCGACTCCATGCCCAATGGTGGTAGTCATCATTTTTTTATTCATCTACAAAACCACAAAAAAGATATCAGAGTTATTCGTCTTTTGTTTGAATTGTTTCAAGTAAAATTTGATAAACATTTGAGAGATCCCTATCAGATTAGAACGACTAACTTCTATTCCAAGTGGTCTGAAATAGTTACACTAGGTTAAAGGATGAGACAACCCAATTCTTTCTAGCCCAATGATAAAATTTTGGTGCATCTGTTGAGAATCGAAAAGTTCCATTGCTCGGATTTTTCTTTGAGTCTCTTCACTCTGATTCTTGAGGGTAACAAAAGACTAGAGTTTTCTGAAGGTTGTGATATTATTTTGGCGACTCCAATCTCAAAAGGTACATAAGTCAAAGCTTCATGGTGACTCCACTGCTTAAATTTAAGTAGCTTGAAGAAGTTCCAAGATGAGTTCTATTGTAAGAAGAAATATTAGAAATGCTTCTATGAATCGGTCTGACATCCATGGTTTTCCAAATCTTATGCCTTATGTTGATTGGTCAACCCATATTTCCATTTTCAAAGATGAAATGAAAGATGATGTTGGTCTACATTTGGTTAAAATCCATTTACATGTATGTAGACAGAGGGTTGAGTTTCCTGAGGATTGTCTCATGACGATGTTTATGGCTACCCTAGAAGACAAAGCTAGAGTATGGTATTAAGGGTTACAATCAGGAAGATTGTGTTCTCTTTAAAATTTCCATAGAATATTTTTTTGACATTATGGGAAGTCTCATCCTTCATTACCACTATTTCAAGACTGTTGTAAGTTTTGGAAAGGTTTCATTCAATATCTCAAAATTATTAATGATGATGTAGAATGTATGGATGACGATGAGATATTAATGGAAATTTATGAATTTTCTTCATATGATTGTTGTCATGGTGATCAAGAATTTTTCCAACAGCCAGATGTCTCTTCTTTAGTTGAATATGAAATGGATCACAAATTGAAAGTCAAGTCATAGTATGTGAAATCCATGAGGATTTGCAACCTTGCCAATGTATATGTAGTCAAAGGTATTAGCCAAATCATTGAAATTGTTTTTCATCCCATTACTTTTCGGAGATTTTATTTCAAAAAGAAACTCCTCAAGATCAGGTTGTTGAAAATACATGCATAAAAATTTTGAACAGTGAGGTAACATGTGATGAAAGTTTTTTACCTAGACAAAAACTTTTTTCCATTGAAAATCATAATGATGTTGTCCCGGTCAAAGTGCACAAAAGTTCACTTTTAGGTAAACCTGAGTTACATGAAGAGTTGAATATACAAGTTTTACCTATTCTACTCTAGGATCATCAAAATGACATGGATGATATGCATAAACTTGTTTGTATAGGATTTGTTAGTGTTCAGACTCAAGATGACATTACTCAAGAAAAATACCAAAGGTTATATCTAATTTGTTTGATAATAAAAATATTAGTTTTGATATAGGCAATATGGATGTCATGTTTGAACATGTTCAAGAATTCATGGATGGTTTTTTTGGTTTTCATGAAAGGGAAGAAAAATCTGTTGTTGTATTTTTATTTGATGATGTTCTTGGAATTGAAGATATAGGACACAAGAAGCAATTAGTTATGAATGAATTCATCCCTGATGATTTTAATCATCAAGAAGAGGTGATTTTTCATGATAATCAAGATCCTTTGCTAAGTCTATTCCAATCATCAGTGAAGGTGAAGTTTCTTTCATTTACAAGTTCAGGTTGTGGATTCAATTTTCATTCTAGGTTGCCAATAGATGACCCACTACTGATTTTGTTCAAGCACTATAAAGGAGCCCAGGTGTTGGATCAACTCTTTAACTAGTTATACAGGAGCTTTAATATTGCTTGAATGAAGTAGTTGGATTTTTAGTTGTTAGAGTAGGATTGGTATGCACATAAATAATCTTGTTGGGAAAGCATCCCTTTCAGGATTTAGTTTGAAGATTGTAGTTGGAAGTTTCAGTTTATACAGTATTTTTTCTTCAAAATCATGTTAAGGGTTGAATGTAGGCTAAATAATACGACAAGAGGTTGGCAACAACCTAATGAATAGGCACGTAGTCTACGAGACAAAAGTTGTGTTTCCAAGCCACTTGGAGTTTGAGTAATGAAATTGTTGGAAGGATTGGAGGAAGAACCAAATAAAGTTCAACGATGGATCAATCAACTGATTACCTTGAAGAAAAAAAGAAAATAAGTCTACAACAACTATCATCAATGCCAAAATACGTTTTAGCCCAAAGTGAAGGCAATAAGAAATTGGTGAGGATATCATCAGTTTTCAAGTTTTCAATAAGGCAATTGGTCTATTGGTTCTTTATTGCACCACAAGGGCGCAACATCCCCATCGGAGCCATTGTAATCCATGATAACACCTAAAAATAATTTTTTGTTTGATTAGTCATCTTAGATAGGGTTCTTATGTTTAGGTTCATGTGAAAGTTATCACATGGTACATTTAGTGTTTGATAGGGTCATCATAAAAGAGAAAAGGTCATAATTCCATTTGTTTTGAGGTCATCATTTCATAATTTACTTTTCTGACAGTTTTACAAACTTTTGCACCAACTCCAATTCAGCAAACCAAGATTTTTCTATGAAAGTCTTCGATAGTTTCATAGCAAAATGGTCCATCCTAACACTTTTCTTGCTACAAATGTCCATTGTTGTGTAATGGTTTTATTTTAAATCATCTTAAGTGATGTCAGAGTTGTATTGAGCCATAATACACTTTTATTCTGTCTCCTCCACTTACTATCATTCACCCTTACCTCTCCTTTTCCTCTTTAAACTATCTGTTGTTATCAATATTTCACAAGTGTTGTCGTTGAATAGGATTTTGCAATATCAAAATGAGTCTAGACATGGTTTGAGTGTGGTCTAGGTGTTCTCAAATTGGTTTGCAGGTGTAGAGGAAGCAACTCACAAGTAGCTCCTAATGTGTTGATAACCATGGCATCCAGAAAATAGTACAAAGGAGGTGTTGTAGTGCATTATTAGCCCACAAACATGAAATTTCTTAAAGAGGACCCAAATTTTGTACAATCATTTTCCAACGTCGGATGTCTAAGATTTTTCCCAAAATTGTAGGGTTTTCATGCACAAATCACTAAAGACTCTGCCATCAATTTCACAGGTATTGGCACGAAGCCTAGAATATTGAGTTTAAATGTCTCTCCAAACACCATTTCCAATGCTACTGAAATCCCAAGGTTAGGGGAGACATGGTTTAAAGTCTAAAAATTCCAGCTACAGAATTGTGATGAATTTTCGAAGGAAGAAAATTGAGGGATTGATATGACAACATGCATCTCTAGAACCCAACTTAAAGAACATTATTCCAAGTTGTTGATGGTTATTCAAAAGTATTTTACATGTGAAGGAAGGTTCCATATGGTCTACCAATACCACTTTAGGTTGCTCCTCTACTTCACAGGTAAACAACCCTTAGATATCCCTTTCTATCTCTTTAGAAGTCTAGGAAAAATGGTTGACAAGGTTCAAGCTAAACTAGATACAATCAATACCTCTATTTTTCATTATGATCTTATCAAACGACTAGGAGTTGAAGAATTAAATATATTGAACAGAGATTGGCTTACTTTTTTCTTCTCAAAGGGATATGAATTAGACGTTGCTACCCGCTCTAGTAGAACTCCTAAATCTAAATCCACAACCCCTAGAAAAGAGAATCAACCAGTAGCAGAGTAGCAACCAATGGCAGAGAAACCTGTAATTGAAGTTTCCACAAAAACTAAAAGTAGGATGACCTGAAGACAGAGTAGAGAACATAATACAAATAAAGGAAAGCTAGTTGATAGTCTAAAAGCTTCAGATATTAAAGAAAGCCCGGTTGAGAAGCCTATAGAAGTGACCCTAATTGAAATCATCAAGAAAAGTAAGAAAGGTAAGAAATTTAGACTTTACTCAAGAAGAACATGGTTTCACTTTTAGGCCAAGGAAAGTTGTCACAAGATCAATGTAGCCATCTCAAGAGATACCTGAAGTACCATTGGACAAAACAGAACCATCAAAGAAGCCAACAAAGAAAAGGAAAGGGAAGGACGTTGTTTACGAAAAGAGTGAAATAGAGGTTCTACAAGAACAATTAAGGGAAGCCAGGAAAGAAGTTATCAAGACCAAACTTGAGTTTGATGAATATCAAAATGAAGTGTTAAGACAGATAGATTTTTATGATGAAATTGCAGAGAAATCTAAAAAAATGATAAGAAGGACTCTACCTTTGCACAGAATGTTGGAGCATATGTATAAAAGGAATATCTAGTTACAGGTAGATAGAAAAATATTATAGGGACAAGTCACAACATTGGAAACTCAAATTGAAATGATCCATGTTGAAATAAAAAAGAAAAACCTCAAGATCATTGTTAAAGTAGGTGCTAACCCATGATATGGTAAAATTCTCAATTTTTTCTTCACTATACCTAAACTAGTAAACTCAGCCCTATATATAGTCAACATTGTACTAGGAGTGATAAGGATGTATTAAGAATCATGAAAATTGGAAAAACTAGGAATTTTGGAACTTTCATAGCAACTCCCCATAATGAAGCTGAGAATTTGCTATGAAACTGCTATAACTTTCCATGGAGATTAAGGCTAGTCTAAAACTTAGCAAAGATAGTTCTAAAGGTATATGTTTAGCTTACGAACGTCAAATAAGACCTAGGAACTAGTAGAGAGAGAAAAGAGGTAACATTAGGGTTTTTTTTTAAGTTCCTACCAAAGCTTGCTACAAAACCATAAAAACTCAATTTTTCTGCATTTTTTAAGATTTTGAATACCAGCCATCCAAGCTCTATATGGATTACAGATCAAAAAGGGTGTCCACTTCATCACGAAAGGCTCCTATTTTTTCATGCCAAGTCAGCATATAGCCACATCAGTATAACAGCCAACTTATTAGGACAATTAGCAAAAAAAGCAATTTAATCAATATCAACAAGTTGAAGTTGTAATGACACTTCAACAAATCCAGTAAGGAGTTGGGCTCGATTGTCCTCATCAACAGAAAGTGGTTAGAATTTTAAAAGCTATTAGAGTCGTAGCTGAATTCCAACTATTTAAAACAAAAAATCCCTATGAGAGATATGTTACTTAGAAGAAAAATAGGAATAGGTCTCTTAGATACTAGATCGAATTTGTCCCAGGTGGTAAGTTAATGTAAGGAGATATTTTCTCTATAAATAATTAATCTTTTTGACTTTGAGAAGGGTTGATGGATAATGTGAAGAAATTACCTTATGTACTCGTTTTATGCTTTTAATAGAAAATTTGTAGCAACTTTGTTTTTGTACCTACAATTCATGTCATGGCTTTCATAGGTTCTTACCATGTTGTTTTATGTTTTACATAGTATCTTGATTACTATGTATAACTGTGGATGTCAATTTGATATTAGTTTCGAAGCTATAGATGACTCAACTTCCATTAAACACTTTTGTTGGCCATAATTTGTTTTAGTTTGAATCCATGCCCAATGGAGGTAGTCATCACATTTTTCTTCACCTACAAAACCACAAAAAAGATATCAGAGTTATTCATATTGTGTTTGAATTGTTTCAAGTAAATTTGTTAAAAATTTGAGAGATCCCTCTCATATTAGAATGAATAAATTCTAGTCCAAGTGGTGTGAAATAGTTACACTAGGTTAAAGGTTGAGACAACCCAATTCTTTCTAGCCCAGTGATAACATTTTGGTGTGTCTGTCGAGAACTGAAAAGCTCCATTGCTTGTTTTTTTCTTTGAGTCTCTTCATTCTTATTCCTGAGGGTAACAAAAAACCAGAGTTTTCTAAAGGTTGTGATATTACCCTAGTGACTCCAATCTCAAAAGATACAGAAGTCAAATCTTCATGGCCACTCCACTGCTTAAAGTTCAGTAGCTTGAAGAAGTTCCAAGATGAGTTTTAATGCATAAATAAATATTAGGCATGCTCCTATGGATCGGTCTCACATCCATGGTTTTTCAAATCCTATGCCTCGTGTTGATTGGTCAACCCATCTTGCCATGTTCAAAGATGAAATGAAAGATGATGCTGGTTTGCATTTGGTTAAATTCCATTTACATGTATGTAGACTGAGGGTTGAGTTCCCTAAGGATTGTGTCATGAAGATGTTTATGGCTACCCTAGAAGACAAAGCTAGAGTATGTTATGAAGGGTTGCAATCAGGAAGCTTGTGTTCCCTTTAAAATTTCCATAGAATATTTTTTTGAAATTATGGCAATTCTCATCCTTCATTACCATTGTTTCAAGACTATTATAAGCTTTGGAAAGGTTTCATTCAATATCTCAAAATTATTAATGATGATGTAGAATGTATGTATGACAACGAGATATTAGAGGAAATTTATGAATTTTCTTCATAAGATAGTTGTCATGATGATCAATAAGTTTTCCAACAAGCAGATATATCTTCTTTAGTTGAAGATGAAATGGATCAACAAATTGACAATCAAGTCATAGTACGTGAAATCCATGAGGATTTGCAGCCTTGTCAATCTATATGTAGTCAAAGGTATGAGCCAAATCATTCAAATTGTTTTTCATCCCATTCATTTTCTAAGAACTTATGTCAAAAAGAAACTCCTAAAGATCAAGTTGTTGAAAATACATGCATGAAAATTCTGAACAGTGAGGTAACATGTGATGAAAATTGTTTACCTAGACAAAAATTCTTTTCCATTGAAAATCATAATGATGTTGTCCTAGTTAAAGTGCATGAAAGTTCACTTTTAGGTAAACATGAGTTACATGAATATTTGAATATACGAGTTTTACCTATTCTATTCTAGGATCATCAAGATGACATGGATAATATGCATAAAGTTGTTTGTAGGAGTTGTTAGTGTTCAGACTCAAGATGACATTACTCAAGAAAACTACCAAAGGTTATATCTAATTTGTTTGATAAGAAAAATATTAGTTTTGATACATGCAATATGGATGTCATGTTTGAAGATGTTCAAGAATGCATGGATGGTTTTTTTGGCTTACATGAAAGGGAAGAAAAATCTATTGTTGTCTATTATTTGATGATGTTCTTGGAATTGAAGACATATGACAAAAGACGTCATCAGTTATGAATGAATTCAGCCCTAATGATTTTAATCATCAAGAAGAGCTGATTTTTCATGATAATCAAGATAAATTGGTAAGTCTATTCCAATCATCGGTGAAGAAGTTTCTTTCATCTACAAGTTCAAGTTGTGGATTAAATTTTCATTCTAGGTTTCCAATAGATGATCCATTATTGATTTTGTTCAAGCACAGTGAAGGAGCCCAAGTGTTGGATCAACTCTTTAACTTGTTATACTGGAGCTTTAATATTGCTTGAATGAAGCAGTTGGATTTTCCACTGTTAGAGTAGGATTGGTATGTACATAAATAAGCTTGTTGGGCAAGAATCTCTTTCAACATTTAGTTTGAAGTTTGTAGTTGGAAGTTTCAGTTTATACAGTATTTTTTCTTCAAAATCATGTCAAGGGTTGATGCAGGCTAAAGAATATGACAAGAGGTTGGGAACAACCTAATGAATAGGCACGTAGTCTACGAGACTGAGGTTGTGTTTCCAAGCCACTTGGAGTTTGAGTAATGAAATTGTTGGAAGGATTGGAGGAAGAACCAAATATAGTTCAACAAAGGATCAATCAGCTGATTATCTTGAAGAAAAAAAGAAATTAAGTCTACAACAACTATCATCAATACCAGAATATGTTTTAGCCCGAAGTGAAGGCAATAAGAACTTGGAGAGGATATCATCAATTTTCAATAAGGCAATTGGTCTGTTGGTTCTTTGTTGCAGCACTGGGGTGCAACATCCCCATTGGAACCATAGTTATCGATCATAACACCTAGAAATAATTTTTACTTTGATTAGTCATCTTAGATAGGGTTTTTATGTTTAGGTTCATGTGAAAGTTGTCATATCATACATTTAGTGTTTAATAGGGTCATCATAAAAGAGAAAAGGTCACAATTCCATTTGTTTTGAGGTCATTGTTTCATAATTTACTTGTTTGACAGTTTTACAAACTTTTCCAGCAACTCGAATTTAGCAAACCCAAAATTTTGCTACGAAAGTCCCTAACAATTTTGTAGCAAAATAGTCCATCCTAACACTTGTCTCGCTACAAAAGCTCGTTGCTGTGTAATAGTTTTATTTTAAATGATTGTTAGTCATGTCAAAGTTGTACTAACTCATAATACACCTTTATTCTCATGTCTTCCACTTATTTTCTTTCACCCTTACCTCTCCTTTTCCTCTTTATACCATCCACCGGTATCAAAAGTTCACAAGTGTTGTCATTGAATAGGGTTTTTCATTTTCAAAACAAGTCTAGCCGTGGTTTGGTTGTGGTCTAAGTGTTCTCAAATTGGTTTTCAGGTGAAGAGGAAGTAGCTCACAAGTAGATCCTACGGTGTTGATAAGCATGGAAACCAGAAAATAGTACAAACAAGGTGTTGTAGTGCATTATGAGCCCACATATATGAAATTTCATGAAGAAGACCCAACTTTTGTACAGTGATTTGCTAACGTGGGATGTCTATAATTTTTCCAAAAATTGCAGGGTTTTCATGCTCAAATCACTAAAGACTTTGTCATCAATTTCAGAGGGATTGGCATGAACGTTGGCATCTCAAGTTTGAAAGTCTCTTTAGACACCATTTCCCATGCTAATGAAATGTAAAGGTTAGGGGAGATATGGTTTAAAGTCCAGAAGTTCTAGTTGTTGGCTTGTAGGGGCCTGACCCAGGTTCGGAGTTAATTAGCCAAACAAATGCCTATACTACTGGCCCTTTCAACAATAGTCCACGAAGCGTGGGCTGAGGTCTCACCTGAAGTAGTATGGTGGGGTGTTGGAACCATGTTTCTACACCCTTGAGATGTCTGAGGGGTTGACTTGGTCCAACTGTTAGTCCCTTTGTACAGGTTACTTTGTGCACTTCCCTGGCCTTCACGCCGTAATATATTCACCTTTGCGCAGCCCTAACTAGGGTTGTGGGGCGTCTGTGCTGCTAGAGCAGAAATCTACACTATTTCCCTAAGTCACACCCAAGATCTTACTTATCTTCTTACACCAGTTAGTTATCTTCACGTAAATGGATGCCTTATCTTATATTTATTTATACAGCACATTCAAATGAGTTCACGCAGCAAATAAACATTAACCTATACCCAATAATACATAAAACAGGAAAAGATACATAGAAATATGGTAAAGCGTCTCTTTATTAATGTTTTCCATAGTTACAGACTCGACCTGCCCTGCGCACTCAGTTGTAGGGATCCACGCACTTAGTTGTGGACTACTAGGCCGCTGCACACTCAGTTGAAGAGCCTTCTCCTACTCTACAACCTAAAGACATGACTTACACTTTGAATCAATGCTTCATCAATCTCTTAGACTCATTATTATTCTATGTCATTAACTATTTTCTACACTTAGAACCTCGCGCTATTTATACAATCCCATGGTCCGTGGACCATGGGAAGATCTTTCAAACCACATTACATTACAAAACCAAGGGTGGACAACCCTATGACTCTATTATGACTTCACACTTTGTGTTCACAATTTGCTGACTCTTTACAATGGACTTGGTCAAAACTTGGGCTTTAAGCCCGAAAATATGCCTTGGGGGGATTCCACGCCCAGCAGGCCCCCAACACAAACATTGTGACTCGCCCTCGAGTCACTTTGTTGGTGCGGAGATCTTTGCGTAGAGACCCTCTAACTCTACTTGAATAGCTACAAGGTCGGCAATGCACTGAGCGACTGCCTGCTGAATCTCTTGTACACGCTGTTCCAAGACCGCGGTGTCGGAACTGCTTCCCTTCATCTGTTCCTCCATCCCTTGCATTTTTGTGAGCTTTCCTTCAACTACTGTTGTAATGATGAAGGCCTCATCAAACCAAGCTTGAACCTGCGCCTTCAAGACTGCTTCTCTATGCCGTGCTGCATCCAACTATGCTTTCAATGCTTTGGCCTGTTGCATTCGTGTGAGCCTCTGTGTGAGGGCCACCATCTACATGGTACCTTTGATGCTGTCATACTGCTACTGGAGTTCACGCACCTCTGTCTTTAAGTGCTCGATATTGGGGTCCTCTTGTAGATAGGTGATGACCTCGAAGAACTCTTCCAACCTGCTGCTGTAGTCCCTTACTACACTACTCATTTCTTCCATCCTCCGTGTAATAATGTTGGCACGCTATTCTATAACTTTTGGAGGGGTGGACAGCTATGCCTTCAACCACAGCTCTATTATCTAAAGGTTCAGCTCCAGTTGAACCTTAGTCATTTCCTCTCACACCTCACCCACCCCTTCTACTAATCTATCCATATGCACCTCTGCTGGTGCATCTACTGGGATGTCCAGCTCGGGGACCATCTAACAAGCTTCTTCTAGTACCTATACCATCTGTCAGTTTTGCGACACGACCTCGTCATGCTGCAAGCTCAACTGCTCCATGTTGATCTTTTTCTCGCTCAGCACTTGCAATGCACGGCTCTCCCTAGCCCGCATTTTTGCAGTAATCCCATCTTGCAGAACATAGAGCGTCTCCCACGGGAGCTCAGCCATGTTGATCCCTATCCCTTTGACTGTACTAATGGTAGGCTTGTCAGCCTCATTTGTTGTAACCAGTGCCCCCTCTGGTACCACTATTGTGTTTTTTTTCTGAACACGTAGCATTTGCTCAGCTGCATCTATCCCACTTGTGAGGTTGGTCGAAAGGGTACCAACCTAAGGAGTTTGCACCTACAACTCTTGAAGCTATGCTTGGAGGGCCCCCAACACAATCTGATTCTCCTCCGTGAAATTCTGGACGGCCTCGGTGGTGACGTTTTTCATTGTTTCACCTATGTCGTGCAGATAACCCTAAGTAAGTGGGATTGGGTCGATTGATAGCTTGGATGCTTTCACCTTTTTACACGGGCCCATCCACTTGCTCGAGCATTGGCACCTGAATAGTGTTGACGTTGTTTGTGGGTCTGCGCCACCCTCTTCTTCCTCTATTTCCATCTATTTCTGCTGCCCATGTAATGACCACTTCTGGCCCTCATGTACCTTTTTGGCTGCCTCCTGTGCTACTGCTACTGCAAACTTTTTCTATTATATTTCTGTCTGCGCAATGTCTTGTACCTCCTGCGCTTTTACTACTGCTACTTCTTGCTTTCTCTTCTCTGCCAACTGTCCATGCACAACTTAGCCTCTTCTTTATTCTTCTGCATTGAAAACTTCTCCAACGTCGTGATGTCTGGGGCACGCCGCACCAATGGCCATGTCCCTAGTACATCAAAACTTACATCATCTATGGCCAGGAAGGGTAGCTCACTCAATTTCTTGGCTAGATATTTATTCACTCTAATATATATCTTGTGGAAGTCCACTTTAAATTCTACAAAACTCTGCAGGCTGTTCTAGACAGTGGGTGATAAGTGCAACTTGCAGTTCATCCCCATTCTGATGTTCATCTCCATGAACACCCAGAATATCTTGCTGTCTGTTAGCCTCTTGTTGCAACAGGTGTTCATATTTCATGATTGACATTTTTAAATGCCAAATATGTCATCTTTCATGTTGCAAGGTTCCATATTTCCAAAAAAGGCCAAAGAGTAGGTCATGAAAGTGTGCTAGTCTAAGTGCCACTGCTGGATTCCAATTTTGATGAGTTGTTTCATTTTTGAAGAGTTTTTCTGTTAAGGGAAGTCCAAACAGCTTAATCTTGGCCTCCCTAGGTTTCAATTTCTTGTTTTAGAATATAGAGAATTGATATCTGTCCAAACAGTTTAATCTTGGCAGATTTATAGATAGGTAGAGAACCAAAGGAGCCCAACTTCTTAATTTGGGCCCTTGGCAGAAATAAGTGTAGATTTAGATAGGAGGGCAGTCAAAAAGAAAAATAAAAAAAAGGATAATCAGGGTCTGCAAGTCTAAGTGCACCCACCCAAAAAGAAGAAAAAATGTTAGGAAGGTAGGCTGGGTAGGTAGCTGTGTAGTTGCATAATCATGACTTGTGATCCATTTCGTGTTTTCAAGTGTCATATTTATTCAGATCACAAGTTGGAGGCAACTTTCCATTTGGAGGGGCTCAAACTGGACATTACTAATTTCCCCTTCTTCTTCTTTTCCAAATCACTTACTAACTTCCCTGAAGAGGTCAAGATATGCTTGATTCCTCTTAGTTTCATCATCTTCCATTATATTTGCCTAAGTGAAGGTCCTCTTTGCTTAGGAGTACTGTTGTTTCACTCTATGAGTCACTTTTTCCCCAAAATAGCCTAAGCACCCATACTTAGAGATTTCTGGTCATTTTCATATTAACTCCTAACTCTATTATCTAACTCCCTAGTCTATTCCCTTATCCCCTATTATGCAAAATATATAAAATCCAAAAAATATTAAATACCCCCCTCCCTGGCACTATAGCCATGTAATGTCAAGTTTGGGAAATGCTGAGTTCACCTGGAGCTTGACATTAGCCTTCCACGTTCAAACCCTGGGACTAACTTGACATCTGGTTAAGTTAATAACATTTTCTTTCCCCTTTACCCATAAACATTTCATCATTCTCGCCCCCTCTCGCAGATTGTTTAAAGTTTAGTGTTAAAATGTTTGAATAAACATTGAACTTTACCCCCGGTGCACAAACCATGTATAAAACCCACTTTTCCGCCCTTATCCTAAGGTTTTTCTCATAAACATTTAACTCCCGCTCGTTTATAACCCCATAACCCACTTCCCTAATGTTTTAAACCCCCCCGTCACATAATAAATTAATCAAAAGGCGCGCGGGACCCATCCCTTATCCCTCCGCCGCCTTACCCGTCCCGCTGACCGTCTGATCGCCCGCGCCCCAGATCAACGGTGGGCGGGCTTTTTCATCCCCGAAGCCGCCGATGTTTAGCGTCCAGGAGTTCGGCGGTTTTACCACCGTACTCCTGCCACGCGTCGCCCTCCTGGATGTGGCGGAGCCCCCTCCTCCCAAACCACTCTAGTGCAAAGGCGGTGCGCCCAAAACCGCCAAACCGCCCTCCCCTGGATGACGTCAGCGCCACGTCCTCCACTTAGTGACGTCATCCTACTGCGTCATCTGCCTGCGTCGACCTCCTGCAACCATACTGCCAACTCACCATTGCCACGTCCTCCACCCAGTGATGTCATCCTACTGCGTCATTTGCCTGCATCGGTCTCCTGCCACCATACTGCCACCGTGTATTGCCATGTCACCGCCGTACATGCTGATGTCACCCTGCTGATGTCATCCTACCACGTCACCACCGGATTCAAATTCTAAGGCAATTTTTCATGCGCGATTAGCGCCTAGCGTTAATCGTGCATGGCTATGGGAAATGGGCCAAAACGGAAAGCCCCTCATTGCTCAGCCCCCAGAAAGCCCAAAAGGCGCAGAATGACCTGTTTTTCTTCGCGAAGCATTTAGAAAGGGGCAAACGTAGTTTTTAAAGCAACAGAGGGCTGAGCAGAGGCCATGAAAGATCGATGGGATAGTCTAAAGCACTCAAAAGACATTAAATGGCCCGATTCAACTGCGAAAGAGTATCAGAAGGAAAGATGAAGTGGCAAAGAGTATCAGTTGAATATTTTAATCGAAATCTTCATTTCCCAAGGCAGCTTAACATTGAATGGCCTCCAACAAAGTCAAATAAAGCGGTGTAAGCCCATTAAAGCTCTCAAATCACAGTTAAAGCATTTAAAGCCGCCGAACAGCAATGGATCAAAGCCCAAAGCACAGTTATTGTAGAAACACTGCACCAAGCCACCGAGGACAACACATTAACTCAGTTTTGATACGGCTGCCCTCAGCGCAGCTCAAAGATATTTTCTTGCATTTATTTCTGGATAGGATTAGGTTAAAGTAATCATTTTCTTTCAGACCTGTTTAGGTCAAACTGTAATAGACAATTTTGGATATTTTTCCCTATTTATACCACCCTCTGTATTTTTATAAGGGTTGGTTGGTTGATAACCTTCATTAGAGACTCGCACTGGAGATCCAAGATGTTTTACTGAATCAAAGATTGCTGAAAAGCATTGGAGGAATGACTGTCTCCTCTGTGTCTAATGGTCTGAAGAATTGAATGTGGAATTCTTGTGCTGCGATATGAATCAATAAGTGTTTCTTACCTCTGTTATTCCAACTTCACATATGCTTAAGTTACAGAACAAAGGATTGGTTTAGAATTTTCTTAGCTGCACTCTACGCTGAGTTTCTGTTGTTCCTTAATGTTTTCTTCTTGAATTAGGCATAAATATGAATTCTGTTATGGCTCATGTTTGACCTATTTCACATATGAATGACTGTTATGTAGGAATTCTTAACTGCTCCTAGATAGGGCTCATTTATCTCCTTTCTGCTAACCTGAATGAGAGATTCTTAATTGCCTCTCATTCCTTAGCCTGTAATCCATCTTTTTACCTTGAATGATTGTTTCATATGCAGCTAGCTTGCTCCATATTCCTTATTGTGACCAAGAAAACACACCAGCAGTCCTACTCCTTAACTCCACGCCCAATGGTTCTAAAACTTTCATGATATCCCTGCCTCTTTACCTGAAGGTATCATCCTTCTCACCAAAACTTAAACAAAACCCCCTTGAACTCAATAGCTAGCCTAAAATCATCTTCAACAAAGCTAAATCAGAAAGAGAGAGCCCTCTCTGATTGCAGGTGGGCTAGAACTTGCAGTCCAAAGATTGGTCTGTGGTTACCTCGGCCGTATCATTTTGCGCTGATCAAAAGGACAACCTGAGTGATAACATAATGGTGACTTCACTGGGGACAAATCGATTTTATAATTGTTGTATATTCCTTAAAACTACAGATTAAGCCTGAATATCAGCCAGGAAGCCTTTGAAACTGTTTTTTGCTTTGCATTAACAGAAGTAAATAAAAGTTGTTTCAGTCAATCTTCATGTTAGTTTTATGCTATATATAGCTATTCCAATATCGGATTGGTTCCTTGCTAATTCTAAAAACATTCACACAAAATACCAAAACAAATTCAGAATCTGGCTCCCAAGAAGAATCCTCATTATACAAGGTCAAATCTAGACCCAAATCCCCCAGCTGCTTTTGAAAATCCGAACCTAATCCCAAAGATCCTTCGGAATCAAGATAGATAAGAAGATTTTGCTGATAATACTCCTGAAATAGTTCACCCTAGCTGTGTTCCAACCCCAGTCAATGTTTTATTTCGTTCAACCCCTATTTCCCCTTGTTCATCATCCACATCTCAAGGCACTCCTTCCACACCTCCATTCACTGCACATACTACTATTACCACTATTGTTGTTACAACTGTTCCAGTTGTCCCTGTTGTTCTTGTTGTTCCACTTATCCCTGTGAATATGGCTAATAGATATGCACCCCTGCAACTACCTGCTAATCCTGGGGCCTTGCCTCAATATTACCAAACTAAAATCACATATTTTGATAGTACCAGTCCTTGCACAGCCCTACAGCACACCAAGAAGATGCAAGACTATTTTGAGAACTATGAAATAGATGATGATAGCGTGAGAATGAAAATGTTTGTCCAAAGTGTGACAGGTGATGTAAGAATGTGGTTCAGATCACTTGCTGCAAATTCTATAACCACTCCGGATGAGCTTTACCAATCCTTTATCAACAGATGGGAGAAAAAGAAAGACCCCTTGCACATACTAGCTGAATATGATACAATTAAAAGAGGTCCTCAAGAGACTGTTTTGGAGTACTGTGCAAGATTCAATAATGTCTATAATGCAATACCACAGAACTTAATACCACCCCCTGACCTTGCCTTGTATAAATTCCCTGATGGATTCGACCCAGATATGGCATACCAGTTAAAGGAAAGAGCCCCTAAAACCCTTGCAGACATGCAAAATGTTGTTGTTAGCGTAGAGGCCAGCCTAATTTCCAAAAGAAACAGAGCTAGAATGGAAAGAAGAACCACCTTCAAGGAAGAACCCTCAGCCTTAGAGCAAAAGCTTGATGCTATTATCAGTGGCATGCAAAGGCTGGGCGACAGAGTAGAGAGTGTTGAGAGGAAATCATCATGGGAAGGACAACAATCCAGTACCATAAGGAACCCAAATTTTAGGAAAGCGCAGAACACAAATGCTGGTAGGTCAAGCCCAGACCATGACATAAGACCCCCTTTCCAGGAAAACTATGCTAAGGCATCCACTTCTAGTGAACCCATAGAAGACACTCACATGAATCTGATGGATCTAAAGGGCGAGCACCAAACTTTTCTATCCCAAGAAGACTAAGATGAGCATGACTTTAGTCAATTTCAGACTAAGTCTGGTGAGTCTTTTGATTTTAAACAAGGTTATGATACTGCTGTGTATGAGTTCCACAAACAATATAAACTAAGAACTAGGACCATTGATATTTCTGAACCTAGCAAACCAAAGGATGGCAAACAACCCAACAAGACTAAAGGCAAGGTTGTCATAACAGAACCAGGTGATATACTTGTCCCAAAACTGCATCAAGTGAATATAGAGGACATAACACAAGTGCAGCCTTCTATTGACCAGCCTCTGCCACTTTCTTCCTGGAAAGAAAAGTTGAATAGCATTCCAAAAAGCCCTCCTAAAACAGAAAAACCGCAAGCAATCAATTCCCATAACGCTGATAAACAAGAGAAAATCACTGATAATTCAAATGAAGAAGAAAAAACTGCCATTATCAACACCAAGACTCCATTCGAAAAGCCATTTAATTTAGAGGCAGAGATTGGAAAACTTAAGATATCCATCCCCCTCTCAGAACTTGCCAAACATGATGTGTATAGGCAACAAATTCAAAGATCACTTCAAATCCCAGAGAACAAGGATGATGTAAATGTTTTAGATGATACTCCTCAACTGTTGTTTGGTCCAGAAGTTAATGGAAAGTCAACATATGGACCTATTTCACCCTTTATGTCAGTTTGCATATACATGACAAAGTTTTGCACAACGCTATGTTTGACTCAGGAGCTTCACACAATCTTATGCCTAAAGCAGTTATGGAGAAACTAAACCTTGATATTACAAGACCCTACAAAGATCTATTTTCCTTTTACTCAAGTCAAGTCAAGTGTTTGGGCCTCATCAAAGACTTATGTGTCTCCTTAGTCCAATATCCTAACAAGACCATCCTCATGGATGTGGTGGTGGCTGACATCCAACCAAAGTACGGTATGCTCCTATCAAGATCATGGGGAGCAAAGCTCCAAGGATCCCTTCAATTAGACCTCTCCTATGCCACTATTTCAGTCTTTGGGCAACCAAAGAGACTGTACAGAGAAACACTCATGAAATGTGTGGTAAGTAGTGAGAGCAAGCCTGAAAATTTTCCCATTTACTCAATCCATTTCGATATGGATTCTTTTATTTTGTTTAATGATGAAACAGGTCGTCCCACTGATGATGAGCCGCTGGCTCTAGAACAAGACACACACATCAATCAAGAATCGGTTTCCCATACTGATGAAACTGTCAAAACAGTTAATGCAACCAGCATACAAGAAGAACCTCCCCAAATAGAAAATTCAAATCTGCACAATCTTGAAATGGCTGAAACTCTTAGTACTAACCACAAGCAAGAAATCACATGGTATTTAGAGTTTGATGGCTCTGTTAACAAGTTAGGAGCAGGGCCAGGTGTCTGGATTCACAACACACATAAAAGTCATGCAGAAGGCCATGCCTACAGACTAAAATTTAAGTGCACAAATAACATGGCAGAGTATGAGGCTCTGCTTTTAGGCCTTAAACTGCTCAAAGCTCTAGGAGCTGCAAAAGTGTCTATTCTAGGTGACTCTGATTTAATCATACAACAGATGAAAGGTAACTTTGTTACCAATGACAATAGAATGAGAGCCTATAGGACTGCTGCCACTAATATACTCAATGCGTTCACTGAATCCAAGCTTGCCAAAATCTCAAGGGATCATAACATTCATGAACACAGCCTAGCCACTTTTTCTAGTACATGCAAGTTTCCCTTTGAGCCAAATCACCACTTTACTGCTGAGATAAAACATAGGCCTGCTATCCCAAATAATGTTAAAGATTGGCAAGTGTTCGAGAATGATGCCCAGATTAACAATTTCCTTACTCTTGAGCCTGAGTTTTCAAATATTAACATTGACATGGATGCTATGACGGATGAACAACAACAAACAAATGAAAATAAGCAGGCTGTAATAGCTGTAACAGCCAAACAAATACTAAACCCAACTACTTTTGACAATACAAACATAGAAGAGCTGAAACAGATGCATTTGGAGGAAATTGCCAAAACAAAGGCAGAGATCATAGACTTAAAGGATAACTTTTTGCCTGCTGGCCTAACTCCATTAGAAGACATGTTTGATGAAAATGATGTTCCTAAAAAACCAAAAATGCAACCATTGAATTCTGATATAGAGGAACACAACATTGAGACAGCAGAAAATCCAAAAATGATCAAACTATCCAAAAATTTGCCACCTGATCAAAAGCCCAAGTATATTGATTTATTTAAAGAATTCCAAGATGTATTTGCTTGGAGTTATGAGGACTTGAAGTCCTATGACACCTCAGTAATTCAACACACCATTCCCATAAAACCAAACCAGAAACCCTTCAAACAGAAACTGAGGAGAATCAACCCTATGCTTCTTCCCCTGATTGAGAAGGAACTAAAGGGAATGTTTGAAGCAGGCATAATAGCACCCATCAGATTTTCTGAATGGGTATCCAATCTTGTTCCCACAACAAAGAAGACAGGTGAGATTAGACTTTGTGTAGATCTGAGAGATTTAAACCAAGTCTCCCTAAAAGACAACTACCCATTGCCCAAAATGGATCATATTCTGCAGAGAGTAGTGGGATCATCTAGAATTTCTTTGCTAGATGGCTTTTCAGGTTTCAATCAAATACTGGTTCACCTGGATGACCAAGACAAGATAGCGTTCACCACACTGTGGGGAACATTCAAGTATGTGAAGATGCCATTCGGACTAAAGAACGTTGGTGCTACCTTTCAAAGAGCAATGGATATTGCATTTGCCAAGGAAATACATGATTTTCTAATTGTCTACCTTGATGACTTGACCCCTTTTTCTAAATCTGATCAAGATCACCTCAGACACTTAAGGCAAATATTCATGACATGTAGGAAATATGGCATTTCCTTGAACCCCAAGAAGTCTCTTTTTGGCCTTGAAGAAGGCAAATTACTTGGCCACATCACATCAAAGGATGGGATTAGAATTGATCCTGAAAGAATCCAAGCCATCCTTCAAATCCCATATCCAAGAAATATCAAAGAGCTGCAAGCTTTACTTGGAAAGATCAATTTCGTAAGGACATTTATCCCAAATCTACCCGAGATGATAAGACTGTTAAGCAACATGTTAAAAAAGGATGCCAAGGTAAAATGGTCTCTTGAGACCAAGCAAGCCTTTGAGAGCATCAAATCTGCCTTAACCCAAACGCCTGTCCTCACCAGCCCACAGTTTGACAAAGAATTTATCATTTTTTCTTTTGCATTTGATCACACTATAGCTGTTGTCCTTTTGCGAAAGGATGAACAGGGAGCTGCAAAGCCAATTGCATTTTTCAGTCGAGCCTTAAGAGATGCCCCTTTGAAGTACCCAATCATGGAAAAGCAGGCCTACGCCCTAGTCAAGGCCATCAAGGATTTCAGAGTGTACATTTTATATTCACATGTGATTGCCTATGTCCCAAATGCTGTTGTAAAAGACATAATAACCCAAGAGGGATTAGAAGGAAAAAGAGGCAAGTGGATTGCAAACATCCTTGAGTATGACATAGAGATAAAACCAACCAAGCTGATAAAGGGACAAGGTTTAGCCAAACTGATGTCCGAAACAAACTTTCAAGCCTTAGACATTAACCAGCTGGACAATGAACAAGAGCTGGAAACTCCACAGATCAGTGAAACCTTTTTGCAATCTCCATGGTATGCTGATATATGTTTTGTATTGTTAAACCTATTTTCTCCCCCAGGATTGTCCAGAACCAAGAAAAGATTTTTGAAAATGAAGGCTTTAAAGTTTTGTGTTATAGATGGTGCATTATTTTTGAGAAATCATGAAGGCATATTGCTTAACTGTTTAACCATGAATGAAACTCACAATATCATGAAAGAATTCCACGCAGGTGACTATGGAGGACATCTATATTGGAAGTCCACTGTTGATAAAATCTTAAGGGCTGGTTTCTATTGGGCCTCTCTTTTTGCAGATGTAAATAAGTTTGCCATTTCATGCCACAAATGCCAAACCTTTGAGGGCAATAGAAATTTGTTGCCCCTGCCCCTTAAACCCATCTCAACCGAAAATCCTTTTCAACAATGGGGTCTTGACTTCATTGGAGAAATCCTTCCCTCTTCCTCAGGCCAACACAAGTGGATCCTAACAGCCACTGACTATTTCACTAAGTGGGTTGAAGCCATCCCATGTAGGCAAGCCAATGACACCATCATTTTCCAATTCCTTGAGTGCAATATCCTTTCTAGATTTGGCTGCCCTGAGAAGATCATTACTGACAATGCCACTACTTTCAAATCCAAAAAGATGATCAATTTTTGCCACCAATTTCATATTACCTTGGGCCACTCTACAACTTATTACCCTCAAGGTAATGACTTGGCCGAGTCATCCAACAAAAGCGTCATCAACATCATAAAGAAAGTGCTAGAAGAAAACAAGAAGAATTGGCACAAAAAGCTGGTAAATGCCCTATGGGCAGACAGACTTTCAACGAAGAGATCCATTGGGATGAGCCCTTATGAGCTAGTATCTGGCATGGAGGCCAGATTTCCTTCATCCTTGGGCATCCCTACTGCTGAGCCTCGAACCTGCACCTTCCCATGCACCCTCTCAGCCTTCTTTTCCACTCATTTTATCCACCAAGTTGATTAAATCATTGTATTTTAGTTTAAAAACGAGCTTTTGACATGGATTTCTAACTACGCTGATGACTGTTGTTTGGTTTAAAATTTTGCTCAGACAGCTGCGGAAGCTTCTTAGTTTCCGCAGCTGATACAGGTTTCCGCAGCTGACCCAGGTTTCTGCAGCCAGCACAGGATTCCACAGCGGTTTTGTCAAACACCATGCTACAGGTGTCCTCTCAAGAAATGAGCCACATGGGCAAGTTACAAGAGTCAAGGACATGGATCGTGTCCGTCCAGATCATCCGGCACGGCCATAAAAGCCCGTGGTCAAACAAGGGGAAAAGGATAGTCAACAGAAGTGTTCAGCGGTGGCACGGCTCTGCGTAGCTCTGTTTTTGAGCACGTGAAGCTACGTGGCAAAATCCTTAGCCACGAAGACATCCTGATAGCGTGAATCCAACATCCATACCTCTCAGATTTAATAAACATGATGACAATTACCTAGATCCGGGCTAAAGAGGATTTACGTGTCTCTGGCAGCGTGGTTAATAGCGTAGATTTAGTTAATATGTTTTAGCTTTCTTTCCTTATAAATAATGTGTCCATGAACACTGTACAAGTTAATCTTTTTGGTAATGTAATCCGAAGCTGTTGTATTTCCCCACTGCACTTTTACGTTGCTGTTTAATATATGAGAAGACTGGTTTAAATTTAAGCTTGTAGTTGTTTGTTGAATCGGTTGAAGTGGCAGAGGGCCCCTGCTTACTGAAGCCTTGTACAGTTGTCTTTTAACTCTTGCATTACTTTTTCATGTTCATGTATATCAGTTGTACAGTTGTCATTTAAATGTTGCGTTTTATTTCAACATGTATATTAGCTGTACATAACAAAGCTTTTGATTTCTGTTGATTTACATTTTCGTTGCTGCTCTCTTATGGTTACAACTGATCAGTGTTTTTGCAGGTGTTCTTAGGCAGCCCGGGGCAATTTTTCACCTTTTCTTTCCATAACTATTGGCATACGAGATCATCTTGTCTTTGTCGCTGACTCTTGTTTTCTGAAGTTTTGATTTCCAGTACTGTCATTTCCTTAAGTTGTACATTTATTTTCTGCTCTTAGATATCATGCTATTCATCTGTTAACGGTTCCTTTCTATAATCAAATAACTTTATTAGGAACCAGAATATCACTCATTATAGCTTGATTTAGGTTGCTTTAGATCTCACATTGCTTGACTTGTTCATGACTGTTTCTCACAGGGTAAATTAAGCTGAAAGGCAAAAGGTCAAGAAAGTTAAAGTAGTGTGATTAGTTTAGTTTAACTTCTTTGAGATTTCACATTGCTTAACATTTCATGATATCTTCTCACAAGGAAGATTGAGTTGAAGAGTTGAACTAGTGTGGATTAGTTGTTCTTACTTTTAATTGAGTTTAGTGTAGATTTCACTTTCATTTTCAATCAGCAACAAAGATACTGGGCCGATGTCATAGTTCATTGTTTGATGTCTTTATTTCTTTTGAAGAATTGATTTCATTTCAGTTATTTTAAAGCTTTATTTCTTTTAAGTTTTGAAAACCACTTAGAGATCACCATAATCATCCACATTTCACTTGCTTTATCACCTTTTCATCATCTCACAGTAGGGAAAGATAAATTCAAAAACAAACTTAAAAAAAACTAAAAATGACAAAAGACTAAGGAAATGGTTATCTAGTACATATAGTACACTTCGCTTCGTCAGTTTACGAACCCTGGGTTGACATTATAAATAGCAATTTAGATCACACTAAATTGACCAAACATTTTGGTGCCGTTGCCGGGGAAGTGAAATTAGGTAGCCAAATTCTTAAAAAAAACAACAAGAAAATTTCAAGGAAGGAAAATTGATAACCTCTCAAAGTATGCTCTCCTCTTGCACTTAATGTGATCTGGAGGATCAGAAAAGAGAAAGTTATTGGTTTAATAGTTTCTTGAGTATGCTCTCTTCTTGCACCTAGAGTGACCTGGAAGATTAGAAAGAGAATTATTACCCCGACTTGAAGAAAAATAAAAAATGACATGCATAGAGCAAGAGATTCTAGGGGAAGGTTTTTAGCTAGAGCCAATAGTTCGATTTTTACAAGTCCATCTACTTCAAGGAATAGACAAGAGACACCTCCATCATCTCCAACTTACACTCCTAGCCCTAGGATTCCTGGAATTCAAGAGGCAGGAGTCGACTCTCCCACACCTTCCATCGAATCTGAATTAGAAAGAGATCCTTTCCTTCCTTCTATAGAGAGACAAATTGTAATTGAAGAAGTAGAGTCTGTTAGCGCTTGAAATTTCACCTCAGGCTGAGAAAGGTAAACCTCAAGGCAACATCAAACCATTTAGCCTCGTAGCTAGCCCTACGGGGCAGGAGAAGGCTCTCTCTAGTCTATCTCGGTAAAATCTTCAATAGATGAGATGACCAATAAGGTAACACTGATATTAGGCTAGTAAACTGATCAAAAGGGTTGATTTGGGGTTTTTTGGGTTTTTGGTGGCAAATTGAGGAGAGGGCAATTTTGGGTGCGGGGATTGGACACAGTTTCTGCAGGGGGTTCCTTGGGGTGAGGTAGGAGACAGTGTTGATGCCTTTGATTGAGGTGTATGATCAAGAATGAAAGGTGAAGAGCTAAAGAGAGCAAACAATAACTTTGAATTCTCTTTAGACAGTAGAAAACATTGAAATTAAACAAACTTAAAAGCAGAGCATGGCAGGCATGAATTCTTACTTTAACACTTCATTTGTTTAATGTGCAGAAGTAAAAGAAAGGAAATGAGTCACATAAAAAGCTTACAAGTACATTGAGAAACACACCATCAACACATGAGTCCACAAGAATCCCAAAGAGGACTGCAAAACCCTGGTCTTCCTTAGCCAAAAATTGCAGAGATACAGTGAATAATACAAGGATAGCTTCTCCCTCAAGAGTCCAACCATGAAAATGAGCAAGAAAGTACATAATATAGATGATCTAACCTCTTTCCCTACCTCCATGGGTCGAGATCACTATCCTAGGAGCTGTTTCAACCACTTCTAAACTAAGCACTACAAACTAGGCAGTCAAAACAACTTGCCTCTATAAGCTAGGAAACTAATTCATTCATTTAATATTTACCCTTTTCATGAATGAATCTTCTAGAAATGTTACATAAGAGTAAAAGTGTCTAAAAAGTACAATAATTACATCAAAGAGGATCATAATTCACCCCCAAAAGTCAAACTGGGTCAAACTGCACTTTTCTGAGCTGTACAGTGTATTTTTGGAAAAATCTGCCTGACGGGTCGCGCGCCCCTGCCTGACGGGTCGCGCGCCTTTGGAGCCACTTCTTTGTCACTTGCAGGTGGCCAAATTGAGCAAACGTAGGCTTGTTGGAAAGGTTTGTGAGTCTACTTTCCAACCCAACTGGAAGTTCTGAATTTGGAGTTCATTTGCCCTGTCAAAAATCAAATTTCCCAAGACTGCTTTCTGTAGTTCAAAATCCAAGGTGAAAATTAACTAGGTTTAAGGAATGAGGACCCTGAAACATCCAAACTTCCATGGTTTAAGGAATCAGGACCCTGAAACATTTCTATTTGAGTTTGAAGTCGTGTGTCGAACTTATGATTATCTGGAAGACTCTCAAAAACTCAAACTGTTTCCTTCAACATTGAAAGGAGCAGCCTTGAAATGGTTCATGGGATTACTCACTCAATCCATTAGGTCTTGTAATGATATGAAACAAACATTTTTGGATAGGTACCTAGACTATTGTATGCCCACAAATCACAAGGATGAGGTATTCAAAATGATGCAAAGAGAAGATGAAAACTTGGAGGATTTACTTGAAAGATTTCAATACAACCTGAAAAGAGCAAAAATGAGTAACTTAGATGAGGAAACCTTAAAAGCCCTTCTATTAAAAGCCATTAGAGATGAATGGATAGATATTTTGAACATGATGGGGAAGGGAGATATATATCAACTTTCACTCAATGATATAGCAAAGCTATGTGTCCATCTCTCAAGAGGGAAATCTAAAACTCAAAAAGGGCCTAGACATCCTTCTCTCATCAGAGCAAATAAATCTGCAACTGGATTAGTAAGTAGGGCTGAGATTGGAAACATGCTTGATGAATTCAAAACTGACATCCTAGGGAGTCTTTGTGAGCAACTGGACACCCTTAAGATTCACAATAAGCAGAAAGCAGAAGCTGAGGCTTTGGCCATCTTTTGCCCGAAGTGTAGGAAGAAACATGCTCTAAGGGAATGTCCCTTGGATGCAAAAGTTGTAGAAACATGTGTAATTTGTTCAGAGAATCATGAGACCAAGGATTGTCCTTCAATTCTTGGGCTCAAAGCCATCTTTCAAGAAGATCCAAATACAATCGAATCTCTCTGTTTTGTTGCAAGGAGACCTTGGTAGGGGCAGCAAAATCAAGGGTTTAACAACTCTATGAATTTTCAACCCTCACCAAATTGGAATCCTTGGCAACAACCTCGGTCCCAACCTCAAAATCCTTTTCAATCATGGGTACAAGGTATGCAAAATCCTTATGGGAGATTTGCTCAATTTTACCAATATCCCCCATCTTTTCAAAACCAACAAGTTCCACAACTTCCAAATCAAAATCCACAACTATCATTGCCATTTCCACAACAACAACAACCTTCTCAACATAATCCAAATTCTCAACTCTTGCTTCCATTCCAACAAAAGTCAAATCAACTTCCTTCTCAGCCATTGCCAAACCCCAATAATAAAAACCCTCAAAATGATTACATGATGGAAGGTCAACAATTTCCTACCTATATGATTGTTCCTCTCAATGAAGTACAACTCAGATCAGGTAGAGTCCTAGATAAGCCTTCTATAAATGCTCAAAAGAAAAGCATTTTTGAGGAAGAGTCTCTTGAAGCCAATAAGGGTTCTGAAGCATCTCTTCAAAACCCAAACACTAAAAAAGAAAAAGAAAAAGAATTAACCCCAACAACTCCCATAGTTGAGCAACCTGCATCATTATCCACACCTCCTTTTCCTGAAAGATTACAAATTGATAAAGGGGTGGAAAAACAAATTTGGTTTCCTGACTATAATTTTCTAGATGAATTGAAGAATGTCTGTATCAAGATTCCCTTGTTACAAGCCATTAAAGAGATTCTTATTCTAGCAAAAACAATAAAGGAGTTGAGTCTTAAAAGACCAGGAAGGAAACCAAGAGATACCAGAAGAATTCACCTGGTAGGGAAAATTGCAGATATCATGATGGGAAAAATTACTATGCAGAAATATGTAGATCCTGGTAGTCCAATTGTCAAAACACATATCAATGGGGTAGAATTACCAAATACTTTGATTGATTTAGGGGGTGCTATCAACATCATGAGTAGACAGACTATGGAACAGCTAAAACTTCCTAATCTTCTTTTTACACCCACTTTATTGCAACTTGCAGATCGATCAATTATTAAACCAGATGGTGTATTAGAAGACATTCCAGTCTCCTTAGACTCTTCGGAATATCCAGTAGATTTCATGATTTTAACTCCCAAGAGTAATCTGGGAGGACATCCTTTTATTTTAGGAAGACCTTGGCTAGCCACAACTGATGCTTTCATAAGTTGTAGGTCTAGGGATATGTATATTTCTGATGGTAATTCGACAAAGAAGTTCAATCTGTATCCTCCAGCAAAAGCAATTACAGAAATAGGAGATAATGAGTGGGTTGATGATGAAGATACTACACAGCCTGTCTTTACCATTTCTGAGATCAGTGAAGATAGTCAAATTCTGAACACATTAGAAAACTTTGAACCATCTTCAGAATATGACCACACACAATTTCAGTTGGATTCTGACATTGAGTGTCTATCATCTAGACAAATGTCTCTTTTCTCTATGGAAGAGTTTGGTAGTTCTGCCATTGAGATTTTTCCAGGAAAAACATTGAATATCAACAGAAACTTGGAAAAATCACAACAGGAGGAGCTAACCAAAATCTTGCAAAAACATTCTACTGCATTTGCATGGGAGTATACTGATATGAAAGATATTGACCCTAAGACTTGTATTCATCACATCTACATTGAGGAAAACAATAGACCAATCAGACAACCTCAAAGAAGGATGAATCCAAACCTTAGGGAGATAGTGAAGGAAGAGATCCAAAAGTTACTTAATGTAAACTTCATTTACCCCATTTCAGATAGCCGGTGGGTTTCTCCTTTGGTTATAGTACCTAAAAAGAATGGTAAATGGAGGGTTTGCATTGATTACAGGGAATTGAACAAAGCAAACTTGAAGGATCACTTTCCTTTACCCTTTATTGATCAAGTATTAGATACTTTAGCAGGCAAAAAGTATTTCTCATTTTTGGATGGTTTTAGTGGTTACAATCAGATTCAGGTAGCACCTGCAGATCAGGACAAGACCACATTTACCTGTCCATGGGGAACTTTTTCTTACCGAGTACTTCCTTTTGGATTATGTAATGCACCCGCAACATTTCAAAGGGCAGTACTAGGAATCTTTTCTAATCTAATTCATGGTTGTGTAGAGGTCTATATGGATGATTTTACAGTTTATGGTAATTCATTTGAAGAGGCATTAGAAAATTTGGAAAAAGTCCTTATAAGATGTAAAGAAACAAATCTTTCATTAAGTCATGAAAAATGTTTTATGATGTTTACTGAAGGGATTGTTTTAGGACATCATATTTCGGGAGATGGGATTAAAGTTGATAGATCAAAAGTTGAAGTCATCGCCAAGTTACCTATTCCAAATTGTCAAAAAGATGTTAGAAGTTTTCTTGGATTTACTGGATATTATAGAAGGTTTATTGAAAACTTCACCAAAATAGCATCTCCACTCTTCAAATTACTTACAAAAGACTGTGAATTCAAGTGGGATCCTGACTGTCAATCTGCAGTTGAAACTTTGAAAACAAGAATATCTGAAGCACCCATTTTGAGAGGGCCAAATTGGAAACTTCCTTTCCATATTTCTACAGATGCTTCAGATATAGCTCTAGGAGCTGTGTTGGGTCAAAAGGATTTAGTTCCTTATGCCATTTACTACACCAGTAAAAATTTGACTCCTACTGAGTTAAATTATACTGTGACTGAAAAATAATTCTTAGTTGTTGTTCATGCAATCAACAAGTTTAGACATTATATAACAGGCTATGAAACTTTTGTCCATACTGATCATTTTGCAATTAGATATCTCATGAACAAACCTGTTACTAATGGCAGAGTTACAAGATGGCTTTTACTTTTACAAGAATTCAATATTACTGTGTTAGATAGACCAGGGAAACAGAATACAGTAGCTAATTTCTTGTCTAGAATCCAAAATACTAACGAAGATTCTCCTGTAGAGGATAAGTTTCTAGATGAATATTTGTTTGCAGTAACTACTAAAACTCCTTGGTATGCAAATATTGCCAACTATTTGGTTACAGGGAAGCTACCTCCACACTTAATTCCTAATGAGAAAAGGAAAATCATTCAGGAGAGTTCAGATTATTCATCGATTTCTAATGAATTGTTTAAAAGAGGGCTAGATTGTGTTGTTGTTGGGAAATCCCACTCTAAGGTGTGATAGTGCCTTAGCAACAAACAAGGAAAACTACTTGAGTATTCTTCTTTATGAAATGTAAATGAGGAGAAAGGATGTAACTAACCTGTGTCTTTCGCTAGTTTGTTGATCCAATCGCTCCTCTCCTCAATAGCTCCCAGCTCCCTGCTCCCTTACCGGCCCAGCTTCACCGAATTCCTGCAATATCACAAGAGAGAGAAACTACACGAAGATATAGATATACATTCATAAAAAGCTCAAGATCAGATTAAGCTAAACATGCGAATATAACAAAACATCATTGATACACAGCATGTAGGAGAAACTCAAATAATTTTATTGATATGATAAGAAAGTCCAAGAGGAGATACAACCAACTGAGTTCCGATCCAGCATCTACCTCCCAGCAAAGGAATCCCTTCCTCTCCTCCAACAAAGCATAAATCACCCAATGTACTAATCTCAATCTCAAACCAACAGCAATTCTCTGCAAAAGTACAAAATTCCAGCCCTCTGGATCTCTGGGATGAGGGACCCATATATAGATGTAAGCAGAGAGGATGAGACAGCTTATGTTTTGACTTGTGGCTTCTCTCTGTCAGTTCTTGCATCCACTTGGAGACTGAGAGCTTCTTACTCATCACTTGGTCGAATTCAGTGAGGCAAGTGTCATTGGAGAAGATTCTGGAAGCTTCCATGGTCTTTCCACCTCGTTGAATGACTCTACCACTTGTCATTTCACGCTCAACGCACCTGGGTAGTGCATTCAAGTGCGTTGCAACGCACCTAGACAGTGTACTGTGGTGCTTTGCAATGCAAGCAGCTAGTGGAGCACTTGAATTGATCTTGAAATGACTGTTTCTGAGTGGTTTTTGGTGGAGAACTTCTGGGAGGAGCTGTCATTGGTTGACCTTGTTCCTTTAGGAGCTGTAACAACATCTTTAGGGACTTTGGATCCCTTGGATTATGGACATTTCATGCTTATAGCTGTAAGGCACATAAATGTCTATAACAGTTGCCCCCTAAAGTATGAGGCCGTTTATCGGGTGAAATGCTTTATTAGGAGGATCCGAAGTTCTTTCAATGCTGGGAGGAGACCTGTAATAAGATACAATACAATACATTATTTCATACTGTTTTCATGATCTAGCTGAGGTGGGCATTCCCATGCTCAGCTTTATAAATTCATTTTTATGTACATAGGACAGACAATCGTCTGATGCTAGACTGATGATTCTGATGAAATCATCATCCTTTTGGTAGGATGATTATCTGTTCTGCAATGCTGTACATGTCAATGTCTTTATTTTTCCTGAATATATATCGCAGCCCGGATGGATGAAACTAGATCTGGGGTCTTCAATCTCGTCCGATCTTCACTCTAAGTACAAGTCGATCCATGTGAGAAATGTTTTGAAGTCGAACATGGAAAGACATCGCTTGATTACCAGTCAATGATGTAAACTATTAACAAGCGCGAGAGGAATCACCGATAATGATAATGACCCTCAAGGTACTGCAGTACAATTCACGTGGTGTGAATAAAGGACTTGGCGTCGAACACCACGCAAAATCTTTCGGTCGAAGGTCATTGATGTATACCTGTCGCCAGAAGTGAGAAACTTGCCATTGAGGCATGCAAGCTTCAAAGTACTGAAGGGGGTGTTCCTAGATCAACTTCTTGGATAATGAGCTGATGTCGACAAGAAGCGATCCCTCAAAGGAGGGCCTTAATGTATCCCACATCAGTGACACGGAACGGAGCAAATGATTTTGATGGAGGTGAAAACGATCTGATGATATATGGTTCAGGGTGGCGGTCATGAAAGAATGAAGTATAATGTATGGTAGTGGAAGGGACACGGTTGACTTCTCTGGATGACTTCTCTTGAACATATCGGCGACACTTATATGATGGATTGGTAGCATTTACCCCAAAGGTGGATGGTATGGCGAGACCATGGTGATGTGACCAGTGAATGAAACAACCCAACCCGACTCAGGCACGGAGTGGAAGCGTCATGTTCAAGAGCGACTTGCTACCATTAAAGGTTCTTTGAGTTTCTTCCCAATTTTTCCCCAGTCATTGCTGACCAGTACCTCTTTATTTTTGTCAAGCTTGAGGAGGATAACATATGCTTGTTCTATAATTTTCCCTTCGGGCAAACCCATCGCTATGTTTTAACGAGCCTAGCGATAGTGAAACTCGTTCTCGTCTAAAGACAAGTTTGTCGCTATTAATCTTTTTAACGAGTCTAACGACAAAGATAACTCGGTCCTTTTCATTTTTAGAGAGTCTAAAAAGGTATGTAAAGTTAACTCCAAAATTCCTTTTTCGTCATCTAATCCCTTAGGTCCGAAAAAGTATAAAACAATACAAAAGGGATGAATTTTTGATAGTTTTAACGAGCCGAACAAAACAAGCGCTCGATCTTTTTGTGCAATAATCCCTCAGGTCCAAAAAGATTAAAATCTAGAGGAGAGATAGCTCTTCATGTCGCTTTAACGAGCTGGAAGGTCAAAACTCGGCAATCTTTTCATATTTTACGAGTCAAATGAAAAGAGCTTAAAGAAGACTCGTCTTTTGAGGAACGAGTGATAAAATGGGTAGCAGCTGATTCCAGGTAAGGGTTGGAATTTTCCAAGCACGACAGTGTCACAGGGATGGCTAGTGAAATCACTCTTCGCAGCTGTTCCTCAAAATGGGTAAACAATCATATGGAGGTGAATGATCGGCCAATGGAAAAGTGGAGGTGACGGTGCAAACACGACCAAGGCTTTAATGGCTGATAATGTTGCATTCACGGTGGTTATTTACCGGAGGATAGTTCATTTTTTAACGAGCTTAAACGTGGGTTGAAACACTTGCTCGATCTTATGTTTATTTTTTAACGAGCATGAACTATGTGCTAAAACTGCTCGATTAATCCAGTCATATGATAAGAATGTCTCATGTAAGATGCCATTTTTTATGGAGCTTGCGCCTTACAAAGCTATGCCCCGCATCCTTTCGTTATGCAAGTTCGGAAACGACTAATCCTACGAGTTTAAAGGGTTAGACCTACAGGTTTAAAGGGAGGACCTAAAAATTTAAAAAATAAATAGCCGCCCCTTGCTTGCACTCCAAAAGGTTTGCATGCCCCCAGGTATAAAGTACGATTTCAAGGTTACCTCTACTTCACTTCCGCCAAAACAATTGTTTTACCGAGAGAGGCCTACCTCTTTCAGGTTACCCAAAGATTGTTCTGTTAATCTTTCAAACAAAACACTTCTTCGGTGATGTCTACCGAGATAAACAAAGGTGAGCGACGAGGCCCGCCAACTCACATAACTTTGACAAAAGAATCTTATTCTAGAACAACCCCTCTTCCAATCATGGACGGGGTACGGACTAGTCATATTCTCCCGCGTAAACCTACCCTATACCCAAAGTTTTCCTGCGGAAGCAGACTAGGACGCATGCCCCCTGGTTCCAGTCATATCCCTTCGAATTACTCACGCTCATCGGGAGGACGGACCGTGGGTTGAGACATTTCTTGCTTGAAGAGGCCATTTAGGGATGGTATATGACTATTTCCGATGCATGATCCGGGAAATGAAAGCTGGTCCACGAGCTTGACCACTCTTCCTTCGTGCAGAAAACACATTACTCTAAAGAGTGAGGAGACGATGGCTCCCATGCAATATATATAGTCTCGTCCAAGGAGTAGGTTATAATCCAAGGGTCCTTGAACGACCATCACGTTCATTTGAACGGTCTTCCCTTTCAATGTTATGGGCACATTGGGGAGGATCCCTAAAGGTCGACTGGTTCCTTTATCAAAACCTGTCAGATTTCTCATTTCAGGCAAAAGCGATGGCGAACCAAGCGCTTTCCAAGCAGTAAAGGAAAGGATACTCACAAATGCCCCCTCATCAATGATGGTGCCAACCATGACGATTCTGTATATTTGGACGATAATTCGGAATGGTATGCTTGCTGGCAAACGGGGTCTGCCTAGTTGATTCCAGTCGAAGGAGACAACTAGGTTGCTTGGTGGTGGGACCGAGTAGACGGCCGGGTATCGCTCTGACGAACTTCCTTCCTGCGATAAAGGAATGGGTGGATTTTCCCCGTGTTCATCGGAGTCTGTGTTGATGAAGAGAATTTGGATGGTGTCATCCTTATTCTCCTCAGTGACTGTGTCATTCGAAGATAAATCCTCTGAAGGCAAGACCGGGTCAACTGCTGCCTCGACCTTTTGACTTTCGTCGGGTATGGATTCAGCTGGTTCATCTTCAATGACCGGCGCTTCAGCTGACCACTTGAGCGGGCCAGCTGGATTCTCAACTAACGAAGGACTTGGCTTTTTTTTTTTTATATCCAGGAGGGAGTCGTAACGGTGAAACCGGACGATCATCCAAAACTCTTTTAGCTTTGTCTAAGAAGGGACAATGGTGGATGGCGTGATTTCCTTCGCACAGTTTACAAGGAGATCTAGCTCTCCCTTTTTGTCCTAGGACTTCACTTTCGCTAGTTGACGGTGTGCTTTCAACATGGCTATCAGAGGTTGATGCCACCGGATTGTGCAAACGGGGAGACCAGTCCCTTAGTATCCGAGGGATGCAAGGACAATCTCTGTGAAAGTGGTCTCCCTTGCAAATGACACATGGCGATTTAGGCCTGGTCAGTGCAGTGTGTGGATTTTCGTTAGACGACACTCGTTTGCCCCCAGTCGCTTTTGGCTCCTTCTTCTTCTTCTCTTTCTTCTTCTTTTCCTTCTTCTCCTTAGGAACTTGACTTTTGGCTTTGCCAGCCCCATCAAGCGAAGAGGAAGGAGGAGAGGAAGAATTAGAGGAAGTAGAAGGCTGGTGGGTAACTCTGGACTGGTCTAACTGCTGATTCGACTGTTCAGAAATAGTGGTGTTCTGAGCGACATTGGTTGAGAAGAGCCAGAGCGGCAAGCCAATTGTCAGTCTTGGAAGCGACAATGTGGCCATATGGGGCGCACCAACATCTCCCCAAGAGGAGAAGGGACTAGGATTTCCACCAAGGGGAATTCCTTGGTTGGTAGGCTCCATTTTCTCAACCTAAAGATCAACGCAGGAAAAAGGGTATGAATATTCCGTTTAAAATAAATTTTAACGACGCTTGGACACAACTTGCTTTTTCAATTTTAAAGAGTCGAGAAAAAGCAAAAGATGACTCTAGTCTCCTTCGATTTTTAATGAGCCTGAAGTGACAAGTGCTCAGATGGACCTTTTCCGTTAAGGAGTCTGAAAAGGAACAAAAGGGACTGCTCTGGAGTTCTAGGTAGAGGGTGTGCCAAACCTTTCGCAAAACCGCAGAATAATTTTTAAGGTACGGGCGGTCAATCTTCCCGAATGCTGTGTTCAGTGCATTGCGATCAGTAGGGCGGCCGACACGGCTTCCTATGGATAAAGGTTTTATGCCTATAGGGGTCTCCCAATATATACTCGACAGTACGTGGGATCACAATCCGTACTGGCGCTTATCGTCTCTGAGGAGGAATCACCCAACCATCAGTGAGATCGACAGTCACCAGGTTTTACGACGCCGGAACACGTCTCTAGCCTAGACCTCTATGTTGTGCGTTAAGTTACAAAGCATTGTTAAGTTCATTCAATTTATTTTAAGTTGATCTTTCTTAGAAGTTTTCCTTTTTGGATCACCACGAGATGTATATACAATTCCTAAATGCAGTCTAAAGATGATAAGCAAGCATTTATCTCTTTTCAACAATGAAAATCCTAGCTACAAGGGGAAAAGAAAGACACAAACTTTTCTCAAAGAGCATAGAGCACACTGTAAATGCACTTTTCCTAAATCAAACCATACAAACTATCATTTTGCAAATGCACAAATGCATGTATTTGTTTTCACTTTCTTAATATTGATGCCTAAAAAGAAAGCTGTTGTACAAATTTGAATTCGATTTCAAGTGAAAACACAAACAAGTTTCTTTTTGAAATCAAAAAGACGATTACGACACTTTATGATTTTGAAGTAAACACTTGTTTCGACACTAGAAATTCATAAATTCAAACCAAAAGACAAAAGTAAAATCGCAATCAACTGTCAACAGCAACAAAGTTTCTCCTAAGATCAAAACGACACTTACGACAGGTCTACATCTAAGGGCGACAGTATGACTAGTTTACTCTTGTAATGGGAAACTGCAAATGATGTAACAAATACACAAAAACAAATACAGTTTCTTTTATACAACTGAGGCAGAATTAAGGCAAAGAAAAGGGGTTTTCAGATAGGTACACACACTGATAACAGGCTGCAAAAAACAAAGATAAAACTGAACACAAGGATGTAAAGAACCACAGCTGCACAGGGCAAAGGCTGATCAGCGCACCTGCAGCACAGAGAAACTGAATTCCAGCGCAGGTAGCCCTCTCGAGACCTACGTTGAAATGCAGAGTCTCTTCACAGAGCCTGCGCTGAAGCAGAAACGAGAATTGTCTCTGGGTTCTGGGTCACGGTTTGCAGTTTGATCTGAGGTTTTTGGCCGGATAAAAGCTATCAATAAGGTACAATTAGAAGGATGATTTAAAGGAGGACTAAGAGCTATCACAAAGGGAAGTTAGAGCATTTGTGGATCAGCTTTTTCAGAAAATAAACAGGCCCAGTGAGTGGACTAGAGTGGTAGATCTCTACTTTGCATTTGTAAATGGAAAATGCAGTTCAATTCAACACTCCTAAGTTTATGAGAAGAACAACAATAGAAACACAAATAAACTAACTAGATACGATCCCAGCGGAGTCGCCAATTTGTTGTTGGGAAAAGTATCTATTCAGAACGCCCCTATCCCACTCTAAGGTGTGATAGTGCCTTAGCAACAAGCAAGGAAAACTACTTGAGTATTCTTCTTTATGAAATGTAAATGAGGAGAAAGGATGTAACTAACTTGTGTCTTTCGCTAGTTTGGTGATCCAATCGCTCCTCTCTTCAATAGCTCCCAGCTCCCTGCTCCCTTACCGACCCAGCTTCACCGAATTCTTGCAAGATCACAAGAGAGAGAAACTACACGAAGATATAGATATACATTCATAAAAAGCTCAAGATCAGATTAAGATAAACATGCAAATATAACAAAACATCATTGATATAGAGCATGTAGGAGAAACTCAAATAATTTTATTGATATGATAAGAAAGTCCAAGAGGAGATACAACCAAGTGAGTTCCGATCCAGCATCTACCTCCCAGCAAAGGAATCCCTTCCTCTCCTCCAACAAAGCATAAATCACCCAATGTACTAATCTCAATCTCAAACCAACAACAATTCTCTGCAAAAGTACAAAATTCCAGCCCTCTGGATCTCTGGGATGAGGGATCCATATATAGATGTAAGCAGACAGGATGAGTCAGCTTATGTTTTGACTTGTGGCTTCTCTCTGTCAGTTCTTGCTTCCACTTGGAGACTAAGAGCCTCTTACTCATCACTTGGTCGAATTCAGTGAGGCAAGTGTCATTGGAGAAGATTCTGGAAGCTTCCATGGTCTTTCCACCTCGTTGAATGACTCTGCCACTTGTCATTTCCTGCTCAACGCACCTGGGTAGTGCATTCAAGTGCATTGCAACGCACCTAGACAGTGTACTGGGGTGCTTTGCAACGCAGGCAGCTAGTGGAGCACTTGAATTGATCCTGAATTGACTGTTTCTGAGTGGTTTTTGGTGGAGAACTTCTAGGAGGAGCTGTCATTGGTTGACCTTGTTCCTTTAGGAGTTGTAACAACATCTTTAGGGACTTTGGATCCCTTGGATTATGGACATTTCATGCTTATAGCTGTAAGGCACAAAAATGTCTATAACATGTGTGATCAGAAGATGTGTTCGGGAAGATGAAATGCCTGACATCCTTAAGGCATGTCATGATGAACCGTGCGGTGGACACTTTGCTGATAAGAGGACGGCCTATAAAATCCTTTCTTTAGGATATTATTGGCCTTCTCTCTTCAAAGATGCAAAACAATATGTTAGAAGGTGTGATAGCTGCCAAAGAGTTGGGAGACCAACTCTTTCAAATGAAATGCCATTACAGCCACAGGTACTCATCGAACCCTTTGAAAAATGGGCTTTAGATTTCATTGGACCCATTAATCCACCATCTAAACAAAAGAAGTATATATTGGTTTGCACTGATTATGTTACTAAATGGGTAGAAGCCAAGGCATTGCCTTCTGCCACTGAAAATTCAGTTGTTCAATTTCTTTTTGAGGATATTTTTACTCGTTTTGGTGTCCCAAGAGAAATTGTGACAGATCAGGGAAGTCAATTTACATCTAACTTGATGGAGAAGATGATGGAAGAATACAAAATCAAGCACAAAAAATCTACTCCATACCATCCGCAAGCAAATGGTCAAGTGGAATCTACAAACAAATTTCTTGAGAGCATCATCACCAAAACTATTCATCTCCACAGAAGAGATTGGGGAGAAAGGCTTCTTGAAGCATTATGGGCCTATAGAACTACATGGAGGAACACAACAGGACATTCTCCCTATGAACTTGTTTATGGGAAAGAAGTCTTGCTCCCCGTTGAGTTTCAAGTCAAGACCTTCAAGATGGCAGTTCAGTTGGGGATGAATCTATCAGAAGCCCAAAAGCACAGAATGGAGCAGCTGAATGAGCTAGATGAAATAAGACAAGATGCAATTTTAAGGACTGATCTAGTTCAGCACCAAAGAACTAAGTGGCATGATAGATATATCAAAGAGAGAAAAGGGAGATTGGGCATTACTGTTTGATTCCAAGTTTAAAGACTTCAAAGGAAAATTTCAGACTCATTGGCTTGGACCATATGAGATTGATGAAGTCTTTAGCAATGGAGCAGTTCGAGTCAAGACTATTGATAAGTTTCAAACTCCTCTCATTGTGAATGGCCACCGATTGAAAATTTATCATAAGCCACTCTCAAAAGAGGACTTTGTCAAAATGTTTCAAGAAAATTCTGCAATGAGGCTGGTGGAGAGGAATCCTTCTCCTCCATCAGCCTAGTCTTTGTTTCTTTCAGTTGAAAAAAAAATAAATCTTTTGTATAAGCCTGAAAACCAATCATGGACTGGCAGTCCTATACAGAAAATGTAGAGTGAAAATCAGGGGCACCTGAGACTCTATATTTTCCAAAAAAAAAAAAAATCTCTCTTTCTTTCCACCTCCATCTCATTTTCACTTGTCATTTCACTTCACCTCCATCTCATTTTCATCTCCATTCCACTTCACTCCACTCCATTTCCATCTCATTCCCCTCATTTCATCTCATTCCATCAATAAAAGTCCCTCTTAGGACTATTTTATTCAGTTGGTTCTTCTCTAACTATCTTTGTGCAGTTAAAGGGGTGTTCTCTTAGTTTCCGCAGCTAGAACCAGTTTTCTGCAGCCAAAAATGATTTCCGCAGCCCGCATCACTTTGTCTCCGCAGTCGACATCACTCCGTTTTCAAAAAAATCACAGTCAAAGGTTAGTGTCATCATCACCAAGTGCAGCAAAGACATGGGGCATCTTCAAGATCAAAGAACAACCATGGGTCAGAAGCTTTAATCAAAGAAATGATAAACTTCCAAAGGTATGATCAAAAATCTCTACCAAATAACAATTCAATGTCATTATTATGCATAGTTATTTAAACCATGGCAAGTTCCACTAAATGCAATGATTTGATACGACAAGCCCCATACCACTCCTCTTCCACCAACGTCATTCCACACACCCTATTCATTTCTAACGGTTCCATGATCATTCTAAATTTATGGACTGCTCTTCCATTTATTGGTCGTACTTTGAGACGTGACCTACTGTACCACGGCTCTCCTTCACCATAATTTCCGCAACCGTCTGCTGAGACGTGTGCACAAGTCATCGGATTCAAAAGGACTCAGCCGTTATTCTGCCCATTTATCACTTCACTACCACATGCGTTCGGTGTTGCACCCATTACTGTTGCTTACCTCGGTACTCATACCATTCTCTGCTCTCCATTTCCGCTGCATCCACTACAGTTTGCTCTAAACCCTGGCTCCAGTCACCACATACATCCTGAACTCCGATTACGGCTACTCCAGTTACCTTAAGAATCTCGTAATCAGCCCATTTTTTTCCTGAACCTTCATACGCAGTAGAATTCTTAGTCGGAATTTAAAGTCGAGAATGGGAAAGCTACTAAGAGCTGAACCGGAGGGACCAAAGTACCTGGAGGGTTATCCCCAAACGAAGGAGTCGTTAAAGAAAGCAAGGTGGCTGAGATTCATTCAAAAGTTCACGGGCTATAATAAAGAAGTGACTAAAGCTTTTGCCAGGTCCTTTAATGGACAAACAGTGGAGGTTGGAGACTTGAAATTTACAGTGACCGAGGCCACAATAGTAGTTGCAACAAGTCTCCCACAAGAAGGCGAAAGGTGGTTCAAAAACAAAAGTGTGGACGATAAAGGATGGAAAATCATGCTCAAAAACCCAGGTATGGATACCTCTGTATTTACGAAAGGAATCCCTGTGCATGCAATAAAAGAAGAATGGTCCACGCTGTTATTACTTGTCCAGAAATTTATCACATGCGAGGGTCGTTTTGGTACCATGTATATGTATCATTCCAGGATAATGATGAATTTCATGGAGGGTTGTACCCTTAACTTGCCTTATTTTCTATTATCAAGCTTGAAAAAAATGAGCTCTACTGTTCAAAAACACGTAGGTAGTATTGAATCCCATCTTTACCATCACGGGTTCATAAAAATCCTTATTGAAGATCAGTTGAAAAACACTAAGGATACTTGGGAAAAGTTTTTGACAAGAAATAACTTCCAAGAACTGACTGAAGCCTCTGCAAGCAGTTCCCCAAAAATTCCAAAGAGAAGTAGGAGAAAAGAAAAGAATATTACAGCCCAAGACTCTCCTACAGTAGACATTCAGGAAATTGTTCAGAAAGAAGAAGAGGAGGGAACTAAAAACAAGAAACAGAAGAAGGACAAAGGCAAGATAACCATTCAAGAAACCTATCCATCACCTGTAAAATCTGTAGAAGAAGATTATCAACCTCTGTCAGAGAGGTTAATAGATCTTCAAGCTGCTGCCATAACCAAGAAAAAGCAAAGAGGAAAACAGGCTGCACAAGAGAAAAATACTAGTTCCTACCTAAGAAGGAACACTATGCTAAAAGGGAAGGGGAATAAAACCAAAGAAAAACAGTCTCATTTTATTGATTTAGATAAAGAGACACTTGAGAAATCCCCAACTCAGCCAAGTATTGAGCCAAGTCCTCCACGTGAGGAAAGCCCTTTTCAGCCGGAAAGAGAAAGCAGTCCTCCTTCACCAGAATTTGAGTTCAGGCCGAGAAAAACACCTGAGGTAGATTCCAGCTAGCAAGAAGCATATAACTACCTAGAGTCCTTGGAACAATCAACTGCAGGACCCAGCACCACCTTGCCACTTGATGCACAAGTACAGTCTTTAAAACAGGAAGTGTTTGAATTGGAAGTCCTAAATAGGCACATCAAATAGGAAAACGAAGCACTCAAAGAGCATAATAAGGTAGACAAGATTGTCCATGACAACACTATGCTCCATTTAGGACTGTGGCAGAAGAAGAACAAGAATTTGAAGAAGAAGTGTAAAAAGTTGAGCAGGGCATTGATTAATCTTAAGTTCAAATGTCTAGTCAGGAAACCAAGGACCATTTTAGCATCAAAGAGAAAGAGAAGAGGGCTAGATGTTCTTGCAGAAGCCTCAGAGCATATGGATTGAGGGAAAATAACTAAGTTTTGGTTGCATGAGGACATGCAACACCTTCACAGTGGGGGTATGTTGAGCCTCGAACCTGCACCTTCCCATACACCCTCTCAGCCTTCTTTTCCACTCATTTTATCCACCAAGTTGATTAAATCATTGTATTTTAGTTTAAAAACAAGCTTTTGACATGGTTTTCTAACTATGCTGATGACTGTTGTTTGGTTTAGAATTTTGCTCAGACATCTGCGGAAGCTTCTCAGTTTCCGCAGCCGATACAGGTTTCCGCAGCTGACCCAGGTTTCTGCAGCCAGCACAGGATTCCGCAGCTGTTTTGTCAAACACCATGCTACAGGTGTCTTCTCAAGAAATGATCCACATGGGCAAGTTACAGGAGTCAAGGACATGGATCGTGTCCCTCCAGATCATCCGTCACGGCCATAAAAGCCTGCGGTCAAACAAGGGGAAAAGGATAGTCAATGGAAGTGTTCAACGGTGGTACGGCTCTACGTAGCTCTATTTTTGAGCACGTGAAGCTACGTGGCAAAATCCGTAGCCACGAAGACATCCTGATAGCGTGAATCCAACAGCCATACCTCTCATATTTAATAAACATGATGACAGTTACCTAGATCCGGGCTGAAGAGGATTTATGTGTCTCTGGCAGCGTGGTTAATAGCGTAGATTTAGTTAATCTGTTTTAGCTTTCTTTCCTTATAAATAATGCGTCCATGAACGCCGTACAAGTTAATCTTTTTGGTAATGTAATCCGAAGTTGTTGTATTTCCCCACTGCACTTTTACGTTGCTGTTTAATATATGAGAAGACTGGTTTAAATTTAAGCTTGTAGCTGTTCGTTGAATCAGTTGAAGTGGCAGAGGGCCCCTGCTTACTGAAGCTTTGTACAGTTGTCTTTTAACTCTTGCATTACTTTTTCATGTTCATGTATATTAGCTGTACAGTTGTCATTTAAATGATGCGTTTTATTTCAACATGTATATTAGCTGTACATAACAAAGCTTTTGATTTCTGTTGATTTACATTTTCGTTGCTGCTCTTTTATGGTTACAACTGATCAGTGTTTTTGCAGGTGTTCTTAGGCAGCCCGGGGAAATTTTTCACCTTTTCTTTCCATAACTATTGGCATACGAGATCATCTTGTCTTTGTCGCTGACTCTTGTTTTCTGAAGTTTTGATTTCCAGTACTGTCATTTCCTTAAGTTGTACATTTATTTTCTGCTCTTAGATATCATGCTATTCATCTGTTAACGGTTCCTTTCTATAATCAAATAACTTTATTAGGAACCAGAATATCACTCATTATAGCTTGATTTAGGTTGCTTTAGATCTCACATTGCTTGACTTGTTCATGATTGTTTCTCACAGGGTAAATTAAGCTGAAAGGCAAAAGGTCAAGAAAGTTAAAGTAGTGTGATTAGTTTAGTTTAACTTCTTTGAGATTTCGCATTGCTTAACATTTCATGATATCTTCTCACAAGGAATATTGAGTTGAAGAGTTGAACGAGTGTGGATTAGTTGTTCTTACTTTTAATTGAGTTTAGTGTAGATTTCACTTTCATTTTCAATCAGCAACAAAGATACTGGGCCGATGTCATAGTTCATTGTTTGATGTCTTTATTTCTTTTGAAGAATTGATTTCATTTCAGTTATTTTAAAGCGTTCTTTCTTTTAAGTTTTGAAAACCACTTAGAGATCACCATAATCATCCACATTTCACTTGCTTTATCACCTTTTCATCATCTCACAGTAGGGAAAGATAAATTCAAAAACAAACTTAAAAAAAACTAAAAACGACAAAAGACTAAGGAAATGGTTATCTAGTACATATAGTACACTTCGCTTCATCAGTTTACGAACTCCGGGTTGACATTATAAATAGCAATTTAGATCACACTAAATTGACCAAACACCTACTATCATACTGTTATAGGAGATTCAGGCTAAGCCAAATGACATCCAACGAAGAATCAATCAGACCATTCATCTTCAGCAAACCAGACAACAGGTCTATGACAGAGCTCAAACTTTGCAAGAGAAACTCAAAAAGATGTTTGATAAGAGAGTTAAGGCTGAGGATTTCTACATTGGTGACAAAGTTCTAAGGTGGGACTCACGAAGAGAAGACAAGGGCAAACATGCCAAGTTTGATTTTTTATGGAAAGGGCCATTCGTTATTTCTGTTGTTCAGGGAAATAACACATATTTTCTCAAATCTATAGAGGGTAGCACTACTGAAGAAGGCCCTGTTAATGGCCGCATGCTGAAACATTACCATGATCCCTTTTAAGGGATACAATGCAGCTTTGTATATATCTTTTGTACAGTGATATTTGTATATATCAGCACTTTGTTTTTATTTTTGAATAAGTAGTCCAAATATTAGAGGAGCAGCAGCAAAATTTTGAAGATACAGACAAAGCAAGTCCTCCATTTCAGATCTCTTTCATTGCATTAATCTCAGCAAAAGTTTGCATTTGCAGTCTTCAGTGAAACAGTAGCAAAAGAAAGAAGGATTTTCAGTTTACATCAACAACTGTTTCTAGACCAGAGCTAAAGGAAACACATCAGTTTTGATCTATGTTTTTCAAAGGCACAATGCTCAAGCAATACTGTACATAACATCAAGCATGCAGAAGAAAGCAGGCGATGCTATACAGTTTACAGTAATTCAGTTGAGGAAGGAGCTGTTCATATTTCAAAGCTTCACACTATAATAGCCAGCGTAAAGAAGTTTTTCAATCTACAACAACAATAGAAGATTAAGGCAGTCTGACCTGCTGTTCTTGGATTTTCACAAGGAAAAGCCATCCCCAAGTGGAGCCACTGTTAGCCTCCTGTTGCAACAGGTGTTCATATTTCATGATTGATATTTTTACATGCCAAATATGTCATCTTTCATGCTGCAAGGTTCCATATTTCCAAAAAAGGCCAAAGAGTAGGTCATGAAAGTGTGCTAGTCTAAGTGCACTGCTGGATTCCAATTTTGATGAGTTGTTTCATTTTTGAAGAGTTTTTCTGTTAAGGGAAGTCCAAACAGCTTAATCTTGGCCTCCCTAGGTTTCAATTTCTTGTTTTAGAACATAGAGAATTGATATCTGTCCAAACAGTTTAATCTTGGCAGATTTATATATAGGTAGAGAATCAAAGGAGCCCAACTGGTTAATCTGGGCCCTTGGCAGAAATAAGTGTAGATTTAGATAGGAGGGCAGTCAAAAAGAAAAAGAAAAAAAAGGATAATCAGGGTCTGCAAGTCTAAGTGCACCCACCCAAAAAGAAGAAAAAATGTTAGGAAGGTAGGCTGGTTAGGTAGCTGTGTAGCTGCAGAATCATGACCTGTGATCCATTTTGTGTTGTCAAGTGTCATATTTATTCAGATCACAAGTTGGAGGCAGTTTTCCATTTGGAGGGGCTCAAACTGGACATTACTAATTTCCCCTTCTTCTTTTACAAATCACTTACTAACTTCCCTGAAGAGGTCAAGATCTGCTTGATTCCTCTTAGTTTCATCATCTTCCATTATATTTTCCTAAGTGAAGGTCCTCTTTGCTTAGGAGTACTGTTGTTTCACTCTATGAGTCACTTTTTCCTAAAAATAGCCTAAGGTCCCATACTTAGCGCTTTCTGGTCATTTTCATATTAACTCCTAACTCTATTATCTAACTCCCTAGTCTATTCCCTTATCCCCTATTATGCAAAATATATAAAATCCCAAAAATATTAAATACCCCCTCCGTGGCACTATAGCCATATAATGTCAAGTTTTGGAAATGTTGAGTTCACCTACAGCTTGACATTAGCCTTCCACATTCAAACCCTGGGATTAACTTGATATCTGGTTAAGTTAAGAACCCTTTCTTTCCCCTTTACCCATAAAAATTTCATCATTCTCACCCCCTCTTGCTGATTTTTTAAAGTTTAGCGTTAAAATGTTTGAATAAACATTGAACTTTACCCCCAGTGTGCAAACCATGTATAAAACCCACTTTTCCACCCTTATCCTAAGGTTTTTCTCATAAACATTTAACTCCCGCTCGTTTATAACCCCATAACGCACTTCCCTAATGTTTTAAACCCCCTCGTCACATAATAAATTAATCAAAAGGCGCACGGGCCCCGTCCCTTATCCCTTCGCCGCCTTACCCGTCCCGCCGACCGTCCGATCGCCCGCGCCCCAGATCAACGGGGGGCGGGATTTTCATCCCCGAAGCCACCGATGTTTAGCATCCGGGAGTTTGGCGATTTTCCCGCCGTACTCCCGCCATGCGTCGCCCTCCCGGGTGTGGTGGAGCCCCCTCCTCCCAAACCACTCCAGTGCAAAGGCGGTGCGCCCGAAACTGCCAAACTGCCCTCCCCTGGATGACGTCGGCGCCACGTCCTCCGCCCAATGACGTCATCCTACTGTGTCATCTGCCTGTGTCGGCCTCCTGCCACAATACTGCCAACTCACCATTGCCATGTCCTCCACCTAGTGACGTCATCCTACTGCGTCATCTGCCTGCATCGGCCTCCTACCACCATACTACCACCGTGTATTGCCACGTCACCACTGTACATGCCGACGTCACCCTGCTGACGTCATCACTCAAAAAGGCGTGAAAGGCGAAAATCGTGCTTAGGAAGCCCAGATTCAAATTCTGAGGCAGTTTTTCATGCGCGATTATTGCCTAGCGCTAATCACGCATGGCTACCGGAAATGGGCCAAAATGGAAAGCCCCTCATCGCGCAGCCCCCAGAAATCCCGAAAGGCGCAGAATGACCCGTTTTTCTTCACGAAGCATTTAGAAAGGGCAAACGTAGTTTTTAAAGCAACAGAGGGCCGAGCAGAGGCCATGAATGATCGATGGGAGAGTCTAAAGCACTCAAAAGACATTAAACGGCCCGATTCAACTGTGAAAGAGTATCAGAAGGAAAGATGAAGCGGCAAAGAGTATCAGTTGAATATTTTAATCGAAATCTTCATTTCCCAAGGCAACCTAACATTGAATGGCCTCCAGCAAAGTCAATTAAAGCGGTGTAAGCCCATTAAAGCTCTCAAATCACAGCTAAAGCATTTAAAGCCACCAAACAGAAATGGATCAAAGCCCAAAGCACAGTTATTGCAGAAACACTGCACCAAGCCACCGAGGACAACACATTAACTCAATTTTGATATGGCTGCCCTCAGCGCAGCTCAAAGATATTTTCTTGCATTTATTTCTAGATAGGATTAGGTTAAAGTTATCATTTTCTTTCAGACGTGTTTAGGTCAAACTGTAATAGAAAGTTTTGGATATTTTTCCCTAATTATACCACCCTCTGTATTGTTTTAAGGGTTGGTTGGTTGATCACCTTCATTAGAGACTCGCACTGGAGATCCGAGATGTTTTACTTAATCAAAGATTGCTGAAAAGCTTTGGAGGAATGACTATCTGCTCTGTGTCTAATGGTCTGAAGAATTGAATGTGGAATTCTTGTGCTGCAGTATGAATCAATAAGTGTTTCTTACCTCTGTTATTCCAACTTCACATATGCTTAAGTTACAGAACAAAGGATTGGTTTAGAATTTTCTTAGCTGCACTCTACGCTCAGTTTCTATGGTTCCTTAATGTTTTCTTCTTGAATTAGGCATAAATATGAGTTCTATTATGGCTCATGTTTGACCTATTTCACATATGAATGACTGTTATCTGGGAATTCTTAATTGCTCCTAGATAGGGCTCATTTATCTCCTTTCTACTAACCTGAATGAGAAATTTTTAATTGCCTCTCATTCCTTAGCCTGTAATCCATATTTTTACCTTGAATGATTGTTTCATATGTAGCTAGCTTGCTCCATATTCCTTCTTGTGACCAAGAAAACGCACCAGCAGTCCTACTCCTTAACTCTACGCCCAATGGTTCTAAAACTTTCATGCTATCCCTGCCTCTTTACCTGAAGGTATCATCCTTCTCACCAAAACTTAAACAAAACCCCCTTGAACTCAATAGCTAGCATAAAATCATCTTCAACAAAGTTAAATCAGAAAGAGAGAGCCCTCTCTGATTGCAGGTGGGCTAGAACCTGCAGTCCAAAGATTGGTCTGTGGTTAACTCGGCCATATCCTTTTGCGCTGAACAAAAGGACAACCTGAGTGATAAAACTGTCACAGATCTAGTTTGCATCTTTCATGGCCCACAATGGGGCATACTTCGCGGCCTTCGATAGATCCCTGTCAATTATGGGGAACAAGTTGTCCTCTGGTAGTTCTACTGCCACTAGCACTATGGACAATAGAAGCCATACATAGTGGAATGTTTTTCCTTGTTCCTATGCCTCGCAACAAATTTCTAGGAACTCCTTGCATAGGAACTTGGACCAGTTAAATTGGGACCCCTCCGCGCACTACTCAGCAAGTGTAACCACCAGTGTGGGCACCTTGTCCGCACGACACTTCCGCATGAGCTTTCCTACCAATATCTAGGTTGCCATTTTAACTACTTTGTTGTTGATGCTGGATATGGCGTAGCCCCTTTTCTTCTTTTCCATCTTGTATTTCTTCTTCATGTCCTCCGCGATGGCCAAATCATTGCTCTTCCCCTCCGAGATGTCTATGGGGTCCTCTCCTTTGCAAGGAAGCTGGGTAATGCGATGGATTATGTGTTTCGTGATGGGGATGGGCTCGTCCAACCACAAACACCCACCATGCACCAGGCAGAGCAGCTACTTGATGACGAAGATCGTTACTAGGGTGCAGTGGAAATGTGGTACCCAAGCAGGTTTAATATCCCTACTTTTTCCACTCTACATAACCACTTTCGTGGCTCCAATTCTATAAACCCTGTCACAGTGTTTTGCTCGGGCTTCATGAGTTGCACTGTCTCTAGGTGAGGGAATTTCTCGTGCTCAGTGAGATCCCAATCTTAAAACCTCAAATTTGGCACTCGTCTTAGGTGTGTGCCCTCAAATATGATGTCGTCTGGGAGGAGTGAAGTCTGGAGATAGCTCTTTCTCTCATCAAGGTCCTTGGGGACTTTTGTCTTCCCCTTCCACAGAGGGATATAAGCAGGTAGCTTTGTTGGAGGGTGCGGAGGCTCAGTTTCTTCCTCCATATCCTCATCCTCATCTTCTTCAATTATGAATTCCTCCAGGTCTTCCTCCTCCTCGTCAAATTCCAAGTTAGTTGATTTCCCTTTTTTCTCCATCATTGATCTGGTGCGTACCGGGTTTCATAGGGACACCTGCACCGAAATCATCAGTTGTTTGTCTTTCTTTGGCCTTGGTGTGCATGTGATTTGTGGATTTCCACCACAATCCCGGTGCCTTTGGGGGAATCTTCTATGGTCAGGGCCTATGTGGCATCTTTGGTAGTCATCTCTATAATTTCCCTGGCTTCCTTAGATGCGGCTATCTTGCTCATCTAGAAATCTCTTAGTTGCTCAATCAGGGGCTCAATCAACACTCTGCATAGGTCAAATAGGTCTCTACTCAGAATACACGGGGCATACAACAACTCAATTCAAAAAGGATGAAATTTTGTTTGGTGGGCAGCCCTTTGTAATTTATAGTGTCTTTTGAATTTGAATTCGACCATTCCGCCAAAAATCTGATTCATTAATTCTCCTTTGGCGGCATATTTTCTCAATTCTTGCCCATAAAGCGCATCTTAAATGATTGTTGCCTGCTCCATTTGGTCTCAAGTCGAACATTGCATTGTGAATAGTGACTCCAACGGTCACTTTAGAGCCAACCCACATGGCAGCATAGCCCTCCTTACGCGATCACAAACCATATGACACTTTTCTCATGCACACAACTCCAACATTACATAGCTCCTAGGTAGAGTAGTTTATAGTCTCGCGACTTCTTTCAACTACCTGCAGCTCTAAGACTGTACTCCCCACGGTTAGTTAGGTGGCCGTGCTACCTCTATAGGGTTCAACTGGTCATTCATTATATTCCCTAAAAAACATCCACCTACAATTGTTACTGGCTGCGTCGCGCACTTTACCATCGGCATTTCCCTATCACAGGTGATTCCTTTCATAATGTGCAGTCTAATCCAAGGCATCAAGTTGATCAACTCTTGATGGTAGTCCCCAAATTCGTCGATGTGGTTGTGCGCACCTTGTTTTAGCACCCTAGTTTCTTTATCAAGAAAATCCTTCTTGATTCTGTCCTCAATCTTCTTGACTTCCTCTTCTAGCAGAGCACTTTTCTCCCTTAATCGTACCCTTTATTTTATAAGTTTTTGGAGCCTAAGATTACCCTGCCAGATTTCTTCCCTAGGTTCTAACCATTTTGCTTCATTCAGCTGCATGATTCGTTCTTCCAAGGCTCCACGAACCATCATATCTATCGCCACTGCTATGCATGGACTAGGCATTTTATACTCAATGGGGATTACAGAGTTCACTCCATACTCCAACCTCGGGGGCATCTACTTCATTAGTTTCTTTCATGTTGTCCTATAAGCCCATAGAACCGCTAGTACACGCAGGTCCTAATCAGTCCGCTATGCATTGTGTACCTTGTTCAGCGCTTCGCATACTTTGTTAAAGGCTTCTACATGGATAACCTTCTACTCACTCATTTGTCCCATACTCTGTTGCTTCATCCTAAGGTGTCATTCATGCAAGTTCCTCACCCGCACATGCTTACGGACTGTTTCTCCTCATGCGAAGTTTGTGTGCATCTGCGCAGGTTTCATGACATATGCATGTATCCATCTAGACAAATGTGCGCACAAATTGTTGTAGCTGGCAATATTATCTGTTAATCACATCTGAGGCTTCCCAAACTGTATGCATGTTAGTCTCCTGAATTCGTGCCAGCCCTCAGAGCTTCCTTGGTGCATACCCCACCACCTCACGAGCATGGCACGTAGTACCCATTTCAATGCTTCGACACGTTGTTGTTCCTAGACCTCCCTTCCAAATCTATTCAAGAAGTCATCTACCTCACTCAACCCATCATATGTAGGCAAATCCCTTACCTCTGTCAATATGTAGCACAACGATCTCATCATCATGTTACAGTTCGGAGTGGTTACCTCGTGTAATTGGTTCTGACATCGCTCTATCTCTTCATCTGAATTTGATGTACAGGAGCTTTCATGCTCCCATGAGATTCATCCATCCACAGTGGGGTTTACCCAGTCTTGCTCTCGCATCATTATCTTGTAGATGCAATCCAGGTCGTCATTGCTTTCATAGTCACACACTGGCTCTGTGTAGCGTGATCCTTCTGCAGGGTCCAATGGTCTGACTACTTGCAGAGATGTTTTCTCAAAAATCATCTTGCACTTCTTCAAATTTATCACCCCATTCATGTCAATGGCCCAATCTATCCCTAATAGTGTAGGGTAGGGATTATTGTCATCAACAATCTCTATCACTTCAAAATCTGCTAGCGCGCTTGCCCCTTCAATATCTATGATAATTCCCTGCAATCTTCCCATAGGTAGGATCTTTTCCTGGTTCGCCATCCACAACTGGATAAGAGACCAATGCAGTGTAGGGCTTCCCATGCGCTCCCATGTCTACTTCGGCAGAATGTTTGCGTCTGATCATAGGTAGAGAATCACTTGGTCCATATCATATTCACTAGTCTATGTGGTCAATCTCATCTCTCTTCCTGTCCTCATTGCATGCTTTCCAATCTTCTGAACTACACGCGGCTTTCCTAGCGTGGTCCCAGCACATCTATTAATGAGTTCCTGCAGTCCCTTTATAGCCTTGCTATCGTGCAACATATTCATGCATGTTTCTAGGAATGTCGTGAGCTTCGATGGGTCCATTTTTGGCTCCATTCTATCTTTGCTTCCTGAAGTGGAGGCATCAGCGAAGCTCTTCCTTGCTTCCATGTATGTTTCCTTAGCGTGCTCCAAATCAATCTCTGGTTCTTTCATCAAAGCCTTGCGAACACAAGTACTCTCTTCAGGCTGCTTGCCTTTGTCATGCCCTATCGTAATTCCACTTTGTAACACAATATTCACATTAGATTTTTCCTCACACGAGTCAGACCTCATCATTTGCAGGTTCTGAGTAGGCGGAGGTTGGAGCACTCCCTTGTCGTGTAGCCTTGCTATCAATGTGGGACAATCCTCCATATCATGATCAAACAATGTACAATACAAGCATGATGGACTCATCAAATTCATACAATCGTAGGCATAATTCCCTGGCCCTCCGCAATTGTAACATATCAGTTGTCCGCAACCCCTTCCAGGTCCTCCTCCACCTCGGCTTGGTCCGTGCCCCTGAAATCCAGTTCATGCCATCCCTGCGTTCTGGTCAAAGGGCCCTGTCTCGGCCTACACTCTATAGGTATGACTCCTATCCATCATCAATTCATAGCTTTTGTAGGTGCATTCGTCATGTCCCACTGACCTACAAAAATTACATAACAACTACTGTGAATTCTACGTGTACTTCTGCAATAAATTGCAGTTATCCATAGCATGCTTTCCTCTTATTTGACAAATTGCACACCACAACATAGGCATTGCACTAGGTCTTACTTCTGCCTCTAGTATCAATGGCATTGGTCCTCCTCCCGTGAGGTAATTTGCAAATGTCGGGCAGTGGTCCTTGTCATGTCCTTGACCCTCGCACTTTATGCACTATACTTCGTCTTACACCTCTGGGCGAGCTGTGCTATCCTGTTTCAGACTCTGCATCTCAATGCACAAGATTTTTAGCTGTGTGTGGATCTGTTAAACTCCTAGGTTGGGATCCTATATCAGGGTCTCATATAGTCTCATTGGGATCTCCAAGGCCTCGTCCTGAGTTGTTAGCCTCTACTGTGACAATGCTTTCCTTATATGTGGCGTTAACGATGCTACAAACCATTCGAGGTGTTGTCTATCCGTCAATGTCATGTTAGCTTCATGAATTGTGCACTTCACTCTCTGATCCAACTCCCAAGGTGTCTCACCTAGTAGCATTGTTATTTCCTTGAACCCAATGATTGAATGCGCCTCTGAATTCGACCTGCTAAATTCCCGGTAGAGTGTAGTTTGGATTTCTGCGATCCCCACATTCGGATTGTCATTAGAATGCTTAATGTATCAGGTTAGCATGTGATCGTACAGAACGATGACCAAAATTTCCTTCTTTATATTGTCATCTGTGACTCCCTGTGCTTCCCATACAACCTTTATCATGTTGAACACCATAAACTTTATCGCACTTTCCATATTAACTCGTAGTGGTGGTAGAGATTGTATGGGCGAAGATGGGGGTGAAGACAGTGAAACTGGTGGTGGTGTGGGTGGGGGTGGTATGCGCAGAATCCTCTACCTTATCAAATTGATCACACTTCTTAATGAGAACTTTGTGATCTCTTCCTTGTCTCCTCACAGAGGTGAAATCAAGGGGCTAGTTTCTAGTTTTTCATTACCTTCGTTTCTGTAAATTCTCCCACTTCGCATAGCCCCAAACATAATTTATTCACATCACCCATTTTTCACATAGTAGCATTTTATTCCAAGTGTTCAAAGACTTAACGTACTTACCTCGTGGTCCTTTCAGGGAGTGTCACTCTGCCTAGCTGTAGCTGCTGAAGTATCTATCGTGAATTTAGTAATGAATCCTCCCATAATTCGATCGAACCAGTGTCCAATCGTGTGTGATCTTATCCTCTGATGCTTCTAATCTACGCACCAATTCTTGAGTCCACACAATGGGTCTGTCAAGCTTGCACCTTCCTTGGTTATCTCTTAGCTTCACGATCCACTCGTATAGCTTGGTAGGGAAAGATGTGAAGAAAATTTCATGGATCTCTTTGTATAGGTAATAGTTTAACCACTCTTCTTTTGATAGCGGTAGATTCCTATTCTCCTATGTCGCAAACTTGTGAATCTTCCTATCCAACCAATTTTCAATTTATTTCTTAGTTGGATTCCAGTGATATGACATCAGACATCTCTATGCAAATCCCAGTCCCAGCAACAAAACCATTTGTTTCCTTGTAGGGGCCTGACCCAGGTTCAGACTTAATTAGCCAAACAAAGCCCTGTACTACTAGCCCTTTTGACAACAATCTGTAGAGCGTGGACTGAGGTCTCACTCAAAGTAGTATGGGCGGTGCTGGAACTAGGTTTTCACACCCTTGAGATGTTTGAGGGGTTGACTTGGTCCAATTGTTAGTCCCTTCACGCAGGTTACTTCATGCAATTCCCTGGCCTTCGCATAGCCCTAACCGGGGTGGCGGGGCTTCCGTGTTGCTAGAGCAGCACTCTGCACTATTTCCCTAAGTCACACCTGAGATCTTACTTGTCTTCTTACACCCGTTAGTTATCTTCACGTAAATGGATGCCTTATCTTATATTTATTTATACAGCATATTCATGTGAGTTCGTGTAACAAATAAATAGTAAACTATACCCAATAATACATAAAACAGGAAAATATACACAAAAATATGGTAAAACTTCTCTTTATTAATGCTTTCCACAATTACAGACTCAACCTGCCTTGTGCACTTAGTTGCATGGGTCTGCGCACTTAGCTATGGACTACTAGGCCTCTGCACACTCAGTTGCAGAGCCTTCTCCTATTCTACAACCCAACGATAGAACTTACACTTCGACTCAATGTTTCATCAATCTCTTAGACTGATTATTCTTCTATGTCATTAACTGTTTTCTACACTTAGGGCCTCACTCTATTTATACAATCTCGTGGTTTGCAGACCATGGGTAGATCTTTCGAACCGACATTACATTACAAAATCAATGGTGGACAACCATGTGACTCTATTATGACTTCGTGCTCTACGCCCACAATTCGCGGAGTCTTTACAATGGACTTGGTCAAAGCTTGGGCTTTAAGCCCGAAAACATGCCTTGGGGGGATTCCATGCCCAACACCAACTACAGAACTGTGATGAATTTTTTAAGGAAGAACATCGAGGGATTGATATGACAACAGGCATCTCCAAAACCTTCCTTGAGAATCAATATTCAAAATATTTTATGGTTATTTAGAAGTATTTTACATGTGAGGGAAGGTTCCATATGGTCTACTAGTACCACTTCAGGTTATTTCTCCACTTCACAGGTAAACAACCCTTAGATATCCCTTTCTATATCTTCAGAAGTCAAGGGAAAATGGCTGACAATGTTCAAGATAGACCCGATACAAGCAGTACCTTTGTTTTCCATCATGATCTTATCAAATTACTAGTGGTTGAAGTGTTAAGTAGACTGAATAGAGATTGGATTACATTTTTTTTCTTAAGTGGATATGAATTAGATGTTGCTACCCCCTCTAGGATAAATCCTATATCTAAATCCACAACCCCTACAAAAAACAAGCAACCAATGGCAAAGAAACCTGTAATTGAAATTTCCACAAGCACTAAAAGGAGGATGTCTAGAAGACAGAGTAGAGATCAAAGTACAAAGAAGGGCAGGTTGGCTGATATTCTAGAAGCTATAGACATTGAAGAAGTACTGCTTGAGTAGCCTATATAGGTAACCCAAATTTAAACCAAGAAGAAAAGAAAGAGAGTTAATAAATTAGACTTTACTCAAGAAGAACATGCTTTCAATTTTAGGCCAAGGAACCCTATCACAAGATCAATTCAACAAGTTGAAGAGATACCTGAAGTACCATTGGACAAAACAAAACCATCAAAGAAGCCAACAAAGAAAAATAAAGGCAAGTAGATTGTTCAAGAAGAAAGCGAAATTGAGGTTCTACAAGAAGAGTTAAGGAAAGCCAAACAAGAATTTATCAAGGCCAAAATTGAGTTTAATGAATACAAAAATGAAGTGTTAAAATAGATAGAATTTTATAATGAAATTGCAGAGAAATCTAAAAAGATGATAAGAAGGACTCTACCTTTGTACATAGTGTTTGAGGATATGTATAAAAGTAATAGCTGGTTATATGAAGATAGAAAAAGCTTACAGGGACAAGTCACAACAATGGAAACTCAAATTGAAATGGTCAAGGTTGAACTCAAAATGAAAAGCCTCAAGATCATTGTTGAAGTACGTGCTACTCCATGATATGGTGAAATCCTCAATTTTGTCTTCACTATACCTAAACCATTAAACTCAATCTTATATATAGTCAACATGGTATAAGCAGTGATATGGAGGCATTAAGAATCATGAAAATTAGAAAATTTTTAATTTTGGAACTTTCATAGCAACCCCTCATAATGAAGTTGAGAATTCGCTACGAAATTGATGTAGGTTTCCATGGAGGTTAAGGTTGGCATAAAAATCAGCAAAGATAGTTCTAAAGATCTATGTTTAGCTCACAAACATCAAAGAAGATTGCAGAACTAGCAGAGAGAGAAAAGAGGTAGCATAAGGGTGTTTTTTGAAGTTGTTACCAAAGTTTGCTATGAAGCTGTTGAAGACTTTGTTTTTTGCTATGAAATCATAAAAACTCTTTTTTTGCCTTTTCGAAGATTTTGAATATCAGACACCCAAGCTCCAGATGGATTACAGATCATAAAGGGTGTCCACTTCATCATGAAAAACTATTATTTTTCATCATGCCAAGTCAGCACATAGCCACATTAGCATAATATCCATCTCATTAGGACAATCAAAAAAAAAAAAATTAATCAATATCAACAGGTCGAAGTTGTAATGACACTCCAGCAAATTCATCAAGAAATTGGGTTTGTTTATCTTCATCAATAGAAATTGGTTAGAGTTTTAAAATCTAGTAGAGTCCTAATTTAATTTAAACTATGTAAAACAGAAAATCCCTATGAGGACTATGTGAGTTAGAAGAAATATAGGAATAGGTCTCTTAGATAGCTGATGGAATTTGGGCTAGGTGGAAAATTAATGTAAAGAGATATTTTCTCTATAAATAGTTAGCTTTTCAACTTTGAGAAGAGTTGATGGATAATGTGAAGAACTAAACTTATGTAATATTTTTATCCTTTTAATAGAAAATTTGTAGCAACTTTGTTTTTGTACCTAAGATTCATGTCATGGCTTTCATATGTTCTTACCATGTTTTTTGTCTATCTTACATAGTATCTTGATTACTTGGAAATCTTGTCAAACCGCTCCAATTTCCTTCGTTTACTATGTATAACTATGGATGTTAATTTGATATTAGCTTCAAAGCTATAGATGCCTCAGATTCCATCAAGCACTAATGTTGGCCATAATTTATTTTAATTTGACTCCATGCCCAATGGTGCAGTCATCACATTTTTATTCACCTACAAAACCACAAAAAAGGGATTAGAGTTACTCATCTATTGTTTGATTAATTTGAATTAAATTTGATAAACATTTGAGAGGGCCCCCTCAGATTGGAAGGGCTAACTTCCAGTCCAAGTGGTCTGAAATAGTTACACTAGGTTAAAGGTTGAGAAGACCCAATTATTTCTAGCCCAGTGATAACAGATATAGTGCATCGTGTACTATGGGCATGGGTAGCTGATCTTTCCCTTAGATCCCTTGACATGTATCCCTTCAAAAGATTTTTCCTCCCATCTGATGAGATCTTCTTGGAAGCTATGACCTCTTATAGTCCATAGTCAAGTTCCCCATGAGGATAATACTTTTACTATGTCAACCTTGCTAGAAAATGAAATAGGTGTAATGAGGGTAGTTCTTTTACTATGTCAACCTCGTTAAAAAATGAAATAGCTCCCTATGAGGATAGTTCTTTTACTATGTCAACCTCATTAAAAAATGAAATAGGTACCTATGAGGATAGTGATTTTACTATGTCAACCTCGTTAAAAAGGGAAATAGGTGTCTTAAGGATAGTTCTTTCACCACGTCAACCTCATTAAAAATGAAATAGGTCCCCATGAGGATAGTTCTTTCACTATGTCAACCTTGTTAAAAAATGACATAGGTCCTGGTGAGGATAGTTATTTTACTATGATAATGTCGTTAAAAAATGAAATTGGTGTCATGAGGATAGTTCTTTAACTATGTCAACCTCGTTAAAAAATGAAATAGGTCCCCATGAGGATATTTCTTGTACTATGTCAACCTCGTTAAAAAATGAAATAGGTGTCATTAGGATAGTTATTTCACTATGTCAACCTTGTTAAAAATGAAAGAGGTCACCGAGAGGATAGTTCTTTTACTATGTGAACCTCGTTGAAAGATGAAATAGGTGTCATGAGGATAGTTCTTTTACCATGTGAACCTCGTTAAAAAATGAAATAGCTCCCCATGAGGATAGTTCTTTCACTATCTCAACCTCATTAAAAAATGAAATAGCTACCTGTGAGGATAGTTCTTTTACTATGTAAACCTCATTAGAAAATGAAATAGGTGTCACACAGATAGTTCTTTCACTATGTCAACCTTGTTAAAAAATGAAATATGTCCCCATGAGGATAGTTCTTTTACTATGTCAACCTCGTCAAAAAATGAAATAGGTCTCATGACGATAGATCTTTTACCATCTCAACCTCATTAAAAAATGAAATAGATCCCCATGAGGATAGTTCTTTCACTATTTCAACCCTGTTAAAAAATGAAATAGGTCCCCATGAGGATGGTTCTTTTACTATGTCAACCTCATGAAAAAATGAAATAGGTCCTCATGAGCAGAGTTATTTTATTGGTGTCAAGATCACTAAAAATTGAAAATGGTGTCATGAGGATAGTTCTTCTGCTATGTCAACCTCCTTAAAAAATGAAACAAGGTGTCATGAGGATAATTACTTTACTATGTCAACCTCATTAAAAAATGAAATAGGTGTCATGACGATAGTTATTTTACTATGTTGACCTCATTAAAAAATGAAATAGGTACCTCGGAGTAGATTTCTTCGTCTTGTGTCAAGCTCCTTAAAAAATGAATCAAGGATTCTTACAATAGAGTTCCTTTACTTGTGTCAAGGTCATTAAAAAATGAAACAATGTGTCATGAGCATGGTTCTTTTCATGTGTCAAGCTCATTAAAAAATGAAACAAATCTCCTTCCATTTCGAATCTTTGATTATATCTTATAAGTTCCCAGTCGATTCTTTCACTTGATATCGTAAACAAACCTTCATTCCATCCACCTGTTATTAACTAGTAGTCAACATAGGTGAATGAAATTAAGCTTGGGGGGCATGTACCTCAAATTGAGACATTATGTTGGGGGCATGCAAATTCATGTCAAGCATAGTGTATCTTTGTTTCAAGCTTTTATAAAAATGAAACCAAATCCAAGCATAGTTTGTTTTTGTTTCAAGCTTGTGAAGAAATGAAATCAAATCCAAGTGTTGGGATGGGGTCCTTGTGGTCAATTTTGTTAAGTTTTGAGTCAATTTTGTATTATCTTTTGTAGAAAATGTGAAGTCTCCACGAAATGTGGAAAGTGAAGCTAGTAGAAGTCAAAGGGGCTTTAGACCCTTAGTTGGGTAGGTGATAGAGCTATTTTGAGACCCGTGCATGGTCTGTGGACCATGGCATTGTAAAGAAAATGATATATAGAGTTGATTCATAGCTAGTCTTGGGAGTAACCTTTTGGGAAGAATCATTGTAAGGGAAAGGTGCTAAGGTAGGAAAGGTTTGTTTCCTGTACTTAGGCGAAAGGTGAAGGCTCCAGCTGCTGAGTGCACAGAGACCTTAGCAAGTCCACAGGCTGAGTGCGTGGGCCCCTGCAACTAAGTGCGCAGGGATAAGAAGTCTGTAATTGAACGTTTATACTTAATAAATACTATTTTGAAACGATTTGGATGCATTTGTGCCTTGTTATTTACTTCTGTTAAAGTTTATGTATCTTCACTTTGTGACATGTCCATGTAAATTAATGCTTATTTTTTGTTCAAAACTGGGAAATTTGTCATATTTATGCATGATAAGTACAACTAAGTACCTTCATGAATATCTGGAAGTCGTTTATATAGATTTGCAGTATTTATCTATTGAAACGATTAGATCTGCAGGAAGCTAGATCTATCCACAAGGGTATCAATAAAACATCACACAGGCCTCTGGATGCAGAAACATGGTTCTAGCAACCCCCAATACTGCTTCAGGTGAGACTGTAACCTGTGCTACAAGGGGTTGTTGCCAAAAGGGCCAATAGTTAGTGTTTTGTTGTTTAGCACGGTTAAAGCTAAACTTGGGTCAGGCCCCAACAAGCCAACAACTGGCTCTGTTGCTGGGACCGAGATCTATATGAGAAATATGTGATGTCGAATAAGTGGCTTCCTACTAAGAAGGAAATCGAGAAGTGGATCGATCGGAAGTTGCACACATTTTCAGCTCAGGAGAATAGAAATCTGTAATTATCCAAGGAATAGTGGTTAGAGAGATACCTATACACAGAGAGATTGAAGCCTTTTTTTATTTCTTCCCCTGCTAATTTCATGAGTGTATAGCTACACTTCCTGAATCTAGAGCTGCTTGACCTTCCAACCTAGTTCCGGAAATGCACTTCTCGGGTCGAAAAAGTGGAACTACATGACGCTGCATATTAGAACCTGTTATCACTCAGGTTGTCCCTCAGGTTGTAATAAAGGGATACGGCCGAGGTAACCACAGACTAACTTTGGACTACAGGTTCTAGCCCACCTACAATCAAAGAGGGCTCTCTCTTTATGATTTAGCTTTATTTGAAAGGATTTTAGGCTAGCTATTAAATTCAGGAGTTTTTGTTTTGATTTTGATGGGAAGATTGATGTTTTCAGGTAAAGAGGCAGGTATAGTGTGAAAATTTCAAACCATTGGGCATGGAGTCAAAGAGTAGGACTGCTGGTGCGTTTTCTTGGTCACAAGAGAGGTATGGAGCAAGGTAACTACGCATGAAACAATGTTTCAGGTTTAAAGGATGGAGTGAATGCTAAGTAATGAGAGGCAGTTAAGAATCTCTCAATCAGCTTAGCAGAGGGAAACAACAGAGCCCTACCTAGGGGCAGTAAAGAATCCCTAGATAATTGGCAAACACAGGTGAATTAGGGTAAATATGAGCCAGAAGGAATTCATATTTATTACCAATTCATTCAGATGAAAACATAAAGAAACAACAGGAATTGAGCATAGAGTGTATTTAAACAAGTTCTAGGCTAATCTTTCTTTTTGTGATTTAGATAGTGGTAAACAATAAAGAGAGGTAAGATGCACTTATTGTTTCATGCTGCAGTGCAGGAATTCCATCTTTCAGTCTCTAGAAATCATTAACAACACATCAGACAGTGTCTTCTCCAGGCTTTCAGCAATATTTGGTTACAGAAACAGTCTCAGGTATATAGTGCGAGTCTCTAGTGAGAATTATCAATCGACCAACCCTTAAAACAGTACAGAGGGTGGTATATATAGGGAAAACTCTCCTAATTGCCTTTATTACAACATGACCTAAATAGGTCTGATAAATGATTACTTTTAACCTAATCCAATCCAGAAATAAATGTAAGAAAATATCTTGAGCTACGCTGAGGGCAGTCGTATCAAAACTGAGTAAATGTGTTGTCCTCGGTGGCTTGGTGCAGTGTTTCCGTAATAACTGTGCATGGGCTTCTACTCCATTGTAGTTCGGTGGCTTTAAATGCTTTAACTGTGATTTGAGAGCTGGGATGGGTTTGCACAAATTGATTTGACTTTGCTGGCTGCCACTCAATGTAACCTACTTTGGGAACTGAAGGTTTCCATTAAACAGTTTAACTGGTACACGTTGCTGCTTCATCTCTCCTCTGATACTCTTTGACAAATGAATTGGGTTGCGTCTCTCCTTTCGCTGTGGGTCAAATCAAAAATTAATGGCCGTCGTTCGGCCCTCTGTTTCTTTTAAAACTGTCTTCTGATCCTTTCTGCATGCTTCACAGAGAAAAACGGGTCATTCGACACCTTTTGGGCTTGCTGGGGGCTGCGCGATGAGGGGTTTTCAACTTCGGCTCATTTCCCGTAGCCATGCGCGATTAGCGCTAGGCACTAATCGCGCATGAAAAATTGCCTCAGAAACTGATTTCGAGCTTCCTAAGCATGATTTTTGCCTTTCGCCTCAAAAATTGATGATGACATCAGCATGACGTAAGCGGGCGGGACCTGGTACGGTGGATGACATCAGCATGATGACGTCAGCGAGATGACGTCAACATGTACGGTGGATGACGTGGCAGGGACATGGTGGCAGTGACGTGGCAAGGGTGACTCGACAGGAGGACGACGTGTGCAGATGATGTGGCGAGGTCCTGGGGCAGTCGTCAAGGGGGGGAATAGGCGGTTTATGGTTTTTGTAGGACCGCCTTTAGTACGGGGGCGGTTTCTGTCAGAGCAGCTCCGACACAATAGAAAGCGGACGTGCATCCTCCTGTACGGGGAGAAAACCACTGCAATATCGGAGGCTAACGTCCGAACGCAGGGGGCACTCCGAAATCGGCGAGAGCCGTCGGATGGGGAGGGGGCAGATCGGAGGGCTGTCGGGACGGTTATCTGGCAGGTGGTTAAAGGACGGGGCCCGCCAAAATATTTAATGAAAAATGTGATGCAGCGGGGGGGTTTGAGCTTAGGAAAGTGGGTTTTGGGATTCTTTATATAAGGTTCGGGCGGGGTAAATGCCTTAAATAATGTTTAATAAAACTTTTAAACATTAATTTTTGAGAAATGATTGTGGAGGGGAAAGATAGAAGGTTTTGAGGGGTAAAGGGGTGAATGAGGAAGGTTATTAGCCTAACCAAATGTTAGGCTAATCCCAGGACACGGAAGGCTAATGCTGGGTTCCGGATGAATTCAGCATTTCCAAGACTTTGATAAATATGGCTATAATGTCAAGGGATGGGAATATATACATAGGGGAGTTATATAGTGCTTTTTAGTAAGGGAAGGGGAAATGATGTAGGGAGTTAAATAGTATAGTTAGGAATTAATATGAATTTGTGAGATGAAGTGTGGGGGAGAGCCTAAGTTTGTGAACTGAACTTAGATATGGGGAGTGGATGAGAATGTGAATACGTGATTTTTACACAAGGAATGTGGCTTCTTTACATCAAGGAAAGCCCAAAATTGACTTAGTTTTTCACAAAAATGAAAAGATGACAGGACTATTGGGCAGATCCCAAGGTCCTCAATGGGATGTTAGTGAGTGATTTGGGGGAATAAAAGGAATGGGGGGTTAGACATGCCTTGCTTGAGCTCCTTCATATAAAATGCCTGACATATGTGACCTGAATAGATGTAACACTTAAAAATATGAAATGGATCACATGGCTTGATTCTGCAACCACAAAAAGTACCTACCCAGCCTACTTACCTAACATTTTTTGCTTCTTTTGGTTTGGGTGCACTTGAGCTTGCAGACCCAGCTATACAATTTTTCTTTTCTCTGTTCTCCTATCTAAGTCTACACTTATTTCTGCAAGGGGCCAGATTAAGCAGTTGGGCTCCTTTGATTCTCTACCTATCTACAAATCTGCCAAGATTAAACTTTTTGGACAGATATCATTCTCTATATTCTAAAATAGGAAATTGAAACCTAGGCAGGCCAAGATTAAACTGTTTGGCCTTCCCTTAACTGAAATAAATCTTCAAAAATGGAATGTAGCAGTGGCACTTAGACTAGCACACTTTCATGGCATCTTGTGGAAATATGGAACACTGCAGCCTGCAAAGTATGACATATTTGGCATGTAGAAATGTCAATCATGAAAAATGAACACATGTTGCAACAGGAGGCTAACAATGGCTCCACTTGGGGATGGCTTTTCCTTGTGGAAAGCCAAGAACAGCAGGTCAGAATGCCTTGATCTTCTATGGCTACTGTGGATTGAAGGAACTTCTTTGTGCTGGCTGTTAGATAATTGAAGCTTTGTAATATGAACAACATCCTCCTCAACTGAACTATTGTGAAATGCATAGCACTGCCTGCTTTCTTCTGCGTGCTTGCTATTATTTAAAATGTTGCTTGAGCATTGTACCTTTTGAAACATTCTCAAACATGGATCAAAACTGGTGTGTTTGCTTTACTTTTTCTTTGACCAAGGGTGCTGATATAAACCGAAAATACTGCTATGCTTTGATCCCTCTGGCTGAAAACTGCGAACAGTTTGCTTTTACCATGAATTGCTTGTGATTCGACAGTGCTTCTCTTGCTGTTTTGTTGAGGGACATAGCTTTTTGAAATTGGAACACTTGTATTGGCTGTGTCTTCACAAAATTTACTACTACTCCCTTGACAATTGGTTTGCTGATATAAAAATGAAAACAAAGTGCTGATATATATAAATATCACTGTACAAAAGATATACACAAAAATCGGCATTGTATCCCCTAAACGGGATCATGGTAATGTTTCAGCATACGGCCATTGACAGGGCCTTCTTCAGCAGTATTGCCGTCTATAGATTTGAGAAAATATGTGTTATTTCCCTGAACAGTAGAAATAACGAATGGTCCTTTCCATAAAAAATCAAACTTGGCATGTTTGCCCTTGTCTTCTCTTCTTGAGTCCCACCTTAGAACTTTGTCACCAATGTAGAAATCCTCAGCCTTAACTCTCTTGTCAAACATCTTTTTGAGCTTTTCTTGCAGAATTTGAGCTCTGTCATAAACTTGTTCTCTAGTTTGCTGAAGATGAACGGTATGATTAATTCCTCTTTGAATGTCATTTGGTTCAGCCAGAATCTCCTGTAACAGCTTGATAGTAGGAATGCCCAGGGATGAAGGAAATCTGGCCTCCATGCCATATACTAGCTCATAAGGGCTCATCCCAATGGATCTCTTAGTTGAAAGTCTGTCTGCCCATAGGGCATTTACCAGCTTTTTGTGCCAGTTCTTCTTGTTCTCTTCTAGCACTTTCTTTATGATGTTGATGAGGCTTTTGTTAGATGATTCGGCCAAGCCATTACCTTGAGGGTAATAAGCTGTAGAGTGGCGCAAGGTAATATGAAATTGGTGGCAGAAACTGATCATCTTTTTGGACTTAAAGGCAGCGGCATTGTCAGTGATGATTTTCTCAGGGCAGCCAAATCTAGAAAGGATATTGCACTCAAGGAATTGGATAATGATGGTGTCATTGGCTTGCCTACAGGGAATGGCTTCAACCCACTTAGTGAAATAGTCGGTGGCTGTTAGGATCCATTTGTGCTGGCCTAAGGAAGAGGGATGGATTTCTCCAATGAAGTCAAGACCCCATTGTTGAAAAGGTTTTTCGGTTGAGATGGGTTTAAGGGGCAAAGGTAACAGCTTTCTCTTGCCCTCAAAGATTTGGCACTTGTGACATGACATGGCAAATTTCTTTACATCTGCAAAAAGAGAGGGCCAATAGAAACCGGCCCTTAAGATTTTATCAATAGTGGACTTCCAATATAGATGTCCTCCACAGTCACCTGCATGGAATTATTTCATGACTTTGTTAGTTTCATTCATGGTTAAACAATTCAGCAATATACCCTCATGATTTCTCCCAAATAATGCACCATCTATTACACAAAACTTTAAAGCCTTCATTTTCAAAAATCTCTTCTTGGTCCTGGACAATCCTCGGGGAGCACACAAGTTTAACAATACAAAGCATATATTAGTGTACCATGGGGATTGCAAAAAGATTTCACTGATCTGTGGAGTCGCCATCTCCGGTTCATTGTCTAGCTAGTTAATTTCTAGGGCCTGAAAGTTTGTTTCGGACATCAGTTTGGCTAAACCTTGTCTCTTTATTAGCTTGGTTGGTTTTATTTCTATGTCATACTCAAGGATATTTGCTATCCACTTTCCTCTTTTTCCTTCTAATCCCTCTTGGGTCAGTATGTCTTTTACAGCAACGTGTGGGACATAGGCAATCACATGTGAATATAAAATGTATACTCTGAAATCCTTGATGGCCTTTACGAGTGCATAGGCCTGCTTTTCCATGATTGGGTACTTCAAAGGGGCATCTCTTAAGGCTCGGCTGAAAAATGCAATCGGCTTTTCAGCTCCCTGTTCATCCTTTTCCAAAAAGACAACAACTATAGTATGATAAGATGCAAACAAAAATATGATAAAGTCTTTGTCAAATTGTGGGCTGGTGAGGACAGGGGTTTGGGTTAAGGCCGTTTTGATGCTCTCAAATGCTTGCTTGGTTTCAAGAGACCATTTTACCTTGGCATCCTTTTTTAACATGTTTCTTAACAGTCGTATCAGTTCAGCTAGATTTGGAATAAATCTTTTTAGGAAATTGATCTTTCCAAGGAATGCTTGCAGCTCTTTTATGTTTCTTGGATATGGGATTTGGAGGATGGATTGGATTCTTTCAGGATCAATTCTAATCCCATCTTTTGATATGATGTGGCCAAGTAATTTGCCTTCTTCAAGGCCAAAGAGAGACTTCTTGGGGTTCAAGGAAATGCCATATTTCCTACATGTCATGAATATTTGCCTAAGATGCTTGAGGTGCTCTTCGTCAGATTTGGAAAATGGGGTAAGATCATCAAGATAGACAACTAGGAAGTCATGTATTTCTTTAGCAAATGCAATATCCATTGCTCGTTGAAAGGTTGCACCAGTGTTTTTAAGTCCGAATGGCATCTTAACATACTTAAATGTTCCCCACGGTGTGGTAAAGGTTGTTTTGTCTTGGTCATCCGGGTGAACAAGTATTTGGTTGAAACCTGAAAAGCCATCCAGCAAAGAGATTCTAGATGACCCCACTACTCTTTGTAGGCTGTGGTCCATTTTGGGCAAAGGATAATGGTCTTTTAGGGAGACTTGGTTTAAATTTCTCAGATCTACACAAAGTCTAATCTCACCTGTCTTCTTTCTTGTGGGAACAAGGTTCGATACCCATTCAGAAAATCTGATGGGTGCTATTATGCCTGCTTCAAACATACTCTTCACTTCCTTCTCAATCATGGGAAGAAGCATAGGGTTAATTCTTCTAAGTTTCTGTTTGAAGGGTTTCTGGTTTGGTTTTAAGGGAATTGTGTGTTGGATCACGGAGGTGTCATAGGATTTCAAATCCTCATAACTCCAAGAAAATACATCTTGGAACTCTTTAAATAAATCAATATACTTGGGCTTTTGATCAGGTGGCAATATTTTGGATAGTTTGATCATTTTGGGATTCTCTTTTGTCCCGATGTTGTGTTCTTCTATAGCAGCATTTAATGGTTGTAATTTTGGCTTTCTGGGAACATCATTGGCGTCAAACATGTCTTCTAATGGGGTTAAGCCAGCAGGCAGAAAATTATCCTTCAAGTCAATGATCTCTGCCTCTGTTTTGGCAATTTCTTCCAAATGCATTCGTTTCAGCTGTTCTATGTTTGTTTTGTCAAAAACAGTTGGGTTCAGGATCTGTTTGGCTGTTGCAGCTGTTACAGCTTGCTGATTTTCCTGCTGATTTTCAGTTGTTTGCTGTTGGTCATCTGTCATAGCGTCCATGTCAATGTTAATATTTGAAAACTCATGCTCAAGGGTAAGGAAATTATTAATCTGGACATCATTCTCGAACACTTGCCAATCTTTGACGTTATTTGGGACAGCAGGCCTATGTTTTATTTCAGCTGTGAAGTGATGGTTTGGCTCAAAGGGAAGCTTGCATGTACTAGCAAAGGTGGCTAGGCTGTGTGCATGAATGTTATGCTCTCTTGAAATCTTGGCCAGGCTGAATTCAGTGAATGCAGTGAGTATATTAGTGGCAGCAGTCCTATAGGCCCTCATTCTATTGTCATTGGTTACAAAGTTACCTTTCATCTGTTGTATGATTAAATCAGAGTCACCTAAAATGGACACCTTTGCAGCTCCTAGAGCTTTGAGCAGTTTAAGGCCTAAAAGCAGAGCCTCATACTCTACCATGTTGTTGGTGCATTTGAAATTCAGTCTGTAGGCATGACCTTCTGCACGATTGTTATGTGTATTGTGAATCCATACACCTGCCCCTGCTCCTAACTTGTTAACAAAGCCATCAAACTCTAAATACCATGTGATTTATTGGCTGTGGTTAGCACTAAGAGTTTCAGCTATGTTAGGATTGGGCAGACTTGAAATTTCTGTTTGGGGAGCTTCTTCTAGCATGCTGGTTGCATTAATTGTTGTGACAGTCTCATGGGTATGTGCAACCGATTCTTCATTGATGTGTGCTTGTTGTTCTAGAGCCAAAGGCTCATCATCAGTTGGATAATTTGTATCATCATTAAACAAGATAAAGGAATCCATATCAGAATGGATTGAGTAAATGGGAAAATTTTCAGGCTTTCTCTCACTACTTACCACATATTTCATGAGTATTTCTCTGTATAGTCTCTTTGGTTGCCCAAAGACTGAAATCGTAGCATAGGAGAGTTCTAGCTGAAGGGATCCTTGGAGCTTTGCTCCCCATGATCTTGATAGGAGCATACCATATTTTGGTGCGATGTCAGCCACCACCACATCCATGAGGATGGTCTTGTTGGGATATTGGACTAGGGATACACACAAGTCTTTGATGAGGCCTAAACACTTGACCTGGCTTGAGTCAAAGGAAAACAGATCTTTGTAGGGTCTGGTAATATCAAGGTTCAGCTTTTCCATAACTGTCTTGGGCATCAGATTATGTGATGCTCCTGAATCAAACATAGCATTGTGCAAAACTTTGTCATGTATATGCAAACTGACATAAAAGGGTGGAATAGGTCCATATGTTGATTTTCCATTAACTTCTGGGCCAAACAGCAGTTCAGGAGTATCATCCAGAACATTTACATCGTCCTTATTCTCTGGTATTTGAAGTGATCTTTGAATTTGTTGCCTATATACATCGTGCTTGGAAAGTTCTGAGAGGGGGATGGATATCTTCAACTTAGCTATTTCTGCCTCTAAATTAAATGGCTTTTCCAATGGAGTCTTGTTGTTGATAATGGTAGTTTTTTCTGTTTCATTTGCATTATCTGGTATTTGCTCTTGTTTATCAGTGTTATGGGAAGCGATCGCCTGCGGTTTTTCGACTTCGGGAGAGTTTTTTGCAACGCTGTTCGAGTTTTGCTCAGAGGAAGAAGGTGGCAAAAGCTGATCTATAGAAGGCTGCACTTTTGTAATGTCTTCTATAGTCACTTGATGCAGGTTTGGGGCAGTTGTATCAGCTGGTTCTGTTATGACAGCCTTGCTCTTAATCTTGTTGGGCTGTTTGCCATCCTTTGTTTTGCTAGGTTCAAAAATGTCAATGGTCCTAGTTCTCAGCTTATATTATTTGTGTACTTCATACATAGCATTATCATAACCTTGTTTAAAATCAAAAGACTCACCAGACTTAGTGTGAAACTGATTATAGTTATCGTCATCTTGGTCTTCTTGGCTCAGAAAAGTTTGTTGTTCACCCTTTAGATCCATTAGGTTCATATGAGTATCTTGTAAGGGTTCACTAGAAGTAGATCCTTCAACATAGTTATCTTGAAAAGGAGGTCTTATGTCATGGTCTGGGATAGACCTACCAGCATTTGTGTTCTGCATTTTCCTAAAATTTGGGTTCCTTATGGTATTGGACTGTTGTCCTTCCCATGATGATCTTCTCTCAACGCTTTGTACTCTTTCTCCCAGCCTTTGCAGGCCATTGATAATAGCATCAAGCTTTTGATCAAAGGCTGAGGGTTCTTCCTTAAAGGTGGTTCTTCTTTCCATTCTAGCTCTGTTCCTTTTGGCAATTAGGTTTCCCTCTACGCTAACAGTAACATTTTGCATGTCTGCAAGGGTCTGAGGAGCTCTTTCTTTTAACTGGTATGCCATGTTTGGGTCGAATCCATCAGGGAATTTATACAAGGCAAGGTCAGGTGGGGGTCTTAATTTCTATGGTATTGCATTATAGACATTATTGAATCTTGCATAGTACTCCAAAACAGTATCCGGGGACCTCTTTTAATTGTATCATATTCAGCTAGTATGTGCAAGGGGTCTTTCTTTTTCTCCCATATGTTGGTAAAGGATTGGTAGAGCTCATCTGGGGTGGTTATGGAGTTTGCAGCAAGTGATCTAAACCAAGTTCTTACATCACCAGTTCAACTTTGAAAAAAAATTCTCATTATCACGCTATCATCGTCTATCTCGTAGTTTTCAAAATAGTCTTGCATCTCTTTGGTATGCTGAAGGGTTGTGAAAGGACCGGTACTGTCAAAATAGGTAATTTTGGATTGATACTCCTGAGGTAAGGCCCCAGGGTTAGCAGGCAATTGCAGGGGTGCATATCTATTAGCCATATTTGCTGGGATAGGTGGAACAACTGGGACAATAGGGATAACAGGGGTAATTGGAACGACAGTAGCGGTAGTTGTAGTATGTGCAGTGAATGGAGGTATGGAAGGAGTGCTATGAGATGTGGATGATGAACTAGGGGAAGCAGGAGTTGAACGAAATAAAACCTTGACTGGGGTTGGAACACAGCTTGGGTGAGCTGTTTCAGGACTCAAATCAGCAAAAGCTTCCTGTCTTTCTTGCTTCCTGAGGATCTTAGGGATTAAGTTCGGATTTTCAAAAGCAGCTGGTGGGTCTGGATCTAGATTTGACCTTGTATATCGTGGATTCTTCTTGGGAGCCAGCTTCCGAACTGTTTTGGTGTTTTTCTGGGAATGCTTTTTATAATTAATAAGGGACTAATCAGATTTTGGAATAGTTGTGTATAGTTTAAAACTAGCATGAAGATTGACTAAAGCAACTTTTATCTACTCCTGTAAATGTAGAACAAGAACAGTTTCAAAGGCTTCCTCGCTGACATTCAGGCTTCATCTGTAGCTTTAAGGGATATACAACAATTAAAAAATCAACTTTTCCAGTGGATTTTTACAACCTTGTTCGTAAAAATAACTGAGGAGGGTCCCCAGTGGAGTCGCCATTATGTTATCACTCAGTTTTTCCTTAAGCTCCAGAAAGGATAAGACCGAGGTAACCACAAACCAACTTTGGACTGCAGGTTCTAGCCCACCTGCGGTCAAAGAGGGCTCTCTCTTTATGATTTAGCTTTTTTGATGATGATTTTAGGCTAGCTATTCGGTTCATGGGTTTTTGTTTGTGTTTTGGTGGGAAGGATGATGCTTCAAGTAGAGAGGCAAGGCATATTGTGGTATGTTTCAAACCATTGGGTGTGGAGTCATGGAGAATGGACTGTTGATGTGTTTTTAATGTTTCTGAAGAGTTGAATGAGGAATTCTTGTGCTGCAATATGATACAACAAGTGTTCCCTATCTCTGTTATTTCATTTCATACATGCTTAAGTCACATAACAAAGGATTGGTATAGAATTTGCTTTGCTGCACTCTATGCCCAGTTTCTGCGGCTTCTTAATGTTTTTCTTCTTGATCTAGACATAAATATGAATTCCGTTATGGCTCATGTTTGATCTATTTCACATATGAATGACTATCATCTAGGAATTCTTAGCTGCTCCCAGATAGAGTTTATTCATCTTCTTTCTGCTAACCTGTTTGAGAGATTCTTTGCTGCCTCTCATTCCTTAGCCCTTTTTCATCCTTTTAAGCTCAAAAGTTGTTTCATAAGCAGCTACCTTGCTCCTCATCTTTCTTGTGACCAAGAAAACACACCAACAGTCTTACTCCATGACTCCATGCCCAATGGTTTGAAACATACCACAATATGCCTTGCCTCTCTACTTGAAGCATCATCCTTCCCACCAAAACACAAACAAAAACCCATGAACCCAATAGCTAGCCTAAAATCATCATCAACAAAGCTAAATCAGAAAGAGAGAGCCCTCTCTGACTACAGGTGGGCTAGAACCTGCAGTCCAAAGTTGGTTTGTGGTTACCTTGGCCGTATCCTTTCTGGAGCTTAAGGACAACCTGAGTGATAACATAATGGTGACTCCACTAGGGAACATCCTCAGATAAGTTCATAAGTCAAGTTGGAAAGCTCCACTGGGGGAGAACCAGACCAAAAGTTTCTTTCTAGTTTCTGGAGAAGGTCATCTTTCCTTCAGAACCCCGTTTACAAAGTTTAGTTTTGATCTGTGATGGTGGACAAAGATCAAACACTCCAAAGTTGAATCATCCATCTAGCGACTCCACATCATCTTCACAATCAAGACTCCACTGGTGGTTTCTGTCAGAGCGACCTTCCTACCTGTGATTTGGAGCTTAGGAAAGTGGGTTTACTCACCAATATGGCTATAATGCCAAGGGATGGGAATATATACATAGGGGAGTTATATAGTGCTTTTTAGTAAGGGAAGGGGAAATGATGTAGGGAGTTAAATAGTATAGTTAGGAATTAATAGAACCCAGTACTCTTGTTAAATAAGGTAATAGATAATATATATATTAATAGCATATGCAATATCCAGATATTAGAATATTTCTTGTAAATCAATTATGTTAAATTGAATATTTCTTTATATATATATATATATATATATATATATATATATATATATCTAGATGAGTAGACAATCAAGGTATGTGGATACTTGACGGCCCTATTGTGTGGACTCCAGAGCTATTAAGGCACTTAGAAGCTTCATAAAATAATATCATGCGGGTTATTCATCACTGGATTGATTGATGAAAATGACTTTAACTCAAAGAGATTACAGAAAAACACACATAAAAACCAGACACAAAATATGGGCAGAAAAAGGCTTCAGCATCCTAGCTTCCTCCCGTATTCTCTCTCATTCTCATTCATTTAAAATAATTGAATATAGTGTTACAAATAAATAGATGAGAGATAGTGTTCTCAAGATAGTGCGTGCTATCTTAGAAACTTTTGGTTGAGATAATTTCTCCTTTGGTTGAGATAATTTCTCACCAGACACACACCAATATAGGAGTTACCTAAACTAACTCCTATCTTAGAGGAACAACCCAAGAGTTAGGCACAAATTCCTAACTTGGAATATTTAATTAATTTATTTATTTTTGGATTTATTATTGTTTTATGAGAGAGGCTAACATTGATCATATCATAGCAGTATTCATCACTAAGTTCACGATTGATATGGCCATCAGTTATAGCGGAGAAGAGTGCAGGCTCTTCAAGATACCACGAGGTAAGTATTTAAAATATTTGAAAACTTGGATTAAGATTGTGTTATGTGAAAAATGGGCTATGCAATTACCCTGATGTTTGGGACTACGCAAAGCAGAAAACCATTTAGAAGGAACAAAGAATCGGGATATGAATATAATTCCCTATTGGGAAACTCTTCAAGCAATAGTGAAGGGACTATTTTGAATACATCGTGAAGTGCATTGAAGTTGGTAAGTTATGGTATCACAAAGATACCTCATCCATCCATTCGACCTCTTCCTCCACCTCTGCTGCAGAAACCTACACCTTCACCTCCATCTCCAATCTCGCCTCAACCATTCAACATGGAAAACACAATGAAGATACCGATCTTTAAATTGGTAGGGAACAAAGACCCCAAGAAATTCTCGTTTGTTTCAAATTCTGTGTGGAAAGCGCAGTACATCACTGATGATAATATAAAGAAAGCGCAGCTGGTCACAACACTACAGGATAGGGTGCTGACTTGGTATATCAATTTCTGCAAAGATAGACTTGGCGCGATGTTGGGAGAGACTCAACAAGTGTTGAATAGTGAGTTTAAGAATCGTAAGTGTTAGATGTAATCTGTCACAATGTTTTTAAGGAAATACAACAAAGAGTAAATGAATCCTTCTGGGATTTCAATCAAAGGTTAAAATTCCTGATCTAGCAAGCTAATATGAACATCATGAATGATCAACACATATACTGGTACATTTCTTCATTGTTGCCTCACCTAAGATTACCATTATCACAGCAGAAGATAGGAACGAAATAAGAGGCTATGGAGATCACGATGAGGTTGGAATCCTCGCTAGTACAAGATACAAATGTTGGAGTACAAAATATTTAGTCATAGCTAGAAAGTTTGCACATGGAGTTGCAGAGCTTGAAAACAGGAAAGGAGTCTCAGCCAGAGGTGCGCGCTAAATTTTGGTGTGTAAAATTCAAGGAAAAGGGACATGATAAGGATCATTGCCCTGTTTATCATAATTACCTAATTGGAGGAGGCACTATCCCTCTGAAGCCTGAAAATATTGTGGGACCAAGCATGGGATTTCCGTTATGGTGCATTATTTACCAGATAGCTAGTTAGCACGCAATTGATAATTTTCATCTCTTGCAAATGTTTTTTCAGACACCGCAACAATTCTTTTGCACCTTCTATAAATTATTTGGACACGATGAGTGAAACTATTGAAGTTATGAATTGATGATGGAAATAACCCCTACTTATTGAATTCAGGTGGAAAAGCAGCCTCAGAATTACGACATGGGTGCCCCGCGTGAAGGGTTCCAAGGCCATGGAAGAGGAAGAGGAGGAGTGACTGACAGAGGTCGTAGAAAAGTTATTTGCTATAACTACGGTGAAGTAGGACATTTTGTGTGTGACTATTAGAACCCAATGCATCCATCTTGTCAATATTGCAGATAGTTTGATCATGTGATAGAAGACTGCCTAGTGCTGATTCCCAAGATGTTGGATAAAAAGACACAACAACCTATGCAGAACATTCATATGATGAGGATAGAGCCTCATAAAGTGGGCCATAGTATTAATATCGTAACACGCAGTGGTATAACTACAAGAGAAGATAAAAGTAAGAAGCCAGAGACCAAGGGACGAGTGAGCAAGGCTACTAAAAAGGAAGTCGGGTTTGACCTCAACAAAGCTAAAGAAACTTTTATGGAGGCCCAGAAGAATTTTGCTAAAGCTTCTACATCCAGGAGTCAAGAGAAATCAACTGGGAATAGTGAAGTGCAAGATGTGGAGCCTTCACTGTTAGCCACGTTTCTCAAAACTTGTATGAATCTATTGAGGGATTCCCTTAGAATAGCATGCTGCGAGGAAACTGGGTAAACATAAGAAGTGAACATGGCATGAGATGAGGCTGACCACATAGATTGGAGAATATGAAATGGATCAAGTCATCATGGATTTGTGTTCTGATGTTGACATACTACCTAAACAGACATGGGAAGGATGGGAAGACCTACACTATAATGGTATCCTATACAACTACACATTGGCGATCAACAAAAGATCATTACTATGGGGTTCTTGTATGGGGTAATAATGGACATTGAAGGAGCGAGTGCACTGGCTGACTTTGAGGTAATTGAAATAGTGGATGACAACAATCCTTACACTGTGATACTAGGAATTGATTGGTCCTTTGACATGGATGCGGTGATTAATCTGAAGAAGTGAACGATGACATTTTAGAAGAATGCACTCATGGTTATAGTGCCACTGGACCTTGGCGAAGGAGCACACTACACTAAATCGATACGTGACTATGTGGAAGACGACGATTTGGATCAAATATACGAGATAACTATGTGCAATGAATATTGGATCAATCCCACTCTAGATGGGCATGTCACATGGGATAGAGACAACTCTTGTACCTCACACGCAAATGAAGAGCTCAAACACTTGCAGAATCGGTTGCATGAAGTCTATATGCTACATTTCAATATCATGACTAAATCATTGTAGTGCGTATCTACGGAGGTAATAAATCTCCCAAATTATTATGGTTTGAATGATGTTACTCTCTTTTTGGATGAGTTTGAAATTGAGGTGCCTGAGGAACATTGATTCCAGGCACTTGAATTAGCATTGCACACTACGCCTGCCCATTGGTAGGGTATGCATAAGGAAAGCTTCACTGACTGAAGGGAATACAAGCGGATGATGGAGTTGAGGTTTGGATACATTAATACCCAGATGCCTAAGAAATATAGTGGAAAGGATGATCCGCGTGGGCACTTGCCGCAATGAAATAAGGCATGGGGAGAAGAGCCACAACTAGAATGGGTACATTTATTCTATCATACCCTTGATACTATCCCAATGCACTAGTATTTGGAAATAGAGCTACGCCATGGGATGACCGAATGGGACATCTTGAGAGAGAGTTTCTTATTAAATTTTATCTTTGAGGATGGATTTGATTGCAATGATGAAGCGCTCCAGGAAATTAAGGCCGCTATCTTTAGAACACCTGAAGAGCTGGTAGAATGGGTTCAACCAGATTGGAGTACACAGCTGTGCTATGTGCTGGAATGCTACAGTGTGACTGCAGAAGAAGAAGAAGATGATCCGCAAAAACTAAATATTCTAGAGACTGAAGGACAGTGTGAGGTTGAAGGACCTAAGGTAGACAACCCTGATATATCAGAACCTTGAAAGACTAGGAAAGTAAACATTGGATCCGTCACCCAACCTAAGTTCACAAATATAGGAGATTATTTGGACGAAGATATAGTTGAAAAAGTAGTGGAGCTTCTGCGTGAATATCAGGACTTGTTTCCTACCAATTTCTAGGACTTGAAGGGAATATTATGGGATCTACGAGTGATGAAGATCACTTTAAAGCTTGATATGGAGCCCGTGAAATAGAAAACTTGCCATCTGAATTGCATGTATAAGGAAATGGTATGCAAAGAGCTAGATAAAATGCTGGAAGCAGGAATTATTGAGCCAGTAGAAGAATCTGATTGGGTGAGCCCTATGGTAGCTCAAGAGAAGAAGCAGTAGGGTGAAATCAAAATATGCATCAACCTGAGGAAGCTCAATGATGCATGCGTTAATGACCTATTTCCAACACCATTTAAGGATGAATTTTTGGAGAACGTTGGAGGGAAGGAAGCTTATTCATTCACTGATGTGTTCTTAGGGTACCATCAGATTAAGATCACACTAGAGGATTGTAGCAAGATGAACTTCGTGATAGAATGGGGATGCTTCTAGTACATAGTGTTTCCATTAGGGCTGAAGAATGCGCCCACAATATTTTCAAGGGTTGGAATTAAAACATTCAAAGAATTCATTCATAAATTCTTAGAAGTTTATTTTGATGACTGGATTGTGTTTGGATTAGTCAAGTGCCACGTTGCAAGTCTACGCATTATGTTGGATACATGTCATAGACACCAGATTCCTCTAAATTTGAAGAAATGTATATTTTGTGTGCCTTATGGGATATTGTTTGGCCATGTGATCTATAATCATGGATTAATGGTAGATCCTACAAAGATAGAAGTAATTGTCAATTTAGAACCTCCAAAGAATGTCAGGCAGTTGTGTGCAATGTTGGGGGACATTGGTTACTATAGAAAGTTCATCAAAGGTTATGCATAGATAACCATGATGAGGAAGAAATTACTGAAGAAGGACGTGACCTTCTACTGGGATGAAGAGTGTCAGTGCAGTCTAGATGTGTTAAAGGAAAGATGGTGACTGCACCTATTTTGGTGTTTCCCAAGTGGAAGAAAGAATTTCATGTGCATGTGGATGCCTGTTTTATTGCATTGGGTGTGATATTGACTGAACTAGGTGAAGGTGAGATAGATCAGCCTCTAGCATTCGCAAGAAGGAAATTTTCAAAGGCCAGGATTGGTGATGGTCTATGCGCTATAGAAGTTTCAACATTATTTGTTGGGGGCACATCTCAAAATGTATATATATCACTCTACTCTCAACTACCTTGTCAAAAATCCTATGTTAGGGAGAGAGATCTATAGATGGCTATTTCGATTTCAAGAATATGATTTTGAAGTGATTGCAAAGCCTAGAGGGTTGAATGTGAGACCAGGTCATTTATCCCAGATTGAGACAAGTGAAGCACCAACTAGTTTGGAAGAAATGTTGTTGAATGCATAACTCTTTGTTGTATAGGTAGCATATGATCGCTCTGCTAATATAATTTAGTTTCTAACTATTGGAACAACCCGGTAAGGATATTCTACACAAGTGAAGAAGGAATTGGTGATCCACCCAGGTGAATTTTCTCTGATTGTAGGACACATGTATAAGATTGATATTGATGAAATTTTGTGCAGATACATTCCAGACTTTGAATGATCTAGTATCCTCATTGAAGCGCATAGAGGGGTGGTGAGAGGACACTATGTTGGTAGAGAGACCGTGCAAAATATTATGTGCACAGGATTATGATGGCCAACACTACATAAGGATTCTAAGGCATATTTCCAGGCATGTGATGCATGTCAAAGGATGGGAAAGTCATCACGGATGGATTAATTTCCCTTGAATGCTCAAATTTCATTACGAGTGTTTCAAAAATGGGCTGTTGACTTTATGGGTCCAATACAACCCCCAGGGAAAACGATTGGTGTGCTGTATATTATTAATGCAACTGAATACTTGACGAGGTAGGAAGGAGCACAACCGGTGAAGGACTGTAGTGCCGCAACAACTCAAAAGTTGCTATTTCAGTATGCCTTGACAAGGTTTGGGTGTCCTAAGATACTGATGAGTGACAAGGGTACAAGCTTTCTGAATGAAACTATTGTCGTAATGCTCAAATAATTTCAAGTTTCTCATGAAAAGAGTACATGCTATCATCTTTAGGAAAATGGTACGATTGAAGCATTCAATGAAATCTTGGAGAACACATTGACAAAGGTCTAAAATGCATAGAGAAATGATTGGGATGTGTGCATACTAGCAGTCCTATGGGCATATAGGATGACATGCAATAAATTAACAGGACAAACCCCGTTCAGGCTAGTCTACGAGATAGAGGATTTGATGCCCATGGAGTATATTGTGTCGAATTTGTGAATTTCAGAATTGAATGATATGGTGGACCGTGAGACTATGGAGGAGCACTTCACGTAGTTGTTGGAATTTAGAAGAAGATAGCTTCTTAGAAGAAGATAGATAGCTTTACTTGTGTTAAGATCATTAAAAAATGAAACAAGGTGTCACGAGCATGGTTCTTTTAATGTTTCAAGCTCGTTAAAAAATGAAACAAATCCCTTTCCAATTCGAATCTTTGATTAGATCTCATAAATTCCCAGTCAAGTCTTTCACTTGATCTCATAAATGAACCTTCATTCTATCCACCTATTAGTAACTAATAGTCTACTTAGGTGAATGAAATTAAGCTTGGGGGGCATGTACCTCAAATTGAGACATTATGTTGGGGGCATGCAAAGTTATCTCAAGCATAGTTTATCTTTGTTTCAAGCTTGTGTAAAAATGAAACAAAATCCAAGCATAGTTTTTTTCGTTTCAAGCTTGTGTAAAAATGAAACCAAATCCAAGCATAGTTTTTCCTCAGTTTTCATGCTTGTGAAAAAATCAAACCATATTCAAGTATACTCAAGCATAGTTTCCATGTTTCAAGATTGTGTAAAAATAAATCCGTTCCCACTTTACCTTGGCCAATCATATGCTTTCACTTGGTTATTTTACCCTTTCCTGAGGAACATCTACGATGTGTGGTCTTATTAGCTAGCCTCTTGACCTTTACATGTTTTGAGAAATTCCATCATGAACTAAACTAGTTGATCTCCATTTATACCAATCGTTCCTCTAGGAGGAGTCCTCTTTCAACTCTTTTCAAACTCCAAAAATATTAAAAGATTGTCGATCACTTGTCTTTTTGATCTCGTAAAAGTAAATGAAAAAAAACCTACACAGTATAAGTATAAGTCCAACATGGCTAAGAGATTCTCTCGAATATTTTTTTCTACCTTTTATATTCGAGAGATTACCTATGAAAGGGTAGCTCTAGAGTTTTCTTTTTTCCTCTTTTTCAAACTCTCTATACATGAAAAAGATGTTGAGTTACCCCTCCATCAGACTCATAAAAATTAAATGATATAGGACATGTCACCATGACAAGACCGAGCTACTCATTCCTAGGGCTTGTTAAATTTACTAGGATGGATTCATCCAAAGGATGAAATTATACGACAAGCATATGATATCCTCTTCAAGCTTGGGATTAAAAAAAAGTTGTATGTGATAGAAATAGCGGGGGGGAATGGAAGTAAATGGGTCTTGTATTTTTTATGAAAGTCAACATGTCACTCTTCAACATGATACTCATCTGCATTTCGTGTCGGGTTTGGGATATCTTCACTTAGTCACTTGCCTTCCTGGGTTTGGGAAATCCATTTTCCTCTCATTTGATCATTGCCTACTGTCATCATGACCATTGATCCCATTTTGAGTCAAATGCTACCAAATTTCGAAGTCATGTCACCGATATGTTCAAAAGGAGTTATGTCTAGAAATTCAAACCTCTTATACCCCATTTGACCTTCTCTGCTACAATCCTGAATCACTCTCACCAAAATTATGATTTCCTTCGTTTCGTGTCAATGATGCGGGAAACATTATGACCCTCCTTTGATAGATTGCTTCATATCGATTCCAACTCATTATCCAAGAAGATTATTTAGAAACTCCCTTTTAGTACCTTGGAGCTTGCATGCCTCCATGGGAGGTTCTTCACATTCGATGACAGGTTCAAATCATTGGAATTCGATTGGATGATTCTATGAGTGTTCGACTTGAGATTCATATTCTCACTTATGGATTGTGATGTTGTACCTTGAGAACCATTGTCACTATTGGTGGTTTCTCTCGTACCTGTCAACCATTTACATCATTCATCGCTAATTAGGTGGTTTATACCGTGTTCGACTTGAACACATATATTTTCTTGGTTAGATTAGTACTTTGGTTGGATCGGGATAGAGATGAAGACCCTAGATTTCATCTAATAAATCCAGGTTGTGTGGAGATATTTCGTATTCATAATTGTATGCATGATCCTTTCTGGCTGCATCCATGTATTTGATCCATACATAAGATCCTTTCTGGTCGGATGGTTCTGTCCATGTCGTGGATTCATACGTATGATCCTTTTTATTTGGATGGATGTGTCCATGCCATCGATCCATAGACATGATCCTTTCTAGTTGGATGGCTATGCCCATGCCATGGATTCGCATATTGTTAAAGGCCTACTCAGAGATGTCATATATGTTGTATAATGTTTGATTTGCAGGTCTCTTGATGGTAGTTCTCCAAAGTCCTTTCCTTGATTTGTAAAGCAGTTCTGGGATCACTTCATGTTATAACTTCATGCTTTAGGGGGCATTTTCTAAATAGTAATTTGTCGCACTCCCTCTATCATACCTTGAGCTATCGAACTTTCCTCAAAATGTCGCAAAGTGACAAAAGTTGTTAATTAATTCACCATGAAAATCATTGATCAAAGGATCCTTGAATAAAAGAATAAGAAATTCCTTGAGGTAATTCTAGAAGAGCTTGTGAAAAAACCCTATTTTCAAGGCCAACACTACTTTTACTAGGAAAACCTGTGTTGGTACCCTTTGGTCTAACTAGTGACTAGAGATGACAACATGACTTTGGATAGGAAAATCTACGTTGATCCTCTTCAAGCAATTTCTCCAAAAATGGAATGGAAGCTTCTCTTACTAGAAGCCTCAAGAATGGAGAGATAGTTATTGTTGAGTAAGGATATGGTTAAGTTCTCCCATTTTGAGTCATTTATCCTAACTTTAGGGATATTCCCCTTAAGATGTGCACTTTCTTCCCCCTTTTTTGGATCCCTAACTCACTCTCCTTCCCTGTAAATGCATTCCTTTACGCCCTCAAATGGTTGGTAGATTAGATTGTTCATGCTACTGTAGATTGTGCCTAATTTCTACAAATTTGTGAAGGATAAAGGAGAGATTTATAAGTCTTGGCTTGGAGCTAGAAACCCATTCCAAAGGAGGCTTCCAACATCAAGGTAGTGATTGTATTCTTCCCTCTTGTGTTTATTTTTAATGCAATGCATGTTCACCTTCCATAAGTGTATAAATGACAAATTTCATAGTATGATTCTCCTTGATATGTCATATGGTTTAAATTAGAATGCATTATGCTATGTTTTCCTTTGTAATCATCATTTGATCTCTCTTGGAGGTATTCGTTTGGAAAGGAATAGCGAGGATTGGACTTGGAAGTAAGGAGATCAAAATCATCATCGGAAAACAACCATGTAGGAGTGATGTGGGCCATCCTTCCTCTCTCATGTCATTATGATTTAAGCTAAAATAGTTTTCTATGTATTTTCTTCAATTGTTACTAGATCCACAAATTGGACTAGAGGGATCACTTCTATCTATAGAAGGGATTGTCTGGTTAACAAGATCCAGTGGTATAAAAGCGATCTGATTGTTTTTCCAAGGATTGTGAATTGAGTGTGCAAGAAATAGGAAAATGAAGGATCAAAAAAATATCTACAAGGCATTTTATAGGATGGAAATCATGGTAGATATAATGTATGAAGATTATGAGGAGAAAATGGAAAAAGAAGAAAGGGAGAAAGAGAGAGCAAAGGATGATGTTGCATCTCCATATTTGGGTGAACTTTATGCTTCTTCATCTTCTTCTCATCATTGAAATGAAGATATCAACAAAAACCTTCAAGCATAGAATGTTGAATCGAGGAGGCTTCTACAAGAAGCAAAAGGTGAGAAGCAAATATTGTAGCTTCAATTACAAGTCACGGAAGATGCCTTGGAAAATTTGAAGTGAAAAAAAGGATTAGCAAAGCCATCATTCCCTGTTTCATAGTCAATAGCTGAGGTAAACAATGTTGGTAATTCTTCAGTTTCATTTTCAAATGATGTTATTTCTGTCAGAAGCAATGTGATACCCATTTTATGAACTGACATGAGAATCCTTACGAAGATGCAGTACATAGGAGGATGACTTGGTGTTAATGGTCCAGGAGTGACTTAGCCATTGGAGGTTGTACAAATACATCGATTTGAAGGATTATGATACATTGAATAGGAGTTTTTGAAGGTGGCACAAACAAGGGGTTATTTATGCAAAGAATCCAAGCCATTACTGAAACCATTGAGGAAAGAGGATGTGGAAAACACATCACAATATTCTCGTGACCATGAGCATTGAAAAGGAAGAGCTACAATAGTATCTTCTCACCATATTCACACTAGATACAACCAAGAAAGGTATAAAAGGATTTTATATTCTTGTGTTCCTTTTGATTACAATAATATTGTTAATAATGAAAAGAACTGGTGGCATATAAAACCACATAGTGTTTGTGGCTTGTATAACCATGTTGTTGCCAAGTGTTAGAAAACAATGGTAGCAAGGAAGAGGACAAGACATGAAAAAACTTCTTCATATTAGGGAAGGAAGAAGGTTAAGAAGGTATAGAGGAAGACTATTTTTGTGGTTATTGTAACAAGAATTGTAATGAGAGAGCCACATGTTGGGAGCTCCACCTAAAGCAGTGACTGAAGGACTAGTAAAAACCCGAAAAAGAACCTATCAGTGAAGAAAATCAACGAGAAAACCAGCTACAGGAACAAAGTCCATCACTCTGGCTACATAAGAGATGGGTACAATTTTTAAGTAGTTGAGCATGGAAAAATTTTGTAAAACACATGTTGCGAAATGATTGTAAAAGCTACAAAGTGATTTCCATCACTTATGAAAGCAACATGCCAATATTTGTTTCCTTTCTGTTGATAGTGTTATCACTTAGGTTGTTCCCTTTGACTCCCAAGGGAATACGGCCGAGGTAACCACTAACCAATATTTTAGCCACAGGTCCTAGCCTACCTGCAACCAGAGAGGGCTATCTCTTGATGATTTAACTTTGTTTTGGTGTAATTTTAGGTTAGTTATGATGCACAGGGTTTTGTTTTGAGTTTGGTTGGATGATAATTTCAAATAGATCGGATATGCAGCTCCCAGAATAGCTTAAACTATTGGGCAATGGAGTCAATGACTGTGTACTGTTGAAAGTGCTTGTTGGGAAAGAGGTAGTACTACAGGGCCAGATAGGTATCCATGAAACAAATCTTCAAATCTAGGAATCGATGGCATGGACTCAGGGAATGAAAGGCAGTTAAGGGTCTTTCACTATGCTGATAGAGGGAAAGGTGAAAATATTATCTAGGAGCAATTAAGAATTCCTAAACATCATTCATAATGAGAGAATTAGTGTGAATATGAGCAATTAAGAATTCATATTCATGACCAATTCTGCAAAAAACATCATTAGAAACAGAGATTGAGCAAAGGGTGTATTTAAACAAGTCCTGAGCTATTCTTTTTCTCTGCTGCTGAGATCATGAAACATACATGTGAATTTAGCAAACATAGAAAAGACAAAACATGGTTTAGAAAAACTTATTGTTTCATTAAACAACACAGGAATCCTGTAGCAGAACGCAGCTCATCACATTCACATCCAGACAGTGCAGAAATCATAAACTCCATCAGCTCTTTGTATTAGAAAATCTATAAGTTACAATGCAGCGCTTAGAGCGCAAATCATCAACCAACCCCAAATATGTTCTATGGGGAGGTATATATACAAAGATATGATACAAAATATCTAGATGATGAGTCTTCATGTAATAAATTACATCACCAACTCTTCTAACGAAGTAAATGAAGAATTAAATACTGTAGTTAATATTGGCTTGCTAGCTGTCTATTATGTCAGAGAATTTTTGACTTTCTGGGCTGAATGAGTCGGCTGCCTGCCGCACATTTATTCTGCGTGTGCTTTTCTAGTGCTGTTATGCTGCTTTTTGTTGTCTTGGTATTCATGGTTTTCATCTTTGGTGCTGGGCTACTTTACTTTTGATGAGCTGTAATTGAAATTCCAATTCTTCTTTATGCTGCTTTGCTGGACTGTGCCATCTGTATATGCTAAGTTGTAGTTTACAAAAAAAAGAATTAATATCCAAAATCACTTGAGCAACGTCTCCAACATTCCTCTCCACCAATCTTCTGTAGGTAGCTGATGTCTTTGTATCTTTATCAGTGTTTCATCAGCTTCTGTGTATCTGTAAAAGTTTGGTTGTTCTTCAAAGAGGTGATTTATCTCATGTGCAATATAGAATAGATTTTCTAATTTATCAAAGACAGTCTATCCAGTAGGAGGCCCTGTATCTTCTGAAGTGCTTGAGGAAGCTGTGATTTGGTTGGCAGCAAAATTGTTCACTCTGTTGGCATAAAGCTCATGTGTCAGCAGTTTTCCAGCACTGGTTACTAGGCTAGGTAGCCCTCTGCTCTATAATGCTGTGATCTTTATTATGAAGTCATTCACCTCTTCTTGCATCTCTTGGCATTTTCTCTCCAATGTCTGCACAAAATTCCTAAGGGTTAGCACCCTCTTTATTAGCAAAATACTTTCAGTCCTGTTCCTGATTCCCAATTCGGCCGATTGCCCTTTGGTACGAGTATTCAAAATTTGGATCATTCTATTAGCTTGCTTAGGCATATTTCCTAGAGATGCTCCAGCCTTTTGGTTTTCAAACTGAGCCAAGCTTATTAAATCCATTTTCTCATGAATAGTCTCAATGGATTGCCATTGGTCTATAATGGATTGGCCAATCTTGGCCCACAATATTTTCTTGATGTCTACTAGGGTCCTACAAAAAGTGAGCTCTTTTTCCAGCTCTTTTATTCTTCTTTCTAAGGCCTTGGCTTCCCTTGTACTCTCAGCCACTTCTTGTTTTGATTTATCATATTTTACCTCAATCTTAGCTAGTTTTTCCTTGGTTTCTTTCAATTTTTCCATTTGCAATTCCAAGGCTTCTATTTCCTTCATCATGTTGTCCATTTTCAAGCTGGTGCCTTGCTCTGTAGGTGCTGAGGTAGTTTCTAAAATTTGTGCTGAGCTTCAGGCACCTGCTTCTGATGTTGTATTGGTGGGAGGGACTATTGTGGTGGCCGAGGGGGAGCAGCTGTAAGAATCTGAGCTGTTTGAATTGGCTGAGAGGCCAACTCTCCCTGTCTCCCCTGTAATGATGCCTCCAAGGCACTTTCTGTCTCTACCAACCTTTTATGTAAGGTTGTAAGCAAAGCTACAACGTCCTGCTCTTCTTTTTGTTGGGCCACCTCTGTAGCTTGAGGATGCAATGTGGGTGACAACTTGATTTGTCTTCTTAGGGCAGCTATGTCTTCATCCTTCTTTTTTATCAAGGCCTGCACACCCTTGGGATCAGTGGGGTCATGTCCCAACTCTATGATGATCTCCTCCAAGGACTTGATCCTATTGTCCTTGGCTTGTGATGAGGCTTTCTCCAACTCTAGTTGGGCAGCAGTATTGTGTAAGGAGTTTTGCAATCTGTGGGCTAACAATGTCTTATCTGCTAGAGTAGAATATACCATCTCCCCAGTCTGCTTGTGCAATTCAATCTGGTCCATCGGATGGATATCCTTGGCGAACACTTCCAGATTGGTTCTAATGTAATCAGCAACTGATTGGGGTTGTTGAGTTGTGGGTCTGAAGTGACCGAGGGTCAATCTTCCTTCCTGGATGTCATAGGCTGCCATTAGCCTTTGCTGATTGGTAGGGGCCATCCTTATTAGCTGGTTGTACAGTTGTAGTCTCACTGGCTCATTCCTGGCTTTGATATCAGTAAATGCTTTTTTAATATCAGAGGGTTGTCTGCCCTGTTGCCTTGTGGATGTTACTTCCACTCCCTGCTGTCTCTCTTGCTCCTACTGAAAGGAGCTGGCCGATGTCTCCATGCTTGGGGGAATTTGCTGTTTTGTGGGCCCCTCTGGCATCTCTTCCTCCGAAAAAGGATTTAACCTTTGTCTCTTCTCTCCTTGCTGATCTGTAGATGTCCCTGGAGGGGTCTCTTCCTGCCTATCTCTCTTCTTCGCCCTTTCCTCATTTAGAGGTGTTTGTAGCACAGGAATTTCAGTCACTTTTGCTTGAGTCACAGGGTCTTGCCCTTGACTCTGTCCATCTATAGAAACCGGCTGATCTGCCATTGTTTCTTGCTGTCCCAAATTGTGCACTTGTTCTTCTGAATGTTGCACCTCTTTTCCTTTATCTGTTGTTGCAGGTGATGCACTTACTTGGGCAGGTTGCTGGTGGGCCGTGGCAGAAGAGGTGCCTTCTCCAAGGTGCTGAGCAGCTGTAAAAAAGACTTATCCAAAAGATTCCAATTCAACAGATTTCTCCAAATTCTTGATTTCTTTTTCTGTTATTTCTTCTTCAGTGAGCTCTTCCATTAGGGTGCCTTCTACCCATTCTTGTTGATTATCATATTGTTCAAGTTGAGGAATATTGTAATGTACATATCCTGCAAGCCTATATTTGATTCTTCTAAGGCTTATAAAGTGATTGGGATCATAAGGTGACCAAGTGAAACTTAGTTTGAGCTTAAGTTTCTCTCCCAAAATTTGATCAGCATCCTTCCATGCTTCTTCCCTTTTATTGAAAATAAAGGGACCCAATTGATGTCTGATTTTCAGCTGTGCCTTTTTGTTCTTGCCAAAGAAATGAATCATATCTGCATTACCAAACTGCCGAAAGTATTCTAAGGCAAAGAGTCTCATGGGGACATATTTTGGCAGTTTGTAGGGGGCTAATTCACAACCATAGACCCTGATTATTGTTTGGTTTTGGTAGAAATACCAGTCACCAGTGCTGTAGATTTTGGAACACTGTAGAATCTTCTGCATCCCATCAGTGAGTCTGTGGGGAGGATCTGTTGATAGTAAGTAGGTAGCTGGATAGATAAACAGCTCAATGAACTCACAGTATGTGTATGGGGAGTAACTAATATGATGGAATACTATTGACCAAAATATGATTGACCTCCTCTCCCCCCTAGCATCCAATTTTTTGAGGATCACTGGGAAACTTTCAGACTTATAATACAACACTAAATGATAGATGTATGAGGTGTATTTGAATACCCTTTCCCTTTCTAGGCTCATGAATTGCTCATGAATCTTATCAGCAATGAAGGTAGCATAATCATACTGGAGAGCAGGGGGCTGTCCTGTAGTGAAGATAGACAACAAGGCAAAGACAGTGGTGTCCACAATCTCACTTATTCTGAATCCTAGGATGTAGGAGATCATATCTATAAGCATTTTTCCCTCCTTGGTAAATGCAACATGGAGATAAGGGATTGTAAATCTGGAGTAACAGTCTGTGGGCATAAACAACTTAGCAATTCGATCAATCTCTGTAGGGGCAATTTTGATGCTTGATCTAGCAGATTCTTCATGGAAAGGGGAACCAATGGTTGAGCTAGTTTGAATTGCAACATCTCATTGATAGACTGAGGAGTAATGTAGAAGAGGACTTTACCAACAGGGCTCATCACTGCCCTCTGAGAAGAATCATAATTGGAACAACATTGATGGATGAGGTCAAGAAAAACATTTACTGAGGGCAAGTAGTACATGGGCATGTTGGACTCCCATATTCTTAATGGATCATTTTTGTTTTTGAATTTATTCCTTATCTCACAAAAGGCTTGAAGATGAGGCTTCACTCCTTCCATACCATCAATTTGATAATCTCTATCTACCAGTGGAAGCCATTCTAGCTGTCTATGGGGTGCATTTAGTGGTGCAATATTAACGGCAATTGGGGCCTCCATGTTTTGACTATGATCACAGTTGAATTAGGCCTGTATTTCAGCAAGGGACAGAGTTCTGATGAAGGCTTTCTAAGAAAGGAACTCACAGTTCAAGTTTTGTGCAGATATGCTATTGAGGAGTAAAACTCAAGGGGAATGAAGAGTAAGGAGGGCTCTGCAATAAGTACACTGGAAAGGGGGAAAATAAAGGGCTTTAACAACCTATTCCTAGTGATTCCGCGGGTAGATTGGAGCTGTAATTCGAGCTGGCGATGGCAATTTTATCAGGGGGTAGAGATGCTGGGTTTTGGCTGCAAATGAAGTTATGTGGGGTAGAGAGGAAAATGTTGCAGGTGCCAATGTGTTTCAAGTGGATTTTTAGGTGTATTTGGCTAATTTTGCAGAGAAATCATGAAAAACAGGGTTACTGGTGCTTTTCGGGTAAATACCTGTTTACTTTGAAAAATGCTGTGGTGAATGGCTGTGGGTGGAAGCCAAACAGGTCGGGTTGCAGGTCGAGTCGGTCTTGGCAACTATCGGGCACGTCGAATGCGCAATGGACGTTAGTGGCATGCAAAAGTTTACAATGTTTGTTTGCATAAAAAAAAATGAAAACGACGTTTTTCGTGTTTTTTAACACAAATTTGGGCTTTTGCGGCAATTTGGCGCTTTTTTGCTATGACATCAGCATGACATCATCGGCTGGTCCTAGGTACAGCAGGATGACATGGCAGCTAATTGGGTTGATGACGTGGCACAGGACACGATGGCAGGGTAGGGACGGAGGCAGATGCGGTGGCGGTGACACATAGCAGTGGCGGGTTGACGCGGAGGTGACGTGAGCAGTGATGTAGCGCTGTCGTCAGGGGTGGAGAGACAGAAGGCGGTTTGTGGTTTTATCGGACCGCCTTCTATACGAGGGCGGTAAGTGTCAGAGGGGCTTCGATACAATCACGTGGAGACACGCGTCTTTTGTACGGCGGAGAAACCGCTAGGCTATCAGAAGCTAACCGTCGAACGTCGGGGCGGCTCCGAAATCGGTGAGAGCCATCGGATGGGGAGGGCCCGATCCGACGATGGACAGAACTGTGAGCTGCGGGTACGATAATGTACGGGGCCCGCTGAATATTATATCATTTGTTTATATGGCGGGGGTTCAAACCTTTGGGTTTGTGGGTTATGCGGGTTTTATATGGTTTGTGCGCCGGGGGTAGAGTTTAATTGTTTAATCAAATATTTAAACAAAACCCGAAAATGCGAGCGCGCAGGGTAAAACATTAAGGTTTATGGGTGAGAAAGGGGAAGGGAATGGTTATTAATTTAACCAAATGCTAAATCAATTCCAGGTTTGAACGCGGAAAGGCTAATGCCAAGCCCCAAATGAACTTAGCATTTCCCCAAACTTATGTTATAGGGCTATAGTGCCAAGGGGTGGGAATATGTATTATTTTTGGGTTTTTATATAATTTTTTGTATAATAGGGGATAAGGAAATGATCTAGGGAGCTAGATAATAGAGTTAGGAGTTAATATGACCTTGTGAAGTGAAAGTGTAGGGGTATGAAGCTAAGTTTATGAAATGGAACTTAGGCATAGTACTGAATGGAATATGGAGAAATGATCTTTACACAAGAAATGTGGCTTCTTTTCATTGAAGAAAGTCAAAGCTTGACTTAGTATTTTACAAAAATGAAGTGATAACAAGACTGGTTGGGCAGATCCCAAGGTCCTTCAGGGGATATTAGTAAGAAACTTTGGGGGGGGGGGTGAAAGGGAGTTAGACATGCTTCCATAATTCTGTCACCAAACAACTGCTTTGATATTCCTTTCATTTGTGAGATAAGCTCTGATTGATAATGTACCAGGTGATCCAAACCTTTCCTTTGCAACCTCCAACTACTTACCCAGCCTAATACAACTAACATTTTTTCTTCCTTTTGCATGGGTGCACTTAGACTTGCAGACCCTGATTATTCTCTTTTCTTTTGACTGCCCTCCTACCAAAAACAACCCTTATCTCTTCCAAGGGCCCCGATTAAGCAGTTGGTCTCCTTAATTTCTCTACCTAGCTACTGATCTTCCAAGCTTGAACTGTTTGGACAGATATTCATTCTCTAGTCTAGAACAAGAAATTTAAAACATGGCATGGTCTAGATTGAATTGTTGGGCCATCCATCAAGCTAGCATTGGCATTTGGACTAGCCGCTTTCCTGGTCTTTCTTTGGGGTTCATTTTTATCATTTTTTCTGACCAATTTACTCTTTTTTCCCTTTGATAATACTTTTAGGGCATACCCTCTTCACATTGTTTTAACTTTCCACTAATTCCTTTTTACAAAATATGGAACCTTTGCATCATGAAAAGATGAAAATATTTGGCACTTCCACTGTCAATCATGAAAAATGAAACCTATTGGTATAGGAACCTAACAGATAGCTTTGGTATGGTTTTTGATATGATTCTGATGTAAACTTGTCCAATGAGTGTATTATAAACCCTTGGATAGTATGGGGTTTGGTTGGGTAACGTTTGGTCTTGTAAAAGAACATGTAATTTGCAACTTGTACTATAGGTTTGCATAAAATACAGGTGTTGGTTCATGAATTATGGCTCTAACGAACAAAGGTGAAGGAGAAGGAGGTGTGGCATGTTGGGGGACTTGTTGTGTAGATGAGAGATTACAATAGATTGCCTATTGTGTTTATGCTTTTGGAGTACCAAAAGATTCTCATTGGGAAGGAATGATCTAGGTGGTGCCAAGAAACCTAAAATATCATAGTGTTCAAAAATTTACGAAACAAAGACCAAGTTGTACATCTCACCAAGAGTTTTCCAACAACATAAACGACACCTCAATCTGAGTATGTATGCGAAAGTTATTATAGTTTGATGTTTATACCAAACAAAACAAAAAGGGTCAATTTCAAAGTCAACCTTCTACCACATGGAAGGATGTACATATGACACATGATAGCGAAGTCAGAAGGTGTAGTGGGATCCACCAAACTAATTTGGTAGCACAGTTAGCAAGCTAGGTGTACCCACAAGTAGGTGACATGGCAGCACCACAAGTTGACACATGGCAAGTAGGTGGCATATGATGTGAACCAATTTGACCCTACCATATGGCCCAATCACACGATGCTATGTGACACGTCAAATTAGGCCCAAGCAGCCTTGGCATGGTGCAACATCCATTTTTGTCTTATTCTCATGATTTTGGTAGTTGTTACAATATGGAGATACAATTTCCATATATTATATGGTTTCAAAAATATATTAAAACAGAAATTGGGCTTTAAAACCATATTAAAGAAACATTAGGAGTTCACAGGTTTTGAACCCGAAACCTCCACAGGAAAAAGTAACTTAATATGACTATGCCAACCATAGACTTTATCTTAATCGCCTTCACACTTTGTTATAAAATTCCATTCAAATACTTCAAAGGGAACCATGGAGAATACATGAGAAATGAGGGTGGAAGTAGGCCAATGAAGTTATGAATCTCAAGAATATCCTAGTAATATTGTGAGAGCATATGTTAGAGGATATTATAAAGAATATTCTCTAAGGAATCTTTGAGGAAACTTTAAGATTCCCCGGGGGATGATTTTTTATGGTCTCAGAATTATGCCAAGATTATACTCATTTGAAGCGTTTTTCACGAGGAGTCTTATGGCACAGTCCATTTATGATTTGAGTAGCATATTTTCCATCCATGTCCATAAGAGAATCTTGTGAGGAATCTACAAGATTCCCAGGGAGCCCATATTTTACCGAGGTAGAAATGGTTCATGTTTATACTCATATTTCACAGTTTTTCACAAGGAATACAATGGCCCATGTTGTTTCTCCATCTTAGTAGCTTATTTTCGGGCCCTATCTAGACTTGGAGGTATAAGGTGTATTTTTCCATGTGTTCATTTGATTTTTTATAAGATTATAGTTTGAATTTGAGATCCATGTACGCCACATTGTGAGAGTATCATTGTATGTCATTTTATGTGAGTTTTTTCCTTGTCATTTTGAAGGATAACATCTTGTGAGTGAGATTTATTTGGAGGATAACTTCTCATGGAGAGACATGACACTCTAGATAAAGGGGTTCATCCTTTTATTGACAAAGATTACATCATGTACTCATCATCTTCTTGTAGCAACTAAGGAAGTGACCTCCCCACTCTTGACACTTGGCCCAGAGACATAGCCTACAATTGGTGAAATCCATTATCATATCACATTTTTGTATGTGCTTCATGATTATTTATTCTTATTTCATGTTGATGGGTTTTCTAATTTTTTTTAGAATATTCATTCCTCATGATTTCACAAGAAAATGTAAGTGTTAGTAAAAGGTCCTATATGATGGGGATTTTTGTTTGAAAACATTCACAAAAATTTCTTGGATCATGAAGTGAGCTACATTTCTTAACCTATCAACCACAACCATGACGAAGTCATGTTTTTTCAATGTCCTAGGAAATCTTATAATGAAGTCTATGGAAATGACTTCCCATTTCCATTCTAGAACTAGAATAGATTGCAATAAACAAGTTGGATGCTTGCATTCAACTTTCACCTTTCAAATTTTTCCACCTATTTATTCAAATTTATCCAGTTGTAGAACTTCTTAATAGCTATCAAATGCTTCTGGTATACTAGGTGTTCTAAATATGTCTTGATTAAATCCATCCGCATCATCTATTGTGAGGTGATACTACTCATCCGTATCAATTTCACTGTACTGCTATAATATCTACTTCAATTCTTGGTACTTACCATCATGTTTCCTTGCCTGTAAGATCCACTCCTTCAATTATGTTCCATAAGGTATCACGATTGAAATATGATTCACATGCACTCTCCTACTGACAGAATCCACAACCCAGTTCTCCTTGCATTTAATGGACCTAATATCAAAATAAAACTCATTGAGAGTATCCATCCATATTTATTTCCTTGAACTCAGATTGAGTTGGCAAAACAAGTACCTCATTCCACTATGATCACTCATCAAGATGAACCTCCTACCAAGGAGATAATGTCTCCACATCTTCAATTCATGAATTATAGTTTCCAAATTAAGATCACGAATCACATAATTCTTCTTATGCTCATTTAAATTACGTGATTCATATCAAACCACATGCCCTTCCTGCATTAGGAATCCATCAAGTCCTTCCTTGAAGGCATCTAGACAAACCAAAAACTCCTTATCAATATTTACAATATTTAAAACGGGAGAATTCATAACCAACTGCTTCGACTAATCCAAACGATTTTCACACTAAGTAGTTGATTCAAACTTCTTCCATTTCCTATGCAAATATGTGATAGGATTGGCAATCTTGGCTAATTTCCCCATGAGCCTCCTATAATAACCTGCTAGTCCCATGAATGATCTGATCTCATCCAAATTCCTTGGATATGGCCACTCAATGATAGCCTTACTATTTTCCAAATCCACCGCTATCCGCTCCATGGGAACAAGATGTCCCAAGAAAAGAATCTGAGTCTAAAAGAAGCTAGGATTGTTGAGATTGGCATACAATTGACGCTATATCAAAAATCTAAACATTGTTGTACGTGCTATGAGTGATCCTCCTCATATTTTGAATATACCAATATATCATAAATAAATACTATCACGAACTTATCTAGATAAGGGTGCAACACATTGGTCATCAAACACATGAAGATGGTTGGTGCACTGGTAGACCAAAAGGAATCACCATCAACTCATAGTGCCTATACCTTCTATGGAATTAAGGCTTATAGATGTCTTCTTATTTGATGTTCACATGATGATATCTTGATCTCATATCAATCTTTGGAAATATGGTCACTCCCTTCAGTTGATAATAAAAATCACTAATCAATGACAATCGATACTTGTTCTTGATAGTCAACTTGTTTAGCTACCTATAATAAATGCACAATATGAGAGTACCATCCTTCTTCCTTACAAACAACATTGGTGCACCCCATGGAGACACACTTGGCCTTATGTATCCCTTACCAAGCATCTCTTTAAGCTACAACTTCAATTCTACCAACTAGCTAGTGCTCATCCTGTATGGTGCCTTAGATGTTTTTGTTGCTCCTGGTATCAACTCAATAGAGAAATCCACCTCTTTGTGAGGAGGAATCTCTAGGATTTCTACGGGAAACACATATTGAAACTATTGCAAGACATGATACTTCTTTAGGACCTAATCATCCCCATCTTCCCTCCCTTTCTCAGTAGAAACATGTACTGCAAACATTAAACATCTCTTCCTGTGGCTACACCTTTCTTGAATAGGTGTAACCATTCTTACTGATGTAGGCTTCTTATTTCCCTACAAGATTCTATTTTATCCCTCATCATCAAGGCACTGAATTTCGTTATCATATGAATCCAACTTTGTCTTGTGAATGAACAACCATTCAAAGCTCAAATGAATGTTGTTGGATGTGGAGCCTAATTACCTTCCTGATTCAAAGGTCTTGTTTCAGCTACATTTGGACTCCAATCCCCAACGGGGGTGGTGGGGGGACTTTCCCCTCCACTATTTATTCTTGTGGGGTCGAGTGGGGCACATATGCATGTTTGGATCTGCCCCCCCATGGTAGGTGTTCGGGGAAAGCGTCCCGAGAGTTAAAAATAGATGAAAAAATACTTTGTAAAATATTGTAATTTCGTGGTCAATCTAGGTCGTTTATTAGGTGAATGATCTGATGGTATAAGTTATGTTTAATTTAGGGGGTTTTGTGCTAGAAGGAAACCCCTCAGTTTATATAACAGAATTTTATTATGGATGTGCATTATTATTCTAAGCGAGAAAGGGAGAGGAGACTGTGTGAGAGTGAAGAGGAAATTACAATGGATATGTTATAGGTTGTATCTCACCATTTTGCTAGATAATATAAAAGGGAGTATTGGATGTTTCTTTGTGGACGTAGCCCAAATTGGGTGAATTGTGTATATATGCGTCTTGCATGTTTATGCATTTTTGTATTTTTGTTATTATAATATTTTGTGTATTTCATTGCTTCGTAAATTAATTTCTAACACATGCTATATGAACCCAAAGGAGGAAAATTTATATGTGTTGATATAAGCATGCCATTAAGATGAAACCCACAAGACCTCACCTAGTGATAAACTCTTCCCTTAGTCCCTGTAGCTAACTACAACAACCAAGATTCTCCATGAACTGCCTTATTTAACTGACACTGCTCCACCAGGTCAGGACTGATATAGTTATAATTCTATTTAGGATGAACCAAAATAGAAATAAATTGATCATAAAGCTTACATTCCATCTCGATAATGGATGCCCGATGATATTCCTACCAATTATCTACTATCTCACAGATTCAAGGCATCTGTTAAACACATCCCAAATTTTCTGCACCTTCTGAGCACTCTCAATCGAAGGTGTTACACCTTGATATGATGGATCATCTCTCCTATGACGGTCTCCACTACAAGTCCAACACCTCAAAGATTTTCTTTCATCACCTTTATTCTACTACTCCTCAGGTTGAGTCCCATGTCCTATCTCAGTTTAATTGAACTTCTAATGAGGTGCCACAATTTCCTTATTAATTACATCCTAAGATTTTCCTCACTTCTTGAGCCATTTTCCTTTAGTCTACTCATTACTCGTCGAGTCACACTTGAACTCAGGCTTTCACTTTGACTACTTATAAAAATGCTTCAACTTTATGATGGCTTCCTCCAATGACTGAGGCATATCAAAGTCAATTTAGTCATTGAATGATAATTGAAATACACTAATGAACCTTTATTTTTATTTTTTTCTAATACTTGATATAGGGTACATATCTCAACAACTATAGAAATTTGGTTTTCTACTCTTCATCTCTCATGGAAACCATCTTGAGTTCATAGAAGTTATTGGCCTTTCATCTATAATACTTATTAGACAAGTACTTCTTCCTGAAGAGTCTTTCAAACTCATCCCAAATCCTATGACATGCTTCACATCTTCACACTAGATATATGCTTTACCCTTGAGACTAAAGGTAGCTATATTGGCTTTCATGTTCTCTCAATAATCATGCAACATGAATAATTTATTCATTCAAAGCATCCATCTTTCTGCATCTTTTTATTTTTTCATTTCTCCATCAAAAGTACGAGGCTTGGATTTCTTGAAATCTTCTAAAAATACCTCGTTTCACTCGTGCTATAAGGATGTTCGTGGTGATGGAAATGACGCCTCTTAAAATCAGAGCTAGAATAAAATGCATGAGTGATATCCCTCCTATAAGTTGTATCCAAGGATCTACTGCCCTTTAATATATCATCTATGTCCATCCTGTAACCTTTTCGAAACCTTCTACAATCAACACCATTATTCTTTTCTTCTTGTCTTCCCCCATGACTAATCCTAGTTGTCCCTACTTCTGCAAATATGAAAGGCTGTAGATGATGACTGCATTAACATTGGCTTGGTTTTCTTGAGCTTTTGAAAGCCTTTCTTGTGCCTCAATCAACTCCTCATTATTTTCCTTGAAAATTATGATTTATACATTCAAACTTCTCAATGTATCTATGAAACCAGGAAAATATCCCACCCTTTGTTTCTCAACAAATCTCTCCCATCTTACCATTGTCACTTCTGCCCTGTATGAAGTGTCATATGAACTATACTCAACTATTCTGCTATTCATCTCTTGGTCTTCTATTTCCTACAATGTGCCAGTGTTTACTAACTAAAACCATAATCTATAGGTCAATAAAATGAAATTATGTAGATAAAAATATGGAAGAGAGCTACAATTCATAGGGCCCTTGGAGTGAATACATATTGGGGTAATGTTCCCTAATGAAGTTCTTATATATCAATTCAACCAGGGTTTGGGGATACAAGAAAGTTGTAGCACTCACAATACTAATTATGGAATTTAGTTGGAATATAAGTTTTATTTAGAAAAATATCACTACAAGTTGAAAGAAAATATTAAGGATGGATGCCTAGCTCATATGGTGGTACATTCACACTATGTATTTTATAGGCCTTTCAAGGGGAATTCTCACTATGTGGAGCCTTACATTATAAGTTGAATATTCTAAAGCCTTTCGTTAAAATTTATCAATGGCATTGTAGGATAAAATATTACATCTCACAGTAAAGGTAAACAATATTTACAGGTCATATGTGGATGAAAATCCATTTTCAAATTCACTTGTAGAAGCTCAAGCACTAATGGGATAGAATACTATAATAGGGGTGAACTTGAATTTTACTATTTGAATAAGGAAAATGTCAAGTAATAACTCAAGAATGGATCAATTAGATGACTTGGAGTTGTATAAAATGTTGGATTTTGACCTTATAAATTTGTCTAATACATGGATAAATTTTGTGAAGTTTGATGAAGGAATAAAAAAAAAGCTAGAAAAAATATTGGTTTCAAAGGCCTTAATGGGGGCATACATATTGATAAAATACATGGTGTGCTTAGAATAGAGTCCACATCATAATATGATTATGTTCAAAGTGATCAGGATGACCCAAATCTAATGATTCCATTTGAGTTCAACTTCTAATAACTTCTCGAGGTAGATTTTAGGAAGCTCGTGGGGGAAATTTGGATGCATGTTTCTCTGGATGACTCCTCATCTTATATATGAAAATTTGTTGAGAATATTTCAACGGTTAATTTTTTATTTTTTTGGTATCCCAGAGGAACCCAACCGTCTACTTGACATGTAAATAATAGTAAATTATTGGGGTTGTATTGCCTATCCTCTTCTCCATAAACCAAGTCACAACTAGAGGGCTTTGAACCTTGGATCTCTCAGTTTTCATATATTTCTCATCATTTCAATCACTAATTGAGCTGATCCTTTGGGACTTCCATGATTAAATATAAATTTAATGTTTGGAGTAAATATTTTAGTCATGAACTAGGATAATTTAATGGAGGTGGAAGGAAGGACGAGGAATGTTTATGAAGGCTCATTATCAGGCATTCTCTTCAAGGAATAAATCAAGCATCTCCATAGAATGGAAGATGAGTGACATGGTATAATTACAAAATGTAGGGTGATATTGATTGATGAGGGGGGCATAAATGCCTAAATTTTCCATAATTCTGAAAACCGTATGAAGAATATCAAATTAATATCGGAAATAGGAGATCATAAAGGAAGCATGGAGAGAAATTTTAAGGAGATAATAGAGGAACAAAAAAGGTTTTTGAGTTCCATACTTTAGGAGCCCATGCATTGTTCTATCTAGGAAATTTTGTATATTTTGAGAATCATCCCAAAATCCTTTTCCAAGGAATAAAACGAAATATTGGCAAAGGAATTTTTTGATGAGGAGATAAGGAGCCCTCTCTTTTCTCTTAAGCATAAAAAACTACAAAACTAAAATGTGTTAATGATGGAATTCTCAATTGGATTGTATGGTGAAATAAAATAAGGCCTTCATAAGATAGTATGTGAGTCACAAAGGATTAGGAATATATTGTCTTATCTTAACTCAACTCATCAAGCTCTTATCCCAGTGAAGTAAGATGCTAATACTCTCAAGAATTTTAGGCTCATTTCTTATTGTAACTTCATATATAAAATAGTAGCAAACATCATAGAAGTTAGATTCAATGTTGGTTCTTAAGCACAATGTGTCCAAAGAATACAATATGGTAAATTGAAGTTTTTAATTTTACTACAATTTAGATGGGGATGAACATCAAATTTAGTCAAATGGATTATGCGTTGTGTTGAATCAACTTCCTTTGCAATAATAATCAATGGGGACTCCTCCAAATTTTTCCAAGCTTCGAGGGTTGAAAGGTTATCCTTTTGTCTATTTTCTTATTTTTAATACTTTCGAAAAGACATATTTTTTTGTGGATGTCAAAAAAAAGGGGAAAGTCATGGAGTTGAGTGTTCTATATTGAGACTTTAAATTATGTACTATGTGTGGATGATTTTATTTTAATGGATATGTACATCCGGTAGAATATTACACATTAAGGAGGATCTTGGATTTATATAATATCACAATGAGGAAGATATTCAAGGAGTGAAGATCTTGTATTATAGGAAGCAGTCTCTGAGAGGGTACTCAAGATCAATTTTTTCTTTGGTTATCATTCCTACTAAAATATCAAGAAATGAGTTTAAATATTTGGGGTTTTATCTCCAGCCAAGTGGATACAATTCTGTGAATTGTATTTGACTCGTGAAAAATATTAAGGTTTATATATCAGTTTGGATGAACTGGTTTCTTTCTACAGTCAACTAGATGAACTTAGTGAATTCAATGTTGGAGAATATTTTTGTTCATTAGCCTTCCATTAGAGTTTCCATGAGAGAAATTCTAAATAAAATTAGAAAAGTAATATGTCATTCCTTACGGTCAAGAAGCAATCATATGAGTAAAGTTCTCATAGTGAAATTATCATCTATTGAGAGGCCAAAAAAGTTGGGATGATGGGAAATTAAAATTATTCTCTCTTTCTCTCAAACCTTAGTTCCCTTGATTCCCTCATGTGCTTCACTCATATGGTTAAATGGGTAAGATTCATGTCATATAAATACCTTAAATTCCTTTTTATTGATCAATGGTTCATGTTTCTAAGGAAATATTCTAGATTGTTGATCATTTGGAAATTTTTGGTGGCTTCTTATTCATCAATCAATAAATGGATAGTGCAGAGATAGGGGACATACTCAAAATTGAGTTGATTGGATCCTTAGAGTTGGGATAGGAATGTGTATAGGATCTAAAAATATTTGGTTTTTATCCTCCATTGTGAAAGATTTTTTTATTTAGTAGATGAAAAAACTCAAAATTCTTAAATCCAAGGTAGAGTGATCTAGGAGAATCCAAGATGCCCTAACATTCAATAGGCCCAAATCATGATGAATATTTCACCATGCAAAATACCTCGATGAGATGATTCTAATGCAATTTAAATGAGTTCAAATGGACTTTGTATAAGAAATTTATCACGTTCTCATGTTTTGTGAAAATAATGAAAACAAAAGGAATGAGGTGACACATGGCATTCCATCAGGGTGACATGTGGTAGGCCACATGAAGGGCATGTCGTAAGGAAATATAAAAGATGTGGCTAGATATATAGGGATATATGGCATGGGTTTTATAGGTGACATGGCATACATAGTAATTTGGAAGCATGATGTAGGTGCTAATGTTGCAAGATAGGTGGCATCCTATGTGGATGACATGTGGTAGGTAGATGATTTTGTGGATGAGAGAGTTACTTGTGGCTGCTGACAAGGAAAAATGTGGACCAATGAAATGTTTCCACATGATATCCTCCAAATGGCTAAAAAGGCTCGAGGCTCAAGCCTGCAATTTCGATGGGTAGGTGTAATAGAATGGTTATAAAAGGCATACAGGGGGAGACAATTGGGTTTGAACCTATAACCCCTATAATAAAACCCAAGTGCTCCACCAGTGATCCACATGCATTCATTGGAATACAAATGGAAAAATATATATTTACTTTTTGGTTGTAATATGATACCAACTAAATGACAGTTGCAGGATTGACCCCATGACCTCCCATAATCAATTTTTTATATTACACTTCTCCTTCCAATATGACATAAACTATTATAACGTTATATACATATATGCATATGGGATGAGGTTAGGTAGGCCACACATTATATTTTGGCTTAAAGCAATGTTAATATAGTTGGTTAGGGTCGCAACCTCAGTGGGCTTAACCTCGGGGTTGTGGACCCCCAAAACTATGTATGGCAAAACATTTTTCCATTGTGGCACAAGTGTGGTTGTGATGGGTAAGCTGAGCTCCTTAGTTTCGTTACATGTTTATCAATGTATATGTAGTAATAAACTGTTTTCATGATATTTTGGTGATTAGAGAAATGAGATATTTCTATGTGTGGTTCTTTGAGGATTTTTTACAACTGCATAATAAAGATATAGTTATTGAGCTTGAGGACTTTGATGCAATTTTAGTTATTTTGCATAACAAATAAAGAGGCCACTCCATTGGAAGTGAACATAAAGGTGCATCCCACACTACGTGAACTCCATTATTAATATCATTTTTTTCCTTTTGTTTATTAGAATTTATTTATTTCTATTGATAGTCTTTTCAATGTTTTTTGTTAAGTTTGTTATTTCACATTATGTTTAAGATGAAAAATCATAGGTTGATAAAAATATGTATGGATCAATTTTGGTATCAGATATTAGTAATCTAGTTTGATTTGGTTTTCAAGGTTGGATGATTACCATGTGTAAGATTAAAAATGGAGAAGGTGAACTTGAAGCTTACAATCCTTAAGTTAGTTCAAGGAGCTTCACTAAAAAAGAGCGAATTTCTTCACCAAGATGAAAGAATCATTTTAACACTAATTTTTATTTTATTGAGGCATTCTGTTTGTTGCAGTCAAGTGTGGAAGATTTCTATAAAGAAAGAGGAATTTGAAGAGGAGAAGGAACCAATAAAGTAAATGATGAGGGAGATGAACCCCCTCTTCCTCCATCTTCCACTCCTCCTTGAAGACCTCCCTCTCCTCCTCATTATTCACCTACTTATTTTTCATTTCGTTCTTCATTGGCATCTCCTCATAAGAAGATTACTTCAAAGAAGTGTGTTGAAGTTGGATGTCAAGTTTGACTTTCTGTTGTATAATTGCAAACTTAATGTAGAAAAATGAGATATTTGGATTTGAGAGATAGAAGTTTATTTCCATATTCAACAAATTATTGAAGAATAAGTAATGATTCAATTGGACCCTCTATAGATTGAAGGTAAAGTACTGGTTTTGTGGGAAAGTAACTTCAATAAGGTAGAAAAAGGAATGGCAACTCCTTTCTTCATGGTCATAATTCACTAATGCAATAAAGAAATAGTCCTTTCTTTTCTCTTATACTCAAATTGAAATCATGGAATGGAAAATTTTGAGTCAAACAATAGGAAAAAACATGTAACGTTTCACTAAATAATTTAGGAAGAAGCCATTGGCCTTACATATTACGTTAGATCTCTAGAAATTCTTTTAAAACACATTGGTGTGTTACATAATAACCTCCATCGTACTATTATTTTATTTAATCCTATTAGTTTGGATGAAGGATGTGTCCAAGCTACTCATCTTGAGTGCAAGGGAAAGAATGTGGAAATTGATTTCATAGAGAAAGAGTCATCCAAGTCCGTTGACATGAAGTTTAAAGGAAATGGGAAAGGCGAGATGGTTTCTTCAAATTTGAAGAAAAAAGAGTCAAATACGACATTATATAATTGTAAAAAGGATGGGCATGATTATGCTCATTATTGGAAGCTAGATCGTTAACTAAGACTTAAAAGGTTTAGAAGAAAAGGAAAGAAAAAGGCTATTGCAATAGTGCAACGAGATTTGGGATCTAACTTAGGGGATGAACTCATGTCACAGTTGTATGAGTGTAAGGTAAAAAAATTTATCATGCTAGTTCTACCTATTTTAATCGATATCCTCCATATCCTAGTACTAAAAGCATAAGTAGTGAGATTCTTCACGTATGGGTGATAATTAAACATACTAAAGTTGATTCTCTCTCTTTTTTTCATTTTAAGAAATGGCTATATTACATTAAGAAAAACTAGTTTGTAGGCCAATAACTATAACATCTAAGAGAATTTTGTTGGCATTGATGATGCAACTGTCGGTGCAGTTGCTGGTTGCAATGATGTATGGTTGGCATTGACATCGACTTGGGCATGTGTTGTAGTTGGCTCTAGTGTGGATGAGTGTGACAGATGTTTTTGGAGCAGCTTGGTTTGTGAAAGACTTGCTTATGTGCAGATGGTGGTGTTGTAGGTAGATTGAGTGATAGATATACTCCTTGATGGATAGGATTACAGATATTATGTTTATGTTGCTTGTCTTATTTTTAGGGTGCTTTGATAGTTTTGAGGGTATTGTTATGTTTATGGAGGATGTATTACTTAGGTACAAGTGATCTTGGTTTTGGTATTACCATTGTATAGGGGTTTATGGTATTAGCATAGCCATGGTATGTACCCGTGATATTGACTTGGATATTACCATGTTACAAGAGTTTGTGGCATTGGCATAATCATGGTATTTACTGGTGGTATTGACCTGGAGATTATCGTGCTACAAGTGTCTATGGTACTGGGGTAACCATGGTATTTTCTTGAGGTACTGATTTGGATATTATTGAAGATGTTTTAGAAAATACTTTTTTGAGATTTTTGTATTATTGATTGGGTTTAGTGAGAGGATTGTTGATGAGAGAGTGTGAGAGTGATACAATAATTTTTCTTGCATAATGTTTACCTGTAACTGTTGTTGGCTGATGTTATTATCAAATTTTATTTTCAGATCAGAGTTTCATGGTATTGAGCGAGGCTCGTTGCTCGTGGTGGCTTCCAATGAACGGGTGTTCATAGAGTCTTGATAGAAGAGTCTCTCAATCAGGTGTTTCTAGTAGAAATTTCTTAGTAGTTAAGTCTTGTTGGGCATGGAATCCCCCCAAGGCATGTTTTGGGGCTCGAAGGACTAGTTTCGACCCAATTTTGTTGTAAATCTCTGCGAATTGTAGGCGCAGAGCATGAAAGTATGATAGAGTCACAGGGTTGTCGGCCCTAGTTTTGTAATGTAATGTCCGCTAAATAGACCTACACATGATCCGTGAACCATGGGATTATATAAATAGAGTGAGGCTCTAAGTGTAAAAGAGAATATAAATGAATAGGAGAGAAGGAAAAGTCTAATGGATTGAGTCGCAAGTCTAAAGTGTGTCTTTTTGTCATAGAGTAGGAGAAGGCTCTGTAGCTAAGTGCGCAGAGGCCTAGTAGTCCACAGCTGAGTGCGTGGACCCCTGCACCTGAGTGCACAGGGCAGAGTAGAGTCTGTATCCAAAAAATGAACTAATAAAGAGAAGTTTTATCATAATTCTGTGTATTTGTTCCTGGGTTAATGGATGTTTGATATAATTTGCAAATATATTGTTTATTTACCACGCGCACATGTATGAATGTTTATGTTCTTAAGTATAACTTAAAGCATGCAAGTAGGCTAAGATAATCAACTAACATTGGAATAATAGTAAAGTCTTGGGTAATTACATAGAAGCGCGATGTCCAAACCCTCAGTAGGGTTGCACGAAGGTAGCATCTCAGGCTGCGAGGTATGGGAAAGTGCGCCAAGAGATTTGCATGCAGGGTCAAACCGCAAACCACTTAACCTCATTAGACATATCCACGATGCAGAAACCTGGTTCTAGCACCCTCCCATACTACTTCGGTTGAGACCTCAATTTGCGCTCCATGGACTATTGCCGAAAGGGCCAATAGTACTGAGATTTGTTTGGCTAAATCACTCTCAACATGGGTCAGGTCCCAACAAGCCAACAAATTGTTACATTTCTGGGACTTGAACCCATGTATCTTGGGTGAGAGCCGAGTATCCTAACCAACTAGACTACAATGGATGGGCAACACGGTGCCTGGTTTGTAGCGTCTCTAACGCCACATCTAAGGAACGCGTTGTCACAACAGAAGCTATCCACTCAGGCCAAGGCCTTGGAGATCACAATGAGACTGCATGAGAGCCCGATACAAGATCCTAACTTGGGAGTCCAATAGATCCACGCGTAGTTGAAAAACTTGTGCCTTTAGATGCAAAGTTTGAAACAATACAGGACGGCTCGACTAGAAGTGCACGAGGAGGTATGGTGCGTAAAGTGCAAAGGCCAGGGACATGACAAGGACCATTGTCCAGTCTTCACGAACCACCTAGTGGGAGGATGACGAATGCCATTGAGACCAGAGGCACAAGCAGGACCAAGCATGACGCCTGCATTATGGTGCATTATTTGTCAGGTAGGAGGGAAGCATGCTACAGATAATTGCCATCTATTATAGAAGTATACACAGACTTCCCAGTAGTTGTTCTCTAATTTCTGCAGGTCAGTAGGCCATGATGAGCACACCTATAGAAGTTATGAACTGATGATGGATCAGAATCCCACCTATAGAGTTTAGACCAAAACACGGGCCCTCGATCAAAATGTAGGGATGGCGGGCATTGGATTTTAGGGGCACGGACGAGATTGAGGTGGAATGGGACCAGGAAGAGGTCGCAGAGAGCTAATTTGTTACAATTGTAGAGGGCAAGGAAATTATCCCTGTGATTGTACAAATCCAACGAGAACATCATGTTTATATTGTACATAGTTTGATCATGAGACAGAGGACCACCCCACACTGATAGCAAAGTTGCACGATAAAGGAACACTCAAACCTCCCCCATCTAAGAACCTACAAATGATGAGGTCTGAGCTACGAAAGGAAGACCCGAATGTAAATATCGTGCTCCAAAGTGTATCACAATAGGAGATGACAAAGGTAAGCAGCCTGAAGAGAGTGCCTAGGTTCGCAAGGCTCCAACAAAGGAACCAAAATTTGATTTGGAGCACTCTAAGGAGACATTCATGGAAGCTAAGAAGAGCTTTGTGGAGGCCTCCACTTCAGGTAGTAAAGACAAACTGGAACTGGAAATGGACCCATCAATGCTCACTACCTTTTTGAGACATGCATGAAGCTACTACGTGACAGCAAGGCTATGAAGGGGCTGCAAGAACTCATCACTAGATGTGCTGGGACCGTGCCAGGAGAACTGCGTATAGTCTGGAAGCTCGAGAAGCACACAATGTGAGCAGGAAGAGAGATGAGATTGACCATGCAGATCGGGGAATATGAAATGGATCAAGTGATTTTGGATCTAGGATCAGATGCAAACGTCTTGCCAAAGTAGACATGGGAGCACATGGGCATGCCCGTGTTGCAATGGTCTCCTATTCAATTGTGAATGGAGAACCAACAAAAGATCCTACCTATGGGAAGATTGCACGGAATAATGGTAGATATCAAAGGTGCAAGCGCACTTGCAGATTTCGAAGTGATAGAGATTGTTGATGACAACAATCCCTATCTCACACTACTGGGAATAGATTGGCCACTGACATGAATGGAGTGATGAATCTAAAGAAGCATAAGATGATTTTTGAGAAAATGTCACTGTGCGTAGTGGTACCTTTATACCCTGTAGAAGAATTGCTCTATACGGAGCCGGTGCATGACTACAATAGCGATGACGATCTAGGCTAAATTTACAAGATAACCACGTAGGAGCAGGACTGGGTGAATCCAACAGTAGATGGTAGGCTCTCGTGGGAGTGCGAAATCTCCTGCACCTTAGATTTGGATGACAAAATAGAACAGTGGCAGTACCTGTTACACGAGGTAACCACGCTCAACTGCAACATGATGAGAAGGTTGTTGCACTGCGTGGAGACAGAGGTAAAATATTCACCTATGTATGACGAGCTGAGAAACATGGATGATTTCCTGAATAAATTGGAAAAAGAAGTGCCAGAACATCAGCGGTTCGATGCTCTGAAATGGGTACTGCGCGCTATGCCAGCAAGATGGTGGGGTACACATCAAAGAATTTTTGAAGATTGGCGCGAATGCAGAAGGATGATGCTCATGTATTTTGGAAAACCTTAGATGTGGATGAAAGCTGGGTATGGCAGACGAAACAGCCCACGCACCCACCTTTCCAGATGGGTACAGGCGTATGGTGCGCAACTTGCATGAATGCACACCATCCTCACGATAGGAAACATGACCAATAAGTAGGAGTGGGAAAGATGATGGTGTGAACGATGACCAAGAAGTATGATAAGACCAAGCGTGCTGAAGGTCATTTGTGTGAAAGCCTTTGACAAAGTATGTGAAGCATTGAATGCAGTCCACCATGTGAAACGAACTGACTGGGACCTACATGTACCAACGGTTCTATGGGCTTATAGGACCATATGCAAAACCCTGACTGTGTAAGCACTTCCAAAGCTGAAGTATGAAGCAGAGGCTGTAATCCCCAGGGAGCATACAAATCCTAGTCCGTGCGTAGCAGCAATTGTAGATACGATGGTTGGCGAAGCCCGGAAAGGAGGAATCACACAGCCGCAAGAAACAAAACGCACGGGACTTGAGGAATAAATCCAACATGGAAAACTTAGACTCCAAGAACTTGAAGAAGAAAGGGTACAGTTAAGAAAGAAAGTGCGCTGGTGGATGCGGAAGTCAAGAAGCTAGAGGACAAGATAAAGGAAGAGTTTCCCACCGAAAAAACTAGGATGGTAAGGCAAGGTGCATATGATCATATTGACAATTTTGAAAACTATCGCTGTGAATTGATTAGTCTGATGCCTTGGCTAGGACCACATATTGCTAAGCATAGTGACCAGGGTAGTGCGTTGCAATTGATGAAGTGGGTGATTCCGACCATAACAATACAAGGTGGGGATTCTTCAGGGACCTCGACGGAGGACAGGATGGGACACCACACGGATGGTGCAGCCACCTAACTAGCCAAGGGAATGACAGTCTTAGTGCTCCAGGCAGTTGGAAGGGAGCGTGGGACTATAAACTATTCTGCCCAGGGGCTACGTGGTATTGGAGATGCGCGCAGAAGTACAGAGTCACAAGGTCCATGATCGTGCACTGGAAGCTGCAATGCCACTCGAGTTTACTAGAAAGCGACCATTGAAGTCACTATTCATGATGGGATGTTTGACTAGAGGCAAAATGTAGCGGGCGATAGGCATTTAAGATTCGATTTATAGGAAATATTTGGGAAAATCTGCTGCCAAAAAAGCATTAATGAACAGGAATTGGGGGGAACAGTTTGTTAGGCCAGGGTAACTCCAGAATGAATGAGCGCAAGAAAAAACTGATTGATTTATTCATTAGCTAACTATCAGTTATATACACAAATATGACGGATCAGTTCATCTTCTTGATGACTGTCCAGTTCACCCATCCGTTGAGGATTAGGTGTCAACATTCCCCTCCTTAATCTGAAGGGATGTTGGTGAGTCCAAGCATCGTTCTGAATCTTTCAAGCTTTTCTCTTCCAAGCGCTTTGGTGAAGATGTTTGCAATTTGCTCGTTTGTGGAACAATGACGGAGATGGATTGTTTTGGCCTCAACATGATGTCGGATCAGATGATATTTAGTATTGATGTGCTTAGTACGATCATGGAACTTTGGGTTCTTGGCCAACTTTATTGCAGAGGTGTTATCAATCATGAGTGGAGTTGATTGAATTTGTTTTACCTGCAAATCTTCAAGAATTTTCGTGAGCCACACAATTTCTTTCGTTGCTTCAGCTGCTGCCACATATTCTGCTTCTGTTGTGGAATCTGCTGGTACTGATTGTTTGCATGATCTCCAGGAGACAACTCCTGATCCAAGACTCATAACATATCCTGAAGTAGATACCCCAGTTTCTTTGTCTCCATCGAAGTCTAAATCAGAGTATCCAATCAAGTTGAAGTCGTCCACCTGTGTATACTTGATTCCAAGGTCTTGAGTTCCCTTCAAGTACCTTAGAACTCTTTTTGCAGCAGACCAATGTCCCTCACAAGGCTTTTGCATAAATCTGGAGAGGATTCCAACAACAAATGAAATGTCTGGTCTGGTAGTAGTGAGGTAGATTAGACTTCCTACAAGCTGTCTATACTTTGTTGCATCCTCAAATTCCTTTCCTTTAATAGATGTGAGCTTCAAGTTTTGTTCCATTGGAGTAGAAAGAGGATTACACTCTGTCATGCCAAATCTGTTTAACAAATCTCTAATGTATTTCTTTTGAGAAAGAAATATGGACTTTGGATGTTGGGTTACTTCAATGCCAAGATAGTAATGAACATAGCCCAAATCAGTCATTTCAAAAAAATTTCCTAATTCTTTCTTTATGGATGCAATATAGCTTTCATTGTTCCCTGTCATTAAAAGATCATCTACATATACCACAAGATATACAACTATTTTGCCAACTTTCTTGACAAATAAAGTTGCATCATCAAGATCAAAATGATTGAAGTTGAGTTTCAGAAGATGCTCAGTTAGTTTTTCATACCAGGCTCGTGGTGCTTGTTTGAGGCCATACAAGGACTTCACAAGTTTGCATACTTTATGTTCATGTCCTTTCACAGCAAATCCTTCAGGCTGGGACATAAAAACATTCTCTTTTAGATCTCCATTCAAGAATGCAGTTTTTACATCCATTTGATGGACTTTCCAACCATTCTGAGCAGCTAGTGCAAAGAGTGTCCGGATGGTTGCCCATTTTACTGTGGGGGCAAAAGTTTCCTCATAATCGACCCCTTCCTTCTGTGCAAAACCTTTTGCCACAAGCCTAGCTTTGTGCTTGTCAAGTGAGCCATCAGCTTTGTACTTGTTCTTGTAGACCCACTTGCAGCCAATTGGTTTGGTTCCAAATGGAGGATCAACCAGCTTCCAAGTGCCATTCTTTATGAGGGCATCATACTCCTTCTGCATCGCTTCTTTCCATTCATCATGAGAAGAAGCTTCTTTGAAGGAAGTTGGTTCAAAATCTGTAGACAAGTTCAATTCACAATCATAAGTAACATCCATATCAACAGGGGAATTAGAGTTATCTACATCACCTCCATCTTGTCGGTTTGTATTTCTGGTTCCTGTTTTTCCAATTTCATCAGGATGAACACTTTCAAGTGTCTTTGTCAGCCACTTTGGGGGACCTTTCTAAGATGGTCCAGGCTGCTCTGTTGATTGAGTTGGGTCTGAATCAAGATTGAGTCTCCCAATTCTATCAATTACATCACTTAAAGCATCATCCGTTGTTGGAGTGTCATGCAGGGGAGATTGTTCTTCAGAAGAAGATTCCACATGTTGATCTAGTATAGGAATCCCCCTTCAAGATGTGGAATCTGATTATCAAACTCTTGAAATGATTTCGGTTTTGTGAATCTATCCAAGCGATCAAGTTGCCGCTCGACAACACTGTCAGATTTGGATGATTCAAGAAAAATGACATCTCTAGATTAAAACAAACTTTTTATTTACTTCATCATAGAGGCGGTATGCTTTAGATGTGTTTGAATACCCCAGGAAGATACACTTATGACTTCTAGCACCAAGTTTGTTTCTATGTACCTTTGGTATTAAAGCATAACAGGTGGAACCAAAGATCGTGAGATGTTTTACCGAAGGAACATGTCCATACCACAATTCATAAGGAGTCTTGTTTCTTATAGCACTAGATGGACATATATTCTTTATATATGCAGCACATAGAACAGCATCAGCCCAAAACATTGTCTTTACATTTTTGAAGAAAAGCATGGATCGTACCATATTCAAGATTGTTCTATTCATTCTTTCTGCTACACCATTCTGTTGGGGGTTATAAGGTACAGTTGTTTGATGTTTAATCCCATGTTGGCGAAGATAGTGTTCAAATTCATTTGATGTATATTCTTTTCCATTATTAGTGCGAATAGACCCAATATGAGATTGTGCATCATTTTCAATCCACTTATGAAAATTCTTGAATGTTTGAAAAGCATCAGATTTGTTCTTCAATAAATAAACCCAACACATTCTGGTGTAATCGTCAATAAATTTCATGATATACTTATTTCCATTTGCAGAAGAAACAGGCATTGGACCACATAAATCTGAATGAATGAGTTCAAGTTTCCTATGTGCTCTTGAATGTGAATCATGAAAAGACTGTTTGCTATGCTTTCCTAGAATGCAAGCATCACATTGCTTATGTTTTCTAGGAATTGTAGGCAAACCAACAACACCATTTTTCTTTAATAAGCGAAGACTGTCATAGTTTAAATGTCCAAATCTAGCATGCCATAATAAACTTGATGGAAGTGTACCTTCTTCATGATGAGAAATATATGAGAAATGTTGTGCATGAGCAGAAGTTACTTGCAGTTTAAGAAGTCTTTCTTCTTCTATACCCCTCATGACAAGTGAGTGGTCAGATGCCTTTCTTACCTCAAGCTTGCCATCAAACATGTGAATGGAGTGACCTTGCTGGCGGATGTGGACCAGGGACAACAAGTTTCTCTTGAGCTGTGGGAGATATAGAACATGATCCAGAAGGAAGTCTGGAAGACCAGGTTGTTTAAGCCTGATTGTGCCAAGCCCTGATGGCTTGATTTTTGACTGATCTGCAAAGTATACTGCTCCATCAACATTATCAGTGAAATCTTCAAAAAAATCTTTCCTATGAGTCATATGACAGATTCCTCCTGAATCAAGCAACCAGTCATTTTTCGAAGAAGCAAGTGAAGCATTAAACAAATCTTCATTTACTCCAATGTTACATTGTGCCTCAATATAGTGAGCGGATTCAGGTGCTTTACCTTTGTCTGTGTCATCAGTTTTACCTTTCTGCTGATTTCTTCTCTGCTCAATCTTTTCCCATGGTAGCTTGTATGTAGAAGCATCATGTGATCCATTTCGTTTGCAACGAATGCAATGTAAGTCTGCCTTTTCTTCTTGAGGGTGTCTGCCCCCCCTGCCTCTGAAATATCTGCTTCTTTCTCTTGAATGCATACTGTAACAAAATTATTTCTACTGATAGAAAATCCTTACGTTACAGCCTTCAAATTCCTCTAATATTTTGCTAAAAGCATCAACATTTCATTGTACATATCTCTGCAATACTACTATGTTTTGAAAAGTGCGCAATGGATTACTTCAATATATCAATACTACAAATGCGTTGGTATATAAGACTTCTGGAAACACCACAACATTTTGAATGAAAATGCTTTGAATTATTTTAAACTGTGTAATATCAAAACTGCTCAACACTATACCAAAATTGCTATCATAAATATACACTGAAGAACTGCTCAGCACTATATCAGAACCGCCATACTGAAGTAAAGATCATCTCTTATGTCATATATCGGCATTCTGGAAACACCACAGTTCAGCAACGCACCACAGTTTTAGCAACGCACCACAGTTTCAGCAACGCACATGTAGTATTCCAACACATGGACTGACTGCTCACAGACTTCAAAGCTCAACGCACATAGAATTCAACATATTTTAACCAACATATTGAAACTTCGCAGAGATATTTCTAGGAGATGAACTAGTGTATCGATTACAATGCAAAGAGATACAACGCATTCAAACTTATCGAACCACCCGATCCTCCAACTACCTTGCCCGATCAGGCCAGGCCAAAATGTTTTGACGAATATAGTTCAGCTCCCATTCAGTCGACTAAAAATCTATAAAACATATCATTATAATTTTTCTAAGACGTAAAAGATATGAATATTAGGATCTGCAATTGCCGATTACCAAATTCAAGTGACTTGTTAGAAAAGCCTTCAATTCGACCGGAGCAATGCCTTCAATTCGGTCTCAGACGTTTCGGCAATTTTCGTCATAGATCTCGTGACCTCAGCCAGCATATCCATGATTTCCTTCGTTATTGTTTCGTAGACAAGCCTGTCTTCTGGGTTGTTATAATGTATTCGCCTCGACGACCATGAAAAACACTAACAATCCAAAGATAGCACTCAGGATGCCGACTATCAGAAACTGGAACTGGTTGTTATCTCTTTCCAGATGGCATTGCAGAGGAATTACAACAATGAAACGACAGGATTGCAGTTATGCCCAAAATAGAGAAATCGTAATAATGTACAAAATGGCCACTGTCAATCTAACTATAAAGGTCGATTTAGTTTATGACAGCGAGGGATTCTTTAACTAAATGTGTCCATTGGAATAAACAAACTTGAATGAAATCAGGCAAAAGAAAGATGCAGATGAAACTTCCCGGTTGCTTCAAACAGATTAAACTTCCTCGTAGTCTAAATCATCTGATTATCTTGGTTCGTCTGTGGGCATCTCATATGCGCAGCAGCAGCCTCAAAAACATATAAAATGATCATTCTTCCAGGTGATGGCATTGGACCAGAGATTATGTCTGTCGCGAAAATGTGTTGCATCTCGTGGGCTCCCAACAAGATGTAAACTTTAAGTTCAATAAAATGCTTGTGGGTGGAGCTGCAATAGATGCAACAGGAGTTCCTTTACCAGATGAAACTTTGTCTGCAAATTTGCGGCTTGGTAGAAAGCAGAAAAACGAAGAGCTATTTCGGAGTTACAAAGAAAAAAGGCATGCGGCCATGAACAAAGCGTTTACGCAGGACAATCAATGATACTAAGGTAGCGGGATGCTTGGAAACGTTTACCCAGCAGATGCCCAGGGAATCAATGTCAGAGCCAGGCAGAGGCAGAGCAGGTGTGGCAGATGCAGGTCAGAGCGCTGGCAGTCAATGCGCAGAGAGACAGAGGACAACAGCAGAAATGAAGGAGTTACGACTATTTTAAGAACCTGGGACCTGTGCTCTGATACCATGTCAGGCTAGGGTAACTCCAGAATGAATGAGCGCAAGAAAAAACTGATTGATTTATTCATTAGCTAACTATCAGTTATATACACAAATATGACGGATCAGTTCATCTTCTTGATGACTGTCCAGTTCACCCATCCGTTGAGGATTAGGTGTCAACACAGTTGAATTCAAATTCAAAAAGCATTATAAAATTCAAAGGGCTACCCAATTGAGCGATTGAGCAGAGCCCTGAATATTGTGAGCTGAGAATTGATTGAACCCATGAATTCGTGAGTGATAGATTGTTGCACAGCTACAATGACAACAACTAAGGATGGTATGGGGACAGAAGAGGTAACCATCGACAGGGCTGCACATGCCCTAATTTTGGAGGATGTTCCAGAAGATACAAAGATTGTGGCAGAGATCTTGAAATCACCGTGCACGCCAAGAGCCAAGAAGGATAAACATGCAATGGCTCCCATATGCATGTCCCTATTGAACCTGCTGCACAACAAACTATCGATGGAGGGAAAAGGGAAAGCTGTCACTATAGAAACAGATGATGAAGAAGAAGATTTTTAGGCCCTTATCATCATTGAGGAAGAACATGAAGGCATGGAGGTGGATACTCAGCATAGGCACTCTGCGACAAAACTACCCACCTATGTCCCCCCGAGGAAAGGAAAGGCGAAATTTCCCAAGGACCTAGACGAGACCAAGAGTTCGCTCTAGACCCTACTCCTTTGAGTGTTTGAAGGCACACACCTGGGCCATGTACCGACCATGAAATTTGAATATTGGGACCTCACTGACTGCAAGAAGATCCCTCACCCAGAGACCATAAACCTCATGAAGCAAAACACCACGGGGGTGGTAACAACATTAGAGTTACGAAAGTGGTTGCGAGGTGTGGAAAAGGTCAAGTTGTTGTACCTACTATGGGCGCCGCATTTCCACCGTGCCCTAATAACCATTTTTGTCATCAGGCAGCTGCTATACCTGGTGCATGATGGGTATTTATGGCTGGAGGAGCCCATCCCCATCACGACAGACCTAATTCATCACGTTTCCTAGCTTCCAGACAAAGGAAAGGACCCCGCGACCATATTGGAAGGAAAGGGCAGTGATTTGGCCATCGCGAAGGCCATGAAGATGAAGTATAAGCTAGAAAAGAAGAAGAGGGGCTGTGCCATCTCTAGCATCAAGGACAAAGTAGTTCGCGTAGTAGGCCAAATCCTCATAGTTAAAGTTATGCATAAGTGCCACGCTGACAAGATACCTGCGTTGGTGGTCACACTGGCCGAGCAGTGCGTGGAGGGGATCTAGTTTAACTGGTTCAAATTCCTTTGCGTGGAATTCTTAGAGAATTGTCGCGAAGCCCAAGAGCAGGGTAAAACCTTCCACTATGCATAGCTCTTGATGTCCATAGTGCTTGTAGTTGGGGAATTGCCGGAAGATAGTCAATAGTCAATTCCCCATAATTGACATATATTTACTGGAGGTCGTGAAGTACACATCGCTCTAGGCCACGAAGGATGGTACAAGAATACATGATAGCAAGATCTTTTGTGTGTTCATGGAGATGACCATCTGAATGTTGATCAACTGTAAGCTATGGTTGTCGCCCATTGTTTGCAATAGTCTGCAGAGTTTTCCAGAATTTAAGGCAGACATGCATAACATCTATATAATGACGTGAAAGGATCTGACAAAGCAGTGGAAAAAGCTACCCTTTGTAGCCACTGACGACGCCATTTTCACTATCTTGGAGGCATGGCCTTTGGAATGGCACACCTAAGACTTTGCAGAACTTGAGAGGTTGGCAGCGCAAAGGAAGAAAGACAATGCCAAGCTGTGCATCGCACAATTGGCCGAAAAATGATGGAAGGAAGTAGTTGGACCAGAAGTGCGGGCAGTGCGAGAAGTAACACAGAAAGTAGCTGAGTAGGAAAAGGCTACAGCAGTAGCAGCAGCAGCACAGGTAGCAGTCGCGAAGGCAAGCGAGGGCCGAACAACGCGTTCGCAGTGACAGGAGGCAGAGGAAGCAGAAACAAAAGAAGGAGGTGTAGACCCATGGACCACGCCCACACAGTTGAAGTGCGAACACCCGGCAGAGAAAGCAGGATCGAGGAAGAAGGTCAAGGCCTCGAAATTGTCCAAAGACTCAATCACCCTAACCGAGGGTGATCTAAATGACATCAGAAAGATGATGCGCAATGTCACAAATGAGACACTTTAGGATTTCATGCAAGAGCACCAGACTGTGTTGGGGGCTCTCAGAGCGTAGTTGCAGGACTTACAGGTGCACCCCCTTAGGTTGGTACCCTTTCAACCAACCTCGCAGTCGAATCCACGACAACAGAGAAAATGTTGTGCCCACGGATGACGAACACAATTGTGTTGCCAGAAGGGGCTCTAGTGACATCAAATGAGGATGACAGGCTTTTAGTTAGCACGATAAAAGGTCTCTGGGTTAATCTAGCTTCCCTTCCACTCCAGACATTATATCTATTGCAGGATGGGATGGCGGTAGAGCAACACGCTAGCGAGAGCCATGCGCTCCAAGTCCTCAGTGAGCAGAAGATAAACATGGAACAACTCATCTTGCAGCGTAATGAATTGGTGTCACAAAATCAACAACTGGTGCAAGTAATAGGTGACGCTTGCCGAAGCGTCCCAGAGCTGGCCATCCCAGCAGATCTACCAGTGGAGGTGCGAATCCATAGGTTAGCAGAAGGAGTCCGCGAGGCCAAGGAAGAAACGACAAAGGTTCAGCTAGAGCTAAATCTTTAGATCGTCGAGCTGTGATTAAAGGTGCAACCATCCACTCCCCTAGAATTCGGAGAACAGCATGCTAGCGCTATCACAGTGGGATTGGAGGAGATCGGAGGTGCCATGGAAGCATCTTGGAATAATCACTTGAGGTCCTTACAAATCTACATGAGGACCCCAACATCTAACGCTTAGAGATAGAGGCGCGAGAACTCCAACAGCAATATGAGAATGTCTGAGGAATTGCACAGATAGTGGTCCTCACCTAGCGGCTTGTGAGGATGCAGCAAGCTAAAGCACTAAAGGAGCAAGTGGATTCGGCAAAACAAAAGGAGGAAGTTCTCAAAGCACACGTCCAGCCTTGGATCAACGAGGCCTTTACCATCACGACAGACATTAAAGTCAAGCTTGTGAACATATAGGGGATGCACACATTGATGCAAAGAAGCACCACAAACACAAAGGTCTCAGAACAATTCTTGCAGTAGATCCAGAAAGTAGCAGGTCAGTGCGCTGCTGACCTCCGTGCAGTTCGAGAATAGTTGGAGGGACTCCGGGGCAAGATCAGCGCGCTGACAAAGTGACTCGAGGGCGAGTCACGATGTTTGTTTTGGGGGGCTGTTGGGCATGGAATCCCCCCAAGACATGTTTTCGGGCTCAAAGCCTAAGTTTCGACCCAATTTTGTTGTAAAGCTCGGCGAATTACGGGCGTGGTGCGTGAAATTATGATAAAGTCATAGGGTTGTCCACCCTAGTTTTGTAATGTAATGTCAGCTGGATAGACCTACCCATGGTTTGCGGACCATGGGATTATATAAATAGAGTGAGGCTCTAAGTGTAAAAGAGAATAGAAATGAATAGGAGAGAAGGAAAAGTCTAAGGGATTGAGTCGCAAGTGTAAAGTGTCTTTGGGTTGTACAGTAGGAGAAGGCTCTATAGCTGAGTGCGCAAAGGCCTAACAGTTCGTAGCTAAGTGTGCGGACCCTTCCAGCTGACTACGTAGGGCAGAGTTGAGTCTGTAACCAAAGAAGGAATTAATAAAGAGAAGTTCTATCATAATTCTGTGTATCTGTTCTTGGATTAATGCATGTTTGATATAATTTGAAAATATATTGTTTATTTACCATGCACACCTTTATGAATGGTTTATGTTGTTAAGTATAACTTGAAGCATGGAAGTAGGCTAAGATAATCAACTAACATTGGAATACTAGTAAAGTCTTGGGTAATAACGTAGAAGCGTAGCGTCCAGCCCCTGAGTAGGGTTGCGTGAAGGCAACATCTCAGGCTACGAGGTACAAGAAAGTGCGCGAAGAAACATGTGTGCAAGGTCGAACCGCAGACCACATGATCTCATCAGACATCTCCAGGGTGTGGAAACCTGGTTCTAGCACCCTCCCATACTACTTCGGGTGAGTCCTTAGTCCACGCTCCGCGGATTGTTGCTAAAAGGGCGAGTAATACTGGGATTTGGTTGGCTAAATCAACTCTGAACCTAGGTCAAACCCCAACAAGCCAACAAGTCTTTTAGTTACAGGGTGGTAGCTCCTCTATGTAAAAAAAAAGAAAATCAGCATAATAAATATTTGAGCACCAACAGTTGCACATGGTTTTTTTCCATGTATATGGTTTTCCACTAGAAAAATTGTGTCCATTTATGTGCATGTTTATGAATTTGCTTATGGTGTTTTTACATGTTGATTTTCTATTTATTCATATGTTAGCTGATGGGTCACTGATTCTTGGTTGTCTTGATAAAAAAATTAAGAAAAATAAAATCCCTTGCTCTATTGATTCACCCCCTCCGTGAGTAGTGATATTATTTCCAACAATTGGTATCAAAGCGGGGTTCTCTTAGTGAAGCTTGACCTCTTGAGAGTAGATCATAGGATTATGGTTAAAAAAAGGAAATATTCTCAAAAGAAGAAGGGTTGCAAAAAAATTAAGAGTGCAATAGAATTTGAAGAGTCTCTCCTCCTGGTAAAAGGTATGGAAGATAGTAGTTTCAGTTGTGGACATTTCCCTTGCCAATCTAGTGATGATGATTTTGGAGTCATTGAAGGAGTTGGTGATCAATGTTTTGAAGTTGATTCCTCAATATGTGAGGAAGGTGTATTTCCAATGTAGAAATATGAGGATGAAGAGCTTAAGAGATTAGTAACCCTTGAAGCAGAGGAAAAAAAAAAAACTCAGGAAAGGTTAATAGAAAAACTTACATTGGAGAATAGAGATATGAAGAAATTTCTCCAGATTCTTGAGGAGAGAGAGCATGCTTTCAGGAACAAAATTTCTGATCTGAAAACCTAGTTGTAGGAGGCAAGAAAAACTAAAGAGGAGCTTGGTAATAATCCAAAGAAACATATGAGCGATTGCCAAAAACTTGAAGCAGAAAATGAAGAAAGCAAATCAAGTCAATAATGAAAAAATCGAAAACCCCAAAGAAGCAAGTTCTAGAAGAAGTGAAGGAAGTCATCATCAAGATCAAGAGTCATGTCAAGAGACAAAGAATGTTCCGATAAGAGTTTTGAAAAGTGTTAGGTGTTTTAGCTGTGAGAAAATTTGGCATATTAACAAATTGCAGAAACAAAAATACAAATCATCTCAAGCAAGACAAGCTGCCAAATCAAGGGAAATCATAAGCAGAACATGAAGGAAAACCAGGCCCATTAGTTTCCACATATAAAAATGTTTTTAATGAGTATTTTTATTTATGCAATGAATTCAGCCATAAAGGTATTGACTAGAAAAGGCTTGAGCCCTTTCTGCCATTTCTTTGGCACATAGTATGTTTTAGTTGTGATAATATCAACCATAAAGTCAAAGACTGCAAGCTTCCCTTGGCCCTCATGGAATCTAAATGGAAGAAAAGGTACACTAGTGCAGGTACTTCAAGCATGCAAGTAAAATTAAAAAGATTTGTGAGAAAACAGAGAAAAATCAGAGAGTTGATGAGAGGGAGAAACAAGTGGATTCAGAAAGGAATTGGGGCCAGGCCGACCTCAGGGGCACAATGCATGCATAAAATAGAGTTCATGGTCTATTTTGTGTTGGTAGACATTTGATGCATGTAAACAACTTATTGGTGCCGTATTGAACCTATATCGAGCGAGTGTAAGGGAAACACCATTCAAAGAAGTTTTATGAGAATACTTTGATGGACTGTCACATAAAAGGACAAGTGATCTTTGCTAAAGTTTCCTTATATGAGCCGTGATTAATTTATATATTGCAGCGGCCTTTCCAAGTCGAATGAGTCATTCAGTGTGGCCCTCTCCTTATTTGGATCTAATCTCGAATCCAAAAGTGTATTACATATGGGTGATATGGTATGGAATTATGAGTTGAGCGTTAAAGTGAAACTGCCTGAGCATTGATTGTGTTTTTTTTCCCTATAGTGCACATAGTCAGATCCAAGGGTCATTTTAATAATAAAAAATTAGAATTTATTGCATCAATTGTCATTCCATAAATGCAACATGGTATGTTCCATGTCATGTCACCTGCATTTCTGAAGGGAATTCCTACAGTATTTATGCGAATAGCCCTAAGGAGTTTGTTTTCTTGTACACCACTTTATAGACTTTAAAAATCTGGACGAAGTCCTGTGATATGGATGTCCCAGGTTGTAGTTGCATCACTATGCAAGTTAGGAAAGAAAGTGCCTCATGACCATTCCCATTTATACGAAGTACAATACAAGAATTCTACAATTCAAGGAATCCAAAAGCCGGAAAATACTGATGAATTCAAGTGTCCTTACAAAGGAGCAATAATAACATATGATGAGGTTAGGAAGGGTGTCTTTTCTAATCCATGGAGACTATATACTATGACCCAAGTGGAAGAGATAAAGATTCTTCTTCATATGTTTCCCAGCTAGGTGACTGGTGTTGTGTTTGTTATTGTTTATTCCCAAACATCCACAATGTTTGTTGAACAGGGCATGATATTCTATACTAGCATTGGGTCAAAGCTCCATGTTCCCCCAAAATTGTTATCCGTATTTGATGTTAAAAGCCTCATGGTATGGGTTCCAGTTCATGATCATGTGATTGTGCCAATTGTTAAAATGTACACTAAGAGAGGGTGGGGATTGTTAGAGCTGCAACGAACGTGTATTGGTGTCTTTATACCGATACTAGATATGGTAGCAGTTTCGTTAGTTGAAATCATGCGGTTGACTATTTCCAAGACTTATGACTTGGTCTATGACGAAGGGACAACTATTTCAAATGAACCATCCAATAACCGAAAATATATATCAAGAAAATAGTTTGAAAAACACAAGATCTGTGATAAATTGATGTTCTCATACAGAAGTGGGTGCGATTAGCAGAGATTATCTCTATATATGTTGGAGAGGAATTTATCAATATAATTTGATGGAGCTAACTGCGTGATGGCACCTGAAGTGAAAAGAAGCACGTGTGAAGTCGAGAAGCAGACACTTGACCTGCGCTTACCGTTGATGATGCAGGTATTTCCTACAATGATGGCGGTGAAGAAATGCACGATGTTCAGTGAAAGAAGGTGGAATTTCTGCACCTGCTTGTTCATTGTGAAAAGAACAGGGATCAAAGAGAACAAGTATGGTGAAATGATCGAATGTGAGGGTCATTAATATTGCTTTCAAGACTAGAAGGGAAGCCAAATTTTAAATCTCCTGTTGTGGGTCATTCGGCAAGAAATGATCGAATGTGAGAGTCATTAATATTGCTTTCAAGACTAGAAGGGAAGCCAAATTTTAAATCTCCTGTTGTGGGTCATTCGGCAAGCAACTGTGGTGATGTTGAATTCATAGAATAATTCCACGAGTGGATTACGCAAGTGGATCTAAGGATTATCTCCCTTATAAAAGGTGGAAATGACCTTAAACACATCTGTTTCTATTATGAAATGTTCAACAAATGACACATTTGTCATGATGATAAAGGCTCGGATAAGGTGCTAAGGTAGTGGCTAAAACAAGCGAAGTGTTTATGGAAAACACCTTAGAATATTGGTTGGCACGCAAATGAACAAATGGAGGAATTGAGTGCAAACAACCTGAGGAAATAACAGTACCGTCCCTGCTCACATTATAGCATACCAACGCCAGTGATGATAATGATGATGATGAAAGTGTACTATCTCTGAACGTCTAGACTTGTCAGATCCAATTGATTATTATCAATAGTTGAAAAGGGTTTTGAAGTCGTAGTCTTGGTAATTTCAACATGTTTTAAATTATGGGAGTTGCCGAAGTCTATTGTTATTTTCATCAATATTGTGGAGAAGCTGGCGAATGTTTATGGTCAAACTCTCAAGTATCAATCGTCGAACGAGGATCTTGATGCACAAGTTTGTATCTTGTGATAAAGGGAGAACAACAATGGTAGAAGCGGTGGAAGCAGTGCATTATCACTAGGATGAAGACTTTCTCTAGCGGCCCATCTCACATCCAGAGCTGGTGCGGTGAGCGTGAAACCCAACTTCATGAAAACATATCCTAATTCATGAAAACAATTTATTTTTTTTGACAGGCTGGTGGGGTTGATACCGACAAGATTTTACGTGCCCAACCCTTCAAATTTGTTTGAAATGTAGCGGACAACAAATTCATGAAATGCGGATTCACCATCATGAGTTTGAGTTCAAGGGTGATGGAATTTGGATTGATAGGAAGCATTGGATAGTGTCGAGGAAATTGTTAGGGATGGCATTGCCGTCGAAGGTTTCATCCTTTGCAATGGTATCCTTAGTGGCTAACCTTTATGAATTCATATGCAGAGGTTCCCCTACTAGAAAAGACCAAGTCAAATCTCCACGAGGTTGCTAATACTATAGACCTCAAGCTTCAGTGCGGGATCTAGCTCTGTGGCCTTCCTAGGTTTAATGAACTTCTTTTGATAGAGGTGCAGAAGGTTAGGGTTTATCATTATTAAGTGCCAATCTATTTATGGTGTGAGCATGAGTTGTTGCAGCACAAGGCCAAGTTCAAAGATGAGATAGAAGAAATTCCTTCCGTGGTGGAAACACTCTATTGGAAGTGATTTTGCTTGAAGGATGGATGTTGGGTTTTAAGCCACCATCAAGTGAAGTTGTGAAAACTATTAATTTTGATCACTATGGTACTATTGTAGGCTCTTTATTGCTTTCCTTCTTTTGAAATTTGTAATGTCTTTATGGCATAGTGCCCGAATTCATGACAATTGAAACACTTAATTTTGGATAAGTCTTTATTCCTTCCCCCTTGACTATATTCAGCCTCACCTTGGGACTTCTTTCCCTTGGCCTTCATACCTCTGCTGACTATTGCAAAGTCCTCTTCTTCTTCTTTGGATGAGGTTCAATCTCTTGTATTATGCCTTATTTCCTGTTGTACCTAGTAAGACCATAAGCACTCCCAACTTTGTAGTTTCCCCCTCCCATTCACCAAATATTGATGGCTATGCCAGCTCTTTGGAAGGCCTGGAAGGTTATAGCTACCAAGTATTATTCAAGGAAACTAACACCAACCTAGCCAATTTCATCACAATAGTATGTGAACTTGCTAAGATACTACAGAAATATTAATGTGTGTGTTTTATATTCTTTCTACCACTAGGAGCAGGCACTCTAAGTTGTGTCTGGTGCAGTGGGGGGTATGCAGGGGGGTGGCAGCTCCTGTGCATAGAGCCAAGGATGGTGGGTGAACCAAAAACTGGTGGACGGACCTACCCATCTATAACACCCTCATCCCACATCTACCCAAGCAAGTGACCAACACGAGTAAACATGTGACAAGAGGAAACTATGAAATGGTCTGACCTCCTAAGTCACATTAAAGAAGTGGGACCGATGGAAACATGTGATACATGCATCCAACATCATCAATAGAACGCTCAGAAGACAAGTCCGCCACCCAGACAACTTGTCCCTGCTTTCCACTATTGTTTTAGGTATCTTAGGCTATAGTCGCTCTCATGCCATGGGCAAGAGCATGACCATCAACCTAAAGTCGCTCTAAGAAGCATGCCTACCAATGACTGTGGATCAAAATTATCAGTGATGTGCCAGCGACCCTCGGATTTAAGCCACTTTCTCAGGAACAGATTCGAGGACACTGCCCAGAAATGATCCATCTCTTCAAATCAATAAAATAATATGGAAATGAAAGTACTAAAGAAAATACGTGTTCAAGACCTTCACTAGATCCCTACTAACCATGACAGGCACTCCCTCAAACATATCATCGGCATGTAACCTACAAGTGTAAACAACAGAATTAAGTGTAGGGATCTCATACTTATATGAGAATCACTATGAACCATTGTTCCCTCATTCCATTTGCTGCATTATCATCTACTATGTGATAGAAACATTATCCATTCACGTACAAGTAAAAAAATGCTGAGAGAAATACATAATTGTTGTCATAAAATCTACATACAACCAACATAATAGGAACATAAATATAATCAACATATCATCCAACAAATCCATAAACACATCAGTACCTTTACACATGAAAATCAAGGGAATGGATTTCTCATTAACGAATGTAATGAACTAACCGGTGGTGGGACTACCACATTCCACCTGACCATAGAATGGCTAAGCCAAATCTCTCTTCATCAATTCACCCCCGTGCCATATTCCAAGGATGAATGTGGGATCCCATAGAACACATCAATCAAACCTCATCTAGGAATTATAGACGCCATCCACCTCAACCCATCAAATAGTGATTCCACCTCACAGTCAGACATCACAAAACCATCATCAGATTGGTCTCCATCCAAGCCTTTCAGGGCTTCTAGAACTAGTAACTCAACCCATAACTTATACAGGGCTTCCATAGTGTTTGTCCAACCCAGGAATCCAGGATTAGTAACTCAACTGACCAAGGGCTTCGAGAGTGTTTGTCCAACTATGTCTTTTAGGACTAGTAACTCAACCCACACTGTTACACGACTTCCAGAGCATTTGTTCAGCGACGGTTTCCAACACTACTAACTCAATCCAAGCTAAGGAAACATAAGAGCCAACCAAAAGCAAGCAGTGAAAGTAAACCCACAATCACCATGGCTATCAAGGAAATGTCAAGGCTAGGCAATCCACTATCGGTCCAGGCAACCCCCCATGCCAATGACAGATCACAACCAAGAAACCACATGCATATGCCATGCATGCAAAAACTAGTGAAGAAATCATACATGGAATGTAGTACCTGCAAGAAAATTTGATGTAGTTGCTAATGCAGATGCCTTCTTGCACTTTCCTTCTCTCCCTTTGCCTTCTCATTCCAAGAATCCATGGATGTGACACCCTCCAAGAGTGCTCCAAGAAAACTCGAAGTATCCAAGAGTATAAGAGAGAGAGAGAGAGAATAATGAGAGAGAGCCAAAAATGAACTCACAAAAGGTTACCAAGTCATCCTTAGAAGACTTTTTACGAATGAGGCCTCTATTTTCTATATCTTCCATTATTTTCCTTCATTTTCGATTATTTTCCTTCATTTTCCTCTTCACATGAAACCTGTGACATTTCACCTCCATTTTTACCTAATTTCCATTATTTCCATAAACAAATGTCGCAAAATTCCTTTTAATGCCTTAGCCATTACCTTTGCTAATTTCCTTAGCATAAACCACCAAATGAACACCCCCCAAGATGTCTTCCCCAACATTCATCTTGGAATAAGTGTCGCAGCCATTTGTGGTTATTGTTTTCAACATTTATGACATGGAATTTTCACCAGGACTATGACAAAACCATCATGCTTGGGGGACACCATCCCCGACGTTCAATCACAAATATACCTTAGCAACCTACTAAAAGAAGACATACTATTTATGGAGCTTTATAACATAGCTCATTACGATATTTACATTGAAAATCTTGCTTAAGACAAACTCATATGACATCATAACATAATGATAACATCGCCACATTATATCATAATAATATAACACCCATACGAAATAGCGAAGCTTTATGACACAACCCGTTACCATATTTACATCCATACATGGGTATACATATAACAACATCATCAAAATATATATACCAAACATATGCCATATCATATACCAATACATATATCAACCGTATACTAACATCATATCTAAGCATATATATCAAAACATCATATAGCATATATCAACTATCATAAAGCATATATCAATCACCATAACACATATACTAAACCAACATAAGGAAATTTTAAACCACCCGGAAGCATATAGCAAGCCATCATAAGCAAATACTAAACCACCATAAGCAATCACCAAACCACCATATCAAAGCTGCATTGCCTCAACACGAAAACAAGGAAGGATACATGGCCAACATTTGATTCGCCATCTCCCATGTCGCTTCATCGGGCCCATAGTGCTTCCATTGCACTTTAACATACTCTATTGCTCAGTTTCGGAGCATGAGCACCTTTTTCTACAATATACATCGAGGCTTTGACTCGAATTCTCCATCTAGTTCCACCTATAATATAGACTAGTGAATCACATGATCAACATCTTTGGCATACTTCTTAAGAAATGAGACATGGAAAACATTGTGGAATTTCATTGTCGGAGGAAATGCAAGTCAATAGGCTACTAGCCAAATCCTCTCAATGATACTGAAGGGTCCACAAAACCATGTTGCTAGCTTGCCACACGAGCCAATCCGCAAAGAGATCTTCTTTAGTTTGATGCCCAAGTACACCTATTACCCAACTTGGAACTCCTTGAAGAACTTGTTCCTATATACATAACTCTTTTGCCTATCTTGTGCCGCCTTGAGATTCCTCTTGATCACCTGCATCTGATGTTCCATGTCTGCAAACATATCTAGTCCAATCAATACTCTACTAACTACATCAATCCAACTAATGGGAGAGTTACAACTCCACCAATATAATGCCTCAAAAGGACTCATCCAAATTGCTCCCAGTAACCATTATTGTATGATAAATCGAACAAAGGGAGATACTCTTCCCACTTATGTTGTTGATGCATCAAATACATCCTGAACATGTTCTCTAAAATCCTATTGACCTTCTCTATCTATCCATCTGTCTGTGGATGATAAGTTGTGCTGAAGGCCAAATCTTTGCCTAAACCTACAAATAACTCCTTCCAAAAATTGTAACTGAAATTCACATCCCTATCTGACACATTCTTCTTCAGAACACCGTGTAGTCTAACCACGTCTTGGATGAATAGTTGTGCCACATCACTAGCTGAGAATGTATACTTCACTGGAACAAAGTGTGCAACCTTTGTTAACTTGTCCACAATGACCATGATGGAATCATGCTACTTCAATGTCTTTGGAAACCCTGTGATGAAACCCATGGAAATGACACCCCATTTCCACTCCAAAATCATGATCAGTTGTAGAATCCCACCTGGATGTTTGCACTTTCCTTTCACTCACTGGAAATTGAAACATCTCCCCACAAACTCTGCTACATCCCTTTCTAGATTCGGCCAATAGTAATATCTATTCACCACTATGAGTGTCTTCTGATAACCTCGATGACCTGAATATGGTTTCACATGAAACTCTCTCAAGATCACCTTCTTGAGCTCACTGTCAGCTGACACATATATCCTATCTGAGAACCTAACCAACCCATCTACTACAACACAATAATTCAAGTCCTGTGCACCTACACCTATACCTGTACCTATACCATCATCTATACCCATACATGTACCTATGCTCTTCTATAGCCTGTGCACAATATCCATATATCTAACATCCTCATGTTTTGCCTACAAGATCTTGTCTGTAAACCCTTCCCATAGGAGCTCATAATTGGCAAGTGATGTACCTATATCCATCTACTAAGCGCATATGCCACTTAGTTCTCCTTGCCATTGATGTACCTAATCTCAAAATCAAACTCGTTGATCGTGGCTAACCGTCTAGCCTACCTGGCATTCATATTTGGCTGGTCAAAAAAATAATCAACCCAATGTGATCACTCATACACACAAACTGCCTTCCAAGAAGATATTGCCTTCACATCTTCCATGCATGTATAATAGTTTCCAACTCGAGATCATGCATGGGATATTTATGCTCGTGCTCATTTAGTTTCCAGGACTCCTAAAATACCGCATGTTCATCCTGCATAAGGACTACACCAAGCCCTCTCTTGCAAGCATTTGTGCATACTACAAACTCTTTGTCTATATCTACAATCGATAGCACTGCTGCATGTGTCAACAACTTCTTAAGCTACTCAAAGCTAGTCTCGCACTCTTCAATCTATTCAGACTTCTTACCTTTCCTCTACAATGATGTGATAGGATAAGAAATCTGTGAGAAATTCCTCATGAACCTCCTATAGTATCTTGCCAAACCAATGAAATATCTTAACTCATCCACACTCTTAAGAGTTATTCACTCCATGATGGCCCTTATCTTCTCTGGATCTACTGCAATTCCTTCCATGGAGACAACATGTCCCAAGTAGTGTACCTCGGTCTGATAGAAACTATGTTTGCTAAGATTAGCATAGAATTGATGCTCTCTCAGCAACCTCAACACTACTGCTAAGTGCTCGACATGATCTTGCTCATTCTTATAACATACTAGTATATCATCAATGAACACGATAATAAACTTATCCAAATATGGATGCAACACACTATTCATCAAACACGTGAATGTAGCTAGAGCATTCATTAAGCCAAATGGAACAACAACAAACTCATAATGCCCATACCTGGTCCCGAGTACACTCTTGTAAATTTCCTCCTTTTTTATGCATACCTGATGGTATCCAGATCTGAAGTTAATCTTTAAGAACACTGCTACTCCCTTAAACTGATCGAATAAGTCATTAATCCTCAACAAAGGATATCTATTCTTTATGGTCACTTTGTTCAACTTCCTATAATCAATGCATAATCTGAGGGTACCATCTTTCTTCGTCACAAACAAGATAGGTGCACCCCAAGGTGATACACTTCGCCTAATGTATCCCTTTTCCAACATTTCCTTCAACTAGAATTTTAACTCAACCAACTCAGGTGTGCTCATCCTGTAAGGTGCTTTCGATGCTGGAGATGCCCATAACACTCACTTAATTGAAAAGTCCACCTCCCTATGAGGTGGAAACTCTATGATGTCGTTAGGAAATGCATCCCTGACCTGCTATGAAATTGGGTACTTGTTCAACACATCTGCATCCTCATCCTCCTTACCCTTATCACTAAAAATGTGGACTGCAAATAGCTTCCACCCTTTCCCACGACTACACTTTGCATGCATGGCTATATGATGCTAGCCTAGGCCGATTTTATCCACAGTTTTCATATAAAATGCATAATCTCATTTATCCCAGGAATTTCGATTACCCTGTCTAGTCAAACCTTTAAAAATGAGGGTTTAAGGCTCCTTAATTAAATCTCATGCGGAAACATTATAATAGACTATCCATAGCCTTAAACTTTAATAAAGCCTTTCCAGCAGAACTTTATTCACCCTTCCTAAACTTTGCTTAATCTTGAATCCTACTTTCTTTCTATTATAATTCTCCTATAATAGAAATATAACATAAACTACACTTAACCTTACCTTTTTGCCAATCCATAGCCTTTACACATTTTCTGACACTCACCTTTATTCGTTCAAACTTCCACTATCAATTTCACTTCCTCAAATCAATAGCTGTTGCACTGTTTCCATTCATCTTCCAGAACTCAAAAAAACTTAAACTCATGTCCATAAACTTCTCGGGTCTGCTCAGGCCCAAGTCCTACTGCTTCAATCTCTGTCATTGATCTTCTACCCAATTTGATAGTTGATGGTTCACCCAATCAATGAAACTAATAATTGATCCTCCACCATTTGATTAAGGCACCCTTGATCTGACGGTCATCATCAATATCACCCAGGAATCTTATATTATGTTTACCTGGCCTTATGGAGCTGATAAAGATTATAAATCCTTAATCTATAAATGTTCGGGTCCATTCTGAGATTAACGCCCAATCACTTTATGACATGATATCCATTGGATATACAAGTTCATTAAATCTACGAACTACGGTTCTTCAACTAGCACATAGTTTAAAAATAGGCCTAACCTCCACCGTTGACTGTGACATAAGCATTTGAAATTGAGATCGATGGCTAGCATTTAGTGTAGGTCTCCAACCACAATCAAGAGTTTCTGCGCTCTCCTACCCCCGCCACGGTTACTGATCACCATCGATCTGATGATCCAGATCCATTCCTCCACCATTCTTCTTCTGCCATTAATATTCATCGATCTAAATGATCTGACTGTTCTCGTTCTTTTCTACCTACTTCCCATTTAGGCTATTTCATAGTGTTCCTATGGTGTTGGGGTTCTTCCAGGGTTCCACTCTTTAGTTGTTCTACATCACAACTTCCTCCTGAGCTTAACTGCGTGTATTCTTATTCACTACCATCTTTGAACTTCACTTGGATCCTTTTATCAGATTCATTGGTCGAACCCCGATCCTACATACTCCCCTTCTTCTCTGTGTTCTGCTCAAACTTCACCTGCATATATATACTCTGTAGAATTACACTAATTACATAAAACTCATAACTCCGTACACACCATAAACTAAGAATCGAGTTTTTTGTATTAATAAATATGTATTTACAGAGTTTCTTCTCTCAAACCTGATTTCCAATATCAGTGGTTTTTGTTTCACAATCTGCCCATAGGCTTACAGTCAACTTCTTCACACTCTAACTCCCTAACTTGACTTGACTAGCTATCTAACCCCTGACTATGCCTTTTAGGCTTACATTTATACAAAAGGAATCCACAACCAATTCCTGGTTTAGATCCATAACCTTCTCAACAAATTCCTAAAATCTCTTCCTTATCTCTAAGGATCCTCTCTAATCCACAAAATAATGAACTAACTCCTAATCTAAGTTTTACAATTAATTCTCAAGTCTCTCAATCTCTCAACTATCCTGATTCTCTCATGTTCTCCAGCATTCAAGAACATTTACAATATGCTTCACAATACTTAATTAATTCCCATTTTCATTAAAATCAATCAAAACCTAAATAATTACATTAATTCAACACTTAGGAAACGAACTTCCTTAAAAGACAAGACCCCCTATGTCTACTAAAATACAATGATTCTTCTGAGTTGAATGCTCCTGCATCAAACTCCCAAAGTAGAAAACATTCATGATCTCCTGATCATGTGCCTTCATATGTTGATAGAAAACCTCCAAGGTCCAAAACTTTATTTTTTAACTCCCCAAATGCCTTGCACCTTTGCTGCTACTATATATTTGTTGTCTTCTAGTTCATCTTCCTCTTTTCAATCAGTTTCAAATTGTGATTGATGGCACTTCCTTCTGTCATTTCCCTCAGCCTGGACTGTTTCATAAGCAACTGCCATAATTCTTCAATCTCCATCTCCAACACATCCTTGGGTTGGTCCACACTCTGCCACTAATTGTTACCTATTTCTCTTTGTTTTAGGTTGTTGTTGCTGTCTACTAACTTTTCAAGCTGTTGTTCTTCTCTTTGAAGTTGTCGAATTCTATCACTTACTCTTTTTCCTACGCTTACTTTTTGTTCACTTATTTTTACTACCTCCCTTTCATCCTTACCCTCTTTCATGATTATCTCTTTCTTTATTGAATCTTAACTATCCAGCATTTTGTCCAACAATTGAACATCTATGTTCCATGGATTAAATACTTCCACAGAATCTTCCTCTTTCATTTTTATTTGGCTGCTCATCTATGCCAAATTTTCTCCAGCATTTGCAACTAAACCTACACTCACCAAACAATTATTAAAATAAAAACCATAAGGCTTTTGTGCCTTTTCTTCCTTTGGCAACACATCAGTATGTTGCTCTAATTCTTCCTCCTCTATTAGCACATCAGTATGCTGATTTGAATTCTCAACAAAATTCACGAGATTGTCAGCTAGTCTCTCCTCCACACCATCTGTTTCAATGATTTCTTCCTATCCTTGTCCACTTTAGTGAACATCTTCATTCTCATTCAATTCTAATTTTACAACTTGGACAATTAATTTTTTGTTTTCTAGTCTTTTCTCCAAAAGACATAACTCATGCCATAAATTTTCCATCTCACTTCAAATTTCTTCTAAAATCTCTGTACAATCCTCACTATCTTCTCCTTTGTCACAAGTATAACTTCTTGTTGACACTACTTCTTCATTATTAACTAGAATAAAATTCTGATCCCTCATCTTTGTGATAGTTTTAGATGTCTTTCCATCACTCTCCCTTTGGCCATTTAAGAAAATAAATTCCTCTTTGTCCTCATCAATAGAAAATTACTTATCATAAGACAGAACTATCTCATCTCTACTGAAGATATTTCCTCCACTAAGAAAGGAATTTATGAACTCCTTCTATTGTAATAACTCAACTTGATCTTCATTTGAAAGATAGTCATCATCATACTTTACTTGGAAACTTTTAGCTTCATTCAAGACAGTTCCATAAGATGGTTTCTCTTTTTCAAAGCCTACATTCACACACAACTTGTCAGTTGTAAAACCATAAGACCTCATTATCTCAGTTCATGATTCAATCACCAAGTCCTTCTGCTATTCCAAGTCCTTTACATGACTCAGAAATATTTTAGTGGTCTTCCCTTCAATCTCATAAAGTCCTTCACATGATTGCTTTATATCCTTCTCTACTTCTTCTTGCTTTTGGCCATCCTCATGAGTCCAACTTCCTCTACTTTCAATCCTTGCAATATGCTAAAAAGTAAAACCATTTCCCAGCTATGTATAGGTATTTATATGAGACCTATCTATCTCATCTTCTTTTAGAATAGAATTTAGATTCTGCCTGCCTTCTTCCTCCTTTATGTCAATATTAGCAAATTGTCCTTCTTCACATGTTTCACCTGCAAATATACAAAAGTATCAGATTTAAAATCATGTGACCCTTTGGTCTCACATGAAGTTTTAGTATTCAAGTCTTCATCTTCACCCAAAAATTCACCCTGCTCTGGTTCACAAATGCACACTTCTATTTCCAACTCAGCTTCTCTGAGCTTTCCCATCAACCACTTTACTTGCTTCTGTTGTAGCCTTCGCTGTAACTTATGCCACTTCACTGGCTTTTTCTTCCAAACCCAATCTAGTCTTTGGATTTCCTCAAGTGTCATCATTAATACATTGAGTTGTTCTTTCATCTTGGCAATCTCTTTGTTAATTTCCTCTTGACCCATTCTCTTTCCATTTGCCTTGGCATTCTCCTTCTTCACTTTTCTTCTACTGTGATCCTCCTCAAAACATTCACTATGACTATCAGTAGTCATCTTCTTCTCCATCTCTATGAGTTCCTCACTCATTCACTATGGGCTACGTTAAAGCCTCTACAACAACAAGCCCTCCTTCCTGCCACTTACCTCACCAAGCTCCCCTTTGTAATTGGTCTTTTGGCAAGCCCTTGGTTCTCTATCTCTAGAACCTCTTTTGAGCACTTCCCTCTCCTTCTAGGCTTCAACTCATCTGCATATTCTGAGTACACAACTATCCTCTTTATCCAACCTCTGTTGAAATTCCTCAAGGTTCTGCCACATTCTGCTTTCATTCAAAAACTTTTACCAGCTTCTTTTATCCCTTAGCAATTATACCCACATCCTCTATGGAATTTCCTTTGTGAGTTGCAACAATACCTCTGTAGCAACAAGTCTCCTTCTTGCTACATATTCCCCACTAAGCTTCTCTCCTCTGAGCTCAGTCTTTTAGTATTTCTCAGGTTCCTTCCTCTAGAACCAATTGAGCACTCCTTGCTCTAGGTTGTTGAAATCTTCTCACCTTCTTATGTTGCTACCTGTGCATCAATATAAACACAACACGCTCTCTAATATTCAAATCAAATTAAAACAAGACATATCATCTCACCTTCAAGACCTTTGCATGATCTTGTTCTACCATTCACCTGCACTTTGAATGGATTTCCTTTGTCTCCTTGTATCTGCAAATTCTCCCAATATTCTGCTATACTTTATCTATGTGTGTCTACTAGTTGCCAGATTAAAATCTAATCACTTCTTGCCTGCATACACATCTTAAAACATAAATTTATTCTAAATTTTCAAAGACCTTTTACACAAAATTTCCTAATTTTCCTTTGATATCAAAATGATGCCAGCTTAAGACAACTTTACCCATAGTTTTCATATAAAATGCATAATCTCATTTATCCGAGGAATTTCAATTACCCTACCTAGTCAAATATTCAAAAATTAATGTTTAAGGCCCCTTAGTTAAATCTCATGCAAAAACATTATAATTGACTTTCCATAGTCTTAAACTTTAATAAAGCCTTTCTAGCAGAACTTTATTCACCCTTCCTAAACTTTGCTTAATCTTGAATCTCACTTCATTTCTATTATAATTCTCCTATAATAGAAATATAAAATAAACCACACTTAACATTACCTTTTGGCCAATCCACGGCCTTTGCACATTTTGTGACGATCACCTTTATCCATTCAAACTTCCACTGTTGATTTCACTTCCTCAGATCAATGGATGTTGTATGATTTCCATTCATCTTTCGGAACTCAAGCAAACTTAAGCTCACATTTATAAAATTCATAGGTCCACTCAGGCCCAAGTCCTATCAGTTCAATCTCTGTTGTTTATCTGCCACCCAATCCGACGGTTGATGGTTCACCCGATCAACGAAACTAATCGCTGATCGTCCACCATTTCATCAAGGCACCCTTGATCTAACGGTCAGCATCGATATCGCAGAGGAATACTACATGGTGTTTACCCAGCCTTACGAAGTTGATAAGGATTATAAATCCTCAATCTATAAATGTTCGGGTCTATTGTGAGATTAATGTCCGATCACTTTATGACCCGATATCCATTGGATATACGAGGTCATTAAATCTAATCTTGCGGTTCTTCAACTAGCACACGGTTAATAAATAGACCTAACCCCCACCGTTGACTGTGACGTAAGCATTTGAAATTGAGATCGACAGCTAGGATTTAGTGCAGGTCTCCAACTACTATCAAGAGTTTCCATGCTCTCCTACCCCGTGATAGTTGCTGATCACCATCGATCTAACGGCTCTATTGATCTAACGATCTAGATCCATTCCTCCGCCATTCTCCTTCTACCATTAATATTAATTGATCCAAATGATCTAACGGTTCTCATTATTTTATGCCTATTTCACATTTAGGCCATTTCTTAGTGTTCCTGTGGTGTCAGGTTTCCTCTAGGGTTCTGGTCCTTAGTTGTTCTGCATCATAACTTCCTCCTGAGGTTAACTCCATGTATTCTTATTCACTGCCATCCTTGAACTTCACTTGGATCCTTTGATCAGATTCATCGATCAAACCCCGATCCTACATACTCCCCTTCTTCTCTGTGCTCTACTCGAACTTCACCTGCATATATATATACTATGTAGAATTACACTAATTACATAAATCTCATAACTCCAAGCACACCATAAACTCAAAATTGAGTTGTTTGTATTAATAAACAGGTATTTAGACAGTTTCTTCTCTTAGGCATAATTTCCAATATCAGTGGCCTCTGTTTCAAAATCTTCCCGTAGGCTTACAGTCAACCTCTTCACACTCTAACTCCCTAACTTGACTTGACTAGCTATCTAACCCATGACTATGCCTTTTAAGCTTACATTTATACAAAAGGATTCTACAACCAATTCCTGGTTTAGATCCATAACCTTCTCAAGAAAATCCTAAAATATCTTCCTTATCTCTAAGGATCCTCTATAATCCACAAAATCATGAACTAACTCCTAATCTAAGTTTTACACTTAATTCTCAAATCTCTTAATCTCTCAACTATCCTAATTCTCTCATGTTATCCAACATTCAAGAACATTTACAATATGCTTCACAATACTTAATTAATTCCTATTTTCATTAAAATCACTCAAAACCTAAGTAATTACATTAATTCAACACTTAGGAAACCAACTTCCTTAAAATACAAGACCCCCTATGTCTACTAAAATACAATGATTCTTCCTAGCTGAATGATCCTCCATCACTTCACCATCATAACTGATGTGGCTTTCTTTTTAGCTTGCAAGACTCTTGGTTCCCCATTGTCATCAACACACTTAATAGCTTTGTCATAGTATCCACACTTGGTTCTATGTAGATACAACCAATCCATGCCTAGTAACATATTGTATGAACCCAATGGTAATACATTTAAATGTGCTACTACAGGGATACCATTTAAGTCAAATGTGCAAGTTTTTACCCAATGATGAACTCTCTTCTTCCTACTAGTAGCCAACTGCATTAACCAAGACTCTACATACGGTTCCTTAAACCATACTTACCCTTCCATGTCAGGACTAACATACCTATAATTAGATCTAGGGTCAATCAAAATAGAAATAACTTGATCACAAATATTACCATCCATCTCAATGATAGATGCATGGTGTTCTCCTTTCCTGTTATCCACGGCTACATGGATACGAGCAATACTCTGGCCATCATCTCCAACATTTTATGCCTCCTATGCACTATATATAGGGGTCTACCACCCTGATTATGCAGACAATCTCTCTTATGATGGTCTTTTCCACAACTACAACACTATATGGGCTTCTATCCTCCATCATTGTTCTTCTCTTCAGCTTGATGTCCCTATCCTCTATATGATGCATTTAACATCTTAGGTGGTGAAACATTCTCCTTGTTATCTTTACCCTGCAGCCTTGCTCACTTTCTATCCCATTTTCCTTTGTTATATTCATTACCTTTCCAGTTTGGTTTTGTGCTTCAATTTCTCATAGCAATGATTTAGCTTTTGAATGGCCTCCTCCAATGATGTAGGCTCATCGAACTCAATCCTATCTTTGAATGCAACTGGTAATCCACTAATGAATCTATGAATATTAGCCTTATCCTCGTTGAGATAAGGTACATACCTCAACATTTCTAGAACTTATCAGTGTACTCATCATTTGTCATGGATCCCATCTTTAATTCATGGAACTCTTTTGACTTTTCATCAAAGTATCTATATGATAAATACTTATTCTTGAATAACCACTCAAATTCACTCCAAGTTAGACCTTCCTCATCTATATATCTGAAATTCTTCACATCTTCGCACCAGATGTCTGCTTTACCTTTAAGATTGAAAGTAGCCAGTCTAGCTTTCATGTTCTCTGACTAGTCATGCAACCTATATAGTATCTTCATACCAAGTAGCCATGCCTCTAGATCTTGTGATATTTTCGTCTCTCCATCTATTGACGGTGTTGGACCCGCCAACATCAGGGGATCTCCCTAGTATGAAGTCCCAACTAGACCTCACACCATTTGGTGTAGGAGTCCCATCTAGCACGATGGCCCAATTTCTATTATCTTAAAGATTTGCCTCATCTCTTACTTGTCAACACACGAGAGTGGTCTACTTTGTCTTTTTAGAAGTGAGGTTTTCATGCCTGGTGAGTGTAAGTATAACTTGTGCCAATGGTTCTTTCACTGTAGAGGGAGAGGGTTGGAGTGAGTCCCAAGTCAGTTGGGAGAAGTCCCAACTGTATTAGGAACACACAACACAACAGGACATGCGCAGCCTCCAGTGAAATAGTCCACACAGATGTGGAAGTCACAACACACAAGGGAAGATAACACGTATAACACTCAGCAGATTAGTCTACACGAGTGCAATGGTTGCTACAACAAGTTTTATGTGAAATGTCTGTCTGATGTCCAAGAGAGTAGTCTACATGGGTGAGACAACATTAACAACATATACAACACATTTCCATTAATAGATTATGTATTACAAAAAGTGAAATAATTTAGATGTAGAACATAGGTTTAAGCAACATGCATCACCAGTGTTAAAGATTATTCTTACAACAATTATAATACATGTGTGAAAACCTATTGGCCTCTTGGAAGGCTTCTGAATTAAGTGAAAGTTCCATGACACATTGTTACACCATACATCACTAAACCCAAGTGATAACTGTTGTACCTCTGAGATAGTAGTGTTAGTGCCTAAATCTACCTCAGGCTGAGAAAGGTAGGATCGAGGGCCAACATCAAACCATGCTTAACCTGGTAGCTAGCCCTACCAGGTCTGGAGAGAGCTCTCTCCGGGTCAATCTCAACAAAATATGATCACTAAAGACTTCAGATGACTGATATAGCTATTGATCTTAGGCTAGGTATGTGTGTAAATTAGAATAAAATGATGTGTTTGTTGGCTTTAATGGAAAAGCAGATTTTGGGTGCGGGGAATGAGGCTCAGTCTTGCAGAGATCTCAATGGGGCAAGGTAGGCAACTGATTTTGGCACTTCAAATTAAATGAGATGGAGGGATTAGAGAGGTGAGGAGTTGAAGAGGGCAATAGCAACCACGGATCCTCTCCAACCAGCTGAAAACATCAAAAACTAAAGCAAACCTCAAGTAGAGCATTGCAATTTCAATGGATTCTACTTACACTTTTGTTTGATTTAGTTAGGAAGAAACAAGATAGATAATGTCATACATAACACATAATTAAATTCACAATTACAAAGAAAAGCACTATAACAAAACAAATGCCACAGGTATCCCAAAGAGTGATGCAAACCCTAATCTCAATTCCTTAGCCAAAATGTTGATGAGTGTATAATGAAGCTTAAGGCTTTCTCAAAAGTCCAACCATGCTAATGACTGAAAAACATAAGATATAGGCAAACGACAACTCATCCTAGCCTCCAGGGGTTGATCTCAGGAGTTTAGGAGCTGTTCCAACTAATTCTAAACTGAGAACTACAAATTAGGTAGTGGAACAACATGCCTCTAAAAACTAGGGAACTGATTCATTCAGTTGCAAACTAACTTCTTATGGATGAATCTACCTCAATGAGTGAAAAGTTGACATGATTACATCAATATCCGTCAATGTACATTAAATTATATCATAATTTTGACATTGAGAAGGAGAAAAAGTCAAACTGTCAAAAGCTAGGCAAAAAATAGAGTATACTTGGTCAAACTGAGCAAAATTTCCACTATGCGCCATGCTGATTTCTCTATGCATAGCAGTTGTTTGGACTCAGATTTGGAGGCCTTTACAATGTCCAAATTCACTCCAAGTGTACTTGTTGGAAAGGTCTGCCTATCTACTTTCCAACCCAAGTAGAATTTTTTAATTTGGCCTCCATTTGCCCCTCCAAAATTCAGTTCTCCCAACACTACTTCATGTGTGTCAAAATAGGGGCGGTAAGGTCATTTTTTGAGTGTTTTTGACCTTTTTGAGGGCTCCAAACCTATCAAAATTTCTTGGCCAATAGTAGGAAAGTGTATTTTTCCATGCCAAATCCAAAAATGCTGAGTTTTTGTCATTTGGAGGCTCCCATCAAAAGCAAGTGCCATGTGGCGCAGCGCATAGAGCAGAAAACTCTATTTTTTGTGCAAAAAAATAAAAAAATAAAAAAATTCTGCCAATTTTTTTGAAATTTGGGCTGAGTCTTCCATTAAGTGATATGATGGGCCAAGGAAGCCTCAGCCAATATCTGAAGTCTATCATGCTCCTTTCACCTCCTTGATGCCCTCTTCAACTTCGCCTTTAAGCTCCTGATTCTAGCTTGGCACACCATATTCCTTGAAAAATAATGATATGCCATGTTTCTCAACATATTCTTCTCGTTGATGGATTTCTTCAACCTCCTCTCCAAGTGGATATTAGTCCTCTCCAACCAAGACTCGCGATGCTTTCTTATGTGTGAGTTTTCTTGATGAGTATGAAGAGATTTATGGTGATTTTAGTTTTCTACCACCAAGGGTAAGAATGTATGAGGGACTGTGGAGGGAGAGGGTAAGAGGGGTTTTAGAAATGTTTTTCACTGGAATTTTGGGAATAGAAGGGTTTTAGGGATAGTTTTTAGATTTTGGGATAACAATTAGGTTTTAGGAATGTGTAGCTAGGGTTTGGGATAGTGGGAGTTAGGAATATGGGGTTAGTGAATTTAGGGATATGGGAATTAGGGATATGGGGATGAAACTAGAAAATGAATTTGGGAAAAAAAGAGTCTGGGAGTGAGGGAATGGAATTTGGTCGCAAAAACACAAACTACAAACCCTAAGCACTTGTTTTTGAGAAAAAATTGCAAGGAAGTAGGGTTTGAGTTTTGTCTCACTAAACCACCATAAATTTTAAGAAAAACACATTCACTAGAAAGGGAAGAAAGCTTGACTTACTTTCACACCATAGGATTGAGAAAATTTGGAAATTTGAGAGAGTTTATGGGTGAAATTGGGCTTACAGCTCTATGCGCCGCGCTTCCAAACCCAATGCGCCGCGCTTCCAAACCCTATGGGTTGTGCCTTTTTCAGGAGACTTTTGGAGGCCTTCCCGGTGTCAAAATTGGGCACGGGATAACTTGTTGAAAAGGTTATTGAGTTTAATTTCCAACCCAAGTATAATTTTTCAATTTGGAGTTCATTTGACCTGTCAAAAATCAAATCTCCCAAGACTGGTCAAAATGTGGAAAATGAGGCTGCCTAAAGGCAGAGTGCTATTGTAGTCAACTTTTGAAGGTCTTCCTCAACTCAAAATGGAGCTCATGATATCTCATTGGAAATATATTTGTGTCTAGTTATCATTTGACTCATCAATCAAGTCATTTGGCCAACCAATCTAGGAGAAATATTGATTTTTCCAAGGTCACTAAGAGGTGCATCAATTCTCCTAAGGAAACTGTGTTTTTGACATTTATCTAAAACCATGACACCTGTGTAAAAAGTGAAAGAGGTTTTTCTTTCTTGGCCTATTTTGGATAAAAACCTCTCTTAGGTGTCCCAAATTCTTCTTTTCTTGCTCGAAAACATCATTGGAGTAAAACCTATCCTGATGTGTGGAACAAGGGATTTGTCGAAATGAAGCGAAATGAAGGGGATAAGGGCCTTCTAAATTCTTGAGAAAATTTTTGTAAGTAGGGAGGGATGCTAGGAAGTAGGGGAAAGTATAATGTCAAAGATTGAGTAAGAGGAAGAGGTCCAAATGGGCAAAACACAGGCCTATCCTAGAAAATTATCAAGTTGTAGCAAGAAACTAGGGTTTGTGCAAAAATGAGGAATTTGAGGGATCTCAGTGATGGGAAGTGTTTAATATGGTACATTAAGGATAGGGGAAGGTGTATGAACATTCAGATACAAGTGTTGCTAATGATTTGACCATCCAAGAGAAATTACCCTCAAAACCCTAGGAGAGGGAAATGAATCTTACCTAGGCGCAACTGAAGCATGAACAACGTGTAAAATACCCATTGGAACCTGGCGTGATGATGACAACCCTCTGAATGATGGCACACTTAGCGGAATGGTGACATGGACCGACATTTGGACAACATTGAAAGGAGTAAAAGCAAACCCTAGACCTAATACCTAGTGACCAAATTTTACTTGAAGACTCATTGAAATGACAAAATTTGACCTTGACACCTTAAAATCACTTTGTAAGAGCATGTTTGATCACTGGAGGAAGGTTGCAAATACTAACACTAACAAGTAGTAGGTTAGCTACCAATGCTAGAGCATATAAAATAATTGTTTTGGGGTTTTTGGAAGACAAATGAATGAAGACAGATGTAGAATTAAAGTAATTAATCATTTGGGTTATATTAATACTTCAGAAAAGGGTTGCTATAAAGCGTCACACAGTGATATAGATAAAAAATAGTAGTTAGTAGAAGACAACAAAAAATATGATTATCACAACTTCCAGACTATAAAACTGAACAATCATAAGTTGGAAAACCTTCTAAACTACATTCCAAAGGTTCAATGCAATATACTTAAGCTTACACAAGATGTTGATGATTTATTGATTGGTGGGGATTAGCTAAACAGACAGTTCATTAATCCAGTCTCTTAATGGATGATCACTTCAGGAGCTTATAGGAATTAATTGAGACACAATTATTCCTACCTAGACATCTCTATAAGTCTTAAGCATATGAAGAAAGACATAATGATTGATAACTGGAAAAACTTACAGGATAACACAAACTCTGTAAAACCAGACTCATAATCCTTTGCTTTGTACTAAGGTTCTAGAAAGACTGAGTACATCAAGTGTCTACAAAAGCTCCCTTCACAGGTGCAACCAGGTTCAAAGTAGTACTAATAGTCAAGACTTTACAAGTAATGTACTATAAATCTTGAACTCTGAACCTATAACATCTCGAGAAGAGAGTTATTTATACAATAATAAACTTAAGAAATATCCTAAAACTGATTAAGATTTATTCTAGGAAAGGAAAAGATTTTCATAAAAGAAGATAGGGGCAGCTATTGAACTGCTTCTTGTTGTCCCTTTTATTTAGGTTGTGTTGGCTTTGTTGTCTGATATTTTTTCCTTTAAGCTGCTAAGTCATTTGTATCCTTTGTGCTGATTGATTCCTTCAGTTTGATCTTTGATCTGATACCCTTTAAACTATGTAAATCTCTTTTGACCCTGCTGAGTAACCTTTACTGTGCAGTTTTACCTTTATAGTGATTTTCAGGTTTTTACTGTGTTTTTCAACAGTAAATCCTTCTAGATTTGTGTCACGTGGTAAAGAAAATTGATATGGTCTTCATATTTGTCTTCAAACTATGTGCAGTATTTTTCTTTGTAAGCATGGAACAAAAGCTTTACCTGCAAAACACAGAAATTATTAAGAAAAACAGAGGTGATAGAGACAGTCGTGAATGGCTTTTTTGGGGTTGAAAGGACATTGGAAGGAGTCTAGAGCATATCAAAAGGTAAAATGATGGTTTTAGTTGTCACAAAGGCATATGGAAGGTTTACTGTGAAAACAGGCGAAAACAGAGAAAAATGGTAATTTTGGCATTTAAACGGGAAAAATAGTTTTCCTTTATGGTGCAATAGTGAACAGTGACTATTTTGTCATTTTGTGGAAGGCGGTTTTGGTTTTCTTCACACCGCTTTAAAGGCGTAGGAAGTTTTGGGAGGGAGTCACCTGAAATAACTTGAGCCTAACATGTAGCAATGGAGGATGGTGGAATATTGCTTTTCAGGTGGGTAATGCTCATATAGAGAGCTAATTTGAAATCGCCTTGGGCCGTTGGATCTAAACACATTGGATTGGATGGTGGTGGAGTGAAGAAGTATGGAGGGTATGAATGATTAAGTATGGCAGTAATGGCTTTATTATGGTTATAAACGCAAATTTAGCAGTTAAATGGAGGTTTAGTGGTTTAACAAAGGTGTAAGTCAATTCTTTGTTTAAATCATAAAAATGGTTTAACAAAGAAATTCTTTTCAAAACACATATGGCGGATTTGAAATTTTATGAATGCAGATGTATATTGATATTGGGTTTGGGCTAATAGAATATTTCAACCACAATTTAGTGGGGTATGGCCCATTGCAAAGGAATGCGATAGGCACCACACGTGACGTGGGAATAAACAATATATGATATGTGACCAAGTCCAGGTCCCAATCGCAATCAGAGATCCCAACTGGCGGAGGTTTATGCCATTAGTAGGACTTGCAATGAGCGGCATATGCAATATGGGTATAGATTATAATATATATCTGGTTGGATCTGGGCCCATCATTGATCGCATATCGCAACATGGGAAGAGTGTATTCATATGAAAGGCTTGCAATGCGAAAGTGGAATTCTAGGGGTTTAATACTATAGTTATTGTTAATATGGAATATGAGTAGAAAAGGGTAAATATATGCGAAAAGGGGAATTATAGGTGGAAAATGGAAATTCACTAAGTATTATGCTTTTTAATGAGTTATTTTCTTTTTATATATGCATAATACTTAGGGTAAAACATATTTTTGTGGGTTTTTCATGTAAAAGGGGATTTTACATGGGATTCTAACTTTTCTTAGGTAAAAAGGGTTTTGACCTTAGGAAAAGGGATTTTTATAGAAAATGAATGATTTTGAATGTATGAAGGTGGGGTAAGTGGAAATTAGTAAATATAGGAATGAATGGGGATGAAATTAGTAAATTAGTCCTTCATTTTCTTTGTGTGATTGAATCATGGACATAGAAACATATGGTAAAACATGATAACTGTACATTTTGTCCAATTAATAATCAAACTTTTGCAACCTTTCTCTACTTACCCTATGCTTTTCTTATCATTTTCTCTTCACTTAATGGGTGCATTTAAGTTAGAAAACCATTTTCCTTTCTGTTTATTTTACAAAAGAAAACTATCTAAAGCGACACTTATAACCTCCAAGGGCTCAACTTAAATTGATGAGCACCTTATTATTGTCTATCTTACTACTAATCTAGCAATATTAAACAGTTTGGCCAGATCTTTATTCTCTAACTTTAACATTAAATTTAAAGCATGAAACAGTCAATATTAAAATTTTTGACTGTCATGGGTTGTGGCATTTAAGACAAGGTGCACACAACCATTATTTTGTAGAAAAATAGTAGTGGCATTTAGACTTGCTCACTTTCAGAGTTTATTTGTTTTCCTTTCTTTCTACCCTAACATTTTCTTTTTGTCTTGATTTTTTAGGACATCTAACCTAACATTTTCTTTGATATGGACATTATCATCAAGATATGTTCTTTTACTAACATTTTATTCACTATTGTTTTGTCCATATCCTATCTTAACATTTTTTCAAATACTCTATCTTATTAAAACCAAAAAAATGCTACAACGCTAACCTTTATGAATTCATATGCAAAGGTTTCCCTACTGGAAAAGACCAAGTCAAATCTCCATGAGGTCACTAATTACTATAGACCGGAGGCTTGAGTGCAGGATTTGGCTCTCTGACCTTCTTAGGTTTAATGAACTTCTTTTGATAGAGATGCAGAAGGTTAGGGTTTATCATTATTATGTACCAATCTATTTATGGTGTGAGCATGAGTTGTTGCAGCACAATGCCAAGTTAAAAGATGAGATAGAAGAAATTCCTCCCATGGTGGAAACACTCTATTGGAAGTGATTTTTCTTGAAGGATGGATGTTAGGTTTTAAGCCACAAGTGATGTTGTGAAAACTATTAATCCTGTTGACTCTGCAGCTATTGTAGGCTCCTTCTTGCTTGCTTTCTTTTGAAATTTGTAATGTTTTCAGGGCATAGTGCTTCAATTCATGACAATTGAAGCACTTAATTTTGGATAAGTCTTTCTTCTTTCCCCCTTAACTATATTCAGCCTCACCTTGGGACTTCTTTCCCTTGGACTTCATACCTCTGCTGACTAATGCAAAGTCCTCTTATTTTTCTTTGGATGAGGTCGAATCTCTTGTATTCTGTCTTATTTCTTGTTGTACCTAGTCCTCTTCTTCTTCTTTGGATGAGGTCCTATCTCTCGTATTCTACCTTATCTCTTGTTGTACCTGGTCAGACCATAAGCGCTCCTAACTTTGTAGTTTCTCCCCACCCATTCACCAAATATTGATAGCTATGCCATCTCTTTGGAAGACTGTTATGAAACCAACTAAAAAAAAGGATAGAAAAGATAGTTCAATGCCTTAGAATTTAGCCTCTTCGAGGGGCCAACCTCCTTTACATTACATAAATGAACAATTCTTGGATGATTCAAATGATGAAACCTTCTTTCTATATGTAGGAGTCTAAGGATTCACAATATAACCCAGCGGACCTAACAATAATAATATAAAGCCACAATAATAATAATAGAGGGATTCTATGGGGCACAGTAATAACAATATGGGGACAATAGGGGCACAACAATATTAATAAGGGGTACAACTACAATAATAATGGGGTAATCACTAGTATTATAGGGACCCAACATGCCCCTCTCCTTCAAAAAAGGGTTGCCCTCAACGCTTGAGTAGTTCTGGATGCTTCTATATATAATTCTCATCCTCCCATGTGAAATCCTCAGTGGATAAGTTCTTACACTTGATAAGATACTCCGAAATTGATTGATTTCACAGCTGTTGAGTTCTTGTTTCTGTGACTGCTTCTGGAAAATTATAGTGTTTGAACTAGGAGCTTGTCGCCTATAACCTTCTTTAAACATGAAACATGGAAGACTGGGTGCAATCGAGAAGCTGCAGGAAGCTCCAATTTGTATGCCATAGTACCAATCTTTTGCAACAGCTTATATGGACCATAATACTTTGGTGATAATTTATTATCCTTCTTAGCTTGCTTGAGGGGCATTTGCTTATATTGTTGTAGGTGTAGGAATACCCAATCACCTACATCAAAATTCTTTCACTGTGATGTTGATCTGCCTGTTGTTTCATTCTATTCTATGCCAACATGAGGTTATCCTTTAATAGTTGGAGGACTTGTTGTTGATGTTTGATGTGATGTTCCACTACTTGAACCTTAGAATTTTCTCTTAAATATGATGTGATGGATGGTGGCTGATATCCATAAAGTGCCATAAATGAGTTCATTTTTGTTGCTGTATGGAAGGAAGTGTTATACCACCATTCAGCCAGAGGCAACCATTTGATCCATTGTGTCTGTTTATCAGATACAAAGCAACGAAGATATCCTTCCAAACATTTGTTTACTATCTCATTTTTCCCATCAAATTGAGGATGATAAGATGAGCTATGATCTAATTGAGTACCAAGACAAGAAAATAATTCTGTCCAAAAATTTCCAGTGAAAATGGGATCTTTGTCACTTACAATAATCTTTTGGTTTCCATGTAGCTTTTGAACTGTTTCCATAAATGTAGTAGAAATTGTAATGGCTTTAAATGGATGTGATAATGCACAAAAGTGTGCATACTTGGTAAGTCTGTCAACTACCACCATGATGACACTTTTTCCCTCAGACTTGGTAAAACCTGTGATAAAATCCATTGAGACCTCCTCCCAATGTTGGCTTGAATGGATAAAGGTTGTAATAGAACAGGTGTCTTAATTGTTTCAACTTTATTTTGTTGGCAAACCAACCATTCCCCCACAAACTTTTGAATATCTGATTTAAGGCCATCCCAAAAGAATTCCTTCTTAACCCTGTGGTAAGTTTTTAAAAATCCTGAGTGCCCTCCTAAGGGAGAAGTGTACAATTCCATAAGAATCTTTTGTTTTAGTTGGGAATTCTTACAGAGGTGTAAGCGATCTTTGTACAATAATGAATCATTTTTCCAGCTAAATGTTTCAGACATACTAGAATCTTTTTTGTAACTTTCGAATAAGTGCCCACACTTCTTCATCATTCTTCCATTCCTCCCTTGCTTCATTTATCCAATCTGGTTGGATAATAGAAATGACACAGAACAATGCTTCCACATCCTCATTTTTTCTTGAGAGTGCATCTACCACCACATTTTGCTTCCCCTTTTTGTAGATGATTTCAAAGTCATATCCAAACATCTTTGTGACCCATTTTTGTTGCTCTTTAGAGGATAATCTTTGTTATAAAAAGTATTTAAGGCTATCATGAACCGTTTTTACCTTGAAGTGTCTTCCCATTAGGTAGGGTCGCCATTTCTTAAGTGCATGGAGTATTGCCAACATTTCCTTCTCATAAATAGCTTTGTGTAAAAATTTTCCCTTGATTGGACGACTTTCAAAAGCAATGGGTCTTTCATCTTGCATTAAAACAACACCAATTCCATTTCCTGAAGCATCACATTCCACAATAAAGGTTTTTGTGAAGTCCGGTGTAGCTAAGACCGGTGCTTGGCACATTGCCTCTTTAATATGTTTGAAGGCCTTTGTTGCTTCTGGAGTCCATGAAAATGCATCTTTCTTCAATAATGTTGTTAGAGGTGCTGCTATTCTCCCATAATTCCTAACAAACTTGCGATAATACCCCGTCAACCCAAGAAATCCTTGCAAATGTTTTATGGATGTGGGGATTTTCCATTCCTTAATGGCTTCGATTTTGCTAGGGTCTACCTTAACTCCTTCATGAGATACAATATGACCCAGATATTCCACCTCTTGTACTCCAAAGAAACATTTGGATCTTTTTGCATATAATTGTTTCTCGTCCAGTAGTTGTAGCACCCTGTCAACATGTTCAACATGATCCTTCCAAGACTCATTGTAGATTACTATATCATCAAAAAATACTAACAAAAATTTTCTAAGGAATAGTTTGAAAATGGAATTCATCAAACCTTGAAATGTTGAAGCTTCATTGGTAATGCCAAAAGGCATGACCAAAAATTCATAATGACCCTCATGAGTTCTAAATGTTGTTTTCAAAATTTCTTTAGTCTTCATTCTGATTTGATGATATCGTGAAAGAAGATCCAAATTGGTGAAGTAAATTGATCCATGCAATTCATCTAGTAATTCATCAATGATAGGAATGGGAAACTTATCTTTAATAGTGATCTTGTTGAGCTCCCTATAATCTGGACACATGTGCCATGATCCATCCTTCTTGTGCGCCAATACTACTAGAGCAGAGAAGGAACTTTGACTCAGTTGAATTATACCAGCCTCTAGCATTTCTGCAACCATACGTTCAATTTAACTCTTTTGGGCATAGGGATATCTGTATGGCCTGATGTTTGGAGGAACACTTCCTGGAATTAGATGAAAAGCATGATCATGATCATGAATAGGTGGAAGACCTTTGCGAGTCTCAAATACCTTGGAATGATTGTCCAAGACTTTTTGGAGATCTGGAGAAATAGATGATTCCAATGTGGAAACATCTAGTGAACATAATTGTGCAATTACACCTTTTTGCTCCTTTTTTAGAAGCTTTATCATACCATTAGAGTTGATTACCTTTCCTGGTTTCCCTCCTACTAATTTGGCCATTTTAGCTTGGCGGAGGTTTTCACATCTTTCCCTCTCCCGGTGCAATACCCCTTAATTCAACATCCTTTCCTTCCACAAAAAATTTCATGAAAAATTCTTGAAACTTGAAAGCTATTGTACCCAAGGATTGTAGCCATTGGACTCCTAGTACAACATCAACACCTCCCATTGGAATGGAAAGCATTGGGCTAGTCAATACATATTCTCCCATGGATAGCTTGATATTATGGCACTTTCCAGAGCAATTTATTGTTCCTCCATTTGCAACCATCACTTGACACTCTAGTGCTGGATATAAGAAGCAATTCAATTCTTTTGCTACCTCACAATGAATAAAATTGTGGGTACTTTCTTAATCAATCAACACTATTACCCTTTTCTTCTTGATTTGTCCTTCTATCTTGATGGTTTGAGGAGTGGTAATTCTCGCCAATGCATTAAAAGATATGGTCGAATTCATTTCTTCTTTATCTAGGCTTTGTTCCTGGAGTATATCCTCTTCTTTTGACCTTTATTGCTCCTTTTCTTCTTCCTCTTCACAATTTATGTAGAATAATTTCTTCTCAGCACACTTATGACCTTTAGTGTATTTTCTATCACAACTGTAAAAAAGCCCTTTTGCTCTTTTTTCTTCCAATTGTTGTGGTGCTAGCCTTATAGGTTGTGGAAGACTAGGGGCAACAACACTTCCATCTTTATAGTTGTGAGTGGTATGCTTCCTCGTTGCCATAATTTTGGTTTCAATTTTTCTTGCTAACCTGAATGCCTTCTCTAATGAATTAGGTTCCCAAAGGTGAACATCATGTTGGATATTGTTAACACCCAGGTTGTTCCCTTTGACTCCCAAGGGAATACGGCCGGGGTAACCACTAACCAATCTTTGGATTACAGCTTCTAGCCAAACTGTAATCAGAGAGGGCTCTCTCTTTAAGGTTTGTCTCTGTTTTGTGAAGATTTTAGGCTAGTTATGAATTCAGGGTTTGGTTTTGTGTTTTGGTTGAGGGATGTCTTCTGTACCTAAGGTGGAAATCTTCAGATAATTCTAGTCCATTGGGCAATGGAGTCTGTGGCTACAGGTTGTCTGAGGGATTGAGTTGAGTTGCTGAAACTGCAAGGCCATTTAAATACATCATGAAACAAAATTGAAATTGTGATTATGAGGTGTGTTTAACCAGTGAAAAGCAATTAAGAATTCTCCACTAAGCTGGGGGTGTAAGAAAGAGATATATTGCACAGGAGCAAACTTGATTTCCTGAAACAACAATCACTGTGAAAGATATAGTTTGGAGGTGCAGCAGTTAAGAATTACACCTTATGACTATAACTGAAGAAAGACATTTATAACAGCACAGATTGAGTTCAGGGTACTCTGTGAATAAATCCTGGAACTATTCTTTTTCTCTGCCATTAACTATGAAACACAGAAACATGAATGAGCTATGAAAGGATATCAAAAAAACACATAACGAAGAGTTTTTAAGGAAAACTTATTGTGCCATGAAGTACGCAGGAATCCTGTAACATTCAGCAAAACACCACAATGACTCAGATAACGCAGAGCTTTGGAAATTCCATCAGCCTTTGTATTAATACTCTGAAAATTTACAGCATAAGAAACTCTAGAAGAGAAATCAACAACAACCCCCGCAAGCTTATGCGAGGGGGGAATATATACAAACGGTGATACAAAATATCTGAAGCGTTGAGTCATCTGAGAAATAAATATGTTCACCAACTTGTACAGAACAACAGATAAGAAGTTATTACAGCTTTGAATACAACATAAATGCTCTTCAATTCTGTCAGAAGACTTTTTGACCTTCGGAGGCCACTGAGTCGGTTGAATGTTCTGTTATAAATGTTGGATGGCGTGTCTTTGTGGCTCTGTCCTCCTGTATCTTTTCGGCCCTGTCACCTGTGACTGTCAGTGCTGCTTTAGTGGCCGAATAGTTTTGCTGAGTTGGCTCAGCCCATTCTTCTCCATGCATGCTGATTTTATCAAAATTTTCCTGTGCATGATAACTTATATACTTAAATGAAAAAACTTGAATACAGGCTCTGGTTTACAGTATTAACTGTATCATTTTGGTCCAGACTTCTTGTGTGGGCAATTGATGTCTTAGAATTGCCTCTGAAGTCTCATCTGCCTCTGTGTATTTATAGAAATTTGGAGGTACTTCAAACAAATGTTTGATCTCATCCATGATGAAAAATAGGTTCTCAACCCTGTTGTAGAGACTCTGCCCTGATGCTGGCCCTGATTCTTCTGAAGTACTGGGCCTTTCTGTAATCTGATTTGTAGCAAATGTGTTGACCCTTTTGGCATAATTTTCATGGGAAAGTAGTCTTCCTGCGCTGTTCAGTAAGCTAGGAAGACCTTTGTTTTGCAATGCCACAAATTTGTCCATGAACTTATTAACCTCTGTCTGCATATCCTGGCTTCTTCTTTCTAGTGTTTGCACCAGGCTTCTTAGTGTTAGGACTCTTTTTATTAGCAAAATGGTCTCAGTCCTATTGGAAATTCCCATTGTTGCCAGTTGAGCACTTGTTCTGTTATTAAGCACATTAATCATTCTGTTGGCAACCTCAGGCATATTGCCTAGAGATGCCCTTGCTCTTTGGATTTCTCTATGTGCTTTCCCTATGAGCTCTATTTGCTCATGAATGGTCTCAATGTATTGCCATTGATCAGTTATGGATTGGCCAATGTTGGCCCATAGGACTGTCTTGAGTTCAGCCACTACTTTATCAAGTGTGAGCTCCTTCTCCAGCTCCTTTATCTTCTCTTTGAGAGCCTTTATCTCTCTTCCTTTCTCAGCAACACTTTGTTTTGATTTATCATATCTTTCATTCAACTTGACCAAATTTTCCCTGGCCTCATTTAATTCTGCCATTTGGGCTTCCAAGGCTTGGATTTCACTCCTTAGCTTCTGCATGTCCAGGCTTGGAGCCCGCTCTGTTGTTGGCGCTGGTGCTGATGTGGAAGGCGCTGCCTATTCTGTCTTTTCAGGGGGAGGAGCAGTAGTTTGAGGAGGTTCCTCAAGGTTAATTATCTCTGGAGGAGGCTGAGATGTTTGTCCTCCTTCTTTTTGTTGTAATGCTACCTGCAGTGCAGCCTGTGCAGCCTCTGATTCTCCCAATTTCTCCTGTGTCTGGATCAGCTGTTTGTATAATGACACCAGCATAGCTGTTGCATCTTGGTCATGTCTCAGCTGGGCAACTTCTCCAGTTTGTGGGTGAATGGTTGCTGGGACTTTTACCATTTTCCTTAGTGCTGCCATATCTGCATCTCTTAACTTCAATAATGCTTGTACAGCCTTGATGTCCTTGGGATCATGCCCAAGTTCTATGATTATCTCCTCTAAGGCTTTGATTCTGTTGTCCTTTTCTTGAGAGGATGCTCTCTCCAAATCAAGTTGGGCAGCTGTATTATTTAGGCTATTTTCTAGCCTGTAGTTCACCAATGTCTTATCCGCCAAGGAGGCATACACCATCTCACCCGTTTGCTTATGTAATTCGATTTGATCCATTGGGTGGATGTCCCTGGCAAGGACCTCAAGGTTGGTCCTTATGTAATCTGCAGCTGACTGCGGCTGCAACACTACTGGCGTAAAATGGCTCATGATCATTTTGCCCTCCTGGACATCATATGCAGACATTAGTCTTTGCTGGTTAGTGGGAGCCATTTTCAACAAATGATTATATAGTTGTATTCTTATGGGCTCATTCCTCTTCTTTATATCAATGAATTGTTGCTTGATGCCCAATTCACCTCCTCTTTGCTGGCTTGAGGAGCTGACTTCTCCTCTGATCATCCTCTCTTGTTCCTGCTAGAAGGAACTTGCAGATGCCTCCATACTAGGTGGGCCCATGCCCAAAGATTGCCCTATAGGCATTTCTTCCTCTGAGAGGGGATTCATTCTGTGTCTTTTCTCCCCTTGAGTTGTTGATGTTGTGAGGGGAGTCTCTCTGTCCCTCTTTCTACTTATGTCTTCTTTTTGTGGGGTTTGGAGGACTGAGGCCTCCACTGTTGTCTCTTGCCTAAGAGGCAGAGTGTCCTGAGCTTGCTGCCCAGTGGATTTTGGGGCCTTTGATTTTTGCTCTTGTTGCACTAGCTGTTCCTTTTCTTGCTGCCCCCCTTGTTGCTGTTGTACCTGTGGCTGTTGCTGCACTTCCTGCTGCTGTACCTGTTCATGAGGTGGCTGCTCTGGCTCCATCTCTTTCTCTTTTCCTTTGCTAGAGGTTTGATCAGTAGCTTTGGCTGCTTGCTGATGTGCTGTGGAGGATGAGGCAGCTGCTCCCACTTGAGTGCCTGGAAGAGCAAATACCTGTGCACAAAGCTCTAAGTCAGCCATCTTTTGGAGATTTTTAACTGCTCTTTGATTTAATTCTTCTTGTGTGACAGCTTCCTCTAAGGTGCCTCTCCTCCACTTTATTTGATTTGCATATCTTTCTATATGAGGCAACCTTACGTGGTCATAACTGGCCAGCCTATACTTGACCCTTCTTAAAGTTATGAAGTGATTGGGGTCATAAGGTTTCCAAAGGAAACTCATCTGTAGGCCAAGGGATTCTAGCATTCTGTCTGCTTCTTGCCAACCTTCCTCCCTTTTGTTGTAAATGAAGTGGCCTAATTGGTTTCTTACTTTGAGCTGTGCTTTCTTGCCTTTGGCTGAAAAATGTAGCACATCAGCATTCCCAAACTGCCTGAAGTATTCAAGGGCAAACAATCTCATGGGCACATGTTTGGGCAATCTGTATGGGGGTAACTCACACCCATATATTCTGATGACTGTGTGGTTTTGGTAATAGTACCAATCCCCAATGTTGTATGCTTTAGATAACTGAAGGACTCTCTGCATCTCATCAGTTAGTCTTGGAGGAGGTGAGCTCATAAGCAAAGACATGGCTGGGTGGATGAAGAGGTCTATAAACTCACAATAAGTGTATGGAGAACAAGATCTGCAGTGGAAGGCAGAGGACCAATAAACCACTGACCTTGGATTTCCTTGTGCATCCACTCTCTTCACAGCAAAGTGAAATTTCTCATGTTGATAATACAAAATTAAGTGGTAGATGTAGGAGGTGTATCTGAACACCCTTTCTCTTGCCAAGTTCATTAATTGCTCATGTATTTTGTCAAATATGTAGGTGGCATAGTCATAGCAGATTGGAGACTTGCCAGGGGAAAACATGAGCATCATCACCAGCACAGTTTCATCAACAAACTCAATTGAATTATAGCCCAGAATGGGACTGATCATGTCTACAAGGTCCCTGCCCAATTGGTTGAGGTAAAAATGAGAAATGGGAGGGTACTTCACGGTGTCAGAGTCAATGTACAATTGATTTAGTTTGGTGACCTGAGCATCTGTCAATTTAGCTCCTTGCTTTATCAGATCAATCAGTGATAAAGGAACTAATTTCTTCTCAGTTTTGAAGTGCAGCATCTCTGTGATGGCTTCAGGGGTGACATAGAAAACAACTGAGCCTGAAGGGTCAATCACAACCCTCTGAGTGGCGTCGTAGCAGTCAGCACATAGGTGGATTATGTCAGGAAACTGGTTGACCTGAGGGAGCTTGAAGATAGGGAGGAAAGAATCCCAAATGCCCAATACATCTGTTCCAGTCTCATGTTTAATCTTCAATTCGTTTAACAAGTGGATGTGGTACTTGCTGTGCATTAGCATTTCTTTTGATATTTGATAATCCAGGTCTGCTAATGGTTGCCATTCCAATTCTCCCTGAGGGGCATTTAATGGAGCAATATTCAAGGCTACAGGAGCTACTGGTGCATCCATGGTTACTTTAGGATTATGTTGGTATGAACTGGTGTTACTGTGCAGAGCAACACAAAGGAGTATTTCTTAGAAAGAGAGGTGATTTACTGAGGAACAGAGGATAAAATGGCAATGGCAGCAATTGAAACACTGCACAAAGCACTGATAGGGCAAACGCTTGGCCTTAAAAACTCTCTTTACAGTGAATTGGTGCAGCTTGGGTTCTCAGTTCACGAATGCGCGAACTAACTGTATGTTTTGTGAAAACTCGGGTAAACAAGGCTCTGCCGGCGAATTTCGACTTTACAACTGAAAATGGAGGCTAGCCACAGGGGATTTAGCGGTAAACACAGTGTTTTCTTACTCTTTAAGCTATTGTTGGAGAATGCAGGATAAAACCAGGCACAGAGGGAATGACTGGGATAAATACCTGGTAAACTGTCGGCAATAGTCACAAATGCAGGTGGATTTGGCGCAGCAACGGTCCTCAGATCGAATTCAGCAGGTTGACGCTTATTTGGTCGTAAAATACATGCAGAGGTGCCACAGTCGTTTTTTGCAAAAGTAATGAAAAACACGATTTTACGGCCAAAATATGGATTTTTGGGTTATTTGGCGTTTTTTTTGGATGACGTCAGCAAGACGTCATCTGGGGGGGTCAAGGTCGGATGACCTCAGCATGACGTCATCGAGTGATGTGGCGGCTTTAGAGTGGTCCACGGGGATGGTGAGGTGGCGGGCAGGTCAGAGCAGTGGCGGACGGGGGCGCTGACGCGGCGGTGATGTAGCAGTGACGCGGTAATGACGTGGTAGTGACGTTGGCAAGGCGGGTTCACAGAAACCGGAAACGGTAAGCGGTATAATATCGCACCGCTCTCTATACGGAAGCAGAATTGTCAGAGGACGCTCCGATAAGATTTGGGGGTGATGCGTGGCAGAGGTCTGACGTCACCCTCTAACAGATTTCGGAAGGTAACTTACGGACGTTGGGCCCGGTCCGAAATGCATGAGAGCCGTCGGATGAAAAGGGCCAGATCCGACGGTCGACGGATCGTTAAGGTGCCAGGTTGATACGGACGTGGGCGGGGATTAAAATAATATATTTGTTTGAAAAGCGCGCCCAGCGGGACTGTGGACTTTGGCGAATTTGTATGACTTTTCAATGTATTTTATCAAAACGCGCATTGCGCCAATACTTTGGGTAAAATGGGAAAAGTGGGTTTTATGTATATTTTGCAAATCAAGCGGGTTAGGGGTGAAAATGGGGTTTTTTACAAGTTTCTTTAGCAAATGAAGGGGTTAATGGTTTAGATAACTTCTGAAGGGGGAAGAGGGGTAGGGTTTGGGTTCTTAAACTGACCAGATGTCAATTTAATCCCTGACTGTGAACATATGGCTATAATGCCAAGGGGGAAGGGATATTTATAGAATGCTTGGGGTTTATACACCATAGTGTTTATAATAATAGGGAAAGGGTAACATAGGGGATTTAGATAATAAGAAGTTAGGGGTTAATATGAATGGAAGAGGTGAATGAGGAGTGATATCACTAAGTTTATATAAAAACAACTTAGCTTAGGGAGTAGATCAAAATGAAAAGAATTTTAGACAAGAAATGTGGCTTTTAAAGGAATAAGAACCAACATAAAACCTTAAATTCTTTCATGAACACAACTGATGAAGGGATGTTAGTAATAAATGTGAAAGGGGAGGAAAGGGAGTTAGTCATGCTCCTTTGCTTTGCTGCAACATGATGGAGAAGAGGAGCTTCTCTATCCACTGATGTTCCTTTATGCTAGACCAGCAAAATTCAGTTGAAATGAATGACATTTCTGCAACCCCATCTACCTACCCATCTACTTGCCTAGCATTTTTTGTTTCTTCATGGAGGGTGCACTTAGACTTGCAGACCCTTATGTGCCTTTTCTTTTCTTTTGGCTTTTTCTTTTGATTCTCTACCTCAGGCTACCCTTATTGCTTCCAAAGTCCCAGATTAAGCAGTTGGGAACCTTACTTCTCTACCTAGCTACTGGTCTGCCAAGATTAAACAGTTTGGACAGACTTCTTTCTCTATTCTACAACAAAAAATTGAAACATGGCATGATCCAGATTAGGCTGTTGGACCATCCATCAAAATTGAGACAACATCAAGCTATATACACATGTTGCCTTTCCTTGAAAATATGGGATTTTTGCATCACCAAAGCAGAGCATATTTCGAACTTTCTTTGCCAATCATGAAATATGAAACCTATTGGTATAGGTAGCTAACAGTGGCTCCACATGGGGATGGTTTTTCCATTTGAAAGACCAAGAACAGCAGGTCAGAATGCCTTGGCCCTTGACTTCTTGTATCAAAACTTGGAGTATTCCTCTTTGAAATCTCAAAATTGTGCTCTTCCCCTCTTGGTGCATCTCTGAACTTATTTTCCTTTTGCTGATAATTCACAAAACTCGAAAAACTGCATTCTTTTACATGTTAACGGAAGGTAATATATACACCTGAAAGAAAGTAATATATACACCTGAGTATGTACAAGGGAGAATTAGGCTACACTCATGGATAGTAGTCAAAATAGTGCTTCAACATCCTGCCATTCACAGGACCTTCATCCAAGTCAGTTTCATCAAGATTGTTAAGGAAATAAGTATTGTTTCCTTGTACTGCTTGAACAGCAAATGGTCCTCTCCAAAGGGAATCAAATTTTCCATGTTTTCCCTTATCTTCCCTTCTTGAATCCCATTTGAGGACTTTGTCACCAATGTTGAAATATTCTGCCTTAGTCATTCTATCAAAAGCTTTCTTTAATTTTTCGTGTAAAACTTGAACTCTGCTATAAACTTGAGCTCTAGTTTGCTGCAAACATATTATTTGATTGATCCTTCTTTGCATATCATTGGGCTCAGCTTGATTTTCTTGAAGAAGTTTCATGACAGGAACCCCTAGTGATGAAGGAAATTTGGCTTCTAGTCCATAGACTAACTCATATGGGTTGATCCCAATTGATCTCTTGGTTGTTAGTATATCTGCCCATAAGGCATTGACCAGCTTCTTATGCCAATTCTTCTTATTTTCTTCCAACACTTTCTTTATGATGTTTACAAGGCTTTTATTTGATGATTCTACTAGGCCATTTCTTTGGGGATAGTATGCAGTAGAATGGCCCAGGGTAATGTGAAATTTGTGGCAGAAATTCACCATCTTCTTAGATCTGAAGGCAACAGCATTGTCTGTTATTATCTTATCAGGACAACCAAATCTAGAAAGAATATTGGTCTCAAGGAACTGAATGATAGTGGAATCATTTGCTTGTCTGCATGGAACAACTTCAATCCATTTAGTAAAGTAGTATGTAGCTGTTAGAATCCATCTATGTTGGCCTGAAGATGAGAGATGAATTTCTCCAATGAAATCCAAGCCCCATTGTTGAAAAGGTCTCTCTGTTGCAATAGGCCTCAAAGGAAGTGGCAGTAACTTTCTCTTTCCCTCAAACACTTGACATTTATGACATGAGGTGGTGAATTTCTTGACATCAGAGAAAACAGTGGGCCAATAGTAACCAGCCCTCAGTATCTTATCCACAGTGGACTTCCAATACAAGTGTCCACCACAGTCACCTGCATGAAATTCTTTGGTGACATTGTTAGTCTCATTCTCAATCAAGCAGTTTAACAGTATACCCTCATGGTTTTTCCAAAGCAAATTGCCATCCATAACACAAAATCTTGAAGCTTTCATTTTTAGGAACCTACATTTAGTTCTGGACAATCCTGGGGGAGCACACAGGTTTTGTAACACATAATGGATATCAGAATACCAAGGGGATTGTTCAAAGGCTACATTGATCTTTGGAGTCGCCAGCTCTGGTTCATTGTCCAGCTGGTTTATGTCTAAGGCTCGGAAGTTTGCTTCTGTCATTAGTTTGGCCAAACCTTGCCCTTTTATTAGTTTTGTAGGTTTTATTTCAATATCAAATTCCAAAATGTTGGCGATCCATTTTCCTCTTCTGCCCTCTAAGTTTTCTTGAGTGAGTATGTATTTCACAATGGGACTTGGCACATAAGCTATAACATGGGAATAAAGGATGTAAATCCTGAAGTCTTTAATGGCCTTGACCAAAGCATAAGCTTGTTTTTCCATGATCTGATATTTCAGAGGTGCATCTCTAAGAGCTCTACTAAAAAAAGCAATGGGTTTCTCATTTCCTTGGTCATCTTTCTGTAATAGAACAGCAGCAATGGTATGCTGGGAGGCAAAAGAAAAAATGATAAATTCTCTATCAAATTGGGGATTTGTTAAGACTGGGGTTTGGGTAAGGGCCAATTTTATACCTTCAAAGGCTTGATTTGCTTCTACTGTCCATTTCACTTTTGAATCCTTCTTCAACATGTTGTTTAGTAATCTGATAAATTCTGCTAAGTTTGGGATAAACCTTCTTAAGAAATTGATCTTCCCTAAGAAAGCTTGCAATTATTTGATGTTTCTTGGGTGGGGCATTTGTAAGATAGCTTGTATCTTGTCTGGGTCAATTCTTATGCCATCCTTTGAAATGATATGCCCTAAGAGCTTACCTTCTTCCAAACCAAATAGAGACTTCTTGGGATTCAAGGAAATTCCATATTTCCTACATGTTAAGAAGATCTGCTTTAAATGCTTCAAGTGTTCTTGGTTAGATTTTGAGAAAGGTGTGAGGTCATCCAAATAAATGACAAGAAAGTCATGAATCTCTTTGGCAAAAGCAATATCCATTGCTCTTTGAAATGTTGCCCCTGCATTTTTCAATCCAAAAGGCATTTTTACATATTTGAAAGTTCCCCATGGGGTTGTGAATGCAGTTTTGTCCTGATCATCAGGGTGCACTAGGATTTGATTAAAACCTGAGAATCCATCAAGTAATGAGATCCTTGAGGCCCCTACCACTCTTTGGAGAATGTGATCCATCTTAGGTAAGGGATAGTTGTCTTTGAGGGACACTTGGTTTAGATTTCTAAGATCAACACAAAGTCTTATCTCACCAGTTTTCTTTCTTGTAGGTACCAAATTAGAAATCCAATCAGAAAACCTGATGGGTGCTATGATGCCAGCTTTAAACATTTTTTGCAGTTCTTTTTCGATTGAAGGGAGAAGCATGGGATTGATCCTTCTCAATTTCTGCTTAAATGGCTTCTGATTAGGCTTGAGAGGGATAGTATGCTGGATAACCGAGGTGTCATAGGATTTTAAATCCTCATAACCCCATGCAAAGACATCTTGAAACTCTTTGAAGAGGTCAATGTATTTAGGTTTTTGATCAGGAGGTAAGGATGCAGACAATTTTATTATTTTGGGCTTCTCAATAGTTCCAATGTTGCATTCCTCAATGGCAGCATTAAGGGGCTACATTTTTGGTTTTCTAGGGATATCATTTGAGTCAAAGATGTCCTCTAATGGAGTTAGGCCTGTTGGAAGAAAATTGTCTTTCAGCTCTATGATCTCAGCCTCTGTAGCAGCTATTTCTTCATAACTGGTTTGTTGAATTTCTTGTATGTTGTTTTTGTTAAAAATTGTTGGATGTAGGATTTGGTGAGCTGTCTTGGGTGATATTGGCTTGTTGTTCTGTTCACTCTGTATTTGTGATTGACTTGCTCCCTCAGTGTCAATGTTTAATCCTGCAAATTCTTTTTGCAAGGTCAGGAAATTATTTATTTGTGTATCATCTTCAAATACTTGCCAATCTTTAACATTGTTTGGGACAGAAGGTCTGTGTTTTACCTCAGCTGTAAAGCAACGGCTAGGTTCAAAGGGTAGCTTGCAGGTACTTGCAAATGTGGCTAAACTATGAGCGTGAAGATTGTGGGTCCTAGAAATTTTGGCGATTTGAAATTCAGTGAAGGAGTTTAGTATTTCAGCAACAGCAGACCTATAAGATCTCAACCTTTTGTCATTAGTAACAAAATTTCCCTTCACTTGTTGGATAATTAAGTCTGAATCTCCCATGATTGAAACCTTTGTGGCTTGTGAGGATTTTACTAGTTTGAGGACTAGTAAAAGAGCTTCATATTCTGCCATGTTAATAGTGCATATGAAATTTAGCCTATAGGCTCGGCCTTCTGCATGATTGTTCTGCTTGTTATGTATCCAAACTCCAGCTCCTGCCCCTAATTTTTTGACTGACCCATAAAATTCAAGGAACCATAGGATCTCTTGTTCTAGGGGAGACTTAATAACTTCTCTCTGATCTGGGATTGTGAGTTGAAGTTCTGGTTTTTCATTTAGTTTGTTTTTTAGGACAGTCTCATCACTTGATTGGACCAGCTTTATTTCTAGAGCAGCAGCTTGTTCATTAATGTCCTGATGTTGTTTGAGTGTCTTGGTTTGATCATGATTTGTAAGACCTGAGTTATCATTGAAGAGAATATATGAATCTATATCAGAATGGACCGCATATATGGGGAAATTTTGAGGTTTTTCTTCGCTGCTGACCATGTATTTCATGAGTGTTTCTCTGTATAGTCTCTTTGGTTGCCCAAAGACAGAGATAGTGGCATATGACATATCTAACTACAGGGAACCTTGAAGTTTAGCCCCCCATGATCTAGATAACAACATTCCATACTTGGGTGGGATATCAGCAACTACAACATCCATCAGGATTGTCTTATTGGGGTATTGGACAAGTGACACACAAAGATCTTTTATCAGACCTAAACACTTAACTTGGCTGGAGTCAAATGAGAATAAGTCCTTATAGGGTCTTGTAATATCCAGATTTAATATTTCCATGACTGATTTGGGCATCAGGTTGTGAGAAGCACCAGAGTCAAACATTGCATTGTATAATATCTTATCATGAACATGCAGGCTGACATAAAAAGGTAAAATTCCTGCAACTGCTGTCTTTCCATAAACCTCTCGGCCGAAAAGTAGTTCTGGGGTATCATCCAACACATTAACATCATATTTATTGTGATTGAGTTGAAGGGATTTTCTGATTTGTTGTTTGTATATGTTGTGTTTGGCCAATTCTGAAAGAGGAATGGCTATCTTCAATTTTCCAATTTCAACTTCTAAGTCAAAAGGTTTATCAGGTTGGGTCTTGGTATTTTGGTTAATAGCCCTTTCCTTTTCAATGGAATCCCTGATGCCCTCCTCTTGATTCTCTTTTTGATCTTGAGGCTTATCCCTTTTACTTGTCTTTTGAGAAACGTTGCTTGGGTTGTGTTGGAAGGGTGTTGTATCTACTGGTTGCTGCTTTGAGGGGGATGTTTCAGTTATTTCCTCAACTGTTACCTCATCTGTAATTGGACCAGTCTTGTCACTTGGTTCTGTGACAATAGCTTTCTTAGGCTGTGGAGTGTCCTTTGTCTTGTCAGGCTGTGTCACATTTATTGTTCTACTCCTCAATCTGTATTTTTTATGAACTTCAAAGACTGTTGTATCATATCCTTGTTTGAAATCGAATGACTCACCTGATTTGGTTTCGAATTGCTTGACGTTATCATCCTTATGATCTTCTTGTGTTAAAAAGACTTGATTTTCACCATCCAAACCCATTAGATTGACGTGAGGGTCTTCATTGGGTTCACTTGATGTGGAAGCCTCAGCATAATTCTCTTGGAAAGGGGGTCTGACATGCTGGTCAGGATCAGTCCTTCCAACATTGGGATTTTGAGTCTTTCTAAAGTTTTGGTTTCTCACGTTGCTTGTTGGCCCTTCCCATGATGACTTTCTTTCTATAGTTTCCACTCTGTCCCCAAGTTTATCCATGCCTTTGATGATTGCATCTAACTTCTACTCAAATGCTGAGGGTTCTTCTTTAAATGTAGTTCTTCTTTCAGTTCTTGCCCTATTTCTTTTGGCAATGAGATTTGCCTCTACACTCACTGCTATGTCTTGCATGTCTGCCAAAGTAGCAGGGGCTCTTTCTCTCAACTGATATGCCATATCAGCATCAAATCCATCAGGGAACTTAATTAATGCTAGATCAGGTAGTGGTCTGAGGTTTTGAGGAATGGCACTATAGACAGCATTGAATCTAGTGCAATAGTCCGAAACAGTTTCTTGTGGACCCCTTTTTATGGTGTCATATTCAGATAGAATGTGCAGAGGGTCCTTTTTCTTCTCCGATCTGTTTAGGAAGGATTGATAAAGGGCACCTGAATTAGCTATAGAATCTGCAGCCAGTGCTCTGAACCATGTTCTTACTTCACCTGTGAGACTTTGCACAAAGATTTTCATCCTTACATCATCATCATCTATCTCATAGTTTTCAAAGTAGTCTTGCATTTTCTTAGTATGCTGTAAGGCAGTGTATGTACTGGTTCCATCAAAATAAGTTATTTTACCCTGGTAATCCTGAGGCATGGCCCCGGGATTGTTAGGCAGCTGGAGGGGTGCATAACGATTTGCCATATTTGGTGGGATAAGTGGGACAACTGGAACAATATGAACAACAATGGAAGTTTGTGTGTTAGGTGTTGCCAATATATTTTGTGAAGTGGATGATGAAGAGGGGGAGGAATGAGTGGTATGGAGGTGAATAGTAGGTTTAGCAGGGGTGGGGATAAAACTATGCTGAACTGCCTCAGGACTGGATTCAGGAGACTGCTCCCATTCCTCTTGGATTTTATGAGTTTTATGGATCAAATTAGGGTTATTGAAAACAGGAGGAGGATTTGGGTCAGGATTTGACCTAGTGTGCCTTGTTTTCCTTTTAGGAGCCAGCTTCTGAACTTCTTTTTGGTATTTTCAGGATATTTTTTGGAACTGTTTCAAGGGACTGCTCAGGTTTTTAAAACCACTGTCTATGGACAGACAATAGTTGAAAAATATGCTGTCCCCAGTGGAGTCGCCAATTATGTTAACACCTAGGTTGTTCCCTTTGACTCCCAAGGGAATACGGCCGGGGTAACCACTAACCAATCTTTGGATTACAGCTTCTAGCCAAACTGTAATCAGAGAGGGCTCTCTCTTTAAGGTTTGTCTCTGTTTTGTGAAGATTTTAGGCTAGTTATGAATTCAGGGTTTGGTTTTGTGTTTTGGTTGAGGGATGTCTTCTGTACCTAAGGTGGAAACCTTCAGATAATTCTAGTCCATTGGGCAATGGAGTCTGTGGCTACAGGTTGTCTGAGGGATTGAGTTGAGTTGCTGAAACTGCAAGGCCATTTAAATACATCATGAAACAAAATTGAAATTGTGATTATGAGGTGTGCTTAACCAGTGAAAAGCAATTAAGAATTCTCCACTAAGCTGGGGGTGTAAGAAAGAGATATATTGCACAGGAGCAAACTTTATTTCCTGAAACAACAATCACTGTGAAAGATATAGTTTGGAGGTGCAGCAGTTAAGAATTACACCTTATGACTATAACTGAAGAAAGACATTTATAATAGCATAGATTGAGTTCAGGGTACTCTGTGAATAAATCTTGGAACTATTCTTTTTCTCTACCATTAACTATGAAACACAGAAACATGAATGAGCTGTGAAAGGATATCAAAAAAACACATAACGAAGAGTTTTTAAGGAAAACTTATTGTGCCATGAAGTACGCAGGAATCCTGTAACATTCATCAAAACACCACAATGACTTAGATAACGCAGAGCTTTGGAAATTCCATCAGCCTTTGTATTAATACTCTGAAAATTTACAGCATAAGAAACTCTAGAAGAGAAATCAACAACAACCCCCGCAAGCTTATGCGAGGGGGGAATATATACAAACGGTGATACAAAATATCTGAAGCGTTGAGTCATCTGAGAAATAAATATGTTCACCAACTTGTACAGAACAACAGATAAGAAGTTATTACAGCTTTGAATACAACATAAATGCTATTCAATTCTGTCAGAAGACTTTTTGACCTTCGGAGGCCACTGAGTCGGTTGAATGTTCTGTTATAAATGCTGGATGACGTGTCTTTGTGGCTCTGTCCTCCTGTATCTTTTCGGCCCTGTCACCTATGACTGTCCGTGCTGCTTTAGTGGCCGAATAGTTTTGCTGAGTTGGCTCAACCCATTCTTCTCCATGCATGCTGATTTTATCAAAATTTTCCTATGCATGATAACTTATATACTTAAATGAAAAAACTTGAATACAGGCTCTGGTTTACAGTATTAACTGTATCATTTTGGTCCAGACTTCTTGTGTGGGCAATTAATGTCTTAGAATTGCCTCTAAAGTCTCATCTGCCTCTGTTATTTATAGAAATTTGGAGGCACTTCAAACAAATGTTTGATCTCATCCATGATGAAAAATAGGTTCTCAACCCTGTTGTAGAGACTCTTCCCTGATGCTGGCCCTGATTCTTCTGAAGTATTGGGCCTTTCTGTAATCTGATTTGTAGCAAATGTGTTGACCCTTTTGGCATAATTTTCATGGGAAAGTAGTCTTCCTGCGCTGTTCAGTAAGCTAGGAAGACCTCTGTTTTGCAATGCCACAAATTTGTCCATGAACTTATTAACCTCTGTCTGCATATCCTGGCTTCTTCTTTCTAGTGTTTGCACCAGGCTTCTTAGTGTTAGGACTCTTTTTATTAGCAAAATGGTCTCAGCCTTGTTGGAAATTCCCATTGTTGCCAACTGAGCACTTGTTCTGTTATTAAGCACATTAATCATTCTGTTGGCAACCTCAGGCATATTGCCTAGAGATGGCCTTGCTCTTTGGATTTCTCTATGTGCTTTCCCTATGAGCTCTATTTGCTCATGAATGGTCTCAATGTATTGCCATTGATCAGTTATGGATTGGCCAATGTTGGCCGATAGGACTGTCTTGAGTTCAGCCACTACCTTATCAAGTGTGAGCTCCTTCTCCAGCTCCTTTATCTTCTCTTTGAGAGCCTTTATCTCTCTTCCTTTCTCAGCAACACTTTGTTTTGATTTATCATATCTTTCATTCAACTTGACCAAATTTTCCCTAGCCTCATTTAATTCTGCCATTTGGGCTTCCAGGGCTTGGATTTCACTCCTTAGCTTCTACATGTCCAGGCTTGGAGCCTGCTCTGTTGTTGGCGCTGGTGCTGATGTGGAAGGCGCTGCCTGTTCTGTCTTTTCAGGGGGAGGAGCAGTAGTTTGAGGAGGTTCCTCAAGGTTAATTATATCTGGAGGAGGCTGAGATGTTTGTCCTCCTTCTTTTTGTTGTAATGCTGTCTGCAGTGCAGCCTGTGCAGCCTCTTATTCTCCCAATTTCTCCTGTGTCTGGATCAGCTATTTGTATAATGACACCAGCATAGCTGCTGCATCTTGGTCATGTCTCAGCTGGGCAACTTCTCCAGTTTGTGGGTGAATGGTTGCTGGGACTTTTACCATTTTCCTTAGTGCTGCCATATTTGCATCTCTTAACTTCAATAATGCTTGTAAATCCTTGATGTCCTTGGGATCATGCCCAAGTTCTATGATTATCTCCTCTAAGGCTTTGATTCTATTGTCCTTTGCTTGAGAGGATGCTCTCTCCAACTCAAGTTGGGCAGCTATATTATTTAGGCTATTTTCTAGCCTGTAGTTCACCAATGTCTTATCCGCCAAGGAGGCATACACCATCTCACCCGTTTGCTTATGTAATTCGATTTGATCCATTGGGTGGATGTCCCTGGCAAGGACCTCAAGGTTGGTCCTTATGTAATCTGCAGCTGACTGCGACTGCAACACTACTGGCGTAAAATGGCTCATGATCATTTTGCCCTCCTGGACATCATATGCAGACATTAGTCTTTGCTGGTTAGTGGGAGCCATTTTCAACAAATGATTATATAGCTATATTCTTATGGGCTCATTCCTCTTCTTTATATCAATGAATTGTTGCTTGATGCCCAGTTCACCTCCTCTTTGCTGGCTTGAGGAGCTGACTTCTCCTCCGATCATCCTCTCTTGTTCCTACTGGAAGGAACTTGCAGATGCCTCCATACTAGGTGGGCCCATGCCCAAAGATTGCCCTATAGGAATTTCTTCCTCTGAGAGGGGATTCATTCTGTGTCTTTTCTCCCCTTGAGTTGTTGATGTTGTGAGGGGAGTCTCTCTGTCCCTCTTTCTACTTATGTCTTCTTTTTGTGGGTTTTGGAGGACTGAGGCCTCCACTGTTGTCTCCTGCCTAGGAGGTAGAGTGTCCTGAGCTTGCTGCCCGGTGGATTTTGGGGCCTGTGATGTTTGGTCTTGTTGCACTGGCTGTTCCTTTTCTTGCTACCCCCCTTGTTGTTGTTGTACCTGTGGCTGTTGCTGCACTTCCTGCTGCTGTACCTGTTCATGAGGTGGCTGCTCTGGCTCCATCTCTTTCTCTTTGCCTTTGCTAGAGGTTTGATCAGTAGCTTTGGCTGCTTGCTGATGTGTTGTGGAGGATGAGGCAGTTGCTCCCACTTGAGTGCCTGGAAGAGCAAATACCTGTGCACAAAGCTCTAAGTCAGCCATCTTTTGAAGATTTTTAACTACTCTTTGATTTAATTCTTCTTGTGTGACAGCTTCCTCTAAGGTGCCTCTCCTCCACTTTATTTAATTTGCATATTTTTCTATATGAGGAAACCTTACGTGGTCATAACTGGCCAGCCTATACTTGACCCTTCTTAAAGTTATGAAGTGATTGGGGTCATAAGGTTTCCAAAGGAAACTGGTTTGTAGGCCAAGGGATTCTAGGATTCTGTCTGCTTCTTGCCAACCTTCCTCCCTTTTGTTGTAAATGAAGTGGCCTAATTGGTTTCTTACTTTGAGCTGTGCTTTCTTGCCTTTGCCTGAAAAATGTAGCACATCAGCATTCCCAAACTGCCTGAAGTATTCAAGGGCAAACAATCTCATGGGCACATATTTGGGCAATCTGTATGGGGGTAACTCACACCCATATATTCTGATGACTGTGTGGTTTTGGTAATAGTACCAATCCCCAATGCTGTATGCTTTAGATAACTGAAGGACTCTCTGCATCTCATCAGTTAGTCTTGGAGGAGGTGAGCTCATAAGCAAAGACATGGCTGGGTGGATGAAGAGGTCTATAAACTCACAATAAGTGTATGGAGAACAAGATCTGCAGTGGAAGGCAGAGGACCAATAAACCACTGACCTTGGATTTCCTTGTGCATCCACTCTCTTCACAACAAAGTGAAATTTCTCATGTTGATAATAAAAAATTAAGTGGTAGATGTAGGAGGTGTATCTGAACACCCTTTCTCTTGCCAAGTTAATTAATTGCTCATGTATTTTGTCAGATATGTAGGTGGCATAGTCATAGAATATTGGAGACTTGCCAGGGGAAAACATGAGCATCATCACCAGCACAGTTTCATCAACAAACTCAATTGAATTATAGCCCAGAATGGGACTGATCATGTCTACAAGGTCCCTGCCCAATTGGTTGAGGTAAACATGAGAAATGGGAGGGTACTTCACGGTGTCAGAGTCAATGTACAATTGATTTAGTTTGGTGACCTGAGCATCTGTCAATTTAGCTCCTTGCTTTATCAGATCAATCAGTGATAAAGGAAATAATTTCTTCTCAGTTTTGAAGTGCAGCATCTCTCTGATGGCTTCAGGGGTGACATAGAAAACAACTGAGCCTGAAGGGTCAATCACAGCCCTCTGAGTGGCGTCGTAGCAGTCAACACATAGGTGGATTAGGTCAGGAAACTGGTTGACCTGAGGGAGCTTGAAGATAGGGAGGAAAGAATCCCAAATGCCCAATACATCTGTTCCAGACTCGTGTTTAATCTTCAATTCATTTAACAAGTGGATGTGGTACTTGCTGTGCATTAGCATTTCTTCTGATATTTGATAATCCAGGTCTGCTAATGGTTGCCATTCCAATTCTCTCTGAGGGGCATTTAATGGAGCAATATTCAAGGCTACCTGAGCTACTGGTGCATCCATGGTTACTTTAGGATTATGTTGGTATGAACTGGTGTTACTGTGCAAAGCAACACAAAGGAGTATTTCTTGGAAAGAGAGGTGATTTACTGAGGAACAGAGGATAAAATGGCAATGGCAGCAATTGAAACACTGCACAAAGCACTGATAGGGCAAATGCTTGGCCTTAAAAACTCTCTTTACGGTGAATTGGTGCAGCTTGGGTTCTCAGTTCACGAATGCGTGAACTAACTGTATGTTTTGTGAAAACTCGGGTAAACAAGGCTCTGCCGGCGAATTTCGACTTTACAACTGAAAATGGAGGCTAGCCACAGGGGATTTAGCGGTAAACACAGTGTTTTCTTACTCTTTAAGCTATTGTTGGAGAATGCAGGATAAAACCAGGCGCAGAGGGAATGACTGGGATAAATACGTGGTAAACTGTCGGGAATAGTCACAAATGTAGGTGGATTTGGCGCACCAACGGTCCTCAGATCGAATTCAGCAGGTTGACGCTTGTTTGGTCGTAAAATACATGCAGAGGTGCCACAGTCGTTTTTTGCAAAAGTAATGAAAAACACGATTTTACGGCCAAAATATGGATTTTTGGGTTATTTGGCGCTTTTTTTGGATGACGTCAGCATGACGTCATCTGGTGGGGTCAAGGTCGGATGACGTCAGCATGACGTCATCGAGTGACGTGGCAGCTTTAGAGTGGTCCACAGGGATGGTAAGGTGGCGGGCAGGTCAGAGCAGTGGTGGACGGGGGCGCTGACGCGACGGTGATGTAGCAGTGACGCGGTAATGACGTGGTAGTGACGTTGGCAAGGCGAGTTCACAGAAACCGGAAACGGTAAGCAGTATAATATCGCACCGCTCTCTATACGGAAGCGGAATCGTCAGAGGGCGCTCCGATACGATTTGGGGGTGACGCGTGGCAGAGGCCAGACGTCACCCTCTGACAGATTTCGGAAGGTAACTTACGGACGTCGGGCCCAGTCCGAAATGCATGAGAGCCGTTGGATGAAAAGGGCCAGATCCGACGGTCGACAGATCGTTAAGGTGCCAGGTTGATACAGACGTGGGTGGGGATTAAAATAATATATTTGTTTGAAAAGTGCACCCAGCGGGACTGTGGACTTTGGCGAATTTGTATGACTTTTCAATGTATTTTATCAAAACGCGCATTGCGCCAATACTTTGGGTAGAATGGGAAAAGTGGGTTTTTATGTATATTTTGCAAATGAAGCGGGTTAGGGGTGAAAATGGGGTTTTTTACAAGTTTCTTTAGCAAATGAAGGGGTTAATGGTTTAGATAACTTCTGAAGGGGGAAGAGGGGTAGGGTTTGGGTTCTTAAACTGACCAGATGTCAATTTAATCCCTAACTGTGAACATATGGCTATAATGCCAAGGGGGAAGGGATATTTATAGAATGCTTGGGGTTTATACACCATAGTGTTTATAATAATAGGGAAAGGGTAACATAGGGGATTTAGATAATAAGAAGTTAGGGGTTAATATGAATGGAAGAGGTGAATGAGGAGTGATATCACTAAGTTTATATAAAAACAACTTAGCTTAGGGAGTAGATCAAAATGAAAAGAATTTTAGACAAGAAATGTGGCTTTTAAAGGAATAAGAACCAACATAAAACCTTAAATTCTTTCATGAACACAACTGATGAAGGGATGTTAGTAATAAATGTGAAAGGGGAGGAAAGGGAGTTAGTCATGCTCCTTTGCTTTGCTGCAACATGATGGAGAAGAGGAGCTTCTCTATCCACTGATGTTCCTTTATGCTAGACCAACAAAATTCAGTTGAAATGAATGACATTTCTGCAACCCCATCTACCTACCCATCTACTTGCCTCGCATTTTTTGTTTCTTCATGGAGGGTGCACTTAGACTTGCAGACCCTTATGTGCCTTTTCATTTCTTTTGGCTTTTTCTTTTGATTCTCTACCTTAGGCTACCCTTATTGCTTCCAAAGTCCCAGATTAAGCAGTTGGGAACCTTACTTCTCTACCTAGCTACTGGTCTGCCAAGATTAAACAGTTTGGACAGACTTCTTTCTCTATTCTACAACAAAAAATTGAAACATGGCATGATCCAGATTGGGCTGTTGGACCATCCATCAAAATTGAGACAACATCAAGCTATATACACATGTTACCTTTCCTTGAAAATATGGGATCTTTGCATCACCAAAGTAGAGCATATTTGGAACTTTCTTTGCCAATCATGAAATATGAAACCTATTGGTATAGGTAGCTAACAGATATTATCCTTTAAATTCCCTATGAACACATCAATCTTATGCTCCTCTGGAATATCTTTTACCCTTATGTTCAGTTTTTGGAACTCCTCAATGTGCTCCATTATTGAACCCTTTTGTTTGGGACTTATCAATTGGCTAGAAAAAGTGTTGCTTTTTGTATCCTTATAATGTGTTGTCAATTCTTCAGTAAAAATTGCCCAAGTGATAATTTGTTTATGAGAGAAAAGACATTGGTACCATACAAACTAGTTTTGTTACAAATATAAAGTTGCAATTAGTACCTTTTGTGTGTGTTTGCACATTATTGAGATCAAAAAATTGCTCCATCTATAATATCCATGTTGCAGGATCCTTGCCATCAAACTTCCTCATATCAATTATTTGGAATATGGTGGGTCTTCGATATCACATTAGAGTCTATGAAATCATGATTAACATTTCTTTTATTCACATAATGAGTTTCCTTTACTACCCTTTCACCATTAGTAAGTATTTCGTGTTGAAAATTTGTCAAATCTGTCTTGAAATTTGCCATGTCTATCTTCAAAATTGTCTTCAAATCTGCCATGTCTCTCTTCAAATCCATCTTCAAATATATCTTCAAATCGTCCATCTTAGCTTCCACGCCCTTTATTTTAGATTCCACGCCATTTATCTAAGCTTCTGTTAGATTTTGTGAGAGTGATATTTGTTGCACTTGGTCTTGTAATTTTGATATATCATGTAGCATTTATTCCTCTTCTTCATGAGTCATCCTAGAGCTTTCAGGTTGCTTACTAGGTGTTTTCATTTTCTTTCCTCGAGGCATCAGTTACTGATAATAATGCTCCACTACGCCCTTTGAATTCCTTCAAAATAAATTTTCAAACCAAGCTCAAGCAAAAATTTAAAAAAATTCTACACACCTTTTTTCACTTTGTAGGAGCTTGATATTGCCTCTGATGTATCTCTACACTTTCGGGTCATTCAGTTCTAAAATTGCGACTTGCAATAGCCCTCTATGTCCTCTTTCCAATGCCACCAGTCTGATCCAAATTGGATTCTCCAAGGAAGAGTTATATGAAATCTCCCATAGTGACCTGATTATAGACTAGTTCAGTAGAGAAAACTTGTACGACATGCCACGAGTTACTGTTTCAACATTTGGCTCTGAAATATATACAAAAGAAACTACATTCCATCCTCTTTTTGTACCTTCTGATGAAATTTCAATCCGATGCTCAGAGAGAAATTTATGACGATTTTCCCCAGATCATCTGTTTGGAATGTAATTCAGGAGTCTACAAAAAGACCAACTTCCTCAGATCATATCTCCGCAAATATAGCGCGAAAAGCTTTGAAATTCGGATTTGAGGTTCAGCATGATTCTTCTCAAATGGTTTTTTTTTTTAGCTTCTGAAACATCACAGAAAAGAATTTATAACGAAAATGCCACGAAGACCTATTTGGAGTAGCGAAACCTTAGAATCCAAAGATCTGATACCAAATGTTATGAAACCAACTCAAAAAAAAAAGATAGAAAAGATATTTCAACGCGTTAGAATTCAACCTCTTCGAGGGGGAAACCTCCTTTACATTACATAAATGAACAATTCTTGGATGATTCAAATGAAAAAACCTTCTTTCTATATATAGGAGTCTAAAGATTCACAATATAACCTAACCGACCTAACAATAATAATATAAAGCCACAAAAATAACAATAGAGGGATTCTATGGGGCACAATAATAACAATATGGGGACAATAGTGGCACAACAATATTAATAGTGGTACAACTACAATAGTAATGGGGTAATCACTAGTATTATAGGGACCCAACAAAGACCTATAAGGGTTATAGCTACCAAGTAATATTCAAGGAAATAAACACCGACCTAGCCAATTTCATCACAATAGTATGTAAACTTGCTCAGATACTATGAAGTTATTAATGTGTGTGTATTATATTCTTTCTATGACTAGGAGTAGGCACTATACATTGTGTCAGGTGTGGTGGGGGGTATGCACGGGGGTGGCAGCTCCCGTTCACAGAGCTCAAGGCAGCGCCCAAGGAATTTTATTTTTATCCAGACCCAAGGATGGGGGGTGAACCGAGAAATGGTTGACGGACCTACCCATGTGGAACACCCTCATCCCACATTTACCCACACAAATGACCAACAAGGGTAAACATGTGACAAGAGGAAACTATGATATGATTTGACCTCCTAAGTCACATTATGGAAGTGGGATTGATGGAAACACGCAATACATACATCCAACATCATCAATAGAACCCTCAGAAGATAATTCAACCACTTAGAATACTTGTCCCTAGGTTCCACTGCTGTTTTAGGTCTCTTGGGCCACAGTCGCTCTCATGCTATGGGCAAGGGAGAGACCATCAACCTAATGTCGCTCTCACATGCTTGCCTACCAGTGACTGTGGACCAAAATTGTCAGTGTTGTGCCAACAACCTTGGGAATTAAGCCACTTTATTTGGCATAGATCTGAGGACACTGCCCAAAACTGATCCATCTCTACAAATAAATAAAATAATATGGAAATGAAAGTACTAAAGAAAATACATGTTCAAGACCTTGACTGGATCCCTACTAACCATGGCAGGCACTTTGTCAAACATATCATCGACATGTAACCTACAAGTGTAAAGAACATAATTAAGTGTACAGATCTCATACTTATATGAGAATCTCTATGAACCATTGTTCCCTCATTCCATTTGTTGCATTATCATCTCTTATGTGATAGAAACATTATCCATTCACGTACAAGTTAAAAAATGCTAAGAGCCATATATAACTATTGTCATAAAATCTACATACAACAAACATAAGAGGAACAAAAATACAATCAACATATTTTCCAACAAATACATAAACAAATCAGTACCTTTACACATGAAAATCAAGGGAATGGATTTCTCATTAACAAATGTAATGAACCAACCGGAGATGGGACTTCCCCATTCGACTTGACCATAGAACGACTAAGCCAAATCTCTCTTCATCCATTCATCCCCGTGCCATATTACAAGCATGAATGTGGGATCTCATAGAACACATCAATTAAAGCTCATCTAGGACTTAGAGAGGCCATCCACCTCAACCCATCAAACAGTGATCCTGCCTCACAGTCAAACATCACAAAACATCATTAGATTGGTCTCCATCCAAGCCTTCCAGGGCTTCCAGAGCATTTTTCCAACTAATGCTTCCAGAACTAGTAACTCAACCCACAACTTATATAGGGCTTCCATAGCATTTGTCCAACCAAAGATTCCAGGTGTTGGGCATGGATTCCCCCCAAGGCATGTTCTAGGGGTTAAAGCTAAAGTTTTGACCAAGTCCTTTATAAAGGATCCACGATTTGTGGGCGTGGAGCACAAAGTCATAATAAAGTCACAAGGTTGTTTGCCCTTATTTTTGTAATGTAATGTCGGCTTGATAGACCTACCCATGGTCCACGGACCATGGGATTGTATAAATAGAGCGAGGCTCTAAGTGTAGAAGATAGCTAATCAATGAACAAAATAGAAGGATCATGAGTCTAAGGGATTGAGTCGAAGTGTAAAGTGTGCCTCTGGGTCATAGAGTAGGAGAAGGTTGTGCAGCTGTGTGCACAGACGTCTAGTAGTCCGTAGCTGAGTGCGTGGACCCCTGCAGTTAAGTATGCAGGGCAAGTCGAGTCTGTAACTATGGGAAGAATCAATAAAGAGAAGTTTTATCGTATCTATGTGTATCATTTCATGTTTTCTGTATTATTGGGTATAAATTGAATGTTTATTGTCTATTTGCTACACGAACTTATATGAATGTGATGTATAAATAAACATAATAGAAGGCTTCTATTTATGCGAAGATAACTAACTGGTGTAGGAAGATAAGTAAGATCTCAGGTGCAACTTAGGGAAATAGTGCAGCGTGCTGCTCCAGCAGCACAGAAGCCCCATGACCCCTAGTTAGGGCTACGTGAAGGCAAGTATATCAGGGTGTGAGGGACAGGGAAGCGCGTGAAGTAACCTGCATGCAGGGACTAGTAGTTGGACCAAATCCACCCCTTAGTCATCTCAAGGGTGCAAAAACGTGGTTCCAGCACCCCACCATACTACTTCGAGTGAGACCTCAGTCCGCGCTCCGTGAACCATTGCTGAAAGGGCCAGTAGTACAAGGATTTGTTTGGCTAATTAACTCTGAACTTGGGTCAAGCCCCAACAAGCCAACAAATGGTTTCGTTGTCGAGATCGGGATCTGCATAGATATGTCTGATGTCGTATCACTAGAATCCAAGAAAGAAAGGAATTGAATATTAGCTGGAGAGGAAGATTCACGAGTTCGTGTTGTAGGAGAATATGAATCCGCAACTATCAAAATAAAAGTGGCTAGACTACTACTTATACATAGAGATCAACAAAATTTTCTTCACATCTTTCCCTACTAAGCTATATGAGTGGATTGTGAAGCTAGCAGATAGCTAGGAAAGGTGCAAGCTTGATAGACCTATTATGTGGATTCCAGAATTGTGCGCAAATTGGAAGCATCGAAGGATAAGATCACACATGCTGCTGATCACTGGCTTGGTTGAATTATAGAAGGATTCATTACTGAATTCACGGTAGGTACTTCAGTCAGCTACAGCGAGGCAGAGTGGCACTTCATCAAAGGACTATGAGCTAAGTATGTTAAGTCTTTGAAGACTTGGATTAAAATGCTACTATGTGAAAAGTGGGTTATGCAAATAAATTGATGTTTGGGGCTACGCGAAGAGGGAGAATCTACAGAAATGAAGGTAGTGTAGAACTAGAAACTAGCCCACTGATTTCACCTCTGCAAGGGGATGGGGAAGAGCTCACAAAGGTCTCACCAAGAAGTGCGATAAATTTGATAAGATGGAGGATTCCGTGCATACCACCCCCACCCACATCGCCACCAATTTCACCATCTTCAACCCCATCTCCGCCCATACCACGTCTACCACCACCACGAGTCAATATGGCAAGCACGATAAAGTTGTTAGTGTTTAAGGGAGTAGGAAGTGAAGATCCTGACTAGTTTTGGTTCATGATAAAGGCTGTATGGGAAGCGCAAGGAGTCATGAATGACAATATAAAGAAGGCAATGTTGGTTAGTGCTCTGCAAGATTGCATGCTGACCTGGTACATTAAGCATTCCAATGATAACCCGAACGTGGGGATTGCAGATATCCAAACTGCACTAAACAAAGAATTTAGCAGGCCAAAGATAGTGGCACAATTGATCATTGGGTTCAAGGAAATCACAATGCTACCAAGCAAGACCCCTTGGGAGTTGGATCAGATACTGAAGTGCATAATTTGCGAAGTTAACATGATGTTGATGGACGGACAACATCGCGACTAATTTGTAGCATCGTTAACACTACATTTATGGGATGCATTGCCCCAACAGAGGCTAACAACTCAGGCTGAGGCCTTGGATATTGTGATGAGACTACACGAGACGCTGACACACGATCCAAAACTAGGAGTTTAACAGATTCATGCGCAATTGAAAAACCTGTGCCTTGAGATGTAGAGTCTAAAACAAGACAGGACAACTCACTCAGAAGTGCGCGATGAGGTATGGTGGTAAAGTGCAAGGGTCAGGGACATGACAAGGACCACTGCCCAATGTTTGTGAATTACCTCAAGGGAGGAGCACCAATGCCATTGAGACTGAAGGCATAAGCAGGACCAAGCACGATGCATGCATTATGGTGCACGATTTATCAAATAGGAGGAAAGCATGCTATAGATCACTACCATTTATTGCAGAAGTACACATAGAATTCACAGCAATTGTTCTGTAATTTCTATAGGTCATTGGGACATGATGATTTCACCTGTATAAGTTATGAGTTGATGATGGATCAGACTCCTACCCACATAGTTCAGTCCGAAATGTGACTCCTTGACCGAAACGTAGGGATGGCGCGAACCGGATTTCAGGGGTGCGGACGAGGCCGAGGTGGAGGAGGACTTGAAAGAGGTCACAGACAACTAATATGTTACAATTGTGGAGGGCTAGGACAATATGCCGATGATTGTATGAATCCAACATGGTCATCATGCTTGTATTGTACATTATTTGATCGTGAGTTAGAGGATTGTCCCACACTAATAGCAAGATTGTGCGATAAAGGAGCACTCTAACTTCCCCTGACTTAAAAGATGTAAATGATGAGGTCTGGGCCACACGAGGAAGACCCTAATGTAAATATTGTGGTCCGAAGTGGAATTATGATAGGGGATGACAAATGTAAGTAGCCTGAAGAGAGTACTTGGGTTCGCAAGGCTCCAACAAAAGAACTAGAGTTTGATTTGGATCTTGCTAAGCAAACCTTCATGGAAGCCAAAAAGAGCTTCACTGATGCCTCCACATCCGGAAGCAAAGATAGACCGGAGCTAAAAAGGGACCCGTTGATGCACACAACGTTCTTGGAAACATGCATGAAGCTGCTACGTGACAACAGGGCTGTAAAGGGGCTACAGGAACTCATAAATAGATGCACTTGGACTGCTCCAGGAGAACTGTGCATAGTCAAGAAGCTCGGAAAGCACACAATGAGGATGGGAAAGGGAGATGAGATTGACCACGCAAATTGGAGAATATGAGATGGATCAAGTGATTCTAGACTTGGGATCAGATGCAAATGTTCTACTGAAGCAAACATGGGAGCACATGGGAAGGCCTATGCTGCAATGGCCTCCTATCCAACTGTGAATGATGAACCAGCAAAAGATCCTACCTATGGGAAGATTGCAGGGAATCACAATGGATAGCGAAGGATCAAGCGTGCTAGAAGATTTCGAAGTAATAGAGATTGTTGATGACAACAATGCCTACCCCGCGCTATTAGGAGTAGATTGGGCCACTGACATGAATGGGGTGATAAATTTGAAGAAGCACAAGATGATATTTGATAAAAAGTCTCTGCGCGTAGTTATACCTTTGGACCCTACAAAAGGATCATGCTATACAGAGCCAATGCGTGACTATGACAATGATGACGATTTGGACTGCATGTACAAGATAACCACATCAGAACAAGACTGGGTGAATACGGCTGTGGATCGACGAATCTCATGGGAGTGTGAAAGCTCCTACACATTGGATTCTGATGAAGAGATAGAACGATGGCAGAACTAGTTACATGAGGTAACCATGCTGAAATGTAACATGATGACAAGATCATTGCGCTGTGTATCAATGGAGTTAAGGGATCTGCCTATGTATGATGGGTTAAGTGAGGTAGATGACTTCCTAAACAGATTTGAAAGAGAGGTCCTAGAACAACAATGGTTCGAAGCTTTGAAATGGGTATTGCGAGCTATGCCTGTGAGGTGGTGGGGTATGCACCAAAGAAGCTTTGAGGACTGGCACGAATGCAGGAGGATGATGCACATGGAGTTTGCAAAGCCTAAGATGTGATTAACAAAAAAGGTTATCGGACGAAATGGTGCTCGCGCCCACCTGTCCAGATGGATACGGGCATATGGTACAAAACCCGCGTGATGCACACAGTCTTCGTGTTATGGGACAGGGTCATTAAGCATGTGTGGGTGAGGCAATGGAATGAACAACCCCTCTGGTTGGAACCACGAAGTATGGAAAGACAAAGTGCATGGAAGGTGATCCACACAGAAGCATTTAATGAAGTATGTGAAGTGTTGAACAAGGTACATAGTGCGTAGCGGACCGATTGGGATCAGCGTATACCAACAGCTCTATGGGCTTATAGGACCATGTGCAAAAAACTGATGGCATAGGCACCTCCGAGGAGGGAGTATGGAGTTAACGTTGTAATCTCCATAGAGCATAAAATTCCTAGTCTGTGCATGGCAGGACCGATAGATACGATGGTTTGTGGAACCTAGGAAGAAGGGGTATCATAGCTGAATGAAGCAGATAACTTGGGACATGATGAGGAAATATGACAGGGTGACCTTAGGCTCCAAGAACTTATGAAAGATAGGGTGTGATTAAGGGAGTAAAGTTCTCTGCTAGAAGCAAAAGCCAAGAAGTTTGAGGATGAGATAAAGGAAGATTTTCTCGATAAGAAGACCATAGTGATAAAACAGGGCGCACACGATCACCTTGATGAATTTGGGGACTATCACTGTGAATTGATCAGTTTGATGCCTTGGCTTGGACCACATATTACTAAATGAATCAACCATGGTGGCATGCTATATATTATATAGTGCATGAAACCCCCAATAATAATAAAAGGTGGGTATTTTCTAGGAAAAGTGATGGATGACCGGATGAAACCCTATACAGGTGATGCAACCACCTGACTAGCCGAGGGAAGTATAGTTTTAGTGCCCCAGGAAGTTGAAAAGAGGCTCGAGACTATAAACTACTCTGCCCAGGAGCTACGTGATGTTGGAGCTGCGCAGAGAAGTAAAGGGTCACAAGGTCTGCGACTACACAAGGGGGGTTGTACTGCCGCGCGAGTTGGCCAGGAAGTGACCATTGGAGTCACTATTCACTATGTGATGCTTGACTTGAGACCAAATGGAGTGGGCGGTAGGCATTTAAGATGTAATTTATGGGCAAGATTTGGGAAAATTGGCCGCCAAGGGAGCAGTAATGAACCGGATTTGGGGGGAACGGTCGAATTCAAATTCAAAAGGTGCTATAATTTACAAAGGGCTACCCAGCAAACAACACTTGGTCATTTACGAATTGAGATATTATATGCCCAACATATTCTGAGTAGAGCCCTGTTTGACTTGTATAGACCATTAATTGAGCCCCTGATCACGTGAGTGATAGATTTCTGGACGGACACGATGGCAGCATTTGAGGAAGCTATGTAGATTGTAGAGATGACCACTGAAGAGGTTGCGCAAGCCCTGACTATGGGGGATGCCCCTGAAGGCACTGGGATTGTGGCAGAAATCCATAAATCACTGCCCATGTCGAGGCCAAAGAAAGACAAATAGCTGATGACTCATGAGGACAAAGGCACAAGGACACCATGGTTGATTCATTTAGTAATATGTGGTCCAAGCCAATTTCAAGCTAGAGTGCACAAGGACTCAACCAAGCAATGGAGAGAGCTACCCTTTGTAGCCACGAATGACATAATTTTTGATGTACTAGAGACATGGCCACTGGAGTGGCACACCCCAGACATCGCGGCAATGGAGAAGTCTGTGATGTAGAAGAAGAAAGAGGAGGAAAAAATTCGCATGGTGTAGTTGGCAGAGAAGAGAAGGTAGGATGTTGCAACAACAAAAGCATAGGAGGCACAAGATACTGTGTAGACATCAACAAAACAAAAAAAGGCAGCAGCAGTAGCAGCACAGGAGGCAACTGAGAAAGTGTGTGAGGGCTAGAAGTCTCCTTCGCATGGGCAGGAAACAGAGGTAGAGGAGGGTGGCACGGACCCACAAACCATGTCAATGCAAATAAAGTTCCAATGATCAAGCGAGTAGATGGGGCCATGCAAGAAGGTCAAGGCATCAAAGTTGTCTATTGACATGATCACCCTTAGTAAGGGTGATCTGCACGACATCAGCGAGATGGTGCACGATGTCACCTCTAAGGCCCTCCAAAACATTGTTCAAGAGAATCAGATTATGTTGGGGGCCCTAAGAGCGCAGTTGTAGGAGTTGCAGGTGCGCACTCCTCAGGTTGGTACCCTTTCAACAAGCCTCACAGTAGGGACAACTAAAGCGGAGCAGATGCTGCGTGCTCAGACAACAAATACAATAGTGATGCTGGAAGGGGCACTAGTGTCAACAAATGAGGCCAATGGGCCTATGATTAGCACACTGAAAGGTATCAAGATCAACATGGCTACACTCCCACAGGAGATGCTATACATTTTGCAGGATGGGATTACTGCAGAAATTCAGGCTAGGGAGAGCCACGCGCTGCAAGTACTCAGTGAGAAAAAGATCAACATGGAGCAGTTGAGCTTGTAGCATGAAAAAGTGGTGTCGCAGAATAGGTAGATGGTACAAGTACTAGAAGAAGCTTGTTAGATGGTCGCTGAGCTGGCCATCACAATAGACGCACCAACAGAGGCGCGCATCAACAGATTAGCAGCAAGGGTGTGCAAGGCACGAGAATAAATGACTAAGGTTCACCTGGAGCTGAACCTTCAGATAGAGGCACTGCGGTTGAAGGTGCAGCCGTCCACCCCTCTGGAAGTAAGAAAACAGGGTGCTAACGCTATTACATCAGGGCTAGAAGAGATCAGCAGTGTAGTAAGGGACTGCACCAGAATGTTGGAGGATTCATTTGAGGTCCTCACGAATCTGTAGGAGGACCCCAACATCCAATGCTTAGAGACAAATGTGCATGAGCTCAAGCAGTAGTACGAAGGCATCAAAGGCACCACGTAGATGGTGGCCCTCACTCAGAGGCTCGCATGAATGCAATAGGCCAAAGCACTGAAAGAGCAAGTGGATGTAGCATGACACAAAGAAGTGGTGTTAAAGGTGCGCGTTCAGCCTTGGATCGACGAGGCCTTCACCATCACAACAACAATTGAAGGAAAGCTCGTACAAATGCATGGGACGCAAGAACAGGGGAAGCAGTTCTGACACTGCAGTCTCAAATTAATGGGTATAGGAGATCCAACAGGCAGCCGCTCAGTGCACTGTCGACCTTGCCGTTGTTCGAGTAGAGTTGGAGGGACTCCACGTGAAGATCTCTGCACCAACAGAGTGACTCGAGGGTGAGTCATGATGTTTGTGTTAGGGACCTGTTGGGTGTGGAATCCCCCTAAGGCATGTTTTGGGGCTTAAAGCCCAATTTTTGACAAATTCCTTTGTCAAGACTCGCGATTTGAGGGCACAGAGTGCGAAGTCATAATAGAGTCAAAGGCTTGTTCGCCCATGTTTTTGTAATGTAATTTCGGCTTGATAGACCTACCCATGGTTCGTGTACCATGGGATTGTATAAATAGAGCAATGCTCTAAGTGTAGAAGATAGCTAATCAATGAACATAATAGAAGGATGATGAGTCTAAGGGATTTAGTCGAAGTGTAAAGTGTGTCTTTGGGTCGTAGAGTAGGAGAAGGCTCTCCAGCTGTGTGTGCAGAGGCCTAGTAGTCCACAGCTAAGTGCGTGGACCCCTCCGGCTAAGTGCACACGGCAGGTCGATTCTGTAACCGTGGGAAGAATCAATAAAGAGAAGTTTTATCATATTCCTGTGTATCATTTCTTGTTTTATGTATTATTGGGTATAAATTGCAAGTTTACTGTTTATTTGTTGCGTGAACTTATATGAATGTTTTCGACTTAGTCACCGGAGAATCCACAGTAAGAACCATTTTCTGCCAACGTTTCAAATCCCAACTGGGATCCATCATCAGGACAACTTGAATGCTTGATAGAAGAAGAGCTGTTTTAGGGTTTAAATAGTAATGGGGAGAGAAAAGATGAATGGCTCTCAATTTTTGAAAAACAATTTTTTGATGAGGAGTCAGCTGTCTGATTAATTTAATTAATTTTTTTTTTTTTTTATATTTTTAATTAGTATTATAATATTTAGGATTAATGATATTAAAATGATCAAAGTTAATGTTAAAAGAATTAATTCTAGAAAATTGAATTAATATTTAAAATTTTTGATCAATAATATTAATTAATAATGATATTAATTGAAATAGTTATTATTATTATCATTAATTAATATAATAATGAGTAGTAATAATAATAATCATCATAATTAATGTTAAAAAGTTATTAATCTAGGAATATTTAATTTTAATTTTTATATTTATTATATATGTTGGTACAATTTTTATTTATTTATTTATTAATTTTTAGACTAGGTTTAAGCTTAGTGAGGAAATTAATAAATAATTGCTATTTGAAAATATTATTGATATTATTATTAATAATTCATTTTTATTAATCTAATAGTTAATAATAAAAATTAGAATTAATAATATTAATAATGAACATAATTAGAATAGATTAAATTAATCCAAGAATATTGTATTTAGAATATAATTGAAAATATTAATCAAGAATTTAATATTTATTATTTATTTAATTATATATAATAAATATGTTGGTGCTGATATTTATATTTTTAATTAGAATAATTATCAAAATAATTTTGAATAAAATTAAAATAGGCTAGAACTATTATTTAAAAGTGTAAATACTAATAATAGTTATTATTATTGGGTTAAAATAGATATTTTAATATTTAATATTTTAATTAATTAATGATAATTAATAATGTAAATGTTTAATAGTGAATTAATTATTATTATTATTATTATTATTATACCGGTAGCGGGTTAATTTTTCTAATTAGGGGAAGCCAGCTTCCAATAATCTCCATACCACTGTCTCTGTTGAGATTATGCGGGTGTTTGATAATTTCAAGAGCTTCTCTGATCTTTCACCTATGGTGTTTCTCTTCCTTAGCGATAATAGAGGCGCTTTCCAAGCAGACATGGTGCTTAGTTTTTAACGAGTGTTCTGCCAAGGCGGAAGTACGAGACCTTTCATTCTTAATATCAGCTCCATGTTCCTTGAGTCTTGTCTGTAGGGAGCGACCTGTTTCACCAATGTAGCTTTTTCCACATGAGCAATCAATTTTATAGACACCTTTAAGTTGATGTTTATCAATATTATCCTTGACAGATCTCATACCTTGCCTAATCGTTCCAGGGGCTGAGAATTGCGTGCTTATGTTTTTCCTTCTTAGGATTTTCGCAATCTTATCTGTAACTCCATGAATGAAAGGTAGAAAAACCCTACCACCTTCAGGTTGATCTCGGGCCTTAGGTTCATGAGATAGCATCCTTTTCTCGGCTTTCTGAATTGTTCTTTTAATCTCATTTTCTTTGTAGCCTATGCCTTTAAAGGTTGAGACTAAATGCTTCTTTTCTTCATCCAGATGATCAACGTCAGAAATTCAAAGGGCCCTGATAGCAAGAGTGTTTAGAACACCAAGTTTCTGGGCTGGATGATGGTGGGAATCAGCGTGAAGGTAGTTTTCTGTATGGGTTGACTTCTTGAAGACTTTTTGCCCTATGGAGCCATCCTCCTTTCTCATGATGAGGATGTCTAAAAAGGGAATGCTCATGTTTTCTTCAAGCTCCATGGTGAATTTTATTTATGAGGAGATGGAATTTAGGTGAATAAAAAACTTGTCAAGCTCTTCTTTACCATGTGTCCATTTTATATTAGTATCATCGACAAATCTCTTCAAGGATAATTTTAGGGGCGAATGTTCGCCCTTTGGCGAAATTAAGGGGTTTTAAATTTTTAGTGGGAAAATATTTTGTATCATAGTACATTTTTACATATCACCTCAAATAGCCCACCTTATTTTAAGGGAGAGGGTAAAAAAGGTAAATTTATCCCTTGAAATTAAGAGTTACAACCTTCCATTCACCCATTTTCAAGAATAGGTTTTATTTAAGTGAATCCATTCGCCCATTTTCAAGAATAGGTTTTATTTAAGTGAATACTATGGGCCAAAGGCCCAAATACCATATTTATAAAAGAGGTATGGTAAATTAATAAAAATATAAATAAATGAGAGGTATGGTAAGTAAATAAAACATTTTTTATATTTACTCCATAAGTCCCCTTATATACATGCAAGGGTGTAGAAAAATAGAAATATAAGTAAAGTGGAGGTAGGGTAAATAAATAAAACGTGTTTTTATACTTACTCAAAAGGTATAGTAAATAAATAAAAATATAAATAAACTAGACATATGGTAAATAAATAAACCTCTTTTTATATTTAGTCCATAACCCTCGTTCTATTTATGAAGGCTCAAGAAAGAGATTTTATTTAAGTGAATCCTATGGGCCAAATACCATATTTGTAAAAGAGGTATGGTAAATTAATAAAAATATAAATAAACGAGAAGTTTGGTAAACAAATAAAACATTTTTTTATATTTACTCCATAAGTCCCCTTATATACATGCAAGGGTGTAAACAAATAAAAATATAAGTAAAGTGGAGGTAGGGTAAATAAATAAAACGTCTTTTTATACTTACTCAAAAGGTATGGTAAATAAATAAAAATATAAATAAACTAGACGTATGGTAAATAAATAAACCTCTTTTTCTATTTAGTCCATAACCCTCGTTCTATTTATGAAGGCTCAAGAAAGAGATTTTATTTAAGTGAATCCTATGGGCCAAATACCATATTTGTAAAAGAGGTATGGTAAATTAATAAAAATATAAATAAACGAGAGGTTTGGTAAACAAATAAAACATCTTTTTATATTTACTCCATAAATCACCTTATATTTACGAACATTCAAAAAATTGCGTTATATTTAGGTGAAACCTATGGGAAAAATACTATGGGAAAAATACCATGGACTAGATTGTTATTAATACCATGCAAAAAAACATTATTATTAATAAAAATAAAAATGGCACATTGTATTGACCCATGGTATTCACCAAAATGGCACATGGTATTGACCCATGGTATTCACCTGGAATGCAACCTATTTAAATGGGGGAATTAAACCAGCATAGATCCATCTTTACTCTGGCTCTACTAACCCAGGTACCAAATATCATGATATGCAAACTAGCATAGAGTGAAAAAATATTTGATCCCTCTCGGGGCTTGGTTAAAATAAAAAATAAAATAAAAATCAACTATTAATTTTATTAATTTTTATAAATTACTAATAGTAATTTTTAAGCTCCAGGTTTATGATAACCTATGGTATTGACCCATGGTAATACCATGATATTCATGTGAGCATAGACTATTTAAAGGGGAAATTCTATCATCTTAGATCCATCTTAATTCTGGGTCTACCATGTGCGGGATAAATAGATTTCATCCCCCTAAGAGTGGTAGATGTGGAGTTAAGATGGATATAGGTTGGTTTTTATGATAATGAAGATATTAAATAGACTTAGGAAATTATATTGTAAAAACATCTTAAGGTGAATGGTTAAAGCATAGACATTGGGCAAGTATATTTGTATACTTCTGCTTTAAACTGAAACAAATCCAGGGTTAAAAGGAATGGATTGATTGCACTAGTCATCCTTCTATAACTTTCCAACATATGCTAGAGTAAACAGATTGTAATTTGGGTAATTTTTCTAACTGCAAATAGGAACATACTTGTGTATTGGCACGGTGGTCTTGGTTTTATATATAGTATTAGGTTTTTTCTCATGCTTTCTGTGAATGACACGGGTGAATTTTATCCTACACCCACTAGGTTATCCATATGTAATTTCGGTAATTTTGATTTCAAAATATATTTTAAAGAAATGCAATGATTTGATTTGTGTATTCAATAAACACAAGATTTTATAATTGAGTAAAATATTCGCCATGCCTGATGAGAGATTCGCCAAAAAATTATATATACATATTATATTATTGATAGAATCGCCTTCCATTTTTCCTATATACCATGGAGATTCGCCCATTTATTAAATATATAAATTTAGGGGGGTTTCTTAAAATTTTCCCTGAATCTCTTCCACCATGCTGGTTTCAGAGGGTAAGATTCCAGGGCCTTCTTTTCAAAATATTCCATGTATAAGTTGGCCACGATTGGTGAAAGGGGGGATCCCATTGCCACTCCAGATGTCTGCTCATAATATGTTCCCTGGAAGGTGAAAATTGTTGATCGCAAGCAGATTTCAGCCAATCTTGCAGTCCCCAGATCAGTAACCTCTTTTATAACCTGAATGGCTTCTTCAAGAGGGATCTTAGTGAATAAGGACACTACGTCAAAGCTAACAAGGATGTCATCACGCTCTATTTTCTCATTCTTAATGAGATTCACAAAGTCATGGGAGTCTTTGATGAAAGAATCAGTGTTTCCGACGAGGGGCTTGAGGATTCTTGCAACATATTTAGCGAGCTCATAGGTTGGGGATCCAATGGTATTGACAATTGGTCTAAGAGGGACTCCATCTTTATGGATCTTGGGTAACCCATAAATCCTAGGGATGCATTCACTAGAGGGAATTAATTTCTTTTTTAAATTATCATAAAGGTTGGATTCCACAATTGCCTTTTTCACCTCTTTCATAATCTTGGGGATGGGGTTATTGCTTAGCTTCTTATAACTACCACATTTGAGGTGTTCATTCATTTTGAATATATAATCTTCTTTATCCAAGATCACGGCTGCTCCTCCCTTATCTGCCTTGAGAACCACAATTTTATCATTGTTACGCAGGGATTTGAAGGCCTTTTGTTCTGCCTTACTCAAATTACTTTTGGGGGCTCTAGCCTTTCTCATAATAAGGGAGAATTCTTGTCTTAATTCTTGCTTATCTTCCAAGGGAAGGTTGGTAATCCCATCCTCTATATTACATATCATTTTCTCAATGGGAAGGTTTTTCGGAGCAACAGCAAATCCAAGACCTTTTCTGAGGACATTAATGACCTCAGGTTCTAAAACTTGGGAGGACAGATTTACGACTTTCTTCTTTAATTTTGATTCGCAGGTGTTGACATCTTTGCTGTTAATTTTGTTTACAACCTGGCTGAGCGAATTACAACTTTCCAGCTGAATGGGCGCACTACTTGGAATGACCTGCGCAGTTTCCTTAACTTCATGCGTATTCATTTTGTTTACACCCGGGCTACACTTATCAAACGCAGTACCCACGAGGTCAATATTCTCCTACGCAGTTTTATTAATGTCTCCAACAGCTTCAAGCGTACCCATCGAGAAGTCGTTTTTAAGGTTTCCGCTTGGAATATCGATCGGGCTGCAATTATCCATTTGAATGAGCGAAGTACCCACGAGGTCAATTTTCTCCTGCACAGTCGAGTTGGTGTCGTTTTTATGGTTGCAGTTTGGAATATCAACTTGTTTATGTTTGTTTACAACCGGGCTGCAATTATTCAATTGAAAGGGCGCACTACCCACGAAGCTACGCTCCTGCGCAGTTTCATTAACGTTCCTAACAGTTTGAAACGAGTTCGATTTACCCAACGAGATTGGTTCATTCTTGGCTGAATGCGTTCTGTCCAATGGATAAATCTGTTCACTGTTTTGATCGCTACTACCATGAAACCTGCCCATTGGGTGATCAGCGGATTTTACATTAACACTGCCCATCAAATCCGATTGGGTAGGCTTACTGATGTCAACGCTGTCAAGGCCTCCTACGATCTGTGTATGTTCTTCAATTTCACCAAGACTGTTGGTTCTATAACCGAACTCTAAACCGTTCAAACTGCTGTTGATGCCATCGGTGTAATGTGTTAGCTTAGCTGAATCATTTAAGTTTCTTAAATAAATATAACAGAAGGATTCTATTTACACGAAGATAAATAACTAGTGTAGGAAGATAAGTAAGATCTCAGGTGCGACTTAGGGATATAGTGCAGAGCATTGCTTCAGTAGTGTGAAATCCCGACATCCCCTAGTTAGGGCTGCGCGAAGGCAAGTATATTAGGGCATGAGGGACAGGGAAGTGCGCGAAGTAACCTGCGCATGGGGACTAGTAGTTGGATCGAATCCACCCCTCAGACATCTCAAGGGTGTGGAAACCTGGTTCCAGCAACTCCCCATACTACATTGGGTGAGACCTAAGTCTGTGCTCCATGAACTGTTGTCGAAAGGGCCAGTAGTACAGGGATTTGTTTGGCTAATTAACTCCAAACCTGGGTCAGGCCCCAACAAGCCAACAGTAGGAATAGTAAATCAACTGACCAAGGGCTTCCAAAGTGTTTACCCATCCCAGGCTTCTAGGACTAGTAACTCAACCCAAGTTGTTATAAGGCTTCCAGAGCATTTTTTCAAGTAGGGATTCCAACACTACTAACTCAATCCAAGCTAAGGAAACATCAGAACCAACCAAAAACAAGCAATGAAAGCAAACCCACAATCACCATGGCTATCATGGAAACGTCAAGGCTAGTCAATCCACTGTCAATCCAGGCAATCCCTCATGCCAATTACAGATCACAACCAAGAAACCACATGCATATGTCGTGCATGCAAAATCTAGTGAAGAAATCATACATGCAACTCAGTACCTGGAAGAAAATCTGATGTAGCTATTGATGTAGATGCCTTCTTGTGATTTCTTACTCTCCCTTTGCCTTCTCATTCCAAGAATCCAAGGATGCCACACCCTCCAAGAGTGCTCCAAGAAAACTCTAAGTATCCAAGACTATGAGAGAGAGAGAGAGAGAGAGAGAATAATGAGAGAGCACCAAAATTGAAATCACAAAAGGTTACCAACTCATACTTAGAAGCCTTTTTACGAATGAGGCCTCTATTTTCTTCATTTTCCATTATTTTCCTTCATTTTCCTCCTTACATGAAACATGTGACCTTTCACCTCCCTATTCACCTAATTTCCATTATTTCCATAAACAAATGTGAAAAATTCCATTTAATGCCTTAGCCACTACCTTCGCCAATTTCCTTAGCATAAACCAACAAAGGAACACCCCTCAGGATATCTTTCCCAAATTCAACTTGGAATAAGTGTTGCAGTCATCTGTGGTTATTGTTTTTAACATTTATGACATGGAATTTTCAATAGGGATGTTACAAAACCCTCACCCTTGGGGGACACGGTCCTTGGTGTTTAATCACACATATACCTCAGCAACCTGCTGAAAGAAGACATACTATTTATGGAGCTTTATAACATAGCTCGATGTAGTATTTATAATGAAAGGTCTGCTTAAGAGAAAAACCATGACGACAACATGTCAATATACTACATAGTGTATCATTATAACACATCTCATTATGATATTTACAATTAAAGTCCTGCTCAGGACAAACTCATATGACATCATAACATCATGATAACATAGCCACATGATATCATAATAACATAACACCCATACCGAATAGTGGAGCTTTATAGCACAAATCATTATAGTATTTACACCCATAGAAGGGTATACATATAACAACATCATCAAAATATATATACCAAACATATGCCAAATCATATACAAAAACATATATCAACTATATGCTAACATCATATCTAAGCATATGTATCAAAACATCATATAGCATATATCAACTATCATAAAGCGTATATCAATCACCATAAGGCATATACTACACCAACATAAGGAAATTCTAAACCAGCATGAAGCATATACCAATCCATCATAAGCAAATACTAAACCACCATAAGCAATCACCAAACCACCATATCAAAGCTGCTTTGCCTCAACTGGAAAACAAGGAAGGATACATGGCCCACATTTGATCCACCATCTCCCATGTAGCTTCAATAGGCTCAAAGTTATTCCATTTCACTTTAACTTGTTCTATTGCTTGGTTTTGGAGCATGAGCAATTTTTCCTACAATACAAACCAAGGCTCCGACTCGAATTCTCCATCTGGTTCTACCTGTAATACATACCAGTGAATCAAATGATCAACATCTTTAACATACTTCTTAAGCAATGAGACATGGAAAACATCATGGATTTTCACTGTCAGAGGCAATGCAAGTCAATAGGCTACTATCTGAATCCTCTCAATGATAGTGAAGGGTCCACAAAACCGTGGTGCCATCTTAGCACATAAGCCAATCCACAAGGAGCTCTTTGAACAACTTGTTCCTATTTGCATAACTCTTCTTCCTATCCGTGCCACTTTGAGATTCCTCTTGATCACCTGCATCTCATGTTCCATGTCTACAAACATAAATGGTCCAATCAATACTCTACTAATCACATCAATCCAAATAATGGGATTGTTACAACTCTGCCTCAAAAGGACTCATCCCAAGTGACTCCTGATAACCATTGTTGTATGAAAACTCGACCAAAGGGAGATACTTTTCCCACTTATGTTGTTGATGCATCAAATAAATCCTCAATGTGTTCTCTAATACCCTGTTGACCTTCTCTATATGTCCATCCATCTATGGATGAAAAGTGGTGTTGAAGTCCAACTCTGTGCCCAAACCTGCAAATAACTCCTTCCATAAATTGGAAGTGAACTTCGCATCCCTCTCTAACACATTCTTATTTGGAACACCATGTAGTCTAACCATGTATTGGATGAATATTTGTGCCACATTACTAGCTGAGAACATAGACTTCACCGGAACAAAGTGTGCAACATTTGTTAACTTGTCCATAATGATCATGATGGAATCATGTTGCTTCACAGTGTTTGGAAACCCTGTGATGAAACCCATGGAAATGACCTCCCATTTCCACTTCAAAATCATGATTGGCTGTAGAATCTCACCTGGATGTTTGCACTCTCCCTTCACTCGCTAATAATCAAAACATTTCCCCACAAACTCTGCTACATCCCTTTTCAGATACAGCCAATAGTAATATGTCTTCACCACTATGAGTGTGTTTTGGTAACCTCAGTGACTTGAATATGGTTTCACATGAAACTCCCTAAAGATCACCTTCTTGAGGTCTGACATGGTCATTTGACACATATATACTATCTTAGAACTTGACCAATCCATCTGCTACAACACAATTATTCAAGTCCTGTGCACCTGCACTTGTACCTGTACCACTACCTGTACTTGTACCATCACCTATGCCTATAGATGTACTTGTACTCTACTATAACCTATGCACAATATCCATATATCTAACATCCTAATGTCTGACCTACAAGATCCTGTCCTATAAGTCCTTCTCATAGGAGATCATAACTACCAAGTGATGTACCTGTATCCATCTACTAAGTGCATATGCCACTCAGTTCTCCTTGCCTTTGATGTACCTAATCTCAAAAGCAAACTCGGTGATCGTGGCCAACCATCTAGCCTACTTGGCATTCATATTCAACTGGTCAAACAAATACCTCAACCTAGTGTGATTTCTCATGAGCACAAACCGCCTTCCAGGAAGATAGTGCATGTATAATAGTTTCCAACTCGAGATCATGCATGGGATATTTTTCCTCATGCTCATTTAGTTTCCTGGACTCATAAAATACTTACTGTCCATCTTGCATAAGGAATCCACCAAGCCCTATCTTGCAAGCATCTGTGCATACTACAAAATCTTTGTTCGGATCTAGAATTTGTTGCACTGGTGCATGTGTTAGCAACAGGTTAATATGCTCAAATCAAGTCTAACACTCTTCAGTCTATTTAAACTTCTTACCTTTCCCCTACAATGATGTGACAGGATAAGAAATTTGCGAGAAATTTCTGATGAACCTCATATAGTATCCTGCCAAACCCATGAAATATCTCAACTCATGCCCACTCTTACGAGATACTCACTCCATGATGGCCCTTATCTTCTTTGGATCTACTTCAATTCATCCCTTGGAGACAACACGTCCCAAGTAGTGTACCTCTATCTAAAAGAAACTACTCTTGTTGAGCTTAGCATACAATTGATGTTCTGTCAAAAACATCAACATTGTCGCTAAGTGGTTGGCATGAGCTTGCTCATTCTTAGAATATACTAGTATATCATCAATTAACACAATAAAAAACTTATCCAAATATGGACACAACACACTATGCATCAAACACGTGAATGTAAAAGCCAAAATGGAAATAGCTTCCACCCTTTCCTGCGACTACACTTTGTTTGCATGGCTATCACCATCCTAACTGATGTGGATTTCTTCTTACCTTGCAAGACTCTTTGGTTGCCCATTGTCATCAACAAACTTAATAGCTTTCTCATAGTAGTCACCATTGGTTCTATGTAGATACAACCAATCCATGCCCAATAACATACTGTATGAACCCAATGGTAATACAATTAAGTGTGCTATTACAGGCATACCATTTAAGAAAAATGTGTGAGCTCTTACCCAAAGATGAACTCTCTTTTGCGTACCTATACTGAATTTCACTAACCATGACTCTGCATACAATTCCTTACTCAAACCACAATTATCCACCAATTCATGACTAACATAGCTATAATTAGATCCAAGGTCAATCAAAATAGAAATAACTTGATCACAAAGATTACCATCCATCTCAATGATAGATGCCGGGTGTTCTTCTTTCCTGTTGTCCATGACAACATGGACACAAGGAATACTCTGGACAACATCTCCAACATTCTACGTTTCTTGTGCACTGTATATATGGGGTCTACTACCCCAATTATGTGAACAATATCTCTTGTGATGGTCTTTGCCACAATTCCAACACTCTATGGGATTTCATCCTCCATCATTGTTCTTCTCTTCAGCTCAATGTCCCTATCCTCTATATGATGCATTTAACATCTTAGATGGTGCAACATTCTCCTTGTTATCTGTACCCTATGGCCTTACTTGATTTATATCCCATTTTCTTTACCTTTCCAGTTTGGATTAGTCTTAGTTTGGTGCTTAAATTTCTCATAGCAATGTTTTAGATTTTAAATGGCCTCCTGCAATGATGTAGGCTCATTGAACTCAATCCTATCTTTGAATGCAATCAGTAATCCACTAATGAATCTTTGAATCTTAGCCTTATCCTCCTTGAGGTAAGATACATACCTCAACAGTTCCAGAACTTGCCGATGTACCCAGCATTTTTCATGGATCCCATATTTAGTTCATAGAACTATTTTGACTTGTCATCAGAGTATATGTATGACAAATACCTCTTCTTGAATAACCGTTCAAATTCACTCCAAATCAGATCTTCCTCATCTATATATCTGACATTCTTCACATCTTCCCACAAGATGTCGGCTTTACCTTTAAGACTTAAAGTAGCCACTCTAGCTTTCATGTTCTTTGAGTAGTCATGAAACCTAAATAATTTCTTCATACCAAGCATCCATCCCTCTAGATCTTGTGATATTTTTATATCTCCAGCTATTGTCGATCCTAGACCCGCCAGTATTAGGGGATCTCCCCACTATGAAGTCCCAACTAGACCTCACACCCTTTGGTGTAGGAGTTCCATCCAGTACAATGGCCTAATTTCCATTATCTTAAATATTTGCCTCAACTCTTACATGTCAGCACTGGAGAGTGGTCTGCTTTATCTTCCGAGAAGTGAGGTTCGCGTGCTTGGTGAGTGTAATTATCACTTGTGTCAATGGTTCTTTCACTATAGAGGGAGAGGGTGGGAGTGAGTGCAAATTCAGTTGGTATAAGTCCCAATTCCATTATGAACACAGAGCACAATAGGACAATGTGCACAACTACTGGTGGAATAGTCCACATGGATGCAGCGGTCACAACACTCAAGGGAAGATAACACATAACACTCAACAAGTTAGTCCACATGAGTGCAACGACTGTTACAACAAGTTTTATGTGAAACGTCTGTCTGATGTCTAGGAGAGTAGTCTACACGAGAGAGACAACGTTAGCAGCATGTACAACACATTTCCATTAATAGATTATGTATTACAACATGTGAAATAGTTCAGATGTAGAACACCGGTTAAAGCGACATGCATCACAAGTGTTAAAGATTAGTCTTAAAACTATTAGAATACATGTGTAAAAACTCGTTGGCCTATTTTCAGGCTTCTGAATTAAGCGAAAGTTCCAAGGTACACCGTTACACCATACATCACTAACCCCAAGTGTGGGGCGTTGGAGCCACTACTTTTTCAAAGAAAATATTATAGAATCTCTTGGCTATGTGGGAGGAGTTGAGGTGAAAAGTCCTTTGCATGTACAAATGAGGGTGTATTTATAGCTAATGGTGAAAATTGACCCCTGTGGCTATTCAACTACCCTCATGACTGTTTGAATTCCATGACTTTTCGACTTTACATGAATCTTTGTACAAGAGGTGGGTCTCTTGGACTTCCACATTACCTCACATTGATTGACAACATAGCCCATAGTGGAGATGTTGGTACATTGATTGATAAGATGACTTGACATGATGGTGTTGGTACATTTGTGCTTTTGCTAGAGTGCATGTCGAGCTACAGTGTTGCTGGGTTATGGATGCCTTCATGGTGTATCACATCTTCACCTCCCCATGGAAAAGTGTGCTGAGTCTTAGATGGTCCTTGCTTCGCTTGATGATGCTTAGGCATGTTTCTCCTTGCTTGCATGCTGGAAGGCTTGACAGACTCATCTATTCGTGAAAGGTGCATGTTTTTCTATTCGTTCATTCACGAGCACATCTTGCATGTTTGCTCATTTTTTCATCCCACTCATTGTCTTTCGATGTTTTTTGGTGTACCTATAACTATAGTCACTCATGACGAGACAACATCAAATCCAAAACCTCCTAGTCTACCATGACACATGATCATTTCAGATGCAGGTGACGGGGAGAGGCAGGAGGGTTGTGAAGTAGGTTAATGGCTTTGGGCAATAATGATAAAAATTGTGCAAGAGTCACTGAGTGATGAAGATGGGAAATCCAAGTTGATAGTGACTATCTGCGAGGTCTAGCTCGGTTGGAAGGAAAAATTGCACAAATTTTGGGAGGGACAGTCCAGGCTACAGGAAGGCAAAGGTAGGAAGGATCTATGTAGTTTCTAGAATGTGCAGGTGGTAAGGGATGGAAGTCCAAATTTACGCAATTACATGGATGAATAGGTCGAGCTGCAAGGAGGGTTAGCGGGCAGAGATTGGGTAGTTTTTCGGAGGAACTGTCAGGGACCCTGGGAGCCAAAACTATGCAATTCCTAGAGGGAAATGGCAGTTGGATGCTGGGGTTACTGGTAGCCAAAACTATGCAATTCCCAGAGGGAACTGGCAGTTGGCTGTTCAGGTTACTGGAAGCTAAAACTACGCAATTCTTGGAGGGAACTAGCAGTTTTCTCCTAGGAGCTACTGGCAGAGGAAACTGCACTGAGGCTGAGAGGGTAGCCTACTAATCATCTCTGCGTAATCTCTGAGTTGAGCAGACTGCTGGGTAGTAGAAGGCCTCCTCATGAAAATTGCGCAATTTCTTAGATGAGCAGCTAGTCAACTCCTGGGATGACTGGATAGGAAACTGCGCAATTTTTTGAGGGAGATAGGGACAAGCAATCGGTGTCTGTTTGACCTGCTTGTGCAATTTACTCAGTCAACTGAGTGATTAAGGTTAGTGGCCTTTGTGCAATTTTTGAGGGGAGTCGGTCCCAGGGTGACTGTCGGGCCTGACTGTCTGGGTAGTCAGTATGAAAGTGGATTGAATTGCTTGCGGTCAACACAGCTTGAAAAGACTTGCTTGATTCTTATGCATTGTTATGGTTGACAGTCGATCGAGTTCATGCCAGGGTGATGGTCTGACTGTTAGTGGGGAGTCTGGTCATCAAAACTTTAGCAAAAATGACTAAGTGTGTGAATGATTGAAAGATGCATAGGTGATCATGCAAACACACACTTACATGACTCAATGATGAAACGACTCAAACACTCGAGACACACATGTTCAACATGACTGACCGATGGTGCAAGTGACAAGTGTGACACTCGCGATTAACCTTTTATTAATTGAGATGATGCTTGTGCAATAGTGAATGTGTCTCCATGTGTTAGTGTGGTAGGTGCTTTCATAGCGAACATGACAATCACTTACAAAGCAAAGACTTTGAGCAGAACCAGAACATGGTCGCAAGCTTGACTTAGACACCATCATGCAGAAACTTGAATGAAATGAACATGCAAGGAGGATGCAAGTACTCACTCGAGCTCACGAAGTGAACCCAAGTGTGTGCATTCATTAATTGAAACTCTCAAGGGAGGCTCCAAAATTAGTTGTAGGCCAAAATTTTGGAGGGTAGTTGTAGCTACTACAACAATTTACGACACAATATTAGAACTCTAGCTTCTCTATTTCAGTTCATTGCTAGCATAGGGCCTTGGTCTTTTGGGGAGTATTGAATTGTTGTGTAGGTTACTTCGGCTTCCCCACTTACCCCATGGGCACACATGGTCCACCCTTTGACAACTCAGTCAAACATAATCAAAAGTTAGCTTGATCTCAGTGTTTTGAATTCGTGAAGGGTAGCTTAGCTCGCGAGTTGAAGATTTTCAGAGTATAAGTATTCATCTCTGGTGTTGCTTCACTGCTAGTAGACCTGGATAGTACCCTGGTGTAGTCAAGCAGGAACAAACACATTGCTACACTACATGTGAGGTTGGACACTACACTCGTGGAGTTGCATGCTTCACGTCTCTGTGCAAGAAGCTTTTCTCTTCTTTCGCCTTTGTATTTTTGAAGAGGACTGTGCGTAAGAACTTATTTATTTTTGGGGAAGAAGAGTGATCTCGACTTATTCAGAGTAGAAGAGGTTATTCCTTTAGAGAAGGATCTAAGAACTTTGACATAGGTTTGCTCGTTTATATTTTCCCCTTATTTGTTTCTACTAGTTGCATGAGCTTGAACACATAGAGCAGACAACTGAGTATAGGCATGGGGCTTCCTGTTGTGGACACAGGTTCATGGTTGGGCCAAAACTTCCCTTGCAGATGGTTCATATTTTTTGACAAGAATTCACCAGCTCAAGGTTATAACCAAGCATAGAGAAGATGGAGAAAAGACTGGCCAAGTGCTACAGTGTCACAAGTCTCTTCATACTCTATTCAAAACCCACAATGTAGTAGTTGGCAGCACTTATTTCCAGAAACAAAAATAGTAATATACCAAGAAAATGAAACAAACGTAACAAAAATAGTAAGAAAAGGAAACAAAGTGAAAACAACAATAAGCAAGTAAAGCAACCAAGTCAGCAAGCAAACAATCATGCAAACCAGAAAGCAAAGACAAGTGAAAAAGAAAACACAACTCCTACTACTATGTTAAATGGTCAGAGTTACATGAAACTAAATTTCCAATGAAGCCACCGTAGGCGTACACAACCTACAGTCATGAACATACGAGCAATTAAAACTGATAAAAAATAGTGTGCAATGGAAAATGAAAAAAAATTAAAAACTTGCACATGAGAGAGAAGATCTCGCCTGTGAGTGGAAAAATGTGTCGCAACCACCCAACACACATGCTTACCTTTTCCATGACTATTGTTTTTCAACAAACCTTGGAGGCCTCTTACGAGTGTTGTTGTTCTACACCAAGTTTCTCAACAAGTGTGAGGAGGGACTAAAGCTTGTTACCTGCAACATGACTTGCCAAGTAAGATTGTTCCAACCATTCAGGGATTGGATCATAAAATTTGTGATTTTTGTTTTGAAATATTCGTGATCTTTGATTAGACGGATTCTTGATTCGAGAGAGGGGATCACGATGGTAGTCTGATATGAATAGATAGATTTGGGCATGGTCACTAGTCATGTCAAGACAGTGAGGGCCTTCCATAGCCATCAGTACAAGCTAAAGTTCCTCACTGGCTTGACAGATGTATAAGAAGAAAGATCTTACATGGTGAATATCATAGTGCATGAAGTGACTGTCATTGGATGTTTTGTTGGGAAAGTGATAAAATACATGACAACCACCCAATATAGAAGAGAAATCAGATGAGTCAGTTGAGATGCTGGATTCCCAGTTTGACATGAACAAAGAAACCTTTTGAATAATTGTACAACACTTTGAATGAGGGAACCAAGTTCATTGTGTTCTAGGCATGATAGAACACCCACCTGCAACTGGTGAAAAAGTGCACAAGCATCATGGTTATCATAGAAATCTACAAAGGATGTCAGCGTTGTGAATGTGTGAAACTGGTTGGGGTGTAGAAAAATGAGAGGAACTTGATACGCGCGATAGGTTCTACGCTCGTCATCACACAGGGAGATTGCTGGTGTGATGTGTGTCCATATTTGATGTGAAAAATTTGCAAAAAGACCAAGGAGTTGATTAAGAGAGAGAACATATGATAAGTATGATTCTGGATAGTGATGATCAACTTCACCGCCCCATGATTGGATGAGGGACAAACACTTCCAAACCAAACTGGATGTAAGAGAGGTGCATGAAGACATACATGTTGTCATGGACTCATGGATTCAACGATTAGCAAAAATCTGAAATTTTGAAATATCATACCATGAATAGTGAATATTCTTTACACGAGGATCCATGTTGAGTGCAACCATGCAGGTATATGGATTGTGCGTGAGAAATGAGATTTGATTTGGTTTGATGGACTTACAAGAGTCACGAGGTCCTGACATAACCATCAACGTATGTTGAAGTGCCTCAACTCCCTGGCATGTCCTAAAACTTTCCAGAATTGAAAAATTGCATTTTGGGATGTGAACCAGATCATGCATGGCTTGAGGATGGTTGTTGATACTAATTTCAAAACTTCTCTTACGATGATATCCATCTCTTTCACAGGCTTCATCAAAATTTTCAGCAAGCTGACTTGACAAGTTGTCTTCGTGTAACACGCAAGATGATGACGAGTGGGAAGAGTCATGTGTGTTCAAACTATTTTCATCATATACAACCTCATTTCCCTTGATCGATCGATGAGATAACTCAGAAGATGAAGAAGAAAGAGAATGTGTAGTGTCTACGACACATGTTGATGCACTGTGAATGATATGGCAGATAGGCAAGTGAGGTGCAGAGGAAGCTTCAATATGGATTGCTTTGATCGGTGCACATTCCAGATCTAACTTAGAGTGTATATGAGATGACAATAGATCATATGATGTGGTTGGGTGTTCATCAGAACCTATGAAAGCATGGTAGTGATGACAACCCAAGACTGGAGGTTGATCGAAAGAATTGATTGTGCATGATGTTTCACAAAGATTCATGGATTGAGGATCAATCAAGAATGGAAGCTCAATGTTTGGAGAGGAATTGATTGTGTATTCACCATCCTGCTCCTCTTCTTGTATGATGAGACTGCCTTGCACATGAATGCAACTTGAGCAAGTAGCCTAAGAATCAAGAGAGTGCACGCAGCTAGCTTGTGAAGTAGATCACTCAGCTGAGTCATGGTGTAAGGAGTCATGATTTGTAGATGATGGAGGATGGAATAGATGAAAATTACACTAAATACTTGGGTTAGGAATGGTGATGCAATCTTGGAGAATGGAGGGATGAGTTTTCACCATAAGCTTTCCTAAATATTCAGGAATTTCCTCCGTTGGGGGGGGAGATAGCTGAGCAGATGGATTGGGAACATACTACATAGATTTCTTAGCTTTGCAACCGTTACGACGGGGCACCCTCTTTGAGACATGATATGTCTCATGATTTGCAAGAGTCGAGGATGAAGGGAAATAAGGAAGTTCACTGTTTTGGGAGACATTAACCAAGCATTTCAGCTCTTTGCTCATGAAGTCAAGGTCCACAAACTGCTTAGGAATTTCATGACATAGGTGAACGAAGGAGGTAGCAAATCCCTCAACTGATTTTCCAAGCTTCATTCTTAAATGAGATATTATTTCATAGACATCTTTTTGGTCACACTCATCGAAGGCTTGATGGAGCTGTGTGACGAAAGTAAGAAGGGAATGGACGGAAGCAGGTGGCAGGGTATGACACCATCAATTAGCATGACCTTCAAAGGTGAGGAAGAATAGTACGCAAACAAGCTCATCACTATTGATTTCATGAGATTCATAGAAATGAAGAAAATCATAAATGTGCTCGGTTACAGACATTGTATCCTCACCGTCAAACTTTAACAAGGTTAAGTGATCGAGAAGCTCATCAAGGATTGATAACTGATTAAGGTAGAAATGAGGGAGACACCCTGGGAGCACAAATTGTGTTTTATTCATGGGTAAGAGATTCAACCCAAATGTACAGGCTCAACTTGTCATCAGGCCATCCTTCTAGCACCAAAATGTTGATGGTGCTAGACCCGGCGACATTAGTGGATCTCCCTAGTATGAAGTCCCGACTAGATCTCACACCGTTTGGTGTAGGAGTCCCATCTAGTACGATAGCCCAGTTGCCATTATCTTAAAGGTTTTCCTCAATTCTTACTTGTCAGAATAGCAGAGTGGTCTTCTTTGTCGTCCGAGAAGTGAGGTCCGCGTGCCTGGTGAGTGTAAGTTTCACTTGTGTCAATGGTTCTTTCACTGTAGGGGGAGACAGTGGGAGTGAGTCCCAAGTCGGTTGGGAGAAGTCCCAACTCTGTTAGGAACACACAACATAATAGGAAATGAGTAGCTTCCAGTGGAACAGTCCACATGGATGGGTCAGTCACGACAAACAAGGGAGGATAATACGTATAACACTAATTAAATTAGTCCATACAAGTGCAAAGGTTGTTACAACAAGTTTTATGTGAAAGGCCTATCTGATGTTCGAGAGATTAGTCTACACGGGTGAGACAATGTTAACAACATATACAACACATTTCCATTAATAGATTATGTATTACAACAAGTGAAATAGTTCAGATGTAGAACATAGGTTAAAGAAACATGAATCACAAATGTTAGAGATTAGTCTTACAACAATTACAATATGTGTGTGAAAACGTGTTGGCATGTTGGCTTCTGAATTAAGCAAAAGTTCCAAGACACATTGTTACACCATACATCACTAACCCTAAGTGTGGGGCGTTGGAGCCACTACTTACTATTCGAATAAAATATTACAAACTCTCTTGGCTATGTGGGAGGAGCTGAGGTGAAAAGTCCTTTGCATATACAAATGAGGGGGTATTTATAGCTAAGGGTGAAAATTGATCCTTGTGGTTGTTTGACTTCCATGAATTTTCGACTTTACATGACTCTTTGTACAACACGTGGATCTCTTCGACTTCCATGTTAGCTTACATTGATTGACAACATATCCCATAGTGGACATGTGGCTGACATGACTCATGACATGACTCAACATGACAATGTTGGTACATTCATCCGCTAGAGTGCATGTCGAGCTATAGTGATACTAGGTGATGGATGCCTTCATGGTGTATCAAAGCTTCACCTCCGCATGGCAGAGTATGTGGAGTCTTCGATGGTATTTGGTTTACTTAATGATTCTTATGCATGTTGCTCCTTGCTTGCATGTTGGAAGGCTTGATAGGCTCATTTGTTCACGAAAGGTGCATGTTCATCCGTTTATCTCTTCGTTAGCACACCTTGCATTTTTGTTTGTTTTCTCATCCCATTCATCGTCCTGCCATGTTTGTTGGTGTACCTATACCTGTAGTCACTCATGACGAGACGAAATCAAATCGAAAACCTCCTAGTCTTCCATGACACATGATCATTTCAGATGCAGGTGACTGGGAGAGGTAGCAAGTTTGTGAAGCGGAATGATGGCTCTGGAACTGCCGACAAAAACTACGTAAGGGTCACTGAGTGATGAAGATGGGAAATCCAAGTCGACAGTGACTCTTTACGAGGTGTGGCTCAGCTAGAAGGAAAAATTACACAAATTTTGGTAGGGACAATCCGGATTGTAGGAAGGAAAGGTAGTAGGCAAGATCTGCCTAGTTTTCGGAACGAGTGCGCAGTAGGGACTAGAAGGCCAAATTTACACAATTTTCTGGAGGAACAGGTCTGGTTGGAAGGAGGGTCAGCAAGCAGAGATTATGTACTTTTTGGGAAGAACTACCTAGGAGCCTGGCAACCAAAACTCTGCAATTCCCAGAGGGAACTACTAGTTGGCGGTTGGGGTTACTAGAAGCCAAAACTGCACAATTCCCAGAGGAAGCTGGTAGTTGGCTGCTGGGGTTAGTGGTAGTAGAAACTATGCAATTCCCAAAGGGAACTCGAAATCTACTGCCAGGAGCTATTGGCAAAGGAAACTACACTCAGGTTGGGAGATCAGCCTGCTGATCATATTTGTGTAATTTCTAAGCTGAGAAAACTATTGGGTAGTAGAAGGCCTGCTCCTGAAAACTGTGCAATTTCTTGGATGAGTAGCCGGTCAACTGTTGGAATGATTTACTGGGAAAATTGTGTAATTTTCTGATGGAGACAGGGACAGACACTTGGTGTCTGTCTTGCCTATCTATGTAATTTCCTTGATCAGTTGAGTGAGTAAGGTCAATGGCCTCCGTGATATTTTTGATGCTAGTCAATCTCGGGATGACTGCTAGGTCTAACTATCTGGGTGGTCAGTATGAAAGTGGATCAAATTTCTTGCAGGCAGTGCAGCTTGAAAATACTTTCTTGATGCTTCTACGTTGTTCTGGTTGAAAGTCGATCGATTTGATGGAGGGGTGATGGTCCAACTATGAGAGGGGAGTCTCGTCATCAGAACTTCAAAAAGAATGACTAAGTGTGTCAACGATCAAAATATGCATAGGTGATCATGCAAACACACACTCACATGACTTGATGATGAAACCCCTGAAACCATGCAGACACACATGTTCAACATGACTGACCGGTGGTGCAAGTGACAAGCGCAACACTTTCGATTGACTGTTAATTGAGCGAGATGATGCTTGCGCAATAGTGAATGTGACTCCATGTGTGAGTGGGACAGAGGCTTTCATAGTGAACACAACAAGCAGATACGAAGCAAAGACTTTGAGCATAACCAGAACATGGTCGCAAGCATGACTTAGGTACTCGTATGCATAAACTTGAATGAAATGAACAAGCAAGGTCGATTCAAGGACTCACATGAGCTCATAGAGTGAACGAGTGTGTGCAGTCATCAAGTAAAACTCTCAAGAGGAGGCTCCGAAATTGGGTTCAGGAAAAAATTTTGGGGGTGGTTGTAGCCCCTACAGAACCATCAAAAGTAGGTGACTTTGCTTTCTTAAATTCATCTAGAAAATACCCCATATCACTCCTCTTGTAAGGATGATACCGATCACGATCATTGTTCTTATCTAAATTAGAACTAGAGTCATACCTTTGTCTATCCATTCTCCTCTCTCGAGTGTCCAACAATCTGGCATCTCAGATTGTGTCCTCTCTATCTGCTCGATTACCATCATGTGATCTACTACCATATGCCCCATTAGTTTTTTCTTCTTGCTCATGACTAATCCAAAGTGGTCCTTCTGCCCATAAATTCAACATGCTTTGTAGTATTATTGCATTCACCTTTGCTGACTTTTCCTGTGATTGTATGATTATGTCATTATCTTCCTCACAACTCCTTATCTCATCCTTTAAACTTCTCAATGTAACTACCAAGTCAAAGGGGTTCCCAACACCATACTGCTCTTCAGATTTGTAGGGAGAGTCTCTATAGTCAACCGTCTTGATACCCATTTGATATTTCTTCCTGTAAGGCATAGTATGTCAAATAAACCAATCATAATTATTCATTTACCTTAGCATAACTTGGGGAGGATACCTTGACTGCAAGATTATCAAATCAAGATGATACATGTATAACACAATCATAATAACATACAGACATACACCAATAAATGTATCGACACATAAACATCACTCTAACTAAGATCTAGTCATCAATGCAAGGCCATATCAACAATGCATGCTATGACCTCATGCATGACAACAACCATTATTCCATTGTACACATTGCCACATTCAACTAGCAGTAAGCATAAGGAATTCCAAACCAACTACAAATACACATAACCGCACGTAGTCAAACATACTTGATCAGTTCTTGTAAACAACCTACAACACTGATGCATGTAGTCAAAATATTAAAAAATGTATCCTAACATATAGGGATGTAAGTAGGTACCATGAAATCAGCATTTAAATGACATATAATGTCTACACAGTTAGTCACATACTAATTTGAAATACATTTCATGAAATCAATAACAAATTATCCATGATAACCATATTATAAACCTAATCCAATATCAAGAAATTACAGTGAGTATATAGGCGTAAGAGACACACATGCAATTGACATGCATGAATGACCAAAAAATAGCCCATCCAATCTAAGGGGTGAAGCATGCTTTGATTCCACTCGTTAACACCGTCCTCCCACATCTACCCAAGAAACTAGTTAGCTATGGTAAACATGTTATGAGACACAACTATGATATGATTCAACCTCCGAAGTAACATTAAGGAAGTGGAACAGACAGAAACATGCCATACATACATCCAACATCATCAACAGAACCCTTAGAAGACAAGTCAGCCACTTAGACAGCTTGTCCCTGGGCATCTCTATTGTCTTAGGTCTCTTGGGCCATAGTCACTCTTATGCTATGGGCAAGGGAGAGACCATCAACCTAAAGTCTCTCTCATAGGCCTGCCTGCTAGTGATTGTGGACCAAAATCGTCAGTGTTGTGCCAGGGACCCCGATATTTAAGACAATGTATTAGGCTCAGAGTCGAGGAAACTACCCAGAACTAATCCATCTCTTCAAATCAGTAAATAGATATGGAAATGAAAGTACTAAAGAAAATACTTGTTCAAGACCTTGTCTAGATCCCTACTAACCATGACATAAAGTTTGTCAAGCATATCATCGAGATGTAACCTACCGGTATAAACAACAAAATTAAGTGTAGGGATCTCATACTTATCTGAGAATTTTTATGAAACATTTTTCCCTCATGCCATTTATTGAATTATCATCTATTAGGTCATAGACACATTATCCATTCATGTAGAAGTAAAAATATGTTGAGAGCCATACATAACTGCTGTCATAATTTGTGCATATAACCAGGATAATAGGAACAAAAATCAAATAAAGATATCAGCCGTCAAATCCATAAATAATTCAATACTTTTACACATGAAAATTAGGGGAGTGGATTTCTCATTAACAAATGCAATGAACCAACTAGAGCTGGGACTACCATGTTCCACCCGATCATACAATGGCTGAGCAAAATCTCTCTTCAACCATTCACCGTCGTGCCATATTCCAAGCATGAATGTGGGATCACATAGAGCACATCAATCAAAATTTATGTAGGGCTTCCACAGTCCATCCAACTCAACCCATCAAACAATGGTTGCACATCATGGTTGGACATGACAAAACCATTATCAGATTGGTCTCCATCCAAGCATTCTAGGGCTTCCAGAGTGTTTGTCCAACTAGGGTTTGCAGAACTAGTAACTCAACCTATATCTCATACAAGTCTTCTAGAGCATTTTTCCAACCAAGGCTTCTAGGTCTAGTAACTCAACCCACCAAGAGCTTCTAGAGAATTTTTCCAAATAGTGCTTTTAGGACTAGTAATTCAACCCAAATTGTTATAGGGCTTCCAGAGCATTTTTTCAACTAGGGTTTCCAAGACTAATAACTAAACTTAAGCTAAGTAAACAAGAGAACTAACCAAAAATAAGAAATGAAATTAAACCCACAATCACCATGGATATCCAAGAAATGGAAAGGCTAGGCAATTCACTATCAATCTAGGAAATCCCCCATGCCAATGAGAAATCACAACCAAGAATTCACATGCATATGCCATGCATGCGAAAAATAGTGACGAAATCGTACATGCAACTCGATACCTACAAGAAAATATGATGTAGATACTAATTTTGATTCCTTCTTGCACTTTCTTGCTCTTTCTTTTCCTTCTCTCTCCACGAATCCAAGTGTGCCACTCCCTCCAAGAGTTCTCCAAGAAAACTCTAAGTATCCAAGAGTATGAGAGAGAGAGAATAATGAGAGAGCTCCAAAAATGAATTGACAAAATGTTACCAACTGTTCATTAGAAGCGTTTGTATGAACGAGGCCTATATTTTCTTCATTTTTCATTATTTTCATTCATTCCTCCTCACATGCAACCTATGACCTTTCACCTCCCTTTTCTCCTAATTTCCATTATTTACATAAATAAATGTGCCAAAATGCATTTTAATGCCTTATCCATTGCTTTTTCCAATTTCCTTAGCCATAAACAACCAAACAAACACCTCCTATGATGCCTTGCCCAACATTTAGCTTGGAATAAGTGTCCCAATCATCCATAGTTATTGTTTTTAACATTTATTACATGGATTTTTCACTAGGGCTATTACACCATGGTTTCGTGCATGACGTTGTTTTTCCCATCATATTTTGTAGATCCGGTCAAGGGAACTATAGTTATGCTTATAATCCAAGGTTAATGGATTGGGCTTTATGAATGGTTCAACATGTATATATATGTATTGTAACATTAAAATGAAAATATTGAAAAATTAATCTATTAATCCTAGTTTTTGGATGCAGGGCAAAACATATGTATATACTTGTTTTATATTCTCACCATTGTTTATTTTTCTGTATGAAGAATTCATTTGCAGGTGATTTTTGTATAGGGTTAATACATACATTTGGTTTGAAAGTTATTTCGACTTCAAGAGGACACCTTTGTTGCTAAGGGGTTTAGGGTTGTGGTAGACCTTGTTCAGTGGGAGATCTATGGGATCGATTCTTGTGGCTAAAGAAGATGACAAATTGTTGAAGGATAGTGTTCGATAAATTCAATGGATTTTTTTTTGAGTTGTGGAAGCTCAATATGGAGGATCTATTGGCAGATAAAGATCAGTGGATCACGATAGATACAGGTACTAAACCAACGTTAATATCAGTAAAATATTGGGAAAAGTTGGATCGAAATCCAAAAAGCAGAAGACAATTATGTTTCTCATATTGAATATTTTTGAATGAATCAGGGGAAGCTACGATGAAGGATTTGTGGGACAAGTTAGGGACTTTGTGTGAATCTAAGTCTCTGGTGAAAAAATCGTTCCTGCCAAAACAATTGTATAACTTGAGGATAAAGGATGGATATTTAGTAAGAGAGCATCTGAATGCCTTTAAGACTATGGTAAGTCAGTTGTTATATGTTGAAATAAAAATTTTAGATGAAGATAAGTGTATCAGTTTTTTGTGTTCTCAACCAAATTTGTGGGATAGTGTGCCTGTTGCAATAGGTAGCAATACAAATACCTTTAAGTTTGATGAAATACCCTCATCCTTGCTGTCGGAAGAGATAAGATGGAAAAATATGTAGAAAAAGAAAGGATATACCTTGTTTGTATGAGGATGGTTCCAAACATAAACAAAAATAAGTCATTGAGTGGGAGATATAAATCTAGAGGGAGATCTCTCTCTAGGAAAACCTATAAAGGTGTGTTATAAATGTTGAAATGAAGGACACTATACAAAGAACTGTAGATCTAAATCTCCTGATTAAGGAAGGGGATCTAATGATTCTCCTTCTGTAGAGGTGAAAACCACCTTAGATGAATGTGGGGATGTGTATTTGGTTTCTTCTTCAAGTACACATGTAGATCATGAGGCATGTTTGATTGAATCAGGTGCATCCTTTCACTTCACTCCCGATAGGGAGTGGTTATGCAAGTATGAGAAATATGATGGTGTTAATGTCTTATTAGGGAATGAGAGAAAGGCTAGAATCATCGGAACTGCAAAACTCAAGATGAAGTTGCAAGATGGGAGGATTAGAACACTTGCTGGTGTTCTACATATCCCTACATTAGCCAGAAATCTGATTTCTGTAAGAAAGATGGATGATGTAGGAGTAAAAAAAGTGTTCGAGAAATATACTTGCAATATGATTCAGGAAGCACTAGTATTGATGCGGGGAGTTCGAATTGGAACTCTATACAAGCTTCTGGGCAGCACTATTAATGATGGGTGCAACAATTTTGTGGTTGGTGAAAGTGGAGAAGAAAACTTAGTGGTCTATGGAGAAAATACCATGCTATTGCATGAAAGGCTTGGACATACTGGAGAGAAGGGCCTTCGAATACTATATCATAATTGTATGGTAGAAGGTATGTCTAATTAGTCTATGGATTTCGATTTTGATGAACATTGTGTATATGGGAAGTAGAATTAGGTGAGTTTCCGCTTTATTGCTAAGAGGGCGAAAGGGATTTTAGAGCTTATGCAGAGTGATGTGTTTTGACCTATGTCAATTCAATCATTGTGTAAGTCTACGTACTATGTCTCATTTATAGATGACTTCTCAAGGAATACATGGATATATTTCCCCAGGAAGGAATCTTAAGTTTTTGATAGGTTTAAAGAATTTAAGGTTTTAGTGGAAAATAAGACAGGGAAGAAGATCAATGTGTTGAGGATAGATAATGGTGGAGAGTTTTGCAAGAAGGAATTTGAATAGTTTTGTAACAATTTTGGTATAGCACAACAGAATATTACTCCATACACATCTCAGCAAAATGAAGTTTCAAAAGCAATGAATAGGGAATGGATGGAAAAAGCAAGAATCATGCTCAGTGGTGTCAAAGAATTTTTGGCAAAGGTAATGGATACTGCATGTTACCTTGTTAACATATCACCTTCATCAGCGTTGGAGGATAAGAATCCACATGAGGTATGGGTTGGTAAGAAATCCTCTCTTTCACATCTAAGGGTATTTGGCTGTGATGCATATTTATGTGTTCCAAAGGAAAAAATAACCAAGTTGGATACTAAATTTGAAATATGCATCTTTATTGCATATAAGGATGGTTTAAATGGTTATAAGCCTTGGAATTTTTAAACAAAAACAAGGAAGGTTGTGTACAGTCGAGATGTGGTGTTTAGAGAGGTGAAATATGTTATTAAATGTGAAGTCCTACAAATGGAACCTAAGAAAATAGAGTTTGAGTTATAGGAGGAGGAATCAGGCTCTACAACAAAATAAGAATCACAAGAGGAAGAGACACAAACTCCAATTTTGAGAAGATCGGTTCGATAGAGAAGGCAGCCAGAAAGGTATAGTCCATCTTCTTTCTATTCAATTTTTTTTTATCTGTTACTAATGATGATCCTAGAAATGTGAGGGAGGTAGTATATTTAGAGGATGGAAAACTCTGGAATGTTAGGAAAAATACTAATGTGAGGGAGGGTGAATCAATATTTTACTCAGTTCAAATTTCCAATTTCTTATTCTCATATTTTTATGCTACTATTATAAAATAAATTAGTGTATGTACACAACTGTTATTAACAAAACCTACATATATCTAATAACTGGTATTTTCAACCTTAGTTAGTGCACCATTACTTCATTACTCATCAATTAAATAGTAATTATGAGTAATAAGAAGTATAAATATCATCAACACATAAGAGCCATATCAACAGATATGAACATTAGGATTTTTAGGTGCAAACATAATGTGGGAGAAAACCACCGCTTTTGTCGTCTTTGTCTTCTTTAATTAAAAGTAAAATTTCATACAATCTTACTGGTGCATAATCTAACGAGTACGTAGGCATCCACCTGCAGAAGGCTAAAACCTTCTCTCATTTTCCAACGTCTATCGAAAGGGAGCTCCAACCCCCTAACTTTGTTTACTAACTATTACCGAAAGGATGGACCACTTTTTGTAATATTTCATAATGGATTCACTTTCATCAATAAGCTAAAATCAATCATTGAATCAAATCACCCAATCCTTGAACCAAATAAATCATTAAATAAATCACTAAAGCTTAATCAACCAATGCAAATAGATCAAATCAATCCATATCAAATCAAATAAATGCACAATCATTCAAAAGTATACCCTACCATGTATTATTCATCAAAGAAAGCAAATGTTGTCACTGTAAACCATGATCAAACGTATGTCAGAATGTATACGCTATTGTTATGAATCATACCCACATACATACACACTTCCCTTGAAGACGATCTACGTACATATCTCAAATTATTGATACCTGAGTTTGAACCACTATAACAATGAACCAATCACTAAATATTATATGGAATTCATCACAGATTAGATCACCATATAGTAGCATCATCACTAATCAACATTCCATTCCATAACCAAATCAACCGAACTAGTGCAGTTAAACACATATTATTATAAGAGAGACATCATTGACAAACAATAGCAAACATGACAGAGATGATCAAATATTATCAACATCCCATACAACAAAACCCTAGCATGTATACACAACTTTTATAGAGCGTATATGCATATGTACGCAGTTACAATTAACCACACTCACATACAAATATGTCCATACTGAAAATACTTCACAGAATATATACACAACTACCTAGAAGAAGATTTGTGCATGTATGCAAGTCACCTGAGACAACCTGCGTATAGATCTGAAAACTTTTGTTGCAAACACAATTTTACCCTCTACAATCCTTACTATCATAATTACATACTTTTAAGATTACTTCATTCAAGTTACGTCACAAATGTATCATTGTTTGACATTTTCAATAATTACAACAAATAAGCACATATGTCACCATAATTCAGATATGATTCCTCTCCTTACTTCTTGGTGCATAGTTGTTTTAGATAAAATCATTCATAAACAATTCATCACTTGCACACTCAACACCATGACCTCCATCTCTTTATATAGTATTTTGCTTAGCCAATACCTTAGGTAGATATATTGGTTATGTTGTAAGCATTATTTGATGGGATCGAATATGCGTTGTCACACTCATTACGATGGGCCAATACCATGTTCAAGGCCCTTGGTATTCATAATACCATGGTGTGTATTATGTACGTGACTTCTCGTCACCATACCTACATCTGTACATGATCTTACTTCACTGGATATGCATATACTTTCTCACACTTGATCTTTTCCATCCATCTATCTCCAAAAAAATATTCCTTTGTTCATATCACCTATAGCATATACATAACCATCATTTTTATATCTCTATCAATTAGGTTGCCATCAAGGAAAATACATTAGTCATAATTCCAACAATCTCCCCCTTTGGACTTGATGGAAACCACTTTGGTGTTTGGTCACTGCCTCCTATAAATGAATCTATAAACACACCAAGATTCTCTCCCAAGACATCTCTCCAAACAACAAATTTCTCCAGCACTTTGATATCAAGGGATAATGGCTCACTAATGCTTAATAAAGACTTCTCTGTTGAATGAGGATCACTCTAGCATTGATATGCTAAAGATGAATATTTTATGTTGACCATGCTCCCCCCACGCATATGTTGAATCCTTCAAAGATATTCAATAAAAGCACAAGACTTTAGGATTGAATCATGTATGACATTTTCTATTTCCATGGACTCATTCTTACATTAATCACCCAACACAATGGGGTTGAATATTTGACTCACCATTACATCAAATTCCCAAAACAATGAGATTTCATACATAAATGACCTGACCCCAATCACCCATATATGACTTATTGTTACAATTATTTACAACATGAGTATTTACATGACCTTTACATCAATATATTACCAATTCTTTCGGGCATCACCATTCAATTTTAGTATTACAAGACATATAACTTAGCAGCAACATCATACACCAATATATGTAGCACATCTCTTCATCAATGTTAGCAAGTAATAAATGAACCATGATAACATCATCATTTAGCAAGTAGTACCCAAGTAGCTATAATTCCAACAATGTTCTATTAAAAGCATAACACAAGCTCCCCCTGAACTAAAGCATATCAAAAAGTTTCCATGAATGCGTGCGAGTGTTTCTTCATCTCAAAGAATCACACAGGACTATATATATTAAAAACTTGCGTATATACGAGACTTTCCTTTATGTACTATGCATACATAATGTAGATTGTAGTAATTAATAGTCTCATCTCCCCATGAACATGAAATACAGGTCACAATAATTAGTAGAGTGATGAAGAAGAGAGCATTCCTAATTTTTGTTTGAGATGTTCAAAGGATTCACATGGAAGTGGCTTTGTAAATATATCTGCAACTTGTTCTTTTGAAGGAACAAATTTTAGCTTGGCCTTTTGTTCAAGACTGTTCTCTTAGAAAGTGATATTTTATTGGAATATGCCTAGTTCTTCAGTGCATGACAAAAATTTTAGAGATACATATGGCACTAGTATTGTCACAAGCAATAGGTACAGGTTGAGGACAAGTGATTTGAATGTCTTGCAATGTTTACATCATCCATATCAATTTAGTATAACAATATGTAGTAGCAACATATTCTACCTCAGAATTAGATAAAGTGATGGAGCTTTGTTTCTTACTAAACCATGACACTAAGAGAGGTCTCAAATAAAATGCTCCTCCACTAGTACTTTTTCAATCATTAATATTTCCTTCTCAATCTATGTATGTGTAAGAATCACTACAAGAAAAATGGTCATTAGTGAGGGTCATGCCTGTGACAAACCTTTAAGTTCCATCACCAATGTCGCATATGGTGATAGTCTTTAAAAAAGAATTGTTGTAAGTGTATATAGTGATGATCCTTTAAGGTTTGTCACCAAAGCCATTTTCAATGACACTTTAGGTGAGGGTCGTTAAAGGCCCATCACTAATTCTCTCTTTGGTGACACTTTTGGTGAGGGTCATTAAAGGCCCATCACTAATTATCTCTTTGGTGACACTTCTAGTGACGATATTTTATTGACTGTCACCAATGATCTTTTTGGTTACTTTTGGTGACGGTCAATAAATGTTCATCATGATTGATCATTCCAATGAGTTTTTGATGATGCTTCATGCCTGTGATAAACCTTTAAGGTCTGTCACCAATGTCACATATGGTGACGGTCTTTAAAAAATATTTGTTGTAAGTGTATATAGTGATGGTCCTTTAAGGTTTGTCACCAAAGCCATTTTTTATCACACTTTTGGTGAAGGTCATTAAAGGCCTGTCACTAATTCTCTCTTTGATGACACTTTCGGTGAGGGTCATTAAAGGCCCATCACTAATTCTCTCTTTGGTGACACTTCTAGTGACGATCTTTTATTAACCCTCAACAATGCTCTTTTTGGTTACTTTTGGTGACAATAATTTTTTTTTTTGTCATCATTGATCGTTCCAATGAGTTTTTGATGATGCTATCTACCAATGAGTTTGTCAAAAGATAACAATTAAGACCATTGTTGTGGAGTATTTTTCATTATGTGTCCAAGGTCCTAGTGGTTATAATAGTCACTCAATTTGTTAAGAAGTAATTTATGTGTATCATTTACCTGAATTCATAAGAAAATAGTTTTCCTATAAGTCAACACATGATTCAAGTCTATTAGGTTTATTTTCTAGCAATTTTCCTTTAAATAAAGTTCCAGTAGTATGTGTAGGAACTATATTATTTAGTACATAATCAAGTGGTATCAATTATATTAATGAGAGAGACCTAACTCTCCTCAACACTCATGGCACACCTTAACATGATTTGGAATAGTACACTAACATTCCTTGACACCTTGCATGTCTTGGAACATCATTTTTCCTAGACCATCTTTGTCCTGGAACATCTTGCCATGAGTAGGATGTCGAAGCACATGTTTGCATGCCGTAGCATAGCATATCACTCCTCTATCATGTGTTGGAATGCCTTGCAGTCCCTAGCATGCCCTGGAACACCTTGGCATAATATTACATTGACAAACATTAGCACTCGACACATATTAGCATTTGGCATATATTGGAACATATTATTAGTGTGCCTAGCATACCCCTTTTGAAAAAGATAAAGTCCCGACTTATTAACCCTCTTATGTGTTCATTTCCTTGCATTTTAGCTTGGTTATTCCTTTTTTTTCCATGAAACTCCTTGTGCATGTTGGCATACTCTGGCACCCTGCACATCCTAGCATGTCTTAGCACCTGGCATGCCTTGGAACTATTTGGCACATGTTATCACACCCTAGAACTACCTAGCACACTCTAGCATTTCTTGAAATTCCCTGATATTCCCCAGCATGCCTTACCCATGCTTAGCATACCTTCTCACTCCCTCCTTGGCATGATAGCTAACAGTCATTGACACACCCTCATATTCATTCACTTCCATGCATTTTGACCTAGTGCTCCCTTGTGTTGTCCTAGTACTCCTGAACACTCCTCAACATGCATTGGCACTCTGTAGAACACCTTAGCACTCTTTGACATTCTCTACCACTTCATAACATGCATCACACCCCCTGACACACATTAGCACTTGGCACATGTTGGCACTTGCGAAGTCTTAGCATGTTTGGCATGCATTGAGATGACTTGGTATGCTTTGGCATGGTTTAATATAAAATTTATCTGAGATCAACTATTGGAAAGTAGATGAGAGGAAACGGAGGAAGATTTGGCACTTAAAATGCATTGGCACTTGGCACATGGAACCTATTGGCATCTAGTTTTGGTGTGCCTAGAATGCCTCTCATGGAAAAGGTAAATTTATGACTTATTAACCCTATTATGTGCTCACTTCCTTGTAGTTTAACTTTTTCCTACCTTTTGTTGCTTTGAAAGTACCTGGCATGCATTGTCACACCCTTGTACATCTTGTCATGCCTTAGCACTTGGTACATATTAGCTTTTTTGACATGTCTTCGTACCATCTAGCACATGTTAGCATGCCCTAGCATTCCCTAACACACCTTGCTAGTCATGACCTCACAAATAGCATTACATTTTTCCATGACTCGGAAACCTTACATTCATCAGAACACGTTGGCATGCCCTAGTTGTCATGCCCTTTGTTATCCTCCACAACGTCTTAGGCTAATGAGGATATTGACAGGGTTAGCCACAAACCAAGCTTTTAGGTTGGTAGCTAGCCCTACAAAACTAGAGAGGGATCTCTCTATGAAATCACAACCAAGAGATGAATGGAATGTAAAGGATTTTAGGCTAGATAGCTAGGCTTAGGTGGGTTTTGGAAAATTTAGGCTCATCATGTTTGCTTGATGACCCCACCTCCATGGGTTGTACTGACATGGTTTAGTGCTGGGTTGGTGAAGTGGTTATATGAGTTTTCAAGTTTCCCTCAATTATGGTGTCCCATGTCATGTTCTTCTCTTTCAACTGATGGATTACTATAACCTTTATCAGGCTATGGTGAAAGAGGCTACGATAATGCACTTTTCCTTTCAATTGCACCCTTTCAGAAATTTTGGTTAGGCTCCTATACAAGTAGCTGGACAAATTTAGAGACTTGGAGGTTGTAAAGTGCATGAGCAGTGTTATGTGGTATTGATATAACATAGAAAATATGCCCTCACATGTGAAGAACTTCATGAAAAACTTCATTAGTTATGCATATCGTTCCAACAAGTATCTAAATGGGAAAACATGTGAGTGAGCTCCTTTGTATTATGATTTCAAGTAGGGTTTGTACTCTTCTAGGTCTAGGTTCATGCCTTTGAACCAATTTTCACCATGGTTTGGTATGCCTGTAGCTTGAGAGATGGCATCCACTGGAAATATGAAATCAGTCCCTACAATGGTGATCTTGTCTTCCTTGAAGGTGAGGGAAAATATACCTGTGAGATGCTCATGGTAACCTACTTCCTACACTCTTTGACAAAACCCTAAACGATTGACATCTTTAAAGAATTCCATGACAAATGGGGAGGTGATTTCATTGCAATTAGATGGATCAAACCTCAATATCTTCCTCCCTTAGTATCTTTAGACCAAAGGAATTGATGGTATTATAGCTAGGTGCCTTTGGCCTAGGTCTAAATCCACAAATAAGATACTTTTGGTTTATTTAGAGGTGCTTGCAAGTCATGAGAAGGATTGAGGGTGGGGTATAAAGAACACATAATGTTTTAGTAAGGCTTTAATTGTCAAGAAATTATGGAAAATTCTCCAGGGAAAAGGCATTTGGTAATAGGTTATTAAAGAGAAATATATAAAAAATAGACAGCTTATGGAATGGATTAAAGAGGTGGCTCCAAAGAAGAAGGTGGCATCTTATATATGGAGAAGCATGATGAGAAACAAATATTTGCTACTACAAAATCTTAGAAGGGAGGTCGGAAGGGGGGAATAGGATAGAAATAGGACTAGATGATATCAAAGGGGTGGAGGGAATACATACTCTTTCTATTCGCATCCTTGAGAATTTACATAAGAAAAGGATTTAAATTATGAACTAAATCTCTTATGATTGATGATCTTCCTCTATTACAAGTTATTGTCTTAATGTATTTGAACTTGGATTTCCAGAGGATTTATTTGTGGAATGGACATGTTTCACAACACAATTAAGTCTAACGAGTTTAAAACTCACTAAGAGGAAAAAAAAGGGTAAAATAGGAAGGTGTTATGTATAACGAGTAGATCTCGGTTAAAGAGATTTATAAACATATTTCTCATGGACATAGCTTGAATGGTAATGATCTTTGGTTTCATAACACGTGGAGATGAGATATACCTCTCAAATTAAAATGTTTTATGTGGCTGGTGATCCAAAATAATATTTTAACTTGGGATAGTATCCATAAAAGGGGCTTTTAGGATCTTGGAAGATGCTCTTTATGCAAAGAAGATTTAGGAGACGTGGAACATCTATTTCTAACATGATAATTTGCGATGTCGGTATGGAGTGGGGTTCTTCAAACACTTAAAATAAATGTAATCTAGAACATGGTTTCCATTTAGCGTTGTCTCACTCAATGGTTTGAAGGTTTCAAGACATATCATTCCATGCCTTTCTATATTTTGTGGGGCATATGGAGAAGCACGAATGAGAATATTTTTGAACAAACAAAACTAGATACTAGAAATTCCTATTTAAATACCTTTGCATATTTTATGGAGATATGGCTAATGAAGGAGAAACAACCTAGAAGACAGTTTCGACTCATGGAGCTATGGTCATAATTTATTTTATTTTTATTTTTATTTTTTATGGATCATCCACCAACATGGTTTGTTGAAGTGGGAAACACTTGGTTTTGAAGCTAGACAACACCTTCCATTTCAGTTGGTATAGTGGCATAGGGTCAAATAATAGTTGAACTAATCATACTCTTGGGGGCTCTTTTGTGTGCTAACTAGATTGAAATTGAATATTTACCTGTGTTTGGAGATTCCAAGATGATCCTAGATTGGGTACAATTGAGAAGAAAATTTGGACCACCTTGCCTTACTTTTTGGATGTAATGCATAAGATATTTGATGAATACCTTTCAAAGAATAGCCTCTAATAATGTCTATAGAGAGTAGAATCAAGTGGCAGATCTTCTATGAAAGAAGGGATGCAACTATGTGCCAAGAAGGATTTTCTACTCAGTTTTTGACAAAGGAATCCTTTTGCGCCTCAGGGAGTTTTAACTTATAAAGGAGCTGGCTTGATGGGCCTTGACTCAGGTTCAGCGTTAAGCAGCCAAAAAAATCCCTACACCACTGGCCCTTTCGGCATCAGTATGTGGAGCACAGACAGAAGTCTCACCCGAAACAGTGTGAGGTGATGTAGGAACCAAGTTTTCAAACCTTGAGATGGTCGTGATATTGATCTTATACCCTAACCCCTTTCTTCAAGCAGATCAATAGGCCCTTAGGGTTGATCGATGTTTCTTCTTCTCTGACCTTCAAAACCTTCGCGAAGGTATATGACTGACCTTCACGCAACCCTTACCAGTGATCTAGGCAATTATGCACCTCTGTAACTACGTAGAGTTACAAGTTCCTGAATTATATTAAGTGTTCACCAATTTTACCGTGCAATTAAGTTTATCTTTGTGTAAACATATATTATTACTTACATTTAATTAATAAATAGAATATTTGCGCATAAAATTATCATTATAATGTAAACCTAGAACTTAACATAACATAATCGGATGTAATAATTAGAGAAAAAATACACAGCAATTTCAGAATAGTTCTCTTTATTGGTAATTCAAGTTCCCAGTACAGACTCTATCCGCCCTGCACACACAGCTATAGGGGTCCGCGCACTCAGTTGTGGACTTCTACCCTAGGCCTCTGCGAACTCAGCTACAGACCCTCTACCTATACTAAGACTCTCTCCCTTGGCTCTGTTATGACCCAAAGCAATTACAATTCTACTTCTTTTCTAGTACTCCCATAGAACTTACTTACTTAGCTTCCTTTTGTACGATAGAAAATTTTAGGGGCGAATGTTCACCCTTTGGCGAAATTAAGGGGTTTTAAATTTTTAGTGGGCGAATATTTTGTATCATAGTACATTTTTACAAATCACCTTAAATAGCCCACCTTATTTTAAGGGAGAGGGTAAAAAAGGTAAATTTAGCCCTTGAAATTAGGAGTTACAACCTTCCATTCGCCCATTTTCAAGAATAGGTTTTATTTAAGTGAATCCTATGGGCCAAAGGCCCAAATACCATATTTATAAAAGAGGTATGGTAAATTAATAAAAATATAAATAAATGAGAGGTATGGTAAATAAATAAAACATTTTTTATATTTACTCCATAAGTCACCTTATATACATGTAAGGGTGTAAACAAATAAAAACATAAGTAAAGTAGAGGTATGGTAAATAAATAAAATGTATTTTTATAATTACTCAAAAGGTATGGTAAATAAATAAAAATATAAATAAACTAGACACATGGTAAATAAATAAAACCTCTTTTTATATTTAGTCCATAACCCTTGTTCTATTCATGAAGGCTCAAGATAGAGATTTTATTTCAATGAATCCTATGGGCCAAATACCATATTTGTAAAAGAGGTATGGTAAATTAATAAAAATATAAATAAACGAGAGGTATGGTAAACAATTTTTTTTTTTTTTTTATATTTACTCCATAAGTCACCTTATATTTACGAACACTCAAAAATGCGTTATATTTAGGTGAAACCTATGGGCAAAATACTATGGGACAAATACCATGGACTAGATTATTATTAATACCATGCAAAAAAACATTATTAACCCTAATATTAGTATTAATAAAAATAAAAATGGCACATGGTATTGACCCATGGTATTCACCAAAATGGCACATGGTATTGACCCAGGGCATTCACCTGGAATGTAGCCTATTTAAATGGGGGAATTAAACCAACATAGATCCATCTTTACTCTGGATCTACTAACCCCCGAGGTATCAAATATCATGACATGCAAACTAGCATAGATTGAAAAAATATTTGATCCAATCAAGAGTAAAAATGGATGTTGTAATTTAATGTATGTTAAACATTTTAGCTTGTTAAAATAAAAAATAAAATAAAAGTCAACTATTAATTTTATTAATTTTTATAAATTACTAATAGTAATTTTTAAGCTCCAGGTTTATGATAACCTATGGTATTTACCCATGGTAATACCATGGTATTCATGTGAGCATGTAGACTATTTAAAGGGGAAATTCTATCATCTTAGATCCATCTTAATTCCGGGTCTACCAAGTGCTCAAAGGGATAAATAGATTTCATCCCCCTAAGAGTGGTAGATGTAGAGTTAAGATGGATATAGGTTGGTTTTTATGATAATGAAGATATTCAATAGACTTAGGAAATTATATTGTAAAAACATCTTAAGGTGAATGGTTAAAGCATAAACATTGGACAAGTATATTTGTATACTTCTGCTTTAAATTGAAACAAATCCAGGGCTAAAAGGAATGGATTGATTGCACTAGTCATCCTTCTATAACTTTCCAACACACGATGGAGTAAACAGATTGTAATTTGGGTAATTTTTGTAATTGCAAATAGGAACATACTTGTGTATTGGTAGGTGGTTACGAGGTCCCTAGAAGTGATGAATTTGAATTTTTCTTGGTTTTATATATAGTATTAGGTTTTTTCTCATGCTTTCTATGAATGGCACGGGTGAATTTTATCCTACACCCACTAGGTTATCGATATGTAATTTCGGTAATTTTGATTTCAAAAGATATTTTAAAGAAATTCAATGATTTCATTTGTGTATTCAATAAACACAAGATTTTATAATTGAATAAAATATTTGCCATGCCTGGTGAGGGATTTGCCAAAAAATTATTTATACATATCATATTATTGATAAAATTGCCTTCCTTTTTTCCAATATACCATGGAGATTCGCCCATTTATTATACATGTAAATTTGGGGGGGTTCTTAAAATTTTCCCTGTTTTATACAATCCCATGGTCCACGGATCATGGGTGGATCTTTACAACCGAAATGATTCTTTACAAAACAAGGGCAGACAACCCTTAATGAATCTTGACATCTTTGCGCTTCGCGGCCACAAAATGTAGAGACTTTACATTTCTTTATACAAACTTCGAGTCTTCTTCCCTAAAACTTGGGTTTTTAATGCCAAAATTGAGCCCCAGGGGACCCATTCCCAACAAGAGGGATGCCCTTGAAAATTTTTCCTTCATCTCTTTTATTTGTCATCCGTCCATAAAAAATTTCATAGATCATGCTATGTTTTTGTCATGTTTGAATCATATATGTTATATTTGTCATCATAAGAAGCTTTAAGCTTTTTTTGTGAAAATTTATATAGTAGACAACTTTCAGAAATAAAAGAACTATAATTTAGAGTAATAAGACACTTAGAAATTTAACCATTTTATTTTAAAATCTGATATATGGAATGAAAAAGCATTAACAATGAAATGCCAAAGTATATATCTACTTTTTATTAATGAAAATCAATAATTTTTCCTTATTAAAAATAAAAGGAAATTTAATCTATCTAAATTATTGAATACTTGATTAATCCAAATCTAAAATAAATCTAATAACAATGTTGAATTCCAATTCCTATTCCACTTGACTAGTGCACAGTACATCATTCAATAGCATTGTGAACCATTACATGTAGTTACATAAAACAGTCCCGCCCAATTTTAAAATTAGCTTCATTAAAAAAAGCTAACTTCAATCCAGACCAGCACAGGGATCCAGTTGAATTTTTCACAACTTGGTTAATTGAGATACCAAACATCCAATGCTACCATGTACCACACCATAAAAATTGTCAACAATAGCTGCAATCTAAACTTCGTCGTAATTAATAGTCAGGTAAGTCAAGAGCCGACGTCAGCACTTGCATCAAACTCCCATATAGTGGATTAGTTAAACATGCTAATTTTTCTTTGTTCTAATCCCTTAGGGAGATTTTTTGTTTTGATTTGGAATCTCAGTTGTGAGCAACCCAACTTCTTGTTATTGGACTTCCAGCATCAATCATCAATTTTTTGTATTCACACTTTGGGTTCTGAATACCTTATGTTGTACCCTTATAGTAGATATATGTATATACCATATTAGAGATCTTATTCAGTGGAATTTATATGCAATGGGGGTTGATTTGGAATATTTGACAAACACAACTTCAAGATTCATAGTAGGGCTCACCAAAACTACCATATTGTATCCCTAGATATATGTAAGACCAAGTACTAAGCAGAGGTTTACGCGAGGGGTCAACAAAAATACAAGTCTGTAGCTCCAACGCATATTTTGGTTGTTTCTTTCTTTTGGAATAGGTTTTTCTAAATTTAGTATCTGACACATGTATTTCCTTAGAAATCATCTAGGTTGAGCATTTTGAAATGGGTTTTGTATCTGGTTGCAATTTGGGTCCTTCCGTTATCCTTGGGTTAGTGTGCTTAAATTTGGCGGGTTTGATCCTCCTTAGCACACTTGGAACTCGCTAACACTCCCTATCACACACTCTTATTCATTCATTTCCATGCAATTGAAACTAGTGCTCCCTTGTGTTTCCCTAGCACTCCCTAACATGCATTGGTTCCACACCCTAGAACTTGGAACATCTTTCCATGTCTTGGTATAAATAACATGTATTGGAATTGTCTCATGTGTGTTAGCACTTCTTTTCATTCCCTAGCACACCATGGAACTCGCTAGTTATCATGCCCTTATAGATAGGCTTACTTTTTTTGCGATTTGGGAACCCAACCAAGTCATTGAAAAAATAGTGTTGTGCATAGCCCAAAGTCTCCCTTTATCTAAACCTAATTTTTCCTAACCCCTTATTGCAATCGTAGGCTTTCCTGCTCCAAGTCCTATTTTTTCCCAACTTCTTTGAAAGATATTTCATTTTCCTTTTCCTTGTCTCCTTTTAATATTTTGTCGTGATTTTTGTTGTGCATTAAGAAGGTGAGATTTTCAACCTGTTGCATTTGATATTTATGGTTCTGAAGCTTATCCTCCTTTCGATAAATATTCTTCCATGAGTCTAACTTTAGGCTTGAGAGTGTTGGGGAAAATTGAATGTTTAGTCTTATTCACTATAATTTTAACCTCTTTAGAGAGGCTTGATAGTTCAAGTTAAAAGTGGGGGATATACGATTAGGAATAGAAGGGGCAAGGACAAAAGAGGGAAGATGGAGAGGAGAATGAAAAATAATAGGGAAGTCCATGAAAGTAAAAGAATTTATATGAAGAGATAAAACCAAAGAAGAATGTGAAGGGGAATTAATCTTAGCAGAAGGAGGTGTAATGTTTACTTGAACTTCTCACTAAACCTTAAGGATAGGTTCCAACCTGATATGAACTTTTTGATAATTTGAAATTGTAGGTTTTCGTTCAAACTTACTTCTAACTTGCTTGCAAATTCTCTTTTTCATCAAAATGAGAGCCTTCAACTCTAATCATTGGGTCTAAACATGTCCAACTTTGTAATGATTGAAACAATGAAATGATATTTTCCAATAATCAATCCTATGGGTCGAGACTTTTTCCTTTTAATCTAATTCAATGGCCTTGAATAAACACTCTTTGATATCTACTTTAACTAGAATCCAGACCCAATGTCTATTAATTGAAACATACCAATTAGGGTCCACAGAAATAAATCTACCAAGGTTCTTGCCAATAGTGTGAAGGGCCTCCTCTATCTAGAAGACAAAGGGAAGAAAATATAGCCCAAATTTGTTGCATAAAGATATGTTTATGAGCCAGATCAAATTCCACCATCCATGTTTCTAGGACTAGGCTCGATTTCCCCCAATCCCATTCTATCTCCTTCATCTTATTATAGTCCACCCTCAACCAAAATTGAAAGCCTATCCAACCGTGAACAAATCCATGGAAAACTGACATATAACCCAAGGTTGACATCCAATTTTCTAAAACCCATGCAGCGAGAGATGCCTTTTGCACTGTCTTACCATAAAATCTTCCTACCAAAGTAGTTTCTAACAAGTTTGGGATATCCTAGAACCTTATATCCTTACGAATGACCATTGAAAACTTATCTTGTTTCACTCTAACATAGGGCTTTGTCTTAGAAAAAGCTTTGGAACCATGGGGGACTAAAATAGGCTTAAAAAGATTAAATGAAAGGGAGCTTGGCTGAGACTTAGGGATAGTTACTACCTCAAAGCTAGAATGAGAGCTTAGCTCTTTTTCCCTACTATTTTTGATCAAAACGAAAACAACCTTGAACAACTCATGCTCAACTTAAATATCTACCTTGGAACACCATCCATCTTGGAAACACCTGATGATTTGGTTGGAGATGATCTGTTAAGACAATGAAGTGTCACCTGTGAATTCATACTAGGATTTGAATGCCTCATGTGGACATGATTGGGATCATAATTAACAATATCAACTTCCATTCGAAACTATGGTGGGACATAATATATTGTTGACAAGACCCACTGTCTGACAACCAAGACAGTGAAAGCCCTTGGGAAAAAAGAAACAGATTACACAAACTTTACTTGTTGCTGGAGAAAAGTGTTGTCATCTCTATACCACTAGGTCTCAACATGTCCAACTTTGTAACAATTGAAATAATGAAATGACATTTTCCAATAATCGATGTTATGGGTCTAGACTTTTCCCTCGTAAACCAATTCAATGGCCTTGAATAAAATATATTTGATATCTACTTTGACTAGAATCCAGACACACCTTGGGACTCCCTAATTTTCATTCCCTCATATATGGCTTTACTATTTTGCAACTTGGGAATCCAACCAAGTCATTGGCAAAACAATGTTGTGCCCAACCCAAAGTCTCCCTTTGTCTGAAATTGTTTTGACTAGCAATGTTGAGCTCTTTCAGACGATAAAGGACTATGATTTTGATGAGGGAATGATGAAAGAGACTCTTCACTTGATGTTCATACTCTCTTTTCTAGAGAACATAGGCCATCTTATCAGTGCTACAGAAAATATAGTAGGGTATATTGAGCATTTTTACCCTAGTGAAATGCATTAAAAGCTGGATGCGATTAAGCATTTTTGGGTTCGTTCTTTTTCAAGATTTAATTGAGATATACTTCTCCTGATTTGGATTTGTAGGCTTTCGCTGCAATTCGAAGCAGAAAACATGTTGGCATATGGATAAAATTGCAACCTTCAAGAACTCCAAGGTGTATGGATATGTTTGAAAGGTATTTTTCTGATCTGATTTCTATGATTTTATTGTTAAAATTTCAAATAATTTAAGCATGTATACCAAATTATGGAGAAGAAGGGAGGGTTAGGGTTCACAAGAGTTTATAAATTCAATCATATTTTTTTCATGATTAGCGAAACTGGAACTCCTATGGAATTATGATCTTCAAGCATTTTGGGAAATTCAATGGTGATGTGGATTGATGAAGAGGCTATAGCTGCTTCAGAAGTTCTCCTATGATTGCGTTTCTTCTTGTGATATATGGATAAAATTATGCTAGTCTTTACTTTGTTCCTTTCTCTAATACCATGCAAAAAATCCTTGCATTGCTGTAGTGAACAATTCTGAAACTAAATTGTAACACCAAGACACACAATTTCTCTACTAATTTCAACAAAATAGAACATAATTAAATAACAGTCACACAATTCCAAAACACAATTTTTCTGGGGAACTCAACTGGGAAAACCTTCTCTTTGATTGAGAATTTTATTGATATAAAATGAGCAATGGATCTTTTACAATACAACTCTATTTTGCTGGAAGTAAATCTAGTTTTCTTTGCTTGTCCTAAGCTTGAAACACTTGCAAGACCTTTCATCTAATTCCCTCAATCCATGCACATAGGCTGCTCCTAGTTAACTAGGAAATACTGTTGAATTTCTATGATCTCGGGTCTAGGATAGAATCTTAGAATCTTAGAATCTCAACAAAAGCTGCTTTTCACTTTGGAGAATAAATAACAATAAATCACACATGCACAAGTATACACAACTTTTTACAAAAGTATTGTGCAAATATGTACAATCCAATCTTTATTATATTAAACCAATCTGAATAAGGCAACAATCTATGGAATACAAGATAAAATGACAATCATGTTGCATGCTCTTTGTCATATCTTGTCTTGCTGATCCTTCACTCCTGTTCTTCTCTCTAGCTTCCCCTTAGTCCATCAAAGGAAAACACATAGAGTCTCCAGGAGGGCTGCCACCTATCACTACTGCAAGTCGCCTCTGTTTCAATGAACATGGGATGATCCAATCTACTCTTCTAGGTTGGCCAATCCCTGAGCTCCAATCTGCCTTCTAGTAGCCTCTTTCATCCATCAAAGAGCTATGCATATGCTCCCACTAAGCCCTTAAGCACTAAGCATTAACCTCTAACCCATATAGACCTCAAACCCATGGCACTCAACCCACTAACCCCTAATTCCTAACCCTTTTCCCTTTACCCTTGATTCCTAAACTGTTAAACCCCTTAAATCCTAGAACCCCTAAGCCTTTCTCCCAATCAATAGGTGATCAAACACTAATATTCTTGGTCATATTAGGTTTTTGTCTATTAACCCCTCCAAATTCAACCTCCAAGAACTAGTAGGGTCCAAGGAAAAGAGCCACAAAGTCTCTAAATTTGATCCACATTTTATGCACAATCACATTTCTCCCAAATATCTTCTACGTATTTTCTTTCAAATGGAAACAATATGTTTTTCTAATGTCCACAAGTGCATCTAAATTCACGGGAATAAAGTAAGATTCATATCCAAGTTGCTCCAAGTATATTTTGAACTGACACAAGCAATCCTCAACTACACAAATGGCACAATATTCAAGCTATCCATATCAAGGTTCATTACCTTTTGACCCCATTTTTTCCTCCTTCAATACAAAGCTAAGCAAGGTCATATTACAATTAGATATCCCTTTTCATTTGGTGAGAATGCCACCTTGTTCTTTAGTATTTTATTTCTTCTAAACATAATTACACAAATACTCTCAACATATGTGGGGCTATAAGGAAGATTAAGAGGAGAAAATAAAGTTCAAACTCAAACTTATTGTCAAACATACGTCAAACATATATAAAAAATTAAATAGTCTACACATGTAATTCTTACATTGTTTGATGTTTTTGGATTAACTCCACCATTTTATTTACCCACATTCATGTTAGTTTTTCATTCCATTAATTCTTCAGCAACCAATTTCAATTTTCCAAGTTCCTTGATTTTTCCTCCCAATATCTCTTTTGCTTCATGCAATTGAGGTTGATAAATAAAAGAAAAAATAAAATATTTTAGATGAGGACATGGAAATGTTAGATAAATAAATACAATAAGTGAACTCTATGGATCCAAATACATATCGAAACTCTATCAAAAGAAAGGCTAGCACCAAAATCCAGCGAAGAAGAGCCATGAACAGATAACCCAAAAAGAAAGAAACAATTCCAAGAGATATGGAGGATGATGCAAAAGAAATGGATGTAGAGTAAGTAACTGTGACAGGCATTTTCAATTCAAAAGTTTTATGTCAATAGGTAGAATTGCAAATGCATGTGATCTAGCTATATTGAATGATCTCCACTCCATATCTTTAAAATAACTATGTATAATAGTGGCTAACTTCCACATTAATAAATTTATGGATGAAAAAGAGGTGGCTTGCAATAACTCGAGCCTAATGCCTAGCTCTTCCTTGACCTCATGCAAGACCTGCATTCCACATATGCAGATACTATACATGGGATATTTACTTGGAATAATCGAAAAGGTGGCTTCCCTCAAATCACTTCCAGATTTGAGATATTTTTTGTCTCAAAATCTCCTTGGGACAATCAGACCTTTGTGGAGGTTTTAATCCTTCAGTGTTGCATATCATATCATTGGCTTGTAAGCTTGGAATAAGATATCAAAGCAAGCCCCAAAAATAGACCCCTTTGCCTTGAAATCTTTTTGCTTAGGGATCCTTCCTTCTTTGAAAATTCCCAATAATGGTGGTAGGAAGCCACTCCTTGACTAGGCTCAATTATGCACCAATTCCAGTAGAAAATCAAGTTCTTAAAAGCTCAAATAAGAAGATGGAATAGAAAATATTTTGGGAACATCCACCAAATCAAATAGGAATTAGAGGATCACATGGAATAAGTCCAACAATGCATTATTCTTGAAGGTCAATCTGACAAAATAGTTGAGGAAGAATGTGAGCTTCTAGCTCAATTAGAAGAAGGCTGCATTTAGGAAAAATTTCTCTTGTGCCAAAAATCTCACAGAAGATGGCTTAAGGAAGGGGGAAAATCTCTAGATTTTTCCACAAATGCATGATCAAACACCACCATCATAACAAAATCTTCTCACTTCAAAGCACTATGGGATATAAGCTTACAAAACACAAAGAGTTGGAAGAATGATTAGTTGGTTGAATTATCTTTAGTAAATCAATTGAATTTAAAGTCACGTTTATAATATAAATACTATTTGGTTAATTGGAAAAGTTTACAAGTCATATTTACTATGACAAAATGAAGGACCAACAAATATGGCCACCATGTACAACATAAAAAATGTGAAAATTGATCAGGGATTGGGAAAGTTTATGTAAAGCACACTTGCATTTTTTTAATAATCAATTCAGTTTTTTGAAAAAGACCTATAGTTACATCAATATCAACTAATATCCATACAATTGTCCTTTATCTTTCAGAAACAAAAACGTCATCCATGAGAATAATTTTTCCTAGGTTGTTTTCAGTTGTGCATAAATCTTGGATAGTCTAGGGTTCCAAGGGGAGTCCAAGAAGCTTTATCCATACTAGGGTGTTTGACATGGTCTCATCCCTAGCATAAAAAAGGAGTGGTGGGGTTTTATAGACAAATAAGACCTATCCACAAACCAAACTTCATTTGATATAGAAACTACATCTTCTTCATTCCAAAAGACAAAAAGAATGCATCTGTTTTGCTACTATGTGAGTTGCTAGTATATAGCATAAACTTGAACTCTGACTCTACTTCATCTATCTCAAAAATTAGCCCATCACTACCCTCTTGCCAATAAAAACTCATGCCAAAGTGCATCTTGAAAGGTCAAGGATTTGGTTGATTGCAATATATTCCCCCACAACTAAAAACACATTTTTCCTCAACTTCTAATGACTTCATCATTACTATTTCCAATGAACGAAAAACCTTCCTTAGAGGCCAAGCAAACCACATGTTCCTTATACACTCCTTCGGCATCACCTTTTGTCAACAGATATAGAGGGTTCAAGCACACAGGAAGATGTTCGTTTTTCTAAACATTAACTCTCAAATTGAAAGAAATGGTTAGAGACAATACACCCATAGCCATGTCCTACTTAGGAGGGCCCTTATAATTATCGAAGACATGGAAATATTAGCACTTGTACGACAAATCTTATCACTTGATCCAGGTGGAAGTTGGTGGCCACCCGCCTATCCCATTTGGACCCCCACAACTGTCTCTTTCAGTTTTTCTGTTTCCTTAATTATAGCACAGTTTACTATTTTTAGCAATTTTTCGGGTCCTAAACTTTCGGAGCCGTTTTGAGGCCCTAAACGACGTTTTTTGGGAAATCCACCGCCAGCGATCTTTCTATCTAAAAATCATCTTTTCCGTCGTAGTCCTCGGAGAGATCTTTCCAAAGGGCTATCATTCACATCAAACGGAGATAGTACGACCAATTCGCGACCCCGGGAAGTTGATGTGCCAACTTACCCAAAAACGGGGCCTACAATTCGGCGTTTCATCTTCTAGGGTTAGGTTTTGGAATGTGAAGGGTTTTCCATTGTTTCTCAACAATAAATAGGCCCTCGAACCTCATTGTAACACAATTTTTGGAGAACAATTCAGAGGCATGTAGCCGACACATCTCTTCTCAGAGATAAGCTACCATCGCCCTAGCTGGGTTATTTCCATTTCTATTTGTAAGCATATTTCAGTATTTTACAATAATGAAATGAAGTATTATTTCCGCTGCATATTTGTCTTTATGGTTATCTAAGTATTTTATTGCGTTCCTATTTAAATTCGGATCAGTGGTATCAGAGCGGTCTGCTTTTTCTCTATTTTTCTTTGCATGTCTGTTATAGACATTTTTGTGCCTTACAGCATGAAGCATGAAATGTCAATAATCTGAGGGATCCAAAGTCCCTAAACATGTTGTTCCTACCCCTAGAGGAACAAGGTCAGCAAACCACAGCACTAAATATCAGTTCTCCACCTGAAAACACTCAAAAACGAGCTAATTCTGGATCATGTCAACTGCTCCACTGAGCATCTGCGCTGAATGTCAACTGCTCCACTGTGTACCTGCGCTGAATGTCAACTGCAAAGAAGGCTACCTGCGCTGGGCGAGTTTGGCCAAGTGGCACAGTCATTCCTCAAGGTGTCAATGCCCAGGAAGCTTCCAAAATGACACTTGGATCAGAGAATTCGACTGGTGATGAGTAAGAGGGTCTTGATCTCCAAGTGGAAGCAAGAACCTCCAAGTGGACTCAAGAACTGAAGAATAACTGAAGTGGGAGAGGACACTAGTCAGCTTCATGCCAGCCTCAAGCTGACTCATCCTTTCTCCAAAACTCCTATATATAGAGCTCTCTCATGAGGTCTAGGGAGGCTGGAATTTTGTGAATGTAAGGAAGTGCTGTTGGTTTGAGTTTAGAACTATTGGGTGATTTGCTTTGAAGGAGGTGAAGAGGAGATTTCTTTCTGCTGGGAAGGTGATGCTGGATTGGGCCTTTTATGGTTGTATCACTTCCTGAACTTTACTTCTTCCATTAATAAAGCATTTGAGGTTCTTCTATATGCATGTGTCTCAATGGTGTATTGTTATACTTGTGTATTTGATTTATTCTAATCCTTGAATCAATTATGAATGTATGCTTCTTGTAGTTTCCCTCTCTTGCCATTTTGCAGGATCTTGGTGTAGCTAGGCCAGTGAAAGAGTAAGGAGCTGGGAGCAAGCAGCAAGGAGAGAAGATTGGATCAACCATTAGCGAAAGACATCGGTTAGTGGATCTCTTTCTCCCCTATTTTACTTTCATAAAGAAGAAATCTTAGATAGCTTTGCTTCGATTGTTGCTGAGGTACTATCACCCTTAGAGTGGGATAGGGTCATTCCGTATTGGATACTTTTCCCAACAACAAATTGGCGACTCCACTGGGGATCGTATCTTGTTGGCTGTTTGTGTTTTTGCTATTCATTTCATAAACACAGGGAGTACCAAATCGAACTGCATTTGGATTTTTCAAGTGCAAAGTAGAGGGCGGCTACTCTAGCTCAGTTTTTGGGCATGTTTATGATTTGAAGAGCTGATCCACAAGGACTCTAAATAGCTGTTAGTGATAGCTTTTCATCCTCCTTTTCATCCCTTAGTGTGTACTTGATTGATAGCTTCTGATTTGGCCAAAAACTGTTGATTTTTGAGCAATCTGTGACCCGAAAATTGAGAAAAACGAAAGTTTATCTCTTCAGTGCAGGCACTGTGAAGGCAGTCTGCATTTCAGCGCAGATCCCGATGGGGCTACCTGCGCTGAATGTCAAACTGACAGTGTACTACCTGCGCTGAACCAATTTTGCCTAGTGCTACTGGGGTTCCCTGCTGTTTATTGCCCTATTTTCATCCTTGTTTTTGCAGCCTGTTGTCAGTCAATGTACCTATCTGAAACCAACTTTCCTTGCCACTATTCCGCCTCGGTTGTATAAAGAAACTGTACTTGTTCTTTGTCTATTTCTTATATCATTTACAGTTTCCCGTAACGAAAGTGCACTAGTCTTGCTGTGACCTCTTACATCTAGACCTGTGATAAGTGTCGTTTTGATCTTAAGAGTTAGTTTGTTTGCTGTTCATAGCTGATTGGCTTTTGCTTTCGTCATATGGTTTGAATTTATATATTTCTAGTGTCGAAACAAGTAAATCTTAAGGTGTCTTTCGATTTTGGACAAAGCTTGTTTTCTTTCACTTGAAATTGAATTCAAAGTTATACGACAGCTTTCTTTTTGTAGTACATCAACATTAAGAAAGAGAAAAGAAATACCTGCATTGTGCATTTTGCATTTGATAAGTTTGTATGTTGATTTAGGGGAAAAGTGCATTAGTGTGTGCTCTTTGATCTATGTGAAAAGACGATGTCTTTCTTTTCCCTCAGTAGTTAGGATTTTCAAAGTTAAAAGATTTGAAAAGCTTGCTTCTCATCTTAGACTGCATTTAGGAATTTGTATCATACATCTCGTGGTGAACCTTGAAAGGAAAACTTTAAAAAAGATCAACTTAAAATATATTGAATGAACCTAAAAAACGCAAACACATAGAGGTCTAAGCTAGAGACGTGTTCCGGCGTCGTTAAACGTAGTGACTGTCGATCTCGAAGAAGGTGGGTGATTCCTCCTGAGAGTCGGTGGCACTAATACGGACTTGTGCTCCCACGTACCGTTGCGTATATATTGGGAGACCCCTATAGGAATAAAGCCTTTATCCATAGGAAGCCGTGTCGGCCGCCCTACTGATCGCAATGCAGTGAACACAGCATTCACGAAGATCGACCACCCGTACCGTAAAACGTATTTTGTGGTTTTGCGAAAAGTTTGGCACACCCTCTGCCTAGAACTCCAGAGTAGTTTCTTTTGGCCTTTTTCAAACTCTATAACTGAAAAAGTCCATCCGAGCATTTGTCACTTCGGGCTCGTTAAAACATCGAAGGAGACTAGAGTCATCTTTAGCTTTTTCTCGACTCTTAAAAACTGAAAAAGCAAGTTGTGTCTAAGCGTCGTTATAAAATTTATTTTAAACGGAACATAATCACCTCCTATTCCTGCGTTGATCTGTAGGTTGAGAACATGGAACGCCCCAACCAAGGAATTCCACATGATGGAAATCCTAGTCCTTTCTCCTCTTGGGGAGAAGTTGGTGCGCCCCACATGGCCACATTGTCGCTTCCAGGACTGACAATTGGCCTGCCAATTTGGCTATTCTCAACCAATGTAGTTCAGAACACCATGGTTCCTGAACAGTCGAGTCAACAGTTAGATCAGTCTAGAGCTGCCCACCAGCCTTCTACTTCCTATAACTCTTCCTCTAATCCTTCGTCTTCGCAAGGTAGAGCCGGCAAAAGCCAAGCTCCCATGGAGAAGAAGGAGAAGAAGAAGAGAGAGAAGAAGAAGAAGGAGCCTAAGGCGACTGGGGGCAAGCAAAAGACATCTGACAAAAATCCACACACAGCACAGACCGGGCCTAAATCGCCATGTGTCATATGTAGAGGAGACCACTTCCATAGAGATTGTCCCTGTATTCCCCGAATACTAAGGGACTGGTCCCCTCGGTTGCACAGTTTGGGAGCATCAACCTCTGATAGCCATGTTGAATGCTTACCGTCAACCAGCGAAAGTGAAGGTTCAAGACAAAGAGGGGGAGCAAGATCCCCCTGCAGACTGTGTGAAGGCGATCACGCCATCCACCGTTGTCCCTTCTTAGACGAAGCGAAGAGAGTTTTGGAAGATCGCCCGGTTTCACCGTTGAGACTTCCTCCTGGATACAAAAAACTCGTGCCAAGTCCTTCGTTGGTTGAGAATACAGCTGGCCCGCTCAAGTGGTCAGCTGAAGCGTCAGTCATTGAAAATGAACCTACTGAATCCAGACCGGACGAAAGTCCAAAGGTCGAAACGACAGTTGACCCGGTTCTCCCTTCAAAGGTTTCATCCTAAAATGACACCGTCACTGAAGATTCATCTTCAAATGACACCCTCACTGAAGAGAATAAGGATGACACCATCCAGATTCTTTTCATCAACACCGACTCTGATGAGCATCAGGGCAATGTGCCCATTCCTTTATCGCAGGAAGGAACATCGTCAGGGTCATATCCGGCTGTGTATTCGGTCCCACCACCAAGCAACCTGGTTGTGTCCTTTGATTGGAACCAACTAGGCAGACCCCGGTTGCCAGCCAGTATACCATTCAGAATCATAGTCCAAATTTATAGAATGGTAATGGCCGGCACTATCATTGATGAAGGGCCATCTGTGAGTATCCTTTCCTCTATTGCTTGGAAAGCACTGGGTTCCCCGGCGCTTTTGCCTGAGATAAGAAATCTCTCGGCTTTTGATAAAGGAACCAGTCGACCATTAGGGATCCTCCCCAATGTGCCTGTTACATTGAAAGGGAAGACCGTTCAAATGAACGTGATGGTCGTTCAAGGACCCTTGGATTATAACCTACTCCTTGGACGAGACTATATATATTGCATGGGAGCTATAGTCTCCTCACTTTTTAGAGTAATGTGTTTTCCACACGAAGGAAGAATGGTCAAGCTCATAGACCAACTTTCATTTCCGGGATCACGCATCGCAAATAGTCACATACCAACCCTGAATGGTCTATTCAATCAAGAAATGTCTCCACCCCCAGTCCTCCTTCCCGATGAGTGCGAGTGATTCGGAAAGATGGGACTGGAACCCAGGGGGCATGCATCCTGGTCTGCTTCGGGCAGAGGAAACCTTGGGTATAAGATAGAATTTCTGCAAGAGAATATGACTAGTCCGTACCCCGTCCGTGGTTGGAAGAGGGGTTGTTCTAGAATAGGATTCTTTTGTCAAGGTTACTTGTTTGACAAAGGTCATTCACCATTGTCCACTTCGGTAGACAGTGCCGAGGAAATGTTTTCGTTTGAAGAAGTTAACAAAACAATCTTTGGGTAACAAGAAAGAGGCAAGCCTCACCCTTTAAAACAAATGTTTTGATGGATAAGTAGGGGCAGCCTTGAAATTGTATTTTATACCTGGGGGCATGCAAACCTTTTGGAGTGCAAGCTAAGAGCGGTTATTTATCTGTTTTTGGGATTAGCCGTTTCCGAACTTGCATAAAGAAAGGATGAGAGAGAGCATAGCTTTGGTAAGGCGCCAACTCTATAAAAAATGGGATCTTAGAGGAGACATTCTTATCTTATGACTGGTATAATCGAGCAGTTTTAGCATAAAAGTTCATGCTCGTTAAAAAATAAACGCAAGGTTCAAGCAGTTTTACCGCGGAATTTATGCTCGTTAAAAAATAGAAAAGCGAGATTCGAGCAGTTTTATCATAAAGTTCATGCTCGTTAAAAAATAAACGCAAGATCCGAGAAGTTTTAACGCGGTCTTCATGCTCGTTAAAAAATAAATATAAGCAGTGAGCAATGTTTCCCCCAGAGTTCAAGCTCATTTTTAAATAAAAAATGAACCTATCCCGGTAAATAACCATTGTGATCGTAAATTTATTAGCCATAAAAGCCTTGGTCGTGTTTTGCACCTGCCACCTCCATTTCATTTGGCCGATCGTTGACCTCCATATGATTGTTTACCCATTTTGAGGAACAGCTGCGAAGAGTGATTTCACCTAGCCATCCTTGTGACACTGCCGTGATTGGAAAATTCCAACCTCTACCTGGAATCTGCTTCTATCCCTGTTTATCACTCGTTCCTCAAAAGACGAGTCTTCTTTGAGCTCTTTTCATCTGACTCGTAAAATATGAAAAGTTTGCCGAGTTTTGGCCTTCCAGCTCGCTAAAATGACCGGAAGAGCTATCCCTCCTCTAGATTTTAATCTTTTTGGACCTGAGGGATTGTTGGAAAAAAAGGTCGAGCGCTTGTTTTATTCGGCTCGTTAAAAGTTATCGAAAACTCATCCCTTCTGTATTGTTTTATACTTTTTCGGACTTAAGGGATTAGATGACGAAAAAGGGAATTTTGGAGTTAACTTTTTGTACCTTTTCAGACTCTCTAAAAATGAAAAGGACCGAGTTTTCCTTGTCGTTAGACTCGTTAAAATGATTAAATAGCGACAAACTTGTCTTTAGACGAGAACGAGTTTCCCTATCGCTAGGCTCATTAAAACATAGCGATGGGCTTGCCTGAAGGGCAGGTTATAGAACAAGCATATGTTATCCTCCTCAAGCTTGACAAAAATAAAGAGGTACTGGTCAGAAATGACTGGGGAAAAATTGGGAGAACCTCAAAGCTTTAATGGTAGCAAGTCGCTCTTGAACATGACACTTTTCCTCCGTATCACATAGGGTTGGGTTGTTTCATTCACCAGTCTCATCACCATGGTCTCGCCAAACCATCCACATTTGGGGTAATGCTACCGATCCATCGCATCAGTGTTGTTATATGTTCAAGAAATGTTGTTCAGAAAGAGTCAACCATGTCCCATCAACTGCCATACATTATCCTTCATCCACCCATGATCGCCACCCTGAATCATATTTCACAGATCGTTTTCACCTCCATTAAAATCATTAGCTCCGTTCCATGTCACTGATGTGGGATTCATTAAGGCCCTCCTTTGACAGATCGCTTCTTGTCGACTTCATCTCATTATCCAAGAAGTTGATCTAGGGACACCCCCCTCAGTACTTTGAAGCTTGCATGCCTCAATGGCAAGTTTCTCACTTCCGGCGACAGGTATACATCAATGACCTTCAACCAGAAGATTTTGCGTGGTGTTCGACGCCAAGTCCTTTATTCACACCACGTGAATTGTACTGCAGTACCTTGAGGGTCATTATCATTATCGGTGATTCCTCTCGCGCTTGTTAATGGTTTACATCATTGACCGGTAATCAAGCGATGTCTTTCCATGTTCGACTTCAGCGCAATTCTCACATGGATCGACATGTACTTAGAGTGAAGATCGAACGAGTTTGAAGACCCCGGATCTAGTTTCATCCATCCGGGCTGCGATATATATTCAGGAAATATAAAGACATTTGACATGTACATCATTACAGCAGATGATCATCCTACTCAAAGGATGATAATTTCAGCAGAGAATTATCAATCTATCATCAGACGATCGTCTGTTATATGTACCAAAATGAATTTATAAAGCTGAGCATGGGAATGCCCGCCTCAGCTAGATCATGAAAGCAGAATGAAAAATAATGTATTGTATTGTATTTTATTACAGGTCACCTCTCAACGATTGAATGAACTTCGGATCCTCCTGATAAAGAATTTCACCTGATAAACGACCTCATACTTTAGGGGGCAACTGTTATAGACATTTTTGTGCCTTACAGCATGAAGCATCAAATGTCAATAATCTGAGGGATCCAAAGTCCCTAAACATGTTGTTCCTACCCCTAGAGGAACAAGGTCAGCAAACCACAGCACTAAATATCAGTTCTCCACCTGAAAACACTCAAAAACGAGCTAATTCTGGATCATGTCAACTGCTCCACTGAGCATCTACGCTGAATGTCAACTGCTCCACTGTGTACCTGCGCTGAATGTCAACTGCAAAGAAGGCTACCTGCGCTGGGCGAGTTTGGCCAAGTGGCACAGTCATTCCTCAAGGTGTCAATGCCCAGGAAGCTTCCAAAATGACACTTGGATCAGAGAATTCGACTGGTGATGAGTAAGAGGGTCTTGATCTCCAAGTGGAAGCAAGAACGTCCAAGTGGACTCAAGAACTAAAGAATAACTAAAGTGGGAGAGGACACTAGTCAGCTTCATGCCAGCCTCAAGCTGACTCATCCTTTCTCCAAAACTCCTATATATAGAGCTCTCTCATGAGGTCTAGGGAGGCTGGAATTTTGTGAATGTAAGGAAGTGCTGTTGGTTTGAGTTTAGAACTATTGGGTGATTTGCTTTGAAGGAGGTGAAGAGGAGATTTCTTTCTGCTGGGAAGGTGATGCTGGATTGGGCCTTTTATGGTTGTATCACTTCCTGAACTTTACTTCTTCCATTAATAAAGCATTTGAGGTTCTTCTATATGCATGTGTCTCAATGGTGTATTGTTATACTTGTGTATTTGATTTATTCTAATCGTTGAATCAATTATGAATGTATGCTTCTTGTAGTTTCCCTCTCTTGCCATTTTGCAGGATCTTGGTGTAGCTGGGCCAGTGAAAGAGCAAGGAGCTGGGAGCAAGCAGCAAGGAGAGAAGATTGGATCAACCATTAGCGAAAGACATCGGTTAGTGGATCTCTTTCTCCCCTATTTTACTTTCATAAAGAAGAAATCTTAGATAGCTTTGCTTCGATTGTTGCTGAGGTACTATCACCCTTAGAGTGGGATAGGGTCATTCCGTATTGGATACTTTTCCCAACAACAATGTCCCCAACGAGGTCAGGATATAAGGAGTTAGGGCTTGAATTGGTCGAACCTTTGCAAGACCAGCCTCGCAAATCTCGACGACCTCCCATGGCGGATGAGAAGAAAGACGAGGGGGCAGGAGATCCTATCAAAATCTCGCTCGAAGAAGCCCTCGAGCGGCAAAGGAACGTGATGATGGATAGCTTTGCGCAGATCCTTCAACGGCTACCCAGAGGTGACGCATCGACTTCCAACAGCTACTCTGGAAACGCCACACCGTTTAAGGTACAAGTTAATTTTGGAATTTTCCATCTTCGAGGGTCAAATAGACGCAGATGCCGTAGATAAATGGTTAAATCTGCTAGATGGGTATTTTTTTGTTCATGAATTTTCAAGTCGGGAAAAGATTGTTTTCGCTCTTTGATGAGCCCCAAAAATGGACAATTATTTGGGCTCATTCAACCTCCTAAGTGGACTTAATCCACCATTCTCATTGGTTTATTGCATGTTTTTTATTATTTTTATGTTAATAGAGTGAATTTGGTTAGTCATTATGCCAACAAGACTAATGGGTGCTTTGTGTAGCCTTTTTGGTCCACTTGGAGACAAAATTGAAGGTCTTAATGAGCACTTGGCAGCCAAATTCGTGGGAGAACAAGCTAGAGGATTTGTAGGAAGGTGTCCCCCTCATTTATGGGCCCTTACCTCGAATTCTCCACCATCAGCTCGGAGTTCAAAGGCCACCAAATCAATGAGCACAAGGGCAGCCAAGCAAGTCAAGTAGGACTGCTGTTAACTACAAGTCTTGGGCAGCCAAGTCCCTAAAGTTTAGGAGGACTGTTGGGTCCTCAATTTGTATAAATAAGAAGGCTTAGGGCCTCATTTTGGGTTAGCCAGTTAGTCATTTTGTAGCCAGTGGATGTTAGCTAGTTAGCCAGTAGATAGTAGCTAGTGGTTAGTCATTGTGTAGCCAATAGTTAGCTAGCTTGTAGTTCGATTTTTATGCAATAGATTAGTTTTGCTGTCAGCTCATTTTCAAGTTCTTCTTGTGGACAGTTTTGATGTAACTCTTCATTCTTGATTAATAAAGATGAATTCAGCTTTGCACCAGCTCTAAATCTCTCTTAGGAGGCTGTAGCTCTTGGGGTTGGGCCCATCTCAAGCGCCCAATACCTCCTTTGATTATCTTTATGTGTTTTTGCTGCATTCGTAGGATAAAATCTGCTATTTAGATCTAACTCTTGTTTTGTTATTTAGTTTGTTTTTTTATGTGTAAAATAGCTTTTCATGCTCAGATTTAGTTGATGGGTTGTTAACAGAAAAAGCTTCAAGAAAAGGGCCAACAAACATCTGTGGTTTCACCTCTCCCTTAGTGGGATCAGGAGCTGTGACTAGGATGACTTTGCTACCCACAAAAACGTTGTTTTGCTTTGCCATGCAATTCTTAGTGTTGGAATCCTCTTTTGTAGATGCTGATATTAGTAGTATTTAAATGCTTCAGTTGATGATTTCTTAGTGGCATAAGTTAGTTCATGCATTTCATTTCGAATAAACTGTTGTTCATTTCCTTTTGATGTTACTTAGGTCAGACTAGAGTAAAGTAACTAGGTCATAGGTTTTATAAGTGTTTATGTGTTCAGTTTGAAATACCACTTGGAGAGTACCTATTACCCTTCCTTACCTACACATACCCCATCCAACCTACCTATTTCATCCTTCACTCAGAACCCTTACCTTACATTTACCTCATTCGCTTACTTTGCCTGATTCTCATCTTCTTGTGCAACATCATCTCATCCCTCCTTGAACAAATCTCACCATCTACACCTTCTCCTCAACTCCATTCCCCAAGTCCTGAACCTCTTCACACCCCTATTTCACCTCCATACTCATTCCATCACCTTTTTCCCTCCATCCATGCTCCAAAATCCCATTTCTGAACATCCTGTAGAAGAATTACAGAACATCCTGTAGAAATCCTGAACATCCTGTAGAACCCCTGCAGACTTCCTGTAGAAGCTCATAAACACAATTTCTTGGCAGCCAAACTTTGTGAGACTCTCTGGAAGGGTGTTAGGGACCCCTTAGACCCTCTCTGAACCTTCCCAACCTTTCCCAAGCATTTCTCCTCCCTGATCCACCTCTGCATAGTCAAAAATAGTTAGAAGCACATGCATGATAATTCTAATAACTTAATCAAAAATACAAAAAGATGTTTTCTTCAGATAGTGATAACTTAGACACATGAATTTTACCTTCCTAGAAGTAAGGGCATCTCTTCTCGTAGTTTGCATTCTCATTTTTGCATCAGTAGGACTAGTTGGTAGAATTAGGGTTTGCTAGGGTTTGCTAGGGTTTGTATTTCTTTTTGGCTTTCAGTTTCTTTTCGCAAGTAGATTAGCTTCCTTTGAGTTAGCTTTCATCCATCAGTTAAAAATATTCTTCTAAGAGCTCATAGAAGTTGGCTTAAGCTCCTAGCGGACTTGTGCCAGCTGACCAAGTGACAGCTGCGGCAAGAGCTAGTACTTGTGCATACAGCACCGTCGCTTCCAAGTTTGTTACGAACTACCGGGTTGATAAAATTAAAGAAGGGAGTTCCAAGAGTTGTAGCATTATTGCTACAATAATGGAGCCCACCACTCTTCTCAAAGCAGCCCCCCACGTCAAGGACTGGTGGGAAACCTACTGTGAACAGAAGGATGAAAGTACAGGCTCACTTTTTTCAGCCGCACCCACTTGGAATGACTTCCGGGATGCCATCAAGGAGCAGTACTACCCTGTCAAAAGCTATGAGGACAAATACATCAAATGGACCACACTACGGCAGGGACGAGACCAAGATGTGCCGGAGTTCACAAACATTTTTCATACCCTTCGCACACAATTGGGTATCAAGGATTCTGAGCTGCATCTGGTACTCAAATACCATGGCTGCCTACACAGATACATCCAGGAAGAGATGGAGTTCTTGAACATCTCCTCACTTGGCACAGCATACCGATACACTGTCAAAATCGAGCAAAAGTTCAAACAGAAGAAGCGAGACTTTGGATCTGTAAATCCAAAGCCCAAAGGACAAAGCCAAGGCAGGGTGACCCAAGACAACCCGTCGAAGCCGCAAGAGAAGAAAAACACCACGAAGCTGAAGAAGGACACAGGAAAGTGGTGTGAGTTCCACAAGAGTCCCACTCATAACACAAGTGAGTGTCGGACCAAGCAGTCGCTAGTGGCCGAGTTGAAGGCTTCCGAATCAGATGCATGTTCCGACTCTGAGTCAGAACCTGACAAGGGGAATGACAAAGGGAAGCAGATCATTGATGCAGATCCCAGCGCCACTGTTGCTACTGCCAAGATCCAGAAAAATGAGCCCGAAGATCCAGAGGAGGGGGAACGTCTTTTCCACTCACAGATGTGGGTGAAGGGTTCACCGCTGCAATTCATTGTCGACAGTGGCAGCCAAAAGAACCTCATTTCAGCAGAGGTCATGAAGCAGTTGGGCCTACCAACTACACCACACCCACAGCCGTACAGTATCGGTTGGCTTCACGAAGGACGAGATCTCAAAGTTCGCCAGCAGTGCCGCCTTCCCTACAGCATCAGGCCTTTCACAGAAGAGGTATTGTGTGATGTTACACCTCTGGATGTTTGTGATGTACTATTAGGCCAGCCATACTTGTGGAGGCGACATGCTGTGTATGAGTCAAGGCCTCGCGCTGTCATCATCTCTTTGGATAATTCATTATACAGGATACCAAAGGTAGCTCCACCTACCGCCACCTCTTTGATCACTGCTAACAAAGGCAGCAAGCTCATCTCACAGACTAGGAAATTTATTTTCTGTCTGGTTCGCTCCCAAAGTAAAGGGAAGATCGTTGCTACATCCATGACCCCCGCGAAGGGTTCCTCCACACAGCAGCAGCAAAAAAGGGATACAGTCATGACAGAGCACAGGAACAACTTCTCCTTACCCGGAGGGGTACCACACAAGTTTCAGGTGGGCGACAAAGTTTGGTTACATTTGCAGAGGGAGCGCCTTACCAGAACCCATCAGAAACTTAGACCACTTCGACATGGTCCTTACACCAGTAACAAGGCTACAGGAAACAATGCTTTGAAGCACAGCATTCCTCCATTCCTTCGCTTGCACCGAGTGTTCAATGTGGACCATTGCCGACCATGCTCCCCACCATTTCTGGACACATCAGAGATTGCAGAACAACTCACCAGAGATCCAGCTCAGCAGAAGCTTCCTCATCTCAGGGAGGAACTCAACGCAATGGGGACCATTGCTTCCTAAGGGGGGAGGAATGATCCAGCTGGATGTTGGTGGCCACCCGCCTATCCCATTTGGAACCCCACAACTGTCTCTTTCAGTTTTTCTGTTTCCTTAATTATAGCACAGTTTACTATTTTTAGCAGTTTTTCGGGTCCTAAACTTCCGGAGCCGTTTTGAGGCCCTAAACAACGTTTCTTGGGAAATCCACCGCCAGCGATTTTTCTATCTAAAAATTGTCTTTTCTGTCGTAGTCCTCGGAGAGATGTTTCCAAAGGGCTATCATGCACGTCAAACGGAGATAGTACGACCAATTCGCGACCCCCGGAAGTTGATGTACCAACTTACCCAAAAACGGGGCCCACAATTTGGCGTTTCATCTTCTAGGGTTAGGTTTTGGAATGTGAAGGGTTTTCCACTGTTTCTCAACAATAAATAGGCCCTCGAGCCTCATTGTAACACAGTTTTTGCAGAACAGTTCAGAGGCATGTAGCCGACACATCTCTTCTCAGAGATAAGCTACCATCGCCCTAGCTGGGTTATTTCCATTTCTATTTGTAAGAATATTTCAGTATTTTACAGTAATGAAATGAAGTATTATTTCCGCTGCATATTTGTCTTTATGGTTATCTATGTATTTTATTGCGTTCCTGTTTAAATTCGGATCATCACTACTGATAATATTTGACCAACTTAAAAAACCCTTATCTTCACATTGTTTAAAGTATGTGAAAATATTCTTAATCATATTAAAGATCATGTTATTACATTATCCATAGACCTTTTTGCATAAATCTTCTATTATTTTTTACAAATTAATTAAAAAACTTATGTAATATTTAAACAACATATCATTATCATTCACTCACTTTGCAATTTCCTTTCCTGCTTCAGCTTATGTTATCTTTTATAAAATGAGAGGGAAAATGAAAAAAAAAAAATTTTAATAAAATAAAAGGCCAAAAATGAAAAGGAAGTTATAAAAAGGGAAAATGAGCGTTCTCCTCATTTTGATAATTTGTATTTTCGAAGCAATTTCCTTTCCCACTTCAGCTTATGTTAGCTTTTATAAAGTGAGAGGTAAAAATGAAAAAAGTAATATTTTTTGAAATAGGAGGGAAAATGAAAAAAATAATAATTTTAATAAAATAAAAAGCGAGAAATGAAAAGGAAATTGTAAAAAGCAAAAATGAGCATTCTCCTCATTTTGGTAATTTGTATTTTTGAAGAATAAAACCCTTAGAGAGTTTGGAATCCAGTGAAGCTAGGGTGTCCAAAAAAACCATTGGGAAAATTCGTTTTGGTGATGAGAAACTAGCCCTGGGTAGATTGGAGCTACATTTCTCCATTGACTACATTGTCCTAGAAGCATAATTTTACATTGGTGCCACCTAGCTAGATTGGAGCAAAATTTCTACATTGTCGTGGAAGCAAAATTTGACATTAGTGTAGATTGGGCAAGATTTGGAACTCACGAAGGTACTAATTTCATGAATTCTTCCACAAATATTTGTGCCATGAGGTAAATTTGTAATTGCATGTTTGATGAGTGAAGTTATAGAGATATTGGGGTGCAATTCTCTTTCTATTGGTGTCTGAAGTTCCATATGGTAGAATGAAGGTTGAAATGCTTAAATGAGGGCATTTAGTTCCCAACAATTGCTAAACAAAATCCTGAGAAAAATAATGAAGTGTTGGTTGGTTCTCAATGGCTTGGAGGGCGTAATTTTCTGAGAAATATCCAAAATTCGTTGCAAAGGTTTTACAAGGGTGAAATCCCATCAAGAATGGCAACCAAGTTCATTAAATGAGGCACATTCTCTTGGGTGCACATATACATTCAATATAAAACTATCCTTTAACAAGGTTCTATAGCCAAGCAACAGAACTTTTAAAATAGTAGCTGCATAGGAAATGTCGTATTGAAGATGCGAAGGAACTTTGACAGACAGTGAAACTTTTTGTTGAATTTCAATATAAAACTCTCCTTTAACGGGTTTCTATAGCCCAACAATAGAACCTTTAAAACAATAGCTGCACATGAAAAGTTGTATTGAAGCTGTAGAGGAAATTTGAAAAACAGTGAAAAATTTTGTTAACTCAGACACATTCAATGATTGTCTCCTTATTCAGGATCAACATTCAGATGATTGTTAATATCTAGGAGAATTGAAGAGTCGACATTCTTATAGAAATGAATATACATCACGTTTCCATGTAGGGTTTAGTCCCTTTCTTTCTATGGCATTGAAAAATTCCCACAATTTAGAAGTGTGGTCCTAGCTTACTTCTCCAACAACCATTGCTACGATAATTAGAGCATCACGTTCACAACAACATGCTTTCATTTACCAAAGGTACCTATTAAGTTATTAGCCTCTTTGTATTTTATTTCCCTTAGAAAATGCTAAACCAAGGCAGTGTAGCTTGAAACAATAGGAATTCAAACTATTCCTTTCATGATATGCATCGTATCAAATCATCTCTTCACCTAGCCTGTTTTTAATTAATCGCCGGTAAGGGTGCCATAAACATTTTCATTAGCCATGAAATTTTTCATTTTCATGACATTGACTACATAGCATAATCCATTTTTCCATTTTTTGCACTATATTTAACTAGCATAAGGAAACTCTTGGGCTTAGGCAAAAGGCTTCTTTCCTTGATCTCATGGATCAATTCCAGATCTTCCTCAATCCGTCTTGTTATATATTAACATTTCAAAGAACAAGCATAAATTTCTTGCTGGAAAAGATGGGAAAACTTCAACATATCATCTCCAAGAGCTCTGAAAAGTTTTCCTTATTCAGACCAACATCTCACGAGTACCCTATATGTGGGAAAATTCATGATAATATTTTTTGAAAACATCACTGAAGATTTTGAGAGGCTAACTAATGGTTAGCAACAGCTTCGCACCTTCCTAGCTCTATTTTTTATTATCAAAAAATAGCAGCAAGAGAACATGTTGCTTCAATCAAAATATATTTTGATTGTGCATTGTGGAGCTTTAGGACTAGTCCAAGGTATTCAATTACTATATTTCTTTCACCTAAATAATTCCTGTAGTTAAATAATGCACCAAGAACTGAATAAAATTTAGCTCAAGTATTATCATTAGTAGAACAAAGGATTTTAATAATTGTTTCATTTCCATTATTTCCAGTACTATCTTTAGTAGAGATCTTAAGGCCTCTAAAACATGAACTTTTGTTTTTGGTAAGTCAACAGTTAGAAAAGTAATGAGTTGGCTGATATTGCTACTATTTTATTTACGAGAGAGATGGTTCAGTATCTTTGCAGTAATTTATTTCCGCTTGAACTACCACTTTTCAACAACCCAATAAATGTAGGTACATCATCTGCACTTTCAAAACATGAATGAATATCTTCACTACGATTACAGAGGTTCGCAATAAAATTTTTAGAGTTCTTTCTCACTTTTGAAGATCCAATCTCTGGAATCTGGACTAGAGGAGGTATGCCACATGCAGCAATAATTTCCCATTTTCTTTGGTCATTTTCATTTTCAAACATACAAAGCAAGGGAACTGCACATTCCTGTTGCTATTTGCAGAAAGGGAAAGAAGAAAAATCAAGCGTTCTACTCCTTCCCTACCTTGAATGGCATGCCACATATTATTTGCACTATTGTAGATAATTGTAATAGACCTTATGAGTTCCTCCTGAACATCATCTACAACCCTTATAAGTAAACCCACTAGCAAACACTTTTCTTCTGCATTTTGGAGCTTGTTACAAGCTAGAAAGGGCTTCTATTGTATGCTCTCGAGCTAGAAAATGTGATCAAGCCTTGAATTTCTTAATCAATACTTGTTCAATAAATACATTTTCTAGTGAATTATGCAAAATAGGCTGTGAATTTTTCCCGAAAGAATTTATTAGCATACCAAGTGTAGTCGAGAGAACATACTTTGGATAGTGGGATATAACCTTCAGTTTTGGCAAGAGTATACAAAATCACCCTTGGGCAATTGACTGCTAGCAACTTCACATCAATTTTTTGCTCACTCACTTCATCTTTCTTTCAGGGAAGTTTTCCTTGTGGATCTTTTGTGCAACTCCTTGACTTAAGTTACAATTTTTTCTATTAGAGAAAAATGAAAAAAATACACAGAATAACATTGAAATATGTTTGCAGTTTGCATTAAAAACCTCCTAGATTTGTGAAACTGCTTCTTTTAAAGTCAAGAAATGTTAAAACTAGCCGAAAGAGCATGCTACAATTTAATTTTCCCAAGAAATTTCATTTCTACATTGCATGAAATGGAATTTCACAAGATTGAGAACATTAAACATTATATCAGCCTCTGTGTAAACCTGAACCACATTGATTTCTACATACGAAATTGATAAATGGAGCATGGGATATCTGGCACTAAAAGTACCTTGTTTTTTGGGACAATTTTAACTTTAAAACTAGTTCAAATTATCCTAAATCTTTGACTTCCACTTCTATAAGGGTGTTTTCTCCTTGAAACTAGGCCCTAGAAATGGGTTGACCTAGGTTCTCCATATCAGACACTCAGATGTCCGTGGTATGGAATTATTCTAATATTCTTTGCAAGCCCAATTTATGTATCTCATTTTTGAAGAAGCCTTTGAGTGCAACGTTAATTATAGTTCTCTTCTATAACCATTGAACCATTTAGTTTGTTTTTCAACAATATTAAAGTACTTTCCTTTTGTGTTGAAAAAACCATTCAAAAAATTCTAGAGAGGCATCCCAAGCTATTGGACAACAAATATTTTACTCAAAGAGATCATAAAGTCTTAATGTTACAACTTACATATCAAAATAGCATACTGGAAATGGAAGTTTGTGCAATAGTTCTCACATTCTGATAAACGCATTTCACAACCTAGCATCTCTCTCCCATTCCAGAAAACCTTAGGTTTGCCATTTATATGTAAAGAATACATCAAAAACATTTTTTTTTTTTTTTTAAGATTGACCAAAATCATTTTTTAGGCCATTTCTTCACAAGTTCTAAAGCTTTATTTCTCTCACTTTATCCCAAGTATGCATAAATAAGAGTAGTACAAATAAGCGCACCACAAAGAAGACCCCTCCAAACAATTTATTGATTGTTTTTTTGTCCTTTCTCAGGTTCCCTAATCTCCAATGGTTTTACTATATAAAAGACATCTTCAGATAAACCTCTTTCGAAAAAATCATCAAGAACCTTTAGAGCTTCCTCTTCATTGTGTTGGAAACAATAGCCATCAATTATCCATGATTAAACACTAAAATTAAGTATAAACCCACAATCATCATTTCAAATAGGACCTCCGTTGCTTCACTTATTTCCAAAACTTTCAAAAGCCATGAATAAAAGCCTTCTATGTATACACAAAAATATATCTTGCTTTGTAACATCTCGTTGTGAAGTTTCTAGACATTAGCCATGTTACCTCTCTTTTATTATGAATTGATCAACATATCGGATGTGAAGTGATCAGGTTCAAGACCCTTCTTCACCATTTCACGCATAAGGTTATTGGCTTCTTCCAATTTCCCTTCCTCATAGAGCTTGTGGAGGAGGACACCGTATGTCACCATTCCTGGCACTAGCCCTTTCATCCCGCAATCTGAAATCCCCAATCATATTATCTTCTCTACGATCGCCATCAATTACGGTAGTATATGCTACATTATTTGGAATCAAATCACCCATTTCGTTCAAAATATTCAATGCGTACCTCAATCTACCTTATTTAAAAAATCCATGAATCAGAGTGTTGTATGTTACAATATTAGGGGAAGAACCTTTGCTTGCAATCTTGGGAAGGAAATTGAATTCATTTTCAATGTACCCTTCCTTGTAGTATCGTTGAATGAGAAACATTGTAAGTAACAATATTTGGGAACTTGCATTTAGGCATCATTTCCTCTATAAGGGTATTTTCTTTCAGGGTCTTGCCTCCTTTGGAGAGGCCACTAATGAGTGCAATATAAATGACACCCGTGAGTTTGATATAAATATCCACCATTCCATCAAACAATTTGAAAGCATCGTCCATTTTGGCTTGATTGGAATATCCATTTATCATAATAGAATGCAACATGGTATTGGAAGGTATGTTTATGGTCCTCATCCATTTGAAAATAGCCTCTACCTCATGTTACCCCATCAATGCACATCGATATGCATCAAATGGTTTATCATGAATATATTCCAGCACATTGGCAGTCATTGCTAAATGATGAAGTGTTCCATTTTAAATTTCCCAAGCTCATCATTCTGACAACTGTCCTTCGGTTTTTGATATCCGTGGTGCTCAAAGCAAATTGGAGTAGAGGAGACTGCATAAAACCATGTCCTTGGGATTGCAAATTGTCATGAATTAATATTTATTGTTCCACACAGTTGATGCTATGACTCCCTTCAACTTGACTATGGAGAATGATCATTCTCACCTCCTTACACCTATTCCAGAATAAGATAAAACAAAAATTCAAAAGCAGTTGTGTATAATAATGGTGCTAGAGACAATGGATCTTTATGTAATGCACACTTGAATTCTCAGATCTGCAAATAAACTAGTTCTAGGGAAAATACATATATTTTTTTGATGTAAGATCATTCCACCAAGATACACTCCATTGTCTGACCTCACTTCTCCGATACCATGTTTAAAAACCTTTTCTGATCTATAGATAATTACTTTTGATATTATTTACCTTGAGTTTAGCTTATTCAATTTTCGTCAAGTAATTATACATCAGAAATTTAACCAATACTCTTATCGCTATAGTCTAAGAGATTTTAATTAAAACATATCAACAAGTATATGGGAACAAAGGAAAATTTGGTTGTTGCTGGTGCAACTAGAGCTTTCATAGCTGTGATAACACATGTACAACTCCTTTTCATACTGCTTTGTCTTAGTGATTTGTATTTTCTAGCCAAATTTTGGTATTTTGAGATGTACATCTATTGCTCAAATTTATACATAAACACTATGTTATGTGGTGGTTTATTTTGTTCTGGAAAGCCACTAGACACAGCTTCTTCTCGGATGTAAACTAGCTCATTTGGGAGATCAAAGGGACTTTCGCAAACTCTTACTGAGGATTCTTGCAAAGAGGCATTCGATGGACTTGCTGTGTCTTTACTCCTGATATCAAATCCTGCTATATAGGTACTATTAACACCACATTGTTGATTCAGTTTTTGAGTTAAAACTTTCCATTCTACATTTGCATGTCCTTTATCCGTTCTATTTTACATGTTTAGCTCTAATTGATATGTTCTTTGTTTTCTAATGGCTTTTTTTATTTCTTACTTGGTATGGAAAAATGCATAATTGAAAGTAAACTGTGAAAAATATATAAATCTAGAAAAAACCCTTTAACTACATTTCATCATGATCAAAGCCCATGGCTTTGCTAAAATAGGCTTGCAACTTTAACAACAGAAAAGCTAGAGACTCATTTTAGGTTGAACATGGCTTTAAGAATTATATAGAACCAAATCAACACCTCTGAGTAAATGTAGATGCATCTTCACAAAATAATAACATTTTGTTGTACATTAAGTCAGTTTCCTTTCAATCTTGGGGTTTGAAACAATTTATTATTCCATTGAGATGAATTTTCTTAAAACCATGGAGTAAATTTTGTCTTATCTATGGAAAATATTTATACTTTGTTTGACTTAACTCTGTCTCTTCCCATGCTAGTCACTCTTTTAAGGATTCCATTTATCACTGTGGTAATATTTTTTTGATCAGTTGGTTCATATCCTTTGTTAGATTTTCTACCTTGTTTAACTCGGACAGTATTCTCCACAATAACAGGGTGCACTTAATTGGCAGGTACAACAATAGTAAGGGTGTACCTTTTGCAGGACCATACATTAGTAATAATGGCGACAATTTTTCATGGTTCTTGTGCACATTATAGTATGAGGGAGGTGTTGTTATGTAAGAGAGTAGAGGGTATATTTCCAGTTTTTCTACCTTTAATTAATTTGAGTTTGCATGTTGTTTAAGATTAAGGAATTTAATTTTTTCTTTAGTTCAGTTTAGTTTGTAGTTCAGATTCAATTCAGTTCAATTCTACATGCATGATCTAATATTTGGAGGGCACAAAACCCTAGATAATTAGAGCTCTTTTGCATGATAAGGTTCCAGTCTAGGTAGGGGACACAATTCTTAAGGAAGGGGATGTATGCTTCTATTTGCCTTCCAGTTGAGATGTACTTACCTGGCACACTTATCCGTGCAGCCAGGGTCTACTAGATGATTAAACTTGGGCTAGCGTTTGACTAAGTCACCTTGAGTGCTTCATGCATGTGACTAGATACTTTGTATCATTTCTCATCTTCCTATTCTATAAAGGAGATGTAGTGAACACTTTCATGTTGGTTAGCAAGCCTTTAGTTTTGATGTATTGCATTGAATTTTCCTTTCTCTACATTCAATAGAAGATAGATTTGATTGAGAGTTCAGATTTGTGCACATGCTCTTATTATTTTTCTACAGTGTGTTTTTGTAGATTCTGGTATACCCCTCAAGGACTTTAAATCACCTAGGATCTTAGGAATATTTTTTTAGTGCAAAATTTATTTAGTATTGTCTGGATTACATGGCATCGAAGCATTTTCACTGAAGCTAATAGGAAGTTGTGCATGGATAGGATTGCAACTTGTTAGAGGGAGTTGTTGAAGGGTTTCAAGCATGGGATGCCCAAGTTTTAGCAAGTGAAGCAGATTTCGACCGTTAAAGGTTGTGGCCCATGGGGTGTGAGGTCCCATTTGTCCCGGGGATTGGAGTGTTATTTTTCATGTTTGTGAAAGGTGGCCTCCACCTATAATAGGTTGCGGGTTTGATTCTTAGTTCTCGATATGTTTTCATGTTTGTTTAAAGAGTTGTAATCACAAGTAGTTAGGATCTTTAGAATTTTCGCATGTTGGAGGGCACTTCCAAATCTATTATAGTTCATGATGCAACATCTCTTAGAAGAGCTTGAATTGTGGTAGGTAGTGGAGAAGGAGATTTTACTTTCAACAGATACCAAGGGATTAGAAATTGGTCGAACTAGAATGAATAGTTTTGGATTTGGCGAAGAATCATCTAACTCCTTTCATCGTAGAGAAAAAGATTGATAGGTAAATTCATATTACATTGATTACATTGTATTGGAGCGAGAACATGTCTAGGAGAATGCTATTAATGAATAAATCGTCCATTTCTTGCATGAGAAAGACTACTACAGTAGTTGTCTATTTGATAAAGATCAAGAGTTTAGACATCAACGAGCTACATTTGATGACAAGGTGGAAGACAATGGAATAATTTGAATCATTTTGAATGGCTTTGGTCCATCTTGGCACCATTTTATACAATTTTTATGTGCTTTTGAGAAGCTATCATCAATTGAAAGTTTGTGGGATGCATTTATCGAGGAGGAAATGAGATTGGAGATGGTTTCAGCTAGTGATGAGGATGTACTAGAGCTAGCCCTCTTTGGGAGGGTGGGGAAAGGAGGGAATAAAATACGATTTGTGAAGGGTTAGAAGAAGAAGGAAGATTCAATATCTTCTAACCAACAAAAGGATAATTTGAGCCATATCAAGTGCAAGAACCATGGCCAATATGCTTCTCAGTATCTTGATAAGTAGGGGAAGGGTAAGCAACAATAATAGTAAAATAGTTTGCAAGAATTGTAGAACCTTCGAGTATGGATGGCCACTATGCTTATTAGTGTTCTAAGAAGAAAGGGAAGGGTAAACAACAACATCAATAAAAATAGTTTCCAGGAATTCTAGAAGCTGTAAGTTCATACGAGTTCATTCACAAGTGTGGTACAACCTTTTCCATGGTTTCATGCCTTTTCACCAACATTGTTTCAAGTGTTTGTGGTATGTTGAGAAGTGGAGCCTCAAGGCATGATAGTAAACAAAATAGCTTTTTTCAATTGTCCAGATGAGTATACCTCACCACTTCTAGTCAATGTTATCTGCCTTGAGGACAATGTAAATAGAGCAATCCACATGAGGTACATTATGCTATCTGCCTTTAGGAAAATGTAAATAGAGCACTGCACACCAGAGCTAGGTATATTTAAATTTTACAACACTTTGACACACAAGTAACCTGCATGATTTGGACATTCCCTCTTAAATGATCCTTAATAACCTACAAGCTATTTCTTAGAAGCATATATTTTGATGTGAGGGAATTCATCATACATATACATTTAGTGAAGGCAACAATATTACTAGGAGTCATCAAGGCCAACTATATGGTTGAAGATATATTTGTTTGCCTTAATGACTCTTAGTAATATTGATTTTGTATTGGAGTTTCTAAAATACATAAGATTTATATATGGTGTATTGCCATTTCAAAAATACATATGATGTCACAAGTAATCCTAATAATCAACTTCCCTAATGATTAGGAGGCCTTAAAACTCCACTACTGGTTTTTGCACTAAATGTGGGTACCATTTATTGATAATAGTGTGATCTCAGGGAGACTTGTGTGGAATTTGTCTATAAAGAGAAACCAAATTTAGAATTAAAACTTTGGCCCAAGTGCTCTCTAACAAAACTAAACAAGTTTATCTTTATGCTTTCACAGTAGCCCAAGACACCCCTACAGAATGGTAATCATTGATTGTACATTCTAGTCTCATTGGAATATTTTTTGTCATTCATTGGACATCAATAAAATTACCTTTCTCTGCTTGCTACAAATTAAAAATGATAAGAAACTATAGTTTGATATGAATTCTCTGAAGGAAGGTCTCCATGTTGTGGAACCTATTATGCTTTCCTCTTAAATAAGATAAATGACCACCAATGAATTCCTTCTCCAGAACTTAGTTCTCCTACAACTGCAGTCCTTCCTTTGAGAGAGTATTTGTTGTCCTATTAAGTTCTTTGAACACATGAGAGGTTCTAATCATCTAGAACTTCCTAGAGAGCTCTTTCATCTGAGTAGCTAAGAGAGATAAGGAAGTATCCTGAATCTAACCGTGTGCATTCATCCAATTAACATCCAGTGTTGAGTACCCAAATACATATAGATGACCAATATCCTTGTGAAAGGAAGATGTTAATAAGGAAAATAGAGCCTTCAACTTCGCCAAGTTATTTTTATGTTGGTCCACGTTTTCCTTAGTTTGGAATTAGTGAGTGTCTCAATAATAAAACACAAATACATGACTGCAAATCTGATGAGAGTCTTGGCAAGCAATTCTACATGTAGTAAATTTTTGTTTGTGTTTCAACGGTGTTGCTTTTAAGTTATCAAACTGTAGTGCTATCAAAGGACAATAGATACATGTGTTGATGATAATTATCAGAATTGTAAGATATTCAACACTAAAAGTTTGAAACCATTTTTATGTGGATTGTGTTCATTTAGTCTCATTTGTGTTATTGTTTTCCATCAGATAGAGTCATCTTGGTCTTGTTGCTACAATTTACCTCTTCCAAAATCTTGAAAAATATGGTTTATTTAAACTTTCATGCTCACATATATCTAAAGTTAATAGCCAATCAACTTGCGAGTTGTAGGATGGTATAATGAATTAGTTCTCTCTCAAGGAGGCCACATAGTTATGTTAATGACAAGGTTATTATGCTTCAGTCAATGAGCAAGTTCAATATGCCACATAGTTCAGATATGAGCCTTCCAAACAATAATAACCAAGTCTGCATAGTTAATGTAGCTTTGACCAACATGAATATACTATAATTTTACTACAGCAATGACCTTCAAGGAGGCCAAGAGATTGTATAAAATGACCATCAAGTGCCAAGTGTTGACTAATTGGACCTTCCTATGCTCAGATTATTGATAACCTTGTTTTAGGGATACCTCCAACATAACCATAATATGTCTCTTGGGATAAATATGATCCTTCTTTAACTTTTCCCTTACGCAATCCCTTGGCCTTATTCCTGTAGCAAGTTAGATGATTCGATCTTTCAAGCAAGGAATCATAGTGACTTGACCCTATCATAAAAAATTTCTATCTTCAAAGTGAAATATCCTTCCAAAACGAGAGGCACTGATAGAGAGAATAGGTTTTGAACAATTGATGCTAATTAATGATCATGGTGATCATGCTTAGAATTTGATGGATGAATTTTAGATTCTGGGACCCTTCTGAAATATGTTTTGGTCTAGGATTTGGTACTCTTGATCGATGTCCAAGGCTATAACTTCTTAGGAAAGAATCTCAGCTTCAAAATTAATGATAGAATGAATGCAACCTATAATTTTATCTAAAGTATTCTATATATCTTAGATAGATATCTCATGCACTTGATCAGTCCTCTAGAGATGAGACTATTATTTCAAACAGATATCTGTAGAGGATTGACCTTACCTCTAGGGATCATAGAAAATATCTTTCCATAAGCTTATGATGATGATTTAGTCTTAAGCTTGAGGAGTACGACTGTCATAACGTACAAGAACATACCTTCTTGTCTTCCAACTTTTGCCAGTGATAGTTGAATATCTTTAGGATTGGTGCCCATATTTACTGATTAGGGCTTGATGAAGGCCTTGAGGAATAAACCATATTTGAACTTTGACTTGATTTACCACAAAGAGATGGAGATATTAGTGAAATTCTTTAGTGATTGCAATCTCTTTTAAGCGTAGGCTTGTCCTCATCTGAGCTTTGATACCATGTTAATTTTCAGGTAACATGTTCTTTGTTTATGTTAGACACTTCATTCAACCTTATGCCCATTAATCCATTTACCAATCACATTAGACATTATATAACAATAAGCGACAAAATAACATAAATGATAGATGCAGAATAAAAACCAAGACAAAAAGACACAAGAATATGGCTCAAGCCAGGGAAAAACCCCAAGATGGGGAAAACCCCTGATCATATATTCTTAATATTATCATCAAATTTTCAATAGAGAAAGAGAGAGAGTAAAATTATATAAATAACTTTCCAATATGAAGATCAAGAATTACTTCTGTTAGATCCATTTAATCCTATAATCTGGGCAATTTGTTCATAGAGGACAAATCATATTGTTGTACAAAATTGTTTTGGTTAGGGCAACAATAGTCCACTACTTTCTATGTTGACTGATCAAAAAGTCCTCCTTTCTACTGCAACCTTCCTTATTTCACATGATGCTCCCTTTGGTTGGCTTAGGAGTTGGTTTATGACCACATTAAGGTCACTGTTGATATTATCTTTGTGGTTCTGGATTAGGGCTTCTGAAGCATGTTGCTCCAGCCCTTGAATTCTGTAAATATTGTAGCATTTTTCTTCTTACAAGGGCTCTATTATTTGTAGTAGTCCTAGCCTATTTTTAAGTTTCCATTTCATCCTCAACAAGCACCTAAATACTATCATATAAGGTCAACGACTTTCTGTTGTATTTCAACTTATTGGGCAAGTGATTCAAGGCCTACGGTCAAGCTGTGAGAATATCTTTTAGATGTGGCCAAAATACAGGAAGAAGTCCCATACGAAACAAGTCACAACCCATATATAATATTGTCCTTAACCATAGCGAAGGACTCCTTCCATACTCAGACTTGTTATGATAAAACCCTAACCAAAACAGTCCCAACAATAACTAGAATTTATCCTCCTTAATCTTAGCTACCACAGAGATATCTTTTTATTTTGATTGATGTGTCCCAAATGAGAGAGAATGCTCCTCTATGTTATCGGTAAATCTAGTGTCCATGTAGAGCTGCTAGTACCACTAAGACTGGTACCTATCTTAGAAACAAACAAGCTAAAACTACTTTTGTTTTCCTTTATGAGAAGTAGATAAGACGGGAACAAAGGGGACCAACTTCTATCTGCGCTTGGTTCCTTGCTTAATTCCTCTCCCTTCTGATAGATCTTTGCCACTCACTTCCTCACCTACCCAGCTTCAAAGAGCACCTATGGAATCCAAACAGCATAACACTATCCAAGAACAGAGATCTACTATCACAACAATATAGGACCAGATATATATTGACCACACAAATGCATATATCAACAATCATACAAGAACATGGAGGAAAAATTGAATAGCTTTATTAATATAAAGAATACAAAGAGGATTAAACCAATTGTTCTGACCCAACGTCATCCTCTCATCAAGAAAGCCCTTCTTCACATCATGAAAAGCTTAGATCACCCAACACTATGATGTTATACCAAGAAACCAGCATCACTTCCTTAGAAGATACAAAATTCTAGCCTCTAGATCTCTGGGATGAGGGATCCATATATAGATGATTGCAGGGGGGTGAGTCAACTTCTGGGATTCTGATTAGCGTCCTCTCTCTGATAGTTCTTGATTCCACTTAGAGATTGATGATCTCTTACTCATCCCTGGGCGAATTCGGAGAGGCAAGTGTCACAGGAGAAGTTTCTGGAAGATTCCATGATCATCCTCCTCTCAATTTGACTCTTCCATTTGTCCACTCTCGCCCATCGCACCCCAGAGAAGCACTTTTCAGTATGCATCGCACCTCCCGTGTGAATTTAGGTGGGATGCATCGCACTTTGACCATGGAGCAAGTGAGATGGCCCAGTTTTGACCAGTTCTGAGCAGTTTTTCATGGAGAACTTCTAGGAGATGATGTAATCAACTGACCTTGTTCTTTTAGGGTATGGAACAACACTTTTAGGGACTTAGGAGCCCTTGGTTTATGGACATGTTTGATTGGGGTTGTAATGCCCAAAAATGTCTATAATAGTTGCCCCCTAAAGCATGAGGTCGTTAATATTTTGATGTCGGGTGAAATGCTTTATCATGAGGATCCAAAGCTTTTTTTGAGCTGGAAGGCGACCTGTAATAAGATATAATACAATACATTGTATTCATAATATTTTCATGATCTTGATGAGGCAGTCATTCCCATGCTCAACTTTATAAATTGATTTTCATGTACATAAGACAGACAATCGTCTGTGTGCAGACTGATGATTCTGGTAGAGCCATCATCCGTTATATTGGATGATTATCTATGCAACAATGATGTACATTTGATGTATTTATTTTCCTAAATATATATTGCAACCCAGATGGATAAAAACAGATCCGGGGTCTTCAATCTCATTCGATCTTCACTCAAAGTACAAGTCGATCCATGTGAGAGATGTTCTGGAGTCAAACATGGAAGGACATCGCTTGATTACCAGCCAGTGATGTAAGCTGTTAACAGGTGTGACAGGAATCACCGATAAGGATGATGACCCTCAAGGTATGATAGTACAATTCGCGTGGTGTGAATAAAGGACATGGCATCGAACACCATGAAAAATCTTTCGGTTGAAGGCCATCGATGGAAACCTGCCATCGGAAGTGAGAAACTTGCCATTGAGGCATGCAAGCTTTAAAGTACTGAAGGGGTTGTTCCTAAGTTGACTTCTTGGATAATGAGTTGATGTCAACAAGAAGTGAATCGCCATAGGAGGGCCTTAATGAATCCCACATCTACGACATGGAACAGAGTAAATGATTTTGGAGGTGAAAGCGGTTTGACGATACAAGGTTCAGGGTGGCAGTCATGAACGAATGGAGCGTGAATGTATTGCAGTGGATGAGACACAGGTGAATTCTCTGAGCGACTTCTCTTGAACGTACCGGCAACACTGACATGATGGATTGGTAGCGTTAACCCCAAATGTGGATTGTGTGATGGACTAATGGTGATATGACCAGTGAACGGAACAACCCAACTCGACTCGGATGCAAGTGAAAGTGTCATGTTCAAGAGCGACTTGCTACCAATAAAGTTTCTTCAAGTTTTCTTCCCAATTTTTCCCCGATCATTGCTGACCAGTACCTCTTTATTTTTGTCAAGCTTGAGGAGGATAATATATTCTTGTTCTATAATTTGCCCTTCGGGCAAACCCATCGCTATATTTTAACGAGCCTAGTGACAGTGAAACTCGTTCTTATCTGTATAGACAAGTTTGTCGCTATTCAGTTTTAACGAGTTTAACGACAAAGATAACTCGGTCCTTTTCAATTTTAGAGAGTCTGAAAGGGACGTAGAGAAAACTCCAATAACCCTTTTTCGTCTTATAATCCCTTAAGTCCGAGAAAGTATAAAATAATACCAAAGGGATGAATTTTTGGTAATTTTAACGAGCCGAACAAAACAAGTGCTCGATCGTTTTGTGTAATAATCCCTCAGGTCCAAAATGATTAAAATCTAGAGGAGGGATAGAACTTCCGGTCACTTTAACGAGCTGCAGAGGCTAATTTCTCGGCAATATTTTCATATTTTACGAGTCAGATGAAAAAAGCTTAAAGGAGACTCGTTTTTTGAGGAACGAGTGATAAATTCGGGTAGTTGGTGATTCCAGGTAAGGTTTGGAATTTTCCAATCACGGCAGTGTCACAAGGATGGCTAATAGGATCACTCTTCGCAGCTTTTCCTCAAAAAGGGTAAACAATCAAATGGAGGTGAATGATCAGCCAAAACAGAGTGGAGGTGATGATGAGAGCACGACCAAGGCTCAAAGTTTGATGATAATGCATTCACGATGGTTATTTACCGGAAATTGGTTCATTTTTTAATGAATGAGCTTAAACTCTGGGGGAATTCATTTGCTCATTGCTTATGTTTAATTTTTAACGATCTTGAACTCCACATAAAAACTACTTGATCCAGTCATATAATAAGGATGTCTCATCTAAGATGCCATTTTTTATGGAGCTTGCACCTTACAAAGCTTTTCCCCGCATCCTTTCTTTATGCAAGTTAGGAAACGACCAATCCTACGAGTTTAAAGGGTTAGAGGACCTACAAATTTAAAAAATAAATGGTCGCTCTTCGCTTGCATGCCAAAAGGTTTGCATGCCCCCAGGTATAGCGAAAAATTTCCAGGTTACCAAAGATTGTTCCATCCGCACTGCAGACAAAACACTTCCTCGGCGATGTCTACCGAAATAGACAAAGGTGACTGGCGAAACTTGCCTCCACTCACATAACTTTGATGGAGGAATCTTATTCCAGTCTGATCTCATAAACCGGTCATATGTCCTTCGCGGAAATCTACCCTATGCCCAAGGTTTTCCTGCCAAAACAGACCAGGGTGCATGCCCCCTGGGTTTCAGTCATGTCCTCTCAAATCACTCGCGCTCATCAGGTGGACGAACTGGGGATTGATGATACATTCCTTGCGTGAAAAGACCATTCAGGGGTGGTATTTGACTATTTTCTATGTGTGAGTCAAGGAATGAAAGCTGGTCTACGAGCTTGACCACTCTTCCTTCATGCATAAAACACATTACTCTAAAGGGCGAGGAGACAATGGCTCCCATGCAATAAATATAGTCGCATCCAAGGAGTAGATTATAATCTAGGGGTCCTTGGACTACCATTACGTTCATGTGAATGGTTTTCCTTCTCAATGTTATCGACACATTGGGAAGGATCCCTAACGGTCGACTAGTTCCTTTGTTAAAGCCTGTTAGATTTCTCATCTCAGGCAAAAGCGATGGCGAACCAAGCACTTTCCAAGCAGTCGAGGAAAGGATACTCATAGAAGCCCCTTCATCTATGATGGTACCAGCCATGACCATTATGTATATTTGTGCAATGATTCGAAATGTTACACTAGCCGGTAAACAGGGTCTGCCTAGTAGATTCCAATCGAAGGAAACAACTAGGTTGTTTGGAGGTGGGACCAAATAGACGGCTGGATATGACTTTGACGAACTTCCTTCCTGCGGTAAAGGAACAGGTAGACTGCCCCCATTTTCATTGGAGTCTGTGTTTACGAAGAGAATTTGAATGGTGTCGCTCTTGTTCTCTCCAGTGACTGTATCATTTGAAGATGGACCTTCTGAAGGCAAGACCGGGTCAACTTCCACCTTGACCTTTTGACTTTCGTCTGGTGTCGATTCAGATGGTTTATCTTCAATGATAGATGCTTCAACTGACCACAATGGCGTGTCAGTTAGATTTTCAACTAGTGATGGACTTGGCAAGAGTTTCTTATATCCAAGAGGAAGCCATAATGATAAAACCCGACGATCGTCCAAAACTCTCTTAGCCTCATCTAGGAAGGGACAATGGTGGATGGCGTGATCGCCTTCACACAGTTTACAAGGGAATCTACCTTTCCTTTTCTGTCTCGACACTTTGCTTTCACTAGTTGACGGTCTGCTTTCAACATGATCATCAGAGGTTGTTGACACCGGATTGTGAAAATGAGGAGACCAGTCCCTTAAGATCCGAGTGATGCAAGGAAAATCTCGATGATAGTGATCTCCTTTGCAAATGAAACATGGATATTTAGGCTTTGACAGTGCAGTGTGTGGATTTTCAGTAGATGATGCCTGGTTGCCCACTTTCGCCTTTGGCTCCTTCTTCTTCTTCTCTTTCTTCTCCTTCCCCTTCTTCTCCTTCTTAGTTACTTGATTTTTGGCTTTACCAGCTCCATCAAGCGAAGAGGAAGGAAGAGAGGGAGAATCAGACAAAGTAGAAGGTTGGGGGGTAACTCTGGTATCATCTAGTTGCTGACTTGATTGCTCAGGAATCATGGTGTTCTGAACAACAGAGGTCAAGAAGAGCCATACGGGCAGGCCGATTGTCAATCCTGGAAGTGACAATTTGGCCATATGGGGTGCACCAACATCTCCCCAAGAGGAGAAAGGACTAGGATTTCCTCCAAGGGGAAATCCTTGGTTGGTGGACTCCATTTTTCTCAACGTAAGACCAACGTAGGAAAGGTGACGTTTATTTTGATTAAAATAAATTTTAGACGCTTTGAGACAACTTGTTTTTTCAATTTTTAAGAGTCGAGAAAAACAAAAGATGACTCTAGTCGCCTACGATTTTTAATGAGCTTGAAGTGACAAGTGCTCAGATGGACCTTTTCCTTTAATGAGTCTGAAAAGGAATGAAAGAGACTACTCTAGAAATCTAGACAGAGGGATTACCAAACCAATCGCAAAACTGCAGAATACTTTTTATGGTACGGTAGTCAATCTTCCCGAATGCTGTGTTCAGTGCATTGCGATCGATAGGGCAGCAGACACGGCTTCCTATGGATAAAGGATATAGCCTATTGTGGTCTCCCAATATATACTCGACGGTACGTGGGAGCACAAGTCCGTATTGGCACTCGTCATCTCAAAGTGGAGGAATCACCCAACCAGCAATGAAAACAACAGTTACCAAGCTTTACGACGCCGGAATACGTCTCTAGCCTAGACTTCTAAATGTTGTGCGTTAGGTTCCAAAGCGTTTTTAGATTCATTAAATTTATTTTACATTTGACCTTGTTTAAGGAATTTTCCTTTCAGGTTCACAACATGATGTAGATATACAATTCCTAAAATGAAATCTAAGATGATAAACAATCGTTTAATCTTCTTTTTGCAATGAAAATGCTAGCTACTAAAGAAAGAGAGGTGATATTCTTTCAACATAGAGCAGAGAGCACACACTATATGCACTATCCTAAATGAAACCAACAAACAGTCTAAATGCAAATGCACATGCTTGTATTTGTTTTCAGCCTTCTTAATGTGTGAATGATAAAAAGAAAGCTAAGCGCAAATCTGAATTATTTTTCAAAGTGACATTACTAACAAGCTTCTTTTCAAGACAAAATGAAGACAATGACGACACTTTGCGATTTGGAATTGAAAGCTTGCTTTCAACACTTGAAAAACTCCTAATTCAAATCAAATACAAGAGTAACAGTGTAATCGACTATCAAGAACAATCATATTCTCTTCTATCACTGAAAATGGCACTTGCAACACTTCCAAATCAAGAAATGACAGTTCAATTATTCTACTTCTTTGTGAAAGAGAACTGAAAATGGCTCACAATACATAAAAACATTTACAGTTCTTTGCACAATGGAGGCGGAATGATGGAAAGGAAGGGGGTCTCCACAGTTGTATACTGATCACAGATAGCAAAACTCCAGAATAGAGCTAAAAAGAATGAAGAAAAACCAAGACCTGGAGGCAAAATTAGCCTTTTCTGATCATCGCACCTGTAACACAGGGAAACAGGGATTTATCCCACCTACTGCACACGGGAAGTACGATGCATCCAGATTTACTTGAAGAGAGGGTGTGATGGTACAGTGCGAGACTTTTGATCTAGTTCTTGATCACAGTTTGCAGCACAGTTCAGGGATTTAGGCTGAGCAAGTGATAATCGGTAAATAAATCATAGGGGTATATCTAAGGAGGTTACTAGAGCCACCACAAGGGAAATTAGGATGTTTACAAATCAATTGTTCAGTTTATAAACAAAACCGGGAGATAGACTGAAGCATCATTGATCTACTTTGCACTTGTATAGCAAATGCAGTTCGAAGGCTAGCTGGCTTGACTTCAGGCTCTATCTGTAAGTTTATAAAACAAACAAGCATAGAAAAGAAAACAAGCTATTCGCTCCCCAGCGGAGTCGCCATCTTGTTATCGGGAAATCTAGTGTCCATACAGAGCTGCTAGTCCCACTAAGACTGGTAGCTATCTTAGAAACAAACAAATTAAAACTACTTTTGTTTTCCTTTATGAGAAGTAGATAAGAGGGGAACAAAGGAGACCAACCTCTGTCTTGCGCTTGGTTCCTTGCTTTATTCCTCTCCCTTCTGATAGATCTTTGCCACTCGCTTCCTCGTCTACCCAGCTTTAAAGAGCACCTGTGGAATCAAAGCAGCATAACGCTATAGAAGAAGAGAGATCTACTATCAAAACCAATATAGGACCAGATATATATTGACCACACAAATGCATATATCATCAATCATACAAGAATGTGGAGGAAAACTTGAATAGCTTTATTAATATCAAGAATAGCAAAGAGAATTACAACCAATTGTTCTGACCTAGCGTCATCCTCTCAGCAAGAAAGCCCTTCTTCACCTCATGAAAAGCTTAGATCACCCAACACTATGATGTTACACCAAGAAACTAGCAGCACTTCCTTACAAGATACAAAATTCCAGCCTCTAGATCTCTGGGTTGAGGGATCTATATATAGATGATTGCAGGGGGGTGAGTCAGCTTCTGGCATTCTGATTAGTGTCCTCTCTCTGATAGTTCTTAATTCCACTTGTAGATTGATGATCTCCTACTCATCCCTGGGTGAATTTAGAGAGGAAAGTGTCACAGCAGAAGCTTCTGGAAGATTCCATGATCATCCACCTCTCAACTTGACTCTGCCATTTGTCCACTCTCGCCCATCACACCCCATTGAATGGCTTTTCGGTATGCATCACACCTCCCGTGTGCATTTAGGTGGGATGCATCGCACTTTGACCATGGAGCAGGTGAGATGGTCCAGTTTTGACCAGTTCTGAGCAATTTTTCATGGATAACTTCTGGGAGATGATGTAATCAGCTGACCTTGTTCTTTTAGGGTATGGAACAACACTTTTAGGGACTTAGGAGCCCTTGGTTTATGGACATGTTTGATTGGGGTTGTAGTGCCCAAAAATGTATATAACACTCTATATATACAATTAAGTGGAGTTGAGGAGACGTGACTTTTGATCTTCATAAGTTGACATCTAGTTGAGGCCGACTTCAATAATTTACATAAGAGAAACATAAATTCAAAATTCCACTTCTACTTATCCAAATTTGATGATCTTTAGATCAATTTTGATCCTCTATAAAAGAGGAATTCAATGCCAAAAATATATTCCCCAAAGGAGCTATTCAAAGTTTGATTTGGCTCTAGTTTCCGTTTTTAACAAAAATAACCATGAATATTTTTTTCTAGGATTTTGGGCTGAATTCACAATAGTATGCTAAAAAGTGTCATTTCAATGTCTGGAAACTAGGATATATAAATGTCAGATATATATTCTACATCATTAGGTTATCTCGTTTTCAAATATGAGGTTTTTTAGGCTACATGTTAATAGTTTGAACTTTGAACTTTGAAGAAATTCTTGAATAGACTTTGTAAGTACTCGAATGAATGGACTTCGTAAGGGAGTGGTACCATAAATTGTGTTATTTCAAAGATTTGACTTCCATATTTTCACAAAATACAATGTCCTCAATAAATACGTATATGTATAGATACTTATGTTTAGGATTATATGTGTTGGAGTGGTTCCTTTATGTTTTACTATATTAATCTTGATGTTGACAAGCTTTAGCTGACTTTCTTCATCAATTTCTATTAGAATATGCAAAAGGAAATTATTGTCAAAATGTGGCAAAAATTACATTTCTCCTGATTTCTTTTTTTATTGTTCATGACAGGATAATCATGTTGTAGGAATGATTTATCCTACAGTCTGTTTCAATTTTGGACTATTTTTTTCCTTCCATTTTATTACAAATATGTAGATTTCATTTTCATGTTGATGGTTTTTGCATGTATCTTATCTAGCCCAAAATACTGGTAATGGAGTGGATCCTAAGAAGTAGTCATTGACACAGACTCTATCAGAGGTTAATGTTACAATACCACTTCCACCTAGTATCAAAAAAAGTTTAATGGTCTTTGACATAAAGAAGAGTTATTTAACAACAGAGTCGAAAGGGCAACCTCATGTCTTAGTTGTAAGTCATTTATTCGTGTTTCTTCGTTGTAAGTCATATGTTTGATTTTGAGCTTTATCACATGAATTATTTCTCTAATCCAATATGCATGGCCTGTATTTCTCACTCGACGTTAGCTACTTGACATGGTTGATATAACATTCAATTCTAGGCCACTTTCATTTTAAGTCAGAGATTTTATTGTTTAGAAGGATGTTCATATTTTCATTGGTTTACTTGGAGCTTGAATTTTTTTTTTGTAAATTCCATGTGGATGCTATTTTTTTAGGGTGATCTCTTTGCACCAGTAAGCTCAGATGATTCCTAGAACCTAGGTATACAACAACAGCATCTTTGGCCTTTGCTGTGTATATGTTATTCTTTATATCATTGATGGATGGTTATTGATTGATGTAAAATAGAGTATGGGAAGGTCCTACCAATTCTCTTGACAAAACAAAATCAAATGGAGTGGTAGAATTGTGTTTTAAAAGGTGAGCTAGAAATCAACACTTGAAAGGTAGAACTTGATAATAACAAGCTATTTGATCTAGATCTAGATTCACAACAGACCGTGGAAAAAAAATGGTATTGACGAGTCTTGCCTGTAAATAAGCTCTAACTGTTAGACCACTGCCCAAATTCCAGTTATCTACAATGAAAATAGTGACTCTAGCTTTATTGGTATGGAAGCAACTTTGGCCATTGTCGTGCTCATTTCCTATAAATGGTTTTGATTTTCAAACCCAACTAGTTTGTTCTTAAACTAATTAAAGTTTTGATGACAAACATATAGTTTTGAAAGCTCTTTTCTAAATCTATTTTCTTGAGAAAATTTTCTTTTTACTTTAGGTATTGTAGATTGATACCATGTGACATTGCTATGATATAATTTCTTGGATAAATATACAGAAGTTTTGTACAACATAGTCTTTCTTAAATCTAAAGAAACAAACATTCCAAATACAAATTTTATTAATTAAGAACATATTTTAGACTTCTTAGCTAACTTATGATTATGTTTCGGTAGGGGATTTTGTGTACGCTGATATTGTGTTGTCTCTTTGGTTTCTATCAAGTAACAATGGTTAATAAGGAATGTGTTCTTGAGAAACAGACACACATATTATTCTACTATCGACATGGATATCCATGGTTTTCAGGCATGGCAACAAAAACGCAAATGTCATTGGGATCTCCAAAGTCCGTGTTGGATGAATTTAATACTAGTGATGATTTTGATTCCTTGTCAGATAAAGAATGTCACAAGTCAAGTTTAAATAAATAGAAGCAGCTTAAGAATGAAGGTGAAGCTATTGATTTCTATCCAAGTCAATTTCTTTTATTTGTTGTTTGTTGTCATGTTTTTAGTGCAGACAAGTGAAATTCCAAAATGCATGTTGGTTTATGTAAAGGGGAAATATATATATATATATATATATATATATATATATATATATATATATATATATATATATATATATATATATATATATATATATATATATATATATATATATATATATATATATATATATATATATATATATATATATATATATATATATATATATTATCATATGTCATTCATGGTTTCTGAAGATTTGTGTTACATTTGCACATATGTTTAGATATCATTCAGATATATAAACACAAAACAGCAACAACATTGAGATTTTTCTTTCACTCTACCTATAACATGTTTCATCTATCTTCATCAATGTTCTTCTTCCATATGCTATCAACTTATGACATTTCTTTTGCAATATTTGGTTCATTTGCTAGTTATAGGTCATTTATAGATTATAAATGTCCTCATAGTTTCACTTCTAATTGAGTATTCAATCGAACATATTGATTCTCTTATACATAATTATTTTTCCCTCCATCCACTTTTCATAACCTCCATAACCATTAGGTATGGACTTTTAGCTTCGATGTTGCTTTGCTTGTTTAGTAAAATATTTCCGAGAATTTAATTTATTGAAAGTTGTATAATTTACAATTTATGAAGTTTCAAGGTCTAATTGTTAAAAGTCTAATTCTTTTAAGGGTGATAGCTCAATGGAAGAGCGCCTGCTTTACAAGTAGGAGGTTAGTGGTTCGATTCCATGATGCCCTGACATCCATATGGAATGACGACGATCAATTTTTCGTGACAAAGGCTCTTTTGATCATCACCAATGAGCTTCAGTGACATTTTTTGACCCTCACCAAAATATGAAATTGTGATGGTTAATGAATGCCACCATATATACGCATCAATAGTGATGACCCTAAAATATCCGTAACAATAAATCATTGTTGTTGATATGAAATGGTGACAGTCGTTGTCCAACATTATAGTCATTATTTGTGACTGACCTTGAATGTCACCACAACACCTATACTTCTGGCAATGCATCTTTTTGTGATGGTCAATGAACATCACCATATATATGCACCAAAACTAATGGCCATGAAAGATCCATCACAATAAATCATTGGTGTTCATATGAAATGGTGACAATCACTATCCATCATTATAATCAATAGTCATGATGGACCTTGAATGTCACCATAACACCTATACTTTTGGCAATGCCACCTTTGGTGACATTTAGTTTTCGCTAATAGAGGCTATGGTCTATCACCATTTCTCATATGAAATGGTGACGGTTGCTATCCATCACTATAAATTATTATTGGCGATGAATGTTGAATATCAATAGAACACCTATACTTTTGGTGACGACACCTTTGGTGACGTTCAGTATTTTGTGACGGAGGCTATGGTCCACCACCATTGCTCATATAAAATGGTGACGGTCATTATTTTTCACTATAAATAATTATTGGTGATGGACTTTGAATGTCACTACAACACCTATACTTTTGGCGATGCCACCTTTGGTGACGTTTAGTTTTTGGTGATGAAGGCTCTTTTGACAGTCACAAATGAGCTTATGGTGACATTTTTCTCCCCTCACCAATGTCCTCTTTTCTTGCAGTGCATGAAGTGTAAAATTTGCATATTTGAGATGCCATATACCAAAATCTTGAGTTCCTTGTACATACTTGAATATTCTCTTAACTGTTTTGGTATGATTTTCTTTACGATTTCCTTGAAATCATCCAACAATCCCAACTACATGGATAATAGCTAGTCTCATGTTTGTAAGGTAGAGAAAGCTTTTGATCATAGACTTGTATTTTGGTTGATTAAATAAAACAGAACCATCATTTGAACTAATATTGCATCATGTTACCATTGGTGTGCATATAGAATTGTAATATTCCATTCCATATTTCTTCAAAATCTACTTGAGATATTTGGTTTGTGAGAGAAAGATGCAATTCTTTGTTTGTTGAACTTGAATACCAAGAAAGTATGTTAGTTCATGAATTAAACACATTTCAAATTATGGCTGCATAACTGAAGCAAATCCTTAACTCATATATTCTACATTGCTTCCAAATATGATGTCATCTACATAAACAACAACTATCAAAATTTTATCTTTATCCATCTTGATATATAGATTTCTATCGACAGACCCCTTTGTGAAGCCTTGTGTTTGAAGATACCTGTCAAGATGATAATGCCATTCACAAGGAGCTTTTTTAAACCCATACAATGGATTTTAATGTTTATAAACAAGATTTTTATAATTTCCTAGAATGAAGACCTCAGGTTGTTGAATATAAACTTATTCTTCTAGGTCCCCATTAAAAAAATAAAATTTAACATCCATTTGATATAATTTAAAGTTATGAAATCTTGAAAATGCAAGAAACATTCTTAAGGCTTCAAGTCTAGCTACAGCTGAAAATGTTTCTTCAAATTCTATTCCTTCCTATTGAGCATAGCCTTTGCATATGAATCTTTCTTTCTTTCTAAATAATTCTCCATTTTCATTGAGGTTTTTTTCGAACACCCATTTTTTCCCAATAACATTTTTATCATGAGATCTTGGTATTAACTCCGTTGTATGGTTCTTTTCTATTTGGTCAAGTTATTCATTCATTTCCTTAACACAAATTCATATTTTCTTTATTGATTCACATTTTGAAGTTCAATTATGGATAGTAAGGCTAGGTAACTAGAAGTTCCAACAAGAGCTCTTCTAGTTTGTACTATGGACTTCTTTTCACCTAGAATTTTACATTCTGGATGATTTTTCTCAACATATCTTGAAGGTGTCTTTTATGATTTATCTGTATCTCCATTCATTTCATCTTATCCTTCTCTATTAACTTCTTCTACATCCTTCTGACTTATAGTAGGAATAGGTTAATCATCTGTTGGAGCTTCCCTTTTGGTACATTTGGATGCTTCATTAATCACAACATCAATGCATTCTATAATATTTTGAAGCCTTTTATTATAGAATATATATCCCTTGCTTCTAGAAGAGTATCCGAGGAGGATTCCTTCATGAGCTTTAGATTCAAAATTTCTACGCTTATCATCATTTTTAGTTCTGTAACATTTTCTTCAAAAAGTTCTAAAATGATTGAAAGTTGGAGGCTTACCAAACCATAGTTCATAAGGATTTTTATCATTGTTTAGTCAAAAATGATCTTTGTTAAGTATATTCACAATGGTATGTGGATTTCTTGATTCATCAAGCACGCTCATGCCATTTCTTGGATTGTTCAATTCATTGTTTCTCCCAGACCATTTTCTGGAGGAGTCTTAGCTATAGAAAAATGTCTTTTGATGCTATGTTGTTCAAAAAAATTGAAAAACTCATCTGATATAAACTCTTCTCCTTTATCAAATCTAAGACATTTGATTTTCAAATCTAACTCATTTTTTACTAGATCCTTGAATACTTTAAATTTAAAAAATGCTTCATCTTTATGTTTAAGTAAGCCAATCAAACACATTTTTGTAAAATCATCAATGAATAAAAGGAAATGTTGTTCAACCTGATGAAACTTATTTCTCATAGGACCACACAAACTAGTATGAATAAGTTCAAGTGGCTTACTTGAAGTACTGTTGCATCAAATTTCGCACATAAGGAGATATTTCTCCATGATCTTATGTCCAAATCAAATCACTAGATAGAAAAAGTAAAGAAAAATTAAGATATAATAGGGTACCAATCCAAATGAGCGAACATGCATTAGGTAGATGGTTATATATACTACAAGGAAATATGTGTGCACTTGGCCTCCTCACAAATTGGAGAAGGATTTTCGGTCTGATGCAAATTCCCACACTCAACTTGAGTGGTATACCTTGTCTACACTTGATCTCGATCCCTACACACAACCACAAACAAATAAAGACAACAAGTGGCTTTCCTTGGAAGATTGTTATATCAAAATATCATAGAAATGACTATAAAGTATGTTGAATACAAATAGATATACGGAAGGACATATTTTCTATTAATAATGAAAAAAATTAGTTTACAATCACATGCCTTTCCTTCAAAGCCTCCTCTCTACGATCTACCAGAGTCTCCCCATGATAACAAGCAAATGAGCATGACGAGAAATACTCAGTTAACAATAACCTAATAAACTCTCTCTCTAGAAGCAAGATAGTAGCATCGAATATATATCTATATCTCTCCAAAACTAGCCTGCAAAAAGAGTCTAATCCTCTCAAATGATTCAGTATAAATATGTAGAAAATAGTTACCAAGAGGATGAATGTAGATGCTCAGGAAAACGAGAAGTCATGGAAACTTTTAAATGATAGTCCTTGGCTAGCTTCAATAAGTCATAAGTCAAACTGATCTCCTACCGACCAAGATAATCTATAAGAGATCGCCAGTTGTAGGCATAGGAAAGAGTGAAAAATTCCATAGTCGCTTGCACAAGGAAGGCTTGAGAGCGACTAGGAGGCTCCAGTCACTCTCATAGGCCTCCATGCATGCAACTAGGAAATATGACTAGAGGAAAGAAAGTGTAAGGTCTGGAAAAAGTAAAAAAGCCATGAGGACTAAGGAACACAAACCCTAGGGGGTAAAATAGGCTAATAATAGATGCCCCCAATTGTACGAGGTCAAAAGAAAATATTATGGTCGAAATACATTATGATGAAACTCAGAGGTCAAACTAGGGGAAAGAAAGCCAGGAATGCAGATGGCGAGACTCTGAAGATGATGTCTCATCTATGCTAATAACATCGTCAAGGCTATCATGCCCATGCTTAGTCATAAGAAGATTCTAAACATGGCCACCAAAGCATACACTATAGATCCATGATATGAAGTGTTAGAACATGGCCATGAAAGACATACACAGTGGATCCATGTGACTCAATAAATATAGCATATCCACTAACAAATAAAATCATGGATCTATGTCATAGTATACATCAGTAGTACTATGGACACAAGATAGATAGCGAAGTGTCTCAAGATAGCCCTCAAGACACATGAATGATACATAACTCCAACGCATACTATGAGGGATTCCATATAAGAGTTAAATGTACCTAACTTAGGGTCTTCGACATAACCCCGATGGTATGAATCTTCACAATGTGAATAGATAAGCTGATTCCAAACATGGTAGGAGCCTCTTGATTACTAGCCAATGAGGTAAACTAGTAACATACGTGAGGGAATCCACTAATGAGGAAAATGAACCCCAATGTACCTAGTATAGTACACCAAGTGCGAATAAATGAGTTGATGTCAAACACTAGTGAACTCGATCGATCAGGAGCTAATGATGTAAACCTACTATTGATCATGAGGAAGCCTAACACTGAGGTATGTAAGATACAAATTACTACTAGTTCCTAGATCAATCTCCTAGATAATGAGCTAAAGTTGATAGGAGAAGATCGATCAAAGGAGGGCCTTGATGTATCCCCAAGGAATTGACATGAAATAGAACAGGATGTTGTGATGTATGGATGAAGTCATGAAGTGAAGAAGTACAACTGACATAATGATAACCAACTCAAAAAGGTTAAAACACTACTACAGATGGCTGACACGGGCTAAGACTTCCCTTGAGCACATAGCGGCATAACACAAAAGTAAGTAACTTGGCAGCATGACTAATGAGCACCATGTGATATCATGAAATGACGCAAGAGGAATCGAGGCATGCTCCATATGACTGGAAGAGTAACCAACTAGAGGAGTAAAGAGACTCATATGGATGGTATGGCTTCCAGGGAAGCTAAAACCAAATTGTAAGACAATGGAACGTACAGGTGTTGTGTTCAGGGTTGACATAAAGGATGTTTACATTTGATGAATAATGGAAATAAATGTTCCCTCCCTTCTCGTATATAAGTGCATTTTTCATAAATTTGTCCCACAAGCCCGAAAGAGAGATAAAAATGTACAAGAGAGAACGCCCTAGCCACAATAGACTAGGGTATTCATTTTTGATAATTAGTCTATCCCAGTTCAGAAAAGGGTTAAACTTATACTAGGTAAACAACCCTTCAATTACTTTTACGAGTGTGAAGGAGACAAGTTTGCTCAACAATCTTTTCAATTTTAAGGAGATTGAAAAGAGCATAAAGAAATCTCCTCCTGGGGGAATTAATGCTATAGAGGATAGCAAATGGTTCTGGTAAACATGGAATTTCTCATGACATAAAGAGGACAAGATCCTGGTTAATAGGACCACTCATCATAGCGGTTCCTCCAAGAAAGCTTAAAACGCCAAGTGAAAGTGAATGATAGGCCAAGCATGTGATGACGAAGGAAGTGACAAACCAAGGCCCAATATTAAAAAATAGGCTGACAAAAGTGGCAAGCACAAGGGATTAAGTGTGGAATCCTTCTACAGTATAGCAAAAAATATGATGAAGAAGAGGACATGAGGCTCAGATTCAGGGTCATGGCGGGCGAGAAGGGGGGATTCTGAAAAGGAGTAAAAAATGACTAGATGGACACCAAGATGGGAAAAAGGGTGTGATCTAGGATATCCATGATTAAATAAGCTCTACCACCAATAAACAACATGCATAATATAGAGTCATTGAAGTCACAACTTGACGAGGTCAAACCTAAAGTATAAATATGGCACTAATAGTCAAAACGCAATAGTGAGAGAAAATGTTTTATGTGGACTTATCCCTATTGCAGACAAAAATGATCTCCATAGACTTCAAATAACCCTAGTAACAAAAAAATATGAACTACTACCTTTCTCTAAACTCTAATTGACTGAAATAAAATACAATGATAGAGGCCTCTTACCAATTAAACTAAATGATTAATGAAGTCCCCTTCAACGCTTTCATCCATATAGCCTTGATGTTGCAAGTCCCTCCTAGAATCTCTAACCCTTTCCTTTACAAGAATAGCCTCTCAAACTTATTCCAAAACCAAAAAACTACTCCTAAAAATCCTCTCCCAATCTTCAAACCTATAGTAGATTTATATACAAAGAATGGGATGTTTGGGATCCATTCTCCAAGGGATGAGATCCACTAATAGTGGGATAGAAGTTCCATAAAGGAATGGGAGTTGCTCCATGATGGGATGGATTAGTACTAAATAGGCACCCATTCAAAGCTTATTGGTTGGGATAGATGCTACCAACAATGCTTCTATACTTTACTTTTTATTTTCACATGTATTAAGTTGTGGAGCACCTGGAAGGTATGCTTTTGACAAGCAATCTAGTGGTTTTTCAATAATAATTGTAACCTTTTCTGCATTAGGAATTCAAAGAAGATAAAGGATTTTGATAAAATGTGAAAAAATAGACAAAGGAAGCTCAAGTGCTAATAATTGACGTTTTCTATGCAGGAAGACATGCGAGCAAGGAGTTCCCGTCCAAAAGCGAGAAGAAGAGGAAAAATAACTGCTGTTCCTCCAGTAGGGAACCGGATGTGGACACGATCAAGCAAAATCAGAATTGAATAGTCCAGGAAAAGAATGCGGGATACCGGCTCGGCGAACGCAAGAAAGATTGAATGATTAGCGAATCCCTCAGGATCTTCGATCCTGACGGATCGCTGCTTTACTTATCTCTGATTATCTAGATATCTCCGTCATTTCTTTTATATAATGGCACAGCATCATTAAGCAAAGAGACGATTGTTTTTGTAATTTTACAGTTCCAGAACAAACTTTAATCATTGAGTCTCACTGAGACCTGATTTTGTTATACTTTTGTGGATGCGATTAATATAAAAGACTTGGTGTTTATTGCATCTCTGCGTCTGGAGTAATCTAAGGCAGTGTACCATTGGCAGCTAAGGGCCCGGCTCTGAAGGACACTTGCTTTTGTATCATTATACGGTGATTTTTGTGTTGTTTGTTTATCTTTATTACTTAGCAGTCTGATGAATTCTTTATATGATACGCTATGCTCTGTTATGTTTAATGAATGAATGATTTCTCTATGTAAAGACTCTGCACTGTATAATTGGATTTACACAGGGTCGAATTGTATCTTTATTCAGCCATTTCTATAACAGAGTACTGGTATGAATGTTACTGTCATTGGATTTATGTGAAACAATATTTGTGGGATTTGAAGAGTAGCGTCATTCTGTTTAGAAACATAGTTGTATCATTCAATACTCTCAGATTGCTATATTAGTGTAGAACATGTACATACAGGTCATGGTTGTTGTTTCGTAAATCATTAAGGGTTGTTGTTCCATTTGATTATTGTTGTTCTATTTGATTATTGTTGTTCCATTTACTGCTGTCCATTTCTGTTTTGTTGTTCCATTTTACTTTCCGATGATTTATTTACCTGCCTTCGTTGTTTTGGTGTGAGAGAAGGCCTAAGGCTCTAGTGAGCCTCAGCAAGACGCTGCTTAGCTCCCAGACCTATAAGTCCATGCTCTAATTTCTCTTCTTTAATAAGTTTCTAGAGGGATGGGTTATTGATTCCGTACCTTTGACTGATCAACTGTTTTGTGTGATTCTATCTTTTGGGTTAGTTTAGTTACAGCTTAGCATCTGTTTTCCTTTGAATCTTCTGAACACTGTACTACGAAGCATTACTCGGACAAATAGCCTCGGATTGAGCTACTTCTAGCAATAACAAAACGTTCCCGGATTGACTTATTAATGTGGAATAATTAGCGGTGTGAGAGACACTAGTTACAGCTCTACATTTTGGCGCCGTTGCCGGGGAAGGAGTATAGCCATTTGCCCTTTACAGAGTAGTGCGGAAAGCTGCTAGGGGGGAGTTGGATTTTAAAAACGGAAGGTAAGAACCTGCGTACGGAGCATGTAAAAGCCCTGCTCCACCGTCCGCTCTCTTAGCAGAATTGCTGAGGATTTAGTAGTTTTTAGAGTGCATGACTAAGCAGAAAAAGCTAGAAAAGAATATCAAACCTCCAGTCAAACCTGAAAAAACCAAAGGACCGGTGACCCTTGGCCGAACAACCTTCATAGACGAAATCTATAAGAAAACTGAATCTCAGCCGTCAGTAGGCCTCAGAAAGACTCATTCTAAGCAACCTACTAGCTCCCTTCAAGCTACAGCATCACCATATGGAGCCTACGCTGAGGTGCATAGTCGGACTGATGAACAGGACTTCCAAGAAATTGAAAATTCTATGTCAGAACGGCTACAAGAAGGGAATTTAAGCAGTCTTTGTGAAGGAGAAGGGGAAACAGGGGAAATAGAGGAACCAAGGTCTCCTTCTAGGATAATCCAATTGTTAAACAGCCCAGACAGGGGGAGCGCGGCCAAAATTAACCTTGAAGGCACCCCATTCCCTCAGACAGAAATCCCAGATAAGGGAAGTGTCATCAAAACAGTTCCTGCCAAGGCCATCCCTTCTCAACCTGGGAATACCCTCCTAGAAATTCCGGAAGGATATTGGCACATATTTGATCCAATGGCGCAGAATCAGCCAAATACTCAAACTTCTACATTGCAATATCCTATAGTAGATTCTGCTGCAAATGCACCCATGAAAGCAATACCTCTCCAACACATCCCGACGTTTCATGGACTTGCATCAGAAGACCCCGATGCATTTTTATTTGAATTCGATGTGCTATGTAGAGGGTACGATTACACCACTGACCCCCAGAAATTAAAGCTGTTCCCCCCACTTTAAAAGGAGCAGCTCTGAGATGGTTCATGGGTTTAGGTGGTGGAGTCATAAACAACTGGGAGCAAATGAAAGAATCCTTTCTCAAGAAATATCAGGATTATTGTAGGTCGAGGGAGCTAAAAGATGAAATTTTCCAAATGACGGCCAGACCAAATGAAACTTTAGAAGAATACGTAGAACAGTTCCAGTATAATTTACAGAGATCCCCCTATGCATCACTACCTCTGCCCGATAATGTGTTGAAAACTGCATTGATTAGAGGAATGAAAGAACAGTGGATTGAAACATTGAATATCATGGGAAAAGTGTTGGAAATAATACTTAGAGGGGGGGTGAATCAATATTATCTAACTCTTTTATTAAATCTTCCTTATTTGATCTTTGAATTATTTTTGCATGTCAGTACCATAAAATAATGAGCATGAACAAAGAAAAACAGATAGTCACACCAAAGAACACAAGATGTAAGGTGGAAACCCAATGTGGGTGAAAACCACCTGCTGCAATATGTCTCTATCTTCTTTCAAATTAGAAACTCCTTTTACAATGATTTTGTACTGGTGCAGTCCTTTACCAGTACGCAGGCTGCAACCTGCAGAGAGCTACAACTCTCTCTCTCTCTCTCGTTTTCCAGTCTACTCCTGGAAGGGAGCTACAACCCCCTACTTCTTTTCATAAAGCATCAAATGATCATCAAGTACATAACAGTTACAGTCCACTACAGTTATCAGATCAGAAATAACAGAACTAACCCAGAACACCTTATCAACAGAGAAATTCAATCAACAGAACATCTTAAGATAGAGACGCAATTTTTCCTTTTGTGGCCTGCGTCGAGACGCAGTTCACCTTCTGCATTTCTGCGTCCACACGCAGAGATCCTTCTGCTGCGCTGCGTGCCCACGCACTGTTCCTTCAACTGCTCTGTGGCCTGTTGCTACAGGGACGCACCCCAAAACACTATCGCGCCGCGTCTTTTTGCTGCAGGGACACACCCAGAAATGCTATCGCGCCGCGTCTTTTTGCTCAGAGACGCACCTGATCCTTATTATGCTCTGCGTCCCCACGCAGTGCGCCTGTTACTGTACTGCGTTCCGGACGCACCTGAATCTTGCTCTTCCCTGCGTCCCCACGCAGGTCTCTTCCTTCTGTACTGCGTCTCGGCGCACTTGCCTTTCACTGTACCTGCGTACCTTCGGGTATGAATGATTTCAAGACTTTAAGTGTAACCCAAACAGTCAGATCTACAGATCTGATCATGCGCCAAAGAGATCTCAGTCCTTCACAGATTCGCCTTCTTTTTATCTAGACCAGATCTAGCCCTCATAAGATATTCAACCAAAGACATGCTTAAACCAAATGATCTTCTTTGCTTTATATAGGCAAGCTCCTCCTCAAATCATGGAACAATACCATGAGCTGACACAATAATAACACAATACCGTCGGCTAGATACCAAGAGTAAAACACAAGAAACCCCCACGTCAGCTTTTCTCTGCCTTGAAATGTGTGCACTGGGTGGACGCACCTCCTGAACGGCTGGCCAGCGTCTCTAGACGCGGTCCCTGCAAGGTGTACCTGCGGGTACGCACCTTCTGAACTGATTGCCTGCGTCCTTCTTAATTTTTCAATAAATTGAGAACCTTGCCATGGGAGTTGCCATCAAGTACAACATTTGTAACATATAGCCATACCAGAAAACATAATGCCAACAATCTCCCCCTTTGGACTTGATGGCAACCTTACAAACTTCAGCTTCATTCTCCCCCTTTGACATCAAGGGCAAAGGGGTATGCTCCCCCTAAGCTCATGATCCCCCTGAAAAAGGAACCAGATCTGCAACAAAGAACCATAATCCACCATGAAAGAGATAGAGACATATTGCAGCTATTTCCAAGATCTCCTTCTGACCATCCTCCATAATGCCAACAATGCATTATATGCTCCCCCTGAACCTGTACCATCAATCAGAAAAGGTTCAACGATAAGATGATGCATCAACAACCCCCAGCTTTTGCCTGAGGTATTCAAAAGTGTCCCTGGGCAATGGTTTGGTGAGAATATCAACAACTTGTTCCTTAGAAGGAACATACTCCAACTTGACCTTCTGTTCAAGCACTTGTTCCCGGAGAAAATGATACTTGATTGGTATGTGCTTGGTTTTTGAATGCATAACCGGATTCTTTGAGATGCTGATTGCACTTGTGTTATCACATAAGATGGGGATAGGTGGTGTACAAGTGATTTGAAAATCCTTCAAAGTCTGCATCATCCAAAGGAGTTGGGTGCAACAAGATGCAGCAGCAACATATTCCGCTTCAGCTGTAGACAAGGCAATCGAACTCTGTTTCTTGCTGAACCAAGATACCAGTCTGGAACCCATAAAGAATGCACCACCACTTGTGCTTTTCCTGTCATCCACGCTTCCGGCCCAATCTGCATCTGTATAAGCATGAAGTGTAAGATCTGTATCTCTAGGATACCATAAGCCATAACTTTGAGTCCCTTGAAGATATTTGAAAATTCTCTTCACTGCCTGAAGATGAGTCTCCTTCAGATTTTCCTGAAATCTTCCAACTATTCCAACTGCATGCATGATATCCGGTCCGGTACCTGTCAAATAAAGTAAACTTCCAACCATAGATCTGTAGGTTGGTTGATGTACTGTTGCAGATTCATCATGTGCACTGAGTCTACATCCTGTGACCATGTGTGTACATACTGGTTTTGCATCTTCCATACCATATTTCTTCAAAATCTGTTTGAGATACTTGGTTTGAGATAAAAAGATTCCTCCTTCTTTTTGTTGGATTTGCAAACCAAGGAAATATGTCAGTTCTCCTAGCAAAGACATTTCAAATTCTTTCTGCATGACCGAGGCAAAGCTTTGACTCATAGCTTCTTCATTGCTCCCAAAAATAATGTCATCTACATACACAACAAGTATTAGCAATTTGTCATTTTCAACTTTTATATAAAGATTGCTATCTGTTGATCCTTTTGAAAAACCTTGTTGATGAATATATTTGTCCAAACGGTAGTACCAAGCCCTTGGAGCTTGTTTGAGACCATAGAGAGCTTTTTTCAATCTGCATACAAGATTTGGATCATTTCCAAGAATGAACCCATCTGGCTGTTCAATGTACACTTCTTCTTCCAAGTCTCCATTCAGAAAGGCTGATTTCATGTCCATTTGAAATACTTTGAAGTTTTGAAAACTTGAGAGAGCAAGGAACATTCGGATGGCCTCAAGTCTTGCAACCAGAGCAAAGGTTTCTTCAAAGTCTATTCCTTCTTGCTGCGCATACCCTTTACAAACAAGTCTGGCTTTGTTTCTAATTACTTCTCCATTTTCATTCAATTTATTTTTGAAGACCCATTTTGTTCCGATAACATTTTTATCCTTTGGTCTAGGAACCAGCTCCCAAGTGTTGTTCTTTTCGATTTGCTCAAGTTCTTCATCCATTGCTTTCACCCAACATTCATCTTTGCATGCTTCTTTCACATTTTGTGGTTCAGTAGAGGAGAGTAATGCCAAATAGCTTTCTGCAACTGTTCTTCTTGTTTGTACACCTGCTTCTTTCCGCCCTACAATCTGAGATTCTGGATGATTCTTCTGAACATATCTGGATGGGGTTTTCTCTTCTATTCTTGTCTGCTCCTCTGGTTCTTCTTGAGGTTCTTCTTCTTCATCATTCTGTCCTTGAGGGTAGCCTTCATCTTCTTCTATGTCTTCATGATGTACTTGCCTAGGAATGTATCCCTTTTCATCAACCACTACATCAATGCTGTCAACAATTCTGCCAAGTCTTTTATTGTAGCACTTGTATGCTTTGCTATATGGAGAGTAACCAAGAAGAATGCCTTCATCTGCCCTAGGTTCAAGTTTGCCAAGCTGCTCATCAGTATTCTTGATATAGCATTTGCTCCCAAAGATTTTGAAGTGCTTTACCGAAGGAGTCCTACCACTCCAAAGCTCATGAGGAGTTTGAGTGCTGTTCACCCGGACATTTGTTTTGTTGAGAATAACAACCGCAACATGTGCAGCTTCACCCCAGAAAGTTGCGGGAGTTCCTGATTCATCAAGCATAGCACGAGCCATTTGTTGGATTGCTCTGTTCATTCTTTCCACAACTCCATTTTGCTGAGGAGTTCTAGCTGTAGAGAATTCTCTCCTTATCCCATGTTCATCACAGAAATCGAAAAATTCATTTGAAGTAAATTCCCCACCTCTGTCGGATCTGAGGCACTTAATTTTGTGACCTGATTCATTTTCAACCAAGGCTTTGAAGGATTTGAATTTTTTGAATGCTTCATCTTTGTGCTTCATAAGTCCTAGCCAGACAAACCTGGAGAAATCGTCAATAAATAATATCAAGTATTCTTCTCCTCTAGGTGTTCTTTTCCTGAATGGACCGCATGTATCTGTATGTACTAGCTCGAGAGGCATGTTAGCTGATCCTTCCTTCTCTGGAAAGTTAGTTCTGGTTTGTTTTCCAAACTGACATGATTTTCATATGGTGTTGTCAGGAATTTTGATATCTGGAAGATCGCGAACTGCCTGATATTTGCATGCTTTCCTTATTTGTGAGAAGCTTAGATGTCCCAACCTTCGATGCCATAACCAATTCTCTTCATACTTGCTCAGATAGCATTGTTGTTGTCCTTCTTCAAATATGTACAGATTATTTAGAGTTCTTTTGCCCTTGAGCACTGTTTTACCTGTATCAAGATCACGAACAAGACATCCATTCGATCTGAATATAACCTCGGTTCTTTGATCACACATCTGGCTGAATCTTAGAAGATTATGCTTCAATCCATCAACATACAAAACATTTCCAGCCTTGACCTTTTCTTTTAACTGAGCAATGCCTTTTCCTTTTATAGTTGCAGGAGTATCATTTCCAAAAGAGACTTTCTTTCCCTTTTCTAGAGCAGAATAAGATTCAAGTTTTTCTTTATCACCTGTCATATGCTTCGAACATCCACTGTCAATGTACCATAGATTTTCCTGTCCTTCTGCATAAAAAGCTATCCCGCATCTTTCTGTTTGAGGTTCCTTTATTCTCCATGTTTTAGTGCTTGAGGCTTGTTCCTTTTTCTGCTGAAACCTGCTCCTGCATTCAGAGTCTTCATGACCAAAATTATTGCAAATAGAACATTCAACTTCATTTTCAAGAACCAAAAAGTTGTTATAGGTCCTTTTTGTAATCCCTGTCATACTTCTTTGTTTTTGAGCTTCCCTAGTCATGATCGTTTTATATGCAACACATTGAGCTGCTTTGTGACCAAAATTATGGCAAGAAAAGCATTGTCCATTGAAGAAACTTCTGCGGTTATCGAACCTACCAGCCAACTGATTGTAATTTCTATTTTTATCTATTCTTGAACCAAATTGAGAAGATTTTACCTGTGGCTGGTTGTAGTTTTTGTTCACTCTTAAGATGGATTGCCCCTGATAGTTTCTGTTTGTAATTCGTCCCTGCTTTACCTGATGATCTTCATTGTTCTTTTGCCCATTTCTTCTTGCCGCATCAAGATAACTCTTTGAGGTGGATGCTTGAGAGGTTTCTCCATTATAGCCCAGACCTGTCTTGTTTAGAGGAGACCGCTGCACATTGATAATCTCATCCAAAGTTTCAGATCCTTTGACAAACTTAAGATTAATAGCTTTGGTTTTCTCAATCTCTTTTCTAAGACCAACAATTTCACCTTCTAGTTTTTCAAGATGTTTTTCTTTTTCATCAATTTGAAATTGTAGAGTATCAATGATCACATTCTTTTCTTCTATACATCTCTTGAGTCTACTAATTTCCTCATAAAGGTTATCCACATCTACAGCATCCATATAATCATCATCTTCAAATGCCATTAACAACTTATATTCATTACCTCGTTCATCTTCATCACTGTTCGATAGACCATCACTATCTTCATGGGTGTAGTAGCTTTTCTTATTTGCACTTTGTTTCTTGTTCCATCTAGCAGGTTCCTTTCCTTTATCCTTATAAGGACATTTTGCAGCATAATGACCTACTCTTCCACAAGCAAAGCATTTAAAAGGTAACTTACCTCTGAATCTTCCAGAACCCCTTTGAAGATTTCTGACAAAATTTGATTCTTCTTCTTCTGGGACGTGGCTTGCTTCGTAATAATCTTCTTTACTTGATGCCTTGAAAGCAGCTTCTCTTCTGTCTGATGGACCTCCCTTTCTCATTTCATAAGCCGTTAGAATTCCATGTAGCTGAGACATAGTGAGAATTCGTAGATTTTCCTTTTCTTCTATTGCAGATACTTTAGATTCAAACTTGGGGGACAATTATCTTAGAACCTTTTCAACCACTATAGCCTCTTTTATTTCTTCACCCAAATTTTTCATACAATTAACAATCTCATCTACCCGAAGAAAATAATTAGCCACACTTTCATCATTATACATCTTGAGAGTCTCATACTGAATCCTGAGAGTTTGAAGTTTAGCACGCTTTACTTGTTCATCTCCTTCATACCTCGTGACAATTTTGTCCCATATCTCTTTTGCGGATTTGTAGTGCATTACCTTCATGAATTCCATTTGGGATATACATCCTAATAGAGTACTAACTGCTTTCGCATTTGTTTCATACTTCTTCTTCTCAGCTGCATCTGTAGGAGTAGCTGAAGGAAAAGCGTAGCCTGTTTCTACAATGTCCCAAACTTCTGTACCAAGAGATTGAAGATATGCAGTAACTCTTACCTTCCAATAATTGAAGTTTGTCCCATCAAAAACTGGTGGCCTGATTGATGCTTCTCTCTCGTAGTTGCTCATGATGAACGATCTACCTTCAAGCGATCAAGCTTCTCTGAAGGACCTGCTCTGATACCAATTGTTGGAAATAATACTGAGAGGGGGGGTGAATCAGTATTATCTAACTCTTTTAATAAATCTTCCTTATTTGATCTTTGAATTATTTTTGCATGTCAGTACCATAAAATAATGAGCATGAACAAAGAAAAACAGATAGTCACACCAAAGAACACAAGATGTAAGGTGGAAACCCAATGTGGGTGAAAACCACCTGCTGCAATATGTCTCTATCTTCTTTCAAATTAGAAACTCCTTTTACAATGATTTTGTACTGGTGCAGTCCTTTACCAGTACGCAGGCTGCAACCTGCAGAGAGCTACAACTCTCTCTCTCTCTCTCTCTCTCGTTTTCCAGTCTACTCCTGGAAGGGAGCTACAACCCCCTACTTCTTTTCATAAAGCATCAAATGATCATCAAGTACATAACAGTTACAGTCCACTATAGTTATCAGATCAGAAATAACAGAACTAACCCAGAACACCTTATCAACAGAGAAATTCAATCAACAGAACATCTTAAGATAGAGACGCAATTTTTCCTTCTGTGGCCTGCGTCGAGACGCAGTTCACCTTCTGCGTTCCTGCGTCCACACGCAGAGATCCTTCTGCTGCGCTGCGTGCCCACGCACTGTTCCTTCAACTGCTCTGCGTCCTGTTGCTGCAGGGACGCACCCCAAAACACCATCGCACCGCGTCTTTTTGCTGCAGGGACACACCCAGAAATGCTATCGCGCCGCGTCTTTTTGCTCAGAGACGCACCTGATCCTTATTATGCTCTGCGTCCCCACGCAGTGCGCCTGTTACTGTACTGCGTTCCGGACGCACCTGAATCTTGCTCTTCCCTGCGTCCCCACGCAGGTCTCTTCCTTCTGTACTGCGTCTCGGCGCACTTGCCTTTCACTGTACCTACGTACCTTCGGGTATGAATGATTTCAAGACTTTAAGTGTAACCCAAACAGTCAAATCTACAGATCTGATCATGCGCCAAAGAGATCTTAGTCCTTCACAGATTCGCCTTCTTTTTATCTAGACCAGATCTAGCCCTCATAAGATATTCAACCAAAGACATGCTTAAACCAAATGATCTTCTTTGCTTTATATAGGCAAGCTCCTCCTCAAGTCATGGAACAATACCACGAGCCGACACCATAATAATACAATACCGTCGGCTAGATACCAAGAGTAAAACACAAGAAACCCCCTCGTGAGCTTTTCTCTGCCTTGAAATGTGTGCACTGGGTGGACGCACCTCCTGAACGGCTGGCCAGCGTCTCTAGACGCGGTCCCTGCAAGGTGTACCTGCGGGTACGCACCTTCTGAACTGATTCCCTGCGTCCTTCTTAATTTTTCAATAAATTGAGAGCCTTGCCATGGGAGTTGCCATCAAGTACAACATTTGTAACATATAGCCATACCAGAAAACATAATGCCAACAATCTCCCCCTTTGGACTTGATGGCAACCTTACAAACTTCAGCTTCATTCTCCCCCTTTGACATCAAGGGCAAAGGGGTATGCTCCCCCTAAGCTCATGCTCCCCCTGAAAAAGGAACCAAATCTGCAACAAAGAACCATAATCCGCCATGAAAGAGATAGAGACATATTGCAGCTATTTCCAAGATCTCCTTCTGACCATCCTCCATAATGCCAACAATGCATTATATGCTCCCCCTGAACCTGTACCATCAATCAGAAAAGGTTCAACAATAAGATGATGCATCAACAACCCCCAGCTTTTGCCTGAGGTATTCAAAAGTGTCCCTGGGCAATGGTTTGGTGAGAATATCAGCAACTTGTTCCTTAGAAGGAACATACTCCAACTTGACCTTCTGTTCAAGCACTTGTTCCCGGAGAAAATGATACTTGATTGGTATGTGCTTGGTTTTTGAATGCATAACCGGATTCTTTGAGATGCTGATTGCACTTGTGTTATCACATAAGATGGGGATAGGTGGTGTACAAGTGATTTGAAAATCCTGCAAAGTCTGCATCATCCAAAGGAGTTGGGTGCAACAAGATGCAGCAGCAACATATTCCGCTTCAACTGTAGACAAGGAAATCGAACTCTGTTTCTTGCTGAACCAAGATACCAGTCTTGAACCCATAAAGAATGCACCACCACTTGTGCTTTTCCTGTCATCCACGCTTCCGGCCCAATCTGCATCTGTATAAGCATGAAGTGTAAGATTTGTATCTCTAGGATACCATAAGCCATAATTTTGAGTCCCTTGAAGATATTTGAAAATTCTCTTCACTGCCTGAAGATGAGTCTCCTTCGGATTTGCCTGAAATCTTCCAACTATTCCAACTACATGCATGATATCCGGTCGGGTACCTGTCAAATAAAGTAAACTTCCAATCATAGATCTGTAGGTTGGTTGATGTACTACTGCAGATTCATCATTTTCACTGAGACTACATCCTGTGACCATGGGTGTACATACTGGTTTTGCATCTTCCATACCATATTTCTTCAAAATCTGTTTGAGATACTTGGTTTGAGATAAAAAGATTCCTCCTTCTTTTTGTTGGATTTGCAAACCAAGGAAATATGTCAGTTCTCCTAGCAAAGACATTTCAAATTCTTTCTGCATGACCGAGGCAAAGCTTTGACTCATAGCTTCTTCATTGCTCCCAAAAATAATGTCATCTACATACACAACAAGTATTAGCAATTTGTCATTTTCAACTTTTATATAAAGATTGCTATCTGCTGATCCTTTTGAAAAACCTTGTTGATGAAGATATTTGTCCAAACGGTAGTACCAAGCCCTTGGAGCTTGTTTGAGACCATAGAGAGCTTTTTTCAATTGCATACAAGATTTGGATCATTTCCAAGAATGAACCCATCTGGCTATTCAATGTACACTTCTTCTTCCAAGTCTCCATTCAGAAAGGTTGATTTCACGTCCATTTGAAATACTTTGAAGTTTTGAAAACTTGAGAGAGCAAGGAACATTCGGATGGCCTCAAGTCTTGCAACCGGAGCAAAGGTTTCTTCAAAGTCTATTCCTTCTTGCTGCGCATACCCTTTACAAACAAGTCTGGCTTTGTTTCTAATTACTTCTCCATTTTCATTCAATTTATTTTTGAAGACCCATTTTGTTCCGATAACATTTTTATCCTTTGGTCTAGGAACCAGCTGCCAAGTGTTGTTCTTTTCGATTTTCTCAAGTTCTTCATCCATTGCTTTCACCCAACATTCATCTTTGCATGCTTCTTTCACATTTTGTGGTTCAGTAGAGGAGAGTAATGCCAAATAGCTTGAGGCTTCTGCAACTGTTCTTCTTGTTTGTACACCTGCTTCTTTCTGCCCTACAATCTGAGATTCTGGATGATTCTTCTGAACATATCTGGATGGGGTTTTCTCTTCTATTCTTGTCTGCTCCTCTGGTTCTTCTTGAGGTTCTTCTTGAGGTTCTTCTTCTTCATCATTCTGTCCTTGAGGGTAGCCTTCATCTTCTTCTATGTCTTCATGATGTACTTGCCTAGAAATGTATCCCTTTTCATCAACCACTACATCAATGCTGTCAACAATTCTGCCAAGTCTTTTATTGTAGCACTTGTATGCTTTGCTATATGGAGAGTAACCAAGAAGAATGCCTTCATCTGCCTTAGGTTCAAGTTTGCCAAGCTGCTCATCAGTATTCTTGATATAGCATTTTCTCCCAAAGATTTTGAAGTGCTTTACCGAAGGAGTCCTACCACTCCAAAGCTCATGAGGAGTTTGAGTGCTGTTCACCCGGATATTTGTTTTGTTGAGAATAACAACCGCAGCATGTGCAGCTTCACCCCAGAAAGTTGCGGGAGTTCCTGATTCATCAAGCATAGCACGAGCCATTTGTTGGATTGTTCTGTTCATTCTTTCCACAACTCCATTTTGCTGAGGAGTTCTAGCTGTAGAGAATTCTCTCCTTATCCCATGTTCATCACAGAAATCGAAAAATTCATTTGAAGTAAATTCCCCACCTATGTCAGATCTGAGGCACTTAATTTTGTGACCTGATTCATTTTCAACCAAGGCTTTGAAGGATTTGAATTTTTCGAATGCTTCATCTTTGTGCTTCATAAGTCCTAGCCAGACAAACCTGGAGAAATCGTCAATAAATAATATCAAGTATTCTTCTCCTCTAGGTGTTCTTTTCCTGAATGGACCGCATGTATCTGTATGTACTAGCTCGAGAGGCATGTTAGCTGATCCTTCCTTCTCTGGAAAGTTATTTCTGGTTTGTTTTCCAAACTGACATGATTTGCATATGGTGTTGTCAGGAATTTTGATATCTGGAAGATCGCGAACTGCCTGATATTTGCATGCTTTCCTTATTTGTGAGAAGCTTAGATGTCCCAACCTTCGATGCCATAATCAAAATCTGGCAATTTTCTGCCCCCGATGCAGAAGAAAACACAACCACAAGGAATGTCCGCTAGATACAGTTCATACATGTGCTATCTGTACGAAAGACCACCTTACTGAGAGCTGCCCCTCACTTCCTGGATTGAAGGCAGTATACAAGGAAGCAGAAGAAGAATCAGAACCAGCATACTTTGTTAACCAACGTCGCCAATGGCAACCTAGGCAATCTGGTATGTTTTCTAACCCGACCTCTTCTTTTCAGCCTCTGCAGTACAATGCTCAGCAATATGGTATGTGGCAAAACCAATCTACACCCCCAGTCCCGAATTGGTCATCACAGCCGTTTCCTTCTCCGAATCCATGCATGAATCAGACAAGCCAATTCGACTGGCCAAATTTTCCTTACACCCCACCATATTGGCAGAATAACTCATACCCTCCACAATGGATTCCCCCTACTTCACAAGGTGCACCCTGGCAGACAAATTGGCCAAGATCGACATATCAGTCAACAGGAACTATTCCACTCCCTCAACCGACTCTGCCAACCTTACAACAAAACCCCCAGTCTAATCTGAGGCCGCAACTCCCAGCCCAACCCAATCCCAATCCTAATAATAGACCAGTCCAGTCCCTCCAAATTATAGAAACATCAGAAACTGGACTTGACCTAAGGGAGTGCAATGACCTTCAGTTACGATCTGGACGTATCATAGAAACAGAGGGAGACAAAATAGTTCACATTGAGGATCAGTTACCAATAGAACAACCACCACAACAAGAGGGTGTAAATAAAGAACAGACCCATCAACAAGCAAACACATCCTCTCCTCCTTTCCCAGAACGATTAGTCATACCATGACCAGTACAACATCCAGACTTTGACATTCTGGGAGAGTTACAAAACCTGTACATAAAAATTCCATTCCTCCAAGCCATTCAAGATATTCCCATATACGCAAAAACTATAAAAGAACTGTGCATAAAAAAATCAAGGAGGAATACAACCACTAACCCAAGAGTCCAAGTAGTCGGCACCTTATCTGACTTATTATCGGGAAAAGAGACACCTATCAAATACGAAGATCCCGGAAATCCAATTGTGACTGTCCAAATCTATGGCCAAACCCTGACTAACGCTTTAGTTGATCTAGGAGCTGCAATCAATATTTTGACAACCTCTACCTGCCAAAAACTTGGCATCACATCAGTAGAACCTACTTCTACTTTGCTAGAATTGGCAGATCGATCTGTAGTTCGACCAGAAGGCACTCTATATGATGTCATGGTTTCTGTAGACTCCTGGGAATATCCAACTGATTTCCTGATAATTAATCCAAAAACCCGACTGGATGGACATCCGCTAATACTAGGAAGACCTTGGCTTGCTACTGTCGATGCCTACATTGGTTGCCGGCAGGGAAACATGACTATAACTAAAGGACCAGATGTTAAAAATCTAGTTCTATATCCTCCAGCACAGCCAAGCCTGCCAATGATCAAAACCAATCAGTATCCTGTGTCATACCTTACTAACAATATCAGATCCCCATTGACTGTACAGAAGGCTTTAGATTTTAAAGATCAAATAGAAGATGATGCCATCAATAACTTTATTAGTCAAACTGAATCTAGATCTCACACACAGTGTTTTATGATAGAGGCAGCATTTGATAGTGAGCTAGAGGAAGACCCTTTGAAAGACGCACATGACCAAACAATACCAGTGACTATTGTTGCCAATAGCAAAGTAGTGGAAATTGAACCTGGTAAGGCCCTAAATATCAATGCCAACCTTACACCAGACCAAGAAACAAAGCTTGTAAATCTGTTATGAAAATATCAAGGAGCATTTGCGTGGGATTACCCTGACATGAAAGGGATCGATCCCCAATTATGCACCCACCACATCTACATAGAAAAAGATGCAAGACCTGTTCGTCAGCCGCAAAGAAGACTTAACCCCCATCCAAAAGAGGTAGTAAAAGCCGAACTTCAGAAACTTTTAGATGTTAATTTTATCTATCCAATCTCCGACAGTAAATGGGTCTCTCCCCTGGTGGTGGTACCCAAGAAAAATGGAAAATGGAGGATTTGCGTAGATTACAGGGAGTTAAATAAAGCCACACAGAAGGATCACTTCCCTCTCCCGTTTATAGTTCAAGTATTGGACACGTTGGCGGGAAAGAAATTCTTTTCTTTCCTGGACGGCTTCAGCGGATATAATCAAATCCAAATCGCCCCTGAAGACCAGGATAAAACTACCTTTACTTGCCCTTGGGGAACGTTTGCCTATCGAGTTTTGCCCTTCGGCCTATGTAATGCCCCTGATACATTCCAAAGGGCTGTCCTTAGTATCTTCACAGATCTGATAAATGACGGACTTGAAGTGTATATGGGCGACTTTACACCATATGGAGATGATTTCGACCTAGCTCTAGATACCCTGGAAAAAGTCCTACAACGTTGTATCGCTACCAGACTTTGTCTGAGCCACGAAAAATGTTACATGATGATGACAGAAGGGCTCATTCTAGGGCACTATATCTCAGCAGCTGGCATCCAGGTAGACCCGGCTAAAATCCAGATTCTTTTGCTTATTCCTACCCCCACTACTCAAACGGAGGTACGCAGTTTTCTTGGATTTTCTGGGTATTACAGACGATTTATAGAACATTACTCACGTATTGTTGCACCTCTATATGCTTTAACTGGCAATGTTGATTTCTTGTGGACAGAAAAATGCGACCAGGCTTTTAAGGAATTGAAGAAGCTTGTATCAACAGCCCCAGTCCTTCGAGGACCGAACTGGAATTTGCCATTCCAAATCTCATCTGATGCCTCAGATACAGCAATTGGTGCAGTCCTAGGGCAAGAAGAGGATAAGAGACCATATGCTATCTACTATATCAGCAAAAATTTATCCTCTGCCGAACTCAATTATACTGTTACTAAAAAGGAATTCCTGGCTATAATACATGCTGTTAACAAGTTTAGACATTATATCACAGGCTATCCCGTTGTGTTATATACAGATCATTCTGCTATCAAATATTTGGCAAATAAACCTGTTACGAAAGCTAGAATAACGAGATGTTGATCTTATTGCAGGAGTTCGACATCACAATCAAGGATCGACCTGGCAAGGAGAACCCTGTAGCTGATTTCCTCTCATGAATACCGAAATCAATTGAAACAGCGACAGTGGAAGATCAATTTCCTGATGAGCACCTGTTTGTTGTTGCTGTTTGAACACCCTGGTATGCTGATGTCGCCAATTACCTTGCAATCGGTAAGCTACCAAAACACTTAACCCCTCAGGAACGCAAGCAGATTATTCAGAAGAGCACTCGGTTTTCGTGGATTGGAGGCCATTTGTTCCATTCAGGGGCAGACATGCAAATCAGAAGGTGTATTCGAGAAGACGAAATCTTCGACATTCTAAAAGCTTGCCATGATGGGCCATGCGGGGACATTTCGGTGAAAAACGAACAGCACATAAAGTATTGCAGACGGGATACTATTGGCCTACAATTTTCAAGGATGCGAAAAAATTTGCACAAGCCTGTGACAGCTGCCAGCGAGCAGGAAGACCTGGCCAAGCCGATGAAATGCCTCTAAGACCACAATTGGTCATTGAGCCATTTGAACGATGGGCTCTGGACTTCGTTGGGCCCATCAATCCATCATCAAATCAGAGGACATACATTCTAGTGGCGACAGACTATGTTACTAAATGGGTCGAGGCCGAATCATTACCTAGGGCTACAGAAGACTCTGTGATACAATTCTTGTTCCATTTGTTTGTACGTTATGGACTTCTGAGAGAACTAATCACCGATGGTGGACCATAATTTGTTGGAAATAAATTAGTTGCAACACTTAACAATTATCATGTCCAACATAAGATCACTACCCCATACCATCCGCAGGCAAATGGGCAAGTAGAAAGTAGTAATAAGGTAATATAATCAATTTTAACAAAGACCATTGCATCGCATAGGCGAGATTGGGCCACTCGACTACCTGAGGCACTGTGGACCTACAGAACCACATGGAGAAGTACTACAGGCTATTCACCTTATCAATTAGTCTTCGGAAAGCAGCCAATTTTCCCCATAGAATTAGAAATCCGAATGCTACGAACTGCACAGGAAGTCGGCCTAGATCTGAGTGAGGCACAAATCAATTGATTACAGTAGATTAATGAATTGGACGAAATCAGGCTCTCTGCATTACAAAATACAACATTGATTCAACAGCAGCGAGCTAAATGGCATGATGCACTTATCAAGAATAAAGTCTTTCATGAAGGAGACTGGGCTTTGTTATACGACTATCGGTTTCAGGACTTCCCGGGGAAACTCCAGACTCGATGGTTAGGACCATACGAAATCCAGAAGGTACATGACAATGGGACCCTTACCCTGATCACAATTGACGGTTCTGGATATGCATTCAAAGTAAATGGCCACCGAGTTTGCCTTTATCGAAAGCCACTCACTCGGGAATCCTTCTGTCAGCAGCTGCGACAAGATACTGATATGGAAATCTTAGGAGAGGAAGCGAAATCTTCCTCACCTATAATTTAAGAAATTCATTTTTATAATTTGTACATAACATCTTGTATATATGTTTCCTTGATTTTTTTTTACTTGTATTCCAAGTGTTTTTTCTGTTCCTTTGTGAACAGGAACAACACTGGTGTGTTTTTGCTGTTCCTTTGCGAAAAGGAACAGCACTGGTGTGTTTTTGCTGTTCCTTTGCGGAAAGGAACAGCACTTGTGTGTTTTTGTTGTTCCTTTGCGAAAAGGAACAGCACTTGTGCTTTTTGCTGTTCCTTTGCGAAAAGGAACAACACTTGTGTGTTTTTGCTGTTCCTTTGCGAAAAGGAACAGCACTTGTGCTTTTTGCTATTCCTTTGCGAAAAGGAACAGCACTTGTGTGTTTTTGCTGTTCCTTTGCGAAAAGAAACAGCACTTGTGCTTTCTGTTGTTCCTTTGCGAAAAGGAACAGCACTTGTGTGTTTCTGCTGTTCTTTTGTGAAAAGGAACAACACTTGTGTGTTTCTGCTGTTCCTTTGCGAAAGGAACATCACTTGTGTGTTTCTGTTGTTCCTTTGTGAAAGGAACAACACTTGTGTGTTTCTGCTATTCCTTTGCGAAAGGAACAACACTTGTGTTGGAAATAATACTGAGAGGGGGGGTGAATCAGTATTATCAGATCAATAAAACTTTTTCAATGCTCAAAAACATATACGCTACTTCAGTTAAGTGAACCCGCGTGTACACGCTGTTGTGTCTAAAGAAACTAGCGTATATCCAGAAATCTTATGATTCAGTTAGCTTATCTTCAGTAAATGCATCAGAACATTATTAACCATATTAACAGTAAACAGGTGCAGTATAACAGAACAGATCATCACACAAAAGCCACACACATGAACACAAAGATATAAGGTGGAAACCCAATGTGGGTGAAAACCACCTGCTGCAAGTCATCTCAATCTTCTTCTTAATAAGAAAATACTTTTACAATATTTGTACTGGTGCAGTCTTATACCAGTACGGGAGCTACAACCCCCTTTGCTTTTGTACTAGCCGATCCATTTACTAGTACACAGGCTGCTACCTGCTACAATACTCCAAAGATCTCCCTTAGCTTTTGTACTAGCTTAGATACTAGTACGTAGGTGCTTGCCTACAATCTTCTCTCCTCCAGGTACCACGTTTCATCAATTTTCAGATTGGATACACTGAAGCACAACACATAATCTGAAAGGCCACTTTTCATCCAATTTTCATACTGGACCCATAACTATCATTGAAGCTCAAAACAATCATTAAACCCTGAATCACTGAAACCCTGTTAACAACAGTCACCAGAACACAGAGCAGACACAGAACTCTGTAATAACCATCAGATCCATCTGCAACTTCAAATATCAAGCTTTACAATGTATACGCTACTTTGATGAATCAAACCCGCGTGTATACGCGCTTTTGCCAAAGACAACCCGCGTACAGATCTAAAAATAATTTATCTTAACTTGCAGCTATACCAGACATCAGAAATACTAATAACACTTATAGAACAATACATGCGTCAGTATGTAGATCTAGAATAAGCATCATAAAGATAGTTCATTTCAAACCATTTGATCCCGATCTCTCCTTAGATCTTGTTCTCCATCAACCGGTGAGATCTCTCCTTAGCTCAGATCAAGCAATGCATCATCAACCCATAACCCTGCATATTGGATCTAATGCTTCATCAGATATTCAAGACATTTCAGATACACTTGCCTAATGATTTCCTTCCTTTATATAGCCTTAGGCCTTGTTCAATACCAAGAGCCAAAACCATAGAAATCCAATACCATCAACTTCAAAACTAGGGATCGACACGCCCGTCGAGACACAATGGTCCGAAACCATAGGCACAACTTCCAAGGACTAACCGCCATGGACCAAAGGTACTTTTCCACATACACGCGCTTTTGCTGAAGCCAACCTGCGTGTACACGCGACTTGGGCTTAACGAACCTGCGTGTATGAACTTTCTCTTCTTCTTATAGTCTGATCATCAATTCCTTGCTGCTGACCTTCTGCACTATGATTTGTCATCAGTGTGGTTTGCCATCAAGGACAACACTTATCTCATAATGCCAACAATCTCCCCCTTTGGACTTGATGGCAAAGCTAACTTGTCACACTTAGAACTATCATCTGATTCCTTTGAGCTGTCCTCCATCAGTCACATCTGATATCTCTTCTGAAGATTCATCCAGTTATACATAAGTGAGATATTCTTCTATGAGAGGGTTGCCATCAAGTACAACACATGCATGATAATGCCAACAATCTCCCCCTTTGGACTTGATGGCAACAACACCAAATCACTCTCCCCCTTTGACATCAAGGGCAAAGGGTGGACCAAGATATTCTCTTCCTTTGCTGAATCATTCCACTATCCATACTCCCCCTGAGTACCTGCTGAAATCTCCGAATAGTCTCCCCCTTTGTATATGCCAAGGTGTACCAATCTGTCCATGCTCCCTCTGAGTACATGCTGAATCTCTGTACTGCTGAAGTGTGTTGTACATGCTCTTCCTGACTGTAGGCAAGATCTGCAAAAGATGTTCTTCAAGAAGAACATGACTCTATACATCATAAAAGACCTTCCTATCACCAAAGACTCATACATACATCCATCTCTCAACTAAGTGAGGATATACAAAAATTGACTCATCCACCCAACCAAGTGGGGATACATCAAAAGTTTACATATGACAACCAATCATATTGCATCAATCATCCCAGGCATAGTGGGGAAACCAAAATAGGTCGTTACATGACCTCGACACCATGAAAGAGATACCACAAAAGAGATATATGACATAGAGACGAAAGACCAAGATTTATGAAAGTTACTATCAGCATCTGATAATCACCATTCAGATCAGCAACCAATTTCGCCTTTGTTCCACTTGAAACCAACAACAAATGTGAACTAGAACCAAAAGCTTTAAGATAATGCCAACAATGCATCATTGGAAGATTATCTGCTCCCCCTGAATCTGTGCCAGATGATCTCTGTCGGACCCATATCAGACTTTCTGCAACCAACATCTGTCCCTGCTGATTTCCTTCAAAACTCCATATACGCGTATTCATCCACATAAACAAGCATATATACGCGGATAGGCCTTATGAAACTCGCGTACAACCATTTTCATATCAGCAACCTGTAAATGTCCTGCAGCAAGGTATGTCTGAACATAGATGTCAACTCCTCCTTTTAAACATCATCATGAAATCATTCACATTACATGTGAAACCACCATAGCCATTACATCAACTTCAAGATCTACATGATCCAAGTATCATTTCTTGGGAATATCTGCATCAATCAACATATGTAAGTATCAACCTATCATCATATAGATAAGAACTCATCACCATGTCTCCAATAAAGCAACTTTGAGTAGTCATCCATGTATCAGCATTATGTATCTTGAGCTCAAGCTCATTTGACAAAACTTCTTGATATCATCAACAGCAACAATCCTTATCCACATGAGTGCCTGCATCATAACTGTATGATTTTTATGCATATGACAACAGCAGTATATAAGTGACTCATCATCAAGTGAGGAAGATGTATATTCAAGCTTTGTACTTCTCCTTGTCCTTATGAAGATCACCATGTAAGCACCATATATGCATCATCAAAGAATCAACCATAAATCTGATCTGAACATCTTCTATGTAACTTCAAGAATCATATGAGAGTTTATCATAGACAACTCACAACCACATCATAGCAAAGATATATCATTTAGTCATATAAGAATCATCACCAAGGATAATGCCAACAATGAATTACTAAAGGCATATGCTCCCCCTCAACCTGTGCCATCTGTTAGATCTGATCATGCATATATCAGCAATAAGCATCAAGACATCATCATCATCAAGTTAGGATCAAAACACTTCTAGACATCTTACAGGTATCAAAACATTTTTACACATCCTCAACAGACTGTAACAATTAACCAATAGAGCAAATAATGGACTGAATCATGTCAGATCCCTTTTCTGAGCCTGTCCCCACTGATTTTCCTCAGACTGATATATACGCGACTTTGCAGTGTCTAACTCGCGTATATACGCGACTTCCCTTTAAGAAACTTGCGTATGAGATTCAGGACACTGAAGTTTTACACTTTCAGCTCCCCCTGAGTCTGATATCTCTGTGCTGTGCTGTGTCTCAGTACATTGTGCTGACTGTACTTCCTTCTTCCTCCATATCTTCAAGTGTGATGAGGTTTTCTTCCTTTTGTGTGATGTCCATCCTTTGTTCCTGCATTCCTTTGCTATATGTCCAAGCTTGTTACATGCATAACATCTAACATGTTTCATGTTCCTCCTGTAGCAATCAGCAGCTTTGTGACCAAACGTATTGCAAGCAAAACAATATCCATTAAAGTACCTTGAATGTGATGATCTTTCTACATGATGGTCTTGAACCCTTCTCCTTCCACATCTAGCTGCAACATGTCCAAGATTATGACATACATAACATTCAACATTATTCATAGGAGGAGTAAAAGATTTTCTTTGAGGAGTCTCTTTCCTTGATTGTTGATGGGGTTGACCTTTCATCTCCTTGTTGATCATTTTAAATTTCTCTTTAGAGTTCCTTGCCTCACCTTGTGAGCTAGATTCACCTTCAACAGATTCATGAAAACCAAGACCAGTCTTGATTGCAGGAGACCTTTGACTACTAAGAATATCATCCAAGGCTTTAGTACTATCTTGAAATCTCAAAAGTTTATCCTTTTCTTCTAATTTACCTTTCAAGATATTTACCTCAACTTGAAGTTGTTCCTCCTTTTCTAGACATTGCTTCTTCATGTCTTCTCCATCTTTTCTTCCTTCTTCCATTTGTTGCCTTAGATTGAGTATCTCCTTTTCTTGCTTTTCATACAGATCCTGCTGAATTTGACGAACTCTGAAGGCACATTCCAACTGTGATTTTAAGCTGATGACTTCGTTGTCTTGTTTTTCAATTGCTTGGTGTAGATCTTCATTCTGCTTCTTGGATTCTTCAAGATCTTCCTTTAGTGAGAGGATCGTAGCTTCAAGATTTTCATAGTAGCTGGATCTATCTTTGAGTTTCTTGATGGTTGTGCTTCTTTCGTTGACTTCTTTTCTTAATGATGTCACTTCATGCTGCAATTTTTGACATTGGTCTTCCTTGTCCTTGAGTAGCTTTCTTACCTTGTTTCCTTCTTCTAGTTGGGCTTTTAGTTTGGTAACTTCTTCTTTGAAAGCACATTCCCTTTTGTTCAATAGATCTTGTTGATCTTTAACTTTGTCTGCAAGCCTTCTAAATACTGCCTCTATTTGATACTTTTCTTGCTCACCCATAAAAGCATGTTCAGTAGTTTCACTATCACTTCCATCACTTTCACAAGGAAATATAGCAGGAACATCAGAGGATAACACATTCATACCTGATAATGATTCTGAATCTGATTCTGAATCTGAAGAACTTCTTATACCTAATCCCCAATCGACTCTCCCACTGTCATAGATCTTCTGAGATGTCTTCTTCTTCTTATGAGCTTTCTTCTTAAGCTTCTTTCCCATTGTTCCACGGATCTCCTTCAAGCGATCAAGCTTCTACCAAAGGACCTGCTCTGATACCAATTGTTGGAAATAATACTGAGAGGGGGGGTGAATCAGTATTATCAGATCAATAAAACTTTTTCAATGCTCAAAAACATATACGCTACTTCAGTTAAGTGAACCCGCGTGTACACGCTGCTGTGTCTAAAGAAACTAGCGTATATCCAGAAATCTTATGATTCAGTTAGCTTATCTTCAGTAAATGCATCAGAACATTATTAACCATATTAACAGTAAACAGGTGCAGTATAACAGAACAGATCATCACACAAAAGCCACACACATGAACACAAAGATATAAGGTGGAAACCCAATGTGGGTGAAAACCACCTGCTGCAAGTCATCTCAATCTTCTTCTTAATAAGAAAATACTTTTACAATATTTGTACTGGTGCAGTCTTATACCAGTACGGGAGCTACAACCCCCTTTGCTTTTGTACTAGCCGATCCATTTACTAGTACACAGGCTGCTACCTGCTACAATACTCCAAAGATCTCCCTTAGCTTTTGTACTAGCTTAGATACTAGTACGTAGGTGCTTGCCTACAATCTTCTCTCCTCCAGGTACCACGTTTCATCAATTTTCAGATTGGATACACTGAAGCACAACACATAATCTGAAAGGCCACTTTTCATCCAATTTTCATACTGGACCCATAACTATCATTGAAGCTCAAAACAATCATTAAACCCTGAATCACTGAAACCCTGTTAACAACAGTCACCAGAACACAGAGCAGACACAGAACTCTGTAATAACCATCAGATCCATCTGCAACTTCAAATATCAAGCTTTACAATGTATACGCTACTTTGATGAATCAAACCCGCGTGTATACGCGCTTTTGCCAAAGACAACCCGCGTACAGATCTAAAAATAATTTCTCTTAACTTGCAGCTATACCAGACATCAGAAATACTCATAACACTTATAGAACAATACATGCGTCAGTATGTAGATCTAGAATAAGCATCATAAAGATAGTTCATTTCAAACCATTTGATCCCGATCTCTCCTTAGATCTTGTTCTCCATCAACCGGTGAGATCTCTCCTTAGCTCAGATCAAGCAATGCATCATCAACCCATAACCCTGCATATTGGATCTAATGCTTCATCAGATATTCAAGACATTTCAGATACACTTGCCTAATGATTTCCTTCCCTTTATATAGCCTTAGGCCTTGTTCAATACCAAGAGCCAAAACCATAGAAATCCAATACCATCAACTTCAAAACTAGGGATCGACACGCCCGTCGAGACACAATGGTCCGAAACCATAGGCACAACTTCCAAGGACTAACCGCCATGGACCAAAGGTACTTTTCCACATACACGCGCTTTTTCTGAAGCCAACCTGCGTGTACACGCGACTTGGGCTTAACGAACCTGCGTGTATGAACTTTCTCTTCTTCTTATAGTCTGATCATCAATTCCTTGCTGCTGACCTTCTGCACTATGATTTGTCATCAGTGTGGTTTGCCATCAAGGACAACACTTATCTCATAATGCCAACAATCTCCCCCTTTGGACTTGATGGCAAAGCTAACTTGTCACACTTAGAACTATCATCTGATTCCTTTGAGCTGTCCTCCATCAGTCACATCTGATATCTCTTCTGAAGATTCATCCAGTTATACATAAGTGAGATATTCTTCTATGAGAGGGTTGCCATCAAGTACAACACATGCATGATAATGCCAACAATCTCCCCCTTTGGACTTGATGGCAACAACACCAAATCACTCTCCCCCTTTGACATCAAGGGCAAAGGGTGGACCAAGATATTCTCTTCCTTTGCTGAATCATTCCACTATCCATACTCCCCCTGAGTACCTGCTGAAATCTCCGAATAGTCTCCCCCTTTGTATATGCCAAGGTGTACCAATCTGTCCATGCTCCCTCTGAGTACATGCTGAATCTCTGTACTGCTGAAGTGTGTTGTACATGCTCTTCCTGACTGTAGGCAAGATCTGCAAAAGATGTTCTTCAAGAAGAACATGACTCTATACATCATAAAAGACCTTCCTATCACCAAAGACTCATACATACATCCATCTCTCAACTAAGTGAGGATATACAAAAATTGACTCATCCACCGAACCAAGTGGGGATACATCAAAAGTTTACATATGACAACCAATCATATTGCATCAATCATCCCAGGCATAGTGGGGAAACCAAAATAGGTCGTTACATGACCTCGACACCATGAAAGAGATACCACAAAAGAGATATATGACATAGAGACGAAAGACCAAGATTTATGAAAGTTACTATCAGCATCTGATAATCACCATTCAGATCAGCAACCAATTTCGCCTTTGTTCCACTTGAAACCAACAACAAATGTGAACTAGAACCAAAAGCTTTAAGATAATGCCAACAATGCATCATTGGAAGATTATCTGCTCCCCCTGAATCTGTGCCAGATGATCTCTGTCGGACCCATATCAGACTTTCTGCAACCAACATCTGTCCCTGCTGATTTCCTTCAAAACTCCATATACGCGTATTCATCCACATAAACAAGCGTATATACGCGGATAGGCCTTATGAAACTCGCGTACAACCATTTTCATATCAGCAACCTGTAAATGTCCTGCAGCAAGGTATGTCTGAACATAGATGTCAACTCCTCCTTTTAAACATCATCATGAAATCATTCACATTACATGTGAAACCACCATAGCCATTACATCAACTTCAAGATCTACATGATCCAAGTATCATTTCTTGGGAACATCTGCATCAATCAACATATGTAAGTATCAACCTATCATCATATAGATAAGAACTCATCACCATGTCTCCAATAAAGCAACTTTGAGTAGTCATCCATGTATCAGCATTATGTATCTTGAGCTCAAGCTCATTTGACAAAACTTCTTGATATCATCAACAGCAACAATCCTTATCCACATGAGTGCCTGCATCATAACTGTATGATTTTTATGCATATGACAACAGCAGTATATAAGTGACTCATCATCAAGTGAGGAAGATGTATATTCAAGCTTTGTACTTCTCCTTGTCCTTATGAAGATCACCATGTAAGCACCATATATGCATCATCAAAGAATCAACCATAAATCTGATCTGAACATCTTCTATGTAACTTCAAGAATCATATGAGAGTTTATCATAGACAACTCACAACCACATCATAGCAAAGATATATCATTTAGTCATATAAGAATCATCACCAAGGATAATGCCAACAATGAATTACTAAAGGCATATGCTCCCCCTCAACCTGTGCCATCTGTTAGATCTGATCATGCATATATCAGCAATAAGCATCAAGACATCATCATCATCAAGTTAGGATCAAAACACTTCTAGACATCTTACAGGTATCAAAACATTTTTACACATCCTCAACAGACTGTAACAATTAACCAATAGAGCAAATAATGGACTGAATCATGTCAGATCCCTTTTCTGAGCCTGTCCCCACTGCTTTTCCTCAGACTGATATATACGCGACTTTGCAGTGTCTAACTCGCGTATATACGCGACTTCCCTTTAAGAAACTTGCGTATGAGATTCAGGACACTGAAGTTTTACACTTTCAGCTCCCCCTGAGTCTGATATGTTTGTGCTGTGCTGTGTCTCAGTACATTGTGCTGACTGTACTTCCTTCTTCCTCCATATCTTCAAGTGTGATGAGGTTTTCTTCCTTTTGTGTGATGTCCATCCTTTGTTCCTGCATTCCTTTGCTATATGTCCAAGCTTGTTACATGCATAACATCTAACATGTTTCATGTTCCTCCTGTAGCAATCAGCAGCTTTGTGACCAAACGTATTGCAAGCAAAACAATATCCATTAAAGTACCTTGAATGTGATGATCTTTCTACATGATGGTCTTGAACCCTTCTCCTTCCACATCTAGCTGCAACATGTCCAAGATTATGACATACATAACATTCAACATTATTCATAGGAGGAGTAAAAGATTTTCTTTGAGGAGTCTCTTTCCTTGATTGTTGATGGGGTTGACCTTTCATCTCCTTGTTGATCATTTTAAATTTCTCTTTAGAGTTCCTTGCCTCACCTTGTGAGCTAGATTCACCTTCAACAGATTCATGAAAACCAAGACCAGTCTTGATTGCAGGAGACCTTTGACTACTAAGAATATCATCCAAGGCTTTAGTACTATCTTGAAATCTCAAAAGTTTATCCTTTTCTTCTAATTTACCTTTCAAGATATTTACCTCAACTTGAAGTTGTTCCTCCTTTTCTAGACATTGCTTCTTCATGTCTTCTCCATCTTTTCTTCCTTCTTCCATTTGTTGCCTTAGATTGAGTATCTCCTTTTCTTGCTTTTCATACAGATCCTGCTGAATTTGACGAACTCTGAAGGCACATTCCAACTGTGATTTTAAGCTGATGACTTCGTTGTCTTGTTTTTCAATTGCTTGGTGTAGATCTTCATTCTGCTTCTTGGATTCTTCAAGATCTTCCTTTAGTGAGAGGATCGTAGCTTCAAGATTTTCATAGTAGCTGGATCTATCTTTGAGTTTCTTGATGGTTGTGCTTCTTTCGTTGACTTCTTTTCTTAATGATGTCACTTCATGCTGCAATTTTTGACATTGGTCTTCCTTGTCCTTGAGTAGCTTTCTTACCTTGTTTCCTTCTTCTAGTTGGGCTTTTAGTTTGGTAACTTCTTCTTTGAAAGCACATTCCCTTTTGTTCAATAGATCTTGTTGATCTTTAACTTTGTCTGCAAGCCTTCTAAATACTGCCTCTATTTGATACTTTTCTTGCTCACCCATAAAAGCATGTTCAGTAGTTTCACTATCACTTCCATCACTTTCACAAGGAAATATAGCAGGAACATCAGAGGATAACACATTCATACCTGATAATGATTCTGAATCTGAAGAACTTCTTATACCTAATCCCCAATCGACTCTCCCACTGTCATAGATCTTCTGAGATGTCTTCTTCTTCTTATGAGCTTTCTTCTTAAGCTTCTTTCCCATTGTTCCACGGATCTCCTTCAAGCGATCAAGCTTCTACCAAAGGACCTGCTCTGATACCAATTGTTGGAAATAATACTGAGAGGGGGGGTGAATCAGTATTATCAGATCAATAAAACTTTTTCAATGCTCAAAAACATATACGCTACTTCAGTTAAGTGAACCCGCGTGTACACGCTGCTGTGTCTAAAGAAACTAGCGTATATCCAGAAATCTTATGATTCAGTTAGCTTATCTTCAGTAAATGCATCAGAACATTATTAACCATATTAACAGTAAACAGGTGCAGTATAACAGAACAGATCATCACACAAAAGCCACACACATGAACACAAAGATATAAGGTGGAAACCCAATGTGGGTGAAAACCACCTGCTGCAAGTCATCTCAATCTTCTTCTTAATAAGAAAATACTTTTACAATATTTGTACTGGTGCAGTCTTATACCAGTACGGGAGCTACAACCCCCTTTGCTTTTGTACTAGCCGATCCATTTACTAGTACACAGGCTGCTACCTGCTACAATACTCCAAAGATCTCCCTTAGCTTTTGTACTAGCTTAGATACTAGTACGTAGGTGCTTGCCTACAATCTTCTCTCCTCCAGGTACCACGTTTCATCAATTTTCAGATTGGATACACTGAAGCACAACACATAATCTGAAAGGCCACTTTTCATCCAATTTTCATACTGGACCCATAACTATCATTGAAGCTCAAAACAATCATTAAACCCTGAATCACTGAAACCCTGTTAACAACAGTCACCAGAACACATAGCAGACACAGAACTCTGTAATAACCATCAGATCCATCTGCAACTTCAAATATCAAGCTTTACAATGTATACGCTACTTTGATGAATCAAACCCGCGTGTATACACGCTTTTGCCAAAGACAACCCGCGTATAGATCTAAAAATAATTTCTCTTAACTTGCAGCTATACCAGACATCAGAAATACTCATAACACTTATAGAACAATACATGCGTCAGTATGTAGATCTAGAATAAGCATCATAAAGATAGTTCATTTCAAACCATTTGATCCCGATCTCTCCTTAGATCTTGTTCTCCATCAACCGGTGAGATCTCTCCTTAGCTCAGATCAAGCAATGCATCATCAACCCATAACCCTGCATATTGGATCTAATGCTTCATCAGATATTCAAGACATTTCAGATACACTTGCCTAATGATTTCCTTCCCTTTATATAGCCTTAGGCCTTGTTCAATACCAAGAGCCAAAACCATAGAAATCCAATACCATCAACTTCAAAACTAGGGATCGACACGCCCGTCGAGACACAATGGTCCGAAACCATAGGCACAACTTCCAAGGACTAACCGCCATGGACCAAAGGTACTTTTCCACATACACGCGCTTTTGCTGAAGCCAACCTGCGTGTACACGCGACTTGGGCTTAACGAACCTGCGTGTATGAACTTTCTCTTCTTCTTATAGTCTGATCATCAATTCCTTGCTGCTGACCTTCTGCACTATGATTTGTCATCAGTGTGGTTTGCCATCAAGGACAACACTTATCTCATAATGCCAACAATCTCCCCCTTTGGACTTGATGGCAAAGCTAACTTGTCACACTTAGAACTATCATCTGATTCCTTTGAGCTGTCCTCCATCAGTCACATCTGATATCTCTTCTGAAGATTCATCCAGTTATACATAAGTGAGATATTCTTCTATGAGAGGGTTGCCATCAAGTACAACACATGCATGATAATGCCAACAACTTGTGTGTTTCTGCTGTTCCTTTCTGAAAAGGAATAGCACTTGTGTGTTTCTGCTGTTCCTGTGCGAAAAGGAACAACACTTGTGTGTTTTTGCTGTTCCTTTGCGAAAAGGAACAACACTTGAGTGTGTCTGCTGTTCCTTTTCAAAAGGAACAGCATTTGAGTGTCTTTGCTGTTCCTTTCTCAAAAGGAACAGCATTTGCGATTTTCCGTTGTTCCTCTTAAAGAAATGGTAGCCTACGAATGAATTCTTCTCTCAGGAATGCCATCGACATGTTTTTTCCCTTATGGAGGATGCTTTGCCCCCATGTTCTCCTCAATCTTGTAGATACAGCAATGAACTTATGCGGTGAACATAAACCATGATATATCAAAATCAGTACATCATAAATCGCTATCACTATAAAGCCAGTATGTATAAGAGGACAAGAGGAGGGACGTGAACTTTTCATCTTCGCTGTCATTGTCATTTACCGGTGCCATTGTCATTGGTGATCTTTATCATGACGATTCCCCTAAAAATCTTTTTTTGATCATTACTTAGGAGTAAGAACGAACGATTTATATCTATCTGTTAGGATCGTAAGACTTCTTCCACCATTCCCCGCTCTTAAGGAGTGCGGAACCACCCTTATGTGAAAATAAACAAGAGAGGTGCTCTGCAAAAGAAAACAAAAACGAAATATGAAAATTGTCAAATGCAGGATAGGGGGTCTCATTAAGAGCCGACCTACCATGATCATAAGGGTGGAAGCGAAGTGGCATTCCCGTAATGGCCACCACACCAGGGATATAGTCCAAAGGTAAATTAACAAGCAAACCTTGGAACAGGGGGTCTCATCGCGAGCCAGCCTGACCACGTTTCGCGCCTACCTTGTGAATGGCATTATGGCTATCTGGTCACCAAGCCAGCATAATGGCCTGCATTTTGACAAAGCACTCTTCAGAATATACACAAAGGATCATGGTTCCGGAGGGTGAAATAAACAACTCTGCCAAGGTTATGTACACCTGTTGGCAGCAAAGCTCTATTAATGGCATAGAAGTCGTAATAATTACACCAACAGGTATGATATTAAATTTTTCTGTCTCTTATCCTTTGCAAAGATCATATGTCACACCCGATGTATATATCGCATGAATATTTATTACCACCAATCATGGCAACGGAACTGACGGTGACCACTGGAGACTTCGTACGCTTGACAGACGTCCCATCCCCTAGCTCCTCATTATATCACGCAGGCTCTTATATAAAACGCGATCTACCTTTTTGCCTCGGTTTCGGCATTTCGTTGTTTTTCTAAAACATGGCATAATTTCATATGATGTACTTTATGATTGGACCTCCGACTGGCTGCTGCTCCTCTCTTTGACGGCTGGGGACAGCCTATCAGATCGCGGGGGGGAGGTAATCTCATTACTCCATGATTACGTGGCTGCACACCATTCGGGCGAGATAATGTACGAAGGAATGACATGGTTTAACGGTATGATGCTTCCACTCTACGGAAATTGCCATCCACGATCTTTTTTTTTTGTTGCATGCTCAGTGATATTTTCCAAAACTTAGCAACGATCATCCTCTCTGCGTCGCAAACACCACAAGCAGTTGCTGTTCCATTTCCGAGTAGAATCATGGGTGGAAAGACGGTCCGAAGCGAACCTCACAAGCTGACAGTTTCCGCTGCTGCTCGCAAAATCCTGGAAAACATAGGATGGTTGAATTACTTCATCCGCCTGCAAGAATCAAATGAAGCCGTGGCGGTGGAATTCCTGTAGAATTTGCAGGAAAATTACTCCATAGTAGGAGGAAAGCGGATAGAGGTTACAGAGGATATCATCGCAGAAGTCTTAGGATTACCAGCTGCTGGACCCATATGGACGCCGAAGAAGGAAAGATTACAAAAAGCTATGGAAATTTTCCAGGACGAAGACCAAAGCTTGACAGTCAAAGGGAAAGGAGTTCTGCCGGCAACACTAGGGGAACCCTGGACTGAGCTATCGAAGACAGTACAAAGTTATATCACCTGCGAAGGGAGAAAAGACGTGGTAAGACCTCGTCACCTGAAACTTTTAGCTGTTTTAAAAGGAAAATGTTCTGTAAATCTCCCTGCACTTTTAAATTCGCTACTACATGACGCGGCCCAAAGCCTGAAAAAGGCCCGGCACATAGATGCAGTCGTTAGCCACCATGGGCTGATTCGGTTGATAGTGAGCCACAGTCTCACTCAATAGCAAAGCACTTGGGAGGAACTGGTCGCAATAGTCGAAGGAGATTGGCTGCACCACCCCAAAAACCTGAACAGTCCTCTAGCACGCCGGAACGATTAGAGAAACGCAAGAAGTCAGCAGCAGAAAGACATGCCACTTCAAAACGGAAACAACCTTTCGATACGCCAGAACGACCAGAGGAACCCACAGAACCTGCTGGCACACCTGACCAACCTGAGAGACCAAGGAAGTCAGCTCGGCTGGCCCAGATACGAGGAAGGTTGGAAAGAATTCAGGGAACAACGGCCCAGCCAATTGAAATTGCGGACGAACCTCCAGAACCAGAAGGAGGACCTTCCGAAGGAAATATGGAGCAATCAGGGCCCAGGACTGGCCAGACGGAAGGGGAAGAAATGGTTATCGAACAGAGCAACCAAGAAGATGAGCACTCTGAGGAAGCAATGGCCACCGAACAAAACAATCAAGAAAATGAGCACTCTGAGGAAGAAAGGGTTACCGAACAGGGCAATCAAGAAGAAGAAATAGCACAGCCAGGGGGTAGCCCGTTGCAGGACCCTGTAGGTGAGGAGGAATTGGCAGCAGTTCTGGCCAATATGGGGGAATATGGCCAGCCCTCCAGCACAACAGGCGTCCCTGACAGTCCCGCAGAGGAAGAACTACCCGAGGAAGTACATGCAGAAAAGGCAGGAGAAGAAAACCTGCCTGGTTATGATAATGAAGACAACAATCAGGGACAGTCTGTCCCCAGGACGCCGGAAGATATCCCAGATGAAGAAGGAGCGGGCTTAAGGGCCAAACCCTCTGCCGAGGCAAAGGAAATTAAGAAATTAAGAAAGAAACAGCAGAGGTTGTTGGGCACTATAGCCAGGCTCCGGCAGCAAATTCGAATTCTGAAAGCCAATTTGAGAATACAAAGGACTACAAGGAAAAGGAGGAGGGCCACTACAGCAAAAACCCCGAGGACAAGAACCCGTTTTGTTGGTCGAAACCCCATCAGGAGACCTACTCCCGAGGAACAGTCTGCTGTTCCAAATGATAATGAGGAACAGGGTGCTCTTCCAAATAACATAGAGGAACAGAGTGCTGTTCCATCTGACCCTGGAGAACAAACTGACATTCCAATTAAGGGAGAAGAACAGCAAGATGCTCCAATCGCAGGGGGACCTCAGCAGCCTTTCATTCATGTCAAGAAGGAGAAAGAGAATAAGGAGATCCAAACAGGGCACCACCCTCAGGGGTTATTCGGGTTCTGAACTCTAAACAGCGCAATAAAAAGTTTCAGGCAAAATTCCCGACCTCTACGGCTCAATGGAAAAAGGATCCAAAAACGAGAAACTTGCACAGGATGATGAAGCAAGCCCAACAAGAAGCTGAACAACTAAGGGAGCAAGCAATCCCCCGGGAGAAATACGAAGAATTACAACAAGAACTTCGGAGTATTAGTCAATCCGAAAGCCAAGCCTTTGAGGGGTGGCAGAAGGAACAAGAAAAGGTTGCTAAGGTAACTCGTCGATTAGATAGTGTTGTTAAGCAGATGGACACTGTGTGTTCCTTATATAATGACGTTTTGACTTGTAGGGCCCCTGCTAAAAATTATGCTTTATTTTTGCTTGAAAGATATTTGAGATTGAAAATAAAAGCCGTTAGGGCAGGAGCACCTATCCACATCAACACTGTTAATGATTTTATAGACTGTTGCAAGCATTATGGGGTTAAGGTTCAAAGGTTATTGTGCGAGTTTTACTTGCACAACCTTGTGCTAGACCAGGAAACTGATTTAAATCCTAGCCCTTTTGTTGGCGATATACAATTCCAAGCCTTCATCTCATTTGGGGTTAATCAGCTGAAATGGCTCAGAGCTTATAACACCTTTCAGAGACAAGAAAATAACCTAGACTTGTGGATACGAGCTGAACCTAGAGACCCAGTGACGCTATGGAGAGAGCATAGGAGTCTTATGAGGATCCGAGGTGTCATTGAGATAATAGGACCCATGCACGAAGACTTGATCTGAAGGTCTGGAATATTTCCTGACTATTAAAGATCTTGTCCTCGATGCTGCAAAATTTCGATACCGGACCTCTAGTCCAAGCATCCAGCTCAGGGAACCATTCAAATATGAGAATTTTGAGCTGGCTGCCAGCCGATTGAACCTTTATGGGGAACGGATTCTGCAAGCAGGGCCATCCTGGTTGGGGTATCGATTTCGCAGTCCAATTATTTGGCACCCTGCACCCGGATATCAGGCCTTGTATGAGATGCCTGCAGATCAAATAGATCAGTTCTTTGATAATCTAGTTGCTCATCACGGTTGTCGGCCTCCTCACGAGATCCCTTCTCCGGCCTATTCTCTCACCGCTTTGCATGTCAACTACAATGTTTTCATGAGGCCATGAAACAGGGTAAGCAGGGGGGTGTGTGGAGCACCTGGAAGGTATGATTTTGACAAGCAATCTAGTGGTTTTTCAATAATAATTGTAACCTTTTCTGCATTAGGAATTCAAAGAAGATAAAGGATTTTGATAAAATGTGCAAAAATAGACAAATGAAGCTCAAGTGCTAATAATTGACGTTTTCTATGCAGGAAGACATGCGAGCAAGGAGTTCCCGTCCAAAAGCGAGAAGCAGAGGAAAAATAACTGCTGTTCCTCCAGTAGGGAACCGGATGCGGACACGATCAAGCAAAATCAGAATTGAATAGTCCAGGAAAAGAATGCGGGATACCGGCTCGGCGAATGCAAGAAAGATTGAACGATTAGCGAATCCCTCAGGATCTTCGATCCTGAGGGATCGCTGCTTTACTTATCTCTGATTATCTAGATATCTCCGTCATTTCTTTTATATAATGGCACAGCATCATTAAGCAAAGAGACGATTATTTTTGTAATTTTACAGTTCCAGAACAAACTTTAATCATTGAGTCTCACTGAGACCTGATTTTGTTATACTTTTGTGGATGCAATTAATATAAAAGACTTGGTGTTTATTCCATCTCTGCGTCTGGAGTAATCTAAGGTAGTGTACCATTGGCAGCTAAGGGCCCGGCTCCGAAGGACACTTGCTTTTGTATCATTATACAGTGATTTGTGTGTGGTTTGTTTATCTTTATTACTTAGCAGTCTGATGAATTCTTTATATGATACGCTATGCTCTGTTATGTTTAATGAATGAATGATTTCTCTATGTAAAGTCTTTGCACTGTATAATTGGATTTACACAGGGTCGAATTGTATCTTTATTCAACCATTTCTGTAACAGAGTACTGGTATGAATGTTACTGTCATTGGATTTATGTGAAACAATATTTGTGGGATTTGAAGAGTAGCGTCATTCTGTTTAGAAACATAGTTGTATCATTCAATACTCTCAGATTGCTATATTAGTGTAGAACATGTACATACAGGTGATGGTTGTTGTTTCGTAAATCATTAAGGGTTGCTGTTCCATTTGATTATTGCTGTTCCATTTTACTGCTGTTCCATTTACTGCTGTCCATTTCTATTTTGCTGTTCCATTTTACTTTCCGATGATTTATTTACCTGCCTTCGTTGTTTTGGTGTGAGATAAGGCCTAAGGCTGTAGTGAGCCTCAGCAAGACGCTGCTTAGCTCCCAGACCTATAAGTCCATGCTCTAATTTCTCTTCTTTAATAAGTTTCTAGAGGGATGGGGTATTGATTCTGTACCCTTGACTGACCAACTGTTTTGTGTGATTCTATCTTTTGGGTTAGTTTAGTTACAGCTTAGCATCTGTTTTCCTTTGAATCTTCTGAACACTGTACTACGAAGCATTACTCGGACAAATAGCCTCGGATTGAGCTACTTCTTGCAATAACAAAACGTTCCCGGATTGACTTATTAATGTGGAATAATTAGCGGTGTGAGAGACCCTAGTTACAGCTCTACATAAGTCATGTTCATAGATCATGGTGTAAGATAGTGCATACTTATGCGCATATTTTAATGGTATTCTCTGTGTATCCACATAAATCAACTAGGAAACTACGCAGGTAGCCAAAAACTAGGTTTCGTACCATGGGATCCATGAATTACACTTTATTTGGGATGATTTAGATTCTAAAATTGTTGGGGAATGCTCTTGAGACACTTTCATGGATAGTGAAAGATCGAAACTGAGGGTAATTTTCTTAATGTGACAAAATTATGTGTAACAGATTTCCCCTTAAAGTGCAAAGTCATAAGAGATATTTTGATGAATGACGTGCTTTATCATGCCAAGGTTTGGGTTAGAGACTAAATTCAAAGACCTGAAACATTCAAACTCAGAACATAAATGTCTCAAACTACAGTATGAAAATACATGTGAATATCCATGTCAATAGATGACAGAGTATCAATGTATCCATCAATGGATCTATGTCCAAAATCCTGAACATTTAATAAATCCACATAGCCTATATGGATGGAACTAGATCCAGGGTCTTGATCTCCATCTTTCGATTCGTAGTACGAATATACCCATGCAAGTGAATGTCTTGTAGTTGAACATTGTAGAAACCACTTGATTACCAATCAATGATGTGAATCATTAACAAGTGAGAGAGAAACCACCAATAATGACAATGACTCTCAAGGTACTTCCACTACAATCTATGAGGTGAAAATAGATGTGCTAGAGTCAAACAACCATAGAATCATTCGATCGAAGGTCACTGATCAGAACCTATCGTCGAAGACAAGAAACCTACCACTAAGGTATGCATGGTTGAAGGTATTGACGGTTTCTAAATCAACTTCCTAGTTAATGAGCTAAAGTTGATAGGAAGTGATATGTCACAGGATGACCTATGACACGAAACTTATGTCAAGTTTTAAAGAACAACAATTTAGAGTAATCCAGAACTGACTCAGGGATGGTCAATCAAGCTAAACGCTATGACTCGAAAAGTAATTTCACTGAGGCTGAACTTCTCTTGAACATGTCACAGACAAAACATGATGACTTGGAAGCATTTTACATAAAAAATAGAACCCAAACCAACTGAATACTTTAACTGAGGTATGGTCACTGAGAGGGAAATGGATTTCCCAACCCGGACAGGAAAGTGACAGAGTATCATGTTTAAGAGTGACATACTTCCTTTCGCAAATAAAATCAAAGATTCTTTCTCAATTTCCCCCCACCATTATTGGAAATTTCATCTTTTTTTTTACAAGCTTGAGGAGGATAACATATGCTTTTCATGTAAGCTCATCCTTTGGATGAGTCCTCCAAAGTATTTTTAATGAACCCTAAGAAGGAGTGGTTCAATCTTGTCATTCTTAGTGAGTCCTCTATTGCTTAAGTTTTACGAGTCCATTGAAGGGGTAAATTGATGATGTTTTCATGTTTCAAGAGTTTTGAAAGACAAAAAGAAAACTCATTCAGTCCTTTCAATGTAAATTTTAACGAGCCCGAAGAAAGTAAAGCTTTGTGTTTTTCAGTTTTAGGGAGTGAGGAGAAAAACATAAGTAAAATCGACAATGTTCTTTTTCCTAAATTTACTTCCTCAAGCCTGAAAAAGGATAAAATAACTTAGGAGATTACTCTATTAATAATGATTAGTCAACATATACATTTTTCATAAATAGTCTAGTTGAGCCTGAAAAAGGGGTTAACTTATATTGAATAGATGGTTTTTCATTTACTTTTACAAGCTTGAACAATCAAGTACTCAAAGATCTTTTCATTTTGTAAGGTGTCTTAAAAGGGCGCAAAGAGAACTCCAGGGTTTCTCTTTCTCATAAGTTTTAATGAGTTCAAAAAAGTGATAAAAATATACTTAGTACCAAAACGATCTGTTTCATAAATAACATGTAACCTACACACTTGAACTCGAAATAATTATCTCTACTCAAAAATGAAGTCAAAGAATTATAAAATTGATTTAAAAGGTCAATAGGAAAAATATAATGATTAAATAGGCCTTAAAAACTTATAAAAGGCCCAAAAAGTTAAAAGTTTTTACCATTTTTGTTTTTAACCTTTTGAGAGTGATAGAGGTCATTTTTACCAGAAACTTCAAAAGATGATTCCAGACAAACTATTAGGTGAAATTATGAGCCATATTCTCCAGTTAGATTATCTCTCCAAGCTTGTCATTTTCATGTCTTTTATTTGGAATTTCACCATAGATTTTTGTTTTCTGGAGAGGGTTTTCAAAATAAATTTCACCCTCGATGCACGTAAGTTTCCCTTATCGGGCTTGTGAACATCGACTAGTTTTTAATGCTATGTGCCAATTTCTAAGGAAGAAACCACACACATGCGTACTATTCATAAAATTTTGTTGCACACAGTGCCAAGGGCATAAAAAATAAAATGGAAAATGTCAGAAAAATCTTTACTAATTTTATCCATGTGTTGTTGCAGCTACAACCACCCTCTAAAATTTTTGCTCACATGGAAATTTTGAAGCCTACCTTGGATCCTGCAATCTATCATCCTTGGTCACTTGTTGGGAAGTTGATGATCTCAAGTCTCTCCTCCTCGATCTTAAGAGTTTTTCATGTTCTCACCTTTATGCAGCATGTGTCATCTTTTGGCATAAGTGTTGTTGTTTGTCATGAAAAGGGAATTTTTTTTTTCTTCAAGGGAATTGTGTGCGTATGAGTCGTTGTCATCACATAGACATGTTTGACACTCACTTCACGCACTCTTGTCACAAAGGTCACTGCATTGAGTAAAGTATGTCTTATGCATTTTGGATGGTCTACATTGTGTCACTAAGTGTTCATGTGCAATCACATTTGATTCCTATCATTGTTTACATCTGTGTTAGTATTCTCACACTTAGCCTTTCCCAAGAAACCTAGCCTCATTTAGCTTCTTGGAACTTTGCACTTTCCTTCTGTAACTGTCAAGCATCCTCCCTTGTCTACTGAAACTCCATAGCCCGCAGAGACCACAGCAATCACTACTCTCCATAAATGAACAGAGAATTCCATCTATCCTATATTCAGAAATCGCGCACAGGTGTCCTCCTACAACCTCCATCCCGCAGCAGTCTCCTGAGCCTGAAAACTACACAGTATTTTCCAAGTTGTCCTATCAGTCTTACATGCAAAAACTACACATATGGGCCTCCCAGGGCCTCATTGCAGCAATAACCACTTCCCTCTGAAACCTCATTGATCCACAGCCCAGTAACTACGGGAAAAGGTGACACGCTGAGATCAGTCCCAAGGAATAAGGGAGAAGGACCAAGAGACAAAGTAATGGAAAAGATCAGGATCACATGCAAACGACGTCGGATGCATGATCATCTTGAGGGTAAGTATGGTAAGTAAAGAAAACCTTTTGAAGTACATCTCTTAGTTGAGTTTGTAGGAATTCTTGTCATATCGTCCTATCCTTAGTAACATGCCTGTACGCAAACAAAAAAGGTCATTTAACATGTTTCCTCTACACATCTTCCTTTATTTTCATTGTTTGACGAACTGTCGTCTTGGACATGTTGATTGCTATGTTATTCTTGTGACCTCGACCTGGTGATGTTGAAGGTTGTGTTTGATTTTTTCATGCTATGTAAACATCTATCACACTCACACATGATGTTGTAAGGTTTTTCACAAGAGTGTCATCACGGTCATGTGAAATTCTATCCGAAGTCTCACACTTGTTTCTTTTATCATTAAACAACCTCGCATTCAGTCACACTGAGCATATGTTATCTTGTTGGTTCGAGAAGTCTTGTTGTCAAGCTATGTTGATTGTGTGTTCACAAGGTCATGCATGCAAGAATTCACTCGTTCACAAACTTAGTCATTTTGTCGATGATAGTTTGACCAGACGACCCTCCAACAACCAGACCTCCAATGAGCTGCACTATGCATTCTCAACCATAAAGGATCATGTTCCATTGCCTAGAATTGCGCAGACCTTGAGGTTGTCTCCCAAGAAGTGTACACTACCCAATCCCAGAATCAACCTGGCTGACTGTCACTGAGAACAACATAGAAGTTACCCAAGAATCCATGTCAATCTGAGATACCCATAAGCTAAACCATCAAGCCTCCAACTAGTCAACAAGAGAGTTTGAATGAGAAGTGACATTAGGCTTCACTCTTTTGAATAATTGTGCAAAAGTTTTCATTATGCCTACCTTCATTAACAAAATAAATTGCACAGACAAGAGGGACAGGCGCTCGTTTCCTGTCACTGTAGTATCTCTGGAAATTGTACATTTCTTTCAGCCTATCCCCATGCCAGCCTCCCTACTACTCCTCCTAAAAATTGCATAGTTTTCTTCGGTTTCCCTCAAGCTTCCTGACACCCTCCTCAACACAGAAAGTCCACACAGTTTTGGCTAGCAAGCTCCCACAGCGTGCTTCTACCCTCCCTGGAGAATCTATGCATTTTTCACTGTAAGTGTTCTCCATACTACCTACACTACCTCACTAGAAAATTTACACAGTTCCTCACTCCAGCTGAGCTAGATCCCGCAAATGGTCACTACTATTCCAAACTACTCATCTCATCCTCCGAGTAACCTCTACACAATTTTACTTGAAAGTGCCTCGGAGCCCACATCCCAGCCTGAAATGTGGTCTGCATAGTTTCAAATCCTTGTCCTCTCTCCCAGTCACCTGAAGTCGAAAACTAAAGATGATGCATCATGGTAGACTAGAATATTTCTATATTTTATTTTGTCTCATCGTGAGTGACTACAGATACAAATACATGGATGAGAGATGGCACGAAAACGAACGATATAAAAAAGGAGCACATGCTATAAGACTTGCTTGCAATTGGACGAACAAATGAAGAATACGAAGTAGAAAGGGAAGGGATACATGCACATGTGTGCAACATTAATTGAACACCAAGACCATCGAAGACTTCGAACATCTTGCCATACTAAGGTGAAGTTATGATACACGAAGAACACACTCATCTCTCAGTAGCACTGCAGCTTGACATGGACACCACCATCAGCATGAGCATTCCAGCACTGTCATGTCAAGTCACGTCATGAGTCATCTTGGCCACATCACTACTATGGGCCATATTTTTGTAATCAATCTAATGTAACATGGAAGTCCAAGAGACCCACATGTAAAGTTGAAGAGTCATGTAAGTCAAATAGTCATGAGGGAAGTCGAGGATTCACAAGGGTCAATTTCACCCATGGCTATATATATCCCTCATTTGTACATGCAAAGGACTTTTCTTTGAGGAGCGAGCAGTTTCTCCAACACCCTGCTATCAGGGTTAGTGAGGTAATGGTGTACATATGTGTCTTGGGACTTTTGCTTAATTTAGAAGCCCATTAATAGTCCAACACATTTTCACACGTCTATTGTATTTATTTGTAAGACTATTCTTTCGATGCATGTAATGAATGTTGTGTTAACCTATATTAAGACAGCTAAACTATTTTGGTTGTTCTAGTACATATGTTGTTGGAAATGTGTTGTATTAGTTATTAACGTTGTCTTGCCTGTGTTGACTATTCCATCGGAAAATCAACAAAATCATTCTTGTAAACTTTTTATAATGGAAATCATACTCACATGGACTATTCCACTGGCTGTTGTATGTGCCATATACTCACTTTTATTTTATGACTGCTACATCCATGTGGACTACTCCACCGGAAGTTGTGCATGTCCTATTGTGTTGTGTGTCTCTAAGAGAGTTGGGACTATTCCCTTTTGACTTGAGACTCACTCTTAGCCTCTCCCTCTGCAGTGAAAGAATCTTCACCCAAGCGACACTAAGCACTCACTAGGCACACAAACCTCATTGTTTGAAGACAAATAAAACCACTCTCATGTGATGACAAGAAAGAGCTAAGGCAAAGCTTTAAGATAATGGCAAGAGGGCCATCATAATGGAAGAGACTCCTATACCAAAAGGTGTGAGGTGAAGTTCGGACTTCATACCGAGGAGATACGCTGAATGTTGGCAGGTCCAACATCGTCAACATTTCTAGCGCTAGAAGGAGGCTGAGTTGACAAGATCAATCCTCAAATCCTATTTCCAATCTTCACTCATCTATCAAGGATATTGTTGTAGTTAACCCTGCACAATGTTCATCCAACGCATATCCCTTTGAAGTCATGAAGGAGTTTTTTTATGACTTTTCCAGACTCATGTATCATGGTGAAGGCGAAGTGGCCTAGCTTGAGAACTTACATGAATTCCTTGCATTCTTGGAGAATGAGGAAGAGTTCTATGAAGTAGAGTTTAACATGTTGCTTGCATGCACACTTCATGAGTCCCTAGAACGATGGTCCCAAAACTTTCATCCTAATTGCATGCACTCATTTAAGTAGTTCAGTGATATAATGAAATTTGTTTTCCACCATTTTGATCTTCAAGCTCTTGACAAAAAAAATGTTAAAACAATGGAAGGCCTTGCATGACTATGGATTTTTCGAATTGCTCACATCTACTAATGTTTGAAGCTCCAAAATGTCAGATGAAATTCCAATATCTTACGGACAGATTTGAATATTTGTGTCATAAATCACTTTGTCCCAAAGTGAAGAGAAAGCTCAAACTCCACTTAACATACTTTGGTGGTGGAGCTACGCAATCACATGTGGACACAGTTTTTGTCACAAATGACTATCCACCTTCCCCTCATCAAACATCTCCACCCCCGCAGAGAGATGTGGGAAAGCGTGCACATAATTTTTTTCATCTGTCACATCCCCCCACCCTCACTACTCTCAATTTAAGCCAAGATTTGGTTGTGAAGCACATGCGTTGTCCTATGCACTTGTTACCTCAACCTCCATCCCCAAATTCTATTGATCCTCCAGATTTTAATGTATTATGTTCTTCCATTCCAGACTCCACACTTGTTATGAACAAGGACCAAGCTATTCATAGTGTTTATGTTTCAAAACCAACTTGCATTGTCATTTACAAAGAGTATGACTAGGAATCTAAGCATGAACCCACGGTGAAGGATGACCTCCTTCTATCCCTGCCACCTCCCCTTTTTCCTGACATCGTTGATGATTATATTATCTTTATTTTTCCTTGTGTAAATCCATCAATACATGCACCTACTCCCGATAATCCGCAGAACACACTTGATGTCAGTCCATCATTTGACAACGGGGAGGACAAATATTTGATTGAGAACCCACTTGAATCTTCATCTACTTTTTTTGGAAACACAAAAGGTGAACATTCTTTCTTCTCATCTACCCCTACGTATGATTCATCAAATCATGAGGATGAACATAAAAATTCTAAATTTTCTGATCATGGTTGTCGTGATCTTTTGACTTCTTCATTTGATCATGATGTTCATTCACTCGTTGTCAATCTGTATAAGAAGCTAGTCTTCGATGTTCTATATATTGATGGAGTGGAAACCTAGCAGGCTTTTGAGGCACTTTAGCTCAGACTGATGGTTATGTCAGGCCTTCACTTTCATGAGGTTAGTTCCATGTCCCATTATAAAAATTTTGAAACTCTCAAGGCTCCTCATCACTCATATGTCTGCACTGAAGATCAATCCAGCACACAGATTTCGCTTCCTCCACTCAAAACACATGATCTATGCACTCATGCATTGGAGGAATCATACACGACAAGTAAACTTGCAAGGCATAATTTGTCTCTCTTTCTCATGTTTTTTTGTTTTTCACATTCAAGAGAGTGTGCATTCTTATCATCTGCAAGTAGTGTGTCACAACACCATGTTAATTCCACATAATGTCTATCTAGTGCATTCACTCCTTTCTTTTCTGTGGATGTTTTAGAACTGAGAGTGTGTTTGTATTCATTGATAAATATTTCCTTTTCACTTGTTTAAATGCATATTTTTCATGCCTTCACCAACATGGGCTAGCCGATGCATCAGTGGCTGCATTGGAAATATCAGTTCACGTGAGTAGGCCCATGCATGATTTAGCATAGGTGTAGGATTAGTCTTTGCTTATTGCTTTTATTTGCTTTATGTTTTGCATGTTTGTTTTCTTTATTACTTGGTTTGATTTGGTATAATTCTTTCTTTGCTTACATTTTTTTTTATTTCACTTTAGTTCGGCCTTCTGATTTTTTCTCTCTTTGCATGCTTCTAACCGTAGGTTCGCCTCTCGTGAAACTATGTTTAGTTCTCAATACAAGTTGGGAATATCTAAGAGGACTTGTAAGAATATCAAAACATGGTTATCTATTGTCATCTCTCTTCATGAAGAGCTCTTTGTCTTCAGTTTATGATTCCTTGATGAAAAGTACATTTTGTTCAAAGTGAGTCTTGGTGAAAACACAATGCTTACATTGTTAACTTATACTGCCTACTCTAATCGGTTCTTTTGGGTTAACCCTTGTCAGCACAGTCAAGTAGAGTAAGGTGGGGGGGAAACCATAACAAGTATGTTAGAGGTATACATAACATACTTCTCTAAAGGAACAACCTCTTCTTCTCTCAAGAATTTCGGATCTGTCTTCCGCCTCTGAAATAAATAAGTGCCTATGCACATTTTTTTGAAAAAATGAAAAATGAATAAGACAAAAGAAGAGAAATGCTTCCTGCATAGACGGGTGACGCAAGTAACTTTGTTGAGGTATTGACCAAGATTTTTGGAAGAAAAGTGATGCTTGTGTTCTGCGTGACTCCACCGGGGTACTGTCTAGGCCTGCTAGTAGTCGAGCAAGATCAGAGATGAAACTTAAACTCTGACAACTATATTACTTGTTCATCAATATACCCCTCATCCCCAATTGAAACAACTAAGTTGACTTGACTTGGAGTGTTTTTGGATTGATCAAGAGAATGTTAGGGACTACATCTTTCACACAAGCTAGTGTTGAAGTCATAAGATCAAGGAATCAAACAATACCTCCAGAAGGGTTAGACTCGCTTTTCACAAAATAAGGTCCATACAAGGTTGTTGCATTGAAAAATGTATGTCGTATGCATTCTGGATGGTTTACATTGTGTCACTAAGTATCTGTGTGTGATCACAGTCGATTTCTATCACCGTTTACATCTACGTCACTTATCTCACACAACCTTTTCACAATCAACTTAGCCTCATTCATCCTCTTAGAACTCTGTAGTTTGCTTCTGCAACCGTCAAGATTCCTCCCTTGCTTGTTGAAACCCCACTGCTCGCAGAGACCCCAGCCATCACTACTCTCCAGAAATGCACAGATTAGTCAGGCAGCCAACACTTCTCTCCAAAAATGCGCAAAGCAGTCCAACTTCCCTGTATTCAAAAACTGTGCGAAGGTGTCCTCCTAGGACCCATATCTGGAAATAATGTCCTAAGCCTAAAAAATTCACAGTGTTTTCCAAGTTGTCCTATCAGTATTGCATGTAGAAACTATGCAGATGCGCCTTCCAGGGCATCATCCTGACAAGAGTCACTTCCTACTAAAACCGCTCTGATCCATCACCCAGTAACTATAGGAAAATGTGACATGCTGAGATCACCCCCAAGGAGTCAGGGAGAAGGACCAAGAGATGAAGTAATGGAAAATATCATGACTGCATGGAAACTCTGTCAGATGCATGATCATCTTGAGGGTAAGTATGGTAAGTAAAGAAAAACTTTTGAAGTAAATCTCTTAGTTGAGTTTTCAGGACTGCTTGTCATATCATCCTGTCCTTAGTAGCATGCACGTGTGAAAACATAGAAGGTTATTTCATGTGTTTACTCTATAGGTCTTTCTTTCCTTTTATTGTCCGACCAACTGTCATCTTTGGCATGTTGATTGTTTTGACATGCTTGTGACCTTGATATGGTGACGTTGAAGGTTGTGTTTGATTTTTTTTCACTATTTAAACATTTATCGCAGTCACATGCGATGTTGTAAGAACTGTTGCACAAGTGTCGTCACAGTCGTTCGAAGGTCTATCCGAAGTTTCACACTTGTCACATTCATCATTAGACAGCCTCATAGTCAGTCACACTGAGCATATTTTGTCTTTTTGGTTCAATATGTCTTTTCTTCAAGTGATTTTGAGTGTGTGTTCATAAGGTCATGCATTCAGGAGTTCACTTGTTCACACATTTTCATTTTTTCGATGATATTTTGACTAGACCACCCTCTGCTAGTTAGATCTTCATTGAGATGCACTACGCAGTCTCAGCCCTCAGTGATCATGTACAGTTGCCTGTTAGCCTTGTTGGCATGTGGCCCAAAATGGGTCCAAATATTCTCTTTAAGTCTTCAAAAGCTAGTAAAATCATGCCAAGGATAAAAACCAGCTCAAGAGAAGAACCCTTAACATGGCGGAAAAACACTATCAAAAGGAAAAGAACCAGAGAAAAAAATGAAAAACTAAGTACCAGAGGAATAAACATTGAAAAGCATAGTAGCCGTCAAATCTGGCCGATAAATGGTCCAGATTTGATTGGCAGGTCACAATCTGTGGATATCGTCACAGACTGTATGGAACTTGTGACAGCGATCAATGATGCAATGTGGACCGTCAATCAAGCACGCAGATCGACGACCCACATCACATTGTAGGATCATTACGGAGATTAATGAATAGCACTATCAATGGCCCGGGGCATGAGCGATATACGATTGCGATCAGATCGCATCGCTACATCACATCGAAGCAACACCATGGAGCAGGGCCTTTACACATATATGTGTGTGACCCACTGAACCGTACCTGATGGTATTCTAAATATTATTTCATAATATTTCAGGTCCACCAAAGCCAATTTTTCATGATTTTTAGTTTTTTTTAACATATTCCAAAAATACAAAGGGAAGCAAGGGAACAGGCCACTTGCGTTTTGCGATAGTGATAAGGATGGGCCCAATACAGGAATAGATAGTGTTTAAGGACTTTTGAAGTCTAAAATAAATAGAGCTTGGTGGGAGTTTACAGTGTTGCGGCTTTTTCTGTATAAAACAGAAAACGGCCTTTGATTAGTGTTTTCAGGGATTTCAAAAGGCCCAGAGACCCATTCCATCAGATAACAGAGGTCGTCAGACAGATTTCCGGGAGAAAGATAGGTGGAGGGATAAAAATGAAACAACACGATGCAACCACAACCAACAAATGATCATGGAGCACCGCTTGCATGAGCGAGCTTCCAGATAGCGCAACAAACTTCCAGAATGCAGTTACTCTATTGTTAGAAGAAGAAGCCTCCGAGCCCATGCATGCCTAGTTACAACATCAAATAGTTGTTAATGATAGAGGGGATAAATTGAGATTTCTGGAGCCTTCTGCATTGTAAAGGGCCTATAAATATGTGAAAATTCAGAGTAGCAGGTGTTCAACTTTCGGGGACTGTGGATACTTTTCTACTCAAGCTTCTCATCTTCATTCTAGCAATATAAGCTTCTTTTTCTGTTACATGTTCAATTTTCATTTTCTCTTCTATTCTAAGCTTGCACTTGAGCAGGTTGTTGATGTTCTATTTTGTGTCTAATGCTAGATAACTGTCATATTATCTCTACGTTGATAAATTAGATTTGAAAACTTCATTTACTACCTGTAGCTAGCCATTCATATGTGTTTATATATGCATCTGCCGGTACTGTCAATATTCTCCATCTATTCATTGACTCTACAAACTATTGAGCATTAGTGCTCTAAAGCCTTGTAAAGGTGAGGGTGTTCATGCATGTCTTGAGTAAAAATAGAGTTGAAACATTCTTCTGACTTGATCCAAACCATCATCCATTCCAATAGTTTAGAGAAAAATATTGAATATTATATGTTACTAAGCATCTCCGAGTTGCAACCTAGGAGAGTTTCTTGGAGTGATAACATAATTGGCACCTTTGCTGGGGAGAGGAGACTGAAGCTTAGCTTCCCTGGGAGACAACACAGATCCAGCTTTCATGATAGACAAATTATGGGCACTTTTTCGGTTGTAATCATCTATCTGGAAACTCTACTGAAGGACGAACCTATTGGCAACTCCACTTCATAGTTATGGCTCAGTTTGTGAGGCATACTGGGGGAAATCCCCAGAAGTCACAAGCTGACTCAATGCCCAACAGTATAAAAATCATCAAAGAATGAAAGGTATTGCAGAAAGGAGAATCAGGTTCAGGTAAACCTGAATAACATTCCATATCTCTGCAGGAGAATCCTACAATAGAACAAATACATGTTGAGAGTATAGCATCTAATACTAGTAGTGAAGAAAAAATTTCAAGAATTCATAAAGCTCCTTATTCTTTAGGTTCTCATTTTGTGGTAAGCCCAAAGGAAACCTCACCTCCTATCCATCATACTCCTTTAATCTTGTCAATCACTCCTAAGCCCTCTATCATTCAGACTTCCATTACCCTTATAGCCACCACAACTATGACAGGTCTATAAGCACTTACGAAAATGGAAAGAATCATAGCTGCTAGGTATGGACCTCTAGTACTGCCCACTTCTTTGAATGTCGTGCGTATTAGAGAATATCAAAAGTATAAGCCTAAGTTCACTGGCACTGAAAGTGTTTTAGCAGAGGAACATCTTGAATTATTCTATAGCTATGTTGATAACCTAGACATTAGTGAAGATGATGTGTATATGAGAGTCTTTGTCCAAAGTCTAGATGGAGAGGCTAGAAAATGGTTCAGAGAACTGACCCCAAGTTCTATAGTAGATATTGAGGCTTTATATGATCCATTTATAAAGAATTGGGGGGATAAGAAGGATCTACTCTACTATCACATTGAGTTTGGGAACTTAAAAAGGGAAAATGGTGAGTTGTTGTCTGATTTTAATAAGTGGTTTAACCTTTTGTACAACAAAATACCATCTGAAGTAAATCCCACCACTACCTCTACTAAACTCACCTATGCTAGTGCTTTTGACTCTGCCTTCTGTCTACTATTGAGGGAGAGACGATTGGCTAGCTTGGATGATATACAGGATGCAGCCTTGGAAGTAGAATCAAACATCATGGCTACAGAAAATATCAAGGGAAATGATGATAAAAGGAGACAAAGAGGCAAATCTTCATCATCTTCATATCCCAAGATAGATAAAATGACCAAGATGATAGAGTCATTAGCCTCTGAAATCTCCAAATTAAAGGTTGAGCAACACCCTAGGAAAAGAAGAGTTCCTGATACCTTTGCTCCTAGAAATCCAAATCCATATAGAAGAGCTAATGAGCAGTTGCAGATTTTGTAAAGAAGCAAAGATACCAATGAAGACCAAAGGGTGAATATCCCTTTTCAAAACATAGTCATGGAAGAGGAGTAGTTTGATGAAGTTGATGAGATCCATTATATGTAAGACAAAGGCAGTGCCCCTTTTTTGACCTTAGCTGCCTATAAAAAGTCATTATTCAATGACTAGATCAACCAAGAATGGGATGGTGAAGCTGTTCTGCAAACTGAAGATCAGCATAGATATAATCTGAGGTCAAAGGTGAATAATTCCAAGGAAAATCATGTTCAAAGAGTTGATGTCCCTGCAGTACAACAAGAAGATAAGAAGAGGTGACTGATAGTTGATCCCATCATCCTCAAAGCTCCGGCTCACGAGCTAAGAGGCCTTAACAAGTCTCCTTCTCCTTTTAGTTTTCAATCAAAAACTTAGAAGCTATACCAATGATTGAACTAGTGAAGAATGAGTCCTTCAAAAGATCCATCCTCAAGGAACTTGAGCCTAAAGCCATCCAAGCCTCCACTGACTATGTAAATATACAAGATGACAAACCAACTGTTATTCTCATCCCAATGATTGAAAATTGTGAAGATATCTCCCCATCATTCTATGTCACTCTGACTATTCATGATAAAATACTTCACAACTGCCTTTTGGACACTGGAGCTAGCCATAATCTAATGCCCAAGGCTGTCATGGATGAATTGGGTCTTGACATTACCAAGCCTTATCATGACCTGTTTTCTTTTGACTCTAGAAAAGTGAAATGTCTGGGATTAATCAAGGACCTAGCCATCACTTTGTCTCAGCTACCCATGAAAAGCATGATGATGGATATTGTGGTAGCAGATGTACCCCCCAAGTTTGGTATGTTTCCTTTCAGAGGTTGGATCAAGGGATTAGGTGGACCATTACAAAATGATTTGTCCTATGTTGGTGTCCCAGTTTTTGGAGGTGAGAGTAGGAGATTATACAGAGAAGCTCAGTGGGCTTATATCATCAGTGATGAAAGGAATCGCACTAATCATCCCATCTATGCTATCAATACTGATTTTGGAGCTTGTTTTCTTCAGATTGAAGAATATTGGTTGGCCTCCATGTGACTTAGGAAACCAGTTTGCCAGATCACAGAGGAAGAAGTCCCACAAATTTGGGACATGTTCTTTGATGGAGCTTGCTCTGAGGAAGCTCCAAGGGTAGGCGTAGTCCTTGTGTCCCCCACATAGGAATGCATTCATTTATCTTTCAAATTAACCTTTTAGGTCAAAAATAACATAGCAGAGTATGAAGCCTTCATATTGGGCTTAAATGCTGCTAAAAAATGGGCATGAAAGGCCTTAGAGTGTTTGGAGATGCAGACCTTATCATTCAGTGGGTCAACAAAACTTTCCAAGCAAAGCATCCAAGGCTAAAAGCATACAGAGATGAGGTATGGAAGCTCAAGGACTCTTTTAATATTTTCATCATTTCTTACATCCCGAGAATGAAGAACCAGCTTGCTGGTTCCCTGGTTGTGCCTGCTAGCATGTTTATTCCTCCTTTGCCTCCTAAATTGACTTATGAAGTTCAGGTGAAGTATAGACCATCTCTGCCTAACAATGTCAAATATTGAAAAGTTTTTGAAGAAGATGATGAAATTAATAGGCTTTTACAAACCTTTGATGCATTTGTTGAAATGCACATTGACCAAGAAAATGAAACCTTTGATAGAAAGGCAAAAATGGACAGTTTTCAGGTCGATGACTGGGTTCTGAAAAGGGATGCACTAAAGGGAAAAAAGGGAAACCATGGTAAATTTGATGCCTTATGGATAGGACCGCTTGTCATTGCTCAAGATCAGATGAACAATACCTTTATTCTGCACAGTCTGGAAGGAGGAGATGTTTTTGGTAGCCTAGTCAATGGGTGGTTCTTGAAACTTTATTTCATTTAAGGCTTTAAAGCCTTGGTATTGTAAATATGTTTTTTCAGTTTTTATTTTGTTGCAAAATAGACTCCATGCCGAATGGAACACTAGGAGGAAGATTTGATTTTGGTTTTATAAGAAAGGCATTGTTCTATAGTTCTTGAAACCTCACAGGGAGGCTTTCATCCCCAGAAGGAGCCAGTGTTAGCCTTGTTGGCATGTGGCCCAAAATGGGTCCAAATATGCTCTTTAAGTCTTTGAAAGCCAGTAAAATCATGCCAAGGATAAAAACCAATGTAGGAGAAGAACCCTTAGCATGGAGGAAAAGCACTATCAGAAGGCAGAAAACTAGAGAAAGCAATGAAAAACCAAGTACCAGAGGCATAAACATTGAAAAGCACTGCAGCTGTTAGATCTCGCTAATCAACAGTCAAAATCTAATCAGCAGGTCACAATTGACAGAAGCAATTGGTGGATGTCGACGCAAACTGTATGGAACTTGTGACAACAATCAGCGATGCAACATGGACCATCGATCAAGAACGCAGATTGACGGTGCACATCACATCGCAGGATTGCTATCGGAGATTAACGAAGAGCGCTATCAATGGCCTGAGGCATGAGCAATATGTGATTGCGATCAAATTGCATCGCTATATCACATTGGAGAAACACCATGGAGCAGGGCCTTTACACATATATGTGTGCGACCCGATGAACAAGACCTGAAAATATTCTAAATATTTTTTCATAATATTTCAAGTCCGCCAAAGCCAATTTCTCATGATTTTAGTGTTTTTTAACATATTCCAAAAATACAAAGGGAAGCAAGGGAACATGCCACTTGCGATTTGCGATAGCGATAAGGATGGGCTCGATAGAGGAATAGACAATGTTTAAGGACTTTTTAAGTCCGAAATAAACAGAGCTTGGTGGGAGTTTACAGTGTTTCAGTGTTGTCTATATAAAACAGAAAACAATCATTGATTAGTGTTTGAAGGGATTTCAAAGGGCCGACAAACCCATTCCATCACATAATAGAGGCCGGGAGATAGATTGTCAGGATAAAAGGGCCACAACACAATGCAGCCACAACCAACAAATGATCATGGAGCATCGCTTGCATGAGCAGGCTCTCGGACGGTGAAAGAAACTACTAGAATGCAGTTATTCTGCTGTCAAAAAAAGAAACCTCCGAGCCCATGCATGCCTAGTCAGGGCATCAAGCAGTTGTTAAAGATAGAGGGGATAGATTAAGACCTCTCGATCCTTAGAAGGCTTGAGAGCATTGTAAAGGGCCTATAAATATGTGAAAATTCAGAGAAACAGGGGTTCAACTTTTGGGGACTGTGGATACTTTGCTACTCAAGCTTCTCATCTTCATTCTAGCATTATAAGCTTCTTTTGTTGTTACATGTTTAATTTCCATTTTCTCTTCCGTTCTAAGCTTGCACTTGAACAGGTTTTTCGTGTTTTCTTTTTTTTCTAATGCCAGATAATTGTCATCTTATCTCTACATTGATAAATTATATTTGCAAACTTCATTTACTTCCTGTAGCTAGACATTCATATGTGTTTATATATGCATCTGCTACTACAGTCAGTTTTCTCCATCTATTTATTGAATCTACAAACTATTGATCATTAGTGGTCTAAAGGCTTGTAAAGCTGAGGGTGTTCATGCATGTGTCGAGTAAAAACATTGTTGAAATAGTCATTTGACTTGATCCAAACCATCATCCATTCCAATAGTTCAGAGAACAATATTGAAGATTATATGTTACCAAGCATCTCCGAGTTGCAACGTAGGAGAGTTTCTTGGAGTGATAACATTGCCCAGAACTGCATAGATGTTGAGGCTATCTCCGAAGCAGTCTGCATTGCCTAATCCTAGAATTGACCTGCCTGACTATCGTCCAGAACAATGCAGAAGTTAACCATGAATCCATCTCAATCTGCGTTGCCTGGAAGCCAATTTGTCAAGCCTCCTGTTGTTCAACCAAAGAGTTTGACCAACTAGTGACCCTGGGCTTCACTCCTCCCAAAAACTGTGCAGAAGTTGTCAGCATGCTCGCCTTCATTGAATAAATAAACTTAAGAGAGAAGAGGGATAGGAACGCACTGTGTGTCATCACAATGTCTCTGAAAACTAACCAGTTCTGACAGGCAGTCCCCTTGCTAGCTAGCCTGCTACTCCTAAAAATTATGCAATTTTCTTGGGCTATCCTCCGACTACCCAACAGCCCGCTCAACCTAGAAGCTACATAAAAATGTTTTGCAGGCTAGCCTCCTAGTTCTGTGCAGTTTTGGATAGCAAGCTACCACAACCTACTGCCAGCCTCCATGGAGAATCTATGCATTTTTCACTGCTAGTGTCCTCCCTCATTCTTGCACTGACTTCATGGAAAATTTGTGCACTTCTACCCTCCAACCAAGCTAGACCCCGTAGATGGTCATTGTTGTTCCTGACTACTCATCTCAGCTTACCAGTAACCTTCGGACAATTTTCCTTGACAATGCTTGAGAGCGCACATCCTAACCTGAAATTTGCTCTGTGAAGCTTTAGATCCTTGTCCTCTCTCCCGGTCACCTTAACTCCAAATTGAAAGATGATGCATCATGGTAGACTAGGATATTTTTGGATTTGATGTCATCTCGTCATCAGTGACTACAGATACAGGTACATGGATGAGACATGGCGCGATGATGAACGGGATGAACATGGAGTGCATTCTAGAGGACTTGCTCATGGTTGGACAAACACACGAAGCATACCAAGTAGAAAGAGAAGTAGATACATGTGCATGCATGCAACATGAAGTGAAAACCAAGACATACCACCATTAGCATGAACATACCAGCACTGTCGTGTCGAGTCATGTCATGAGTAATCTCGGCCACATCACTACTATGGGTCATAATGTTGTAATCAATATAATGTAATGTGGAATTCTAAGAGATCCACATGTAAAGTTAAAGAGTCATGTAAGTCAAACAGTCATGAGGGAAGTCGAACAATCACAAGGATCAGTCTCACCTTTCGTTATATATATCCCTCATTTGTACATGTAAAGCAGTTTTCAATTTGGCATCTGTAGTATTTTCTTTAAGGAGCGAGAAATGGCCCCAATACCCCATTATCAAGGTTAGTGATGTAATGGTGTACGAATGTGCCTTGGGACTTTTTCTTAATTTAGAAGATGAAACACCAAATTGTGGGCCCCATTTGGGTAAATTGGTACATCAATTTCCCGAGGTCGTAACTTTAGCATACAATCTCCATTTGACACGTACAATAGCTCGTTAGAAAGATCTATTCGAGAACTACAACTTTGGGAAGAGGAGCATCGGTCCATGGACCAAAGTTTCCCCCAGATTTCCCAAAAAATGTCTTTTAGGGCATCAAAATGGCTCCAGAAGTTTAGGACCTGAAAAAATGCTAAACATAGTAAATTGTGCTATAAATAAGGAAACTGAAAAGCTAAAAGAGATAGTTGCGGGGGTCCAAGTGGGATAGATGGGTGGCCACCAACATCCACCTAGATCATTCCTCCCCCCTTAGGAAGCAATGGTCCCCATTGTGTTGATTTCCTCCATCTGTTGAACTTGGTCCCTGGAGAGCTATTCTGCAATCTCTGATGTGTCCAATAATGGTGGGAAGCATGGTCGAGGACATTCCACATTGAACACTCGGTGTAAGCGAAGGTATGGAGGACTATTGTGCTGCAAAGAATTATTTCCCATAGCCTTGGTAATGGTGTAAGGATCATGTCGGTGTGGTCGGAGCTTCTGATGGGCTCTTGCAAGGCATTCTTTCTGCAGATGCAACCAGACTTTGTTGCCCACCTCAAGCTCGTGTGGTACCCCTATGGATGAGGACAAGTTGTTCCTATGTTCTTTCATGACTGTGTCCCTTTGTTGTTGTTGCTACGTGGAGGAACCCTTCCCGGGGGTCATGGATGTGGTGACGATCTTCCCCTTACTTTGGGAGCGAACCAGATAGAAAATGAATTTCCTAGTCCGGGAGATGAGCTTGCTACCTTTCTTAGCAGTGATCAAAGAAGTGGTGGTAGGTAGGGCTACCTCTGGTATCCTATATAATGAATTATTCAAAGAAATAATGACAGCGCAAGGGCTTGACTCATACACAGCATGTCGCCTCCACAAGTATGGTTGGCCTAATAATACATCACAAACGTCCAGAGGTGTAACATCACACAATACCTCATTTGTGAAGCACTTGATGTTGTAGGGAAGGTACTGTTGGCGAACTTTGAGATTTCGTCCTTCATGAAGCCACCAGATACTGTACGGCTACAGGTGTGGTGTAGTCGGCAGGCCCAAGCATTTCACGACCTCTACTGAAATGAGGTTCTTTTGGCTGCCACTATTGACAATGAATTACAGCGGCGAACCTTCACCCACATCTGTGAGTGGAAAAGATGTTCCCCCTCCTCTAGATATTCGAGCTTGCTTTTTTGGATCTTCGCAGTGGCAACAGTGGTGGTGGGATCTGCATCAATGATCTGCTTCCCTTTGCCATTCCCCTTGTCGGGTTCTGGCTCAGGGTCAGAACATGCATCTAATTCGGAAGCCTTCAACTTGGCCACCAATGACTGGTTGGTCTGACACTCACTTGTGTTATGAGTGGGACTCTTGTGGAACTCACACCACTTTCTTGTGTCCTTCTTCGGCTTCGTGGTGTTGTTCTTTTCTTGTGGCTTCGACAGGTTGTCTTAGGTCACCCTGCCTTAGCTTTGTCCTTTGGGCTTCGGATTTGCAAATCCAAAGTCTCGCTTCTTCTATTTGAACTTTTGCTTGATTTTGATAGCGTATCGGTACACCGTGCTGAGCAAGGAGATGTTCAGAAATTCCATCTCTTCCTGGATGTATTTGTGTAGGTAGCCACGGTATTTGAGTACCAAATGCAAATTAGAATCTTTGATACCAAACTGTGTGAGAAGGGTATGAAAAATGTTTGTGAACTCCAGCACATCTTGGTCCCATCCCTGCCGCAGCGTGGTCCACTTTATGTATTTGTCCTCATAGCTTTTGACAGGGTAGTACTACTTCTTGACGACATCTTGGAATGAATCCCAAGTGGGTTCAGTTGGAAATAGTGAGCCCGTACTTTCATTCTTTTGCTTGCAGTAGGTTTCCCACCAGTCCTGATGTTGGGGGTTGCTTTGAAAAGAGTGAAAACAATCTTTTCCCGACTCGAAAATTCATGAACAGAAAAATACCATTCTAGCAGATTCAACCGTTTATCCACAACATCTACATCTATTTGACCCTCGAAGATGGGGATTTCAAAATTAACTTGTACCTTAAAGGGTGTGGCGTTTCCAGAGTAGTTGTTGGAAGTAGATGCATTGCCTCTAGGTAGTTGTTGAAGGATCTACGCAAAACTATCCATAATCGCATTCCTTTGCCACTCTAGGGATTCTTCGAGCAAGATTTTGATATGATCTCCTGCCCCCTCGTCTTTCTTTTCATTTTCCATGGCAGGCCGTCGGGATTTGTGAGGCTGTTGTTGCAAAGGTTCGACCAGTTCAAGCCCTAACTCCTTATAGCCTGACCTCATTAGGGACATGCAAAGAAAAACAGAGAAAAAGTAGACCGCTTAGATACCACTGGTCTAGATTTAAATAGGAACGAAACAAATTACAGAGATAACCATAAACACAAAGATGCAGTGGAAATAATACTTCATTTCATTAATGTAAAATACTGAGATATGATTACAAACAAAAAATGGAAATAAACAGCTAGGGTGATAATAGCTTCTCTCTGAGAAGAGATGTGGTGGTTACATGCCTCTGAACTATCTTACAATGAGGGTCGAATGCCTATTTATTGTTGAGAAACAATGGAAAACCCTTCACATCATGAAACCTAACCCTTGAAGATGAAACGCCAAATTGTGGGCCCTGTTTGTGTAAATTGGTACATCAATTTCCTAGGAATGTAACTTTGGCATACGATCTCCATTTGACGTGTACAATAGCTTGCTAGAAATATCTATTCGAGAAATACAACTTTGGGAAGGGCAACATTTGTCCATGGACCCATGATGCCCCCAGATTTCCCAAAAAACGTCGTTTAGGGCCTCAAAATGGCTCCGCAAGTTCAAGACCCGAAAAACTGCTAAAAATAGTAAATTGTGCTACAAATAATGAAGATGAAAAGCTAAAAGAGATAGTTGTGGGGGTCCAAGTGGGATAGGTGGGTGGCCACCAACATCCACCTGGATCAATTCCTTTGTAAGACTATTCTTTGGACGCTTGTAATGCATATTGATTTAACCTGTATTAAGACAATTGAACTATTTCAGCTGTTCTAGTACATATGCTGTTGGAAATGTGTTGTATCAGTTCTTAACATTGCCTTGCCCGTGTGGACTATTCCACTGAACACTCGGCAGACTGATTATTGTAAAATTGTTATAATGACCGTCACACTCGTGTGGACTATTCCACTAGGTGTTGTACGTGCCATCCTTCCACTTTGTCTTTATGGCTGCAATATCTATGTGGACTACTCCACTGGAAGTTGTGCATGTGCTATTTTGTTGTGTGTCTCTAATAGATTTGCGACTATTCCATTTTGACTTGAGACTCACTCTCACCCTCTCCCTCTCTAGTGAAAGAACCTTGACACAAGCGACACTAAGCACTCATCGAGCACGTGAACCTTGTTGTTTGAAGAAAAAGAAAACCATTCTCATCTACTAACAAGCAAGAGCTAAGGAAAACCCTTAAGATAATGGAAACAAGGCCATCATACTAGATGGGACTGCTACACCAAATGGTGTGAGGTATAGTTGGGACTTCATACTAGGGAGATCCTCTAAATGTTTGCAGCTCCAGCACCATCAACATTTCTATCACTAGAAAGAAGGCAAGATTACAAGCTAAGTCCCCACATCCTATTTTGAAACATTGGTCATCTATCATGGATATTGTTGTAGTTAACCCTTTCTGATGTTCATCCAATGCACATGCCTTTGAAGTCATGGAGGGTTTTCATGACTTGTTTGAACTCACGTATGATGGTGAAGGAAAAGTGGCATGGCCTGAGCACTTACATGAATTCCTTGCATTCTTGGAAAATGAGGAAGCTTTTGATGAAGTAGAAGTTAGCATGCTTCTTGCATGTACACTTCGGGAATCCCTGGAATGATGGTGTCACAACTTGCCTCCTAATTGCATGCACTCATTTAAGCAGTTCAGTGATCTAATCAAGTTTGTTTTCCACCATTTTGATCCTGAAGCTCTTGGCAAAAAAATGTTAAAACAATGGAAGGTCCCACATGAATTTCCTATGGATTTTTGGAATCTCTTCCATCTACTAATGTTTGAAGCTCTGAAAATTCATATGAAATTCCAATACCTTATGGACAAATTTAAATATTTCTATCATAAATCACTATGTCCCAAAGTGAAGAGAAAGCTCAAACCCCACTTAGCATACCTCAGTAATCGAGTTGGGCAATTAGAAGAGGACATAGTTTCTGTCACAAGTGATTGTCCACCTTCCCCTCATCAAATAGCTCCACTCCCATAGAGTGATGTGGGAGAGCATGCACATAATTCTGTTCATTTGTCACATCCTGCCACCCTCACTACTCTCAATTTTTCCCCAGATTTGGTTGCGAAGCCCATGGGTTGTCATATTCACTTGTTACCTCAAACAACCCATGGGTTGTCTGGTGTTCTTCCATTCTAGACTCCACACTTGTTATGAACGAGGCTCAAGCTATTTACAGAGTTCATGTTTCACAACCAACCTACACTATCATTTACAAATAGTATGACTGGGAATCTGAGCATGAACCTGCGTTGAAGGATGACCTCCATTTGTTCGTGCCTCCTCCTCTTTTTCCTGACATCATTGAGGATTATATTATCTCTATTTTTCATTATGTAAATCAATCTATGGATGCATCTACTCCCGATAATCCGCAGAGCACACCTGATGTCAATCCATCATTTGATAGCGGAGAGGAAAAATCTTTCATTAAGAATCCACTTAACGTTTCATCTACCTTTTCTGGAAACACAAATGGTGACAATTCTTACTTCTCATCTACCCCTCTATATGATTCATAAAATCATGAGGATGCCGACAAACATGGTGAATTTTGTGTCATTTTTGTTGTGATCTTTGTACTTATTCATTTGATCATGATGTTGATTCACTCATTATTAATCTATCGAAGCCACTTACCTTCGATGTTCTATATATTAATAGAGTGGAAATCGCATAGGATGTCGAGGCACTTAAGCCTAGGCTAATGGTTTTGTGAGGCCCTCACTATCCTGAGGTTAGTTCCACTTTCCATCAGAAAATTTATGAAACACTCAAGGCTCCTCATCACTCATATGTTTGCACTGAAGATCAATCCAACACACAAATTTCGCTTCCTCCACTCGAATCACATGATCCATCCACTCATGCATTAGATGAATAATACATGAAAAGAACACTTGAAAGGCATAATTTGTCTCTCTCTCTCATGTTTGCTTGTCTGTGATAGTCAAGAGAGTGTGCATGATTAACATCTGCATGGAGTGTGTCACAACACCATGTTAAGTCTGCAAAATGTTTGTGTTGTGTATTCACTCCTTTCTTTTCTATGGATGTTTTAGAACTCAAAGCATGTTGATATTCATTGATAAATATTTCTTGTTCACTGGTATACATGGATATTTTTCATGCCTTCACCATCATGTGCCAACTAATGCGTTGGTGGTTGCATTGGAAATATCAATTCACGTGAGTAGGCCCATGCACTGTTTAGCATAGGAGTAGGAGTAGTCTTTTCTTCTTTATTTTATTTCCTTTATGGTTTTCATGCTCATTTTCTTGCTTACTTGGTTTGGTTTGCTTGCTTGCTTGATTTTATTACTTTTTTTACTTTCGCTTTACTTATGATTTTTTCTTTTTTCTTTCTTTTCTTGCCACTAACCATAGGTTAGCCTCTCATGAAACCATGTTTGGATCTTGAGAAAAGTTGGGAAAATCTAAGAGAACTTGTACAACTATCAACACTTGGTTATATGGTGTCCTCTCTCTTTATGATGAACTTGTTTTCTTTAGTTGATGATACCTTGATGGAAAATATGTTCTGTTCAGAGTGAGTCTTGGTGAAAACATAATGCTTGCATTTCTAACTAGTACTGCCCACTCTAATCGGTTATTTCGTGTTAACCCTTGTCAGCTCAGTCAAGTAGAGTAAGATGAGGGGGAAAACAGTAACACGTATGTCAGATGTATACATAACATACTTCTCTGAAGGAATAACTTCTTCTTCTGTCAATAAGTCGGGATCCCTCTTCCGCCTCTGAAATAAAAAAGTGCCTATGCATAACCTTTTGAAAAAATGAAAAAAAAAAGAAATTTGAGGCGAAAGAAGAGAAAGCCTTCCTGCGTAGACATCAGATACAAGTAACTCTATCGGGGTATTGACCATTCTTGGTGGTAGCATAGCGATGCTTCTGTTCCCGCGTGACTCCGCCAGGGTACTGTACAGATCTGCTAGTAGTGGAGGAACATGAGAGATGAAACTTAAACTTTGACAATTATATTACTTGTGCATGAATATACCCCTCATCCCCAACCGAAACAACTAAGTTGAATTTGCGTGGAATGTGTTTTGACCGATCAAGGTAATGATCAGGACTACATCTTTCACACAAGTTAGCATGGAAGCCATCACGATAAAGGAATCGAACAATACTTCCAAAAGGCTTAGACTCACTTTTAATGAAACAAGTTCCATACACAGTGATGGAATTCTACCAATGTGTCACCAATGTTGTAGCATCTACAACCACCGTCCAAAATTTTGGCTTGCATGCAAATTTTAGAGCCTACCTTGGATATTGTGCTCGATCATCCTTGGTCACTTGTTGGTAAGCTAATCATCTCAAGCTTCCCCTCCTCGATCTTAAAAGTTGTTCATGTTATCACCTTTATGCAACATATGTCATGCTTGGGAATAAGGGTTGTTATTTGTCATGCAAAGGGAATGTTTTTCCCTTCAAGGGAATTGTGTGCATATGAGTGGTTGTCATCACATAAACATGTTTCACACTCACTTCATGCACTCTTGTCACAATGGTTGTTGCATTGAGAAAAGTATGCCGTATGCATTTAGGATGGTCTACATAAAATCACAATTAAGTCCTATCACTATTTACATCTACGTCACTGATCTCACACATAGCCTTTCCCAATCAACCTAGCATCATTCATCTTCTCAGAACTTTGTATTTTTCTTCTGCAACCATAAAGCTTCTTCCCTTTCCTGCTAAAACTCCGTAGCCGATAGAGACCCTGGCCAACACTACTCTCCATAAATGTGCATAATAGTAAGGAAGCTAGAACTTCTCTTGAAAAATGCACAAATCAGTCTAGTACGTATTCAGAAACTATGGAAAGGTGTCCTCCCAGGACCCCTATCCCACAAAATTGTACTAAACCTCAAAACTATGTAGTCTTCTCCAAGTTGTCCTATCGGTCTTGCATGAAGAAACTACATAGTTGGGCCTCCCAGGGCCTCATTTCGGAAATAGTCACTTCGCGCTAAAACCATGTTGATCCATCACCCAGTGACTACAAGAAAAGGTGACATGCTAATATTACTCCCAAAAAGTCGAGGAGAAGGAACAAGAGAGCAAGTAATGGAAAATATCAGGACCGAATGCAAACTCCATCGGATGCATGATCATATTGAGGGTAACTATGGTAGGTAAAGAAAATATTCTGAAGTGTCATATTGTCCTGTCCTTAGTAGCATGCATATGCGCGAACACAAAAGATCATTTCATGTGTTTCCTCAACATTTCTTGCTTTCTTTCTCATGTTTAACCAACTGTCGTCTTCAACTTGTTTATTTTTATGTCATGCATGCGACCTCATTTTTTTCATGTTGAAGGTTGTGTTTGAGTTGTGTTTTCTATGTAAACATCTATCGCATTCACACACAATGTTGTAAGATTTGTCACGCAAGTTTCTTCACAATTGTCTGAAGGTCTATCCGAAGTGTCACACTTGTCACATTCATTATTAGATATCCCTGCAGTCAGTCACACTAAGCATATGTTGTCATGTTGGTTCAAGATGTCTTTTTCTCAAATCATGTTTAGTGTGTGTTCATAAGGTCATTTACGCACAAGTTCACTCGTTCACACACTTAGTCATTTTGTTGATGATATTTTGACCAGACCACCCTCCACCAGTCGAACCTTCACTAAGCTACACTACACAGTATAAGCCCTCAGTGGTCATGTACTACTATCCAAAATCATGCAGAGGTTGAGGATATTTCCCAAGCAGTCTGCACTACCCAATCCTGGAATCGACCTAGTTGACTGTCACCCAGAACAATGCAAAAGCTTCCCAAGAAGCCATCTCAATCTACATTTCCCACAAGCCATTCCATCAAGCCTCCCTCCGGTCAACCGAAGAGTTTGACTGAGCAGTGACCCTAGGCTTCACACCTCACAAAAATTGCACAATGTTTGTCGGCCTGCCTGCCTCCGTTGGCTGAAGAAATTGTGCAGACAATAGGGACAGGCACCCACTGGCTGTCACTACACTGTCTTTGAAAATTGCACAGTTCTGTCAGCCACTCCCCCTGCTAGCCAACCTGCTACATTTTTCCACTATTTTTTTGGGTTTTCCTCCTGTTTCCTAACACCTTGCTCAGCCTAGAAATTGCACAGAAATGTCCTGCATGCCAGCCTCCTAGTTCTATGTAGTTTTGGACAGAAAGCTCCTATAGTCTGCTGCCATCCTCCTGATAGAATCTATGCAATTTTCACTGTTAGTGTCCTCCCTGCTTCCTGCACTGCCTCCCTAGAAAATTTGCGCAGTTCTTTCCTCTAGCGGAGCTAGATCCCATAGATGGTCACTATTGTTCCGGACTGCTCATCTCAGCCTCCTAGTAACCTTTGGGTAATTTTCCTTGAAAGTGCCCCAGAGCCGCACCTCAACCTAAAATATGCTCTACACAATTTCGGATCCTTATCCTCTCTCCCAATCACGTGAACCAAAAAACAAGATATGATGTATCATGGTAAACTAGGATTTTTTGGATTTGATGTCATCTCATCATGAGTGACTGTAGATGCAGGTACATGGATGACACGTGGCACAACAATGAACAGGATGAATAAGGAGCGCATGCTAGAAGACTTGCTCGTCGTTGGATGAACACACAAAGCATACGATGTAGCAAGCGAAGGAGATACATGCGCATGCATGCAACATGAGGCGAACACCAAGACCATCGAAGACTTCACACACCTTGCCATACGAAGGTGAAGCTATGATACACTAAGAGCATGCTAAGCATTCAACAACATTGTAGCTCAACATCGACACCACCATTGGCATGAACATACCAACACTGTCGTGTCGAGTCATGTCATGAGTCATCTCGACCACATCACTACTATGGGCCACACTGTTGTAATCAACGTAATGTAACATGGAAGTCCAAGAGACCCACATGTAAAGTTGAAGAGTCATGTATGTCCAACAGTCATGAGGGAAGTCAAACAGTCACAAGGGTCAGTCTCATCCTTGGCTATATATATCCCTCATTTGTACATGCAATGGAATTTGCACCTTGGCTCCTCCAACATAGCCTTGAGAGCTTGTAATCTTTTCTTTGAGAGGCAAGAAAGGGCTCCAATGCCCCTCTATCAGGGGTTAGTGATGTAATGGTATACAGATATGTCTTGGGACTTTTTCTTAATTTAGAAGCTTGTTAACATGTGAGAAAAGTTTCACACATGTAATGTATTTGTTTGTAAGAATATTCTTTGGACACTTGTAATGCATGTCGCTTTAACCTGTATTACAACAATTGAACTATTTCAGTTTTTCTAGTATATATGTTGTTGAAAATGTGTTGTATCATTTCTTCATAATGTCTTGCCCATGTGGACTATTTCACTGAACTCTCAACAGACTCATTCTTCTAAACTTATTATAACAACCATCGCACTCATGTGGAATATTCTGCTAGGTGTTGTATGTGCCATATATTCACTTTGTGTTTATGACTACTGCATTCGTGTGGACTACTGCACTAAAAGTTGCGCATGTCCTACTGTGTTGAGCTTCTCTAACAGAGATGGGACTATTCCCTTTCGACTTGAAACTCACTCTCACTGTCTCCCTATAAAATGAAATAACCTTGACACAAGTGACTCTAAGCACTCACTAGGCACATAAACCTTGTTGTTCAAAGACACATAAAACCAATCTTATGTGCTAATAAGAAAGAGCTAAGGAAAACCTTTAAGATAATGGAAACCGAGCCATCACACCAGATGGGACTCCTACAACAATCAATGTGAGGTCTAGTTTGGATTTCACACTGGGGAGATCCCCTGAATGTTGGTAGGTCCATCACTGTCAATACCACGATTACTTCTATGATATTTTATGTTTATTTACAGGATTTTGAACCACAAATATGGAATGGAGAGAGAGTGAGCATGAAAAGAAACATATAACTTCTCTAAAACATCCAACAACCATATAGGCCTTGACAATCGTGATTTGTACAAGTTTTTCACCATACTGGGCATGAAGGTCCAATTAGACTTGCCAGAATGGATAGTGGGAAAGTGGAATGTTCAAGAAGAAATTTTCATAGTCAAAGACCATACACATGTCATTGATGCTGATGAAATTTACTTCTTGAGTGGAATTCCATGTCGTGGGGTGGAAATCAATCTATATGGGCATATGCGAGATGGCGAAACAAATTCCACCTATTTGCTACAACATTTTACTTGAGGAGTTTCTCTCAAAGATGCTAGAATTGACACAATAGCATAGCCAAATTCCTTTTAAATCTATCGGGTTCACTGTTGCATGGTTGTGTGGTAGTGCAACTTTACATTTTCTCACAAAAGCTGAGATGGAAACTATTGTAGAGTGTTTTTAACCTAACATATTTAGCTGGAGCGAGGCTATAGTTTCCAATCTAAAGGGGAAACTAACCAGGGTCGGAACAGTGAAACTCAAAAACTTTGGGTATGGTGCCCTCGTTATTTCATTTTTTTTGTAGCATATTCCTCTTCTGGCTCCATAGGTAGATGCAGAGAGAGGAGGACCTCGTGACCCTCCCATGATAAAATGGCTTACACTTATGGCATGCCATGGAGATGGTGAAGGACCAATGGTCATATATACTCCTATCTGCTTCGAGTGGCTCGAAAACCAAATCATAATGATTGAAGATTTTCTGTATGTAGGGATGGACGAAACAGGATATCCAGACATGCCACTACCTCCTAAGATGCATTGGCGTGATATAGCAAAACTTCACATTTTAGTTGATTTTTGAAAATTTTCATTCTTTTATTATTTCTTGGAATCCAAAACTAAATATCTGAAATGATCATGCATATGTGGCCCTAGTGAGACCATTTGGATTAAGTAGATACGATAGGCATGGTGAGAAACTAGTATCTCCCATAACACCAAACCTACAAGTGGTAGAGACACTGACAGAGATAGAGCACAACCTTGAGAGGGTGACCTTGGACATCCTAGATGCCTTGATAGAGGATTTCTCTCTCCTCTATCAGATGCATACTACAGGGGTTCCTGGACATATTAGCCATTTTTTATGATGAGTAGCACGTGATATTGAATGCTACCATGATCGTCATCATGTGTAGTCACTAGTCTGAGGGCTAGATTTTTTATCTTTTATTATGTATGAGCATGTTTAGAAAATAAAGGCCATGGGGCCTCATGTCTTTGGATGACATTTTTTGTAAAAGACATACATTTTATAAACACTTATCTAATGAAATCTATTACTTCTATTTTATTCCATCTTCTACAATATATGGATGAATAATGCATCCATTTCTTTACAAATGTTTTACAAGTGCCAATTTCACGTATAATTTGTTAACATGTTTAAATTTCTTGGAATATGTTGATACTAAATATAATAAAATTCTCTTTCCAATAGACAAACCCACAAAAACATCCTTAAAGTGGAAGCACTTCTAAGTAAATAAACACCATCCAAATGTAATAATAGCTCAATCACTGTGCTATATTCTACAATATTGATCATCGTTTGACCAAGGCATATTCCATTAATAGAAACTATCTCATTTGTGGGTGAATAAATGACCTAGGATGCAGAAGATAGATTATGAGTACTATCAATAGCACCATCTGCTAAGCCAATGTAAGTTTGAGGGAGCATCGACATCTGCAAATCAAGTGTAACACAAGATAAGCATGAGAAGTAGTAGAAAATCATAAAAAGTTGTTAAAAAATACCACACGTAAAGTATGGTATAGAAATACAAAAATATTTCATGGAACAATCTAAGCATAACATCTCTTTGGGTAAAGACTGTTTCTGGGATTTCCCAAAGGAATTGGGTAATGATCAACTAGTGCATAGGCCCCTTTTTCCAATGCAAATTTTACAATATAAGGGGCATGCCACATAGGATAGAATTTACCAATGCCTAGCTTATCATTCTCTTACTCCTAGACCAACACTAAATCAGCTTCTGCATACAAACGAGTTTTTACATTTTGATCATACTATGATTTAACTCATTTCTTTTGGGCCTTGCTAAGCTAGTGAAGCATCACATCGATTCTCATCAAGATGCGGTCAGTACAGGGAATATTCTTATTCTATAGAAGTAGATGGTAATAATTCAATTGCCAGATTGAAAGACAGTATCTCGCATTCAATCGGTAGAACTAATTCCATGCTGTCAATGAGTTGGAAAGGAGTAAAACTAGTCAACGTTTTTCATGTGGTACAGTATGCCTGTAAGTTTGGATAAATAATTATATGCAAATCTCATTTATGAGTCCCGATAATCCATATAATCATGGTATTTAAAACCTTGTTAATGACTTCCACTTCACCATTTGCCTTCAGGTAATATGGATTAGAACTGTCATGACGCAGACATAGATTTGTGGTAAGATCAGTCATTGTTGTGAAGATAAATCCCCTCTATAGACAAAGGTGATCGCTTTATCCCATTGAGTGGATCTAGCAGAAAACTAAAAAAACTAATGCAAAATTTCCTAGCTTATGCCTAAAAATGCAGAGAGAGAGAGAAACCTCCCTTGCTCTAATGCCAATTTCTCAATCCTTTGATGATGACTTCAATCCCTTAACTTCCAATCTTGCTCCTTGCTTTTTCTTTCCATCCAAATACCTGTAAGAGAGATGAAAGGAAAATACAAGATACAATAGCATACATGGTGTATATCAAAACATAACTACTTGATAGATCAAGGAGTATCAAGCTAAATGCATAAATATTTAGACATTTATGGAAAGCGAATATCAATGTATATATTAATGAATCAAAAATGGAAGCGTACAACGATTGCCTTGATTTTGGAGACCTCCTTTGGGTGGATGTCCATGTCCAAGCCAAGACTCTTAAGCACTCCCTTTCCAAGTTATACGGGCAGTATTTCAGCATAATCTCAGCATAGGAAAGCAGGAAATCAATGACCAACCCATTGAGGAAGGTGAAGAATGGATTTATAGTGATGGAGAGGAAGTTAGAGATCCACCAAAGGGGGAAGGAGGTCCTTATCTCAAAGTTAAAACACCTAAAGATAGAATAAAAGGCTCTAAATGGGAGTACTAGAATATATCTTCATCCAACAACTACCAGCTCGTCGTTCTCAAGGCTTATCGTAAGAGAAGCTTCTGCTCCATTTTTGGAGAAACTGCCTGAAGATGATCAGCACGAAATTTCCTATCAAAGGTCATGCTTCCAACGCTAGTCACTAGTTAGACAGAAGGTTACCAACATGGATTTTCCTACTAAAAGTAGAATTGGTCTTGAAAATTAGGGTTTTTCACAAGCTTTTCTAGAATCACATCAAGACATTAGTTCTCCATCTCTTTAGGGATGTGTTGAGTATATAATTCACGGTGAATGAGTTTACACATCTTTTGTTACTTTACGACATTTGTGATGGTAGTGGCACAAAGGATGACACTTTGGGTACAAAGTTGGGAATGTGAAAAAATATTGTGTAACAGATGCCCCCTAAATCATGAAAATTGAACATTAAGTGATGGCTAAATTACTTTATCAATTAAGGCAAGGCACTTCGGAAACCACCGTCAGGAGTCCTGGAAGTCAAACATGATACAATATATGACATCTTTGATATATACATATGCCTGATAATACATCAGAATAGGCATCAAAATATAATACATGAATCCACGGTATGGGCAAATCCATTCATCTAAAAAGGATCATGTCTGTGGATCCATGGCATTGATGCAGCCATCTGTATGAAAAGGATCATGTCTAAAGATCCATGAAATTGACATAGCCATCTGTATGAAAAGGATCATGTATACAATCATGAATACTCAATAACTCCTTGCAACCTAGATTTTAACAGATGAGATCCAAGCTCTTCATCTCTATCCCAACCAAAGTATGAAGCTAACGATGTGAATAGATTTGTTGATGATAAACTTGGTAGAAACCACTTGATTACCGGTCAATAATGTAAACTGTTAATAGGCACAAGAGAAACCACCAATAATGATAATGGCCCTGAAGGCACACCAATACAATCTTCAAGTGTGAATAGGTGAGGTGAAGTCGAACACTTGCGGAATAATTCGATCAAAGGCTAATGATGTAGGCCTATCGCCAAACACAAAGAACTTAACATTGAGGCATGGAAGCTACAAGGTACTAAAAGGTCATTTCTAAATCATATTCCTCAATAATGACCTAAAGTCGATAGGAAGTGATCTGTCGAAGGACGACCATAATGTTTCCCACATCATCGACACGAAACATGGGATATCTCAAACTGATAGGAGTGATTTAGGATTGTTGTAGAGAGGGTCACATAGGCATAGGAGGTTTTACTTTTGTGGATAGGACTTCTCTAGAACATATTGGCAAAATGACTCTAAAATTCGACAACACTTGACTCAAAGTGGAATCGAAGGTCATGATGACATCAAGGGTGATAGAATTAGAGGCAAATGGATTTCCAAAAACTAGGATGGCGAAAGATATCCAAAACTGACACTAGATGTAGATGAGTGTGATTTTCAAGAGTGACATGCTTCCCTTACACAAAATACACGACATGTTTACTTCCTTCTTCCCCACTATTTCTAGTGAGTACCTCTTTATTTTTAATCACAATCTTGAAGAGGATACCATATGTTTGTCACATAAGTTCATCCTCTGGAAGAATCCATCCCAGTAAGCTTAACGAGTCGCAGGAAGGAGTAACTCGGTCTCGTCATGGTGAAAAGTCATTCTTCGTTTAAGTTTTGTGAGTTTGACAGAAGGGTGACTCCGCATCTTTTTAATGTTTAGAGAATTTCAAAAATAGGTGGAAAAGAAAACTCCAAAGGCCCCGTTTTGTAGATTGTCTCCCGAATCTAAAAAGGTAGAAAACAATATTCAAGAGAACCTCTTAGACATGTTCAACTAAGGTATTCTGTTGGGTCCCTATAATACTAGTGATTACCCCATTACCATTGTAGTTATACCCCTTATTTATATTTTTGTGCCCCTATTACCCCCATATTGTTATTTCTGTGCCCCATAGAATCCCTCTATTGTTATTTTTGTGGCTTTGTATTATTATTGTTAGGTCAAGTGGATTATATTGTGACTCCTTAGACTCCTATATATAGAAAGGAGGTTTTCTCATTTGTATCATCCAAGAATTGTTCATTTATGTAATGTAAAGGAGGTTTCCCCCTCGAAGAGGCTGAATTCTAAGGCGTTGATCTATCTTTTCTATCTTTTCTTGAGCTGGTTTCATAACATTTGGTATCAGAGCTTTGGATTCTAGGGTTTCGCTGCTCCAAACAGGTCATCGTGGCATTTTCGCTATAACTTTTTTTCTGTGATATTTCAGAAGTCACAAAAAAACCCATTTGAGAAGAAATCACGTTGAACCTTGGGTCTAAATTTCAGAGCTTTTCGCGCGATATTTGTGGAGATATGATTTGAAATAGTTGGTCTTTTTGCAGACTCCTGAATTAAATTCAAAACCGGTGACCTGGGGAAAATCGTCATAACTTTCTCTCTGGGAATCAGATTGAAATTTTGTAAGAAGGTGCAGAAAGAGGACAGACTGTTGTTTCTTGTATATCTTTTTTAGAACCAAAGATCGAAAATTTTACACAGGGCACTTCATACAAGTTCGCTCTTCTAGAAAGGTCTATAATTAGGTCATCTTGGGAGATTGTGCATAACTCTTTCTTGGAGAATCCAATTTGGATCAGACTGGTGGCATTGGAAAGAGGACATAGAGAGCTACTATAGATCACAAATTTAGAACTAGATGATTGGAAAGTACAAAGATACATCAGAGGCAATATCAAACTCCTACAAAGTGAAAAAAGGTGTGTAGATTTTTTTAAATTTTTGCTTAAGCTTGGTTTGAAAATTTATTTTGAAGGAATTCAAAGGGCATAGTAGAGAATTATTATCGGTAACTGATGCCCCGAGAAAAGAAAATGCAAACACCTAGTAAGGAACCTGAAATCTCTAGCATGACTCATGAAGAAGAGGAAGAAATGATACATGATATATCAAAATTACAAGAACAAGTGCAACAAATGTCACGCTCACAAAAGTTAACAGAAGCTAAGATAAATGGCGTGGAAGCTAAGATGAATGGCATGGAAGCTAAGATGGCAGATTTGAAGACAGATTTGACAAATTTTCTACAAGAAATACTTACTAATGGTGAAAAGGTAGTAAAGGAAACTCATGATGAGAACAAAAGAAATGTTAATCATGATTCCATAGATGCTAATGTTGGATCGAAGAATCACCATATTCCAAAAATTGATATGAGGAAGTTTGATGGCAAGGATCCCGCCACATGGATATTATAGATGGAGCAATTCTTTGATCTCAATAATGTGCAAAACGCACAAAAGTTACGTATGGCAACTGTATATTTGGAACCAAATCAGTTTGTATGGTATCAATGGCTTTGTTCTCGTAAACAATTTATCACTTGGGCAATTTTTATGGAAGAATTGATAGCACATTATGAGGATACAAAAAGCAACACTTTTTTTAGCCAATTGATAAGTCTCAAACAAAAGGGTTCAATAATGGAGCACATTGAGGAGTTCCAAAAATTGAACATAAGGGTAAAAGATATTCCAGAGGAGCATAGGATTGATGTGTTCATAGGGTGTTTAAAGGATAATATCCAACATGATGTTCACCTTTGGGAACCTAATTCATTGGAGAAGGCATTCAGGTTAGCAAGAAAAATGGAAAGCAAAATTATGGCAACTAAGAAGCATACCATTCACGACTATAAAGACGGAAGTGTTGTTGCCCCTAGTCTTCCACAACCTACAAGGTTGACACCACAACAATTGGAAGAAAAAAGAGAAAAAGGGCTTTGTTACAATTGTGATAGCAAATACACAAAAGGTCATAAGTGTGCTGAGAAGAAATTATTCTACATAGATTGTGAAGAGGAAGAAGAAAAGGAGCAAGAAATGTCAAAAGAAGAGGATATACTCCAAGAACAAAGCCTAGATGAAGAACAAATAAATCCGACCATATCTTGTAATGCATTGGCAGGAATTACCACTCCTCAAACCATCAAGATAGAAGGACAAATCAAGAAGAAAAAGGTAATAGTGTTGATTGATTCAGGAAGCACCCACAATTTTATTCATTGTAGGGTAGCAAAAGAATTGAATTGCTTCCTATATCTAGCACCAGAGTGTCAAGTGATGATTGCAAATGGAGGAATAATAAATTGCTCTGGAAAGTGCCATAATATCAAGCTATCCATGGGAGAATATGTATTTACTAGCCCAATGCTTTCCATTCCAATGGGAGGTGCTGATGTTGTACTAGGAGTCCAATGGCTACAATCCTTGGGTACAATAGCTTTTAATTTTCAAGAACTTTTCATCAAATTTTCTACGGAAGGAAAGGAAGTTGAATTAAGGGGTATTGCAGGGAAACCAGGAAAGATAATCAGCTCTAATGGTATGACAAAGATTCTAAAAAAGGAGCAAAGCGGTGAAATTGCACAATTATGTTCGCTAGATGTTTCCACATTGGAAACATCTATTTCTCCAGATCTCCAAAAAGTCCTGGACAATCATTCCAAGGTATTTGAGACCCCCAAAGGTCTCCCACCTATGCCTGATCATGGTCATGCTATTCATCTGATTCCAGGAAGTGTTCCTCCAAACATCAGGCCGTATAGATATCCTTATGTCCAAAAAAGTGAAATGGAATGTATGGTTGCAGAAATGCTAGAGGCTGGTATAATTCAACCAAGTCAAAGTTCTTTCTCAACTCTAGTAGTATTGGTGCACAAGAAGGATGGATCATGGCGCATGTGTCCGGATTATAGGGATCTCAACAAGCTCACTATTAAAGATAAGCTCCCCATTCCTGTCATTGATGAATTACTGGATGAATTGCATGGATCAATTTACTTCACGAAGTTGGATCTTCGTTCGGGATATCATCAAATCAGAATTAAGATTGAAGACATTCCGAAAACGACATTTAGAACTGATGAGGGTCATTATGAATTTTTGGTCATGCCTTTTGGCCTTACCAATGCACCTTCAACATTTCAAGGTTTGATGAATTCAATTTTCAAACCATTCCTTAGAAAATTTGTGTTAGTATTTTTTGATGATATACTAATCTATAGCAAGTCTTGGAAGGATCATGTTCAACATGTTGACAAGGTGCTACAACTATTGGAGGAGAAACAATTATATGCAAAAAGATCCAAATGTTTCTTTGGAGTCTAGGAGGTGGAATATTTGGGTCATATTGTATCTCATGAAGGAGTTAAGGTAGACCCTAGCAAAATTAAAGCCATTAAGGAATGGAAAATCCCCACATCCATAAAGCATCTGCTAGGATTTCTTGGGTTGACAGGGTATTATCGCAAGTTTGTTAAGAATTATGGGAGAATAGCAGCACCTCTAACAACATTATTGAAGAAAGATTCATTTTCATGGACTCCGGAAGCAACAAAGGCCTTTGAACATCTTAAAGAGGCAATGTGCGAAGCACTGGTCTTAGCTACACCAGACTTCACAAAAACCTTTATTGTGGAATGTGATGCTTCAGGAAATGGAATTGGTGCTGTTCTAATGCAAGATGAAAGACCCATTTCTTTTGAAAGTCGTCCAATCAATGGAAAGTTTTTAAGCAAATCTAGTTATGAGAAGGAAATGTTGGCAATACTCCATGCACTTAAGAAATGGCGACCCTATATAATGGGAAGACACTTCAAGGTAAAAACGGATCATGATAGCCGTAAATACTTTTTAGAACAAAGACTATCCTCTGAAGAGCAACAAAAGTGGGTCAGAAAGATGTTGGGTTATGACTTTGAAATCATCTACAAAAAAGGGAAGCAAAATGTGGTGGCAAATGCACTCTCAAGAAAGGATGAGGATGTGGAAGCATTGTTGTGTGCCATTTCTATTATCCAACCAGATTGGATAAACGAAGCAAGGGAGGAATGGAAGAATGATGAAGAAGTGTGGGCACTTATTCAAAAGCTACAACAAGATTCCAGTACTTCTGATACATTTAGTTGGCAAAATGATTTTTTATGGTACAAAGATCACTTATACCTCTGTAAGAATTCCCAGCTAAAACAAAAGATTCTTCTAGAATTGCACACTTCTCCCTTACGAGGGAACTCAGGATTTTTAAAACTTACGACAGGGTTAAGAAGGAATTTTTTGGGGATGGCCTTAAATCAGATATTCAAAAGTTTGTGGTGGAATGTTTGGTTTGCCAACAAAATAAAGTTGAAACAATTAAGAGACCGGGTCTATTACAACCTTTATCCATTCGAAGCCAACGTTGGGAGGAGGTTTCAATGGATTTTATCACAGGCTTACCCAAGGCTGAGGGAAAGAGTGTCATCATGGTGGTAGTTGACAAACTTACCAAGTATGCACACTTTTGTCCATTATCACATCCATTTATAGCCAGTACAGTTTCTATTGCATTTATGGAAATAATTCAAAAGCTACATGGAAACCCAAAGATTATTGTAAGTGACAGAGATCCCATTTCACTGGAAATTTTTGGACAGAATTATTTTCTTGTCTTGGTACTCAGTTAGCTCATAACTCATCTTATCATCCTCAATCTGATAGGCAAACTGAGATAGTAAACAAATGTTTGGAAGGATATCTTCATTGCTTTGTATCTGATAAACAGACACAATGGGTCAAATTGTTGCCTCTGGCTGAATGGTGGTATAACACTTCCTTCCATACGGCAACAAAAATGACCCCATTTATGGCACTTTATGGGTATCAACCACCATCCGTCACATCATATTTAAGAGAAAATTCTAAGGTTCAGGCAGTGGAACATCACATCGAACATCAACAACAAGTCCTCCAACTCTTAAAGGATAACCTCGTGTTGGCACAAAATAGAATGAAACAACAGGCAGATCAACATCGCAGTGAAAGAAGTTTTGGTGTAGGTGATTGGGTATTCCTATGGCTACAACCATATAAGCAAATGTCCCTAAAGCAAGCTAAGAAGGATAATAAATTATCACCAAAGTATTATGGTTCGTACAAGGTGTTGCAAAATATTGGTACTATGGCATACAAATTGGAGCTTCCTGCAGCTTCTCGATTGCACCCAGTTTTCCATGTTTCATGTTTAAAGAAGGTTATAGGCGACAAGCTCCCAGTTCAAACAATATTGCCAGAACTTGACGAGGAAGGAAAAATTATATTGGAACCAGAAGCAGTCACAGAAACAAGAACTTGACAGCTATGAAATCGATCAATTTCAAAGTATCCTATCAAGTGGAAGAACTTATCCGCTGAAGATTCCACATGGGAGGATGAAAATTTTATGCAGAAGTATCCAGAACTACTCAAGCGTTGAGGAAAACACTTTTTTGAAGGAGAGGGGCATGTTGGGTCCTTATAATACTAGTGATTACCCCATTACTATTGTAGTTATACCCCTTATTTATATTGTTGTGCCCCTATTACCCCCATATTGTTATTTCTGTGCCCCATAGAATCCCTCTATTGTTATTTTTGTGGCTTTGTATTATTATTGTTGGGTTGGCTGGATTATATTGTGACTCCTTAGACTCCTATATATAGAAAGGAGGTTTTGTCATTTGTATCATCCAAGAATTGTTCATTTATGTAATGTAAAGGAGGTTGCCCCCTCGAAGAGGCTAAATTCTAAGGCGTTGATCTATCTTTTCTATCTTTTCTTGAGGTGGTTTCATAACATATTCCTTTTTCGTACAAAATTCTATCACAGTCCGGGAAAGGGTTGAACTTATATTCAGTAGATGTCTTTTCATTTACTTTTACGAGTTTGAAAAGACAAGTGCTTGGCAATATTTCCATATTTCTGGAGTCTAAAAAGATCTAAAATAGGACTCCTCCTTGAGGAACGAGTGGTATAAAAGGATAGCAACTGGTTCCGATCATGATTGAACTACTCAAAACATGTAAAGGTGAATAGGTTGTCTAATAAGACCGCTCATCATAGATCTTCCTCACGTAAGGGTAAAAAAATCAAGTGAAAGCATCTGATCAGCCAAAGAGATGTGATGATGGAATGAAAAAACCAAGTCTCATCCAGAAAATACATGCTGATAAATACTGCAATCATGAGAGGTAAAGTGGGAAGGGTTTCATTTTTACACAAGGTTGAAACATGGGAAACTATTCTTTAGTATACTTGAAGATGGTTTCATTTTTTCACAGGTTTGAAACATGGGAGAAACCTATTCTTACATTCAGTTTCATTTTTACATAAGACTGAAATGGAAACAAACTATGCTTGGGTTTGGTTTCATTTTTACACAAGCTTGAAACAAAGATAAAGTATGCCTAAGATAAGTTTGTGTGCGCCCAACATAATGAATCAACTCAAGGTACGTTCCCCCAAGCTTCATTTCATGCACCGAAGTAGACTATTGGTTACTAACATGTGGATGGAATTAAGGTTCACTTACCACATCAAGTGAAAGAATCGACTAGGATTTTATGAGATCTAATCAAAGAATCAAATTGGAAGGGGTTTTGATTCATTTTTTAAGGAATTTGACATAGGAAAAAAACCATGATCATGACACCCTGTTTCATTGTTTAACGAGCTTGCCACAATTAAAGGAGCTCTACTCCAACAGCTCGTTTCATTTTTTAATGAGCTTGACATAAGTAAAATAACTCTGGTCATAGGTACTTATTTCTTTTTTTAACAAGGTGGACATAGTAAAAGAACTATCCTCATGACGCCTATTTCATTTGTTAAGGAGGATTAAATAGTAAAGGGACTATCCTCATGGGGACCTATTTCATTTCTTAATGAGGTTGACATAGTAAAAGAACTATCCTGATAGCACGTTGATCATTGACCATAAGAGGCCATGGCTTCCAAGAGTTTCTCATCAGACGGGAAAACAATTCTCTGAAAGGGATACCCATCAAAGGATATGATGGAGAGATCGAGCTCCAATACCCTGAGTACATGATGTACTATATGTTGGCATTATGATGCATGTGTTGTACTTGATGGCAAACAACCCATAGAAGATCAACTCACTTATATATATCTAGATGAATCTACGGAAGAGATATCAGATGACAATTCTTAGTATGAAAAGTCTAAAAGGGGAGATTGTTGGCATTATGAGACAAGTGTTGTCCTTGATGGCAAATCACACAAATGATAAATTATAGTGCAGAAAATTTATTTGATAAATTATAGTGCAACAAAGTTTCCTTCATGTAGAGAAAAGTTCACGCACTTTTATGTAGAGAAAAGTTTATTCCATGTAGAGAAAAGTTCACGCACTTTTATGCAAAGAAAAGTTTATTCCATGTAGAAAAAGTTCACGCACTTTTATGCAGAGAAACGTTTATTCCATGTAGAGAAAAGTTCACGCACTTTTATGCAGAGAAAAGTTTATTTCATGTAGAGAAAAGTTCACGCACTTTTATGCAGAGAAGAGTTTATTTCATGTAGAGAAATGTTCACGCACTTTTATGCAGAGAAAAGTTTATTTCATGTAGAGAAAAGGTTACACACTTTCATGCAGAGAAAAGTTCCCTTCATGCAAGAGAAAAGTTCATGCACTTTCATGGTTGGTTCATGGTATTAGTTCGACAGTTTTTGATCCTATGGTTTTGGCCCGTGGTATTTCATCCAAAAGTGTTGATCTCACGCACTTTCATGGTTGGATCATGGTATTAGTCCGATAGTTTTTGATCCTATGGTTTTGATCCATGGTATTGCATCCAAAAGTGTTGATCTCACGCACTTTCATGGTTGGTTCATGGTATTAGTCCAACAGTTTTTTGATCCTATGGTTTTGGACCGTGGTATTGAGAAAGGCCTAAGCCTATAAAAGAGGAAGGAGATCATTTGGCAAGGCATCATCTGAATTATTGAATATCTGATAAAGTGCTAGATCTGGAATACTGTGATTGGGTTATGGTGCAGATCTGGATCTGAGCTAAAGAGGGATCTCACCGGTTGATGGAGAACAAGATCTAAGGATAGATCGGGATCAAATGGTTTGAAATGAACTATCTCTATATATTTGATTATGCTTATTCTAGATCTGTATATTGAAAAATGATCTGAACTGGGTATAACTTAAGTTTGAAATTGCTGCGAGTCATCTTTGAATATTTATAGATCTGTACATGGGTTGGCTTTGGTGTAAGCACGTATATATGCAGGTTTGGTTCATTGTAGTAGCGTATACAATTTGAGCTATGATATTTGAAGTCGCAGGTGGTTCTGGTTGTTGATGGGTTCTGGTGACAATTTAAAGATGTTAGTATTCTGCATATCCTATCTGGTTGATGGATGAGAACTAATATTGGATCAGGATCATAATGACTCATATTTATGTGATCTAGTGGACTAGATCTGGGCGCTAACACATATATTATCCTTGTATATGTATTGATATGGTGTTTGGGTGATTCAGAAGATTGATTGATTATGTGCTTCAATGATATTAATGGGTCCAGTATGAAAATTGGATGAAACGTGGCCTTTCAGATTATGTGTTGTGCTTCAGGAGTATCCAGTCTGAAAATGTATGAAACGTGGTACCTGGAGGAGAGAAGATTGTAGGCTGGTGCCTACGTACTAGTATCTAAGCTAGTACAAGAGCAAAGGGGGTTGTAGCTCCCGTACTAGTATAAGACTGCACCAGTACTAATATTGTAAAAGGATTTTCTTTTTAAGAAGAAGATTGAGATGACTTCTAGCAGGTGGTTTTCTCCCACATTGGGTTTCCACCTTATATCATGGTGTTCATGTGTGTGACTTATGTGTGATGATCTGTTCTATTTTACTGCACCAGTTTACTGTTAATATGGTTGATAATGTTCTAATGCACTCATTAAGGATAAACTAACTGAATCATAAGAAGTTGTGGAAGTAGCATATATGAATCTGAATATGGAAATGAAAAAGTTTTATTGATGTGATAATACTGATTCACCCCCCCTCTCAGTATTATTTCCAACAATTGGTATCAGAGCAGGTCCTTTGGTAGAAGCTTGATCGCTTGAAGGAGATCCATGGAACAATGGGAAAGAAGCTTAAGAAGAAAGCTCACAAGAAGAAGAAGACATCTCAGAAGAACTATGACAGTGGGAGAATCGATTGGGGATTAGGTATAAGAAGCTCTTCAGATTCAGATTCAGATTCAGAATCATTTCACAACGAAGATGAACTATCATGTATGAATTTGCTATCCTCTGATGTTCCAGCTATCTATCCATTTGGAAAAGATGGAAGTGATAACGAAACAACTGAATGTGCTCTTATGGGTGAGGAAGAAGGATATCAAATAGAAGCAGAATTTAACAGGCTGACAAACAAAATTAGTGAACAAGAAAGACTTCTGAACATAAAGAGTGGTGCCCTCAAAGAAGCTGTTTCTAGACAAAAGGCTCAACGAGAGTTATTCAAGGAGAAATATCAAAAGTTGCAGGTTGAAGCAACATCTCTAAGAGATGAAGTCAATGAAAAGAACACAACCATCAAGAAACTCAGAGATAGATCCAGTTACTATGAAAGTCTTGAAGCCACGATCCGCTCTCTAAGGGAAGATCTTGAAGAATCAAAGAAGCAGAATAAAGATCTAGTCCAAGATATTGAAAAACAGGGAAACGAAGTTATCAGCTTAAAATCTCAGCTAGAATGTGCCTTCAGAATTCATCAAATGCAACAGGATCTGAATGAAGAATAAGAAAAGGAGATTCTCAAGCTAAAGCATCAGTTGGAAGAAGAAAGGAAAGCTGAAGAAGACATGAAGAAGCAGTATCTTGAAAAGGAAGAGCAACATCAAGTTGAGGTAAATATTCTAAAAGATAAATTAGAAGAAAAGGATAAACTATTACGATTTCAAAATAGTACTAAAGTCTTGGATGATATTCTTAATAGTCGAAGGTCTCCTGCTATCAAAAATGGTCTTGGTTTTCATGAATCTATTGAAGGTGAATCTAGTTCACAAAGTAAGACAAGGGACTCTACTGCAAAATCTGAAATGCTCAATAAGGATATGAAAGGTTAATCTCATCATCAACCAAGGAAAGAAATTCTTCAAAGAAAATCTTTTACTCCTCCTATGAATAATGTTGAATGTTATATATGTCATAATCTTGGACATGTTGCAGCCAGATGTAGAAGAAGAAGGGTTCAAGACCCTCATGCAGAAAGATCATCACATTCAAGGTACTTTAATGGATATTGCTTTGCTTGCAATATGTTTGGTCATAGAGCTGTTGATTGCTATAAAAGAAATATGAGACATGTAAGATGTTACACATGTAAAAAGCTTGGACATATAGCTAAGGAATGCAGGAACAAAGTATGGGCACCATACCAAAAGGAGAAAACATCATCATCACACTTGAAGATGTGGAAGAAGAAAGAAGTACAGTCAAAAAGAGGCGGCACAACACAACATACAGACATAACAGAATTAGAGAGAGCTGGAAGTGTAAAACTTCAGTGTTCTAAATCTCATACGCAAGTTTCTTAAAGAGAAGTCACGTATATACGCAAGTTGGTTATGGCATAGTTGCGTATATGATTGTTTGAGGAAAGGCAGTAGGGACAGGTTCAAGAAAAGGATCAATCATGATTTGGTTTATTATTTGCGCTGTTTGATAATGGTTACAATTTGCTGATGATGTGTGGAAATGACTTGATGGTTAGAAGTGTTTTGTTTCTAACTTGATAATGATGATGTATTGATACTTCTTGCTGATATGAATGATCAGATCTGACAGTAAACAAGATGGCACAGGTTTAGGGGGAGCATATGCTTTTAATGCATTGTTGGCATTATGGTTAATAGTCCTTGGTGATGATGCTTATATGGATAAATGATTCATCTTGCTATGATATGGTTATGAGTTGTTCAGATGATTCTTGGGGTTACATAGTTGATATTTAGATCAGATTTGTGGTTGATCCTCTAATGGTGCTTACATGGTGATCTTCATAAGGATAAGGAGAAGTACATAGCTTGAATTCACATCTTCTTTACTTGATGATGAGTCACTCATATGCTGTTGTCGTCATATGCATAAAGATCATATATTACAGTTATGATGCAGGATTCCTATTGTTCTTGGCACATATATGGATGAGGATCGTTGGCTGGATACATGGATAATTATTCAAAATTGCATTGTTGGAGACATGATGATGATGAGTTCTTACCTATATGATGATAGGTTGTTTTGTACATATGTTGATTGATATTCCCAATTGATGATACTTGGTCCATGCAGATATGGATGGCTATGGTGTTTTACACATATGATATAATGATGAGTTGATATCTATCTGCAGACATACCCTGTCATAGGACATTTACAGGTTGTTGATCTGGAATTGGTTGTACGCGAGTTTCATAAGGAGTATCCACGTATACACGCTTGTTTCTGTGGATACAATCACGTATATGTTAATATGGAGGAAATCAGTGGGTCAGACTCAGGGTGAGAAAAATTTGATTTGGGTCTGACAGAGACCATCTGGGACAGGTTCAGGGGGAGCAGATAAACTTCTAATGATGCATTGTTGGCATTATCATAGAAGCTTTTGGTTCTAGTTCACAGCTGTTGTTGGTTTCAGGTGGAACATTTGCAGAGGGAGAACAGAAGGAAATCATGGTTGCTGATCTGAATGGTGATTGACAAATGCTGCTGCTATCAATTATTGGTGACTTTAATAAGTCTTGATCTAGATATTTCATCTCTATGTCATGTATCTCTTTTATGGTATCAAGGTCATGTAACGGCCTATTTTGGTTTTCCCACTATGCCTGGGATGAAGATGTAATGTATTTGGTTGTCATATGTAAATTTCTGATGTATCCCCACTTAGTTGGGTGGTTTATCCCCACTTGGTTGGGTGATGGATGTATGTATTGATTCTTTTGGTGATAGGAAGGTCTTTTATGATGTATAAGTCTTGGTTCTTCTTGAAGAACATCTTTTGCAGATCTTTCCTACAGTCAGGGGGAGCATGAACAACACAATTCAGAAAGAGCAGAGCTTTCAGCATGTAGCATGAACAGATTGGTACACCTTGGCATATACAAAGGGGGAGCTCATTCAGAGATTTCAACAGGTACTCAAGGGGAGTATGAACAACGAAATCCCTTTCTAGGAAAGAGAATATCTTGGTTCGCCCTTTGCCCTTGATGTCAAAGGGGGAGAGTGATTTGGTATTGTTGCCATCAAGTCCAAAGGGGGAGATTGTTGGCATTATGATGCATGTGTTGTACTTGATGGCAAACAACTCATAAAGATCAACTCACTTATATATATCTAGATGAATCTACGGAAGAGATATCAGATGACAATTCTCAATATGACAAGTCCAAAAGGGGAGATTGTTGGCATTATGAGACAAGTGTTGTCCTTGATGGCAAATCACACAAATGATAAATTATAGTGCAACAAATCTATTTGATAAATTATAGTGCAACAAAGTTTCCTTCATGTAGAGAAAAGTTCACGCACTTTTATGCAGAGAAAAGTTTATTCCATGTGGAGAAACGTTCACGCACTTTTATGCAAAGAAAAGTTTATTCCATGTAGAAAAAGTTCACGCACTTTTATGTAGAGAAAATTTTATTCCATGTAGAGAAAAGTTCACACACTTTTATGCAGAGAAAAGTTTATTTCATGTAGAGAAAATTTCACGCACTTTTATGCAGAGAAGAGTTTATTTCATGTAGAGAAATGTTCACGCACTTTTATGCAGAGAAAAGTTTATTTCATGTAGAGAAAAGTTTACGCACTTTCATGCAGAGAAAAGTTCCCTTCATGCAAGAGAAAAGCTCACGCACTTTCATGGTTGGTTCATGGTATTAGTTCGACAGTTTTTGATCCTATGGTTTTGGCCCATGGTATTGCATCCAAAAGTGTTGATCTCACGCACTTTCATGGTTGGCTCATGGTATTAGTCCGACAGTTTTTGATCCTATGGTTTTTGTCCATGGTATTGCATCCAAAAGTGTTGATCTCACGCACTTTCATGGTTGGTTCATGGTATTAGCCCAACAGTTTTTTGATCCTATGGTTTTGGACCGTGGTATTGAGAAAGGCCTAAGGCTATAAAAGAGGAAGGAGATCATTTGGGTGGGCATCATCTGAATTATTGAATATCTAATAAAGTGCTAGATCTGGAACACTGTGATTGGGTTATGGTGCAGATCTGGATCTGAGCTAAAGAGGGATCTCATCAGTTCATGGAGAATAAGATCTAAGGATAGATCGGGATCAAATGGTTTGAAATGAACTATCTCTATATATTTGATTATGCTTATTCTAGATCTGTATATTGAAAAATGATCTGAACTGGGTATAACTTAAGTTTGAAATTGCTGCAAGTCATGTTTGAATATTTATAGATCTGTACGTGGGTTGGCTTAGGTGTAAGCACATATATATGCAGGTTTGGTTCACTGCAGTAGCGTATACAATTTGAGCTATGATATTTGAAGTCACAGGTGGTTCTGGTTGTTGATGGGTTCTGATGACAGTTTAAAGATGTTAGTATTCTGCATATCCTGTTTGGTTGATGGATGAGAACTAATATTGGATCAGGATCATAATGACTCATATTTATGTGATCTGATGGACTAGATCTGGGTGCTAACACATATATTATCCTTGTATATGTATTGATCTGGTGTTTGGGTGATTCAGAAGATTGATTGATTATGTGCTTCAATGATATTAATGGGTCCAGTATGAAAATTGGATGAAATGTGGCCTTTCAAACTATGTGTTGTGCTTTAGGAGTATCCAGTCTGAAAATGTATGAAACGTGGTACCTAGAGGAGAGAAGATTGTAGGCTGGCACCTACGTACTAGTATCTAAGCTAGTACAAGAGCAAAGGGGGTTGTAGCTCCCGTACTGGTATAAGAGTACACCAGTACTAATATTGTAAAAGGATTTTCTTATTAAGAAGAAGATTGAGATGACTTGCAGCAGGTGGTTTCCTCCCACATTGGGTTTCCACATTATATCATGGTGTTCATGTGTGTGACTTATGTGTGATGATCTGTTCTATTTTACTGCACCAGTTTACTGTTAATATGGTTGATAATGTTCTAATGCACTCATTAAGGATCAACTAACCGAATCATAAGAAGTTGTGGAAGTAGCATATATGAATCTGAATATGGAAATGAAAAAGTTTTATTGATGTGATAATACTGATTCACCCCCCCCTCTATGTATTATTTCCAACACTATATGACTGACTAGATCGTCAGTAGATGCGGGCATGGAACAGGTTGCCACATAATTAACCTTTGGCGAGGAAGATACCATTTGTGTATAAGGACCATTTAGGGAATATGGTTGATTGGGAGCTGAATTAGCACAAATGAATGACAACTGACTAGTGGTCACAATCCTTCATGTAAGAAACACAGCACATGAAAGAGAGAAGAGACAAGAGCTCCCTTGATATAAACATAGTCATGACCAAGGAGTAGATTAAAATCTAAATGGTCTTGGACAACCATCATATCGAGATAGATGGTTTTTTCTCCCAATGTAATAGGCAACTTAGGAAGGATCCCTAACAGTTGACTTGTTCGTCTATTAAAATCTAACAAATTCTACGAAACAGATAAAAGCTGCAGAGAACCAAAAGCTTTCTAGGTAGAGGAAAAAATAATAACATACATGCCTTCATCTATAACTATGCTAGGTACAACCATATTATAAGCCTACACCGTGATCTAGAAGCCAACATAAGAAGGAAGATGATATCTTGCTAGTCGACTCCAATAGAAGGAAACGACCATACTACTTGGAGCGGGTGCCATGGGAATGGGAGAAATACCCCCTCGCGTTATGGGACCAGGAGGATCACCCCCTATGGTGTGGGAATGAGAGGAATCCCATCCAATTCATTAGAATATAACAAAATAGGAAGAACATAAGCCATATGAGGTTCACTCTCTATAGGGAAGGTGTGATCACCTGAAGGTGGAATTAGGTCAACCATTTCCTCAACCAATTTTTGGTCAAGAATGGACAAGAGATTCACTTTCATAGAGAGTGGTATTGAACAAAGATGAATCTTGATCAACCACAAGATCAACTTGTGGAGTATCAAAGGAATGCTTTTGATATCGAGCAAGAAGATTAGTCTAGGAAGTTGTAAGGTTATCCAACACTTTCGAGTCTTCGTCCATACAAGGAAAAATGTGAATAGGATGATTCCCTTCACATAACTTATAGGGAAATTTTAATTTTCCCCTTTTCCCATGGGTTTTACCTTCACTAGTCGAAGCTTTATCACCAACATGATTTTGTGAGGTTGATGACAAAGGTTGACATGAACCTGTGGACCACACTCCTAATATATTGGGAATACTAGGACATTCTCGAAGAAGGTAGTCATCGTTACAAATATTGCAAGCGAATTTCACTTTATGACATCGATTGGAAATTTTCTCAACATCAATTTCATCACTAGCATCGACTGCTTGGTTGCCCCCTTGCTTATTTTTCTTCTTCTTATTCTTCCTTTTATTCTTCTTCTTATCCTCCTGGTTACTAGCTTGCATGTTTTCATGAGATGAAGAAGAAGAAGAGGAAGATGACCGAATGGGTGAAGAAAGCAAAGAGTCAACTTTGAGATCAACTAGAGAGAGATATGGTTCAGGTGGAGGAGAGCCTGATTGAGGAGAAATTTAGACATTTGGAACCATACGGGTTGAAAATAACCAAATTGGCAAACCAATGCTAAATCCATGAAGGGACAACATTTCTATATAGGGAACACCAACATTTTCAAAAAAAGGAAAAGGACTAGGATTCCCATCATAGGGGTTTCCTTGGTCAGTAGACTCAAGAATTGTTTCCATTAGTCTCAACCTAAGATCTAGTAAGTAGTATTTCCATAGGAAGGATATTATTCCATGGTTAGTTAATTTTAGAAATTAACAACAAATGAATCAAAAAGGGTTAACTAGCCATAAAGGTTTACCGAGCAACCATGAACTACAATATACACCTTGGCGTAACCAACGACTTAACGTACAATGACCAATATCCCCGAATGTTTTGTTCGGTGTATTATGTCTACAAGGTGGCTGACTGAGTTACTTGTGGTTAAAGAATAATAACCTAGTTGGGTCTCCCAATATATATCCAATGGTACGTGGAGCACAAGTCTATTTTATCATTATCTAATGCATAACCATTAGATGGGAGCATTCCCATATACTTGCCATACGTGGAGTGCCTTCGATATACCCGAAGGTACTGGAGAACGATCCTATATAATTCCATACATGGAACGAGATATCACCCCTAGGATACAATGTTGGTAGATAACAACAACTGCTATGTTTATATATGCCAGAATAGGTCTCTAGCCTAGACCTATAAATTTTTATGTTAAGTTCGAAATGCTCCTTTAGGATAATTGAGTAAATTTTAATGTTTATATTGAATTATGTTACAGTTTTCGCATTCATAATGATGTCACTTGAACACCTAAGATGTAGCTACTTGAGAAAAATATCCTTTTCCAATTCGATGAAAGCTAAGCTAATAAGGGGAGAGATTTCAAACAATGATGCAACAAGCAGTAAACAAAGCTTTCCTAACTTGATCTTTCACTTTGATTTTCCAAATGCAACTTTTCAAAAGTAAAATGATTTTCACTTTTACTAAGATGCACTTATATGAAATTTTTCTTTTCATTTCGTTCTGAATGATTTAATGCACCTAATGCACTCTTTAGCTTTTAATGACGAATAAATGTGATCTATTTTCAATGATGAATCTTAAAAAAATTAACTTTTCAATGCAACTAATCTAATGCACTTTCATGAAAAGTAAATTGTTGAAATAAAAACTAAATAAATGTAAGATAAATTTCTTTTATGATCGCAAAACAACTACTAATTCTCAATCAACCGTAGAACAATATTTCCCCAATCATGCAACTACAAAAAAATGATTTGAATTGACTCAAAATATCAAAAACGCAATCAAATTTTCACTTTTACCACTTAAAGTAAGACATTGACTTTTGCACACCACAAAGAAATTGAAAGCAAATAGACATAATCTGTTGCGCACGGAGCAATGGAATGACCTCAGAGACTAGAGCACACTAGAGTTTTCAATAGAAACCCTAAAAATTCTCACATTCAACGACCAACACAACTGTATATAGAAAAACTTGTGGTAACAGGGTTACCAATGCTACTTTTCATCACAAAACCCGTGGTGGCAGCACTACTTTTCATACCAAAACTCGTGCTAGTCTTCAGTGTGGGTAAATAGTGGAAGATGGGGTTTTAAGATCTACTATATAGGGAAAAAATTGCACTATAAGCATGACTGTCACTGATAAAACATGGGCCGAGCAAGGAAATTTAAGGAAAAACAAGAAAGTCTCTAGAAGAATCTCTAGACATGATACCCTAGGACACCATAAATTCAGGGTGTAGACTGGAAATCAGTCCAAATACAGGATATTTTGATAGTTGGCTAAACTTAACAATAAGAAAAAAATGAAAGGATGATTAAAAGGGTGTAGGCTTCCCCAATGGAGTCGCCAATTTGTTAACCAAGTAATCCCATCTACGGATAGAAATGATCCCTCTAGCCAAATGTTTGGGTCCAGTAACAACTGTGACAAAACAAGAAAACTTCCCTAACCTAGATCAGAATAAGAAATGAGAAAGGCAGATGGCTTACCTCTCTCCTATGCATTTGACCTTTGATGATGAAATTTCTCCCTTAGCTCCCAAACTCACTCCTCACTATTCCTTGCATCTGAATACTTGTAAGAGAGATCAAAAGACAACAAGAAGAGAGATCATAACATATGCATTCCAATATAAGTTATAAAAGAGATCAAGGAGTATTTTACGAAGAAAACTATCATAGAAAAGATTATGGGAAGTAAAACATGCCTTGTATTAATGATTAAATCAAAGAGGGAAGCATATAACTAATGCCTTGATGTTGAAGGTATCCTTTAGGATGGTTCCAAGTCTAATCAAAAATTAACAAGCTATCCTTTCTTCTCTCAGAAAAACGGCAACATCTAAACATAATAGAGGAGAAGAATGGCAACTATTAATGATCAATGCATTAAGGACAATGAAGAAGAGATTTATAGTTATGGAGAGGAGGTTATAGATCCACTAAAGGGGGAAGAAGGTCCTTATCCCAAGGGTAAGATACATAAGATCATATCAAATGCTCTAAATGGGAATACTCAACCATATCTTCATCCAACAACTACTAATTAGCCATTGTTAAGGCTTCTAGTAAGAGACGTTTATGCTCCATTTTTGGAGAAATTTCCTGAAGAGGTATAGCGCAAATTTTCCTATCAAAATTCATGTTGCGAGCACTAGTCACTAGATAGGCAAAAGCTTACCAGCACAGATTTTCCTACTAAAAGTAGCGATGGTCTTGAAAATTAGGGTTTTTCACAAGTTTTTGTAGAACTAGTTCAAGACATTAGTTCTCCATGTCTTGGGCGATGTATTGAGCATATAATTCATGGTGAATGAGTTTGCACAACTTTTGTCGTTTTATGACATTTGTGATGACAGTGGCACAAAGGATGACACTTCGGGTACAAAGTTGGGAACGTGAAAAATACTTTGTAACAAATGCCTCTTAAAGCATGAAAGCATAACATGAAGTGATGCTTGAAGTCCTTTATTAGTTAAGGCAAGGAGCTTGGAAGACCACCGTCAGGAGACCTACAAATCAAACATGATACGATATATGACATATCTAATATATACATGTACCTAATAATACATTTGAATAGGCATCAAAATATAATATATGAATCCATGGTATGGACGAAAACATCAATCTGAAAAGGATCATGTATATGGATCCTTGACATGGATGCAACCATCCTGATGAAAATGATCATTTCTAAGGATCCACGACATGGACGCGGCCATATGTATGAAAAGGATCATGTATATAATCATGAATACTCAATATATCATTGCAACCTGGATTTTAACAGATGATATCTAGGGTTTTCATTTCTATCCCGACCAAGGTAAGAATCTAACCATGTGAATAGATTTGTTGACATCGAACATGGTAGAAACCACTTGATTACCAGTCAATAATGTAAACCAGTAACAGGTACGAGAGAAACCACCAATAATGATGATGGCCCTTGAGGTACACCAGTACAATCTTCGAGTGTGAATAGGTGAGTTGGGGTTGAACACTTGCAGAATAATTAAATCGAAGGCCAATGATGTAATCCTATCGTCGAACAGAAAGAAATTGTCATTGAGGCATGCAAGCTCTAAGGTACTGTAAGGGAATTTCTAAATCATCTTCCTTGATAATGAACTGAAGTCGACAAGAAGTGATCCATCGAAGGAGGTTGATTAAGTTTCCCACATTATTGACACAAAACCTAGGATATCTCAAAATGATAGGAGTGGTTCACGATTATTGTAGAGAGGGTCACATAGGCCTAAGATGTTTGACTTTTTCAGATAAGACTTTTCTTGAACATATTAGCGACATGACTCCAGAGTTCGGTAGCACTTGACTCAAAATGGAATCATAGGTCACGATGAAAACATGGGTTATTGAATCAGAGGAAAATGGATTTCCCAAACTCAAGAAGCCAAGTGGTGGACAGAGGATATCCCAAACCCAACATGAAATGCAGATGAGTGTCATGTTCAAGACCGACATGTTTCATTTACAAAAAATACATGACATGTTTACTTCCATTTTTCCCCACTATCTCTAGCGAGTACCTCTTTATTTTTAATCACAAGATTGAGGAGGATACCATATGCTTATCGCATAAGTTCATGCTTTGGATGAATCCATCCCAGTAATTTTAACAATCCCTCGGAAGGACTTACTTGCTCTCTTCATGGTGACAAGTCTTGCGTCCTTTAATTTTTATGAGTCTGATGGAGGGGTAACTCAACATCTTTTACATGTTTAGAGTGTTTGAAAAATAGACAGAAACGAAAAATCCAAAGATTCCTTTTCGTAGATAGTCTCTCAAATATGAAAATGTAGAAAACAATGTTTGAGAGAACCTCTTAGCCCTGTTTGAATAAGGTATTCCTTTTTCGTACAATAGTCTATCTCAATCCAGAAAGGGTTTAAACTTATACTGAGTAGATGCATTTTAATTTACTTTTACGAGTTAGAAAATACAAGTGCTTGACAATCTTTTCATATTTTTGGAGTTTGAAAAAAGTTGAAAGAGGACTGCTCCTAAATGAACGAGTGGTATAAAAGGATAGAAACTAGTTTTAGTCATGATGTAACTCCTCAAAACATGTAAAGGTCAATACGCTGGCTAATAAGACCATTCATCGCAGATGTTCCTTAGGAAAGGGTAAAAAAATCAACTGAAAATGTATGATTGACAAAAGAGATGGTGACGATGGAATGAAAAAACAAGGCTCACCCAACAAAAATAGGTTGATAAATATGGCAATAGTGAGAGGTAAAGTGTGAATGGTTTCATTCTTACACAATCTTGAAATATGGGAAACTATGCTTGAGTATACTTGAAGATGGTTTCATTTTTTCACAAGCTTGAAACATGGGAAAAAACTATGCTTGGATTTCATTTCATTTTTCCACAAGCTTGAAACAGAAATAAACTATGCTTCAGTTTGGTTTCATTTTTACACAAGCTTGAAACAAAGATAATTTGTTATTACCAAAAAATTGATCATCTGGCATAATTTACTAGATGGATCGAAGTACACCATGTAAAGCCAATTTTACCATAGTAAAATTGTATTGACTGTGAGAAATTACTTAATAAACCACCTTTCTTAAGTAATTTATAATTAAACCCATGAAGAATAATTATATAAATCACTATTTATTTGATTTTCTTCTAGCCTGAATAATTAATTAAACCATTGTTTAATTATTATTCGTTGTCATATTTGATACAATTATGAAAAATCAACAGATAAATTATTAATTATCTTATTTTTCTCTAGGACTAGTTAGTTAATCACTAGTTAATTATTATTCCTTGTCAAATTTGACCAAATCCCTTAGGAATAATTAAATAAATCATTACTGGTTTATTATTCCTTAACCAATTTCTTGAGATGATATTAGATCATTTATTTATTTATTATTTCTAAATAAAAGTTTAAATATTTTTTCCCTCCTAATCAAATATAATAAAATATTCCAAGTGGTTATTCTGAGAATGGGCTTCATAATTTTTTATTATTTCTCATGATTAGAGGATAACTCAATATTTTGTTATTAGTAGAAGAGTTTTCCATTCATTACTCACTTTTGATTATTTTTATTGTTGCACTCACTTTTGTAACTTTGATTATTTTCATTGTCCACCACCATTTTTCTTCCATTTGAGTTCCCATTGAGCTCAAACATTTCAGTTGTTGGGTTTACACATTATAGATGAGAGAAACTCTATCACAAGCTAAAGATGTTTGAGGATAGCCAAGAACCAATCCCATAGAGGTGGACTACTAACATTTATTTGTTCCTTTCATAGGTGTTATAATAAAAACTATTCTTTGTATATCTAGTTTCCATTGAATGACTAGAGCTATTATTGTTTCTTTTTGTTGTTTAACTATGATTGTGGCATAGATTAGGGCTTTGGCGGGTTTTTCTTCTATCAGCTGCTACAGATCTACAATGTTTAGCAACCATCTATATTGTTGAGATTTTTTGTCATCCAAATTCCTAAGTGGGTTCTTTTCATACAAGTTTGAGAAGAAAATAGTACAACAAAATTGGCAACTCCATTGGGGATCTTTTGATTGTTGCAACGAAATTGGCGAATCCACTAGTTTTATACTTCACATCCAGAAATCTAGGTGACCTTTGGTTTTCAGCTTAGGGTTTCTCCTTTATTCAGTCTATTAATGTTGTTTACTATCTTTTTAACCCTAGATCTATTAAATTTCTGACATCCACAAGTTTTCTAGTCTTTTCTGAAGGTCACAAGAACCAGTCGTGACAGAGACGACAATTTTTTCCCAGATTTGCTGACCAAGAATTAAGAAGCAGAAATCACATTTTTAGCCCAAAATGTGTGATTTGGATTCCAGAATGCACCTTTCAGCCCAAAGTGTGAACTCACCTGAAAACAAGTCAATACCTGCGATGTTAGGGTTTCAGGGTTTTTATCAGATCTATTTCTAGGTTTTGTCGAGATCTGTGTGATGGGTTGTTTGACCTATGTCTCATCCTTCTTAGGCATTTATATTCTTTGATTTACTTGTCGAAGTGGAATTTAACCCCCTAGGGCTTCTAATATGCTTCCACCTTTATAGGAGGAGTTTAACTGACGGAGTAGTCTGAGTTTCTGCAACACTTTCATCCATATTTTCCAGATATGTACCATTCTATTTCACATATCCAAAGATAGGTTGCATCCATCCATAGTTTCATATTAAACCTTATTTGGTCATTTTCCGTAGGGTCCCATCAGTTTCCATAGGTTTTTCACCCATCTCACTATCTTTTTGCAGCGATCTCCCTCTCTGGTTTGTTGTTGTAGCTGCACCATTTTCTAGCATCCTAGTGTCATTTGATCACAGTCACATCGATAATTAGATCTCTTGACCTTCTTATTATGTTTTTCAGTCGATTTCACCACCAACCAGCATACCTAGTTTGGCTAGGGTTTAGTTAATTGTTTTGCTGTTCATTTTCTGTTGTTAATTTCAATTTATTTTCAGCAAGCTTTTTTTCTTTTTTACAAACATGATCTGGGTTTAACCAATAAATAAACTTGCACACACAAGAACACCTTAAGCAAATGGGGCTTGGTTTACATCGCCAAGCCAAGACTTAACATAATAAATTTATCTTCCCTCATCGAGACAAAGGAATATTGTTGACCTCCCTTCACCATTTCCGTGTCACATGTGTCTCACCACCATTTCACCATCAAGGAGTTTGTTGCAGAGACTACTAGGCGTTCACCCACAGTTTCCGCTTGGTCATATTACCCCTCCCCGTTGGGTTCACATTCATAGCCCTCTGAGTCCCTATACTGAATCTTCTCCTGGTTCATCAAGTTCCTCATCTAATTCCGAGCATCCTTCACTGCATATCATCACCATGTCTAGACCCACAACTGGTGTAGGAACCCAACCTGGTGTTGGCTTCAATTCTATCCCAGTAGTCACATCAAGTGGAACAGTCTCAAGAACCATTCTGACAGCCCCCATGCTCCCTTTAATGGTTGGGTTAAGTCTACCATATTTTATCCACTTGATAAACAACCCCATATACCATGATGTTGGTTGGCCTACTATAGTGACTAAGCTTCCCTTAGACATCCCAAAGTTTAAGGGTAATGTTGGAGAGCATCCTACCAACCATTTCAACTCCTTCCACATGTGGTGTTTATCCAACTCAATTACCAAAGACTCAATTCATCTTAGGCTCTTCCAATGCATGCTCACTGAAGACACTACAAAATGGTATGTAGACTAGACCACCGCATCTCATTCCATTTTCGTGATGCTTGCTAAAGTGTTTCTCTGATATTTCTAGTTACCTCTCTAGTATGACACTGGTGCAAAGTTGTTGACCTCATTTTGTGAGTCCTCTACCACTCACCTTTACGACCATGTTCAAGAGTGGCGTTGAAGGAGGCGCACATGTCGTGCCCCACCCTTTGAAGACCATTTCTATCTAGATTGTTTTATTAGGAGCCTTTTAGCACCCATTGGAAAATATGTCTTAACACATTTTCCTCAGATTGAGGAAGAAGCTCTCCAAACCACTCTAAGATATGACTTGATTTATGAGCAATCTGGTTATGTCTATACCATCATTCCAGACCTTCCCTGCCCTAGTAGTGCCAATGCGTCGAGGGCATTTCACATTGCCGACAATATCATTGGAACCCTTTCACATCATTCACCATATACTTAGCAAAGTTATGGTCCATTACATATTGCTCAACCTAAATTTTAGGTCAATCCGAAGATCCCAAAGGGACCATTACACCGTAACGCAAGTTCTAATCGAGTGGCCCATACATACAGTATAGTAGATGAATTAATACAATCACTTGCTGCCATGTAGACATTGGAAGCCCTCCAATCATGCCCATATCAAAAGAGAGCTCCACTAATTTCTTTGGACTCAATAGATCCTTCTGATGATCATTTGATTTTCTTCCTAGTTGATACATCAGAACATCCCCCATTTCCCTCATCCGATTCATTCCATATACTAGTCAAAGTCTATAATCCCATCATCTCCCAATGCATTATTGACAAAGGTACATCCACCTGTGTGATGCCCATTGTTGTTTGGAAAGAAGTTAAGTCACCTAACTTCTTCCCCTCCACCATCACTTTGCATGCTTGGGACAGACGCTCATCCTAGCCTCTCGGCATGTACCACAACTGTCTGATGACTCTCGTGGGTCAGAATGTCCATGTAGACATCAAGGTTATTGATTCCCCTTTAGATTACAACATTCTCTTGGGTTATAGTTACACATATTCTATGTCAGCGGTCACATTTACGGTGTTCCGTAAGATGTCCTTCCCCCATGAAGGGAATATCGTGATCATCTATTAGTTGACTTACTACGAGCTCGTGTTGGTGACCTCCCCAAGTACATTATCTCATAAATGTCAGATAAGCAGTCTTCAACTCCTCTCACCAATGCTTCACCAGGAGTCTATAAAGCTTCCTCATTATTGGGTGTTCTCCTCCGTCCTCCACCTCTTATCTCAGAGCCTAACTCTTTGAGTGTTTGCATGTTACAAGCATCATGGGCTCCTCTCATTCAGTTTGGTACATCAAATTAATAGCCAAATTGTTAGCACCTTGTTGTTGCCATCTTAGCCGAGCCCTCCAGATCCACCCCCCAAGACATCCATCATTTGTGGGTGACACTCCTATGTTTCCACCATGAATTGTTCCTGAAGATCTCAACCATCCAGGAGCTATTCTGCTGGACATTACTTTGCAAGCTAGAGACCATTCTTACTTCCCCCTCCAAGAATATTTTATGTTCCTGTCATGGTTTTTCTGATCCTTCCTAACATGACTTTGGGCATCCCAGTATGGTACATCAATCCCCCTATAAGAATTCCCCCTGGTCAGCCTAGACCTTATCACACTTTGACCATGGTTCAATTGGTCCCTACGCCCCCTACCACTACTTCATTTCCATCAGAACCTCAATAGGAACCCACTCCTGTTGTGAAAGCATTCAGACAGGGGGCAAAGCTAAGAGGAAACAACCTAAGGACAAGGCTCTGTAAGCTTCTCAAGCTCCTAAGGCCCCAAAGTCCTCACCTTTGTGTGCTTTGTGTAAAGTTTTTGGGCACACCACCATTAATTGTCCCAAACCTTTGATTCATGAAATGTTCCCTGAGTAAAATATCCCTGAAGTCCATGTCAACTTAGCGGGTCCACCCAAGAAACTCAGAACATTACATATAAATCACCATTCTGCCCTATGTGATCATCATGGTCACTCTTCCCATTGTTTCCCTCGTCTCAATGAATTTCGTGATTGCCTTGAACTGCTTCACAAATACGTGGCCACTCGTAGTGGAACACCTATTCCTCTACCCGTGGATTTTGGTACCACTAGTAAACCAGAACACGGGGAGTCTGGTCCAACCATAGTGATCCATCCCCCCAATGTTGAGATGACAGACACCACAAGCCATATCATTTACTTGTCATCATCCTTGAGTTCCTCGCAGGAAAACCTTTCTGAAGTTTCTGTGTGCACTTCTATCAAACCTCTTTTGATAGAATCCCATCTCTCAACTTTCATAGATCTTCCATCTACTACCTTTTCATCTACAGTTCAAGATGATGTGTATATGAGCCTTCTTTCCCAAGTTGATGAACTAAGTACCACTACCATATCATGTGGTCATTATTCCTCCCATTTGCCCATCTTCCACTCTAATGAGAACATCATGGAAGTTATGCCTATCCCTGATTACCCTTACACTTAGACAAAGGGGCATATTTTTAGAGGTTTCTGAATGCCATCTCCTTCCTAATTCTCCCATTGCACTCTACCTCGAGAAATGTTTCTCATACCATATCCCTTTGATTTGAGTGTCTTTATTTCTTCCATGAAGATATGTAGATTGCATCATCCCATCTGTTGTCTTTTACACCTTTCATATGGATCCATCATCCACACTGTATATTAGTCATGCCGACAGTGCAAGTCATTTCTCCAGAAATCTAGCCTTGGCCTTTTTTACCCCCTTGCATGCATTAGTCCTTTCAAATGGTGTGTGCATTGGATCTGACACCAATAACCTGGCCGAATATGATGTAGTGATAGTTTTTTTAGTCAATGCCCTTGCTTAGTGCATCCTTCATCTTCATGTTCATTTACATTCCTTGCTACTTTTCATGGAATTGAATGGTGTATATCATGTGCATAACCAAGTCCTATTTAGAAAATATCTACAAGTTAAGTTGTTTGTGTTATCACTCCAAAATTTCTTTTGAGTTGATAGAGAAAGAAATGATAGAGGTAACCACAAACCTACTTTGGAGATTAGGATCTAGCCTTCCTAATGCTCAGAGAGGGGTCTCTCTTTATGATTTATATTTGTTTAGTTTAATTGATTTTAGGCTAGTTATGGTTGTACCTAGGTTTTGATTTGGATTTGGTGGTGGGATCACTTACTTAGATGGACAGAGGGGTGTCTTTCACCATTGGGTTATGGGGTCAAATGTCAAGCAAATAGGACTGGATCAAGTTCTAAAAATAGAGTCTACAGGGAAAGGTAGTTGAGTTACTTCAAATCTCAAGGTTGGATGGTGAAGTTGATTTCAATTGGATACAAGGAGAAACTAAGGGTTCCTTAGGCCAGATTATGAAGAAATTGAAAAAGGTCAACCGGGATGGGAGAGCAATTAAGGATTCTGAGTTCTGAATATAAGAAGAACACATAGAAATGATCAACTATTCAAAATAGAGTGTACTTAAACAAATTCTGAGATAAATTTCTAGTTAATTCATTCAACTTTAGATAAAATTTAAGTTTGTGAGATACATAAGAAAATAATGAATTTGACAAAGAAAAATACGTCACTGTAATAGCTCAACACATGAATCCTGTAATGCAATCACTTTATTACTCAGTCTAGTCTACTGGCTTGAAAAAATTGGTACAATAACCCTTAGGTTTATGATCAACACAACTCTACAAATTTATAGCAATCCACACTTGATACTTCGATTTATGAAGTATTTATACAAAAATAGTTTGCAAAATATCCCAAACTATCTTGGGAAGTATTCTAGGAGAAAGAAATATCTTCATGCACGAAGATAAAGAGAGATGTTCAATTGTTGTATGTTGTCCCTGTTTATTAGGTTGTGCTGTCTTTATGCTCTGATATTTTTCTTTTTATTCTATGCTTTGTTGTTGGTCTTCACCCTGGCTCTTCTTTGTACTTTAACCTTTCAATTGATACACTTTCAACTAATACTCTTTTTCCTAGCTGATCTATCGTTATCCATTTACTCTATCGTTTTCACCCTTACTATACATTTCTACATTTTGACTATGTATGTTTACAGTAATTCATTCAATTTCTTCCATGTGTCTGCATCTAGTAATTGGATATTTACCATCTTCCTGTAGATTTTGTCTACTTCACTGTATTTGGAAAAAGTGGATTTATTTACAAAGAGGTGTTAATTACCTCATGCTGGAGGTAAAACAAGTTCTCAAAGGTCTGATATAGGATCTTGCCAGTAGGCATCCCCTTCATAGAGGAAGTGTCTACCTGAACTTTGGCCACTTCTCTAATTCTTCTATTGTAGTCTTCCTGTGGCATCAATTTGTCATTTATTACCAAGGAATTTTGCAGATCTTTCTACCTCAAAACATCAAACTTAACCATGAATATGTCTGTAGCCAGCTGCATAGTTTGGCACTTGTCTTCTAGGTTCATCATCAAATTCCTCTTGGCGAGGACCCTTTTTACATCTAGTATTGTGCATGTTCTGTCAGGTATCTCCAATTCCTGCAATTCATATTTGTTTTTGGAGTTAAGGAAGTGAATGATCCTAGTGGCTTCCTCTAGCATGTCTCCCAGTTCTATTTCAACTCTTTGTATGGCTTCTGTAGCCTCTTTCACTAAGTCAGTTTGGTCAAACATTACTTGAATGGATGGCCAAATATCATTGATAGAGTCAAAAATATTGGCCCATAATTGTTCCTTGGCTTGGCCAAGTGGTTCCTTTAAAGTCAATTCCTTCTCCAAGCTTTTTATCTCGTCATTCATTTTGGTTGCCTTTTGTACTTCTTCCTTGTGTGTAATCTATGGAAGCTTGTTATCATTCTCTAGATTAGTTATATTCTCCTTAAGCTTCTTTATTTGTGTGGTCTGAATGGACATGCCTTCCATTGGCTTGACCAACTTACTTGCCTCATCACCTGGCGAAGCTGCTACTTTTGTCGACCATGTTGCTGATGTAGATGTTGTGGCAGTTGGTAGTGCTATAGCCATTGGAGCTATAGGAGCCAATGATGCTGCTAAAGTGGAAGGTATTGTTGTAGTGATTGTTGGAATGATAGTAGCAAGTGCAGTCTAAAGACTTGATTGTTTTAACTATATCAAGTTGTCTAACTCCTTTTCCATTTCCTTCAGTTGATCCTTCAATTGTAAAATGAGGTCCATCATTTCCTCCTGATGTGTCTAGCACTGGAGGACCTCTTTTGTCTGTGGGTGCTCTGAATGAGGCAATTTGAGTTGCTTTCTGAGAGAGAGCAACAATGTCCTCATTCTTATTTTTTATCAACTTCTCAGTAGCCTTGATATCATTGGGATCATGTCCCAGTTCAATTACCAAGTCCTCCGGTGACTTGATCCTCTTGTCCTTGGCCTATGAGGAAGTGTTTTCCAATTTGTATTGTGCTATAATGTTGTCCAATGAACTTTGTAGCTTATGTGCAGCCATAGCTTTTCGTGTCAAGGTGGAATAAATCATCTCACCCATTTGCTTGTGGAACTCAATTTGGTCAATGGGATGAATATCCATGGCCAAAACCTCAAAATCTAATTTTCTATAATAAGCTAATGTTTTTGGTTGTCGGACTATAGGCTACATGAATGACATCTTCATTTTCTTTTTTTGATGTCAAAGGCTGACATCAACCTACTTTGATTTTCTGATGTTTGCTTGAAGTATTCAACATAGATTTCAGCCTTCAACTTCCCATTTCTCAACTAAATTTCTTTATATATGTCCTTGATATCCTTTTCTCTATCCATAGGCCTAGTGAATGAAAAAACCTCAACACTAAGCTATCTCTCAATAAGTTGAGTGATATATGTTGAGGTCTAGTGAGTTACTTCTGAAGCTGTTGTGCCTTTACTTGTTTCCACCATTGTAAGAGTGTCAATGATTTTCATTGAGTCAATGGTGTCCTCCTGTTTAGTTGCAGGATTAAGACTGGGTCTTTTCCTGTAACTGACCTAAAAATTTTCATTTGTGGTTTCCATGGCTGAACTAGAACTGTCCTCCATGGTTCTCTTTGGGTTCCTATATTCATTTGCTAAAGTCTGTAAAATAGGAGGAATATTCATTGGTTCTCCTAGTTCTGGAACATGCAAGAAGGAACTTTGATTAATCTATTTTTCTACATCAATTAGTGTATTCTCTACATGAACTAAAGTGTTATCCGTGTCAATTAGAGTGTTTTCCAACCATTTTGATTGGTTAGCAAACCTCTCAATGTTTGGTCTGGGATGATGGATGAAAGGTCCCAATTTTTCCTTGATCCTCAACTTATTTATGAATCCATTAGGGTCATACTACCGCATAAAACTGTTATCGAATTTCATTTGCTGCAAGATATTATATGCCTCTGGTCCAGCTTATCTGGTATTACAAATGAAGGGTCCCAATTGATTTTTCATTTTTAATTGGGTTTTCTTCCTAGCTGCTAGGAAGCTGACTTCATCAGAATTGGTAATCTACCTATAGTATTCTAGTGCCAATATCCTCATGGGGAGGTATTTGGGAATTTTTTAAGGGGCAAGTTGGCATCCATAAATTCTTATTTCTGTGTGGTTCTAGTACAGATACCAATCTCCCACCTTACTATTCGTTGCCAACTGTAACACCCTTTTGATCTCTTGACTGATTCTGGGCTGAGGGCTACTAGTTAGCATATTCATAACTAGATTGATAAATTAATCAATGAAGTCCTTGTAAGTGAATATAGTGGAGTACTTATGGATCAAAGGTGTCCAATAGATAACTGACCTTGGATTTCCTTTGGTGTCAAACGTCTGGATGCTGACAAAGAATTTATCTGACTGCTAGTATAAAAACATATGGAACAATATAGATGAGTACCTGAAGACTCTCTCAGTAGGTAGTCTGGTGAATTGCTTATGCATCTTATATACTATGAACTGAGCATAGTTTTAAATTATAGCAGGAGGCTTGCCTGGGCTAAAGATGGAAACGAAAGCTAGGACAAACTCATCCACATGCTCATCTATCGTGTATCCTAAAATGCAAGAGAGCATGGTAATAATCTGTCTGCCTCTCTCAGAAAAGGTGGTGGCAGCATAAGGGGGACTCTCTATTGGAGTATGACACTCCACTATGATGAAATTTTGAAAAATATGGCTATTTTGAGAAGGTATAACTTGGTATAGAGGTCGAACAAGTTTACAATGGGTAGTGGGGTCTCATTAGGGCTTGGTTGGACCTGGATCATTTGGTTAATGGATTCTGCAGTGATGGTAAAAAACACTTGTTGGTTAGGGTTGAGAATGTCCCTTTGGATGGGAATGTATCAAGCATGATAGAAGTGGATGATTTCAGGGAATGGGTGTACTTCTCGAAATAAATACTTGGGCAAATTAGACTCCCAAAGGTGAATGTCATCATTCTAGTTCAAGAATTTGTCCTTACTCTAGCAGTGGAGATTTAGAAGGTATGCAAGGGAGGTTGTGACCTTTATTTGGAAGTCTCTATCTGCTAATGCAAGGTGGTTGATGTCCACGTGAGGCGTTTGTAGAGGTCTCATGTCTAGAGAGGTTTTGGAAGCCATAATTGGGTTTACAAATTTGAATTACACTTGTATCGGTTTCAAGAGTGAGGTTTATAAGCACTGGTAGAGTGGAAGGGTAGTTACAGTCTGTAAAAGAAGGGGTTGAGGTACAAAAATAAGTTTCTCTTCAATTTAGGCATGTATCTTAATTAATTTCAATTAATTAACCATTCAATTAAACTGTGGATTTTCAAATAGAAGGGTCATTCTGGGTTTTCCAAAGAATACCTGAAAATCCATGGTTTGACATGAAGATAGGGTTCAGTGGAGAATGCAGAGGGTACTGTGGCTTCAACTGTCAACTGGTTGCTTCAATTAGCTATCAGAGCATCTTTAGGTGGAAGATAGTGGTAAAATTTGTCGCAGAGGTTTTAGGGTGTCACAATGGCTAAGCAGTAGTTCACAGTGAAAATGCAAGAAAAGAGTGAATTAGGTATTTTTCAGACTTTTAACATGTAACAGTGAGATTTTGGTGCAGAAATTATAAATGAATAGTGGGCAGTTTCTGGCTTAGGCGGGGAGGTGGTTTTCTAGGCCATCACATCACTTTTGGAGGACGAGTGGTATTTTTCATTAGTACGCAATCTAACCAGGGGTCACCACGTACTAGAACAGTGCCCAGGCAAAACCACGAACCTCGCGTGCTCTCGAGCTGTTATCAGTCAGACGATGAACTCGCACGATATGGTTGTACACCATTGGATCTGGGGGTAGGAGATCGGAGGGTTATCGCACAGTTAATTTGCACGGAGGGAATCGGGAAAGGGACTTGTTCGGGCGTAGGGTTTAATTACACAGAAATGTAATTAATTAGAGCACAATGTGGGGTTTTTAAATATAACCAGTAGGTAATAAGGTGATACCATGGGTTATGTGGTGGGGTTTTATTAACTGCACCAACGGTTGGTGGGTTAAAAATGGTTTGTTAAGGAAAAATGAAGCGGGGAATTAATTAAATAAAGTGGGGGCATAAAAATATAGGATAAGGGGTCTTTTATGGGTTTTCAGTGGAAAAGAGAAATTAATAAGGGGGGAAGTTGATATTTGAAATGGGGAATGGGTTTCACACTAGGGAAAGGGGTTTTGGGAAGAGGGGATGATTTGTGAAGGGTAATTTCTAGGTAAATGTGTGAAACCAAGGGACAAAGGTAAAAATTAGGGGAAAAAAGGGTATTTATAAGTGATGAAGGGATAATGGGGAAATTAGAAAATAAGCATGTGGGGGTGTAGTGAAATGAGGGGAAATTAGTAAACCAACTTCCCAAATGTCCCTTCTTTCTCACAATTATTCCTACACAAGAATAATAGGTTTAAGCATGATAAATGTGCTTTTGACTAAGCAACCTTGTGCATTTGCAACCTTTCTTCTACCTACCCTTTATTTACCCTAACAATTTTTCTTCATTTCATTGGGTGCATTTAAACCTGCTAACCCTTTATTTCCTTTTCTTTTGACAAGAAAACTATCTAAAACTTCCAATGGCTCAGGTTAAACTAATGAGCTCATTTTTATTCTCTACCTAACTACTGATTTGTGAAGGTTAAACAGTTTGGCTAGATATTCATTCTCTATCTATTAACATGAAATTTAAAACATGAATGAGTCATGATTAAGCTATTTGACCATCATGGATTGTGGCATTTCTGACAAGCTGCAGAAAACCTTATTTTTCATAGTAAAGTAAAAAGTAGTGGAATTTGAATTTGTGCACTTTCATGATCTGTTTTATTTCTTTTTGGGGTTCATATTTTTCACTTTTTTTCACTTTTTCTTTCTTTTCTGTCCTTTGATTATTCTTTTAGGACATACCCTCTTTACATTTTTTAAATTTTAATATGGAAAATATTTTGTAGAAAGAAAAAGTATGTACAATATTACATGACTAACCATAGCCAATTCAAAATTATGAATCCTATTATTATAGGACCCTAACAGTTGCTCTGCATGGGGATGGCATTTCCTAGTGAAATGTCAAGAAATTTAAGACCAGTAGCCTTTGAAACTGTGAATGTAGTTAAATTGTAAACTACTCTTCTGTGATTCTTCTTTATTCTTACTTATGATGGTGAACCCCTCAAAAGTGAGATCCTTCTCTCCAAGCTTCAACTTTTAAAAGGTCACCATCCAATCCAATATAAACTCTGCAATGTTATATACAATGAGTAAAGTAAAGTGAACTAATTTTAATCTATGGATAAGTAACACTTCAACATTCTACTATTTATAGGTCCTGTTGCTGTTGGGTGCTATAAGTTGTCTTTAAAAACTCCTAATTGCCTCACATTAATCATCAACCTGGGTACGTCTTTCTATTCCAAGAGTGTACGCAATATGTGCAAATGCTATATTTATGGAGAGTAATGAATTGATATAATTTATCAACTTCAATACATGAGTAAATGAATTAAATCATAAATCTCAAGCTTGTAGCTTCAAGAAAAATAATCTATCAAGCATCAAAACTCAACCTTAATCAGAAACAAGACTCAATCTTAATCAAGAGATTCTAATTACAATTGCATCAACTGAGTGCCTGTAGAAATAACAGAGCTCTTATAGGTGATTCTAAACTACTACGGAAGAATAAAGCATTCAATTCAATCAATAACGCTTCTATCTTTTAATGAACCGAAAATAACCCTCTCCTAATGACTAATTCAATCCACATCATAAGTAAATGAAATCGATTGGCAAAATTAAGAAGCAATGAAATACATACATGAATTCCACACCAATGAAAGTAAATTGTATTTAAAACTGTAAAGAAGAGTAATTAAACTTGTGGTAAAGGAAAAGTAAAAACATAGGGAACAACAGTGGAATCCACTAGTGACCGAGCCCAAGCCGCTAGCGAATACTACTCAACTACTTCAGAATATCACGAGGGAACAACAACTCAATTCATATATTAATCATCGAATTGAAATGTCATTACAATGCACTATCTTCCTCAAAATTACTCTTTTTATATATGAAATTAATCCATTTCAAAAGGGCGAGAAGTTTCGCTTTATAATCAAGAAGTAAAAGAGATAAACATGATCCCTAAGGATCAGGAGATCCTGAGGGATTCATAACTAAATCCTATTATCAGAAAACATTTCAACTTACGCAGATCCTCTTGATATATTCCTTGATTCATCCGCATAATATGCACTCATTTTCCTTTGATTAGCATTTGTTGTTCCATCTTCTAAACAACAGCTATTCCCTTTGCCAATTTCTCAATAAAGGCAACAAAAGTTAGCTTTGCTTAGTCGAACTGTATCAAAAGTAGTTTTATTCATTTCTCATCAAATTTTTATCGACATCTTACTATATTAGGGCACAAATGCATAAAGAAAGAAGGAGAAAGATTGTGTAATAAAGAGTAAACTTATACCCATTATATGACCCAACATACTCCCCTGCTTACCTTGTTTCATGTCCTCATGAAAAACAAGTAGTTCGTATGTAGTGCAGTTAGAGATTAAGTAGGAAAACATGTTTCTTTATCAAACCTAAAACCATGCTATTGTATCAAACTAGAAAAGGTTGTCTCTTCCTATCCTTCAGGCAACTCATAATCGAAACGATATCCTTCAGGAGGGTACCAAATAATAGGGCTCCTGTATCGACATCCCAACCAATATGGTCCTTCTTTTAGGACAATATTGTTGTATGTGACCAAACGGCCTGCAATAGCTTCGAAGTTCTTGTAGTTAAATGGTTCTCCTTTCTTGACACTATTAGTTGAGATTGTCCATCTCATCTTGGATGCAATCAAAGATCTTTCTTGAATGGAGAGGAAATATGCTCTTCGAGTTTGCATGATTTCCTTATGTAGAGGACCCAAATTTTTAATTACACCCTCTTTTGTCATAAGCCTTTTGTGCTTAATAAACAGTTGTAAAGGGTGAGTAGGCTCACTTCTTACCCATAAATCGATTTCATGTTCTTTTCTGTGGAAGGAGTTATAGACCTTAAACCACTTAAGCTGATTAATTGTGAAGGAAATAAAGGCTTGAGACTGGACATCCCTAGCAAAAGGGCTAGGATTCTTATCTACCTCTTCTTCTAATACAAAATTATGTAAATAAAATTCACAAAGAAGTCGCTGAACTTTTACCCTATGTTCTTTACAACAACTTATAAATTCTTCAGTTGTTTTTAATTCTATTGGTTTGGTCTTTACAGCTTTAATCTTCAATAATAAATATCTTTCCAATACAAATAGGGAATAGTTCGTAGCAAGTGACCTGTAAGATGAGACATCCAGATATAGTGAGCAAATGGTGTCAATTTGATCCATGACCTTGTCCAACTTAGTCTTTACCTTCTTCAGTCTTTCTTCCACCCGTTTAAACCTAGCAAAAGTTTCATCCTCTGTTGTAGTTAATTGTCTAAATTCCTTTTCTAGCTCCTGATAGTTTTGCAGAGGAACTGTCTCATTCCTATATTGCTTTAAAGAAAACTGGGCTTGTGCCAGTTCCTCCTCTAACCTCCAAAGAGTAAGATCACTGCTTGAAGGGGCATCCTTAAATTTTTCTTCAGTTTGCGTGCTTGTGCTATGAGAGCGTATGCTATCGGTTTCAATTCTCTTATTATGAGAGGACCAACCCTCCGTTTGAGTTATTTTATTGTGGGAGGGCCAACCCTCTGTCTGAATAGCTGTATCCACTAAGTCTTCATGCAAATTTGTTTGAGTGGCTTCTGTTGGAGTAAAAATAGGCTCAGTCTAGGTTTTAGTTTCCCTGCGCTCAGATATTTCTATTTGTGTGGCCACCGTGACTACCTCAGGAGTAGTGCTCTCGGCTTCTCTATTTGCAATTTTCTTCAATTTCTGACGTAGCATTCTAACTGCCTTCTGGAGCTTTTGGTATTTCTTCCTCAACTTCTTTTGCTTTGTTTCAGCTACCTATTTTTTCTGAGGTGCCTTCTTTGTAAGAACAAGTTTGTCAATACCATCTATATCTAAGGGTTCCTGGTGCTCATCATGGTTGTGCTCCAATATAATTATGTTGCCAGACTGGTTATTGGATTCCTGAATAATTTATGTGCTCACTCCCTCATCCTAGTCTTTAGGTTCTAGAGAAGGAAGAATTTTTGTATGTCCAGAATCTCCTAAGGTTTGAGCTTCCATAAGGTTAGGATCGAGTGATCTTCTAGGTTGCATGTATGCATTCAAATTTTCCAGGACCTGTGCCATCCCTTCCTCAAAATCCTGCAAAATATCATCTTGGGGGTTCATAGGTGGTGTCTAAGGAGGTCATGCTTCATTGCCTGATTCATCATCAAAATGTTGTACTCCCTCTTGTTCTGAGTTTGACTTATGTTCTTTCTCAGGTTCTTTTTTTGAATTGGCTTCTTCTTCAGGTTCTGATTCAGAATGAAATTTTATCCCCTGTTTAGGTTCAAAATTTTACTCTTCCTTGGGCTCAGGCTCTGAATTATCCTTTTCTTCTAGTTCTGGCTCAGAATTCCATTGTTTCTCTAGTTCTGACTCAGAGTCCTGTACACTAACTGGTTTGGATGGCTCTGTAGGTTGTTCGGCACTACCCTGAGGATTTACAGACATTCTCTGGGCTAGTTTTAACCTTGCACACCGCCTTTGCTTCTGGGGTTCAATTTTTTAGTGAGTAGTCCTTTTCCTCTTTGGAACCAGGTTTTGTTGGTTCATATCCAAGATTACAGAATTTTGGATTACAGGGTCTTGACTAATCTCTAGGGGTGCTATGAGACCATCACAAGCAAAATTTTGTTGAACAAGATTATGGCTAACAATTAATATAATCAAACCATGGCGGCTAACTATAGTTTTGGGGTGCCTAACCTGTCTTATTCTATCAACAGTATCATGCAACAATGAATTCAAGAAAGATGGAAGACTAACAGTGAGCTTTTGTTTTAAAATAGATAAGAGTTTGAATTGTCGTGTTCTTACCACATCTTGTCATCCATCAAAGGTAATGTACCTTTAGACAACACTTGCCAACTCATGCCATGGTTCTCCCAGAGAATATGGCTAGATGTCCTTGCCTTTTTTGGTTAATTCCTCGCATGTATCTCTGAAAATATCCACCGCATCTTGCAACTTTACGTGTTTTTTAGGCCATACAATTCCTTCCACCAGTAGCCCAAATACTTCAACTATCACAATTTCTGATACTGTGATTCTTCTTCCTTTCACCATGGATTGTCCATTCCGTAAATACTATAAGAATTCAATAGAAACTTCACTGTTAGCGGCCTAAAGCCTGGTGAAGTATGACATCCATGCTGCGAATACCAAAGTCTCTCTGGCTCTGTTCGAAATTTCCAACACTAAAGGTTCTCAGTGCACTAATTTTCCACCCACAATGCTTGAATTCTTCATACAATTTCAAAAAGATTAGCAGGTAAGAAAATCGCAACAGAGAATAGCAATAGCAAGAAACATACAACAGAGGACAACAATGGTGGGTTAGTACAGCAAGTAGATGTAATGGCTAAGTTTCATTAAGCGGCATTTCCATGAGAATTAACATTATTAATTTGAGGACTATCATATTGCCACATTCCATTTGATCATGGGATACCGTAGCAACATATGAAATCTAATAAAATAAATATAGTGCATGCAAGGCTGTAATGGGAGTTCTCCCCCTCCTTCAAATGAGAGGTTTCCTACAACTTAATAGACAGGGATGTGTTGTTCTGACGGCAAGGGAAGAGGGTGAAGGGTACGACAGTAAATGAGACAGAGTATGCATATCAATGACGGGACGACAAGAGGTATGGTTATAATGAGAGTGGAGTATAAGAAGGTAGTTATGAAATAAAAGATAAGACGCTTTGGGTTGATGATAGGTTATGCAGAAAAGGACAGCAATATGGAAAAAAGACGCTCTGTTGACGGTATCTTAGCTGGTAATGAAACGATTGATCAGAAAAACATTATGTCATGCATAAATGTTCTAAAAAAATTAAGTAAATAATTTCTCCAAAAAATAAAGAATAAGAAGAGGGTATTATAATGATTATTGACGTTAAAATATCACTTCAATGCAATAAGCAGAGTGTCTGCTGCTAGAAGGCATCCATAGCCTTGACAAGGTTTATTTTTAACCCTTATGAGCCAGGATCCTCAATTTATAAGTGGAAAATTCCATTTCTATCCTATAGAAGAGACCAGTGTGCTGGTGTGGTGACCAGATGACCAAACTACCATTCACTGGGATGTAGCAAAAGTGATCAGGCTAGCTCATGATGAGACCTCTTGTTCCAAGGATATTCTAGTTGTCTAATGGATCATAACCCTAGTGTGGTGGCAATAGTGGGAATTCCGCTTTGCTACATCCTTATGAACATGGTAGACTAGCTCTTAGTGAGACTCCCTATCCTCTATCTCCAAACAAAATTTTTCTATTGTTACATATTTTTATAATAAATAGAGAGAGGCTCAATACTCCTTAAGAGCAAGGATGGTGGAAAAAGTTGAATATGTCAATAGAAAAGAATATACGCATAGTCTTATTTATTATAGAAAAAGAAATTTATAACGAGGAGAAGTAGAACTAGCATGGTATTCAAGATGATCTATCAATATCAGGTACAACATAAGACAATGCAGTAGAGTAGTATATACATAACTGTGTCCATTTTCTTGAAAAGGATCTATCATCAAGAGGCTATGTTGTTAAAGATCATAATGTTAATAATATTAACTCCCTTCAATAGGATCCATACTTCTTGCCCTCATGAAAGTAGTGTACTTCCTGCCATGAAAGAAAAAAAAATGGGGCTGAGATAAGCTAAGAGCAATCATACAAAAGGAAAACAAGTGTTGTTTAATATATTGAACAACAACATAATCACAAAAAAAGTGTTGTTCAAAAGTTTGAACAACATTGCCAAATACATAGAAAGTGCTATTGAACAACAAAAATAAAAAGGTGATGTTGAAAAGTTTGAATAGCAACACACAGAAGAAAGTGTTGTTCAAAAGCTTGAACAACAAAAATATGTAAAAAAAGGCATTGTTCAAAAGTTTGAATAGCAAAAAAGTGTTGTTCAAAAGATTGAACAGCAAAAATATGCGCGAAAATTGTTGTTAAAAAGTTTGAACAACATAAAAACTCTAAGAAAAGCGTTGTTCAAAAGTTTGAACAATAGTTGCTCAAAAGTTTGAACATCAAAAAAATGAAGAAAACTATTGTTCAAAAGTTTGAACAACAAAAATGTGGAGAAAAGTGTTGTTCAAAAGTTTGAACAGTAGCTGTTCAAAAGTTTGAATAGCAAAAACATGAAGAAAAGTGTTGTTCAAAAGTTTGAACAACAAAAATGCGGAAAAACGCAATGTTCAAAAGTCTGAACAACAAAAACATGAAGAGAAGTGTTGTTCAAAAGATTGAACAACAGAAAAAGAAAAAGAAAAAAAAATCAAATCAACAATCATATTTACATATTTTATAATGAATAAATAACTTTTATCATCATGAAGATGCTGAGGTATTTCATTCTTCAGCTAAAACTTGCGTGGTGGGGTCCTCACATATCTGCTATTAGAAATATTCTCTGGTAAGTGGTTTTTGGTAGAGGCATACCCAATTCCCATTTGCTTTAAAAGAAGAACCAAACCCATCAATGGTGGCCAACATAAGGGTGCCATTATCATGTACTTTCTTTATTTCGTAAGGGCCTAGCCATCTAGTCTGCAGCTTTCCCGGGAAGTCTTGCAACCTAGAATCATATAGAAGTGCCCAGTCACGCTCATGAAATGTCTTTTTCTTAATAAGGGCATCATGCCATTTGGATCTTTGCTATTGAATAAGTGTAGTATGTTGTACAGCCAATAATCGAATTTCATCTAATTCATTCATTTGTTGTAACTTGTTAATCTGGGCTTCAGTTAAGTCCAGTCCTACCTCCTGGGCTATTCTTAGTGTTTGTATTTTAAATTCTATGGGGAAAATGGGTTCCTTACCAAATACCAGCTGATATGGAGAGTATCCAGTAGTGTTTCTCCAAGTTGTGCGATACGCCCACAAGGCCTCTCACAGTCGAGCAGTCTAGTATCATTTATGCGATGAGAATATTTTTGTTAAAATAGCTTCAATAACTTTGTTGGTGCTCCCTACATGATCGTTCTCCTGCGAGTGATACGGAGAGGTAATTCTGTGTGTAATGTGATGATTTTTTAGTGTAGCAGCAATCTTGTGACCCACGAATTGTGGTCCCCCATCAGCAATCACTTCTCCGGGTCAACCATACTGTTAGCACTGAAATCTGCCTTAGGCTGAGGGAAGGCGAGATTCAAGGCCACATCAAAGCAAGCTTAGCCTCGTAGCTAGCCCTACGATGACAGGAGAGGGCTCTCTCCGGGTCTATCTCGGCAAAAGGTCTTCAAAGGAGCTGAGATGATTGATAATGGATATTGATTTTAGGCTAGTAAATGGATAGGTAGGTTTTCTTTAAATTTTTTGGGGTTTTGTTGGAGAAAAGGGAAAAAACAAATTTGGGCTCAGGGATGAGACCAGATCTTTGCAGAATTCAATTTGGGGCAAGGTAGGTGGTAGCTTTGATGTTTTTTGATCATATGTATGGATGGATCAGAATGACAAGGAGCTAAAAAGGGCAAGGGGAAACATGGATCCTCTCCAGACTGGTGAAAACATATAAAACTAAACAAATTTAAAGGCAGAGCACTGAATTCAATGGATTCTACCTCACTTACTCATTCATTTAGTTTCAGAAGCAAAAGAAGGGAATGAAATACATTATAACATTAAAGAACTTACAAATAACTGAGAGAACACACTATCAAAACTGAAAACCACAAGAATCCCAATAGGTGCTGCAAAACTTCTGATCTTTCCTTAGCCAAAATGTAGAAGATATGTACAATAGTGTGCCAAAACTTTCCCAATAGTCCAACCCTTGCTACTGACTGAAAATCTACATAATATAGACCATGCCAACCTATCTCCTAGTCTCTAGGGGTCGAGCTCCTCCTTCTAGGAGCAGTTTGAACTAATTCCAAACATAGAGTTGAAAACTAGGCATCCCAACAACCTGCCTCTAAAAGAAGGGAAACTGATCCATTTCATTAAATTTTTGCTATTTTGTGAACGAATCATCTAGAATAGGTAAATAAGTGCCAAAGTTACATTATATACATCAAACTACATCAAGATAAGTCAAATATTACATCAGAAGGTGAAACTAGTGTAAATTGGCAGAATTTCTGAGCTGGAAGATGAAAATTTGACCAAAAATCTCTATGCGCCGCACGCCTGAGCTCTATGAGTCGCGTGCCTTTCAGCCTGCTTTTGGGGAACTTTCCGACATCAAAATCAAGCTCATGTTACCTTGCTGGAAATCCCTAGATGTCTGCTATCCAACCCAAGTGGAATTTCCCAATTTGGAGCTCATTTTCCCCTTCAAAATTTCATTCTCCCCCAAGTACTTCCTGCTGATGCAAAAGGTGGCAGAAAGGTGATTTTCATGGTGTTTTTGACCCTTTTGATCATCCAGAACTTGATTAAATTCCTTGGCCATACTAGAGCATGCATAACTTACCATGACAAATCCAAAAATATAAAGTTTTCCTCCAGAAAGTGTCCCAATCATAAGCGCGCGCGTTGACGCGCTACGTGTTGGGCTGAAAAATCTGTTTTGCAAGCCAATAATTTCCAAAATGACAAACATTTCTCTGAATTTGCTCAAATTTGGAGCGAAGACCCTCCATCATGTATCATGCCCAGCCACCAAAGCCTCAGCCAAAATCTGAAGTGGATTAGGCCTCTTTCACCGTTTTAATGCTCTGCTCAACCTCCTCTTCAAAATCTTTGTTTTTTCTTTACCGACGTGCATGCGATCCAAATAGTGATGTTTCATATGACAGAGCATGTCTTTGTCTCTATTGGCCTTCGCCAACAACTCCTCCAGGTGTCGATTGATTTTCTCAAGCCAAAATTTTCGCTCAAAAGGTGTCAAATCGCCAGGTCTTTTCCGGGCGAAATTTTGGTCTTCACAGATTTGTCGTAGCTCTAGAAGTGTGTGCTAGTCCTCTAGCTTCTTATTACGCTGCTCCAAATATTTGATCACCCATTCTGCCTTCAACAACTTCTCATTCAAGCTGTCAATCTCAGCCTTCTGCTCTTGAATGATCTCTTTCAGTTTCAAGCTAGGATAGCTCCCATCCACATCACTGAGTGTAACATCAATATCATGGCCTCCTAAAGGTTTCTCCTCATGCATCAGCCTCTTTCCTCTGTCCTGAACCTGTACCTATGCTGAAGAAGAAGACGAGACCCCTTCCATGCCATGTGGAGATAGTACTTCTCGTGTAGCTGCAAATAAGGCCCTGTGGCCTCGCTTGTATGTCACATAAACTGGAGCACTAATATGCTCAGTCTCGAGAATGTCAAACTAATGTGAAGGTTCTCCCTCATCATGAACTACCTCGGGAGGTGGCTGTAGCACTATGAAGAAGTCACGGGAGATGAAATCCTCCCAAGTAATGCCCTGCTGTGTGAGCTGCTATACCACAATGATTTTGATCAGCGCATAATGATATATATTGCTATGCTGCTATGCTGGGGTCTTCCTCTGTACAATATATGTCATCCTCTCTATATTGAGATACATGAAGTATGTAATGCTCATCATACGTACCCTCGTGAAATGCATCAACAAACGAATATGGTAGATATAGAGGCGTGAGAATCTGCCCTCACAACTGAAATATCGAATGGTAAGCTTCATCAAGGGTGCAAACTCATCCTTTAGAAATCTGAATGGAAATACCCTGCTTAGCTACCTTATAAACCCAGGTTTGATGTATGGGTCATAGTAGAATTTTTCTAGCTGTTGTCTTTTGTTCCATTCCTCTCCTATGTTTGGTATTCCAGTGACCTGAGCAATGGTCTCTGGTGACAGAATGAAATCTACTCCGGCAAGATTTACATGGCCATCATGCAAGTGTAGAACAAATAGACGAGCTAGCTCATGATGATACTGAGTTTGTGAAATCAGCTCACAATAGTGGTAACATGACTGATAGTGAAAACAATCCATTGCAAGCGGGCAAGCATGCAATTGAGCCAAAGAAGTATGTTCCTCCCTGAGATGCTTACCACTTTTTCCACTTCTGTGAGACCTTCGTGGCACATTAATCTTTGCTGTGGAATCATTGTCATACTCCTGTTCATAAACTGAATCCATCTCTGACATTGTGCTGACATCAGACTGTTTGAAAAATGTATGCTGATATAGGTATAGTGAGGGAAAAAGTTCAGTGTATGCTTTACTCCCAAATGTGTCACATGTGTATCAAAGTATCATAGGAAAGCCACAATGAGAATTGTTTTATCAAATGAGTTTGCATGAAAAAAATAGTCCTTGCTTTGATTATGAGGGGATTTGAAAAGTGAGTAGAAAAGAGAACATATATTAATAGCACAAGTTTCGAAAAACCCCCACCAGTCCCTAATATTCGTTTCAAACCCTAAGAAGTGAATATGGAAATACACATAGGGTTTTACATCCCTTTACATTAAACAATTGTTTCTCCACATCAAAACACCATAATCATGTCCAAAATTAACTGGGCAAAGTAAAGAACCTACTTGCAAGCGGTTGGAGGCAATTTGGTATGAATCTGGACGAAGGAGCAAAAAATTTTTGGTTATGAGATTATATGCATCGCGCGCTTACCCAGTGCGTAGCGCGCATGCAAATTTGCACAGGCCGGTGAAGCCTAATGCGTCGCGCGCCTCTTGTGCATAGCGCGCCTACTCTGTGCGTAGCGCGCACTTCCACCTCTAGTCCATGGCTTTGAAAACGCTTCAAACTTGACTTCAACACTCTAACTCAGTTTTTCTTTTGGAAATTTGTAAAAATGATTTGTTTTCAATGCTTTATATGGGTTGTAAAATATCTCATAAACCATAACCCATTTTTGTAATGTTTAGCTTTTGGCACTTTATCATTTAATGCAATTCTGTCTTTAGCTTTTCACTCTTTTTCTGAATCTTGGACTGATGAAATGTCTTGATTTTTTGCAGGGATTTTGGCATTTGGCTTTGGCAAACATCAGAGGCTTTCTATGAAACTTCTTATGGTGAAACAAATACATCAATATTACAAAAACTAAATTTGACAGTTTCTAATTCAAAACAAAGTTTTGAACTAAAAATGTCTTCAAATGTTTTGGAGAATAAAAATATGAAATGGGAACCTCTCGAACCAACCACATGGCCTGCGAGGTTTTATCACAGGTATCAAAAGATTTGAAACCGTAGACTCTAGGACTAAAGACTCTTTTTAACGAAAATAATCATTTATGACCATGATGACGAGACCTGAACTTCAATGATTTTTGAGGAATTTTAATTAGCCCTGCAGGTATAAGCATGAGGAAAGACAAGACGACCAGACCCTGTCGTCAGTCAATGGGCTGCCCCTAGCGAAATGCAACGAAGTGGAATGAGCGAGACAGCTTGGAATGATATGCAAAAAGTGAACAGATCTCTAACAGAGGGCTGTAAGGACCGACTCTAACATTGGCTCCAGTGGGGATGGTAGCTCCAAAGAGGTGCCAAGAACGACAGATCTCTGGGATAGCTAGACAGTGCCTTTCATCCATTGGGCTATGGATTCATTATTTCAATAGATAACACAAAATATTTTGACATATTTATTGACTGAAAACTTAACTGAAGACTAACTGAGACCAACTCCAACTTAAAACTAAACTGACTAAACAAATTTACTTAACAAACTGCAAACCAAACTGATCTTCTTCTTCCGAATTATTGCCTTCTCCACAGGACGCAGACTAAAGAAAAGAGATCAGTACACTCTTGCAATGAAACAGAAGTAAAACGGTACATACAATGATAATGAAATCAGCAGAAAATACTCAAGAATGGTACCGCTTGAGCAGCCGACCGTTGATCGGCCCCCCAGGACAATCATCTCCATTCATTTCCTTGAGAAGAAAAGCGTTCTTACCATGATACGCTGCAATCTTAAAAGGACCCTTCCATAGTTTTTCAAATTTGCTGTGCTTTCCTTTATCTTCATTCCAGTCATCCCACCTCAAAACTATCTCATCCAGCTGAAATTTATCTGTTTTAGCTTTTCTGTCGTAGATCTTCTTTATGTGTTCCTGTAACTTGAATGTGTTCTGAAAGACTTCCTCCCGTGTTTGTTGTAAATGAATCATCTCATTAAGTCCTCGCTGCATAGGATCCTCCTTGCTGCCTGCTTCTTGAAGCAATTTGACTACCAGGACAGCCAGAGATGAAGGAAACATTGTGTCCACTCCATACACCCACTCGAAAGGAGACATCCCAATAGATTTCTTTTGACTCACTCGATCTGCCCAAAGTGCATGGACCAGCTTCTTATGCCAACTTTTCTTGTTCATTTCCAACATTTTCTTAATGATATTAACCAAAGATTTATTGGAAGACTCCGCCAATCCATTGCCTTGCAGATGATAGGCAGTTGAATGCCCCAAAATAATATGATATTTACTACAAAACTCAACCATCCTCTTTGACTTGAAAGCTGCTGCATTATCAGTTATTAACTTATTCGGGCAACCAAAACGAGACAAAATATATTTTCAAGGAATGAAAATATTACCGCATCTGTAGCTTGCCTAGTGGGAATTGCTTCGATCCATTTCGTAAAGTAATCCGTTCCCATGAGGATCCATCTATGCTGACCTGAAGAAGAAGGATGAATTTCACCAATAAAATCCAACCCCCAATGCTGAAAAGGGGCACTCACCTCAATGGGCCTAAGCGGCAAAGGCTGTAATTTTTGTTTCCCTTCAAAAATTGTTTCAGGGAAAAGTGTCTATATAGAACTGCTCTATCCCACTAAGGTGTGATAGCTACCTTAGAAACAAATAGAGAAAAGCTACTTTCATTTTTCCTTTATGAATTATAGATAGAGAGGAATAGAAAGACCAACCTCTGTCTTGCGGTAATCTCCTGATTTGATTCCTCTCTTCTTTGATAGTCTTTAGCTACCTGCTCCCTTGCATGCCCAGCTTCACAAAGTACCTGTAAGATCATAGTAGCATAGCACTATACAAATACATGGATCTATAATCATAAAAAATCTAGGATCAGATGTAAATTGACCATACAAATGTAGCAAACATCAATGACACAAGAGCATGGAGGAAAACTTGAATAGCTTTTATTGATAAACAAGAAAGAGCCAAGAAGAGTTACAACCAGTTGTCCTGACCTAGCATCAACCTCTTAGCAAAGAAGCCCCTCTTCACCTCATACAAAGCTTAAATCACCCAACAATCTGATGTTTGTCTCAAGAAACCGACAACAATTCCTTACAATATGCAAAATTCCAGCCTCTGGATCTCTGGGATGAGGGATCCATATATAGATATTTGTAATGGAGATGAGTCAGCTTATGATTTGATTAGTGTCTTCCCTCTAATAGTTCTTGCTTCCACTTGGAGATTGATGATCTCTTACTCATCCTTGGTCGAATTCAGTGAGGCAAGTGTCACAGGAGAAGATTCCGGAAGCTTCCATTGCCTCTCCACCTCGTGGAATGACACTGCCATTTGTCATTTCTCGCCCATCGCACCCCATAGAAGGGCGTTTTGAAATGCAATGCACCCACACAATGTATTTAGGTGAGATGCAACGCACTTGGCCAGTGGAACAGTTGAAATGATCCTGTTTTGACCAATTCTGAGCAGTTTTTCATGGAGAACTTCTAGGAGAAGCTGTAATCAGTTGACCTTGTTCCTTTAGGGGTTAGAACAACACTTTTAGGGACTTAGGAGCCCTTGGTTTATGGACATTTCATGCTTGGGGTTGTAGTGCCCAAAAATGTCTATAACAGTTGCCCCCTAAAGCATGAGGTTGTTAATCTTTTGATATCGGGTGAAATGCTTTATTATGAGGATCCAAAGTTCTTTCAAGCTGGGAGGAGACCTGTAATAAGATACAATACAATACATTATCTTCATAATATTTTCATGATCTAGTTGAGGCGGACATTCATATGCTCAGATTTATAAATTCATTTTCATGTACATAGGACAGACAATCATCTGAGTGTAGACTGATGATTCTAGTAGAGCCATCATCCCTTTGATTAGATGATTATCTATGTACATTTGATGTCTTTATTTCCCTGAATATATATCGCAGCCCGGATGGATGAAACTAGATCCGGGGTCTTCAATCTCGTCTGATCTTCACTCAAAGTACAAGCCTATCCATGTGAGAGATGTTCTGGAGTCGAACATGGAAAGACATCGCCTGATTACCATCCAATGATGTAAGCTGTTAACATGCGCGAGAGGAATCACCGATAATGATAATGACCCTCAAGGTACTGCAGTACAATTCACGTGGCGTGAATAAAGGACTTGGCGTCCAACACCACACAAAATCTTTCGGTCGAAGGCCATTGATGTAAACCTGTCGCCGGAAGTGAGAAACTTGCCATTGAGGCATGCAAGCTTCAAAGTACTGAACGGGGTGTTCCTAGATCGACTTCTTGGATAATGAGCTGATGTCGACAAGACGTGATCCGTCATAGGAGGGTCTTAATGAATCCCACATCAATGACACGAAACAGAGAAAATGATTTTAATGGAGGTGAAAACGATCTGATGACATAAAGTTCAGGGTGGCGGTCATGAAAGAATGGAGTATGAATGTATTCTAGCGGGTGAGACACAGGTGAATTCTCTGAATGACTTCTCTTGAACATATCGGCGACACTAACATGATGGATTGGTAGCATTACCCCAAATGTGGATGGTGTGATGGGACCATGGCGATGTGACCGGTGAATGAAACAACCCGACCTGACTCGGACACGGAGTGGAAGTGTCATGTTCAAGAGCGACTTGCTACCAACAAAGTTTCTTCAAGTTTCCTTCCCAATTTTCCCCAGTCATTGCTGACTAGTACCTCTTTATTTTTGTCAAGCTTAAGGAGGATAACATATGCTTGTTCTATAATTTACCCTTCGGGAAAACCCATCGCTATGTTTTAACGAGCCTAGCGATAGTGAAACTCGTTCTGATCTATAGACAAGTTTGTCGCTATTAAAATTTTAATGAGTTTAACGCCAAAGATAACTCGGTCCTTTTCAATTTTAGAGAGTCTGAAAAGGAACATAACGGTAACTCCAAAATTCCTTTTCTGTCATCTAATCCCTTAAGTCCGAAAAAGTATAAAACAATACAGGAGGGATGAATTTTCGATACTTTTAACGAGCCGAGCAAAACAAGCGCTTGATCCTTTTGTGTAATAATCTCTCAGGTCCAAAAAGATTAAAATTTAGAGGAGAGATAGCACTTCCGGTCCCTTTAACAAGCTGGAGAGGCCAATGGCTCAGCAATCTTTTCATATTTTACGAGTCAGTTGAAAAGAGCTTAAAGGAGACTCGTCTTTTGAGGAATGAGTGATAAAATGGAAAGCAACTGATTCCACGTAAGGTTTGGAATTTTCCAATCACGGTAGTGTTACAAGGATGGATAGTGAAATCACTCTTCACAGCTGTTCCTCAAAATGGGTAAACAATCAAATGGAGGTGAATGATCGGCCAACGCAAAAGTGGAGGTGATGGTGCAAAACACGACCAAGGCTTTAATGGCGGAAGTACTACATTCACGATGGTTATTTACCAGTGAATAGTTCATTTTTTAATGAGATAAACGTGGGGGGAAACATTTTCTCATGTCTTATGTTTATTTTTTAACGAGCTTGAGCTATGTGCTAAAACTGCTCGATTAATCCAGTCGTGTGATAAGAATATCTCATATAAAAACGACAACTTTTAGATTTTTGCCCCACATCCTTTCTTTATGCAAGTTAGGAAACGACCAATCCAAAAAACAGATAAATGATCATTCTTTGCTTGCACTCCAAAAGGTTTGCATGCCCCCAGGTATAAAACAACGTTTCAAGGTTACCCCTTCTTTATTCCATTAAAACATTTGTTTTACTGAGAGAGGCCTACCTCTTATAGGTTACCAAAGATTGTTCTATTTACGGCATAAACAAAACACCTCTTCGGCGATGTCTACCGAGATAAACAAAGGTGAGCGGCGATGCCTGCCAACTCACATAACTTTGACAAGAGGATCTTTTTCTAGTCCAACTCCCTCTTCCAATCACGAAGGGGAGTATGGAGGTCATATACTCTCGCGAAAATCTACCCTATACCTGAAGACTTCCTGCCGAAGGAGACCAGGGTGCATGCCCCCTGGGTTTCAGTCATGTCCCCCGAATCACTCGCGCTCATCGGGTGGATGGACTGGGGATTGAGACATTTCTTGCATGAAAAGACCATTCAGGGATGGTATATGACTATTTGCTATGCGTGATCCGGGAAATGAAAGCTGGTCTACGAGCTTGACCACTCTTCCTTCGTGCGGAAAACACATCACTCTAAAGAGTGATGAGACAATGGCTCTCATGCAATAAATATAGTCTCGTCCAAGGAGTAGATTGTAATCCAGGGGTACTTGAACTACAATCATGTTCATGTGAACGGTTTTCCCTCTCAATGTTATGGGCACATGGGGAAGGATCCCTAACGGTTGACTAGTTCCTTTATCAAAACCTGTTAGATTTCTCATCTCAGGCAAAAGCGATGGTGAACCAAGCGCTTTCCAAGAAGTTGAGGAAAGGATACTAATAGAAGCCCCTTCATCTATGATGGTACCGGCCATAACCATTCTATATATTTGAACAATGATTCAGAATGGTATACTAGCTGGTAAACGGGGTCTGCCTAGTTGATTCCACTCGAAGGAGACAACTAGGTTGCTTGGAGGTGGGACCGAATAGACGGCTCGGTACGAATCTGACGAACTTCCTTCCTGCGGTAAAGGAACGGGTAAATTGCCCCCATGTTCGTTGGAGTCTGTGCTTATGAAAAGAATTTGGACAGTGTCATCCTCGTTCTTTTCGGTGACTGTATCATCTGAAGATGGAATCTCTGAAGGCAAGACTAGGTCAACTGCCGCCTCGACCTTTTGACTTTCGTCTGGTATGGCTTCAGATGGTTTGTCTTCAATGATAGATGCTTGAGCCGACCACTTGAGCGGGCTAGCCAGATTTTCAACTAATGACGGACTCGGCAAGAGATTTTATATCCAGGAGGAAGTCGTAACGGTGAGACCGGACGATTGTCCAAAACTCTTTTAGCTTCGTCTAAGAAGGGACAATGGTGGACGGCATGCTCGACTTTGCACAGTTTACAAGGAAATCTATATTTTCCTTTTTGTTCTGGGGCTTCACTTTCACTAGTTAACGGTGTGTTTTCAACATGACCATCAGAGGTTGACGACACCGGGTTGTGCAAACGAGGAGACCAGTCCCTTAAGATCCGAGGGATGCAACGAAAATCTCTGTGATAGTGGTCTCCTTTTCAAATGACACATGGCGATTTATGCTTGGTCGGTGCAGTGTGTGGATTTTCGCTAGACGACACTCGTTTTCCCCCATTCGCTTTTGGCTCCTTCTTCTTCTTCTCTTTCTTCTTCTTTTCCTTCTTCTCCTTAGGTACTCGACTTTTGGCTTTACCAACCCCGTCAAGCGAAGAGGAAGGAGGAGAGGAAGAATTAGAGGAAGTAGAAGGTTGGTGGGTAACTCTGGACTCGTCTAGTTGCTGATTCGATTGTTCAGGAATTGCGGTGTTCTGAACGACAGAGGTTGAGAAGAGCCATATAGGAAAGCCAATTGTCAGTCCTGGAAGCGACAATGTGGCCATATGGGGTGCACCAACATCTCCCCAAGAGGAGAAAGGACTAGGATTTCCTCCAAGGGGAATTCCTTGGTTGGTGGATTCCGTTTTCTCAACCCAAGATCAACGTAGGAAAGGGTAATGAATATTCCATTTAAAATAAATTTTAGACGCTTTGACACAACTTGTTTTTTCAATTTTTAACAGTCGAGAAAAAACAGAAGATGACTCTAGTCTCCTTCGATTTTTAATGAGCCTGAAGTGACAAGCGCTCAGATGGACCTTTTCTGTTAAGGAGTCTGAAAAGGAATGAAAGGGACTGCTCTGGAAATCTAGGTAGAGGGATTACCAAACCAATCGCAAAACTGCAGAATACTTTTTACGGTACGGTAGTCAATCTTCCTGAATGTTGTGTTCAGTGCATTGCGATTGATAGGGCGGCAGACACAGCTTCCTATAGATAAAGGATTAAGCCTATTGGGGTCTCCCAAAATATACTCGACGGTACGTGGGAGCACAAGTTTGTACTGACACTTATCGTCTCAAAGTGGAGGAATCACCCAACCATCAGTGAGAACAACAGTTACCAGGCTTTACGACGCCGGAATACGTCTCTAGCCTAGACTTCTATATGTTGTGCGTTAAGTTCCAAAGCGTTGTTAGATTCATTGAATTTATTTTAAGTTGATCTTGTTTATGAAGTTTTCCTTTCAGGTTCACCGCGAGATGTAGATGTAATTCCTAAAATGAAATCTAAGATGATAAACAAACTTTTTATCTTCTTTGTGCAATGAAAATCCTATCTACTAAGGAAAGAAAGATAGAATCATTTCACAAAGAGCAAAGAGCACACTCTAAATGCACTTCCCTAAATCAAGCCAATCAGACAGTCTATATGCAAATGCACATGCATGTATTTGTTTTCGACTTTCTTAGTTTATGAATGCTAAAAAGAAAGTTGATACACAAATCTGAATTTCTTTTCAAGCGACAAATACCAACAAGTTTCTTTTCGAAATAAAAAATGGAGACGATCACAACACCTTATGATTTTGAAATGAATACTTGTTCTTGACACTAGAAAATTACAAATTCAGACCAAAAACAACAGTAGTAGGATAATCGACCATCAAGAGCAATCAAACTCTTTCCTACGTTTGAAATCGAGACTTGCGACAATTTCAAATCAAAGGACAACAGTACGATTATGCTACTTTTGCAAAGGAGAACTAAAAATGACTTAACAAACACACAAAAACATCTACAGTTCTTTTGTACAAAGGAGGCGGAATAACAGCAAGGAAAAGGCATTTCAAACAGACATATACTGATCACAGGCAGCAAAATTCAGGAATAGAACTGGAAAGAATGAATCACAGAAACCAAAACTGCAGAGAGCCTAGTCTGATCAGCGCACTTGTAACACAAAGAATTTGAAATGCAGCGCACCTTGTCCACTCGGGAAGTGCGTTGAAGTTCAGATCCTCTGAACAGTACCTGCACTGGGCCAGAAACGAGATTTTGTTAGGGTTCCGGATCACAGTTTGCAGTTCAGATCTTGGGTTTTGGCCGAGCAAAAAGCAATCAGTAATGCAACAATCAGGGGTAGATCTAAGGAGGATGTAAGAGCTATCACAAGGGCAATCAGATAGTTTGTGAATCAGTTGTTTAAATCATAAACAGATCCAGTAGATGGATTGAAGTAGCATTTATCTACTTTGCATTTTTTATGGCAATTGCAGTTCGAATGCTACTTGTAAGTTTATGAAACAGACAACAAAGAATGATAAACAAACAAACTAATTCTTCCCCAGTGGAGTCGCCATTTTGTTACAGGGAAAAGTGTCTATATAGAACTGCTCTATCCCACTAAGGTGTGACAGCTGCCTTAGAAACAAACAGAGAAAAGCTACTTTCGTTTTTCCTTTATGAATTATAGATAGAGAGGAATAGAAAGACCAACCTCTGTCTTGCGCTAATCTCCTGATTTGATTCCTCTCTTCTTTGATAGTCTTTAGCTACCTACTCCCTTGCACGCCCAGCTTCACAAAGTACCTGTAAGATCACAGTAGCATAGCACTATACAAAGACATGGATCTATAATCATAAACAATCTAGGATCAGATGTAAATTGACCATACAAATGTAGCAAACATCAATGACACAAGAGCATGGAGGAAAACTTGAATAGCTTTTATTGATAAACAAGAAAGAGCCAAGAAGAGTTACAACCAGTTGTTCTGACCCAACATCAACCTCTCAGCAAAGAAGCCCCTCTTCACCTCATACAAAGCTTAGATCACCCAACAATCTGATGTTTGTCTCAAGAAACCAACAACAATTCCTTACAATATGCAAAATTCCAGCCTCTGGATCTCTGGGATGAGGGATCCATATATAGATATTTGTAATGGAGATGAGTCAGCTTATGATTTGATTAGTGTCTTCCCTCTGATAGTTCTTGCTTCCACTTGGAGATTGATGATCTCTTACTCATCCTTGGTCGAATTCAGTGAGGCAAGTGTCACAGGAGAAGATTCTGGAAGCTTCCATTGCCTCTCCACCTCGCGGAATGACACTGCCATTTGTCATTTCTCACCCATCACACCCCATAGAAGGGATTTTTGAAATGCAACGCACCCACACAGTGTATTTAGGTGAGATGCAACGCACTTGGCCAGTGGAGCAGCTGAAATGATCCTGTTTTGACCAATTCTGAGCAGTTTTTCATGGAGAACTTCTGGGAGAAGTTGTAATCAGTTGACCTTGTTCCTTTAGGGGTTAGAACAACACTTTTAGGGACTTAGGAGCCCTTGGTTTATGGAAATTTCATGCTTGGGGTTGTAGTGCCCAAAAATGTCTATAACAAAAATCTAGCAATTATGACAGCTCTTGACAGCCTCAAACACATCAGTAAACAATGTCGGCCAATAGTATCCAGCCCTCAAAATTTTATTTGCCGTTGTTTTCCAAAAATGGTGACCACCACAATCCCCTTTCTAGAAATCTTCTAGGACCTGCTTCACTTCTTCTTCCACCAAACAATTTAACAAAATGCCACCAGGATCTTTCCAATAAAGTGCAGAATTCAAAACACAAAACTTAGCAGCCTTCAACTTAAGAGTTCTTGCTTTGTTTCTAGCCATATCAGGTGGGGCAGACAAATTTTGAAGTACATATATGATATCCTAATACCATGGAGAAAGAACAAACCTTTCTGGTGCCTGAAGCGAAGAACATTCCTCATTTTCATCAGACAAGGCAACGATCAGATTTATGTCTAAGACGTGCAGATTTGATTCAGCCATCAATTTCGCTAATACCTGACCTTTAACAAGCTTTGTGGGCCTTATCTCCACATCATACTCTAGTAAAGCTTCTATCCATTTGCCACGCCTTCCCTCCGGGTCGGTCTGAACCAAAACGTCATTGACAACAACATTAGGAACATAAGCTAAAATATGAGAATGCAGAATGTACACACGGAAATCTTTCAATGCTTTTATAAGTGCAAGGGCTCGTCTATCAATAATGTTGTATTTCAAAGTAGCATCTCTTATGGTCCGGCTGAAAAAAGTAATGGGTCTCTCATGCTCATACTTTTTCTGCATTAACACAGCTGCCATAGTATGCTCTGAAGCATAAGAAAACAATATAAAATCCTGAGTATAATCTGGGCTGATTAGAACTGGAGCTAAAGAAAGAACCAATTTAACTAAATAGAAAGATTTCACAGCCTCTTCCATCCATGACACTTGGATCTCCTTCCTAAGCATGTTTGTAATCTCCCTAAGATGCTCAGCATGATTAGGAACAAAACGGCGCAAAAAATTCATCTTACCATTGAACGATTGAATCTCCTTCTTATTACGGGGCAAGCCAATTTTCTGAATTGCTTCCACACGTGTTGGATCGATATGAATCCCATCCTTTGAGATAATGTTCCCAAATAGTTTGCCTTCATCCATGGCAAACAAACTCTTCTTAGGATTCAGTGACACACCATATTTTATGCACTTTTCAAAGACAATTTTCAAATGAAGCAAGTGTTCATCATCTGATTTGGAAAACATGGTCAAATCATCAAGGTACACCACTAAGAAGACATCTTTCTCATTAACAAAAGCCAAGTCCATTGCTCGTTGAAATGTAGCGCCTGCATTTTTCAACCCGAAAGGCATTTTCGCATCATGAAAGGTTCCCCACGAAGTGGTGAATGTTGTTTTGTCTCGGTCATCTTCATGGACTAAAATTTGGTTATATCTGGAATAACCATCGAGTAGTGACATGCGTGATGCTCCAACTACTCACTGTAGTATGTGATCCATTTTGGGCAGCGGATAATTATCCTTCAATGAAACTTTGTTGAGATTTCGGAAATCAATGCACAAACGAATCTCACTGGTCTTCTTTTGCACAGGCACCAAATTAGATATCCAATCAGAAAAGCGGATGGGAACAATAATTCCTGATTTGTACAACCTATTTATCTCCTTCTCAATTGATGGCAACAATTTTGGATTAAGCCTTCTTAACGTTTGTCTGAAAGGTTTTTGATTAGGCTTAATAGGAATGGTATGCTGAATTATATTTGTATTATCAAATCAGAATAGTCCCAAGCAAACAAATTGGAAAAAGATGACAACAAACTGATATATTTGGCCTTTACCTTCGGTGGAAATGTTTTGGAGAGCTTTACCATCTTCGGATGCTCGGCTGTTCCAAGATTCACGTCTTCAACTCCCTTTTCTGTTGGCTGCAATGTCGGTTTGCAGGCTACATCATCATGATCAAAGAGCTCCTCTAAAGGTATCAAGCCTTTAGGAATCACATTGTCCTTGAGCTGCAACACCTCCATTTGATTTATCTGCACCTCATCTTTACCATCATCATGCTCTACATCCATTGAATTATCCTTGAACTTACCTTTGTTTTGCAGAAAATCATTAATCTCCTCATCATATTGAAAAACTTGCCAATGTCTCTGATTGTCCAGGACAGTCGGACGGTGCTTCACATGGATTTCAAATTTATTGCTTGAGTTCATAAGAATCTTCAAATTACTGGCTGCCTTAGCAAGTGCATCTGAAATGCTATTTTGAATAGGAGGCACACACGTCAATTTATAATCTGAAAACACCTTCAGGATATCTAGAACAACGTTCTGGTATGCCCGCATCCGAGGATGTTTTGTTTGATATTCACCTTTAACTTGCTTAATCACCAACTCGGAGTCGCCATATACTGCAATCCTCTTAGCATTCAGCTTTCTTAGAATTTTCAAGCCAGCGATCAAAGCTTCATACTCTGCTTCATTGTTCGAACAATCAAAAGCAAGCTTGTAAGAACATACCCGCACATTACTAGGCACTTTGTCGGAGGCAGAAAAAGGACTACGTACCCAAATACCAATCCCAGCACTGTCATTGCCCATTGCTCCATCAAAATCCATGGTCCACAAACCATCTTCCTCTTCTGCCAAGTGCTGAAATGTTGTTTGCTGTATTTTTTCTGCTTGCTGTCCATTACCTCCAGCTGATTGCTCAATGGTGTTTTGCAGTTCCTGTCGTTCTTTCTTCAAAACTTCTCTGAAATTTTGTTCTATTTCTGGAATATCATCTGCTACAACTAACTGATTATCAATATCATTGAAACTATCTGAATACAAAACAAAAGACTCTAGATCTTTATGTACATAATTAACCGGATGATTAATTTGTTTCTCCTTGCTGGTGATCATGTATTTCATTTTTTGTTCCTGGTACAACTTTCTCATTTGTCCAAACACGGGAATCGTTGCATAGGAGAAATCAAGTTGTATCGTTCCTTGCAATTTTGCTCCCCAAGATGTGGAAAGGAGCATACCAAAGCGAGGAGGAATGTCAGCCATGACAACATCCATCAAGGCATTCTTTGCGGGGATCTAATCCAAACTTACCACCAAGTCTTTAATAAGCCCTATACATCTCACCCGGCTAGAATCAAATGAATAAAGATCATGATATTTCCTGGTTATGTCCAAACCCAATTTCTCCATGGTAGCTTTCGGCATAAGATTGTGGGAGGCGCCAGAATCAAACATAACATTATGCAACACAAACTCATCCACTCTCAAACTGATACAAAAAGGAGGTACTTCAGACTCACCACTCAATGCTGGTCCAAATATCGATTCCGGTTGATCATCCTCCACACTCACCATATCGAACATTGGGTCAAAATTCAGAATTTTGGAGATTTGACCTCTATAGCTATTGTTCTTCATGAGCTCAGTCAAGGGAATGGATACCTTCAATTTAGAAATTTCATTTTCTAAACTAAAAGAAGAAATCTTTTCCATCTCTTTAGTTGGAACATCTTTGTTTTCAACTTTATCCTTTGATACAATGGGCTGATTTACCTTTTCATTTGCTGGTGGAAGCTTGCTAGTAATAGGATCAGCACTTTCTTTTCCTTTCTTTGGGGCAACTGGTGTGTCATCTTTAGATGCTGGAGCTTCCTTCCTTTTCTGTACTGGATTGATGGGAACATTTCTGTTTCTAAGTGAATACTGACACTGCTGGGCAGACAAAGCATGCATATAACCTCTCTGATACTCATTCGACTCTTCCTCGAGAACTGTATCGTTTGCCAAGATAAAATTTGCATCATGCTACACTACTGAACTTGGTGCATTTTCGTCATCTTCAGTGATAAATGTGGGCATATCATCAGGAGTAAAGAAGTGATTTTCTTCTCCAACTAAATTATCTTCATCATCTAATTATTGACCAACAAAATTCTGCTAAAGAGGTGTCTTTACTTGCTGCTATTGTGCTGTCGTTTCTTGTGCTCGCTGCTCACACTGTTTGATCCTGAATTGTGGCTGCTGCTGGCCACGAAAATTAGGATTCTGAATCTACGGTTCAGGCTTATCAAGAGCCAACCTTTCATTCATCTTTTCTACCTTGCGGAGAACTTGGTCTGATGTAGAGGCTTCTTCTTTTATTCAGACTTTCTTCTCGGCTTTCATTCTAGCTCTCTTATCATTCAAATTTGCCTCAACACTAACGGTAATTTTCTGCATTTCATCTAAGGTAGGTGGATCTCTCTCCCTTAATTGATAATCCATGTCCGGATGAAAACCATCAGGGAACTTAAGCAACACTGATTTTCTAGTTGGTTTTAAATCATCTGGAATTGCATTATACACCACATTAAATCTAATGTAATAGTCTTGAACGGACTCTCCAACATTTCGTTTGATCTTAGTATATTCAGATTTGATTTGCAGGGATCTTTCTTTACTTCCCAACATTCCAAAAACTGTCTCTTCAGATCTTCTAATGTAGGAACACTTCTGGCCAGCAAAGCTCTGAACCATTTCCTTACCTCACCACCAAAGGTCTGCACGAATAACCACATGGTCACATTCTCTTCATCAATCTCATGGAGATCGAAGAAATCTGCCATTTTGTCGACATGTTGCTGAGCTGTGATATTCTGAGGTGTGCCATCAAACAAAGGAATTTTTCTTTGATAATCTGTGGGCATGTCATTCAAAACTTGAGGCAGAGCGAGAGGTGCAAACCGAGCGGCGATTGCTCTTGGCAGATTTGGTCTGGGCGTTGTTGGAGGAGTGGATGTAACTGAAGTATGAGGAGTATGAGGAGGTGTATGAGGAGGAGAAGCAATGTGGGATGAAGAAGGAGAATTCACTGCAGACTTTTGATATGTGATTATAGGTTGCAGGGGGAGAGTGGGAATGAAAGGTCGTTCGGTGGGAATTTTCGAGGCGGAAGCCGTGATAGAAGATCCAATATTTGCAGATGCAGCTTCTAGGAAATCAGTAAGATTTGAAAACTGAATGTCTCTCTGAAGGTGCCGCAAGATAAAATTTTCAATTAATTTATTGTTTCTTTCAACTTCAAGAGCTGCAGCAAAGTCAGGATTTGGAACTAGAGAACCAAGAGCACTTTCGGATTTGGTTTTAAACAGCGACAATTCAAACTTCTCATCAAAATCAAGTTCTTCAAGATACTTAAAAATTGCAGGACATGAATGAGATTTAAACACGGGAGTCACAGAGCTCTCTTGACGAAGGAGTCTCAGAATCAAATTGGGATTTTCGTAAACAGGAGGAGGATTAGGATCTGGATTAGCTCTGGTATATCTCTTTGAAGCCAGCGTGTTATTTTCAAGAAATCAAAGGAACATAAACAACTTTTTCAGCCTGTTAAACTCTAAACTTATCATCCAGAAGCTTAGAATTTGCAGATGTACTGGGTTAATTAACAAGTTAAATGTCACATTTACAAGCTAGACTGGAGATTGACTGAAGCGGCATTTATCTACTTGCGCTGATGCAAAGCAAAATCGTTTCGAAGGCCACCTGGCATAACTTCAGGCTCCATCTGTAGCTATAAAACAAATGACATCAACAAGCAAACCATTTTCTTCCCCAATATGGTCGCGGTTGGCATGGTCTATATTATGTAGATTTTTAGTCAATAGCAAGGGTTGGACTATTGGGAAAGTTTTGGCACACTATTGTACATATCTTCTGCATTTTGGCTAAGGAAAGATCAAAGGTTTTGTAGCACCTGTTGGGATTCTTGTGGTTTTCAGTTTTGATGGTGTGTTCTCTCAGTTATTTGTAAGTTCTTTATTGTTTTAATGTACGCCATTCCCTTCTTTTGCTTCTGAAACAAAATGAATGAGTAAGTGAGGTAGAATCCATTGAATTCAGTGCTCTGCCTTTAAATTTGTTTAGTTTTATATGTTTTCACCAGTCTAGAGAGGATCCCTGTTTCCCCTTGCCCTTTTCAGCTCCTTGTCATTCTGATCCATCCATAGATATGATCAAAAAACATCAAAGCTACTACCTACCTTGCCCTAACTTGAATTCTGCAAAGATCTGGTCTCATCCCCGAGCCCAAATTTGTTTTTTCCCTTTTCTCCAACAAAACCCCAAAAAATTTAAATAAAACCTACCTATCCATTTACTAGCCTAAAATCAATATCCATTATCAGTCATCTCAGCTCCTTTGAAGACCTTTTGCTGAGATAGACTCGGAGAGAGCCCTCTCCTATCCTCGTAGGGCTAGCTACAAGGCTTAGCTTGGTTTGATGTGGCCTTGAATCTCGCCTTCCCTCAGCCTAAGGTGGATTTCAGTGCTAACACATACCACACAAAAATTTTGAAAAGAAAGCTAATAACAAATTGCTTTATTGCTCTTCTTAACGCTACTGCTTCCACCCACTTAGTTACATATTCTTTTGGAACCAATATATACGTTTTCTGGTTGGATGATGGTTTGATCAATCCAACGAAATCTAATGCCCAATGCTCAAAAGGTTCTATCACTAACTATGGATGTAAGGACATTTCATCAGATTGCCCAAGGCCACCCATCCTTTGGCAACTATCGCATGCCTGAACAAATTTCTTAGCATCCTTAAAAATAGTGGGCCAATAGTAGCCCATTCGTAGAATCTTATGTCCAGTTCTATGGTCTACAAAGTGTCCACTGCAAGGTCCTTCATGGAAAGATTTTAAGATATCATAAATTTCATCCTCTCTAATGCATCTGCGGATGTGCATGTTAGCTCTTGTGTGGAAAAGATATCCCCCAATCAAGGAGAAAGGAGTGTTGCACTGCAGAATCAATTTCCTTTCTTTGTATGTCAGATGTTTGGGGAATTTTCCCACTGCTAAGTAATTTGAAAATATGCATACCATTGTGTTTTTATGGCCACAAAAAGTAAATGTTCATCCAGGAATTGATCCTCCACTGCCACTGTATCGTCTGTTCTTGGTACTCGAGAGAGGAAGTCTGCCATAGGATTCTCGTTCCCTGGACGATCCCTTATAGTTATGTCAAATTTCTGTAAAAGTAGTAACCAACATGTCACTCTTCCATTTGTGATAGGTTTGTTGGCTAAATATTTAATAACAGAGTGGTCAATATATAGAAAGACATGATATCCAGTTATATAGTGTCTAAATTTGTTAATAGCATAAATAACAGTGAGAAATTCTTTTTCTGTGACTGTATCGTTCAACTCAGTAGGAGTTAGGTTTTTGCTGATGTAATATATAGTGTAGGGTTTCTTCTCTTCTTCTTGCCCAAGAACAACTGCAATCGTTGTATCTGATGCGTATGATGAAATCTAGAAAGGTATATCCCAATTTAGCCCTCGTAATATTGGCGCTGTTGATACTAACTGTTTAAGATCTGTGAACGTAGTGTCACATTTATCAATCCATATAAAATCAACATTCTCTGTCAAGACATATAAAGGTGCAGAAATCTACAATTTTTTTTATAAATCTACGATAATATCTAGAAAATCCCAAAAAATTATGTACCTCTATTTGAGTGTAGGGAGTAGCTAATAAAAGGATTACCTGTATTTTTGCTAGATCTACCTGAGTTCCAGCTGCTGAAATGTAATGACCCAGAATTAGGCCCTCTGTCATCATCATATGACATTTCTCATGACTCAAGCATAGCCTAGTAGCAATACACCATCCTAAGACTTTCTCCAATCTCTATAATGCCTGATCAAAGTCATCCCCATAGCGTGTAAAATTTTCCATGTACACCTCCAATCCTTCACTTATCAAGTCTGCGAAAATAATGAGTATGGCTCTTTGGAATGTAGCAGGTGTGTTGCACAATCGAAAAGGCAATAATCTGTAAGCAAATGTTGCCCACGGGCAGGTAAAAGTAGTTTTATCCTAGTCTTCAGGGGCAATTTTAATTTGGTTGTAGCCACTGAAGCCATACAGGAAAGAGAAGATTTTCTTCCCTGCCAGTGTATCTAGGCCCTGATCGATCAATGGAAGGGGAAAATGGTCTTTTTGTGTTTCTTTGTTGAGTTCTTTGTAGTCAACGCATATCCTCCATTTTCCATTCTTTTTGGGGACAACGACTAATGGGGAGACCCATTTACTATCATATATAGGATAAATAGAATTCACATCTAATAATTTTTGAAGTTCTTCTTTCAAAGTATCCTTTAGATCAGGATTTAATCTACACTGTGGTTGTCGAATGGGTCTAGCATCCTTTTCAGTGTAAATGTGGTGCATGCATAACTGAGGGTCAATCATTTTCATGTCTGGGTAGTCTCATGCAAAAACCCCTTTGTATTTCTTAAGGAATTGGATAAGTTTTTGTTGCTAGTCACTATTCAGATTATTGTTGATGTTCAGGATCTTCCCTGGCTCGATTTCAATAGGTTTGCTATGATAGACAGTGGTTGTTGGTATTCGTTGGTCCTTAATATCTCTCCAGGAATCTTCTTCAATTTCATTGTCAAGGACTGCTTTAATCATCTGACATCTCAAATTAGACACCATAGTAGGGTGATTGATAAAAGTATTAATGACATCATCTTCTATTTGGCATTTGAATTCAACGACATCTACCACAGTCAATGGTGAACGAATATTTTCTGTTAAATATGTTACAGGTTGTTCCTAAGTCTTTACAATGGTTAGGCTTGACTCAGAGGGAGGGTATAAGACTAGATTCTTTACATAATTTCCTTGGGTTATGGTCGTACTACCTGTCATGCAGCTGATATAAGCTTCAGCAGTTCCTAGCCAAGGCATTCCTAATATTAAGGGATGTCCATCTAGCTGGTTCCTAGGGTTAATAATCAAAAAATCTATTGGATATTCCCAAGTGTCTACAAAACCCCTCACATTCGGTAATGTTCCTTCTGGCTTAATGATTGAGCAATCGACAAGTTCCACCAAGGTAGTTGTTGGTTCCAAGGCTGTGATGCCAAACATTTCACAAGTTGTTGTGAGAATGTTAATGGCTACCCCTAAATCGACTAAAGCATTGGGAAAAGAGCGGCCATTTATCTGCACTGTGACAATCAGGTTTCCTGGGTCTTCATATTTTACAAGTGTCTCTTTTCCTAGTAATAAATCAGACAAATTCCCAACAACATGGACAATTGGTGTTATTTTTGTTTTCCTCATAGACTTCTTTATACACAATTCTTTAATAGTTTTGGCATATATTGGAATGTCTTGAATAACCTGGAGGAGGGGTATTTTTATACAGATAATCTTGAGTTCACCCAGAAGATCAAAATCAGGATATTCAATTGGTCGAGGTATTATCAATCTTTCTAGGAATGGGGGAGAAGAAGTTATGATTTTCTTGGGATCCTTCTGCTTGACTGTATCTTCTCACTGCATTGTTTGCTAGCTATCTACAATCAAAGGCTTACCCGGATATGTCTCTTTGGTTTCAAGTTGCAAAATTTTATCCTCATCTAGGGTAATTATGCATCCAGATATTAACTTAAGTTCATTGCATTCTCTCGTCTCAAATTCAGTGTCCATACTCTCCATAATTTGTACAGACTGGATAGGTCTATTGTTAGGATTTGGATTTGGTTGGGCTAGGAGTTGTGGTTGTATATCAGATTAAGGATTTTGCTGCAATGTGCAAGGTGTTGGTAATGTTGGTTGAGATGGAGGAATTGTTCTAGTAGGCTAGTTTGTGGATCGTTTCCAATTCAGTTTCCAGTTATGATTTTGCAGCGTAGAAGGGGACCATTGCGAGGGATAGGGTTACTCTACCAAAATGGTGGAGGATAAGAGGGATTTGACCAATTTGATTGATTGGGCCATGATGGCATAGAAAAGGCTTGAGGTGGCCAATTAGAGAAGGGTGGTTGGTTCTGCCATGCTATCCCTGGATACTGCTAAGAATTATATTGTGAGGAAGGAAATAATGAAGAAGGGTCTGTAAGTATACCTGTCAGTCATGATTTCCATTGATGATGCTGGTTCATCAGATATATTGGTTCCACTTACTCCTCAACTTCCTTGAAGACCGATTTTAACCCAAGAAGTGATGGATAACTTTCTGTAGTATGATCCTTAGTGAAAATGGCACATGTCTATATCATATCTAGTGGATATTCTCTATGATGGTGTTTCTTCCTACATCTTGGACAGAAAATAGCTAGGTTTTGTTCTACTTTAGCTTGGTTCTATTTGGCTTGCATGATATCCACTTGCGTTGTCAGGGTCCCCAAGATATCAGTCTTGAAATCTTCGAGCAAATTACCAATTTCAACTCATGTAATCCTCCCTTCTGAGCTTCTATTATCTCTAGTGATCGCATCACGCCCAGTTGGTTTCAGCCTTGTACTGCCTCTAGAACACTTGATACACAATTGTACAATATTTTCAACATCTTCTTGATAAATATCCCCTTTCCCCATTAAATTTAATGTTTGTACCCATTTTCTTTCATACCTTTAATCATTATGGTTTGAAGAACTTCAGGGGGTAGATTTTGATAAGAAGATCTTTGCAAATTATATTGAAAACATTTTACATATTCTTCAAGAGTCTCGTTAGTCTTAGCTTCCATCTCAAAGATTTCATCCTTTAGTTCTCTACTTCGGCAAAAATCTCGGTATTTTTTTAGAAAGGTTGTTTTCATTTGTTCCCAGTCATTAATGGTACCTCCACCAAGCCACATAAACCAACACAAAGTTGCTCCCTTTAGAGTAGAAGGAAATAGCTTCAGTTTATGGGGGTTAGTAGTGTAATCATAACCTCTACATAAAACATCGAATTCAAAAAGGAATGCATCGAGATCCTCTGAAGTTAGCCCATGAAAGGTAGGAATATTCTATAGCAGGATGGCTTTCATGGGAGCATTGACAACTGTGTCAACGATAGGATATTGTAGTGTAGAGGTTTGAGGCTATCACTAATTATTGGCCATTTGGTAAAAAATATGCCAATACTCTTCAGGGATTTCCAAAGCTGGATATTTGTTCCTGGGAGGGCTAGAAGAGGCATATAAAATTATTTTAACAGCACTTTCTTGGTATGGAATACTGGGGGTCCTTTGTTCCACCACTGTTTGAGGAGATTTGGGTTCTGATAATATACCAATGATAAAAGATTAATCATTTATATTATAAGACCAAATAATTGGTTTGTCAAAAAGGTTTTTGTAATGTTTTCATTTTGTTTTCGGACCTTTTTGAATAATACAAAGTTGATACCAACTAAAATAAAAAGGGACCCATTTCATATTATAGTTTTGTGAATAATAATGATATGAAATGGGGGGTCGTTGTAGAGCACAACAATTGGCAATTCGCTGGAAGAAACATTTATCTCTGAAAAATACGGAAATACTTAAACATTTTCAAAATAGAGTTCTAATCAAAGGGGAAAATTCTAATATAGCTAGGTATATATGCATTCCGAGTAAAATGAAACTATCTTTGCTAATTTCCTCTCTTGTTTAAAATTAGATACATTCTAAGTTTAAAATTGGCCTCTATTGGTTGATAATGATAAAACAGAAAACCTTTCCAAATCAGCTTTTAGAATTGACTCCTTTATCATAGGTAGAGCCTCTGCTGTCAGCAAACGTTCATAGTTTCGACAGGGATACCTTTTAACCAAGCTATTGTCCATTGTCCCATTCATTTCAGAGTATGATTAACAGAATGGATTCAAAACATGCTTTTCATATTTTGCGTTTCTTTTCTACTTCTCTGTTATTTTGTAAGATAAAAAGCCATTGTCCTGGTTTGGTGACCGGCTGAGTGACAATGCCATTCACTGGTAGTAATTTAACCGAACAAGCTGGCTCATGATGAGACCCCTTGTCTTATAATTCTAAGCCATTACCCTGTTTTGGTATCCAGTATTGGTAATGTCGGTTAAACTATTTCCCTATGATCATGGTAAGCAGGCTTGTAATAAGACCTCTTATCTTTTATATCAAATATTTTAGAATTACACTCTGAGTAATCATAAGCTTTGGTGAGTGGGATGGACAATTTTCTCCTTAAGAGTAAATGGATGACAAGGTAGAAGTTGAAGATGCTGAAGTTGGATTAGTTTCTATTTTGATATTGATAACCTTTTTGTGACCAATTTGAAAACATAAAATGATTTACAATATTTCTAAACTTTGGGAAGTGTTCACAGAAAATTGGAGTGTTGTTTCAGAATGTAATTACACTTAGTTTCCTAGAAATTATCCCTTTCGATAAAGACTTCTATTATTTTAAAAGTAAATATCAACACTACTTATTTTGAGCAACTTTGAAGTACAACAAAGGTCAATGGAAGATACTTCACAACTTTATTTTCTAATGATCCTACAAACTATAAAATTCTAAAAAAAGGAGAAGGGGTTACCTTCTCAATTGAAGAATTTCTTTAAGATAAGGCCATTAACAGGGAGAGAATCTCTCAAACCTGATAAATCTTGTAATATGAAGGTCGAATGGCCTATCTTTTCGTAGATATGAAATGGCCCAAGCCACATCTTCTGGAACTTGGTGTGTTTTCCCTTGTCCTCATGGGCTTTGTCCCATTTCAGAACTAAATCACCGACTTGAAATTGTTTTGAACCGAATGAGACTGAATCAAACGATGACTTGATGATTTGCTGATGTTTTGCATGAACAACCCTGGCTTTTTCTCTTTCCTCTTCTAATTTTAAAATTTGGTCATATCTAAGTTGAATAGAAGAAGAAGGGCTTTCCTCAATAAACTGAACTAGGGCTAGAGAAGGAAGGATAAGATTTGTCGGTAGCACTGCTTCTTTTCCATACACAAAATTAAATGGAGAAGAACCTATGGAAGCCTTTTGCGTTATCCTATCAGCCCATAGTGCGAATATTAAGTATTTGTGCCAGTTTTTATGATTCTGTTCAATGGTTCGCTTAATAATTTTAATCAGATTTTTATTTGTAGACTCTGCTAAACCATTACCCTGGGGATAGTAATTAGCAGAATATTTTAATTTAAATCCTCTTTTAATAGCGAAATCAAACATAGCATTGCCTGAGAAGTAAGATGCATTATCAAAAACAAGAGCATTTGGGACACCAAACCTGGTAATGATGAATTGATCTATGAATTCAATAATTGCCTCAGAATTTGTTGTCTTCAAAGGAATTGCTTCAACCCACTTAGTAAAATAATCAGTAAGGGAATGCTGGTTCAAATGTTCAAATGTTTGTTCAATGTTGACTGGTTGCAAAGGGAAAGCTAGTTTTCTTTGTCTTCCACTAGAACTTTGACAATTTCGGCATTTCCTTACATATTCATGAGCATCTCTAAACAGAGTGGGCCAGTAATATCCAGCATGAATGATTTTGTGGGCTATTGTATCAGCTCCAAAATGTCCTCCTGCTAGCCCATCATGTAATTCCTGCAAGACCTTTTGTGCTTCAGGTTTTTCTAGGCATCTTAATAAGATTGAATCATAATTTTGCCTAAAAAGCACATCATCAATAATTGTGAAATTTTTTGCTTTTAATCTAATGTCCCTTTTGTTTTTGTAAGACAGGTTAGGAGGTGCATATCCATTTTTCAAATAAAAGATTAAGTCAGCATATTGTGATTCAGAATCAGTAATACTTATCTGGTTTATTTCTTCAGTTTGATCTGTATCACCTGATTCTGGAATGTTGGATGCTCCTGCCAACAACCTGCAAAAACCTTGGCCTCTAACAATCTTTGCTGGTTTAATTTCTAAATCATATTCTTGAAGCGCTGTAACCCAATTTGCCCTTTTTTCACCTAGTTCCCTTTGAATTAATAGTTGCCTTACTGCAGGAAAATGAACTATAACTTTTGTATGGGCTTTTAAAAGGAAGGGTCTGTAATGTTTGACAGCTTTATATACAGCAAAGGCTTGTTTTTCTACTTCAGAATAATTCAATTCAGCACCCTAAAGATTTGAACTATAGAATGAAATGGGTGCTTCCGAATTGTGATTGTTAATCTGTGTGAGTACTGCTGCATAAGACGAATCAGATGCGATAGTATACAATGCGAAATGATTAGAAAAATTAGGGGTATTTAAGGCGGGGGCATTAATTATTGATTGTTTGATTAAATCAAATGCTTCCTTTTCTACTAATCCCCACTTAAAGACTGAATTTTTCTTAATCATAGTTTGAAGTGGCAAAATGATTTGAGAAAAGTCTGGAACGAATCTTTTGACAAAATTGATTTGGCCTAAAAATGACTGCATGGACTTTTTATTATGAGGGAAAGGGATTTCAAAGATTTCTTTGATCCTATTGGGATCAATATAAATGCCATCTTTAGAAACAATAAAGCCTAAGAGCTTCCCTTGGTCAAGAGCGAAGAAGGATTTTTTAGGGTTAAGTGAAATACCATACCTTTTGCAGCGTTGTAAGATTTGAATTAAATCATGCAAATGATTGGATTTCTCTTTAGAAAATACAGTAATATCGTCTAAGTAGATGACTACTGTTTTGTTAATCAACCCTTTAAAATCTATATCCATCACTCTTTGGAACGTGGCTCCTGCATTAATAAGTCCAAAAGGCATTTTCTGATACGCATATGTTCCCCATTTTGTTCTGAATGTGGTTTTGAGTTGGTCATTAGGATGGACCAAGACTTGGTTATATCCTGAAAAACCATCTATAAAGGACATTAACTCAGAGCCTGCCACTGATTGGAGTATCTGCTCCATAGTAGGTAATGGGAAATTATCTTTTAAGCTCGCCTTGTTCAAATTTCTGAAATCTATACAAATCCTGATGTCGCCATTTTTCTTTCTGACTGGCACCATATTGGAGACCCAGTTTGAGTGCCGAACGGGAAAAATAATCTTTGCTTTCAAGTGTTTATTGAGTTCAGATTTTATTTGACTCTCTAAGTTGGGATGTACTTTTCTGAACTTCTGCTGAATTGGTTTCTGTTCGGGAAGCATTGGGATGGTATGCTGGATGATGGATGTATCATATGTCTTTAAATCATCATATTTCCAAGCAAAAACATGTTTATTTTTCCGTAACAGTCTAATTAATGCTTCCTTCTCTTCCATGAAAAGTCCTAATCCTAAATTAATGTTTTGAGGAGTTTGCTCAGTGCCAAGGTTTATCAATTCAAACCTTAAGGTGGAACTTTGGAGCTTTGAATTGGTCACAAGTTTAAACCTGTCTTTAATATCATAAATATCCTCAAGCTTCACCATAGGCTTTGGGATTGAATTCTCCTTGGGTTTACCTCTCATTTGAAGGTCATGGTCGTTTTCCTCAATGATTTGATCATCATAGGATTTTTCGGAAGTTAAAAACTGTAAAATGTCTTCATCATGGTTGAATACTCTCCAATTAGTGATATTGTCAGGAATTGATGGCCTAAAAAGTAATTCTACTGAAAATCTATCTGGGCTATAGTCTTCGAAAGGTAGGAGCTTGGAAGCAACATTGGCTAGTAGGTCGGCTGCCGAATTTTGAGACCTGGGAATGGAAGAAATATTGAATGCCAAAAAGTGGGAGGTGAGTTCCTGTACCAGCGACTGATAATGTTTGAGATGGCTAGAAAGACAATGAATTGTATTCCTTACCTGTTTAATAATAATTTCAGAATCTCCAAACACTTTTAAATATTGGACCTTGAGGCCAATAGTTTTATATAGTCCTTGGACTAAGGCTTCGTATTCTGCTGTATTATTCGTGCATTCAAACTCTAACCTACAGGACAACATTGTTTTTTCTCCTTGCGGGCTAATCAAAATACATCCTGCTCCTAAGCCCTCACTAGACTTGGACCCATCGAAATATAATGACCAAAATAAAGAAGTATTAAAAATTTTATTTACAGTTTCCTCAGTATCATTAAAACATCTTGACCTATCAATTTGTGAAAAAATTTCGATCTGAGATGTAGAATGGTTTACTGAGAAAGGAGAAGGTTGGGCAGCGAAATTGCTAAAGAATGACTCTGATGAATAATTCCCCAAAATGTTATTATTAAATGCTATTGGTTGGTTTTCTTATTCAAATTCTGTAACTGTATGGGTCATATGCCTTTCCCGATCGATTTTTATTTGATTTGGCTTACCCTTATAGGGAAGCCACATATGGGACCAATCCGTAGAAATATACCCATGTAGTTTTTCAGACCAATCCCTACTCAATATCAAACCATAAAATTCAGGTATATCGGCGATCAAGATATCAATTCTTTATACTACTCTAGGATCAGCAGATAGCCTGATACTTACGGAATTGATTTATCCCGAAACCTGTACTTTAGTCCTGTCCAATTGCACAATATGAATAGTGGACTTTTGGGGTTCAATGTTCAGTTTGGAACAAACTGAAGCTGGCATTATATTAGAGGATGCCCCTGAGTCAATCAAACAGTTGTGCAGGTTTCTATTCTAGATCTCATAGGTTAGAAGGAAGGGTGGAGTATGAGAATTTGATCTATCTCCTATCAGAACTGCATCAGTAGCTTTGACCATACTAGAAGGTGGTTGACCTGTATCATTTACAGCTTTAGCACTGGGAAGGGGTGAAGTAGGAACAACATTTAATTCTTTGAGAAGCAATTCTTGCTGATGTTTCAATTTACTAAGTTCAAACATGGTGATGTTTGCCTTAGTCTTTTTCATGTTATCAACAATATTGTAGTCCATTGAATCAGACACTACCAATGTCTTAGATGTTGATGGGATTGTTGAGGTTGAAGGTTGGTTTTGTGGAACTGTTACAGGTGGCTTTTTCGGGGGTACCTTTTCCTTTGTTGTAGCAGCACCTGCACTTCTTTTCTTCGATGTTGTCTGAATAGGTTCAGAGGTACCTTTACTCCTGGTAGTGACAAGAAACACTTCTTCTTCGTTTTCTGTATCGGAGTTAGGCAATATAAAATCCCACATCCCATGACATTCAACAACTTCCTCTTCTTCATCAGTTGGTGAAGCTTTTCCTTCTTCTCCTTCTTCAAGATCTGAATCTGCATTAGATATAACATTTGGTGGTTTTGACTCGGTTTTCTTGTAATTCCTAAAGGGTCTTTTGGTTGAGGTTTCAGCTACCTCTTTTTTGATTTCAACCATTTCATTTGACATAGTTTTGAGGACTTTTTGTAGACCCTCCATGTCATATGGATCTTTAGGGGTTTTCTTCTTTGAATCATCTTTAAACGAAACTTTTTTGGTTTTTCTATCTTCAAGAGCAGCTTTCTTCTCTAGAGCATTAATACGTTTCTCCACAGCAAGTGCTTCTTTCATGTTTTCAGCTAAAGTTGGTTTTCCAGACCTGTCTACAAAAATAGCTATATTGGCAGGTAGGGCAGTTATATACCACTCGCTTCGGATTTTCTCACTTGGTTTGGAGGCCGTTGGGATTTTATTCAAGAGTTTATTGAATCGTGCATTAAATTCTTTAATTGGTTCCCTATGTTCTATCCTAAGATTGGAGAGATCATTTATTAGTGTAGCCGAAGACCTATCATCACCATACTTAGTAAGAAACTGTTCTTGGCAAGTCGTCCAACTGGTAATGGAACCAGAAGGTAAAGAAAAATACCAGGATCCTGCTGATCCTTGCAAAGTATAAGGGAAAAGTCTAACGACAACATCTTGTTCTGTTACTCCCTTCAAATTAACTGCCAACATGAAGTTATTAATATGTTCCTCAACTTGTGTTCCATCATCTGGGTTAAACTTGGGTAGCCATTTTTTAGGTGCATCAGGTAATGCATGCAACGGAGCAGGCATATTAACTACACCAGGCCTGGTCCATGGATCTGCCATTATAACCGCAGTAGTGGATGATATTACTGTTGAACTTACAGAAGTTTGGGAAGGAGTTGATATTAAGGATTGCGCAGTTTGGGATGCTGCAGTTGCTAATCCCTGATGAACAACAATGTGTGATGAGGGAGTGGATGGTTGACTTCACACGGGGGAAGGTGAGATGGAGGATGTGGATGACTGTTCTTAAGTGTCATATCCTTCAGTGTTTTTCTTTGCCTTTTTCCTTTTTGGTAAAGGGAACTCAGTAGGATCAATACCGAGCTTTCCACTCTAAAGTCTGGTGAGAGGGTGAGGTAAATTAAACTGTGAAGTCGCACTGCTTTGAGATACTTCAGATTTTTGTGGTGATATCGAGAAGCTCTGAAGTTTGTGGATAAGAGACAAGACTTCAGGAGATTCAAGACTTAGTTGTTCTGAAGTATGATGAGTTTGAGCAGTGGTAGTTGATTCCTCTTCTTCTTGTTTGGATACTGGAGAACCAGCATGCAATTGGGAAGTACGAGGTGATGCAGAGGGAGAATTACTCTTAGAATGGTTTGTAGATTTGTGTTTGCTTTCCATTCACTGTTGATGCCCTCCTTCTAGTGCCAAAAATGTTGATGCCCCGAAAATCGTTGTATCAACATTGGGGGATAACCACCCGGTCCGAACCTTAATACATCTCCTTTTCCATTTGGAATGGTGGCTCCGACTCGGGATAATGGGACCAGTTTCCCAGTAATAAATAAAAGGGGTGGATGAATGATTGATTGTCTAATCTAATGATAGGCGAATAACTTAATCTATCAGCAAAATAAAAGAACTACTACTAATCCCGGGAACTATTATACTTTGAAGTGTAGCGCTTGATGATATATGTCTATTGACAGGCATATAGATGACTCCATCTAATAGACATGGACATTTATTCATTCAAGGATTACTTTGTTTAAATAGTTAAACAAAGTGATTAACGCAATATTGCTACACTTATCATTTATATCATCAATAGATATATGATCAAAAGAAAAGCATACCATAAACATCCAATAGTGGAAAGAATAAAGAAATGCTATTAAAACACATACATATATTCGATAATAGCAAAGGTGACCAAATGTCAATTCATATAAAAAGAATGAATTCAGACATAGATAATAGTACCATATGAGCTGCTAGTCACTCCCAATATCAATCGCTATTTGAGATTCTTCTTCCAATGCATAAATACTTTCAAACAAAGACAGTAGTGCACATTTGCATAAAAGCTTCCTTGCCAAAATTAGAATAATTGGTCCAGTTTTACAAAAGAATATGCCTGAAGTACAGTAGTGCAACTTCAGGCTTTAAGTCATGTACAAAACTTTACGACCCTTTCCAAAACAGTGAAAGGGTCTATAAATACTTAATTAAGCTAACTATCTATGAAACTGAAATCCTACTTAATTGGTATCAATTGATCTCGAATATCCTCTTGCACTTTCTCCTGTTCTTTTGTTGTATCTGGAGGTTCCTTAGTATTTCGTTGTTCAGGCTCACTTGATTCTGTTGCTGAGGTTGTCACTAACAGATCTAGAGGCAGAGTTTGCAACCTCTGTTCTCTAAGTCTGTTGACTTCAACTAACCCTTCATCTTTGTATTCCATTATGGCCAGCAATCTAGCTTGATACATTGATTCAGCTGAGGAGAACAGGTCATCAAACTTATCCTCTTTATGGTCAAACTTTGTCAATTTGGCCTGTTCAAGTGCATTATAGGCGACTTTGTTGGGATCAAATCGCCTATTAGGGAGAGTTGCTAGAGTTAATGACTTCATCTTCATAGCTTCTTTCTCTGCATGTTTAAAATCATGCAAAGTGTAGACACCACATCTCAGGGGAAAAGAGGGCCAGACCTGCTTCTTATTTTTCTTTAGAGTTTGTGTAACTCCTTCGGAAATAATCTGATAGGCTATCTCCCTCGCCAATAGTTTATCAGGTATGTACAAAGGAAGGACGTGAGGTTCGGCTTGGCCGCCGAAAATTCTTATATAAGTAAATTTTTCCTCTCCGAACCATATTTCTATTGATGTCAAATCAATTCATGCTTGGTAAGAAATTTTGGGAGCAGGTTTATTAAAAATAGAGTAATGAATGGGTAACATGAAGCCATTGCAGACTTGGTATAAATGGTGCTTATAGGAAGTTTTCCATAATTTCTAATGGTATATGTGAATAGGCGTGGGGTCTTGTACAGTCCACCTCCAGCCGAGCACGAGAAATTCAGAATTAAAACACAGGGTATCTAGTATATAAGCACTGTAGTAGAATGGGGGAATAAGCCTTTCGGTGATGCAGGTTTTAGTTCTAAAATCAAGAATTGCTGTTGCTAGCTTATCTGACAATATAAGTGCCCAATCCATTATTTCACTATTACACGCCGCTTCCATCAAGGGAACCATTTCTATAGTGAAATTAGCGGAATCGTGCAACCCCCACAATCTACACATCATTATCCCAGCATAACAATAAGGAGAACATAGAGAATCAACAGAGTACTTACCGGAAGTTTCATGCTTGTGTTTCACCGGATTTTGTCTCCAATCCCGAATGGGTTCAGATTCAGTTTCGTTATCACTTCATAATTTCTCTAGAAATGCCTTGTTGTACTTCTTCTCTGGCTCAGGCAAATGATACATTTGCCTCAAATCTTTAGCCTGAAATGAACCGAAGATTCTCCCATCTCTGGTGCAGAAGGTTTTGTCTGTGATTGGGATTTCCTCAATTGCCCACCTCACTACATCCATATATGGGAGAATTTGTTCCTGAGCTGTTATCCGATGAAGGAAAGAGTCGGCTAAGTCCTTTAAAGTACCATAAGATTTTTGATTGGTATCCGCTGTGGCTTGTACCACTGTCACCTTTGGTTCTTCGGCCTCAATCAAATTATAGTTACTTTGCCAAGTAGTTCTGCCGAGTCCTGAACATGTAGTATCAGATATAAATCCTTTCTTTTTAGTTCCTGGATCAGTGACGGCTTGTCCTGTGGCTGGTGAAGCAGAAGCGATTGTAGTTTTCTTAGACTTATTCCCCATTCTGCTTGAATATATTACTTCGGAAGAATTCTGCACAGGAGTGAAAATAAGCGTAACATAGAGAATTGGTAGCGAAAACCAAATATGAGCGAGATATATTGATCCATGCACGATGAAGGATTAACTTAAAGTGGCCGCGGATACAATCTGTGAAAATATTTTTAAGCTTACTATTTCATTAAATGGCCGTTAAAACCTGCCAATCCTTTAAATGCCCATCATATCGTTTATCGGTCGAATGATTTGTTTAAGCATGCCTTGGATGTTTTGGCGATTGAGCGTAGGTGAGTCACTATTTGAAAGATAAGGCGTTTAATACGAATTAATCGTAATATCCCTGCTTTAACACTTTTTGAAGTTTGTGCTTTTGGCTTTATCGCAATCGGGCGTCGGGGGAAAACTTAAATCTTTATATTGGCACCTTTTGGAATCCCTGATCGCCGATAGCGATATCGCATCGCATCGGGAGTATTAACTGGGGCACTTTAAAAAGCATGCATGGTATATCCCCGATCGCCGATAGCGATATCGCATCGCATCGGGGCGGATGGGACTTTATCGCATCGCATCGGAGCGAAAGGCACTTTTGTTATGGGAACTTATGATTGCCGATATCCGATAGCCTATTGCATGTTATCGCGTCGGAGCAAACCAATGGGTTTTTAAGTTATGCCTCCTTTGTCATTGCGATATGCGATCTTGCGATCGCTTTATCGCAATGATAAAAGATTAATCATTTATATTATAAGACCAAATAATTGGTTTGTCAAAAAGGTTTTTGTAATGTTTTCATTTTGTTTTCGAACCTTTTTGAATAATATAAAGTTGATACCAACTAAAATAAAAAGCGACCCATTTCATATTATAGTTTTGTGAATAATAATGATACGAAATGGGGGGTTGTTGTAGAGCACAACAGAACCATACATGGGAACTAGAACAAATACCTCATGATAAAAAATTTATTGGGACAAAATGGGTATTCAAAAACAAACTAAATGAAAATGGAGAGGGAATTAGAAACAAAGAAAGAGTCATATGAAAAGGTGATGCTCAACGAGAAGGAACCTGGAATATACTTTAAAGAAACCTTTGCACCCATAGGTAGAATTGAAGCCATAGGAATGTTCCTTTCATTTTCAAGGTTTCATAACTTTAAAGTATATCAATTGGATGTTAAATCTGCATTTCTAAATGGAGATCTAGAAGAAGTAGTTTATATTCAACAACCTAAAGGGTTGATTCTAGGAAATGGAAAAAATATTTTCTACAAACTTAAGAAGGATCTATATGGGCCAAAACAAGCCCGACATACATGATATTATTGTCTTGGTAGGTATCTTCAACAACAAGGATTCACCAAGGGCTCTGTAGATAACAATCTATGTATACAGATAGATAAAGATAAACTTTTGATAATTGTTGTTTATGTTGATGACATCATATTTTGAAGCAATGAAGAATATATGAGTCAAGGATTGGCTTCGACTATGCAGAAAGAATTTGAAATGTCTTTACTTGGTGAAAAAACATAAAATGGTATCTTTCACTCACAAACCAAGTAACTCAAGCAAATTTTGAAGAAATATGGAATGGAAGACTGCAAGATTGTATGTGCACCTATGGTAACAGGATGTAATCTTAGTTCACATGATGATTCTCCTTCAGTAAACCGACGAGAACATAGATCTATGATCAGGAGATTACTCTACCTTACAGGCACAAGACCAGATATTATGCATGCACTTGGGATTGTTGGACGATTTCAAGAAAATCCTAATGAAACTCATCTCCATGCAATCAAGACAATATTCAAGTATTTACAAGGAACTCAATATATTGGTATATGGTATCTCAAAGATGAATGTTTTTCACTTCATGCTTGAACAAATGCATATTGGGCAAGTAATATTGATGATCAAAAGAGTACTGGTGGAGGATAATTTTATTTGGGACCTTGCTTGATATTATGGTTCAACAAAAAACAAAGCTCCATTTATTTATCTACTATTGAGGAAGAATATGTTGCTGTTACATCCTACTGCCCTCCACTTCTATGGATGATGAAAAGATTGAAAGAGATTCAAATCACTTGTCCTCAACCTATACCTATTCTTTGTGATAATACTAGTGGCATAAGTATTTGTTAGAATCTTGTAATGTAATAAAAAACCAAGCATATTCGAAACAAATATAACTTTGTAAGAGAACAAGGTCTTCAAAAAAAGGTCAAACAGGAATATGTTCCCTCAAAGGAACAAGTTATGGATATATTTACAAAGCCACTTCCACATGATTCCTTTGACTATTTGAGACATAAACTAGGAGTGGTCTCTATGACATCACTTTGTTAATTATTCTAATAGATATTTCATGTTCAGGGGGGATCTAGGACTAAAATTACTACATTTACATTTTATACACAAATTTGATGAGAAACAATCACACACACACACACAGATATATATATGTGAGCTTTCTTTTATACAATAGCGTATATTTCTCTATCAAGAAGAAACTATGTGACAGAGTCAAGGAGAGGTTCTGATATATTTCAGTGAGTATTTTTGTGGCCCTCTACTTCTGATCTTGATTGGTTACACTCTATTGTTGCTCAAATGAATCTTAGAAGTAATATTGGCTTGTGATGGTTGGTATATGACATTGCTAGCTTTGATGGCCTGACTGATTTATGAAGTTGGTTTGATGACTTTATTGTGAATATGATCAGTCTTGACATTGAACAAACGACACAGGTTTAGGTGGAGAATTTTCTATATTTCTAACAGTGCATTATTAGAATTATGAATTTCGAGCATTCGTTATTGCATAATTATGATCATATTGTTGTTATCAAATGATCATAGTAAAAATTCTTATATGGTGAATGATGGTTGTTGATTACTATCATGGTATTTCTACCTCTCTATTGAGGTCTTTGGTTATGGTTTTAAATGTCGTATTTGTCTGTTGATGTAAAGGTCATATAAAGACCAATGATGTAAAATTCTAATATTCAGTCAAGTCAATTATGTATGTAGTCCATTATTTTGGGAACTCGATGTAATATTGAGTCAAATATGTAACCCCATTGTTTTGGGTGATTGATGACAACATGAGTCCTTGATGATAGGAAAATCCATATTTGGCTGAGCCATAACATCATGTACTTCTTTGTATATCTTCTAGAAGATTCAACATATGCCCAGGGGGAGCATGGTCAGTGCTCATATTCAACAACATCATATCTATAGTGCTCATCTCTACAAAATGAGAACAAAGTCTTCATTCAACATTGGTCAGCCCTTTTCCTTTGATGTTAAAGGGGGAGCGAAGTTTGGTGCATGGAGAATGCTTGGTGACATGGGAAAGAAGCTTGGCGTGTCTACAAATGTGTTTACAAGTATCTACAGGTGGTGGTAAAAAACACCAAAGTGATTGCCATCAAGTGCAAAGGGGGAAATTGTTGGCATTATGACTGTTATCTTGTTCTTGACGCCAACCTACTTGATAAAAATGTGAACATGGTGGTAGCAGGGTGACTATAAAGGCTAGTACAGTTGTGACAAATAAATTGGACAAAGGAATACCATTTCAGAGAGAGAGGGATGATAAAGGTAAAGTGTAGGAACACATATGCGGGTCCTATGAACAAATACTGCATACATACATGAGTATGATGAAGCAATATCGCATACATTTTTTACACCATAGTATTGTCACTACCAGGTGTCTTTATTGTGGTATTAGCCAATAGTAATAACTGCGACAAAAGATATTTGATCCCGTCAAAGAATACCATCAGCATAACTAGGGAATTTGCCTAAGGTATTGGCTAAGGCCTAAGATATATAAGGAGATGGAGATCAAAGTGATATGTGTGAAAGTTATGGGTTATTAATGAATGGCTTCGTTTAAAACAATTGTGCACCGAGCATGAAGGAGGTTCCAACTTGATAGATCTAAAAGCATTGTAGTGACTAATAAACATGCTTTCTTGATCCTTTATGATTACGACTAACTATGATAAATTTGTGATGGTAATGATATTCTAACATGAACATGTGATATTAAGGGTTTCAAAATATGTTTTGTTGTTGCAACAAAGGAATGATTTAGTAATTGCAGATTTGTATGTGGGTTTTCTTTAAAAAGGTCGCATACATACACATATATACTTTAGGGGGGTCACATATATATTCTACAAAATTTCAGAATATGTACACAAGTGTGAAGAATTAAAAGAGCGTACATACGCAGGTGTTATTTATAAAATTTGCATACAATTACTAGTGTTTTGAAGCATGAACTGTTAATGGTGGGTGATTAGTTTAGATATGTTTTTTATTATCTATCAATGATGTCTCTCTAATAATTATTTGTGTTTGATGGTAATGGTTGGGCTGAACTGATTATGGAATGAAATGTTAAATAAGTGGTGATATTGTTGTATAATGATCTCTATTTGGTTCTATGATCTTTGATGGGTTTGGTATGTTGCATAGTCATTGTTTCATTTTATATGTGATTTTGATTGTGGTATCAATATTTTGGAGATCTATACGCAAGAATTCTTCACGATAAGCACGCACATACACAAGTATGATTAAGAACAATAACGTATAGAATCTAATATATTCTTGATTAGGGTTTGCAGTGAAAACAATTGGTCTCTATGATGGGTAACATTGTTTGGTTTGGTATCTCCATGAGTGGATATGCATTGGCATTATTTTTTCTAGCATGATCTAGTTGCAACAATTGATTTGATGATTCGAGTTATTCAGTATTTGAGTAATTGTTTTTATAATAGTTAAGAGTTGATCCAGTTTGAAACATTATGAAAAGTGATCCATAAATAGATGAGGATAACAATATTCAGAAATGGGTTTGTAGCTCCCTTCCAATAGGAGCTAGAACACGAGAAAAGGTTGTAGCCTTCTATGGGTAGGAGCATGTGTACTGGTTAAATTATGCACCAGTGCAATATTGTAAGAATATTATTTTATTCTTAAAAGAAGAAAGGGATGACAACAATGGTGGTTTTCTCCCACATTGGGTTTCCACCTAAAATATTGGTGTTCATGTGTGTTGATGTGTTTCTTATGTGCTCATGATCTATCTGATCTCTACTGCTCATAGTTTCTGCTTAATACATGTTTTAATGAAGTAATGATGCATTAGTTAAAGATTAACAAATCAAGAATTATATGTAAAGCTAGTTGACATGATATACACAAGATGATTTCATTATAGTCGTGTATGTATGCGGGTTGACTGATTAGAAGTTGTGTATAGAAATTGGAATAAGAAAAGTAAGTTTTAAAATACTGATTCACCCCCTAGTATTTTTCCTAACAACTTCCACTTTCTATGAATACTTCCTGATGTTAGGATGGTAACAAATTCTAAACAATTTTGTTAATTAAGCCCAAATAAGGGTTTTTAAATATCTAATTTACTCTACAAGATTTTGGAATTGTAACTAAGTCATAGACTATTAAAAACATTAGAATTCAATTTCTTAGGATTTTAGCGAGAATATGATATTTTTAATTATTATCTCATACTTTCTTAATTTTATACCTAATACAAGGTCTCTCTTTCATATAAGAGTATATAATTAAATTCCCTGATTATGTTGAATGCAGTTTTTAATTTCCCATGTATAGTCTTTTTCAATAATTTATACATAAATATAATTGATATTCTCTTCTTCTTTTTTCTTAAGGACCATTACTAATTGTATCTTGATATATAATTTCTTAGTTCATAAACCTCTATGCATTTTCTTCTTCAAATTCTAATTCTAGTATGATTGGTAACCATGTTCTAAGAAATTAATATATTCCTAATAGAGGTTCTCATTCCACATCACAATGTGTCCATAAACATATTTTGATTTACTTAAACTCTATAACAATATTACATAACATGTTTAGTAACCTTTCAACAAAGTATGCTAGAATATTTCTAGTTGAGAATATTCATTTTTTTTTCTTCCACGCGGAAACAAATATTCCCGCAAATTTTTAATAGAGAAACCTTTCATTACCTTAACTCATTTTCATTTTCTTTTTTAGACTCCATCGAAAATTCTGAAATTTACTCCATAGAAAATCCTGAAATTTACTTCTTATTGCTTTTCCAAACACGGTACACGTTAGCTAATGAGTATAGAATATATTATACAGAAATCCTTGCCAAGTCTTGGTACTCCCTTCGTAACAAATCCTTCTGATAATAATTACTAAGGAAAGTTGGAATTATAAAGGATATGTTAATTTCTTTGATAACTAGTATAAATAGCTCTTCGAGTTTCTAAAAACAATTTCTCTTATATGGCTATCGTTATCTCTATATTATTTTGCCATAAATTTTTTGTCTAATAATTAAATATAATCTCATGCATATAATCTACCTTCTACCTTGTAAATTACTAAATCATTATTATTATTATAGTGAGATATATGTATTCTAATAGATAGAAATTTTGTTGGATACACTCACCATTAAAATAATAATTTTTTGTTTGATTTATAGGAATAACATACGCATTCCATATTTCCTTGCCAAGTTGTTTTGTCGATGGGAAGTTTAGTTTATATTTAGAATGATATATCTTTAATACGTATCTATATATTTTTGTAGCTTACTATCTTGAATATAATATTAACGTCACATTACAGTATCCAGATTAAATCTCTACCAATTTATATATAAGAGTAGTTTTCTTCTCTTCATTTAACATTATAGCATGACTTAGTTCTCCTTTTAAATCACAGTATGGAATCACCTTGAACTTAAATCCTTATTGTATGATACGATAGGTGTCGACAAATGAATGTAGACATCAAGTATCCATGTTTTTTATTCAAAAGAACACTATACCTAACCCATCATCATAACAATATTCACGATTATGAAAAAAGAAACATATATCTAGTCATAACTAACTTCTTGGAGAATACTCACGAACAAAGAACATTCCACCCAACCATGCATTATATCCAACAAATTAGACCAAGCTCAGGCCTTCTTTCCTTCAGGAATGCCCACTTCTTGTGTTCCCAACCGGTTATCTAATAGCTTTTCCAAGCAAATTTTTTCCTTATCAATGTCCTAGTTTAAGGGTCTACATCCCTTAGATGTGAAAGATTTTTATTTTAATTTAAGAAAAAGCCTTTGTTTTATTTAAAGCACACCTTTCTCTACCACTATGATTTATTCTTCTTTTACCCAACTTACCATTTCTCTCCAATTTAGTGTTTATCATAATATTTCCCTGACATTATGTTAATTTATTTAACAACTTTCTCTTTGGAATTTTAGGAGAACCTTTGGGAATTTCCACGATGTGGATTTAACTACTAACAATTTTTTATAAAATTGTAAGAAGTATCTAATTCTGAAGTTCCACTTCAATAATCTTCCCAAACAATCTCTTATATTAGTTTAATAAAATAAAATTTAATTACATAATCCAATAATTCAATCCTTGCATTCATCGCCATTACGTTCACAATAATTCAAAAGTCTAAAAATAGTTATTCCTTTAAAGAAACACTCTAGGGATATTACATCTTCCCCGGCTTGAAGTAAACATCGTCCTCGGTGTTTCCACAATTCCATATTTTCTAAATACGTCAAGGAAATACCTCCCACATTCTTTTTCACGTTTTTAAAATAGTATCCTTAGTGCTAAACTACTTCGATTGCACTTTACTTTGAGCAATGCCTAAATTATAAAGGAAAACCTACTCATGTCTTAAAATCATGCTCATTTCCTACCATGTTTCCATACATGTCAAACATGTTCTTTTTGTTTTCATTCATGCATCACACAAATTTTCATCAACATGAACCCAACAAGAGTCATCAACATAGACACAACGAATATTAGCAACATCAGTATATCACATTAACAGTAACAATATGTCCTTTTGTACATTCACCCACTAGTCATGCCAAGTGGCATGGATGCCACCTAATGTTTTTAATATGAAATTCAAAACATGGGATTACCAGTTTCCTTTCATATTGTTTACAGGGAGAGAATCATAATTTAAGGACTACTTACTTATCTTGATTATTCTTATGAGTCATACTAGTGACCTGCCAAAGTAGGAATTATTCTATTTTATGTTGTTATTTGGATATAATAATGTCAAACATGCATCAGTCATAGATAATTAAAATTTAGGATGCACCTTCCATGACTACTATATAATATCTTTTCTACCCCAAGTGGACTAAACCATGCCCACCTTAACTATTTTTTCACCCTTTCTATTCCCTTCTTCTTTCTTACAAGAACTAAAAACCAAACCAAAAAAGTAAGAGGAAGCAAAAAAATAAAGAACTCACATTGCCAATACAGCAAGTTAAGGGGTAGCTTGTCATACTCAAGTTTCATGGTAAAAACAAAAAAAAAGGTAGTTGTATATATTTGCAACATTCCTTCTACACTTTACTCACTATTTATCTTTAAATCACTCACTTAGTTTTTTTAGTTAGGCCTACATTGCAAGTTGTAGATCAATGTTATGTGCATCTTTCTCCTGTGTCCAACCATGGGGTCTCTTCCCCTTGCATTCCTAGGTTCATCAACTATCTCAACAAATATTATGTTAATATAACTGTCTTCATCAATTCAAAATATCTTCTCATATATATATAATAGTACATCGACTAGAGAAATATAATTCAAGGGAATTCATTTTGTAATTATGGTTGCACCATTGGGCCATAAAATTTTGCATCTCTTGTAAGTTATCTCATGCCATTTTTTTTTCTATTGTTGCACTAGCTTTCTCAAGGAAATCCATTATTCATCCACATGTGTATCCTGGTATATTATTCAATCAATCTTTATTTAACTACCAATTGAGTCAAGCAATTTACTATCTCTAATAAATTAACCATATGAATCTGTAATTCATATAGATTTGATGTCTGTTTAATCCTACAAGGCTAAGCATGAAATGATTTCTTTGCCCATTTAAAAGTTTATTGCAATTTCCTTCTAAGGAATTATAGGTTTTCACTCTTAATTTTTGCTTTAATAAATTTCACACTTACCCATTTCTATGTAAATCTGATATTTTCTGCATTCTTGCATCAATATTTCCTGAATCTTTCATGTTTTCCCTATTCCTTGGATTTAAAAAAATCATTATTCTTATTATTTTCAATGTAATAATCTCTTGTTTGTTTACTTTCTTTGTTATTTCAGTCATTAAATTTCTTTTAATCATAATTTATTGGGATAGTCCATCCCGTATTATAGAGATATATTACCTATTTAGTAAGTCTCTTACATATGTGATCATCCACTTATTCTTAAGGTATCCTATTGTCAACCAATTTTCCTGGTTACACACTTCCTTAAATGGTATCCAATATATACATTTACAATGACACTACCAATATTTCTTTATCCAATAAGGTTTGAATCTAAGAATTCCTCTATAGTTTCTCATTATGGAATTATAGATTATTTTGTGAGCTAAAAACCTCATTTGATTCTACTTTCTTTTATACGAAAGGTCATGGTTCCTCTATCCAACCATTGATTTTTTAAGTTTTGTTATGCTCAACCTAGAGAGCAATACTAATTTTAGGGTTCAACCCTTATTACTTGGTTGCATGTATTTAAAATTTGTGCAAAAAATCTCTAGAGGGTGTGGGCATAACTTAGTTTGGAGATCATTTATACATAAAAATACTTTATATTCTCTATTTGTTGTTGGGAACCATGATTTCTGTTAGGTCAAAACTCGTAGGTGTTTTTCAATGATCACATCACCAAAATTAATGATCCATGAGAGATGGTTAGTCCATGTGACAAAACACATGGGGAGCATTGGTTTATCCAATTTCCAAGAATCTCCTCTCCAATGCGATCTAGTTGTGTATCAAAATCATGACATATGCTCTAATACTACTTGCTGGGAATCACGATTTCTGTTAGAACAAAACTCGAAGGTGTTAGTCAAAGATCACATCCTCAAAGATAAGGATCCACGAGAGGAGGTTATTCCATGTCGTGAAACACACGAGGAGAATTGGTTTATCTAATGTCCAACATTGATCACTTTAAGTTATTTATTTTGTATTCTCATATTGTAATTTGAGTATAGTCATGGATATATTTCTTGCAAAGAATATTAATCATTATTAGTAAATTCTTTTCTTTTAAACACTTTTAATGTAACATACAAAATTTTCCATAAAACATACCTTATATGGAAGAATGGTTATAAGGTTATTGTGCCATTAAGTTCGATGTCCATATTTGCATTGGCTTACACGATAATAAGGATTAACGAAGCCTTTTTATATAATTCATATATTACTTATATGAGATTATCCAAAGTGTTTCCCTCCTATTTCTCAATAGAATATTACTACTTTTCAAAATTAATAGGTGATTGAAAATTTTAGTATGTTATACCTTTGTAATGATGTACTGAGTCATTTGTCTTCTCTTCTCTCTTCCTCCACTGTTGTTAGACAACTTGTCCATGCATTTTGAAGAAATTAATTCCATAATGTTTATCTTACCTTTACACTTCCACTATTGTAGTTTCCCCTTTAGTTCTCTAGGTTTTTAAGATTGACTTTCGAAGTAAGGAATGCACATGCTAATCTTTATGCTTGACATAATATACCTAATAAGTATATATTATGTACACATCTTTCAACTTGTAGATATTATCCTTCCCAAGATTTAAATGAAAAACTCAAAGGTTTAACATCCCTTTTTGACTTCTTAACCATGTTAATAAAATTAATTGATAACAATTTAATGTTATAAAGGTCTATATATCTATGTTTTCCTCAGGAAAATATATATATATATATAATTCATACTAGTTCCTGTGTAATATTTTTCATGCTATTCATAAGTTTTCATACCACCTCTCTCTCTTAATCAAAAATATCAAGTGGATAACATCATTTCCCTACACATGTCTTTCATTGACCATGTAAGGGCAATGTCTCTCAATTAATTTCCTTCACTACAAGGCATACCAATCTAGTAAGGATAACTTAAGCTGGTAGTAATAAATGGACAAAGCCCATAGACTAATTGGTATAACAAGATTAGCCATAAAATAAATCCCCATGATATTTGTATCAGAGAACAATATATTAAAAAAACAATTGGTCTTCTAAGTCTATTTCTAATTTAAGACATTTCCAACTTATATACCACTAGATTATTTAGTTTATACAATCTTTATACTATATTTATTTTCTTGATTATTTCAAATTATGACTAAAGGGAAAATTATCCCTTAATCCTTTATTTGGTACTCTTCAATTTTCCCTTCGTATTGGAGTTTAGGTCTAATTCAATACCATATGAATTCAATAGTTTATATACTAAAAATGTATATTAGCTTCCTTATATCCCCTGCGACACCCTTTATTTTATTGTTCTGCATACTATTGTTACATTTATAGAACCAAAAATGAAGTCACCTCTTATGTTATGTATAATTTACTTGCCTCAGCCACGAACTCCAAATGGCCTAAAGAGGCTCTCTTTGTTTCTTATAGAAAATTTGTATATGGGTGTAGCTCTGTTATTGTGTTATTATCCTCGCATAATATCCATGTTTTGATTGCTTTGTACTATAGGCATTTTATTGAGATTCTAGTGATCAACACTAAAAAAAATTATATGTAATATATATATTTTTGGATAAGATTGGGCACAATCACTCGATATTTCTTTCTCATCTACTGTATAATAAAATTCCATTCTTTGTTTATTTATATAACTACAAATACTTCTTTCCTTGTTTTCTTGGTTCACTTTTTAGATTAAAACTAGTGATTTTACTATTTTTGGCATAACTCTCACCAACCCATACATTGTACAGTTGTCTCACACAATTCAACATAGTTAATCACCTACTAAAATCCCTATGGATGGTTTATTTCATTGACCAACATAGTTTTTGCTCTTGTTTATTACAATTTTCTATCAATTTCTTCTATAATAATTATACTTATGATCCTTACTCTTTTACTTCTTCCACAATTGTGTTGTAGGAGATGCTAGTTTATCTCTTATCTGCACTTATATATGCTCTCCTCTATTAGAGATCTAGCACATATTTTATCATTCATGTCTTCTTTACTTCTTAGTTATGTAAAACTTACATAGTAACTTTGTTAATTTTCAACTATGGGTTGGCCCATAGGCCTTGATTTCTTGTACATCATTGCCAAAATCAATTTATGTTTTTAGAACAAAACAGTTTTTTGAAAAATACTTTTATCTTTGTTTTAACCCTTAGGCCTCACATTTGAGCCTACAACTCCGATACCACATGTGATATACCCACGTACCTAGTAAATAAAAAATAAATAAATATTAATACTCTATTTACTCAAAAAAATAAAAAAATAATTACTGAAGTACTTTATTTCTTGTTTCACTATACTCACTTATAATCTCATTACCTTACTATCCATATAATTAAAGGGATAATGAGTTATTGTATAATACTTTTAATTCTTATCATTACTTTTACACCGTATCAAATGGCTTACTTTGCTCTATAATGATTAGGCATACTTTTTTATATATATCTGAAATATCTCTACTTATTTTTCCTATCAATTGCTTCACATATAAATACATATATGGCATCATATATATATATATGTGAGGAATTATTATATTATCGCTTTTTGTATCGACCTTCTATCATCATAGTGGTTCCAAGTTCAAATTGCAATTTTTTCTTTTAACATTGTCATATAAACTTCTTATTTGAACTTTGCAAAACCTTTCCTACTAAATTATTATTAATTATTATCATGCCTTTTACCACGCATTGAACTAATGATCATTGAGGTATATAGTTACCTCCACATTCATTCATAATTTCATGTGTAACTTTTAAAAAACTATAGGGCTAGTGCTAGACCCAACCAAACTTATTACCTAAGGCATAAGGTCTATTGTACATGTATATTTGTTTTATTCACCATATTTCAACCTCGTATCTTATGTGTGTGATTACTCTTGTTGACAATCCCTCTACTTTATATGGGTTGGTTGGCAATACATCTAACGTTCTGGAAGAGGCCACGTAATTTGTTGACAATCCCTCTACTTTATATGGGCCGGTTGACAATACATATAACCTTCCGGAAGAGGCCACGTAATCTATCGCCACGTGCCTTAACGTGTTGCTCTTAGTCAGCACAACTTGGAGGGCTCATATTTCATTTCCTAATCTAACAGTGGGAAATCGATTAGGGTTTCCAAAGAATGAAAGCCCTTCCCATACCTCATTTGTTCATTTGAAATAGTGCATGAGGCGGCAAGAGTGTGACACATCGAAGGTTCTTCATTCGTCTTTCATCATTTTAATCCTATAAATGCTTGGATAGCATATTTGCGAGGCATTTTTATAATTTGAATTCAATAACTATAATTATCACTACATTCCTATGGAGGCAAAAAAATTTCCTTTGTTACATAATTCTCTATCTTATTCTTTTACGTTGGTCCCTATTCTCCCTTACAAGTCTATTACTTACTCCTTCATACATTCTATGAGGGAATTGGCAAAGGAATCCAGAATTTTAAAGAGAGGTTCCATGTTTTCTCTACACTTGTAGCGGAAGGCCCTAAACTTCTCCGTCATTCTATATTCAAGTAAATTGTAGTCTTAACTTTTCTAACATATACAAGTGTTTCTACCTTTGTTAAGCTTACTGTTGAGATTTTCTGTTTTATTAAATTTGGGAAAAATCTCATGTATGTGACAACAATAGGATTAGTTGCTATATTAACTCCAGTATTTTTTGAGTAGGAGTTAATGCATCCTATATTTGTTGTAAGGGGATTTATGATTCAGTTTTATGCTCCAGCTATATAGAAATGTAATCCCGTAGAGGATTGTAAGAGAGTGTGTAGAGAAAATAGAGAAAATAGGGAGAGCTGAGAGTATGTGTGGAGAATTAGAATTTGTTGTAATCTCCTTTGAATAATAAGATTGCCAATGCCTCTGTTCTGGTGGACGTAGCCCAGATTGGTTGGGTCAACCACGTTAAATCTTTGTGTTATGGTTTTGTGAGGTTTTTTGTATGTGCTGTGTACGTTTATATTTATTTCAGTTGCGTTTTGTTTAGTCTAACAAGTGGTATCAGAGCGGTGCAACAGAGCGTGGAGGGCCCATAACCTACAAGTCTCTGGTTGTGGAGCTAGTACGTGTGATAGATCGGCTGAAGGTGGAGTTTCGGCGATTGGCGTGGTTTATCAGAGACAGTCGCGCCAATTTCTGACAGTGAACGGGCTGGCGTGTTTTATTTTGGAACAGAGGCGCCAATTGGCGCAGATCCGAGTGTGATACTTGCACCAGAGCTCCAATATCCCGATTGGCGCGGAATCGACGGGATTAAGAGCGCCAATTTTTCGTCACTTACACGGATTTTTCTCTGGCGCAGTTGATCTACTGTCAGAGGAGTGCCAAGCAGTGGATTGTGTTTTAGGTGTGGGTTTTCCGCTGTCAAGGAGCGTCCAACAGTTTTTTTTTCTGGTAAAGCTGCAATTTTTTGTTTTTTTTTTCAAATTGCATTTACACGGTACGATAGAGGCACTTTTTATTTGGAATTGGAGGGTTTTTTGTTTGATACAACATGGAAAAAACTCAAAGTGCTCATTTTGAGATCGAGAAGTTCAATGGCAAAAATAACTTCGAGATCTGGAAAATGAAGATGCACGATCTGCTTGTGCAACAAGGCGTTGCGAAGGCGCTTTTGGGAAAATCCAAACAGCTTTACCCCATGACAGATGATGAATGGAATAAATTGGATGGGAGAGCTCTGAGCAATATTCAACTCTGTTTGGCGGATGATGTTTTGCTTAACATCGTGTCAGAGAAAACTGTTGCTGGTTTGTGAACAAAGCTTGAGAAACTGTACATGACAAAATCCTTGACCAATAGGATTCTTCTGAAGCGACAATTGTACAGTCTGCGCATGAAGTAAGGTACAACTATTACTGATCATTTGAATGTCTTTAATACTCTCATGGTGCAATTAGAAAGTATAGAAGTAAAATTTGAATCAGAAGATAAAGCTATAACTTTATTGTGCTCGTTGCCCGAGTCATGGGATCATTTTGTTACTTCTATAAGTCTAAGTATATCAGAAACCCTTGAATTTGATCATATTGTTGGAGCTTTGTTGTCCGAAGAGACAAGGAAGAGGTCGAATTTTGAAACCTCTACATCGAAAGCAATGATGGCTAGAGGTCGTTCTAGAGAAAGACGCTCTGGTAAGCACAGTGACTCACGATCAAAATCGAATGGGAAGAAGAGTAAGGTAAAGTGCTGGTTTTGTGGCAAATCAGGACATTTGAAGAAGGACCGTTGGAAGAGACAGCAAGCATCCAAAGAAGACTCTTCACCAGCGAAGCAAGAAGCAAGCACGAAAAATACAGGCTCGGCATCCAAGACAGGTATGAGTGATGAAGTGTTATCAGCTGATTTGTCTAGTCATGATCAACATTGGCTGTTAGATTCTGGTGCATCAAATCACATGTGTATTCATAGGGAATGGTTTAAAACTTATAAACCAATCCACGATGGAGTAATTTACATGGGAAATGATGTCACATGCAATATTGTGGGAATTGGAACTGTTCAGCTTAAAATGTTTGATGGGACAAATAAAATTTTAATTGATGTAAGACATGTACCTGAACTAAGGAAAAATCTCATTTCATTAGGAGTACTGGACACAAATGGATATAAAAGCTTTATTCAAGGTGGAGTAATGAAAATTTATAAAGGCATTTTACTAGTAATGAAAGGAAAGAAGGTTGGAAATCTTTTTTAGTTAGAAGGAAGAACAAAGTCAGATTATGTTTCTGTAGTGTTTGAAAATGACAATAATTCTGTTCGTTTATGGCATCAAAGGTTGGGCCATATGAGCGAAAGAGGATTAAAGATTTTATCTTATCGAAAGTTACTTCCTAGTCTAAAGTCTGTTAAGTTAGATTTCTACAAACATTGTCTGTTTGGGAAACAAAGCAAGCAGAAGTTTCAAACTAGAAAACATACTAGTAAAGGACTCCTTGATTATATCCATTCTGATGTTTGGGGTCCGTCTCCTACAACCTCATATGGAGGTTCGTCATATTTTGTATCTTTTATTGATGATTTCTCTAGAAAAGTGTGGGTCTACATGTTAAAGAAGAAATCTAATGTGTTTACAATTTTCAAACAATTTAGAGCATTAGTTGAAAACATCACTGGAAGAACTATTAAATGTTTAAGAACTGACAATGGTGGTGAGTTTACTTCAAATGAATTTGATAATTATTGCAAGGAAGCTGGGATCGAAAGACATAAAACCACTATATATACTCCTCAGCAAAATGGAGTTGCTGAATGCATGAACAAGACTCTTTTAGAGAGAGCAAAGAGTATGTTGAGTAACGCCAATTTGCAGAAGGAATTGTGGGCAGAAGCGGTTGCAACAACTTTCTATTTGATAAATCGATCACCATCAACTGCAATAGGATGAAAAATTCCTCAAGAGGTATGGAAAGGTCATCCTTGTGATTATTCTAAACTGAAAGTTTTTGGTTGTGACACATATGCTCTAGTTCCAAAACATCAGCGTTCTAAATTAGATCCTAAATCAAAAAGGTATATCTTTGTTGGATATGGTGATGGAACTAAGGGATACAGATTGTGGGATCCTACTACTCACAAGATCATCATTAACAAAGATGTTAAATTTAATGAATCCTCACTTGAAAGTTCAGAAATAGATGATAAAGTAAAACAGGATAATGTATCTAAGCTTCAACATATTCAATTTGAAACCAGTCCAAATATTGATGATGATCAATATGAACATGGTTCAGAGGTAAGTCATGAACAAGTTTCAGATGCAGGTCATGAAGAAGTTTCATATGTAGATCATGAACATGATTCAGATGTTGATCATGAAGAAATTCCTATAGATACTAATCAGCCAATTGTGGAAGTACCAGAAACATCTTTAAGGAGGTCGACGAGAATTAAACATCCTCCTAGAAGGTATGATGATTATGTTACTTCAGTTGCTTTAACCGCTAACGATGATGAACCTTTGGGTTATTAGGAAGTTGTAGAAGGTTCAAAAAGTGAAAAGTGGAAAGAAGCTATGAAGGACGAGATGATGGCATTACACAAGAATGACACATGGGATCTGGTAGAACTTCCTAAAGATAGAAAAACTGTGGGATGTAAATGGGTGTACAAATTGAAAAGGGGTGTTGATGGTTCAAAGGACAGGTACAAAGCAAGGCTGGTCATGAAAGGTTTTTCTCAGAATGTAGGCATTGATTTTCATGAGATTTTTTTACCAGTTGTAAAAATTGTTTCAATTCGAATGGTATTAGCATTAGTGGCTTTGCTTGATTTAGAATTACAGCAACTAGATGTTAAAACTGCATTTTTACATGGAGATTTAGATGAGGAAATTTACATGGAACAACCGGAAGGGTTTGTTCAAGATCACAACAAGAACTTTGTCTGCAGGCTCAAGAAATCATTGTATGGTCTGAAGCAGTCGCCTCGACAATGGTACAAGAAGTTTGATTCTTTCATGTTGAATCAAAATTATATAAGAAGTGAATATGATCATTGTGTTTACTTTAAGAAATTAAGTAATGGCATTTTCATTATCTTAGTGTTGTATGTTGACGATATGCTTTTAGCAAGCTAAAGCATAACAGATATCAACAGGTTAAAGGCTCAGATGGCTAGGACATTTGATATGAAAGATCTAGGAGAAGCAAGACAAATTTTGGGCATGGATATTTTCAGAAACAGGAGCAATGGTAAGCTGTGGCTATCACAACAAAAGTATATTGAGAAAATACTCTTGAGGTTTGGTATGAAAAATGTGAAGCCTGCTTCAGTCCCTTTAGCTTCCCATTTTCAGCTTTCTTCAAGTTTATGTCCTAGTACAAATGAAAAAAAGGAATATATGTCTCGAATTCCATATGCCAATGTAGTAGGTTGTTTAATGTATGCGATGGTTTGTACTCGACCAAATATTTCACATGCGGTTGGGGTTGTTAGAAGGTATATGGCAAATCCAGGAAAAGAACACTGGTCAGCAGTGAAATGGGTGCTTCGGTATTTGAGAGGCACAAGTGATTATTGTATCACTTATAACAGAAGTAGTGAATTTGTTTGTGGATATGTTGATTCCGATTTTGCAGGTGATTTGGATAAGAGAAGGTCAACTTCAGGGTATGTCTTTACTCTTTCATGTGGATCTATTAGCTGGATATCAAAGCTATAGAATATTGTTGCTTTATCCACTACCGAAGTAGAATACAAAGCTGCTTCACATGCTTGCAAAAAAGCGGTTTGGTTGAAAGGTTTGATTGGTGAGTTTGGCAGGTTACAAGACAACATCAAGCTATTTTGTGATAGTCAAAGTGCAATTCATTTTGCTAAAAATCCAACCTATCATAGTAAATCAAAGCATATACCTATCAAGTACCATTTTGTAAGACAAGTTATCACTGAAAGCGGTGTTTCTCTTGGAAAGGTGCATACGAAGGAAAACTGCGCAGACATGTTCACAAAACCAGTTTTATTAGAGAAGCTACGTTGGTGTCTGGCTTCTCTTGGCTTGCAAAGAAGATAAAAATAAATGAACATGGCATCAGGCTAATTGCTGTCAAGGTGGAGATTGTTGAGATTTTCTGTTTTATTAAATTTGGGAAAAATCTCATGTATGTGACAACAATAGGATTAGTTGTTATATTAGCTCCACTATTTTCTGAGGAGGAGTTAATGCATCCTATATTTGTTGTGAGGGAATTTATGATTCAGTTTTATGCTCCAGCTATATATAAATGTAATCCCGTAGAGGATTGTAAGAGAGTGTGTAGAGAAAATAGATAAAATAGGGATAGCTGAGAGTATGTGTGGAGAATTAGAATTTGTTGTAATCTCCTTTGAATAATAAGATTGTCGATGCCTCTGTTCTGGTGGACGTAGCCCAGATTGGTTGGGTGAACCACGTTAAATCTTTGTGTTATGGTTTTGTGAGGTTTTTTGTATGTGTTGTGTATGTTTATGTTTATTTCAACTGTGCTTTGTTTAGTCTAGCACTTACTGTGTATATGCATGTGATGTGGCTGGGATAGCTCTTTGCAAATTCTAGGACTAATATCCTCACGGGCACCTTGGTAAGACTTGATTAATTTCCTTTTTCCTTTGTTCCTAAAGGAGTCATACAATTTCGAATTAAGGTTTATTATGATTTTCTTTACTCCATTATTTAGGAATAAAATGGTTGGTTGTGGCCATACTCTGTATTCTATCTAGCTCTTACAGCGCCATCTAGTTCTTAGTTTGGTTATTTACATTGGGTAGATAATTACCTTTTTTTTCTATCATAATAACCCAACATTTCTCATTGTTTTCATTAGATTGGTAACGTTGGAGGCGTTGTATTTCTAGGTATATTATTTTCTTTTAGTTTTAATCTTTAGGGTTATTGTGTTTACCATGAGAAATTTCATTTCTTACCAATTTTTTTAACTTTGTTTATTTTCATGCCTTCCCTGTAGATTTGGCTCATAGACATTTTTCTTCTGATTTGCAACTACTATAAATTGAGTTAGGGACGCAAGGACATAAATCATCGTTTGTTCTTACAACAGGTCGGCACATAGATTTTCTCCAAATTCTTCCTCACCTTACGATGGGAGCACATTCTAAATTTTTTGTTTATTAAAACACAAATACGGTTTTCTTCAAAACTGATTAACTCTAGAAGGGTTCGGGCTTGTAACGATGTCATAGACTGTTGTGAAAATTAGAAATCAATTTCTTAGGATCTTAGCTGGAACATGATATTTTTAACTGTTATATTATACTTTCTAAATTTTATCCCTAATACAATGACTCTCTTTTATACTAGAGTATATAAATACATTCCTTGATTACGTTGAATGTAATTCGCAGTTTCCCATGAATAATTTTGCTCGATAATCTATGTAGAAATATAATTAATATTCTCTTTCTTTTCTTAAGCCTCATTACTAATTTTATCTTGATATATCATTTCTTAGATCATGAACTTCTATGCATTTTCTTTTCAGAATTTCGATACGGTCGCCAACCCTATTGTAAGGAATTAATATATTCCTAATACAGTCTCTCATTCCACTCCACTTCATAATGTGGCCACAAACACATTTCCATTTATTTAAACTCTATAGCAGTATTAGATAACCTATTGAATAACGTTTGATATTTCTAATTGGGAATATTTAAACTTTTTTTTATGAGGAAATGGATACTCTGACTTTTTTTAAACAAAGAAACCTTTCATTATAACCCGTCTTCAAAATAAATTTCTTGAAAAATTGTAAAATTCACTTCTTATTGCTTTCTAAATACGGGCATAGGTTATTCAATTCACTTCTTGTCTTGGATACTCCCTTCATAAGAATTCCTTATAATATTAATTATTAAGGAAAGTTAGAATTATAAAGGATATGTTAACTTCTTTGATAACTTGTATAAATAGCATTTTTGGGAGAATATATTATGCATAAATCCTTGTCCTGTTTGGATACTCCCTTCATAAGAATTCGTTATAATATTGATTATTAAGGAAAGTTAGAATTGTAAAGGATATGTTATTTTTTTTTATAACTTGTATAAATAACTTTTTGTGCCTTTGAAAACAATTTTAGTTATACAGCTATAGCTATATGTACATTATTGTCATAACTTTCTTCTCTAACAATTAAATATTGTCTTTTATATATAATTTGTGTTCTCCCTTGTAAATTACAATATCTTTATCATTGTAGTTTTTTATATATATATATATATATATTCTAATGGTTAAAAAAAAATCTTGCTACATTCGCAATTAAAATAATAAATTTATAATTGATTCAGAAGAATACCATAGGGATTCCGAATTTTCTTACAAAAATATTGTCTCTTGTATATAATTTACGTTCTCTCATGTAAATTACTAAATTTTTATCGTTGTAGTGATATATATGTATTTTAAAAGATAAAAAAAAAAATTCATGCTACACACAATTAAAATAATAAATTGTTAATTAATATACAGAAATACCATAAGCATTCTATATTTCCTTAGTAATTTTTTTTTTCAAGGGGAAGTTTAGTTGATATTTATCATTGTATATCCTTAATATGTATCTATCGATTTTTGTTTCTTATTATCAAGAACGTAATCTGAAGGACTCATTATAGTATGGATATTAAATATCTACCAATTTACATATAGGAATAGTTTTCTTCTTTACATGTACTATTATAACAACTCTTAGTTTTCCTTCGAAATCACAATTTGGTATCATCTCTAATTGAAATCCTTGTTATATGATATGATAGGTACTAACAAAAAAAATTATATACAGTGTATCCATGTTATTAATTCAAAAGTACAGTACTATATATATGCACGCATAGTTTATCTCATATGCAATTTATCCTTTAATAAATCGTTCAATCTAACCCATCATCATAACAATCTTCATGATTGTACAATTCAACATGTATAAAGAAAACAACATATATATAACCATAATTATCTACTTGTAGAACACTCAGGAATAGAGAATGTTCCACCCAACCATGAGTTGTCTCCAATAATTCCCCTTTTTGCCTTTAGAAATCCCCATTTCTTGTGTTTCTAAGTAATTCTCTTAAAGATATTCCTACTATATTTTTCCTTAGTAGAGTCCTCCTTTAAGGATTGACACCCCATAGTTACCTAGGTTTTTTATTTCAATTTAAGAAAAAGTATTTCTTTTTCTTTAAAGTACATTTTTCTCCTTCACTTTGTTTTATTATGCTTTTCACCCAACTTAGCATTTTTTCTAGCTAAGTATTTAGCACAATATTTCTTTCTCATTATGGTAATTTATTTAACATCCTTATCCTTGGGGTTTTTAGGAGAAATTTAGGGAAGGTCCATTATGTGGACTTAAACACTAACAATTTTTTTTATAAATTAGCAAGAAGTCTCTAATACTCAAGTTCTCTTTCCAAAATATTCCCAACAAATCTCATTTATTAATTTAATAAAATAAAATTTAACTACACAATCAGATAATTCAATCTTGGCATTCATAGCCATTAAGTTCACAATAATTAAAAAGTATAAAAATAATCATGCCTCTAATAAAATACACTAGGGTGATTACAACGACGAAAACCGTTTAATGGGATTGCCACGTCATCTCTTTTAGAAAAAGATATCCCATATGAGACTACTAAAGGTATAATTATGAAGATGACCCACCAATACAAAATGTATCCCAATGTTCATAAGGAAAGTGTGTATTTCATGCTTAATATTGATTATGAAATTTGATGAGGGTTTTTTGATGGAGCTAGCTAGGGAGGCTCACAAATTTGTGTTGTTAGGGCGATTATTCCTTTTAATTTTAGGAAGAGATTTAATTTTATATGCTCTACAAGATGGGGATCGAACTTGAAAGTCTAATTTTTAGGTCTATGGGTGAAGTCGCACTTTGAAAGTAGGATGCGTATATTAAAACCTCATAATATGTGATGAGCCCCAAAAATGGGTAACTTATTGGGCTTATTTTGCCTATTGTTCTTCATCAATCCACCATTTTTCATAGTTTATGCATGTTTTTTGAGTATATTTATGTTAGTTGAATGAATGAGGATAGTCACTTGACGAAGAAGGCTAATACGTGGTTATTGCAGATTGTTGGACAAATTTTGGACCAAAGCCAAGCATTTATGAGCTAGATGACAGCCAAGCATGAAGGAACAAGGGGGAGGATTCATAGAAAGGGTGTCTCCTACACTAAATGGCCCCTTCCTCAAATTCTCCACCCTCAGCTCGGAGTTCAGCAGGCCACCGAAAAGGATTCCCAAAGGCAGCTGAGAAGTTTTGTGTAAAGTGACTGATCACTAGCAGTTCAAGCAGCCGAGCCCCTCGAGTTAAGGAGGGCTGTTGGAGACTCTCGTAGTTCATAAATAGGAAGGCTTCCAGCCTTCATAGGTTACTTTTTTGAACAGTTGTATTCTACACTACAATGCTGCTAGTTTCTCAGCTCATTTTGTAGCTTCTGTTGTACAACTTTCTTTGTGACATGGTTATTTTTGAATAATGGAAAGCAGTTTCATTTGGCATCAGTTCTGAAATTTTCTTAGGAGCCTAAAGCTCTTGGGGTTGGGCCCAACTCAAGTGCCAAGGCCTCCTTCATGTACGGTTATATGTTTTTAATGTTTTTGCAAAATAATTTATGTTAAGTAGATTACAAACTTGCTTGGTTACCTAGATCATTGTTGATGATTAGAAAGGCTTTGCATGTTTAGACTGATTTGATAGGTTAATAATAGAGAATATCTTCAGAAAAAGGCCATCAAGCACCCCTGATCTCACCTCTCCCTCTGTGGAACCATGAGCTAAGATCAAGGTGTCCTTGCTGCCCCAAAAAACACTATCTTTGCTTCATCACGCAATTGTTCATGTTAAATTGTCATTTGCAGAAGTTGATACCAGTTGTGGTTACATGTTTAGGTTCATGATTTCTTAATTTTCATAGCTATTTCACATGATTTCGTTGCAATAAACTTCTTCTCATTTTCTTTGCTGATATTTAGGTCAGATTAGGTTAAAGTATCTAGGTCTTTGGTTTCTCCGAGTCTTTGTTTGAATAGTTTGGAAAATAACTTGCAGAGCACCTGTAATACCTCTTTTCCTACCTCTACTCCCTCAATACCAGTTGCTCCATCCTCCAACTCTGATTCTTACCTCGCATTTTCCACATTCCCTCACTTTGACCTAATTTCCATATTTTTATGCAACATTGCTCAAACCCTCCTTGGACAAATCCAGCCATCCTTATCACTCACCTACTTCGTTCGCCAAGTCGTAGACCTCATCACACCCTCATCTCACCTCCATACCCACTTCTCCACCTTTTTCCATCATCAGCCCTTCAAAACTCCCTTTCGGAACATCCTGTAGAAGCCAGAGAACATCATGTAGAACCCCTGCAGACTTCCTGTAGAAGCTCAAGAAAGTGGTTTCTTGAGATCCGAGCACTGTGAAACTCTCTGGAATGGTGCCGGGGACCCATTAGGCCCTCTTATAACCTTCCCCACCTCCTGCAATGCCCCCTCGCCATTTCCTTTCATCAACAACCTCTGCACAGTAAAAAACAGTTAAAGCACATGCATAATAATTCTGCCAACTTACTCAAAAATACAAAAAGATGTTTCTTTCCAGATTTCACTTCAGAAGTAGCTTAGACACATGCACTTAACCTTCCAAAGAATCAATGGCATCTTTTCCAGTAGCTTTCATCATTTTTCTTGCATCAGTAGGGCTAGTTGGTAAAACTAGGGTTTGCTAGGGTTTGCATTTCCATTCAGCTTTTTAGTTTCTTTCTGCAAGTAGATTAGCCTCCTTCGAGTTAGCTTTCATCCATCAGTTAAAAGCTTCTTCTAAGAGCTCATAGAAGTTGGCTTAAGCTCCTAGCGGACTTGTGCCAGCTGATCAAGTGACAGCCGCGACAAGAGCTAGTACTTGTGCATGGAGCATCGTCGCTTCCAAGTTTGTTACGAACTACTGGGTTGATAAAAGTAAAGAAGGGAGTCCCAGGAGTTGCAGCATTATTATTGCAATACTGGGGCCCACCATTCCTTTTGGTGTCGTTGTCGGGGAAGCGTTAAAGTATTTGTGATTACTGTTTTTCTTCTATTTTCTACTACAACCTTCAGCTAAGTAGTTTATTTCATTTCCATTCTGCAATTTCGTTCCTGCAAAAGTAGATTAGACATTTCCTGCTTTCATAGATTAGAATTTCAATTCTACAGTTTCAATTCTGCAATCATATATTAGCATTTCAACTCTACAAGTGTAGATTAGCATTTCAATTCTGCAAGCGTAGACTATCATTTCAATTCGACAATTTCATTTCAGCAAAATAGATTTTAGCTAGTTGCAATTCAATCTCTTTGAGTTTTGTAGGTACAAGTAGAAAAAAATCACAAAAGCAAACAAAAATATTCCATTTGCATGCCTCTTAGGAATAGAGAAAATACCGGAAAATTCCTACCCAACACCCCCACCACATCACTGAATCACCCTTCTCTCTTCTTTGGCGGCAGTGATCTAGAAGAACATATAGGTGAACCTCCTGAGATATACGAAGATCTTATAACAGAAGAAGAGAAAGAAAAAATTCCTTTTGAGACCATGGCTGAAAAAAGAAATGGTAGAGAAGATGAAGAGAGAATAGAAGGTGCCTTTCGCATCCGAGAGACCAACGGGGACATGAAGATGAAAAACATATGTCCCTCAGCCTTACCTCATTTCCATGGATTGACCACTGAAGACCCTGATACCTTCCTGTTTGAGTTTGTTGTCCTTTGTCAAACTTATGACTATGCAGAAGATGAGAAAAAGTTGAAACTCTTTCCCTCTACCCTCAAGGATGCAGCACTACGCTAGTTCATGGGGCTACCGGGAAACAGTATCACAACTTGGGCTCAGATGCAGTAAGCCTTTAACAACAAATATCGGGACTACTGTAGGTCAAAGGAAACAAAGGGAGAGATCTTTCGGATGACCATGGGAAGTGATGAGTCTTTAGAAGACTACGAGGAAAGGTTCCAACTTAGCTATGAACAGGCTAGGTACATGCTCGACCCTGAATCTCTGAAGCTGGTTCTGCTCCGATGAGTCCCCGAAGACCTTCCAGATACCCTCCATCTACTAGCTGGAGGAGACATCTACCAACTACCTTATGAGGACATAAAGACAGTGTTTAGAAACCACTCTAGGGTAGCCCGCAAATGAGGAAGCGGGAATTCACTCTCAGCTAGTACCACCTTCTCTAAACATGAGTTTGTTAATCAGATGGAAGACCTCAAAAGTGAGATGAGACAAACCATTACTATGCAACTGGATACCTTCCAAATCCAATGAAAGAAACAGGAAGCTGAGAGGGCTTTGGCCAATTTTTTTCCCATATGTACTAGGAAGCATCCTAAGAATGAGTGTCCATTGCACTCAATGGAGGTATGCTTCGTTTGTGAGGAAGACCACCCCATGAACCAGTGCCCAGCTTTACCTAGACTTAAAGCCATGTACCAAGGGGCTGAAGGGGCCACTGAACCACTCTACTTCCTTAACCAAAGGAGGCCGCATGGGTCAAGACCTTACCAGCAGGGGATGCAAGGAACATCCCAAACTTATTACAACCCCAACCAATCCACTCACATGCCTTCTTGTGGGCCCCCTACTCATCCTTCCTGGTCCACACCTCCTCCTTGGTCTCATCCATCTCAATACCATACTCAACCTGCTGCTCATTCGTTTCACTCTCATGTCCAACCACACCCTCAGTGGAATGCACCTCAACCGGGGTGGAGGCCCCAATACAACTCTCCTCCTGCTATTTTGCCTCCACCTCCTACTCAGCCACAATCATTACCTCTTGCTCCTCTAAGACAACCCCAGATGTCTGCTCAACCGAACCCGAACCCCAACAATAGACACGCCCAATAGGTATACACTGGAGAGACAACATGCCCTACCTATGTTGTGGAGATTCAGGAGATCAACCTACGATCTAGAAAGGTCCTTCCAGATCGCCAGCCTCCTCCCTCGGAGGAAGAGGAAGAGAAACATGAAAGTGAACCCAAAGCCATTCCACCCTTTCCTGAGAGACTAACAGTAGCCACGCAACCAAACCTAGAGGAGACTGAACTTCTGGGAGAACTTAAACAGTTGTGTGTGAAAATCCCACTTCTCCAGGCCATAAAAGATGTACCAATATACAACAAATTTATCAAGGAGAAGTGTTTTAAGCACCCAGGCAGGCGCAAGAGAGATGCCCCAACTATCAATGTCATAGGGCAACTGTCCAAAATATTTGGACCCTGGGAGTCCTGTAGTTGATGTGCACATCAGTGGCACCATAATCCCCCACACTTTGATTGATCTAGGGGCTGCCTTTAATGTGATGACCAAGGACACTATGCTTAAACTTAACCTTCAGAGTTCCTTAAGAAAGACTTCAACAGTACTGCAGTTGGCAGACTGCTCCACCGTGACTCCTGAAGGGATTCTGGAGGATGTCCTAGTCTCTGTTGATTCTTGGGAGTACCCTGCAGACTTCTTCGTCCTTCAACCAAAGGCAAAACTCACTGGATACCCCCTCATTTTGGGAAGGCCTTGGTTAGCTACTGCAGATGCTTACATCAATTGTCGAGCTGGAAGCATGACCATCAAGAATGGGCCTATGTCCAAACAGCTAGTCTTATACCCTCCTGCCCAACCTCTATTAGAACATGACTTATCGCTCTGGTTGGAGGAGGGAGATGAGGGTGAAGTCTACTCTACACCATTTTGCACAGTAGAAGCCACGAGGGCAGGTCCTCTGACCGAGGATGACTTGATCAAGAATTTGATTCAAAATCCACCTCCCAGTGTACTTTCATTAGAGGAGTTAGTGGAAGGTACCCAAGCCAGTGCTTTAGTGGACCTCTGTGTGGCCAATCCGACCTCACCCAGAGTTAAAAATGTGGAATTTGGCCCTGAAAGAACCTTAAAGATCAGCTCATCCCTATCTTCCTCTCATGAGAAGGAGCTCTGTAGCTTATTGAGCCACCATTTGGATGCTTTCACCTAGACCTATAAGGAAATGAAAGGAGTCCATTCGTCAGTTTGTACCCATCACATTTACATTAGAGAGGATTGTGAACCAGTCAGGAAGCCTGAGAGGAGAATGAATCCAACCCTTAAGGACATCATTAAAGAAGAATTGCAAAAGCTATTGGATGCAAGATTCATCTACCCCATCTCGGACAGCGAATGGGTTTCTCCTCTGGTGCTTGTACCCAAGAAAAATGGGAAGTGGAGAATCTGTGTAGATTATCGAGAACTTAACAAAGCCACCAAGAAGGACCATTTCCCTTTACTGTTCATAGATGAAGTGCTAGAAGGGCTAGCAGGGAAGAAGTTCTTTTCTTTCATAGATGGGTTCAGCGGGTATAATCAAATCCAAATCAGCCCAGAATACCAAGATAAGACCACCTTCACTTGCCCTTGGTGAACCTTTGCCTACCGGGTCCTTCCCTTTGGGCTATGCAATGATCATGCCACTTTCCAGAGAGCAGTATTGAGCATATTTGGTGAGCTGGTTCATGACTCAGTGGAAATCTATATGGATGACTTTACTCGTTATGGGTCTCACTTCCAAGAAGCATTGTCTAACCTGGGAATAGTTTTAACCAAGTGTATTTTGATGAGCTTGTCCCTCAGTCCTGAAAAATGTGAATTCCTGATGACTGAGGGGAATGTGTTAGGTCATACCGTTTCTCAGTAAGGATTATAGGTGGATCCTAACAAAATTTCTATCATCCAAAACGTTCCACCTCCTCAAAAGGTGAGAGATGTTCAAATTTTTCTAGGCTTAGCAGGATATTATCGAAGATTCATTAAAGATTTCAGTAAGTTATCCTCGCCATTGTTTGGCCTCTTAGGGAATGATTTTGAGCTTAAATGGACTAACGATTGTCAAGGGGCTCTGGATGAATTGAAAGATAAGTTGGTGTCCACACCAATCTTGAGAGGTCCAAATTGGGCCCTACCTTTCCACATCCATACTGATGCCTCTAACAGAGCCATAGGGGCAACCTTAGGACAAGTTGAGGAGAAACTACCATATGCCATATACTTTGTCAGCAAAAACCTGTCCAAGGCAGAGATGAACTATGCTGTAACCGAAAAAGAGTTCGTATCTACAGTCCATTCCCTAAACATGTTCAGACACTACATCACTGGTTATCAAACATTCATACACACTGATCATGCTGCGATTAGATATTAAATGAATAAGCCTGATAAAAATGCTCGTATCATTAGATAGTTACTTTTGTTGCAGCAATTTGATTTGACCATTGTGGACAAGCCAGGAAAGGAAAATGTTGTTGCTGACTTTCTGTATGGATTGGATTTGCCTGCAGGTGAAGAAGGGACAGTGGATGACCAGATGCCAGACGAACACCTGTTTGCTATTTCAGAATTCTCTCCATGTTTTGCTGATATAAAATTACTTGGTCTCAAAACAGTTCCCTCCACACCTATCCTCAAGAGAGAAGAGCAAAATTGTGAGGAAAAGTGCCCCATTCACTTGGATCGGGGGCAACCTGTTTAAACTTGGCCCAGATCAGATCTTGAGGCGTTGTGTTAGGGAGGAGGAAGTTTTTGACATCCTCCTGGCCTGTCATGATGGACCCCATGGAGGTCACTTTGCAGTGAAAAGGACTGCCTTCAAAATTCTACAGGCAGGCTACTATTGGCCCACTCTTCATCAAGATGTTAAAAGATACGTCAGCTAATGTGACCGATGTCAAAGGATGGGGAAACCGACTCCAAGGGATGAAATGCCCCTCCATCCTCAAGTGACCTTCGAGCCATTTCAGAAGTGGGGCATGGATTTTGTGGGTCCTATCAACCCTCCTTCAAAGCAAAGGTCTTACATCATAGTTTGCATAGACTACTTGACAAAGTGGGCAGAAACCAAGGCAATCAAGGAAACGACAAAAAGAAAAGTGGCTGAGTTCTTAAGGGAAAATATCTTCTACAAATTTGGCTACCCAAGAGAGCTGGTCACCGATCAAGGAAGTTAGTTCACCTCTAACCTTATTGAAGACCTGCTCGCTAATCACAACATCAAGCACAGAACTTCCACCCCTTATCATCTGCAAGCTAATGGGCAGGTGGAAGTTACTAATAGATCGTTGGAAGAGATTTTGACTAAAGTGGTGAGCAATAGCAGGAAGGATTGAGAAGATTACTTGGTTGAGGCCACCTGGGCCTACAACACCACTTGGAAAACTACAACAGGTTTCACACCTTATGCGCTGGTCGACAGGAAGAAGGCTCTGTTGTCCATAGAATTTAAGTACAACACATTGAGGATGGAAGCTTATAAATCGAACATCCATAGTGCAATATCTAGTTATCAGTTATAAAAAATCCATGAAACAGAGTTAACAGTGCCCAAAACCACCGCGAGGTCACCATAGGGTTGATGACATTACAAAACATAAGTTGAATAGTGGAAGCATAAGCCACAACAAGGCCAGGCCACAGTAAGGCCAAGGCATAGTATAACAACCCAAAATAAACATGTAATTAATCTACTAACTAACATCATGTTCAAACTATGAGTAACACTCACCTGTTGTTGAAGTTTGCTTACCACAACAAGGTTTTGGGGATGACTCTCCACCCAACTGTAGGCTCAATTGCGCAAGGACTTGCTACAATTGGCCACCCCCAAGACCTCAATCAACATACTACTGCCAGTAACTCCTCTTTCTTAGAACACCATTCTCTCAAGAGAATGAATGATAGAATCTTGGAATGATGGAATCCTCTCATCTTCCTCACTATCTATTAAATAGAGAAAACCTTAGAAGGGGAACCACATGCCCACACTCCATGTGTCAGTCATGCAACTTACTGCTTTCTTGTTTTATTCTTTTTCCTTTACTCTTTGATAGCTTTACTGATTTTTACTATTTTTCTTGTTTTATTTCTTTTATTTATATTTACTTAAAGAATGTAATTAATTTATTATTTGATTATTATTACTATTTTTCTTGTTTTATTTCTTTTGTTTATATTCATTTAAAGCATGTAATTAATTTATTATTTTATTATTATTACTATTTTTCTTGTTTTATTTCTTTTGTTTATATTTACTAAAGCATGTAATTAATTTATTAATTTATTAATTTATTATTTTATTTATTGTTTATTATTTAATATTTAATATTTATTATTTGTTTATTTATTTACTATTTTCATTATTTATTATTTATTATTAAGCGACATTACATTTATTTTGTTATTTATTACGTCATGTAACATTCCCAACAACCTTTGCTGAACTAGTATAACCAGCAAGCATCAAAAGTTTCACAACACCCAGGAAATCCCAAGGAATCTCTGTCCTTTTTCCCACTTTTGGAACTAGGCATAAGCCTTCCATTTTCGGAATCAGGCATAAACCTCCTCAGTCTGTATCCTAGTCCAAGGCTGGCCACAAGGCTCGTGCTTGACTTAGACCTCATCTACCCCAAGGCAGGCATCCGGTACCGTGCTCAATGTCACCGGGCATCTCGCAAGGTTGGCCCACTCCCTCCACAACTCACTAAGGCACACATCCACAGGCATCGAAGTCCTTACACTCCCACTAGACTTTGACATCCCAATACAATACTAGGCACCTACCCTAGAACATCAGGCACTTGGCCTCCTCAAGATGGTCCCTGTTGAGGGAAATGTTCCCCTAGGGATTTTTGGGCTGAAACCCTAGCAGACTGAAAGTTTTCTATACAGAGAAACACACATTCACACAGCCATTATGCTATTATAGGCAAATTCTATGATAAGGGAACGTACCTTAGTTCCTACGTTCAAGAAGGTTCTCAAGGGACCAAACCCTTCTTCAAGTTCCTCTTGCTCCTTGGCCCTGCAAAACAACCAATTCCAAAGAACACAACAGTATATGGACAAAAACTTATAAAGAAACCATCCTCATGTTATAAAGAAAGGTGGTTAGTTATGAAATATAAACAACCATTCACATCTAAATTCTAACATGAATATCATAGACATAAAGAAGATTCATATCAGGAACCAAGACATGTGTTTCTTTTATTATAAACAAATAAAGTACAGAAAAGGAATAATTTCACCTGAGTCACCTTCCGCAAGCTCCAAGCAAAGCTTCCTTCCGGATTCGTCTAGCCTCGAGCCTTTAACAAACTCCTTCCATGACTTTCTCCATGATGTCACAAGTAATGGATGAACATCAACACACAAGGAAACAAGGGTTTCCTGTACAAATGGGGGAAGTGCAGAAGGCACAAGGGTCATCAGACCTGGTCAGGGGAAAAATCTCAGCATAATAACCTTTCTCTCTCTTCTCTCCTCTCCTCTCTTAGGCCTTCCCATTGAGGTCTTTTTATACCTCTCCCAAAGTAGTTTTTTAGTTGGGATTTGGTTGGAAACAGTTGGGCCATGGGCACTAACACGTGATCAGCAGGTAAAACCCATGATCTCCACCCAAAAATAAGGAGTTTTATATTTTTTAATTGTTTTAATACATATACGTGGGTTGGGTATATGCCTACCCGCGCATACACGTGTTTAACTGAGGGAAATGTCGCGTATAAGGGATAAAACACTGTTTTTCAAATTTTAGGACCAAGTCTAGAAGGAGGGGTTCCGCTAGGCCATGAGTGCAGCATCACAAACCATAAGAGTGATATTTGGAGCTATAACAGATGCCCCCTAATATATGAGGTCAGAAGGGGTACATGATGGCCGAAATGTATTAAGCAAGTACATGGAAAGGAAATCTGTCAAAAACCAAGGAGGACTTCACCAAAATTCAGCGTGCCAAGCCACAAAAGGAGATCAGAAAGAAACACTGTCTGAGGCGGGCATACCCATGCTCAGAAAAAGTAAATCATGTCTGCATATCAAGTACAAGCGGATCCACTAAGTATACAAGTATAAATGACTGGAAAATACATAATGGATCATCTGATCATGATCGAGCAAGGACATGTATGAATATCACATATAAGACTGTCAATGATGCTGAAATATGCAATGGACCACTGACATCAAAGACTGATCTCAAAAGGTACCAACTGAACATGATGGAATAGGATGGTACTACACTGCAAACTCAGGTGCCAGCATATAGAATGTCGCCTTGACTGACTGCAACATATAAGGTGGAGTGGTATCAACTAGCAGCAACAAGAGTAACTGTCAAGTGAACCGATGAATGCTGATACAACCTGAGGTCTTCACCGACCACCGTGGTACATTTCTACACCATGGGAATAAATGATCTGATGTCGACCATGTGAGAAATCATTTGATTACAGGTCATTGATGCATACCGTTAACAAACGCGAGACCACTCACCGATGATGATAATGAGCGCCAAGGTACCCAGTACAATCCAACAAGTGTGAATAGATGAGCTGGAGTCAAACACCTGTAAGAATCTATTGATCAGGAGACAATGATGGTTTCCCACTGTTGATAGTGAAGGATCTGCCACTAATGACTGCAAACCCCAAGGTACTGCCAAATGGACTCTAGATCTTTGCCCCAGAGCAATGAGTCGGAGTCGATAGGGAAAGATCCACTAGAAGGAAGGCATTAAGGCATCCTTCATCAATCTAGTGCGAGTGTAACCTGTAGGCCAATAATGTGGAATGAATCAGACGAAATAGATGTAGTAACCCAACCGAAGTACATTTCCGACGTACACAAGATGTGGCTAGCGCACGATAGAAACCCTCTAAACCAACCAATAATGGAAGCTGACATAGAGGCGAGGTATCCACCAATAGGATCAAATGGAAACCAAGGTACTGCACGAATCCCAATGTGTGATAATGTAAGCTGATGTCGAACACAAGGGAAATCACTTAGTCAAAGACCCATGATACTGATCGATGTTGAGCACAAGGTGACCTATCAATAATGAAAATAGGGCCAGGGTGAAGCTCTAGGCCTGTCCTCAGAGCAAGGTGTTGTCGTCGATAAGGAGAAGACCCGCCAGCAAGAAATCAATGGTGACCTTCTCTAACTTGTACGAGTAAAGGACCAATATAGCTGATGTGATGATAGACATGATACTGACAACCAGGGATGGCCGACTGGAAAATGAGTCAAGAGACACTGCAGAGAGGCCGACTCAGGCTAACTTCACTTGAACAAAAGCACGACTCAATGTGACTATGTGGCAGCATGTGATGACTCTGTATACGTTCGCCATGCAGGAGGCACGAACGAACCCTCCATATGATTGGAAGAGATAACCAATCGGGGGAGAACTAACTCAATAACAAGGTTAAGGCACACCTAATTCAAACTAAATCCTGCCCAAATGGAGGGGACTTTGCTTTGAGTGCTTTGTTTAAGGGTGACATGGCTGACTCTAACTGCCAACAATAAGTGGAAATATTGTCCCGTTCCCGCTCTTTTTTGGAATATTTAATTTTTTGTCTTTTTCTGTTAAGCTTGAAAAAGAATAAAAGAATGCTATGGTATAGTGGAAAGAACAAGTGCCGGTGAAACAGATGATCTAGTTCCTAGGGTTGGAACATTCCTATGCTCAATGCATGGAGGTGAAAACTGGTCAGTGACACTCAAAGGTGCGTTCCTTCCATGGGTCAGGGTGTGTCAAGCTACAGAAGTCAAAGGTATGCAAGGTTGATTTTGCAGTCGTCATGGTCAAAAGTTGGCTTAAACACAAGTCCAAGTGAAGCTAGCTCTAGGCCAAAAGGTGCAAGTTGTCAACATGCAGTGCAGTAGTACAACTCAACACAAAGGAGCCTCTAGGTATAAGGCGAGAACAAAGCGAAGAAGCTAAGAGGAATGAGTCTTCAACGCATAAGTCATGGCGGGACTACAGAGGACTCCCAAGCCTACTCAAATCGGAGCAGCATGGGCAACAAATGTTAGTGAGGTGCTAACTACGATGCCCATGTAAAGGATGGCACTACCATCGTGTCATGATTTAAATAATCGGCGAGTGAATATGGCTTACAAACCATAACACGATGGGATCGACCCTATGGCAGATGTATCGGCAAATGGAGGCTAGTATGAAAAATGCAATGGAAAAATGGTGTCCCTAACCTATATGCCAGTGAGAAAACAATACTTGCCATGACGGGTTAGCAGTCATGGAACCGTCTCGAAACTGTCGAAAAACTTCCAAAATGTCCTGAAAATCAAACCATTCTCGACATTCGAAGCTCCTAAGTTAAAAGTCACATGAGGCCAAAAAAAATAAAATTTTGAAAAAATTTTACATTTTCAAAACCTATAAAAGAGATTTTGGACTCACCATTTTCACCATTTGAGTTTGAGAGCAAAGGATTTGGAGCAAAAGGAGCAAACTACCCATAGCCAGATTCAACTGTTCAAATTCTTCAAAAACCTCCAGGTAACTCTTATACTTAGCTTGCAATTGATTGTGACTGGTTTTAAGATTTTTAATTAATGTTTCACCCTTGAATTTTTTGCCAAACATTTCACCGTGGCATATACGCGGGTTGGTAATATGAAACCCGCATACACACGGGCCCTATACGCGACTGTGTGCACAAGGACCCGCGTATACGCCGCGAACATTTTTTAACCAAAAACTAATGGTTGAAAATCATTTTTTGCTGAAAATACAGTCATGTTGCAAGAAAGGGAGCATGCAGCGGTGGATAATGAAGTCATGAACGATCCTAATGCTTTGGAAGCTCTACGGGGATGCCGTTTGCTTAAATTCTTCAAACTGCCGAATATGAAGGCAAACACACGTCTGCTTGAGATGCTCATTGATTATTGGGATGTCGAGGAGGAAGCCTTTATGATTGACCAGATGCCACTCAGGGTAGAAGTGGATGATTTCTATTTCATCACGGGTCTTTCCCAGAGGGGAGAGGTAGTACATTCCCGGGGCAGGACACGAAGCAGTCTCACAATAGAGGACTACGTACAGATATATTTCCCGAGACATCCCAAGAAGGCTGGGAGCCAGATTTCCATAACACATGTTTCGAGTTTATCACTGAGGATAATCCAGTTCACCATAGCTCGAGTGAACGGGTGATCCTCTCTGCATTAGGCATCACGGCTAACCATGAGCGTGGCAGTTGACTATCTCACTACTGTGTTCAACTGGTGTAATCCTCTTCTGGCCAACATGAAGAGCCAGCTCACTTCTATCAAGAGGGGATAGACCAAAAACTTTGGATATGGGACTATCATGTGTACTTTCTTTTTCGAGAAGGTTCCCGCACTCTGCCCCAAGGTAGCAGTTTCCATCAGCACCCCACGAGATCCACGCATGGGCCGGTGGGCTGATCTGATGAAATGTCTGAGGGGTGGGGAGGTCCCAAGGACTGTCGTTGATGATGACTTCTTCACCTAGTGGGATCAGCAGATCATCGCCGTAAATGACTACCCCTATGCTGGGCTGGATTTCCGAGGAGATCTTGATCGAGCATTACCACTGAACGCAGCATGGGGCGAGATTGGTAAGAATTTTCGATTTTATGATTTTCTTTTGGATTTTTCAAATATAATGACGCATTTTGAAAAATATTTTTGATGAGATTCAAATGACTGATATGATGATCATGTTCCAGACATTGGGCTGGTACGACCAGATGGGTTCTCGCGGCATGGACGGTGAGGCCGAGGAGCCGAAGAGGTAGCTGCTGATACAGAGCGGACTCTACATAACGTCCAACGACACTTGGCGAGACTTAGTTGCCGAGTACCGATGGCTGCCATAGAGGACCTTCCTGAGGATATGCAGTGTCATGTGGTTGGCATGCCACGTGACTGGGTTCGCACTTTTCGGCGTGTGGCCAATGCGATAGTTACCTACTTGGCCGCTCATCCTGAGCCGGGGCATTAGATATGCTGGACATGATTATGGGCATTTGAGTCCCAATTTTGTATATTTTTGGACAAACATATGTACACTCAAGACGCTTTATGATATATATATATATACATATATAGTTCGACTTTTTGATGCTTGATTTTATTGTGATGAATGATTGATGTTCCAGTCTAATGCTTGATTAGCGATAGAATCAGCTAACCAATTATGAGATCTTGGAATGTGCAAATAATTAATATAAGTAAATGATCTTTGCAACAACCTTACCCTTAAATACTGGCGATATAAACATGGATCCCTTACCCGATAAATGTTTTTTAATTGTGACACTATCAATTGAGAATCAAGATAAACTACCAATGATTCGATCCCATGAGAGATTGCCTCAGATAATAAATTAATAACGGCAGTATACTCAGCCATATTGTTTGAAGCAGGACCGATGCATATGCCTCTTGATACCACCAATTGACCAGTTGGATAATAGAGTACCCAAGCTGCGGAAGCGAGATTCTGAGTGTGTCGACTAGCACCATTGGTGAACCCAAAATAAGCCAAGTGATCCATCAATACCCGCCACAGCAGACCAAAAAGTGTTGATATTAAAAAACTCTCGATGATATATGTACAAATATACAAAATGTACAAAGAAGCCATTGCTTGGCCAAAACTAAGCAAAGTACTTCCTAAGAAAGAGCCTGTTAGGGGGCTCTGCCAACTCGCTCCCAGGGATGTTTATAGGTACTATGATCGAACCAATCAATACACTTCCTTCGGCGAATAACTGTGTTGGAGCCAAAGGAGCCATACAAACATTGCTAGTCAGACTGGGGGACCTAGATTCGACTTCACGCACAGGAGAATGAAAGTGTGATCGACGATATAAATATTCCAAAGGTCGATCTACAACCATCATTGCTTCGAATATCGCTTCATCCGATGGAAAAACAATATCCGAGCAATTTGATGCAGAGGTGGAATCAAGTTTCGAATATGAGCCACATTATCATCTATCTCTTTCCCAAAGGAAGGAGTAGAATGGTTATTTGCAGAGTTATCGATAGAGTCGCATCTAAATTCTACTACAGACATAAGAGATTCTATTCCACCCGCCTTATCGTCATCTGATGTGGTCACAGATGAATCTAAGGTTCCAGGATCTGAAGAATAAGGAGTTTGAAGAAACTCTCTCCGTAAAGGATCCCTAGAGGATGAAATTGTATCTATTCTAGCAGTAGGAGGGGGAAGATCAAACGTACCCATTAATGAAGAGTACATCCTGACTCCGTCCAAAAAATATTCGTTTTCTGGTAGGTAGACTTTATCTGGAAATCCATGTGATGAGGAAGTCTCTTTTTGACATTATTCATATCAAAAGTGAGAGCTAAGTAATTACTTGGATCCACTACCCCCATTGTCGATAGCAAGGCACTTCTTTGAGCAGGACATGACTGGAGAACCTCTAAAGCAGACATAGCACATGGACTCTCAGCCAGATCCTCAACAATGGAGTAATTCTGGGCTGCCCTAATATTAGGTTTGATAGTTGCGCGTTTAGCGGAACCTTTCAATACCCGTGGTATAGTCTCGACAGAAGGTCACTCAATATGAAGTGGGTCGTTAGTTTCGGGAACTGATTTACCCTTGGAAGTTTCACCTTCACCATAATCGCGTGACCATGTGGCCACATTAGTGTGAGAACCCATCATGAAAACATTTGATGACTTGTCCCCTTCCTGGTTGCCCCTTACGGAGGTACCAGGATTTGAATTCGCGCCAACAAGAAGTTGCTGCCCTTGGGGAAAAGGGTTGATTAACACAGCTTAAGAACTAGAAGTCCCTTGCTGCCCTAACAAGCACTGAGCGTCTTCAATCTTGGGGCAGAGGTGAGTTTAATGGTCTCCACTGCACAATATGCATGAAAACTTGACTTTCTTCCTAGACTCATTTCTACCACAACCAACGTTATTGCCGGATTTATTTGCGTCAGCCTTCCCATCCTGATTCTTTTTCTTACCTCGTCCTTTCTTTTTCCCATTGGAATTTTGATTTCCTTTGGGGTTATCAGATTGGACGGCATTAATCGAAGAGGTTTGGGAAGCTCGAGGGTTAGACGATGTGACTTGGTTGTTAGAAGTAGTTTGTAAAGACAACTGCTGCAATTGGTTCAACAACTTCACCGCATTTGTGTCTACCGACCCAACAATACCATCCGCGTGGGGGCCTGGCTTCGACTTAGATATGCCAACCTTAGACCCAGGAGCATCTGGCAAGTATTTTTGTAGGATCCCAGACTGAGAGTAGATCAATTCTAATTGTTGGGCCCTAAAAATGGCTTGCTCCTCAGAATAGACTCCAGACATGGAGACATCCTTAGAGATCTCAGGTTGTAAAGATTTCAAAAACCATTCGAGACGATACTCCAGAGGGATTTCGGCTTTAATGAGCCTCTTTCTCTGTTTCCATTCCTGAATATGGTCAGAAATGTGAGTTGCCTTATCCTATCGAAAAGTGGCCAGAAGTTCAGTTCCGGCATCATAACGAACAGGCAACTGGAAATGATTTAAGAAAATATTGGCTAAGTCAGTGAAAGATGTAAAGCTGCCCCCTGGCAACTCTATATACCATTTGGCCACATTACCAGTCAAGGTGCATTGAAACAGTCTCAACCTAATCGAGTCATCGATAAGGGAGTTAGATGAGCACCACAAATAGAATGTGGTTACATGGTCGCCTGGGTCTTCACCGCTCTTCCCTTTGAATTTTGGGATGTCCGAAGGGAGTTTGGTTGGGACCAGAGGCCAGGCCGGATTGTACTTGATTGGATTATTTGTTAACTTAGTGAGATCTGGCAAGTTCAAAGTTTCCAGAAACGGAAGCCTAGGAGGACCTTGGGGATTCCACGCAGACTGGGCAGAGCTCCCAAAGTTCTAAAAAGATTGGCCTAGATTTTGGAAGGCACCAGGCTGCCCGAAGTAACCAGCAGAACCGGCTAAACTAAAAGGCAAGCCTTGTGATCTAGCAAAATTTGGAGTTTGACCAAATCCAGCTGCAAAGCCTCCATAACCAGAAAAGTTTCCTCCTAAAGGATTATAAGGAGTTGATAACCCCTGATACGGATTCCAAGCCGAAGCTAATGGAGGAATACTTTGAAATGAACTAACTGTGGAGTACGGCCTATTCCCTTGTTGGCCGATAAACAGATTCCCAGTTCCCGCGCCACTAACCCCAGGGTTAGTCCAACCTTAGAAAGGATTGTTGCTTTGTCCTATAGAAGAAAAATGTATGGATCCTATTGGTGGTATATGACCACTTCCGAAAGGAAAAACCTGGAATGAAGTCGATCCACCAATCATGGACGTGGCGACACTAAACTGAACTGATGGAATACCCTTTGAATGGGTGCCAAATGGGAAGAATCCAGAACCAAAAGCATTGGTTTGGGAATCTCCACTCATGGACGGAATGGAGGTAGACCCAACTAAAGATGTGCTAGCAAAAGATCCAAACAAAGAAGCAGAGGAGATGGAAATCGTTCCTACCCCTTGCACTGATGTTGGAGTCTGCATAGTCGTAGTACTTGTAGTAGAAGCCATGCTTCCAGTAGTGGTCATCGATGGTAAGCGCGTAGCGTAACCTGGACTTGACGGTCTCTGCGTCGGAGTCCCAATGTATTGTAATACGTCCGGATGACTAAATGGTAGGGGAGAATTCAGAGCTGCGAACGACTCTGAGAGTTCTTCTACCTCTATGTTATTCTCCACTTGAAAGAGAACTCGAGAAAGAACTGGAGTGTTCCTCTCTTGTTCCGCGGAAGTGCTAAGCCTTGCTTGAATACTAATGCCCCCGAGAGGAGGATCAATCCCCGATGCGTCAATTGCCATGGGATGAAACCCACCAGCAGTATTACCTCTGTGCCTTCTAGGAGAAGGCTCTAAACTTGGTGGTGAAAGACCACGAAGTCTTCGAGACCGTCTAGGTGATCGGTCAGCCACTTTGAATTTTTTGTTAAGATCTAACTAAAGTCTCAAAAAATTGAAAGCTAGGCCAACTAGGAGCATAGAGCACACACTATAAAGTCCCTAAAGATATCAGCCAGTCAAACAAATTCCAAGTATTTCCATTCCGGGTGATTAGGAACGGACACCAAAATACAAGAAATTGAATTAAGTGGCCGTCCGAAGATAGTCTGGGATGATGAGGGTCCAGTCCTATCAGCGAAGGTAACAGAGGAAGTTACGCTGACCTCCTAACAATGGCCTACGTCGGTGCAGGCCCCTAAGCTTCGCAAGGGTGCCCTCCAGTAGTACTGTTGAGAGTGATGCAACGTCGAACTCAGGTGCCACGGGATTCCCCTCCGCAGCCACCTGTATAGATCCCTAGGAGTAGCAACTATGGATACCAACTCGTCGCAAAAGCCAGGTGGAACAGTCGTGAGGTAAGTTCAGACAAGTAGGAGAGGGGGTATCTCTCTTCCCTGTCTTCACAGACCCTCGTGCTTAACTCCCAGATCCGGAGCTTTCCTGGTCTTCCTAACGCTATTGGATTTTCACTCGCTATTCAGACTCCTACGTTTGACATTTAAATGGCCTTGGAGAGTTAACTCTCCACTCGCCTAATCCAAGGCCCTAAAATCCAAAAACTTGTCTGTGTATCTAACTTAAAAAAAAGTTTTAGTGAATTTTAATTAGCGCTTGATTTTAAAATAGGCTGTTCTTTAAGTCACGGGATAATGGAAGTGAAACTAGTGGTGTTTTTGATGCAAAAGAAATTAATAAAAACCTAACTACATGCACATGCACTTGTTTTTGTTTTTCGATGAAAAGAAATTTCTACAGGGTTCAAAGGAACTTCTAATAAAACAATTTTTTCTTTTCTTTTCGTTAATTCACGCTTCACACTCACAAAAGTTAACAAAGCTATGTATACCTAAAAAGATATGCAAATCTATCCTAATGCAACAAATATATGTTGTTGCAAGATTCAAAACTACTCTAAAAACAAGAAATGAAAGTTGATTGCATATCAATTTTTATTTTGCCACTTAAAATGTCTAGATGGAATATGATATGCTACCATTCATTTCGTCTAAACACTAAAAACAAGTTCCAAGACAAACATAAAGAAATTTCATTCACTAAAAGGGAACCAAATGAAAACAAAGTTCAAGAAAGCAAAACTAAGTTTTTCAAAAAGTTTTCTTCAAAATCAACAACAAAAAAGTCTTTTCAAAAATGCTCTCCACAAGACTGAAACTTTGTGACTGAAGAATACGCAACAAACACTTTTGCAAGTTGACACCACACAGTGGATGAAAACTCAACAAAAAGAAATGTGTTTAAGGATGCTCTTAACAATCAAAAGCAGAAATGAAAGCTTTGGCAAAAAAGACCAAAAAAGATCAAAAAGACAAATTTCAAGAAAGTGTCAATTAACAACTTTCATGAAACAAAGAATTGGATGGTCACAAAAAGCGGTTTTGTCAAGTAAACAAAAAGTCACCAAAAGCAAGATTTAACACAAAGATTGAGATCAATCTTCTTGCCTTGATGAATCAGAGCAGTCAAGATTCCTCGCAAGAAATCTTACGTGCTTTAGCAAAAAACGATGACGCTTACAACAACAAAAATAAGACCAATACATCTTACAATCAGAGAGAATTTGCAACAAGATGCTTGCTGTAAAACTAACAACTGACACTAGAAAGTGACTGTTTCAAACTGAATCAAACCACCAGGTAGACCTTCAGAGATAAAAGGATTTAAAAATATTGAAAATTTCTATATATACACGACTATACTGATCTACGGACTGCGTGTATACGTGAGTGTAACTAAGGAAACCTGCATATACACAGGTTCACGGAAGGAAACATGTGTATATATGCCTCTAGAATTAAGAAAAACAACGTATATAAAAGCTTTCAAGAAAAATAAAAAACAAACTAAAGAAACTGGCAAAAGTTAAAGTTCAAGAACATACCACACAGCAACAGCAAGAAAATAGGCAGCTGAGCCCTGATTGGCTTGAAAACACCCAAACTAGGAACAACAAGAGTGTTGTCCCCAGCGGAGTCGCCAATTCTGTTGAGGGAAATGCTCCCCTAGGGCTTTTTGGGTTGAAACCCTAGCAGACTGAAAGTTTTCTATACAGAGAAACACACATTCACACAACCATTATGCTATTATAGGCAAATTCTATGATAAGGGAACGTACTTTAGGTCCTACGTTTGAGAAGGTCCTCAAGGGTCCAAACCCTTCTTCAAGTTCCTCTTGCTCCTTTGCCCTGCAAAACAACCAATTCCAAAGAACATAGCAGTATATGGACAAAAACATATAAAGAAACCATCTTCATGTTATAAAGAAAGGTAGTTAGTTATGAAATATAAACAACCATTCACATATGAATTCTAACATGAATATCATAAACATAAAGAAGATTCATATCAAGAACCAAGACATGTGTTTCTTTTATTATAGACAAATAAAGTACAGAAAAGGAATAATTTCACCTAAGTCACCTTCTGCAAGCTCCAAGAAAAGCTTCCTTCCAGATTCGTCCAGCCTCAAGCCTTTAACAAACTCCTTCCATGACTTTCTCCATGATGTCACAAGTAATCGATGAACATCAACACACAAGGAAACAAGGGTTTCCTGTACAAATGCAGGAAGCGCAGAAGGCACAACTGTCTTCAGACCTGGTCAGGGGAAAAATCTCAGCATAATAACCTTTCTCTCTCTTCTCTCCTCTCCTCTCTTATGCGTTCCCATTGAGGTCTTTTTATACCTCTCCCAAAGTAGTTTTTTATTTGGGAGTTGGTTGGGAACAGTTGGGCCACGGGCACTAACAGGTGATCAGCAGGTAAAACGCACGATCTCCACCCAAAAATAAGGAGTTTTATATTTTTTAAGTGTTTTAATACATATACGTGTGTTGGGTATATGCATACCCGCGTATACACGCGTTTAACTCAGGGCAATGTCGCGTATAAGTGATAAAACTGTTTTTTAATTTTAGGACCAGGTCTAGAAGGAGGGGTTGCCCTAGGCCATGAGTGTAGCATCACAAACCACAAGAGTGAGATTTGGAGCTATAACAGTCCCATATCCCTACAAGAGTTAACCATCAAGAGCTACACAAGACAAAGGAACCAGTAGTATATGTAGTGTTGATTGTGTTTGTCCCCAACCCATATGGTGTTAATTATTCTCTTTCATGCGTATGGGCTCGCACGAGCTCATCAAATAAACCAGCCCTCTCAGCCCATTTGTGGAGTTCTGTGAATCATCACACCCCAACGTGCAACCAATGCACTAGCCATACCATTATAGTATTATAGAAAATAATCCACATGCCAAGTCTTGCATGTCATCATGAGAACATTCATCATTGTTAATCGCAACATTATGAATAATAAAGAACTGCATGCTCATGCATGTCATAAATTTGTATGCAACTACCACATGCTTCAACTTATGAAATACCCTCATAAGTTATAACATCAGCAGCATAATTCATATGCCACACTATGCATATCATATCCATCATGAGTATTTAACATTAAATCCCTATCATCACGTAGTAAATGAATATGTCAATGTACCTAGACATAACATCATAACACCTACGCATATCATAATCATCATAAGTATACATCATCACTGTTGTAACAACTATATAAATTTGAACCACATGGGCATGATCACCCTCATACCATCATATCATGAAACATCGTCAATATGAGAAATATCTCAATACTTATCAAATATAGAATAATACTCTATAAGAATTCTTATCACGATTCATCAGAAAAATCAATTTCATTTAGTTGTACAAACATTGACTATCAACTATGAAATAAGATTATTCAACGTGTCCCTAGGATCTAGGTCATCTTACCTATCCTATCAGTGTCATGTTTTCATCACATTGTCAATTACTTTTCAATAATCATTTCCACTTCATTCAAATAGGAAGTTGATCATTTACACTATCATTATAATCATCTAAGTACATCATTAAATTTTACATGAGCCTCATCATCTTGAGTCTTAATCTCTCATCATATATTCTTCCTTCCCTAAGGAAATCCTGGTGAAATTCAATGCTTAAGATATTACTAGTTATACAATCATTATTTAAATCATCTATCTCAACACACAATCCCTTGGTTTTACATCCATTTACCCTTTGGCTTACTGATTCCACTACCTCTATATGCAATTGCATATAAACACTAGATCATCATGATTGAATTTTATATCATGCTTAATTTACTTGCATGAGGGTTTGTTGATCCATGTTGACTTATACATACATCACTTAACAATTATCACAAAATATTTTCATATCTCGTCAAGTTCCTATCTCAATTCCACTTGATTGTTTTATCATAAATTCACCCTTCTTAAAGTTGGACAAGAGATTCTTGCTCATTAAATAGTATCTTTATTTTAGATTCTGAAACAATTGGGAATACTACTACCATCATTGTCCATGAAAAATTTAAATTTGTTGTGGAAACAACCTCTTTTAATGCTATGTGAACAAACCTTGATAAGTTTCTTTATGTGAAGTCCTACTCATTAAATAATGAGTGCAAATCAGTCATGTACAACCTCTATTAATTGACTATCACTTCTTTTGTCAATATGTACACAATCCCTCTCAAGGAATCCTTATAAAATTCTAGCAACATTCCTTCTATACTTCAACTATTCAACTATGTAGACCATCGCTATGACCATTACCAATCATGTTTCTCGGTCCACTCATCAATACCCTTAAAAGAAATTTGTTCTTGATAGAACATCCTTTCATTTCCTCCTACCAGATATTCATAGATATATTTTTATTTTTCTCCTAGTCTTAATTTCCTAATATTTCATGTCTACTAGCTTCAAAAATGGAAACATCTTGACTTCATTCTATTTTATTAAATGGACGTAATTTTTCACCTCCAGTCATTGTGGTTACTATTTCCCAACTTGGGTAATACCTATTAAATAAATTCATTAAGATGGATACCAAATGTAATCCGCTTATCATTTCCTATTTTAAGACATCAACATAATAAAATTATCTAATTATGCACCTTGTTATCCCTAACTCATTCATATAGTTAGTCATCTATGGACAACTGTACAATGTGGCTCTCCCATTAAAGGTAAAACTATTATAGATGTTGTCATGCACACAAATTATCTTCTCCAATCATTCTATTTTATCATACCTTCTACGTTCCTTAAAAATGACATTCATTATTACCATGATTCTTCAACTTCATTAGGTGATTGCCAATATTTTATGTGCATCATCCTTATATAGACCTTATAGTGATACCTTAGAGTCCCAAGTTATGACTATACCAAACTCTTCCATTATGTTCTAAAATAGGTTGCCTCTTCTTATTGGTTTCTTACCCTTGTTGTGACACTTCCTTTCGACCACCATAAGTATCTATCTAAGTTGTCCATAATCACATTAGTTATCATCATTAGAAAATTTTCAAGTTTCTCCTTTCCATTTCTCGTTAGACAACTTTATCCATAATATGCAATTAACCTTGAATCACGAAACATCATGTAAGATTATACTCAACATCATAACAATTAATTAAACTAAACTGAAATCCTAGTGTATGATTTAGATGTATCATAAAGTTTAAACATGATTTAGATGCTCCATAAAAAGTACATGTCTTAGCTAAGAAAGCACTCCTAATTATCAAGGATTTGTTGTCATCGTTAGAAGATCATATTCAGAAAGTTGTGTTCTTGCAATAATAGACCAGAGAAATTCCAAGAAAACGGTTATCGCTAAAGGACAATGAAAACGGAAATCCAATCCAAATAATTAGTGAATAATATGATCAACATTCAAGGAGTGTTATCTCTGTGTTGTTTTAGATCAGATTGAAACCATAAAATAATGAATAGATGTAAGTGAACAATGATCATCTAAAGGTAATAAGATATCAGTGTTTATACCATTGTGAATTGGAACAGATTTCACTATTTTAGAGCACCTCAAATGGTGATGATATTACAAATGTCAACATCACTTATCCAAATACTTCAAGCACTATGTAAACTGTGTTGTAAAATGAATTTGTGGTGAGTAGTTAAGAAAATACAACAGTATTAAAGATTTGTTCTTCCACAAAACATGCGAGTATTAATAATGCTCAAAAATTTTAGGGAAAATGCCATCCAATGTGGATCAAATCATGTCAGTTGACGTATTGTTCAATCACAAGAAATGAATGTTTAGGATGTGAAATTCAGTTGTTTATATGTTTAACATCATAGCATGGTATCACAGGATTCTCAAGGAAAAATTCATGTGAAAATAAGCTGATAGACAGAAAAAGGTGTCATCACTATACGAAGGAAATACTAATTAATAATTGTAGAAGAAGAGATTTGTCTCAACATAAAATCAAAATTTGAAGGAATAAAGCTTAAGAATATTGGTGGCATTATTGTTTTAAGAAGGTATGTGAATTCTGAAAGAAAATTTATTCACCATGACCTTTGAAATTATATGTCACACCAATATTAAGTCTATGACCTTTATGTGCTAGGATAAATTGAAATTCTGTGCTGTAGAGTGAAATATTTTGAGTATTTGTTTAAGCAATCATAACTTATGTTAGAAGACAGATGTTACAAAAATTTAAATGGACTGCCTTTAACAAAAGACATCGTTAAACAAATTTATTGAATGTATTATTAGCATTAAATGATTATTGTAAGGGGATTTAAGAAATCAAGCAACCAAGGAGATATTCCAATAGAAACACAACATAAACAAGAAGAGACACTACCACCCGACCCAAAACCAGATCGGATGACTGGGAAGGTTAGCCGTCCCCAAAACACAAAATAAAATTATTTTATGAATAAGATGGCCCACCTGCAAACGCACCCGCAAAGGCAACACCATATCAACCCTTAACAAAGCTTTAATAGCTACTGTGTTTTACATTCATTAGTTACAACATAAGGATCGAAACAATACCAGGAAACTCTGAACAAACCTATTGGCTACAATAAATTTTAGCTATAATGGTTTTAGCACTTTGAATTCTTGAAGAGAGGAGTATGGTGTTTAGACTTTGAACAGATATGCACTTCATTTGAGGTAACCTTGTGGATCATATTTATCTACAAATAGTTGTAACCTGGATGCTACACAAAGAGATTACATCAACCTCAATTCCAAAGCTTTTTCCACCAAAGAGTCATCATGACTACTTGTTAATTCGAAAATTATTAGTAATATAAGCAATGAAAGAATGTGATCTGCAAAAGCTAACGAATTGACAATAAATCATTTAAGTCATTAAAAGAGTGTGATCTAAAATAAAAAAATCGTAATGATGGAGTAAAGAGATCAACCTGCATTTCGAACATTGTTATTTAATCATCTCACGTCAATTGAGAAGCTTGTGAACTTTTTGGAAAATTTCGAGACAATAAAATCCAAATATAAAGTTGCAAACAAGAATTCAACGGCAGTCGTTCTTTTCTCAAGGAAGAAAAAGTGACTGTGGTAGAGAAGGATTTTCACAGATTGGAAATATTCAGAAAATTATTGAGAGAGAAAGATGGGAGAGAGCTGAAATAAAATATTCTTAGGAAAATGTCTGCGATGCAGATGATTCATGGAAACGATCAGTTATCAATAAACACTCCAAAACTCAGATAGCATTCTTAAGATAACATAAATGCGAGGAACTCTGAATGAGAGAAAAAGAAAAACACAACCAACACAACAGATCGGTGATCTCACCCACCCAAAATCCCTAAATTGAAATCTTTCAAAGGAAAAATAGAGTACCCAACAACTACAACGAAAAAAAATGCAGTCCCGCAAATCCATGACCTAGAGAATAAAAGTATTATTTAGAAAAAGATCTAAAAACGATGAACCTTGGCACTACAGGAAAACGCTATTAACAAACGCTTAACATTGTATTTTGGCATCCATTACAATACCCATCAAACAATCTGAATGCATATGAAATATATTTCCAACATAATACCAATCGACATCCATAAACAAAGGCAGTTTATCTAGGGCTCGATCCACAACGCTGTTAAAAAGAATTATTTTAACATGTCGAAAAAGGTGGAGAACGAGTTTGCATAGTATAGCCTTCAGTATAGCCTACTTGGTAAAGAAGCATTTAGCACTAAGAGGTCATGCACTCGATTCTTATTAGCACCACCGATATTCCTAAAGAAGATTTTAGAACAGTGCACCCTGTCTTTTTTTTATTATGTTGATTTTTTTGTTAGCAATATAGCTTTCTTGTATTTATTCATTTTGATTACTTATAACCATAATCATTATCACTGTCCAATTTCAGCAATTGAATGAACAGGTAGCAGTTCAGATAAGTTAGCCTTGCTGTGTTGCCTGCTAATTTAATGGAATTTTTAATATTAATCTCTTAGACATAACTGGTTACCTGTTTCACAATTGCATCATAGATTAAGGCCTCAAGAACTCTTCGACATCATACATATCACTATCTTTATGTTTTGCATATCTAGTACGTAGTGCCTCTGAAATTTGTATGATCCTAGATTGAAATTAAGAATAAAATGAGCTATGGGATTCAACAGTATATTGTTTTAATTTTGTAGCTTGTCTGCTTTGTTAAAACATGAACTTGACAATGAGATCTTAATAATAACTATTATAATAATTATAGATTAAAATTACATACAAGATATATTTTTTGGGGTTGTACTTTCGTACAGAAGAAGAAGAAAAATAAAATAAAAAATTGTTCTTATGAGCCATTGTCATTTAATATGATCTATCAAGCCCACTAGAAAGAACTAGAAATATGAATGCTTTAAGCTGGAAAAATACAAATGATTACCTTTCTCTTATTCAATGTAGATAATAAAAAATAAAAAATTCAGAAAAATTAAAATAAAATATGCATCAAAGATATTCAAACTTAAACAATTGAATGCGTGTGAGACTTTGAAGTCTACCACATCCTAATGTAGCAACAAAAAAGAAGTAATATATAAATAAGAATTAGGAGTGATATTAATTAAACAAATAAAAATGCAAATAAATACTGTGTACAAGAAAGAGTTCTAGTAATGAATTGTAGGAAACCGAAGGAAATTTTCTAGAAATTCTTCTCTATATATATATAGAGAATATATATACATATATGATAGAATTCATAATTCTCTGAAAACTTTTACATTGAAAATATGAGTATCGATAAGTTTGTATAAAATGAAAATGTATCCATATACAATTGTTTTTAATAAAAGGACTATGGGCCTAGACAATTATTATAAGGTATGAAAAATATTTCACGATTTTCCTCGGTTTTAGTCCTTGAATCAATTCATATTACATAGTATACATCAGAAAAAGATTATCAATGAAGTCCTTCAGTACTGAGATATTACTGTTTCAGGTCACATATTATTAAGCCTAAATATGTGTTTTCTTAAAGTTCATTCACTTTATTAATTTGGTATTGGCTAGGTTTAAGAAAAGCATCTACTTACCACATACAAATGATTTCGCACCTATGATTTCTAGTATAGTATGGTGTAACTCGAATGTCAAATTAAGGGTTTGGAAAACACATAACCAACTACATACATATTCCTTGCAGCTATATGTTTTCTTTATGGAGTCTATGAATTAAATTCAGGCCCCTGGGTTTCAGAGCCATGAAGGTAGCATCCGAAGGGGTGAAGATTGTGACCCCCTGGTCCTGCATGTACATACTATGTTAAAAGCAGGATAACTAACCAATGAAATACACCTTTTCCATCAACACCTCGCCAGAATCCGATGAGCTAAATCTAGCCTAAAACACACAAGAGTCGGTCGAACAGATGCTACATTAATCCACACGCATTAAAAACCGAACAAATACACACATCAAAAACCGAACATATGTTGTGTTAATCCACACGCATCAAAAACCACAGGGCACACCAAATATGCAATTTCAAGGACTGGATTTCACCATTCCAAGAATGCAAAATCGAATTCTACTAGATTTCAAAAGAAAAACACCACAAAGGAACGTGTCAGAGAAAGTGCATTCCATTGGCTCTTATCCTATTTTTTTTAGAGTGAAGAGGAAGTGTTTTCTAAAGCAAATGGTAAATTCTAGACTCAGTAAATAATAAAAGTTTCTAAGCTTGATAATTGCAGAAAAGAGAGAAAGCTAAGCTTTATTTATTGTGCATCGATAAAATGCTCTCTAAGGTCGTCTTGTTTAATATTCCAATGGAAAGGAATTTAGTACAATTTATTTGACCTAAGTCCAAATTACCTCCCATCGGTTCTCAATAAAAATTGTCAACATAAGCACTCCATTTTCATATAAATGGACCAAAATTTTAACCATCTTAATATAATTTCTATGCGTGGGAGAATTAAGACCTAGTTAGCTCACAGAAAAACATTACAGATTTTCTTTTATTTTAAAATTACAAGTGTAGTGATTACCTAGCCAGTATTACCTTCGAATATATCCTCGACAAAAAGACTATAGTAAATCAACATAGCCGATTTTGTATAAGAAATGAAAACATCATGACCACTCCAATGCTATCATAAGTGGTTTTCTAAGTAGGGACACAAATTACATGTACAATGAGGGTTTGTAGACCAAAAAGGGATATGCGGCCTCCCTGAAGTTAATTTTCAAAACAAGTTGAGTTAAACAAATTCCAACAATGTTTTTTTTTTTTAAAGATTCACATAGGCCCTAAGGGTTGAACGTAGCTCTGATACCATATGTAAGAACCCAAAATAAACATGTAATTAATCAACTAATTAACATCAAGTTCAAACTATGAGTAGCATTTACTTGTGGTTGAAGTTTTCTTACCGCAACAAGGTTTTGGGGACAACTCTCCACCCAACCGTAGGCTCAATTGTGCAAGGACTTGCTACAACTGGCCACCCCCGAGCTCTCAATCAACGTAGTACTGCCAGTGACTCCTCTGTCCTAGAACACTATTCTCCCAAGAATCCTCTCATCTTCCTCACCATCTATTAAATAGTGCAAATCTTAGAAGGGGAACCACATGCACATACTCCATTTGTGAATCATGCCACTTACTCCTTTCTTGTTTTATTCTCTTGTTTTCACTTTTTGATAGTTTTGTTGATTTTTACAATTTTTCTTGTTTTATTTCTTTTATTATATTTATTTAAAGCATGTAATTAATTTATTATTTTATTATTATTATTATTCTTGTTTTATTTCTTTTGTTTATATTTATTTAAAGAATGTAATTAATTTATTAATTTATTATTATTATTATTATTCTTGTTTTATTATTTTGTTTATATTTATTTAAAGCATGTGATTAATTTATTAATTTATTTATTGTTTATTATTTAATATCTAATATTTAATATTTATTTATTTATTTATTTATTATTTTTATTATGTATTATTAAGGGACATTACACACAGTAAGGCCAAAGCCAAACCCTCGACTACAGACCCACAGAACACTACAAACAACAAAGCACTTAGGACAGACAGACAAAGGACTATCAAGGAGAAACCCTACCCGGTTTAAGCGTTAGAGTCAGGGCTCGAGGTCGATAAATGGAGCCTAGTCGCACACCTGCATGGCCCATAAGCAAGCCATTAGAACCAACAAAACGACACCATAGATATAGATTTGAAAGTAGAGAAAAGGATTACCAAGGAACTTACCGAAAGAGCCAAGCCGTGCGAACCAAGGGAGAAGCCATGGACTAAGCTTATAGCCGTAAAGTGCTCACTACCCAGAAGGACCAAGAACAGTCAGCGACAAATGAAAATGAGGTAGAAAAGAATAGCACAGAGAGAGAACTTACCTCTGGAAGAACGTTGAATGAGAGCCGAGAGCTGAGCCACCCCGCAACCATAACCTGTGACAAAAGCCAAGCAAATAATCAAACAATGGAGCAAGCTCTTTGAGAACAACAACATATATCAAAAGCCCACAACCAAAATCATAACCAAGGCACAACAAAACTGAAACCAAAGATCAAGACCAAGGGTTCCAGACCCAAAGCCTCGAAACCGAGCTCAGAACAAGAAGCATTATCAACTCATGTAGGTGGAAACCCTCATAGGAATTCATGCCCTGGGTTGGTGAAACGAAACCCCTGTAACGCATCCAAAACTAAAGACCTCACCTTGCGGAGCAACGAAGTGAAAGAGCCAGAGACCTGACCTCGTGAAGCAGCATAGTGAAACAATGGCGAAATGACCCAACTTAGGGTTTCGAGGGGATGATAAGAGGCGGGAAGGAGTGAGCCCCAAGACTAGGACACTTGTCCTCCAAATAATTAAACCACAGTACCACGTTGTTAAGTCAACCAACCACACAATTATCGAAACTACATTCAACATTAAATAATTAAACCGTAGGTGTTCAGGGCTGGACCCATCAGTATTGGAGACTTATTTCCAACTTATAAAATGTTGTTACTGGTTAAATTCCACATGGTGGTCCTTCCCAAAATGTCTCCTAAAAATACCTAGGATAAGGTTGTTAAATTTTTTAACATAATGTGAGAGAATGATTGTGTTAATCACTTAGCTGGAGAGAATTGTTAAGTTGGGTGAAAAGTAAAATAAAGCATAGCACGAGAGAAAGGCATGCTTAAGAGAAAAATAAAAGTATATTTTTCTTAAATTGAAAAATAAACATATGTAATTAAGGGATATATACACTTAAAGCAAGATGGTGATAAGGAAAATTGTGTTGGAGAGAATCTATAAGGAAAATCTCTATGGAACCTAGGAGGAGTTGATTCCTAAAGGAAGAAAGGTCTAAGATGAGGGGGAACTATTAGAGACAGTTTATGTTTGGCTAGAAGGTGCTTTGTTCCTGAATATTCCCCAATATGTTAATTGTAGTTAGAGGAAATTTTATTTATATTGTACATATTGATTCTGAAATGGTTTAATGATGTGATAGTGAAATTTTCAAATTGAGTGTTGAATTACAAGGTGAGCTATAGAAAAGAAAAATTGCATGCATAGATAGAATATTTCCTAAGTTATTGATTTCAGAAAATATATGGTTATTCTCTTAATTGTATTGTATTATAGTGACAATTTGGATGGAAGACAAAATGAGAAAACTATGTACTAGATACAATATGTTTATTTATTTACCTTAATTCTATTGTACATGAATAATCTACATATATTATATATAAATACAAACATAATTACTAGAAGCTAATACATAGTTTTGTGTACACTCTCTCTCATTTACTGAGACAAATAAGTAAGTTTGATTCATTCAAATGTTATCAAAAATATATATTACAATATGCAATGAAAAGGAACCTAAGAAATTAAAATTGATTTACTTGTAAAGACATGTTATTTTGAGGATATTGTAATACTTTATGTTTATATAGATGAATGGCATATTGTATTGGTGAAAACATATCATAGTAATTCTATGGAAATTTCTTTGACAATCCCTGAAGGCACGAATTGTAAATAAGGAAGCAAGGAATATCCATGTTATTCATAGAAATTAAATAAACAAATTCTTTTGTTCGTGAGTCTAGTTGAAATGGTGATAGAGTATAGTGCATCTTCATATGCATGCACCTATGGAATTAGTTGTATAGATCCCTAAATTATGTTATCGAGTATACACAATCTAGACTATGATAGGCTTCCATTATTCATAAACTGATAGAGAATATTGTAATTAAGAACAGATGAATAATGAGATGAAGTTTAATTAATAATTGAATAGAGTGAGGATGGTTTTAATAGAGAGGGTTAAATGAACTAATCTAAAGATGTAAGTGAAGAAACAAAGTATATAAAAGAAATTATAATGAAAGACACACAAAAATATTTCTTCACATAAACAAGAATATAAAGGAGTCTAGAATTATGAAAGACAAGGTAGTATAACAACATAAGGAACAATTTATTACGAAAATAATAAATTGACAATAAGTTGAGTAACTATCAAAATCAATAGTATGACATACATGTTCATTTGAATTAAGTTACACACACACACACATAGTAATTTCTTATTCAAATTACCATAGAAAGTCATAGCATATGTATAATAGCGATTTGAGCTAGCTGGAGTATATACATATTTCAATAATAAGAAATAAGGGAAACCCATAATGTGGTTATTGTTAAAAACAAAACTTTCGAGAAAAATTATGACTGATAATTTCACAAATAGTCTATACAACTTGTACAATAAATATATAATATCAATGTGGTGAAGGAATAAAGGAAAAATCCATTTTAATATATCTAAAAGGAATGTATTATGCAGGTATGTTAGAGTTATTCATTTAAAACAAAAATAAACAAGGATTATTATAAAAGAAGTAAATAAAGTAGTAAGTTTACATAGCTATAGGGCCAATATATGTAAGGGAAAATGATAGATGGCTAAGGCCCCCAAGGCCAAACCATATAAACCCTATAGAGTAGAAAATTAAATAACTAGAGAAAACCCTTATTTGGGTTATGGCCAATCAAGCCTATTTGTAGTGATACACCATGAAATAATTCAGGAATTTCAGGAAGAATGGGAAATTGAGGTATGTTGACCTATAAGAACCAAAAGGTTCAAAATTATCCTCTAAACGTGTAAGACACTTTAGTGAAAGTTAACAAGTTTCTAGTTCAAATGAAGGCCATAACTATAACCATTTTTTTCAAAAATTAGTTTTGGAATCTTGGATGCTAATTACAAAGGTTTAGAAAAATTATGAAGTGATACACGAAATAAGAAAATAAATCAAGTTAAACTATAAACCTGAGAAGTATGGTGTCAATACCTCCTTATCCATAGCAATGAGCACAAGGGAACTATATTTTAATATAATTTTCAGTGAGAAACCCAAATCTATGAAAGAAATAGATAACTATGAGAAATGATTTCAAGGTTCTAGCAAAATCCCTATGGGTGAAAACCCAAATATAATAGAAACCATCTTGAAAAGATTGTCAAGCATCAGCCGTTATCAGTTGTGGCACGGAAATTTTGTAGAAAGGAAATCAAACAATAAAGGAAGGGAATTCTTGTAATTAATAAATGGAAATAAACTAAACGAACGTGCTCCAATTATAAACAAATATATGATATAAAATTTGACAAGAGAATGGATGATCAGGTATAAAACCCTACCTATGCCAATAATTCTAGTCGTGGGTACCAGTGTGACTTAGAGAAAAGAAGAACCAATGTACGAAGTAGGTTAACTCTTACCCAAAATTTGTTAGGCTCACGCATAGAGGAATTTGAAGGAATGATCCAAGTCACAAACGTTTACGAATGTAAAAGGCTTTATTAGTTTATATCCTCGTCTTTTGACAAGAAGTACTCACTGGAAAATTGCAAAAAATAAAAGTGATGGGTCATTACCGCATAGAGAAGATCAGAAAAATCCCAGAAGGGTGTGTCCTACAACTATCGGTTTTATAATCAAAACTGCATCCCTCCATATCGAGGGAAACTTATGAATATAAACACTAGTGTGAGAGACCTTCTAGTAAGGAAATGAAAATAAGAAGATTTAATGAATTCAAATAATTTTATGAATTACTGATGTGGTAAAAAATATCCTAAAAATCCTCTCATGATTACAAGTGTCATATCTGGAGTATTACAAGTGTAATCGAGGCCATATGACCAAGAATCCATCCCAGGAAGAAGACACCTTTCATAACAGTAGAGTGGTGCTCTCATCGAGCGAACAGATAAAATGAGGTAGTGTGAGAATGAGGAGGATAGTGTTATTTATTTTGGTTTAACCATATTCATTCCGTGGCAAATCATCAAAAGCCACAAATCTCAACCGTCGATTGTGCATCTTCCCAAGAGTGCATGTGAGATCACAAGGGTCATGGTTATGCGGCTATTTCAACATAATGTCAAGTGCATAGTGTGGGACATGAGCCATATTGAAACCATATTCATATATCCCATATAGTTAAGAAAATAAATTTCGTGATACATTTTAAAGAAATAGATTATAGTGGAGACCTATGTGTCATATGTGTCCACCAATACTATGGATTAATATTAGTATTGCTAGTTGAATGAGTGGGTTTTTATATGTCAACACTATTAAACCATAGTGAAACTGGGCCAACGTGTAATATTATTATAAGGTGTAAACTTTATATTATTATAAGGTGTAAACTTTATATCTATAAAAGGTAATAATAAACTTTATAATTATAAAAGGTTTGTGTAATATTATTATAAGGTGTAAACTTTATATCTAAAAAAAGGTAATAATAAACTTTATAATTATAAAAGGTTTGTAATTGAGCACATGAAATGTTGCTATATCAAATTTGATAATATGTTTATTATAATTATAAAAGGTTTGTAATTGATAATATGTTTATTATAATTATAAAACTGGGCCAACGTGTAATATTATTATAAGGTGTAAACTTTATATCTATAAAAGGTAATAATAAACTTTATATCTATAAAAGGTTTGTGTAATATTATTATAAGGTGTAAACTTTATATCTATAAAAGGTAATAATAAACTTTATAATATATTATAAGGTGTAAACTTTATATCTATAAAAGGTAATAATAAACTTTATATCTATAAAAGGTTTGTGTAATATTATTATAAGGTGTAAACTTTATATCTATAAAAGGTAATAATAAACTTTATAATTATAAAAGGTTTGTAATTGAGCACATGAAATGTTGCTATATCAAATTTGATAATATGTTTATTATAATTATAAAAGGTTTGTAATTGATAATATGTTTATTATAATTATAAGGTTTGTAATTGAGCACATGAAATGTTGTTATATCAAATTTGATAATATGATAATATATTATTATAAAAGGTTTGTAATTGATAATATGTTTATTATAATTATAAAAGGTTTGTAATTGATAATATGTTTATTATAATTATAAGGTTTGTAATTGAGCACATGAAATGTTGTTATATCAAATTTGATAATACTTAAATCTTAAGTAAGAAGAAAATGAAAAAGGGTTAATGAAAAACATTAACTCATATTGGAAAGAGTATTATGTAGATTATCAAATTAGTGTTTAATATTTTAATGTATCACTCATATTGGAAAGAGTATTATGTAGATAACCAAATTAGTATTTAATATCTTAATGTATCACGATGGAAGAAAACCATTAGTATAAGGACTATATTCAAAGATTTATCAAGTTTAAACATTATATTTATAAAAGGTTAGTAAATGAGCACATAAAATGTTGCTATATAAAATTTGATAATATGTAGAACTTAAGTAAAACATTAACTCATATTGGAAAGAGTATTATGTAGATGATCAAATTAGCGTTTAATATCTTAATGTATCACTCATATTGGAAAGAGTATTATGTAGATAACCAAATTAGTATTTAATATCTTAATGTATCACGATGGAAGAAAACCATTAGTATAAGGACTATATTCAAAGATTTATCAAGTTTAAACATTATATTTATAAAAGGTTAGTAAATGAGCACATAAAATGTTGCTATATAAAATTTGATAATATGTAGAACTTAAGTAAGAAGAAAATAAAGAAGGGTTAATGAAAAAACATTAACTCACGTTGAAAACAGTACTATGATGGAAGAAAACCATTAGTATAAGGACTATATTCAAAGATTTATCAAGTTTAAACATTATATTTATAAAAGGTTAGTAAATGAGCACATAAAATGTTGCTATATAAAATTTGATAATATGTAGAACTTAAGTAAGAAGAACATTAACTCATATTGGAAAGAGTATTATGTAGATGACCAAATTAGTGTTTAATATCTTAATGTATCACGATGGAAGAAAACCATTAGTATAAGGACTATATTCAAAGATTTATCAAGTTTAAACATTATATTTATAAAAGGTTAGTAAATGAGCACATAAAATGTTGCTATATAAAATTTCATAATATGTAGAACTTAAGTAAGAAGAAAATAAAGAAGGGTTAATGAAAAAACATTAACTCACGTTGAAAACAGTACTATGATGGAAGAAAACCATTGTATAAGGACTATATTCAAAGATTTATCAAGTTTAAACATTATATTTATAAAAGGTTAGTAAATGAGCACATAAAATGTTGCTATATAAAATTTGATAATATGTAGAACTTAAGTAAGAAGAAAATAAAGAAGGGTTAATGAAAAAACATTAACTCACGTTGAAAACAGTACTATGTAGGATGGCCAAATTAGTATACAATATGTTAATGTGTCAAGATGAAAGAAAACCCATTAGTATGAGGACTATAGTCAAATATTTATAAGGTGTAAACCTTATATCTATGAAATGTTAGTAATTGAGCACATAAAGTTATGTTGTTAGTAATTGAGCACATAAAATGTTGGTATATCAAATTTGATAATATGTAGGACTTAAGTAAGAAGAAAATTAAAAATGGTTAATGAAAAAACATTAACTCACATTGGAAAGAGTACTATGTAGGATGACCAAAATAGTATAGAATATGTTAATGTATCAAGATGAAAGAAAACTCATTAGTATAAGGACTATAGTCAAAGATTTATCAGGTGTAATCCTTATAGCTATAAAAGGTTAGTAATTGTGCACATAAAATGTTGCTATATAAAATTTGATAATATGTAGGACTTAAGTAATAAGAAAATAAAGAAGGGTTAAGGAAAAAACATTAACTCACATTGAAAAGAGTACTATGTAGGATGGTCAAATTAGTATACAATATGTTAATGTATCAATATGAAAGAAAACACATTAGTATGAGGACTATAGTCAAATATTTATAAGGTGTGAACCTTCTATCTATAAAATGTTAGTAATTGAGCACATAAAATTATGTTGTTATATAAAATTTGATAATATGTGGGACTTAAGTAACAATAAAATAAAAAAAGGGTTAATGAAAAAACATTAAGTGACAATGAAAATAATACTATGTAGGATGGAAAAAGAGTACTATGTAGGATTGCCAAATTAGTATACAATATCTTAATGTATAAAGATGGAATAAAACACATTAGGATAAGGAGTATAGTCAAATAATTTTAACTAGGGAATACATAAAGAAAGTTAGAATGAAAAGAGCCAAAATTTATGAAAAGATTTGATTTATAAAAGGAAAGAATATTGTACAATAAAGTATTACCTTTCTGGCAGGTTCCTGTTACAACAAAGGATGAAATAAAAAGGTGTTACTTTATTAGTTAATTATAACATTAAGATTTTTTTTCCCTTTTTCTTTTTGTTTTGTACGAAATTGGTGTAGGTTACATATTATGGGTGACTCTAAGTTATATATAGACTGGGATTTCGATAAAGTCATGGTGGAAAATGTTAGATTGAAAGGATTATTGCACGACATTCAATTTCTCTTTCAATCTTTTTAGTGGCTTTCAATTTATCATATTCTAAGGAATTCTATAAGAAATAAGATAGGTTGTGAAAGGAACTACTCCCTCTATCATTTGGGTCTTTTAGAGTTTTTTAGTTCATGGATAGTCAAGTGGTGCAAGCTATAAAGTCTAGACTCTAATTTTCTTTTATTCATTTTGTCTTCTCATATGATATTTTTTCAATTAAAAGAAAATGCTATAAATTACTTTGATAGATGTTATTCATTATTCTTTTTCTTTTAAAATAAGCTTTGAGAATATAAGTTAATTAAAAAATAGAAAATAACATTTTTTTTGGTAGATTACTTAATTTTTGGATATCCTACTCACACATGTTGGATATGCATATTTATAAATCTATTTCAAAAAATTAAAAAAAATTCATAAAAAAATAAAAAAAAATATAATCATAATTCTTATCACTAAATTAAAATTAAATTAAAATTATAACATAAATGAACACAGCCATATAAATTAAAAACTCATAAATATCTCTGAGTACCAAAACATTTATATGTTACTTTGTTCGCTCCCCATTAACGGTGGTGTAAAAGGTCAATGCTCCCCGTGCATTTCTTAACCGTGGTGTAAACGGTCAACGCTCCGCGTGCGTTTCTTGGCATTTGCTTAAATCTAACGGTGTGTCCATTTACTAACACTTGCGGGTTTTGGTGAGTGGTATCAGAGCCACAGGTCTCTGAGTTCGAAACACACTGAGTTCGCATTGGGGGGCGAGATTGTTGGTTCCCGTTCATGGCGTTCATGGCGGTGTAGAAGGTCAACACTCCCCGTGTGTTTCGTGGCATGTGCTTAAATCTAGGGATGTGTCTGTTTACTAACACCTGCAAATTTTTGTGTAACGACAATCATGACTCTAACACATTTAATTAACCAAACATTTACTTTATCTAATATTGGCCATTTGTATGCCGAGGACAAAAATAGAGATGGCAATCACCAAGAATTCGGACGATAATCACAAAGGATTCTGACAGTGTTTTCAAAGAGAGCATCAATTACATAATGTATACGACAGAAACTGATATTCTCAAACATATAATAAAATTCTCAAATCACTATTCCTAAATTCTTTAGACCACAAACACTATTTCTAAATTCCTGCGAATAATAGCAATGGCAATCGGTCTAATTAAAATTCTCGCTAAATACGAACAAAATTACTGTTTAAGTATTATCCTTTTTAATGTACTCCAATACGTCCGATGACAGATTCTGATGATATGACAGTTCTTTTTTATCGTCAGCTGTCAGTCCTCTGACATAAAATGTAATTACGCCTTCCATTTTGAATTATATATTCCAGGCCGACACCATGGTGCCGAATTCTAGGTGTTGTTATGGAGTATTTTCTGTCGTGTTCATGGCAAATGGATTGGAGAATCTAAAACATACTGCGAGCGTTTTGTCCAGAGGCATAGAATTCCAGACAACCAATGGTCGTGCATACTTTGTTAGAAGTCACTCCACTCTCCTGTTTCCTTCCTTTCCTTACTATTACAGGAAACCCCTTCCTCGCCCTATAAATATACTGAGATTTCGTGTACTCTCGTGCGTTTGTTCATTTTCATTTGTGTTCTTTCGTGCTTTTTTATTACTTGATATATCGCCATATATGATTACTTGCTTTCTAAATTTGCGATTGATTGATAGGGAAAGTATCCTTCAGGGACTCTGCGCTCTCTCGATTTACTTTCCTGTCGTTTTCATTAAGGTTTTCATGGTTTCATTATTGTGGTCTTTGCCGAAATCCATATGGGAAGACAGAGTACAGCCCCTGCGTTATTAAAAATCTTCAGAACTGTCATATTTTCTGGAGTGGCTGTGTAAAAATAAGTTGGGAACGAACGATTTTAATAATGCAGGGACTGTGCGCTCTGTCTTCTTGAGTTGGTCAACGTTGATTCAAAGCGTTGGATATCCCGACATAGCTTTGTGATTGCCCAGATCGGATTAACTTCAATGAAAGAAATGAAAACGAGGTAATATTATCTGCGTGCTTCTCATTTATGTTTGACATTCAACTTCCTGACAATGTTCTCATTTATGTTTGAATCTCAAGTTTTTGATCATGTTTCTCCTTATTAATCACATTGTTATTTGTTGGTTTATGTTTTGCTGGGTTATGTTTCTAAACTTTTAATGTGTTTTATTTTTATGAAACATAATAAATTGTATTAAATGGTTTAATATTTTTATTAACAAATAATAATGTGATTAATGGAAAAGATATTTATTAAATAAATATCTATATGGATCACAAACATTTAAAATCATCAATTTTTGAACTGCCTTCTCAAATCAGGTCTTGCAGGTCGGGAAATGAGTTTACGTATTCAAAAATCATTCAAAATGCATGTTTCTTTTCAGCTTTGGTAGCGTTCGCTGGATTGCATTGAACTCAGCGGCTTTTCTATGTAGATATTTAGTGGCTTTCAATATCAAGTTGATGTGATTGAAGAGGAGGCACAAAACCTAAAATCTGTTCGAAAAACTGTATAACAAAATTTCTTCAAATAATTTGATTAAACATTTATCCTTTTTGCATATATATATCTTTGTTATTGAAGTTAGTTACTCAAGGGATATCCCTACCATCCAAAATCTTGTGGTCCGCCATTATAATCTGGACAATAGTTTTGATAAATCTGCAATTATTGGAAAATGAGCTTCCCTAAAGATAGATAGGCCCATTCGCTTGCAGCTCGTATCAGTTCAGTTGATGCATGAGAAAATATACTGCAACATAATTTTTATCTCTGATTGTTTTCATACTTCAAATGGTAACACAGAAGCTAATCTGCTGAAGGAAAATATAGCCAATTTTTTTGAAATGATACATTCTTAAATCTTTCTTTTATGCAATAAGTAGTGCTAATGCTGCTTTCAACCGAATGGAATAGCTTCGGATGTTTATAGCAATAAATCTGTGTAAGTGTAAAGTAAATGTGAAATACGTATTGTTAATGTAAACTATGCACGTCCATCATTTTGATAAGTAATTAATATTTGAAATAAATAAATGTGAAATACGTCTGGTTAAGCTAAAATATGAATGTCCATCGTGTTGGATAATTAATTAATATTTGAAATTCTGGAGAGAAGGACAATTTGTCTACATCTTTAGAGACTTAAATTCAAGATTTTATCTGCTTTAGTAGAATTAAAGCAATGCCATTTAAAAATAAAAATTGAATACAACATAAAATAAGCTTTAACTGTTTTATTTTTTAATTTTTATTTAGTGAATATTTTGAAATATTTCTATATGTTTGTAATATAATTTTAAATATATAAATAAATTTAAAACTTTAAATAAGTGAAAACAATAATTAACATAAAATAATTACATTTATTTTTATTTTATAATTAATTTATATGACATCACCAAAATCTATATGAGTATACTCGATTACCATTTATATAATGTCACAGACCAAATATACAAAATTTTGAAAACTACTTTATTTTAGTATTATGTTGCAGGAATTATATCATTAATGACAAATTCGATATAAGCTAACAATTTTGTAAATGAGTATAAATATACGCGCAGAATTTATCTCAAAGGATCCCTTGATGTAATTTGCCCTAAGTTATTGATTCAAATCAAATTAGCATGTAATAATGGTTGATAATAGAATTGCCATGAACTCTATTGTTTTGATGGCACTATTTTGCAGTGGATTAATGCATCACTAACGTTGATATGAAAACGAATTATTAACAACATATTTGGGACAAGTTATAATCTTCTATATTGTATTAATTGATATTTTTTTATTATATGGTTTCACATTAAAATTTATTATATTGTTGTAATTATTGAATTTCGTTTATTTATTTATTATGGTATTGGTAGATAGATTTGAAATATTCTTGTAACAATGGTAATTTTTTTTTTTTTTTTTTATTAAGATTTTCATAAATTTTTTATTTTTTTTTCTAACTTTGTGATTCTATAAACTTGACTTAGTTATTTTTGAAATACAAAAAACCATGAAAACAATTCATTTATCACCACTACATTTATTATAGTTAAATTTTAAAATGTTAATAACAGAAAACTTGTAATGTCTAATATAAATATTAATAATAAAAAGCTTCCCATGTCTTTTATAAATAAAATAATTCAAAATCCATTGTAAATAACATAATTCTATATTTCCAGGAAGATAAAATAATTAATAATAATACATTTCTAATTTATTTTCTACTTTTTGGTATCATTAGTTGAGATGTAATCGAAATAATTAAAAAAAATATTAATTAAAAAAATACTAAAGTGTTAGCCACAAATACTTTTTCCCAATTTCCATGCTAAGTAACATAAATTTATATCAACTTTATAATGAAGTTGAAATTAGATTTCTTTCTATATTTTTCCTTTCCAATATGACTGATATATGTAATTCCTTAATATTGCATTGTGCACTCAAAATAAATATGAATAATATATTTGAATATCCATGTTAATAAAATATTTGAATATGCATGTTAACAAAAAATTTCAATACTTACATTATATAAAATAATTTTATATTTTCTAAAGAGAGAAAAAATAATTGAAAGTAAAAAAATTCTACTACTTCTTACTTTTTAAGGGATGTGGGAGATGTGTAATCCCTTCAATGATTGATATAGAGTTGACATGTGGCATTTTAAAAGAGATATAAATAACTAAAAAAATTCGTACAGATCTTATTCCATGGATATAGAGCAAAACATCTATTTAAAAAATATACTATTATAAAAAAAATAAAAAATACCGTGGACAATGTGAGCCATAAATAAAATATTTAAATTTTAATGTTAAGTAAAATATTTCAATGTCATCTATATATATAGATATAATATGCATATATTATATAAAGTAATTAAAATTTTAAAAGTTGTTATGATTAAAATTTATTATTTTTGTGCTACTCGAAATCAAGTAGACATGCAATTACCCTCGATTGGGTGTGAAGGGAGAGTGGATCCGGAAGGGATCATTGATATTGTAGAAGGACGAATGATCAGGCTATGTGGGTGGCCCATGCAAGGACCCCACACGAACACGACAGAAGGTACCATGAGAGTGAGGCAAGCGTAGGCAGCCTCGGGAAAACAAAAGGTGAGGTGGTTAAGTTTTCAAGGAGGAAAGGTGGCGAGGGAGATTAGTGTATGCATGCAAGGTTGGAGAAGGGAATGAGAGGTAGGAAATGAGATTAGAAGCCGAGAGGAGAACCAGGTCTACGGGAGAAGGGATTGTAGCCTGCACTTGGATTTCACCTTCAATGCCCTGGAAAGAGATTGGTATGTAAATCAAGCATGTCTAAGTCTAGATAGGGAAGCAATGTTGCAAGATTCGATGCGACTTTGGCATCGAATGGGGTTGGTGTTGAATGTTTCCTGAAAATGTGGGTCCAGTCTTATGTTGTTTATGTCTAGTTTCTTCATTGCTGCAAGATATGGAAGAATGCGAGTTGGTTATGTATTTGCTGCATTTTATGAAAGTTTGGTGGGGCGGGGGGGGGGGGGGGGGGGTGCGAAGAGAGGATTTATGGAGCATTAAGAGGGACTCTCAGATCCTAGGGAATGAAAATTGCAATTCCCACCTGGAAAATCCGCATCTTGGGATTTAGAAAAGGCTATGGCTCCTCTGAAAGCTTGCAGTGGTATGGTAGTCTCCAGGACGCGTGGGGGGTGTGACGGGGGTACAGAAAATGGAAGATAGGCCCAGCGTGGCTAGTTTGGTTAGTGGGAGGCATCCAAATCCTAAGGGGTAGGAAAGGGATGTTAGGGAATAGTAATTTTGGGAAGCTCGACCAACTCGACTTAGTATGACAACTGGGTAATTCTGATAGGCAACATAGTATCAGTAGGAAGGAGGGGGACTAGACCCTAACGCAACTGGTAAGGACACCATGACAAGCATTCTCTAGAGGAAAGGGTGATATGATTGGGTTGAGAAACGAAAGTTTGGCCGAGGGGAATACTGTGTAGACAACTAAATTTTGTCTTGTTCATCCAGAGTCAAGATCGATTATAGGGGCATGTCAAAATTCTCAAAGGAAAGAGGGAGGTCTCGAGGAACCAAAACTCGAGTGAGCCTACATTAGCTGCTGAATCTGAGCCAAACCCTTGCATTTCTTTCTTTGGTCACTCCAAACTTTGTCTGTCAGCAAGCCCGAGTAGAGCTGGACCTCATCTTGAAATCTAGTTTGCCGACCCCAAGGGGGGAATTGAGTGGTGGAGGAAAACGGCTCCCTTACTATTGCGTGTAGCAAGAATTAAGGAAAGATGGGAAGGGAATGGGGGGCACCCTATTTTCAAACGCAAACTCAAAGTTATTATTCTATAAAGATCAATTACAAAGAAATGATGAAGGCCATGAATGAAATTTGGACTGGTCATAATGTTTTCACTGATGTTACCCTTACAAGTTTATTTAACGCCTCTACCATCTAGACTCCGCCGCTCCGACACCACGAGGAGGAAAGAACGAGCGAGATGTGGGGTTGAAATAATTGCAGAAGGAAAATATGGTGAAGACAAAAGAGAGGCATGAAAGGAAAGGGGGTCGTGGGACTGGAAAACAAGCAGAAAAGTAAATGAAGACTCTCGTGGCTTCGGTGAGAAAACCTTAGAAAAAAGGGGAAGGAAAACTAGAGAGGAATCTATGAAAAACTTAATGCATGCATACCATGGAGGAACACCAACACACGTAAAAGCCATAATATCAACATGGGAGGCAAAGCTAAACTCATAAGTGGCGAATGAAGAGCTTCTAATGGAGGACTGGAAGACACTACTCATAGATCCAGGGCACACCAGAAGTCGACAAACACTATTCAGACAAATAGTCCATATGTGCTAGGTCATGAAGAACATGTTGGCAATGGCCATGACAACATACTGGGAAAAGGAAGAACGAGTGCAAGATCGTCAAGAGGAGCCCAGTCAAAAATACATCCAAAAGGAGATAGAGGTGGTGCAGGGACAACAATACCATCAGAGCCTCTGTTTTGGTCGAATTGAAAAACAAGTTTAAGCCTTTCTATAGAACAAAGTGCCTAGGTCGAGTACCAAGGACTCGACTCCGATTGAGTCATCTTATGACTAATAGAGAGTAGTACAAACTAATTTTTGTTTTTATGACGAATAGAATTTACTTTAGAAGTCAAAAGATTAAGCATATAGTAGATATAGTAGCAAAATTACCATGAATGGATATTATCAACTTGTTTAAATTTTGGACGGAATATGATGTTGATCGGTGGCCAACAAAAATGGTTTCTCTTACACAGGTTGAGGCCACCAAATATATTTTTTGTTACCTGCCTATATATAATTAATAGAAAAATGAAGCACTACCAAGCTTACAAAGAAAAAAAATAGACATGCAATTCTTTATACTTAACAAGAAGTTTACAACATTGAAAAACGCATATTTATAACTAGCATAGATTCTTATTAGGCCAATATCTATCATGTTATGAAAAGATTAAATTTCCCAATATGTAAACTTTTTAAAAAATTCATTGTCAAAGAAGTTTGCCCTCGGGATATTTGTTTCCTCTAAGCCCTTTATAATATGAGTTTCAGATGAATATATATATATATATATATATATATGAAACCCAAGCTCATTGGAGGAAGTTTTTTCATACAAATTTGTGTGAATTAACATTTGTTATAAGTTCAACTAGAATTATAGCCTTGGGAAAAGGATAAATGGAGATTGAAAAACTTCTTATGGGCTTGAAAGAAATTGTAGGTTCATGGATATTTGGATTCAGGATTGAAATAATCCCCTCTTTAAGACTCTTTCCCTAGTATTATTTTATATGTATGTGAGAAATAAAGTGTTGGAAGGAAAAAAAGAATTATGGTATTCTCAGGAGGCATTCTATCGTAATTTCAAAACCAAAATTATCACTCTATTGACTATTGTTAAGAAAAAAATCAATTTTTCCAAGATTAGTACTAATTTTCATGAGCTTCTACATTTGTCAATTCCGAAAACACCATTGGATAAAAATATCTGTAACATGTCTTATTCTAGGAAGGATGAAGATGAAAAGTACACTTTTATATTGTGAATCATCCCAACTAATCTAAACATTTGTCACAGTACCAAACTTCTCGATTTTTTACTCAAAATATTTATATTATCTTAATATTATAATAATTATATTCTTGATATTTTAACTCAGAAAAACTATGTTATCTTAATATTATAATAATTAAAAATTAAAATAATAATTAAAAAATGAAAATTAAAAGAATATAAAATAAAATAAAATCATAATCCATGGAAAAAATTCCCCATTGTAATTTTTTTTTTAATTTATAAAATTCATATACATGGCATAATACAAATACATCCCATTAATACAAAAGTGCCGTAGCTAATTTAGAATTCATAACTAATATGAGTATCACTAGCGAATTTAAAATTCATAATTAATATGGGTACATCCGATTAATACAAAAATGTCACTAGCTAATTTACAATTCATAATTAATATGGGTACATCCAATTAATACAAAAATGTCACTAGGCAATTTACCATTTATAACTATTTATATGAAATTGTTTTTCATTAAATTTAAATATCATGTTATTTTTTTGACAAAGTGATATGAATGACATTACGTATGAATTAAGGTGTGACCAGCGCTTACAACATTGCCAAAAAAGATATATTAAAAATTAATTATATTAAAAAAATAAAATTTATCTATCTTTGTAATTGAATATTTAAGATATACTGATGGTTTTAGATTTCAAGACAGGGCACGGAAAGTAATATATAAAACATTTATTTTTTTTAGAAAAACAAATGTTGCATGGTAGTTTAGTTCTTCTCATTTAGATTATAAATTATGTTTTGGGAAAAATTGCATAATTATTGTAATTTATATTGGTTAATGCTAAATTAATGGTAATTAATAAGAAAATGGAATCTTGTATTGTTGTTTTAGTAAACACTAATAAATTGATATGTGAAGTGGATAAATTAATTTCTTTCTTAAGCACAAAAAGTTACATATATTAAGTTTACACAATTACTATTTTACTCCTATAAAAATGTTGATGAAAAATAAATAATGGTGAGAAATAACTCCTCTTAAATATATTTGTTTACATCTTATTCCTATACAAAATATATGAGAAAACATGCTTAAACTAAATTTAAGATTAAGTATTGTTAAACATATTATTTACCTCACAAACCATGATAGAGGATTTTATTTTTCTTGCAAAGCTAAGAATAAAAAATCAATACACAAATATTTAAAATTTATGCATGAATATTTCTATCATATACATCAATTATGATCTAAAATGGTCATATTAATTCTCTCCGGATGCTGTTGGATCGAGGACTTTGCTACCAAACCTCTATTCTTCAAATCGAAACGATTCAAAGCTCGTGAATTTCAAATGGTCATATTAGTTCTCTCTTCGTGCAGTTGGACGTCTTTACTACCAAACCTCTATTCTTCAAATCGAAATAATTCACAACTCGTGAATGTCAAATGGTCATATTACTTGAATCGATGCTCACACGATTGAAATGGGTATCTAAACCTACATTCGTTTACTGCAATTAAATGTCATAGGTCCGTGTTTGATAAGTTCAAGAACTTCTAAACTTCGCATCAATCATTAGCATGGAAAGTATTACTACCATCATCAATTATTGACAATCTTCACACAAGATCGCTACTCTTTATTTAAACAACAACCCGGGTTTATCAATTTTCCAATGATTAACTTGCCACCGATCTCATGTTTTGTTCGAATCTTGAAGATGATGATCTCGAGGCTGATGGTAAAACATGCCATTTCAGCTTAATGTTTCAAGATAATAATGCCAATCTAAGCACGTCTTCTTTCAACTTGATTGACACCTATTGGATTGAAATACACTTTATCACGTTTCACACACTAGAACGGCAATGCAGAACATATTTTAAATCTCTTATACCATGATTCCACATACAAACACCCTTTGCATGTATTTTATCTGCACAATATATTATTATTTGAGTGCAAATAACGCAACTGCATTATACTACATGTAGTGTCCTATTTTTTTCCCTAGTATGGTTTTTTCACTCCTATCCAGGGAGATTTTTGAAGGGTTTTTGATGATATATATTTGAGAGATTGATGATTGATAATTTGATGGAGGAATAATGTTTTATACACAATGATATTTCCTTTTATGTTTATGTATGGAAGATTGATCACTAGATTGGGGAATAATGTTTTATATAGTTATATTTCCTCTCATGTGTGGTATTTTTCATTATCTTTATTAGATGGTTTTGATTAAGTAAATTTTATACATATGTTTTTTTTTTTTCATATGATTTATGAAGCGGGTGTATGACATGGATGGTGATCCAAGATTGAGTCACATAGCACGATGGATGCTCATGGTTATGTGGAATAGATGGTTAATTATGATTTATGAATGATACATCATTTGTGTGATTATATATGTCTAATATTTTACTAAGCATGATGTGGTAGGGTATCTAGTCATTTTCCAATAAGGATGTTCAATTATGAATGACTGTGGAAGTCATTTCTTCAAAATGATTGTGGAAGTCATGCATCATTCTCAGTAAAATGTGACTAAGTTAATTTGATTATGAAATTAATTTGATTCATTTTATCTATGAGATTGTAATGTGTACAGGTCTTTGAACAAGGCCTTACCAACAAACCATCAGATGGGTAAAAGCTCACAATCAGTACCATAAGGAGAATCACAAAGTTTCAAAGCACAGTATATGAGAGGGCATGGAAATTACGTCATGGAGTCCTAAATCCAAGAAAGATAAAGACGTGGAGTCTTGTATATTTAGGGCATGGAGTCCTGAATATTTAAAAATATCAATTTGTGGAATCTTAGATCTTTGGAGTAGATCAAGGCGCAGAGTCTGGAATCTACTAAGGCATGGAGATGCATGAAATAGGGGCGTGGAATTCCTATTATTGAGAAGAAAAATATCAATTATGGATGAATTTCCTTAAATAAAATTTCACTCTCACAATTCTGGAATGACTTTATAAAAATAGAAAGTCATGTCCAGCATCTCAAATGCGAGTTTTCAAAAATAGTAAATCACCTTGCATAAATTGGTAATCAAGTGGAGCTAAAGAAAAATGACTTAACTTATCATTAATCAATCCTAATAGTTCAATCTTCATTGAACCCTCAATATTATCAATATTATTATTATCTTTTATGAGACTATGATATTATTATTAAAAGGAATTACAAGTCATGTTTATCTCCTCAATCAATTCACACATCACCTTCATGACTCTCATGGCTCTATGTAACTCTCTCCCTCTCTTTTAAATAATACATTACACTCTATTTCATGCACTCATTAAAGAATGGTATATTCCTTTTCACTCATTAAAAATATGTCATAAAATATTCCTCTAGCACTCTCTTTAATGCATATGTTACCCTCTCCTTAACTAAGGCATGCATACCTCTCCTTAATGGCATAAGTTGCACTCCTCTAAATGGAATCCAACGCATGCACATTACTCTTCCTTTATGAAGAGAATTGGTTGCTCCTCCTATAAATGAGTCTCGTGTATTCTCACTTGGGTGCGGATTATGATGCCAAGGGTGGAAGAGACTTGAGGAAAATAGTGAGAGGGAGAGATATGGAGAGTAGCCAATTCCTTCCAAAGTAAATCTGAAATTATTACTAAAATCCTAAGATCTCTAGCTATTGAGGTTGGCCATTAGTGGTATTGAGAGGAAGTGAAAATTTGCCTCTTTAGTTTGCCTTGAAAATATCTCTCCTGATGTCTTTTGGTACTTCTTGGAAGCCTTTGTAGCTTAGGGATTCCAGGGGGAGAAGTTCTTCCTAGATATGGTTGGGAGGAAAGTTAGGTGGTTCACAATGAGTTGGTAAGGATATTGGAGCTAGAGCATACTCTCATTGGAGCGAGAGCATACTCCCATTTTTTTTGAGTTGTATAAATTCACTCCCAGGTATCTTGAAAACATTATATTGTGTTGTTTTGGAATTCATTACATGGTTTTTGCATATTTTATTTTCGACTCAAACTTAGATGTATATCAAATGATGCACACTAAATGTTGAAGGAATTTTGCAATAACAATAGTTTATTTTATGTAAGTTTTGTTTGTGCAATTTCATTGCAACTTGATTTACATCATGTCTTAATGGCTTAAGAATTCATGTTTCCATGAGTTTTATGAAAACATATTAATAGCATAAATTTGGTTTTTCATTTTCTTTTTAAATTTGTAGATAAGTTTGCACATTATATGTTTGACAAAAGTGATAAATGAGATAGTAGGAATTTGTTTTTGGTTGTGGTTTTAAATAATGGATTTTATGGGAATTTCTGTTTCGATTCATTTTAACTTCAGGGGGTATATGTACCTTTGAGCCATGTCACCCCAACTTTGATTTCAAAAACAGAATTTCAGAATCTGGTTCTTTAATCTACAATATTTTAGAGATTTGTTGTTGTTGCCTGGTGGTTTGTTTCATTGTCTTTTTTTAGTTGTGATTTACCTCGTAACCTCTACTTATGGAACTAGCTTGTTATATAAGCTTAGAATTCTTATTTTAAAGTCTCAATGGTTAATACATTGATAGTTTAAATAACTTGTGACTTCTTATTTGATATTTTAATAGTTAGCATCTTGTTTTGTGACTGCTAACCGTTGTTCAAAATTCTCCAATGGTTGTAGCTACATCGCTGGAAGCTATTTGTAAAAATTCTTAAATATTTATAGTCATTTATGTGCTTAAATTTTTGTGTATGCAGCAATGGAGATGGATGATAATTATACTTATGTATTAGGTTCGCTTATTGTCATTACTTACAATGAAAACAAAGTTATGTAATCTTAGAATCATGTTAGTTAATTGTGGTTAAATTTCCTTAAGGGTTATGGGTATAAGTGTTTGAAAAAATGCCTCAATGGTTGTACATTTCATGCTTGCAAATTGTTTGACATAATGCTTCAATGGTTGTAGCTAATTACATCTATGAATTTTCTATGAATATGACTAAGTGAATTTAGGATTTGCAACCAAGGTGTTTCTGGAAATATCTTAAAGAGTAAGAATGATGATTCCATTGAATTAAAAATCCATGGAAGGAAAATTGGGTAGGTGAATTGTTGTAATTGTTAGCTCACATATGAACTCATAATAATTGGAAACCACTCCTTTAGAAGTTGAATTATCTTTCTTTTCTTCACTTTGTTTTACCAAATAATTCATAGGCATATTATTTAGAACAAAATCACATTAGTCACTCTTAAACACTTTTAATTGAAATAGAATGAAAAATTAGCTTATTGGAAATTGTGGTTTGTAACTATTGATATTATTTATCCCAATAAAGACTCTGTCATTTAAATGTGATTTTAAGGCTTATGGTTTTAATTTTTGGATGTTGACAAACAATGACCTTGCATTAACTTCTACATCTTAAAAAATTAAACTTAAAATTAAATAATATCACATTTTGAGTCAGCCTTAGTGTAATACTGATGGTTCGTAAGGTGGGACCTTACACTACCATTGATTCTTCCTTGATATTGACCATACCTCGCATTAACTCTTACATCTCAAAAAATCAAACTTAAAATAAAATAATATCGCATTTTGAGTCAGCCTTACCATAATACTGATGGTTGGTAAGGTGGGAACTTACACTACAATTGATTCTTCTTTGATATTGACTAGAGAATACAATGCTTGTGTGAGTAAAACACAGTAACAATACCCTGCCACCAATACCATGCCACCTGAGAATGATTTTCCCATGCATTAGAGTTTTTTCTTGAAATGGGTCTCCTTTTCTAGGCAAGTGGGACCCCTTTACAAAACCTTCACATACTCATGCCCAGAAGTTGATCTTGGATGAACTAATAAAATAAATGCAAATAAAGTCAGGTCCCTATACTACTAGTGTAACCCCTTATTGTTATTAGTGCAACCCACTTATTGTATTATTGTGCCTGTATAGTCCCCATTTTTCTATCATTTTGCCCCATAGAATCCCACTACTGTTATTGTTGTGCCCCTACAATATTATTGTTATGTAGGTTCTGATTGTATTGAGACCCTTTAGACTCCTATATATAGAAAGGAGGTATTGTCATTTGTATAATGAAAAGGCCACAGCCCCCTCGAAAAGGTTGATTTTGAAGTCGTTGATTTATCTGTTCTATCCTTTTGTGAATTGGTTTCATAACATTTGGTATTTGAGCTTTGGATTCTAGGGTTTCGCTGCTCCAAATAGGTCATTATGGCATGTTCACTATAATTTTTTCTCTACTAAGTTTAATATGCTAAAAAACCCATTTGAGCCAAAATCATTCTGAACCTTGCATTCGATCTTCAAATCTTATCTCACTATATTTTTAGAGACATGATCTTAGGCGAGCTCGAGAATTCCATCTCAAACGGGTCATCATGACATTTTCGCCATAATGCTTTTCTACAAAGGTTTAGACTGCAATTAAAAATAATTTGAGCTGAAACCTTGGTGAAGCTCGAAGCCAGATTTCAGGTCTTGTTTCGCTATATGGTCGGAGATATGGTGCAAGATATTTATGGTTTTTGCAAGCTCTCAAATTACATCCCAAATAGGTTACCTTGGGAAAATTGTCATAAGATTCTCTTTGAGCATCAGATTAAAATTCCGTAAGAATTTACAAAAAGAGGATGGACTTTTATTTTCAGTGTATTGGTTTTAGGTCCAATGGTTGAAACAGTGGCACGTGGAGCTTTGTACAAGTTCTCTCTACTAAAAAAGTATATAATCAGGTCAAAAAGTATATAATCAGGTCATCTTGGGAGATTGACTATAACTCTTTCTTGGAGAATCCAATTTCGATTAGAATGGTGGCATTGGAAATAATGAGCAAAGTCATAGTGCAAGTTTCAATTTCAGACCTTACAGATCCAAAATCATAGAAATAAAAAATATTCAAGATGGAGATGCTAAAAGCAAGAAAAAGAATGACACAAATCAAGAAAATAGAAACACCTAGTAAGAAAAAATAGATGGATGATTTGAAGAATGCAATCAAAGATAATATAAATAGTTTTATATGTGCCATGGAAGATAATATCAATGGTAGGAAATCAGATTTGAATACATGCATGGAAGATTTGAAGAAAGACATGGAAGGTTTGAAGAATGTTGGGACAAAGGTACTACAAGAAAGGTCTCCTAATGATGAAAGGGTAGTAGAGGAAACTCATGATGAGAGAAAAAATAAAAATTTAATCATGATTTCATAGAATCTAACATTGGATTGAAGATACACCATATTAAAAGGATCGATATGAGGATGTTTGATGGAAAGGATCCCATAACATGGATACTACATATGGAGAAATATTTTGATATACATGATGTGAAGCTATTAAAAAAGGTACACATTGCATCTTTATATTTAGAACAAATCAATTTTTATGGTATAAAGGGATTTTTTTCTCGTAAACCACTTCTGACATGGTCAATTTTCATAGAGGAAATGATAGCACATTATGAGGGTACAAAGAGAAAGACATTCTTTAGCCAATTGATAAATCTCAAACAGAAGGGTTGAATGGAAGAGCACATTGAGGACTTCCAAAAATTGAATATAAGGGTAAGTGATATTCTAGAGAAGAAGAGGATTGATTTCTTCATAGTGACTCTAAAGGATAACATTCAACATGAGCTTCGTGTTTGGGAATCTGATCCATTAGAGAAGGAATTTAGGTTGGAAAGAAAAATTGAAAGAAAAATTATGGAAATAAGAAATCCTACCACTCACAATTATAAAGATGGAAGTGTTGTTGCTCATAGCCTTCCAAAACCTACAAGGTTTACACCACAGCAATTGGAAGAAAAAGGAGGAAATGACCTTTGTTACAGTTGTGAAAGAAAATACACTAAAGCTCATAAGTGTGCTAAGAAGAAATTATTTTACATTGATTGTGAAGAGGAGGAAGAAAAGGATCAAGAAACATCAAAAGAAGAGGATATGCATGAGGAGCCAAACCCAGAGAAAGAAGAAATGAATATAACCATTTCTTATAATGCATTGGTGGGAATTACCACTCCTCAAACTATCAAGATAGAAGGACATATTAACAACAAAAAGGTAATAGTGTTGATTGATTAGGGTAGTACCCATAATTTTATTCATTGTAAGATAGACAAAGAATTGAATTGCTTCATATATCCAGCACCACAGTTTCAACTGATGGTTGCAAGTGGAGGAACCAAAAATTGCTCTAGAAAGTGCCATAATATCAAGTTATCCATGGTAGAATATGTATTTAGTAGCCCAATGATTTCCGTTCCAATGGTGGTGTTGATTTTGTATTAGGAGTCTAATGGATACAATCCTGGGGTACAATAGATTTTAATTTTCAAAAGCTTTTCATGATTCTTTTTTCCGAATGAAAGGAAGTTGAATTAAGGGGTATCACAAGGAAAATAAGAAAGATAAATAGTTCTAACAAAATGACAAATATTCTAAAGAAAGAACAATGAGGTGTAATTGCACAATTATGTTTTCTAGAGATTCCCATATCAAAATCATCTATTTCTCCACATCTCCAAAAGGTCTTGGAAAAACATTCCAAGCTATTTGAGACTCCCAAAGGCCTCCAACCAATTAGTGATCATGATCATGCTATTCATTTGATTCCAATAAGTGTTCTTCTAAACATCAGGCCTTGCAGATATCCATATGCCCAAAATAGTGAAATTGAACATATGGTTGCAGAAATGCTAGAGGTTGGTATAATTCAAACTATTCAAAGTTCTTTCTCTTCTCTAGTTGTATTTGTGCACAAGAAGGATGGATCATGGTGCATGTGTCTAGATTATAGGGAGCTCAACAAGATCACTATTAAAGATAAATTTCCCATTCCTGTCATTGATGAATTATTGGATCAATTTACTTCACCAAGTTGGATCTTCATTCATGATATCATCAAACCAAAATGAAGATTGAAGAAATTCTGAAACAACATTTAGAACTCATGAAGTTCATTATGAAGTTTTGGTCATGCCTTTTTGCCTTACCAAGTCACCTTCTACATTTCAAGGTTTGATGATTTCCATTTTCAAACCCTTCCTTAGAAAATTTGTGTTAGTATCTTTTAATGATATACTAATCTACAACAAGCCTTGGAAGGATCATGTTCAACATGTTGATAGGGTGCTCAAACTATTGGAGGAGAAACAATTATATGCAGAAAGATCCAAATGTTTCTTTGGAGTACAAGAGGTGGAATATTTTGGTACTCCGTTAGCTCATAGCTCATATTATCATCCTATATATGATGGGAAAATGGAGATAGTGAACAAATGTTTGGAAGGATAACTTTGTTTATTTGTATCTAATAATCACACACAATGGGTCAAGTGGTTTCCTCTGGCTGAATGGTGGAAGAACAGTTCCTTCCATATTGCGACAAAAATGACCCCATTTATGGCACTTTATGGATATCATCCACCATCCATCACATAATCTTTAAAAGATAATTTTAAGGTTCAAGCAGTGGAATATCACTTCAAGCATCAACAACCAGTTCTCAAACTATTAAAGGATAACCTCACTTTGGTGCATAATAGAATGAAACAACATGTATATCAACATCACATCAAAAGAAGTTTTGATGGAGGTGACTAGGTATTTCTACGACTACAACCATACAAACAAATGTCACTCAAGCAAGCTAAGAAGGGTAATAAATTATCACCAAATTATTATGGTCCATACAAGGTGTTACAAATGATTGGCACTATGGAATACAAATTGGAGCTTCCTACATCTTCCCAAGTCCACCCATTTTCCCATGTTTCATGCTTAAAGGAGATTATACGTGAGAATATCCTTGTTCAAACAATATTTCTAGAACTTGAAGTGCAAGGAAAAATCATATTGGAACCAGAAGCAGTCATAAAAACAATAAATTGACAGCTATGAAATCGATCAATTTTAGAGTATCTCATCAAGTGGAACAAATTACCCACTGAAGATTTGACATGGGAGGATGAGAATTTTATACAGAAGCATCTAAAACTACTCACACGTTGAGGACAATGCTTTTTGAAGGAGAGGGGCATGTTCGGTCCCTGTACTACTAGTGTAACCCCTTATTGTTATTAGTGCAACCCCCTTATTGTATTATTGTGTCGATATAGTCCCCATGTTGTTATAATTATGCCCCATAGAAGCCCACTATCTTTATTGTTGTGCCCCTACAATATTATTATTATGTAGGCTTTGATTGTATTGGGACCCCTTAGACTCCTATATATAGAAAGGAGGTCTTGTCATTTCTATCATCCAAGAATTGTTCATTCGTATAATGTAAAGGAGGTTGGCCCCTTGAAGAGGCTAATTTTGAAGTCATTGATCTATATTTTCTATCTTTTTGTTAGTTGGTTTCATAAAAAATACTTGGACCCTCTTACCTTTCAAGTGGGTTTTCTAGATCTTTCAGTGGATGTCATGTTTTCCAAATCTTAGAGTGGATCTCCAATGAACAAAATTTTTGCTTCACTTGCACACAGGTGGCAATTGTCATCAATGTTTTGACCTCACCATTATCATAATCTATTTTTGACACACCCATAATTCAATTGGTTGTTGAAGTTGCAATATTTACAATCCATGACATTAGAACATAGAGGACTCAATTACCTCCGATGCAAATTAACAAATACAATCCCGAGAAACTTGTTGAATAAGAACAACATTGATTCGGTACTCAGAAAGTGTTTCCAACTTTTCTATAGGAATTTTGATTTCTTGTAGCCAATTACTAGAGGAAACCAAATGTATCATCGAAACACATTATTAATACTCTAATATAGGGACTGCATACAAATTCTTGAACACCATTGTATTGATTATTTTATAAGTCATTCACATTCAAATATAGGTAAACATCTAATTGTAAGATAGATGAAAAATGATTTACATGCTAACATAGAATGTGAAAATGTTGTCTATAAATCAATTCAAATACCTAGAATTTCTTGGCCTCATAATACACAAAGGGGAATTCTCCGCTCTAGCGCTTTCTCCTCTTACTATCCCTCTCGACCACTCTATCACTTTATTTTCATATCTGTATGTGAATGAATGTGTGTGTCTATTAGATAAGAAATACCATATTACAAAATAAATGAAAATTAACTACTATTGCCTTACTTTAATTACATTTTTCCCTATTTGTATAATCCATTTGCACCTTATCCTAACAATATTTGTATATTTGTGTCTTAAGGACAATTTAGTGTAAGTTCCTACCTACCAAAATTCCAATAAGCAAAATATGACATACAAAAGAGACATACCCCTCTTCGTGGAGTAGATATTCTAATAGGATGCTTATGCATCATACTCCCAAATTAGAAAGATTTCATAACCTCCCGGTCATGTGTCATTGACTGCTAAACTCTTCAAGACTCAAAACCTTATGTTGCATATGTTCATTTATCGATTTATGTTTTTGTTTTGCAACTGTTGGTTTCTTCAATTCTCAAGGCTTCTAAATTTTATATTGTCATTGTACACTTGATTTAGTGTTGCAAAGTCTTTCAGACAGGTATACTTTTGTTGTTGGTTCCTCTTCTCTTCATTTTGAATCTTCCCTTGGAAATCCTCTTCATCATCATCCATATCATGTCAATTCATCATCTAACTTTGTCCTTGGTTTAAATATGTTACTATTATATCTAATTTGTTGTTGCATATCCTTTTACATAAGAGTTATAAAACTATTATTCAACTCTAAATCAAATACCTCTTTTAGACCCATCTGGTCATTTTTTGCAACTTCATCTAGCTAGGTTTCTTTAAAGACAACTTTCTCTTTTTCTGTTCCTAATTTTGCATACTCAATATGAACCTTTGAATTTACTAACTTCCCCTATAGGAAATTCAACTCCTCGTCCAAATCAATAAAATTAACTTGAACTATTTTTTCAAACTTCACAGATGGGTCATCACTTGTGTCCCTTATCATTCACTCCTCTAAGAACCTTATCTATTCTTTAGAATCATTGGACATTAATTCTAAATATTTTTTTTGAGGTTTACCTTCATATCTATGAAATGACGTAGATTCTATCTCCTTAATTACACCTTCATGTTTCTTGATAATAGAATTCAGGGTTTGTTCTTCTTCAATGCTTTGAAAAGGAACTATTTTATTTCCCTCTATCTTTTTGACAATTGTAGATGGATTTCCATATTCCTCATTCATGTGTCCTACAACCATACGTAATATACATGTTTTAAAAACATAAGAATACTAGCCTCATTTGATGCCTCTGTCATCAAATCGTCATGTTGAACTTCATTCTACAAACAATCTATAAGATTCTTAAGAGGCCTTCTATCAACATCATCGGCATCATCTTCTCCAAGGAAGGATCCCTAATCTAGTTCACAATAGTGAATTTCTTGCTCATATTCAATTTCTCTGAGTTATTATTCCTTCAATGAAGCACTTGTCATGTGCCTCATCTTCCTCTTCATCTTTCCTATACACATTTTTTAGCGAGCCATAAAATCTTCTTCTTCATTCTCCATCCACATCTCTTGTCTTTGGAAATTTCCTATAGAAAAAAAATTATTACACTGAGTTTTTTGTTCTTTTCAACAATTTCTTAATCAAATTCCTCTTATCCCATGTTTTTCATCTTGATGCCATCATCTCTGGAATTCCCCTTTATTCCTTTTTGGCTTACTCTTGAACCTTTTCTATGACCAGAAGTACTCATCTTCTTCTCCTGTGAGCTTCCTCTTTCCGACAATGAGTTGCAACCAAGAATTTGTAATAAAAAATCTTCTCCATTAACCCGTTACATAATACTTCACATCTAGTTTTCCCTAACCAATCCTTCTAGTATTCCTGTGGTTCCTTCCTCTAGAACCTTTTGAGAACTGCTTGCTCTTATAGACTTTTACATCTACTTACACTCACATTTTCAGAAATTCACTTGTCCTTGTCTTTTCCAACCTCATCTGGAGATTATTAATTTTGTGTTGATGGTGATGGAAACATGTCAACCAAGAGGGTATCCCTGATGTGAGGTCCCAATTAGACCTCACACCTTTTGGAATAGTAGCGCAATCTAGAGTTTCAACCTCACTGCCATATATTCTTATATATTTTCCTTTGTTACAAAGTTTAGAATATGAGAGTCATTCATAGGTATTTTGGATCAATAAGTGAGTATGCCTTGTGAAATATTCAGCTATAGAAATTATAAAGGTCCTTCTACTAAAGGGAAGAGGAAAGTGGGCCCTTTAGAGATAAGTAATAGTACTAATATATGGAAGGCACACCAGCATATACATATGAATGAATCATTCATCGATGAGTGAAATAGCTCACAAGGAGGCAACAATTGTTAAATAAAGTAAAACACACCCTTAGCAAGATAAGTACAAAAGCCACCAAAACTGCTCAATTTCCCTAGTACAGATGAAAAAAGCATACATCACAAACATTAAAACAATAGTCTTACAATATTCATGACCTATGCGTGAAAGTGTGGTGGCTCACTGAACTTCTGAAATAAGTAAAATTTCCAAGGTACATCAAGAGAGTGGACATTTCTTGCCCCAATAATGAAGCATTAGAGAAGCCACTCGCTCCTCCAAAATAACTATATTTGTGTCCAACGCTTGGTAGGAGGATCCAAGGTGAAAAATTCTTTGCATGAAGAATGAGGGTGTATATATAGCACATGGTGTATATAACTTCACGTTAGATTTTCCAATATAGAATCTACAGAATTCACAAATGGTGTGGAACATGATGACTCATGACCTGACACTCATAAGTCACTCTTTGTTGCTCTTATGTTTGAGTATTCTTGAGAGATAGTGCATGTTCTTCTTCTTCCTCCTCCTCATGACTTGAAGATAAGGAGTCTTCAATATGAGATTTATATTTTGTCTTCTATTGTAATCTTTTGTTCTTCTATCCTCTCTCCTGGTGATCAAGTGATTTTTCCAGCTCCCTAGGTGTCTTCTCGATTGGAATCCCTCTCCTTTTCATGCATCATCATCTTGTCACGATGATATAGATTACCTACAACTAAAAACCATTCATGGAAAGAAGACATCAATATGGAAAAACCCTCATGTAACATGCGTCATGAAATCACTTGTTATGGATGGACCTAGTGACTCATTGAGTGACTAACTTAGGGATTGCACAGTTCCAGAGGTCAAGGTCTCAGAATGAGGATTGACACTATGTAATGCATAGTTCAGGATGGCTAGGGTCAATGGATTGCATATTTTAGGGGTTCAAGAGCTCAAGATAGGGGCTTGAGGCTTAAGGTTTCCCAATTCACATTTGTGGAAGGATAAGCTCAAGGAATTAAGTAGTTGAGGGATTTAGGAGGTCAAGCTTGAGGCTTGAGCCTTAAGGTTTCCCAATGTGCAGTTGTGGAAGGAGAACAACGTGGGAGACTTCGTAATTGAGGGGTTAAAGGGATCGAAATTGAAGCTTTATGCTTGAATTTTCCCAATGCACAATTATGGAGACGGGATAGTCAAATGGATTACACAATTGCGTAGCTCAAGATGTCACTCTAGAAGCTTGAGGGTTGACACTACATAATGCCTAGTTAATGTTGACTAGGGAGCAAAACTTGCGTAGTTATGGATATCAAGGGTAAAAGTTGGGCACTATGACTCCACAATTTTCACTTTCACTCGGTAACGTCAGGGCTTAAGGGTTGAGACCGTGCAATGTGAAATTTAGGAAGGCTAAGTGAGGTCAATTTTCCTGTGAGTGAAATTTTTCAGATGGGGCTAAGTGTGGAATCAATGAGACCAAAGTTAACAAGGAAAAAAGTTGAGCATGATAACACACTTAAAACAATTGAGTACATAATATTGATTACCTAGAATACATGAAAAAAATACTTCCCTCAATGCGACGACATTGCTATGGCTTTCCCCAAGTGTGATACTAAAGGTACACTTTTTGACAACAGTGATGAAACTTGTGCGAGAATGCATAAATCTTTGAGAATGAGTGTAAAACATATGTACACGACTATAGGGACTCATAAACACAAAATTTATCCTTTGAAACAAGCCAAAACTCCACTTTCCACATAATAAACACTTCTCATGCAAAAAGATGACATTTTTTATATGAAGAGAAAAGTGTGAATGACACTTGAGATATGTGAAGGACGATGAAAGTGAAAGTGAAGATAACATGAAAATGACACTAGTTAAAGTGAAATAAAGCAAAATCAATAGTCAAAAACATGAAAGCAACACTAGTGAAAGTGAAGGTTCACGAAATCAGTAGTTTGAAAATCTCACCAAAATAAAAGTACAAACACAGCCAAAAGTGAGAAACTGTTAGTGACAATGTGCATTTATGGTCGACATGAATTGAACATTACAAATGCACTATCTTGGAGGACTCTTCTAGGCTTGTTCAAGATTGCGTGCAGGAATGTGCTCATGAATTAATTACAATTTGAGCATCTGTGATCAGGTGACTTTGAGAATGACAATCCATGTAGGGTGATTAAAGACATAATATAGTATCAGTTGACTAGGAAGTCACTATGGAATGATCAATCACAAATCCACGGTAGGCTCAAAAATTCAAGTGTATGAATATTTTTGGAGGGTGTTTGTCGCAATGGTAATAGTTGGTGACACAATGGCAGAAATCCATCTTCACTACCTTGGTGAATTAATTGTGTAGGGTCTATTTCTTCAGGGAGTGTTCATTCATTGTTCATATCACTCCAACTTCCCCACTTACTCTGTATGTAAACATAGTCCCCTTCATTCCTTCTCAGTTTAACACAAACATATGACCAACGATATCGGAAAGTTTCAAGACAGGAGAATGGTAATGCAAAATGTGAGCTTTAAATTTTCAAAGTATAGTTTCTCATCCCTCGTGTTGCTTCATTACACGAAGGGCTAGATAGTACCGTGAGGGATTAACTCCAGGAACATAAACATTGCTCTGCTGCCAGTCAACCTAGATGGTACCCTGGTGGAGTTTCTTGCTTTACCTCCCTACAGAGGAAGTCTTTCTCTCCCTTTTACCTTATTTATTTATTTTAGAAAGGATTGTGCATTGGCACTTATTTATTTGATGGGTTGAAAAGGGATCCTAGCTTATTGAGACCAACAGAGGTTTTTCCTTCAGAGAGGCATATGTAAGGCCTCTGATATTGGTTTACTCATTTCAATTTTCCCGTTTTCCTTCTTTACTTGATTAGATCAACATGGAAAACATGGAAACATAAAGAACCAATTGTAGGGATGAGCTTTCTAGAATAGACATAGATATCATGGTTTAACACAAAGCTTTCCTTAGACAAGGATCATATTTTCCATCAGAATATCGTCGAACTTAGGATAATCAAGATGGAGAAGAAGGATTGATCGTTAGGAAAATGTTGCAGTGTCATAAATCCCTTTTCTATTTAACCACATTTTCTTCTATCCAAAGGGAATGTCCTTCATCCGAAGTGTTATTGAACAAAACATGAAACAGAAAAAGGACACAACAAGAATATCAAAAGGGAAAAATAAATGGAGGCTAAACCAATCAACAAAATGCAAGACATAAAATGAGAGACACATGAAATACCATGAAAGCAAGTGCAGGATGCATGTGTAAGGGAAACTAATGTGCAATTAGACCTACTCCTAACCTAACTAGCTAGAAGTGCAAGGTCACATATAATGAGTTTTCCAATGTAGTTACCATAGCTTTTCTCGTCCTACATACACAAAGATATGATGAATTAAAATTGACATAAAGGAATGTGTGACAGAAAATATAAGAACTTGAATAAATTTCATAAGAATTTGAATGTTTTTACTGTCAATAGAAGATAGGCCATAACCACTAGTTCTAACGAGTTCTCATTCTTACCATTTTTATAATAACGATCATTCAAAAAACCTCGGAAGATTCTTGGGAATGTGTCTTAATATACACAAAACTCCTTAGGAATCATCAGGAAATATCAAAATTTGTTATTTGCAAGGGATCTTGCGAGGTAATATTGTTTCAACCATTCAGTGATTGGATCATAAAACTTGTGGCAATCCTCTTGAAAACAATGAAATATTTTAAAATATGAATTTCCAATTAGAGGCATGGGATTACAGTGAGAATATTGTGATGGAAAATATATCTGATGATCTTTAGTAGGTGTGTTAGGAGTGTGATGACTTGACATAACCATCAGTGAGTGCAAAAGTATCTAGACTACTTGACAAGTACTTAGATAGTGAGATGTTAAACCATAGATATGAAAGGATGTAAAACAACTATCATTGGATGTGCTGATGGGAAAATAGTAAGTTGAATGACAGCCATCTGAGACATAATCATGATCAGATGGGTTGATTAAAGCATCAAATTCCTAGTTTATAATTAACAATAATAAATCAGTTTGAATAGTTTCATAAATCCTCTTGCATAATAGAATCATTTTCCTCATCTGGTGAGTGTAACAAACCATTTTCTTGTAACTGGTTATGCACTACACTAGCACTGTAATCATCAAAAGAAGTAAGAAGAAACACTAGTATAGAAAACACATGAAGCCAATCAGGGTAAAACAAATGAAGAAGAATTTAATTCATTAAATAATCTATGCATTCACTAATGTTCAAGAGGATTTCAAGTGCGATGAAGAAAACGATTAGCATCAAAAAGTTGACAAGAAGGATCAAGAGATGATTGTTTTCAAAATAATGTGGTAGGTATGACTCCTCTAGCCGAAGATAATCCTTAGAATAATCAACTTCAGAGTTCCATGCTTCTATGAGAGACACACTCTCCAAACCTGAGTTAAGAGAAAGAGTTTTTTGTGGAGATGAATCAACTAAAATATAAACGTGAATCCAATCAGGAATCGAATCTCGAATGTTTTAAAGATTATATCCACAATTCCAAACATATTTTAAGAGGGAACTTACATTGAGGGAAGCCATGCATAAGGAATATTTTTGTGAGGAAAACTAGACCTATCTCAGTTCAGGGATCTTACCAAATTTTTGAGATCCTTACATTATGATCAACCGAATTTGAAGTTCCTCAACTCCCTGACAAGTCCCTATTTCAAGGATTGTAAAATCACATTTTGAATATTGAACCATATCATGCATGGTGTGAGGATAGCTCCTTTCATTGATTTCAATGAGGTCACTATTAATTGATTGGTTGCTATCTCTGTCATTGATTTGATTATATTTTACAACTTTTACAACTAGATTACTCAATTTGAAAGATTCTTTTGATCGCAAATTTAGAAATGTACGAATTAGAGACATTTCATGAGCAAGTTGATTTGAAGTGTTGTCTTTATGAAAAACAAGAGATGATATGGGATGGAAAGGATACTGAATGATCTGATTATTTTCTCTTTCATCATGGACAACCTCACTACCTTATGTCAATACAGAAGTGAACTCATCCAATTAAGTAATTGAAGAGTGTGGAATATCTTCATCATATGTAGATACATGGAAAACAATAGAGAGCATGGGATAATTAGATGAAAAGGAATTCTCGACAAGAACTTTTTCTTTAACCGAATCAAATTCTAGATCTAAATATGTTTAATTAAAATATTGATGAGAAACCGAGAGATAAATTAGTGCACTTTGGTATTCGTCATTGCTTAAATCAACAAAATTATCACCATTAGAATGATTGTTGCCGAAGACTACGAGTGTAAACAAACTGATTTCATTTTATTACTTACCATGAATAAGAAATTTAATAACAATTAATAATGATGAAATCACATCTTCACATGGAGGACGTTTAAAAAGAAAATAAAGATTCAAAGAATTTTCATCTTCCTTCTCCTCAACCTATGAAATGTGACTACCTTGCATATGTTTACTGATGAGATTTGGAAGGGATGGATTAGGCAGATCAAGGGACAAGGGTTCATGAGAAATAGATAGTATAGGATGAAAAGTATCCATATCATATTCAAGACGAGAGTTACGAGTGTTAATACCCACTTAGGTAATGGAAAATCTAGTCTTCACCATAGGATTCATGAGCCATTTTTGGATTTCCTTCATGTGATCTGAGTCATGGAAATTAGAAGGAGGATGAGAAAATGGACTTGTAATTTGATGTGCATATTTACCAACTTTATTACCATCGTGAGGAGGCACCCTCATCGCGATTTAAAAAGGATAAGTACAAGGAGAAAAACCAATAGAAGGTTCCTCCTATGAAATTAGAGGTGTCTCATGATTTACAAGAGTTGGGGAAGAAGGAAAATCAAGTGGTATGGATTCACCATGCAAAGAAATATGAACAAAACATTCAAACTTTTGTTTCAAGAAAGCCCAATCCATATCTTCTTCATGAAATTCATAACAAAGGTGAAGGAATTGATGAGAGAAATCCCAAATTTATTAATCAAGCTTCATTCTAAGGTGATTGATTTTCTTATAAACATATCAGTAATCATACCTATCAAATTCTAAATGAAGCGCCTCATTCAGATGGTTAAGAGAATGAATGGAACAAGGTGGTAGAGTGTGACAAGATCGGCAAACTTGACCTTCAAGGGTGCGACAGAAAACAATACAAGCCACATCTTCACAATCAATTACATATTATCCATAAAACTTGAGAAAAATAGATGCATGTTCCGTAATGGATGTATCACCCTCACCATCACACCTAAATTGGGATAAGTCATGAAGAGATTCATTGGGGATTAAAATATCACCAAGGGATAGCTTAGAAAAATACCATGGGAGTATCATTTGAGGATAAGCCATTTTAAATAAGAGATTCAAAATAGACTCAACAAACACATCTTGTCATCTGGCCCTCCTTCTAGTGTCATTTTTTTGATGGTCTTGGAAATCCCTCAACCAAGGGGTATCCTCGATGTGAAGTCTGAATCAGACATCGCATTGTTTGGAATAGGAGCCCCATCTGTAGTATCACCATGACTGCCATATATTCTTATATATTTTCCTCGTCTACAAATTTTTTCACAAGAGAGTAATGTAGAGGTACTTTTGGATAAACAAGTGAGTATGCTTTGTCAAATGTTTAGCTACAAAAATTATCAAGGTCCTTGTACCGAAAGAAAAGATAAATTGGGCCCTTTATAGGCAAGTAATAGTACTAATAGAAATAAGTCACACAAGGATAAACATATGAACGAATCATTAGTCAACCATCGAAATATTTCACAAGGAGGTAATGATTGTTAAAGCAAATACAACACACCTTCAAGAAGATAAGCACCAAATCCACTGAAATAGTTTAATTTCATTAGTACAAATAGAGACAACATACATCGCAAAAATTCAAAGAATAGTCTTACAATGTTCATGATATATGCATGAAAGTGTGTTGGCTGAACAAGCTTTTGAACGAGGTAAAAGTTCCAAGATACATCAAGAAAATGAACACCACTATCCCTAATAGTCGATCATTAGAGTGTCACTTTCTCCTCTAAAACAATGATATTCCTCTCTAATGCTTGGTAGGAGGAGCCACAGGGAAACGTAATTTACATGAACAATATCGGTATATATATAACACATGAGGTGATCATTCACCTCGCTTGTGACTCTTGGACTACCCTCATGACTACTTGAATTCTCTATGCCCTTTTGAATCCCAAATGATTTTTCACATTACATGGATTAATCTTGGACTTCCACTTTAAAATACATTTTCCAATATAACATTCACATAATCAACAAATGATGTCACACATGATGACTCATGACCTGACATGACATCACAGTAATGAAATGTATTGCATGATGCCATGGCAATGTCAGGTCACTCTTTCTTATTTTTTTCTTTGAGTGTTCCTGATAGATATTGCATGTTCTTCTTCTTCCTCCTCCTTATGACATGAAAATAAGGAGTTTTCAATGTGATCTTGATATTTTGTCTTCCATTTTAAAATTGTATTCCCCCATCCTCTCACCTAATGATCATCTGATATTTTCAACTCCCTAGGTATCTTCTAGCATTGTCTCCCTCTCCTTTTCATCGATGATCATCCTATCATAACGAGATAAAGTACCTACAACTGAAAATCATTTATGATAAGACAACATTAGTCTAAAAAAATATTAATCTAGCATATTTGATGAAATCACTAAATTGAATTGGTGAATGGCTGAGTGACTAGCTTAGCTATTGCATAGCTCCAAAGGTCAAGTTTCTGAACTGAGGCTTGAGACTACACAATTTGTAGGACATGATGGTTGTGGTCATAGGATTGTGTAGTTCAGGGGTTCAAGGGCTGAAGACTTGGGCTTGAGGCTTGAGGTTTCCCAATGTGTAGTTCTAGAGGGATAGACTAAAGTAATTACATAGTTGAGGGACTTAGGAGGTGAATCTTGAGGTTGGATCCTTAAGGATGCCTAATGCATAGTTCTCGCAGGAGAACAAGATGGGAGATTGCACAGTTGAGGGGTTCAAGGGCTCAATATTAAGGCTTGAAGTTTCCCAATCCAAAATTATGGTGGGAGGATAACCTAATGAATTGTGAAATTTCATAACTCTAGGTGTTAGGTGAGAAGCTTGAGCCTTGAAACTACGCAGTACATAGTTAAGGCTGACTGGGTGTTATAGACATATTTGGGCACTACAACCCAATCAAATATGTCCATAAACCAAGGGCTTATAAACCCCTAAAAGTGTTGTTTCATACCCTAAAGGAATAAAGTCAGCTGATTACATCATCTCCCAGAAGTTCTAGATGAAAAGCTACTCAGAACTGGTCCAAACTGGACCATACAGACTGCTCCATGCATAGGGTGTGATGGATCTCACCTATTACACATGGGGGGTATGAAACATACTGGAATACCCTTCTGTAGGGTGTGATGAGTGAGAGCAGACAAATGGCAAAAGTAGTTTGCTAGGTGGAAACCCAGAGAATCTTCTAGAAACTACTCATATGACACTGGCCTCTCTAAATTTTCCCAGGGTTGAGTAAGAGATCTGAAATCTCCAAGTGCAACAAAGAAATATCAGTGGAATGACATTAATCACAATCCCAAAAGCTGACTCACTCTCCTATAAACATCTATATATGGATCCCTCATCCTAGAGATCCAAAGGCTGGAATTTTGTAATTTGTAAGGAAGTGTTGTTGGTTTCTCTTTGAAGACATTGTTGGGTGATCTTTCTTTATATGAGGTGAAGAGGGCTTTCATGCTGGGAGAATGATGATGGATCAGATAGCTTGGTTGTAATCCTCTCTTCTACTACTTCTATCAATAAAGCTATTTGAGTTTTCCTCCATATGCTTGCATATCTTTGAATCTTGTATTCATATATGCATTTATATGGTTAATGTACATCTGATCCTACATTGTTTATGGTTATAGATCCCTATGCTTTGATGGTATTTTGTTGCCTTGATTCTACAGGTGTTCTTTGAAGCGGGACAAGTGAGAAAGGAGCGGTGAAAGTTCTGTCAAGGGAGAGAGGAAACGAGCAAGGATATTAGCGAAAGACTGAGGTTGGTACTCTCTACTTTTCTTTCATCTATCTCTCATAAAGGAAAACACAAGTGACTTTAGTTTGTTTGTTTCTAAGATAGATACCAGTCTTAGTGGGACTAGCAGCTCTGAATGGACACTAGTTTTCCGATAACAAAATGGCGTCTTCGCTGGGGAACGAATAGTTTGTTTGTTTTGTTATTTTTGTTTGCTTCATAAACCACAGATGGAGCTTGAAGTTAAGCCAGCTAGCCTTCAAACTAATTTTTCTATGCAACTACAAAGTAGGTCAACGCTGCTTCAGTCAATCTCTGGGTTTGTTTATAAACTGAACATCTAGCTTGCAAACATCCTAAGTGCCCTGGTGGTAGCTCAAATAACCTCATTAGATCAGCCCCTATACTTTGTGTTTACTAATAATCATTAGCTTAGCCTAAATCCCTGAACTTAGCTGCAAATTGTGAGTGAAAACCAAGAAAAGTCTCGTCCCTACACCATCGCACTCTCTCTTCTTGGAAACCTGGATGCATTGCACCTCCCATGTGTTGCAGGTGATATGCATCCCTGTTTCCCTGTGATACAGGTGCGATGATTGAATGAGACTGTTTTTGCCTCCAGATTTTGGTTTTTTCTTCATTGTCTTCAGCTTTATTCAGTAGTTTGCTGTCTATGATCAGTATATCTCTATTGAAACCATCTTCCTTTGCATTATTCAACCTCCATCAAAAGGAATTGTGAATGTGTTTTTTTATGTATTTTTCATCATTCACAGTTCTCCTGCGAACTGTTGTCTATTGATTTGAAAGTGTCACAAGTGTCGTTTTCAGTCAAGAAAAAGAGTGTTGCAAAGCATTCCTCTTTTAGATAGTCGATTACACTTTTTCCATTGTATTTGACATGAATTAATAGTATTTCAAGTGTCGAAAGCAATTTTAAATCCGAAATCGCAAAGTGTCGTCTTGGCTTTACTTTCATTTTTTGAAAAGAAAATTGTTAGTACTGTCGCTTTGAAAGAAAATAGTTCATATCTATACTTAGTTTTCTTTTTGTCATTCTCACATTAAGGAAAGTGAAAAACAATACATGCATGTGCATCTGCATTAATACTATATGCTGAAGTTGATTTAGAAAAGTGCATCTAGTGTGTGCTCTCTGCTCTATGTTGAAAGAATTTCATATCTCTTTCCTTAGTAGCCAGGATTTTCATTGCAAAAAGAAAGTAAACGATTGTTTATCATCTCAGATTGCATATTTAGGAGTTGTATATCTACATCACCCAGTGAACCTTAAAGGCAAACTTCTTAAGAAAGATCAACTATAAAATAAACCTCAATGAACATAAAAATGCTTTGGAACCTAATACACAACGTTTAGAAGTCTAGGCTAGAGACGTATTCTGGCATCGTAAAGCCTGGTAACTCTCACTTTCATCATAGGTTGGGTGATTCCTCCTCTTTGAGATGACAAGTGTCAGTAGGGACTTGTGTTCCCATGTACCATCGAGTATATATTGGGAGACCACAATAGGCTGCATCTTTTATCCTTAGGAAATCGTGTCTGCCACCCTATCAATCGCAATGCACTGAACACAGCATTCGGGAAGATTGACTGCCGTACTGTAAAAAGTATTCTATAGTTTTGTGATTGGTGTTGTAATCCCTTTGTCTAGATTTCCAGAGTAGTCACTTTCATTCCTTTTTAGACTCCTTAAAAGAAAAGGTCCATCTGAGCACTTGTCACTTCAGGCTCATTAAAAATCGAAGGCGACTAGAGTCATCTTCAGCTTTTTCTCGACTCTTAAAAATTGAAAAAGCAAGTTGTGTAAAAGTGTCATAAAATTTATTTTAATTGGAATAACGTCATTGTCCCCTCATTGGTCTTAGGTTGAGAAAATGGAGTCTATCAATCAAGGATTTCCCCTTGGGGGAAATCCTAGTCCTTTCTCCTCTTGGGGGGATGTTGGTGCTCCACACATGGCTACATTGTCCCTTCCAGGACTCACAATTTGCCTGCTAGTATGGCTTTTCTCGACCTTTGTTGTTCAAAACACCACAATTCCTCAACAATCGAAGCTACAAGCAGATGATACTGAAGTTTCTCCCCCACCTTCTACTTCATTTGTTTCTCCCTCTCCTTCTTCCTCTTCGCTTGGTGAAGCTAGTAACACTAAAAACCAAATAACTGAAAAGAGGAAGAACGGGAAGGAGAAGAAGAAGAAGAATCCAACGATGAAAGGGGGCAACTGTGCATCGTCCGGAAAAAATCCACACACTGCACCTTCCAAACCAAATTCTCCATGTGTCATTTGCAAGGGAGACTACTATCATTGAGATTGTCCCTGCATCCCATGGATCCTGAGGGACTGGTCCCCCCACTTGCACAATCCAGTGTCTTCAACCTATGACAATCATGTTAAGAGAACACCATCAACTAATGAAAACAAATCCAATGGAAAGAAAGGAAAATCTAAATTTTCTTGTAGACTGTGTGAAGGCGATCATGTCCTCCATCGTTGTTCTTTCCTAGACAAAGCTAAAAGAGTCTTGGATAGCCATCCTGTGTCACTACAACAACTTCCTCCTAGATACAAGAAACTCTTACCGAGTCCATCACTAGTTGAAAATATGAGTGGCACACCATTGTTGTCGGTTGAAGCACCTATCATTGAAGATAAGCCCTCTGAGTCCACACTGGACCAAGGTGAATAGGTTGAGATGACAATTGACCCAATCTTGTCTTCAGAGGGTCCACCTTCAGATGATATTGTCACCAAAGAGAATGAGAATGACACTATTCAAATTATTTTTGTAAACATAGACTCTGATGAACGCGGGGGCAATCTACCCATTCCTTTACCACAGGAAGGAAGTTCGTCAGAGTTTTATCTGACCGTTTATTTGGTCCCACCTCCAAGCAATATAGTCACTTCCTTTGATTGGAATCTACTAGGTAGACCCCACCTACCATCTAATGTACCATTCCGAATCATAGTGCAAGCTTATAGAATGATCATGGTTGGTACTATTATAGATGAATGGGCTTTTGTGAGTATCCTTTCCTCAACTGCTTGTAAGGCAATTGGTTTGCCATCACTTTTTCCTGAGATTCGAAATCTGACAGGCTTCAACAAAGGAACCAGACAACCATTAGGGATCCTTCCAAATTTACCTATAACTTTGAGAAGGAAAAATGTTCATCTAAACATTATGGTAGTTCAAGGACCTCTAGATTACAATCTACACCTTGGGTGTGACTACATTTATAGCATGGGAGTTATTGTTTTCTCACTCTTCTGAGTGATGTGTTTCCCACATGAAGGCAGAGTGGTCCACCTAGTTGATCAGCTTTCTTTCCCTGGTTAAAACACATCTATTAGTGAAATGCCATCCCTAACTAGTCTTTTTGCATAAGGAATGTCTAATCGATCTCCAGTCTGTCCAGCTGATTATTGCGAGTGATTTGGTGATTGTGATTGAAACCCAAAAGGCATGTGCCTTGGTCTTCTTCAACAGGAAAACCCCAAATATAAGGTAGATTTCCACGTAGGAATACGACTAGTTTGAAAATCCTATCTGTTTAGGAAAATGGATCAGACTGGAAAAAGGTTCCCCCATCAAAGGTTTTGTGATTGGCACTGACAACAGTCACCTTTGTCCATTTCGGTGGACATTGCCAAGGAAGTGTTTTGTCTGCAATGCAGATGGAACAATCTTGCTAATGCAAGAACTTCCATATGGTGACCTGGAAACTCTACTTTATACCTGGGGGCATGCAAACCTTTTTGCATGCAAGTGAAAAGTGACCATTTATTTTCTTAGTTTGTAGACTCTTAACCCTTTAAACTCATAGGTTGGTCATTCCTAGCTTTCATAACGAAAGTCTCAGGAGCAAAGTTGTGCATGGGGCAAGCTCCCTAAAAAATGAACCTACTCATGAGACATCCTTACTGGCATGAGCAGTTTTATGCGAAGTTCAAGCTCATTAAAACATAAACCTAGCCATGAGCAATTTTATGTGAAGTTCAAGCTCGTTAAAAGATAAACCTAGCAATGAGCAAGTGTTCCCATAGAGTTCAAGCTCATTAAAAAATGAACCCCACCTTCGGTAAATAACCATTGCGATCACATAATTATCAGCTTTTGAACCTTGCTCATGTTCTCACCATCACCTCCACTCTTTTTAAGCCAATCATATGCATCGATTTGATTGTTTACACTTTGGAGGAACAAATGTGATGAGTGATTCTATTAGCCACCTTCTTTACACTGTCGTGATTGAAAAGTTCCAAACCTTACCTGAAACCAATTGGTATCCAAAAACATCACTCGTTCCTCAAAAAACCAGTCTCCTTTAAGCTCTTTTCATCTGACTCGTTAAATATGAAAATATTGTCGAGAAATTGGCCTCTATAGCTCATTAAAGCAATCGGAAGTGCCATCCCTCCTTTAGATTTTAATCTTTTTGGACCTGAGGGATTATTACATAAAAAGATTCAGCGCTTTTCTTGTTCGGCTCATTAAAACTATCGAAAAGTCATCCCTTTTGTGTTATTTTACACTTTTTTGGACTTAAGGGATTACGTTATGAAAAAGGACCACTGGAATTAACTTTACGTCTCTTTTTAGACTCTCTAAAATTGAAAAGGATCGAGTTATATTTGTCGTTAAACTCGTTAAAACAATAGCGACAAACTTGTCCATGCAGACAAGAGCAAGTTTCACTGTCGCTAGGCGCGTTAAAACATAGCGATAGGTTTGCCCGAAGGGAAAATTATAGAACAGGCATATGCTATCCTCCTTAAGCTTGACAAAAATAAAGAGCTACTGGTCAGCAATGATTGGGGAAAAAGGGAATAAAACTTGAATAGCTTCATTGGTAGCAGGTCACTCTTGAACATGACACTTTCACTCTGTCACCATGATTGAGTCGAGTTGGGTTATTCTGTTCTGGTAATATCACCATTAGTCCACCGTACCATCCACCTTGGGGTTAACGCTACCAATCCATTTCAGTGTCGCCGGTATGTTCAAGAGAAGTCACTCAAAGAATTCACCAACCTAGCTAACGCCTCATCCACTGCAATACCTTCACTCTCTGTTTTTCATGACCGCCACCCTGAACCTTATATCATCAGATCGTTTTCACCTCCACAAAATAATTTTCTCCATTCCATGCCATAGATTTGGGATTCATTAAGGCCCTCCTACGATGGCTCACTTCTTGTTGACATCAGCTCATTATCCAAGAAGTTGACTTAGGTACAACCATTTCAATACTTTGAAGCTTTCATGCCTTAATGGCAAGTTTTTCACGTCCAACGACAAGTTTACCTCAATGGCCTTCGACCGAAAGATTTTACGTGGTGTTCGACATCAACTCATGTATTCACACCACGTGAATTATACTGCAATACCTTGAGGGTTATCATCATTATCAGTGATTCCTCTCAAGCATGTTAACAACTTACATCATTGGCTGGTAATCAGGCGATGTCTTTCCATGTTCGACATCAGAAAATCTTTTCACATGGATCGACTTGTACTTCGGGCGAAGATTGAACGAGTTTGAAGACCCAGGATCTAGTTTCATCATCCGAGTTGCAATATATTTAGGAAAATAATGACATCAAATGTACATCACAGTTGCACAGATAATCATCCAAACTAAAGGATGATGGCTCTAGCAGAATCATCAGTCTGCTACACAAACGGTTGTTTGTCTTATGTACATAAATATGAATTTATAAAGTTGAGCATGGGAATTTCCACCTCAGCTAGATCATGAAAATATTGTGAAGATAACAAATTTTATTGTATCTTATTTCAGGTCACCTTCTAGTTCGAAAAACCTCGGATCCTCATTATAAAGCGTTTCACCCGACATCAAAAGATTTACGACCTCATGCTTTAGCGGGTAACTATTATAGAAATATTTGGGCACTGCAACCCCAATCACATATGTCCATAAACCAAGGGCTTCTAAACCCCTAAAATTTTTGTTTCATACCCTAAAGGAACAAGGTCAGCTAATTACATCATCTCCTAGAAGTTCTCCATGAAAAACTACTCAGAACTGATCAAAACTGAACCATACAGACTGCTCCATGCATAACGTGAAATGCATCTGACCTATTACAAATGGGGGGTGCGATGCATATTGAAAATCCCTTCTATAGGGTGTAATGAGCGAGAGTAGACAAATGGCAAAATTAGTTTGCTAGGTGGAAACCCAGAGAATCTTCTAGAAACTGCTCTTATGACACTTGCCTCTCTGAATTTGCCTAGGGATGAGTAAGAGATCTGAAATCTCGAAGTGGAACCAAGTACTATCAGTGAATTGACACTAATCAAAATCCTAGAAGCTGACTCACTCTCCTATAAACATCTATATATGGATCCCTCATCCTAGAGATCCAAAGGCTGGAATTTTGTAATTTGCAAGGAAGTGGTGTTGGTTTCTCTTTGAAGACATTGTTGAGTGATCTTTATTTGTATGAGGTGAAGAGGGATTTCATGTTGGGAGGATGATGCTGGATTAGACAGCTTGGTTGTAATCCTCTCTTCTACTACTTCTATCAATAAAGCTATTTGAGTTTTCCTCCATATGCTTGTATATATCTGAATCTTGTATTTGTATATGCATTTATATGGTTAATGTACATCTGATCCTACATTGTTTACAGTTATAGATCTCTATTATTTGATGGTATTTTGTTGCCTTGACTCTACAGGTGTTCTTTGAAGTGGCACAAGTGAGAAAGGAGTGGTGAAATCTCTATCAAGGGAGAGAGGAAACGAGCAAGGAGACTAGCGAAAGACTTCAATTCAACCTCACTCAAACTATAATTTAAAACAAAATACTATGCTTTTGATATGTTCCTCATCCAAATACACTCAATTTTTCATCTAAGGTTCATGCTCATAATCTCATTCCAATATATCCAAAAAACTTGCAATCAACTCATAAACAGACTTTATTTCTACCTATGATTATATTCATATTCCTTTGCCCTCTATGACTACTCAAATTTTTACTATAATCTCACTAAGACAAGTATATATGCCTCGAACTTTACCTTCTTATATAAAACCTTCATAATCTTACCTTGATGTGGCTTGGATCCATTTTTCAACTGATGTTTGAACTTCCTATGTACAGATGTTTTTCCATATTTACTCCTTCCTCTCCAATTAATGATTTCCTCAATATTCAATTCGATCCTCGTGTATCCATTTATGTAGTTATCAAAACCTTCCTAAATTCTATCAGATCTTCTTACCACTATCGGACCTCTCTTATTACTATCAGGTTCAATTATTTTCTACCAGACCTATATTCTCTAAATCAAAACTATTCACTAATAATCGATTTAAAATGTTCATGTTACTTCAATTGTATTCAAACCAACAAATTGGGTATCTAAACCTATTGTTTGTTTCTGTAATTAAATTCTATGGATCCTCAGTTGATAAGGTCAAAAACATATACACTTCCTGTCAATCATTAGTATGGAAAATATTGTTACCATCATCAAATATTGATAAGCTTCACACTATATCACTACTATTGATTTAAAGAACAATTCAAGTTTATTACCTTTCCAATGATGATTGGAATCTTGAAAATGATGATCTCCACGTTGATGGTAAGAGAAATCCATTCAACTTCAAGTCTCAAGATAATAGTTCCAATCTAAGAGGGTCTTATTTTGACTTCATGAAGTTTTATGTGATGGAAATCCCCCTTATAACATTTCATATACAATAATTGATGTAGAACAAATATGCAATCTCCTTACATTGTGATTTCACATATGAACTTTCATGTATTTCATCTACACAATATATTATTTGAGTGAAAATAATAAATAGAATTATAATACGATTGTATATCTTACAATTGACCCAAAACCAAAATATTTGTGGTATCAAAAACAGGTAATACTACTCTACTACATGACATCAAGTTTACTCATACATTATAGTTTTTCTGGAAACATAACTCATTTCCCAAGGGAATCAAATCCCTTTACACCATATTCATATAATAATTCCCAAAAAATTTCTTTGGATGAACTCACAAAATAAATAGCATTACTTATACCCTCCTACCCTTCATGCAGGTTTTTTAGATCTCTAAGCAGAGTAGATCACGAATCAACAAATGTTTTGGTTCATTTGCACATAGGTGGAAATTTCCTTCCATATATTGATCACGTGATGAAAATATAGCTTACATTTTCTTTGAATCATCCCCATTAACCTTTTCATCAACTTACTCTCAGAATCAACACTTCCTTAAATTCCTTAGATATATATCTCCCCCTTATATATATATATATATATATATATATATATATATATATATATATATATATATATATATATATATATATATATATATATATATATATATATATATATATATATATATATATATATATATCTGTATGTATGTATGTATGTATGTATGTATCAATCCTCACCAACTCATGTGCTCAAATTCCTACGACTCCGACATCCAATGATTTATTAAAATTCAAATTTACAATTACTAAAGGCATTTTGACCTCTTGGCTAACCCCATTACAAGAATAAAGGACGTTGGTGAGGCGTGAAAAATGTCACCATAAGCTCATTGGTGATGGTCAAAAGAGAATTCGTCACCAAAACTGAACGTCACCAAAGGTGGAATCACCAAAACTATAAGTGTTTTAGTGACATACAAAGTCTGTCACCAATAGTGATTTATAATGATGTATAATGACTGTCACCATTTCATATGAGAAATGGTGATGGACCATAGCCTCCATCACCAAAAACTGAACGTCACCAAAGGTGGCTTTGCCAAAAGAATAGGTGTTATAGTGACATTCAAAGTTCGTCACCAATAATGATTTATAATGACGGATAGTGGTCGTCATCATTGCATATAAGCAATGATGATGGACCGTAGCCTCGGTCACCAAAAATTGAATGTCACCAAAGGTGGCATCGAAAAAAGTATAGGTGTTATGGTGACATTCAAAGTCCATCACGAATTTTGATCATAATGATGGATAGTGACCGTCACCATTTCATATGAACAATAATGATTTATTGTGATGGATCATTAATGGGTGTCAAATATTGGTGCATATATATGGTGACGTTCATTGACCGTCACCAAAAGATGCATTACTAGAAGTATAGGTGTTGTGGTGACATTTAATGTCCATAACGAATAATGACTATAATGAAAGACAATGACCATCACCATTTCATATTAGCAACAACGATTTATGGTTACGAACCTTTGAGTGTCGTCATTATTGATGCCTACATATGGTGGCATTCGTTGACCGTCACCATTTCATATTTTTGGTGAGCATCGAAAAATGTCACCAAAGCTCATTGGTGATGGTAAAAAAAGCCTCCTTCACCAAAAATTGATCATCTCCATTCCATATGTATGTCAGGGCAGGATGGAATCGAACCACCGACCTCCTTCTTGTAAAGCAAGTGCTCTTCCATTGAGTTAGCACCCTTGAAAGAATTATATTTTTAAAAATTAAACCTTGAAACTTCATAAATTGTAAATTCTACAACTTTCAATAAATTAAAGTCTTCGCAATATTTTACTAAACAGGCAAAGCAACATCGAAGATGTAGGTCCTTACCTAATGGTTATTGAAGTTATGAAAATTGGGTGGAGGGAAAAATAGTTATGTATAAGAGGATCAAAATGTTCAGTTGAATACTCAATTAGAAGTGAAACTCTTAAGACATTTATAACCTATAAATAACCTATAACTATAAAATGCACCAAATATTGTAAAGGAAATGTCATAAGTGGATATCATATGGAATAAGAGGAGGCATCGACTTGGAACCCTTGTACATCTTGGCATGCCTTAGTACTTGGCACATCTTAGCTTGTTTGACATGTCTTTGTACTATCTGGCACATCTTAGAATGCCCTAGCATTCCCTAACACACCTTAGAAGTCATGACGTCACAACTAGCATTTCATTTTTCCATGACTTGGGAACCTTACATTCACTAGAATACCTTGGCAATCCCTAGTTGTCATGCCCTCTATTATCCTCCATAATGTCCCAGGCTAATGAAAATATCGATGGAGGTAACCACAAACCAAGATTTTATTTTGGTAGCTAGCACTGCCAAACCAAAGAGGGCTCTCTCTATGAAATCATAGCCAAGAGATGACTAGAATGTAAAAGATTTTAGGCTAGATAGCTAGGGCCAGGTGGGTTTCGGGAAAATTTAAGGACTTGGAACTCTATCCACCGACATCTTGTCTGGCAAGGACTTTGTCAAGGAGGCAAGGACTTCGAACTCTTTCTAGGATAAAGCACCTAACATGCACGATAGAAGCTCCCTATAATAGAGTACCTCCTACCTAGAAGAGTGTCCCCTGCTCAAAATATAGAACCATTCTCTACTGTGCACTTTTCTTAAAGATAAATCTGTGCATAAAATAGTACTAAGAAAAACACCTAAATTAAGAAAAGTTACAATCTAAGTCAAAACATAAAAGTATAATAAATATGGCTCTATATAACTTTTGGAAACACTATAAAAGCATGCATTCATACAACAACAATAAGATGCCTAAAATCGATGCAATTCTTTCATTCTTGTTATACCCTCACAACAAAACCAGAATCTATATCATGTACCCCAAGGCTATATGAATTTGCTGAAGGTGTAGATTGAAAGGACCTACTGAGATGAAGTGCTAATGAAGGAGAAACACCTTCAAAACAACAGATAAATTCTATTGCAAATTCAACCCATTTGGACACAGACTAAGGCTACTACTGGGTACACTTCTCCACTGAATGAAAACTACGATGTATTGTAGTGCTATTGAAGGAAAAACACCTTTAGTGAAACACGGATAAAAATCTAACAGATATTGTCACTGTGGCCTCAGTTTTCAATGATCTCATCAATATAGGTAACAACTTCGATAATTGAAAAACCAAAAGGTGAGATGCATATATAATTTGAAATGACAAATTTGGGCATACTTTATTATTGTTTAGGAGTGTTAGTATAGAAAATGAAAGGTAACTTGTTGTGTGTTTATGCACAGGCCAAGGATGCGAAGAAATAAATAAAATATTAAATAGCATGGTATAAGCCAATTGTAGGTTATTTTGAAACAGGAATGGAATTCTCCTTGTGCAGGTTCTAATCTAGTAGGTATAAATTTAAATAAGAAACTAATAGTTATGGGTTTGAAATTGTCTCACAATTCATGAAAAGTCCCAAATTTGTTCACTAGAAATAAGTAGAGTGAGTCGTCAAGTTTATGGAAGGGAACACCTTATTCACAGGAATATCACTTGAAATTAGTTGGGCATATTATTTCTCATCTTCTTGTACATGTGCTCTTTGAAAAGATAACCACATCCAAAGACTAAATAAGAAATCTAGTAAAGTTTATAGATGTGAAGAACTTCTAATAAAATCCATCGCTTAATGACAATTGAACGAGGAATATGTTGAAGGATTCAATCTTGCACTCAGTCATAAAAAGGAAGTTGGGGTATCCAGCATCTTGCCAACAAACAACTCCAACCATAATGTGAAAGGTAGGTAAACTATGAATGCCTTTCCACTTTGTAGTATTGTTCCCTCTTGAATTCCAACAGGTCTCTGGCTTCTTAGATCCACAAAACTCGTGCCAGGTAAACTCTGCATGATACAATTGTGACGTACAAGCTTGAAACACACTCTAGCTTCCCTCTAAAAGAGGGTAAGTCAAATTATTATAACAATCTTAGCTGTAATTTGATCATATAATATTGAGGTATTGCATGGAATAAACAATATACTATCAATGCACTAATGAAGAAGTCAAAATAAATGAATTTCTTATTGCTACAATACCGCCTCTTGGGATTCTCGGATAAAGCACCTAACTTGCATGGAAAAAGCTTCCTAGAATAGAGTACCTCCTACCTAGAAGTGTGTCCCCTACTCAAAATATAGAACCGTTCTCTAGTGTGCACTTTCCTTAAAGATAAATCCGTGAATAAAATTGAACTAAGAAAAACACCTAAATTAAGAAAAGTGAGCATCTAAGTCAAACTATAAAAGCATACTAAATATGGTTGTATACAATATTGAGGTATTGCATGGAATAAACAATATACTATGAATGATCTAAGGAAGAACTCAAAATAAATGAATTTATTATTGCTACAATAGTGCCTCTTGAGATTCTCGGATAAAGCACCTAACTTGCATGGCAAAAGATTCCTAGAATAGAGTACCTCCTACCTAGAAGTGTGTCCCCTGCTCAAAATATAGAACCCTTCTTTTTTGTGCACTTTTCTTGAAGATAAATCTGTGCATAAAAAAAAAATATGAAAAACACCTAAATTAAGAAAAGTGAGCATCTAAGTCAAGCTATCAATCATACTAAATATGCCTAAAATCGATGCACTTCTTTCATTGCTGCTACAACCTCATAGGAAAACTATAATCTACAACATGTATCCTAAGGCTGCATGCATATACTAAAGGTGCAGACTGAAAGTATCCACTAAGATGAAGTATTGTTGAAAGAGAAACACCTTCAAAACAATAGATAGAGTCTAATGTGCATTCGACCCATCTGCACAAAGGCCAAGGTTGCTACTAGGTACACTTCTCCCCTAAATGGAAACTACAGTGTATTGCTGCTCTACTGAAGGAGAAACACCTTCAGAGAAATGTGGATAAAGCTATGACATATATTGTCATTGTCGTATTGACTGTAGAAGTTCTCATCAATATAAGTGACAACTTTGATAATTGAGAAAACAAAAGGTGAGCTACATAGATCATTTGAAATGATAGATTTTGGTATACTTTATTACTTTTTAGGAGTGTTAGTATAGAAAATGTAAGGTAGCCTGTTGCTTCTTTATGTCATAGACCAAGGACGCGAATAAATACAAAAAATATTAAATAGCATGGTACAAATCGATTGAAGGTTCTTTCGAAACAATAATGGATTTCTCCTTGTGCAGATTCTAATCTATTGGGTATAGATTTAAATAATAATTTTATAGTTATGGGGTTGGAATTGTCTCACGATTCATAACAAGTCCCAAAGTTGTTCACTAGAAAGAAGTAGAGCGAGTCGTCAAGTTTATGAATGGGAACACCATAATTACAGGTAGATAACTTCAAATTAATCAGACATATTACTTCTCCTCTTCTTGTACGTATGTTATTTGAAAAGATAACCACCTCTGAAGACTCAAGAACAACTCTAGTAAAGTCTATAGGTGTGCAACACTTCTAAGAAAACCCATCACTTACTTACAATTGAGAGAGGAATATGTGGAAGGATTCAATCTTGTACTTAGCCATAAAAAGGAAGTTTGGGTATCCAGCATCTTGCCAAAAAACCAACTCCAACCATAATGTGAAATGTAGGTTAACTGTGAAACCTCTTTCCCACTTTGTAGTGTTGTTGCCTCTTGAATTCCAATAGGTATCTTTCTACTTAGATCCACAAAACTTGTCCCAGGTAAACTTTACATGATACAATTGTTATGTGCAAGCTTGACACACACTCTAGTTTCCCTCTAAAAGAGGGTAAGTCAAAATATCATGATAGGTTTAACTATAATTTGACCATATACTGTTGAGGTATTGTAAGGAATAAAAAATATACTATCAATGCACTAATGAAGAACTCAAAATAAACAAATTTCTTGTTGCTACAATAATGCCACTCTTGTGATTCTCCAAGGAGCCACTAATTTATACACATTTGGAAACTTTACTTGGTTTGTGGAAAGATTAAGCAATGGTAGTGATCGCTCTTTGTCGTTCCATGGAAGGTCTATATAGAGTCAGCAATAAATTGATTTAAAAGTGAGGTATATGCCTGAAAAATTAGAGTCTGAATCTTCAACTCTAATTTAGTTGCAAGGAAATACTCAACTGTAAATTCTTGATCTTCTACAGTGTAAATTTCTAGATAAATGGTTAGTGTAAATCTGTCCATTGTCCACATATCCCAAAAGACCATGTATGTGTGGAATCTGGTTGTGTGCAAGAGAGGGGAGATCACATAAATAATCCATTATCAAAAGAAAAAGTTAAAGCACAACATTCTATGGAGAATTCTTTTAAAAGTTTAATACATACCTTAGAAAATTTGAAAGGACATAACTGAAGCTTCCCTCTCCTTCCACACTTCATTAAATATGCCCCTTTTCCAATGCAGATGTGGCTTGTAGAAACACAATCAGCAAATAGAATATGAAAACTAAGTTTAATTAATTAAAGTAGCTTTGTTATACCTCAAGCAAATGGACTATGAGAAATTGGATTCATTCTCTACAAAATATGATATAGCAAGATCTAATTACATTTTTAACTGAAACAAAGGTAAATTGGATTCATGCTCTACAATATATGATATAATGAGATCTAATGACATTTTCAACTCAAACAAAGGTAAGTTGAGTAAGCTCAAGCTCCAAAATGATGGCATCCAACTTCTAGGTGGAAATTACTATATATATCTAGCTAGAGGCTATAACACAAAGATATTTGTTATATGTGAAGATAAAAAAATGAAAGGAATGTGAAATTTTGACCTTAAACTATAAGTTGCTTTCAAGGACTAGATCGAACCGAAACATTGTTATCAAGATAACCGACTCACCCATTCTAGTACACTTCTAGTAGTTTCATGATCAAACTCAAACTTAATAAACTTCAAACAACATAAATTAACCAACAATATGTTTGAGGTTGGTTACCAAAGGATTATATCATACTAAATTACCTTTTGCATCTAACATTGAAAATGATTGTGAAAGAAATGAAGACAACTCAGTGATTATGATGGAGGCATGTGATGAAATAAAATAAAAAAAAGACCTTTCTTCTTACTACTGATGAGCCTTCTAGGGGATTCTTGGATGAATTTGATCCTGATATGCTTTCTGAAATCAAAGAGACACTTTCTAGCTACTCTAATTTGATGGACAACAACCCTAATGCTTATGAAAATGAATATGGAAAGTAATAAGGATTGATGAACCTGGTCTTGAAGAAGGTGTCTCAAAGTCTAATATGGATAGTATTTTGAATTTCCACAGCTAACAGACGGTTTTCCCAGTTGGGCTCCCTACAAATTTTTGTTAATTAATCTATATTTTCACTTATATCTTTTACAAGTAAAATTCACAAGTAAATTTTCATCCAAAGTGTTTGGGTTAATAGCAAGTGGTATCACAACATATCTCAACATTGCAAGGCATAAATCACACTATTCAATAAGGTTGATACTTGAGATATAAAATCTTCCCAAGTTATGGAAGCAAGAAAATAGCTGATTTTTAGTTCTAAATCTATCCAACCAGAACAAAATTATGCCATTTTCAACACCCTCTAGTCAAAGTTATTCCTGACATCGTTCAACTCAATTAAGAATATGTCAATCTTCTTGAGATTTCTTCTTCATTTCATGCTTCTAAGTTATATATCTATGCAACCTAATATATCATTTATGTTAAGTGCTTATTCATTAAAAACTATTTAGTCCGTCCAACGCATCTACCTAATTTTCTGATCAGTTTCTGGGAAGATTCTGTCAAACATTTGCAGCAGAAAATAGAAGACTGTTTTAGTACCTAGTGTTATAAAACTCTAATCTAGAAAAAGTATGTTGGGTTCTTTCCCTAAAAATATTTACAAAATTTTCAATCCCAAAGCCATTTGGAGGAGAATTTTAGTCAAGGAGAAATTTAGTATTATTTTTGGAAAATTTGAATGCAACTAAAAGAAATTTTTCCCATCTGCTCAAAAGATTCCAGCACCAAATATGAGTGAATTCACATAACTTAAGATTTGGAAATAATTAAATTTCACTTCACTTGTCCAGGACCATATATGAGTGAATTCACGAAACGTCAAATTTGGATTCTGGAAACACTTAAATTTCACCTCATTTATTACGTTTGGAATTTCCCTCAGATACAAACATGCAGCATTAAGGATCTACTTTGCTTGTTTAAGGACACTATTCAGTTTACAAATAGTGATACAAGAATCCTTGTATATATGCCTGACATAGTTCTTTGGTCACAACTAATGAAACTGAACTCCATCAATACATAAGGTAGAATCTACTTTGCTTGTTTAAGGACACTATTCAGTTTATAAATAGTGATACAAGAATCCTTGTATATATGCCTGACATAGTTCTTTGGTCACAACTAATGAAACTAAACTCCATCAATACATAACAGACAAGGTAGAATGTAAGATAACATCTAATTTTCAACATATACTCTAACAAAAATAAACATTTATACAATCATATAAAGTTGTCACCACACCAAAGGAGGAATTAAAAACCAAAATAAAGTTAGGAAAAGGCTTGGATTGTTATGGTTACTCTAACAAAATGTTAAGTAGGATCAATATGTCAATATGTAAAAAGTTTTCACTACACCAAAGGAGGAATTAAAAACCAAAATAAAAATAGGAACATGTTTGGATTGTTATGGTTACTCTAACAAAATGTTAAATAGGGTCAATATGTTAATATGAAAAATATTGTAGTTGATTATGATTTATTGAGCCCAAGGGGTTATCCCAACTGAATTTCATTAATGTTACCGGGTATTTGGCTAGTTCTGTGTTGGAAGGTGTCTTGTTTGAAATCCCTTGGGTGAGGTGCACTAGTCAATTCCAATGGGTTTACTAGGGATGCCATCCATGAATGTGGGGAAACATCCATTGGGATTCCCTAGAGAGTTTTTCTTGGAAAGAATAAAAATAGCCATCCATGAATATGTGGAAACATCCATTGGGATTCCCCAAAGAGTTTTTCTTGGAAAGAATAAAAATAGGATTTCCTAAAGAGAAATTTTAAGATGCATACAATGTACACCCAGTAAAATCAACTCTATAGATACAGACCATTAAAGAAGGAAAAATACATATGCTTTTACCTATGTTAAATCATTTTCCCTCTCGCCCTATGAAAAGTGAAAATATGCTACTCTTAAACATAAAAGAAAGGATGAAAAAAATAGTGAATTTTGAATGAGTCTTCCTTGTGTGGAAGAAGAGTAAAAGTGGCTTGGAAATGTAGCGAGGTTAGAAATGAAACATACCTGGGGGACATTAATGGATTGATGAGGTAAAACCTTAACTCACAACTCTCTTCAATATAGTTTCCTTCCTACCATGTGAAAAGTAAAAATATGCTACTCGTAAACTTAAAAGCAAGGATGAAAAATATAGTGAATTTTGAACCAGAGATCTGAGTTGTGTGTACTCCTCCCTGTGTGGAAGAAGACTAAAAGTGGGGTGTAAATGCAGCGAGGTTGAAGAAACATCCAATGTTGGGTTGGGGAATCTGAGCTGTGTGTACACCTCCCTGTGTGGAAGAAGACTAAAAGTTGCGTGGCAATGCAGCAAGGTTAGAAATGAAACATGAAGACTAAAAGTTGGGTGGAAGTGCAGCGAGGTTAGAAATGAAACATACCTGGGTGCCATTAATGGATTGAAGATTCAATGGGGTTCGATATCAGTCTTTTAGTGGTAAAACCTTAATTCACAACACTCTTCAATCGCGTTTTCCCTCTTACCCTATGAAAAGTGAAAATATGCTACTCTTAAACATAAAAGAAAGGATGAAAAAAATTGTGAATTTTGAACCAGTCCTCCTTGTGTGGAAGAAGACTAAAATTGGGATGGAAATGCAGCGAGGTTAGAAATGAAACATACTTGGGTACCATTAATGGATTAAATATCCAATGGTGGGGTTCGATATTAGTCTGCTACTAGTACAACCTTAATTTTCAACTCTCTTCAATCTCATTTTCCCTCCCGCCCTATCAAAAGTGAAAATATGCTACTCGTAAACTTAAAAGCAATGATGAAAAAAAAGGTGAATTTTTAACTAGATATCTGAGGTGTGTGTACTCCTCCCTATGTGGCAGAAGACTAAAAGTGGGGTGTAAATGCAGTGAGGTTAGAAATGAAACATACCTGGCCGCTATTACTGGATTGAAGATCTAATGGTGGGGTTCGATATCAATTTGCTACTCGTAAAACCTTAATTCACAACTCTCTTCAATCTCGTTTTCCCTCCCGCCCTGTGAAAAGTGAAAACATACCTGGGTGCCATTAATGGATTGAAGATCTAATGGTGGGGTTCGATATCAATCCACTACTAGTAAAACCTTAATTAACAACTCTCTTCAATCTCATTTTCCCTCCCACCCTGTGAAAAGTGAAAATATTCTACTAGTTTTCCCTCCCTCCACCTTATGAGAAGTGAAAATTTAATTCACAAGTCTCTTTAATCTGTTTTTCCTCCCGCCCTATGAAAAGTAAAAATATGCTACTAGTTTTCCCTCCCTCAGCCTTATGAAAATTGGAAATTTAATTTACAACTCTCTTCAATCTAATTTTCCAGAGAATAATAGTAATAAAAGTAATAAAAGTCAAAAGTATCGGGATGAGTGAAAAAATATAAATGTTGGCTCAATTAATAATAAAAATAATAAAATTCAATTTGTTATATTTTGATATTGTTATTAACTTGTGAATAGGTTTTTTTACAATACCATGAGCCAATACCATGGCTTATCAATACCTCAAGCCCAAAAACCATAACTTTATTCACAACCAAACTATCTTATAACAATATGACAAGATTCTTAACCATCGATATTCACCCCCCACTTTACAGTGCATATTATTAACTTGTAAAAAATTGGTTTTGTTATAATACTATGGTCCAATACTATGGCTTATCAATACCACATGCTCTAAAAACAACTTATTTCATAATCAAAATATTTTATAAAAATATGAAAATATTCTTAACCAAGGATGTTAATTCTCACTTTGCCATTGATATTATTAACTTGGAAATAGACTTTGTTACAATACCATGGCTTATCAATATCACATGCCCAAAAAACATAAATTTTTTCAAAATCAAAATATTTTATAAGAATATGAGAGGATTCTTAATCATGGATATTTGATATTATGAACTTATGAATAGGCTTGGTTATAGTGGCATGGGCTAATACCATGGCTTATCAATAGCACATGCCAAAAAATCATATCCTATTTCACAATCTAAATATTTTGTAACAATATGACAAGATTCTTAACCATCGATATTCCCCCCTCCCCCGCACTTTACCATGGATATTATTAACTTGTAAATAGGCTTTGTTACAATACCATGGGCCAATATCATGCCTTATCAATACCACATGCCCAAAAACCATAACTTATTTCACAATAAAAATATTTTAATTTAATTTAATTTTATAACATTTTTTATTTGAAGCTATTAGGAAAAGGTTTGTAATTAGTTTTGAGATATATACCATGGCTTATCAATACCACATTCTAGAAAATCATATCCTATTTCACAATCTAAATATTTTATAACAATATGACAAGATTCTTAACCATCGATATTCACCCCCACTTTACCATGGATATTATTAACTTGTAAATAGGATTTGTTACAATACCATGGGCCAATATCATACCTTATCAATACCACATGCCCAAAAACCATAACTTATTTCACAATTAAAATATCTTAACTTAATTTAATTTTATAACATTTTTTATTTGAAGCTAATAGGAAAATGTTTGTAATTAGTTTTGAGATATTATAAACCCTGTATCGTCATGACTAGTAAAATTATTCCCATATAAATTAAATTATTGTTTTAATAAAATTAAAAATGAGAATACTTTTGTATTTAAAGATGTGAAATTTATATAATGCAAATATTAGTAAGAACCAACATAGATCTATCTTAACTAAGGATCCAAGTGATGATAGCAAGCAAAATTAAGGGAAGAGAGGGGGAGGGAGAAAGTGACAAAGATGGAGGGTGGAGAGAGAGAGAGAGTGTTATGAAACCAGCTCAAGAAAAGATAGAAAAGATAGATCAACGCCTTAGAATTCAGCCTCTTCGAGGGGGCAACCTCCTTTACATTACATAAATGAACAATTCTTGGATGATACAAATGAAAAAACATCCTTTCTATATATAGGAGTCTAAGGAGTCACAATATAATCCAGCCGACCTAACAATAATAATATAAAGCCACAAAAATAACAATAGAGGGATTCTATGGGGCACATAAATAACAATATGGGGTAATAGGGGTACAACAATATAAATAAGGGGTATAACTACAATAGTAATGGGGTAATCACTAGTACTATAGGGATCCAACATGCCCCTCTCCTTCAAAAAAGTGTTGTCCTCAATGCTTGAGTAGTTATGGATACTTCTCCATAAAATTCTCATCCTCCCATGTGGAATCTTTAGCGGATAAGTTCTTCCACTTGATAAGATACTCTGAAATTGATCGATTTCGTAGCTGTCGAGTTCTTATTTCTGTGACTGCTTCCGGTTCCAATATAATTTTTCCTTCCTCGTCAAGTTCTGGCAATATTGTTTGAATTGGGAGCTTGTCACCTATAACCTTCTTTAAACATGAAACATGGAAAACTGGGTGCAATCGAGAAGCTGCAGGAAGCTCCAATTTGTATGCCATAGTACCAATCTTTTGCAACACCTTGTACGGACCATAATACTTTGGTGATAATTTATTATCCTTCTTAGCTTTATTTAGGGACATTTGCTTATATGGTTGTAGCCGTAGGAATACCCAATCACCTACATCAAAACTTCTTTCACTGCGATGTTGATTTGCCTGTTGTTTCATTCTATTTTGTGCCAACACGAGGTTATCCTTTAAGAGTTGGAGGACTTGTTATTGATGTTCGATGTGATGTTCCACTGCCTGAACCTTAGAATTTTCTCTTAAATATGATGTGATGGATGGTGGTTGATACCCATAAAGTGCCATAAATGGGGTCATTTTTGTTGTTGTATGGAAGGAAGTGTTATACCACCATTCAGCCAGAGGCAACCATTTGACCCATTGTGTCTGTTTATCAAATACAAAGCAACGAAGATATCCTTCCAAACATTTTTTTACTATCTCAGTTTGCCCATCAGATTGAGGATGATAAGATGAGCTATGAGCTAACTGAGTACCAAGACAAGAAAATAATTCTGTCCAAAAATTTCCAGTGAAAATGGGATCTCTGTCACTTACAATAATCTTTGGGTTTCCATGTAGCTTTTGAACTGTTTCCATAAATGCAGTAGAAACTGTATTGGCTTTAAATGGATGTGATAATGCACAAAAGTGTGCATACTTGGTAAGTCTGTCAACTACCACCATGATGACACTCTTTCCCTCAGACTTGGGTAAACCTGTGATAAAATCCATTGAAACCTCCTCCCAACATTGGCTTGGAATGGATAAAGGTTGTAATAGACCCGGTGTCTTAATTGTTTCAACTTTATTTTGCTGGAAAACCAAACATTCCGCCAAAAACTTTTGAATATCTGATTTAAGGCCATCCCAAAAAAATTCCTTCTTAACCCTGTGGTAAGTTTTTAAAAATCCTGAGTGCCCTCCTAAGGGAGAAGTGTGCAATTCCATAAGAATCTTTTGTTTTAGCTGGGAATTCTTACAGAGGTATAAGCGATCTTTGTACCATAACGAATCATTTTTCCAGCTAAATGTATCAGAAGTACTGGAATCTTGTTGTAGCTTTCGAATAAGTGCCCACACTTCTTCATCATTCTTCCATTCCTCCCTTTCTTCAATTATCCAATCTGGTTGGATAATAGAAATGGCACACAACAATGCTTCCACATCCTCATCCTTTCTTGAGAGTGCATCTGCCACCACATTTTGCTTCCCTTTTTTGTAGATGATTTCAAAGTCATAACCCAACATCTTTGTGACCCACTTTTGTTGCTCTTCAGAGGATAATCTTTGTTCTAAAAAGTATTTAAGGCTATCATGATCCATTTTTACCTTGAAGTGTCTTCCCATTAGGTAGGGTCGCCATTTCTTAAGTGCATGGAGTATTGCCAACATTTCCTTCTCATAAATAGCTTTGCTTAAAAACTTTCCCTTGATTGGACGACTTTCAAAAGTAATGGGTCTTTCATCTTGCATTAGAACAGCACCAATTCCATTTCCTGAAGCATCACATTCCACAATAAGGTTTTTGTGAAGTCCGGTGTAGCTAAGACCGGTGCTTGGCACATTGCCTCTTTAAGATGTTCAAAGGCCTTTGTTGCTTCTGGAGTCCATGAAAATGAATCTTTCTTCAATAATGTTGTTAGAGGTGCTGCTATTCTCCCATAATTCTTAACAAACTTGCGATAATACCCTGTCAACCCAAGAAATCCTCGCAGATGCTTTATGGATGTGGGAATTTTCCATTCCTTAATGGCTTTAATTTTGCTAGGGTCTACCTTAACTCCTTCATGAGATACAATATGACCCAAATATTCCACCTCCTGGACTCCAAAGAAACATTTGGATCTTTTTGCATATAATTGTTTCTCCTCCAATAGTTGTAGCACCCTGTCAACATGTTCAACATGATCCTTCCAAGACTTGCTGTAGATTAGTATATCATCAAAAAATACTAACACAAATTTTCTAAGGAATGGTTTGAAAATTGAATTCATCAAACCTTGAAATGTTGAAGGTGCATTGGTAAGGCCAAAAGGCATGACCAAAAATTCATAATGACCCTCATGAGTTCTAAATGCCATTTTCAGAATGTCTTCAATCTTCATTCTGATTTGATGATATCCCGAACGAAGATCCAACTTGGTGAAGTAAATTGATCCATGCAATTCATCCAGTAATTCATCAATAACAGGAATGGGGAACTTATCTTTAATAGTGAGCTTGTTGAGCTCCCTATAATCCAGACACATGCACCATGATCCATCCTTCTTGTGCACCAATACTACTGGAGCTGAGAAAGAAATTTGACTCGGTTGAATTATACCAGCCTCTAGCATTTCTGCAACCATACGTTCAATTTCACTTTTTTGGACATAGGGATATCTGTACGGCCTGATGTTTGGAGGAACACTTCCTGGAATCAGATGAATAGCATGATCATGATCACGCATAGGTGGGAGACCTTTTGGAGTCTCAAATACCTTGGAATGATTGTCCAGGACTTTTTGGAGATCTAGAGAAATAGATGATTCCAATGTGGAAACATCTAGCGAACATAATTGTGCAATTACACCTCTTTGCTCCTTTTTTAGAAGCTTTGTCATGCCATTAGAGCTGATTATCTTTCCTGGTTTCCCTGCAATACCCCTTAATTCAACTTCCTTTCCTTCCGTAGAAAATTTGATGAAAAGTTCTTGAAAATTAAAAGCTATTGTACCAAGGATTGTAGCCATTGGACTCCTAGTACAACATCAGCACCCCCATTGGAATGGAAAGCATTGGGCTAGTCAATACATATTCTCCCATGGATAGCTTGATATTATGGCACTTTCCAGAGCAATTTATTGTTCCTCCATTTGCAATCATCACTTGACACTCTGGTGCTGGATATAGGAAGCAATTCAATTCTTTTGCTACCCTACAATGAATAAATTGTGGGTGCTTCCTGAATCAATCAACACTATTACCTTTTTCTTCTTGATTTGTCCTTCTATCTTGATGGTTTGAGGAGTGGTAATTCCCGCCAATGCATTACAAGATATGGTCGGATTTATTTGTTCTTCATCTAGGCTTTGTTCCTGGAGTATATCTTCTTCTTTTGACCTTTCTTGCTCCTTTTCTTCTTCCTCTTCACAATCTATGTAGAATAATTTCTTCTCAGCACACTTATGACCTTTAGTGTATTTGCTATCACAACTGTAACAAAGCCCTTTTGCTCTTTTTTCTTCCAATTGTTGTGGTGTCAACCTTATAGGTTGTGGAAGACTAGGGGCAACAACACTTCCGTCTTTATAGTTGTGAGTGGTATGCTTCCTGGTTGCCATAATTTTGCTTTCCATTTTTCTTGCTAACCTGAATGCCTTCTCTAATGAATCAGGTTCCCAAAGGCGAACATCATGTTGGATATTATCCTTTAAAGACCCTATGAACACATCAATCCTATGCTCCTCTGGAATATCTTTTACCCTTATGTTCAATTTTTGGAACTCCTCAATGTGCTCCATTACTGAACCCTTTTGTTTGAGACTTATCAATTGGCTAAAAAAAGTGTTGTTTTTTGTATCTTCATAATGTGCTATCAATTCTTCTGTAAAAATTGCCCAAGTGATAAATTGTTTACGAGAGCAAAGCCATTGATACCATACAAACTGATTTGGTTCCAAATATACAGTTGTCATACGTACCTTTTGTGCGTTTTGCACATTATTGAGATCGAAGAATTGCTCCATCTGTAATATCCATGTGGCGGGATCCTTGCCATCAAACTTCCTCATATCGATTTTTGAAATATGGTGATTCTTCGATCCAACATTAGCATCTATGGAATCATGATTAACATTTCTTTTGTTCTCATCATGAGTTTCCTTTACTACCTTTTCACCATTAGTGACCCTTTCTTGTAGCAACTTCTTCAATTCTTCCATGTCTGTCTTCAAATCTATCTTCAAATCTGCCATGTCTCTCTTCAAATCTGTCTTCGAATCATCCATCTTAGCTTCCATGCACTTTATCTTAGATTCCATGCCATTTATCTTAGATTCCACGCCACTTATCTTAGCTTCTGTTAGCTTTTGTGAGCGTGAGATTTGTTGCACTTGTTCTTGTAATTTTGATATATCATGTAGCATTTCTTCCTCTTCTTCATGAGTCATGCTAGAGCTTTCAGGTTCCTTACTAGGTGTGTGCATTTTCTTTCCTAGGGGCATCAGTTACTGATAATAATGCTTTACTATGCCCTTTGAATTCCGTTAAACCAAGCTTACACAAAATTTAAAAAAAAACTACACACCTTTTTTCACTTTATAGAAGCCTGATATTGAATCTGATGTATCTCTGTAATTTGGGATCATCCAGTTCTGAAATTGCTACCTATAGTAGCCCTCTGCGTCCTCTTTCCAATGCCACAAGTCTGAGCCAAATTGGATTCTCCAAGTAAGAGTTATGTGAAATCTCTCACAGTGACTTGCTTTTGGACTGGTTTAGTAGAGTGAACTTGTATGACGTACCATGAGTCATTGTTTCAACCTTTGAATCTGAAACACACACACACAAGATACTACAGTTCGTCCTCATTCTGTAACGTCTCATGAAATTTCAATCCGATCGCTAGAGCGAAAGGTATGACGATTTTCCCTAGGTCACCTGTTTTGAATGTAATTCAGGAGTCTGCAAAAAGACCAACTTCCTCAGATCATACCTCCACAAATATCGCGCGAAAAGATCTGAAATTCGGACCCACGGTTCAGCGCGCTTTCTTATCAAATGGGTTTTTTTTGTGACTTCTGAAACGTCACAGAAAAAAAGTTATAGCGAAAATGCCACGATGACCTGTTTGGAGCAGCAAAACCCTAGAATCCAAAGCTCTGATACCAAATGTTATGAAACCAGCTCAAGAAAAGATAGAAAAGATAGATCAACGCCTTAGAATTCAGCCTCTTCGAGGGGGAAACCTCCTTTACATTACATAAATAAACAATTCTTGGATGATACAAATGACAAAACCTCCTTCCTATATATAGGAGTCTAAGGAGTCACAATATAATCCAGCCAACCTAACAATAATAATATAAAGCCACAAAAATAACAATAGAGGGATTCTATGGGCACATAAATAACAATATGGGGGTAATAGGGGTACAACAATATAAATAAGGGGTATAACTACAATCGTAATGGGGTAATCACTAGTACTATAGGGACCCAACAGAGAGAGAGATGGGGGGTGACAGAGAGAAGGAGATAGGAAGAGAGAGAGGGGAGAGGGAGAAGAAGAAAGTGGGGGAGAAAGAAATGGAGCTGGACTAGGACAGAGAGATATGGAGTTGGAGGGGGAGAGAGAGAGAGGAAAGAACTAAGGGACAGGGAGATAGAGGTGGAGAGAGAGGGAGGAAAGAAATAAGGCACAGGTAGATAGAGGTGGAGAGAGAGAGGGAGTGACAAGGGATAGATGGATAGAGAGAGAGCGAGAGAAGAGAGGAGGGGAAAGAGAGAATAGGTGGGGATAAAGATAGGGAGAGAAGGGAAAGAGAGAGAGGGAGGCATAGAGATGGATGGGGGAGAGAGAGAGTGACGAGGGGAATAGAGCGAGGTGAGAAAGCAAATGAGAGAGAGTACTAAGAGAGAGGAGAGAGACATGGAGTTAGAGGGGGAGAGAGAGGGAAGGAAGAAGAAAGACATAGATGGAGAAAGTTAGAGAGAGAGAGGGAGTGATAAGGGAGTGATGGAGATAGGAGAGATAGAGGGAAGAGAGAGAGGCAGAGAGGAAGAGGGAGGGAGAGAGAGATAGATACGGAGAGAGATAATGTATATGTTTGGGGGTGAGATAGAGAGAGGGAATAAACATGCACTCTTAACTTCGTTGTATTAAAAACATAAGTGTTCTTGTATATTAGGTGGGTGCAAACAAGAGAGAGTATATGGTAAGTGGATTAAATAGTTGAAAACAAATGTTAGTTAAGGAGAAAGTTACAAAAATCTAAAGTTCAAGGTACATTTTATGGAGGTGTAGTCTAATCCCTCAGGTGTGTTAGTGGTGTCAACTAGTGGTGGAGTGTCCAACCAATGAGTAGGCAAAGTTTTTCATTTTCAAGGTTGGCATCAATCAAGTATTATCCCTCTCTACCCAACTCTAAGATGAGGAGTGTGCATAATGGAATTATTATTGTAAAAAATTGCAAATATTTGAATATCTTTAAGTTCAAGGTTTGAAGTGGCTACCTCAGTCTACAAATATTTAAAGGAACTATGTGTTTTTTAATTAAACCCTTGTGGTCAAGGAGTTGCCAAAGAGGAGGGCCTTATGGCTATTTTTAAGGGGTTGTAATGACCCTTGTCTTGTGGTAAATATGTAGATATGATGCTAATGATCCTAATTTTAGTACATTCACATATATAATGTAAATGTTTTCCTATCACCTTGCATTGCGTAAATATGATAAATATTTGTGGTTACCCTGATGTACATGTTGAAGTTCCACATGCATGATTATGCGAAACACTTCTTAGTTATCCTTGTGTACATGGGGAAGATCATAATTACTCTATGCGATAAAAACACCTAGTAATATTTTCACACTGGACACTATACAATAAAATTAACCCTAATATCTTAGTGAAGAACAAGTAACTAGCTAGACTCTCAAAGGGTTTTTGGATTGACTATTAGTGAAACTCATAGCAGCTAGGTGTGCCAATGTGTGGAGAGTTTTAGTGAGTGTTAGGGAAACACAAGGAAACACTAGGTAAAATGCACGGAAATGAATGAATAAGAGTGTGTGACAAGGAGTTTCAATGAGTTTCAGGTGTGGAAAGAGGGGAGTGACATGGTATGCTAATCACCACTAAGTCATTCTAGCATGCCAGAGCCACATGTAGCCAATATGTGCTAGGTGCAAAGGTGTGCCAAATAGTGCTAGGAAGTGTTAGGGATCATTAGGGAGACACAAGGGAGGACTAGGTGAAAATAATGCATGCCAACGAATGATTAAGAGTTTGTGACAAGAAGTGTAAGTGATTTCAGGGTGTGCTAGGAGGGAGTGACAAGGTATGCTAGGCAATGCTAAGGCATTCTAGAGGCCAGGGAAACATGAAAAGATGTGATAGGTGCTAAGGTATGCCAATGTATGCCAGGGAGAGTTATGGAGAGTCAGCGAAAAACAAGGGAGCACTAGGTTCAAATGCATGGAAATGAATGAATAAGAGTGTGTGACAGGGATTGTCAGAGAATTATAGGTGTGCTAAGGAGGGAGTGAAAAGGTATGCTGGGTAGTTCCAAAGAATGCTATAGTTCCAGGGCGACATGCCAAGATGTTCCAAGTCGTAGGGTGTGCCAATGTGTGTTAGGGAGTGCCATGAGAACACAAGGGAGAACTAGTTCAAATTGCATGGAAATGAATAGATAAGAGTGTGTGATAGGGAGTGTCAACAATTTCTAATTGTGTTAAGGAGGGAGTGAGAAGGGTATATGCAGGTAATTCCAAGGCATGCTAGAGTGTTAAGGCATGTTAGGAAGTGGTAGGGTCTGTTAGGGAGTGGAAAATCATGCCAAGGAATGCAGGGGATGATAATGCATGCCATGTAGTGCTAATGGATTGTTATACGTTCTAGCTATTATGGCATGTGAAGATGTAAACTATAATTTTTAGTTGTTTTATGGGCACTATTGGATGTGATCCTTGACTTTGTAACTTGTTAAATGGGATGAGTTAATATTGGACATCAGAAGCCTAAGATGATTTATAGTCCATTAGGGGAACAAGGCATAGTCTAGTTGTAGTAAATGGAACTTGGTAAAGTTGTTGTAGTCGAGGCAAGACTTGGTTGGGTTCCTAAGTCTAAAAGAAAATAAGGGTAGTTATGAGGGAATGATAATTAAGGAGTGCCATGGCATGCCATGGAATGGAAAGGCATGCTGACATATTTGAGATAGTGTCAATGCATGTCAAGGAGTGTTTGGGAGTGTCAGGGAATCATAAGGGAGAACTAGGTCAAAGTGCATGGAAATGAATGAATAAGAGATTATGCTAGGGAGTGCCAGTGAATTCTAGGTGTCCCATGGATGAATTGTGTTAGGAGAATTTAATATTAGGACTTGTAGGAGGAAAGCCTACAATTGTGATAAGAGGATGCAAAAAGTAGTTTGAGACAAAGGGAAACTTTGGTATAGGCACAACACTATTATTTCAATGACTTGGTTGGGTTCCCAAGATAAAAAAAAAGGTAAGGTTATTTATGAGGGCATGAAAATTACTCTCTAATTTTCTTTTTGCAGGTTAATGATGCATGGAGTTTTGGAATTCTTCACATTTGAATTGGCTTTGGATGAAGTGAGCACATAGTTCTTTGAGTTGAAAGCTTTAGAAATAGTAACTTATTAGATATAATGAGCATAAAATTACATAAATTAGGAAAAATATTACATCTGTTTTTTGAAATAAAATTACACTCTAAAATAAGAATTGATACATGGAATTAAAATTAAAACTTGGGCAAACATAGTCACATGTTCACCAATCCTTTTCAAATGACAAAATGATATCATTTTCCTCACACTTATACTTTTTTTTTGGCTTTATGTAGTGAAATGGAGTATTATTGAACCTTGAAAGAATGGAACCTAGTGACCTAATGGGACATTGAATGAGTAGACTACAAGTGGACTTGACTTACCCAAAACACGTCTAAATGAGACTTTATGGTCAATTTATGTTCAATAGGACACTTAATGGTGGCCCAAAAAAATTCGTTTTATGAGAGAGAGAGAGAGAGTAGGGCTTTTGACAATAGGGCTACATGAGTGAGTAAATTTTTAAATGAGGTGCTAGGTGGAATGACACAAATTTCAGAATGGGACCCTAATATGAGATAAAAGAGGAGTTTTGATCACTGATGGAAGTATGCAAATACTGATACTAACATTAGGTTCTAGAGATCTGGATATTAACCTTTAAGGAAATCTTCATTGTTGTTCAAAAAATTTCTAGATATTGTGAATGGTAAATGGGAAAAATATTTCTGTATCTCATGTTTAAGAGGGAGATGGTTTTTCTTCAATGTTGAAGCTGAAAAAGTGGATGCATGAAGTCCATGGATTCAGTAAACGATTATCATTTTCAAAAACATAAATATTATGCTCCTTTCCTCCTTGATTGATGGTTTGGGTTAGTTTCTAGATATGCTCTTTGTCTCTTTCATGTCATTGAGATATCTAGGCATACCTAGGGTTCAAGTAGCACAAATATAACATGTAATAGTGCTTCATTTTCAAAAGACTCTTTAGAAGACCCCACCATTGAATGGTTTGGTAGTTTTATGATTCCATTTATTGTGCCATAATGAATTTCAATTAGAAATAACAAAAGACAGTATGTACGATTCTTATGTAAGCTCTAAGAACTATGATTTGACATGTTAACTTATTGTTGTGAGGGATATCTAATGAGTGCACTAAAGTACAATACTAGACATGACAAATCAGAGTTGAGTGGGATGGTAGCTAAGCCCTGGATTTGTAGACTATGGAAGGGATTGTTTGATTCCCTTGTTAAATGAAGTCTATGATAAGTGAGATTTGTATAGTACCTCATCAGTTGATTTTTTTTTTGTAGTAGCAAATTTCATATTAGTGCATTATTAACATGCCCTAGGAATAAAATTTTAAAGTTGTCGTATAGTTGGAAAGCAGAAACCTAGAAATCCTCATTTAAGTGTAAGATACAATGCAGGAATAAATCAAGGACACAATGGTGGATGATGTTGGTGAATACCTCAAGTGCATGATCGTGTACTATTAGGAGGAAGATTAATAGTCCTTGTTTAGTGGTTTTCAATAGGTAAAACTCAATGATAAGAGGGTTTCTTCACTCACGGGGAGTGAGAATGGATTTCTCTGCTTAGTTTTAGAGGGAGAATGATTGGACACATTTTTATCCTTATTTCACGTACTGCGAAGGATTAGGATTTATATCATAAGTCAAGGAAATTTAGATGGATAAGGAGGATGGTGGATTGGATAAGTATCATGGACAAACATTCTTGAGTCATGTACTATGATGGATTACGATGGAGATCCTAAATTAGGTACATGGAGTTGAATAGAGAATGGTTTGGTGGACAAACATTTCCTTGATGGAAATGGTCTGGTGGAGGACATGCTGTGGCTATCCTAGGTGGAGTATACACCTCAAAGAGGTGATGCGGGATCCCATGGAATGGCTCCCAACATTCTGATCTAATATTGTGGAGAGATAGAGTATACATATAAAATCCTTGGTAATGTGAAAATGTTGGCTTTGATGATGTTATCATCATTTATTTTTATCGATCTAGATCCTTTCTTATAGATGAGAATATTAGGATGAGTCATTATGAATACCTCCATAGTTACGAGGGAGTGCTTGAAAATGTACCTAAGTCTTGTTTTCATAACTACATGAAGAAATAATTTAATTGTCATAAAGAAAACTTGAGTAATATTATGTCACATTTGAAAAATTAAAAGGAAAAAAAAATAAATACTTTTAACTAATATTTGTCCTCCAAATTGCAAAGTTTGCCTATCTTAGAGACATTTTGGCTTAGCAGACGTGGGAACACTATATACATGACAACGTGTTCAATCATCTGTAAGAATGTTCATGGATAAATAAAAATGTGAGCTTCTTCTGAGATAGATGCTTGTAATATGTGTGAGTTCTCTAAGAAATTAAGGCATTAAAGTTATGTATATGTCGAAGAAATCCTAAATCTATATTTGTGAAAGGGAATCCAAATTATGCTCTTGTGGAACACTTTTGAACTCAAACTTTGATCTCCAATGAAAGGCATATTTTGTTCAAGTCTTAAAAGATAAAATGTGAATAGAATTGAAAAGAAGGAGATGTAGCTCTCAGGTGTGGCCTGCACCTGGAGACTACACTCACAAAACAGAGAGATCACTCTCGTACACTCTATTATTCATCAATGAAAGATTACATCATTAAATACAATACTAGGAATTAGGAAGTTGCACCCAAACCCCTAAACTCTAGGAACTAATCCTAAACTAGGGAGAACGTTAATACAAAATAATATTAATTATTTTCAACTCCCCCCCTTAATGGAGAAAGGGTTCTCTTGGACTCCTAGTATCCTTCTAAACAATTCAAATTTCACACGTGCAAGTGGCTTTGTAAAAATATCAGCCAAATTGTCACAAGTTTTACAATATTCAACACCAATTTCTTTTGACTATATTTTCTCTCTAACAAAATGGAACTGAGTGTCTATATGCTTGGTGTTTTTGTGAAACACTGGATTGTATGACAATTTAATGGTGCTCTGGTTGTCGCTTTTGATGGAATTTGGATTCTTCTGTTCTTTTCCTTCATCTTTGAGAAGCCTTCTCAACCAGATCGCTTCACACATCACTGCACACAATGCTTGAAACTTAGCTTCACATGAAGACAAAGCTACAGTACTCTGCTTCTTGCTGCTCCATGCTATGACCCCGGATCCTATGTTGAATGTGTAACCTGTGATGGACCTCCAATCATCCAAGTTACCTGCCCAGTCTGAGTTTGAAAAACCTGCTAGAGTAACATCAGATGCGTCAGTGTATAAAATACCATAATTAACAGTACCACAAGGATACCTCAACACACTTTTTGCTGCTACCCAGTGACTTTCAAACGGTTTCGACATGACTTGGCTTAACACACTAATAGAGTATGCCAAGTCAGGTCTGGTTGTTGTAAGATATATCAAGCTGCCAACCAGTTGTATGTACATTGTAGCATCAACCTCTTTAGTTCCATCGTCACTGCTCAATTTCAGATTCTACTGCAAAGGTGTCGCTGGTGATCTACACTAATCCATACCAAACTTTTCCAACATATTTCTGGCATACTTCCCTTGGGTAAGAAAAGCTTGCCCAGTATCTCTGCATACTTCTAATCCCAGACAGTAGTGAAGGCTTCCAAGATCTTTCATCTCAAAAACTTGTGCCATAAGACTTTTGATTCCTCTGATTAAATCATCTGCATTTCTTGTTATAATCATGTCATACACATACAAAGAAATCAAAATAATTTGCCCTTGATTATTGTACTTGGTATACAAATTTGGGTCATTTAAACTTCTATGAAAGCCATGCTCTACAAAAAAAGAATCAACCTTTTCGTACCAAGACCTGGGTGCTTGCTTTAAACCATATAAAGCCTTTTTCAATCTGCAAACAAGATGTTCCTGCCCCTGCTTTACAAATCCTTCTGGATGTACTAAGTAAATTTCCTCTTTTAAATCACGATTTAAAAATGCAGATTTAACATCAAGCTGGTTAATTCCAATTACATTTAGTAGCTAAAGCAATAAGCATTCTGATTGTATTTAACTTTGCTACAGGTGCAAAAGTATCATCAAAATCTATACCTTCCTGCTGTGAATATCCTTTTGCAACCAGCGTAGCTTTTAATTTCTCTATGCTTCCGTCTACATTCATTTTTGGTTTAAACAACCATTTACATCCTATGGGTGTTTTATTCTTAGGCATCTCAACTAAATCCCAAGTATCATTTCTAAGAATTGATTCCATCTCTTCATTCATTGCAACCCTCCACTCCTTAAATTGACTAGCTTCTTTGTAATTAGAGGGCTCTACAATGTTCAAAACATTTGACATCAAAGCATAGTCTCTCAATTTTAATGGTAATTAAGTCTTCCTACCTGATCTCCTTGGTAGGGGACTTACCTCAAATTTGTTTTCTTCTGCTATAACTGGGCTTGCATTATCACCTTCTTGCTGTTCTTCTTTCTGCTCTTCCTTCTGCTCCTGCTCTCTTTCATCCTCGCTACTTTCATCCAACAACAATGGAATGTGCCAATCATCACCATCGTCATCTTTTCCCTTGCTGTACCTCTTCATGAAACACTACATACCTGCTTGCAAATGTCTTACAAGACTCAGGATTGAATAATTTATATGCTTTAAATTCTATCCCATAACCAACAAAGATGCATCTAACTGATTTAGGGTCTAATTTCTTCCTATCAGCTTCGGGTATATGGGCAAATGCTTTTGACCCAAATAATCTTAGATGGTTTACTGCTGGTTTAAATCCATATAGAGCATCAAAAGGGGTTTTGAAGCCAGGATACCTGGTAGGACTTCTATTTTTCAAGTATAGAGCAGTGTTAATAGCCTCTGCCCAGAAACTATTAAACAGACCCTTACCTTGTAACATGCTCTTTGCGCACTCCACCAAGGTTCTGTTTTTGCGCTCTGCAACTCCACTTTGTTGTGGTGTGTGTGGCACTATATACTGCTGAACAATCCTGTGAGATTTGCAGAATTTCATGAATTCCCTTAGCTTGTATTCTCCCCCTTGATCAGATCGGAGAATTTTTATACTCTTACCAAACTGTTTTTCCACCAAGTTTTTAAATTCTATAAAGCACTAGAAAGTCTGACTTTTCTTGTTCAAAAAATAAACCCATGAATATCTAGTGCAGTCATCAGTAAATAACAGAAAATAGTATGCTCCTCCTAGCGACCTTGTCTGCATAGGTCCGCATACATTAGTGTGCACTAGTTCTAAAATATTTGTTTCCTTCCTCCTATCATGCACAGGAAACTGTTCTCTATGCATTTTTCCTAAGCACGACCATCACAATTTAACTGAATATTACGAAAGATAGGGAGTCCCTCAACCATACCTTTCTTCTATAAGAACATGAGGTCCTGCAAATTCAAGTGACCGAATCTTTGATGCCAAAGTTGTTCAGTTGTCGATCCTCCTGCAACCATGGCTTGCTTTGGTATACTTTTTGCATCCAGTCTATATAGGCTTCCAACTCGGATGCCTATTGCAACTATTTCATTCCTGCAATCCTTTATCACACAATGAGTCTTGAAGAACTCGACTTGCATATCTTGATCAGCCATTATGGATACAGATATCATATTTTTCTTAATTCTGGGTACATATAAAACATTTTTAAGGTGACTAATTTTTCCATTTGGTAACATAACTGAAATCACCCCATAACCTTTAATCTCGTATCCACTATCATCTCCTAGGTATATTTTTGATTCATTTATACTTTCTTCAAGACTATCAAAAAATTCCTTTTTACCTGTCATGTGAGAGGATGGTCCGGAATCGACATACCAAATATCGTCCTCATTAGATGCTGAAAGGGCACAGTCGACTGTCAACAGTCGAAATTCATGACTGAAGTCTTTATCTTCTTCTTCAACAAAGTATCCTCTGTGCTTTGCATTTGCTTGCCTCCTCTTTGCATCATTAGCCTGCTTCTTATGACATTCACTCTGTATATGACCCTTCTTTCCATAATAATAACATTTCTTTTCAGAATGATTTGCAATCATACCTTTGTGTGAATGTTAATTCTTATGTGATGTTCCTCCTTTCTGTGTTGATTGCTGCTGTGACTGCTTTCCTTTGAATGATCGTTGTTTCGCAATCAGCGCAAGATCATCACTCTGGGGGTTCAAGTTCTATTGCCGCTCCTCCTCTTGCTCATCAAATGTGGGCGCTTTCTCCCTTGCTGCCAATCCAGTGATGAACGTTTGAAATTCATCTCGCATCCCGTTCAGTGTAATTGCGACAAGATCAGAGTCAGACGCCGTCACTCCAATGTTCCCCAATCCGTCTTTCACATCTTTGATTCACGCAACAAATGCAGAAGCGGTCTCATTTTCATTCATCCTCATTGAAAATAGCTTGCTTTTAAGTGCCAAGACTCAGCTTGTGTTCTAGGTCTGATACAGATTTTTGACGATCGTCCAGATATCTGTGGACGTTTTACAGTCTCTGATGTGTGCAATAACGTTGTCCTTCACACACATCTTCAACAAGAATTTGGACTTGTTCTCTCGTTTTTCCCAATCTTGCTCCTGTGGCCCTGCGTTCAGCTTCTGCTCGTTGCCTGTAACTATGGACCAAGCATTTGCACCCTCAAGCAAGGTCTGGATCTTAAACTTCCAGTTCGTGAAGTTAGATCCATTGAGTTTACTAGACTCGTGAAGGTAAGATTCCATCGTGTTACACATTCTAATCAAATCTACAAAATGAATCTACCCAACAACAAAAAACTGATACCTGTTAGATTGATCTGTCACCTCTACCACCAATCTATAGTGGTTGGCAATCCCACTCGAATGAGAAAATTCGGCGTTTTCAATACAGCCGAAAAATTGATCTGGTCAAAATTGATCCGATCTGCCTCTCCCGGATAGATCTGCAACTTCGCCGATCTACACCCCTCGCAAATCACCAAATGAAGATGAGGCTTCCCACAGATCCCCTTGAAGATGATTTGACACTCTCACGAGCGAAAATCCCGTGCCAAGATAAAATCTGTGCGAGTCAAAATCCCTAGCGCGATTTCTCCCTTAAATTCCGCGCAATCCAGTATTCTGGCGCCGTGGCGCACTTAATAACCAAACAGACGCGCCAATATAGAATTCTGGCGCGCTCCTGAGCCAGAAACCCGTGCCAACCCCCTTCTAATCAGGAAAAAAAAATTCCGAGTCCGAACCAAGTGTTATGCAGTCCACCTCCTCAATTGAGCACAAAGCTCTTGTGTACACGCAGCCACAAAGGCACTTCAAGCCACACATGCAATTCTACCACACAAGCAAGCTAGCTACAAAGGCACTTCAGCCACAAAGGTGATAAAAGATCAGGCTCACCCAATCTGAGCTCTGATACCAAGATAAAATGTGAACATAATTGAAAAGAAGGAGATGTAGCTCTCAGGTGTGGCCTGCACCTGGAGATTACACTCACAAAACAGAGAGATCACTCTCGTACACTCTATTATTCATCAATGAAAGATTACATCATTAAATACAATACTAGGAATTAGGAAGTTGCACTCAAACCCCTAAACTCTAGGAACTAATCCTACACTAGGGAGAACGTTGCAACAATGTAACCATTTTCTCCATTAATACAAAATAATATTAGTTATTTTTAACTTTAAAAGCATATCCAAGTTATGTTTTGTGGCAACGACATATTTTTCAAGCAACATATTCGTACTATAAAAGGCCGAGGTATGTTCTTATTGAATGATAAGCATTTTGTTTTGAAGTGTTGAAAGACGATTATAGAGGGAGGGATTACATGGTAATGGAAGGAACTAGTTATTGAATTGTATTTGACTTGGACTTCTCTTGACTCTATAAAGAAATGATTGATGATGATTGATGAGTGTCGCCATTGTTGGGGTTTTGGCTTCTCCTCTGGCCTAATATTTAGTGTTCATTATATCTTGTGCGCTATGATATTAATGTTTTCGTATACCTGATGAATAAGATTAATAAACTAATAAAGAAGAAAAATAATAATGCTGGCAACTAATTATAATGTTAAAGAATTCAATTATCACTGCAATTCTCACAATAATTCCCGATTCAAAATGTGTTTTTTTAATGCTTAAATGGTTTTAATGTAGGAAACTTGGAATTTGAGGACTACACAGATCAAATATACAATCTCGCCAAATTTTTATACATCGAACAAAGTTAACAGGTATAAAAGTTACATATCTCTTTCTTATATATATATATATATATATATATATATATATATCTCCTTTTGGGTATATATTTTGGTTAATTTTTTTGAAATTTTGCGTGGGTTACTTAAAATTAAAATTTAAGTTGTTTATTTTGCAAAATACAAGTTTCCTTTTAGGGATTTGAATCTAGTGTGCACTCAAAAAAATCATTTTAAATAATGAAAAATAAAATCTCACACAAACTTATGTTACTAGATTATGGCCCAAAGAAAATAAATAAATAAAAGAGTTACACAATTACTTTAATTTAGACCTATTTAAAGCTCTTTTAAATTTTTTTATTTAATCAAATAATGATTTAAAAAAATTTAAACAGATTAGCCAGTGGGAAAATCATTAAAATGAATATGATTTGTCAAGAAATTTAAAATTCAATTTTTTTACATGTAGATTAGATAGAGGAGAGTTAATAACATTATTTGAAAAGGTGGATGATTGTGTAAATAGGTTATTTATATTAATTACATAGAATTCATAATTCATTTTAAATATTGTAAAGTTAAAATTTGTTCGAGATAACCTTTCTCCATCACTACTAAGGAATGTAGCATGTGCACTATTCACATATTGGCTACCTTGAGGAACTGGCCTTGTCTGTTTTAATCCATCCACATCGTATCCCCCTAGTGAAACATTGTCTATTGTTCGCCACATTACCTTTTCCTTCCTATAGGCTCCTTTGGGCATTAATTCTCCACTTGGATCTTGCCCTCGTGATCAAAATGGTTACCATACTTTGTATTTTTTCTTTTGATTTCATTTTAGGATTATGGGTCTTTGTGAAATACTATGAAATTCCTTTTTCACGTACTTTAAGTCAAGATTTGAAACCAATGAACCATCATTAACACATGAATAGATGGGATACCCAATCATTTAGAAAAAGTAAATAATGTGGTTATTTTCACCTCCTCCTACTAAGTATATTAAGTTTCTCATACTTCTTTATATTCTCAATTTTCTTTAAAATGACGGCCATGACTATTCCATTTCTTCATGTTGTATGCAAGAACATGGATAACACAATATAATGAACCTTTCAACGATTCACATTAATCCCTCAATCATTCTGTTATTCAAATGATTATCGTAATTTCTTGTCACGTTGTATCTAGAGTGAATACACCTTCCATCATCCCATATTTTCCCTTTGTTCATGTCATATCATCTATGTAGCAAACATAAGGGATGAATAAATTTTCATGAGTAAGTGGATAAATAGTTTATCAACTTTTCATTCATTAGTTGTTGGAGAATGATAGTACAAACTTTATTTAGGAGGGATAATAGACTATTCATCCTTTACTTTCTAGTGAAACAATAAAATATACTCTCTTTTCCAAGAGAAACAACCTATTAATCCATTTTCGTTATTTATCCAAACTTCTAACAAATCACTCATTTTGGATCCAAATTAAAGTTTCTACTTCATATCTATTTGTGAGGAACACGGCTTAAACGTATTTAATGTTAAAATCATAAAATGTGAGTAATAAGGAGGAGATCCAACGTGGATAATTTCGATGTAAATTTTTCCAAAGGAAGTTTGAGGTGGTTTTTTGGGGTTAAAAAAATTCACTTGTGGCAGACCTTAGAAATGTTTTTTTATGCAAAAATAACATTGAGCAGAGTTGATATGTAAGAGTTATATCTCTTACAAAATAACTTATAATTTTAATCAGCATGGTATGAGTGGATGACATACCAAGTCTCTGTTACTAATGCATGTGGGGTTATCCACATGTGAAATTTGAGAAATATTGTAGAAGGTTCAAACATGTAACTCTAATTGAGGGTTGAGGGAATTAAACCTTATTATTACTCGATACCAGATTATCCTAAATACTAGTACACTAGGAGGGAGTAGTTGTTTTATTCCTTCCTATTGTATTTATTTCTTTTAGCGAGCAATGTAGAAAAGAGTGAGACGTAAAAGAGAAATAGATTATCTTATTATTATAAATCAACATTGCAAACCACATATCTTACTTAGCATCATAAAGAATGTCTATACTTTGTACTTACACATGTTTAATACCAAAGAAAGGAGAGTAGAGAAGTATCATCTTCTAGGCGTGTCTTCTCCTGTAAGGGTCTCTCACAAAAAAAAAACCTATGTTTATTGTGGTTGTTATGTGTATTCTTTATTTTCTCTAATTTTCACATTTCAACTAGTTTATTTAATTAAAAACATAGGTAATTAAGGGATGTAGAGACTTAAAGAAAGAAGTTGCTAAGGAAAAGACTGTTGGGGAGAATCTATAAGGAAAAAACCTAAGAAGACATGATTCCTAAAGGAAAGAAGGTCTGAGCTCAGGGGAACAGGGAACTGTTGGAGACAATTTATGGTTGGGTGGAACATGCTCTTCAAAATATTCCCAAATATGTTAATTTATATTTTACATATTCATTATGAAATGGTTTAAATGATATTGTTAAATTGAGTGTTGAATTACGAGCTGAGCTACATAAAAGAGAAATTGCATGCTATATAAAATATTTCCTAAGTTATTGATTTCATAAAATATATGGTTATTCTGTGAATTGTATGTTGTAAATCACATGATTTGTATTGTATTGTATTATGGTGATGAATCAGATGGAAGGCAAAAGAAGAAAACTATGTACTAAGTACAATATGTTTATTTATTTACCTTAATTCTATTGTACATGCATAATCTCAATATATTATATATAGAGAGAATTACTATAAAAAAATACATAATTTTGTGTACACTCTCTCTCATTTATTGAGAGAGACAAGTAAGGGTGATTCACTCAAATGTTATCAACAAATATATAGTACAATATTCAGTGAAAAGGAAACTAAGAAATTAAAATTGATTTACATGCAAAGAGATGTTATTTTGAGAATATTGTAATATTTTTAATTTATATAAATGAATGGCATACTGTATTGGTGAAAACTTATCATAGTAATATTATGGAAATGTCTTTGAAATTTTCTTAACGTTAATTGTAAATAAGGAAATAAGGAATATCCACGTTGCTCCTATAAATAAAATAAACAAATGCTTTTGTTTGTGAGTCTAGTTGAAATGGAACTCATAGAGTATGTTGCATCTTTATATGCATGCACCTATGGAATTAGTTATATGGCTCCCTAAATTATGTTATTTAGTATACACAATATAGGCTTTGATAGTCAAAACTTATCATAGTAATATTATGGAAATGTCTCTCACATTTCCTTAAGGTGAATTGTAAATAAGGAAAGAAGGAATATCCACGTTGCTCCTATAAATAAAATAAACAAATGCTTTTGTTTGTGAGTCTAGTTGAAATGGAACTCGTAGAGTATACTGCATCTTTATATGCATGCACCTATAGAATTAGTTATATAGCTCCATAATTATGTTATTTAGTATACACAATATAGGCTTTCATAGTCTTCCATTATTCATAAATTGAAGGATAATACTCGAATTCACAATAAATTAATAACGAAATGAAGTTTAGTTAATAATTGAATAGAGTGGGAGAATCTCGTACAACGAGAACGAGGTCACGAGGCGCTCTGCAACTCGACTTAGGGTTTCAGCAGATACCTGCTACGGCAGGCCCTCTTGACAGCAATCATCCTCTGTAGAACACGGAATATTATTAGGTTCCAATCTGTGGGTTTTGGCTGACAGAAATCATGAACCCCCCTCAGGGGGAAGGAGGGGCGCCTCCTCCAACAAACGACAACCAGAAGTGCCGGATCGAGGACTCAGACAGTGGAAAAGGGCACAATGACGGAAACGCTACCAACAGGCAGCAGGCAAATACTGAACAAGCACAAAAAGACAAGCCTAAAGTCAGTTCTTTCACATGAAAGCCAGTCGCCACGCATAGGCCAAAAGTAGAGTTACCCAGCCATCGCATCAATGCCAGAATACAGTATATGAAAGATCATGCCCTCATTGGCAAATTCATTGGAATATGGCCAAATGAGAAAGCGTTAAGAGCCTGGATTAATGTCAAATGGCATCCAAAAGGACACATAACTTTGCATATAGGGCCTAAAGGGTTTTTTACTGCAGTCTTCAACTGCCTAGAAGACAGAAACAAAGTCTTAGATGGAGGGCCTTACTTCTTTAACTCTGCGGGACTGTTTCTCAAAGAATGGATCGAACGTTTTAATCCAAATAAGGAAGACCTAAGTTGCGCGCCGGTGTGGATCAGGCTGTATTCTATGCCATTGGAATACTGGGAAGAGGAATCTCTCAAGGCGATTGGTAATGTTATGGGAAAGTTCATCAAGGTAGCAGAGGAAACAAAGACGCATAGATACACCTCATACGCCCGGATCTATGTCTACATGGACCTTAAGAAAGCACTGCCTGATACGGTAAGTCTTTTTCATGAAGATGTTGAATGGATACAGTTGATTGATTATGAGCATGTACCCTTTAGGTGCAGGAAATGTCATGATTTAGGACACCTCTATAGAGACTGCCCGTTGAATAGTAAGCCCTCATTTCAAATGGATCTGGAAAATCCAACGCCAGATGGTTTCACTAAAGTGCTGAATCGCAGAAGAGGAAATAAAAACACAGCAGCCTCTACAAATATTCCTCCGGCTGACCCATCAAAACCCTCGACAAGCAATAGCTTTGCAGCCTTAGCCAATGAAGACATGCAGGATCCAGATAACACACCTTCCAATGAAAAAGAAACCAGTCAGGAAAATATTGAAGGATCTCAATCGAAGACAGAGGAAAAGGTAGCAGAACAATCAGATAATCATCTTAAAACTACTTCAAAAACTTGGAGCTTCCTTGGAATGGATATAGATGGTACCAATCCCAATATAGAATACAAGAAGGAAAGCGATGGAAACTTTTAAGAACCTCAGATCATGGAGGAGGTCACGGAATCTATAGATATTGGCGAGCTGGATATTCTAGGCCTAGAACAGGCCTGTAAAACGAGAAACTTCGATAAAATACCTGATCGACAAGTGGATAGTCTAGTGGCAGTCCTCAATAAAGCCCAAAAAATACTCATTATGGGTTCAAATTGGTAGCCAATGGGATGGGAAATTCATCACCAAATATAGTAAAAAACGGGGAAGGAAGACCACTCTGGAGAGAACCATCAAGATAGGAGAAGTGTTGGTAGAATCAGGCCGATATGCCAAGTTAACCAAGTAATTCAATGCCAACCCCAAACCTTCTCAATGAAGTTAATCTCATGGAATATTAGGGGGCTCAATAGCCCAAGAAAAGGAAGATTACTAAAAAAACATGCTCATGGAGGAAAAACCTACCATTCTCTTTCTGCAAGAAACAAAATGTAACTCGATAGTCTTGGAAAAAATAGCAGCAAAGGCCTGGCCAGGAGGGTTAGTAACAACTGTTGATGCTCAAGGTGCGTCAGGAGGACTTGCAGTGCTCTGGGATGCACGAGTGATTCAACTCAACAACATACATGAAAAAAAAAAATTCATTCAAGCTATATTTCACATAATTTGCACCAATATATACGGCCATATGACAAATGTGTATTTCCCTCAAGAAACCCTGCACAAAGTTGAAATTCTGGACACCTTGACGCAGCTGAACACAGAGAGGATACACCTGTTATGGATATCCGAAGGTAACTACAATATGATAGCAACAATGGAGGAAAAAAAGGGAGGCAAATGCAGAATCAATAGAGATGGATCCATATTAAAAGACTTCATTCATAACAACTGGCTAATTGATCTCCCTTCAAATAACGGTCTATTCACTTGGAACAACAAGAGGGCAGAACCAATGCAAATAGCTTCTCGTCTTGATAGATTTCTGATATCAGATAATGCAATTCACCTAGGAAGAGAATTCATTGCCTCTATCCTTCCTGTCTCAGGCTCTGATCATTGGCCAATAGCCCTCCATTGGAATCGACCTGCCTGCAGTATTAGGCGCCCCTTCCGGTTTGAGGCTTTTTGGTTATCTCATATTGAATTTAATGAATTTGTCAGAGCATCTTGGTTAAAATTCAATCCTACGGATGGCACTAAAATGTCTATATTCCAACGGAAGCTGAAATATCTCAAAGGGGAAATTAAACGCTGGAACCAATCCATTTTTGGCAACATCTTCAAAGCTCAAGAAACCCTCAATCACGAAATGAAAATCATTCAGCAAATGATGATCACAGAAGGACGCTCCGAAGAGCTAGCCAAGAAAGAGCAGTACATAGAAAATCAAATCCTTGAAAGAGCCTTACAGGAGGAAACTCTCTGGAGGAAAAAATCAAGAGTTAGATGGCTGAAGGATGGTGAAAAGAATATGAAATTCTTTCACAAAACTACAGTGCAAAGAAGAATGAACAATCAAATTTCCCATATCAAAAATGTGCAAGGAAGTAAACTTGAAACCCATGTAGGGATTGAACAGGAATTCCTCAATTACTTCAAAAACGTGAATCAAGAACCTAACATAGATCGAACAGAGGCCATTGATAAAGTCATTAGACATATTCCCAAATTAATCACTGAGGATCATAATCTTGTCCTTCTCAAGCCCACAAGCCTTCAAGAGGTTGAGACTGCTGTGCATCAGCTAAAAGCAGGGAAAGCGCCGGGACCAGATGGATTCACCTCAAACTTTTTTCATCATTTCTGGGATTTAGTAAAATGGGAAGTCTGGCAGGTCGTGGAAGAATCGCGTACTTTAAGATGGATGTATCCAGGTCTGAATGCAACATTTATTGCACTAATCCCCAAAGAAGAGGAATCCAATACTCCAGACAAATACAGACCGATTGCTTTATGCAACATCATATACAAAATTGTCTCCAAGGTTATAGCTTCCAGATTGAAGCCTTTGCTTCCCCTTATTATCTCTCCAGAACAATCTGGATATGTAGAAGGACGGCAGATCACGGATGGAATTATTTTAACTCATGAAATAATCCACTCCCTCAAGCATTCAAAAAAACCAGGTATGTTACTCAAAATTGACTTATCTAAGGCTTTTGATAGTATAAGTTGGACTTATATGCAAAAAATCCTTAATGCCTTTGGTTTCGCCCCTTCCTGGGTTAGATGGGTCAGTAATCTTTTATCCTCCTCGTTCTTCTCTATTCTCATTAATGGCATCTCGTCGCCCACATTCCGTCCCTCTAGGGGTATCAGACAGGGAGACCCGCTCTCGCCCTTTCTGTTTGTCATCTTAGCTGAAGGACTAGGACGCAGCATCAAATCGGCTCTCCTCTCTCAAAGCCTCAAAGGTCTCGCTTTCCACCATGCTCCCTCCTTTTCTCACCAGTAATTCGTGGATGATAATATGCTTTTTGGTCATCCTTCTGTTCAAGAAGCTCGTTCCTTCAGATCCATTCTTTCAAACTTCTCTGATGCTTCAAGAGCCCTCATTAACAAAGTTAAGTCTCAAATATTCTTCTTTAATACTCCTCCCCCCACCTAAAGAGCCATTGCCTGCATTCTAGGCTTCACCATTGCTTCCCTTCCTTATAAGTATCTGGGCGCTCCCTTAATTGCCTCCGCTCTCAAGCATTCCTCTTGGAAAGACCTTTTAGAAAAACTTGAAGCCAGACTGTTCCTATGGACCCACAGAGCTCTTAATATGGCCAGCAGGTTGGTGCTCATTAAAGCTATTCTTCATTCCATGCCTCTTTACCTTTTTTCTATTCTAGCTGCACCTAAGTGGGTTCTCAAAGCAATAAAGTAGCTTCAGCGCAATTTCATATGGGGTAATTCAGGTCCAAATCGAAAGTGGGCTCTGGTCAAATGGGAGAATGTCTGTCTCCCAAAGAAAGCTGGAGGTATTGGGCTAAGAGACCCAGGACACAACAATATGGTAATGGGGGCCAAAATTTGGTGGAGATGGCTCTCAAATCCTAGCACTCCTTGGGCCTCCCTATGGACAGCGAAATATGCGAGCAATACACCCATAGAGGATAGAATCAGAATGTCAGAAGTAAGTAAATTTTCAGTCATCTGGAACTCAGCCATTCAACATCGAAATCTAATACAAAAGCATAGTTTCTGGGATGTGAAGAACGGCTACACAGCACGGTTTTGGGAAGACTCATGGCAGCAACTTCCAAATCTCAGAGACACTCTCCCCGACCTTCCAGAACAATATATAAATCAATATGATAAGGTGAGTCAATTTTGGGACTCACTCTCTACACAAGAATACAGAAAGTGGAAAGAAGCTAGTCATATAATACCACACAGCACGGAGCAAATTCAACTTTCTCTTTCCTCAGAACTTCAAAAACGAAAAATCCTATCATCGACAGGAATGGATATTCTCAGGTGGGGATACGAGGAGAAGGGAACCTTCACCACCAGAGAAGCATACAAAATCATTATCAAAGACAGGATAACCAGAGATAATTTATGGGATAAGATCTGGGATTCATCTATCTGGCCGAAGGTGTCTACTTTTCTGTGGCTTCTGTCTCATAACAGGATTCTCACATGGGACAACCTGAGGAAAAGGAATTTCTCTGGGCCCTCCATATGTCCTAACTGCAAACAGGAAGAGGAATCAGCATTACATCTAATGCAAACCTGTCAGCTAGGAAGGAAATTGTGGGAAAAGGTTACATTCCGCTGTCAAAAGGAAGGCAGACTACATGGGGACATTAAAGGCACTCTTCGCACTTGGAGCCAAGATCCATATCGAAGCAAACTTTTAAACACACTATGGCATCTTATCCTGGGTTTACTAATGTGGAATATATGGAAGGAGAGAAATAAAAGAATCTTTAAAGATCAATCACTGTCGATTGTGCAGATATGGACTGGATTACACCAAAATATTAAAGAAACCTTGTCTATTAAAGCCTGGTCCCAAGAAGACTTCCCATCAATCCCGCAAGAACAAAGTATCTGGGACAACTAGAAGATTCACTTAGATCATCCGCTCTCTTCTATTAACAATTCCTCAAGGTATCATGATCCTCCAGCAAGATGGACTCCGCCGCCAATCAACGTGTTTCAACTTAACTTTGACGGAGCTTCAAGGGGTAATCCTGGGAAAACAGGATTTGGCGGAGCCTTCAGAAATCATCAGGGCACTCCCCTTCTAACATTTTTTGGCTCAAAAGGCTGGAACACCAACAATGCAGCGGAATTGGAAGGATTATGGAGAGGGCTTAATCTTGCGCAAGAAAGAGGTTTCTTTCCTCTAATTGTTGAAGGGGACTCCCAAATTATCATCGATATGGCCTCAAAACTTATGCAAGGATCCCCCATTCACAAAGTGAGTAGCAGCTGGAGAATGGCTCCAGGACTTGAGCTTCTAAACCAATGGCTTTATCATCACCAAGCAATCTCCTTCAAACACATCAGATGGGAAGGGAACAAGCTGGAAGACTTTCTTGCTAATTTAGGAGTGGACAACGAAATGGATTTCTTCGAAGGCCCTCTCTCCAGCATAGCCTCAGAGAACCAACTCTCCAACTTCCATACCATTGTAAAAAATGACATGCATTCGAAGGAAGATACACACCCGGATGCGGGTGTAATAACTGCGTGTTAATCACAATGCATGCGACAGAGGCAGCTGTCCACACACTTGGACGGATCCAGCAGTTTACTATATGTGATATCAAGGCTCTGGTCACAGCATTTATGGTTCATTCGACTCGAGATCTTTAGACAAGGGATTTAATCATGGCATGCTTTAATCACGGCTCATTCGATATGAATTTCTCAGACATCTGCAATCTGGTTTTCCTCTTCTCATTATGCTTTCAGCACCCCTGCGCAACTCAGGGTGTATGGAAGCCCCTCTCGCTTCTTAACTTGTTTCACTTTGCCTGTGTCTAGTCTATTGATTTGGTCTTCTCCGCCTGTGTCTGGTTTATTGATTTGGTTTTCTCCACCAGTGTCTGGTCCACTCACTGGGTTCATTCTGCTTGTGCCTGGTTTCTTAACCTGGTCTACTCCTTCTGTGGCGAGTCTAGCAATTGGGTTTATCACGCAGGTGTCTGGTCCTTTAACTGGGTTCATTCAGCCTGTGTCTGGTCTCCTTCTCCCCAGCTTCGGTCTTCCTATTCACCCAAGCTGCCTGCGCACCCTGTAATGGCTCGTCGACACGGTGTCCCCCAGCATGGAAGCAATTCAGGTTCTCGTGGAGTTTCTCGGGGTCGTTGTCGCCCCGCCCCTCAACGCATCACTCCTCCAGCCTCTGCCTCTCCATCCTCTCCACCCTCTGATCATTCTAGGCCCTTTCTGAATAGCTCCTTTCAAACTACCCAGTTCAAGTTCAGAAGTAGGCTCAATAAGCCTCTAATCTCAGCCACTATTACTGTTATCTTGTCGGAGGAGGAAGATGAGCTTATAAGCTCGGATGAAACCTCCAGGGCTCATTCTTAGTCTCAGAATTCAAGTGATTTTCAGGGTGACATGGCTGGAGTAGCCCTCAATGACACTTCCATGCAGCGCGAGGATGGCCTTCAGGAAGACCCTCAACCCCAACCAGCTTCACCACAAGAGCAAATTCTTGCTTGTGAACCAGCGCGCCTTTCTAGAAGCGTTCTGAATCTTGTTCTTCCTCCAGAAAGCAGTATGATGGAAGCTGAAGACAATGTAATGGTGACTTGGATTGGCTCCCCCAACCAGGCAAACGTGGACGCGACAGGCTCTCCTCCGCAGGTTTAAAGACTTCTGGCTCTAGTGTCATGTCAACAATCCCTCTTCTGATTTCTGGTACTCGTGTTAAGTTCCCATGGTTCATTATGTGCATGTCTCCAACTTCTTTTGATATCAGCATGAAATACCACAGTCTTCAGGTCAAAAGTCTGGTTTTGAATCCTTTTATAATAGCAGTTTTAAAGGATAACATTTTTGTAAGTGATCAGCTACCTCTGAAGCTTCGATCACCTATAGAACAGTTTAGTTTTTGGTCTCTCAAGCTCACTACAATTCTCGCTTCTAAAACTCTCAATTTTGTAAAAGGAATGCAGCTTGCTACCTGCAATAGTCTTTTTGGTGATGGGCAGGCTACGGCACCCTCAAAGGTTTAATCCTCTCTGTAAATATTTTTTCTTTTTATCTTTCTAATAGAATAGTCTTTATCCAGAAAAAAAAATTAATTGAATAGAGTGATGATTTATTTAATAGAGGAGGTTAAAGGAACTAATCTAGAGAGGCCTACTAAAGAAACAAAGTATATAGAAGAAGTTACAATAGAATACACACAAAAATATTTCTTGACATGAGGACTATAAAATAGTCTAGAATTATGAAAGGGAAGGTAGTACAATAACATAAGGAACAATTCATTATCAAAATAAGAAATTTAGAATAAATTGAGTAACTGTCAAAATCAAAAGTATGAGACACACACATAACAAGTTCTCATTGGAATTACAATAGAAATTCATACAAGATGTATAATAGCGAGTTGAGCTAGCTGGAGCTTATACATATTTCAATAATAAGAAATAAAGGAAATCCAAAATGTGGTTATAGTTAAATAAGGAATTGTGGAAAAAAATTGTGATTGATAATTTCACAAATGGTATATACAACTTACGTAATAAATATATATATCAACATGGTAAAATACTAAAGGAAAAATTATTTTTAGTGGAATTAAAAAGAACGTATACATCGAGGTATGTTATAGGCATTCATTTAAAACAAAATTAAACCAGGAATATTATAAAACAAGTAAATAAAGTAGTAACTTTAAATAGCTAAAGGGTCTATATATGTAAGGGAAAATTATGGTTTGCTAAGGCCCCCAAGGCCAACCCTGTAGAGTTGAAAATAAAATAACCAGAGAAAACATTGATTTGGGTTATCGCTAATCAAGCTTATTTGTAGGATGCCATGAAAAACTTAAAAAAATATGGGGAAATTGAGGTATAAGAACCAAAAAGATCAAAATTATCCTCTGAATGTGCAAGCCACCCTAGTGAAAGTTAAAAAGCTATTAGTTCAAATGAAGGCCACAACCATATCAATTACCTTGGATGCTCGTTACAAAGGTTTAACCAAATTATGAAGTAATACCGAAAAACAAGAAAATAAAAATTAAATTATATACCTGAGAAGTAGAGTGTCAATACCTCCTCATCCATAGGAGTGAGAACAAGGGAACTATATGTTAATAGGAGTAAGAACAAGGGAACTATATCTAAATAGAAGTTTGGGTGAGAAACCCAAATCTATGAAAAGGAGGGGCCTCCTTATCCATAGGAGTGAGAACAAGGGAACTATATGTTAATAGGAGTAAGAACAAGGGAACTATATCTTAATAGAAGTTTGGGTGAGAAACCCAAATCTATGAAAAGGAGGGGTAACTATGAGCAACGACTTCAGTGTTCTAACAAAATCCCTAATATTGAAACCCCACAAACAAAAGAAACCCTCTTAAAAATATTGTCAAGCCTGGGCCATTATCAATTGTGGCATTCAAAATCGAAATAAGTTAAACCAATGTGCTCCAATTATAAACAAACATATCATACAAAAATTGACAAGAGAATGGATGGTCAAGTATAAAACCCTTCCCTATGCCAATAAATCCAGTCACATAGACCAATGTGACTTAGAAAAAAGAAATACCAAGGTAGACAAGTAGATTAACTCATACCCAAAATTTGTTGAGGTAACGCAGAGAAGAATTTGAAGGAATGCTCCAAGTCGCAAACCTGCTCCAAGGTAAAGCGATTTATTAGTTTATAGGCTCATATTTTGACAACAAATACTCATTGAAAATTTGGAAAAAAAAAATAAAAAAATTGATAAGTCGTTACCGCGTAGAGAAAGTGGAAAAAATCCTAGAAGGGTTAGTCCTGTAACTACCAGTTTCAGAATCAAAATTGCATCCTTCCATCCCGAGGGAAACATGGGAATATAAACACTAATGTGAGAAACATTCTAGTAAGAAAATGAAAACAAGAAGATTAACAATGAATTCAAACAATTTTATGAATTAATGATGCGGTAAAAAACATCGTAAAAATCCTCTATTACAAGCATCATATCTGAAGTATTACAAGGGTAATGGAAGCCATATGGCTAAAAATCCATCCCATGAACAAGACTTCTTGCATAACAGTAGAGTGGTGCTCTGGTGGAGCGAATGAAGAAAATGAGGTCGAGTGTGAATAGCCAGGATAATGTTATTAATTTTGGTTTAACCCTAATCATTCTTCGCCATATGTTAAAAAACCCCAAATCCCAACGGTCGATTATGTGATTGCCCAACGGTCGATTGTGTAACTGCCCAAGTGAGATCACATGGGTCGTGATTATGTGGCTATTTTAGCACAGTGTCAAGTCTATAGTGTGGGAAAAGAGACATATTGAAACCATATTCATATATCACATATAGTAAAGCAAAGAAAATATGTGATAGGTTTTAAAGAAAGAAATTATAGTTGAGACCGAAGTGTCATATTTGTCGACCAAGACTATGGATTAATAATAGTATTGGTAGTTGAATCAATGCGTCATTATATGCCAATATTATTAAACCGTAGTGAAATTGGGCACAATATGTGATATTGTTATAAGGTGTAAACCTTATCTCTATAAAAGTTTATTAATTGAGCACATAAAATTTATGTTATTATATAAAATTTGATTGTGTTTTTGTATAAAATTTGATTATGTTTTTATATAAAATTTGATAATATATAATACATAGGAAGTAAGTAAGAAGAGAATAAAAAGGGTTAATGAGAAAGGTTAGTAATTTAGTACATAAAATTATGTTTTTATGTAAAATTTTCTCATAAAATTATGTTATTATATAAAATTTGATAATATGTAACATATAAGAAGTAAGTAAGAACAAAATGGAAATGGTTGGTGAGAAAATATTAATTCACATTGAAAAGAGTACTCTATTGGATGACCAAATTAGTATACAATATGTTAATGTATCAAGATGAAAGAAAACCCATGACTATAGAAACTATAGTAAAAAACGTTTAACTATGGAATAAATAAAAAGCCAATATTTAAGAAAATATTTCATTTGAAAAAGGAAAGAATATTTTACCTTAAAGTATTACCTTCATGTACTACCTTTGTGGCATGTTCATATTACAAGGAAAGATGAAATAAAATGTTTTTACTTTATTAGTTAATTATAACATTAAGATTTTGTTTTTTAATGAAATTATGGGTGATTCTAAGTTAGTTATAGACACGGATTTTAATAAAGTTGTAGGGGAATGTTAGATTGAAAGGATTATTTTAGAGCATTCAATATCTCATGTTAGATTGAAAAGATTATTTTAGGGCATTCAATGTTTCTTTCAATCTTTTCAGAGGGTCTCCATTTATCACATTCTGAAGGAGTATTATAAGGAATAAGATAAGTTGTGAAAGAAAGCACTCCTTCTATCAGTTGGGCTTTTTGGAGTTTTTGAGTTCATGAATAGCTAAGAGGTGGAAGCTATAAAATCTAGACTCTAATTTTATTTTATTCATTTTGTTTTCTCCTATGATATTTTTTCAATTAAAAGAGAATGCTATAAATTACTTTGATAGATGTAATTCCTTATTCTTTTTCTTTTAAAATAAGTTTTAAGAAAATATGTTTTTAACTATTGATCCAAAAAATGGCAGGATAATAAATATTTTTTTTTTTATTCCTTAATCTTAGAAAATAAGTTTTTAACTATTTATCTAAGAAATAGGAATATTAATAAATATTTTTTTATATGGATTCCTTGATGTTTTAGATATCCTACTCAAACCACGTGTAATCTTATTTCAAAAATTATAAAAAAAATTATCAAGAAAAAATATATAATCTTAATTCTTATTACCAAAATTAAAATTATGACGTAAACTAACACAATCATATAAATTAAAAACTCATAAATACCTATAAATTAAAAACTCATAAATACCTATAACTACTTATGTGTAAGTAGGTAACCAAACTTTCAGTTTATCTAATATTGACAATGTGAATGGCTAGGACAAGAATGCTGATGGCAATCACCAAGGATTCTGACAGTAATCACAAAGGATTTTGACAATATTTCCAAATAGAGCATCAATTACATAATGTATACGACAAAAACTGATATTCTCAAACATATAATAAAATTCTCAAATCACTATTTCTAAATTCTTTAGACCATAAACACTATTTCTAAATTCGTGCGAATAATAGCATGGCAATTGGACTAATTAAAATTCTGGCTAAATACGAACAAAATTACTGTTTAAATATTATCCATTTTAATGTACTCCAATACGTCCGATGCCAGATTCCGATGATACGACAGTTCTTTTTTTATCGGCATCTATCAGTCCTCTGACATAAAATATAATTATGCCATTTCATTTTGAATTATACATTCCATGTCGACACCATGGTGCAGAATTCTAGGTGTTGTTATGGAGTATCTTCTGTCGTGTTCATGACGAATGGACATGCAGGATTCTTCGTGTTGTTATGGAGTATTTTCTGTCGTGTTCATGGCAAATGGATATTGGAGAATCTAAAACATACTGCGAGCTTTTCCTGCGAGCGTTTAGAAGTCACTCCACTCCTACTATTACAGGAAACCCTTCCCTCGCCCTATAAATATACTGAAATTTCATGTATTCTCGTGCGGTTGTTCCTTTTATTACTTGATATATCGCTATCTATGATTACTTGCTTTCCAAATTTGGTAAAGTATCCTTCAGCGACCGTCGGCTCTCTCGCGTTTAAATAATCATCAATGATTTTCTTTCCTCGTGTTTTCATTACGGTTTTCGTGCTTTCATTATTGTGGTCTTTGCCCAAATCCATATGGGAAGACAGAGTACAGCCCCTGCATTATTAAAAATCTTCAAAACTGTCTTATTTTCTGGAGGGGCTGCGTAAAATAAGTTGGGAACGAACGATTTTAATAATGCAGGGACTGTGCGCTCTATCTTCTTGAGTTGGTCAACGTTGATTCAAAGCGTTGGATATCCCGACATAGCTCTTTGATTTCTCAGATCGGACTAACTTCAATGAAAGAAATGGAAACGAGGTAATATTATCTGAGTGCTTCTCATTTATGTTTGAATTTAAAGTTCCCGTTTCTTCTCATTTATGTTTGAATTTAAAGTTTCTGTTTCTTCTGATTAATCACATTATTATTTGTTGGTTTGTTTCTTCTGATTAATCACATTATTATTTGTTGGTTTATGTTTAGATGGTTATAATGTTTCCAAACATTTAATGTGGTTTATTTTTATGACACAGATGAATTATATTAAATGGTTAAATATTTTTACTAACAAAAAGTTGAAATCATTAATTTTTTAACTGCCTTTTCAAAGGAACGCTTGCAGGTCCCCGAAATGAGTTTATTTATTCAAAACTCTTTCCAAATGCTTGTTTCTTTTCAGCTTTGCTAGCGTTTGCCGGATTGTATTGAACTCAGCGGTTTTTCTACGTAGATATTTTATGTCGCGGGTTACTGGCTTTCAATATGAAGTTGATGTGATTGAAGAGGCGGCACAAAACCTAAAATCCGCTAGAAAAACTGTATAACAAAATTGCTTCGAATAATGTGATTACACATTTATCCTTTTTGCATATATATATATATCTTTGTTATTGAAGTTATTTACTCAAGGGATATCCCTACCATCCAGCATCTTGTGTCCCTCATTATAATCTGGACAATAGTTTTAATAAGTCTATAATCAGATAGGTCCATTCGCTTACAGCTCGTATCAGTTCAGTTGATTCATGAGAACATATACTGCAACATCATTTTTATCTAATAGTTGAAATGGTAACACAGAAGCTAATCTTACTAAAGGAAAATATAACGTATACTTAGCCAATTTGTTTTGAAATGATACATTCTTAAATACTTCTTTTATGCAATAAATAGTGCTAATGCTGCTTTCTACGTGTAGTGTTAATGCTGCTTTCAACCGGATGGAATAGCTTCGGATGTTTATCGCAGTAAATCAGCGTAAGTGTAAAGTAAATGTGAAATACGTATGGTTAAGCTAAACTATGCACGTCCATCATTTTGATAAGTAATTAATATTTGAAATAAATAAATGTGAAATATGTCCATCATGTTTGATAATTAATTAATATTTGGAATTCTGCAGGAAAGGACAATTTGTATATTTTAAAACTTAAATTCAAGATTTTATCTGCTTTAGTAGAACTAGCAATTGTCCCAAAAGTTGGGACAAAGAGAGGCCGATAGGATTATTAAATCGGAATTATTGAATTTTTCTAGAAAAATTAAGGTGATTAATAACAAATAAAATATTCTTATTAATTTTTCTAGAAGAGTTAAAGTGATTAGTAACAAATAAAATAACTTTACTAATCACCAAACTAATCTAACTTCATCCCTATGTGTCCATCTCATTCCCAAATATTCCAAAACATTTCTAAAAATGGAAATTCGAATTAAATTCAATTGGAATGATTATTTCTTTACATTTAAATACACTGCTCCCGAATTCATAAATATAGCATGTCAGAAGGAGATAAAACTAATATTATATAAACATGTACATGGACTCAATTTTTTTAATATAATAAAAATTAAAATATAAATAAAATCAATCATGTTATAATTTCATTTTAAATTAAAAATTATATAAATTTTAATCTAAATTGATGATACACTAATTATGATTTATCAGCAAAGAGGGTTATAGGTTTTGTACTTACCTGGAAAAATTCGATGAATGCCTTGACAACTGTACATACAAGTAAACACATACGGATAAGACATCTCGGAATACTTATTGCCTATTCAATGCTCTCTCCGCTGTAAAAATAAAACACTAGTTGCATGTCACAATCGCTTTTATTATGATTTTCATAGGAGCGTTCAATAGACAACCCCGAAAACGGAAAATGAGAATGTGAAGTGAATTTTCCTGAGAAAAGGAATTGAAGCATAAACGGGAGTTAACAAACATTTATAAAGGGTTTCTAGGCTACCTTAATTATTCTCTGCATCGGAATCAATCATAAAAAGCTTCCATTATTATCGTGGAAATTCTTAGCGAGAATTGGAGCATGAGCGGGAGCCACCAAATACTTAAAGAGGTTTTCTCAGCTACCTCTACTCTGCATTACAAATCAATCACGAAAACCTTCAATATTACTCTGGAAAATTCTTATTACATGTTAAAAATTTTAACAGATGAAACCAGAATGAAAAGTATCCAGCCAAAAAAGGACAGATCTGATGCTGCTTGAAAAACGACCATTGATTTGAGGTTCAAAGGCGAGACAAAGTGTAAAGCCCGCGTGTTGAACACTTTCCACGATAATGAGCTCTATTGCTGTTTATCTGAGTCATCTCACAGAATATGCAGTGAGCAGAGTGGGACTACTCCACTTCAAACCCTTTGGTTCGGTTCTGGGAATGGTTTGTTGGTCACCTGCCAGGCCACTCTAAACCTATCAAGATAGTGGTCACGAGAAACGAGAATCTCACAAAAATGAATAAGAAGAAGATTAGGAATACGTGAGAATGACGATAAGAATGGGATTGATTGATATCGATCAATCCACTTGGAAATTCAAGCAGATTTGATTAAAAAACAAAAATGCTAGAGACCAAAAAGGCGTAAAAATGAAGATCCCAGAGACCAAGACCAGGGAAAATGATATGCAATCCATGTTAATGAGAAAGGGCATGTCAATGCGCCATGCTTGGAGGTGGAGTAAACACTGCTCATAACCCAGGATTCGAGGTTAACCGTAAACGTCGAGGATCGTAGATCTCATGACCTCAAGCTTTCTAATAATGGTTGCCAGCTTGACTTCAAGATTCTCAATTTTGGTTCCGAGCTTCCAAAATGCTTCAAGAAGAAGCCTGAATTGAAGGAAATTGATGAAGATGCTATTCTTCATGACGACCGCTAAAAATGCCTCAGTACAAGTGCACAAACCTGCAACAACCTAGTACAAGTGCACAAACCTGCAACAACCTTTTCATTTCTATTATGGAAGCAATTTCATTCCTATTAGGGAAAGCAAGACAGTTAAGCAATATGGCTAATAGAAAATAAAAAAATGTTAAACAACCGACCTAATTAACGATAAGCTAGTGCTTGCCAAAAGCCAGCGAAGATAGGAAAAATAGTGAAAATATCTTGTCATGTGAAGAAGACAATTTAACTGATATTTGCAAAAAGCAGTAAAAATATCTTGTCAAGGCAACTCAAGTGATATTTGGAAAAAGTAGTCACACTTCAAATCAATGGTTGAAAGTGTCTCACTTGATCCAACAGAGGAGGATGAAACTGTTGCCAATTGTTGATGCATAGGAAAGGCCTATCGGCCTAATTAAAGGAATACAATTTAAAAATTAAAATTAAAAATTAAAAATTAAAAATTAAAAATTAAAAATTAAAAATTAAATAAATAAATTAATTAAAATAAATATAATATAAAACTAATAAAAAAAACCAAAAACTTAAAAGGTTGATTCTTTAAAACATATTATTGATATAAAATAAAGTTTTACTTTTTAAATTTTTATTTAGTGCATATTTTGTAATATTTTTATTTAGATTTGTAATATAATTTTGAACATATAAATAAAATAAAGTTTAACTTTTTAAATTTTTAGTTAGTGAATATTTTGTAATTTTGTTATTTATGTTTGTAATATAATTTTGAACATATAAATAAATTTAGAACCTTAAATAAGTGTAAATGATAATTAACATAAAATAATTGACATATATTTTTATTTTATAATTAACTTATATGACATCACCAAAATGTATTTGAGTATACTCAATTACCATTTACATAATGTCATCCACAAAATATACAGAATTTTAAAAACTACATTATTTTCGTATCCATATGAGCTAACAACTTTGTAAATGAGTATAAATATACTCGCAGAATTGAACCCAATGGATGAATTGATGTAGTTGGCCAGAAGTTATTGATTGAAATCAAATTAGCATGTAATAGTAGTTGATAATAGAATTGCCGTGAACTTTGTGTGTTTATGTGTTTTCATGGCACTATTTTACAGTTGATTAATGCATCATTTAACAACTTGCCTTGTTATTAACAAGGTATTTGGGATAAGTTATAATTATCTCTATTGTCTTAATTAATATTTACCTACAATTTTTTACAATTGTAAGTTAAGTTTTATTTTTTTATTTTTTCATTTTCCAACTTTATGATAACTTGGATTAGCTAATCTGAAATGCAAAGAAAAAAAAAGAAAATAATTGGTTTATCACAATTACATTTAATATAATTAAATCTAATTAATTTAGATTCATAATATATATTTATAATTAATCCTAATAAATTAGCAACTATATATTAACTAATAATATATATTTTTAATTGTCTTGAGTATAAGAGAAATGTTGTCCAAGAATTCTACATTAATAATGTCTATCATAAATATTAATAATAAAAAGTTTCTAATAAATAAACTAGTTCAATATACACGGTAAGGAACATAATTTTATGTATAATAAAATAATTAATAATAATAATTTTCTAATTTACTTTATATTTTTTGTATGACTAAGATTTAATCAAAAGAGAAATGATAAGTAGTATTTTAAAAGGAAATATTAACTAGCAACTGTATCAAATGTTTGAAACAAAATGTCAGTCGCAGAAGAAATAGTAGCATAGAAGAAAGAAGTTCTTAGTGGTGATTGTAGCTTAAGTTATGCGAATAACATATTAGAAACGATTTATTGATTGTTTTCACATGTTTTCCCTCTGCTAGTGTTGAGTTTGGATAAACCTATTGTGAGAATTTTTATTTGTTCTACACTCATCCCTAAAAAAATAGAGTACTCATAACAAAAACCAAATTGGGCAAGATGACTTCCTCTACAGCATAGCCATAAATAAGAAATGATTGTGGAAAACTAAACAATGACAATGTTGGATACTCGCAACTTTCTTCCCTTTCTTGAACACCATCAACAATGTATTGGTCACCAAAATCAAAACTCACAATCATCAAAACATGCTCTAATACCTTTGTAACTAAGACATATTATTAAAAATATAGAACAACTTTCAAATAAAAAAACTAAACATAGATGTGGAGGATAAAGGAGATAAAATATTCTATTCACTTACTACTCCCTACACAAATACAAAGAATACAAATATGCCAACACAAAGGGCATCCTTTCCTCAGACCATCCTCATAATGTCACAATATACTTACATTATTTCATAATGTTAATGCTTCATTTATAGCTATAATACAAGGATTGTTGCAAGTAGCCATGTTTAAAAATTTTATAGTAACCAACATGGGGAGTTATATTGTTCTAGTAATTGATCTTGGTTTCCAATTTCAGTATTCCACATGTTCTAGCCTACCATTTGTAACAAATCCCTACCCCTTCTAACAAACTTCTTGTAAATATTTCATAACTAGTGTGATGGATTCTACACAAAGGTTTACCATTTTTAATATGTTATGATTATAGGAAGAACTCTTCTCTTTGAATCCATCAAATCTACTCAATAATAATAAATTTGGGTATTCATGTATTTTAAACATCACTAAAAATGTACTTCGAGCATTTGTAGATATAGCCAATGAACTAGTATTGAATTGCACCGTTGGTGGGAATTTGTGTATAAAATTTCTTAACTGCCACAGATGTGCATAAAAGCTTGGAACAATATATCTAGAACTAGAGAGTGAAAAATACGTGCATGGTTTTTAGCATTTTCACCAGATGTTGCAAAGGAAACGTCATAAAGCATAAATTGAGGAACAATTGTGACATGTAAATGGTCATTGAAAATAAGAATCAATAAACAAGATTGCATGCAAAGGTGGAAGATAAAGGTAAACGATTTATATTATGTGAAATTTATAGATAGTATAATGTTTCTAACATAGATTTCCTCTTGATCTTCTATTTTTTTTAAGTTTCAATAAAAAATTACAAGCAGTAGGTTATAATGGAATATGTAAATAAAAAAATATAACTTCATGAACAACATGATGGTAATGTTTCCATATTTGAAATTACATCACAACTTGTTGAAGACATCGAAGACTCAAAGAAGCAATAATGAACCTGTAAAAGGAATATTTCATTCAAAATGTGTAGAAGAATGATTGTTATTTTAAATATGGAATTTAACTGTTGATATTGATTAGATAGAGTTTGGATGTGAATTGTGTTATAATGAAATTGGAATGAATGAAAATGAACTTTCCTTTGTCAAGGGAATTTCAATACTTATAGTTGAAAATGCAAGGCAAATGATGGCATATCGAACACCATTGAAGATTTATGCGTAGTTGAAAATGCATATTCTAAATTTCCAGACCGTTTTTATTTTTTGCATTCTGTCACGTTGATGTATGGGGATTATAAGTTTTAGAGAATATTTTATTTTTAGTAATAATTGTAAAGTTGGACGAAGGTGGTATAACGATACATTCAGATTTAGCACTAGTATAATTTTTTTCTATATTTTGTAATGTAATTAATGATGCTTCTATTTTGCTGCAGTAACTATATAGTTGTGCTATTTGTGAGTCTATACATCTTATTCTAGTAGACAGATAATGTTAGAAGAAATTAGTTAAAAATATAATAACAATGTAATATTTGCAACAATGTATTAATAATGAGTAAATTTGAGTATTGTTAATAGATGCAAAATGTATGCCATAAAAATAGATTGAGCTTAATAAAAATAGATTGAGCTTAATGTATGGATTGGAGCAAATCTTCTAGAGGAGGAATTGAACAGAGAATTTCTTCCTGCATGATTTTTAGAAGAAATGTTTTTATTGTCTTCCATTTTTATGTAACAATCGAAATTAAATGCAGGGAAAATATAGAGATCTTGAAGAGACAAGACTCTTGAAATTGTTGTGAATGTGAGACCTTCACGTTCAGTTTTTCCAATGTCTATTGTTTCTTCTAGCAATTTCATACCCTAAGATTTATGTATAGTTAATTCCCAATCCATATTTCGTGGAATTTACATGCATCCATTTATTTTTATTGCTGGAATAGGAAAATGAGTGGGATTTATTTCATCCCAAGGAGGCCCAATGTATTTGAGAAAAGCTACAAAAAACAAATGTTGGAATTTGTGGAGGTGCAATTGATTCTTTGTAAACGATGGATATAATTTCCCCAAGGGAACCATTAACAAGTCCAGTCAAAAGCCAAATGTTGAAATTTAGAATCCCTTTTTGTCGTTTCCATAGCAAGGCAATTCGCTCATGTTGTTCATCTTATGAGGAAAGGCTAGAATATGTGTTGTCGTCTTCTAAAATGGATCTTATGACATGAGTGTTTAAAGATTTTATTATTTGCTTATGATGGACCAATTTTTGAGCATTGGTTGAAAATAGATGCACGAAATCATGTAAAGAATGTATTTCATCATCTAACAAGAAGGAGTGTATTCATGACATGAGGATGTTATAGTCTCTAGTTGTTGGATTTTCATTTCTAATGTTCTGGAGGATGTTTTTGAAAGTGACCTGGGCTATGTTGTTGCCTTGTTGATGATATATTGTGTCTAATGTGATGGCTATGTTGAATTTGTTCCACAATGTGCTTCCATGGCTTATGCCTCCATATAGTGGTATGTATTTGATGGGCATAACTAGCTGATATCACCAACTAATATAATGGAACAACCACCAAACATAGTGTTGCATTGTAGTGGAAATGCCTCTCAAAGAAATTCGTCAATCTGCCTTAGAATATTTGGCCCAATGAAGCTAATTTCATCAATTAGTATGTACTAGATATATGCTTAAGCTCTTCTTGGAATGTTGCAAGAGAATTTCCTTTCAAGGGCACTAGATCCTTTATAGGAATGTGGAGGGCAGAATGGATGGCTAATGCTTGTATGTTAAATCCTATTTGGCACCAAATCTGCTTTTCTTTTCCTCACATTTCCACCCATCCTTTCATCCCTTTTGCACTAATTGACATGCATTAATTATGATAAACCTATGATGTAACCCTCCTTTCTAATGTCTCTTGGACTATTTAATTGATGAAGTAAAGTTGCGAGGGTTTTTCCTATGCGAACTACTAAAACTTGTTATGTTCGTAGTTTCCCGTGAACAAGTATTGCTTTTGTTAGATGCACATGGAATGTGGACAGTCAAATGAGGTAAAGCATGAATACATTTTCTATTAACAAATGATATACCTTTATAATACATGGGAGTGACCATTGGATTCCATATTCCAAGGTCTCTTGGACTCCCTTTGACGGTTTATCTTCCACACCATAACCCTTAGAGGATTAGGTGTCCAAGATTCCCCCCTTAAGCCAAAGGGTTATGTATGAGTCCAAGAAGAGAGCTGTAATACAAAATGTGAAAAAAATGCATGGCAACACTAGGTTGAATGTGCTCTCTAAAATGTTGGTATAAAGGGCGATCGTTTAAAGATGACAACCAACACTGGAATGCTTAGTGCAGTTCCTAGAACTCTTCCAAGTCTCGCGTGATGCTCACGTCTTCTGCTAGAGGAAGTGCTCATGATGCTTTTAAGAGGGAAACCTTCAACCATGAAAGGGAGGTCTCACCCGACATAAAAGGGAGAACCTCAACCTAAAAAGGGAGGTCTCAAACTGTGATGGTTTAAGGATGACCAACAACTCTGGAATGCTTAATGCAATTCCTGAAACTCTTCCAAAACTGGCAAGAAGCTGAAGTCTTCTGCTAGAGGAAGTGTCCCCAATTCTTTGAAGAGGTATCACCGATTGAAGGCATGCTCAGGGGAATATTTTTCTCTGGCTACAACTCTGAATCTGGTATGGCAGGTTGTGGCTCAGGCTCACTTGGTGTGGCTTTGAAGCTTGTTGATGACCATCATTTCCCCCTGTCAGATATAAGGTGAGAAGATGAAAAGTTCTTAACTGCAAGACTTTTCAATATTCGAGAACAAATCCTGTTGTATGAGTGAAATATCTTCTTGGCTGTTGAAGCCCGTTGCCAAGAAGCAATCCATCCAAGATGAATCTTTTTTCTTGTAGGATGTTTTTTTTTAAGCATCTGTTTGAAGAATGACTAGTTTTATGATAGTGCTTATATGGATGAAGATCAAAACAATGATTTTTCATGTGACCAACTCGGTGACAGTGTTGGCATTTCACAATCTATTGTTGTTGCTGTGGAAGAGAGGCAGAAGCTGAAGGTGAACTGTCATGAAGGAATCCAGTACTCTCAAAATGGATGGCCTTTGAGTAATCTAGAATATGAAAGGACACTTCCTTCTCATATCCAAGACCTATTTTGTGCTTGTTATGGACAAGCTCTTCCCAAGGTCTGATGATTGGCTTGGGAAGTATTGGTTGAATTTCTGTGTTGGGCATTAAATCTGAATGAAATGTAACATTATTGTCTTGCTATTTACCGGAGTCCATTTCAATCTTCTGAATAGAAACAAGTTCAGAATGATGACTCCACTGTTGTAATTCTTCGTGCTGTAGTTGAGATTGAAGCTGCAAAAAATAAATCTTTTCCTGTGCATTCTGTAGATAGTTTTTGATATCGGAAAGATTGTGCTTGTCGATGTTTATCATCCCATCATCATTGGACTGTATCAAAGTATTTAATAAATCTAATACATCATAAATTGAAGCCATTTTCTAGGCTTTAACAATCAATGTTCCAATTAACTAGCAGCAATCACTGTGACACTAAAAGAACACTACTTTCATGAACCATACATACTTATGTAGCAATCAATATAGCAAGTAATCAACAACTCTGGAATCAACAAGTCAATACCTCTTTTCTTCAAAGCTATAATGTCATTATCCTATCAAGAGCGGGTTCGATCCATACAAAGTTCAGATCAGAATCTCAGAATATGTTGAAATCCCATCTCAAGTCATTTGATGTAGAATCGTTTGCTTGTAAGAATCAACATGTTGATCTGGAGGCTTTATCAAAGAAGTGGCAATGAAAAGGAAAACATGTATTTATGTCCAGCAAGTGTCCAGGAATAACAATTACTCGAAAATTCAAGCTACAACAAGAGTTACTTTCCCCACATCTACACCTAGCTTCACTTTATTCAACTAATACTTATTAAATAGAAATTATGCTTGTTATTCTACAAATACTTCAGGCTGAAATACATTGCAGGTGACATATTTATTCTGGTTGTCGAATCATAAGGATTGATGTAGTCAAACTCCAAGTCTGATAAGCATATCAGCTGGTATATCACACAAAACTGATTTCACAATGCACAATATAAAATGAATCCCAAGAAATTTACACACAAAACAAATGAGGCTCTAGCCGCGGGTCTAGAGATCGCTACAGAATCTGGTCACGCCCAATACACTCCTGTACATTTGGCCATAGCTCTTACCGAGGACAAAGGGGGTAGTCTCCGTCAAGCGATTTCATCTGCTACAGGTGGAGAGGAAACTGTGGAAGCAGTACAAAGAGTCCTTCGATAGGCCTTGAATCAAGGATGCTTATACCCCTCAGTTCATGTACCAACGATACAACTTCAGTGAAGTAGTCATTATATATAAGAAAAAGCCCATGCACAGTGTCAAATTCGCTTCGATCCCATATATCTGTGACAAATACACCATGCTTCATTTGTTCCTTGCAGCACATTTAACATTTGTTTCACATCCCATCGAGATGATAATGCATGGAATCAATGACAGGAGCAGCGAAATGGACTCAGTCTTACCTTAATCTGGAAACCTAATTTGCAATAAACTCACCTCATCATCGAGATACGAAGAGATACGCAACAAATCCTTTTACCATTTTGGATCTTCCACAAAAGTCGCATGAGATATCAGAAGTCTGACAACAAAGGAGGCCTCGAGCTATTACTCGTCCTCCACGCCAGTCTTTCCCATCGCATCATTTCCAAGCTGGTCAGACCTACCCAGCTAGTTTTCTTTTTTAACAGTGTCTCCAATATCTAGCATTGAGAGACTGCAAGAATCTTTCCATCCCCATGGATATTCTCGGGGAAATATTGATGCTTCAGTATGTCGACTTCAAAGGTTGTGCTCAATTGATACAGCTGCCCAGTGGAATGGCATATCAATCATCTTTAAAATGCCTCAATTTATGCAATATTCGCGTATCATGATTACCAGGGAGTTCCATCATCACATATGCCAGCTGAAGCCTTCCCATCATCACTGGTAAAACTGATGTTGGTCAATTGCAGCAATTTCAAGGCACTCACAAATATTTCAAATCTTGTAAATCTTAAGGTTCTCGGTATCTTTTTGTGTCAAGAGCTAGAGACCATAAATGTTGAATCTCTTTAGCAGAGCACTCAGATGTAGAGTCTATGCGAGTGCGTTTTTGCTATTTGAGGCCATGGATAGAGAACCCAACACAAATCTAGTTGAGAGAGGTCAATCGAACAGTGTGCAGCCTGAAATAGGCATGCACACAATAATCGAAGTTCTATCTGTAGGAATGCAAAAGTGACATGCACAGAGAGGCCACAACACAAGTGGCTCAAATCGGAGCAAGGCAAGAGTACACCCGCTTCGATACAATGTTAGATGCACGTGGAATGTGGATAGTCAAATGAGGTAAAGCATGAATACATTTTCTATTAACAAATGATATACATTTATAATACATGGGAGTGGCCATTGGATTCCATATTCCAAGGTCTCTTGGACTCCCTTTGATGGTTTATCATCCACATCATAACCCTTAGAGGATTAGGTGTCCAACAATTTTCACAGCATGTAGCTGCAGTTCTGCGATTCACAACAGTTGTTTGGCAACATTGAGACAACATAACCAACTCGCAGCTATTTTCAATCCTATTTTGGTTCATTTATGTTCTCGCTCTCTCGGCAACTAATGTCGTTGGGAACTGTTTTATATTTTGGGCATTTAGTTTCTAGGATTTGGGGAATATGTTATTACCCATGTATTGTATAAAAGGGGTTTTATTCCTATGCGAAGGGCTCGCTGCACAGAGATATGTACTGTAACAACTTCTTTATAGATTAATGAAATACAAGCAATTTTGTTGTTCTATATCTAGCTGTAAATTAACATAGCGCTGATCAGACAGCTAGGCCCGCTCTTCTGATCAAGTGTTGTGTATTTCCTTTTATGTATGCTTCTTTACTTGTTGTGTTTATTTCTTTATTGTTGTTACAGATATCTATAGATTGCTATGAATTCTTTTTAAGTTCTGCAATTTAATTTCTATTACTGTTACAACGATGTTTTGATTTCTTAATCATGAATCCTTGGTTGATATAAGGCTATAACCTTGTCCCTGCATATACCTTGCGCGTAACCTTGAAAATTGTATGCACCCGGATTGATGAATTAATTTAGCAAAGGGTTGAATAGTTTATTCACACTCGGTCTCCAACATTTTGGCGTCGTTGTCAGAGAAGGCTAACAAGGTGCAAGACATGATCTGTATGACCAGAGTATCAATCTCTTGTCTTAGGGAGGGAGGTGCTACCCTGCTCTACGACCTGAGCATAGTATTTTGATTTTCATTGATTTTATTGTTTTTGGGCCCAGTTGTTTGCTTTGGATAGATGTTTTAAATTTTTATGCATTATGAAAACCCAATCTCTCGTTCTGGGGAGGGAATGGTCCTTTAACACCCTACTCCAAGTCCAAAGCTTTATATTTCCTTGTATGTGTGTTATTTTCTTGTTTAGTTTCTTGTCCTTGGTAGGGAAGGGTCTTTTGACACCTTGCTCTAGGCCCTGAAACCTAGATCTCTTTTTATCCGTTTTCCTTTATTATTTGCTAAAAATCGATCTCTCATCCTAGGGATGGAATTTTCTTTTGACACCCTGATCTAGGTCTTGAGCATAGTGACTTAATTTAGACATTTTCCTCTCACGAACTTGCATGAACAGAGATTCAAATAAAAGGGGTAGAGGAAGAGCCCCAAAAAAGGGAGGATGGGATTTGGGAAGGAATACTTATATCCAACAAGTCATCGCAAAAGTTGATTCAGAGGCATCTTCTCATGCTACTGTAAGGCTAGGTATTCGAACAAGATATGAGGGACAATCTGTAGAACAGCCAGTGCTGTCCACAGTAACCCATGTTGATTCAACACAGCAGACCCTTCTAATAGGAGAAGAGGTACGCAGCAGTATACCTAATAAAGAAGTATCGTTGCTGGTAGCAGAGGAAGAATAAGTTGCAAGAAAAAGATCTGAGGGACCAGCCCATTCTATTCTGGAAGAAGAAGTCACAAAGAAGGGGTCTGAAAATTCAAGCCATTGTGACAGAGAGGAAGAAGTTGTAGGGGTACTTATATCACCAAGGGATAAAGGGAGTGTTGTTAAAGCAACTCAAACTCCTGTGATAAGAACCCTTCCATCATTTCCTATAGAACCTGCTGAAATCCCCAGTGATTATTGGAGGATATTCATGGCACCTACAACCTCTACTATTGACTTCCCAATTGGGGATCTTGGGACTAGTGCACCAACGAAGCCCATTCCTTTAACAACTTTACCTAGCTTTCATGGGCTGACTTTGGAAGATCCTGACATGTTCCTATTTGAATTTGATATTGTATGTCGGGGATATGACTATATAACAGATGCTCAAAAATTGAAAATATTCCCTGCTACACTAAAAGGGATAGCCCTGCGATGGTTTATGGGTCTAGGAGGAAAGACTATCTCCACATGGGATGAGATGAAAACCTCTTTCCTAGAGAAGTATCAGGACTACTGTAAATCTCGAGATATTAAGGAAGAAATTTTTAAGTTCATGTAGAAAGAAGACGAGAACATGGAGGATTGTGTGGAACGGTTTAAGTACACACTACAAATATCAGGTCATTCTACCTTGGATAAGGACATTTTAAAAATTATCCTTCTCTGAGCCTTTCGAGAAGATACTTTGCAGCTGTTAAACATAGTGGGGAAGGGAGACATATCAAAAGAGGACTTCGATACCATCCGTGAGGTGTGCATTCAGTGCTCGAGCAGATTTGCAAGGAATAAACAGGGAATTTGGTCAAAAAAAGTATCTGGTGGATGTGTCACGAAAGCAAAAATTGGAAATCCACTGGATAACTTGAGGACTGATATCCTGAGTACCCTATTTGCACAGATGGACGCACTACATGTAAAACAGAAACAAATGGAATTGGAAAGGACTATGGCTATATTTTGCCCAAAGTGCAGAAACAAGCATCCACAGAGAGAATGCCCATTGAACCGTGTAGAGGAATGTGAAATCTGTGAGCTGAATCATGCAACAAGTTCATGCCACTCCTTGCATGGATTGAAAGTAGTTTTTCAAGGGACGGGTGAAGAGATTGAGTAGCAGTACTTTATGGGATCCAAAAATCCATGGCAACCTCAACCACCAACTAGAAATCAAGGTATGTTTTTGGATCTATCTCAGTATTTCAATAGTTTTAATATGGGTCCTCAGTCCATGCCTTATCCACCTATGTGGCTGTAATATCATCTTCCAGTCTGGAAGCAATGGGCTCCTCAAGCTAGTTTGAGTTCTTCATTGGCTATGAACTAGCGTGGACATTCTCCTACTGGGAAGTTTCCCCAGTCAATGCCACAATAGCAACTCCAGTTGCCCTCTAATATGCCTCCTAGTAATCAACCTGTTTGTCCTCAAATTCCTATCTAACCCAATCTGAATCCTAACAATAAAGGGGCTCAGCAGGCTGAAAACTTGAACCTACCTTCATACAACATCTCCACCGTAGAAATTTATGAGATGAATTTGAGATCTGGGCGGGCAGTATATGCTCAACCCTCACATGTTATCATTAAACAGGTTGGCAGTGAGGAAAAGAATCAGAAATAGTTGAAGGGGAATCAAACCAAGTTAGTAAATTTCAATCATCTCCTCAGCTGTTAATTACTCAAGGACACCGAGCTGAACCACCTTATCCGGAAAGATTAAACTCTAGTAAACAAATCCCTCAAGCTAAGTTTGACTTGTTATGGGAGTTACAAATTTTTTTTGGAAAGGTCTCCCTGTTATAAGCTATGAGGGACATACCTATATATGCAAAAACTCTCAAGGAATATTGTGCTAAGAAGCCTAAAAATAAATCAAGGGACCCACTCAGCATTCATGTGATGGGAAAGGTATCAGATTTTATGATGAGAAAGACCATGCCTGTGAAATATGGGGATCCCGAGAACTAAATTCTAACCATGAAAATTAATGGAGTAGAAATTTCAAATGTGCTAGTAGATTTGGGCACCGCCATAAATGTCATTACCATTGAAACTATGCATGCACTCGGTCTTCGAAGCCTTAAACATACACCTACTATGTTAGAGCTGCTAGATCAATCTACAACCAAGCCTGTAGGAAAATTGGAGGATATCACAATCTTAGTCGATTCATGGCATTACCTTGTGGATTTCCTAGTACTGCAAAAGCAATCCCCAGCTAGTGGCCATCCCTTGATTCTAGGAAGACCGTGGCTGACAACCTTAGACGCTTATATTAGGTGTCGTTTTTGCCACATGGTTATCTAAAATGGGCAGGTTACTAAAAATCTTGTTGTATACCCTCCTGCAGAGCCTAGCCCATGAGTGAAGCTAGCTGGCTACAAGAAACCTTTACTAAAGGAAGAGTCTGAATCTGAAAATGAGGAATTAAGACCAGTCCTTACTATTGGATAGGCCCTTCAGTTGAAAATAGAAATAGAAGATGACACAATTACCACTTTTATTAGTGATCCCTGTTCTATTTCAGATTCAAATCAGTGAATCCTAGAGTCTGTCTTGAGTTGTGAAACGTAGGAAAATATTAAAACAGTAGATGGATTCGAAGAGATACCTACAACTGTGTCCCATGATGGCATTTCTATGGAGATAGAGCCAGCGAAGACCCTAAACATTAATCCATATCTGCCAGAATCCCAGACGAAACATCGCTTGGATGTTCTTTGGAAACACAAATAAGCCTTTGCCTGGGACTACACAGACATGAAAGGGCTTCCTGCCAATATATGTACCCATCATATATACATCAACGAGGATTGTTGTCCTGTGAGACAACCATAGAGGAGGATGAACCCCACTTTGAAAAACATTGTCAATGAATAACTTCAAAAGCTGTTGGATGTAGGATTTATTTACCCCATTCCAGACAGCCAATGGCTTTCCCTGTTCATTATTTTCCCCAATAAAAATGGTAAATGGCAGATATGTGTGAATTACAGAGAATTAAATAACGCAACATAGAAATACCATTTCCCTTTAGCGTTCATTGATCAAGTCTTGGATACTTTGGCTGGGAAGAAGTTCTTCTCCTTTCTAGATGGATTTAGTGGGTACAACCAGATCCAGATAGCTTCTGAAGATTAGGATAAAACCACTTTCACATGTCGTTGGGGAACCGTCGCATACCAGGTCCTTCCATTTGGTCTTCGTAATGCACCTACAATGTTCCAAATGGAAATTTCTGGGATTTTCTCTAATCTGGTAGATGACAATGTTAAGATTTGTATGGACGATTTCACTCCATAAGGGGACTCATTCGAGGAAGGGTTGGAGAATCTAGAAAAAATTCTTGACAAATGTAAATGGGCGCATGTCTCTTTGAGTACATTAAAATGTCACATGATGATGGAGGAAGGAATAGTCTTGGGGCATTTTCTTTGAGATACTGGAATTCGAATGGATACAGCTAGTATAAAGGTAATATTTCACTTCCCGATACCTAAAACACCCACACAAGTATGTAGATTTATTCGTTGTGTTGGTTATTACAGGCGCTTTATAGAAAATTTTGCTAAAATAGCACATCCACTTTTTCAATTGCTAACAAAAGATGAAAATTTTGTGTGGACAAATGACTATGATGCAGCCATTGTGAAGATCAAGGAACTTGTCTATAGCTCTCTGATCCTTTGAGTATCAGACTAGACATTACCATTCCATATTCATGTTGATGCCTCTCAAACAACAGTTGGGGTAGTTTTGGGACAGAAAGTGGACAAGGTACCATATGCAGCTTACTATGTTAGTAAGAACTTGGCTCCTGCTGAGTTAAACTACACAGTGACTGAAAAAGAATTTCTTGTTGTCATCTACACCATCAACAAGTTTGGGAAATATATTACCAAGTATCCCACCTTTGTACATATTGATCACACAGCAATTAGGTATCTGATGAATAAACCCATTACTCCTGGTCGTATTACAAGATGGCTTTTTTTATTTCAAGAACTTGACATTACCATAGTAGATAAACCAGGAAAGGACAATGTGGTTGCTGATTTTCTATCTAGACTGGAAGGTAATGCTAAAGGTACACCCATAGAAGATATTTTTCCAAATGAGCATCTCTTTGCAATTTCTGCTAACACTCCGTGGTATGCAAATATTTCTAACTATCTTGCTACATGGAAGGTACCTTGTCACTTGTCATACAGGGAATGACGGAAAATTATTCATCATTGTCCCTGATATTCATGGATGGTAGGGTGCCTTTTTCACATAGGGATTGATCAACAAATTTGGCGTTGTGTATCTGAGGATGACATCTATGAGATACTGAAGGCTTCCCATGATGGCCCTTGTGGAAGACATTTTGCAGATAAAAGAATAGGCCACAAGGTGCTGCAAATGGGATATTACTAGCCTTCTATCTTTCGTGATGCTTGAGACTATGTCCGAAGATGTGACAGTTGTCAACACATGGGACAACCTGGAAAATCAGATGAGATGCCACTATAGCCCCAAGTAGTCCTTAAACCTATTGAGAAGTGGGAAATTAATTTCGTTGGACCTTTCAACCCACCTTCTCATCAAAAAGTTCACATTCTAGTTGTCACTGAATATGTGACTAAGAGGATGGAAGCTAGAGCTATTGTGAAAGCAACAGAACAAGTGGTTCCAGATTTTCTTTTTGAAGAGATTTTTGCTTGATATGGTACTCCAAGGGAGATTGTTTCAAACGGAGGGGCACAGTTCACGTCCCACATGATAGTAAGGATTATTCATAAATATGGGGTTAAACACAGAGTGACAACTCCTTACCACCCCCAGGTGAATGGATAGGTAGAAAGTACAAACAAGGTATTGGAAAATATCTTGAAAAATACAGTAACAAGCGATCGCCGAGATTTGTCTTAAAAACTTCTAGAATCTCTCTGGGCATATAGGACAACATGGCGGAATACAACCGAGTTTTCACCATTTGAGTTAGTCTATGGGAAATTCCCCTTGTTTCTGGTACAATTTGAGATCAACACGCTCACAACAGCTTTGGAAGTAGGATTAGACTTATCAGAGGCCCAGAAACATTGGCTGGAACAACTCAACGTGTTAGATGAAATTCATTTAGTAGTTGTCCAGAAAACTACTACTATTCAACAGTAGAGAATGAAGTGGCATGATAAATTTATCAAGAACAAGGTGTTTCATACAGGAGATTGGGCATTGCTCTATGATTCATGTTTCAAATATTTTAAAGGAAAGCTTTGCACTCACTGGACATGACCCTATGAAGTGGATGCTATCTTTGACAATGGAATAGTCAGATTGGTTACAATAGATGATACTCGTACTTCTTTCATAGTGAATGGACATCGTCTGAATTTATACCACCGTCCAAATTCTATGGATTCCTTCATCAAACATATCTCTAATAAATCTGGCTAGATGGTTTTTGGTGCAAAAAATGCTCTCTCTACCTTCTAAAATAATAACAATAATAATAATATGTTGTTACTGCTTACTTGTTTGTCTTTTGCAGGGACAATGATCAAAACGTGACAAGGAGGAGCTGAAAGAAAATTTTCCAAGTAATAGTTGATGGTGTTACTCTGTCGGTGTTATTACTCCACCGTTGTTGTTACTCTATCGGTGTTGTTACTCCACCGTTGTTGTTACTCCACCGGTGTTGTTCCTCTGCCACTTTTGTTACTCCACCGGTGTTGTTCCTCTGCCACTTTTGTTACTCCTGAAAATTTTTCTAAGTGTCGGATGTTGTTACTCCATCAGTGTTGTTACCCTGTCGATGTTGTTACTCCGTTGGTGCTATTACTCTGCCAGTGCTGTTACTCCGTTGGTACTGTTACTCTGCCGGTGTTGTTACTCTGCCGATGCTGTTACTCCTTCGGTGCTATTACTATGTCAATGTTGTTACTCTGCCATTATTGTTACTCCATCGATGTTGTTACTCCGACGCTGCTATTACTCCACTGGTTACTCTGTTGTTACTCCACTATCAGGTAGGTCGCTAGGTATGCATCCATTTAATTTTACAGATTCAATTAAAATATTCCATTAATGCGACATATACATGCCACAGATGGCCACATTTAATTTGGGTGGGCCCCGTCATGAATAAATGACAGTGTACTTAAACTATAGTAATCATACATCATTAGTAAATCTGATGCAAATAGTAACCCAAAAATACAGTTATTTTTTAGTAATGTCCAGGATGCTTTTGAATTTGAATTATGTACGCCAATAACCTATCTGTTTTTTTCCCAATGCATCAAAATTAATTACTGTAATTATTCCATTGTATTGCTCTAATTTGCCATCATTTTTTGCATTTTCCAAAATCTACCAGCCACTTTCACTACCCTTTTACCTCGTGCCCCCACCATGCTGTTACCATTTTCGCTATTAGTGTGGATTGCTGCTACTCTCTCCCCAACAGCCGATTGCATCGATCGTGATGTTACTATTTCTATAGCGATGGGTGGGTTGGTTGTGCATCATGATCTGGAGGATACCACATTGGTCCGCAACGCTAGGAAGTGTGGTAGAGCTACGTCAATGTAGGTTGGGACGTTGATCTTGATAGGTTGCAATGGTTCGACAAAGGAATTGCAGTAGAATTCGCACTCAACTTGGGCGAAGACAGCTCACGGGTTAGACGGATAGAAACCCCTGTCATAGAGGAAGCTATCGCAAAGGTTATTGGATTACCCTAGAAGGGACAAAGCTTGTTTTCATGAAGAACCTCCCTCCCGGAGTTCCCTAGAGCATTTCTGCAGGCTGGTGAGAGTGTCATCCAAAAAGGCTAGGGGTATGACTGAAAGTCATGCATCCATGGGGCAATGTAGTAGGTTTTGTAATGAAATACATAACTTGTGAAGGGAGGTACACCACTATATTCAAGTATCACTTTAAGGTGTTAGCTCACCTCCGATTTCCATAGTAGGAGGCCTTCTCATTGAACAAGCCTTTCTTTTTGTTAAAGAGCTTCCAACTGATGGTGCAATCTACTTGGCACTCACGACAAGTTGGAGCAGTCATTAGCAACCATGAACTGTTTCAACTACTGGTTATGCATGCACTAGCCCAGTTTCAAATTCTATGGGAAACATTCCAGGAATCAACAAGAGAAGAGATAGCAGCTGTTATAGATGCTAGGGAAGAGGAGCCGAAAGGAATGGAGGAGGCACCAGCAGTAGAGGATGAATATGTAGACCAAGCAGAGCCACAAGAGATGGAAATGGAGGTCGAAGAATCAAAGCAAGGAACAATGCTTGAAGTGTAAGAAACACTCGAGGCTGTTAGATAGGAACCAACATCGATTGTGTAGCCGACGGAAGAAGAGGTACGGAGCAAGGAAGGTCTGAGATGGAAGACATTATCAGTATCACAGTTGAAGCTGTCACACAAGAACCAACCTTGAATGTGGAGCTGATGGAGGAAATTGTTAGTGTCACAGTTGAGGCTATTCCATAAGAACTAGCCTCGACCATGGGGCCAATAAAGGAAGATAGACCAGAAGAGGAAAGATTTAAAAAGGAAGAATTTGTTAGTGCCATAGCCAAGTCTATTCCACAATACCTAGCCTCGATTGTGAGGCCAATGGAAGAAGACGGGCCAGGGAAAGAGAGGCCCAAAGAAGAAGAGACCATGGAGCCGATAGAGGAAGGAATTATGGACACAATGGATGGGGTTGACACAGTGATACAAGAGTTGACCTTTATTAATGATGTGCCATAGGAAACAGTGCCAGTGTCATCTGCTCAGGAAATGTTGGATACGGGTGGTGGTGTTGCACAAGAAGCAGCACCAACCCATCTGGCTCCAGAAAATGTGGAAGAATTAAATCCTAAGGTTGACACTACTCCACAAGAACAAGTGTCAACCGCGAGACAGGAGTCCACACAGCAGGAAGACTCGGGCTAGAGCAGAATTGTTGCAGATAAGGGAAAATACCTTGACGACACAACCGGGATAGGTATAGACCAGGCACAAAACATTTTTCAACTTTCTTTTTGTGCCCCTATTTCGAGAGGAGCGAGGGTGTCTCATTATCCCCAATGCTCAAAGAAGGACGTTGTTGTTCCTCTTATTCTGAAGTTTGATGGTCTGATTAAAGGTCTGATTGCTACCAGTATATTGGCTGCAGTCTCCTAGCAAGATTTTCCCGAAGGACAGAGGGAGGAAGAACACCCCAGAGAACCACAAGAACAACATATGGGTGACGAAGGCATTTTTCAGGCAACAGATGCCCTGGAACACAGAAGAGAGGAAGAAGCAGGTTCTTCTGAAACAGGGGAACTAGGAAGGGATATTCCAGTCAAAATGCTGGTGTATACTCCTCTGGTCGACCGACCACCTGCCAAAACAGCTCCAGAGAAGGTTAGGGTAATTGCTAAGAAGGAGGTAATTCCTCTTTAGGAAGGGGGACCAAGCAAGACAGTCCCAACAGATGAACCTGTGTATACTCTCCCGAGTAATCCACCACCTGACGAACCAGCTGCAAGGCTAGTTGAGGTGGTTGTCAAGCAAGAAGTAATCAAGAGAGAGGAACAGAGGGAGGAGAACCTACCAGAAAGCCTAACTCATATTCCTATTATTAATCCACCACCTGTTGAACCAGCTGCAAAGATAGATGAAGTGGGTGTTAAGAATGAGTGGATAGAATTGTGTGAGAAACAAATGTCATCCCTTAAAAAGAAATACCAGCTACAATTTAAGGATACGATGCAGCTGAAAACAGAGTTTCGAAGGCTGAGAAGGCAGGTGCATCGACTCAAGAAATAGGTAACGAAGTATAAACGACAGGCTAAGAAGCCCAAATCTATGGTGGTCGAGGCAGAAACACAGTAGACAGTATGCCGACAACCTCTATTGCTACTAAACGAAAACTATCAAGCACTTGTTCGAAGGCTGTGAATTCTCCTTTACAGTTGAGATTCAAACTTGGAAATCCACCACCACCCACTACCAGAATGAGGTAAAAAGAGTCCTGAAGCAGGTGCCCAAGGCTATTTTTGAATATGTAGAGTATGTGGACATATTACGGCTGAGGTATGCGAAGCAACAACTCAACGTAGAATGGTTGGAAGAACAAGTGATGGATTTGAAGGCTGACAAAGAACAAATGTTCAGCCTGGCTCAAAAGGTAATGGCATGCCACCCTCCTACTTCTAGCTATGCCTTGTTCTTGCATGAGAAATCTCTTTTCTTTTGTCTAGAAAGCATTAAGGAGGAGATTAGTCATGAGATCAAGGACAGTGTACAGTTCCTTTGTATATTGAGAATCTGTGACTTAGCAACCCAACACTTGATGTGTGAGCTCTATCTCCATGGATAACTCCTACGTTCGGACATAGAATTTAATCTGGTCACATATGTGGGGGACATTCATTTAAGGGCTCTTACCTCTACACTCTCAATCAGATAAATTTGTAGAAGGCTTCTAATATGCTTGAGTCAAATCAAAACATGAAGCCTCTTATGATGAAAGGAGAGCATGAAAGGTCAATAACTATGTACAATAAGCACACCACCTTTTTAGAGATAGAGGGAAATAGAGAACGAATGCTGAGGCCCTTTCAAGATGAGGCCCTTGATAGTTGTCAGAAAAGGTTGATGATGTCACCCACATCTATCCAGAACAAGGAACCTTTTGGAGAACCAAATTTTGCACGGGCACTAAGTCAAGTGCCAAGATATGTGGCATGCGTCCAAACATGCGGGGTCCAGTGGATGGGAATCCGGTTCAGGTTCCCCGTCATTTGGTTTCCAACAGAGCACTATACCCCAGCATATAATGTACCAGATGATTGGTGGAAGGAAGTTCTTCTCTCAGAGGGATACAAGGTTCCAGGAATAGACATGGCAGAAGAATATGATCTCGCCCAACTCCATGAGGATCACAGCCAATCTAACCCAAATCTGTGGAGGCGGCAAGCTACATGAGTACATGCAGAAGGCTAGTTTGGGGGAGATGTTGGGCACCAAATCTACTTATCTCTTCCTCACATTTCCACCCATCCTTTCATCCTTTTTGCACTAATTGACATGCATTTATTATGACAAACCTATGAGGTAACCCTCCTTTCTAATGCTTATTGGAATATTTAATTGGTGAAGTAAAGTCACGAGGGTTTTGCATATGCGAACTCCTAAAACTTGTTATGTCCGTAGATTCCGATGAACAAGTATCACTTTCACAATATGTAGCAGCAGTTCCGCGATTCACAGCAATTGTTCGGCAACACTGAGACAGCATAACCAACTCACAACTATTTTCAAGCCTATTTTGGATCATTTCTGTTCTCGCTCTCTCAGCAACTAGTGTTGTTCTAAACTATTGTATATTTTGGGCATTTAGTTGCGATGTTTTGGGGAATATTTTATTACCCATGTATTCTATAAAAGGGGTTTTATTCCTATGCAAAGGGTTACCAACGTAGAGATATGTATTGTAACATCTTCTTTACATATTAATAAGATACAAGAGATCTTATTGTTATATCTTTAGATGTAAATTAACGCATACCTTATCAGAGAGTTGGGCCCGCTCTTCTGATCAGGTGTTGCGCATTTCCTTTTATGTATGTTGTTTTACTTGTTGTGCTTATTTATTTATTTCTATTACAGATCTCTATATATTGTTGTGAATTCCTTTTAAGTTCCGCGATTTGATTTCTATTACTGTTACAATGATGTTTTGATTTCTTAATCACGAATCCTTGGTTGATGTAAGGTTGTAACCTTTCCCCTACATATACCTTGTGTGTTACCTTGAAAATTATATTCACTAGGATTGATGAATTAGTTTAGGAAAGGGTTGAATAGTTTATGCACACTCGAACTCCAAAAAATCCTACAACACCTGTATGGGCGAGGTGCATAATCGATGAAGGTCTTGAGCTGGCAAGGGTTATGAGAATTTATTTGATGCAATTTATAAGGTGGGATTTTCCAATACCAAAAGTGCCTTGGATTATCATTCTTAGAGAAGGCATGCTATCCTTCTTAGAGAAATGATTAGAAATAATATTTAGATCTTTTCTTTGCATTGCAGATAATGAGTAAAGGCTCATCAGGATATGTCTATGTGTTTGAAGAATGTGTTATTCTCAATGAATTCTCAATGAATTGTATGCCTATTTCCTGTATATCTAATTTGATAGTGGTATGAGTCCTATTATGCTTGTCATCAAAACCATGAAGGCTGAAAATGTAAGGGTCATTTATGAGGAAGTTATTTGTAGGGTGCAATTGGGAGAGTAATTCTCGTTCATTTAACTCCATGGTATCTCTAGGATGGGTTTCATGAATAGTTGAATTATCATTTGCAATAGGTCCAACATCAAATAGTGTGTGGTTTTGATGCCATTTGTCATGAATTCTTTAGCAAAATCTCATATATCACGAGAAATATGACAAAACGGTTTGTATAGAATAATTTCAGCTCAATCAAATTCAGCATAACAAGGTTCCATTTTGGATGGTATTGAGGAGTAGCATGGTATGACACAAACTATTGTTTATTTAGATCTAAGTTTCCATTTGTTTGTATTTTGACACTGATGATATGATCAGGATATTCCTAGTTCTATAAGTGATGTGGATGGTATTGAGGAGTAGCATGGTATGGCAAAAAGGATTGCTTTTTGAGGTCTAAGTTTCCATTTGTTTGTATTTTGACAAGCATCATATAACCAATATCTTCCTAGTTGTATAAGTGATGTCCCATGTGGATTCTAGGGCAGATGGCTATTGGATGTATGTATCTATGATGTGAAGTGATGGAGAAGAGGTGGTGCTATTTTGTGGAAGACCCATATAATTTTTTTGGCTTACATTTAAAGAAAAGAGGGATCAACTACACAATGTCAATGGTAATTTTTGCAGCATATGGCACATTTCTTGTGCTCCAATGTCGCAATCAAAAATGGTTTTTACAAGGAATATTTGAAATGTGGATGTTGCTATGTCAGTATTAGGTGAAGCGAGAACAATTCTACGTAGCATGTGGTGGAAGGGTTTAGATTTTTTTCAGCTTTGGATGCATATTTTGTGATATATTTCTGTATGACATAGATTGAGAGTACTAGTTAGCAGTCAACATTTCCACGCAAAATAGATAGTACGGTAGGCTTATGGGTATTGAGTTGATCATCATTGCGAGCAAGGGTGTATGTATTTTTTCCATTAGAGTCAATGAACAAGGATGATTTTGGATGTAAATCCCAAGGTGCTTTATAGTGACATTCAAATGAGGAGCCTTTCTTTCATAGGAATGTGATTTCAGTGCATTTTGTGTGTTGTTTGATGAAATTTATGAGTTGATCATAATCAATAAAAGGATTGGTTATGAAAATATGTGGCGTGAATAATAGGCGAGGGCTTCAAAATTTTCGCGAGTAATGGGATGGCTTGAAATTGTAGAAAGGTGAGGGTTCCAGGATGATATGTATTTTTGAAACAATTTCTTAGCATTATAAGCTACTTCTGTGTCATCTGAGTTGAGGCTTTCCATATCAGGTGTGTTTTCTATGCAAAGGTGTGGGGCATGGAATCTCCCCCCACAACATGTTTTGGAATTCAAAGCCCAGTTTTGGTCAAATATTATTGTAATACTCCGCGAATTGCGGTCATGGAGCACGAGATGTATATTCAATCATAGTGTTGTCCACCCTAAGCTTTGTAATATAATGTAATGTAATGTAATGTCAGCCTACCAATGGTCAGTGGACCATGGGATTGTATAAATAGAGAGATGCTCTAAGTGTAGAAGAGAGCGAAGTAAGAAAGGGAGAAAGCATGAGTCATTGAGTCAAATCTGTAAAGTCTTGAGTCATAGTAGTAGGAAGAGGCTTTGCAGCTGAGTGCACAAAGGCCTAGAAGAGTCCGCAGCTGAGTGCGCAAACCACTACAGCAGAGTGTGCAGGGTAGGGTTGAGTCTGTAATTGAGCAAGAAGAATAATAAAAGGCGTTGATTCCAAATATTGTGTATCTATTTTTGTCTTTCTTTCCATGCCTTTATATTGTTTTATTTCTCACGCACACTTATACGAATGCTAAAAACTATTAAGTATAATCGAGCTCACATAGATAAGTTAAGTAATTGGTTAATAACAAATTAATAGTAAGGAATTTGGGTAATAGCATGGCTCACACGTCGAGTAGGGCTACGCGAAGGCAACATCGAAGACTGCGAGCGACTGATAGCTGCGCATAGTGACGTGCATGCAAGGTCAAACCGTGGACCACCAAAAATCATCAGACATCTCTAGGGTGTGGAAACCTAGTTCTAGCACCCTCCCATACTACTTTGGGTGAGACCTCAGTCCACGGTCTATGGACTGTTGCCAAAAGGGCCAGTAGTACCAATATTTGTTTGTCTAAATCACCTCAGAACCTGGTTCAAGCCCCATCAAGCCAACAATTGGTTCTGTTGCCGGGACCACGATCTGCATAAGGGATGTCGGATGTCATGGCACTGAAATCCAATGAAGAAAGAAATTGAAGAGTTGTTGGACAAGAAGATTCGCGAATTCGTGACATAGCAGAACAAGAATTCGTGAGTGTCTAAAGAGCAGTGGCTGGAGCACTACTTATACACGGAAATCCACAAAATTTTCTTTGCTTCCTTTCCTTCTAAGCTCTATGTGTGGATCGCGAAGCTAGCAGATAGCCAAGGAAGGTGGAGGCTTGATAAACCAATCGCGTGGACTCCAAAATTAGTGCACAGATTAGAAGCATCAGAAGATAAGATCGTGCACGTTGTGGACCATTGGCTTGATCGAATTATAGGAGGATTTTTCACTGAGTTCGCAATACATACGATTGTTAGTTACAGTGAGGCGGAACGACACTTCCTCAAAGGACCATGAGGTAAGTATATCAAATATTTGAACACTTGGATTAAGCTGCTATTGTTTGAAGGGCGGGTTATGCAGATAATTAATGTTTGGGGCTATGCGAAGTGGGAAGATCTATAGAAATGAAGGTAACGCAGGGATAGAAAATAGCCCCTTGATTTCACCACCATGAGAAAGTGAGGAAGAGCTCATGGAAGTTTCACTAAGAAGCGTTGTCAGTATGATAAGACAGCGGATCCTGGAGTTACGCACCTCCACCACCTTCACCCCCATCTCCACCCACCCCACCTCCACAACCCTTGTAGTTCAGTATGGTGAGCGCAATAAAGTTACCAGTATCCAAAGTAGGAAACGAAGATCTGGACCAATTTTGGTTCGTGGTAAAAGCTGTATGGGAAGAGCAAGGAGTCAAGGATGATAATATAAAGAATGCCACACTGTTAAGCGCATTACAGGACTGCGCCCTAACATGGTACATTAAACACTCTAATGATCATCCAAACACAGGAATCACAGAAATTCAAGCAGTGCTAAACAAGGAATTTAGCAGACCAAAGTCAGAGACACAATCAATTATTGGATTTAAGGAGATCACGATGTTCCCGGGTGAGACCCCCTGGGATCTGGATCAAAGACTGAAGAGTATGATTCGCGAAGCCAACATGACGTTGACGGATGCACAACATCGCACATGGTTTGTAGCATCACTATCACCACATTTATGGATGGCTTTGTCACAACAAGAGCTTTCCACTGAGGCTGAAGCTTTGGACATGGCAATGAGATTGCATGAGACGCCTATACAAGATCCTGGTCTTGGAGTCCAGCAAATCCACGTGCAACTACAAAAGTTTTGTTTGGAAATGCAGTGCTTGAAATAGGATAGGACACCTTGGCCAGAAGTGTGCAAGGAAGTATGGTGCATAAAATGTAAATGTGAGGGGCATGATAAGGACCATTGTCTAGTTTTTGCGAACTACTTAGCGGCAGGGGGGCCAATGCCATTAAGACTGGAGGTGCAAGCAGGGCACACTGCAGTGCCTACAATATGGTGCGTCATCTGTCAGATAGGAGGGAAACACAATACAGATAATTGTCACCTGTTGCAGAAGCATACATAGACGTCTGAACAATTGTTTTGTAATTTTTGCAGGTCAGTAGGCCATGACGAACACACCTGTAGAAGCTACGAACTAATTATGGATCAGACTCTTGCCTATAGAATGTAGACCGAAATGCGTGCCCTCGATTCGATTGAAGGGATGGGGCACGCTGAATTTCAGGGGTGTGGATGAGGATGAGGAGGAATGGGACTAGGAAGGGGTTGGAGACAACTAATTTGTTAGAATTCCAGAGGGCCAGGACACTACGCCCGCGATTGTACAAATCCAACCAGACCATCATGTTTTTATTGTGCCCAATTTGATCATGAGATAGAAGACTACCCTACACTGATAGCAAAACTGCATGAAAAAGGGGTACTCCAGCCCCTTCCAACTCAGAATTTACAGATGATGAGGTCTGAACCCTTTGAAGAAGACTCGAATGTAAACATAGTACTTAGAAGTGGTATCTCAATAGGAGATGACAAGGGTAAGCAGCCTGAAGAAAGTGCACGGGTTCGAAAGGCTCCTGCAAAGGACCCTGAATTTGATTTAAAGCGTGCGAAGGAGACATTCATGGAAGCTAAGAAGAGCTTCACGGAGGCCTCCACTTCAGGTAGTAAGGATCAACCAGAACCAGAGATGGATCCTTCAATGCTCACTACCTTTCTAGAGACATACATGAAATTGTTGTGCCACAGCAGGGCAGTAAAAGGACTACAAGAACTTATCACTAGGTGCGTGAGGTGAGGAGAACCGCACGTGGTCTAGAAAGTGGGAAAGCATGCATTGCGCATAGGAAGGGAACTGAGATTGACTGCGCAAATCGACGAATATGAAATGGATTAGGCGATTCTGGATTTAGGATCGAACATGAATGTATTACCAAAATAGACATTCGAATGCATGGGTAGGCCCATGTTGCGGTGGTTTCCTATTAAATTGTGAATGGCTGATCAGCAGAAGATCCTACCGTGGAGATTGCAAGTGGTAATAGTGGATATTGAAGGTGCGAGTGCGCTGGCGGATTTTGAAGTGATAGAGATTTTCAATGATAGAAATCCATATCCCATGCTATTGGGCATAGAGTTGGCCACTGATGGATCAAGAGAATTATAAGTTTGAAGAAGCAAAAAATGATTTTTGAAAAAAAAATCATTACGCATCATAGTACCGCTAGACCCTATCGAAGGAGCACAATACAATGTATCGGTGCGCGATGATGAGAGTGATGACGATATCGATTGCATCTACAAGATAACTGCGCAAGAATAGGATTGGGTGAATCCAATTGCAGATGGTAGGATTTCATGGGAACGTGAAAGCTCCTGCACTTCGGATTCAGATGAAGAAATAGAGCGATGGCAAAATCGGCCGCACGGATTAACAATGATCAATTGTAATACAATGATGAGAAAACTACACTGCATGACAACAAAGATAAGGGATCTGCCAATGTATGATCGATTGACAGCAGTGGAGGAATTTTTGAACAAATTTGAAAGTGCACTACCAGAATAGTAGCGGTTCAATGCACTCAAATGGGCATTGTGCGCTACGCTCGCAAGATGGTGGGGTATGCATCAAAAAGTCTTCAGGGATTGGTGCGAATGCAAAAGGATGATGCACCTATGATTTGGAAAACCCCAGTTAAGGATTAAAGTCGGTTGTGAGGGACAAAAAAACTTGCGTGACCACCTTTCCTAGTGGTTGCAGACCTATGACATGCAGCTTGCCCTAGTGGACACCAGTCCCATAATAGAAAATTGGAACAAAGCACGATGTGCGAAGTACTGAATAGGGTTCACCAGGTGTGACGTACCGACTGGGACCTATGCCTTCCAGCGATCCAATGGGCATATAGGACAATGTGCAAAACGTTGACCATGAAATCAATCCCAAGGTTGCGGAATGAAGAATGGACCCTAATCTCTGAAGAACCTGCAAAGATGAACCCACGCAGAATAGCACCTGTAGGTGCGACAGTGCATGATGCCCAGAATGAAGAAATCACACAGCCATGCAAAGTAGAACACGTAAGACTTCAGGAAGCCATTCGGCAAGGGAAACGTAGACTTCATGAACTTGAAAGGGACCGAGTATGGCTAAGGAAGAAAAGCATGTTGGTGGATGCAGAGGTCAAGAAGTTGGAAGACGAAATAAAGGAAGCCCTTCTCGTCGAAAAACCAAGGGCAAGTAAGGAAAGGTGCGCACACCTATACTGATAAGTGGGAGAGCTATTGCCAAGAATTAATTGGTGTATGCCAAGGCTCGAACCATATATCGTACAACGAAGTAATAAAGAAAACACACTCGAACCAGTAAAGTGCACGATGAAAACAACTGAGGACTTTTCACGGACTATCCTGAGGGGTGAAATGGAGCTCCACACGGGTGGTGCAACCACTTGACTAGCCATCAGAAGAACATTCTCAGCGCTCCAGGCAGTTGAAAGAGTGTGCGGGACTATAAAAAAATCTTCTTGGGAACTGTTCGATAAGGGAGGTGCGCGTAGAGTCTGTATGTCACAACGTTCGTGCACGCACATGGGGGACTGCTTTGCCATGCGGGTAGGCTGGAAAGTGATTGTTGGTGTCACTGTTCATGACGGGATGTCTGGTTTGAGGCAAAACGATGCGGATAACGAACATTTCAGACAACAATTATGGACTATATTTTGGCAAATATGCCACCAAGAAAGCATTGATGGCCCGGAATTGGAGGGAACAGTCGAATTTGAATTCAAAAAGTGCTATAAAACTCCAAGGGCCAGCCATAAGACAACAATTGTTCACTTAGCATTATTAGAGCATAGAGGGTTGAGCACTTAGCATTATTAGAGCCCCTAAGTCTGCGAAAGATAATATACTATGCAGACAAGATGACGACTACCAGGGGAGGTTTGGACTTTGAAGAAGGAACCGTCTGTTATAGACATTTTTGTGCCTTGCAGCTCCAAGCATGAAATGTCCATAAACCAAGGGATCCTAAGTCCCTAAAAGTATTGTTCCGACCCATAAAGGAACAAGGTCAACAAATTACAGCTTCTCCCAGAAGTTCTCCACTAGAAACTGCTCAGAATCAGTCAAATCAGGATCATTTCAGCTGCTCCACTAGCTAGCTGCGTTGCATAGCACCCAAGTACACTAGCTAGGTGCATTGCAACGCACCTAAATGCACTACCAGGGTGCGTTGAGCGGGAAATGACAAATGGCAGTGTCATTCCGCGAGGTGGACAGACAATGGAAGCTTCCAGAATCTTCCCCAATGACACTTGCCTCACTGAGTTCGACCAAGGTTGAGTAAGAGGCTCTCAGTCTCCAAGTGGAAGCAAGAACTGACAGAGAGAAGACATTAGTCAGATCATAAGCTGACTCATCCTCTTTGCATACATCTATATATGGATCCCTCATCCTAGAGATCCAGAGGCTGGAATTTTGTACATTGCAGAGAATTGTTGTTGGTTTTGAGATAGATATCAGAGTATTGGGTGATTTATGCTTTGTTGGAGGTGAAGAGGGGATTCCTTTGCTGGGAGGTTGATGCTGGATCAGGAATCATTGGTTGTAACTCCTCCTGGACCTTCTTGTTATATCAATAAAACTATTTGAGTTTCTCCTACATGCTTGTGTATCATTGATGTTTGTTACATTTGTATGTTTAGTTTAAATCTGATACTAAGCTATTTACGAATATAAATCCATGTCTTTGTGTAGTTTTCTTCTTCTCTGATCTTACAGGAACTTGGTGAAGCTGGGAAAGTAAGGGAGCAGGTAGCTGGAAGCTGTCAAAGAGGAGAGAGATTGGATCAAAGGACTAGCGCAAGACACAGGTTGGTTCATCCTATTCCTCTTCGTTTATAGTTCATAAAGAAGAATACGAAAGTAGTTTTCCCTGTTTGTTTCTAAGGTCACTGTCACACCTTAGTGGGATAGGGTCGTTCTGAATAGACACTTTTCCCATTAACAAAATGGCGACTCCGCTTTGTGTTTCTCTTGTTGTTTGTTTCATAAACTTAGAAGTAGCAATCGAACTGCATTTGTCATTAACAAATGCAAAGTAGACATCTACTACTTCAATCCATTCATTGGATCTGTTTATGATTTGAACAACTGATTCACAAATGATCTGATTGCCCTTTGTGATAGCTCTTAGACCTCTTTTAAGTCTACCCTCTGATTGTGCATTACTGATTGCTTTTACTCGGCCAAAAACCATAGATTAAACTGCAAACCGTGACCTAGAACCCGGATAGAATTCTCGTTTCTGCCCCAGCACAGGCTCTGTGAAGAGATTCTGCATTTCAACGCAGTTCCCGAGAGGGCTATCTGCGCTGCAATCCAATTTCTCTGTGTAACAGGTGCGCTGATCAGCCCAGCCTTGTGCAGCTGAGGTTCTTTGCTTCATTTTTTCAGTTTTGTCTCTGATTTTTGCAGCCTGTGATCAGTGTATGTGTCTATTTAAAACCCCCTTTTTGTTGCCTTAATTCCACCTCCTTTGTACAAAAATACTGCATAAGTTTTTGTGTGTTTGTTACATCATTTACAATTTTCCATTGAAAAAGTAGAATAGTCATACTGTTGTCCTTTGATTTAGATCTGTCGTAAGTGTCAATTTTGATCTTAGGAGAAAGTTTATTTGCTGTTGACAGTCGATTATGCTTTTACTTTTGCCTTTGGTTTGAATTTGTAACTTTCTAGTGTCGAAACGAATATTTATTTCAAAATCATAAAGTGTCGTAATCATCTCTGCCTTTTGGTTTCGAAAAGAAGCTTGTTTGTGTTTGTCACTTGAAAGCAAATTCAGATTTGTACATCAACTTTCTTTTTAGGCATCAATATTGAGAAACTGAAAAACAAATACATGCACATGTGCATTTGCATATTGATAATCTGTTTGTCTTGATTTAGGAAAAGTGCATTTACAGTGTGCTCTTTGCTCTTTGAGAAAAGATTGTGTCTTTCTTTTCCCCTTGTAGCTAGGATTTTCATTGCTGAAAAGAGATAAAAGTTTGCTTATCATCTTTAGATTGCATTTTAGGAATTACATCTACATCTCGTGGTGAACCCAAAAGGAAAACTTCATAAGAAAGATCAACTTAAAATAAATTGAATGAATCTAACAACGCTTTGGAACTTAACGCACAACATTTGGAGGTCTAGGCTAGAGACGTATTCCGACGTCGTAAAGCTTGGTAACTATTGTCCTCACTGACGGTTGGGTGATTCCTCCACTTTCAGACGATAAGTGCCATTATGGACTTATGCTCCCACGTACCGTCGAGTATATATTGGGAGACCCCTATAGGCTTAAAACCTTTTATCCATAGGAAGCCGTGTCGGTCGCCCTACTGATCGCAATGCACCGAACACAGCATTCGGGAAGATTGACTGCCGTACCGTAAAAAGTATTCTGCAGTTTTGTGATTGGTTTGGTACTCCCTCTACCTAGATCTCCAGAGCAGTCCCTTTCATTCCTTTTCAGACTCCTTAACGGAAAAGGTCCATCTGAGCACTTGTCACTTCAGGCTCATTAAAAATCGAAGGAGACTAGAGTCATCTTTTGTTTTTTCTCGACTCTTAAAAACTGAAAAAACAAGTTGTGTCAAAAGCGTCTAAAATTCATTTAATTCGGAAACATACTTCCCCTTTTTATTTTATTTGATCGAGTAATCCGCAATCGTGGAAGAAAGTCAATTGAAACCCCGTCGTTCGCGGAGGCTTACGAGTCAACCGTCTTTGTCTCCGGAATCGAAACCAGTACGGACAAAGCGAACTCGTTTAACCAGTTCAAAATCTCCTATTAAAGTTAGAACAAGTGTTCCAAAGACATCAGAGATTCTGGTTACTCCAAACATTTCTGGAATCCCTGCCTCTACAGAAGAAGTTCAACAGCCACAGAGGGACAGCAATACTGATCCTAGTCTGAGAGTAAACACTTGTGTTACCGAACCAGTTCCATCTACAACCGGTTCAGAGAGCCTTGCTCTTCAAACATCTGTCGCTGTTAATTCCACACCTTCTTCGACACCAGAAATATTTTACAGACCTGACGGTCTTCTCCTTCCACCTGGTCTGATTGCAATTGAAGAAATTGTAGAAGATCCTCAAACAAGTACTCCAACGCACTTTGGAGTCGGAACCATTCTATATCCTTCTTCATCAGAAGTTAGTCTACCACCAGCAGAAGCTCCCGTAGAATCGCTAGGTAATCTTTTGGATAGACTACAAATGTCTGGACAACCGTCAACATCTAGGACTGTGTCGTCTGACACAGCAACAACAGAACTCCCTGCTGTCACTCCGACAATGTTCGTCGGCATACCATCTGTCCCGACTAGCTCTCAACCGCATAGCTCTGTCCCGACTCAGGGGCTATTTTGACAGTCTGGTATGTTCATGTTTGTTCATCCGGAATAATATCCGGAAACTCTTGTGTTGAGTCTCAACAAATTGATCCATTTGGAGGTCAATTTGGGCAGTCCGGTCCCCAAGGGCAAACAATCTCCTTGAGTTCTGGATTACCACTGTATGGGGGGCAGTATGCCCTTTCATTATCCCCTACGGGAGGATATCCATACGGGAGTTCACAACAATATTCAGGTTATACTGGAATTACCTCAAGTGGTTGGGTACCTATACTACCATAACAACCAAGGGTTATGTATTTGATGCAACAATGTGTACCTATGTCGAATATCCCGACTACACCGGCTATTGTGACAGTGTCACAAGTTCAAACGCTGCTTGTTGTATGCCAACCTCAGATTTCTCAGGTTGTAATGCAACAACCCCTTGACCCTGCAACTCAACCACAATCGCCAACTAGTGGGGCGACACAGGTCCAGACGGGTACAATTACCCCACACCTTGGTCCAACGGTTAGTATAGTGCAACAGCACATGGCTTCTCAACCATGGCTGGTGCAATACCAACAACCACAATTCCAACAAGTGTACCAAGGTTCTGAGCAGCAAATCTTTGCGAACAGCGGACAGCCGTACATTCAAAACGGTCAAAATCAACCATTTTACAATGGTCATGTCCACCAACCTTATCAGTCATACCAGCATCAAATGCATTATGCTGGCATGAAAAGACCAACTGCTCAGGCAATCCCATCTTACCCTGGGTATGCTTCACCTAATCTGAATCAACAGTTACCATTCGTGGCAACTTTAGAGTTACCTGATTTAAACCGGTTAACAAACGATCCAATTGCTTACGCCCCTTGGTGGCCAGCGATTCCGCATAAACTTCCATCCGATATTCCTAAATTTAATGGAAATTCGGGTGAAGATCCATTGAATCACGTGATGACATTTCATCTATGGTGTTCATCAAACACCCTAAATGATGATTCGATAAGTCTTCGCCTCTTTCAGAGGACGTTAACGGGTCCAGCGGCAAAATGGTACATTGAATTGCGTAGAGCTTCGTTCGACAACTTCAGTACCTTAGCCACAACCTTTTTAACCCATTTTCAGTTACCGATAAGGTACGAAACGGGAACAGAACTCCTTACCAACTTCAAATAGACAACGGCCACTCACATATCTGATCATCTACATGAGTGGCGACGTCGTCGTAGGATGGTAAAAATGTACGTTCCCGATCAGCTATTAGCTGAATGGTTTATCAAGTCATTACTACCTTCCATCACGGAAGGTGTGGCAAAGGGGGGAGTCGTAACGGAAGAGCAAGTTATCGCTCGTGCACAATATCTGGACTTGATCTATACTCAGTCCGGCACGCTCTACGACAAAATACCTGACGCCCCTAGACCAGAATTCTCAATTCCTCCTCCTCCTAAATCGAACAATGACTCTCACGCCGGCGATGGCGTGATTGGCACAATAGACACGAAATCGACAAAGGCTACATCCAAGAAGGCCCGTAAGATTTCAGATCAAAATGAAAAAGACGAACTTCTTGCTTCGGAAGTAAATTCCGTATCGACAGATAAGGGCAAAGAAACCAAACAACCAGGAAGCAAGAAGAAAGGCAAGGGGAAGAAAAAGAAACAGGATGAGTCATCTCCTGAAAAATCTTCTTCAAACCCTCCTGGAAATAGGAAACCCCCTGCTGGGTATCATATATGTGATGAGGATCTGGACCGCAGATTGTCCACACAGAGCTGAGCTTAAGAAATTCTTTAAAAGTTCGAAAACCTCAGTTGTGTTAACTGATCCGTTTCCAAATCCAGGATCAAATATGGTTGAAAGTGGAAATGCTTCCCCGTCTCAAGTGCTGATGTTGTCAATTTCGAAACATCAGAATGATGCTTTGACTTTGACAAGGAACAAAGATTACGGGAATCCGTAGCTGTTGAACAACAAGGATAAAGATCAACCAAGTAGTTCGACAACAACTTCGACAGAAGTTGTACCACCCACCATTCCTAAATTGACAATAAAACTGCCGAAGGGAGTAGTACACAAGTCGACATTTAATCCCCGCGCCAGAGCAGCGCAGCATTATAACATAGTGGAAGATTTGGCCCAATCGCCATCCGCTATGTCGACTCTTGAAGTACTACAAAATTGCCCATCCCAAAGACAGGCTTTATTATCGGCCATTGGTGGGATTGATCCAAAGGATTCCAATCTTGTATCCTTCGACCACAAAGGATACGATCCTCAGTTACCGGCTCAACTAGCTTTCCTTGTTCAAGTGAAAGCCCTCAACAAAACTGTTCATCGAACAATTATTGATGAGGGGGCATCTACATGTATCATGTTGATGAGTTGCTGGAAAACTTTGGGATCTCCAACCTTGTCGCCATCTACGACGACATTAAAAGCATTTGATGGACAATCATACACTCCATACGGGATTTTAAGTAACTTGCAAGTTGAACTGGGGGGAAAAACAGTAGAAATTGATGTTGAAGTAATCGACGGAAACCTCGATTACAACATTCTACTGGGAAGGCCGTGGATATATGCCATGGCCACAGTTGTGTCGACCTACTTCAGGAAGATTGCATTTCCCTTTCAAGGAAGAATTACAATCGTCGACCAACAAACATTTCTCCCCAACAGTTCACAAGTTACGTGAAGCATCCCAATGATCCATGGAAGCAATCATTCGCTTCAAAATATTGGAGTATGCCTCCTAAAAGACCCTGCCTTAATGGGTACATTTGCCCTACCACCTTCGAACAATTTGGCGGAAGTGGCCACAGTGGAAACCTGCAATATGAAATCTTCTATATCTAATGGATTCGGAAGATTCCTAAACATTTTGTCAGCATGGATCATTTCCATTTTAGAAATATTGTAGCAATCAATTTTCTTGGCTTGGGGGGCAAACCCAAATCAACGCTCATCGATTGTTTGGATAGATAGGTCTAAGGAATATGGTACCTCTTCGGATCCTTGGTTGCATGTACATTCTACAGACGAAGGAATCATTCAATCAATGATGATGGGAGAGGCACCATGGGAAGATTACCACCATCGCTCCCATATTCCGGATTACAATGAAGATTATTCCAATGACCTTAATCATCCATCAGTTTTTGATTTTCTATCAAATATTGTAAATACAATGGATTTCGAGGATGGTTCTTATCTCGTGTCGACCTCGTTAAAAAACGAAACAAGGAGTCATGAGGATAGTTCTTTTACTGTGTCAACCTCATTAAAAAATGAAACAAATCCCCTTTCCAAATCTCAAAGGAAAACCTTCATTCCAACCACCGAGTTGAATGCAATGAAGCTTGGGGGGCATGCACCTCAATTTGCGTTATTATGCTGGGGGCATGCAAACTTATCATCGAGCAGTTTTAGCACATAGTTCAAGCTCGTTAAAAAATAAAACATAAGACATGAGAAAATGTTTCCACCCGCGTTTAAGCTCGTTAAAAAATGAACTATTCCCTGGTAAATAACCACCGTGAATGTAGCATTTCAGCCATTAAAGCCTTGGTCTTGTTTGCACCGTCACCTCCACTTTTCATTGGCTGATCATTCACCTCCATTTGATTGTTTACCCATTTTGAGGAACAGCTGCGAAGAGTGCTTTCACTAGCCATCCTTGTGACACTGCCGTGATTGGAAAATTCCAAGCCTTACCTGGAATTAGCTGCTACCCATTTTATCACTCGTTCCTCAAAAAACGAGTCTTCTTTAAGATCTTTTCAACTAACTCGTAAAATATGAAAAGATTGTTGAGTTTTTGCCTTCCAGCTCATTAAACCGACCGAAAGTGTTATCCCTCCTCTATATTTTAATATTTTTGGACCTGAGGGATTATTGCACAAAAAGATCGAGCGCTTGTTTTGTTCGGCTCGTTAAAACTATCCAAAATTCATCCCTTCTGTATTGTTTTATACTTTTTCGGACTTAAGGGATTAGATGACGAAAAAGGAATTTTGGAGTTACCTTTACGTACCTTTTCAGACTCTCTAAAATTGAAAAGGACCGAGTTATCTTTGTCGTTAAACTCGTTAAAAATATTAATAGCGACAAATTTGTCTTTAGACGAGAATGAGTTTCACTATCGCTAGGCTCGTTAAAACATAGCGATGGGTTTGCCCGAAGGGAAAATTATAGAACAAGCATATGTTATCCTCCTCAAGCTTGACAAAAATAAAGAGGTATTGGTCAGCAATGACTGGGGAAAAATTGGGAAGAAAACTCAAAGAATCTTTATTGGTAGCAAGTCGCTCTTGAACATGACACTTCCATTCCGTGCCTAAGTCGGGTTGGGTTGTTTCATTCACCGGTCACATCACCATGGTCACGCCATACCATCCACATTTGGGGTAAATGCTACCAATCCATCACATAAGTGTCACCGACATGTTCAAGAGAAGTCATCCAGAGAAGTCACCCATGTCCCATCCACTACCATACATTATACTTCATTCTTTCATGACCGCCATCCTGAACCATATATCATCAGATTGTTTTCACCTCCATCAAAATCATTTGCTCCGTTCCGTGTCATTGATGTGGGATTCATTAAGGCCCTCCTTTGACGGATCGCTTCTTGTCAACATCAGCTCATTATCCAAGAAGTTGATCTAGGAACACCCCATTCAATACTTTGAAGCTTGCATGCCTCAATGGCAAGTTTCTCGCTTCTGGCGACAGGTATACATCAATGACCTTCAACCGAAAGATTTTGCGTGGTGTTCGACGCCAAGTCCTTTATTCACACCACGTGAATTGTACTGCAGTACCTTGAGGGTCATCATCATTATCGGTGATTCCTCTCGCGCTTGTTAACAGTTTACATCATTGACTGGAAATCAAGCGATGTCTTTCCATGTTCGACTTCAGAACATTTCTCACATGGATCGACTTGTACTTCGAGTGAAGATCGGACGAGATTGAAGACCCCGGATCTAGTCTCATCCATCCGGGCTGCGATATATATTCAGGAAAATAAAGACATTGAAATGTACAACATTGCAGCACAGATAATCATCCTACCAAAAGGATGATGACTCTATCAGAATCATCAGTCTACCATCAGACGATTGTCTGTCCTATGTACATGAAAATGAATTTATAAAGCTGAGCATGGGAATGCCCGCCTCAGCTAGATCATGAAAACAGTATAAAGATTATGTATTGTATTGTATCTTATTACAGGTCTCCTCCGAGCATTGAAAGAACTTCGGATCCTCCTAATAAAGCATTTGACCCGATAAACAGCCTCATACTTTAGGGGGCAACTGTTATAGACATTTTTGTGCCTTGCAGCTCCAAGCATGAAATGTCCATAAACCAAGGGATCCTAAGTCCCTAAAAGTGTTGTTCTGACCCATAAAGGAACAAGGTCAACAAATTACAGCTTCTCCCATAAGTTCTCCACTAGAAACTGCTCAGAATCAGTCAAATCAGGATCATTTCAGCTGCTCCACTAGCTAGCTGCGTTGCATAGCACCCAAGTACACTAGCTAGGTGCGTTGCAACGCACCTAAATGCACTACCAGGGTGCGTTGAGCGGGAAATGACAAATGGCAGTGTCATTCCGCGAGGTGGACAGACAATGGAAGCTTCCAGAATCTTCCCCAATGACACTTGCCTCACTGAGTTCGACCAAGGATGAGTAAGAGGCTCTCAGTCTCCAAGTGGAAGCAAGAACTGACAGAGAGAAGACACTAGTCAGATCATAAGCTGACTCATCCTCTTTGCATACATCTATATATGGATCCCTCATCCCAGAGATCCAGAGGCTGGAATTTTGTACATTGCAGAGAATTGTTGTTGGTTTTGAGATAGATATTAGAGTATTGGGTGATTTATGCTTTGTTGGAGGTGAAGAGGGGATTCCTTTGCTGGGAGGTTGATTCTGGATCAGGAATCATCGGTTGTAACTCCTCCTGGACCTTCTTGTTATATCAATAAAACTATTTTAGTTTCTCCTACATGCTTGTGTATCATTGATGTTTGTTACATTTGTATGTTTAGTTTAAATTTGATCCTAAGTTATTTATGAATATAAATCCATGTCTTTGTGTAGTTTTCTTCTTCTGTGATCTTACAGGAACTTGGTGAAGCTGGGCAAGTAAGGGAGCAGGTAGCTGGAAGCTGTCAAAGAGGAGAGAGATTGGATCAAAGGACTAGCGCAAGACACAGGTTGGTTCATCCTATTCCTCTTCGTTTATCGTTCATAAAGAAGAATACTAAAGTAGTTTTCCATGTTTGTTTCTAAGGTCACTGTCACACCTTAGTGGGATAGGGTCATTCTGAATAGACACTTTTCCCGTTAACACCGTCGGCGAAGCCGTGCATACCCATATGGCACATGATGTTCCCGAAGGCACTGAGATTATGCCAAAAATCCCAAAATCACCTCAAATGCTGAGGTTGAAGAAAGATAAGCAGACAATGGGACGAATCAGGATGTCCACAAGGAATCCACAGTTCGGTCAACTATCAATGGAGGAAAAGGGCAAGGCAATCACGATTGAGTCAGATGAAGAGGAGGAGGACTTACAGGCTCTAATTACTAAAGCAGAGGAAGGGGAAGACATGAACGAGGATGTCTAACCAAGGCGTTCTTCAGAAAAATTACCCGAGTATGTACCTCCCTAAAAAGGGAAAGCTAAGGTACCAAATGACCTGGATGGTACGAAGAGTGAACTCTAAACCCCGCTCCTCCACGATGGAATTACCTTTGAGGGTCAGCTCCTAAGCCGTGTGCCTACCCTAAATTTTGAAGATTGGGACCTTGCAGATAGCGAGAAGTTCCTGCACTTAGCGAAGGTGAGCCCAATGAAATAAAATATGGAGGGTTCAGTGATCACATTAGAGACGCGAAAATGGTTGCGCGATGTGGAAAAGGTCGGGTTGTTGAATGTGTTATGGATACCACATTTCCACAGCGTACCCATCACCATTTTCGTCATCAAGCAGCTGCTTTGCCTGGTGCATGATGAGTACTTATGGCTGGAGGAGCCTATTCCCATCACCCCGTAAAGGACCCCGTGACAATAGCAGGAAAAAGCAATGATTTGGCTCTCATGGAAAACATGAAGACCAAATACAAGCTTGAAAAGAAAAAGAGTGTTTATGCCATCGCCAGTATCAAGGATAAAGTGGTGCATGTAGCTACCCAACTCCTGGTTGGTAAGTTAATCAGAAAATGTTACACCGATGAAGTGCCAACGTCGATGATTGTGTTGGCAGAATAGTGCACGGAGGGGGTCCAGTTCCACTGGGCTGAGTTCCTCTGCAAAGATTTCTTGGTAAATTGTCAGGAGGCCCAGCAGTAGGGTAAGACCTTCCTCTACGCATGGTTGCTCTTATCAATTTTGGAGGTAGCAGGAGAACTGTCAGAAGACAATCAGTTCTCGAATATTGAATGTGACTTGCCAGAGGCCGCGAAGTTTGCTTTGCTCTTGGCTACCAAGGATGCAAAGAGGATTTGCGACACCAAGATTTTCTGGGTGCTCATGGAGGCAAGCATCTAGATGTGGATTAATAGGAGGTCACGCCTGTCCCCCACAGTGCACAACAGTCTAAAGAGCTTTGCAGACTTCAAGGCAGACATGCACAATCTTTACATCAAGGCACGAGAGGATCAAACGTAGCAGTGGAAAAAGATACCATTCATAGCCACTGATGACGCGATCTTCATAGTGTTGGAGACATGGCCCCCTAAGTGGCGCGCCCCAGATTTGGCAGAGTTGGAAAAGGCGGAAACACAGAAAATGAAGGATGAGGCCAAATTGTGTGTCACCCAGCTGGCCGAGAAGTGGCACTAGTAGTTTTGTTGCAAAAGAAGGCCGCTGAAGCAGCAGCAACAATGCAGACAGCAGAGACCGTAACAGTGCAGGTAGAGGAGGGCCAAGGAGTGTCTGTAGGATAGGAGGCAGAGGACACGGACCTTGCAAGAGACAGTGGAGACCCAGGAACCACTTCGACCCAACATAAACGATCGCGCGTCACTGAAATATCAGGTCCACGAAAAGAGGTCAAGGCTTCAAAGCTGGGCATAGACCCAATCACGTTAATGGAAGGTGACCTCTATGACATCGGTAAGACAATTCACAATATCACCAAGGAAGCGCTCCAAGAAGTTATGATGGAGCATTAGACTGTGTTGGGGTCCCTAAGGGCACAACTGCACAAACTACAAGTGCAGGCCCCACTAGAAGGAACCTTGGCCACCTATGTCGCAACAGGCACATCAGCAGAGGAAAAGATATTACATGTGAGGATGGCCAGTACCATACAGTTATTGGAAGGAGTGCTAGGAACAGCGAAAGAGATCAAAAGAGTTGGGGTTGGCAGGATCAAGGGGTTGGGCCATAATTTGGCTGCCCTTCCATGGGAGACATCATATCAGCTGCAGGATGGAATAACAGTAGAACATCGCGCCAGGGAGGGCCACACGATACAGGTTCTATGCGAGGAAAAGATTAACATCGAATAGCTTAGCTTATAGCGCGATGAGTTGGTGTCACAAAATCGGCAGATGGTACAAATGATAGATGACGCTTATCAATGTGTCCCAAAGCTGGCTATTGCAGCAGATATACTGGTAGAAGTGTAGATCCATAGTTTGGCAAGTGGGTTCTGCAACGTGAAAGAGGAGGAAACGAATGTTGAACTACAGCTAAACCTTTAGATCGTCGAGCTTAGGTTGAAGGTGTAGCCTTCCAACCCCTGGAAGTCAGAGAATAGCAAGCTTGTGCTATCCAAATAGGGTTGGAAGAAATTGGATAGACAATGCAAGATTGTACCGGTATGTTGGAACAATATTTTGTAGTCCTCACATCTTTGCAGGAGGACCCCAACATACAACACTTGGAAACAGAGGTGCATGAGCTTCAAGAGTAGTGTGACAGTATCCAAGGAACTGTGTAGGTAGTCGTCCTCACTCAATGGCTCGCAAAGCTGCAGCAAGAAAAGGCAGTAGAAGAGTAGGTGGATGCCACGAGACAGAAAGAGGTAGTTCTCAAGGCACGCGTCTAGCCATGGATTAATTAGGCCTTCATAATTAGAGCAGATATCAAAGGCAAGCTCTCACAAATGAAAGTACTATACTTGTTGAGGCAGGGATTTGCCACTGACAAAGAATCTTCGGATGAACACATGAAGCAGATCCAGCAAACCGCATAGTAGTGCGTTGCGGACCTCCGAGTAGTACAGGACCAGTTGGAGGGACTCCGCGCCAAGATCAGCGCGCCAATAGAATGACTTGATGGTGAGTCATGATGTTTGTGTTGGGGGCCTACTAGAAATGGAATCTCCTCGCACAACATGTTTTGGGGTTCAAAGCCCAGCTTTGGTCAAATATTATTGTAAGACTTTGAATTGCAGGCACGGAGCGCGAGATGTAGATTGATTCATAGGGTTGTTCGCCTTAAGATTTGTAATATAATGTAACCTAATGTCAGCCTACCCATGGTCCGTGGGCCATGCGATTGTATAAATAGAGTGAGGCTCTAAGTGTAGAAGAGAGCGAAGTAAGAAAGAGAGAAAGCATGAGGCATTGACTCAAATCTGTAAAGTCTTGAGTCATAGTAGTATGAAGAGGCTCTGTAGCTGAGCGCGCAGAGGCCTGTAAGAGTCTGTAGCTGAGCGCGCAGAGGCCTGTAAGAGTCTGCAGCTGAGTGCGCGGACCCCTACAACTGAGTGCACAGGGTAGGGTCAAGTCCGTAACTGAGCAAGAAGAATAATAAAAGGCGTTGATTCCAAATATTGTGTATCTATTTCTGTCTTTCTTTCCATGCCTTTATACTATTTTATGTCTAGCGCACACTTATATGAATGATGAACACTATTAAGTATAATCAGGATCACACAGATAAGTTATGTAATTGGTTATTAACGGATTAACAGTAAGGAATTTGGGTAATAGCACAGCTCGCACCTCGAGCAGGGATACGCGAAGGCAGCATTGTAGGCTGCGAGGGACTGATAACTGTGTGTAGCGACCTGCACTCAAGGTCAAACTGCGGACCACCACAAATCATCAGACATCTCTAGGGTGTGGAAACCTGGTTCTATCACCCTCCCATACTAGTCCGGGTGAGACCTCAGTCCGCACTCCGTGGACTGTTGCCAAAAGGGCCAGTAGTAACGATATTTTTTTGGCTAAATCACCTCCGAACCTGGGTCAGGCCCCATCGAGCCAACAAAAGGAAACCATGGATCTATGTTGATCCTCTATGCTGCCATTCATACTTGTGAAGTATTCATTTTTATTAGAAAATTTTACATTGGATGAGGTTTGATGTTTAGAGAATTATGAAAGTAATGCGATAGAGCTTGTACCTATACCAGTAGTGTTTTGTCTACAAGTATTTCTCTAAGATAATTTCATGAAATTTTGTGAATATATTGTCCATATATAGTGATTTTAAATGGGGATTAGAGGTAATGTTATCATTTCTCCATTTTTGTTGTTTGAAACTTCAAGAGGTTCACATCCTAGAATGAGTGCATGAAGATAAGGCCATTTTGTATCAGCTACACTTAATGTGAAGAACAATGTCAGGAAACTGATTTGAGATATCATGTCTATTAGTTCATTTTTAGCTTTTTGCTAAAAATATCTTGTGCCACGTAGAGAGAAACTAAATCACATGACTTGTTCTGCCAACTTCTCGTCTAGAAATTGTTCTAATTGGATGTTCAAATCATGGATAGATGTTGGAAAGTTATCTGCAATGTTTTCTGTTTCAAAAATGGAGGTTGTTGCTTGACTACGATGTCACATCACGAGATTGTATATTTACTAGAGAAATCGTGGGTGTTTGCTAAACCTGTTATCATGGTAATGTATGAGATGAAGTGCGTACTCATGTAAATACACTTCTTCCATTCCTGGTTGATTTGGAATTGCAGATCTTGTGGGGAAAAGGGTGGGGAAAGCCATAGAGAAGAGACCTTATGTGTTGTATTCATTGATTGTGGATAGGCCAATTGGTGGCCATTCAATTACAGTATTAGAATGGTGGTTCTAAGCACGTAAATATTGTAAGATTTGTTGGATTTTTGTATTTGTATTTGGAATAGTGGGTATAAATGATTATGTGTGGTGTGGGTATGAGTTCATGGAATCTTCACTTGGGTCAAATGGTATTTCAGTTGATAGGTGGGTAGTTGGATCTATGGTATTGGAATGGCAAAGGGAGGAGGAGACATCAGTGGGGAATGTTGGTAAGGATGTTAGTGCATTGTTAGCAATATGAGAATTCTTATAGTATGAGTCATTTGCCAATTTTATTCTCATGTATTGAGCACATGATGTCTACTAACAATGCAATCATAAGCATGATGGTCATTACTATGATGGGTAACAATTAGAATGTCCAAGTCTTCAAAACATAATGGCAACATGCTTTTGATTTTTGTAACGTCTTGTCAAAAACAAATTGTGTGGCCATTGTATTTATATTTTTGACCACATGCATGTGTTACTTGGAGTATAGGGTTAACCCTAGCAATGAGAATTTCTTCTATTTTCGAAAGAGAAGCAAGGATTGGTAGTTGAGGACCAGGGTCCATGTTGTTTGATAATGAGAAGCGATGACCATTTGTTTCAGACATGCATCTCAAGCAAAAATACATTTGATTCAAATTGCGGATATGTATTCAAGGATATGATTCAAGACAAATGAAGCATGGAAACTTAGGTGCAAGTTTGTCATTCTTTTCACGGAATTCATGATGTGCTTCGTTAGTGTGAACATTGTTGAAATCATGTGCAATTGAGGCGGTGGGGCAATGAGTTATGGATGTATTTCTTTGAGTGGTTTTCTCAAGTGATTGAGAGTATGAAAATTGCAAAAGAGGATTTCTTTCGGGGTGGGAAGTGTTAAATACATAGGGGTTCGATGTAAAATGTGAATTTGCGTAATAGGTTTTAGACGATGAATGCTAGTTTTTCTTTTGCTATTAGTTTGTTTTGGAATCTATGATGCCTTTTTTAGAATTATAAAGTTCACACCGACATGCATTTATTTATTCATTGTTTGATGCATAGTATCTTCAGGCACGTTAATCATTAAAAGAAGCATACATTTGAAAAATTTAAGGCACCTATAGGCAAGAGAGGGGAAACAACAGTGTTATTTGCAGAGAAAACAACCATGTTATTGTATAAAAGGAAAAAACCATGAAGTTTTGAATATTTTTATGTCAATTTATGATTAGAACAATGTGTTGAGAGAACATTTCAGCAATTTGAAACTATACATGAATATAATTTCAAGTGTAATGCATCACGTTCCCTCATTTGTTAAAAGAAATATAATAAAATAGAAATGTGAATGAGTGTATGTAGAAAATGAAATAATAGTTACAATGGAGGACGAATATTTATTTCAATACTGGATAAGAGAATTTTCTGAGAAGGCATACAATACTATATGGTCTAAAATTGTATTTATAAAGTAAAATAATACAAATTTCCAAAAATCTAAAAGTATATGTAACAATATCTATATATGATATCGACATGTTATTGATTTCTCGAAGGATGTTATTGCATTATGTTGTAAATTGCAAGCTTTCCTCTTTCGTGATAACACATTTCAAGAATGGTATTCCTCTAAATATTTTTTATCTGGACTGATAGTCTAAAGATATGATCTGTCTAGAGTGCTTTGGAGACAATTTCGTTGATTAGATATAGATATGAGGATAACAAATGAAAGTCCTTTGCATTAATACCAAGAATTGTAGATGTCATGTATTTGAAAGAAACTATTGAAAATAACTCACCAGTGTGAAATTGTATGTCAATATAAAGTAAATCTTTGTAATCATAGTCAGTTACTTAAGTGTTGCATTTAGGCAATACCATATGCTTGTATTTTTTGGAATAAATTTTTTCATGCATTTTGTCCATTAATGATAGACGGGAAATAAAGGTAGTACAAAATTCCGTCCAATTTTTTTTATTTTTCCCTTCACTTGGTAGAATGCAAGTTTCTCTAAGGAATCTATTTTTTAAATATCAACAATTGCTTTTCTTATTGGTTGATGGCAAAAAAAAGGTGTATATCTTGTTGTTAATGATGTAGAAATTAGAGTTCATCATTCTTTTTTAAACCATGACTTTAGCATGTGGGCCTCTTCCATCTCAGGATCTAAAGGAATAATGGATCTTGTTGTAGTGCTGCCATTTTTTCCATTAAATTATCCAAGATGGGGAAACTTGATTGCAATAATCAGGTTATTTCCTTGTAGCACATGAGGAAATTTCTTGTGATACAACATCAAAATTTCTTCCCCAAAAGATCAAATCCATGTTATATCTAGACATGTCTTCAAGGTGTACTATTTGTTTAGTATCTTTAGAGCCGTCATTTCTACATATGGTGTACGGATTGGAAATGTCAGTAACAATGCCAAAAGCATCAAAAATCGAGTTGACAATTGGTGTTCTGATATCATTGTTTGATTTTATCTTGAAATGCATTGTTGGTTCACATGTTCTTTCAATAAAGGCATGGTCTATGGTAGACGTTGCATTTAATGAAATTCCTAATCATCTTTTAAGCGGTTATATTGCTTATTAGCCATTTTCACATTGCCTTTTAAGACAATGTAGACATTTCCAACTTGGATTTTGTTAAAAAAATAAATGGGAACATTGTTGAAACAAGTAATATGTATTTATCCACCTTATGTATCAAAGAGTTTAAATCCAAATACTTTTCCAGGTCCGTATTGATTTTGAAATTGTCAAAGAGGTGTTTTTCTTTGAACATGTCCTTTACTACACTAGTTTGAATGGTAACAGTTTAGTGCTCTGATGGAAATATGGATTGGAATCATGGATGGGGTTGGAATAGAAGGAAGGGAGTTATTCCTTTTTGATGAAGGTTGTTGGTTCGATGAGGTGGGAGTGTTGTCTTGAAAAGTGATCGAAATACTCAATTTTTTTGGATTACCAATTGAGGGTGCAAACGAAGTAGAAATCTAGATGTCTAGTGGCATTATAAACCTACACAGTAAATGATATTCATAGGAGTAATTGTTAGACTCGAAAGTGGTATCAAGAAAATATCTGAAGCTGAAATAATAAATTTGTAACAAAATTACATTGATGGACAAGTAGTCCGACTTTTAACATGTATAATAGAACCCCTTTGCAACAGGCTTTTTACAACACAATCATTAATATATGTTGAAAGGATAAGGTGTTTCATATGTGTGCCATCGGAGATGGTAGTGCAATATTGTAGAGTTGAACTTTGCATCGAATGAATAGGGTAAAGTTGAACAATTTGTATCAATGGTTGAATATGAGTTGATCCAGAGAGAACTGAGAAAATAGTATTCTCAGTAATTTTTGTTGTCATTTTCTGAAAGTAGAGATAATAGAATAAGTACTATAGAGAAAAAAAATTATCAAGGTGATTTTTGCTTTAAAATTGTTTATATGTAGTTTTTATTGTATTAGATGTTTACCATTAATAATATTCCTATATCAACACATAAAATGTTATGAAATAAGGAGAAGAAAGCATGTTCATATTGTTTGTAATTCAGTGGTTATCTAGCATTGTAAACAGAAATATGAAGATATTTATCACAACTTCAATATGATCATCCTCTTCCAAACATAGTTAAAATTGTAATTCAAAATTTCACAAACGTACCCATGATAAAATAAATCAGAGATAGCACCCGGTGAGAAAATTCAATAAACCTATCTATGATAACTGAGAAGACCTTTTAATTGATTTCCTATGGAGCCTTGGGAGCTTTGGTGGTGAGGCCTACAACCACCTGTACAAATTGTACACTCTACAATTATATGGGTGTACTTATAAGGGTACAATGGATACATATTTAATGTGTACAAGATTAGCATAAGTTCCATGCCTACCTTGCACGTTGGGCTATAACAGAAGGATAAACAACAAAAATAAAAATGCTATGTACAAGATATTTGCAACCACTTTCCATTTTTTGAGTGATCAACACTCTAAATATAAGTTCTAATTAGCTAAGGTCCTAAGGATATTGTTCAATAGGTTATTCTAAGCCATTATTGGTTAATGGGTATTTTCTAAACTCAAGATTTTATGGTTGGTGGGCTCGGGTTGAAATATTGTTGTTCCAAACATATTACACACAATTCCTTTGCTTGTGCATAATTGATATGCCTTCTCCTCAATCTCCTCCCACCTTGACCCTTTATGTGCCCATCTTCCTTATGCATTAGATTGTTAGATAATAGGAAGGTATGAAACAGAGGTCCCTTGGATAGTAAGGTTAGATGCAACATAGGTGCAATACTTAAAGTTTTTCAATCTAAATACTATCACCATGAATTTTACCCATCACCATGAAGCTCAATTATTTGATGTTTCAAGGACAGAGGGTGGAAAGAGTGTAGTCTAGATTTTTATTTAACTGAAAATAAGCCTAATGGCTTGAAAATGGTAGAAAAATAAGCCGAATGGCTCCAAAATGGTGGTAAACAAATTTTTTTTGCAATAATAACATTCCCCGTGGTACAATAAATATCATCAAAGAAGAACCAATAAGTATTGTTTTCTTAAATTATTTTATGAAAATAGACTATACAATTATACCTCACACACTAAAGATCAAGAAATTTGTCAGAAGAAGTAGGTTGCCCTGAAATTGCCAATCTTAAGAGAACAAAATCACATTGTTATTAATCTTTTAATCTCTTTCTGCAGGACTGATTGTCTATGGTTTTGAAAAAATATGTGCTACGTAACCTGGAAAGAGACAGAAAAATTGAAGTACATTTCCAATCTTTTTTACAAATGTATTTTAAATAAACACAAAGAATGCCAAAATTAATAATCTATAGTGCAAAGTACACATTACAAATCCGAAGGATTCGAAGGCTATCATGCCTCTAAGATTGATTAGTATTGTACTTGACCACTCGCTATTTAAAATCATGAGCTGGCTTAACAAGATTCAAAGGATTTAGGAGACCATTTAGGACTTAAGGAATAAAGGTTCTTTTATTGCTTGGAAATTGGGCAAGCTCCACTACTTGGGACCATCAATGGTTATCATGGAAGAAAATTGGTTTGGGGGTTGAGTGCAGATCTAAACTGATGTGATCATTATTATCCATAAGACATAAATTAAAATGATATGATCATTATCCATGTTTTAACCGAGATACTTTTCCTCGGCTATATATTCTTGAGAAACCTTTATGCATTAGTAATTTGTCACCTTTTATTTATATCCTCTAGATGGTCTTCTCTCGAGAAGAAAATGATGAGTAAATCTTCAGTAGTATATAAGTAAGACAATGTAGATTTTAGGAAAAACAACTGGTGGATGTAACATCCACCACATGGCCTTGGATATTGGGAAAGCCATTGATTAACAACATTGCTAATATCAAATGACCAACAATTACCTACAAGTTAATCATGAGATCTTTAGAAGGTAAATAATACTCACAGATAAATATATCATATATGTCATTCCTTTGTGCAAGATTTTATTTATCAATATAAATATTGAGCGACTGGAAGCAACGAAAGCAAAAACCAACAGTGGTTGTCCAGGAGGCGGTGGTGGCGATGGTGGGTGTGGAGGATAAGGCAGGTAAATTTTCCAGCAAACCTTATAAAAAATAAATCTTCGTACGTTATACTATGGACTCTCCACTCTGAACACTTAAGTCTGTGTAAACATAATAGGGATGTATTTCACCCACTGGTCAACTGCGTAGTCATTGTTTTACATTGAAATTATTCCTTGAAGTGAATGGACAAGTCGGGGTATGGAATTTAATTTTCCACAACATTTGAATTGTTTATAATAGCGATGAACATAATTAAAAATATGAAATGGTTAATATCAGATGACCAATTATTCCCTCGACGTTAATAATGAGATCTTTAAAAGGTAAATAATACCCGCAAATAAAAAAAGATCATATATGTCCTATGTTATTTAACGATATAAATACTGAGCCACTAGAAAGAACGAAAGATAAAACCAAAATTGAAATAGTCAAAAGGTGGCAGACACTAGGAGAAGTGTGACAGTGGTTGTTAAGGAGGCGGTGGTGGGGAAGGTGGGTGTGGAAGATGACATGGTTCAATTTTGCAGATAACGTTATAAAAAATAAGTCTTCCTGCCATTTCGTAGAGAACTTCAGGAGAATGAAAATGTGTAACCCAAAGATGACTTACCTTACAAAACAAAGTGCATGAAATTTGTGAGAAGCAGGGAATATGTTCTTTTGAAATCACCAATTTTCACATAATAGAATTGCCAATCCAGAGAACAAAGCAAGAAATTTAATGCAACAATAAACAAATGAAATAAGGAAACAAACTTAGGAGTCTAGGTAGCCATAACTAATAAGAACACAATTTTCAGAATAAAAATAAAAAATAAAAAAATTAGTCAATAAAGTAGTGAAAAAATAGATATATTAAAAGTTTAATACCAAAATGTATCTAAACTAAAAAACCAGCTATCAATATAGTTTGAAGTGTTCTATATTGAGTATATAATTATGTTAATTTTGAAGTTATTTGAATTAATCTATGTTTTATAAACTTTGAAACAGAAATAAGTTGATAAGAAATATTTAAAAGTTAATTTATTTATATATATATATATATATATGGAATAAGTTGATAAGGAAAATAAAGAAGAAATCTAACGAGAGAACATAAACTATGAAGGTTCTATTTGTTTTAAATAAATAAATGTGTTGTTAAATAACAATTTTAAAATATTTTTTTAACATTGACCTAGATGTGATGTGAATCAAGTTTTATTTATTATAATTGTATTAGTTATATATATGTTTTTGCTAATGCAAGAGTCAGACCTTTCAATTTATTAATCATAAAATAAAGTACATATATTACATCAATACCTTTATGGTCAATGACTATGGAGATGTCCCAACAAAACTATTCCTAACCCCCTACCTCCAAACTTTACCTATCTCAAAAGAAAAAAACATAAGATTGGACTAATCCAAAAAGAGGAGGACACATGGTTGTTTGCAAATAAAGGTAGCATGACCGCCCAGATTCACAAACTTAGGAATAGTCCCTCAGGAAGAACTTTCCCCGCCAAACCTAACCTTCCTCATTAAACTCATCCCTTGAGCCTTACCATTTGATCCACCGGCTGTAGATCAAGTCAGACTGAAGAGCAGCTCGCCAATTACCTCGAGTATCCACATGAGCAATCTGATCCGTTAAATCTCCATGTGTCGTCCGACGGTGGAGATTGGAATCGCGCCTGCCCACATGCACGGGTGATAGCCTGCGATGGGGGCGGAAATCCCTCCGGCCCCACTCCCACGTGGAGCTCAAAGAGTGACCAAACCCTTGGGCCCCATCAAACTGCTCGATGTGTCTAGAGCATTGATTTACCTTTTGCCATCAGACGACTGAGCAGAAAATCGCGCGCCCGAAGTCATCGACCTTTAGGGTGCGGGGAGAGTGGTTTCTGGACTACGCCCTCCACCACGTGTCATGCTTTCTATGGCATCGCTTCCGAAAATCTAAATCCACTTTTAACATGAAATTTGTGCGTTCCCTTCGAAACCACCCAAAGGCGGTTTTGACTTCTCTCACTGAAAAATTAGGATGATGCGGAAGTTTTGGTTACTGCTTTCTTCGAGCAATCTAACTCATTAAATCTCCATATGCCATCCGACGGCGGATATTGAAATCGCGCCTGCCCACATGCACGGGTGATAGCATGTGATCAGGGCAAAAATCCATCCGCCCCCACCGCCATGTGGAGCTCAAAGAGTGACCAAACCCTTGGGCCCCACCAAACTACTCGATGAATCCGGAGCGTTGATTTACCTTGCGCCATCGAACGATTGAGCAGAAAATCACGCGCCTGAAGTCATTGACCTTTAGGGTGTGGGGAGAGTGGTTTTTAGATAGGGCCTTCCACCACGTGTCATGGTTTCTATGGCATCGCTGCCAAAAATCTAAAACCACTTTTAACATGAAAGTTATGTGATCACCTCGAAATCGCTCAAAGGCGGTTTTGACTTCTGTCACTGAAAAACTAGGATGATGCGTAAGTTTTAGTTGCTGCTTTCTTCGGTCCAGGAAACTCTGTCACCTGTCACTGAGAATAGTCCTAATCCTGGTCCACTTTACCTCTAACCTTGGCTTACCTTCCATTGTACACCTTTTTCTCCCACTTGGAGTAGCCCTCTGACCGTTGACCATTACAGGTTGGGTTCTATCATTCTCCTTCTGTACTCTTCTTTGTCCTCCTCCGCCTGGTTATGGAAGAGTTTTTTGAGGTTGCTCTGTGCCATTGTATACCATCTCCTTAAGATTACGCTGTCCTTGCAGCTAACATCTTCGTTGGGTAGAATGTCTACCAATTTGTTGGCCTTTCTCCTCACATGAATGAATCTAAGAGTACGAAGTTCCTGTAGATGCACTTGAATTCTCTCAAGAAACCTAGTTAACCTCCAGTGTTTTGTGACCTTTTCCGGCATTGTTCTATTACTAATTCTTTTGGCTGTGTTTATGATTAACTCTGAATCTACTTCTATTATGACATTTTGGCAATTGCTCTGTATCAAAAATTCTAAGCATTGTTCCAAAGCCATTAGTTCTGCCATGTTGATAGTGGCTTTTCCTAAGTTACCATGGAAGAGGGAGATTATGCTACCTATATCATCCCTTAGAACTCCTCCAAAACCAGCCTCCCCTGGGTTACCTTTGGAAGCTCCATCAATGTTGTACCTTAAAAAAGCTTTAGTGGGGGGATGCCAGAATTCCTCCACCTTATCTCTCATGCTTACTTTCCTGTCTAGACCTTGAGGAGTAAGCCCCTGCATGTCTAACAGCTGGAGGATTTTTAACTCTTCTACTGAGGGAGGATTTTTGGGGAGATTCCTAAATGTGGTGCTCACTGTCTCCTTAAGTTGTTTTATGGTCAGCTCCACAAGGCTAAGTGAGGCAGACTTTACCTCTTTGAATATTCTTTTGTTCCTTTCTTTCCACACATTCAAAATAATGAAACTCGGCAAGAGATCCCACGCAGAGTTGAGAATTTCGTTATCTGGAAAATTATTCCTCTAGTTGTTTAGAGTGTTTGCAATACTTTCTTTGTCTCTATCAGCCTGTTTGAAGATGTTGGTAAAAAATTCCCATATCCTATCGGTGAAAATACAGCTGTTGAGAAGATGCTCTATAGTCTCCTCTTGGGTCTCACAGAGATGACATCTGGAGGGTCCCAGCATGTCCATTTTTTTAAGGTTGTCCTAGGTTAAAATCTTCCTGTGGTGAACTAACCACATGAATAGTTTGATTTTCATCCAGCCTTTGTGCCTCCAAAGCTTCTGCCAAGTTTTATTAGGAGATTGGGGTTCTATATCAAGGAGAAAACCTTTAGCTTCTTTGATATTAAAGTTTCCCTCTTTATTGTTACCCCATCTCAGTTGGTCCTGCGCTTCTGTTACTAAAATTATTCTCTAATCCAGTAGTCTCTTAAGGGACTCTTCTTTAATATTGAGGGTTCTATCCTCTCTACCCTTAATTTTTCTCCAGATTCTCCACTTTTGTACATTATGTGGGTTCTCCCAAAAGTCTTTCACCTTTACTAGTCCTTGATTGTCAATCTCTTGCTTGAGGCCTAAAAATTCTTCCTTCTGTAGATTAGGTTCCTGTTGCCATTTTTCCTCCCAGAAAAGTTCCAGCTCTCCCTCTCTGATTTCTCGGAAACTATTTTTTTGAACCACTTCTCTATTCTCCTAGGCCTTGTTCCATACGGGGGAGCCTTTCAATATTCTTGTCATACATATGATATCAGAATCCAGCCAGGCATTGGCATATTTTTCCTTCCAGATGTTTGCCCATTGAGCTTTAGGATCCTTAACCCACCTCCACCAAAGTTTGGCTCCTACAGCCTTGTTGAGAATCTCTAGGTTGTCCAAACCCAGGCCTCCTTGGTTCTTGGGTTTGCAGATCTTTTCCCATGAGACTAAAGCCCATCTTTTCCTTGTTTCCTCTTTGCCCCATAGAAAATCTCATTGAATACTCCCAAATTGCTGTAAGACTCCTATTGGAGCTAGGACGGTTGATAGCATGAAGATTGGGATGGCTTGGAGAACTGATTTTGTAAGAACCAGTCTACCAGCTGAATTTAAAGATCTGTTTGTCCATTTCCTGACCTTGCCTTGAATTTTAGTTTTTAATGGATCCCATATACTCTTGTGTCGGGGTTTAGCTGTAAGTGGAACTCCCAAATAATTAGAGGGAATAGATTCTCTTTGAAAGCCTAAAATTCTGGAGACATTTCTCTGGATGGCAATATGAGTGTTAAAGAAAACGAATTTTGATTTGGTAAGGCTAACTTCCATACCGGTGGCCTTCGCGAAGTCATCCAAAATTTGTTTGTAAGCAAGTGCTTCTTTGACAATAGGAATTCCCTGTAACATGGTATCATCGACGAACTATTGATGAGTCAGAACTTTCCCATTCTCCATAAGTTGGAGTCCTTGAATTATTCTCGTTACTCTTTCATGCTTGATGGACTACCCCAGCCCTTCCATCATGAGGATGAAGAGAAAAGGAGAGAGCGGATCTCCTTGTCTTAGACCCCTGGAAGGGAGGAAAAGCTCAAAAGGAGAGCCATTCACTAAAATTGAAAAGTTGGATGAATTTACAAGGGCCATGACCCATCTGACCTAATTATGATCAAAACTAAACGTTGTGATCACTTTTTTGATGTATTTCCAATTCACCTTGTCATATGCTTTGGCTATGTCCAGTTGCATGATCATTCTCGCTCTCTTGTTGCAAGTTAAGAAGTGAACCACCTCGTGAGCTTGAATTATGTTGTCCAGAATTTGTCTTCCTTCTACATACCCTGTTTGTTACCCAGAGATAAGCGTGGGAAGCATGGGTTTGAGTTGATGGCCACCACCTTAGAGATTATTTTGTAGACAACATTGCATAAGGCGATGGGCCTATATCTCTCAGGTGTTTGAACATTATCTTGTTTTGGAATAAGGGCAATAAAGGATGTATTGAGAGCTTTCAAAATGGTCTTGTTCCGTCTGGAGTCTTCTACTATCTCAACAATATCCCTTTTAACAATATTTTAGCAGGCTTTAAAGAAATCCACATTAAATCCATCCGGACCTAGTGCCTTGCCATTTTGCATTTCCTTGACGACCTCGCTGATCTCCTTTTCAGTTACAGGTTTGTTGAGATTACAATTATCCTCTCTGGATACTAGTTTAGGTATGTGTTTAATTAAATTCTTAATGAAAGGTTCTCTTCCTGGAAAGTTTTCCTTGGTTATGTCCCGAAAATGCTTTACTAACACTGCTTCTATCCCCTCATGGGCTTGATGAATTTGGCCATTCTCGTCCTTGATCGAAGAGATTTTGTTGTGAGTTCTGTTCGCAATGGTAGATCTGTGGAAAAATTTAGTATTGCATTCTCCTTCTTTTAGTCATATAACTCTAGATTTTTGTTTCCGATTTTTTTTTCTTGTTTACACAGCCTTTCCCATTCTTGGTGATATTTCTCTTCTTGATCATTTTTGTCTTCGTCAAAGCCATTCTTGATCAAATCTTGATTGAGCTCTAGGATTTGATTTCCACGATTTTTTTACTTGTGAAAATATTGCCAAATTCCTTCTGGTTCCATTCCTTTAGCTTCTACTTGATGTGTTTTAATCTTTTATGTAGTAGGAACATAGATGATCCCTGAATCTGCAGGTCTTCAACCCACCATTTTCCAATGTTGCTGGTGAAATCCAGGTGTGAAAGCCACATATCTTCAAATTTGACAATTTGCTTCTTAGGGTGCCAATGCCCTTGATCTCCATTTGAATTGGCCAGTGATCTGAGCCTCCAAAAGGAAGAATATCTGCTATTATTTCCTTGTCTAGAAGCATGAGCTCTTCAGAGATCATGAATCTATTGTGTTAGTTATATATTACTCTACATTCTATTATATTAAATATATTTTGGATAAATTTACTTTCATTGGTTATGACAATGTTTTAATAAAAACAATCATATTCTAAATATAGCCTTTGTAAATATATCTTATACATTTTAACTCAAATTAGAAAGATTTTTTAGATCTTTTGGCCTATTTCAAATGCTATTATTGAGTACCATATTAAATTTTCATCTAAATATCACAAAAATGTTTGCAAAACAGAGAAAACATCAATAAGGTGGTTGAGAGTTAAATCAAGTTTATATAAATGAATAAATAAAGAACTAATATAGGTCCACCTTAATTCTAAATCTATCATGGAATGAAAAGGTTGATTTAAATATAACCCTTATAATTATATTTATACTTATATTTTTTTCAACTATTTTAATTCAATACTATTGGACATAATACTATTTTATTATTTTCAATTTTGAATATAATATTTAAATAACATCCTATGTTATATAATTTTAATTTATTTAATTACAATAATTTGGTCCTAACTATTAATTTTATATATATTTATTTTAAATGTACAAACTAAGAATTTTTAAAAATAAATTCAGTAAAGTAAATACAAATAAAATGTAAGAAAAAATATATATATTACAAATTTAATACGAAATTTATCTAAGTTAAAAGATTAGTTACCATTGAATTGTTCTATATTGAATATATAATTATGTTAATTTCAAAAATTTTGAAATTATATTTATGTTTTATAAATTTTGGAATAGCTCACTCATCAGATAATACATGCATTATTAATTTTAGTCAAACTACACAAAACCAACTGAAAATTTGCCGTTATAGCCCAATGAAAATGTATAACAAATGAAAATGTATAACAGAAAGAAGACTTACTTCAAACAAGAAGAAGCAAGAAATTAGCCGGAAAAAACAAAAAATATGCTGCTGAAATCATAGACAAAAACTATGAATGCAGATTGCTTTAATGTACAATTTGTTAACAAGTATTAAAAAAAAATAAAAAATCTTTTAACTTATTTCAAAAAATATTATTAAATACCCTATTAAAACTTTTAATTTTTTTTTGCCCAAAAACACTTTAATAAAATAATTGAAAATCATATTGATTGAACTTATATATATATACTGCAACCTTCCTCTAAACTTAATACTTTAATTTCAAAAAACAATTTAAAGTATAAAATGCTATTCATCTACACCTTCATTATGGTTCGTGATATTCATTTAATTTACATACCATCCGCCTCACTTCCGGTTTCCATTGTTTCCATTGTAATGGGCAACTATATGTGTTTTAGCTTTATCAAAAGAATATAAAATTCTTACTTTATGCACTTGAGTTTCAATTGGAAGAATTACATGCATTTACCTTAACCATTGACTGTGTGTGAACATAAAGTGTAATTATATATATTTATTTTAAATTTTCAAAATAAGATATTAAAAAATGTCAAAGAAATCTCGAATAACGTAAATACAAATAAAATATGGAAAATATAGATATCTATATATAATGTTTAATACTAAAATTTATCTAAATTAAAAAATTAGCAAGGTCATAGTTGTTTGAAGTGTTCTATAATGAATATATAATTATGTTAATTTTGAAGTTATTTAAATTGTATCTATGTTTTATAAATTTTGGAACAAAAGTAAGTCAATAAAAAATATTTAGAAGTTAATTTATATATGTGCAATAAGTTAATAAGCAAAATAAAAAAGAAATGTAATGAGAATAGGTTTTATTTATTTTAAATAAATAAATATGTTGTTAGATAAAGGTTTTAAAATATTTTTTTAATATGTGAATCTAAGTTTTATATATTGTAGTTGTGTTAGTTCAATATTACTTTATTGTATTTAATATTAAATTTTTTTTACTTAAATTTTTTTTCATTGATTATGAAAATATTTTAATAAAATCAATTTTATTCTAAATATAGCTTTAGTAAATATATCTTATATAGAATACTTCAAATTGGAAGGAATTTTGAGATGTTTTGGCCTATTTTAAAGGCTATCGTTGAATACTACGTTAAAGTTTTTTCTAAATATCACCAAAAAAAAATTCAAAAACAACAAAACTTTAATAAGGTGATTGAGAGTTAAATGAAATTTATATAAATGGATAAATAAGGAAACAATATCGACCTTAATTCCAAAATCTATCATAGAACTAAAAGGTTGATATGTATTAATTATGACAATATTTTAATAAAAACAACAATTTTAAATATAACCCTTATAAATATTTTTTCAACTATCTTAATTCAATGCAGTTCCACATAATAAGATTTTATTAATTCTAATTTTGAATATAATGTTTAAGTAACATCTTTTTTTTTGCTAAAGCAAGAGTCGGACCTTATATTAATTTGTGTCTAAAAATATGTTACAAAAGTTACAACCGCCATAAAGAGGAAGCAATTCCTCCAGCAGAGGGAAGCTTTTTAGCAGCACTTAGTACCCGTACTAAAAAGGAAGCCCTGACAAAACATTTGGCAGACATAAAAATGGGAATAGAGAATGCAACTAAGAGATTTCAGGTCCGATGCCTTTCTCCCAGACCCACCAACCTGCTCAACAGCCAATAGTCGTCGATCTACTCCCTCAAGATCTAACGGTCAATGGCCATATCACGTGGAACATAAGCCTGAGGAATACCTGCCCGATGAGGGCAGTATTCACTCACCTCCTCAAGCCACGTGTAGACTGTTGAGTGGCATCGCATGCAATTCGTAGAAACCACTTTTGGTTTTGAGGGCACTCGATATGGGTGGTAAACCAGAAGCCGTTTTAACTCCCTTTGACTTTCTCCTCGACCCACTAACCTGCTCGATAGTCGATAGTCATCGATATACTCCCCCATGTTCAAACAGCTGATGGAGATATCGCGGAGAAAATAAGCCCGAGGAATACCCGCCCGATGAGGGCGATATTCACTCACCTCCCCAAGCCACGTGAAGACTGTTGAGTGGCATCGCATGCAATTTGTAGAAACCACTTTTGGTTCTGAGGGTGCCTGATATGGGTGGTAAACCGGAAGTTTTTTCGATTCTCTTTGACCTTCTCCTGAACCCACTAACCTACTCGATAGCTGATAGTCGTTGAACTTCTCCCCCATGATCAAACGACCAATGACCATATTAGGCGGAGAAAAAGCTCAAGGAATACCCGCCCGATAAGGGTGGTATTCACTCTCCTCCCAAAGCCACGTGTTGACAGGTGAGTGGCTTCGCATGCGATTCATAGAATCCACTTTTGGGTTTGACGGCGCCTGATAAGGGTGGTAAATTGGAAATTGTTTTAACTCCTGCTAACTAACTCTCGAACCCACCAACCTACTCGTTGGCCTGTAGCCTTTGCTCTACCGCTACCTATTTTCCTTCGAGACCACAAGTTCCCAAACTCTGTGTATCTTCCTGATATACCCCTATCCTTCACTGATGAGAGGAGACAGTCAGTTGCCCTGTCTGTTCTGGTACCACTCCATGTATGTGAGGGCCCTAAATTAATAGCCTTCATGCAGTTGGTTGTCTGGTACCTCCTCCCACCCGCAGCACCCGTTGTCTCATGTGCATCTCACCCCTTCATTGGCTAGCCAGTCTGCTACACTGTTCGCTTCTCTTCTTACATGAACGAAACTTAGAGTTCTTAGAATTCTGACATGAGCTTGTATTCTCTGATAGACCTGTAGAAGTCTCCAATGGCTTGAGACTTTATCTCGTGAAGTTCCCGAGCCTAACCGTTTGACCGAATTGATGATTAATTCAAATTTAGCCTCGATGATGGCGTTGTGAATGTTGTACTCTATTAGAATCTCCAAGCATAGCTCCATAGCCATGAGTTCTGCCATATTATTGGTGGCCCTTCCCAGGTGGCTGTGGAAGATGACTTTTAATTTTCCCTCCTCATCTCTTATAACTCCACCACAACCAGCGTCCCCAGGGTTACCTTTTGAGGCTCCATCTATGTTGAATTTTAAAAAACCATTTGAAGGAGGTTTCCAGAAAGCTTTTCCTTCTGAGGTATGCTTCACAGCTGCATTAGGACTGTGAGGGTTATGTGACTGGAGTCCCAACAGTTTCAGAATGCGGGCTTCTCTATTGCCCAGGGGCTTTGCTAGAGAATGCCCCCCTAGGCCATAGACTGTTTCCTTTAGTTGCTTTAGGATTACTGTTATGATATTTTGAGTTAGGCTAATCTTATCTTTGAAGATTCTATTGTTGTGTTCTATCCAGACATTCCAGACCAAGAAACCTAGAATCAGGGCCTAGGCAGTATTTACTGTCTCATTGTTTGAGAAGTCTTTTCTCCAGTTTTTCAACGTAACAGTAATGTAATTTTCGTTCCTATCTGTCTGCCTGAAGACATCAACTACCCAATTCCATAAGGTTGAGGTGTAGGAGCAAAGGTTGAGAAGATGATTCATGGTTTCTTCCTGCTGGCCACATAAATGGCATCTTGAAGGTCCAACAAACCCTCTCTTTCTAAGATTCTCCCAAGTTAGAATCTTTCCGTGTTGTACCAACCACATGAACAGTTTGATCTTCTTCCAGTGTGGTTTGTTCCATATATCTTTCCATGTCTTTTCAGTGCTTGGTAAGTTAAGTGCCATAGTTATTCTTTTGGATTCCTTAAGGTTGAAGACACCCTCATTATTTCTACCCCATCTTAGTAGGTCATTCGAAGTTGAGGTCAAAATTTGTCACTTTTCCAAGATGATCTCCAGATCTTTAGCTTGACTTTTCAGCGGGGTCACCTCATTGTATTCTGGAAGCTTCCAAATTCTCCATTTACAATTCTCTGTTGATTGTTCCCAATAGTCACTCACCTTTTTCAGTCCTTTGTTTATTTTATCAGTCTGAATACTATCTAGTTCCTCTCTGCTAAGGTTACCTTCCTGCTACCAGTTGTCCTCCCAGAACCAGGCAAGGTTTCCATATCTGATCTCCCATAAACTATGTTTTTGTACTAAAGCTCTGCTCTCCTATGCCTTGTTCCAAATATGGGAAACTTTTATGTTTCCTGACATTCTTGTGTGGTCCCTTTCTTGCCAATCCATTGAATATTTTTGTTTCCAGAGTTTCGCCCAGTGGTTTTGGATTTCCTTTAGCCATCTCCACCATAGTTTTGCTCCCAAGACTCTGTTTAGAATCACTAGATCATGTAGACCTAAATCACCATGGGTTTTGCAAATCTTGTCCCAAGCTACCAGAGCCCATTTCTTTTTCTCTTCTCCTTTCCCCAGAGAAAGTCTCTTTGGATATTTCTGATTTGCTGAAGGGTAATAGATCATGTAGGAAGGGCTGAAAACATGAAGATTGGGATGGTTTCTAGTACCGTCTTGGTGAGGACTAACCTTCCCGCTAAATTCAAGGATCTGCTAGTTCACTTGCTAACCTTCTCCTTAAATTTATTTGTTACAGCCTCCCAGATGTCCTTTCTCAGCGGTTTGTCTATGGGGGGTACTCCCAGATATTTGGAGGGCAGTGAATCTCTTCGAAAGCCTAGAATTTTGGAGAGATTCCTTTGAATAGAGATACTAGTGTTGACAAAGAAAATCTTATATTTTGTAAGGCTTACTTTAGTACCAACACCCAAAGCAAACTCATATAGAAATTGTTTGAATGCTTTGGCTTCCTTGATTGTGGGTATGCCTTGCAGCATAGTGTCGTCCACAAATTGCTGATGGGTCAAAGTGTCTCCATTCTGAGTAAGTCTCAGTCCTTGTATTTTTCCTTCCTCCCTGGCAGCAGCGATCACTCTACCAAATCCTTCCATCATGAGAATGAAGAGGAATGGTGAAAGAGGATCACCTTGTTTGAGGCCTCTTGAAGGCTTGAAAGTTCTATATGGAGAGCCTTTAAGGAGAATTGAGCTACTGACAGTAGTGACAAGAGCCATGACACACTTTATCCAATTGTGGTCAAACCCATATGCTTTGAGAACATCCCTGATATAAGACCAATTTAGTTTGTCATAAGCTTTCGCTATATCCAGCTGTATAATCATGCCTTCTTACTTATTGGTTTTGAGGGAGTGCACCACTTCATGAGCTTGAATGATATTATTGAGAATTTGCCTCCCTTCCACATATCCAGTTTGCTCTTCTAACACAAGTGTTGGTAGAAGAGGTTTTAGTCTATTGGCAATGACTTTGGAAATGATTTTGTACACCACATTGCATAAAGCTATGGGTCGGAATCTATCAGGAGTGGTGGCTTTTTCTTGTTTGGGGATTAAGGCAATGAAGGATTCATTAATCGCTCTCAAAACCGATTTAGAGTTCCTTTATTCGTCCACTACTTCCAAAATGTCATGTTTGACTAGTATCTTCCAACAAGATTTGAAGAAGTCTACATTGAAAGCATTTGGTCCTGGAGCTTTCCCATTATGCATTTATTTGATGACCTCATTGACCTCCTCCTCTGACACTGGCATGTTGAGATTATGATTGTCTTCCTTAGTTACTAGCTTTGGAATGTACTGGGTAAATATTTTAGTGAATTGGGATATGTCTACCATATTCTCCTCTGCAATACTTTGAAAGTGTTGGAATAGAACATCTTCCATTTTTTCATGAGTATATTGCTCTGTTCCTTGGGGATCTATAAGTTTCATTATCCTATTGTTAGCCCTGTGTGCAATGGTAGACTTGTGAAAGAACTTAGTGTTCCTCTCCTCTTCCCTAATCCATTGCACTCTGGATTTTTCTCTCCAAAATATTTCCTCCTGATAACATCTTTTATCCTATTCTTGTTGAAGTGAGTCTGCTAGATCTTTTCTTTCCTCTATGAATCATTCTGAGATGAGAATTTGATTAATCTCCTGTAATTTCTTTTCCAATTCTTCTTTAACTTTGAAGATGTTTCCAAACTCATTTTTTTTCCATTCTTTGAGCTTTCCCTTGATGTGTTTGAGTGTAATATGAAGGATGAACATTTTCGTTCGTTGGGTGTGTAACTCTTTAGCCCACCACTTCTCATTGTATCTGATGAAATCAGAGTGTGTGAGCCAGGCATTCTCAAATCGGAAGGGCTTGTTTGTCATCATTCCTATCATGGAAGTTTCCATTTGTATGGGCTAGTGGTCTGATCCACCAAAAGGGAGGATGCAAGTAGTCAAGTTGATCCCTGTGAGTAGTAATTCCTCTGAGACTATGAACCTATCAAGTCTTGAGGCTACTTGAGCTATCCCCCCTCTTGTTATTCCATGTGAATGTGCCATTTCCAGTATCCACGTCTACCAGTCTCCTATTAGTGAGGAAGTGGAATGCTACTGAGTCTCTACCGAGTATTCTGGTTCCCCCTATTTTTTCCATGAGAGATTTAATCATATTAAAATCTCCTCCCAGGACCCAGGCTAGTTCTGGGTGCCTTTCCTTCATTTCCTCCAGAGAGGTGAGGAGCCTGAGTTTTTCTTCCAAAAGTTGAGGACCATAGACATTGGTAATCATATAGCACTCCTTGTCCCCCACAAGTTGAATAATCAGAGAGAGGTGGTGCATGGATGCCTCTGCATCAAGAATACAAAATTTTTGTGGATTCCATAGAGTGAGAATTCCCCCTACTGCATTAGTTGCTTTGACTTCGAGATACTCATACTAACTTAACCATTTGTTATGCTTTTCTCTAATTTTCTCTACTGAGAATTTTGTTTCTTATATGAACACCATATGACGTTTTTCTTCCTTGATTCTGCTACTTAAATTTCTTTGTTTTCTTTTGCTCCCCAGTCCTCTAATGTTCCATGTTGTGAGTTTCAAAATATGGGGATTTTAAAGGATTAATTGGAGATATCTTTCATCTTGCCTGAGTTAATCATGAGTTTTCTGCATTCTAGCAACAATTATTGTTGTCGCTTCCTTCCTCTTTTTTTCTTGGGGTTTTGGTAGATTTTCTTGATACTAGTCCCATTGATTTAACTCCTTTGTTCTCCTGGTTGTCATGGCCTCTTTTTACTCTTATAGCCTTTTGATTAGACCTGTTTAGGAATAATTGTTGTACTCTATCAAGTTCCGCCTGTGGTAGGGATTTGATTCCTTTGTTGCTACCTTGCTCTAGAAACTTTTCTAGTTCAAGGTTACCCCACTCAAGGATCTCTTGTAGATCTTGGTCCTTTGTGCCGCTTTCACTTGGGGTCATCTCATGGTCCCTGTCTAATTCCATGGATTTTTGAGGATCCATTCTATTCTCATCTTGCTCCTATATGATTTCCATGTTAGCCTCTTTTCCTTTCTTTCTTTGGTGGTTTTCTGGTATTCTTTGTGTTCCTTCTTCTTCCTCTTCTGCCTCTTCTAAGATTTCAAACCCATTGTAACTCGATAATTTTCTTTCACTGGGTTTCTTTTAGGTCCTCTTTCTTCATCGTTTCCCCTTCCTCCCACTTTGGTAAAACCTTCAGGGTCTTTTCTTTTGTTGGTTGTCTAGATTTCCTCCCTTTTATTATGTGGACAGTCCCTGAAGAGGTATCCATGTTCATGACAGTTGCGACATCTAAATGGTATGTGTTCATAGTCAACTATCTCAACCCATTCCTCATCATAAACTTCTAGGATGAACTCATCTGAAAGGGCTCCTGATAAGTCCATTTTTACATATATGTGAGTAAAGGAGGTGTAATTTCCTTGCAGAGTTGCCTCCGATATCTTTATGAAATGCCCTAATTTATTGCCTTTAGCTTTTAAGGATTCTGGCATCTAATAATCTAAAGGTAAAGAGTATAGTCTTATCCATATCAGGACCGATGTGAATGTCTCGCGCTCTGGAACAAATTTTATCGTCCAAGGTTGCATGTAGAGACCAGCAGCCACAAAGAAGTATGGTCCTCCTTCAAAAGTTTTGTCCTTATCCTCCAAGTTCGTGAATACCATAGTAAAAAAAGCTTTAGATCCAAGATAGATATTTAGTTCTCCTTCTGGTTTCCAGGTGTTTTTTATTCAAGTGTATAGTGCCTTCTCTATGGGCTAGATACCCATAAACCTGCTTATGATCGCATAGGTTGTCATGTGATCCCTGTGCTCTTGTAGAGCTGGATTGTTTAGGACTACCTGAGGTTTAATGTTAGACTTGGGTTTGCAGGGCCCCATTTTTTCACAGTTCATAGTTCTCTGATCATTGTTTTCAGCTTTCTCCTCCTGTAGAACCTCCTCGTCGGTCCCTTACTTTTCATGGGGTTTGTTGCCTTCCGCCTTTTGGGTGTCGATAATTTTTGTCTCATTCTCCAAAGAATTTTGAGGTTTGTTTCGATTCACTCCTCTCCTTCTGTTCGAAACCACGTTGCTGTAGGAGGGAGTGGAGCTCCCTCCTCCTTGCCACTCCATGGTTACCATCTTGTTCTTGAGTCTTCTGTATCAAACCCTAGTTCTCTCCACTCCTCCTGGCTCTACAATGACATTTGTTTCTTATTCATAATATTTAAGTAACATCATATGTTATATAATCTTAATTTATTTAATTACAATAATTTGATCTTAACTATTAATTTATATATATTTATTTTAAATGTACAAATTCAATAAAATAAATATAAATAAAAGTTCAAAAATAATATATATATATATTAAAATTTAAATACCAAATTTATATAAAAAGCTTGAATATGCTCTCCCCAAATTTTAGAGAAACTATAAATACATATTGTTTTGATATACAATTTGTTAATAAATATTAGTTCAAATTAAAAAGGAATTTGAAATCTTTTGACATATTCCAAAGAATATGGTTGAATACCATATTAAAATGTCTTCTAAATATAACATTTTTTTTTGGCAAGAGGACCAAAACTCTAATAACGTAATTGAAAATCAATTTGATTAAAATTATTATTCATCAACTTAAAATATAAAATATTATTCATCAACAACTTCATTGCAACTGGATGAGTTTTAGCTTTATAAAAAGAATATAAAATCCTTATTTTATGCACTGAGTTTCAATTAAAATAATTGCAAGCATTTACGTTAACAATTGCAAGGAAAATCACGCTCAAGAACACTCAAGTCTGTGTCAACATAATTTGCATTTATTTCACCCACTAGTCAACTGTGTAGTAATTACACAATTCTTTTACGTTGAAATTACCTTATATGAATTGTCTAAATAACAATGAACACAATTGAAAATATGAAACGGTTAATATCAGATGACTCATGAGATCTTTAGAAGGTAAATAGTACTCTGAAATAAATATATCATATAAGTCATTCCTTTGTTCAAGGTTTTATTTAACCGTATAAATAATGAGTGACTGGAAGGAACGAAAGCCAAAACCAAAATTAAAATAGTGGAAAGGCTACAGAGACTGAGACGGGGAGAAGTGCAGCAGTGGTTGTCCAAGAGGCGGCGATGGGTAATGTGGTTATGGATGATAAGGTGGTTCAATTTTTCAGCCAACGTTGTTAAGAATAAATCTTGCTACATTATGCCATGGACTCTTCAGTGCAAATACAGTTTGTGTCAACATAATCTATATTTATTTCACCCACTCATCAAGTGTGAAGTCATTCTTTTACATTGATATTATTCCTTGAAGTGAATTGGCAGGCCCGAGGATGGAATTTGTTTTTTCACAATATTTACCTTATATAAATGGTCTATAATAACAATGAAGAAAATAAAAAATATGAAATGGTTAATAACATATGACCAACTATTCCCTACACGTTAATCATCTGATGTTTAAAAAGTAGATAGTACTTGCAAATAAATATATCATTATGTCATTCGTATTTTATTTAACTATGCAAACACTGAGCGACTAGAATGAGCAAAAGCTCAACCAAAATTAAAATAGTCCCAATGGTGGTAGACTGGAAGTGCCACACTGGTTGTTGAGGAGGCTGTGGTTGCAAAAGTGGGTCGGTGAAATTTTGCAGCAAACGTTGTTAAAAAAAAAAATTCCTGTCATTTTGTTAGAAAATTTACTGGGCAGAGGAGATGAGTCTTATTCATAATTCGGCCAGGTAAAAAAAAAAATTCCTGTCATTTTGTTAGAAAATTACTGGGCAGAGGAGAGGAGTCTTATTCATAATTTGGCCTGGTAAATCTTATGAGAATTAAGTTGGGTGGAGGTAAAAGTCTTATGAGAATTCAATTGCGTGGAGGTAAGTCTTATGTTGCGACATGGAAATCGCAACTACATTGAGTCTTAATAAAACACAGAAATATCACGACAAAATAGAGTAAAAGAAAAAAGGGCTTGCGGTAAATTTACTCATGAATGTTTAAGATTACATAGGAACATATCATACTCTTGATTATAATATGAAACATAAGAAAACACATTTTCCCATCACTTGGGTTGCGGAATAAATGTCTGTAAAATTCTGTAAAACTGGTTTTCATACTCGCCAATATTTCCTCCACAATTTTCTCTTCACTACCTGGTGTCTCTAACTTGCCCAACAATGAAAATGACTTTTACATTCATATTTATCTCAACATACAAATTTGTCATTAATACATGATAGAGAAAATAATTAATACAAAACATGGGTGATTTTTCATAGTAATTGGTTTTGTGAACTTGCAGGTGTTGTGGAGTGTGGGCAGCAGTTGCGGAGTAAATGATTGTCCATATCTATTTACCAAAATTTATTAAATGCCTTAAAACATACAAAATTTGTCATTAATACATGAGAGAGCAAATAATTAATACACAACATGGGCGATATTTCATAGTAATTGGTTTTGTCAATTTGCAAGTGTTGTGGAGTGTGGGCTAGAGTTGTGGAGTAAATGTTTTTCCATATCTACTTACCAAAATTTATTAAATGCCTTAAAATCTTTGCTATGTTGCGGAATGGTTAGTGTTGTACTTCTTCTCTGAATTTCGTGCTTTCCTTGCAAACAAAATCGCCACCGTGTAGTAGTTGATTGGGAAAGCATGGTGTTTGTCAGTGTGTTTAAGGTAGTAGTTGGGATTAATATTTCCAACACTCCCCCTTAATCACAATTGCTACCATTCACGATTCCCAAACAATCTCTGAGATAAAGAAAACTTTCATTTGCCAATGAATTTGTGAAAATATCAACAAATTGTTCCTGTGACCTGCAGTGTTGCAACACAATTTCATCATTGTTAATCAACTATCTGATAAATTGATATTTAGCATCATTATCCCTGGTCCTCTTGTGAAAGACCGAATTCTTTCACAATGAAATTTTGGATGTGTTGTTGCAGAAAATAGTTGTTTTTCCCTCTTGGTCATGGCGAAGATCCCTCAACATCATTCTCATCCAAACTACCTGACACGTTGCTATTGTTGTGGTGACATATTCATATTTTGTTGTTGACAATGAAACTATCGGCTTCATCTTGGAAGCCCATGAAATGTCTCTAGAACCCAAATGAAAAGAATAACCCATCGTGCTCTTTCTCTCATTGACGCTTCGTTCCCAATCACTATCAGTGTAACCAACCAGCTTAAACTCACTTGTTGCATTGTACAAAATTCCACACTATTTTGTGCCATTGACATACCTTAGAATCATTTTCACTGCTTGCTAATGTGTTTCCTTGGGTGATTCCATGAACCTCGACACCAAATTCACTGCAAAAATTATATCCAAACTAGTGGTGGTCAAATACATCAAACTTCCTATCATACTTTTGTATAATGTTGAATTGACATTGCTACTGCAATCTTTTTTTCTCAACTTCAACCCCATGATGGTTGGAGTTGGTGCGGGCTTTTTGTTCTGCATCTTAAACCTCTCCAAAATGTCTGCTACATACTTTACTTGAGAAATAAAAATGTCATTTTATATTTTCTTCACTTACATGCCCAAAAAATATCTTAACAACCCCTAGTCGGTCATTTCAAATTCATTCTACATGACTTCTTTGAAATCAGCAATGACGAAACCATCACTGCCCGTGGAAATAAAATCATCTACATATAAGACGACAATAAGAATCTTACCATCGCTCTCTTTTATGTAGAGGGTAGGCTCTCCGTCACAATTTTCAAAACCATTGTACAACAAGTAGGCATCTATCTTGCTATACCATGCACATGGTGGTTGCTTCAGCCCATAAAGAGCTTTCCTCAACCGATACACTTTGCCTTCTTTGCCTTCTACCTCATAACCAGGCAATTACGCAACATATACTTCCTCTTTCAACACTCCATTCAATAACGCTGATTTTAAGTCCATTTGATACAATTTTCATTATGTTGCATGGAAATCGCCACAACTGTATGTACTGTCTCCATCCTCGCGACTGGCGTGAATGTCTCCGCATAATCTCTTCCATGTTGTTGCTTATATCCTTTGGCAACTAGCCTTCCTTTGTGCCTTTCAGTCTTACCATTGACATTTCTCTTGGTCTTATAGATGCACTTCGCTCCAATAACTTATTTTCCTTGTGGAAGGTTCACTAACTCCCATGTGTCATTCTTTTTTATTGCTTCTATTTCCTCCTCCATTGTCGCAACCCATTTTCTTCTTTGACTGCATCTTCAAAATGGATTGGGTCATCTACATGACAAAATAATGCAAATAAAGAATCCAAAACATCACTGTGCTCAACCTCATCTTTCTCATAAATTTAATTTATATTTCCAAATTTTGGTCCTCTTGTACTTCCTGAAGATAGGCTTGACATGTCACTTGGTGTTGCGCTTTGTGGCATGCTTGGAGAAGCACTTACTTGACCACATGACACTGTCATATTATTTTTTGATGGTGTTCCTTGTTGTCTGCCTTGTTGCGGTTGAATAGGAGTAAAGGGAGTCACTGTTGAGGAATTGTTTGTTGTTGTCAATTTCTCTTTGTCCTCATGTGGTATACATGCTTTCACATTGATTGTCTTCTCTAAACTTCCATCCCATTATTCCTCTTCTATGAACTGCACATCTCTGCTAATTATGACCTTCTTAGTTGATGGATTGTAGAGATTGTATGCTTTGGATTCATCACTATATCTAACACATATACATTTCTGTCCCTTGCTGTCCAACTTCTTCCTCAACTGATTTGGGACATGTGCATATACCACACAACGAAAAACTCTCTTGTGAGTGACACTATGCCTTCTTCCACTCCATGCCTCTTCAAGAGCTATGTTTTGGACGCTTTTTGTTGGACATCTATTGAAGATATATGCTTCACATGCAACAACTTCAACCCAATAATCATTTGGCAAATGATTTGACTTCAACATGCTCCTTGTCATTTCCATAATGGTCCTATTCTTCTTTTCCACCACACCATTTTGCTAAGGTGTATATCTTGTTGTAAAGTGCTTTTGAATTCCATTTTCCCTAAAAAAACGTAGGAAATCATTTGAGTTGTATTCGCCACCTCTATCATTCCTGAGGACTTTGATGTAGTGTCCACTTTGCTTCTCAGCAAGAGATTTGTATTTGCGAAAGCACTCAAACACTTCACTTATCTATTTGAGGATGTAGAACCATGTCTTCCTTGTGTAGTCATCTATGAAGGTCAGAAAATAGTGGTTGCCACCAATTGATGGTGTCTGCATTGGTCCACATAAATATGAATGTAAAATCTCCAAAGGTTCCTTTTCCTTTACCAACTTTCCCGCTGGAAAGGTCTCTCTATGTTTCTTGCCCAAGATACATCTTTCACATAGTCTTTATAGTTTTCCTATGAGTGGTAATCCCTTCACCATGCCTTTCCTATGCAACAAATTCAAACCTCCAAAGTTGCCATATCTCAAATTCCATAACCAATTTTCATCTTTAACTTTTTCTTGAAAGTTTACTTCGGTGATAAATACATATTTTCTTCCATCCTCTTGTGAGTTCATTGATAGCTGTGCTTGTGCACCTTCTTCTTTCAAATATGATATTATCTTTAGGGGAAACATTCTACTATTTTTCCTATGAACCTTTACAATCAACTGTCTGCTTGGAGGCCTATCCAAAATTGTGCACACATCATTTTTGAAGTAGACATTGTAGCCCTTTTGAATGAGTTGTCTAATGCTTATGAGGTTATGCTTCAGACAGGGAACAAAGTAAACATATAAGATGTACTTATTCTCGCCCTTGTTTGTTAGGATATTCACTCTTCCTTTTCCGATGACAGAGACTTTGCTATCAGTCCCTAATGTCACTTTAGATTTCACACTTTCATCTAGATCAAAAAACATTTCGATTTTCCTTGACATGAGGTTGCTACACCCTAAATCTAGATACCATATATCACTTTGTTTTTCTTGTGCTACATTACAAGCTAAAAACATGCTATCATTGTTCTGATTTTCTTTTGTGAAATTTACACTTGGTTTGTTACTAATGTCATAATTCTTATTTATACATTCATTTTCATAATGACCATACTTCTTACAATAATGACATTGAATTTCAAATTTATCATACCTCTAACCTTGTACTCGATTTTGGATTGGGCCTTAACTTGGATTTTGATTGCTGACCCTTTCACTTTAACTTGAAGTGTTTCTTTTTCCACCTTTGTGTGGGATTCTTCCTCTTTCTCTAGTATATGATCTTGCTCTGCCTTGACCCCGATCAAAGGAAACTTGTGTCTTGATGGCATGCTCCAATGAGGAGCTTGTTTCTCTATTCAGTCTATGCTCATGAGAAATCAATGATACATGAAGCTCATCCACTAAGAACTATGAGAGATCCTTTATCTCTTATGTGGCCACAACAATGGCATCGAACCTTGCTAGAAAACTTCTCAAGACTTTCTCAACTATTCTCCTTTCTTGAAGTGTCTCACCATGAGACCTGATTTGAGTAACCAACCCAATTACATGTGTAAAAAACAAGTCTACATTCTCAGAATCTTTCATAGAAAGTGTTTCAAAATCTATTCTCAACATTTTCAATTTTTTCGTCTTGACTTTTGCCATGCTTTGGTAGGCTACCTGGAGGGTGTCTTATGCTTGCTTGGACTTCGTTGCTACTACAACCCTTGGGAAAATAAATTCATGGACTGCTTGAAAAATGTAGAAGAGGTATCTTGCATCCTTCTTCTTATTGTCCCTCAACAAATCCCTTTCTGCTTGAGACAAGGCATTATATGTTGTTGCATCTGCTGGTTCTTGAAAACCATTCTCCACCAAATCTCAAATGTCTTAGGAAGAAAACATGGCATTCATTGTAATAGCCCAATAATCATAATTTTTTCCATTGAACTGAGGTATCTGAGGATTAGTCAAGCTTGTGCTTGATGTTTCCATTTCTGAGTGTAAAAAAAAACTTTCTACCTGCTTGTAAATATGCTAAAAAAACAATTTGCCCTCAAAACAATTTTAACTGCTAGAAAAAATAGTTGTTTTTGCACTAAAAGAGTTTAACCTACTCTGATACCATGTTAGAAAACTTTACAGGGGCAAATGAGAGGAGTCTCACTTAGAATTCACTTGGGGCAAGGTAAGTCTTATGAGAATTCAGTTGCGTGGAGGTAAAAGTCTTATGAGAATTCACTTGCATCCAGGTAAGTCTTATGTACGACATGGAAATCACAACTACATTGAGGCTTAGTAAAAAAAAATTAACTGACGGCAAAATAGAGTAAAAGCAAAAAGGGGTTGCAATAAATTTACCCATGAATGTATAAGACTACATCGCAACATAACATACTCTTGATTATAATATAAAACATAGGAAACTACATTCACATTATTAATGGAGGTTGCATCTCCAAGTGAAAATAAAAAAGACTTATTATGATTTAGGCATCATTGGGGTTGCCGAGTAAATGTATATAAAACTATGTAAAACTGGTTTTCATGTGCCCACCAATATTTCCTCCATGATTTTGTTGTCACTACCTCACAGACTCTAGGTCTCTAACTTTCCCAACAATGCAAATAATTAATACGCAACATGGGCGATTTTTCATAGTAATTAGTTTTCTGAATTTTGGAGTGTGGAAATAGTTGTGGAATAAATGTTTTCCCATATCTATTTACCAAATTTATTAAATGCCTTAAACTCTCTGTTGTGTTGCAGAATGGTCAGCGTTGTACTTCTGCTCTAACTTCAGTCCTTTCGCGTACAAACAAAATCAGAACTGTGTAGAGTTGACTTGGCAAGCATGGTGTTTGTTAGTGTGTTTAAGGAAGTGGTTGGGATTAATATTTCCAACAATAAAGACTTTTAGCAGAATGAAATGTGTAACAAAAATATAACTTATCTCACAGAGAAAAGAGAAAGAAATTTGGGAGAAGAAGTAAGGAATATGCTATTGTCAATACTAAGAATAAAGCAATAAATTTAATGCAACAAATAACGAACAACGAACAAATGAAATAAGGAAACACACTTAAGAGGCTAGGTAGCCCTAACTAATAGCCAACTATGTTAGAAAACTAATAAACTTAAACAGTGATTTTGCATGCGGAAAGAACTAAAAGAATCACTGAAACTTAATACCGAAGGATACGAGTTACCTCCAGCCATTGGTGATGTTTTGATGAAGGCCACAGTCCACTTGCCTGCTACTTCTTCTGCACTCCAGCTTCAATTCAAGCAAAATAAAAAGAACACAAGAATTCTGAAGGCACTTCCAAGCTCTGATATCTCAGCTAGATGGTGTAGAACTGAAGGGGATTGAGATATGAGCTTGGGGACCAAACAGATGAACATATAGCTAAGCTTCCATCAAGCTTCTAAAAGCTATGTGTTAGAAAAACCACAAATCAAGGTAGAGATCAGATCAAAGTAATGGAGCACTTTAGTAGCTCCCATTTATAAATTTAGTAATTGCAGTTGATTTTCTTAACTTAAGGAAACTACTGCAGTTGGTTTCCATAAGTTAAGAAAAGCTGCAATTCCATAAATCAAGGTAGCTTTTGTGTAAAATCAATGGAGCTTAACATTCTCCCACTTGGTCCATACTTCCAAACTTAATGTCTCAAAAACCATTGACAATCTTTATTAAGTAATAGATACATGAATCATGGCGATAAGTCCTCTAATGACGAGTATTATCTTCCATGTATTACTATGCATTTATTCTTATTGTAATTTATGTGGCAACAATTTCTTAATGAATAAACCTTATGTTTATTCTTGGTCCTTCTTAAATGAATTTTCTCAAATCAACTTAAGGTGCACATAAATATGAGAAAAAACATCACAATAATTAAGAATTTCATTAACATTGTCCATACAATGAAAAACTGCATAATGGAACCAAGTCCCATATTCAATACATGATCCTTTAATTTAAACAGTGGCATGCCCTTAGTCAAAGGATCAGCGATCATTAACTCAGTGCTGACGTGCTCAATGGCCACTTTCTTTTCTTTAACACGTTCCCTTATAGCTAAATACTTAATGTCGATGTGTTTATTTCGACTCCCACTTTTTTTAGCCATAAAACCAGCAACTGAATTATCACAATATATTCTCAATGGCTTAGAGATACAATCCATAATTCTAAGCTCAGAAATGAAATTCTTAAGCCATACACCATGTAAAGCAGCCTCAAACATGATATACATAAGCATGTAGCCTTTGGTCCCTTGAAGGTACCTCATTACTTTCTTTGCAGCTCTCCAGTGGTCTAAACCTGGATCACTCTGATATCGTCCCAACATTCCCACAACAAATGCAATGTCAGGTCTTGTGCAGACTTGAGCATACATTAGGAATTGCTGATCTCTTAGGTCTAGTAGATCTTCTTAATGTTGTACCACCATCTTCCTGAGAAGTATGTGGTTCAACTTGTTGTTCAAAAGTTCTTGGCAACTCTTGAACTCCTTGATCTACTGGAATATCGTTAGCAGCTTGTGGAACTTCAACAATTGGTTATTCAACACCAGTTTGTACTTGAGGGGTGCTATGAACAATAACCAATCTTTCACTTGAAGTGGAAAGTTGAGATTCTGAATGATCTTTCTCAGAAACTATGTTTCTGGTTTGATCGCTCCCACTGATCAATTCATTTTCAAGAAACTTTGCATTTCTTGATTCTACAATCCTAGTGCTGTGAGATGGACAATAAAATATGTAAGTATGTATGATTTCTAATATGTCTGAATTCCTATTGGCACCTTTCTTTGACTTGTTGGTCTGCTTTCCCTTTATGCAGTCCACACAAGTCTCAAGATCAGTAAAATCTAGAGTATTAAGTATTCCTTCATTTACCAATCTTTTAATTCTATCTATGGAGATATGACCTAGTCTCCGGTGCCATAATTTAGAGGAGACTTTATTAATAACACATCTTTTAGTGCCAGTGTGAACATGCATTGAATCATATGTGACATTGTTTTGTAAATTAATGCAGTAAAGACCATTAGAAAAAATACCATTCCCAACATAATCAGATTTATAGAATAGACTGAAAGATTTTTCTGAAAAGTTTAAGGAATATCCAAAGGTATAAGCCTTGAAACTAAAATCAAGTTTCTAGAAAAACTTGGAACATAAAAGGTCTTTTATAACTCCAAAACAAATCAATACTTAAAGTTAAATAACATGTTCCTATAGCTTCTACATGCGAGCCCATCTTGTTTCCTGATAAGATGCTTTGCTCACTTCCCACTGGCTTCCTTAGGTTCTGCAAACCTTGCAAGGAATTCGAAATGTGAATTGTTGATCCAGAATCAATCCACCATGTGTTAATATTAACATTAACCATATCAGATTCATAACAAACAAACGAGATTACTTCCTCAAGTTCGGGAATGTCAGAACGAATTTCAGAGAAATTTGCAGGTTGTACTACTGCATCAAAATAAAGAATCACATGCTTATGTTGAGGCTTAATAAACTTTCATGTTTTACCAATGTAAAACATGCTAAAAAGAATTGAATCAAATGACATGAAAATTGCCTGTGGGCTAAATTTTCAATTCAAACAGATTCAATAAAACTTTATGAACTTTCATGTTTTACCAATGTAAAACATGCTAAAAAGAATTGAATCAAATGACATGAAAATTGCCTGTGGGCTAAATTTTCAATTCAAGTAGATTCAATAAAACTTTATGAACTTTCATGTTTTACCAATGTAAAACATGCTAAAAATAATTGAATCAAATGACATAAAAATTGCATGTGGGCTAAATTTTTAATTCAAACAGATTCAATAAAACTTTATGATAAAACTTATTAATTCATAACTCCTGTGGGTAGGTTATGAAATTTTATCCTAATTAATCACATAAATATAATAAAAATTCCTGTGGGATAAAATTTATTATATTCAGTGTAATTAATTACAATTTAATGTCTAAATAATCTTTATGTGATCTTGCCAATCAATATATAATTTTATTTAATTAAAGATGTTGTGGCTATTCTCTAATTAATTAAAATCGTATGGATCACTAGACATTATTTTGTTGCATAAACAAAACTTAACCAGAGAGAAAAATAATGTTTACTGAAAGAAGTCAAAATGACATTTTAATAAACTCCATAAAACTGTAATAAAACTGTAAACTACAAATTGATTGTTCAATTTATAAACTTAACCCGGAGATTGACTGAATCATCTTTGATCTACTTTGCATTTGCATAGCAAATGCAGTTCGAAGACTAGCTGGCTTGACTTCAGGCTCCGTCCTTAAGTTTATAAAACAACAAAAATTGACCAGCAAACAAGCTATTTTGCTCACAAGATAATGTAAATTAAAATCAAATTTACATTCCTTAGTCTAATTGTCCCATAATTTATTTAAGACTATTTCTTAAATTAATTACAAAATGGGCTCTAAACAATTTGCAAACAAAACTGCAAATTTGAAATATTATTTATATATATTTATATAAAATTTCATGTGAGCCTAAACACATGCTAACACACAAAATTGTGCAAGTTCCTTCAATCCATAAATTGAAATTTTTAGACTAGAGGTTATGACTATAAGCAGTATTGCCAGTGGAAAATTCACCACCTGTCAAAGATGACAAATTTTCTACACCATCGCCACAAAAATCTTTATAAAAAAAAAACGCCTATAAACATAATTTCCAAAACAGTTGGCTAAAATGTTTATTATTATAAATATTATAAAGAAGAGTTACGCATCTTTTCATTTACATAAAACAAATAAAACTTAAAATTACATACATATATTTTCTCACCAAAATAATTTTAAGGATTCTAATGTCGTAAGGGATTTTGTGAAAATTTGCCAATCAAATTATAATCTGCGCGTTGTTATGGCATAAGATTAACGTAACTTCACATTATTGTCATGTTAATAATTATGATAATAACAGTTATGGCATTATCAATTATGCATTAAATTATAACAATAAATTAAATTATCATTATTATCATGTTATTATCATAAATTAATAGTTGATAATGCCATAACAGTTATGACAGTTCTTTGGTTAAAGTTGTGGATATGTCCAAAGAAGAGACGGGGAAAACCCTTAAAAGAATCGGTACACATAATGGCTCTTTTCACTGTGACGAGGCTCTCGGATGCTTCATGATACGCCTCACTCACAAATATGCAGGGGCCCAGATTGTACGCACCAGAGATCCAAATTTCAGTCGCTCAGTTCGCTTCATTTTCAAAAAATTAAAATATCAAGATGAACATTAATTCCATTTCGATCTTCACAAAATCAAAATTAAAGATAAAGCGGCATTGCGTCTCTGGTTTCACCTTGCCCAGTAACCCCAGCCATTCTTCCCACCCCGGTCATATCGCCGAATGGGGCGTCAATGGCTACGGTTCCATGAAGGGGCTAATACGGCTCAGGGACAACGGTTTCGAGGTCGATGCAAGGGGCGACGAAGACTGCTCCAGCGAGGAGAGTGACGAGGATGAGCACGCGGAGATGGAGCTGAAACTCCAGATAAAAACCAAAAACTCAACTATCATGCGAATCACATTAAGCTTACTCTGTATACTTCAATGCCAAACTTTGAGCTTAAAAAATTGGAGAAGCTCGATTACAGTCTTTACATAACCATAGACCTGAGATAAACATATGTTTGTGAAAAATTCAACTATCGACACCGCTGACAAAACTCATTAACATAAATCCCGCAAAGACTTGGATAAGTTGGAGTGGAGGGCACGCCAGTCAAACAAATGACAATGAAAACAATAACGCATGCATGACATAGTCACTTGGCCAACACATAGCAAGGCAGAGGTAAAAGGGGCTCTGATACCAACTGTTAGAAAACTAATAAACTTAAACAGTGATTTTGCATGCGGAAAGAACTGAAAAGAATCACTGAAACTTAATACCCAGGGATACGAGTTACCTCCAGCCATTGGTGATGTTTTGATGAAGGCCACAGTCCACTTGCCTGCTACTTCTTCTGCACTCCAGCTTCAATTCAATCAAAAGAAAAAGAACACAAGAATTCTGAAGGCACTTCCAAGCTCTGATATCTCAGCTAGATGGTGTAGAACTGAAGGGGATTGAGATATGAGCTTGGGGACCAAACATATGAACATATAGCTAAGCTTCCATCAAGCTTCTAAAAGCTATGTGTTAGAAAAACCACAAATCAAGGTAGAGATCAGATCAAAGTAATGGACCACTTTAGTAGCTCCCAATTATAAATTTAGTAATTGCAGTTGATTTTCTTAACTTAAGGAAACTACTGCAGTTGGTTTCCATAAGTTAAGAAAAGCTGCAATTCCATAAATCAAGGTAGCTTTTGTGTAAAATCAATGGAGCTTAACAAACTAGACCGGCCATTTGGCACACCCCACTTCATCCCTCCACAATTGGGAGTTCTGCATCCTTCTAGGCTGCAAAGATGACTATTTGGTCAGAGGAGGTACTCTCTAGTATTAAATATTACTAATTTCTAATGGAAAGCTGAAACCAAAATTAAAATAGTCTAAAGGTGGAAATCACTGGGAGAAGTGCAACGATGGTTGTTTAGGAGGTTGTGGTTATGAAGGTGGGTGTGGAAGATGTCGCGGTGAACTTTGCAGCAAACATTATTAAAAATAAATCTTCGTGTCATTTCATAGAGACGTTTAGGAGAATGAAAATGTGTAATAGAAAGATGACTTACCTCAGAGAAAAAAAAGCACGAAATTTGCAAAAAGAAGCAGGGAATGTGTTGTTTGGAAATCACCAATCTTCACAGAATAAAATTGTTAATCTTGAAAACAAAAAAAGAAATTTAATGCGAAAACAACCAACAATGAAGAAATGAAATAAGGAAACAAACTTAATAGGTGAAGTAGCCCTAACTAATAACCAAATGGCCCAACCATTTGGCACACCCCACTTCATCCCTCTACAGTTGAGCTTCCACGGTTGTGCTTCCTTCTACGTTGCAAAGGCAACTATTTGGGCGGAAGAGTTGCTCTCTAGTATTAAATATTACGGTCAGCTATTATTAATTCTATTAATAATTATGTACTAATTTATAATGGCTAGGTATCATTAATTGTAATATATTATTATTATTATTATTATTAATGCCACAAACAATTGCTTTTTCGCAAAGCTTTCATGTTTTTTTTTAATGTTTTTATAACTGTATTTTCTATTTATTATATGTTTTTGTTGTAATTGTTTCATTTTTTATATTTGACAAACACACCCAAGGGATTTCTTCCTAGAAGGAACGAAGTTCTTCTTAGAGGGAAACATTATGACATACTTAAAAAAGTACTTTTGTGTTAGCCAGAAATAATAAAAAAATTCAATTTCAGTACTAACATAATTTTATATCAACTTTATAAAGAAGTTGAAATTAGAAAAAATAAATAAATAAAAATAAAAAATAAAAAATAATATATATATATATACACTTTCCAATATTAATGAGGTATGTAATTCCTTCTTATTGCATGGTAAAGCTAGAATAATTATGTATAATATATTTGAATATCTATGTTAATAAAATATTTCAATGATTACATTATATAAAATAGTTTTATATTCTCTAAAGAGATAGAAAAAAAAAATGAAAGTAAAAAAATTAGATTACTTCTTACTTTTGGGGGATATGTGTAATCCCTTCAATGATGAATATAGAGTTGACATGTAGTGTTTTAAAAAATATATTAATAACTAAAAAAATTCAACATAAATATATGGAGATGTTATTCCATAGATATAGAGGGAAACATCTATTTAAAACTATACTAGGAAAAAAAAAATATACACTATGGGACAATATGGGCCAGTAATAAAATATTTTAATTTTTATGTTAAGTAAAATATTTCAATATCAACTATGTATATATACTATGCATATATTATATAAAGTAAATAAAATTTTTAAAATTCTCATGATTGAAAGTTCATATTACATACTTAACAACAAATTTACACATGAAAAAACGAACATATATATCTAGCATAGATCCTTCTTAGGCGAGTATCTATCATGTTAGGAAAAGTATTTAAGTTTTCAATATATAAACTTTTTTTCTTTTAAATTTCATTGTAAAAGAAGTTTGGGCCTTAGGAGATTTGATTCCTATCAGTGCTTGTTAATATGAGTTATATATAGTGTGTGTCAGAGACAAAATCCTCATTGGAGGATGGTTTTCCATACAAATATGTGTGAGTTAACAGTGGTTATAAGTTCAAATATAATTATAGCCTTGAGAAAAGGATAAATGGAGGTTGGAAAGCTTACTATGGCTTGAACGAAATTGTAGGTTGGTGGATATTTTGGATTTAAGATTGAAATATTCTCCTTTAAGACACTTTCCAATACTATTATTTTATATGGATTTGAGAAATAAAGTGTTGGAAGGAGAAAGAGAATTATGGTATTCTAAGTATGTGTTCAATCCCAATTTCAAAAACCAAAATTATCACTCGAATGACTATTGTTAAGAAGAAAATGAATATTTCCAAGATTAGTACTTATTTTCATGATCTTTAGCATTTTTCAATTCCCAAAATACCATGTGATGAAAATGTTTGTAACATGTCTTATCCTAAAAGAGATGAAGATGAAAACCACTCTCTTATATTGTCAATCTTATACTCATATTCGAGTTGATTTTCCAAATATTTGTCAGACTACCAAACTTATTAAACTCAACATAACTATATTATCTTAATATTATAATAATTAAAAATTATAATAATATTTAGAAAAGTCAAAATTAAAAAGTAATAAAAGAAAATGAGATGAAGATGAAAACCACTCTCTTATATTGTCAATCTTATACTCATATTCGAGTTGATTTTCCAAATATTTGTCAGACTACCAAACTTATTAAACTCAACATAACTATATTATCTTAATATTATAATAATTAAAAATTATAATAATATTTAGAAAAGTCAAAATTAAAAAGTAATAAAAGAAAATAAAAAAAATTAAATTATGATCCATGAAAAAAGGTTTTTTCAATTGTGTTTTTTTACTTTTCTAACTTAGAAGATTAACATATATATAGGATAGTAGTATGAGCACACCCCATTAATACAAAAATTTCACTCGCTAATTTACGATTCATAACTACCGTATGAATTTATTTTTTATAATCCTATTATTTTTTTGATTTTTTTGTATTAAAAATTAATTATATTCAAATAAATTTTTTTATTAATTGAATATTTAAGATATGTTAATAGGTTTTAAATGTAAAATTAGGATAGGGAAACAAAAGAACTTTTGTTTCTATTTTTTCCAGAGGGAAACAAGTGTTGCATGGTAGTTTGTATTTGTCAATGTTAAATCAATAATAATTAAAAAAAGAAAATTGAATCTTGTTCGTGTGAAGTGGATAAATTTATGTTTCACTTAGGCATAGAGATTTACGTATATTTTGTTTAGCAACTACTCATAAGTTTACACATTTATAATCTTACTCCTACAAAAACTTTGAAAAAAACATAAATAATAGTGAAAATTAATTTCTAATAAATATATTTGTTTCTATACAAAATAGATTTAAATACATACTTAAATTAAATTTAAAAATAAATAATAATAAATATGTTATTAACATCACTATAAACTAATTTACATCGATACGAACTCTCCCCATTCTAATGATTTCCACCGTATCTTCTTCCACTAAGAATTTTGGCGGATCAGCTGCTTTGCTCAAATTAATTGGAAACATAACGACTAATTTACCTGCTTAATCTCGCTCAAACATACACGGTTGCGATCTTTACAATCTCTCTTGCTGACTGCAAATCTTTTATTTGTATGACCACTTCTCATGTTTATTAAATATAAATATATAAATGCGCTCTAATAGCACTTTGATGCAATGATGTTACTGGTAAGACTAAGCATACAACAATTCGTGGCTTCCATGCAATCCTCCCTCACCATGTAATTATAGGAAATTCGAGGTTCCTATAACTACTAACAGAAAACATTTATGTTGGACTGTTATATCCTTTCTTTTGAATTCAACCTTATTCAAACTATCGTTTAAAACAAAGTTTATGTTGGACTGTTATATCCCTTCTTTTGAATTCAACCTTATTCAAATTTAAAACAAAATACTATGTTTCGAGAGGTTCCTCATCAAAATACGCTCAGTTTGTCGGCTAAGGTTGCATGCTCATAAGCTCCTTCCAATATCCAAAAACTTTTCAATCAAATAATAAATAGACTTTATTTCTACCTATGATTATATTCATATTCCTTCAGATTTGGACTATAATCTCATTAAGACAAACATATATGCCTCCAACTTTGCTTTATACAAACTTCAGAATCTTGCCTTGATGCGGCTTGAATCCATTTTTCAACTTACGTTTGAACTTCCAATCTACAAATCCTTGTCCATATTTACTCCTTACAAAATCATAAATAGACTTTATTTCTACTTATAATTATATTCATATTCCTTTGTCTTGTACGACTACTAAGATTTGGACTATAATCTCATTAAGACAAGCATATATGCCTCCAACTTTACCTTGTTGTAGCAAACCTTCAGAATCGTACCATGATGTGGCTTGAATCCACTTGTTAGAAAAATAATTTTACAGAACGGAGAAACTCAGAAATCAGTTACGGCAAAGTAGGCAAGGTCAACTTCAATTGTAGAAAGGTAAATTTTTAGGTTGCGGCAAGGATATCAACCACATAGGGACTTAATTAGGAAATAACTCAACCACATAGGGACTTAATTAGGAAATAACTCACGGCAAAACAAATTAAAAGAAATGAGAGTTTCGGAAATTTACTTGTGAAGGCTTAAAACCATAACACAACTAACCACACTTTATATTATATGTCAAAACATAAAGAAATTACATTCGCATGATAAATGGACACTGCAGCTCCAAGTGAAAATACAAAAAGACTTATTACGATTTACGCATTACTCGGTTGCGGAGTAAACTTCAGTAAAACTCCACAAAATTGGTTTTCACACGCCCACCAATATTTTCTCCACGATTTTTTCTCACTACCTCTCACACTCTCGCTCTCTAACTTACACAATATGCCCAACATTAAAAATGACTTTTACATCCATATTTATATTAACATACAATTTTGACATTAATTACATGACAGAGAAAATATTTAATACGCAACATGGGAAATTTTACATAGTAAATGATTTTCTGAACTTGCAGGTGTTGTTGAGTGTGGGCAGCAATCGCGGAATGAATGTTTGCCCATATCTCCCCCTTAATTCCAATTGTTGCCATTGACAATTCCCAAACTATCTCTGAGGTAAACGAAACTTTCACGTCCCAATGGATTTGTGAAAATATCAGCAAGCTGTTCCTATGACTTGTAGTGTTGCAACACAATCTCATCACTGTTAATCAAATCTATAACAAAATGATATTTAGCAACAATATGCTTGGTACTCTTGTGAAAAACCGAATTCCTTGACAATGCAATTGCGGATGTGTTATCACAAAAAATAGTTGTCACTCCCTCTTGGTCACAACGAAGATCCTCAACATCCTTCTCATCCAAACTACCTGACATGCTGCTGCTGTTGCAATGACATATTCAACTTCTGTTGTTGACAATGAAACTATCGGCTTCTTCTTGGAAGCCCATGAAATGGCTCCGAAACCCAAATGAAAAACATAATCCGACGTGCTCTTTCTGTCATTGACACTTCCTGCCCAATCACTATCAGTGTAACCAACCAACCTGAAATCATCTGTTGCGGTGTACAAAATGCCATATTGCTTTGTCCCATTGACATACCCTAAAATTATTTTCATTTATTGCCAATGTGTCTCCTTGGGTATCTCCATGAACCTTGACACCAAATTCACTGCATACATTATATCCGGCCTAGTGGCGGTCAAATATATGAAGATGACTATCATACTCTTGTATAATGTCGGGTTGACATTGCTACTGCAATCTTCTTTGCTCAACTTCAACCCCATGACAATTGGAGTTTGTGTGGGCTTGATATTCTACATTTTAAACCTCTCCAAAATGTATGCTACATACTTTTCTTGAGAAATAAAAATTCCATTTTCTGTTTGTTTCACTTCTATGCCCAAAAAATATCTTAGTAATCCCAAGGCAATCATTTCAAATTCATTCTTCATGACTTTCTTGAAATCAACAATGAGGAAATCATCATTCCTGTAAAAATCAGATCTTCTAGATATAGGCAACAATGAGAATCTTACCATCATTCTCTTTGATGTAGAGAGTAGGCTCACCATCACATTTGTTGAAACCGTTTTCCAATAAGTAGGCATCTATCTTGTTGTACCATGCACGCAATGCTTGCTTCAGCCCATAAAGAGCTTTCCTTAACCGATACACTTTGTCTTCTTGGTCTTCTACCTCATAACCAGGTGGATGTACACATACACTTCCTCTTTCAACACTCCATTCAAGAACTTCAACTTTACATCGATTTGATACAGTTTCCATTTATGTTGCACGACAATCACCACAACTGTACGCACCATCTCCATCCTCGCGACTCGTGTGAACATCTCCTCATAATCTCTTCCATGCTACTGTGTACATCCTTTCACAACTAGCCTTAATTTATGCCTTTCAATATTGTTGTCAATGTTGCTTTTGGTCTTATAGAACCACTTCACTCCAATGACTTGTTTTCCTTGCGGCAAGTCCACTAACTCCCATGTGTCATTCCTTCCTATTGCTTCTATTTCTTCCTCCATTGTCGCAACCCATTTTTCTTCTTTGACTACATCTTTAAAATGGATTGGGTCATCTAAATGACAAAAAAAAGTAAATAAAGAATTCAGAGCAGTGTTGCTATCAACTTCTTCTTGCTCATAAATTTCATTTAAATTTCTGAATTTTTGTCTTCTTATGCTTGCTGAAGATGGGCTTGATATGTCACTTGGTGTTGTGCTTTGTGGTGTGATTGGAGAAGCACTTTTTTGATTGCGCGATGTTTTCCTAATATTTGTTGATGGTGTTCCTTGTTGCCTGCTTTGTTGCACTTGAATAGGAGTAGAGAGAGTCATTGTTGAGGAATTGCTTGTTGCTGTTAATTCCCCTTTGTCCTCATGTGGTATACATGCTTTCACATTGACATTCTTCTCTAAAATTCCATCCCATTTTTCTTCTTCTATGAACTGCACATCTCTACTGATTATGACTTTCTTGGTTGATGGATTGTAGAGCTTGTATGCCTTGGATTCATCATTGTATCCAAGAAGTATACATTTCTCCCCCTTGTTGTGCAAGTTCTTCCTCAACTCATCTAGGACATGTGCATATGCCACATATCCAAAGACTCTCACGTGTGTGACACTATGCTTTCTTCCACTCCACGCCTCTTCAGGAGCTATGTTATGGACAATTTTGGTTGGACATCCATTCAAGGTATATGTTACACAAGCAACAGCTTCAACACAATAATCATTGCGCAAATGTTTTTCCTTCAACATACTCCTTTCCATTTCCATAATGGTCCTATTCTTCCTTTCCACCACACCATTTTGCTGAGGTGTATATGTTGTTGTAAATTGCTTTTGAATTCCATGCTCCCTGCAAAATCGAAGGAAGTCATTTGAGATGTATTCGCCACCTCTGTCAATCCTAAGGACTTTGATGTAGTGTCCACATTGCTTCTCAATAAGAGCCTTGTATTGGCGAAAGTGCTCAAACACTTCACTCTTCTATTTTAGGAGATAGACCCATGTCTTCCTTGTGTAGTCATCTATCAAGGTCAATACATAGTGGCTACCACCAATTGATGGTATCTACATTGGTCCACATAAATCTGAGTGGACAATCTCCAAAGGTGCCTTAGCCCTTACTGACTTTCCACCTACAAATGTCTCTCTATGTTGCTTGCCCAAGATGCATCCTTCACATAGGCTGTCTAATTTTTCTATGAGTGATAATCCCTTCATCGTGCCTTTCCTATGCAGCAAATTCAAACCTCTAAAGTTGAGATGTCCAAATCTCAAATGCTATAACCAATTTTCATCATTGACCTCTGCTTGATAGTTCACTTGTGTGACAACTGCCTCTTTTCTTCCATCCTCTTGGGAGTCCATTGATAGTTGTGCTTCTGAACCTTCTCCCTTCAAATCTGATCTTATCTTTAGGGGAAATATTCTATTGTTTGTCATATGAACCTTTGCAATAAATTATTTGCTTGGAGGCCTATCTAAAATTGTGCATACAACATTCTTGAAAAAGACAATGTAGCGCTTTTGCATGAGTTGTCCAATGATTATGAGGTTATGCTTTAGACTGGGGACAAAGTAAAAACCTGAGATGTACTTCTTCTCCGCCTTCCTTGTTAGGATATTAACTCTTCCTTTCCCCATGACAAAGACTTTGCTATCAGTCCCTAATGTCACTTCAGATTTCACACTTTCATCTAGATTGGAAAACATTTCTATGTTCCCTGACATATGCTTCCTACACATTGAATCTAGTTACCATATATCACTTTGTTTTTCTTGTGCTACATTACAAGCTAAAAACATGCTATCATGGTTTTGATTTTCTTTTGTGAAATTTACACTTGGCTTTTTACTAATGTCATATTGCTTCTTTCTACATTCATTTGCATAATGACGATACTTCTTACAGTAATGACATTGGACTTCAGATTTATCGTACCTCTGACCTTGTGCTTGATTTCGGCTTGGGCCTTGACTTGGATTTTGATTGTTTCCCCTTCCACTTGAGCTTGAAGGGCTGCTTCTTCCACCTCTGTGTGGGATTCTTCCTCTTCCTCTACCATATGATATTCCTCTGGCTCGACCTTGACCAAAGGAAACTTGTGCGTTGACGGCATGCTCCAATGAGGAGCATGTTGCTCTATTCAATCTATGTTCATGAGAAATCAGTGATGCGTGAAGCTCATCCATTGAAAACTATGAGAGATCCTTTGTCTCTTCTATGGCCAGAACAATGGCATCAAACCTTTCTGGCAAACTTCTGAAAACTTTCTCAACTATTCTTCTTCCTTCAAGTGTCTCACCATGTGACCTGATTTGATTAACCAACCCAATTACATGTGTAAAAACCAAGTTTACATTCTCAGACTCTTTCATACATAGTGTTTCAAAATCTATTCTCAACATTTGTAGTTTTGTTGTCTTGACTTTTGCCATGCCTTGGTAGGCCATCTGGAGGGTGTCCCATGCTTTCTTGAACTTCATTGCTACTACAACCCTTGGGAAAATACTTCCATGAACTACTTGGAAAATATAAAATAGGGCTTTCGAACCTTTCTTCCTGTTGTCCATTAACAAATCCTTTTCTTGTTGAGATAAGGCATTGTATGCTACTGCATCTGCAGGTTCTTGAAAACCATTCTCCACCAAATCCAAAATGTACTGAGAAGATAACAGGGCCTTCATTGCAATAGCCCAATAATCATAATTTTTGCCACTAAATTGATGTGTCTGAGGATTAGTCAAGCTTGTACATGATGTTGCCATTTCTGAGTATAAAAGAAACTTTCTACCTCCTCGTAAATTCACTCCAAAGGAAAAAACAATCTGTCCTCAAAACAAGTGTTTTTAATTTCTATTAAAAACACTTGTTTTTACACTAACAATATTTAACCCACTCGGATACCATATTAGAAAAATCATTTTATGGGGCAGAGAAACTCATAATTGAGTTGTGGAAAAGTAGGCAAGGTCAACTTCAGTTGCGGAAAGGTAAATATTTAGGTTGCGGCGAGAATATCGCAACCACACAGGGACTTAATTGAATGCAAGAAATATCTCATGGAAAAACAAAGTAAAACAAATGAGGGTTGCGGAAATTTACTTGTGAAGGATTAAAACCATAAGGCAACTAACCATACTTTATATTATATGTCAAAACATAAAGAAATTACATTCGCGTGATAAAGTGAAAATACAAAAATACCTAATGCTCGCACATTACTGGGTTGCGGAGTAAACTTCTATAAAACTCCATACATGCCCACCAATATTTCCTCCATGATTTTCTCCTGACTACCTCTCAGACTCTCAATCTCTAACTTGCCCAATATGGCCAACATTACAAATGACTTTTACATCCATATTTATCTTAACATACAATTTTGACATTAATTACATGACAGAGAAAATATTTAATACGCAACATGGGAAATTTTACATAGTAAATGATTTTCTGAACTTGCAGGTGTTGTGGAGTGTGGGCAATAGTCGCGGAATGAATGTTTTCCCATATGTGGAGTGTGGGCAATAGTCGCGGAATGAATGTTTTCTCATATCTAATTAATAAACTTCATTAAATGCTTTAACCTCTTTGATGTGTTTTGGAATGGCCAGCTCTGAACTTCTGTTCTAACTTCTGTCATTCTACCTGCAAACAAAATCGCAACTGTGTAGTGGTCAATTAGGCAAACATGATGGTCGTCATTGTGTTTAAGGCAATGGTTGGGATTATTATTTCCAACACCCCTTTTCAACTAATGTTTGAAATTCCAATCTATAAATTATTGTCCATATTTACTCCTTCCTCTCCAATTAATGATTGCCTCAGTATTCAACTGGATCGTCATCTATAAATTTATGTAGTTATCAAAACATTCGTCAAGTCTATAGGATCTGCTTACTACTACCGGACCTCTCTTAGTGCTATTGGATTCAATTCTTTTCTACCAGACCTCTATTCTCCAAATCAAAATGCTGCACTAATCATGCATTTCAAATGGTCATATTACTTGAACTGTGTTCACACCATTGAATGGGGTATCTAAACCTACACTTGGTTGTTGTAAATAAATGCTACGGATCCTCGCTTGATAAGGTCAATAACATATAAACTTCCCATCAATCACTAGCATGGACAATATTACTACCATCATCAAATATCGGTAAGCTTCATACCAGATCACTACTCACTGCTCTTGATTTAAAGAACAACATCATTATTACTTTTGTGTTGATGGTTCAAATCTTCAAAATGATGATCTCCACATTGCTGGTAAGACACACCAATTCACCTTCAGGTTTCAAGATAATAATTCCAATCTAAGAGGGTCTTCTTTTAACTTGATCAAGTTATATTGGATTGAATCCCCCTTGTTAAATTTCATATACAATAACTGATGCAGAACAAGTGTGCAATCTCTTTACATAGTGATTCTACATATGAAGATTCATGTATTTCATCTACACAATATATTATTATTTGAGTGCAAATAATAAAAACACTTTAAACTACCATCATATTTCTTCCAATGGACCCAAAACCAAAATATTTATGCTATCAAAAGATGGTAATAATACTCTGCTACCTGAGATCAAGTTTACCTACACATCATAGTTTTTCTAAAAATAGAACTCATTTCCCAAGGGAATCGAATCCCTTTACAACGAATTCATCTACTAATTCCCAAAATTTGTCTTTGGATGAACTGGTAAAATAAATACCATTACTTATACCCTCTTACCGTTTACACAGGTTTTCAACAAAAGTTTTGGTTCATTAGTACATAGATGGAAATTTCCATTAACGTTTTGACCACATATTAATCTAATTTAGATTTGCTCTGAATCAACCCCCTTAACCTTTTTATCAAATTATTCCCAAATTCAACCCTTGCTTCCATCCCTTAGAAATATAATTCTCCCCCTTAAATTCGCAGCAACGGAGTTACCCGCAGTCGGGCACTCAACACAGTGGGAGGACCCGGAAGGGTATGGCCAACTCTATACAAGAATGGACATATATCAATCTTCGCCAACTCTTGCACTCAAATTCCCGTGGCCCCCAACCTCCGACGCGTAATTAAAATTCCAATTCATAATTGTTATGGGCACTCTGACCTCTGGGCTAGCCCACTTCCACCTATTAGCCATTTGTACATGAGACTTCTTCCAATCACATGTTCGTTTTAGGCCTCACTGAAATGCCCGACTCTGAAATAACTACCTCTGGCCTTGACGGTCCAAGGCAACGGGAAAATTCTCATTTTCTATAGCTCCCGTCAATTAACAATCCCTCATGCCCGATTGTTTTTAGAAAAGGAAATTTGTCAAACTGACGAGCTTCTGGGTTTCTAGGCTTCCGGGATTTTGGGCTCTGCAACACCACTTTAATTTCTGAAAATCCCTGATACGGGCTTCTATGGATTGACAAATCCGTGTCTCGTTACGTGACAGATTTCGTTGAGAATGAAAATCGACTAAGTGCTTGGCAGTCTCGGTTTATGTTATATATCTCTGGGTTTGAAGCTCTAACCCTCTCACTCTCTTCTAGTTATAAGCCCGCTCCTTTGAGTTGCTCCTCTTCATGCCTTCTCTCACCATGCTCTTTTGCTCTTGTGCAATCAGTCTCACAACCAATGTATATACATATAATGTCTCTCATCTGTATCAATAAAATATAGTGCTATTACAAATGGGACTGTGTATCTCATTAAAAAAAAAAAATTGTAGAAGGATTGGTTATCTAAAAATTTTTTGGGCACACACATTCTCGAACTTTTTTTTTTTTTGTTAAAAACAAAATAATATATAGATTATAGCATGGTTTGTTCCAATCACTAATCTAGGTCAAAAGATCAAAATACTATTTTAAGGAAAAATAACAAAAATTACAACCACTATAGCAAATTGTTTAATTTAAAGGATTACATTGTAATTACAAAAAAATCACATACTAAAAAACAACTCATTAAAAACCAACTCCTCTAGTAAATGGATTGAAAAAAAATTCAACTCCTCTAGTAAATGGATTGAAAAAAAATTCCTTAGGAACCAAATCTTCTAGTAAATGAGTTTGACCTCTCGATCAATTAAATTATGGATGCGTATGCATCACCACACCTCGATCATAATGCACTGCTCACTTATTGAATTTGCAATATCACCTAACATAGAGTAATATTGATCAATTCCCTTACAACAGGGAGAACTTGACTACCTTCAACTAGAAAATAACAAATGCAACACATATGAACTTGTTTCATAATCTACAAGGATTCAATACTCAAAAAGTGTTTTGAACCATTCTACATGAATTTTGATTTCTTGTTTCCCATTATTGTTAGAATTAATGGAGAAAGTTAGTATTTTCCTAGATTTGGTTGTTTTTTGTTGTAGGATATGATTGAGACCCTCTCATTAGGTCTAAGATCCTACTATTTAGGGAGTGCTTCAATTATGTGCTAGTTTATATGTAACAAGCCTTTGTGTGAATGAATGTAGAGCGTTCTACCAGTGACAGTCTCCAGGTGCAGTCTCTAACTTGAGAGCTACCTAGTTTGATTAATAAAGTTGATTATTTATTTATCATCATGGTATAAAAGCTTGGGATGAAAGACTTGTCTGTCTTGTGAGGCCGAGTCTTGGTGGTCACGCAAAATCTAGGGAGGCACAACCTTGAGGAGGTAAGGCGTTGACTAGAGGACAGTGGTAGATCTGGGTCGATCGGTGGCCATGTGAACGATGATTGCAGTTGAGCCATCTCCTCTTGGAACCGACCTGAGATAAGAGCTATTGAGAGTGGTGGTGCAAAGGAGAACAGTGGTGTGGCAGAGTTTTCGTGTTGTGTCTGGTGGATTGAGCAAGATAAGTCGAAGCGCGTGGTGTGTGCCTGATGCAGTCAGGAAAAGAGTTTGTTGTGGTTTCAGGAACCAGCAAGAATGGCCGAAAACCCAAATCGGGTTACTTAAGATTTTTTATTTTGAGTACCTCAAGTGGCTCATTGACAGGGACAGACAGATACACCAGTAAGTGAAAATGGTCGATCATCCAGTGTAGTCCTTCTGACTATGAATTGAAACAATCTGCCACCGCCATGAGGAGGAGGATGTGTTGACCTTGTTGGGGTGCAAAACAGTGAGGAGGCCATGGTTGTGGAGCGCAGCAAGGTTGGCTACTAGATTAAGCACAACTCGTGAGGAAGTGAATCCCGCTGGGGGTATCAGAGCAACATACACCACTTTCCTTTGAGTGCCACCGAGGGGTGCTCGCCTGGGAATTTTTGCTTCGTAAAGGAATTCTATCACCACTGAGTGATAGCGTGGTGGAGTTCATTTTTAGGCAATGAGACAACATATACGAGACCTTTGGAAAGTCACCAGAGAATGTGTTGCTCATCTTTGGAACCCACCTTGGCATGGAGTCATGGTGCAGTGGAAGCTGAGGAGAGTGATCAGTGTTGTAAAATAAGTTGAATAGGTGTGGGGCATGGTGCTGAAGAAGCCTGATGGTAGATGAGGTCTAGAGAAAGTCTGGACTTCTGGTGTTAAACGAGACCAAGAGCGAGTCGGGGGTAGTGAGCACATCCTGCAAGTGCTTATGAGTATGTAATTATTTGCTAGAGTCTTTGATAGTGACCACTGATACATTCATTGGTGTGTAGATGCTCGATGATTTCCTGATTCCCCATATCAAAGTTGGTGCAATCGGAGATCAAGCAGTGAAGGCCGAGAGTATAGTTGGTGCAGCCAGAGATCAAGTAGTGAAGCCCGAGTTTGCAAATGGTGTAGACGGAGATCAAGAAATTGCAAGGACAGTGGAGCCTATTCGCTCGGGGCGCAACAGATCCTAGCTCGACAGGATCCATGGGATTATCTTCCAATCCCAAAATCTCCATCTGATTAGATCACAAGACACTAGGGCAGGTCAAGCTTGTAGAGAAGAGAGAAGAGGAGCAAAATCCTCACAGCAGAGTCTACTATTTTTACCTATGTTCCTCCATTTTCTCCAAGAAGTGAGAACGATGGAGGAAACATCCAATGGTGGTGTTGACACTAGTGTGGCATGGATGAGTGAACTATGCTATGGTGAGAGTGAGCGCAAATGTTGAATCTGTTGGGTATTTTTGAATGGAGAAAATACCAAAACCATACAAACAGACATCACAGAGCCAATGCTCTGTTTCCTTTGTTCTAGGACCTTTGCACAGGGAAGCTATTAAATCAAATATACTCATAACAGCCCATTACACAGCCATAAAAATATTTCTATTGATTAAAATATAAAGTCTGAAACAACATTCATCCTCTTTGCTGAGAGGGATTTACCAAAACTTACATTCACCCATCAAAAACAAAAACTCTGTCTTTTCTCTCCACCTGAGAGTTCACTATGCTGGGTTTACTGCTGTAAAACCCCTTTTCCATTCATTGCTGTGAAAAACATTTTACACACATACTACTGTAAAGTAAATTTACATTTACATCTGAGTGAAACCCTTTTTTTTACATTCCTGGATTTTCACATTACAAAAAAAACTTATGCATTCTTTTCTTTTGCATTTCAATGCAAATCCAATTCATTAATAAAATCTATGCACTACTGTGCAATGTCTTCACCTGCTTCATGTGCGCTCCCCTGTTCTCTTCACTCACACTGCTGTGCATAAACTTCTATTTCATTTTTGCTCCACACCGGGCTCTCACACTACATACATACCTTTTTATTACAATGAGAAAACTGGATTATTTGTGCACTGCTGTGCAACAATACATATAGTTTTTCCGCTGCTGCTACGTTTCTCCCATGCCCAATAACAACTCCATAATACTCCTCGCTGCTGCGAACACATATGTATTTGTTCTACTCCCGTGTGCGATAATACAATGCCATACAAAGTCAACGTTTTACAAAAAAATATTTTTATGTGTCAACAAAACTAAATGTCATATTATGTGCCGTATGGACAAAACTTAAAAGTTTACCAACGCATATGACATTGCATTAAAACAGGTATGGTCAACCAGACTTAGTTTTTACTCCACGCAAACCTTGATTTGATGCGGGCGGGCTGCATCTTCGGAGATCGACGGCTGACTACACGCAACCAGATCGGACGGCGGAGATTGATATCGGAAGGCAGTTTGCAGCCGAACTTTAACGCCCGAGAAAGTGACTTTTGCTTACGTACACTGACAGCCACGCGTCTGCACAAAATTTTCTCGGGCCCTTGTGTACGGAAACCACTCTCTGCAGGAAGGCAGTCCGAGAAAAAAAAGACAGTTTTGGAGAGCGGTTTGGGCGTTGGTACGCTTGCTGAGTCGGCTGCCCACGTCTGCTTGCAGCCTGCAGTTGGAATTAACATTCCAACAGAATCATGGAGCATGCCTGGTTCCGATGAATCGTGGGCAAGGTCCATTGACCTAAATGAAGCGGTGGTAGTGGAATAGATTCTCGGTAGTAGTGGAAGCGCTTCTCTCAATAGATGCTTGAATAGATCTGTTTCACAAGGTATGGTGAGCCTGCCTTTGTGATCAAAGTCGAACTCCGTCTCCACAGTAGATCTCAACCTTTGTGATCGTAACAAGTGGGAGATGATGCTGAGACCTTGCGGTTCAGAGCAAGGTTATGTCATCGCTTCATTATCTGCTTCAGCTACATAATATACCAAATTTTATGCTGCTGCATATTCTCTGCTGCACTGTTGTGCCATCTTCTTTGCTGCGTCTACCCCACACTGCTGTGTCTACACTTGCTGTTGTGTTGCTGCACTTCACTTACATTTCTTTGCAAACTCTGCATTGTTGTGCATTCTTCAAAGACAAAATACTCTATTTTTTCTGGAACAATTACTCTGTCCCACCTTACAAATTTACACTGCTGTGTGTAAACATTTCTTACATTCACTGCTGTTGCATATGTTGCATTTCAATTCAATGAACAACACATTCATTACAGTTACATATAGTGCTGTAAAGAAAAAAATTTCTTTTACATCTGCTTCTGTCCATTACCTTTCATTTCTTCAACAAAAAACTTCATGTTGCTGCATTTTCTTATTTGCATTGCTGTGTAAAAACACATTTCTTCATTCTCTCTTAGTTCTGGTTTCATTTTCTTCGCACTACTGTGCTTCTCCTTCTTGCCATCACGGTGTTGCCTTTTCTTATGCATTGTTGTCCATACCCATAACCATAGACTTTGTCATCCCTGGGTTTTTATTTGCTGCTGCGTTGCCTCTGCAATTTGCACTGTGGCTGCCTTTTGTTTCATCATACTGTTGTGTGCCCATACACTAACTCTTTACTCTCTGTTACTTGCACATAGAGAGAAATCATCCTCACACTGTTTTGCGCTGCATTCTCCACACAACAAAAAAATAAAAAATAAAAAATAAAAAAATAAAAAAATAACACGGGCTGCTGCCTTTTCTTTTTACACCCTTGCTTCACACAATCTTAGTCTTCATTCATTTTTTTTACACAATGCACTGCTGTGCAGTTCCTTTCATTTTTCTGCTGCCACACACATTATCATTCACCCATGTGCATTAAAAATCTGCTGTCCCTGTTTTTCTTTATGCATTTCTTTGCATGTTGCATTGCATATGAAGAAAAACATTACATTTTTTTTACTGCTGTGTATTGTACTCACTCTGCTGTGAGTATGTTCTCTCACATTACATAGAAGGGAAACTACATTCCATTGCTATGCATTTCAATGCATGTGCACCACAAAAAAAAATTAGACTGCTGTTCATTCTAATCCATGTGCTCCAAAAAAAAATTTCCAAACTGCTGTCTTATGTTCTATCTTCCCACTGCTGTGAGGGTCTCCATGCTTTGCATTTTTCTCTTATCTCGCTGCTGCTCTTTACATTTCAGTGCTGCCATCTTTTCTTCTTTATGCATTTCTGTGCATATTGCATAAAAACAAAGCAAAAACATTGCTGATTTCATCGCTGCTGCATATTACCTTTTAGAGGGATTAACAAAGATTTCATTTGCAACTGCTGCGCTGCAATACATCCTCCATCAACAAATGACTGTTAATACAGTTCAGCAAACATAAAATTACAAGCTCCCCTTTAATGTATGCTTGTCTTCTTTTGGCAGACTCTTCTCAAAATAAATTTAGATCCACTGGGGAGTTCAAGGGGTTTTCAGATTGTATTACCTTCCTTCTCCATACTTGTGTAACTTTCTTCTTTTGCATGGGTCTAGCTTGTGTAAGAGCCCATGTCAAGTTACAGTCACGTGCCATATGCCCGATGTTATGACACTTGAAACATTCTACATTTTTCATGAATGACATTTCATGATTTCTTCTAAAATTGTCTCTTGGAGGTTTTCGGAGACCACAACATTTATCTTTATGAAATGCTCTACAGTCTTTTGCCATGTGACCAAAGTTTGAGCAAGCATAATAATAACCATAAAATGAACTTTGGTACCTGGGAGATGGAGGTTTTCTTGATGCACTTCTGAAGCCTTGCTACCTTGAGATCCTTTGATGATCACCATTGCCTCTTGCCTTTTTTCCATCAGCTACATTTCCTCTTGGAGTTGATTTTCTACTTGGAGCAGGATTCCTTCTATTGCTGCCTTCATTTTTCTCCTTGCCTTTGCTGGAACTAGAAGCATCACCATCTCTTTATGGCTTCTTCACATCTCCTTTTCTTAAAGCATCCTCATCGTTGTTTGAGGGTTCAGCTACATACCCAAGTCCTGATTTATCAGATGGAGATCTGTGATAGCTGAGCATGTCATCCAAAGCTTGAGAGCTTTTCATGATCTTGTTCATCCCTTCAACCTTCTTCCTGAGGAGGACAATCTCTTCTTCTAACTTTTCACATTCATTATTTTTCTTTGCTAGTTGTCCCTCAATTTCTTCCTTGCTACGAGTAGCTTCAGCTGCTACTATTTTGAAGGAGATAATATCAGACTTCATTTTGGAGATTTCTGCTTGACTGCTCTCCATTTTCTTTTCAGCTCCTTGTGCCTGCTTCCTGGCTTCTTGTAGTTCGGACTTAAGGGAGGAGACCTCTACCTTGTACTGTCCAATCTCTTCCACTAGCTTATTCACTTTCTTGTGTCTTTGTTCAAGTTGACTTGTCAAGACATCTGCCTGCTTCTTTGCACTATTCAGCTGATTTTTCATGGATATGACTTCTTCATGATGCTTCCTCTTGCATTGATCCAGCTCCTTCTTGAGCTTGGCAAGCTCTTCATCCCTTTCTTTTACTTGAAGCTTGATGAGGTCAAGCTTTTCATTCTCAGCTTCTATGATGGGTTCTTCTTGACTCATTGTCATGGTCAGTGCTCCCTTTGCATGAAGGTCATGCAGTCTGTCCCATATGTCCTTTGCTGATGTATATTTTCCTAGATTCCTCTTCACAGAATCAGGGAGTCCATCCAAGATTAGTTTTTCTGCTTGTGCATCATACTCCATGGATTCTTTATCCATCTTGCTGTCATCAATCACTGACTCCCAGAATTCAATCCCCTCAGACATTAGGAAAGCCCTCATCATTATTTCCCATACATCAAAGTTTCCATCAAACTTTGGGGTTTCAAATAGAATGTATTCTAATGGATTGCCTTCTAGTTTAGTAGAGGAGGGAGACACATTTTTAGCAGGCTTGGAGGCTTTCTTCTTTGACCTTGCCATTCTTATCTAGGCTTTAAATACTTGACTGTGTTTTCTTTTAAATCACTGACTGCTCCTTTAACAGTAACAGAAAGGAAAGCTTTGAAAAATACCTTAACTCTTTTGGCTGTGGCTTCACACTGCTGGAGAGGTTTGACTGCTGCAACAACACCTTCCTTCAGCTTCTTTGAGTCTTCAAAGAGTCTGGACTAGCTCTGATACCACTGTTGGGTATTTTTGAATGGAGAAAATACCAAAACCATACAAACAGACATCACAGAGCCAATGCTCTGTTTCCTTTGTTCCAGGACCTTTGCACAGGGAAGCTATTAAATCAAATATACTCATAACAGCCCATTACACAGCCATAAAAATATTTCTATTGATTAAAATATAAAGCCTGAAACAACATTCATCCTCTTTGCTGAGAGGGATTTACCAAAACTTACATTCACCCATCAAAAACAAAAACTCTGTCTTTTCTCTCCACCTGAGAGTTCACTGTGCTGGGTTTACTGCTGTAAAACCCCTTTTCCATTCATTGCTGTGAAAAACATTTTACACACATACTACTGTAAAGTAAATTTACATTTACATCTGAGTGAAATCCCTTTTTTTTACATTCCTGGATTTTCACATTACAAAAAAAACTTATGCATTCTTTTCTTTTGCATTTCAATGCAAATCCAATTCATTAATAAAATCTATGCACTACTGTGCAATGTCTTCACCTGTTTCATGTGCGCTCCCCTGTTCTCTTCACTCACACTGCTGTGCATAAACTTCTATTTCATTTTTGCTCCACACCGGGCTCTCACACTACATACATACCTTTTTATTACAATGAGAAAACTGGATTATTTGTGCACTGCTGTGCAACAATACATATAGTTTTTCCACTGCTGCTACGTTTCTCCCATGCCCAATAACAACTCCATAATACTCCTTGCTGCTGCGAACACATATGTATTTGTTCTACTCCCGTGTGCGATAATACAATGCCATACAAAGTCAACGTTTTACAAAAAAATATTTTTATGTGTCAACAAAACTAAATGTCATATTATGTGACGTATGGACAAAACTTAAAAGTTTACCAACGCATATGACATTGCATTAAAACAGGTATGGTCAACCAGACTTAGTTTTTACTCCACACAAACCTTGATTTGATGCGGGCGGGCTGCATCTTCGGAGATCGACGGCTGACTACACGCAACCAGATCGGATGGCGGAGATTGATATCGGAAGGCAGTTTGCAGCCGAACTTTAACGCCTGAGAAAGTGACTTCTGCTTACGTATGCTGACAGCCACGCGTCTGCACAAAATTTTCTCGGGCCCTTGTGTACGGAAACCACTCTCTGCAGGAAGGCAGTCCGAGAAAAAAAAGACAGTTTTGGAGAGCGGTTTGGGCGTTGGTACGCTTGCTGAGTCGGTTGCCCACGTCTGCTTGCAGCCTGCAGTTGGAATTAACATTCCAACAGAATCATGGAGCATGCCCGGTTCCGATGAATCGTGGGCAAGGTCCATTGACCTAAATGAAGCGGTGGTAGTGGAATAGATTCTCGGTAGTAGTGGAAGCGCTTCTCTCAATAGATGCTTGAATAGATCTGTTTCACAAGGTATGGTGAGCCTGCCTTTGTGATCAAAGTCGAACTCCGTCTCCGCAGTAGATCTCAACCTTTGTGATCGTAACAAGTGGGAGATGATGCTGAGACCTTGCGGTTCAGAGCAAGGTTATGTCATCGCTTCATTATCTGCTTCAGCTACATAATATACCAAATTCTCTTAATCTGATTTTTTCTGTTGTCGTATATTTTCGATCCACCTTTGATCGAATCCCACAAGTTTTGGTTCCGCACTTCCCTAGGGATCGAATCAGAGTTTTTTTTTTTCTTTTTTAAATATTGGCTGGATAGACAGTGAGCTTTGATTTTATTTTTTTTTTGTTTTGTTTTAAATATTGGCTGGATAGACAGTGAGCTTTGAATATGAGAGTTAAGAAGCGGGGGAGAAAATAGAAGGAGAAATGAGTCAACAAACATATTTAAAGAGTCTCGAAGAAAACTAAGGACAAAGGAACAAGGGAGAGATGCAATATATTATTTTGCTGAATATAGTGAAGAGATTCCTGTCAACGTTGATGAAATTATAGCTGATCAAGTCAAGGATCATGATGCAGATCTAGAATTTGATAAAATCGTTTGGATGTTAATTCTAGATCTACCCTCTTTTTCAGGTATGAATTATGAAAATTGGGCAACGGAAATGAAAACAACATTATGGAAGGTAAATTTATTGAATTATGATGAAGATATTATTAATTTAAACAATGATAGTGGAGATGCATTAGCATTTCTTATTATAACATGTGCACTAGATGAAAATCTCATGTTCAACATACTACATGAATATGGTAAGATCCAAAATGAAAAGGTTTTGTGGGATATTTTAGAAATGAAGTACAGTTTGAATGAGGCAAAGATGATGAAGGGTATTTTTCTTGAAAATGATGATTGTGTTTTCAATCCCATAACTGATTATGAAACTGAACATGTCAACATTGAAGATGCAATGATGGGTGATGAATGTGTTCCTGTAATTTACATTAAAACATGTGATGATGAAGATACAACCATTGTTGAAGAATCTTAAATTTTTTATGAAGAAAGCTTCCCTAATGCAGAGACCTATGAAGCCAAATTTGATGAGATCTATATATCTCATGATGAGTGGATCAATCTAATGCATGAAAAGCATCTTATTGATGAGTTGTTGTTCAGTGAGAAAAAAAGCCTATCTCCATATACAAATCGCATATAGGACAACGTGTTTGTAGAAAAAAAATTGAATAAAGAGGTTGAAGGCATGAGTCAACAAACTATGTCAGCAGAGAGAGATGGAGAAATGAAAGCTCTCTTGAAGGAGAAGGAAGACAAGAGCAAATACGAATCTAACATTGTTTTTAACTGTGTAGATATTGGCATTTAAGAAGAAACAATTGAGAATTACCAAGAACCTACAACGTTGAATGTTAGCCTACAATAAGAATGAGGAGGAAAAGAGTTCAAGTGTTCTGCCTTTGGGGTAGAAAACATGAAACGGAGGAGAAGCTCCATCACTACCTTATGGAAAGATAAGTGAAGATGAAACTTCATCAATGAATGAACAAGCGTGGACTCTGAAGCAAGAAGAAAAAAATGAAATCTCAATTACCAAGTTTTTTATGTACTATTGTAAGCCTACTTAAGACTAGACCAGTAGGCATATGCTATTTTTCTAACCACCCTTTCTCCATTAGGGGGGATATTAGAATTAATGGAGAAAGTTAGACTTTTCCTAGGTTTAGTTGTTTTTTGTTGTAGGATAGCACTGAGACCCACTGATTAGGTCTAAGATCCAATTTATTATGGATTGGTTCAAACCACATTGTTTATGTGATAGTTTATGTGTAACAGGGCTTTGTGTGAATGAATGTAGAGCGTTATACCAATAGAAATCTCTCACCTGAGAGATGATAAATTATCATTAGGAAAATTAACCATTCCTTGAGACACGTATACTAATACTTCATTATGTGAATTGGATACAGATTCATGCACAACATTTCATGAATTCATTCATTTAATCATTCACATTTAAATACAGAAAATCATCTCACAGTAAGATACGTAAATAGTTATTTTCACACTAAGAAAAGAATGTAAATACGTTCTCTATTAATCAATTCAAATTCATAAAATTTGAACTTGTTTCATAATCTAGAAATATGTAATAGTCAGAAAGTGTTTTGAACCCTTCTGCATGAATTTTGATTCATTGTATCAAATTATCACTGGGAAAGTGTTTTGAATTTTGATTCATTGTATCAAATTATCACTGGGAAAGTGTTTTGAACCCTTCTGCATGAATTTTGATTTATTTTATTAAATTATCACTGGGAAGACCAACCATTCATTGAGAAACGTATATTAATAGTTCATTACATGAATTTTGATTTATTGTATTAAATTATCACTGGGAAGACCAACCATTCATTGAGACACGTATATTAATAGTTCATTACATGAATTGGATACGGATTCCTGCGCACCATTTCATGAATTCATTCACTTAATCATTCACATTCAAATAGAGGAAATCATCTCACAGTAACCTACATAAATAGTTATTTTCACACTAACAAAGGAATTAATAAATTCAAATTCATAGAATTTCTTAGCTATATATATATATAATTATGGAAGTTGTTTAAATAGTAATCATCTTCTTTAATTACAATTACCTCTATTTTTAGAAGCCATTTCCATCTTGTCATAGCGCTTTATCTAGCAATATCCACTTAATCAAAATATCGCATACAAAAAATGATTACTTTTCATGGTGGAGTAGATATTTTGATAGGATGTTCCAACATCCTTAGATTTTATAAGCTGTATTGGTCAATGCTAAATTAGTAATGATCAACATGAAAATTGATTTCTAGAATCCTTCCTTAAAAATGACTAATAGTGAAGAAAACATAACAAAAAGCATTTCCATATTTTCCCATTCATTTCCCTTCACCTATAAAAAAACATAAAATAAGTTTTTATGTTTTCCTTAATATTTTCCTTTATGCCATCCTCACACTAGAGATTTTTTGAACATATTATCCCACAGTCCTGCCATCAATGGTGTGAATGGTCCAAATAATATAGAAAACATAACAAAAAAAGTTAATGTTCTCCATATTGTTTCAGTCCAACCACACCCTTCCTTTGTGCGAGTGAGATGTAAACAATTTGGAAAACATTGAAAAATTGTTTTATGTTTTCAATGTTATTTCCACTCTTAAATTTAAGATAACCACCACCGAAAATATGGTTGGCACATGATAATGTGGAAAATAATAAAAAAGTATTTTGTGTTTTCTTTATTATTTTATCCCATCTCCATCTACATCCTTTGTTATAATTTCTTGAGTGGGGTATATAATATGAAGAATGTAAAATACTTTCTTACGCCCTAAAGCGTTTCTTTTGAAATCAAACTCTCCTCTTACGTTGTGGATACAAGATTATGTATTAGATGACTGAAAGAGTTTTAACGGAAAAGTAGTTATGACGGGTCATACTATAACGACTGTTATAGCCTAAATAGTGAGCTGAGCTTATGTTATTTCATCTTCTATATTCCATGTCCTCACCCAGACATTCTACTATCCCACTCGTTCTTTCTTTCGCTTCCTCTTTGCTATGGCGCGATCTATAATATAAGGATTCACTGCATTTGCCCTCGTCCTCTTCATCCCCACGGTTCGAACTCAGGAAATTGGTAATTCATCTAGCACCCTTTATAACTATGTTTTTTAAAATCTTGGTATTGAAATTTGTAAAGATTAATCCAAAACTCCATTTTGTTGGTGCGAACGATCAGAAGTTAAAGTTCGAGTACAAAGAGGGTCCCAAGGGGCCTGAAAATTGGTGGAAGCTCAATGATGAATGGTGGGCCTATGGTTACAGGATGCAGCAATCTCCCATCGCGGATGTTGTGATGAGCAACGCCACATTTTGTGGGGAGCTCGATCCGCTACACAGAAGCTATGACCTTGCATTTGCAACTCTTCTCAGCAGGGGCCACGACATCTGGGTTAGTAATGCATCTTTCTTTTAAACCTTTTTCCATCTAGAGAGGTTTCAGGTTCAATTGGCTCTTCCACCTATGGCTGTATCGCATCAGGGAAACTGGACGAAAAGATGCGGACTGAATCAATGCCATTTGCATAAGAAAAGCTTCACACTGTATCAATTCCATTGGCACCACCCGGCTGAGCACAGTATCGATGGAGAGAAGTACAATCTCAAAACCCTCTTTTCAATAGTTGCTACACTAAATTATACTCTGCAATTTAAGCGTTTCTCAACAGTTTTGCATTGAAACAGGCATCCGCTAAAAATCCATCTGGTGCACAATCAGAGGACGGCGAAATTGTCGTGATTGCAATAATTTACAGGGTTGGCATGTCTAACCCATTCTTGGCGCAGCTACATTTGTGAAATCTCATTCGGCTTTGTTATATATATATCTATATATATATATATAAAACCTGAAGCGATTATATTTTGGTGTATAATGAAGATGGATTCAACGCCCTTGCTAATAATCCCAATAAAATCCTTATGACGGTGAATCCGAAAAACATAAAATTCGATAGTGAGAAATATTACCGGTACATTGCAGATAAAAACAGTATCACACGACCAAGTTACGGCTCTGCAGAAGCTGTTATTAGTTATTATTTGACTTAGGATATCTATCTTTGAAAAATGCACATTATCATTTGAACTATTAGTAAAAGATGATACAAAGATTATTTATTTGACTTGATATGCGAAATAGTTGACAACGGAGTAAAACGTATTTTAAAACATAATTATTAATTTATTTTAAATGCATTTTGATGTGTGTTAAATGGATGGACCATAGTGATAACTTCCCAATCAAATTTAAAAATATATTATATAATTTTTCAGGGGTTTTTTAAATTTCATTTTAAAGACTTCTAAGATTAGGATAAGATGTTTTGCATCTAGGTTGAGAAGAGATGATTGTATAAAATTTTAGGGAAATGGAAAATGTAAGACTTACACTCCCCTCTTGCCCACCTATTAACATGGAAGGTAGTTTAAGATTTTATGAGTATATTAGAGTAGTTTGTCTAATGTGTAGGTAAGTTCGTTTTATTGAATTGTTAATTTTTTATTATTAAATTTTGATGTGTAATATTAGATATTATCTCTCTTTTTAATGATGTATTTCTAATAAATATTTTCTAGAAAACTTATATTTTAAAAATATAAGTTTTCTAGAAAATTATTATTATTTAATAATTTTTATTGATATTTGTTTTTACATATATCATAACTTTGAAATACACCCGTCTTCGTTTATTTTTCCGCAACTTTTTAATTGTTTTTCTCCTCTAGAAAATAAACATTTAAAAAATGTAAAATTAATACTGAAAAATCATCATTTATGTAATAAATACATGGATTTAAATAACCTTATAGGAGTTTTTAATTTCAAGGCATTTTTTCAAAAAATGTAAAATCTCCATTAGACTGCATCATTTATATACTAAATACATGAATTTAAGTAATCTTCTAGGAGGCTTTAATTTCAACGCATCTTTCCAAAAAATGTAAATTTCACATTAAAAAATATAGAAAGTAAAGTACTGATGCATAAGAACTAACTATTATCTCCAATAGACTACGTCATTTGTATACTAAATACATGAATTTAAATAATGTTATACATTATATTTTAAAAAGAAAGCAACATTCCACTATTAAAAAAAAATAAAATATTTGTTTACCTGAACAAATAAAAAGATAAACCTTCAAAAGAAAGTAACATTCCACTCAGAAGAAAAGAAAGAAAGAAAGGGGGAGGACGAGGACAAGGAGGACGAGGACGAGGACAAGGAGGAGGAGGAGGACGAGGACGAGGACAAGGAGGACGGGGGGAGGAGGAGGAGGAGGAGGAGGAGGAGGAGGAGAGGAGGAGGAGGAGGAGGAGGAGGAGGAGAAGAAGAAGAAGAAGAAGAAGAAGAAGAAGAAGAAGAAGAAGAAAAAATAAATTTTATGATGAACAAATAAAAAGATAAACCTTCAAAAGAAAGTAACATTCCACTCAGAAGAAAAGAAATAAAGGAGGAGGAGGAGGAGGAGGAGGAGGAGGAGGAGGAGGAGGAGGAGGACAGTGATATAAATTTAACACAAAAACAAAAAACATAAAAATTGAAAAAACCAAATTTGGGATTAGTTAAATTCATCCATGTTAAAGAAATAGAACTTAAAAATATAGTTGAAGTTATAATTAAATAATATATATAATTATTAAAGGTCTAATTAAGATAAAGTAAATTGAAAATAAATGAAGAGATAATAACTTTATTTGATTGGTTAATTTTTTCTTAAATTTTTTTTAATAGATCGGTCAAAATATATTTTCTAAAAAGGAGTTCAAACATAATTAAGATTAAAAGTAAAATCAAAAGTTAAAAGTTCTAGTTCATGAATTAGGAGATTTAAATTAAGAATTCATAATATTGAGGATTTATTATGATGTGGTAAATTTAGAGCGCTTATAATTTGAGAAAGAGACCCAAAAAATTATTAATTAAGTTCCTTGAACTTTCTAATTATGTTAGATGGCTAAAATGGAGGGGTGATTAATAATTATAAAAACAAAATTAAAATAAATTTAATGTGTAAAACATTCTAAAAAAGAAGAAAACTTAGGAATTGCAAGGAAGATGGGAAGAAAATAAGAAATGGATGGTGGGTTTTTGATGAGATAAATTTACAGAGATTATAATTGAGGTGAGTAAGAATTACCAAGGTCCAGACATTATTAATTAAATTCCTTGAACTTGCTAATTATGTTAGATGAACTTGCTAATTATGTTAGATGGATAAAATGGAGGGTGATTAATAATTGGAAAAACAAAATTAAAATAAATTTAATGTGTAAAACATTGTAAAAAAGAAGAAAACTTAGGAATTGCAAGGAAGATGGCAAGAAGATAAGAAATGGTTATTAGGATGCTTTTGAATTTTGAGGACCTCCCTAGTGACTCGACTAGAGTGATATGGGGCAGAAGCTAGGATTTTGGTTTTGTCAAAACAAATGAGGTGTTTGGTTGAAAGGGAATGCTCAACAATGGTGGATTTTTCAAATGCAGTTGTGGAAGGTATTAGCCATGTGCTCTTCAATCGAGCTTTGAAGGATCTACCTATTTGAAGTATGTATGATTTTCCATGGGGGAAAGGAATCTCGTATACTATGGGACCTAAAATAGGGTAATTTTTATCCTTAGTTGATCTCAAAACCTGATTGATGGTTTTATGGGGTTTGAAGAAGGTTTTGATCTTCTGCTTGGAGATGATTTTGGATAAATGATCTATGACCTCTCGAGTGTAAGGAAGGGTAACTTTGGCTAAGGGAGACAGAGAGGCAATGTTTTTGGAATGGGGATGGAGATCAGAGTAGAAGGCTCTTTTAATCTAAGTAGTGGAGTATCAATTGGATTTTAGAGCTTTGGAAACATGGGCTTTTTATTTGGGTAAGGAATTGGAGGAAGAGATGTGAGTGGCTTGGAGACGAGGATGTTGAGGATGGCAGATTTTTGAGCGGGGTGGTGATGGGAATTGGCATGAAGATACCTATCGGTATCAGTCTTGTTAGCACTCCAAGAAACTCTCCTAGGTTGTACCTTAGAGATGCCTGGTAACATATAAATCTTCAATATCTTTCTCTAAACTATTGGAATGGATTGGAGTTTGGATCAAGTTAGATGACTGTTCCAACTCTATTTTCACTCAAGACATGCATGAACACCCTCATCTTGACAAGGCTTTCGACCACTAATGCTTAATAGTTTATAGATTCAATGAATAGATGGAGAATCCTGATTGTACCAGCAGATACATACATAAACACATCTGAATGGCTAGCTACATAAAGTAAATGAAGCTTGAAAATCTAATTTATCAACGTAGAGATAAGATGACAGTTACCTGGCATTAGACACAGAATAAAACATGAATAACCTATTCAAGTGCAAGCTTAGAACAGAGGAGAAGATGGAGATTGAACATGTAACAATAGAAGAAGTTTATATTACTAGAATGAAGATGAGACACTGGGAGGAACCGAGTATCCACAATCTCCAAAAGTTGAACCCCTATTCCTTTGAACTTTCGGCCATTTATAGGCTTTTTACAATACTCTCAAACTCTTTGAGGCTCGAGATGTCTTAATCTGTCTGCTCTGTCTACTAACTACTTGATGCCATAAGTAGAGAAACATGAGCTCAGAGAGCTCTGCTTCTAACAAACACGGTAATCAAATTCTGGTAATTTCGCCATGTTGTTAGGTGGTTCACTCATGCCAACGCGTTCCATGATAATTTCTGTTGGTTTGGCTATATCGTGCTGTTGTTTTTTTTTCCCTTTTTGGACATGCATTCTGTTATTTCAGTTCACTATCTGACTGTCAAAAACACTGACAAAGCCAACAAATTTCCTCCCTCGGTGGCTAGTGGGAAGTCGAGTACGGGTGCCATTGGATGGTGTGGATCGACGATTGGGATGTTGGTCAGGCACCAGAGATTGAACCAAGGAAGAATAGATGAGAGAGTGTAGACGAGCCATCAGATTGAGTTCAAATCAATGGTTAAGATCTGATCGTTAATCGCAGAGGTGAAGTGTTGGCAGACAGTGCGATGGAATTACGATACACCGATGGGCGATTAAGCGATGCGCGATAACCATTGGATCGGTGAGTGAAATGGATGGCGGTGATTAATCTAATCGAAGATCGGAGAATGGAGAGCGTAGCGGAAAAGAGATGAACCTAGAGCGGACCAGCCGATATTTATGAGCGTGGGTGCATAATTTTTGTAGTCCAGATTATGGCCAAAGTGGAGCAAGAGGAGATGTGGACCATCGAAGCTAAAACATGGGACATTTCCATTAAAATAGCAGCACTACACCTCAGGGCTAACACTGGCTCCTTCTCGGGATGAAAGCCTCCCGGTGAGGTTTCAAGAACTGTAGACTACTGCCTTTCCAGTAATAACGAAAACAAACTTATCACCTAGTGTTCCATTTGGCATGGAATTTATTTGCATAGAAAACAAAAACTGAAAAAACCTATTACAATATTAAGGCCTTAAAGCCTCATATGAAGTAAAGTTTCAAAAACCGCCCATTGACTGGGCCATCAAAAACACCTTCCCCCTCCAAATTGTGTTGAATGAAAGTATTGTTCATCTGAACTTGAGCAATGAAAAACGGTCCCATCCATAAGGCATCAAATCTACCATGGTTTCCCTTCTTTTCCTTTAATGCATCCCATTTGAGAACCCAGTCACCAAATTGAAAACTCTCCATTTTTTCCTTTCTATCAAAGGTTTCTTTGATCTTCTTCTGATGAATTCTTGACTTCTAAAATAGTTGTCTCTGATTTGTTGTAATTCAACCAAGTTACTCATTATCCTCACCATGTCCTCCTCTTCATCCTATTCTTCTTGCAAGAATTTGGCCATAGGGAGAATCAGCTGGATAGGAAAAACAACATCAACACCATAAACCAGCTTAAATGGAGAATTTCCTATGGACTTCTTATTGGTAACTCTGTCAGCCCATAGTGAAAACTTCAACTTAGAATCCCAGTTCTTTTTGTTTTCCTCCAACAGTTTTTTGATTATCCTTACAAGACTCTTGTTAGATGATTCTGCCAGGCCATTTCCTTGAGGACAATATGAGGTAGAATGCACCAATTGAATGCCCATGGATTCACACATGTCCACCAATTCTTCTGCCCTGAAAGTTGTTGCATTATTACTGACTAGTTTGGTTGGGCAAACAAATCTAGTGAAAATATTTTTGATTCAAGAACTTTATGATAACCTGATGATTAGCATTTTTAGTGGGTATAGCCTCAATCCATTTGGTGAAATAATCAGTGGCTACCAAGATCCATTTGTGATGGCCACTGGAATGTGGATTGATCTCACCTATGAAGTCCAAGCCCCATTGCTGGAAGGGACCATTGGCGTGTATCGACTTCAAGGGCATAGATTTTAGCTATTGTCTTCCTGCAAACCTCTAACATTTGTCACAAGACTTGACAAAAGAAAACACATCAAAGAACAGAGTAGGCCAATAATACCCAGCTCTGAGGATCTTGTGGGTTGTGGTTTTCCAATAATGATGCCCTCTCAAGAGGATCCCTGATCGTTCTTTCCAATAAAGTAGGTTTTTATTAATGAAGAATTTGGTTGATCTGAGCTTAAGGGCTCGGGCTTGACTTGAGCAATGCCCTGGAGGGACTTCTATCTTTTGCAAAAAATGAACTACACTGGAATACCATTCACAGGTTCCTAGATTTTAAGCCAAAGACTGATTCTGATTTGGATCTTCTACTACTTCCTCTATCCGTTCACCAACTGAATTTGAAACTATGCAATTGATGTCTAACAAACTGCAATTTTCCTTAGCCATAAGCTTAGCCAAGCCCTGGCCTTTGATAAGCTTGGTGGGTTTCACCTCTATGTTGAACTCTATGAATTTTGCAATCCATTTAGCTCTCTTTCCATCAATATCTGGCTGAGTTAGGACATCTTTTACTGAGGCTGAAGGTACATAAGCAACCACTTTGGAATGCAAAATATAAATTTTGAATTCCTTTAAAGATTTTATGAGAGCATAAGCTTGTTTTCCAATAAGGTCATACCTTAGTTCAGCCTCCCTTAGAGTTTTTCTGAAAAAGGCCACAGGGTGCTCTACACGTTCATCATTTTTCTGCAATAGAACTGCTGCAAGTGTATCATAAGAGGCAAAAGAGAAGATATAAAACTCCCTAGTATAATCTGGACTGATTAGAGTGGGAGCTTCCTTGGTAGCTTGTTTGATGGCGTCAAAAGAGCTTCTTGCACCATCTGTCCATTTTATTTTTGATCCTTTCTTCAGCATGGAAGAGATGTGCTTCACTAGCTCTACAAAGTTTGGAATAAACCTCTTGACAAAGTTAATCTTACCCACGAAAGATTGAATGTCCCTTTTTTACCTTGCGATGGACAATGTTTGAATTGCTTGAACTCTTCCTGGATCGATCTTCACACCTTCAGTAGAAACAATATGCCCCAGAAGTTTGCCTTCTTCTAGAGAAAACTATGACCTCTTTGGGTTCATAGAAATCCCAAACCGTCTGCACTTTAGAAACTCCTTCTTCCAATGCTGAAAATGTTCCTTGTGATTGCTGGAAAAGACTGTTATGTCATGAACTTACATAAGGAAAATCGTTTCCTTCTCTCGCACAAATGTTATGTCCATGGTCCTCTGAAAAGTAGCCCTAGCATTCATCAGTCCAAAAGGCATCTTAGAGTACATGAAAGTGCCCCAAGGAGTAGTGAAGGTGGTCTTTTCCTGATCTTCTAGATGTACAACAATTTGATTGTAACCTGAAAATCCATCTAAGGAAGACATGACTCTAGCCCTTGAAACTTTTTGCAGCAAGTGTTCCATCTTACGCAGGGGGTAGTTGTCTTTTTTAGACCATTTTTTCAGATTCCTGAAGTCAACATAAAGCCTCATTTCTCGATTCTTCTTTCTTACAACCACAAGGTTAGCTATCCACTTTGAATACCTTAGGGGAACTATGATCTTGGCATCCAACAACTTCGTGATTTCCTTTTCAATCAAAGGCAATAGGAGAGTGTTGATAAGTATTAATTTTTTCTTAAAAGGGATGGTGTTCTTCTCCAGTGGAATCTGATGATGAATGATGTTGGTGTCATAGGTCTTAAGATCACTGTACTCCCAAGCAGAAATATCAGCAAATTGTTTCATCAGGGTGCAATACTTGGAACTTTGGGTAGAAGACAAGTGAGTGGATAGATTTATGTACTTTGGATGGTCTGGACTCCCTACATTATGTCTATGACCTGCAAACTCATTTTCTTTTTTGGCAGGCTTATAAGGTACATCATTATGATCAAACAACTTCTCTAGGGGCACTAATCCTTTGGGTATATGGTTACTAGGCAGTTGAACAATGCTATCCTGACCAATCTCGTCCTTTTGCTTGGACTGGTTGCATTCTTCAATGGTTTCATTTTCTTGGTCAATGTGTATTTCAGAAAATTCATTAATGACTTGTGAAAACCTATTAATTTCATCATCATCTTCAAAAACTTTCCAATATTTGACATTGTCAAGTAGAGATGGTCTATATTTCTCCTGAACTTCATAGTTCAATTTAGGAGGCAAAGGAGGAATAAATGTGCTAGCAAACACAGCAAGGAAATCAACAAGTTGGTTCTTCATTCTAGGGATGTAAGAAATGTTGAAACTATTAAAAGAACTCGTGAGCTTCCATACCGCATCTCTGTATGCTTTCAGCCTTAGATACTTTGCTTGGAAAGTTTTGTTCACCTGCTGAATGATAAGTTCTGCATCTCCAAACACCTTCGAACCTTTGATGCCCATTTTTTTAGCAGTGTTTAAGCCCAATATCAAGGCCTCATACTCTGCTACGTAAGTTGTGACCTAAAAAGTTAACTTAAAAGATAAATGAATGCATTCTTGTGTGGGGGACACAAGGACTACACCTGCCCCTGCAACTTCCTTAGAGAAAGCTCCATCAAAGAACATGTACCAAATTTGTGGGCCTTCTTCCTTCATGATCTGGAAAACCGGTTTCCTAAGCTGCATGGAGGCCAACCGGGATTCTTCAATCTTAAGAATACAGGCTCCAAAATCATTGTCGACAACATAGATGGGATGATTAGTGGGATTCCTTTCATCACTGATGATATAAGCCAACTGAGCTTCTCGGTATAATCTCCTACTCTCACCTCCAAAAACTGGGATAGTAGCATAGGACAAATCATTTTGCAATGTTCCACATAATCTCTTGATCCAACCTCTGGAAAGCAACATGCCAAACTTGGGGGGTACATCTGCCACAACAATATCCATCATCATGCTCTTCATGGGAAGGTGAGACAAGGTGATGGCTAGGTCTTTGACTATTCCCAAACATTTCACTTTTCTAAAGTCAAAAGAAAATAGGTCATGATAAGGCTTGGTAATGTCAAGACCCAACTCATCCATGATAACCTTGGGTATTAGGTTATGGATGGCTCTTGTGTCTAGAAGGTAGTTGTGAAGGACTTTGTCATGGATAGTCAAAGAGACATAGAATGATGGGATTTGTCATCACAATTTTCAATCATTAGGCTAAGAACAACAGCTGGTTTGTCGTCTTGCAGATTTACATAGTCAATAGAGGCTTGGATGGCTTTAGGCTCAAGTGCCTCGAGGATAGATCTCTTGAAGGACTCATTCTTCATTAGTTCGATCAGAGGTATAGGTATGCTTAGCTTCTGAATTTCTGGTTCAAAACTGAAAGGAGAAGGAGACTTGTTAAGGCCTCTTACCTCATGAGTTGGAGCTTTGAGGATGATGGGATCAACTGCCAGTCGTTTCTGCTTATTAGCTTGCCATATTATAGGGATAGAAGCTCTCTGAATAGGAGTTTCCTTGGCATTATTAATATTTGACCTTAGATTATATCTGTGTTGATCATCAATTTGTAGAATAGCTTGACCATCCCACTCTTGGATAATCTGGTCATTGAATAATGACTTTTCATAGGTAACTAAGGTCAAAAGGGAGGCACTTCCTTTGTCTTCCAGACAATGGATCTCATCATCTTCTTCAAACTACTCTTCTTCCATGACTACATTCTAGAAAGGGGTCTTCACCCTTTCGTCTTCATTGGCATCTTTGCTTCTTTGCAGAATCTGCAACTGCTCATTTGCTCTTCTATATGGATTTGGATTTCTAGGAGAAAAGGTATTAGGAACCCTTCCTTTCCTAGGGTTCTTCTCAACCCTTAATTTGAAGATTTTAGAAGCTAATGACTCTATGATCTTTGTCATTTTATTTGTCTTGGGATCTAAAGATGATGAAGATTCACCCCTCTGTCTCCTTCTATTAACATTCCCCTTGAGCTTCTCTGTAGCCATGATGTTTGATTATACTTCCAAGGTTGCATGCTACATATCAACCAAGGTAGCACACCATCTCTCCCTCAATAGTATAAATAAGTCATAATCAAAGGCACTCGCATAGGTGAGTTTAACAGAGGTAGTGGTGGGTTTTACTTCAGCTGGTATCTTGTTGTACATGCGGTTAAACCTCTTATTAAAATTAGACAACAACTCACCATTTTCCTTCTTTAAGTTCCCCAACCTGGTGTGGTAGTAGAGTAGATCCTTCTTATCCCCCCAATGCTTTAGGAACGCATCATCTAAAGCCTCAATATCTGCTATAGACCTGGGGGTCAATTCTCTGAACCATTTTCTAGCCTCTCCATCTAGATTTTGGACAAAGACTCTCATGCATACATCATCTTCACTAATCTCCAGGTTATCAGCATAGCTATATAATGATTCAAGATGTTCCTCAGTTGTAACTCCTTCAGTCCCAGTGAACTTAGGCATATACTTTTGATATTATCTAGTATGCATGGCATTTAAGGGAGTGGGTAGTGGTAGAGGTCCATACCTAGTAGCTATGATTCTTTCCATTTTGGTAGGTGTTGCCATAGCTGTGGTGGCTATAAGAGTACTGGAAGTCTGAATGATAGAGGGTTGAGGAGTGACTGATAGGACTAAAGGAGTATGATGGATAGGAGGAGATGCTTCATTTGGGCTTACAACGAAAGGAGAACCTAAAGAATAAGGAGCTCTATGAATCTATGAGATTTTTTCTTCACTACTAGTATTAGATGCTATACTCTCAACATGTATTTGTTCTATTACAGGATTTTTCTTGAAGAGATATAGAATATTGTTTAGAGCTACCTGAACCTGATGCTCCTTTCTGCAACACCTTTCTTTCTTTGATTTTTTTCAGGGTTAGGTATTTGGTTAGCTCGTGGCTTCTGAGGATTTTTCTAAGTATGCCTCACAAACTGAGCCAGAACTATGGAGTGGAGTTGCCAAGAGGTTCGTCCCCTAGTAGAGTCACCAGATAGATGACTACAACCCAAATAGTGTCTAGACTTTGTCTATCATCCAAGTTGGATCTATGTTGTCCCCCAGGGAAGCTGAACTTTAGTCTCCTATCCCCGGCAACAGTGCCAATTATGTTAGCACTCCAAGAAAATATCCTAGGTTGTAGCTCGGAGATGCCTGGTAGCATATAAATCTTCAACATCATTCTCTGAACTATTGGAATGGATTAGGGTTTGGATCAAGTCAGATGAATGTTTCAACTTTGTTTTCACTCAAGACATCCATGAACGCCTTCAACTTGACAAGACTTTCAACCACTATTACTCAATAGTTTATAGATTCAATGAATAGATGGAGAATCTTGACTGTACCAGTAGATACATACATAAACGCATATGAATGGCTAGCTACAGAAAGTAAATGAAGCTTGAAAATCTAACTTATCACCACAGAGATAAGATGACAGTTATCTCGCATTAGACACAAAAGAAAAAATGAATAACCTATCCAAGTGCAAGCTTAGAACAGAGGAGAAGATGGTGATTGAACATGTAACAATGAAAGAAGTGTCTATTACTAGAATGAATATGAGACACTGAGAGGAACTGAATATCAATAGTCTCCAAAAGTTGAAACCCTATCCTCGAACTTTCGGCCATTTATAGGCTTTTTATAATACTCTCGAACTCTTTGAGGTTCGAGATGTCTTAATCTGTCCCCTCTATCTGCTAACTACTTGATACCATAACTAGACAAACATGAGCTCAGAGAGCACTGCTTCTAACAAACACGGTAATCAAATTCTGGTAATTTTTCCGAATTTTTAGGTGGTTCACTCATGCTAGCGTGTTCCATGATCATTTCTATTGGTTTGGCTCCATCGTGCTATTGTTTATTCCCATTTTTGGCCATGCATTCTATTATTTTAGTTCACTGTCCGACTGTCAAAAACACTGAAAAAGCCAACAAATTTCCTCCCTGGGTGACTGGAGGGAAGTGGGGTACAGGGGCCGTTAGATGGTGTGGATTGATGGTCGAGATGTTGGTCAAGCGGCGGAGATTGAGAAAAAGGAAGAGTATATGAGAGAGTGCACAGGAGTCGTCTCATCGAATTCAGATCAATGGTCAAGATCTGATCATTAATCGCAGAGGTGAAGGGTTGGCAGACAGTGTGATGGAATTGTGATATGCCGATGGGCGATCAAGTTATGCACGATAGCCGTTGGATTGGCGAATGAAATGGATGATGGAGATCGGTCTGATCAGAGATCGGAGAATGGAGAGTGCAGCCAAAAAGTGATGAACCGAGATGGGACCCGCCGATATTTATGAGCATGGGTGTACAATTTTTGAAGTCTGGCTTATGGCCAAAGTGGAGCAAGAGGAATGTGGACAATTGAAGCTAAAATAGGGGACATTTCCATTAAAATAGCAGCACTACATAGGGCTAAAAAGTCGTTTTCTGATAGTCTTGATGAGTTAAGGAATCATCAGAGAGGTGGGAGACAAGGAAATCAAGAAAGGGAAGGGAGTGTTTTGCTTCAAGCTCCATATTGAATTGGATTTCGGGTGTAATTATGTTGATATGAGAAAGGAAATATTGGAGTGCAGGTAAGTCATGGGATCAAATGAAAACAGTGTCATCAACAAAGCGATTCCAACATTTGGGCTTAAGGTGGAGGTTTCAAGGTCTTTGGCTTCAAAGTGTTCCATAAAGATATTAGAAATGACTGGGAAAAGGGAGGAGCCCATGGATTTTCCCTCTATTTTTTCATAACAAACCCCATCAAAGGTGAAAAAGGTTTTCATAAGGTAAATATTGATCAAGTTGAGAGCTTCAGGATCAATAAGTTTGGAAATGAGATCAATGGTTTCGGGGACAGGAATTTTTGAAAATAAGGAAAATAAAACCCTCAGTTAGCTGTTCATATCAACTAAGGATAAAAATGACCCTATGTTAGGGCCCAGAGTATACGAGATTTGCTGAGATTTCTTACTCATATGGAAAATCCTACATAGGTTAAATAGGTAGATCCTTCAAAACTTGGTTGAAAGAGAACATGGTTGATATATTCCACAATCGCATTGTAAAATCCACCATTGTTGAGCATTCTCTTTCAACCAAACACCTCATTTGTTTCGACAAAATGAAAATCCTAGCTTCTACCCCATATCACTCCAGTCGGCTAACTAGGGAGACCCTCGACATTGAAAAGCATCCTAATATCTTTAATCAAGATTATGGATACTAGTTAAGTGAATCCTGGAAATCGGGAAACCCACCATCCATTTCTTATCTTCTTCCCATCTTCCTTGCAATTCCTAAGTTTTATTCTCTTCTACAATCTTTTACACATTAAATTTAATTTAATTTTGTTTTTCTAATTACTAAGCACCCCATTTTATCCATCTAACATAATTAGCAAGATTGGGGTATATAATTAACAATTTTTTGACCTTTAATTCTTACTCACCTTGTCTCTTTCACAAATTATAATCTCAGTAAGTTTACCTCATCATAATAAATCCTCAATGTTATGAATTCTTAATTTAGATCTCGTGATTCATGAACTAGAGCTTTTAACTTCTAATTTTAATTTTAATCTTAATTATGGTTGTACACCATTTTTAAAAATTATTTTTTGACCAATATATATATATATATATATATATATATATATATATATATATATATATATATATATATATATATATATATTATGATTTTTTTTTATTTTTATACCAATAAAATAAAGTTATGATCTCATTTCTTTTCAATTATATAAATATATATAAATATATATATACACTAATCAACTAATATTTTGAAGTTCTATTTTTAACTCATTTATCCGTTTAATTTGATTTTATTAATAAATTATACAAATTAAATCTTTTAATCCCTATATTTAATAAAATCTCTAACGTTTATTTCTTCATTCTAAGGGCTAATTCTTATCTCCATTATCTGTATGATCTAGTCAAGCACTCTTCCTATCATCAACTGCTTCATGCTTCTTGTCCTTGAAGATGGGTGAAGTGTTCACACGAAATGTTAGGCTCTTCAGCTAGAAATGTCAGGCTCTTCACAAAATGCACAAAGGATTCCATAAGTTCTCAACACAAATGTTTTAATGCATGTGGAAGCATGCATACTACAAGATGCTCATTTGCGGAGACATCTCAAAAAAAATTTCAGGAAGAGAATGAAATTGGGACAGGTATACGACCACACACATTAGGCTATAGTATATGATGTATTCAATACTCTATTGTTGCTTGAACTACGTGAAGCCCCCCTCCACCCACCACACCCGTGGCCCACTCGGCCCAACAGGTGAGGGCCAATTCCGGAATTGGCCCTCACTCCTTGGGCCCATTAGGATGCGAGGGTGGGGCGGAATTTGTTTCCTGAAACATAACATATGATAAAAAATAAACATCATTAAAGAAACAAAAATGGATAAAATTTTGACTTCCTTCTTCTATGTTATTGTTTCTTATGCCATTGCATTACGAAGTTTCTTTTGCAACATATGGTGCAAATGGTAATTATGATTCCGTATTATTTTAACATGGCACTATCTCTACATTATCTTTACATGTAAAACTTTTTTTTTAATTTTTTTTTTATGATTAAGCTTGGAATGAATTGAAATAATATGGAAAAAATATTGATTTTTTTTGTACTTTCCCTATCATTTTCCTGTACTCCCACCCTCACCCACACATGTAAGAAAACCTTTTTATGTTAAATGTCAGTGTGGAGGTAGAGAGAAACAATTAGAAGAACATAAAAACTAGTGTGGGAGCTGGTGGTAAGGTGCAAAAAAATAATTAATATGGTAAATATTAACCAATGTTTTTATGTATTTTTTATTATTTCGCCCCACCACCACTCTTATCTCTATTTAGTTAAATGGTAGGAGTTAGTCGTAATAATAGTGAAAGAAACTAAAACATATTTTAATGTTTTGTCTACTATTTTTCTTTTATATTTATTCAAAATATTTACATGCATATGTGTAAATTTTATCTCTTAATTAATATATAATTTAAATAATTTAACAAATATATATAGAGGGAGATGAAATTAATTTCATGCTAGTCATGCTTGAGTGAGGTGGCCTACACATTGGTATATCTACTTAATAATTCACAAGGTTAGAAGCCAATACAACAATATTCAAAGGCATGAAGCCGTTACAACAATATTTATAAGCACGGAGTGATCACAACAATATTTATGAAGGAATTATAGCTCATCATGTTTCTGACGATCATTTGAACCTAGGTGGGGAGGATAATAGTCATTCTCACCACCAAACATAGATCACCACATTTGCGACATGCGTACACATATAATTAATTCAAAGTGCAATATTGAAAAATTATATTTATAACAAGTATTATTTTAGTTATTAATATTATTTTCAATTTCGCTTCAAATATTTGAGACTTTTGTCACTCCTATTATTTTATATGGATGTGATGTTTGGGGTTAAAATATCTCGATAGAGTTATGGAGGGGTATAGAAAATATCCAAAAGATATGTGTAGAATACAAAGATTACATGTAATATTCCGTGTTCTATCACCATGATTGGAGTATATCTTTCTTCCATTGAAAGCATGACTATGACTAGATATGTAATGTTTAAGAAGTTAAACAACATTGAAGCCAAAGGGATTCCTAAAATTGCCTCTAACTATATAAAAAACACCTACTTTTGTCAATTCTTCCCTATATAATTGGGAAATAACCGTGAAAAACATTTTTCCAAATAAAAAACATAAAAAATATTATTACTTCAACCCATCGATGTAGTTCAATTGCAAGCTTTGCATTAACTAAACCATACGATTTAATGTTCAAATCCCCATTAGTGAAGCTAACAAAAAAACCATATCATTACTTCAAAATTTAAAGAAATTGTGGGGTGATCTCATGATCTTCATAGCGAAATTACCCATTCACCAACTTGTAGAACACCCGGGATGAAATGGTCTCTATCTTTGCAACACTAAGAGGGTTGAAGATAAAAAGCACCGCCTCTTAGACTGTCCATCTTATATTGTCAGTTGATATAATTTTCAAAATATTTTTTATGCTACCAACCTTTTTGATTAGCACAAATATGATGGTCTTAAACCATTTTCCTTATGTGATTTTTAAAATATCTATCACACTACCAACTTATGACCTTTTAAGTAAAAAATATAATAATATTGGAACACTTCTTTCAATAATCAAGAAAGTGTAGAATTGACATGTTAAAGAATTTCAAATTCTCTTACAATCTTAAAATCTAACCATATCAAACTTAATAGGAATTAATCATTATTATCGTCATCATTAAAAATAGATCAATTATTTAATCAAATTCTATACTAATTTCATTCTTATCATCATTAAAAATAAATAAACTATTTAATCAATTTCTATACTATATTCCTTCCTTTACACCTAGATTTTTTTTATAACTAGATAGCCACCCCGTCGGGACATCGTGGAACAATTAAGATGACAATTAATTAAAATATCTCAAATTGAATTAATTATATTCCTCGATCAAATAGAATTAAAGCTCGCTGATTCAAAACGACTCAGAAGTGAACGTGCGCGAGAATTACTTTGTATTACATCTTCCATTGTATGCGCTAGAACTGATGCAGTTTTCACCTACGCACTTTTATGGATGTCTTTTCAGAATTTATATGTACATGAATCTAAGCCGAATGAAAATGAGTCAAGATTTTAATCTTGTTGACAACTAGTTTTTTATATGGTAAAAATATTTTATTTTAAAGAAGATAATATGTTAATGATTATAATCGATTTCCAGAATGGAATATCTCTTTACAATGAATACAATCTAAGAATATATAATCATGGTAACTTGGTAAAACTTGATTAATTGCGCATCCTTTTCCATGGATAATTTATTGGTAAAACTTGAATACAATCTAAGAATATATAATGATGGTAACTTGCTAAAACTTGATTAATTGTTGATCCTTTTCCATGGATAATTTATTGGTAAAACCTGATTAATTGTGGATCCTTTTGCATGGATAATTTATATGCCAATTCTTCCATACGTGACAATTCTCTTATTAGCTCTATATGACAATTCTTCCATTGGTGACAATTCTCTTATTTCCTCTACATGACAATTCTTCCATTATCTCTATGTCAACTCTTCCTTAGTAACTTAGTACTCCGACGACAAATTGGCAAGGTGCACTATATCAGACATGACTAGCTTATCATCCATTTGTTGGGTGCCTTTTGTAATTGCATTACCCAACTAACAACTTTATATGTTCATTTGTTATTGCACTACCAAATTAGAAACATTATAAGTTCATTCCAGGTGCACTATATGTTCATTCCACCCTTGTTATCTATTTTTCCCTATCCATGAGATGAGCATTCACTTTTAATTTTTTTCAGCTCTGAATGGTATTGTGTGGAACCGGTCCCAACTCTTGCATCATCGACGATTGAGATGTATCCTTTAGTGGTATTTATCTCCACTTCAATTTTGTACTCCCCTAAACTTTTGATTCGTTAAACCAAATTTAAAGGAATCAGTGTGGCATTTTGGTTCCCCTATATGACTTGTGATTCTTTTAACTCCTTAGTGAACCATGGTGTCAATAGAATTGATCCGTTTCCTATTTAACCTATGTTTGAGTCATTTACTTTTCACTGACACTCAACCTCTCCATTCTACTAAACTATGCGACATTTCAGGACATGTACTGATCATCTTAAATTTTTTTACAGGGTTTGAGTTTCTTGATTATCTAAAAATATCTACATCAAGCTATTCAATCTCGCAGACAACGCTTGCTCCCGAATCATTTGTTTATATACTCACCTTTCTACTCCCCTTCACTATCAGTGTAATTCCTGCATAATATATGACTACATTGACTGTCATATCAAAGGTTGTTGGTTTGGGAGATGATATGGGCAGCTCAAATATTGCTAGGAGACATATTCTCGAGAAAAGCTTCAATAAATGGTAGCTTCCTCTCCCTTTCTACCTCCTTGAAATCTTACTTCATCTATGCCATTCGTTCTACTCATTATTTACTATAACAACAAATCCTGCAAAATAAGAGCTACCAAGCAATGGATTTGGTAATCACCTAAAGGGTCTAATGTACATTGATTAGCTTCGAGAGAAAGGCATAGACCTCGATATTTAGAGTGAGTTGTTCGCCATGGCTGTCCACACTATTGAAAACACTCTATTAATGAGAAAAAAATGTTGGACATTTAATTCTTACTTGTGTTGTGTATATTGAATGATATTCTTTATCATTAAATATAGTTGTTTTGTGAATTATTTATTTGTTAATTTGGTTAGATTTGAGAGACTTAGTCTAAATAAAATAGCTCATATTTTTTTATTTGGTTGAGAAATTTTCTCAATTTATTGTTGGAAGAATCACCGCAACTCTATGGAATCCTCAATTTCCACCCTAGGGATCCTAGTTACTGGTTTGGAAAGTTAACCAAAACCTCCAGGTTTTGGTGTAACGAAAAACCTCCACATGGTGTCAGAGCCTGAACCCAGATTCGATTCCCCCGAGTTTCGTCTGAGGGGGGTGTCGAAAGAATCACCGCACCTCCATGGAATCCGTAATTTCCACCCTGGGTGTCACTCCCCTACACCTGCGGTAGTCTTTTAACAACTTATAGCGAGGTGTGGCACCACTGAACACTTTCTTTTGACCAATACTTATGTTCATGGACTACGCCTTAACATTCTATACTTAGTTTATTTTTCTTCACCAAGTATTATTATTATTCCTTTATAGTAATGAACACCCATACACATTAATTCTCCACAACAATTATACATGAAGAATACAATTGCAACAGTATAAAGGGAGGGGCAACTCCCTGAAGAATGAGTCTGACCAATTCCAATATATTATTCAACTTTACAAATTTTACAAGTATACTTGGGAAACACCAAGTTTCATACTTAGCCAAATTTACAATAGGCAACATCTCTATGTAGCCAATCGAGTTCTCCGTCCAACACACGAGTTACCTTGCCCAAGTTGGACGGGCACGCCCTCATATGGACCGCCAATTGAAACTCCTCAACCGAACTTTGTGTCGTGTCTTTGTTCACCCGGGGGGTGGGTGCCTTCGTGCGCCGTCCACCCGCACCTACGATCATTGGGCGAGTGCCACACCACAGTCTCAACCCAACTCCCCATCCAGCAGTGGGGCTCTCACGCACCTTGCCGAGACTTCAACCGAAATCGAACCGGCGTTTACCTCTGCACGACGGGTGCCTTCAACCGAGGCACTACCTACATTTCCTTTCGAATGGTGGGTGAGTGCCCTTGTGTGAACCATAACCCATGCCTTCACCTGACACTTAAATCTCGTGCATTCATCATGTAGCATAGCCCAAGAGCGGGCGCATAAGATCTGCGCCTTCCTTCCTGCGACCTACTCCTTCTTCGCACCTCTGCTTGTGATGATCGAATGACTCGTTTGAATGATGATGCCTTTCACTCCAACACATCCAGCAATATATATGAGCGGTTGGGTGAGTCGAGTTGCGCGGCCGACTCGTCCACCACATGAACTGGCGCCCTCACATCTTTGCTAACTCATCTATCTTTGTTGGTCGGACAACAATCCTTCGCCCGAGTTGCCATCCATATGAGGTCGGCCCGTGGGTGTTTTAGCTCATTGTCACGCTATAAGTTAACCTTCGCTCAACCATCCACATGCATTATTCACATGTTCCTTCGTGCATTTTGGCCTTAGCTTCTCACACTTCGCATAGCGGTGATGTTCCAGACCGCAGGTCCTTACATCCTCCTCCACCTGAAGTCATTGTCGTCCTCGACAATATGTCATCCTGGTAACCATCCTGCCACCAAGATCATCATCTCCAACTATCTCATCCTTGGTCCATGATATCAATCAGTCCATACACTGCAACATCCCTGCAACATATTTAAAATCAATTGTCTCCACCATGTGTCATCCCATCCTGTGAACTATCATTAGATACTCCAACATAATGCCAACATCTCTCTGGTACACTACTAGTCCTCATGACTCGAACTAGTTGGGTGATCAGTCCAATAGTCATGCTCAAATCATAAGAATGTCCATCCTTATGCCTACACCAGTCTTTCTTAGATTTTGCCACATCCTGGACTCACCAAGAATCTCCCCCATGCTTAGGTCCATGGAACTCCATCCCATCTGCAACATATCATGATGCTAATGCCGAACCATTCCTGCACCATCTGTCATACCTGCTCAACCTGTTTTAAGGACTCATTGCGATGAGCAGCTAACAATGAGCCCCATCTTCCATGTCATCTAAGAAGATGTAGATGGAGTAGAGCCTGAAGGCTCACTCTCACTAATAAGCTTAATCCATCTGTCAGTATCCTCTATCTCCATCCTCTGTAGATATGCAACCCAATCCTCCCCTCGGACATTCAGTCTCACATAAACCTCCTCGTCATCATCATCCTCAACCTCCTCTAGCCTTCTTGACAAATCCAAGATACTATCGGATAGTGTCCTAATAACCAATGACTACTCGATAAGATTTGCCCCAACAGTAGAAAATCGCTTACACATGTCATCCATGTGCTTCTCATCCTCCATCTGCATCACTGCCAGTTTACAATCAAGTCTGATCACACTAATGGTTGGTACATCAATGGGTACATCTTCCCTTCCATCGTAAATGTATAGCTTCTTCAAATGTGGAACAATCATAGCATCATATTGTTTTAAGAATTCCATCCCTAGTACAGCTTTGTAGTCATCAATCCGCACTATAGTGAAGTCGACTTTCTTGGTCCACTAACCTAGTGTTGTGTCCACTCTTTCAGCGCTACCAAAAATAATTAATCAGGAGAAGAATTCACTGTCTTCATTTGTGCCTTCACCGATACAAATTTCAGCCCAATCCTTCTCACAGTATCTTCCCTCGTGAAGCTGTGATTAGCCCCACTATCCACCATAGTGAGTATAGTAGCACCTCCAATCTTCATCTGAACATACTCCAAATTGTTCCTCTTAGGATCTCTCCGAGAGACCACCTCTGTAGTAGTAGCAGCTCCAAGAATCTGCATCATCCCCATAGAAGCTTCTTCATTCTTCGTATTAGACTATGCAATAGCTACCACTTTTGGTCTTGAAGGACAATCCTTAACCGTATGTGGTTCAGAACATATCCAACACTTCAAGGCTTTCTTCGTCTTTGTCTTATCATCCGATTTCGAAGCATCATCCTTCTTCTTCTCCTTCGGCTTATTGAACTTCTTCTTTCTCTCATCAAAGGTTTTATCATAATGCTCCACAAATTGATCCACATTAGTAAAGGCTTCCTCAAGTGCCTTTATCTTCCGCCTCTTCACTTCATTGCGTGCCCAAGGTTTCAATCCAATAATGAAGTTGAACACCTTGTCCCTCTCTGCCATGTCAGGAAGTTCCAGAACCACACTTGCAAACTCCCGCTGATATGTCTATAGCTTCCCTGTCTACTTCAAAAACTTAATCTTCATCCTTGCTTCCCATGTTTCATCCTGAGGACTGAAGTGGGTCTAAAGCTTTCTTCGTGTCATCCCACAAAGTTATGTCATTAGCACTGCCATTGGCAATTTGATCCATTCTCCTTCGCCACCACATCTTACCATCCTTCGTCATGAATTGAGCAGCCACTTTCACCTTTGTCTCATCATCAGATAGACCCAAGCATTCCAAGTATTGCTCCATATCCCAAAGAAAGTTGCCAAGAGTCTTAGAACTCCTTGCACCATCATAAGACTCCAGTTCCTTGACTTTCACATGAGGCACTCCTCCACCTAAGTTATGCCTAACGGCCTTCTTCAACACCGCGATCTCATCTCTGGCTTCATCAAGAGATTTCTGCAAGTTCAATATTTCTGCCAAACCTCGATCTCTCACTTCTCCAATCTCCTTGACTTCATTTTCAAGTTGTATACACTTAAGATCAGTTTACTCATGCTGAGCCCGGAGTTCATCGAGTTCTTCCCTCATCTTCGAAGTCTCCTCTTGATCTTTCATGACCAAGTTCATCTTCGTAGTACAGTAAGACTCCAATTCCTCCATTCTTTCCAACACCCTTTCAATGAAAGCATCTGTTTCAATTCAGCTAGATTCCCCAACCTAAGATTCACCTGCCATTTCTGCTAGTTGCTTCCTTATTTGTGATCTAGTATAGACCATCCACCAGCTTCACCAAGTCCCCTGCAACACGAACCAACTCTTGTTTCATTTGCATGTGAAACCAGCTTCCTTGAGCTACAAGTACCTGCTTCCACTATCACTTCGTCATGTACTAGCTCCAACTGTGAGTTTGATACCACCTGTCACGCCCCTACACTTGCAGTAGTATTTCAACCGCTTATAGGGAGGTGCAGCACCACCAAACACTTTCTTTTCACCAATACTTATGTTCATGGACTACGCCTTAACATTCTATACTTGGTTTATTTTTTTTCACCAAGTATTATTATTATTCATTTATACTAATGAACACCCATACACATTCATTATCCACAACAATTATACATGAAGAACACAATTGCAATAGTATAAAGGGAGGGGAAACTCCCTAAACAATGAGTCTGCCTAATTTCAATATATTATTCAACTTTACAAATTTTACAAGTATACTTGGGAAACACCAAGTTTCATACTTAGCCAAATTTACAATAGGCAACACCTATGTGTAGCCAACCGAGTTCTCCGTCCAACACACAAGTTGCCTTGCCTGAGTTGGGTGGGCACGCCTTCACATAGATCGCCAACTGAAACTCCTCAACTGAACTTCGTTTTGTGTCTTTGTTCACCCGGCGGGCGGGCGCCTTCGTGTACCCTCCACCTGCACCTACAATCATTGGCGAGCACCTCACCACACTCTCCCCCCAACTCTCCAACTAGTAGGCAGACGCTGTCACACACCTTGCCACCAGAGACTTCAACCGAAACTGAATCGACGTTTACCTATGCAGGGCGGTCGCCTTCACGGAAGGCACTACCAGCGTTTACTTCTGAACGATGGGCGGGCGCCTTCATGCGACCCACGACCCATGTCTTCACTCGACACCCAAATCTCGTGTGTTCATCGTGTAGCGCTACCCAAGAGTGGGCACATAATATTTGTGCCTTCGTTGCTGCGGCCTACTCCTTCTTCACACCTCTCCTTTTGATGATCGAATGACTCGTTCGAATGATGATGCCTTTCGCTCCAACACGTCCAACAATATATATGAGCGGTTGGGCGAGTCGAGCTGCTCGGCCGACTCGTCCACCACATGAACCGACGCCCTCACATCTTTGCTAACTCGTCTATCTTTACTGGTCGGCCAACAATCCTTCGCCCGAGTTGCCATCCATATTAGGTCTGCCTGTGGGTGTTGTAACTCATCCCCACGCTATAAGCTAACCTTCGCTTAACCATCCACGCGCATTATTCACATGCTCCTTCGCACATTTTGGCCTTAACTTCTCTCACTTCGCATGGTGGTGATGTTCTAGACCGCATGTCCTTACACTGGGATCCCAATTACTAGTTTTTGAACGTTTACCAAAACCTACTGGTTTTGGTGTAATGGAAAACCTCCACATTTATTAATTGTATGGTTTAGTATTTTTAGTTTAAATCAATAATTCATGTATTTATGTGTTTAATGTAATGCAAAATAAGTTTTTGGTGTGCAATTAATTTTATAAATTTGTATAAAAACCAATTGGTAGAGTAAATATGTTAGTGTTTTGTGTGGTAAAGGTAGGTATTCTTTCATTTGCTAAAAAGTGAGTGAGAGGAAGAGCATTGAAACGCTGTTTGTTCACTCTCCCATACCTTTTTTCTTAATGCTTCAGCTTCTATAACACCCATTTTTTCTTTATTTTTGCCTCTCGTTGTTAAAATATTTGATCTCCTGTTGCATCTTAAAGGGAGGCATTGGTTTGGGAACAACCATGAGGACCTTGAAACGATCACGAACAAATTCGTCAATCTTGAACGGATTCCTATTGTGAAAGTTGTTGTGCGAGTCGAGAGAAATAGTTGTCATTCAATTACCTCTGGTTAATGTGTCGGAGAGCGGTAGCTATTGTGTCGGAGTGCAAAAGAGATATCGTTGTCAATTCAACGACCATGGTGAAATCACAACAAAAGAAAGATGGCACAATTTGGAAGAGTCAATGCGGTTGAGAATCTAACGATTTAGAGCTGTAAAGGCTGAGTGTATTTATGTTCGACATGCGTTTGGAGGAGATCCTTAGTGCTATGTTGGTATGAGTAAATCTTGTATGCCAATTATCTTGCAATAGATCGAACCATTTACATTATTTTTTTTTTAATATTTTTTTTTTTTTTTTTCTATATTAAGACTAATCTACGTACCCAAGGGAGATTTGAACCGGTGACCTATCGCAAGGAGTGCCTTAACAGCGCACCCATTCACCGTCAATCCAAACCCCCATGGGCAATCGAACCATTTACATTATTACCTGTGCTAGTATTGACCTTTCTCAGCATCGATCCCATCATCTATGCATGTACAAGACATGTTTAATGGAAGATCCCAAGATCCTGCTACCATTAATTTTTGTATTGGACATTTGAATCTTCCATCGACCGGCACGCTTCTATAAGTGAATTCGTGTGAGCACCACACCACTTTTGTAAGGGAGCTACATAATGGAATTTTGTCTTAGTTGCACCGGAGGTTCTCGGGTAGACGGCCATGGTAGAAATGATCATTCAAATTTACTTTAAAATGGCCATGCAGATGCAATAATCAAAGCGTAAAAGAAAGGAGTTTCCCATTCATGTTTGTTTGTTTTAGACGGTTACTACAGGCCCGGAAAGTCCATCACATCTTCCAACTATTAGGGATTGTTTAGAATGATAACCTAGATCATGTGAATCTTGGTGGGGTAGTAGTTAGATTATTAATATTATAATTAGTTTGTAAAATTGGTGATGATGAACTTCTAAAATCAATTAAAATGGTTATTTTGTAAAATTAATTTTAGATACATTTAGTATATAACTACCCAATATAGTTGCTAGTACCTATCTGTTTAGGTGGATGGAAGCTCATCCATAGAATTACTATATATAACTAGTGAGTATAGTTGTTGGCACCCATGTGTCTAGGTAGATGGATTCAATTTTTATTGTAAATAAGTAATTGATTGTGCCTCAAGCTACTATTTGAAGAGGTCAAGTGGAAGTAAAAATCAATATGGATGGTTTTCCAAATAGTTTGGCAATTGTGGATCTAGGTAAGGATCCCTTATGTGGTCTTCTAGTGATGTTATGGGATCGCTCGGGATGTCGTTTAGTAATCGGGAGATTCGTGATCTTGGAGTGGAACTCTCGAATCCATCTCGCCAACTACACCTTTACGAGTATTATGAAACAACTTGATAGAGTTCACTCTATGTGATTCCCAAAATATTTAGAGAAGCTCAAGGAAATGGTTGAGAAATTCTTTCAACTAATTAATTTTATCTTTAAGATAGTATTTTTCTCTTAAACCAATAATTGAGATATTTATATGTGTGTTTAAAATAATGCAAAATAATTTTTTGTTGTCCAATTAATTTTACAAATAAGAAGATGAATGATAGCTAAGTAAACTTTTCTATAATACCATCATCAACCCAATATATGCAAAATTATTTAAAAATTTATTTTTCAAATCTATTTCTCATATTAATATCATGATTATTAGAATTTTTTTCTGAGATATTTTAAGAAATAAATATTTTGTCATTATGTCAAACATCTATCTTCCCTATTGCATGCTTCATCCATTAGCAAGGTCACACGGACACGAAGTTGAAGTAAAATATCAAACAAGATTATTGAGGTTTGAATTCATGGAGAAGCTTTAATCTATCATTGAAAGAAAAAATATTGGTAGAATTAAAAGTAAACAATGAAAAGCCATATTAATAATCCTAGAGCAAGGTAAATAAATTAACAAAAATAGAACTTTGAAAATTAGCCAGAACTATAAAATATTATAAATATAAAAATTATACATATCAAAATATTGTTATGTCTCATAAAAGTTAAAGAGCGAATAATTATTTGGACGAAAATGAAGAGAGACTAAACAAACGAAGAATAAATATTAATATTTGAATTATAAAACTAAAACAAAATATTAGATATCATTTTTGGGATTCAACTGCGTTAAGTAGGTCATTCAAACGTATGACCATTTCCATGAGAGGTAGTCGTAACTGACTAATTTCTCATGATTTTTGAATAGTTCACTTAGCACTCATTGCATCGGGTGATGCTCACAGGGGTGAAGAAGTGGGATTGAAACTAGTGAAATGTGGAGAACGAATCACATAGCATCAATCATCACTTCCGGGCTTGCACCCGTAACCAGGACTTCCCAGGAGGTCACCCATCCCAGAACTCCTCTGGCTCAAGCGCGCTTAACTGTGGAGTTTTTCCCCACAATCAAGCCCACTTAGCTTGCTACCCCATTTGCAAAACCTTAGCAAGTATTGTGCTTCATGAACCATTCAAGAAGAGATCCCTTGACTCTTTTTGAATTTAAGTATGGGGGATTTACGCAGTGCATTATATTAGATATCATTTTTGGGATTCAACTGCGTTAAGTAGGTCATTCAAACGTATGACCATTTCCATGAGAGGTAGTCATAACTGACTAATTTCTCATGATTTTTGAATAGTTCACTTAGCACTCATTGCATCGGGTGATGCTCACAGGGGTGAAGAAGTGGGATTGAAACTAGTGAAATGTGGAGAACGAATCACATAGCATCAATCATCACTTCCGGGGCTTGCACCCGGTAACCAGGACTTCCCAGGAGGTCACCCATCCCAGAACTCCTCCGGCTCAAGCGCGCTTAACTGTGGAGTTTTTCCCCACAATCAAGCCCACTTAGCTTGCTACCCCATTTGCAAAACCTTAGCAAGTATTGTGCCTCATGAACCATTCAAGAAGAGATCCCTTGACTCTTTTTGAATTTAAGTATGGGGGATTTACACAGTGCATTATATTAGATATCATTTTTGGGATTCAACTGCGTTAAGTAGGTCATTCAAACGTATGACCATTTCCATGAGAGGTAGTCGTAACTGACTAATTTCTCATGATTTTTGAATAGTTCACTTAGCACTCATTGCATCGGTGATGCTCACAGGGGTGAAGAAGTGGGATTGAAACTAGTGAAATGTGGAGAACGAATCACATAGCATCAATCATCACTTCCGGGGCTTGCACCCGGTAACCAGGACTTCCCAGGAGGTCACCCATCCCAGAACTCCTCTGGCTCAAGCGCGCTTAAAACAAAATAATATGAGAAAAGATGAAGGAGACGTTTTAAAATTAAGGGAAAGTTTATATATATAGATATAGATATAGTGTTTTATATTTTAAAAAAAATAGAAATTACATATTTAAAATGTTTTATATTATTACAAACGAGTTAGAAATTATATAGTTATTTTAACTAGAGAGTAAAGGATGTTTCTACTAATTTTTAGAGAGGTTAAATTATTTAGGTTTTTCTATCCATTTTAGTTTACAAAATAAATAAAAATGTATCTTTTGTTTGATCACAAAAACTTAAGGCCAAATACACTAGTAAACTATTAGAAAATATAGCATAATACCAGCCATAGCTAACAGACATAAGCACCATTAAGAATTGTAGAAAGAGATGGGAGTACATTCCTTGTCACTTGATCAAACAAGAGAAATAATGTCTAAATCGCAATGCATGTGTCTTATAGGAGCCAGCCTTGAGTCAGGCCTATCTGTAGTAAAATATTGGTTCCACAACATCATATTATGTCTTCCAGAGAAGAAAATATGTTATACCATTCTAGATGTTTGCCTTTTAATACCACAATAAGCAGATCCTTCATCAACAATTGAAGAGAAACATAAGAGAACCCATCAAAAGACCTCATCTATAATCTCAAAATTAGAGTGGGACTATCTCCCTGCTCCCACCTAAGTTTCCAACTTTCTAATTTCTCGTCTTATCTCTTGGGGTACTGCTTTAAAATATGTAGTGACCTCGCCGACTGCTACCACCTCCACAACTTCTTCACCCCATGCATTTTCTAGGTGTCATGATGCATAGGAGGGGATTAGACATCAAAAAATCTAAACATGCCACAACTAGTGAGCTGATAAGAGAAGGACCTAGACCAAACACAAGTGGCAGAGAAACCCAACAATATCACCATTGTCATAGTAGGACATGGACCAAAGTCACATGGAAGAGCCATGTATGCAAATACCTGAGGACATACTTCACTCTCTAAGGAGCCTGTTGCAACATGTGCTAATTAAAAGACAAGAAAAAACCAAACCCCACAGGGTTTCATACATCCACTAATTACACAAACTTAAATAAAAGAAGAGGGAACAACAAGGTTGACCCTCAACAACAAAATCAACATGATAGTTCCCTTAACCAAAATAAAACTTATTGCAAATTTCCTTTGCCAAGCTAGACCAATCCTAGGACCAAACATGAACATGGACACCATGACAATAATTCGATAGACAGGGATTGAGCTAACACAACCAAGAAATATTCTAAGAATTAAAAAGCATGTTAGAGGGGTCAATACTAACATGTCAGTGTCGTAAATCACAAGTTGTGGCCAACACTTACCTACATAACCAAGCTCTAGAACCACCAGCCAATTGTCCTCTTACCAATTAATTTCCTTTCCCCCCCCTTAGTTTACCCGACTTACATTGCAAATTATGCTCCCCAATCTTGTTACAAAGTTTCTAGACTTATATCTCTCCCACCATAATAGGAAACAATCACCCAAAACCCAGCTTCAATGGCAATTCCCCTTCTTACCTTAGGAGAAACCCACCCCCCCCCCCCCCCCCCCAACTTCCCCAGCACTAGGAAGGAATTGATCATATCAGAATACAAACTATGTCCATAATTAGTCCAAAATACCACAAAATAGTACCCATTCAAAGGGACAAGCAACAAGGAGGTCAGCTCCTTGACGTTGCACCTATAGCAAACCTTCAACTCCACCATCAACATGCAAATACTATTCAAGATATCCTCTCCATTATTTAATGCTATTTCGATGGTTGCATGTTGCAAGCCCAAGACGAGCCACACCAACCCCATTGAGTGACCATAAGATGGGTGAGGTGTTAGGATCGTCCCCCAAGCCCCCTCTCAGATATTGTGCATAGCCCCATTATGGATTCCCTATCCTTCTCTAGGATATATTGGAGAAAATTTACTCAACATTCCTTTCTTCCTCGAAACCAGATTTCATTAGTGGAAAGATAACATCTTTGGTAGCCAAGGTTTTCCAAAAATCCACAGCTTTATTTCTTAACCTTCTAGAGTGGAGGAAAATAACGTAATCTAGATGAGCGATTGTTTCTCTAATACAATTAATTAAAAATTATAGCTTCCTTGTTTTTTCGAACATAAGTAGTGTGGCCATGGATGAGTTTCTGAGTCGTCATGTTTACTAACTTTGAATCTCCATTGATATGAATTTTCTAGTATCCTTATGTTATTTCTATCTTCAGACCTCTCTCTAGTGCCTAGAACTCTACCACATTATTGCTAGTAGTCTTGCAACTTTGAGAAAATATCCTTAAGGTGTTCATTTTATCATGCATGAAGACTAAGCCAAACATCATGATTACTTGATTTCCCTTAGAGGTTCCATCAAAATGAAAATTAAATAATCCAATGGGATGAGGTCTGAATATGCTAGCATAAGTACTTCTTATCTCTATACTTTTATTTTTCGTACGGGAAGACATATTTGAGGATAACTCTAGCTTTCTTTGGATTTTTTCCTCCTCGAGATTTATCTTCCAATCTTTTGAGGACCAAGATTTAACAAATATGTTTTCTATGATATTTTATTTGATTATCTCCCATGTCCTTTCAACTAACATGCTCTTATTCCTGAATATTATTCCATTTCATTTTTACCATATCACCTAAGAGACAAAACCTCCTACAAGATCCAAAGCTCTATTTACCACAGGGTTATTGAATAAATTGTATCTCCATTGGTCAAGTGTACCTACTATGTTCTATGGACTATGTTAATTATATCCAAATTCTAAGTTTATAAATCACTAAATTTATTCAACATAATTACATGAATTTAGGATGTGTTCCATATTTTTCTCCTTAATACCACATAAGTGACACTAAGATGTCCATTGGTAACCTTTATTTCTTATGTGGTCCCAAGTGAATATTTTTCTTCTCGCCACCAATCATAGAAACTATAATACTTTTGGCCAAAATTTATTAGTGTGCATATTTTTCCATATTAAAGCTCTTGGAAAGTATTTATGGCATGCTATAACAAAGTAAAATTACTTCAAGTTGAACATTGATTTAATTTTGTAGCCCCTTTTTAATTTATATAACTCTTGAGTGATTGGAATCCTCCTTCCTTACAACTCCTCGCTAAGGCTATTCTAGTGATACTCCTCTTGATGCTCAATATAATCTTGTTTTTTCTCCCACTCTCTCTAGATGGAGGATTATTCGTTCTCCTTCGAGCCACCTTGATCTTCCCTTGATCCATAGTGAAATTTTTTATTCCATGAGTTCTTATTTCTAACTAAGTCTTGGGAGTTTTTTTCAAGCCTATTTCTAGAATAGAGTTATATCTCCTATCTTAATTTACTAGACGTATCTTTGGATCATGCTCTTGTTTTCCTGGGCTAGATTCTAGATAAAGGAACCTTAGAAGACAACCATATCTCAGGTTTTATCCACTTGTAAATAGGTTTTGTTATATTTTCTTTTCCAAATGTTCTTTCATAGTTATCCTCCCCCTAGATCCATCACCATCATAGTTTCACACCTAAATCTTGGATCAATATTTTTGGATCATGTAATCCCAATCCCCATATCGACATCAAAGTGCATAATTTCTCCCACGCAACCAATGATCATATTTTGGATTTATTAGACTCTCTCCATAAGAAGCCCTTGAATTTAGTCCTAATTTCTCTGTAGATATTCTTCGGATCCAACATCCAAGGCATTTAGTAAATATGCAATTTGTAAAGGATGGATTTGAGCAGAACTAGCCTTTCGACCACATTCAAAGATCAAAAGGTCCAATTCTTTAACTTGGAAGAAATATTCTAAAGGGTATCGTTCTAATAGGAGTCTTTCTTACACTTTGTCACCAGTGAGACTCCCAGGTATTTAGCTAGAAGGTTTACAACCTGAAAATCTAGGACTCTAGCTAATTATGATGGATGGGATCATGCTAATTAATGAATAAAATACTCATTTTCTCGTTTCTGATAATAGTTCTAGATTCCACCATAAAATATGAAAGGATACCACATATTTCTTTTGACTCTTTGGTAGTGGCCTGATAGAATAACATGATATCTTGCAATAACTATTGGTGCATTATAGGGAGGTCATGTCCATATAGATGCAGGCCTTTGACATTACTCCTTTCACATGTTTTTTTTAGATATCTACCTAACTCGTTTGTAGCTAGGATTAAAAGTAATAGTGAGAGGGGTTTCCTTTTATTAGACCTAGCAAAGGGTTAAAGGTATTATTGGGGGACCCATTGAGTAGTATGGAAAAAAGGGGTTGGATATTAGAGATTGAATCTAGGATATCCAATGCCATGAGAATCCAAAGGTGTCTAGTACCTAAACCAAATAGTCCCAAGTAAACCTATCGTAAGATTTAGATAAGTCCAACTTGATTAGCATACCCTTGTTCTTCAATTTCTTTAGAGACTGAACTACTTCACGAGTCGTAACTATTCAATTGACATTTTGTTGCCCTTCTACAAAGCTAGTTTGTGTTGGTGAAATTATCTCTTTAAGAAATGACTTGAAATGATTGATAATGAATAAGGAGATAATATTACATAGCACATTGCACAATGCTATGGGTCTAAAACCACCTTGTTATTTCATCATACTTGTCTTAGGAACTAGAATTATGAATGTGGCTTCAAAACCTGTACATACCTTCCATAGAAGCCTAGACTATTGTACCAATGGGTAGACTTATCCAACAAAATTCTAATAGGATTTGATGAAGTTTGTGGTAAATTCATCTCAACTTGGAGCCTTGTTGTTAGTCATGGCCTTTACTTTCTCCTCCACTTTCTCATAAGATATCACTCTCATCATGGCCTGAATTTTATCCTGGCCTACTAGCTTCATGATATAGGTTATGATCTTGTTTATGGCTTATTGTCTTGGTTCCTCTAACTTTGCCATCATGTTTTGATGATATTTAATTAAATCTTATTCCATCTTATTGTGTTAAATAAATCTCATTCCAACCTTTGAAATGTGAGAGAAAATCCTATTATCATGCTTATGTTTGATCATTGACTTATTAAAGAAGCTTATTTCCCCCCCGTTCCCTAAACCATTGCACTCTATATTTCTAATTCCATAGTATCTCCTCTTATTTTCTTCTATATTACAACTTACTAAAAATATGTCATTCTTCCACATTCAATTCTTTTAGTCTCCCTTCCACAATTTTCTTATTTTTGAGCTCCTGTATAAGACCCTTTAAGAGTTGTTTCTCCTCCAATATATGGGAAAATTATTTCATGTTCCAGTCCTTAATTTTCATTGCAGTTCTTTCAACTTATGTTGAAACATGTGCATATTTTTATTTCCCCTCGCCTCAATTTATTTCATCCACTCTTCTACCTTATTAACAAAATTAGGGTCATGGAGCCAAAAATTTGAAAACATGGAAGGGTGGTTTCTTAGTGGCTTATATTAAATTGATCTCCAACTAAACTAGCCAATGATCTAAGCCCATGCACAGGAGTATATCTGCCTCAACAAATAATTGGTTTACCTAGAGGTGCTTCAGATACCAAAAATCAATCAAATATATAGGCCACCAAGTGTTTTCCCCATACTTTGGTCATTTAGGGTATATATATCATTAATAGTTTCAATATCCAACAACCTCATGTCTAGGATAATCTCCCCAATTTTTGTTTCTTCTGGGTCTACCGTCCTTATGCACCCAATTGCTTCCTGTAATATCCTTATCATATCAAAGTCTCCTCCTACTATTAATAGCTCATCCTGGAGAATTCCTCTAATATCTTGTAGTTTCTCTAAGAACTATCCTTTCCTTGTAGGTATATCAAGGCCATAACCTGTTGTGAGACTGACAGTTTCCTTGGACCCTAGATACCAAGATCTACAAGAAAACATTCTAGGGCATACCATCCATTCTTGGGAATAAACTTCTAATAAATTCCATAAGATTGTTCGATGCCCTACATTTCCCATTGCATCTAATGCAATTACAATACATCCATTATATCATATTTCCCCTATATCCTACACTTTTTCACCGAACATGATAGTTTCTCGTAGGATTTGTATGTCTAGATTCTCCATGCAGATCCTCTCCCTTAGATATGTCTTCCTTCCCTTAATACTAAACCCTCTTACATTCCATGTGATTATCCTCATTGAGTAAAGTTTTGTGAGCATAATATCTCTAGTAATGCTAGTACCTACATTGAGTTTATCAATTTCTCTCCCGTGATTTCAATTGCTTCCTTTGTAGAATTCTTGTGTTTTCATCTAAATTCTTTGTTATTCTAGTCTCTACCCCTATCACTGAGTGACACAACCCCTCCTACTCCACTTCTCTCCCCTTCGAGCGATTCTCCCTGATTCCTCCACTACATGTACAATTGATAGTATATCTCTTTCTGCTCAACTAGAATTTCCTCCCAAATCTTACCTTTCCATTCCTAAATTAGATTTTTCTTGAAGTGCTCCTCCGCGTATAGGGTTTTCACTTGTTCTTCTATCATCAACTCCTTCTCTCTTGACTTCAATTGCCCCTGTGTTACTTCCACCTCATCTCCACTCTCTCAAGTAGTCTGCTTTATGTTGCCTTTGGCTTGAAAGCGCTCCATTACCATATCTGCCACCATAAAATCCTTTAGAATCAAAGGCATTATCCTTAGTGATTCCTTTTTCAGACCAGTGGTGGTTGTTGTATCCTTGGGTTTGTCTTTCTATTAACAACCTTGTGAAATCTATAAACTAGCCCCCTCGCTCCTTCTTCCTCCACTTCGATTTTTCTAAGTGGGAAATGTTTGAACATAATTTTCATATTCATGACACCTTCGACATATGAATGGTAAATGTTCATACCCCATTGGTTGAACCCTAATTTCATCATGGTATTCTAGTTCTATCGATTCAATAAGTCGCTGTGAGATATTCATGTATATACAAATTATTTCATATGACATATAACATCTCTTTCTTCATCTCTCGGAGACCTTAAGAAAATACCATATGACATTGCTAATTCCTTCTAGGATTTTAGGATCCCAAAAGTCCACTAGTAAGGAGTATAAATGAACCGAGACTAGAGCTCCAAAGATTCCTCTTTATTAGGGTTGAAGCACTCTTCCCATTGTCTCATGTAAAGACTAACATTATTCAGGATATAGGGACCTCCTTCAAAAATCCTAGTTTTATCCTCTGCATTTGAAAAGATAAGCATCAAAAGCCACTTTGCCCCCAACCTGAAATATATATCTTGCTTCGGTTGCCACTTCAAATGCATCCACTTTTCCATGTCTTTCTTTATCGACCATCCTCTTATGAACTTGCAAATGAAGGCATGACATATCATATTCCTTTGCAATTCTTCCAATCTATTTGGTAGGATCACAAATTTAAGGTTTGTCATGACTTTGGGTAAACATTGAGTGAGATACTGATATTTCTACTAGGGTCCCAGAACTCGGTTTTTCATCCTGTTTCCATTTCCTCACTACTTTCCAAAAGCCCCAAAATTTATTTGCTGAGTACCTATTGCTACATTTCTTTAAGAAGATATTTCACCCCTTCCCTGAAATAGTCATTCTCTTGGTTAGTATAGTCCAAAGAATTTTTAATGGAGAAAAAACCCACTTGAAAAGGAACTACATTCACATGACCTACTTGGTTTTCAAACCCTAAATTAAAGTCATATATACAATCAAACTATACATCAATTTAAAAGTTAGGATATCAAAATAGAATAAATAGATAGGCCAAAGGGCAAAAAACTGGTTGAAGCAACACATAATTGAAGAAATTGAGAGAGAACAAGGAGAAACACATAATCATTGAAGAAATTGAAAGAAAACCCCGAGAAACTATTTATTGAGTTATTGAATAACATGTTCCCATGATTTCCTAAGTTTATATCCATTTTCATAATTGAAATGGTCAGATCCTTTTCCATTTCAAGTGCTTCAAAGGGATTCAAATAGACTAATAAAGCTTAGAACTAGTAATTATGGTTTTACCAAATAAAATAAAATGGTGGGAGTGTTTTGGAATAGCTAATTTTGTCATGTGGTTATTCGAAGCGTTAACAATATGGCCTTTAAGTTGGCATTCCAAACATTTACTAATTTGTAAAATGTATGACTTTCCGCATAATCGTGTAGACACTATGGCCTAGCATAGGCTCCTATATTTGTGTGTAGATGCTTTAAAAAGATATCTGAAAATTTTGTAAAGTTTAATATTTTCTCAAATGTAAGAAAGAGAGATGAGAGATAAAAGAAAGACGGATGAGAGAGGAGAGAGAAAAACCCATTATATTGTTAAAAGGTTGGGTGGGTAACCAAAATTTTAATGACAGACAAATTTTATGAGGGGGTGATGATGAAACCGGACATGAAGGATTTCTATATAAGTTATTTTAACTTTTCTCAGTGCCCTAGATTTCTATATACCAGAGAAACGTTCCTTGCAATCAGGTCGCCTAATACGCAATGTCATATTCGAACTCATCCACGTGTATTGAGTTTCGCGCGTTCCATGCATGTGATTCAAGATGTCGTTCCTCATCCTTTGATGTGTTTAAGAGGTATATACCTAACTAGTTTTGTCAAGAGGTATTATATATTTCAGATATGTAATTTCAGAATTTATGTTTTCTATGCTATCATTAAATATAGATAAATAATTAAAATATCGTAAAAATTAAATATTTAGTGAGATAAATCTCAAAACCTAATCTTCATCTTTTCTTCTTTATCATTTTCTCTTTATCATTTTAAATTGATTTGCTTCGATTTTGTGCAAATACCCACAGATAAGGAAGGATCATGTTAATGTTCACCATGGGTGGATGTTGCTTTCTGTTGCTTACCATCGGGTCAGCTCACACGCTTTGAGACAAATTTTTCTACTTAGAATTAATTCACAAGATATAAGTACAATGTTTTGTTTTTTCAATGACAAAAAACCATAACATCTTTCATCAGAAGGCAAACATATAACCATGATTGGCGAAAGAAACAAACATCATTTCCAGAATACACAGCTTGTCCAACAGCTATGAAATGCATCTCAAAGTTCGAGCATGGACACTTACTTCAGAAAATAGTTAGAATTGGTTCGTTGACCGCTTGGGTTGTGGAGATTCTCTCAACAACCAATTTCTTAGTTTAGAAATTGTAATCTCTTAGTTTAAAAATTTATAAATCTGATAAGCATTATATATATTTTGGAATTGTGTGATTAAAATGTAATAGAAAAATAATCATGTATGTGCACATCTCTGATTTCTTACTTTGTACCAGAGTAGCTCTGGTTTAATTCATTTTAGGAGAGGCCGGCAAAATGTGAGAGGAGTAAGAGAATTGTTCTGAGCACAAGGTGATCGATGGAGAAATTCTTCCGCTTGAAACAGATCTGTGTTACGTATACTACATTCACAAGGTATTACTAGCGAGTATGTACACCCTGTTTCTATTTCCTATAGCGATGAATTTATTTGTTGAATCACTGTTGTTGCCGAATGTTAAATTTGTACCTGGAAGAGAAATGTTCAGGAAGCTACAGTAAATGGTTAAGCTGGATGGACGTTTGGAAGAAGGATTCATTACCTGTGATCTGTACCCTGAAGTTGACGACTGTTGAGAGAATCAAGACTTTACTGGATCTGACGCTGTCAGAATTGGCGTGCTTGCTAATTCATTTTGACGACCACAATATTTTATTTTGTGGCCTCCTTAATTCTCTGGCTGCTCCCATCCCAAACATATGAAAGCCATCTGCACCAATATTCTTTGAGTTCATGTGAAGTACAAAGAGTAATAAGGGTTTAGCAAGTTCGTGAGCAGCCTCTGTCATGTTCCTTTTTTTTTCAAATTATTACGATCTACTTTTTTTTATTGCAAAGTTCATGACAGGGGCAAGGACCGTTTATTGAAAGATTAGCGTGAAGGTTGTTGCTTCTGTCGAGGCTCGTTTATTAAATGATTGGTGTGAAGGTTGTTTCCACTGAGATTAAACGGGTCTTCATATATTGCTTGAGCGGCGTCCCTCTACAATTTAGTTGGCTTTGTATCAAAAATAAATTTTGGCACTCTATTTCGGCGCGAAGCTATAGGCATTTTTTGATTGCGGTCTCATCAAACTTAAAGCTACATTTTTTTATTTGTTCGTAAGTTAGAAAGTCGTGTTCATGAGATAGAAAGCCAATTTTCCACGTGACAATATAATTATAGTTGTTTATTTTAAATATGGAGTGAAGAGTTGTTGAAAAATTCAATGGGTCAAACTTCCTTATTTCGAAGGCGAAAGTCCAAATTAATTTGATGCAAAAAAATGTTACTAGCTTTGGTAAAAGGACTAGAACCAACACCCCAAGGTCCAAAAAAATTAGTTGAATGACAGAAACACAAGAAAGAGCTAAGTCTATTATAGGATTATTTTTGTGACATTCACAAGTTCACCTTATAGACTTAAGAAAGTTCTCTTCACAAAAATAGGAACACCTAAGGAAGATATTTGAGGCAAAGATTGTGAATGCAAAATTCTATTTGAAATTGCAGTTATTTAAACTCAAAATGCATAATGGGGTATCATTGTCTACACACATAAATGATCTAAAATCAGTCACAAGGCACCTAGAGGAAATTCATAAGGCAACTAGAGGAAACTGACGTAAGAATAGAAAAAGAAGATTCTAAAGCTATTTTTTAAATAACCTATCATCAAATTATGATAATTTTATTTTCACTTTAAGTCAATTTTCCTCTGAATCGTTAGAAGAAATGATTGCAACACTCTTATCAGAAGAGAAGAGGATGGAATTAGGTCATGTAGAAGACAACTCACATGATAAGATGACACTATTTCAACGGGCAGAGTCAATAAAAATAAGAACTCGGTAGAATGCTTTTACTGTCAAAAACATGGACACACAACATTCAATTGTAAAACCCATGCAAGAGATCTCTTACATGGGAAATTAAAGGAATCAACAAACATAGGTACAATTGAAGACTTGTCAAAGGCCAACATTGAGGACTTCTCAGATTGTGACAGCAATAATCAATTTAATATTGAGCCTCTGATCCTTTTCTAAATAGCTCTCATTTGTAGTATTTATTAATGTGTGTATGTGTGTGTGAGAAGAAGTTAGTTGAATAATTGATTGTTGGATAAGCTCTTAACGTAGACAGGTTACCTATATAACTGGAAGTGTGCATTTTGGGGCATACTACTAGGATGGAAACTTATCCATAAGATATTCAATATCTCATCTATTCTTTAGGGCAATTAAGAAATGCCAATTCTACAAAGCTTCTCAACGATAGTCAAAGGCGGGTATGCTTCAAATGTAGATCAAGTGGTCGCTCGTGTGGTGGTGAAAAAGAGCAATGTCTCCAAGATCATAGAGTGAACGTAATAACTAATGAAGACCATATTAGACTTGTGTGATTTATGTGTAATTTGTGACTTATGTAATAATGTAAGAATTAAGGGGGTCAACTTGGAAATAATGGTTACTTTAGAAAATAGTTAGAATTGGTTTGTTGAGATATTTTGTCAACAACCAATCCCTAGTTTAGGAATTGTTAGATATGATAAGCATTAGATATTCTTTGCAGTTGTGTGATTAAGATGTAATAGAAAAATAATCGTGTGTGCACACCTATGCTTTCTTTTTAAAAACACAAAAGAAAACATCCTAATCATACATCGAAGGAGCCATCTTCTCGGATTGAGCCATGTAGAAACAATTCAAAAGCATTTTACCAAAAAATAGGTGCACTCTAAGTTTAGATAGGGCATCAGTAACCCTATTTTGTTTGCTTAATACACGAACAAAAGAGATATCTCACAATAATGGAACGATATGCAATATATAGTCCATCCGGTTATGTAGGAGGAGAATTTGGAGGGAGTTCTGACCCAACACCCAATTAGTGATCGATTTAGAGTGTTAAAAATCTCGATGGAAGCAATTTTGTGCATTTTCGAATCCCCCAATCTCAGCCCTGAAATGACAAGTTATCTTGTCATTTATAGGTATTGAAGTTCTCCGGCACACACCTACCTTTTATGGATATTATGTATATTATGTTTTCAAGGTGATTTTGTTTTTGATAAATTATAGACTAAACTCACTTCCTCATAAAATATTGAATCCTTTTAAAAATAATTTTGGCATGTTTTTATGCTTTGAAAAATAATTGCAATAACATTGAAGACAAGCAACGAATTCGAGTAATGCTTTACTATTATTTTTGGAATGTCTATACTAAATTTCCATTCACAACTCACAGCTCGGGCACGAATGTCTCTATTAAATGGTTTGAAAGCATTCTATGCAATATTATTTAAACGACATTAAAACATTATGTTTTATGAGATTTACGATTGTGGACAAAAGTATCTCCCCTAGGTCGGTGGCTAACCCAGGAAATAGAGAGACAAGGAACTCAATGATTTCCCTTAAAGTAAATAGATAACAGAGTAGGGCCTATCTAAAATCCTTCACATACTTAATTCCTTCTTTAGCTTGGAATCTCTAATTTGAGCTTCAAATACCAAAATTAGAACTTGCAAAGTTAGACAACACAAGCCAAGAAACTATAAGATCTATGTCCAGTATCATCTAAATACATCATTCAATAGATCATCTTGGTATTGAAATATATGAAATAACAACATAACATATAGGAAAAAAATGAATTCATTGCATTAATATAAATGGAACGAGATTACAACCATAAGTAGCAGTTGCTCTGGTAGAAGAGATACTCCAAGTTGTTGACTCATCCATTCCTTGTCACAACATCCACCTCCAATCACCTTAAATGCATGAGATAATAGCCACTCAATGCAGCAGCATAAGGGCATAATCACTTCCAAAATCCAACCCCAAACCACATAGAAGGCTGGGAATATATAGAGAAGTAGGGTAAGTTGGGACTTCTTATCCAATTACCAATCTAGCAATTGAGATCCACCATTGATAGAGGGATACACTCAAAGCATAAGTGGTGAAAACTAAAAAGAAGGGTAGGATAGGGCCCAAATGTTTTATCGAAGGCAAGTATTTAAAACTAATTCTAGAAACTCCTAGAAGTGTAAGCTTCCATAATCCCGATGATTCTCCCAGATTTCTAGAATCAAAGCAATTACAAAGGGGAGCAACCTGCTTGTGACCAACATAGGCTACAATGGAGCAACCTGTAGGTGATCATATCCCAGTAGGCATAAAGGGAGTGTTGGTCCTAAAACTGGCTCAGATGATGTAGTTTAGGGCTGAAATTTTTGGGATGAAGGGAACATGCTTAGGGATTTCTACAAGATAGTGACAGAGGGGGAATAGAATGTTGATTGATCCCATTAGGAGGCTCACTAATCAAATGTGAAAAAATATCCTATAACAGAATGCCTCATAAAGCTCAAAGTCAGAGATGATGACTAATGATTGAAGTGCTTTACCTTGTAATAAGTTGGGATCAAGGACAACCGGTGAGATTCATATGTTACAATACATTTACAACATGTCATATTTGTTTGCTGAGGGAGGCATACCCATACTCATCTCATAAGCTAAAATGACATGTATAATGATTAGAATACACATCCACATATGCAATTGGTGGACCTAGGATTGGATGACTATTTATATGATCATGGCCATCATACATTGTGATGTTGTATAATCCTGAAATTGAAGCCCAGATGGAAAAAACTAGAACTAGGGTCTTCTATCTTGTTCACAACCAACCAATGTAGGACTCTAACCATGCGAATCAATGAGTTGAGGTTGAACATGGTAGACACCATCCGATTAAAGACCAATGATGTAATATGTTAACAGATGTGAGAGAAACCACCGATGATGTTAATGGATTTCAAGGTAGTATGCTACAATCCGTACGGTGTGAGTAAATGTGTTGATGTCAAATGCTACACAGAACCTTTCAGTCGAAGGCCATTAATGTAAACTTGTTGCTGAGAGTGAGGAAACTTTCCATTGATGTCTGAAAGAAGCAAGGTACCAAATGTGTGTTTCTATGTCAACTTCCTGGATGATGTGTTGATTTTGATAGGAAGCGACCCATCGTAAGAGGGTCTTGATGTATCCCCCATCAATGATATGAAACAGGTATCATGATTGAGACAAAATTATTACAATTATGCTAACATGGATCTGGATCAGGAAAGGCAGACATGCAATGAAGGCTTAGGAGTTATTGAAGAAGATATGAACTAAATGAATTTCTTGAACACACACGATGCACTGAATGGAGTTGGCAATATTGACCCAAAACTGAAATGGAGGCTCTAAAACGGGTACGATAATGAAAAGAAAAGAAGATTACCCAACCCAATAGCCATGGAGTTGAAGTGGAAGACTGTCATGTTCAAGAGTGGCTCATTGCCATTAGCAAAATGGAATCTCTTATTTCCCCAATATTCACAACCATACTGGTCGATACCTCTTTATTTTCTATCAAGATTAAGGAGGATAACATATCCTTGATATGGACGTTCATCCTTTTGGTGAATCTCTCTGAGTATATTTAAAGAACCACGGGGAGGAGTGGTTCAGACTCATCATCATAGATGAGTCCATCATTGTTTGATTTTTTTATGAGTACAACGAAGGTAAAACTTGACAAATTTTTATTGTTTAAAGAGTTTGAAAAGAGGCGAGAGATAATACTCTAAATATCCCTTTTTGTAGGCAGTCCCTTAGGTCTGAAATGTAGAAAGAAATACATAAGAGAACCTCTTAGCCATGTTTTACTAGAGTATTGCTTCTTCATAGATAGTCTATCTCAATCCAAAAAAGTGTTAAACTTATACTGAGTAGACGTCTTTTCATTTACTTTTACTAGTTGAAAAAGACAAGTGCTCGAATTTTTTTTCATATTTTTAGAGATAGAAAAGAAATAAAAGAGGAATTCTCCTGGAGATATGAGTGGTATAAAGTGTAGCAACTAATTCTAGTCATGATGGAACTACTCAAAACATGCAGAGGTCATGAGGCCGGCTAATAAGACCACCCATTGTAGTTATTCCATAGGAAAGGGTAAAAACCAAGTGAAATTGTATGATCGGCCAAGTAGATGGTGATGATGGAATGAAAAAACCAAGGCTAATCTAAAACAGGCTGATAAAAATGGTAATCACGAGCGATAAAATGGGAATCGTTTCATTTTTACAGAATAAATAAACATGGGAAACTATGCTTGAAATAATTTTGCATGCCCCCATCATAATGACTCAATTTGGGGTACATGCCCTTAAGTTTCTTTTCATTCACTTAAGTAGATTATTGGGTACTAACGGGTGGATGGAATGAAGGTTCATTTATGAGATCAAGTGAAATACCTAACTGGGAATTTACGAGATGTAATCAAAGAATCAAATTATAAGGGGATATATTTCTTCTTTTAATGACCTTGACACAAGAAAAGAATTATTCTCATGGGAACCTAGTTTATTTTTTAACGAGGTTAACATAGTAAAAGAACTATCCTCATAGGAGCCTGTTTCATTTTTTAACGAGCTTGACACAAGAAAAGGAACTCTTCTCAGGGAAACTTATTTCATTTTTACGGATCTTGACAAAAGAAAAGGAAATCTACTCCAAGACCTTCTTTCATTTTTTAAGGAGCTTAACACTAGAAGAAGAACTCTGCTCCAGGTCTTGTTTCATTTTTTAAAGAGGTTGATGCAAGAAGATGAATTTTGCTCTGGACATGATCATGGCTGCCCCCAAGAGACCATGTCTTCCAATAGGTTCTCATCAGATGGGATAAAAATTCTCTAGAAGGGATATATATATAAAGGGATCCAATGGAAATTCCAGACTCCAATTCCCCCAGTAAATGATGCACTACATCACCTACTAGATCATCAGTAAACACGGGCATGGAACAAGTTACCACATAATTAATCTATGGCGGGGGAGATACCTCTTACATATAAGGACCATTTAGGGAAGTTGGTTGATGGAGAGTTAAATTAGGACCATTGAACGAGAGCTGGTCAATAGTCACAATTCTTCTGTCATGCGAGAAACACATCACATGAAAGAGCGAAGAGACAAGAGCTCCCATGACATAAACATAGTCATGCCCAAGGAGTAAACTAAAATGCAAATGCCCTTGGATTACCATCATATTGATATAGAGAATTCGCCACCACCCCCCCCCCCCCCAAAAAAAAAAAAATTAATAAGAAATTTAGGAAGGTTTCCTAATGGTTGACTGGTTTTTTTGTTAAAATCTAATAGATGTTGGGTAATGCGCGCAAGCTATTGAGAACCTAAATATTGCCAAGTAGTTGAGGACATAATACTAACATATGAACCTTCATATATAATTTTTATAGGTACAACCACATTATAATCCTGTACTATGATCTGAAAGGGAATGTAAGGAGGAAGACAATATCCTGTCAATCGATTCCAATCAAAGGAAGTGACCATACTACTTGGAGGGGATACATGGGAACATGAGAACTAAGGGAGGATCATCCCTCTATATCATGGGAACGAGAGTATTTCCCCTTGAGTTCATTGGAATCTATAGAAATAATAAGAACCTCAACAATATGAAACTCACTCTCTACAAGAAAGGTACGATCAAATTAAGGTGGAACCAAGTCAACTATTTTCTCAACCGATGGTTATCCAGGAACAAACTCGTGGGAGAAAGCTTCTGATCAATCGCTTCATAAACTAGTGGAGGATTGCGAGAAAGCTTTTGGTAACCAGCTGCAAGTCGTGGCTAAGAAGCTCTAAGGTTTTGCAACACTTTTGAGGCTTCATCCATTAAAGGAAAAAGGTGAATAGAATGATTCCGTTCACATAACTTACAGGGAAATTTGACTTTACCCTTTTTCCCATGGAGCTTACTATCACTAGTTGAGGGTTTGTCACTAGCATGATCTCTAGAAGTTGACGACAAAGGTCAATGTGAGCCTGTGGACCACACTTATAATACCTTGGTAATACTAGGATAATATATAAGAAGGTGGTCACCCTTGTATAACATGCAACATAATTTAAGTTTGTGGGGCTGATTAGAATGCTTGCTCATAATATTGGCATCCATAGCAATGGTTTCTTGGTTTCCCCCTACTTATTTTTCTTCTTTTTCTTAGTACTTCTATTCCTCTTCTTAGCTTCTTGGTTACTCGAATAAAGACTTCCACTAGGCGTAGAGGAAGACAGGGATGAAGAAACACTAGGTGAATAAGGAAAAGAGTCAACTTTAGGATCAACATGAGGTTGATGTTGTTTGGGTGGAGGAGAGGTCGGATGAGAAGTAGTTTGGACATTCGAAACCATAGGGGTAAAAAAATAACCAAACTAGAAAACCAATGGTAAATCCGGGAGGGGACAACGTTACCGTAGAAGGAGCACCAATATTTCCAAAAGAAGGAAAAGGACCAAGATTCCTGTCAAAGGGCTTCCCTTGAATGGTAGACTCCAGAATTGTTTCCATTAGTCTCAATCTAAGATCCAATAAGGATTTGTTCCATGGAGAGGATGTTGTTTCATAACCAACTAATTGATTTTAAAAATTAAAGACACAAAAAAACAAAGGGGTAACTAGGAATAAACATTATCAAGCAACCGTGAACTACAATATACACCTTTTCAAACCAAGGACTTAATGCACATGTAGTAAATCTCCCCGAATTATATGTTTGGTGTGTCACAGTACACAAGAAAACCGAATCAGTGACCTATGGATGGATAAAAACCTATAGGTGACTCCCAAAATATAATCGACGGTACATGGGAGTGAATTCCATAGTAGTGTGGTCTAATGGATAACCATTTGATGGGAACATTCAAAAATGCTTTACGTGGGTGGACCTCCACCAATATACTCGAAGGTACATGGAGTAATATCCTATACACACATATGTGGAATGCGATTTCACCCTTGGTATGCAATGCTAGCAAACAACCACAACTCCTACGTTTAACGATATCAGAACACGTCTCTAGCCTAGACCTCTAGATGTTTGCGTTAATGTTACAAATTATCATTAGGTTGATTTAATAAATTTTACTCTTTATCTTTGATTATGTTTTAGTTTTGGGGCTCACCGGGAATGTCACCTAAATAACCTAAAATGAAAATATAGCTTGAGAAAATAGAAATTTTTTCTCTTTCAATCAAAATATAGCTAAGGAATGGAAGGAAAAATCAAGATGTTGCACACAATATCCACAAAAAAAGATGCAAGATTCAATTTCCCTTTTCGATGCAACTATTCCTCTGCTAATGTAATGCAAAACCTTATGGCAATGCAAATTTTTCTTTTCACTACACTTAATTTTCGAAATGAAGAAAACTAAGATGCAAATTTTCAATTACTGATTCAATTACATTTTCTGTAATGAGGACTAGAACAACAATTCATTTAAGTGATCAATGATAAAACGAAATCATTTTTCAAGTGACCAAATGATGAGAACAAAGAAAAATAAAAAACAATTGTTACCAAAGGAAAACAACACAAATGCAAACTAAATGGAGGCTTTACAAAGACCAAAGGACACTCAAGACTCAAGCAAGTTTAGATGGAACTACACTGACCAAAGAGAGGCTCAAGAAACAAGGAAAAAAGTGTACAAAAATAGAGACCAATGCTGGTGTATAAGAGGCACTATTGCATTGCAACGTTGGTGTAGAGTGGGCCGAGGTGAGGTGTAACTCTCTTTCAGAGCCGCTGGGGAAGGTTTGGGCTTGGGAAAAGAGATTTTGACACAAAAATTGCAAAACATGCTCAATGAAATCACTTCCTAGGTCTTTTCTTGGTTGGATGATACAAAAAAGCTCTATCAAGGAGATAATTAAACACAATGGGCACGTAAACCACCAAGGAAATACCTTTTTCCCCAGTGGAGTCGCCAATTTGCTATATGATATTTACAATTACAGAAAATGTATCTCCCCTAAGTCGATGGCTAACCCAGACAGCGAGAGAATAAACTCAATGCTTTTCCTTAAAGTAAATAAATAATAGAGTGAGGCCTACCTGGAATCCTTCACACACTTCACACCTTCTTTATCTTGGAAGTTCCAATTCCAGCTCTGAATTCCAAAATTAGAACCTTAATAGTCACATAACACAAGCCAAGAAACTACGAGATCCATGCAGTATCATCTAAGTAATTCAGTCAATAGTTCAACTTGGTATTGAAATATATGAAATAACAACATCACATATAGGAAAACATTTAATTATTTGTATTAATATAAATGGAAGGAGACTACAACCATAAGTAACAGTTGATATTCTAGAAGAGCACCTCTAAGTTGTTGACTCATCCTTTCCTTTTCACAATATACACCTCCAATTAGCCTAAATGCATGAGATAATAACCACTCATAGCAGCAACATAGAGGAAGAATCACTCTCCAAAGGCCAATCCCCAATCACATAGAAGGACGGGAATATATAGAGAAGTAGGGTAAGTTCGGAGTTCTTATCCAATTACCCATCTAGGCTTTGAGATCCACCTTTGATGGAGGGATAGGGTCAAAGGATAAGTGCTTAAAACTCTAAAGTAGGCTAGTATAGGATCTGAATGTTTTAACAAAGTACCTTTTAGAAAATCCTAGAAGTGGAATCTTATAGAATCCCAATCATTATCCTAGATTTCTAGAACCAATGTAGGTGCAAAGGGGAGAAACCTCCTCATGACCAATGAAGGCTACAATGAAGCAATGTTAGGCCCCTATACTACTAGTGTAACCCTTATTGTTATTAGTACAACCCACTTATTATATTGATGTACCCATGTAGTGCCTCTATTGTTATTATTGTGCCCTTACATTATTATTGTTATGTCGGCTATGATTATGTTATGACCCCTTAGACTCCTATATATAGAAAGGAGGTCTTTTCATTTGTATCATCCAAGAATTTTTCATTTATGTAATGTAAAGGAGGTTTCCCCCTCGCAGAGGCTGAATTCTAAGGCGTTGATCTATCTTTTCTATCTTTTCTTGAGCTGGTTTCATAACAAGCAACCAGTAGGTGATCATACCCCAGTAGGAATACAACGAGCGTTGGTCATAAAATTGGCTAAGATGATGCAGTTTAGGGTTAAATTTTGGGGGATGAAGGGAACATGCTTAGGGCTTTGCGCAAGATGGTGACAGGGGGGAATAAATAGGATGTTCATTGATCCCATTAGGAGGCTCACTAATCGGATGTGCCAAAATGGCCTATAACACATTCATTTATCAAAAAAATTTAACATCTACTATGGTAGGTTAAAATGAAGAACAGTTAGGAATTTTTAAATTAGAAAAATATCCAATATATATAATTATTATTTGTATTTTATTAAATATAAATATAAATGAAAAATTATTAATTAAATTACATCCTCTTAACAAATGTATTATATTATTATTAATTAAATTTTAATTTCTTTTTTATTTATCTAATCTCTCTCTTAACAATTACCTTTGTTGAGATATAAATGTTACTGTCTCCTAGATGTCATGATATTTAATTTCATTGTCTTCTAGGTGTCATAGCCGATTTTGATTATCTTGAGTTTAATTGAGTTCTAGTTTAGTTCCACTGTAGTCATTTATTATTGATGTCTCCAATGTAATTCTATTTAAGTAATTTTGAATGATGAGAAAAGTTGTTAGCTCCTTATTTAGTTTTATGCCTCTTCATTTTTTCCTCCTCATGGTATCAATGCCCCAAGTCACATAAGACTCCAGAGAGAGCATTGTGTCATCAGAGGTTGAGGACAAAACGCCAAGGATCCTGATGGAGAAATTGCAACAACAACTTGACTTATGCACCTCTGAAGAGAGAGAAGTGTGTCACTTGCACACCTGTAAAAAGGCCAAGTTCATCACTTTCACATCCCAACAAACAAAAAAAGTGCCCAATAGTCATGGATATGGGTTATAAATTAATAATTTCATATATTGGATTGTGAATGTTTAAAAGGTGATGACTGATGATACGTAAATCATTTCGCTAGTTTCAATTGTGGTTATTTATCCTTAAGAATCAGTGGTTGCAATGTGTGCTAAGTGGACTATCCAAGATATTAATATATTCAATGATTGTAACAAATATTCATCGATATAAGTTATTGATTTACTCTATAGAGAAATCCAAAAATAATGGCTTGTACAATTTAATGTCTTATTGTTGCAAAAGGTGTGTTCACCAGCCTAGCATAAGGGAGATGTGTCATTCCTTCCATGCATTTGATAGGTTCCAATTTTAAAATGAAAATTAAATATTATTTAAATAAAAAAATAATGATGGTTATAATTTAAAAAATGAATATATATATATATATATATATATATGAATTACAAGACATCAATAATCATGGTCGACTTCGATTTGACATGTGCCTTTTTTAATATATTAATAATATATTCTCTAAATCAAAAGATAATGTTGTATATAATAAAAAAATGAAAATTAATATACATATTAGAATCCAATACGAAGGAGATCTCCCAACCTTTCTTGAGTGGGACCTATGACTACGTTCTCCTACTCTTCAAGCCTTATAAGGAGGGGCTAGATATGCCTCTTTGAATTGAACCATGGTGAGTGAGAAAACAAACAATGCTCCTAACCACTTCAATTATCAACCCAAAATGTGTGCTTACATAAACTTTAGCATTCAAATTTTTGAGAGTAGGTGGGCTCTTTGTCTTAGATGTGACGTTAAAACTAGATTATTGTTATTATTATTATATAAGGCTAAAAAATATGAATATGCTATAGAAAGTAATTGAATAAGTAACTTCTTATCGTTAAAATATTGTGAGTAGTCTCACTTTTTCTACATCTTGGTTGTATTTCAATCAGTTTTGTTTGAACTCTAGTAAAGATTTTTTGAAATTGAAACTTTAAGATATATAGTCTACAAAATCCAAGTGCACAAGAGGATTCTCAAGGTATTGAAACCGTTTATGCATTCAAAAATCCAATTTAGACCTCAAATATATTTATATAATGAAAAATCCATTTTATAATATGAAACATGTCACATCATGTGTTTGTGTATACATACACAAACACACACACATGAATGCATATCCATCCTAACCACAGATCTACCAAGCACTAACTAGAGGTACAATTTTTTCTTTTCGAATTTTGCACACCATGATAGTTTATACTTCTTGTCACTTTATATATGTTGATAAAATTGATGTATACTGGTAAAATACTAAATTATATTATGAAGAAGGTTGTTTTTCTTCCTATAATATGGAAATGATTATTTTGGATTAGGAATGGTAAAAGGAAAAGTGTAGTAGCGGTTATTTGAAATTCAAATCATAGAAAGTATGTTAGCATTAAGTATTTCAATAATAAAAGTGTTATTTAAAGGTATTGAATCCATTTTTGTATAAAAAAATAGCATTTTAATAATCTATTTTACATCAAATTTATTTGAATCCTATAACATAGATGAATGTATACTATACGATGTGTAACATTTCTAAATTCCAATATAATTTATATACAAATTTATCATATTTATATCTTAGCCCATAGCATGATAAAATGTCCATGAGATTTAAAAAATGTGAATGAAACTATTAAAACATATATAGGACAATTAAAACACTTGAAACACAAAGAAACATTCAATAGTAACATCATAATATTAAAACATTAAAATAAAGCTAGTGAAAAGAATAGTTATATTTGTAAGAAAATGCAAGACCAATTACATGTATTTTCCATTCCATGCAAGCATAGACCTTGTTTCTCTACATATGATTCCATAGAAATGATGGTTGCTATGGTGGTAATTATCCACTCAAGAATCCAACAAATAGTAAAAGCTAATAACAACTAACTGATACAAAAATCCCAATACACAAGTTATATTTCCCCTTAACCTATGAAACCCAAGGAATCTAATCACCTTATCCACACCATAGTGTAATCAGGCTCTAAGGCTTTGGCACAATTTTTCTAAGAAATATATGTATTTTAGAGTCTTGGAATTCAGTTTCAATAGGGATTCTCAAATCCATATAATTTTATCGTTTGGGTAATTTATTCCAAAGATATCTTAGATGTAAAATCCTAATTCTTGATGGAAAAAAACTCCCTTATCTCTTATTATTTAAAAACAACCCTCTCCCCACTTTAGAATTACTTTCTCAACTATATATATTTGACTATGACTACGACTATTCCCAAACATGATATTTATTTGGAAATTATTTTAATATCTATGTTATCCAAATTTCTTATAAAAAATAATTCAAAATCACTGGCACAACCAAATTAGTAAATGTGGTTGATATACATCAATCAAGATCATTTTGATATGTTTATTGAAATATAAAAGGTGGAAAATTCCATTGATCAATGTATATCAACAACATTTAACAATGTTGTTGTGATAGTTGATGACCACTAAGCATGGGAAAGATTACGACACTATGGTTGATTAGGGCTAAATCTATTCAAGATATTGCTAACAATTGTTTATTACAATTAACGTATAGTTGATATGGATGACCATGCTTATCCAGGTGGAACTATACTTGAATATTATGGATTGTGATTGATAATAGTTGACAATACTTGACCATATTTTTCCATCTTTAATTATTTGTAATGATGGTTGACCATTGTTTACATTGTTTTGGGATGACGACCATGGTTTTACCATGTTAACCAAGGGTGAACATATTTTGGAAATTTTGGCCATGGTTAACCATAGATATCTATGATAGACTATGGTTTCCCATGTTGAGAATGAATGGCCCTGGTTGGCCATGTTCAACCATGGATACCTAGGTTTACCGTGTTGGATCATTATAACGATGGTTGGCCATTGTATGCCATAAGGAGAAGGAAGAAAATCCATTCTTAAAGGTTGACTATTGTTAACCGAAGATAACCATCATTAATCATGGTTAACGAACGTTAACTATGGTTGGACATGGTTGACTATGGCTAGCTAAGGTTGTTTATGGTCAAAAATTCATGACAATAAGTGACAATATTTCACCATGTTTGACCATGGCTGAGTTTGTTTCACCAAATTTGACTACAATTAAGCTTGCTCAAACATGGTTGACTATGGTTAACATTTCACTGACTATGGGTGTACATAGTTGATCAAGGTTGTTAGTGTTTACCTATATATGGTTTTGGTTTACCATGGCTGACCATCATCTCCATGTTAACTATGGTTGAATACATTAAACCATGATTCCCATGGTTGAACAGTATTGAACAGGCAGACCACATGGACCATTATTGATAATGGTTTAACCATGTTTGACCTTAATTAACCATGGTTTCCCTAGTTATCTATTGTGTACTATGGTTTGCTATCATTTACTAAGAATCACTATGGTTTATTGTGGATAACTAAGTTTAACTATGGTTCTATATGGTTAACATATGGGTGACTAAGGCTAAATAAGGTTTACCATTGTTGACTATGACTAACCATGGCCGATGATGGTTGAAGAGGGTCAATCACGGTGGATAATTATTGATGATGACTGGACATGGTTGATAAGGGTAACGAGGATTTACCATGTTTGACTAAGGGTTGATAAGAATTGACTGTATATGACCATGGCATGCCATCAGTGACAAGGATTCACAATGATAGACTATCATTAAATATGGTTGACCAATAATGATCATGTGAAACATGGTTGACCAATATTGAATTGATTTTAGATTGGTTGACTATATGGTTGAGATCGTTGGCTATGCTTGACAAAATGGTTGACCATGGATGTCCTTAAATGATCATGGTCGCCATGGTTAAATATGTTGACCTTGGTTAACCATCGTTGACTTGTTTCAAGTGTGGTTGTATATGGTTGATCATGTCCTTTATGTTGAATATGTTGACTATGATTAACTATGTTGACTGTGCGATGATGTTGACTATCATTAAACATGTTGCAATAGTTGACCAGTGTGACCATGATTGGCCCTTATGATATTAATATTTTGCGAAAATGTTTGACTGTGTTGACAATGGTTGACCATGTTTGGTAGAGACAACTACATTAATGTATATCAACCATGGTAAACCAATAGTATAATGTGTATTCCATATTTTGTTCAATGTGACATTGTAATGATGTATATTGTTGACCACTTTCTGACAACATTTATTGTTCATCGCACTACAACATCATTTGTTATTGTACACATTGTGATGATGTTTATTATTCATCAGATTGTGATGAATTCTATTATTTGTGACACTACAATGGGATTTATTATTTGTCATATTACAATGGTGTCTATTGTTTTTGACATTGCAATGGTTGATGATGTCTAACCATGCTAGAAACAGTTGATGACAGTTAACCATGGTTGACTGAAGGATTGACCATAGGTGACCATGGGAGATTATTGGTGATAAGGATTGATAATGATTATTAATTGATGACTATGTCTAACTATTAATGAACATGTTAACCATGTTTGAGTATTGTTGAAATGGTTTGAACATGTTTGAATATTGTTTAATGTCTTATCCATGTTCAATGACAATAAAATTATTCGATCATGAATGTAATTATAAGAGCATGGTAAACTACGATAAATTATGGTTAACCATTGTTGATATGTTTCAATCAGGGCCAAGTTAATTATACTTAACATGGTTTTCCATTGTTAGTTATGGTTGACGATGCTCAAACATAGTTAGCATTGTCAAACATGTTTATTTATGATCAACCATAGTCAACCATTAACAAAAAAATTCAACCAGGTGAGTATAAGTAGGCATGCCTATTTATGGTCAATAAGAAAAAATAATAAGCCAAGGTCAAACATTGCTAAATTATTGTCTACAATGGCCTACATGGTCAACCATGGGCAACATGGTTAACCATAGTCAACATGGTCATCCATTTTTTAGCATGATTGATTATGATTGAATTTCATGTCCATGTGTGAACATGGTTAGCTTATTTGACCATGGATGTGGCTATGGTTAAGTATCATTAATTATGGTCAAGTATTATTAGCTATGGATAAGCATGGCTAACCATGGTTATTAACATTTAAGAGTAGATGATGGGGTTGAGCATGTTCACTATTCTTGAAAAAGTGGTTGAGCATGGATATCCATGGACGACTGTGGTGGCTATGGCTAACTATGATGATTTTGGTTAACCATCATTGAGTAGTTTCAAGAATGGTTGACTTAGGTTGACTATCTTTGACCAAGTTGACTACGGTTGAAAATGGTTTATCACGTTTTGTATGTTGAATATGTATAGTATGGTCAATTATGGTTGATCATGTTTTCTATGTTTCATATGTTGGCTATGGTTAGATTTTTTGAGTGTGGTGACTGTGGATGACTACGTTTATTATGTGATCATATTGACTATGGTCAACCATGTCACAATTGTTGAACATTATGACTATGATTGACCATTTTGACCATGTTTGACCATATTCACAATAGCTAACCATGTTTGAATATGTTTGACAACGAATACTATGCTAATGTATGTCGACCATGATCAATCCATAATACAATGTGTGTGATATATGTTTTTTAACTCATTGCAATGTTCTTTATTGTAGGTCACATTATGACAACACTTATTACTCATCACATTGTGGCATTGTTTGTTGTTTGTCACATTGCAATGACATTTATTGTACAATGTATTGCAATGATGGATATTATTTGTCACACTGCAATGGCATTTTTTTCATCACAATACAATGAAATTTATTATTGGTCACATTTGGCATCGTGTGTTATTCATCACATTACAAATAACATTAAAATAAATAAATTTATATTGGGAATAATATAAATTTAATGTTATACTAAAGATATATTATAGTACAATAAATAAAAGTTATACTAAACAATAAATATGGAAACACTAAGATATTGAATAATATTAAAATTAAATATTCTATATAAATTTATTAATGTTAAAGATATTAACTTTAACGAGTCTATTAATTTCTATGTGTTTGTTAACTTTGTGCATGTGTAACATAATGCCTACAACTGAATATGGTTAGAAATGATGTCAATGTTGACTATTATTTATGAGTGTTTATATAAAAATGATTGTGATTGACCATGATGCCCATAGTAACCATGGTTCACCATGAAACCGATGTTGACTATTCTTAGTGTTATAACGCATCGACCATTAAAGTTATGAGTTCCAACTTTTGACATTGTTTTACCACAGTTGATACATTTTCCATGGTTAACCTCTTCGTCATGGTTGACCATGTTGTCTAAATATAACTATGATTAACAATGGTTTTCTATACATAACCATGTTTGGCCATGGTTGGTTATGTTTACTCGTGGTAGGTGACGTTGTTGCATCATTGAACATGGTTGACCATCATGACTGTGGTGGACAATGGTTGACCATGTTTAATCATGTTGCATATGCTTGACCATGTTGTCATATATGGTTTTGTTAAGCACATTATGTTTGTTGATTGTTTTTTTCACATTGCCATATTGAGATAGATGAGCAATATTGTAATGTCATATTATGTTTCTCATATTAAAACATTGGTACATGTTCATGACATTGTAATGATGGGTGTTATACATATGTTGGAATAGAGGATTTTTTATGTCATAATATGTCAATAGGAGATTTCCATCACATTTTAGTGTTGGATATGTTTTTCACATTGTAATACTAAGTTTTCTTCAATTGCAGTAAAATGTCATACGAGTGAAGTTTGAAGGATTATGTTAAATGAGAAGTTGGATATTCTAATCACAATGTCATGTGAGGAAACGTTTGTCACTTTGTGACATCGAGTTTTTTTGTCACATTACAATATCAGCTTATTATTTATTTTTATTATTAATAGTTTTATTTTTGTTAAAATTAATATTAATGTTATTACATTAATATTGATAATAACATTGATGTTAGTAATAGAATTTCTATTAGACGATTTGTTACATATGATAATATCATTATATCAATGTTATTTATAGTGTATTTATGTTATGATTTGTAATAGCCCCCTATATTCCTATGAATACTATTTTTAGTAGTCGAACTATTGTTAGTAATGGCATGGAAGCCATAATTAATCTTTCTGGAATAACTGTGATGATGTAATTAACTAATTTGAATAATATAAAAATATCACTTTGGAGAACTAACTTGGAAAAGAGCAGGTGAATGAATGAGATCACTATTCCAATCCCTAACCCAATATGAATGGATAGGATGGAAATAAAACTTTCCCAAATCACTCCTAAAAATCCATAGGAGCAAATTTATGTGATTGATTAGATGGTGAGAGAAAAATCTAAGAATATCACCCAGTGTGGGGGAAACATCACTGGAATGGGCGAATAAAGCACCCTATTGGAAAATACTAGCTTTAAAGGAAAACAATAATCCATTAAAAGGAAATTAGGAAAATCCTATGCTATGGGGATTGGCAGAACCCAAAAAAATGGGACGTCGTTATGGAAAGTCTGCTAGGGGAAGTGAGGCATAGCAATGCTTTACCAGAACAAAAGAGGTTTGTTGTTTCTGGGCGAAAGATGATCTCAACATGGGGGATAACCATAACATAAGGTTCATGGTTGGAAGGCAAATCGTTCTTTCCAAGTTATTTGGGTTGTTACTGTAAGACGTTACTAGATAGGAATATGTTCTAAATTTTGGTAAATACGTTCATTGTGATGTACTTGAATAAACCTAATGATATTCTATGAGTGAAAATTGATAATTTGGCTAGAACATAGGTTGATGTTTACTTATGGTGAAGACTTTACCATTTTTAACAAGGTTGGAGTACCTTCTGGTTTATTTTTCTTTCCATAAAAAGATGCAGAAAAATTAGAGGAATTTAATTAAAAACTAGGAATATAAAAGGATTAAATTACAATAATGGAATGTGATGAATTATCTAATCACATCAGAAAATGATGAGAAATGCAGTTGTATATACTGACATGTATTAGTAACATCTAGACTTGGATATACTATAATAAATTTAAGGTATATTAATATCACAGTTGGGAAAGGGAATGAATGTTGTTAAAGTAAAATCGATCGACATAGCTACCAAGTGATGACTTAAATTCATGTGCAAAGTTATAAACAAAGTCTAAACATTTTTTTAAGTAAAATGAAACCCTATATTTACCAACTTTAATTTATTATGAGACTAAAATAAATTTCAATAAATGTGAGTTGATATTGTTAATTATTGCCACCTAGGGTATACAAGTGATTCAGGAAATATTTCTGAGGTTGCTTGTCTTACTTAGAACAAGAATGTGTTTAGTTAGAGACATGAATAACGGTACCAATGAAGGGTCGAAACGTTTTGACACCACTATGGGCATGAAGCAATTGAAATACAAATTTGTAATGCTTCTGGAGACCAGGGAAACCCAAAAATAATGATTCTACCAAAGGAGAACCTATCTTCAAATAAGGAAAGAAGGACGATTTAAATTGATTTAAAATTCTGAAAAAGCATGCTTGTTCTCAATCATAAAACCGTAATGAAAAATTGACAAATTCTATATAAAGCATGTTCCATATCGTCCAATCCATATACCTGGAGAACAGGGATGGAAACCACTTAAAAGAAATAAATATAGGTACTTCAATCATTAGAGTAAGGTAAAAAACCAAATTTTCAAGTCAAACATCACAAGTTACAAGTCAAGATAACTCCTATAAAGAACTACGAGTGTATGGACAAGTATAATTGTCCACAATGCATCAAGCATACAATAACATATTGAAGATCGATTCACCTTACAGACAACACAATACAAAGGGCTGAATATTTAGCAAATACAAGAATAAAATGGCAGGGGTATGTTGTAGGCACATAAATGCATTCATCGATGTAAACACAATAACAGTGAATACCATATGAAAATTATAGGTAAAGAATAACGAAATTTACTATGACTATATTCAAAATTTAATGTATGGAACCAAAAAAAATGGTATTGTTTGGTGTTTAGCACCTTAACCCCAACTGAGGGGAAAGGAAAAGAGAATTAGTTCTTCCATTCAGCTGGAATGTCATATATACACTCTAATTATAGAAAAACAATTTGGGGAATAGATGGTTGCTCTGAAATTTACTGACTAACGAAGTATTCACTATTGAAGAAGAGGTGAACACCATTGTTGGGATACTTGGTAGCACCAACCTGGAGAATGTGTCGACACACGAATCTTGTAAAGAGAGAGAAAATGAGTTAGTGAAGGCCTTACGAAGGGCTACGACGACACTATGAAAAGCATGCGTTAGTGGGTCAAGACTTCTTACCTGAAACTCAAACAAAAGAGACCATCATTGGAAAAACAAAGGTCAGAACCGAACTGGCAAAAGGGTTGTAAATGGTTCCATGAAAGATTCTAAAGTGGATAAGGGTAAATGTGGTACCTATATAGCATGGGTGTGAAAAGAACGATCATGGTGGCGCCAAGCCCCTGTTCTGCCATTTACACATACATAATTAACCATAAATGTTAGGGAAGAAAGAGATAAAAATAAACCTACATAAAATGATTACAGAAGGTGTCATTCAGAGGGATTTTACCTGACAATCGACTCTTGTGAGGAAGTGGAGTCGCATAACACCGTTGGTTTAGAAAACCCACCAAGGAAATCGAATAAACTGTGCCATTGAAATGCCAAATAGAAATAAATTAATTAGGAGTCTTTGGGGTCACTAAGAGAAAGAAAATGGGGATACTATTAACCTTGACACCATAGGTCTAACTGTAAAAGAAAGAAAACTTACCAAAATGGTGTCTTCGATAATATTCATTCTGCAGTGATGTCGCCCGCATGAATGGAATAAAAACTCCACAATGATGAACGGAGTTAAAACAATGTTTATACTCCTCTGTCCATGTAGAAAGAAAATCACTTGTATAGTGTTAAACCCACACATCCTTCAAATAGTAAATCCTGGCAGGAATATGAATAAAGTACTGAAATATTCCCAAACAACATATGGGTAATGTGGAAGAGTGACACTAAAGGATGAATTTACCTGGAAACAGACCTCTGCAACCGACTGCGCACAACTGAGATGATCCAAGCTAAGAAAGATTGCAGTGATGTGGAGTTTGCATCCAACGTATAGGGTATGCGTTGAGGGAAGGTTAAAGGAACCACTCAAAATTGGTACATAGAGAATTCCCACACCCATGGTCCTTGGCAACGCATTTGTAGGAGGAAGACTTCGGCCAAAGAGAAAATGGGAAGACGGAAAACCGAGTTCTAGAGGGAGGTTAGGGTAATAAAACGAAAACACGCCCAAGTTGTAATTAGGGTTTGATTGGGCTAATGAGCATCATCCGACTATCTCAACCTATCTGGACCATTCATGTAACCCTTGGCAGGACACCCCATGAAAACCATGTGACCAACAAATGGAAATGGACAACTGTAATGGTGAGTGTAGAGGGCACAAGTGCCAGGGGTATGTTGAACACGTCAGATTAAGAACCTTAGAAGCCAATGGGTGCACACTTGGGACGGTAGGGAGTTATGGACATTGTTGATCATAAAGTCAAAATGTTATAGGAGTGGTGCTTAGTAAATGGTAAAGCAGTGTTAGGCATTACCAATCACATGAATAATTGTAAGGTGGGTATTGATTATGTAGTACAAGTAGACATATAGCATAATTTAATCCAATACATAAAACATACATAATAAACCTTAAAAATAAACGAGTTCCCAAAGTAGTATGAAACTATTATTTCATGCATGAAAGAGGTAGTATAAATAAAAGCTATGGAAGTTACGAATTGCAATGGCAAGGCAAAGAGTAGTGGAACGAGAAGGGTAAGTAAATAAATCCACATTTCATGCTAGTAAGAGGACCATATTGGGTTAGGGGATAAAACAATTAATCTGAATCTTACCACTTTACATGATTTGGAGTGCTTAAAGGATTCATGGTGAAATAAGTTAAGTAAAGGGAAATGTAGTTACATTAATCTCACTAGGTTGAATTTTTTTAATTTTTTTGAGTGCAAAGGAGATATGTTTCATATGGTATCAAAGACCAAGTTTAACACTGAATCTTGTTTGGACCACTATAATTACTATATATATATATATATATATATATATATATATATATATATATATGTATGTATATATATATATGTGTGTATGTATATATATATATATATATATATATATATAAGATATATATTAGATATATATATCTTTTATTTTTATTTGATCCATATACTATAAGTGTTTATAATATAATGATGTTGTGGATATAAGATACATAGGTACAACAGATTGATGCATTTGAAAAATAAATCATCACCTCCAGTTATGTCTGGAGGGGAGGTACTATATGTGGAGCTGGGAGGGGAAGGCACCACCTCTAATCCCAGCCCTCAGATTGTGGAGGATATAAAGAATTTATAACAAGAATTAGTGCAGCTCAGAATAGAAAATGAACAACTATTAAAGGAATGTGAGGACCAAGAGTGTATGATAATAGAATTAACCAACAAATTCAGCTTTAAGATTGCAAAACTAGAAGGGTTGAAGCATAAGTAGGCAAAGACAATGCCGAAAAAATATGAAAGTTTTGAAGAATCTAATAAAACAGATTGTAAATATGATAAGGATAAGAAAAAGAGGGAATTACATGGAGAATTCCATAAAATTAAACCCCCTACCTTTGACATGGAATGGGACAAAGATGTTGAAGCTTGCCCTTTGAATATGGTCAAATACTTTCAAGTGTATGAATATGAAACCAACTTGAAAGAAGGATTGGTTATTTATCAGGTAGAGGGGAAATCCACACTATGGTGGGAGGAAAAAAGAATTATACATTTATTGTATCAGAGAACAGTCTCATGGGAGGAATTTGAGAAAAAATTTAAGTCTTATTATTTGAACGAGAGATTATAATGATCGTGAAATTTTTTTCCATGACTTAAGGTTAGGGTAGCTTACCATGGACGCGTTTGTGACAAAATTCACAAACTTACTCTGCTATGTGCCATACAATAGAGAGGAAAAAGTCAAGCTACAAAGATTTTTGAATTGTTTAGCAGCAGTGTATAAGGAAAGGATTGAACTCAACAATCCAAGGACTATGGATGAAGTAGTTAGGAAAGCCAAACTTTGCTACCAACATTTTAGAAATCAGAATTAAGGTTCCAGACCATGGAAGAATAGAGACAAAATGAAAATGGGGATGAATGTGAAAATATAGAAGGTTGCATATCTAATTTTTTTTGTGAAAGATCATTAATGAAAAAATCTTAACAAGGAAATCAAAATTAACCGTCACAATCACAAACGGGATCAAAACCCATGGAACTGAGTAGTAAAAATGGAATAGGAGGTAAAGAAAGGAGCCACTAAAATACAGGGGTTGTGGTGAACCGCATATGTTAAGGTATTGTCCATAGAATCCGAGAAAAATTTAGAATAGCCAAGTTGTACATGAGGCAACTACGGTGAATGATGTGGCCAGAAATATTCTAAGGATTAGTGCGATGTTAGAAGATCTGTAGGCTAAACATCGATCTACAATGATTAAGACTGAAGGTACTATCCAAAACCAACTTGTGTCTATTTTAATGGATCTCGGGGCTAGTTTAAGCTATATTAGCCCTCATTTGTGGAAAAGTGTAAATTGCAGTTAGAAAATTTTCAAAATTCTTGGTTGGTACAGTTGGCCACCAGTACAAAATGAAAAGTAACACATAAAGTAAAATAGTGTACGGTAAATTTAAATGGATATTCCACATAATTAAAAATAAATATCCTTCCCTTAAGGTCATATGATATATTAATTGGTATGGATTGGTTGGTATAGTGAAAAGTTGTTATAAATTGTTTAGAAAAAATTGTAAATTGCATTGACTCACAGGGAAAACCATTCTTTAGACATAGTTACGAGAGAATCCACAGTAAAACTTATTTTCCATCAACGTTTCAAATCCCAACTTGGATCCATCATCAGGACTACTTGAACGCTTGATAGAAGAAGAGCTAAATTGAGGGATTTAAATAGTAATGAGGGGAGGAGATTAAAGGATGAGATGAATGTTGGCTGCCAAAACCATTCTTGTTAAAAGGAAAACCAAAACTAGTCCTAGTCAGAAAATATGCTCTTTACAGTTGAAAATAATAACAAGGAATGGATTCCAAGTTTATATGGTTCATGTGGAAAATGATGAAAAATAAACATAAACAAAAATGTTAGAAATTTTAAATGTAATAAGAGAATTCTATGATATTTTCCCAGAGGAAATTCCTCAATTACCCCCTCATAAAGACATAGATTTCTCTACTGACTTAGTGTTGGGTGCTACGCCCGTATCTAGAGCTATGTATAGAATGAGTACACGAGACTGTTAGAGTTGAAAATGAAGCTACATGTGCTGTTAGAGAAGGGTTATATTAGAATGAGTGTGTCACCGTGGGGAGCTCTGGTATTATTTGTCCAGAAAAAACATGGCACATTTAGAATGTGCATCGACTATAGGAAGTGGAATAAATTAAACATAAACAACAGATATCCCCTACCCAATATTAACAATTAGTTTGACCGAGTGAGGGGAGCAATTGTTTTCTTAAAGATTGATTTGCAAACTAGTTATCATCACTTACTCATAAAAGACGATGATACTCAAAAAACAGCCTTCAAAACGTGGTATGGTCATTATGATTATGAGGTGTTACCTTTCGGTCTCACCAATGCACCCGAAACCTTGATGTGTCTAACGAATAGTGTATTCCATAAGTATCTTGACCACTTTGTACTAGTTTTCATTGATGACATCCTAGGGTACTCTAAAAATGTAGAAGAACACCAGGAGCATCTCATATTGGTGTTACGAACATTAAATGAGCATTAAATTTATGTGAAAATAGATAAGTGTCAGTTTTATAAACCCAAAATTCAGTATTTGGGACATATTATATCTAAAGATGGGTTGGCAGTGGACCTTAAGAAAGTTATATCCATTATGAATTGTCCTATACCAAAATATGTATAAGAATTTTGCTCATTTATGGGAATTGTTGGGTAATATCAAAGATTTTTGAGGGATTTTCAAAACAAGCTTATCCCATTACCTCCCTACAGAAGGAGGGAGTAAAGTTTGAATGGAAAAACAATTGTGAATAAAGTTTCGAGAAATTGAAGAAAATGCTAACAACTCGTATTTTAAAAATAGCAAATCCAAATAAGGAATTTATAGTATGTACAAATGCCTCTTTGGAAGGATTGGGGGGGGTGCTACTGTAAGAAAATTCTTTCATAGCTTAAGAGTCAAGAAATATGAAAAACAATGAACAAAATTGTGGTGTATATAACCTGGAACTAGCTGTTGTAATACATGCCTTTGAAAGTTTGGAGGCATTATTTAGTAGGAAAAAACTTTGCTCTAGTAACTAACCATATCAACCTAAAGTATTTTTTTAGTCATCCTGATTTAATTGTGAGATAAGCAAGGTGGTTAGCATTCCTTAGTGATTTTTAATTTGAAATAAAATATATCGAAGGAAAGGCAAACAAGATTGTTTATGCACTAAGTAGGCATGCTCATTCCTTGATATCAAACTCGGGATGCATCGTAAAAATAAATTTTGAAGAACATGTGAAACTAGCTGTGCAAAAAGACCTTAAGTATCATGAAATGCAGGTGAAGATACAGCGGAAAGGAATTCCAAGGTATGCTTGTTACAAATCCATTTGGGCACATCAATCCCATCATCTAGATCAGTGTTTTAGGGCTCATCAAACCCTAATTTCAGTTGCTACATGCCCTAAAAAAGTCACCCCTTTGAATGCCTCCTTCCCAGATAGTTCCATGACTTGAAGACATCCATAAATAGCCTCTATAGGGACCAACGTAGGTAGGCCCTTGTAATGGTGCACTGTAGAGCAGTTAAGCCCATGCCAGCATGCTCTGTAGAGCACTTAGGCTTCCTTTCACCTACGCTGGGCGAGATTGAGCGAAATTCACATAGGGTTTGGGGAATATTCTTATCTTTTGGAGTCATCTAAAAGGTTCCCTCACTTATCAACTCCTATGAGCTCAAAAATGGATGATGAATGAGTTAAGTTGCATCCTATCCTGTCATCCCTTCCTCCATGGAACTAATTCTAAGTATGGAAGGCCATTCAATGCCACCATTTATGACGAAATCTCCTTCATCTTCCTATAAATTGACCACTCATCTATGTGATCAGAGGTTGGATTATGTTGATTTGTAAGGAGATAATGTTGTTATGAGATTTGGCTTTGAATCAAGTATTATAATGCTACAAGTTTGTCATGCTTTTGATGTGACGTGGATGGGATCCAAGCTGGAGGAATGGCTTTGAATCCGACACAAATGGTTGTAATTCCTTCTTCTATTCAATAAACTTTTTTAACCTTTCTCCCATATGTTTGTATTGTTTTATAATGCTTATATGTGTGAACTATATCTGATTCCATTCACTTATATTCAATAGATCTTTTGCTTTGAATGATTCTTTGTTTTCTGTTGTGTTTATAGGTACTTCTCAAGCGTATTAGGTACGGGAAGGAGCGATAGGATCGATCCAAAGGAGACGAGAGGAAAGTAGAACTACAAGTATGTCTTCTCATCTTCTCATATTATTTATTGCTTATAGGAAAATACTAAAAGACTTTAAACTGTTGTTCTAGATATAGCTACATATCTAGGGAATTATCATTTATCCATAGATACGAAATTCTCCAAAACAAATTGGTGACTCCACTAGGGAAGATCCTCTTTCCTAGTAGCCTATCCACCTCCTAGGACATCCTTGTAGACCTTACTTGTGTTCATAGATTGTAATTCAGTTCTTTGGATTGAAATTTTGGTTAAAACTGTGTCAAATTGCCTCTTGAAATGGCTCACTGTCACCAGCACAGGCTTGTGAGGGACACAGTGTGCTGTAGAGTACCCTTGGCTTAGGGACAGTGCTCTGAAGTGCACTGTCTCCCATTCAGTGCTACATTGATCCTCCTAGGTTTAGTTTTCCACCTTTGGAAAGTTTTTTTGCCAACTTTTATCTGTTTGTTTGTTTGTTGATTGATCAGTGAATGTTATGTCTCAGAGAACAAGTTTCTATCTCCTTGACTAGCCCTACTTTGATTTGGTTGATTAATGTTTCTTTAATGTTTTTTTTGTCATTATCAGTCTATAGTCAAAGTTAGAATATAGCTAATTAATCTTCATTTGAAAGAAAGTGTCATAAAGTATTCTTTTCCTTCGAAACAGAATTGTCATAAAAGTCTTAATTCTTATGAAAGATTGATTGATTGTATGTGCATATTTCCTTTTGTTCATATTCACATTAAGGAAATCGAAAATAAATACATGCATGTTGCATTGAAAAACTTTGTGTGTGCTCATAGGAATAGTGTAGGAAAATTGCATTAGATTGTGCTCTTTGCTCTTTGATTGAAAGAAATCTGATTGCTATATCCCTAAGCAGTTAGGATTTTCATTGTTAAATTGAATGGAAAGAATGCCTATCATGATAGTTCCATTCCTAGGAATTTCAGAATACATCGTGTGGTGAACTTGAAAGGAAAATTCCTAAGCAAGATCAAGTTAAAATTAACATCAATTTACCTAATGGAGCATTATCATTAACGAAAACATTTAATGGTTCTAGGCTAGAGACGTGTTTCGGCGTTGTAAAACAAAGTAGTTGTCACTAACTTTTCTGCAATACATCCCAAGTGTGATACCTCATTCCACGTACGTGAGTATATCATAGCTAGTCCACGTAACTTCAGGAATATAGGGCGGTGTTACAGTACGTAAAGTATATGGGAGTGCTCTCACTATGCGGTTTTGAATTAGATAGCGCTTATACAAATTGGGCCTCCACATACCTTTGGTTATATATGGGAGGACAACAATAGGTTGCTATCCATCCCTAGTTAACCAAGTTAGCCATCTTGTACACTGTGATACACCAAACACAACATTTAGAGAGATTTTCTACCTCTACTTCTTGGTTCGCCAGGAGGTATTCTGCAGTTCACAATTGCTTGGTAAACCTTTTGCCTAGCTTACCCTTTTTTGTTTATATCTTTTTTGATAATAAAATTAATCAACAATCTTGGAGGAACATAAACTCTTACCTCATCGTCATGGAGAACAACGAGTAAACCGCATTTGCAACCTGAAGCTACACCTATTCGGTTAAAGCAGTCTCGCTTAACTGAGTCAAGTACATCAAGAACTCCTAGTTCTTCATCTGAATTACCTAAAACATCTATTTCAGTAAGTACTGAGACTCTAGTTACTCCAACTATTTCTGCTACATCTGTTTCTAAAGAAGAAGTTTCAAAATTACCTGAGGACATTAGTACTAATCCTATTGAAACAGTAACTGAAGTTGTTCAACAACAAGTTGATCCTCAACTTGAGGTTTCTCAATAAGAAATTACTTCTGAAATTGAATCAATTCAACCAAAAGTTAATTCAGAATGTATCATAGTTCAAACAAAAGTTACATCCGAACCTGAAGTTGTTTAGGAACCTCTTTCTGAAACTGTTGTTCTTTTGCCTAAACATCTGGACTTCGAATTTGAACATTCAGAAGTTGTTACTTTACTAGAATATGATCAACTGGTTACCCCTCAGACATCAGTAACTACTGAAACTTCCATTTTATCAACACCAAAAATATTTTATGGACTAGATGGTGAAGTTCTTCCACCTGGTTTAATTGTTGTCGAGGAAGAATTGGAAGAAGATTCTACACCTAGAACCCCATTCCACTTTGGAACTGGGCTTTATCTTTACCCTCATACTCATTTTACTACTCCATTTGATCCTGATTATTTTCAAGTACCCTTCGATTCTTTAGGACAACTTTTGGGTCAGTTAACTATGATTGAACAACCGTCAACATCCCAGACTGTATCATCCGATGCAGCTGTAGCAGACTCTTCTGTTGTAACCTCTTTGAGGTTTTCTACCACACCCGAGTCGCACCTATATGGTGAATCGTCCATCTCAGTTGGTTACGAATATTTATCTCGAACCCACTCAGGGGTTACTTCTACACCATAGTCATCACCCATGTCCTCAACCATATTTCTACCTAGTTCTTCTTTAACAGTAACTCAACAGCTTGATCCTGCATATCAATATCAAGCTGGGCAATCTAGTCAACAAAGACCTATGTATCCATTAAATACTGGATTTCCACCATATGGAGAGCAATATGCTTATTCGCCTTATCCTCCCTATGGAGGACAGTCATATGGAGTATCCTACAGTATTCAGGTCAACCTGGAATTCAATTTTTTCAATGGAAACCAACAATGCCAGTTCAACCAAGGCTCATGTATCCAACACAACCAATGCAAACTCTTTCATCTATTCCTACTACACCTGTTGTTACTACTGTACCACAATCACAAGTTCAAATTGTTGTATCTCAACCGGTAAAAACTGGTCCTTCCACCTCTCAACTACAAGTTTCGGGTCAAGAAGTTAAAGTTTCTCAGGCTGTTGTACAACAACCACTTATGTCCAGGGTTCAACAACCTCAGATTAGTATAGCCTTATCTGGACTGACCCAGGCTTACACTGGTATAGTTTATTCACAACTTGGCCAACCTTTCATTGCTGGGCAGCAACAACCACTAAATCAACAACAGTTGTACCAACAACAACAACAGTTGATTCAACAACCGTGGAAGCCCCAATTTCAACAACCTCAAATCCAGCAATTCCAACCCCAATTAGGACTTGCCCAATAGGCTCAACCTGGGTTTGGATAGTATCAAGCTTACCAAGGTCCTGGTCAACAAGGCTTTGTAGGTTATGAACAACCACAAATTAAACCTGGTTATCAACAACCACTTTATGCCAGATTTTTCAACAACAACCTTATCAAGGTTACCAAATCCAGATGCCCTATGTTGGTATGCAAAGACCTATTGCTTAAGAAATTCCATCATATCCTGGGTATGCTCAACCTGACCTGAATCTACAGTTTCCATTTGTAGCAACTTTAGAAATACCAGATTGAAATCGACTCGCTAACGATCCAATCTTATATGCACCTTAGCGGCCGGTGATTCCACATAAGTTACCTTCTGACATTCCGAAATTGAACTGAAATTCCAGAGAATACCCATCAAATCATGTTGTGACCTATCATTTGTGGTGTTCATCAAACTCCTTAAATGATGATTCGGTTAGACTCCATCGTTTCCAAAGAACACTCATTGGTTCGGCTACTAAATGCTACATTGAGTTACCAGGAGATTTTTTGACAACTTTATGACTTTAGCCACCACATTTTTGACCCGCTTCCAGTTACCTATTAGATATGATACTGGAATAGAACTCCTAACCAACCTTAAATAGACTACAGTTACACATATATCAGATCATATTCATGAGTGGCTGCGTCATCGTCAAATGGTTAAGACATATGTTCCTAGTCAGCTTTTGGCTGAGTGGTTCATAAAATCCTTGTTTCCATCAATCATCAAGGATGTGGCAAAAGGTGGAGTTGTCACAAAACAGCAAGTAATTACTCGTGCCCAATATTTGGATTTGATTTACACACAATCCGGCATGCTCTACGACAAAATTCCCAATGCGCCCGATCATCACTCACTCTTTCTCCTCCTCCACAATCAAGTAAGGACTCTCATGCCGGCGATGGTGTGATCGGTTCTTCGAGCACGCAAATGGCAGGAAGACCATTTGGTCAAACTCTTGCCATTACCAATCAAACTACCAATGCATCAGTAAACGCTCTTTCTTCGGAAGTTAATTTCATGTCATCTGACAAAGGAAAAAATCAAAGTCAACCAGGAGGCAAGAAGAAAGGTTAAAACAAGAAGAAATAATATAACTCCCCTCTAGAGAAATCATCTGATTCCTCTACTTCGGCAAGGAAACCTAGTTATCCATGTCTAATCTTTAATGACGAGCATTTTAAAATAGATTGTCCACACCGCTCAGAAGTCTCCAAACTTCTAAAGACTTCTAACACATCTGCAGTGTTGACTGATCCCTTTCCAAACCTGGAGACACATTTGGTTGCAACAAACCATGCTTCCACATCCCAAGTACTCATTTCATCCATCACAAATCCACAAAATGAAGGTTTGGTGTCAACGAGAAATTAAGACTGTGGAAATCCACCATCATCATCGAAGGACCAGACCACTAATCAACCTAATCCTTCAACTTCGACTTCATCTAAAAATATTCCACCACCAATTGCACCAAAATTAACAGTAAAACCACTGAAGGGAGTTGTGCATAAATCGACATTTAGCCCTCGAGCTCGAGCAGCTGAGAACTATAGCATAGTGGAAGATCTTGTTCAATCACCTTTTGCTATGTTGACACTCGAGGTGTTACAAAACTGTCCCTCCCATAAGCAAGCTTTACTATTAGCAATCGGCGGAATAGACCCTACGGATTCCAATCTTATGGTTTTTAACCATGTGGGATGTTCATCAAAATTACCGGCGTAGTTAGCTTTCCTAATACAAGTTAAAGCTGTCAATAAGAATGTGCATCGAACTATTATTGATGAGGGGCATCTACTTGCATTATGTCAATGAGCTACTGGAAAACACTTGGTTCACCACCATTGTCATGATCACCAACTACATTAAAAGATTTTGATGGATGAACATATACTCCTTGTGAGATTTTGAGTAACTTGCAAATCAAACTAGGGGAGAAAACAATTACTGTTGAAGTTGAGGTAGTTGAAGGACACCTCGATTACAACATTTTACTGGGAAGGCCATGGGTATGTGCTATGGATGTTGTGGTTTCCACGTAATTTCATACTCTTGCATTCCCTCATAAGGGTGGAATCATAGTTATCGATCAGCTTGCCTTCTTTGCCAATGGTTCACAGGCTACGGGAAGCATTCCATTCATACACAGACCCCTGCTGTCACTTCAAAGTGTTGGAGTAGGTCTCTTTAAAGATCCTTCCCTAATGGGTACTTTTACACTACCGTCTCCATCTAATTTGGTGGAAGTGGCAAGAGTAGAGACTTGAAACATGATTTCCTCCACCTCATCTGATTCAAGGAGGATTACCAACAATTTTGAAATTGATAGTAATACTGATGTTATGCCTCTAAGCCCCATTGAGCTAGCATAGCAATCAATATTTCAGGCTTGTGTAGCAAGCCCAAATCAACATTCACCAATTGTATGGGTAGACTGTTTGTTAGAATATGGTACTTCCTCAAATCCTTTCTCACGTATACATTCTATGGATGAAGGAATCATCCAATCAATGATGATAGGAGAAGAACCTTGGGAAGATTATCATCATCATTCCCATTTTCCAGACTACATTGAATATTATTCAAATGAACTAAACCACCCTTCAGTTGTTGATTTCCTCTCGAATTCACTTTTCATAGACACAGTAGAATGTGAGCGAAACCTGTCAAATATTGAATAAATGATTTCTATTAATATTTCGACCAAGCCTAATATTGTAGATAACATTCATGTCGGAAAATAGTGTTCTTCATCAGAACTTGATAGTTACCATACTCTCTTTCATGAGTTTAGAGATATATTTGCATGGTCTTACGAGGAGATGCAAGGCATTGAGTCTAGTATTGTTGAACACGAAATCAAAATGTGCCTTGATTTCAAGCCAGTATGATAGCAGCTTTGACCTGTTCATTCAAAGAAAGTCGTTACAATTAAAATAGAAGCTGAAAATATTTTGCTTGTTGGTTTCATTTACCCTATACCTCTTACCGACTGGGATTCCAACATTGTTCCTGTCATGAAGAAACAAGGGACAATTCGAGTGTGTGTCGATTATAGGGATGTAAATCAAGCATGTCCAAAGGACAATTATCCTACTCCTTTTATCGACTAGATTATTGACGAATGTGCGGAATGTGAAATATTCTCATTTATGAATGGTTTTTCCAGCTACAATCAAATCAATATTTGCCCACAGGACTAGTCTAAAACAACTTTTATTTGTCCATGGGGCACATTCTCGTATAACAAACTCCCATTGAATTTGAAGAATGCAGTGGCCACATTTCAACCTTACCTTGATGATTTACCTACTCATTCACAAAAGCGGACTGATAACCCGCAACATTTGAGAGCAATATTTTTATGATGCTGAAACTACAAGATGTTGGTTGATAAAATGCGTATTTTAAATTCCTAACTACCCCACATTAGTCATCAACCCAGCAAGTCTTTTTATTCCAAGAGTGTACACAATATGCGCATGCTATGAATCCACATAGTAATGTTTCTTAAAATGAAGTATAAACCTTTAATACAAGAGTAAACGGATGCATGTATAAAACTCAAATTGCACTGTTAAAGGAAATATTACATCTAACCATCAAGACTTAACCCTCTACTGAAATTGTAATCAAATATCACACAGGCAATTCAATTGACAATAGCATCAACCAAGAGCATAGTAGCAATAACCAATCTCTTCTTAGCTGATTCAATCTAAATCACACTCAATCTCAACTAAGTAATCCAAATGCAAATGATGTCAATCAACAGTTCAATAGCAATAACCAAACTCTTAGAGCTGATTAAATCAATAAGATTCACTGTCTTAACGGCTAAATAACTTAATCTACAATAAGAGTAAATAGAATCAAATGACAGTGCTATAAAACATATAAAGAAAATGTACTAACTTCAATATAGGAAAGCGGTAAATAGCAAATAAGATAAACTCACATAAAAATGGGAAAAATATCAAACCAACCAAACTTGCGAGAATCAGAAATATATAACACAAGGGAATAGTTTAATCCACCAGAGGCTGGGCCCTTAGCCACAAGCGAATACTGTTGAGCTACTTCAAAGAATACGAATGAACAACATCGTCAATTATATATTAATCATTGAACTTAAGTAGCATTACAATACAGTCGTGTTCTCCAACAGCATGAGTCTGTAAATTAAAATTACAATTTGAAATAACAGAGATCCATCCCCTTTCCTCCTATAGTCATTTTCTTTTATAGTCAAAAAGAGCTAAAAGATAAATGTGATCCCTCAGGATCTCCCGATCCTGAGGGATTCACAACTGAATGCTATCTTCTGACACCCTTCATATCTAGCATTGATCCTCCTGATTTTTCCTCCATCTTGACCACAACTGACATGCCCCATTCTTCCTTTGTTGGTTTATGTTGTTTCGTCGCTAGGGAAGAGCAATTGTTCCTTTCATTGTTTCTCTACATAAAACGAAATAAAAGTTAGTTACGATGGCTAAATCTTACGTGAGAGTAGCTCATCCATTTCTTATCATAATCCATCAATATGTTACTGTATCAAGATATGAAAGAGATAAGAAAAAAGGAAAAAGGTGATGGAATTAAGAGTAAATACATACCCATTTCGTAACTAAACATACTCCCCTACTTACCTTGTTTCATGTCCTCATGAAAAGTAAGTAGTTCTTATGCAGTGTAGTTAAATAGTAGGTGGGAGAGAAAACGTCAAAAATTGGTCTAAAACCATGATGTTGAGCCAGGAGCGCAAAGGTGGGCCCTTCCTTTCCTTTAGGAAATTCGTAGTTAGCTCGATAACCTTTAGGGGGACACCAAATAATGGGGCTCTGAAACCGACATCCTAACCAGTAAGGTCCTTCTCTCAAAATAAGATAGCTATAGGTGACCAAACGGGTCATAGCTGCTTTAAAAATTTTGTAATTAAATGGTTCCCTATCCTTCACACAACTAGTGGAGACCATCCATCTGAGCTTAGATGCAGTCAGAGATCTTTCTTGAATGGAGAGGAAATATGATACTCCTTTCTATACAATTTCCTTATGAATGGGCCCTAAAGATTTAATCACCCCTTCTCGTGTCATCAAACTCTTATGGTTGGCAAACATTTGTAAGGGGTACTTAGGTTAACTTCTCACTTAAAGATCCAATCCATGTTCCTGTCTCTGAAATGCATGATAAGTTTTAAACCATTTGAGCTGGTTAACTGCAAACGAAATAAAGGCCTGGAATTGAACATCTCCGACAAAATGGTTAGCGTTCTTTTCCACCTCGTTCTTTAATATAAAATTGCACAAATAAAACTCACAAAGAAACCTTTGGACCTTTACACCATGTTTCTTGTAGCAATTTATAAAATCTTCAATTGTTCCGAATTCAATTGGTTTACTAGATCTTACGGATTTAGTTTTCAATAACAGTATCGTTCTGACAAAAACAAGGCATAATTGGTGGCGGGAGACCTGCATGCCAGGACATCCATATACAATGAGCAGATGGTGTTTGTATGACTTATGACTCTGTCTAGCTTGAGCTTGATCTTATTCATTTTTTCTTCCACCTTTCAACATCTGTCAAAAGTCTCGCTCTCTATTCTATTCATTTCCCAAAACTATTTATGTAGCTCTTGATATTTTTGTTTGGAAACAGTTTCTTGTTCAAGTCGTTCCAATGCAAGCTGAGCTTGTGCCAATTCTTCCTGAAGATTCATTAGAATGGGGTCATGGTGTGTCATGATGTCTTCGGCTTGTGTGCCCATCTGAGTGATTATGATATAAATAGGGATATCTTCTGTCTATATTTCATTATTGTGGGAGGTCCAAACCTTCATCTAAGTAGCTACGTCTACTAAATCTGCATGTGGTTCCTCTTGAGTGATGACTGTTTGAGTAGGTATGTGCTCAGTTTGACTTCCTGTAGCCCTATCTTCATATAATTTTGTTTGCATGGCCACATTTACTACCTCAGGGGTATTTTTCGAAACCTTTCACATTGTGATTTCTTTTATTTTTCTTCGGAGCCTCTTGACCATCTTAAGAAGCGCTGGTGTTCTTTTCTTAGATTCTTCATTTTTGTTCTAGCTCTATACCTTTTCGAAGGAGTAACTGATCTGTTGATAGTCTCGTTAATAGCTTATGTCTCTAAAGAGCCCAGTTGTTCACCTTGGCTTTGTTCCAATAAGACTTTGTCTCCAGATTGGTTATCGGATTCCTAAATAATCTTTGTCTCTACTTCCTCCTCTTGACCTATGTTTTCTGGGTCTAGACCTTCATGACTGTTTTCGATTAGGAGTGTGTCACTAGATCGGCTCTCTAATTCTTAAATAGCCTCTGTATCTGTTTTTGCTTCATGGTTTGTATCTTTTGAGGGAGACAAAACTCTGGTATAGCCTGAATTCCCAGGAGATTGGGTTTCTCCTAAATTAAGATTAAGCAGTCCTTCAGGCTGCATGTAGACATTCATGGTGGCCAGGACCTGGGCCATACCTATCTCAAAAGCATGCAATAGATCATCTTGAGAACTCATATTTGGTGTTGGAGGAGGTCCCACTTCATTTCTTCGGTCATCCTCAGAATGCCCTGCTCCTTCCTCAGGTTTTGGTTCAGGGTTATCTTGTCCTTCTAGCTTTGGTTGCAAGTCTTGTTCATTTACTGGGCTAGATAATTCTATGGGTTAACTAGTGCTGCCTTGAGGGTTTTCAGACACTCCCTATTTTGACTTCAACCTTGTAGATCGTCTGTGTTTGTGAGGTATCCTTCCTGAAAGGGCAACCCTCTTTCTTTTTGGAACAGGGTTAGGTGCTGGCAGGTCTTCACCTCTTTCGAGGGTTGGGAAAGGTTGTCACTAACTATTAACCTGATCAGACAATGGTGGCTAAATATTGTTTCTGTGTGTTGAGACCATCTCAACCATTTGGCAGTGTCATGCAATAATGAATTCAACAGTAAAGGAAAATCAACAAAGCATTTTTGTTTTAACACTGCTAAAAGTTTGAGTTGTCACGGCCTTATCACGTCTTTACACCCATCAACGGTAATATAGTTCTGGACAATTCATTCCAATTCTCCCCATGGATCTCAGAGAGAAGATGGTTGAATTCCTTCCCCCTTCTTGATTACCTCCTGTCCTTCGTCCCTAAAAATCTCCATAACATCATGTAGCTTTAATCTCTTGCCATCCCATACTGGTCCTTCTGTCTGCAACCCAAACACTTTTGTTATCACAACATCTGTTACACTGATTTGTCTGCCTCTTACCAAGGATTGTCCATTTTGTAGATACCGAAAAAATTCGATGGTGATTTCCTCATTGGGCAGTTTAAATCTTGTAAAATATGTTGTCCATCCTGTGTGAGCTATAATTTCCCTGGCTTCATCGGAGACAACCAGTGTTGAAGGTTCTTAGCGCACTTTTCTTCCTCCCATGATGCTTAAATTTTGCAAATGATTAGTGTAGTGTTGAAATCACAACAACGAACAGAGCCGAGAGATGGAACAACAAGTGGTTGTAGTGGCTCTATTAGGTGATGCTTTATAAACATAAATACTGTTATCGAGGACTGTTATAATGCCACATGCTCTGTGATCATGGGATGCCGTATTGTTCTATAGAATCAAATGAAAAGATGACAGCAAATGCATAAGTATACTGTAGGTCCTCACCCCCTCTCGAAATGATAGGTTGCCTATGACCGAATGAATGAAAGGATGACATGCTGGCAGCAAAGTACAGGGGTGATGGATTGGGTAATGAAAGTGGCAAGGTACGTATATTAATGAAAGGATCATAAAGGATATTAGAGTAATGAAAACAAGGTGTGTAATGAGAATTATCAATAAGTACAAGATGTCGTGAGGTGATGCGATAAAGAAAAAGGAAACCATATGCAGGAAATAATACCTTACCGCCGTTATTCCACTTAAAATTGTTGTGATTGATTTGAAAATATTAAATCATGCTGAAATATTCAAGGTAAGTTAGGGACATAATCTCTCCATAGAAAAGATAGAAACATAAGAAGAGGGCATTATGATAATTATTGGTGTAGAAAGTAAAACTTCAATACCATAAGCAGGGCTTTTGTTGCCTGCAGGCATCCATATCCTCGACAGAGTTGCTTTCTAACCCTTGGGAACCACGGTCCTATATGTATAATTGGGGAAGTGCATTATGATGTCCATAGTAGAGACCAATGTGTTGGCATGGTAACCATATGAACACATTGCCATTCACTGGGAAGTAGCGAAAGTGGTCAGGCCGGCTCGTGGTGAGACCTCCTGTTCCAAGGACTTTGTTTCTTGATGCATCCATTGGATCATATCACTGGTGTGGTGGACATAGTTGGAATTTGACTTTGCTCCTTATGATCATGGTAGGTTGACTCGTGATGAGACCCCGTATCCTCCATCTGTGGAAAAAAATCATAAAATTTTTAGTGAATATCTATATATATATATATATATATATATATATATATATATATATATATATATATATATATATATATATATATATATATATATATATATATATATAAGCACTCCCCATTTTATATATAGAGGGTGGCTCAGTACTCCTTAAGAGTAGGGATGGCAGAAGAAGTTTGAACATATCAATAGAAAAAATATACCCATAGTCTTATTGATAATAAACAGAGAGAGTTATACAGGACGGGGGAGAACCAACATGGTAAAGGTAATCAATCAGTTTCATTTATAGTAGAAATGAGGACAGTGAAGTGATATAGATAATTGTGTCCTTTCTTTTTCGATCATCACAAAGCAATCTTATTAAAGATGATAATACTCAAGATCTTTGCCTGCTTCAGTAGACTCCATACTTGTTGTCCTTAGATATGTATTGTACTTTTATGCCATAAAGAGGATCATAAAGAGTGAACTAGGATGGCCTAGGAATGATCATGCAAGGGGGAGAAAGGGTGTTCTAAAAAATACTGACAAGGTGTTGTTCCCTGAGGGGAACAACAAAAGAAAATACACAAAAAAAGTGTTGTTCCCTGTAGGGAACAAGAAAGAGAAAATACACACAAGAAAGTGTTGTTCCCTATAGGGAAAAATAGCTATTCCCTGTAGGGAAAAGAAAAGAAACATACACGCGGAAAGTGTTGTTCCCTATAGGGAACAACAGTTTCCCTGTAGGGAACAACAAAGAGAAAATACATGCAAAAAAAGTGTTGTTCCTTATAGGGAACAACAACTGTTCCTTGTAGGGAACAACAAAGAGAAAATAGACACAAAAAAAGTGTTGTTCCCTATATGACTTTTGATTAGATGATGGATTTATTGGGCCAATGAAATCTAACGCCCATCGTTCAAAAGGTTCGATGACTAACTGTGGATGTAGGGGCATCTCATCAGACTAGACAAGGCGGCCCATTTCTTTGGCAACGATTGCATGCCTGAACAAATTTTTTGGTGTCCTTAAAAATGGTGGGCCAATAATAGCCCATTTGTAAGACTTTATGTCCAGTCCTGCAGTCTACAAAGTGTCCACCACAAGTTCCATCATTGCAGGCTTTTAGGATATCGTAGATTACATCTTCCCTGACACACCTACAGATATGCATATTGGCTCCTGTGTGAAAGAGGTATCCTCCGATCCAAGAGAACCGAGTGCTGCGTTGCACTATTAATTTTCTTTCTCTGGGGTTCAGGTGATTGGGTAATTTTCCCACTGCTAGTTAATTTGTGACATCTGCGTACCACGGTGTTTTCATGGTCACAACAAATAGGTGCTCATCGGGGAACTAGTCTTCAACCGCCACTGCGTCGTCTATTCTTGGCACATGTGAGAGGAAGTCTTCCACCAAATCTTCCTTTCCTGGTCGATCTTTGATCGTTATGTCAAATTCCTGCAAAAGGATTAACCATCGTGTCACTCTTCCATTCATAATAGGTTTATTAGCTAAATATTTGATAGCAGAGTGATCAGTATACAAAACCACAGGGTATCATGTTATGTAGTGTTTGAATTTGTTAATAGCATAGATTACAGATAGAAACTCTTTCTCGGTCACTACGTAATTCAACTCAGTAGGAGTTAAATTTCTGTTGATGTAGTATATCCCATAGGATTTCTTGTCTTCCTCTTCGCCAAGAACTGCTCCAATGGTCGTATTTGATGCATCGGATGAAATCTAGAATGGTAAATCCCAGTTCGGGCCCCATAGTTCTGGGGCTATTGATACTAACCATTTTAATTATACAAAGGCAATGTCACATTTGTCAGTCCATATAAAATCAATATTTCTTGTCAAAGCATATAATGGTGCAACAATTTGGGAGAAGTTTTTTATAAATCTTCAATAATATGTAGAAAATCCCAAAAAACTGCATACCTTAGTTTGAGTGCAGGGGGTAGGTAGTAAGAGGACTGAATTTTTGTTGGATCTACCTGAACTCCAGCTGTTGAGATGTAATGGCCCAAGATCAGGCCTTCGGTCATCATCATATGGAATTTCTCGTGGCCTAAACAGATCCTAGTAGCAATGCATCTTTCCAGGACTTTCTCCAATGTCTGTAATGCCTTCCCAAAGCCATCTCCATAGGGTGTAAAATCGTCCATGTACACCTCTAATCCCTCGTTTATCAAGTCTGCGAAAATACTGAGTATGGCTCTTTGTAATGTAGTAGGTGCATTGCATAGTCTGAAGGGTAATACCCTGTATGAAAATGTCCCCTAGGGGCAGGTGAAGGTAGTCTTATCTTGGTCTTCAGGGGAAATTTGGATTTGGTTGTAGCCACTGAAACCGTCCAAGAAAGAGAAGAATCTTTTACCTGCCAATGTGTCTAGGACCTGGTCGATAAATGGAAGGGGAAAATGATCTTTTTCCATTGCTTTGTTAAGCTCTCAGTAATCGACACATATATGCAATTTCCCATTTTTTTTGTGAACAAAAACTAATGGAGAAACCCACTTGCTATCAGATATAGGATAGATGAAGTTTACATTTAATAGTTTCTGTAGTTTGTCTTTAAAAACATCCTTTAGGTGAGGGTTTAATCTTTGTTGAGGCTGTCGAATGGGTCTCACATCTTTTTCAGTGTTGATGTGGTGCATACATAATTGGGGGTCAATCCCTTTCATATTTGGGTAATCCCAAGTGAAAGCCCCTTTATATTTCCTAAGGAGTTGCATAAGCCTCTGCTGCTGGTCATCAGTCAGGTTTTTTTTTATGTTTAGGACTTTCCCTAGCTCATTTTCAATGGGTTTGCTATTATAAATAGTTGTTATTGGTATTGTTTGGACATTGATATCTTTCAAAGGATCTTCTTCAATTTCGATATCTAGTGCTACTTCAATCATCTGACATTTTAGATTACATACGACAGTTGGGTGGTTAATGTAAGTGTTGATAATGTCATCTTCTGTTTGATTATTAAATTCAAGAGCATCTGTTATAGTTATTGGTGATCGAATATTTTCGCTTAAATATGTTACAGGTTGCTTCCTAGTTTTTATTATAGTTAGGCTTGGCTGAGCTAGAGGATATAAAGTCAGGTTCTTCACATTGTTTCCTCTTACTATATTCATACTACCTGTTCGACAGCTTATATAAGCATCTGCGATTGCTAGCCAAGGTCTTCCTAATAATAGAGGATGTCCATCTAGCCGGTTTCTAGGATTAATAATCAAGAAATATGCTGGGTACTCCCAAGAATCTAGAAACACCATTACATCCTGTAATGTCCCTTCTAGTTTAATAATTGATCGGTCAGCAAGTTCCACCAAGGTCGTAGTTGGATCTAGGGTTGTGATGCCAAGTCTCTAACAGGTTGTTGTTGTGAGAATATTAATGGTTGCCCCTAGATCGACTAACGCATTGGGAAAGGAACATCCATTTATTTCTATTGTGACTATAAGGTTTCCTGGGTCCTCATATTTCACCGGTGTATCTCTGCCTAATAATAAATCAGACAACATTCTGACTACGTGGATAGTTGGCGTTACTTTTATTTTCCTCGTAGGATTTTTGGTACACAATTCCTTAATGGTTTTGCATAGATTGGAATGTCCTGAATAACCCGATGGAAGGGTATTTTACAAGAAGATTTTTTAATTCTCCCAGGAGATCAAAGTCGGGATATTCGATTGGGCGAGGTATAATCAATCTTTCTAGGAATGGCGGAGAAGAGGTAATAGTTTGTTCATGGCTTTTCTGTTTGACTATATTCTCCCTTTGAGGTGTTTGTTTTACAGGTATTGGTTCTTCCAATTGTATATTTTTATCATCCTCTTACTCAATTATTTGTCCAGACCTCAACTTGAGTTCATTACACTCTCTCAACTAGTTTCCCGATCCATACCTTCAATAATTTGTACCAACTGGACTAGTTTGTTGTTGGGGTTTGGGTTGGGCTGGGCTGGGAGCTGTGGTCGTAGATTGGGTTGAGGATTCTGCTACAATGTGTAAGGTGTTGGTAGCATAGGTTGAGGTAGAGGGATTGTCCCTACTGGCTAGTTCATAGGTCTTTGCCAGCTTGATTGCCATTTTTGGTTTTGTGAAGTGGAGGGGGACCATTGAGATGGATATGGATTATTCTGCCAAAATGGTGGAAACAAAGAGGAATTTGGCAAACTATTGTTTGGATTTGACTGATTGGACCAAGGTGGCATAGAAAATGTTTGTGGTGGCCAATTAGGAAAAGGTGGTTGGTTCTTCCATGTAGCCCTTGTGTATGGCTTAGAATTATATTATGAAGGTTGAAAGAATGAAGATGGGTCAGTAGGCATACCTGTCTGTCGTGATTTCCATTGGCGACGCTGATTTAATAGGTAGACTGGTTCTGCTTATTTCTCTTTGAAGACTACTTTTAATCCTGGGAGTGATTGACAATTTTCGGTGGCATGTTCTTTAGTGCATATGGCATAGGTATGTACCATATCCAATGGAGATTCTTTATGACTATGTTTCTTCCAGCATCGAGGGAAAAAAATAACCAGGTTTTATTCTGCTTTAGCCTACTTTTGCTTGGCTTACATAATGTCTAATTGTGTTGTCAAGGTTCCTAGGATATCCATTTTGAAATATTCCAGCAAGTTACTGATTTCAGTATGAGTAATGCTTCCACCAGAGATTTTTCTATCCCTGGTGATCATAGCATGTTCAGCTAGTTTCAGTCTTGTACTGCCCCTTGAGCATCTGATACACAAATCAATAATGTTAGCATAGTCTTCTTGATAGATATCACCCTTATCGATGATATTTAAGTCTCTATCCAGTGGTCTTTCATCCTCTTAATCAGCGTAGTTTTTAGCACATTATCAGGCAGAGGCAGATTTGCATATGGAGACCTTTGGAGGTTATATTGGAAACACTCCACATACTCTTCCAAAGTTTCGCTACGCCTTGCTACCATTTGGAATATCTCGTATTTTAGTTCTCTAGATCTGCAATAATCTTGATATTTTTAAGGGAAGGCAGTTTTCATTTGATCCCAATCATTTATGGTCCCCCCACATAGTCCCATGAACCAATGCAGGGCTGCTCCCTTTAAAGTGGAGGGAAACAACTTCAGTTTTTGGGGATCGGTGGTGTAATCATAACCTCAACATAGGATGTCGAACTCAAACAGGAATGCATCTGGATTTTCTGAAGTGAGTCCATGAAAGGTGGGAATATTTTATAGAGGGGTGGCTTTCATGGGGGCATTGACAGCTGTGTCAATGATAGGATACTATAATGTAAAGGTTTGGGGTGTCTGTGGATTATTGGCCATTTGATCAAAGATATGCCAGTATCATTCTGGGATCTCTGGAGCTAGAGAGTTATCCCTAGGATGTATAGAAAAGGTGGGAATGATCCTAACGACACTCCCTTGATCTGGGACACTACATGTCCTCTGCTCAATTACTACCTCAGGGGATCTTGGTTCCTTGGATTCCCTTGTTTCTTCTTCTCCTTCACGGATGTTGCAAGAATTCCCTTCTTGTGAGGGAATTAACCACGAATTTCCAATATCTTGAAAACTCTGCTCAATCCATTCAGTTTTACTGTGGACCTCAGAGTAGGCTACAGATGGTGAGCCTGTGGCCCTAAGGGAGACAGTAGATTGTCTAGAAGCAATCGTTTCGAGACCTACTGATGGCTGAGATTCAGCTTTTCTTAAGATGTCATCGATAAAATTTGATCATCCAAGGGTCATGGTCCCTTAGATTTTTTATGTTTGGGGTCTGGGATTGTATTGCTTTCTAGTCTTTTCTTCTTAGTCATTCATGCAAAAATTCAAATGTTTATTTCTACCTTAAATTCCTAGCAATTCTACTAGAAAGTGGGTGAGGGAGCAGGAATTTTACTTGCTCCGTATGTAGGTTCTTACCTTCTATTTTTAATACCCATTTCTCTCTCACCAGACAAACATCAAACACCTACTTCACTTTTCTGTAATTGTGTTGAAAATCGGGCGGAGGGGTAAGCACTTTACTTGCTCAATACATAGGTTCTTACCTTTCGTTTCCAATACCCAATTATTTCCCAATAGCAATTATCCGATATGCATCACTCTTTGTAAAATGGCGACACTCTCCCCGGCAATGGCACCAAAATGTTGGTTGATAAAAGGCTTCTTTTAAAACTTCTAATTACCCCACATTAATGATCAACTCGGGCAAGTCCTTTTATTCTAAGAGTGTACACAATATGTGCATGCTATGAATCCAGAGAGTAATGTTTCTTAAAACGAAGTATAAAACTTTAGTACAACAGTAAATGGATGCATGTATAAAACACAAGTTGCACTGTTAAAGGAAGTATTACATCTAAGCATCAAGACTTAACCCTCTACTGAAATCATAATTAAATCTAACACAAGAAATTCAATTGACAATAGCATCAACTGAGAGCATAGTAGCAATAACCAATCTCTTCTTGTTGATTCAATTTAAATCACACTCAATGTCAACTAAGCAATCCAAATGCAAATGATGTCAATCGACATTTCAATAGTGATAACCAAACTCTTACAGTTGATTAAATCAATAAGATTCACTGTCTTAACGGCTAAATAACTTAATCTACAATAACAGTAAATAGAAACAAATGACAGTACTGTAAAACATATAAAGAAGATGTACTAACTTCAATATAGGAAAGCGGTAAATATCAAATAAGATAAACTCACAGAAAAATGGGAAAACTATCAAGCCAATCAAACTTGCGAGAATCAGAAATATATAACATAAGGGAGCAGTTTAATCCACCGGAGGTCAGGCCCTTAGCCACCAGTGTATACTACCGAGCTACTTCAGAGAATACGAATGAACCGCAACGTCAATTATATATTAATCATTGAACTTAAGTAGCATTACAATACATTCGTCTTCTCCAACAGCAAGGGTCTGTAAATTAAAATTGCAATTTGAAATAATAGAGATCCATCCCCTTTCCTCCTACAGTCTTTTTCTTTTGTAGTCAGAAAGAGGTAAAAGATAAATGTGATCAATTGAATGCTATCTTCTAACACCCTTCATATCTAGCATTGATCCTCCTGATTCATGCTCCATCTTCACTGCGACCGACGCGCCCCATTCTTCCTTTGTTGGTTTATGTTGTTCCGTCCCTAGGGAACAAAAACCATTCCTTTTGTTGTTTTTCTACATAGAAAGGAATAAAAATTACTTACGATGGCTAAATCTTACCTGAGAGTAGTTCATCCATTTCTTATCATAATCCATCAATATGTTAGCGTATCAAGATATGAAAGAGATAAGAAAAGAGGAAAAGGGTGATGGAATTAAGAGTAAATACATACCCATTTCGTAACTCAACACAAGATACAACTCAATCCACACAAATGTGTGTTTTTTGTTGGTTCTGGTCGATTACTTGGATTTTTAGTGTCTAGAGAGGGGATTCGACTCGATCCATTAAAGGTTCAGACAATTCTTGATTTACCTCCACCTTAAAATCTTTTAAAGTTATAGAGACTCCAAGGGAAGGAAAACTTTCTGAAGAGGTTCATTCCTAATTATGCTAAGATGGCTAAAGGTTTTACGCATCTTTTGAAAAAGGATATACCCTTCCATTGGGATCAGGTTGTGCAAGCTTCCTTTGATTCTCTTAAAAATACCTTGATTAGAGCTTCATTAATGTATTCTCCAAATTATCAAAATGACTATTACATGTATCTTGTCACTGCAAATATAACCATTGGCATGGTTTTAGTCCAAGAGGAAAATGGTATTGAATATCCGATTTATTATTTGAGCTGCAATATCAATGATACAAAAATTAAGTACTCTTATGTCGAGAAACTAGCTTTCACAGGTATGCAAGCTGTTCAAATATTTCATCATTACATCCTGCTCTAGAAAACTACCGTCACTTTGGATTGCAACCCTATGACATACATTTTGTCACGTCAATTGCTGGGGGGAAATACTCAAAATGTATAGTCATTTTGCAGGAGTTTGATCTGGAATTCATCAAGTCCAAATCAACGAAATCTCTAGTTTTCGTAGAGTTACCTTGCGACCTTCCCTCGGCCTCTATTGATTTAACATATGAACCATCGATTTTGGATGAGTCTCGGTTTCTGATATCATCATCTGACATGTGTTATGGAGATATAATGATCTATCTCCAGGCCCAAAATTTCTGACCTGATACCTCTCACTTGCAACAGTGACATATTTGATACTAAGCCAAAGATTATCTGATCATTGACGACACTCTTTACCATCGTGGTGTCGATATGATTTTTCAGAGGTGCCTCACGCATGAGGAAGTCGAGAAAGCACTCAATGATTACCATTTAGGTGCTTCTGTTGGACACCTATCTGGATATGCAACCACACAAATAATTCTCCTTGTCGGTTACTTCTGGCCAACTATATTCAAAGATTGTATTATTGTTGTCAGAAGCTGTCACGAATGCTAGATATACGACTAGAAAACTAGATTACCACCTACACCATTGCATTCAGACATTGTTGTTGGACCATTCGTCAAATGGGGCATTGACTTCATGACATGTAACCCCACCTCAACCGGGGGGCACAAGTATATTATAGTCGTCATTGACTATTTTACAAAATGGGCTGAGGTGATACCAACATTAAACAACAGTGGGAAAAATGACTGCTCTTTCGTTTTTGAACCATGTGGTTTACCAGTTTGGTGTACCACAAGCCATAGTTATAGATCATGGGTCAAATTTTCGTAATCACATGATGGCTGAGTTCACTGCTGAGTTAGGACTACAACATGATAGTTCTACCCCTTATTACCCACGAGTGAATGGACAAGTTGAATCCATCAACAAAGTCCTGAAGTGGATGTTGCAGAGAATGATAGGGGTTCATAAGTAAAACTGGCACTTAATCCTATACTCTTCCTTGTGGGCATATTGAACCTCGGTGAGAAATGCAATTGGATTCACACCCTTTCAGTTGTTGTATGGTTTGGAAGCAATCTTACCGATACAATGCGAAATTTCATCTCTCAAGCTCATGATTGACCTATTACCCAACACTTCTAAAGAAGAAGTACATTTCTTGGAATTAATCCATCTGAATGAAGCCCGTCATGATGCCACATTGGCTAACAAAGTGCATAAGAAATGAATCAAGGCGCAATATGATGAAAATGTTAAGGCTCGTATCATCTCAGAAGGAGACCTGGTCTTGCTTTACGATCAAGAAGCTGATAAAGTTGGAACAGGGAAACTCAAACCAATGTCGATGGGTCCTTATATTTTCGAGCATGTTTTTCCAAAAGGTGCCTACGCGTTAGTAGATTTTGATGGGATTCCATTGTCGTAGCCCCGAAATAGGTTGTACCTCAAATGTTACTATGCTTGATTGAGTGTAGTAAAACTCACTGTATATATGCTTTCATTACATGTGTGTGTGTGTGTGTCTTTTAGAGTTTTTATCTGGTTAGTAATCTGCTTTTCATTTCTTGCAGATGTTGGAGTCTTCGAAACCTTTTGTTGGTTACGCCGATGGTGCTAGTCATAGCACGTAGAACTTGTCTTCTATAGCATGGGCTATTTTCACTCCAAGTGGCAAGTTAGTGAGTTTTCAAGGGATTTGTATCAGTTGATCGATGAAAAACATCGTTGAGTATAGCGCATTGATTGAACTTCTCTCTGATGGCATTTCAGTTGGCATTCACTGAATCATCGTTAGGCTAGACTCATAACTCGTTGTACTACAACTAACAAACATTTATACTTTCTAAAATCCAACAATTTTTATATGTTCCTTAGAGTTCATATTTGAAAGGGATTTTGAACACATTCAATATCAACATATTTCCAGAAATCTTAACACATTAACTGATTATCTAGCGAATTATGTTTTAAATAGACATTTGTGAAACATGTAAAAGTAATATTTTCAATTCACATCATTAGTTGAATAGGATTGCATATAACCATAGAAATCTCTGAAAGTAAAATAGATAGGTGTTTTAAAACTTTTTACAAAATTTGTGTCCAAGACACGTTTTGTCATCTGACCCAAAAAATTAAAAAGACATGCAAAACATCCTAAGTAGATCTAGTGGTTCTCATGGTAACAGGTCACAGCCTGTGTTATCATGTGTAAAAGCCTTGCCCAGTGGCTAGGAACACCAATAATGTGGAACTGTAGCCTCATAGGTAATTCATTGATTCGGACATCCTGAATACCAAGGGTTAATCCCTCTATGTGATCCTACAACTCTACTAAGGTCTCAACAAAATCTAAGTCTTGGAGAACTACTCTCCCAATATTTCTCCCCATCGGCCCACCTGCACCCTATTGGTGCCCTGCAGATTGAACAGTACCCACATATGCGTGCAGAAGAATGATTTTAGTTTAGTCTTGGAAACATTAAAAACACAAAAAACATGTAGAAACTTGAAAAATCAAAAAACACTTTTGGTCAAACAATTTACCCATAGCACCCCATTGTGGTCCAACTGGTAGAATCAAATCTAGATCTCCACGGAAATCCATCCCTGAGTATGGATTCTCATCGATGACAAGGTGTTGTTGCTCGAGCCAACTAAAGAATGCAATGGAAAAGATGATTGTTGACTGACCCGCATGTCAAGCTATCAATTCGACCCACGTTTGAATACGTGGATCTCTAGGACCAGCTACACCTAGTGATACATGTTGTGGTTGCATCAATGAGATTCTCTCTAAGTTAAAAGAAATTAAGATCAAACCATAGCAGAAATTCTTCATCTTATCACCTTTTACCTTGGTCAGTTGTTCTTTCAGTGAGGAAAGCATAGCCTCGCACCAGTTGAAAACTTTTGGCTCTACACACTCCAGTGCATATTGCATATATGATCTATTCGCCAGATGTAGTGTCACACTGCCAACCAATTTTGCGATTGTAAAGAAGATCATTCTCAAAGGAAAATCACCTACATCCCTGATGTTTATTTTCCCATACTTGCGAGGCTATGTACCTGACCGACAAAACTGTCTAATATAATGTCTCACCAATTCACCTCCACGAGAAAATCTAGAAAGTGAGATGGGGGCACCTCGCCTCAATAGTTTGTTAAGGAATTCAATATCATCAATGGTAATAGGGACCATCTTGTCCCTAATGTGAAAAGTTTGATCTGTCGGATCCCACGCATGAATAAGGAACTACAATAGTTCTATTTGTTGCCTCATTCCAAACAACTTGAAGTATTTGAGTAACCCATAATTTTTGAGGGCCTCAAGTATACCTAGATTGTTGATGGAAACCATGTCTTGTTCTTTGTGCTCTCTTTCTCACCATGTAATCAACATTCTGATTTGATGAAAGCCTGAAACACAATCATAACCTTAGTTAGGATCCTTTCCATGCAAAAAATAGGACAAATTATCGAGCAAGCAACTAAATCAAACTTGGGAAAATCGCCCAGCGATCCTAAGCACAAAGATAGTGTTTTGCAGAGCATGCAGCGTTCTATCTGGGTGCTCTTCAGCGCAGTTTTTTATGTGAAAGCCTGCACTGATCCCAACGCAAAAAATGTAACACTAGGGGCCCCAAAAAACCCTAAAACTTGCATGAAATGACAAAAGAATGACTTGAAAAGAAAGAAGAGATGTTTAGCTCCTACCTGGTCTAGATAGCTCGAGAAATGGTCCACAGAATCTCTCACAATCAGCTGATGAAGTTCGAGGTCAAAAACTGGCTCAGAGCACAAAACTGAATGGTAAGTTCCAAATGGTAAACACGTCATGGTGAAAACTTGTTTTATGTTTATTTCGTGTTCATTAATCGAGTAAAAATTAGAAGTTACCCATTTTGGCCTATGAAATAGGTATTTTTAATCCATTTGGTGGTGTTTTGAGTAGGTTTCACGAGTGACTTATAGAATTCAACGTGCTCGATTATAAATTGTACCTTTGACCACAAAACACTTTTATCTCTTTTTCGAGCTCTATTAAAAATGAGAAAGGAACCCCCCTTGGACTCCTCTTTAAACTCTTTTCAGACTCTCTAAACGTGAAAACATCATCGTGCACTTGTCCTTTCCAGCTCGTTAATGGACTGGAAACGATATCTCTCTTGTATTATTTTACACTTTTTTGGACTTGAGAGATTAATTTACGAAAAAGAACTTGTGTAGTTTTCTTTTTGTCCCTTTTCAAACTCTCTAAACATGAAAACGACTGAGTTATCTTTGTCGTTAAACTCGTTGAAACATCAAATAGTGACAAACTTTTCCATCTAGACAAGACCAAGTTTCACCTTCGCTAGACTCGTTAAAACATAAAATAGCGATGGCCTCACCCGAAGGGTGGAATTATACAACAAGAATATGTTATCCTCCTTAAGCTTGATAAAAATAAATAGGTACTGGTCAACAATGACTAGGGAAAATTGGAAAAAGGGGAAAACTACTTTATGGTAGTAGGTCGCTCTTGAACATGACACTTTCACTCCATCACCGTTACTATTTGGGTTCGGTTATTAGCTTGATGGTTATCACACCTTTTGTCTATCATACCATCCATCACTTTTTTTTTGGGTCAATGCTACCAATTCATTTTAGTGTCTCCAACATGTTCAAGAGAAGTCATTCAGTCAAAATTCATCCTTTGCAATACCATAAACCTTCATTTTCATGACTGCCACTCCTGAACTTTGTGTCATCAGTCAAATTCCATCTCCAAAATCACTACACTCGTTTCGTGTCATTAATGTGGGATACATCAAGGCCCTCCTGCGATGAGTCGCTTCTTGTTGACATCAACACAATATCCAAGAAGTTGACTTAGAAACACCGTTCGAGTACGTTGAGGCTTGCATACATCAATGGCAAGTTTCTCGCTTTTGGCGATATGTTAACATCAATGGTCTTCGACCGAAAGACTTTGTATGGTGTTCGACATCAAATAATTCATTCACACCATGCAGAATGTACTGCAATACCTTGAGGATCATTATCATTATCAGTGATTTCTCTCGCATCTGTTAACAACTTACATCATTGGTTGGTAATCAAATGGTGTCTTCCCGTGTTCAACCTCAGATCACATATTCACATGGTTAGACTCATACTTAAGCGAACAATTGAATGAGATAGAATACCCCGGATCTAGTTTCATCCATCCAGGTTGTGATTTCAGGAGTACTAAATCATATGTACAATGGCTTTACATTGATAGTCATTCCAATCATGGGTCTATATCTGTAGACGACTATTTATGTACATGTAATGAAAGTTTATATGCTGAGAATGGGTATGCCTTCCCTTAGTGATTCATGTAAAAATAAAATATCATGATATATGTATTGTAATTGATGTAAGTCACCTTCCACTTCGATACCTCCTCATCACATCGTAAAGCATTTCATTCGACATTGTGATCTTTCCGACTTCATGCTTTAGGGGGAAGCTGTTACAGATCCTCTTGGGCACATCAATCCCATTGTCCAGATCAATGTTTTAGGGCTCATAAAACCCTAATTTCAGTTGCTACATTCCCTAAACAAGTCACCCCTTTGAATGCCTCCTTCCTAGAGAGTTTCATGACTTGAAGACATCGAGAAATAGCCTCTAGAGGGACCAGCGCAGGTAGGCCCATGTAAGGGTGTGTTGCAAAGTATTTAAGCCCATGCCAAGGTGCTCTTTAGAGAACTTAGGCTTCCTTTCACCTGCGTTAAGCGAGATTCAACGAAATTCACATAGGGTTTGGGGAATATTCTTATCTTTTGGAGTCATCTAGAAGGTTCCCTCACTTATCAACTCCTATGAGCATGAAAATGGACGAGGAATGAGTTAAGGTGCATCCTATCCTTTCACCCCTTCCTCCATGGAACTAATTCTAAGTATGGAAAGCCATTCAATGCCACCATTTATGACAAAACCTCCTTCATCTTCCTATAAATTGACCACTCATCTAAGTGATGAGGGCCTTGATTATGTTGAATTGTAAGGAGATAATGTTGCTATGAGATTTGGCTTTGAAGCAAGTTTTGTAATGCTACAAGTTTGTCATGCTTTTGATGTGATGTGGATGGGATCCAATATTGAGGACTGGCATTGAATCAGACACAAATGGTTGTAATTCCTTCTTCTATTCAATAAATTATTTGAACATTTCACCCATATGTTTGTATTGTTTTATAATGCTTATATTTGTGAAATGTATCTGATTCCATTCACTTATATTCAATAGATATTTTGCTTTGATTGATTCTTTGTTTTCTGTTTGTTTATAGGTACTTCTCAAGTGTATTAAGTACAGGAAGGAGTGACAGGATTAATACAAAGGAGACGAGATGAAAGAGGAACTACAAGTAGGTCTTCTCATCTTCTCATCTTATCTATTTCTTATAGGAAATCACTAAAACACTTTAAATTGTTGTTTTAGATATAGATACTTATCTAGGGAATTAGTATTTATCCATAGATACCAAATTCTCCAAAATAATGCTCTAAACCCAAGATCCCTAATTACTCATGAGGACAGACTATATATTCCCAATGTGGCAATATTTAAACAAATGATTTTGGATGATAGCCACAAGAGACCATATGTTGATCACCCAGGATACTAGAAAATGATAAAAAGCTTAAGAAAAAAATATTTTGGCCAAGTATGAAGAAGGAGGTAGCAGATTAATTGGAAAAATTCTTAGAGTGTCAACAACTAAAAGTGGAGCACCAACATCTGGCAGGATTACTGAATCCATTACCCATTCTTGAATGGAAGTGGGAGGCGATCTCCATGGATTTTATAACTGAATTACAAAGGAAAAAGTATCAAAATGAATCCATTATGCTAGTGGTAGATACATTGAATAAAGAAGGACACTTTATACCAATATAGTCTAATTTTGGGACTGTAGAAGTTGCTAACATTTTCATGAAAGACATTTTTAGACTACATGTCATATCAAAAATGATAGTTTCAAACATAGATGCAAAACTCACCTCCAACATTTGTAAGGACTTGTTCACGGGCTTGGGGACTAAGTTGAACTTCAACACTACATACCATCCTCAGATGGATGGATAATCTAAAAGGACCAATCAGATTTTGGAGGATATGCTCCAGATGTACATAATGGATAGACCCACAAAGTGGGAATATTTTATGCATTTCGCTGAGTTTTCTTACATCAAAAACTATCAAACGTCTATCAAAATGAGCCCCTTGGAAGCCTTGTATGGAAAGAAATTCCTTACACCACTCAGTTGGAGCCAACATGAGGATAAGTTGATTCTTGGCTCAAATTTTTTATAGGAAATGGAGCAAATAATGCGAAAAATTCAACACAATATTATAACAACTCAAGATCAAAAAAAGGCTTATGAGGCCAGAAAGTGGACACAAAAATATTTTAAGGTTGGAGAGAATATATATCTAAGAGTTAAACCTCATAAAAGTACTCTCACAACTGACATTTGTGCTAAATTAGCACCACGATTTTGTGGGTCGTTTGAAATTTTGGACCGAGTGAGTCTAGATGCATATCGCTTGGCTCTACCGAGTCACATTAAAATTCATAATGTATTTCGTGTATCATTATTAAAAAAATATGTTCATGATCCTTCTCATGTAGTTGACTCAAATTTGATATAGGTGGAACCCAAAAGAGAGTTTCTACTAGAGCCACACCCTATCTTGGAGTGGAAAGAGACCATGCTCAGAAATCGAGTCGTCTCTCAGGTTAGAGTGTAGTGGAAGAATGTTTACTCCCAAGCAGGCTACTTGGGAACGTGAAGATAGTATGAAAGAAACTTATCTAGCCCTGTTTGAAAAGGAAGTGGCAAAATAATAAACACTGAGGACAATGTTCATTTTTTCTGAGGGGCAAGATGTAATACCCCCCTATGTTCCTCTGAATACTTGTTAGGATATTCGGACACATACTAAACACTTAAGAACAACTTGGGATATGATTGAATGATGTAAAAAGATAACACAATAGGATAAGGAAGAAGTAATTAGAGCCTATAATCCCTTAGTGACAGCTTACTGAACTCCAACCATAAATCAAAGTTTAGTAAACCTCACCTCTGTGAGAGCCTTTGTAAAGATGTCTGCAACTTGATCATTGGTTGAACAATATTTCACATCAAGAAAATGGTCATGAATGAGGTTTCTGATGAAGTGCATGTGTAGTTCAATATGTTTGCTGAGCTAATGCTGGAATGGATATTTTCATAGTTGAATGGCACTTTCGTTACCACACCAAAGTGTAGTTGGATGTTGTTGCTGAAAACCAATCTCTGACAGGATCTCATGAAGCCACGGGGGTTCCTTACTAGCTTCAATGACGCCATGATACTCCCATTCTATTGAAGAAAGATAAATGGCACTTTATTTCTTGCAATCCCTTGTAATAAGTCCAAAATCAAGAGTGAAGACATAACCTGTAGTAGCCTTTCGATCATTAGGGTCACCAACCCAATCACAATCAGTGAAACTAACCAATAGAGGAGATTCTTCTACACTTTAATGAATCCCAAACTGAACTATACCTCACACATAATGAAGTATTCTTTTAGCTTCTTTCCAATGACTTTCATGTGGGTTTTTCATAAACCGAGCAACAAGGGAAACAACAAAGGAAAGGTCAAGACAGGTATGGGCCAAATACAAATGTTTTCCAACGAGCTAATGGTATATGGTTGCATCAAATTTAGGGGAAGTACAAGTGACCGAAAGTTCGGCTCTAGAATAAAAGGGAGAAGGGGATGGATTACAATCTTCCATGTGAAATTGTTATAGAAGATCACAGGAATACTTGGACTGGGAAATGGAAATGCCACCTTTGGATCACAAAACTTGAAGACCAAGAAAATAATGCAAGTGCCATAAGTATGTGATTTCAAGCTAATTTTTAAGGTTGGACTTCACATGTTTTATAAGGTTTGGATCACTACCGGTAAGGATAAGATCATCAACATAAACAAAAGAATGATAATTGACTTACCCACTTTCTTGGGGTAAACAATATTGTCAGAATGACACATACAAAATCTAGTATCTAAAAAAAAGCTATCCATTTTGTCATACCAAGCCTGAAGGGCTTTCTTGAGACCATAAAGGGATTTCTTAAGACAACATACAATATTGGAGTCTATTTGTATAAAGCTAGGAGGTTGCTCCATATATATTTCTTCATGCAAGTCTCCATGCAAGAAGGCATATTGAACATCCATCTCATTGACTTCCCATTTGAAAGAGCCAGGAAGGGAAAGAACAATGCAGATATACTTCATTGTTGCAATAGGGGAGAATTTTTAAGTATAGTCAATGCCTTCAACTTGTGAAAAACCCTTACCAACAAGACTAGATTTATGTTTATCAACTTTTCTATATGTTCCAAACTTGGTTCTATAAACCCATTTGCATCTAACAAGTTTTTGTCCCTTTGGAAGAGGAATGCGGTCCCATGTATGATTTTCCAATAGTGAAAAATATTCTTCATTTATAGCTACTTCCTAATCTGGATGCCCTGAAGCTTCTGTAAAGGTGTCAGGATTATAATTCGCTAAAGCTTGAGCCAGTAAATAAGAGTCTATATTGAACTGAGAACATGTACGACGTTGATCTGTAGCATCACCTGCAAGAGCACCTACTACATCCCATGTAGTGGGGACCAGTTTTGGAAGTGTTGAAGCCTCGAAAATCGTTGCCTCAAAATGGGGGAAAACCACCTGATTTGGACCTTGGTTGGCAACTCCTTTTCCATTTGGAGTAGTGGCTCCAACTAGGGACAATGGGACCAATTTCCCAATCTATTTAATGCTTATGCTAATGGGGTGATGTGTGATGTTTTAAAGTAATGTCTAAGCTAAAACTAATCTAATCTAAACTAACAATCACATGCATTTCATCCTAATTTAATCAATATCTAACTAGAAATATACCCGAACTTGATGTATGCGATCTACAATAATTTTTGAAAGCAATTGGTAATTAAGTTCATCCAATTGCGATTAGAAGTTAATCTGTTTTAAAAATAATCATTTCATATAAAAAGTTAGCCAAAACGATTGTGAAGGATATATTGCATGATGAGTTACTCATATATTCAGCTTAAAATAAAGGTCATCATCATATAGAAGTGCAATAATGGCAATCAACATGTAGACTTTCATACATAAACAATTTGAAAAGAAATAATTGCTTAATACATAAGTAAAAAGGATTATGAGATAAAAGTACCATTTATAATACGTCCTACTCATATGGTTCAACAATATTGATCTATCTTCAGTCCATTCAACACCATCTAAGAGTACAAAAGTGCAGTTTCAATAGAAGATGCTAAATTAGATAAAAATAAATATTGTTCCATATATTTCACCAGAACTTCCTCGAAGGGACAGAACTGCATGTTTTGAAGAGAGTTTCTGATAAAATTCTGGACCCTTCTCTAAATGTATGACAAGGGTTGAAATACTAAAACTATAAAACTAAAAATAGATTATTACAAAAATAGTTGAGGAGGTTTAAATTCCCTGCCTCAATTTGTGCAAAAATGATCCGAATTGGATCCATAAAAATTCTCAAAGTGCTATGATTGTATCAAAATCATGACAGACTTTAAAACTTCTGAATAAAGAGCTATCAGGAAGGACCTCTGGATAGTGGCAATTTGTAGCCAGCAAGGAACGACGAGGACCTCGGTCAAAGTGCACTGACTAAGGCTCATGGAGACTACACAGGACGCAAACTAGCAATTAGGAAGTCCGAATCAGAAAATGGAGGTTGTTTTTGATTCACGATTAGCACTGGGAAAAACCCCTCGAGAAGGAAAAGCCTCGAAGCACTCGGTCGCATGGGAAGCTGGGAAACCGTAGGGAAGCATTAATGCAAAAGGCGGGCCCCGCGCTCCAAAACAAGCGGAATATCGGACGCATATTGGGTGGTAAGAGAATTTGGCGAGAGAATGAGCGATTCCATACATTGCACGATGCGTGTCCAGTGGATGAGAGAGAAAACCACCTCTTATCGTGGGCTAACAGTCAAGCAGGTCAACTACGTGATAAGAGTGAACATTGTACGATCTTGGGGCTCTAGATCTCACGGCGGAGATTGCTCCCGATGAATGACTGGATCTGGAGGGAGAAATAAGCTACAAAACATAAAGTTTGAAGTTCGATTTGACCACTATGTTGGCGGAAGAATCATTACACAGTGTAACTGAAATACCGAACGGTTTGAGGAAGAGCTGGCGCAGTTCGTGAGAGGACAAGTGGCCACTTCCCTATGAGACGTTGGAGATGATGTAGAGGCAGGGATCTCCAAGCAAACAACAATAGGTGATTTGAAGGGGTAGAAGAGGAAGCGAACAATCATGAGCTGTATTGGCTTTAAGCCATGAACAGACAGAGACAGAGATAAGGAGAGCACAAAGCAAAAGTGAGCGAGCACTATAAGAAATAAAGGAGAGAGTGGGACAGAGAGACAGAGCAAAGAATAAGCAAGAAGTAGAAAACAAAGAGACGAGCTAACCTGCAGAGTAAGGTAACATCAAGCAGACAGAAGGCTTGAGAGGTTCAAGCAATCCCTGAGAGGATATTTGTCCGGAACTGGGTGCCAAATTAGACTCATCCCATTCCAGACCAGTTGAGGTCGAGATTTAGTAAGGAAGAGTATGTGCACTCTAGTGGCTTGGGGAATCCAGGAACCACCTTGCTAAGCATCATCTATTTCAGGAGACTCAAATTGAGCTCCTCATTGTAAAAAATCTGCTTTAAAGACATAATAAGAAAAGGCCACCATTGAAAGCTAGTCTGAAGACGTAGCCCAGGAGGATTGGGTGAACTCCTTGTTAATTTGTTGTGTTCTTGTATTTTCTTACTATGTTTCTCTTATTGTTTTCCATTGCCCAATGTCTGTGTATTTTGCAATCTGATCCATCCATTTCCTAAGATAACATAGAAACACACCAACACATGAGTCTGTAATACCTTCATTCATTAATTAACTAACTGAGATAACTTACAAGTGATTTTTAGATCAAGTCGTATCAGAGCCTTAGGCTGTTAAGGTTAGACAAGCTTGTGTTGGATTTAGCTATTGAATGCTAACTAGGTCAAAGCTAAAATTAGGAGAAGGAGAGTTGGTCAAAACTAATCCTGAAATTGGCAGAGTCTATCCTCGGAAGACAATGTTAGAGGAAGGTTCTATGGGGCCAGACCCTCAATTCATAGATAGTTTCCTAGCCATAAAGTCCATGGTAGAGGAAATGTATAGGGACTTTAGAAAACACAAAGATGAAGATTCATCAGGCTCCAAACAAGACAAAGGAGAAGATGAGTCTCACTTCCATGACCACTCAAAAGGCAAGGGGAAAGAAGAAAGATTTCTCACACCTCCTAATAGCCCTGCACATAAAAATAAGGCATCTTTAATTAAAGTAGATGTCAAATTTGATTTACCTATATATGATGGAGAGTTGAATGCAGAAAAGATGGACAATTGGATTAGACAAATTGATGTTTATTGCAGAGTGTCGAATATCGATTCAGACAAGAGCAATATTCAGCTGGCAATCCTACACCTTGGAGGCAATGCCTTGGTTTGGTGGGAAGGCAAGATCTAAGCTGACCTAAAGAGACATGGCAAGACTATCTCTGTCTGGAATGAATTTGTTTATGCAATAAAAAATCCGTTCTATCCATTGGCCTACATGCAGCAAGCCATGATGAGCTGGCAAACTCTTCGACAGCTGAAAGGGAAAAGTGTACAGGGATACACTCGAGAACTTAGAAAGAGAGCATTGTTTCTAGGAATCTCATTAGACTCACCTGAGACTCTGTTGAAGTACATTGGTGGTCTACACAGCTACATGAGGCACACTATCCTCATGTTTAATCCCACTAGTATAGATGGGGTATCTGTACAAGCTACTCATCTAGAAACTAGAGGAAAGAATGGAAATCCAAAAGTTGGGGGATCATCCCAACCCACTGTAAGCAAGTGTAAGGAGAAAAGAAAGTAGAAGTGGAAACCAAGGAAGTCTAACACTACATGGAAAAGCAAGGTTTCATGCACTCACTGTAAAAGGGATGGGCATGATGATGAGCACTCCTAGATTTTACATCCAGAGCTGAGACCTAAGAAGTTCGAGGGCAGGAAGAAGAAGACTGTTGTAGCTATTCAGAAATATTTGGGGTCAGACTCAGGAGATGAAACAACTATTGCAGCCATAGATATAAGAGGTAAGAATCCTGAAGCCTCTACTAGTAATTCTGCACAATCTACTATTGATGAAGAAAATGAGAGAAAAAGACATGAGCTTTCCCATATTCGATTTATTTCCATACATCAAAAGATTGAAACTTTGTTTGATAGTGGCTCAAAAGTAAATTTAATTTCTGAAGCAATTGTAAAGAAGTTGGGATTAGTGACTACACCTCACAAGAAACCATACCCATTAGGATGGTTAAATGATAAAGCACAACCACGGGTGACTAGACAATGCAAACATAAGTTTTCTTTTGGGTCAGCATTTGTAGATGAGGCTGAGTTAGACATAATTCCTTTGGATATATGTGGAATTGTTTTAGGAAGTCCTTACTTGTATGACAGAAAAGCTATTTTCTATAGAGCTGAGAACAAGTATCTACTTGTCAAAGATGGAATCAAATACTTTGTAAGAGCTCATAAGCTAAAGAATAATTATACTCTCATAAACTCAAGGCAAATGAAAAGAATGATAAATTCATGCAAACAATTCTTACTGATTGTCGTAAAGGAAAAGAAACCTCATAAAACCAATGTATTTGAGGGTTGTCATGCTAAACAACAAGATGAATTAGAAAAGTTTGTTTTAGAGTAGTGATATCTTGTTTCATGAACCTAAAGGTCTGCCACCAAAAGAGGAAATAGTGCATGATATTATTTTGCAGCAAGATCCTCCATTGCCTAACATTGGAATGTATAGGTTGTCCACTTTAGAGAATGCAAAAATCAAGAAGTAGGTGCAGGAGTTGCTCGAGAAAGGGTTCATCAGACCTAGCACATCACCATGTGGGTCACCAATCATTTCAGTGAGAAAGAAAGATGGCTCATGGAGAATGTGCACTTATTACCGAGCACTGAATAAGATAACAATAAAAAATCATTATCCCCTTCCTCGCATCGATCATCTTCTAGATCAATTGAAAGAAGTTGTTTATTTTTCCAAGTTGGACTTGCATAGTGGATACCATCACACTAGATTTGCAGAAGAAGATGCATGGAAGACTTCTTTCAAAAAAAAGCAGGGATTGTATGAGTGTTTGGTTATGCCTTTTGGCTTAACAAATGCTTCTGCTACTTTCATGAGATTAATGAATGATGTACTCAGACATTTTCTTGATGATTTCGTTATTATGTATCTGGATGACATTCTGATATTTAGCAAAATGTGGGAAGAACACTTAAACCATGTTAAGTAGACACTAGATGTTTTGAAAAGAGAAAAACTTTATGTTAAACTCTCAAAATGTGAATTTGGCAAAACATCTTTGAATTATTTGGGTCATATAGTAGGGCGTGGTGAATTGAAGATAGATCCCTCTAAAGTGGCAGTCATTGTGAATTGGCCTAAACCCAAATCTACTACAGAAGTTAGAAGCTTCTTAGGAGTAGCACACTATTGGAGGAAGTTTATTTCTAACTTTTCCTCAATTGCAGCTCCCTTACATGCTTTAACAAGATTGAACAAGGTGTTTTAGTGGGTAGGCAAACAGAAAAAAGCCTTTGACACCTTGAAAGAAAAGATTAGTACAACACCTGTACTAGCACTTTTTGATCTTCAAAGACCATTTGAGATCCAAACGGATGCCAGTGACTATGCCATGGGAGCAGTGTTGACATAGCACGGTATACCCATATGTTATCATTCTGAGACATTTTGATTCCGTAGTAGTTAACTATCCTACATATGATAAAGAATTTTATGCATTAGTACAAAGTGTGAAAAAGTGGAAACATTACTTAATGGGCAAAGAGACAGTAATACATACTGATCATCAACCACTTCAATATCTACACTCCCAAACTAAGTTGTAGCAATCAAGACACTATATATGGATGGGTTTTCTACAACAGTTTCATTTAGTCATCATATATAAAAGGTTCATATGTAACAAAGTTCAGATATGTTATCTAGACCCATTATAAATGTATCTACTATACTTAAGCATAATTTTCTGTTACATGAGAGTTACATTGAATAATATGCTCAAGATATAGACTTTAAAGATGTATATGCAACTTTAATTCAAGGCAAACGAGTAGAAGAATTGGATTATCATGTAAAGGACTGACTCTTATATCATTGTGGGAAGTTATGCATTCCACAAACTGAAAGAGTAAAGATAATTCGAGAATCACACACTTCTCTAATATCAAGTCACTTTGGGGTAAGTAAAATAGCTGCATAGCTGCAAATATTTTGTTATTGGCCAAAAATGAACGAGACAGTTTCTAGATATGTAAGAGGGTGTATTATGTCTGCAAAGAGCAAGCCCAGCAATAGAAAACTAGGCTTGTACACTCCATTACTAGTTCCTTCTCACACTTGGGAAAGTGTTTCCATGGATTTTGTTGGAGGAATGCTTATTTCTAGGAAAGGTCATGATTATTTGTATGTTGTTGTGGATAGGTTCAGCAAAATGTGGATTTTGATACCTCGCAATAAACAAATTACAGCTGAAGAAACTGCAAAATTGTTCTTTCAACATGTATGGGTTCATTTTTGATTACCCACTTCCATTGTATCTGATTGAGACACCAGATTTGTGGGAAATTTTTAGTCAAGTCTGTGGGAACTGATGGACACCAAACTGAAGAAAAGCATAGCTTTCCATCCACACACTGATGGCCAGACATAAATAATTAACATGACAGTGATCCAGTTACTCAGGGGATATTGCTGCAAGCATCCTAAACTTTGGGATGAACATTTATGCTATGTGCAACATGCTTATAGGAGAGCAAAACATTCTTTTACATAGAGATCTCCTTTTGAGACCTGTTTTGGTCTCACACCAAGGTCTCCTTTGGATTTTGTCTTTGGTAAAGACACCACAGTTGAGGGACATAGTGATGTGGATAGGGAAACTAGGTTCATTGAACAGATCCAAGAGATCCACCAGGTAGTATAGGAACAGCTGGAAAAGAGACAAGCCAAATACAAGGCAAGGCATGACAAGCATCAGATGGAGCATAGTTTCCAAGTTGGTGACCAAATCTGGCTGTATATCAGCAAGGATAGGATGCAAGGTGAAGGTAAAAGGCTAAAGCCTATTAGGTATGGACCCTTCAAGATACTTGAGAAGATTGGTGAGAATGATTTTCACCTTGATCTACCAGCTTACATGCACATCTACTCAGTCATAAATGCAGATTGCTTGAGATTGTTTGAACCATCACTAATTGAAGATCCCAAAGAGCCGAGTCAATTTCCTTCTATTGATGACCTGCTACCTGAATATCTTAATGAATTGCAGGAAGACACCATTCTGGATAGGAAGGTGAGGACGACGCATAGGGGAGATGCTGAGTACCTTAGAGTTGGGCTCAAGGGTTCAAAGTCGAGCAGTGAAAAGTGGATAGAGATTGGAAAAGTGAAATAATTGTACCCTCACTTAGTCGATGCTTGAAAACCAACTTTTGGTGGTCCAAAAGGTTTTTCAGTGGGAAGGTCGTGATTCAAATTGGATCCATAAAAATTCTCAAAGTGCTATGATTGTATCAAAATCATGACAAACTTCAAAACTTGTGAACAAAGAGCTATCAGGAAGGACCTCTGGATAATGGCAGTTTGTAGCCAGCAAGGAACAATGAGGACCTCAGTTAGAGCACATTGACCGAGGCCCATGGAGATCGTGTAGGATACAAAGTAGCAGTTACGAAGTTTGGATCGAAAAATAGAGGTTGTTTCTAATGCGCGATTAGCGTTTAGTGCTAATCACGCATTGCTGGGAAAAAGCCCTTGAGAAGGAAAAGCCCTGAAGCGCTCGGTCGCATGGGAAGCCGAGAAACTATAGGGAAAGCGTTAAAGCAAAAGGTGGGCCTCGCACTCCAAAATTGGCAGAATATCAGAGGCATATTTCACGGTAAGTGGATTTGGTAGGAGAATGAGTGCTTCCATACATTGCACAATGCGTGTCCAGCGGATCAGAGAGAAAACTGCCTCTCAACGTGGGCTAATGGTCGAGCAAGTCAACCGCACAATAAGAGCGAGCACCATAGGATCTGGGGGCTCTAGATCTGACGGCAGAGATTGCGCCAGATGAATGACTAGATCTGGAGTGAGAAATAAGCTACAACACATAAAGTTTGAAGTCTGATTTGACCGCTAAGTTGGTGGATGAATCATTACACAACATAACTGAAATACTGAACCGTTTAAGGAAGAGCTGGCACAGTTCGTGAGAGGACAAGTGGCCACTTCCCTATGAGACATTAGCGATGACGCAGAGGCGGGGAACTCCAAGCGAATAGCAGCAGGCAATCCGAAGGGGTAGAAGAGGAAGCAAAAAATCATGAGCTGTATTGGATTTAAGCCATGAATAGTTAAGATAGAGACAGAGACAAGGAGAGCGCGAAGAGAAAGTGAGTGAGCACTGTAAGAAAGAAAGGAGACAATGGGACAGAGAGACAAAAAAGATAATAAACAAGAAGTAGAAAATAGAGAGCCAAGCTAACTTGCAGAGTAAGGTAGCATCGAGCAGACATAAGGCTTGAGAGGTTTGAGCAATCCCTCAGAGGATATCTGTCGGGAATTGGGTACCAAATTGGACTCATCCCATTCCAGACCAGTTGAGGTCGAGACTTAGTAGGGAAGAGTCTCTACGCTCTAGTGGCTTGGGGAATCCAAGAACCACCCTACTAAGCATCATCTGTTTCAGGAGACTCAAATTGAGCTCCTCATTGCAAAAACTCTACTTTAAAGACACAATAAGAAAAGGCTACCACTAAAAGCTGGACCGGAGATGTAGCATAGGAGGATTGGGTGAACCCCTTGTTAATTTGTTGTGATCTTGTATTTTCTTACTATGTTTCTCCAATTGTTTTCAATTTCCCACTGTCTATGTATTGCAATCTTATCGATCCGTTTCCTAAGATAACATAGACACACACCAACACATGAGTCTGTAATACCTTCATTCATTAATTAATTAACTAAGATCACTTACGAGTGATTTTTAGATCAAAAAATAAAATCAAAGTGAAAATAGACAAGGTGACTAGCTATCCTACATTTGATCCTTCAGATCGCAAATATTTATCATGGGCTTTAGTTGTGTTGGTTGGTCGACTTCAGCTTTCAACTGTCCAGTGAATACGAAATCGGTCAGCGCTTGTGCCATTTTCTCAATAGAAGTGGTTAGGCATCGCAGGGTCATTCATTAGCTGTGAGTCATGAACAAATTTTACCAATATGCCTCCAAGTATAACCTCGTCGTTTGCCTTATCACTTATGTTTTTTATGCCACTGCCTGTTTTCATTGCTTTTCAAGCTGTTTCGAATTAGGAAGGAAACCTGGAATGGATTCTGCCATAAGATTGGAACTATGAAAATTTTCATTAAAATTTTCTACGACATTGTTTATTGCCACCCCCACGTCTTTTGTTGCTTTTTCTGCTTCTTTAAGCTAAGAATCCCACCTTGAAAATAGAATTTCTTTATGCGATTCTTCTATCTTGGGAAGGTTGACCTTTCTCCCATATTTTTTATTTTTTTCAGGTGATAACATCGGAGACTCTTTTAAAGATCTCATCGTATTCAAGTCTCATCTCTATGACTTGACTTGTCATTTTATCGCTTGTTTAGCAATAAGATTTCCACTGTGAAATCTTCTGGCACAATAATTCTTTCCAGTGCATCAGTTGGGAGCTAAGATCGAGTGCTTTGATAATAAACTGATCAATTTTTGGATTGTCTTCATGTAGATCAGTTATTTCCTACGCCTGTCCTTCCTTCTCGACTAAGCTGGTCTAATGTTCTATTTGCATCTATTCAAATACCTGTTGAAGCTTGGCCATCTGTATCTGTGCATTGTGGTTGTTTCTTTTTCCATGTTCATTGTAGCATAAGCACCTGCAAAGCTGTGAGAGTCTAGTAAGGTTGGCGGATGGGTCACCAGGTGAGTCCTTCCATAGAACATCCATTGGTTCATTTTTAAGGGTAGCAGCAGCTATAGAGTCCAATTTCATTTTCTTTCTTTGTCATTTCACCACGGCCTTATGCTATGGGCTATAGAATACATCCAGAGGGAGAATTTCTTCAACTCTCAGAATTATTTTAGAACTGGGGGTAGAGGTGCTCTAACTCTTGTGTATTTGCAGTCTCTTCCACTGTAATCTCTAAAGCCGTTTTCTGTTGTGGAGTTTCCAACTGTAGCACCTATTCCTCTATGCTGAGACTTTTATTAAAGTTGTCCCACTCTTCCTCTAATTCAATTACAATGGGTTTTATTGGCTATGCGGAGGTAGTAGGGATTTCAGCCTGCTTGCTAGTTGAAGCTTCTCCAGCTATCTTCTGTGTAGAATGGGTTGTATCCTACACTGACTCCATGCTTATGCTTTTTGCGATGATTGTTGCAATTCCCCGATAAATTTCTCTTGATATTCTGCTCCAGAATCAGACTTGGAATTTTCTTTGGAGTCACCTTCTATAGTCACATTAGGAGTAGGCCCCCTTATTGGTTCAATCGATAATTGGTCCAATGGGACCTTTGCTAGCCTTCTTTCTCTGTACCTGTAAATTTTTCCATATCTTCACGGTCAAAAAGTAGTTGTGCCATATGCTTCACCTCTGTGAAGGTGTTTTTCTACAAAAATATGTCATCAAAAACATCCTCCTCATTACTGAATACTTTTATTTTCACCAGAGTGGTGAAATTCTCAACAATGCCAAACGGGTCATATTACCATCCAGGGAATTTAGGTAATTGTAGAGATAACATGTTCTCTACTTCTTTGAATGCATGCCCTAGGTCGTGTAATGCAAATTCTCCACACTGTATAGGGAATGTAGCCCAGATGGCCTTGTTTGAATCCTTCAATGTCTTTCTCATTCCTCCCTCACTAACTGTTTTATAGGCTATCTCTCTAGCCATCAGCTTATCTGGAACATAGTATGGGAGGACATTGGGGGAGGTGATGCTGCCAAAAACTTTGATATATGTAAATGTTTCCTCCTCGAACCATCTAGCCACCAAGAGGATGTCAACTTCAGCTTCTTGGCAAAACTTGGGGGCATCTCGATTATAAACCTGCTTGTGAATAAGGAGCATAACTCCATGGCAAATCTTGAAAAAATGTGGGTGAAAATCGGATTCCCACATGTCCTTCTGGTATATCTGAATGGGAAGTGGATTTCCGACAGTCCATTTCCATCCCATGATAGGAAATTTTGAACTAAAACAAATAGCATCCATGACATAGGCGCTCATAAAAAATGGAATGTAAACCCTCGAAGCAACACTTCTTCTCCTTCTATACTCGATAATTGTTTTTTTTATATTGTCAGACAAAATTTGTGCCCAATTAATTATAGTTCTATTAACAGTTTCATCTATTAATGATGACCACTTTAGGGAGAACTTAGTACTATCAGCCCTGCCAAAATAGTCTACATAACATGGCCACTGCAAAACTATAAGGGGGCCAAACAGATGAGGTAGTTTACATATTTTTTTTACATTTATTGATTTTCTCTTCATTATTCAACCAGGCACAGGTGCAGTCCACTGGGTCGTCATTCTCTTTGGCAAATATGTCCACGAATTTCCTGTTGTAGATGACTTGTGGTTCTAGTAGGTGATACATAAGCTGTAGGTTTTCTAGGGTAAAAGATCACATAATCCCTTGGCTTCTTGTCCTAAATTCTCTGTCTGAGATGTCGGCTTCATCAATAACCCATTTAACCATGTCGGTGCAAGGGATTATCTTTGGCCGCACTACTATGCAATGCAAAAATGAGCATGTTGTTTCTAGCATGGAAGTGGCTAAGGAATCATGTCTGTCAATTGTAATTTTTGTTTCCATAATCCTCATCTGCTCCTCCTCCAGTATGTTATACATAACATCCCATGTAGAGTTTCCTCCCTCTCTGTTGCATGTAGTATCCATAAACAAAGGACTCATTTCTGACTTCTTAGAAGTGATTGCCTTGCCTTTCTTCACCATTGTTCTCAACGCTTTGCTCTGCGGACTTTTCATGAAAGTGAAGAACAACAACTATCAGATACACAAAGGTGAATGTAAAAATGAAATAATGCAGATAGCTTGTAAAGGTGGTAAAAGGGGTTTTATTTGAACGCACCTAAGAGGATATCATATCAAGCTAAATGGCTTTTCACACATAAATGCAGTTATTTCCCACTAAATGCCCACTAATGAATTCATTATCCCTTAGTTTAATGCTCATAAATGTTTGCATTGTAAAACAGGAAAAAGCTTCTAGGGTGGTGAGCCATTGTACTGTGATGATAGCGATTGTGCGATTTGTGAAGCAATATTGTAGATCACAATATCGCAATATGTCCCCTTTACCTTTCTTACCTCTGGTCAAGTTTTTGTGGGAACGGGTGCTAATCACATTTCGCAATATCAGCTAGTGGTAACTACAGGGTCTTTGTTTGAATGCCCGAAATGCGATACGACAAAGGTCACAATGACATCATAGTTTCACATTTTGCATGTTTCGCAATATCATTTTAAAAGCAGGACCTTTATAAGTAGTGATATCCAATGCAAGAATTAAGCTTGAAAAAGCTTAAGGACTTCTGTTTACGTCAAATTTTATGATAGTTTCAAGCATAGAGTCCGTACCTAATCGATTTTCTTGATTTTGGAGGGTTAGAAAGGCCTTTTGGTGGGTTTAAATCATGCTATATGTGAAAAGGTAAGTATTTGGTAGTTTCCTAAAAAAGGTTTTTTGATTGTTATCTTTGCTTTATTACAAAAAATAAAAGAAATGCCTAAATCCTAAGTTTTGTTTTTTGGATAGAATTTTTAAGGATCCCCATTTATTAATGCCATATTAACTACTATCATTAATAAATGGGGGTTATTGAATACCACAACAATTGGCGATTCACTTGGAAGAACTAGTTATCTCTGAGACATTTTTAAATTTATAAAATTCCGAAATAAAGATAATTTTGAAAATAAGATTGTTACATGGAATATAAGGTAATAAATATTGCTCTTTATTCGTAAAACAACATCTACTTAACTATTGTTCTTTTGATTATTCTTTTCTTATAAGAAGTCCCTTTTTCTACATCAGTATTTACTTGGTCTTTAAAGATAAAAGCAAGAAGTCTCTCCCGCAGATCAATTTTTTGGTATACTCAGTTGTCATGGGTAGAGCCTGTGTTGCCAGCAGGAATTCATGGCCTCGACAGGGTTACCTTTTAACCATCAATGATCCAGTATCCCACTTAAATCATAACACAATTTTAAAGATAAGCTCATAAGTATACTTATTGCTTTCTTTCTTTTCTAAAGTAATTCATTGTTGCTTCAGCTCTTCATATTTTCTTTCTTAAAGGAGAGTGTCTTGGTTTGGTGACCAATATTGACAATGCCATTCAATTGATTTGTAACTTAACTGAACAAGCTGGCTTGTGATGAGACCCCTTCTCTTTTGATTAACATAATCTTAAGCCATTACCCTGTTTTGATATACAGTGTTGGTAATGTTAGTTAGTTATAATCTTATGATCATGGTAAGATGACTCTTGATGAGAAATTTTATCCTTTAATTTTAATTATATTTTAAAATTACACTCTAAAAATGAAAGCTAATTAAGTGGGGAGGATCATTGGTTCTCTAAGAGCTACTGGACGACAATTGTAGAGTTTTGAAGATGCCTTTCTAGATAGGAACTTTGCTTTGTTATAGATACTTTTCTAGATTGATGTAAAGGAGCAGTTTCTTTCTTAAATAAGTTTCATCAAAATCAGATAATTAAAGCAGAAAACAGGAAATTTAAGAGCAATTGAACTTAACTATATATTTCATATGTGAATATTACTTTCATAACAATCTTTACTTATACAAGCGAAAAGTCAAAATTAAAAAGAGACTATCCTTTGTAAAACCAAAAGTAAATGCTTTTGAATTGGTATTATTATTTCTAAAGGAAAATTTTAACTAAAGGCAATAATATATAGTGGGTAAAAGAGATCATCTTCTATGGAAAATATTTCTTTAGAACTTGTCCATTAATAGGTAGAGATTCTCTCTTACCTGATAAATCTAGTAGTAGAAAAGTCGATGGGCCTAATTGTTCCACAATCTCAAATGGGCCAAGCCACATTTGTTGGAACTTGGTATGCTTACCTTTCTCTTCTTGGGCTTTATCCCATTTTAATACTAGGTCTCCGAGTTGAAAATATTTTGAAGTTACAAAATTTGAATCAAAGGAGGCTTTGACTAACTACTGATGATGTGCATGCATGGTCTTGGCCTTTTCCCTTTCCTCTTCAAGCTTGAGAATTTGTAATTGTCTAACCTGCATAGAGGAGGAAGGAGTTTCTCCAATAAATTTAACTAAGGCTAAGGATGGAATAACTACGTTTGTCAGTAAGACTGCTTTTTTCCCATAGACCAAATTAAAAGGAGAAGTGCCAATGGAGGCTTTTTGAGTTATTCGATCCACCCATAGAGCAAATATCAAAGACTTATGCCAGTTCTTTTCGCCTTGGTCAACAATTTGTTTAATAATCCTGATGAGATTTTTTTTTGTTGATTCGGCTAATCCATTTCCTTGCAGATTGTAATTGGATGAATACTTGAGCTTAAAGCCTCTTTTAAGAGAAAATTCTGTCATAGCATTTCCTGAAAAATAAGACGCATTATCAAACATCAAAGTAGATGGTAAGCCAAATCTGGTGATGATAAATTGATCTATGAATTCAATAATATTTTCTGAATTGGCTACCTTGAGTGGAATTTCATCTACCCATTTGGTGAAATAATTAGTTGCTGTAAGGATGTACCTGTGCTGTCTAGAGTATGAGGAATGATCTCACTTATTACATTCAATCTCCATTGTTCAAATGGTTGGTCAATGTTGACAAGTTGTAATGGTAGCACGGGTTTTCTCTGTCTTCCAGCATCTATTTTACAAATCTTGCATCTCCTTACATAACTGTGTGCATCTTTGAACAACATTGGCTAGTAATAGCTGACATGTAGGATTTTATGTGTTGTAGTATCGCCTCCAAAGTGACCACCAGCTGGTCCATCGTGAAGTTCCTGCAACCCCTTCTCAGCCTCAATTTTTTTAAGACATCTACGTAAAATAGAATCATAGTTTATTCAGAAAAGAACATCATTTACATTTTGATACTACCTAGATTTTAATATCAAGGCTCTTTTCTTTGCGTAGTTTAATTTGATTGGTGCATATCTGTTTTTCAAGTAAAATATGATATCAGCATACCTTAATTCTGTGTATTTGAGGCTTACCTCATAGAATTGTACATTAGGTCTGAAAAGGTCTGAAGTGTTTTATAGATTTGAAAATAGCAAAAGCTTTGTTTTCAACATCTGAGTAATTTAATTCAGCTTCTTGCAAATTGGAGCTAAAGAAAGAGATTGGAGCTTCGCCATTATCTTCAATTAATTATGTAAATATGGCCGCATATGATTTCTTGCCAGCAAAAGTATATAGAATGAAATGATTGGAAAAATTGGGGGTTTCTAAAGATGGGGCATTTATAATTGCTTGTTTTTTCAATCTAAAAGCTTCATGTTCCGAATGTCCCCATTTAAACAGAGATTTCTTCTTTATCATGGATTGAAGAGATAAAACAATTCTCCAGAAGGCAGGGACAAATATTTTAACAAAATTTATTTGACCGAGGAAAGATTGCATTGATTTCTTGTTGTGTGGTAAAAGGTATTTCAGAAATTTCTCTAATTCTGTCAGGGTCAATATGAATTCCTACTTTGGAGACAATGAATCCAAGGAGCTTTCCTTCACCTAATGCAAGAAAACACTTTTTGGGGTTCAGAGAAATTCCATACCTTGGGCAACGTTCAAAGATTTGTTTTAAATCTCTTAGATGATTACTTCATTTTTTGGAGTATACTGTCACATCATCCAAGTAGATCACTACTAATTTATTTACTAAACCTTTGAAAGATATATCCATAGCTCTCTGGAAGATAGCATCTGCATTGATCAGTCCAAATGGCATCTTCTGATGACTGTAAGTGCCCCACTTTGTCATGAATGTAGTGTTCAACTCATCATCTAGATGTACTAAGATTTGATTATAGCCTGAGAATCCATCGAGGAAAGATATTAGCTCAGAGCCTGCCACCAATTGCAAAATCTGTTCCATAGGAGGCAATGGCAAATTGTCCTTTTGGCAAGATTTATAGAGGTTGTGGAAATCTATGCATATCCGAATATCGTCGTTCTTTTTTTTAATTGGGACAAGATTCGAAACACATCGGGAGTGTCTAACAGGAAAAATAATTGTGGCTTTCAGCAATTTATTCAACTCATACTTAATTTGACATTCTAAATTAGGATGGATCTTCCTCAATTTTTGTTTAATAGGTCTTTCGTTAGATATCATGGGAATAGTATGTTGAATAATATAGGTGTTGTATGTCTTGCGATCTTCATAGTTCCATGCAAAGAGATTCTTGTTGGCATTGTGATACAGGTATTGTCCTTGATGGCAACTCACTCAGATGAAAGATCATAGTACAGCAAGTTAACAACAAAGAATTACAGATCAGTCTACACAGAATGAAGAAAGAGATGTATACGCAGGTTCACCTTGACCAAGCTGCGTATACATATAAGTTCACAAACCAGGAGTAGCGTATACATACACATGCACTTTCACATCAGGAAAAGCATGTATACGTTGGAAAACTAAGTTTTTGGTCCGAAGTATTTGGTCCATGGTATTTTGATCCATGGTATTGGTCCAATGTATCTGGTCTGAGGTATTGACCCTAGGTATTTGGTCCAAGGTATTGGTCCTAAGTGGTTTTGGTCCATGGTATTGAGAAAGGCCTAAATCTATAAAAGGAGGAGAATATCATTAGGCCAAGGTGTGCAAGTATCGAATATTTGATGAAGTGTGAGATCTAGTATGTAGGTTATTGGCTTATGGTGTTGTGCTTGATCTGAACCAGGGATGAACCTTAGCGGTTGATGGAGGATAAGATCTAATGATGGATCAGGATCTTAAGGCTTGAAATGAATTATCTTTATATGGTTTGATCATGTTTATTCTAGATTTGTATACTAATTCATGTGTTGTTATATAAATATTATGATCTAGGTATAATTGAATTTTGGAATAGCTACAGAATTATGAATTAATATTTGCAGATGTATACGTTGGTTGGCTTTGATAAAAGCGCATGTACACAGAGGTTCGATACATGGAAGTAGCGTATACCTTATAAAATATGTTTCTATTTGTTGTTGCAGAGTTCTAGGTTCTGGTTTGAGTTCTGGTTAGTGTATTCTAGCGACAATATTTCGAATGACCAGATTGATGGGTTGTCAAAGTAATTAATTGATTCGGTTATGGTTAGCTCAGAAAATTGATTGGTTGATGCAGATGTATTTGATGATTGAATTACATTTGTGATGTTAATGGATCTAGTCTGAAAAATTATGAAACGTGGTCCTCGAAGGAAGAAAGAAGGTTGTATCCTTCTCTAGGTCGCAACCTATGTACTAGTAAACATATTGGCTGGTACAAGAGTTAGGCGATTGTAGCTCCCTTCTAGGAGAAGCTAGAGAATGAGAGAAGGTTGTTACTTCTGCAAGTAGATGCCTGCATACTGGCATAAGTCTACACCAGTACAAAATTGTAAATAGATTTTCTCATTATTAAAGGAAGACAAAGATGACAGCAGTAGGTAATTTTCACCCACATTGGGTTTCCACCTTATATCCTTTTTTTCATGTGTGTTGCTTATGTGTGACGCTTTATTATGCTTTTACTGCACTATCTAATAAATCTCTGATATATTGGTTAAAGTTCAATGCATGATAAATTGGGTAAATCAAAAGCTCTCTGCATATACGTTGGTTGCCTTAAGTACAGTCGAGTATACACGCTATAACACTTAGCCGAAGTAGCATATACAAATTTGTTTGGAAAATTAAATTATTGATCTGATAATATTGATTCACCCCCCCCCCCCCCCCCCTCTCAGTATTATTTCAAACAATTAGTATCAAAGCAAGCCCCTCAGAAGAAGCTTGATCTCTTGAAGGGAGATCCATCATCATGAGTAATCAAGAAAGCATGGGATCCATCAGACTACAAATATTTGATGGGAGCAACTTTGTTTATTGAAATATAAGAAACACATCCTATCTACAATCACCTGGAACAGATGTCTAGAAAATCGTGGAAGGAGGATATACATTTCCATCAGCAATTCCTAGAGATACAGAAGTTAAAAAGAAATATGAAACCAATGATAGGGCTGTCAATACATTATTGGGAAGTCTGTCAAAGTTATGCAGCTCAAATCAGCCAAAGAAATATGGGACAAAATCATTCTAAGCTACGAAGGAGACTCTCAAGTAAAACGTGCTAAACTGCAAACTCTCAGAATTCAATCTGAAACTCTTAAGATGCACAATAATGAAAGTATAGCTAGTTACTTATTACGTATAGATTAGGTTGTTAATTGCATGAAGAATCTGGGTGAAGAGATAAAGGAAGTTACCTTAGTTGAGAAAGTTTTAAGCTCCTTGCCTGCTAAATTTGAATCAAAAGTATCTCCCATAGAAGAAAAATAGGATCTACAGACTATCACTATGACACAGCTTCACAGAATCTTAATTGCCTTTGAGATGAGAAAAGGAGGCCTACTAGATATGAGAGAAGCCTCATTTAAAGCTTCGGTAAAAGGAAAGGAAGAGCTCAATGAATTAGGACATATTTCAGAAGAAGAAGATGAAGCAAACTTTGTCAAGAAGCTTCAATGGGGTTCTGGAAGATTTAGAGGTAAACTACCTTTCAAATGTTTTGCTTGTGGTAGAGTCAGTCATTATGCTGCCAAATGTCCTCATAAAGATAAATATGATAAAGGGAAGGAATGTAAAAAATGGAATAGAAAACAAAGTGTAAGTAAAAAGAGTTACTATGCTCATGAAGATAGCGATGGTTTGTCAAATAGTGACGATGATGAAAATAGTAATGACTATAGACTTCTAATGGCTTATGAAGATGATAATTTTTGGGATGCTTTAGAAGAAGATGACCTTCATGATGAAATCTCTAAACTCAAAATCTGTTTAGAAGAAAGGAATATGATTATAGATACCTTGACATACAAACTTGCTGAAAGAGAAAAACACAATGAAAAACTGGAATGTGAAATTGTGGGTCTAAGAAGGGATCTTGAGAAAACAAAACCTCTCAATCCTAGATTTGCTAAAGGATCAGAAACCTTAAATGAAATTATCAAAGTGCAGCATTCTCCTTTGATAAAGACAGGTCTTGGATATACTGAAGAAGCATCTCAATCATAGAAGCCATCAACCTCCACTAAAAGCTATCTTGATGCAACAAAGAACAGTGAACAGTTTGACAATCATCAGCAAAGGCATAAAGTAGATCACCAAGTAAATCAGGCTCAATTTGCTTCAAGGATGAATAGAAGCCACAACCAACCTCAGGTAAATCATACTCAATTTTCTTCAAAGATAAATATCAATAGAAACTACAATCACTAAGTCAATAGATTCGATAATCGCACGAACTTATTTAATGGTCAATGTTTCTCATGTCATAATTTTGGACACAAAGCTTCTCAATCTGTTGCTTACAAAACCATCATGACTAGACAAGCATGAAATCAAAGGAATGTGACAGGGATCAAGAAAAGTTCCTATAATAACTTTTCTCTTCTTGAAAATGAAATAGAATGATCAATCTGTAACAACATTGGCCATGAAGAATCTGAATGCAGAAGTAAATTTCGGCAAATATCTCAAAAGGAGAAAACTCCATTAAATCCCAAAATATGGAGAAGGAAAGAACCACAAAAAAAATATGTGGTATAACATTGTACACAGAAGGACAAGAAAATCAGTGGTACATCGACAGTGGATGCTCAAAACACATGATAGGTGACAAAGAAAAACTTCACTCATATAATGCCTTAGAAAAGGAAAAGAATGTCTCATTTGGAAACAACACTCCTATTGTCATAAAAGGTAAAGGCTCTATTTTCTTAAAAGAAAAGGTTAAAGTTGGGAATGCTATGTATGTAGATGGTCTAAAGCATAACCTGTTGAGTGTCAGTCAAATGTGTGAACAAGGAAATGAAGTGGTGTTTCAATCAAAGATTTGTGTTGTTCGTGAGCTTGATACAAGAGAAACCATGATCAAAGGTACAAGAACTCCAAACAACTTATACATACTCAAGGGAGGACAACAAAAATGCTATATAAGAAAAAATGATGAAAAATGGCTATGGCATAGAAGATTGGGGCATCTAAGATTTTCTCAAATAAGAAAACCATGCAGATTCTAGGCTGTTCGTGATCTTCCAGATATCAACATTCCTGAAAATACAATATGCAAACCATGTCAATTTGGTAAGAAAATCAGATCTCACTTCATTGAAAAAGAAGGGTTAGCTAATAAGCCTCTTGAACTTGTTCATATTGATTTATGTGGACCATCAAGGAAAAAGTCACCTCATGGAGAAGAATACTTTATATTGTTCATTTATGATTTTTCTAGAATGTGTTGTATAGGTCTTCTAAAGCAAAAAGATGAAGCATTTGAAAAGTTCAAAGCCTTAAATGCTTTGGTTGAAAATGAATTATATCGCAAAATCAAATGCCTCAGATCTGATCGAGGAGGGGAATTTATCTCAGATGAATTCTTTGATTTTTGTGAACAACATGGAATAAAAAGACAGTTCTCCACCGTAAGGACTCCTCAGCAAAATGGAGTGGTAGAAAGAATGAATAGAATTGTTCAATAAATGGCTCAACCTATGCTAGATGAATTTGGAACTCTTGCAACCTTCTGGGGTGAAGCTGCATTTGTTGTCGTCACTATTCTCAACCAAGAAAACATTCGGGTAAACAACACTCAACCTCCACATGAGCTTTGGTATGGTAAGACTCCTATTGTAAAATACTTTAAAGTTTTTCGAAGCAAATGTTACATCAAAAGGACTGATGAGAAACTTGGTAAGTTTGAACCCAGAGCAAATGAAGGTATTCTTCTTGGTTACTCTTCCCGAAGTGAAGGATATAAATGTTATAATAGAAGGCTTAGGAAAATTATTGAAAGTATTGATGTTGTGGTTGATGAAGTATGAAAAAATCCAAAATAGATAAAAACCGAAGATTATGGCAATGAAGAAGATAGGGATTCTTTTCCCACATCAAATCACACTAACTCTAAAGAAGAAACTAATGAAGCACAAGAAGAAGAGATAGCGGTAGAAGAAAAGACTATGTCCAGGTATGTTCAGAAAAATCATCCAGAAACTCAAATTTTAGGGGAAAAAGAGGCAGATGTACAGACAAGAAGAACTATTATAGAAACGTCAAGCTATCTAGCATTACTATCCTCCATCGAACCTAAAAATGAAAATGAAGCATGCAAATATGAATGTTGGGTCAAGGCCATGAATGAAGAGAAAATTGAAAAGAATAATACTTGGGAATTAGTTCGTAGACCTCATGATAAGAATATCATAGGAACTAAATGGATATTCAAAAAAAATCTGAATGAAAATGGATAAGTTATTAGAAAAAAGGCCAGAGTTGTTTATAAAGGATATGATCAGCAAGAAGATATAGATTTTGAAGAAACTTTTGCACCTGTTGCTAGACTTGAAGCCATAAGGATGTTTCTTGCTCTTTTTAGTTTTCAGAAATTCAAAATATACCAAATGGATGGAAAATCTACCTTCTTTAATGGAGACTTAGAAGAAGAAGTCTATATTGAACAACCAGAAGGATTCATTCTTGGAAATGATGCGAAAATTGTATGCAGACTCAGAAAGGCTCTCTATGGTCTAAAACAGGCTCCGAGGGCTTGGTATTACCGTCTTGACAAACATCTCCACCAACAGGGTTTTTCAAAGGGGTCAACGGATAGCAATCTATATACAAAGATTGACATTGATAAATTGCTAATAATTGTTGTTTATGTTGATGATATCATTTTTCGTAGCAATGAAGAATCCATGAGTTAGAATTTTGCTTCAATAATGCAGCAAGAATTTGAAATGTCCTTGCTTGGTGAGCTTACCTATTTTCTTGGTCTACATGTTCAACAAAATAAAGATGGTATTTTTCTTTCACAAACCAAATATCTCAAACAGATCTTGAAAAAGTACGGCATGGAAGATTCTAAACTAGTATGTACCCCAATGGTAACAGGATGCAGTCTCAGCCCAAATGATGAATCAACAGCAGTACATCAACCAACTTATAGATCCATGATTGGCAGTCTGCTTCGACCTAACATCATGCATCCAGTAGGAATAGTTGGAAGATTCCAAACATATCCAAAGGATTCACACCTTCAGGCAGTCAAAAGGATTTTCAAATACCTTCAAGGAACATAGAACTTTGGTTTATGGTATCCTAGATATACAGATCTTACTCTTCATGCATACATATATGCAGATTGGGTAGGAAGTGTTGATGACAGAAAAAGAACTAGTGGTGATGCATTCCATATGGGTTCCAGGTTAGTGTCTTAGTTCAGAAAGAAACAAATTCAATTGCATTGTCTACAGTTGAAGCAGAATATGTGGTTGCTGCATCTTTTTGCACACAACTACTTTGAATGATGCAAACCTTGCAAGATATTTAGATCACAAGTACTCCACCCATGTCCATTCTATGTGATAATACAAGTGCCATCAGTATTTCAAAGAATCCAGTCATGCACTCCAAGACCAAGCACATACCCATCAAATATCATTTTTTATGTGAACAAGTGCTTGAACAAAAGGTAAAATTGGAGTATGTTCCCTCCAAAGAACAGGTTGCTGATATATTCACTAAACCACTACCCAGAGAGACATTTGAATATCTCAGGCAAAATCTGCTAGTAGTTGTTGCATCATCCTACTGTTAAATCCTATTTTTCATAAAAAGGTTCTTATACGCGAGTTTCTTGAAGCGTAGCCACATACATACGTGGGTTTTTGTGGGCACAGTCACATATATGTTGCCTTGAAAACAAAAAGCAGTGGGCTAGACTTTGGAACAAGGGATCTGATATTGTTCAGTCAATTATTTGCTCTGTTTGATGATGGTTACGATCTGTTGATAACATGTGGAAATATGTTGGTCCTCATAAAGTTGTTGATAACTTGATGTATATCTAATTGATGATGATGCTTTGATATTTATTACTGATAAATGCAATAATCAAATCTAACAATGAACATCTGGCATAGGTTCAAGGGTAGCATATGCTTCTAATAATTCATTGTTGGCATTATCTTAGAAGATCTTGGTACAGATCTGCATAATTGTTTTGATTTAGGTGATTCTTTTGATGATGGAAATATACAGGTTGTTTATCTTGATGTTGCTAATGGTGTAGATCATATATGGTCTATGATAGTTGCTGATGACTATCATGGTCTTCTTTAGATCGGTTGTCCTTATTATAAATTCCCTGCATATCATTTAATGTAAAGGTCATGAGAAGACCTAATTTGTAACCCCACTATGCATGGGATGGATGATGTAATATTTCTTGTTTTTGTAATGTATAAACATTTGGTATATCCCCACTTGTTTGGGAGATGGATGTATGTATGATTCATTGGTGATACGAAAGTCATTAGTGATATAGAGTCATGTTATTCATTTAGAAAATATTTTTGCAAACTTTGCTTGTGCTCAAGGGGAGCATGGACTCAATCATGGGAGCTCAATCAGTACACTTCAGCATATCAGAGAATTCAGCATGTACTCAGTGGGAGCATGACCCATTTTGCCCTTGATGTCAAAGGGGGGGAGTGACTTGGTGTTGTTTTTGCCATCAAGTCCAAAGGGGGAAATTGTTGGCATTATGATACAAGTATTGTCCTTGATCGAAACTCACGCAGATGAAAGATCACAGTACAACAGGTTAACAACAAAGAATTACAGATCAGTCTACACAGAATGAAGAAAGAGAGGTATACGCAGGTTCACCTTGACCAAGTTGCATATACACGCAGGTTCACTGACCACAAGTAGCATATACGTACACATGAACTTTCAAAGAAGGAAAAGCGCGTATACCTTGGAAAACTAAGTTTTTGGTCTGAAGTATTTGGTCCATGGTATTTTGATCCATGCTATTGGTCCAAGGTATCTGGCCTGGGGTATTGACCCTAGGTATTGGTCCTTAGTGGTTTTGGTCCATGGTATTGAGAAAGGCCTAAAACTATGAAAGGGGGAGAAGATCATTATGCCAAGGTGTGCAAGTATCGAATATCTGATGAAGTGTGAGATCTAGTATGCAGGTTATTGGCTTATGGTGTTGTGCTTGATCTGAACTAGGGATTAACTTTAGCGGTTGATGGAGGATAAGATCTAATGATGGATCAGGATCTTAAGGCTTGAAATGAATTATGTTTATATGGTTTGATCATGTTTATCCTAGATCTGTATACTAACACATGTGTTGCTTTTTAAATATTATGATCTAGGTATAACTGAAGTCTGGAATAGTTGCAGTATTATGAATTAATATTTCCAGATGTATACGTTGGTTGGCTTTGAGAAAAGTGCGTGTACACACATGTTCGATACATGGAAGTAGCATATACCTTATAAAATATGTTTCAATTGTTTTTGTTTACTGTTGCAGAGTTCTGGGTTCTGGTTTGAGTTCTGGTTACTGTATTATGGTGACAATATTCCGAATGACCAGATTTATAGGTTATCAAAGTAATTGACTGATTCAGCTGTGGCTGGTTCAGAAAAGTGATTGGTTGATGTAGATGTATTTGATGATTGAATTACAGTGATGATGTTGTTGATGGATCCAGTCAAAAAATTTATGCAATGTGGTCCTTGAAGGATGAAAGAAGGTCGTAGCCTAGGTACTAGTAAACATATTGGCTAGTACAAGAGTTGGGGGGTTGTAGCTCCCTTCTAGGAGAAGCTGGAGAATGAGAGAAGTTGTTACCTTCTATAGGTAGAAGCCTGCATACTGGTATAAGTCTGCACCAGTACAAAATTGTAAACATATTTTCTTATTATTAAAGGAAGAAAGAGATGACAACAATAGGTGGTTTTCACCCACATTAGGTTTCCACCTTATATCTTGGTGTTCATGTGTGTTGCTTATGTGTGATGCTTTATTTTTCTTTCACTGCACTATATAATAAATCTCTGATATATTGGTTAAATTTCAATGCATGATAAATTGGGTAAATCAAAAGTTCTCTGCATATACGCTAGTTTCCTTAAGTACAGCTGCGTATACACGCTAGTTCACTTAGTTGAAGTAGCGTATAAAAATATTTTTGGAAAATTAAATTATTGATCTGATAATACTGATTCACCCCCCCTCTCAATATTATTTCCAACAATTCTTGTATCTTTTCAACAAACCTATAAAAGATGCTTTTTTGTCTGGCGTAATACCAAGACCTAAGTTAATATTTTGAGGTTTTAAGTTAGTCCCAAGATTGATCAATTCAAACCTCAGAGTTGAACTCTGAATTTTTGAATTGGTGGGTCGTTTAAATCTGTCTTTAAGGTCATATAAATCTTCCAACTTAACAACACATTTTGGTATAGCATTAATGACTGTTTCTTGTTTAAGTTGGTTATCATGTTGGTCTTCATCTACTATCTAGTCATTGTAAGAGCCTTCTGAGGTCAGGAAGCTTATGATATCTGGATCGTTATTAAATACTCTTCAGCTGGTGATATTGTGAGCGGGAGAAGGCTTAAAAATTAATTAAATGGAAAATCTATCTGGGTTGTAATCTTCTGGCGGAATAAGCCTGGAAGCAACATTGTCTAAAAGATCGGCACTAACATTCAGGAGTCTTGGAATAGGGGAAATATAAAAAGCTGTAAAGTGGAGAGTCAGGTGTTGGACTAATGACTGATATTGTTTCAAATGTCCTGACAAAGAGTGTATAGTATTTCTCACATGTTTTATGACAATCTATGAATCTCCAAATGCTTGGAGATATTTAATGTTAAGGCCAACTGCCTTATACAAACCTTGAACTAGTGCCTCATATTTAGTTGTATTGTTTGTACAATCGAATTCAAGTCGGCATGCTAGAATAGTTTTTTCCCCCTTTGGGCTGACTAAGATGCAACCCACTTCTGCTCCATCATTGGATTTAGATCCCTCAAAAAATATTTTCCAAAATAAAGATTTAACTACGGGTTTATCTAGAAAATTTACACATTTAGAAGTGTATTTTTGAGAAAAATTTTCAACTTGAGAGACAACAGAGTTTTCTAAGAAAGGAGAAGTATGAGCATTGAAATTTCCTAGAAATGATTCTACAGAATAATTTCCAATGATATTGTTGTTATACATGACTGGTTCGTTTTCTCCTTCTAATTTTGTCACTTTGAAATTTTGATGTTTCTCGCAACCAACCCTTATTTGATTTGGTTTGCCATTATAGGGAAGCCATAGGTGAGACCAGTCAATTGCGAAATAACCATGAAGTTTTTTTAACCAGTATCTACTAAGGATTAAGCCATAGAGTTCATGAATATCAGCTACAAGTATGTAAATGACTTGGAAAACTTTAGGGTTCGATGAAAGTCTGATGGTTACTTGGTTAAGTTCCCCAACAATTTCGACTTGACAGCGATCCAATTGAACTATTTGTCCAATATATTTCTGAGGCTAAACCTTCAACTTTGCACAAACTATTCTGGGTAAGATGTTAGATGAAGCTCCGAAATCAACCAGACAATCATGTAAGTTTTTGTTAAAGACTTCAAAATTAAGGATAAATTGCGGGGTGAGGGATTTTGATCTTCCCACAATTAAATCTATATCAGTTGGATCAATTTTGTTTAAAGAAGCATTAGGGGGTCTTCCCATTTCTTGGGTAGCCTGTGAGATCATAACAGTAGGAAGTGGTGCAGTAGGAACTGCTTTGAGTTCTTTGAGAAGTAACTTTTGATGATGTTTCAATTTACTAAGCTCATGAAATGTGATGTTTTCCCTAGTCTTCTTCATATCATCAATAATATTATATTCCATTTCATTAGAAACTATTAAAGCTTTAGATGAGGGAGAAGGATCCAATTGAGTAGGTGTAGTTTGAGTGGATTTTGTTACAGATTTCTTACCTATTGCTTTATCCCTAGGGGTGGCATTGAAGCCTTCTATTTTATATTTGTTTATGACAATTCAACAAGATTTTTACTTCAGGTAGTGATAGGTAATGCTTCTTGAGTTTCTTCATTAGGAAGTATAAAATCCCACATCCCTTGTAACTCTTCTACTTCCTCATCGTCTGTTTGTTCTTCATTTGTTGAAACTTCATCCTCCTCTCCATATGATTCAACATTTGATATGGCATTTGGGGGTTTAGGATTAGTAGGGGAATTCCTTTTAAATGGTCTAAAAGGTTTCTTAGAGGAAGTCTCTGCTACCAGTTTTTCGATATCAACCATTTCGTTAGACATGGTCTTGAGGACTTTATGTAACCCCTCAAGATTAAAAGGATCTTTTGGTGGTTTCTTCTTAGATTTCTGTTCTTCTAGTGCATTTCTCTTTTCCACAGCTAGAATGTGTTTTTCCAAAACTATTGCCTCTTTCATATTTTCTGCCAAAGTTGGTTTGGCAACTCTATCAACAAATATAGTTGTGTTTGATGGTAGAGAAGAGATGTACCATTCATTTTGGACCTAATTTCTAGGCTTAGATGTCGTTGGTATTTTATTCAATAATTTATAGAAGCGAGAGTTGAAGTTCTTAATGGGTTCTCTTGGCTCAGCTTTCAAATTGGAGATATCATTGATTAGGGTAGTCGTAGATCTATCATCTCCAAATTTAGTTAAAAATTTCTCTTCAAAAGCATCCCAATTGTTAATAGAACTTGATGGTAACAAAAAGTACCATGATCCTACTACTCCCTGTAAAGTATATGGGAATAATCTTACAAATGCGTCTTATTCCTCTAATTCATTCAAGTTAATGGACAACATAAAATTATTTATATGTTCCTCAACTAATAGGCCGTTATCAGGACTGAATTTGGGCAACCATTTCTCTGGTGTGCTGGTAATTGATGTAAAGGTCCATGCATCCTAACAGCCCCTGGATTTGTCCATGGCCTTGGAGGATTCTGTGCCATTACCAGTATGTGGGTAGGGGAATGTGTATTAGTAGTGTTTGAAGGCAATTGAGTATAGGAAGATGTAGCTCCTGTACTTGTGTGAATCACGATCTGGAGGGGTGAGGTGGATGATTGATATTGTGATGGTATAGATGGAATGAATGAAGATGATGATAGAAGCTCACTGTGAGATTCAGATGGTGTTTTCTTAGCTCTCTTTTGGCTTGGCAGAGGAAATTCGAACAAAGGAATTCTGAACTTCTTGCTTTGTGCTCTAGTCAATCGTTGAGATGGAGGGAACTGAGAGGTAACACTATCCTGAGATAACTCAGATTCTTCTTGAGATAGCGAAATCCCCTGTAATTTATGAATCAAAGCTTGAACTTCAGGGGCTTCAGTAAAAGAAGAATGATCTAGCTTGTTTGGGATTTCAACAATGTGTTGTATAATATTATGTGAAACTTCTTGCTTAGAATGAGGGGATTTGGAAGACTTTCGAGATGTTGAAGGTAAGGGTGAGGGAGTTTTACTCTTAGAATGGCCTGCTAATTTAGATTTACTTACCATTCACAGTCAGGCCCTCCTTCTAGCGCCAAAATGTTGAAGCCTCGAAAATTGTTGCCTCAACATGGGGGAAAACCACCTGGTCTAGACCTTGGTTGGTAGCTCCTTTTATGTTTGGAGTAGTGGCTCTAACTGGAGAGAATGAGACCAGTTTCCCAATCTATTTAATGCTTGTTCTAATGGGGTGATGGGTGATGTTTTAAAGTAATTTCTAAGCTAAAACTAATCTAATCTAAGCTAACAATCACATGTATTTCATCCTAATTTAAGCACTATCTAACTAGAAATATACCCAGGATTTAACTTGATGTATGTGATCTATGATAATTTCTGAAGGAAATTGGTAAGAAAGATCATCCAATTGTCATTAGAAGTGAATCCATTTTAACAATAATCATTTTGTATAAAAATTTAGCTAAAACAATTATGAAAGATACATCACATAAGGAATTATTCATATATTCAGCATAAAATAAAGATCATCATCATATAGAAGTGAATAATGATAATGAAGATCTAGAATTTCATACATAAACAATTCTGATGAGCCCCAAATTTGGTAACATTTTGGGCTCATTTGGCCTACTTACCCTTGCTCAACCCTTCATTTTTCATAACTTATGCATCATTTTTTTAGTATATTCATGTCATTTGTACGAAGGAGGGCAGTCACTATTCCTAGGTGGCTAACACATGTTTATTTCAGGTTTTTTGACATTTAATGGAGAAAAACCACGCAGATGAGGGCTAGGAGACAGCCAAGATGGGATTGAGGTTTTGTAGGAAGGTTGTCCACAACATTGAATGGCCTTCCTCGTGATCTCCACCCCAACTCCGAGCTCCAACAACCACCACCACCGAGCTAGAAGGCAGCCAAACGAATTTTGAGGAAGCAACAAATTACTCTTAGTTTGGTCAGCCAAACCCCACTAATTTAGGAGGCCAGCTTCGCCCTCGTAATGTATAAATGATGAGGTTGTAGCCTTCGATGGGGACTTTTGAAACTTTGTTGCATATACTGGATTACGAGCTGATAGCTCTGTTTTGCTCTTTGTAAGCCATTTTTGGCATGTTATTTGACTTATGACTATTATCTTTTAATGAAAAGAAGGCATATTTGAGTTCAGTTCTGAGTTCTTAGAGGAGCCATAGCTCTCGGGGTTGGGCCCAACTTGAGAGCAATAGGCCTCCTTTCTTTGTATTGTTACTTTCCTTTCAGCATTATATTTCTTTTCCTTTACATGCATTTGGAAACACAGTTTGCTGAGTTGAATTTCTTGGTGTGGTTAAGTAGGTTGGTTTTCTGAACAAAGTTGCTTTTAGTAGTTTAGATTAGAGTAAGGAGATTAGAGTTAATCAAAGTCCCAAAAAGGGTTCACTGCACGCTCACTTCCACCTCTGTTTAGAGATTGGAATTGCAAACCGTGCCACCCACCAGAAACACTGTTTTACATGTTCATGCAAGCTTTCATGCAATGTTCTCGGTTGTAGCAGCATCCATGTGTTCAGATCTTGTGGAATGAATCGTTGCTTCAATGCCATGCAAAGTTTCCTTACAAAATCACGTTGTTGTTCTATGGTTTTATAAAAACAGTTAGAATAGGTTGATGAAATCTCGGTTTTGTGCAAGACACGGATGATTTGTTTCATTTACACTGTGCAGTGCTACTCCCTCACTCCCCTATCCTTCTAAGCCATGCCTAGGCCATCCACTCATCCCTCAGTTAGACCACTTGCCTCCTAACTCTTCTATCACCCACGTGACTCTACCTTTTCGGCCTTCCATCTCCTCTAACCTCCTCTAGACCAACCAGCTTTGCACACCCCCTCTTCATCTCATCTCTCTGTCCATAAGCCATCACAAGCTCCCCTCCTACCTCCCTATCCATCCATATAGCCTCTTCCACTCATCCATCACCCAAAAATCCTATTGCAGAACATCCTGTAGGAATTAGTGAACTTCCTGTAGAAATTCTGAACATCCTGTAGAACCCCTGCAGACTTCCTGTAGAAGCTTGTAAACACGGTTGCCAAGCATCTGAACTTTATGAACTTCTCTGAAAGGATGCTAGGGATCCCTTAGACCCTCTCTAAGCCTTCCTGACCTTTTCCAAGCATTTCCCTCCTTGATCTATCCCTGCATAGTCAAGACCCAGTTAGAAGCACACACACATAATAATTCCAACAACTTGAACAAAAATACAAAAATATGCTTTCTTTAGATCAAAGTAGTCTAGACACATGCATCTCACCTTCCTAGAAGTAATGGTACCTCTTTCAGTATTTTTCATTCCCACCTTTGCATCAGTAGGACTAGCTGGTAGAATTAGGGTTTGCTAGGGTTTTCATTTCTTGTTGGCTTTCAGTTCCTTCCTACAGTAGGTTAATTTCCTTTGAGATAGCTTTCGTTCATCGGTTAAAAATCTTCTTCTGAGAACTCATAGAAGTTGGCCTCAGCCCTAGCGGACTTGTGCCAGTTGACCAAGTGACAGCTGTGACAAGAGCTAGTACTTGTGCATACAGCACTGTCGCTTCCAAGTTTGTTACGAACCACCGGGTTGATAAAATTAGAGAAGAAAGCTCCAGGAGTTGTAGCATTATTGCTACAATACTGGAGCCCACCATCCTTTTTGGCGCCATTGTCGGGGAAGCGTAAGAGTATTAGTAATTTTTTCCTTTCTTCTATTTTCCTACTCTCGCCTTCTGCCAAGCAGTTTATTTCATTTCCATTCTGCAAAAGTAGCATAGACATTTCCTGCTTTCATAGGTTAACATTTCAATTCCGCAATTTCATTTTTGCAAGCGTAGATTAGCATTTCAATTCTGCAAGTGTAGACTAGCATTTCCATTCCTGCAATTTCATTTCAGCAAAGTAGATTAGTTCTTTCCTGCTTTCATTTCAATTCTACATTTTCATTTCAGCAAGATAGTTAGTTGTAGATCAATCTGTTTCAGTTTTTGCAGGTACCAGAGAAAAAAAACAAAAGCAATCAAAAGTCTTTCCATTTCATGCCTCGTAGGAATCGAGATAAAACAGGCATATTCTTACCCAACACCCCCACTACGTCACTGAGTCACCCTTCTCTCTTCTTTGGTGACAGTGACCCAGAAGAACCTATAGGTGAACCTCGTGAGATATACGAAGATCCTATAGCAGAAGAAGAGTTAGAGACCATTCCATCTGAAGCTATGGCTGACAATAGGGGAGAAGATGAGAGAATAGAAGGTGCCTTCCCCATCCGAGAGACCAATGGAGACATGAAAATGAAGAACATTAGCCCCTCCGCTTTACCTCACTTCCATGGACTGACTACTGAAGATCCTGATACCTTCCTGTTTGAGTTTGTTGTCCTTTGTCAAACCTATGACTATACTGAAGATGAGCAGAAGCTGAAACTCTTCCCCTCAACCCTTAAGGATGCAGCATTGCGCTGGTTCATGGGCTTACCTGGGAACAATATCACCACTTGGGCTCAGATGCAGCAAGCTTTCAATACCAAGTACCGGGACTACTGTAGGTCCAAGGAAACCAAGGGAGAAATCTTTCGGATGACCATGGGAAATGATGAGTACTTAGAGGATTACGAGGAAAGGTTCCAACTTAGCTATAAACGGGCCAGGTGCACACTTGACCCTGAATCCCTCAAGTTGGTCCTGCTCCGAGGAGTCCCTGAAGACCTCTTAGATACCCTTCACATGTTAGCTGGAGGAGATATTTACCAACTGCCTTATGAGGACATAAAGACTGTGTTCAGAAACCACTCTAGGGCAGCCCGGAAACGAGGTAGATGAAACCTCCTCTCAGCTGGTATTCCTTTCTCCAAACATGAGTTTACAAATCAATTAGAGGATCTCAAGAGTGAGGTGAGACAGACCATTGCCATGCAACTTGATACATTCAGGATCCAGCAGAAGAAGGAAGAAGCTGAGAGGGCCTTGGCTATCTTCTGCCCTAGGAGTACAAGGAAACACCCTAAGAACGAATGCCCATTACATTCAGTTGAAGTATCATTCGTTTGTGAGGAGGATCACCCCACAAACCAATGTCCAACCTTACCTGGGCTTAAAGCCATGTATCAAGGGACAGAAGCCCCCACCGAACCTCTCTATTTCCTCAAACAAAGGAGGCCACAAGGACCTAGACCTTACCAGCAGGGGATGCAAGGGGCACCCCAAGCTTATTACAACCCCAACCAATCTACTCATATGCCTTCCTGGGGTCCCCCTGCTCATCCTTCCTGGTCTATGCCTCCTCCATGGTCTTACCCACCTCAGTACCATACTCAACCCACTACTCATTCGTATCACTCACATGCCCAGCCACAGCCTCAGTGGAATGCACCTCAATCGGGGTGGAGGCCCTAGTACAACACTCCTCCCGCCATTTTGCCTCCACCACCAGTTCAACCACAACCATTACCTCCTGCTCCTCCAAGGCAACCTCAAATGCCTGCTCAACCGAACCCGAACCCCAACAACAGACAGGCCCAGCAGGTATATACTGGGGAAACATCATGCCCTACCTATGCTGTGGAGATCCAGGAGATCAATCTGTGGTCTGGAAAGACTCTTCCGGATTGCCAACCTCCTCCCCCAGAGGACGAGGAAGACAAACAGGAAAGTGAACCAAAGGCTATTCCACCCTTTCCTGAGAGACTAACAGCCCCCACACAACCCAACCGAGAGGAGGATGAGCTTCTGGGAGAGCTCAAACAGTTGTGTGTGAAAATACCACTCTCCAAGCCATCAAGGATGTACCAATATACAACAAACTGGTTAAGGAAAAGTGTTTCAGACACCCAGGCAGGCGAAAGAGGGATGCTTCCACCATCAATGTCATAGGACAACTGTCTGACCTTATGTTGGGACAAGTCATCTGCCCAAAGTATCTAGATCCTGGGAATCTTGTAGTAGATGTCCACATCAGTGGAACCATCATACCTCACACCTTGATTGATCTGGGGGCTGCCATTAATGTGATGACCAGAGATACCATGCTCAAACTCAACCTTCAGGGTTCCTTGAGGAAGACCTCGACAGTCCTACAACTAGCAGATCGCTCCACTGTGACTCCCGAAGGGATTGTGGAGGATGTCTTGGTCTCTGTTGACTCTTGGGAATACCCTGCAGATTTCTTGGCACTGCAACCGAAGGCAAAGCTCACTGGATATCCTCTTATTTTGGGAAGGCCTTGGTTAGCCATTGCAGATGCTTACATAAGTTGTCGTGCATGAAACATGACCATCAAAAATGGTCCTATGTCCAAGCAGCTAGTCCTATAACCTCCTGCCCAACCCTCATTAGAGCATGACTTACCACTTTGGTTGGAGGAAGGAGAAGAGGACGAGGTGTACTCAGCACCTTTGTGCACCCTAGACACCACTAGGGGAGACCCCCCAACCGAGGACGATCTGATTGAGACCTTGATCCAGAATCCACCTCCCAGTGCACTGTCCTTAGAAAAATTGGTGGAGGATGCCCAAGCCAGCACCTTAGTGGACCGTTGTGCGACCAACCCTGTCACTCCCAGAGTCAAGAATGTGGAGTTTGGCCCTGAGAGAACGTTAAATATCAGCTCCTCCCTATCTCCTTCCCAGGAAAAGGAGCTATGTAGTCTGTTGGCCAGTCATCTAGATGCTTTTGCTTGGAGCTATAAGGAGATGAAAGGAGTCCATCCTTCGATCTGTACCCATCACATCTACATCAAAGAGGATTGTAAACTGGTTAGGTAACCCCAGAGGAGAATGAATCCAGCCCTTAAGGACATTGTCAAGGAAGAATTGCAAAAACTGTTGGATGCCGGATTCATTTACCCCATCTCAGATAGCGAATGGGTGTCCCCTCTGGTGTTGGTTCCCAAGAAAAATGGGAAGTGGAGAATCTATGTGGATTACCGAGAACTGAACAAAGATACCAAGAAAGACCATTTCCCTCTACCTTTCATAGATCAAGTGTTCGATGGACTAGCAGGAAAGAAGTTTTTCTCTTTCCTAGATAGGTTTAGCGGGTACAACCAAATCCAAATCAGCCTGGAAGACCAAGATAAGACCACCTTCACTTGTCCTTGGGGTACCTTTGCCTACCAAGTTCTTCCCTTCAGACTATGCAATGCTCCTGCCACCTTCCAGAGAGCCGTCTTGAGCATCTTTTCTGAGCTGGTCCATGATGCGGTGGAAATCTATATGGATGACTTCACTCCTTATGGGTCCAACTTCCAGGAAGCATTGTCCAATCTGGGAAAAGTCCTAACCAAATGCATTGAGATGAACCTGTCCCTTAGTCCTGAAAAATGTGAATTCTTGATGACTGAAGGGACCGTGCTAGGCCATACCATTTCTTGCCAAGGGTTACAGGTGGATCCTAACAAAATTGCTCTCATTAAGAAGGTTCCACCTCCTCAAAAGGTAAGGGATGTTTGGAGTTTCTTAGGATTAGTAGGGTATTACAGGAGATTCATTAAAGACTTCAGCAAGCTAGCCTCGCCATTGTTTGGCCTGTTGGCAAAAGATGTGGAGTTTAAATGGACTGACGATTGTCAGAGGGCTCTGGATGAATTAAAGGACAAGTTGGTGTCTGCCCCAATCTTGAGAGGTCCAAACTGGGCCCTACCTTTCCACATCCACACTGATGCCTCGAACAAAGCCATAGGGGTAGCCTTAGGACAAGTTGAACAAAAACTTTCGTATGCCATTTACTTTGTTAGCAAAAACTTATCCAAAGCAGAACTGAATTACACTGTAACTGAGAAAGAATTCTTGGCTGTGGTCCATGCACTGAACAAGTTCCAACATTATATCACTGGCTATCAAACATTCGTACATACTGATCATGCTGCAATTAGATATTTAATGAATAAACCAGATGTGAATGCTCGTATTATTAGATGGTTACTTTTGTTGCAGCAGTTTGATTTGACTATCGTTGACAAACCAGGTAAAGAAAATGTTGTTGCTGACTTTTTAACTAGATTGGATTTATCTAGAGATGAGGATGGAACAGTGGATGACCAGATGCCCGATGAACATCTGTTTGCTATTTCAGTACTCTCTCCATGGTTTGCTGATATAGCAAACTACCTTGTTTCAGCACAGTTCCCTCCGCACCTATCCTCAAGAGAGAAGAGCAGAATCATTAGAAAAAGTGCCTCATTCACTTGGATCGGGGGCAACCTGTTCAAGCTTGGCCCTGATCAGATCTTAAGGCGTTGTGTAAGGGAGGAGGAAGTCTTTGATATCCTCCTCACCTGTCATGATGGGCCCTGTGGAGGACATTTTGCAGCAAAGAGGACTGCCTTCAAAATCCTGCAGGCAGGTTACTATTGGCCCACACTTCATCAAGATGTCAAAAGGTATATCAGCCAATGTGACTGATGCCAGAGAATGGGGAAACCGACTCAAAGGGATGAGATGCCTCTCCAACCTCAAGTGACTCTTGAGCCATTTGAGAAGTGGGGTATGGATTTTGTGGGTCCAATCAACCCTCCTTCGAGGCAAAGTTCTTACATCATTGTGTGCACCGGCTACCTGAAAAAGTGGGCAGAAACTAAAGCAATCAAAGCAGCAACAGAAGAAAAGGTGGCTGAGTTCTTAAGGGAAAACATCTTCTACAAATTTGGCTACCCAAGAGAGCTAGTCACCGATCAAGGAAGCCAGTTCACATCCAACTTAATTGAAGACCTACTAGCTCATCACAAAATCAAGCATAGGACTTCCACCCCCTATCATCCTTAGGAAAATGGGCAAGTGGAAGTCACCAACAAAGCATTGGAAGGGATTTTGACTAAGGTGGTGAGCAGCAGTAGGAAAGATTGTGCAGATCGCCTGGTTGAGGCCACATGGGCTTACGACACCACTTGGAAGAGCACAACCGGCTTCACACCTTATGAGCTAGTCTATGGGAAGAGAGCTTTGCTGTCAATTGAATTTGAATACAACACTTTGAGGATGGCAGCTCAACTGGACCTAGATCTCAGCCATGCCCAACAAGAAAGGTTATTGCAGCTGAATGGACTGGACGAGCACCGAATGCAGGCCCTCCTTCACTCAGAAGTGGTTCAACTTCAGAGGAAGGTGTGGCATGACCAACACCTCAATGACAAGCAATTTCAGCCAGGATATTGGGTGCTGTTGTATGATTCCAGGAATAAAGATTTCAAGGGGAAGCTTAGAACCAGATGGCTGGGACCATATGCAGTGGAAAAGTGTCATGACAATGGATCTGTTCTTATTCGGACCATTGATGAGGAGGCCATCCCCATGCTTGTCAATGGGCATCGACTGAAGATCTACAGGAAACCTCTCTCAAGACAAGAGTTCATCAAAACTGTGGAGAAATCAGTGTTGGTCATAGAGGAGGGTTCTGCCTCTGTTTTGGGCATACCCTGAAAGATCTTTAAAAAAATAAAAAAAAATAAAGATCCTTGGGTGAAAACCTTTCTAAGGCTCCCAAGGCAGATGGTAGGGGTGAAAACCTCATTGAGGCGCCCCTGCTGTCTTTCAAAAAAAAGAAAAAAAAAAAAAAATTTGAAAAAGATCCTTGAGTGAAAACCTCTCTGAGGCGCTTAAGGCAGATGGCAAGGGTGAAAACCTCATTGAGGCACCCCTGCTGTCTTTCAAAAAAAATAAAAAATAAAAAATAAAGGAAAAAAAAAAGAAGAAAAAAACAATAAGCAAAAAAGACAGGGACAGCAAGTTCACAATGTGGCAATGCATGCAGGTTGCAGGTATTCTATGAAGGAGAGGAGGTCTCTCAACTCAAAGTCGCGTGTCCTTATCATGCTACCAGGTGACCTCACCAGCACCTCCTCCGAAAACACTCATCTTCTCCAAGGTATGGGCACGATTTCATCACAGCTTAGTCTTCTACAGGAAGCTGCAGACTTTCTACAGGAAGTTCTGTATTTCTACAGGAAACTTCTTGTAGAAGTTCTGGACGGCCCAGAATTCATTGTGTGGGGAGATCTAACGAACAAGGTTCGACATGGAGGCATGCAAACTACTATTTCCTCCATCACACACTGCTGTCACCTCCTTCTACCACCCCAGTCGACATGCAATAAAAGTACCTGCACAATCAAAACAGATCATTGAGTTATCAAGAGGAAGCGATTCTTAAATGAAAAAATGCTGAGATACCATGCAATACCCATCACAGCTATCCGAGGGCCCTGTGAGCGTGATTGTGTTGCCACTGTCTTCATCGTTCAGCATGCACCCGAGGAGGAAAAACTGCTACAGGACATCCTGCAGGAGTCCCGTAGCAGTTAAGCCAACTAGAGTGTACACCATTCAATCGCCTACAACATGCAATAATAACGCGGCCACATGCAACCGAGTCATAAGCTTCATCATCAGCAACCTGCGCAAAGGAACCTCCGGGCCTGTGCAATTAAGCAGCAGCAAGCAAATCTAGTCATTGTCGTCCTGAAGCCTGAGAAATCGTGTCGCGGTCGCACAGGTAAGTGCCTCGCCCTTTCTTTCGTCGAATTACATGAATATCACTTTGAAATGTTTGCAAGTATGAAATGAATGGGTTGAGCGGTTGTATGGCCATTCGACTGGCCACGTCGACCAGTCAGATGGTCTAGTTGGATGTGTAAAAGGTGGTCGTGGCAAAAAGGAACGGGTAGTGGACACGTGAGAGCCATCTAGTCGGGGAGAAGCGTGTTTTAACAGAAATTACGGCGGCAGATCTGCGGAGAATGATGCGGCAGTCAGGGAACTTGCAGGAGAATGATTAAGTGACGTCGTCCAATGGTCCGGCAGGGACAGCTCACCCCCGCGCCATGGATTTCGCCGGATTCAAATCTATCGGCTAGATTGCCACCCCACGCATTTATCATCAGCCGTTTAGAAGTCGAGTGAGCATCCGGATTCCTCTGAAGCTCGACACTCCAAGTCTTCGACCGTTCGAACGTCTGATAGCAGCACAGAGGGCGCAGAACCACTGCAGTGTTCTCCAGAATCCGTGTGCTTCTCCTACAGGAAAGCTGCTTCTACAGGAAGCTCATTGCCACGAGGAAAATTAGGCTCTTCATGTCAAAGGTGGCGAATTAAAGGTAAGCCTGAACCTTGCCTCCCATACAATTGGTTTCGAGGGTGGCGAAGTCGACGTTCTACAGTCTGCTCATAAAAGAATTGCAAGTGTTGTTTGCTGTTTGCATGAATTGTCGTCGAGGTGTATGAAAGGTTTCCTACAGGATATGATTTGTAATTAAGCCCTGTTGAGGCTCGTCTGGAAATAGTCTTCGTAAATTGTATGCGTGGCAGAGGCGTAATTCTACGCTCTGTCCCAAAAGGCTAGTTTTTTGCATCCGCCACCTCCAGCCAACGTAGCAGTTTTTCACCATGCCGGGTGGGTTCATCAGAAAGGAACCAACCGACTCCAAGAAACTAAGAGAGAACCCTGAGGTGGTGGAGCTGTTCACTCGCGCGCAATGGATGTCATTCTGCGACAAATTGCAAGGGTATGATGATGAGGTGGCAGAGGATTTCTTGTGGGCTCTGAAGCCAAAATCAAAGACATTAGCCACTGTTAATTTCAGGGGTTTGAGTCTCAGACTCACCCCACAATTCATCAGCCGAGTTACTGAGCTCCCAATGGGGGTACCATGGGAAAAAGAAGAGAGGAAATTAGGCCAGCAGGCTAAGAAGGAATTCTTCCCACCAGAGGAGCAGTTCTTAGGGGATAAAAACGGGGTTCGCAAGACTAGCTTACTGCCACTTTGGAGCGAAGTCAGCCTCCAAATTATGAAATACATCACCTGCGAAGGTCGGTTTAGCATTGTGTATGGGTACCATTTTCGGCTACTCACAGAATTAAGGCATCAGATGGACCTACCTGTGGAGAACAAATTAAGTATTCCCTACTTTCTACTGCAGTCTATGACTGAATGTGCCACCAAGTTGAGAGAAGGCACACCAGACCAGGTAGCTCATCAGGGGCTCATTAAGCTCCTCGTGGAGGATGCACTCCACACATACAAAGTCCCTCTCTCATGGGAAGCCTTCCGAAATTTGACCAAGGATGGCGATATAAAAATGTTGACTAAAGAGCTTCATTCCTCCAGCAGCGAGGAGAAGGAGTCACTACCCGCAGGGAAGAAAGAAAAAGGCCAGAGACCCACGGCCAAAGCACCGAAGACAGAGAAAAAGGAGAAACAAGAGAAAAAGGGTGCCAAAGAGAAGGAGGACACACCCATATTAACGCCCAGAGAGAAAAGATTGCAAAGCAGGGTGGACAAGACTGCGTAGGTCCACGTCAGCAAAGGCACCTCGACAGCAGCCTCGACCAAGTCAAAAAGCAAAACACCCTCAGCAAATCAAACTAAAGTGGTGCCACCTGTTTCTACAGGAAAACCAAAATCAGCGTCTACAGGAAGCCAGAAATCAGCTGAAAAAGGGCCTTCTACAGGAAGCCCTGAGAAAAGAAAACCCAAGGAAAAGAAAGCCGATGTTCTCGCGAGGGAGGCAGCAGCCGTGCTGGCCGCCCTCAGTACACCTCCTAAGCCAAAGGAAAAGAGAAAGAGGGAGGCCCCTCTATATTTTAAAGCTAGGAGAAGTGTGAGAATAAAAACGGGCAAGCCACAACCTCCATCCAGTAGCCCAATCACTATAGAGGATGCCCCCACTTCGCCCAAGGAGATGTCCCCCTCAAAGATATCAGTCACCTATGAGAGGGGGAGCCCGAAAACAACTACTTGGAAAGAAAGATTAGACCAATTGGCTTCAAAAGCCCGGCTACAGGATGTTGAGGCTGCTCTACAGGAAACCTTAGCCCGGGTTAAGGAGACAGAGAGAATGGAAGGAGAAGCACCCTCATCACCACCGAGGGAGGGCGAAGTAGAGCCACCAATAGAAGAAGAAAAAGAGCATATTCCAGAGCCTAGCCCTCAACCAAGTCTGAGCTCATACTATAACTTCTTAGAAGCTGGCAAAATTATACCACAGAAATTCACTGTGCCACTGTTCTTTCCATTGGAGGAAGAGAGAGTACGAACACACACGTGGATGAAAATAGCCAAATCAAAAGGTGTGGCGGACATAGGCCCCTTGGAGGAGAAACTCAAGGAGGCAAGAAGGGAATTAGCTATGGCTAAACACGTGGCAAATTGCCAACGGGTGTTCCTACAGGAAGAAAATGAAAAACTTAGACTGCAGCTACAGGAGCTGAGGAGAGGAACAGGCACATTCCCAGGGGACATCACAGCAGAACAACAAGGCAGAAAGGAATTGCAAATCGGTCCTGGGGAGCCAACCACGCATCTACAGGAAACAGAACTGCAAGCACAAATTGAGGTGCAAGCTCTCAAACAACAGCTGTAGCAGAAAGAGGCACAATTGGCCTGCATGGCCAGTTGGGCCATGGATGCTATACAATGCAGGCAGCAGGCCAAATCCTATGGCCTGTACCTGAGAGACCAATGGCTACAATTTCAAATCAATACCTTGGTGCAAACGGGTATCTCTTAGCTCCAAGACCCGCAACAGTTCACTAAATTATGCAATACCAGTTCATCAGAGGATAAGGCCAAATTATCGGAGTTCTACCTCCATAATTTGGCCCTTCCTAATGTGACTTCATGGGATCCCAACACGGTCTTAGGGGACATGCAGTTAATGGCACTTGCCTCATGGTTGAACCATGAAGACAAAAGAGCAGCAGAAGCCAAAGCGGTCATGAACCGAGAGCTAAATGAGCCATTACTAATTAGAGCAGAACCAGGGGATCCAACTGCATTAATATCAGCACACCAACACTTATCCACCAACCCTCAATCTTCATTGAAATATATGGATCAGCAAGCCCAGGCCATAGCGCATTTTGAGGATATGGAGAGACTGCTAGGGGACAACTGTGTTCACGCTTGCACCCACCGATGGAATACATTGGCCCACAGTCTAAAAATCAGAGAGTATCATACTCCAACTCGAATGAGGGAAGCTCTTGTATGGGTGCCCCTTTATAAGAAATCTATGCAGAACCTCCAGGCCAGCTAGATTGGCCTCAAGCTAAGCCCACCTCTGCTGTTAGGATTGATGGAAGGCAGCACAGAGAAAGATGAGCATGAATAGTGGGAAGAGGTGGAAAGAAAGGCTGGGTTCCATGTCAGTAAGGAGGACACTACTGCAGAAGCTTGGGATGTGAGGGTGGCAGTAAAGGCAATGAAGGATGAGGAGCTGGATTAGTTGCTCAAGGATGAGCAATCATTTTAGCTGGGGGGTGCCAAATTTGGTAACATTTTGGGCTCATTTGGCCTACTTACCCTTGCTCAACCCTTCATTTTTCATAACTTATGCATCATTTTTTTAGTATATTCATGTCATTTGTACGAAGGAGGGTAGTCACTATTCCTAGGTGGCTAACACATGTTTATTTCAAGTTTTTTGACATTTAATGGAGCAAAACCACGCAGATGAGGGCTAGGAGACAACCAAGATGGGATTGAGGTTTTGTAGGAAGGTTGTCCATAGCATTGAATGGCCTTCCTCGTGATCTCCACCCCAACTCCGAGCTCCAACAGCCACCACCACCGAGCTAGAAGGCAGCCAAATGAATTTTGAGGAAGCAACAGATTACTCTTAGTTTGGTCAGCCAAACCCCACTAATTTAGGAGGCCAGCTTCGCCCTCGTAATGTATAAATGATGAGGCTGTAGCCTTCGATGGGGACTTTTGAAACTTTGTTGCATATACTGGATTACGAGTTGATAGCTCTGTTTTGCTCTTTGTAAGCCATTTTTGGCATGTTATTTGACTTATGACTATTATCTTTTAATGAAAAGCAGGAAGATTTGAGTTCAGTTCTGAGTTCTTGGAGGAGCCATAGCTCTCGGGGTTGGGCCCAACCTGAGAGCAATAGGCCTCCTTTCTTTGTATTGTTACTTTCCTTTCAGCATTGTATTTCTTTTCCTTTACATGCATTTGGAAACACAATTTTCTGAGTTGAATTTCTTGGTGTGGTTAAGTAGGTTAGTTTTATGAACAAAGTTGCTTTCTGTAGTTTAGATTAGAGTAAGGAGATTAGAGTTAATCAAAGTCCCAAAAAGGGTTTACTGCACGCTCACTTCCACCTCTGTTTAGAGACTGGAATTGCAGACCGTGCCACCCACCAAAAACATTGTTTTACATGTTCATGCAAGCTTTGATGCAATGTTCTTGGTTGTAGCATCCATGTGTTCAGATCATGTGGAATGAATCGTTGCTTCAATGCCATGCAAGAGTTTCCTTACAAAATCACGTTGATGTTCTATGGTTTTATAAAAACAGTTAGAATAGGTTGATGAAATCTCAGTTTTGTGCAAGACACGGATGATTTGTTTCATTTACATTGTGCAGTGCTACTCCCTCACTCCCCTATCCTTCTAAGCCATGTCTAGGCCATCCACTAATCCCTCAGTTAGACCACTTGCCTCCTAACTCTTCTATCACCCACGTGACTTTACCATTTCGGCCTTCCATCTCCTCTAACCTCCTCTAGACCAACAAGCTTTGCACACCCCCTCTTCATCTCATCTCTCTATCCATAAGCCATCACAAGCTCCCCTCCTACCTCCCTATCCATCCATATAGCCTCTTCCACTCATCCATCACCCGAAAATCCTGTTGCAGAACATCCTGTAGGAATTAGTGAACTTCCTGTAGAAATTCTGAACATCGTGTAGAACCCCTGCAGACTTCCTGTAGAAGCTTGTAAACACGGTTGCCAAGCATCTGAACTTTATGAACTTCTTTGAAAGGATGCTAGGGATCCCTTAGACCCTCTCTAAGCCTTCCTGACCTTTTCCAACCGTTTCCCTCCTTGATCTATCCCTGCACAGTCAAGACCCAGTTAGAAGCACACACACATAATAATTCCAACAACTTGAACAAAAATACAAAAATATGCTTTCTTTAGATCAAAGTAGTCTAGACACATGCATCTCACCTTCCTAGAAGTAATGGCACCTCTTTCAGTATTTTTCATTCCCACCTTTGCATCAGTAGGACTAACTGGTAGAATTAGGGTTTGCTAGGGTTTTCATTTCTTGTTGGCTTTCAGTTTCTTCCTACAGTAGGTTAATTTCCTTTGAGATAGCTTTCGTTCATCGGTTAAAAAGCTTCTTCTAAGAACTCATAGAAGTTGGCTTGAGCCCTAGCGGACTTGTGCCAGCTGACCAAGTGACAGCTGCGACAAGAGCTAGTACTTGTGCATACAGCACCGTCGCTTCCAAGTTTGTTACGAACTATCGGGTTGATAAAATTAGAGAAGGAAGCTCCAGGAGTTGTAGCATTATTGCTACAATACTGGAGCCCACCAAATTCGAAAAGAAATAATTACTTGATACATAAGTAAAAGGAATTACGAGATAAAAGTACCATTTATAATACGTCCTACTCATATGTTTCAGCAATATTGATCTATCTTTAGTCCATTCAACACCATCTAAGAGTACAAAAGTGCAGTTTCAGTAGAAGATGCTAAATCAGATAAAAATAAATCTTGTTTTGTATATTTCACGAGAACTTACTTAAAGGAAGGGAACTGCATGTTTTGAAGAGAGTTTCTGATAAAATTTTGGACCCTTCTCTAAATGCATGAGAGGGGTTTAAATACTAAAGCTATTAAACTAAAAATTGATTATTACAAAAATAGTTGAGGAGGTTTAAATGACCTGCCTCAATTTGTGCAAAAATAAAATCAAAGTGAAAATAAACAAGGTGACTAACTATCCTACATTTCATCCTTCAGATCGCAAATATTCATCATGGTCTTTAGCTGTGTTGGTTGGCTTACTTCAGCTTTCAACTATCGAACGAATATGACATCGGTCAGTGTTGGCGCCATTTTCTCGGTAGAAGTGGTTAGGCATCGTAGGGTCATTGATTGGCTATGAGGTTTGACAAAATGTTGCCAATATGCCTCCCAGTCTAACCTGGTTGTTTGCCTTATCACTTCTGCTTTTTCTGCTACTGCCTCTTTCCATTTTTGTTCAAGATGATTTGAATTAGCAATGGAACTCAGAATGGATTCTGCCATAATATTGGCACTATGCAAATTTTCATTAATATTTTCTATGACACTATTTGCTGCTGCCGCCATGTCTACTGTTTCCTTTTCTACTTCTTTAAGTCGAGAATCCCAACTTGCAAATAGAATTTATTTATGCGATTCTTCTCGCTTGGGCAGGTCGGCCTTTCTCCCATTTTTCGTATTTTTCCAGGCAATAACATCGAAGACCCTTTTAAATATCTCATCGTATTCAAGTATCATAGCTACAACATGACTTGTCAGTTTATCACTTGTTTCGCAATATGATTTCCGCTATGAAATATTCTGGCACAGTAATTATTTCTAGTGCATCAGCTGGGAGTTAAGACTGAGTGCTTAAGTAATAAACTGATCAACTTTTGGACCGTATTTATGTAGATCATTTATTGCCTGCACCTGTGCTTCATTCTCGGCTAATCTGGTTCGATATTCTATTTGCATCTATTCAAATACCTGTTGAAGCTTGGCCAACTGTATCTCTGCGTGCCGGTCGGATTTGGCTTGTTGTAATTGCTGCTCAAGTGACATTGTTTTATCTTCCTTTTCTCGAAGCAACTTTTGGATTTCTGTTGCTTTGTCCATGGTCATTATAGCATAAGCACCTATAAACTGTGAGAGTCTAGTAAGGTTGGCGGAGGGGTCACCGGGTGAGTCTTTCCATAGAACATCCATTGGTTCATTTTCAGGGGTAGTAATAGCTATAGAGTCCAATTTCCTTTTATTTCTTTCTCTTTTCACCATGGCCTTATGCTATGGGCTATCGAATACATCCAGGGGGGAATTTCTTCAATTCTCAGAATTATTTCGGAAGTGGGGTAACAGGGATGTGCTCTACCTCTTGTGTATTTGTAGTATCTTCCACTATAATCTCTAGAGATGTTTCTCATTGTGGAGATTGGGTTGTATCCTTCACTGACTCCATGCTTATGCTCTTTCCATTTTGCGATGACTATTGCGATTCCCTGATAGATTTATCTTCAGATTCTGCTCCACAATCGGACTTGGAATTTTCTTTGGAGTCACCTTCTATAGTCACACTAGGAGTAAGCTCCCTTATTTGTTTAATCAGTAATTGGTCCAATGGGACCTTTGCTAGCCTTCTTTCTCTGTAACTATAAAAAATTTCTAGATCTTCACAGTCAAAAGGTAGTTGTGCCATATGATTCACCTCGTGAAGGTGTTTTTATGCAAAAATATGTCATAAAAAACATCCTCCTCATTACTGAATGCTTTTATTTTCACTAGAGTGGTGAAATTCTTGACAGTGTCAAATGGGTCATATTGCCTTTCAGGAAGTTTAGGTAACTATAGAGATATCATGTTCTCTGCTTCTTTGAATTCATGCCCTAAGTCATGTAATGTAAATGATCCACTCTATACAGGGAATGTAGGCCAAATCGCCTTCTTTGAATCCTTCAATGTCTTGCTCATTCGTCCCTCACTAGTTGTTTGGTAGTCTATCTTACTAGCCATTAGTTTATTTGGAACATAGTATGGGAGGACATGGAGGGAGGTGATGCTGCCAAAAACTCTGATATATGTAAATGTTTCCTCCCTAAACCATCTAGCCACCTGGAGGATGTCAACTTCAGCTTCTTGGGAAAACTTGGGGGCATCTCAATTATTAAGCTACTTGTGAATAGGGAGCATAACTTAATGGAAAATATTGAAAAAATGTGGTTGAAAATTGGATTCCCACATGTCCTTATGGTATATGTGAATGGGAAGTGGATTTCGAAAAGTCCATTTCCATCCCATGATAGGGAATTTCGAACTAAAACAAATAGCATCCATGACATAAGTACTCATAAAAAATGGAGGGTAAACCCTCGAAGCAACACTTCTTCTCCTTTTATACTCGATAATTGTTTTTGTTAAATTGTCAGACAAAATTCAAGCCCAATTCATTATAGTTGCATTAACAACTGCATCTATTAACGACAACCACTCTAGGGATAAGTTAGTATTATCGGACTTGCCAAATAGTCTACATAACATGGCCACTACAAAATTATAAGGGGGACAAACAGACGAAGTAGTGTACATACCATTTTTGTCTTTCTTGATTTTCTCTTCATTATTCGACAAGGCACAGGTGCAGTCCACTGGGTCATCATTCTCTTTGGCAAAATTCTCCATGAATTGCTTGTTGTAGATGACTTGTGGCTTTGGTAGGTGATACATAAGTTGTAGGTTGTCAGGGGTAAAAGATCCCATAACCCCTTGGCTTCTTGTCCTGAATTCTCTGTCTGAGATGTCAGCTTCATCAATAACCCATTTAGCCATGTTGGTGTAAGAGATTATCTTGGGTCGCGCAACTATGTGGTGCAAAAATGAGCATGTCGTTTCGAGCATGGAATTGTCTGAGGAATCATGTCCGTCAACTGTAATTTTTGTTTCCATAATCCTCTGCTGCTCCTCCTCCAGTATGTTATACATAGCCTCCCATGTAGAGGTTCCTGCCTCTCTGTTGCATGTAGTATCCATAAACAAAGGAGTCATTTCTGACTTCTCAAAAGCAAATGCCTTGCCTTTCTTCACCATTGTTCTCAACGCTTTGCTCTACGGAATTTTCTTGAAAGTGAAGAACAACAGCTATTGGATACACAAAGATGAACGTCAAAATGAAATAATGCAGGTAGCTTGTAAAGGTGGTAAAAGGAGTTTTATTTGAATGGACGCAAGAAGGTATGATATCAAGCTAAATGGCTTTTCACACATAAATGTAGTTATTTCCCACTAAATGTTGAAAAATGTGCAACAAGAAATACTAAATTTAGAATGTGCTAAAAATAAACCTGCTAAAAATAGCATGTCTAAAAATAGTAGTTTGGCCAGTGAGGTCATTGACCACATTGGGTGAGAGGTGAAACTACTAAAAATAGAAAGTTATAAAAATAGCATTTCTGGGTCCCTTCCTATTTATAGCAGTCCCTAGTCTATCTATAGGAAGTAAAGTTAATTTTGGTCTTAACAACAGTTGGAAATATTGATTAATATAGTTCAGTTAATTAGTTAAGGAAATTAAACTTGAAGTCTTTGTGAGATCATGCAATTATTCTCTCCCTTGATTTAGGAATTTATCCCTTGATTAAAGGAGATAAGGTTTAGTTCTATAATGAGAGAATCAGTTGACTTAGTTTTAACTAGTGAAGTCTAGTTAGATTATTTAACAAGTTGTTATATTTTCTATATTCAGTTTGTTAATGCTTGCATGCATGTGACAACTGATAACTGAGTATTTTCTCATGGATAACTGATGCATGGTAGTTAAGACAAAGACCCAGTTGAGATCAGATGAGGGACAATGTACTATCAGATGCTAGGATATTTCTAGTAGGTATTCCTTACATGAGGAAGAAATCTATTTTCTTCTATGACTATGTAGGTGGACCTGAAGTGACAGCAGGTATGATTAGGAAAATTTTCAGCCTATATAATTAGGCCTAGGTAGTCCAAGATTTTCATCTTCTGATTGAAGATAATCAGGATCTTCTGATCACAGAGAGAGCATGATAGCTATTGAGCTGATTCTTTTTGTATGTTGAAGAGAATTTCCACCTGATTGATAATACAGTGTTGGGGTTTTATGCTGGTGCTTTCCCCAGTGATATATTCACTGTTATGTGTGATTGATTTCTCTTGATCATTTAAATGTGTTCTTATTGATGTTGGTCATGGTTGATTAAGCTTCTTCTAAATTGTTTGTAGAAGTAGATCAAGTTTTTTTCTTTAGTACATTGCGTTACCAGGCTATCTGCAGGTGGGAAATTTCTACATGGTATAAGAGCACAAGTGATCAAGCAAGAACAGTATACTAGCAAGAGAAATTCGAATTTTATTATTTGTCATATAGATCTCAAGTTCTTATCACATCTATTTCATCGATGGCGTTCTATGGTTTCAGGCTTGAGTATGCCCTTGATGGCAGCTCAAACTATATAGCTTGGAAGGATCGCATGGAGGCAGTTTTGGAAAATAATGGCCTTAAGGATTTCATCAATCAAGAAATTCCTAAGCCTACTGACAAGACTGAGCAAGTGGAATGGAGGAAGTGCGTGGCTAGAGCTAGGAGAATTCTCTTGGAGGGAGTGCAAGATCACATTGTCTCGAGCCTCCATGGGAAGGAGACTCCACATGCAATGTGGAAAACATTGAAAGATTTATATCAGAATAGCAGTGATCAGAGGAAGGTGGCACTGAAAGACAAACTTCAAAAGATCAAGTGTGAAAGGGATGAGACGATCTCTATGTATCTGACCAAGCTCATCACATGCATGGATGAGATTGCAAGTGTAGGGGTCATGACATTAGATGAGGATATGGTGAGTCTAGAACTCCTTGGCCTTCCTAAGAGCTGGCATTGTTGGCATTATGATACAAGTGTTGTCCTTGATGGCAACTCACACAGATGACAGATCATAGTGCAACAGATCAGTAGCAAAGAATTGATGATCAGACTACAAAGAATGAAGAAAGAAGAGTATATATGCAGACTTAGAGTATATACGCAGGTTCACCATATACCAAGTAGGGTATACACATAGATTATACGTAGGTTCACTATGTACCAAGTCGCGTATATACGCAGGTTCGCTATATACCAAGTAGGGTATACACGCAGGTTCTCTACATACAAAGATGCGTATACACGCGGGATTTCTGATCAAAAGTTGCGTATGCGTATGCATGCACTTTCATGCACGGAAATGCGCATACATGTGGGAAAGCCTATTCTTGGGTCCGTGGTATTTAGACCTATGGTTTTGGTCCTTGGTATTGCGTCCAAAGTGTTGAACCCAGGTATTAGGTCCCTAGTATTGGTTCTCAATGGTTTTGGACCATGGCATTGAGTAAGGCCTAAGACTATAAAAGGAGAAGAGGATCATTAGGCAAAGGCATTGAGAAAGTCTTGAATATCTGATGAAGTATGAGATCTAGTATGCAAGTTATGGGTTGATGATGCATTGCTTGATCTGAGCTAAGGAGGAATCTCATCGGTGGATGGAGAACAAGATCTAAGGATAGATCGGGATATAATGGCTTGGAATGAATCATCTCTATACGGTTTGATCTTGTTTATTCTAGATCTATATACTAACGCATGTAATGTTCTAAACTGGGTATAACGTAAGTTTGAAATAGCTACAAGTCATGATTGAATATTTATAGATCTGTACGCAGGTTGCCTTTGGTGAAAGCGCGTATGTACGCAGGTTTCGTTCATCGTAGTGGCATATACATTATGAAGTATAATATTTGAAGTTGTAGTTGGGTCTGATTGTTATTGCAGAGTTCTGTTGTCTGCTCTGTGTTCTGGTGACTGTGTTGTTGACAAGGTTTCAGTGTTTCAGTGATTCAAGGATTGATGATTTATTTTGTGCTTCAATGATATTGATGGGTCCAGTATGAAAATTGGATGAAACGTGGCCTTCAGACTATAGTGTTGTGTGTTAGGAATATCCAGTCTGAAAATGTATGAAATGTGGTCCCTAGAGGATGAAAGGAGATTGTAGGCCGGCACCTACGTACTAGTACATCAGCTAGTACAAGAGCAAAGGGGGTGGTATCTCCCTTCCAGTAGCAGCTGGAGTACAAGTAAAGGTTGGATCATTTCAGTAGGCCGGCACCTACATACTAGTAAATGGATCAGCTAGTACAAGAGCTAAGGTGGTTGTAGCTCCCTTCCAGGAGAGTCTGGAGAACAAGAGAAGGCTATAGCCTTCTGCAGGTAGAAGCCTGTGTACTAGTATAAGACTGCACCAGTACAAAAATATTGTAAAATGAATTTTCTTATTAAAAGAGGATAGAGACGACTTGCAGCAGGTGGTTTTCACCCACATTGGGTTTCCACCTTATATCACGGTGTTCATGTGTGCTTCTTGTGTGTGATGATCTGTTCTGTTTTACTGCACCTTCTTACTATTCATATGGTTAATTATGTTCTGATGCACTAACTAAAGATCAACATTTAATGGATTAACTGAATCATAAGTATTCTGGATATACGCTAGTTGCATTAGACACAGTTGTGTATACACGCGGATTCTATTAACTGAACTAGCGTATATGTATCTAAGTATGGAAATGAAAAGGTTTTATTGATTTAATAATACTGATTCACCCCCCCTCCCAGTATTATTTCCAACAATTGGTATCAAAGCATGTCCTTTGGTAGAGGCTTGATTGCTTGAAGGAGATCCATAGATCAATGTGAAAGAAGCTTAAGCAGAAAGCACCTAAGAAGAAGAAGACATCTCAGAAGAACTATGACAGTGGGAGCATCGATTGGGGATTATGTGGAAGAAGCACTTCAGATTCAGAATCACTTCAGAATGAAGATGAACAAGATCTACTAGGTATGAATTTGTTATCCTCTGGTGATACATTTATCCATCCATGTGAAGATGATGAAAGCGATAGCGAAACATCTGAATTTGCTCTTATGGGTGAGCAAGAAAGATATCAAATAGAGGCAGAATTTAAAAGGCTAACAGACAAAATTAGAGATCAACAAGATCTATTGAACAAAAGGGAATGTGCCTTCAAAGAAGTAGCTACCAAACTAAAAGCTCAACTAGAGGACAGTAACAAGGTAAGGAAGCTATTCAAGGAAAAACATCAAAAGTTGTAGGATGAAGTGACATCATTAAGAAATGAAGTAAATGAAAGAAGCACAACAATCAAGAAACTCAGAGATAGATCCAGTTACTATGAAAGGCTTGAAGCTACGATCCTCTCGCTAAAGGAAGATCTTGAAGAATCAAATAAGCAGAATAAAGAACTACTCCAAGTTCATGAAAAACAAGAAAAAGAAGTTCTTGATCTATTACATCAGTTGGAAGAAGGAAGAAATATTGAAGAAAACATGAAGAAGCAGTATCTTGAAAAGGAAGAGCAACCCAGGTTGAGGTAAATATTCTAAAAGATAAATTAGAAGAAAAGGATATGCTCTTACGATTTCAATATAGTACTAAGATCTTGGATGATATTCTTAGTAGTCAAAGGTCTCCTACTATCAAAGCTGGTCTTGGTTTTCATGAATCTATTGAAGAAGAATCTAGTAAGAGAAGGGAATCTAATGCAAAATCTGAAATGCACAACAAGGAAATGAGAGGTCAACCCCATCAACAGCCAAGGAAAGAAATTCTTCAAAGAAAATATTTTACTCCTCTAATGAATAAGGTTGAATGTTATGTATGTCATAATCTTGGACATCTTGCAGCAAGATGCAGAAGAAGAGTGGTTCAAGACCGTCATGCAGAAAAATCATCACATTCCAGGTACTTTAATGGATATTGTTTTTCTTAAAATATGTTTGGTCATAAAGCTGCTGATTGTTGCAGGAGGAATATGAAACATATGAGATGTTATGCATGTAACAAGCTTGGGCATATAGCAAAGGAATGTAGGAACAAGGTACGGGTACCACACCAAAAGGAGAAAACATCATCACATTTGAAAATATGGAGGAAGAAGGAAGTAGAGTCAGAAAGATGTGGCACAACACCATATACAGACATAACAGACTCAGGGGGAGCTAAAAGTGTAAAACTTTAGTATCCTAAATCTCATACGCAAGTTGCATAAAGGGAAGTCACGTATATACGCGAGTTAGACACTGCACAATCGTGTATATGTCAGTCTGAGGAAAAGCAGAAGGGGCAGGCTCAGAAAAAGGGTCTGATATGATTCAGTCTATTATTTGCTCTGTTTGATAATGGTTACAATCTGCTAATGATGTGTGGAAATGTCATGATGCTCATAAGATGTTTAGAAGTTTTTTTGATCCTATCTTGATGATGATGATGTCATGATACTTCTTGCTGATATATGCATGATCAGATCTGACAATAAATAGATGGCACAGGTCCAGGGGGAGCTTTGAATAATGCATTGTTGGCATTATGGTTAGTAGTCCTTGGTGATGATGCTTATATGGCTAAATGATATATCTTGCTATGATATGGTTATGAGTTGTCCATCTCATATGATTCTTGGGGTTACATAGTTGATTTTCAGATCAGATTTGTGGTTGATTCTCTGATGATGCATATATGGTGTTCATGTGGATAAGGATTGTTGCTATTGATGATATCAAGAAGTCTTGTCTTGAGCTCTAGATACATAGTGCTCTATACAATATGCTGGATAAATGGAGTTGCACTGTTGGAGATATGATGATGATGAGTTCTTACCTATATGATGATAGTTTGATACTCACGTATGTTTATTGATGATTATCAAATAAGGGATATTCCCGGGTAATGTTACATGGATGGTATATAAGATCATGCAAATCTTGATGATGATGAGATGACTATGGTATTTTACACATATGATATAATGTGAATTATTTTATGATGATGATCAAAAGGATGAGTGGATATCTATATGCAGACATACCTTTACAGATTGTTGATCTAGAAGTGGTTGTACGTGAGTTTCATGAGGAGGATCCGCGTATATACGCCTGTTTCTATGGATACAGGCGCGTAGATGTTGGTTTGATTTTAGGTGGAACAGGTGCAGAAGGAGAACATGATAGCTGATTTGAATGATGATTGACAGATGCTGCTGATGACTCTCATAAATTGTTTTAAATATTTCGTCTCTATGTCATGTATATCTTTTCTTATCAAGGTCATGTAATGGCCTATGTTGGTTTCCCCACTATGCCTGGGTTGAATAATGTAATGTACTTATTTGTCATATGTAAAATTCTGGTATATCCCCACTTGGTTAGGAGATGGATGTATGTATGAGTCTTTGGTGCTAGGAAGGTCACATATGATGTTTAGAGTCATGTTCTTGTAGAACATCTTTTTGCAAACCTTGCTTACAGTCAGGGGGAGCATGAACATCACACTTCAGCAGAACAGAGCATTCAGCATGTACTCAAAAGGAGCATGGACAGATTGGTACACTTTGGCATATACAAAGGGGTAGCTCATTCAGAGATTTCAACAGGTACTCAGGGGGACTATGGACAGCAGAATGTTTGTCAAGGAAAGAGAATATCTTGGTCCGCCCTTTGCCCTTGATGTCAAAGGGGGAGAGTGATTTGGTGTTGTTGCCATCAAGTCCAAAGGGGGAGATTTTTGGCATTATGATACTAGTGTTTTCCTTGATGGAAACTCACACAGATGATAGATCATAGTGTAGCGGATCAATAGCAAAGAATTGATGATCAGACTACAAAGAATGAAGAAAGAAGAGTATATACGCAGACTCAGAGTATATACGCAGGTTCACTATATACCAAGTAGGGTATACACAAAGGTTATACGCAGGTTCACTATGTACCAAGTCGCGTATATATGCAGGTTCACTATATACCAAGTACGATATACACGCAGGTTATACACGCAGGTTATCTACATACAAAGACGCGTATACACGCGGGATTGCTGATCAAAGGTCGCGTATGCGTATGCAAGCACTTTCATGCATGGAAAAGCGTGTACATGTGCGAAAGCCTATTTTTGGGTCCATCGTATTTAGACCTATGGTTTTCGTCCTTGGTATTGGGTCCGAAGTGTTGAGCCCAGGTATTGGGTCCCTAGTATTGGTTCTCAATGGTTTTGGACCATGGTATTGAGTAAGGCCTAAGACTATAAAAGGAGAAGAAGATAATTAGGTGAAGGCATTGAGAAGTCTTGAATATCTGATGAAGTATGAGATCCAGTATGCAGGTTATGGGTTGATGATGCATTTCTTGATCTGAGCTAAGGAGGAATCTCATCGGTGGATGTAGAACAAGATCTAAGGATAGATCAGGATCTAATGGCTTGGAATGAATCATCTATATACGGTTTGATCTTGTTTATTCTAGATCTGTACACTGACGCACGTAATGTTCTGAACTAGGTATAACTTAAGTTTGAAATAGCTGCAAGTAAGGATTGAATATTTATAGATCTATACACAGGTTGCCTTTGGTGAAAGCGCGTATGTACATGGGTTCCGTTCATCGTAGTGGCGTATACATTATGAAGTATGATATTTGAAGTTGCAGTTGGGTCTGATTGTTATTACAGAGTTATGTTGTCTGATCTGTGTTCTGGTGACTGTGTTGTTGACAGGGTTTCAGTGTTTCAGTGATTCAGAGATTGATGATTGATTTTGTGCTTCAATGATATTGATGGGTCCAGTATGAAAATTGGATGAAACGTGGCCTTCAGACTATAGTGTTGTGCTTCAGGAGTGTCCAGTCTGAAAATGTATGAAATGTGGTCCCTGGAGGATGAAAGGAGATTGTAGGCTGGCGCCTATGTACTAGTACATCAGCTAGTACAAGAGCAAAGGGGGTGGTAGCTCCCTTCCAGTAGCAGCTGGAGAACAAGTAAAGGTTGGATCATTTCAGTAGGCCAGCACCTATGTACTAGTAAATGGATCAGCTAGTACAAGAGCTAAGGGGGTTGTAGCTCCCTTCCAGAAGAGTCTGGAGAATGAGATAAGGTTGTAGCCTTCTACAGGTAGAAGCCTGTGTACTGGTATAAGATGGCACCAGTACAAAAATATTGTAAAATTAAGTTTCTTATTAAAATAAGATAGAGACGACTTGCAGCAGGTGGTTTTCACCCACATTGTGTTTCCACCTTATATCATGGTTTTCATGTGTGCTTCTTGTGTGTGATGATCTGTTCTGTTTCACTGCACTTGCTTACTGTTCATATGGTTAATTAAGTGTTGATGCACTAACAAAAGATCAACATTTAATGGATTAACTGAATCCTAAGTATTTTGGATATATGCTAGTTGCATTAGATGCAGTTGCATATACATGCAGGTTCTATTAACTGAAGTAGCATATATGTATCTAAGTATGGAAATGAAATTTTTTTATTGATTTAATAATACTGATTCACCCCCCCTCTCAGTATTATTTTCAATAGGCATAGCTACCAGGACTCGGTGTATGGAAGGGAGAAACTACCAAATTGTGAACGACTATGGTCGCATTTGATGCAGGAGGAGATCAGACAGAGCACTAGACATAGTTCTTCATCCATGCATGATGAGGAGAACTGTTCCTTAGTGAGTAAGGCGAAGAAGGGGAAGGAGAAGGTTTCTCTTTCCGAATCTAGTTCTTCCAATGATGGGAAGAAGTTTGACAAATCGAAAGTGCAATGCTTTCGTTGTCATGAGGTGGGCCATTATGCTACAAATTTTCCACGAAGGAAATACAAGAAGGGATCCAGGGAAGGATCTGAATGTGAGGCACTTGCTTCATAGTTTGAGTTGGATTTCACACTCTTCACATGCATGGTTTCATCCATGGTGGGAAGTGGTTAGTTTCTTGACAATGGAGCTTCTTTCCACATGACTGGAGACAATAGTTTGTTCAGTACTTTGGAGGAGAAAGATGTCCAGATACTCATAGCGATGGGTAATGATGAGAAGTATAGTGGTCTCAGCTATAGGCATGGTTATTTTTCAGAGGGAGCATGGATCTCGCCTTACCTTGACCGATGTCAAGTATGTACCAGGACTAAAGAGAAACATGGTGTCGATCGTGATGCTGGAAGATAGAGGCTATGATGTAGTCTTCAGTAAGGGAAAGGTTTTCCTTAGACACATCATCACTAGATAGGTGAAGAAGATTGGTTCACGGGTCAAGAACCCATAGGCTCTCGAGGTTCAAGATGCATGCAAATCCTTGAGCAGCAAGGCAACTGATGGAGACTCGGTGGTTGAGAGGGAGGGTATATTTCCTCTCAACATGCAGAGCCAGAAGAAGTCTCAGACGATTGTGGAGGAGCCACGATTGGTGCAGTAGCTTCAGCAAGTTGTGGAGTAGCCACAATAGGGGAAGCTGAGTGGAGATCGAGTAGAGACATCTACTCATGTAGAGACCTCTAGTAGGGGGAAACTTCGAGCCAGGTGGGCTGAGGGATCACATGCAGCCATACCTCCAAGTAGGAGGTGGGGCGATATAGAGTGATCATCCTAAGGAGGAGGGGCAGGATCCTTGAGGTACCCAACCTCTTGGATGAGACCTTGTTACGGGAGCCCCGATGTGGAGTAGCAGGAACTGACTGATTGGGTAGGAACAGATGCGGATGGAGTGGTAGAGAGCGCGACAGTGCAGGGAATCCCAGGAGAAGGCATAGCTAGCAGGCTGCAGTAATGCGAGAGGCACAAGTGTTCTGCATAGTGCTAGGTGGCACAGAGAGGTGTGAAATCGTGTGAGATGCATGGAGATGTTGTAGTAGCGTAGATTTCAGAGAGGGAGCACTTGTTAGCAGCAGGTAGAGCTTCAACATCAGAGTATGTTCCTAGCCCAACAGAGTGGTGAGTTGAGAGTGTTTTTGTTCCAAGTGTTGTTGGAGCAAGTGGATCGAGTAGATGTGTTGCATGCAAAACATTCCAGAGTTACAGGATCAGGTTCGAGAGAAAGCCTTTCTTGTTGAGAGGGAGTGTTGAAAAATGTGCAACAAGAAATGCTAAATTTAGAATGTGCTAAAAATAGACATTCTAAAAATAGCACGTTTAAAACTAGTAGTTTGGCCAGTGAGGTCATTAGCCACATTGGTTGAGAGGTGAAATTGCTAAAAATAGAAAGTTCTAAAAATATCATTTCTGGGTCCCTTCCTATTTATAGCAGTCCCTAGTCTATCTATAGGAAGTAAAATTAATTTTGGTCTTAATAGAAGTTGGAAATATTGATTAATTCACTTGAGTTAATTAGTTAAGGAAATTAAACTTGAAGTCTTTGTGAGATCATGCAATTATTTTCTCCCTTGATTTAGGAATTTATCCCTTGATTAAAGGAGATAAGGTTTAGTTCTATAATGAGAGAATCAGTTGACTTAGTTTTAACTAGTCAAGTCCAGTTAGATTATTTAACAAGTTGCTAAATTTTCTATATTCAATTTGTTAATGCTTGCATGCATGTGACAACTGATAACTGAGTATTTTCTCATGGATAACTGATGCATGGTAGTTAAGACAAAGACCCAGTTGAGATCAGATGAGGGACAATGTACTATTAGATGCTAGGATATTTCTAGTAGGTATTCCTTACATGAGGAAGAAATCTATTTTGTTCTATGAATACATAGGTGGACCTGAAGTGACAGCAGGTGTGATTAGGAAAATTTTCAGCTTATATAATGAGGCCTAGGTAGTCCATGATTTTCATCTTCTGATTGAAGATAATCAGGATCTTCTAATGACAGAGAGAGCTGGATAGCTATTAAGCTGATTCCTTTTGTATTTTGAAGAGGATTTCCACCTGATTGATAATACAGTGTCGAGGTTTTATCTTGGTGCTTTCCCCAGTGATATATTCTGTGTTATGTGTGATTGATTTCTCTTGATCATTTATATGTGTTCTTATTGATGTTTTTCACAGTTGATTAAGCTTCCACTAAATTGTTTGTAGAAGTAGATCAAGTGTTTTGCTTTAGTACATTACATTACTAGGTTGATCTACAGGTGGGAAATTTCTACATGGTATCAGAGCTAGCTGATTTGTAGAAAAATTCTACAAAATTCTACACTAAATGCCCACTAATGATTCGTTATCCCTTAGTTTTAATTCTCATAAATGTTTGCATCATAAAACGGAAAAAATCTTCTAGGGTGGCGAGCCATTGTACTGTGATGATAACGATTGTGCGATTTGTGAAGTAATATCACAGATCACGATATTGCAATATGTCCCTGATACCTTTCTTACCTCCTGCTGTGTTTCTGCGAGATGCGAGATGCGAGCCGTTCGTTAGTCATTTCAAAATGTAGCTAATTGCTAGGTTTATCCTATGTAAAATACCTTCTTATTATGTGGCAGACTCAAAACATTTGCTTATGATATTTTAAGGTGTGGGTCTAGGTGCTAATCACATTTCACAATATCGGTTGGTGGTAAGTACAGGGTGTCTGTTTGAACGCTCGAAATGCGATGTGATAAAGGTCACAGTTCTATCGCAATTTCACATCTCACACATTTCACAATATCGTTTTAAAAGTGGGTGCTTTAGAAGTAGTGATATGCGATGTGAGACTTAAGATTGAAGAAGCTTAAGGACTTTGTTTATGTCATATTTTATGATAGTTTCAAGCATATAGTCCTTACTTAATCGATTTTCTTGATTTTGGAGGGTTAGAAAGGCCTTTTGGTGGGTTTAAATCATGCTATATGTGAAAGGTAAGTATTTGGTAGTTTCCTGAATTTTTTTTTTTTATTGTTATCTTTGCTTTATTCCAAAAAATAAAAGAAATTCCTAAACACTAAGTTTTGTTTTTTAGATAGATTTTTTGAAGGGTCCCCATTTACTAGCGTCACATTAACTACTATCATTAATAAATGGGGGGTTGTTGAATACCACAACAGGAAGTTGAGGAGCTGAAGAGGATCTTGAGAAGGTGAGGGAGGATTGTCATACTATCTATCATCATTTTTAGAAGGAATATTTTCATAAGTAGAATGGATAGAGAGAGGTGGCACATTCGTCGAACTAGGCTCGTAGCCCAATATATTTTCAGGAAACTTTACATCTCTTCCAATGATAATACTTTTGGATTTAGGTTGAAGAAGTCTATATCCTTTGACATCTTTAGAATATCCAACAAAAATACATTTTTCATTCTTAGGTTCGAAGGCTTTATGTTTCTCATTTGGAATATGGGCCCGTGCTTCACTTCCAAAAACACAAAAGTGACTTACATATGGTTTATTTGAGCTCCATACTTCTTTTGGAGTGATATTCTTTAAAATCTTAGTAGGAGTGCGATTTACTATGTAATTGGCATAGTTAATTGCTTTTGCCCGAAAATTAAGACTAATCCCTTTAGATTGAAGAATATAATTAGCCATTTCCTTTAAGGTGTGATTCTTCCTTTCAGCTACACCATTTTTCTGTGCAGTATGTGGAACATTATGTTGCAATTGAATTCCATGCTCAGTGCAAAAGTTGATGAATTTGTTGTTAACATATTCTCTGCCATTATCAGATCTTAACTTAAGAATTAGATATCGATATTGTTTCTCAACAAGAGCCTTAAAGGCCAAGAATATGTTAAAGACTTCACTCTTGAGTCTTAAGAAGTATACTCAAGTGTGTCTGGAGAAATCATTAATGAAAGTTAAGAAATACTTATAGCCAGATAATGAAACAACTAGAAGTGGACCACATAAATCACTATGCACAAGTTGTAAAGGGGATGAGGCATGCCAAGAGGCACGCTTTTCAAAACTATCCAGATAATGTTTTCTGAGTACACAACCGGAACAAACACCATCTCTACAAGATACCATAGGAAGAACTTTCGCCATATTTTATTTACATAGATTTTGAAGGGAGCATTATTTTAAGTGACCAAATTGTTCATGCCAAAGTTTTCTCACTTCATCGTTATGAGAAACAAATATCGAGGGAAGAGTTGATGACCCAATGTTCTTAAAATTATACAACCTTGTAGAATCATTAGCAATACCAGTAGCTAAAATCCGTCTCGGATCTTCTAGGTCCTTAATTACAACATCATGAGGTGAAAATTGAATGGTTTTACCTTCACCTGAATGTGTTATCTCATATATAGATAAAAGGTTGTAGGATAAGGTAGGAACACATAATACATCATTTAATTGACCATTGTATAGATGAATAGTTCCAGTCCCTAAAACACTAAGATATCTATCATCACCAACATATATATTTTTGGTGTTACAATCATTTAAAGAAGAAAAGAAGCATTTTTTTTTGGCCACGTGATAAGAACCTCCAGAATCAATGAGATACTCATGAGAATGAGAAGAAGAAGATACATTTCTTTCATAACTAGACCGAGATGCTTGACAACCACATGCAGAAAGTAACTTTCCTGAAGATGAAGTTGAAGTTGAAGAGTGCTCCAGATGGATGTTATGTTTCTTCCAAGGCTTCCATCTTCTTAAATAATTTGGATTCTAAGTGGCCATCACGATTACAAAAGTTGCAATGTCTATCAGTCTTCTTTCCTTTGTTTTTAGCTATCTTATCATTTTGTTGAGTTGGTTTTTCATTTTGAGACTGAAATGGCTTAGGATCCTTGTTTGGTTTAGGATCGTTCCTTTTAGGATGTTTCTTCTTAGAATTATTTGAACTTGGTTGCTACTAGGCTGCTAAGGATTTCTTAGAAGAGTTCCCGGTATTAAGAAGACCAAGATGTAAGAGTTTTTCTTATTCTCTTATTAAAGAATCACAAAAGGCATCAGGGGGACTTGTAGTCTTTTCCTTAAGAAATAAAGGCTTCTCTAATAGAATGGAAGGTGGAAACAAACATACAATAGGATGGTCCTAACTTAATAAGAATGGAATAGATAAGGCTACCATATTCTTTCTTAACCTTAACACCTTCCAAGAGAAGTCTAAGGTTATTGAACTTAGACAAAAAATATGTAATGGAAGAAAAATTATTGGGTTCCAACATATGTAACTCATTTTCAAGTTCATGGACTCTAATTTTATTGTTAATTCCAAAAACTTTATTGGGTTGTTTCATTGCTTCATCGGGGGTATCAAATTCTACAATATGGAATCTAAGCTTTGGAGAAATAGATATCCCTATCAACCCACGTGCTTGATCATTCTTATTTTCCCATTTGGCATGCTTATCTTCATCTTGAGGTTTAGACTCTTGGCTTGAGGTTATTCTATGAAGGCCTTTACTGCTAAGTAAATCCACCATGTAGGATAGCCATTGGAAGTTGTTGGTGATGTCAAGAATAATTGGGTATGGACTTTCTGTTTTAAAAGAAATTTAAGCTATATATGCTGAAACTAAGTGTTCCAATGGAAAGATCATGAAAAATTAGGTTGCTTAAAGAAAACAGCTCTGAAAACAGCTTCGAGACGAAGAATTTGTGGCATTTTGAAGAAACGTTATTGAAGATGATGACGAACCAAATCACCCCTAAAAATCTCTAGGAGTGGATTTATGTGATTGATTAGACAGAGAGAGAAAAATATAAGAAAATCACCAAGAGCGGGGGAAAGAACATTGGAATGGGTGAATAAAGCACCATAGTGGAAAATACAGGCTTTAAAGGAAAAAAGAATCCATTTAAAAAAAAAAAAAGTAGGAAAAACCTAGGCTATGACGATTGGTAGAACCCATAGAAATGGGACGTCGTTATGGAAATTCTTCTAGGGGAAATGAGGCATAAGAATTCATTTACCATAATGGAAAAGGCGTATTGATTCTAGGCAAAAGATGATCTCAGCATAGGGGAGAATCAAAAGACAAGGTTCATGGTTGGGAGGCAAATCATTCTTTCGAAGTTATTTCGGTCGTTACTGTAAGAAGTTACTAGATAGGAATATTTTCTAAATTCTTGTAAAGAAGTTCATTCTGATGTACTTGAATGAACTTAATGATATTCTATGAGTGCAAACTAATACATTGGTTAGAATGTAGGTTTTTGTTTACTTATGGTAAATAATTTTCAGTTTTTAATAAGGTTGGAATACTTTTTGGTTTATTCACCTTCAATAAAAAGATGTAGACAAATTAGAAGAATTTAATTACAAACTAGGAATACAAGAATGATTAAATTACAATAATGGAATGGGATGAATTATCTAATAAAATTAGAAAATTATGAGAAATGTAGATGTATATAGTGACATGTATTAGTAACAACTAGACTTGCATACTCTGAGGAATAGTAATATCACAGTGGGAAAAGAGGCATGAATGTTGTTAAAGTAAAATGGGTTGACATATCTGCCAATTGATGACTTAAATGCATGTCCATATTTATAAAGAGAGTGCAAACCTTGTTTTAATTAAAATGAAGCCCTAAATTTACCAACTGTAATTTAGCATGCAGTTACAAGAAATTCCAATAACTGTAAGTTATTTATTGGTACCTAGGGTATCCAAGTATTCAAGAAATTTTTCCGAGGTTGTTTGTTTTATTTAGAAGAAGAATATGTTCAGTTAGAGACAGTAATAGCCGTCCCAATGAAGGGCCAAAATACTTTGACACCACTATTGGCGTAAAAAAATTGAAATACATATTTGTAATGCTTCTGGAGACTAGGGAAACCCAACAATAAAATTTTACTGAAGGAGAACCTATTCTTAAATAAGGTAAGAAGGACAATTTAAGTTCATTTAAAATTATGGAAAAGCATGCCTGTTCTTAATCATAGACCTGTAATGAAAAATAGGCAAACGATTTCTGAAGCATGTTCCCATTTCGACCAATCCATATACCCGAGAACGGGGATGGAAACCACTTAAAAGAAATAAATATAGGTACATCAGTCATTGCAGTAAGCAAAACAATCAAATTTACAGGTCAAACATCACAACAGGTTACAATTCAAGATAATGCCTATATAGAATAGTGAGAGTATGGACAAGTATAATTCTCCACAACGACTCAACCATACAATAACATATTATAGATGGATTCACCTTATAGACAACATAATATAAAGGGTCGAATATTTAGAAAATATAAGAGGAAACTCAGAGGGGTACGTTGTAGGCACGTAAATTCATACATAAATGAAAACACCATCATAGTTAATACCATATGAAAATTATACGTCCAAAATAAAAAAAATAAAAAATTATAGTGACCTTATTCAAAATTTAATGTATAGAACAAACAAAATGGTATTGTTTGGTGTATGGCACCTAAACCCCAATCGCGGGGAAACCAAAATAGAAATAGTTCTTCCATTCAATTGGAATGTCATATACACACTCTAATTACACAAAAACCCTTTGGGGAACAGAAGTTTACTCTGAAATTTGCCGACTTTATATAGAAATTACAACAGTATCTGCTATTCAAGAAGAGGGGAAAACTAGTGTTGGGATACTTGGTAGCACCGACCTGGAGAATGTGTAGATACCCAGATCTGGTAAAGAGAGAGCACATGAGCTAGTGAAGACCTTACGAAGAGCTGCGAGGACATTATGGAAATCCTGTGTTAGTGGGTGAAGCCTTCTTACCTAAAACTGAAAGAAAACAAGACCATCATCAGAAGCCCATCATGAGAAAAAAAAGATCATAAAATGACTAGCACGAGGGCTATAAATGGTTCAATGAAAGATTGTGAGGTGGATAAGGGTAAATGGGATACATGTATAGTGTGGGTATGAAACGAACGATTGCGGTGGTGCTAATACATAATTAACCATAAACATCAGGGGTGAAATAGATAGCAGTCAACTTGCATAAAATGATTATAACAGGCATCATTTATAGGGATTTTACTGGATGATTGAAGTTGCATAATACCGTTGTTCTGGAAATACCATGAAGGAAATTGAATAAACCCTGCCATAGCAATGTCAAACAAAAATCAATTAATTAGGAGTGCCTCGGGTCCTTGAGAAAAAATATAGAGATACTATTAACCACCGGATGATAGATTTACAGTAAAAGAAAGAAAACATATTGAAATCATGTCGTCGACATTCTTCACTCTGCAGTGGTGTCACCGAGATCAAGGGAAGGAAAACTCCATCGTGATGAACAAAGTTAAGAAACCTTTCATACTCCTTTGCCCATGTAGCACCAAAATCACCTATATAGTGTTAAACCCACACATCATTCAGATAATATATGCTTGCAAGAGTATGAATAATTTAAAGTACTGACATGTTACCAAATAGCATATGGGTGATGTGGAAGAGCACTATTAAAGGATGAATTTAACTGTAAATAGACCTCAAGAACCCGCTGCGCACTATTGGGCTACTGAGATGATCCAATTTAAGATAGAGAGTAGTGATATGGAGGTTCCATTCAAATTACAGGGTTTGTCTTGAGGGAAGGTTGAAGGAACCACTCGGCATTGGTGCACAGAGAAATCCCTCATGGTCCATGGTAACGCATTTACAGGAGGAAGACTTCGGCGAAAGAGAAACTGTGAAGATAGGAAATCAAGTTCTCGAGGGAGATAAGGGTAATTAAACCAAAATGGCCATCATCTGATCTCCCAGGAAATCTAGACCGTTCACGTAACCCTTCGAAGGACACCGTATGAGAATCACTTGACCTGCTAATTGCAATAGACGGTTGAAATGCTGTGTATGGAGGGCACAAGTGGCAGGGGTACGTTGAACACCTCATATGTAGAACCCTAGAAGCCAGCTCATGCGCGACTGCCAGGGTAAGGAGTGTGGGATATTGCTGATCATAAAGTTGAAACATTCAACGAGTGGTGCTTAGTAAATGGTTAAGTGGTGTTAGACATTACCAATCAAATGAATAATTGTAAGGTGGGTGTTGGTAAGGTAGTACAAGTAGACAACCTGCATGACTTGATCCGATACATAAAACATACATAGTAACCCTTAAAAACAAACGAGTTGCCAAAGTAGTGTGAACCTATTATTTCATGCATGAAAGAGGTAGTATAATTAAAATCTATGGAAAATTATGAATTACAATGGGAAGGAAAAAAGTAGTGGAATGAAAAGGGAAAGAAAACAAGTCCACATTTCATGCTAGTAAGAGGACCATATTTGGTTATGGGATAAAATAATTAATCTGAATCTTACCACTTTACATGATTTGGAGTGCTTAAAGGATATATGGTGAAATAAGTTAAGTAAATGGAAATGTAGTTACATTAATGTCACTTGGTTGATTTTTTATTTGTTTAGTGAACAGGAGGTATGTTACATAATTAATATATTGTTGTTAATAATGAACCATTTTAAATATTTCTTTCTACGTTGTTCACAGACTCTAGAAATTAGTGACTACTACTTCCATAGAATATTTGTACTAGGAAAATCCACCCTAAGGGATCACTTCCTGCAGGCTAGACCATGGAACATGACCTTGGGGGTTTTGAGAGAATTAAACCGATGACCTCTCAATAGAAAAGGCACTTTAATGATGGGGACTCGACCAATTCAACTAACCCTCGTGGATTTTTTCGTTGTGGTTCATAGACTTTAGATATGAGTGACTTCTACTCATTGGGATCACTTCCTAATGGTTCAACCACAGAGATTGACCCTAAAGTTGTCAAGACAATTGAAACTATGAGCTCTCAATACAAAATGTGCTTTAATGATGGGGACTTGACCAATTGAAATAAACCTTGGGACTTACCATTATTAATATTATTATTGATGTGACTAATATTTTCTTTTATTATTAATGATAATAGTAATGTATTAGTGTTATATTTAATGCATTACTGTTATTAATGTAAGTGTTAATGTTATTAATGATATTATTAATAGTATATTTATAATATTAGTATTATATTTTGAATAATATTGTTAACATTAAAATTAATAACATTTTTAATATTATTAATTCTCATGGTATCGTAACAAATTATCTTGGTAGATAAAGAATCTCCATAGTAAAGTGGGCTTCATGGTTAAGAATGTTTTGCTGTGTTTTTTAAAATGGATATATGTTGAACTTATATATTAAATATTTTATAATTAATAATAGTAATAATAATTTAAAATAAAGCTATAATTCAGTTAGTTTTTATTGTTTTCTTTAATTTTAGCAATGTTAGATGTATAATAACGTAAGTATTTTGATGTTTATTATAGATTAATGTCTATCAATTGTTGTATGTCTCCAATAGTTTAATACTAACATTCATAATTAATACTAAAACTTCAATGTAATAATAAGACAATAATATAATATTAAAGTTAAAAAAATTCTTTTGAAGATAAAATCAATTACTTTACTATTAAAAAAAGTAGCAAGGAAGGGTTAATTTCACTTTAGCCTTAGTCAAGTTAAGAAAATAAAATTTCCACATCAACGTGACAACTTACACGTAGTTAACTAGTGTGACATGGCACTTGTCACTTAGTTAGCTCAATAAATTCAAGTTAGGGGCTTGGAGATAAGTTATGCATGTGTTAAATGCTAAATTTTAGAAATCTAGTTAAGTTATTTTCAGCTGTATTCAATCAACCGACCTCTTACTATTGATAGAGTCGGTTCAATGTTAGTTTTGCAGTAGGACAACTACCTAACTTAGAGGTTTATCAATTAACTAATCAATCAACCCAAAATAGCTAATGTATACATGGAATTTGAATTCCTAAGTTGAAGTGGACATGACAAGGCAATGTAACATGAGTTGTATACTAGTTAAGTGTACAATTATTGCATGGAGTCTAAACATCAATTCTTCAAAATTGTGCTAGAAAATACGAGAAAATTCCTATGTTTTAGGAGCTAATTTCCTCAAGGATTTCCCAAGGAAATAGGAGCCTAGATGAGCAGATAATTGACTATGTTTTGGCAGAAGTTTCTCATTGAACAAAGAGAACAATTATTGTTTTGTTAGTTGTGCTCAACACTGGATCAAGCAATTCTAATAGCTTCTATATTCAACTAATTAATGCAAATAGGCTTGAGGGTTTTTACCTATTGAGTTCCCCTAGAAATCATTGTGTACCTGTGATTTTTCTTGTTGAATGTCTATGCATGTTGTTCCAAATTGTGATTTCCATTCTGCGGATCATTAGAGTAGAATTGTGTCTCTTTTTTTTAGTTTCAAATCTTGAGCAATTGTAATTTCTATAAAATTTCTACATGGTATCAGAGCCCTAAGATCACATTATAACTAGTATTTGAAACTTTTCTCTCAGAAATTTCAAATTTGTGACTTCGTTGTAGCCATTTTTCTTCAGGATCGGGACAATGTCTTTCAACATTCTAAGATTGAAGTGTGCCCTAGAAGGTAGCTCGAATTTCATAGCATGGAAGGATTGAATGGACGTAGTGCTTGATGACAATGTTGTGTTAGAATATGTTAAAATTGATAATGCAAAACGTGCACAGTCGGATGCACAACCTTCAACCAGTGGAACAAGGATGTTTAAAAGGCCAAGATAACTCTTTTGGAAGGTGTGAGAGACCATGTGGTCTCAAAATGTCCATGGAAAATAGACACCATTTCCTATGTGGAAGATAGTGACTAAGTTATTTGAAGATAGCAGTGACCATAGAAAATTGGATCTGAAAGACAAACTTAGAAACATTAGGATGTAGAAGAATGATACTATTCTAGAATATCTCTATAGGCTTATCAAGGTTTGAGATGAGCTTGGAGCGATTGTGGTGAATGTCGTAGAAGATGACCTAGTGATCCTAGTTTTAGTGTTAGTGTCTTCACACTTCCATCGGTGATCATATTTCTCTTTTGCATCCATATTAGGTGTCTCATTCGATCAGCTGCATTCGATTAGGTCATGGATAAAACTGATGGTGGTGGTTTCATGTTAGCTTCCCTCATGATATCCACCTGCTGACCTATTTACACATTTTTTTTTTAGTCATTCACAGTCATCAAGTTTCATTTCATGTATAACAACTAGTCCTAGGGTTTAGTCCCATTAGGTCTTAGGGTTTGTCAATCATGCTCAAATAAAGAGGCCAGTAGGCACATGAAGGTTCATAAAGTTATAAGTTTACTTTTAATATGCTCAATAAATCTTTTTCACCTCAAAACTCTGTTTTGAGGTGAAAACAAAGTTTTTCCATTTTTGTAAAAATTTCATGTAATTTAATTGTTTCTATATGTAATAAGCACTCAGCAGTTGTTCCTGGTCACCTTGCCAACTCCTGCCACTACAAAAGAAAAAGTATCAAGATAGCAATCCATCAAATTGCCAAGAAAAAGTGTCAAACTTCAAAATGAAAAACAGAGTTTTTGAAAAAGTGACTAAGACTTTAGAAAAGTGGGTTGGAAATGAACAAAAATTAAAGTGTATGGTATATAAAGAAAATTCATGCTAGCAAGTCATTCCATTGTGCAAAAAGTCAAGTGGAGAGCCAAAATCACGTTTTGAGGGAAGATTGAGCAAAGCAGGAAGAAAACCCAAAATTTGGAACAAGTTTGCCTGGCACTGCACATCAGGGGGGCGCTGCGCATCAGATAGTTTTTCCCAGTGTAAAAATACACTGGCGCTGCACATTAGGCAAGCGCTGTGCATTGAGCTCAGTGCACTGTGCATTGGCCAGGGAGGCTTCAAAATCACACAAATTCATCTAAAATCCTCTCAAATGCTGCATTCACCTCCTAACAAGTAAGTGCTCTTATATCCTAAGCTTAAATAGGGTTTTCCATGTTTGGTTCATGATTTTTACTTCCTAAAGGTCAAACCCTAGCTTACCTCCAGACCCTATTTCACATCATTGAAAAACTTTCACGTCATTGCAAAACCAACATTCTTTGTCCCTTTTCCCAACTTCATTGCACTAAAACTACCCCTTAATACTATTTTCCTTTTCCCTATTCCCGTAAGAAACTAATCCCCTTTATTAAACCCCAAGTCCCTCATAAATTAAAACCCTAGCTCCCTAAATCCTTCCCTTTATTCCCCTACCTCATTCATTACTATTGTTCCATTTACAAAATCTCTTCATACTCACCTTTTGTTCCCACCTATTATCAATTATTCACCATATCATCACCCCAATATCTCATAGAGACAAGCATGGAAAGAAGCAGTGAATCAAATTTTGAAGAGGACATACTTAGTGATATCTCAAGAGAAATAAATGTGCAGTCCAAGAAGCCTCACAAAGGTGGAAAAATCTTAAGGGAGGAATCTACCAGCATGAGTAAAATCCTTGCTTGCCCACTAGTCACCACATGTTTTAGATATTAGTCTTGTTTTGAGTTTGTGAAATGGTTGATAGGGTTAAATTTCACCGTGACTTAGCAAGGCAGTTTGTGATAAACATGGATAACAACATGGTACATCTTGCTGGGGTAAACTTCACTCTTTCACCAACTATCATTGCAGAGGCCACAAGAATTCCAGATGTAGGGGAAAAGTGGAACAAAAGGAAAAATATTAGTAAGCAGCATTATGAGCCTTATATCAAGGCCAAGTACCATGGCAAACTCAGCAGGGTGTTTCCTTTTAAATTCCTGGAGTACCAGTATGTTCCACTCATGAAACTTATCATTAAATACTTTACATGTGAGGGTAGGTTCTCCAGAATTTATGTCTACCACATCAGATTGCTCATGCACTTCACCAAGGTCAGAATGATGAGCATCCCTTATTTCATATGCAAAAACATAGAGAGGATGACAGTGATTGCAAAGAGAAAACCATATCCACAACAATTCAATAGCATTTATCATTTTTCTGTCATCAAAATTATTGTTTTGCATCAGCTCACTCATTTTGGAATGCCATGGGAAACTGTCATTGCCCATGAGTGCTTCAAGGCCTCAAATATTTTCAGATCCCCAGGAGGAAGCTGAACCTTCCGAGCAATAAAAGGATCCTGAAAATAAAACAGAGGAGGTTCATATTCCTATGTTTGTCACCTATGAAAGAGGCACTAGGATACTCTTTGTAGCTACCAAGTGAGTACTATCTCCACAAGGAGTGGAAGGGGTCTCGTTTTCTTCACCATACCATAGACAAATGCTATCTCCATTGGGGGTGGAAGGGGCTTTGCCTTCTTCTCCAACTATACAAGCTGGCCAACGGTCAAAGAGAAAAGACAAAGGGAAGCAAAAGATGCATGAGGAGAGCCCTACTGAAGGGCAAGATAGAGAGTTTATTTTGATTGAGGAGGATGTCACTGATTTGGGCTCTCAAAGATCAAGACTCAAGGATATGGTTATCAAAGAGAAGGAGGCTGAAATACAAGCCTTATCACTTAACCTTGAGAGGGCCAAATGGATCATCAACTTTCTTGAGCAGGAAAACAAATAGTTGATAGATAAGAAAACTATTATGGAGCTGCAGATGATTAGGAAAGATAGGAAAGAGGCCAAGAAAAGAAAGATCGAGATGACCTCCCTTGAGCAAGAAATTGAAAATGACTGAGAGACATGGTTGGAAAGGGTGAAAATTCACCTTGGTAAGTTACTTGGGAAAGCCAACAAAGAGAAGAAAATGTTGTGCCATATGGCCTATCATTACTTAACTCAGAACAAGATTTGCAAAACAACAGTAAAGAGGCTAAAAGCTGAGTTAAGGAGAGCCTTGAGGGCCAAGAAAGAACATGATAAACTTAAAATCTTGGCTGAAGCTTCATTAGCTCAGCAAAGCACTTAATGAGGTTGCCTCTTGCCAAATTTGAGGAAATTTTGGAAACTTTTTGTCATTTTGCATTTTTGTAAATAGAAACACAGGAAATTTCAGCTGATGCGTAGCGCCGGCGATTGGCTCACTCTTTTGCCAAATGGCTTGTAGTTTTGGATTCAACATGAAAAGACAACCAAACCCAGAAAATTTCATCAATTTTGGAGAAGATCTGGGCCACCAAAAGGGAAAACGCACTCAAAAAATGCCCTCTCTGCCACTTTTTGGACCCACAAGAAGCAGTCTTGGGCGAAATGAGCTTTGAAGGGGAAAATAAACTCGAAATCAAGAAATTCAAGATGTTCCAGAAACTAGACAAGTAGGGATTTACAACAAGCTATCTTGGGACTGATTTAGTGAAGTGGAAGGCCTCCAAAAGTAGTCTTGAAGTGGCAGTATGCCTCAGGCTCAAGGCATTGCACATCATGCAAATTTTTGTCAATTTTGCCTAAAACTCAAAATTTCGTCTAGTTTCTTCAGTGGTTGACTTTTCTTCTTTTCTTGGTAAATGTATGCATGGTAAACGATGTATTTGATGTAATTATGGATGAAAATCACCTCATAGGGTAGATACATCAAGTTCCAAGTGGTTTTGAGCTATAACGAATTGGTTCCCTAAGTTTTAGAGGCAAGCTATTCCACTACCTACTTTTGTGCTCCTAGTTTAGATGTGGTTGAAACCACTCCTTTTCTCATGGATTTGACCCTGATAGCTAGCAAGAATGGTTTCCTTGCCTATATTATGTAATTTCTTAGTCATTTGTAAAGGTTGAACTTTGGTAGAAGTGGTGGCACTAATTGAACATTTGTATCAGCAATTTGGTAAGGAATAAAACCAGGTCTCACAGCTATTTTAGTGGGATTCTTGTGACAGTGAGTTTATTTATTGTTTCTTCTTTGTAATGATTTTTTCTTATGTTTTCTGTGTATCCAAATCCATTTCTCTCTTCTAAAACTAAATGAATCAAGGTGAATAGACAAAATACACTGTTGTGCTTTGTCTTCGGAATGCATTTGGTTTTCAATGTTTTCAACTGTTTGAAGAGGATTCATAGTTTCTTTATGCCCTCTTCAACTCCTTAGCTATCTTAATCTACCATCTTAATCCATTTCTAGTACATAAACCCTTGTCTACCTCACCCCTCAGAATATGACTGTATCCTTGAGTTGATTTCCTGAACCCAATCTTCCTTCTCCAATTGATCCAGCAACCAAAACCTAAAAATCAAACCAGAAACCCTGAGGTAGTATACCTAGCCTAAAATCTACATTATATTCAGTCATGTCAAGCCCTAATTGCCAATATCCTAATTGAGATTGACAAGGAGAGAGCCCTCTCCCAACCTAGTAGGGCTAGCTACCAAGTTAAGCGTGGTTTGATATTACCCTAGACCTGCCTTCCTTCAGCATGAGGTAGATTCAGGCCCTAACACCTAGATCTTCCTAGCCTTCCAAAATCTTGGCCCAACTACCAAGATTCTATGAATGGAAGGAAAAATTACAGAATTAGGAAAGGTTGTGGTCCAATTTGGTTGGAGAAGAGTTTAGGAGAAATAACAGAGACAAAAAATCCTCTACAAGAGAGGATGAAGATAATTTTACATTGGTTTTAAAGGGGAAGAAGGGAAAAGGAAAGAATACCCAAAGAAAAGTTGAATCTAGTAAAAATAATGGCAACAAGAAAGACTTGACCGATAATGGAGGTGAATTTGTTCGCATGCCTTCAAGATATTTTGTGCTAAAGAAGGTATTTGAAGAGAACTGATATCACTTTATAACCCACATCTAAATGGGGTAGTTGAAAGGAAGAACAAGATCATAGTGGGAGAACAAAGACGCATGATGCATGATCAGGGGTTGTCATTTCACATATGAGAAGAAGCATGTAACACAACAATCTACTTGTAGAACTAGAGTCCTCATAGAATAATTGGCATGATCACACTAGAGGAAGTTTTTTCTATGAGAAAGCCTGAAGTGTTTGATTTCATAATTTTGTAGCTTCATGTTATTGTCATGTCTCCTAGGATTCGAGGAAGAAACTTGAGCCTATATAAGAGTTGGGAATCTAAGTAGGACACATCGAAACTCCACACAATTACTTAGTGTATTTACCTTCACTCATGATGACAATTATGAGGATATATGTTAAGTTTTAAGAAGATAAGACTATGAAATGCTCTCTAGAATGATATATGAGTATCCCACCAAAGCAAGAGCTTATAGCTCGAAAGGAGGAGCCTCTAGATGAGAAAAAGGAGGTTGTGTAGTAGCCACATGCAGCAGAACAAGAGGGAGGTATAGTGGAGGTTCCCACTCAACCAAAACCATACAGAGAGAGGAGAAAGATAACTAGAGAAGATGATAAATTGTTGCAGTATGCTAGGGGAATGTGGACACCCCTAATTCACAGGACAGGTAGAGGAGGTCACCTGATAGGTACAATAGTTACATGGCTCTCATGATAGAGCTCACTGAGATAGAGGCTTCTTCAGTTAAGGAATCAGTTTCTCACCCTATTTGGTTTGATGCCCCGGTGAAAGAATATGAATCCATCATAAAGAACAATATATGGGAGGTGGAGTTTAAACCATAAGGGAAATCAGTGATTGGTTCGAGATGGATCTACAAAGTGAAGCATGCAGCTAATTGGAGCATTGATAATTATAAGGCCGCATTTGTGGTAAAAGGATTCTCTCAGGTAAAGGGGGTGAACTATAAGGAAACTTTTGCACTAGTTGCAAGGTATTCGTTAATCAGATCCATTCTAGAATTCACTGTATAAATGGGGTGGAAAATCTACTAGATGAATGTGAATACGACCTTTCTCAATGGAATTATTGAGGAGAACATTTACATATAACAACCAGAAGGATTTCAGACATATGATCAGGTGTCACATGTGTGCATACACAAGAGAGCATTGTGTGGTCTCAAACAGGTTCCCCAACCATGGTACACTCAGATCGACAATTACCTCAGTGGATTGGGCTTCACCAAAAGTGTAGCAGAGGCAAACATCTATCATATTGTGGTAGATGGTAAGCTGCTTATTCTTGTTTTATATTTTTATGATTTAATATTGATAGGTGATGAGAAACTAACCCTCTCTTGCAAAGGGGATCTTGTGAGGGAATTTGAGATGAAATAAATGGGCTTAATGCACTACTTCCTTGGGCTAGACATACGGAAAGGGGATGGCTAATTGTTTTTGTCTTAGGGAAATTATGCCTCTAAAAAAATTCAGAGATTTCATGTGGAGAATTATAAGCCCGTGGACAAACCTCTAGCTACACACTAGAGTAAGGTGTTATGTGGACTTATCCCTCTTGCATACAAGAGAGATCTCTCAAGATTTTCAAAAAAACCTAGTAACAACCAAACAACCAAGCTAATTCCTACCCTGAATCTACCTTTCCTTGAATCATAAGCTAACAAGGTGAGAAAAGGAAATTCACACCTTATTACAACATGCTTGATGAAGATTCCCCTTTCTGTTTCAATGCAACTCCTCCATGCTTGAATCCATACATACATGCATGGAAACAATAAAGGATCAAAGACATATGTGTTGGGCACTAAATTTGGCTATCTTTATGTCCATTTTATCATCCTTTTTGACCCTTTTTGTACTCATTTAACCACGTTGCTATGCTAAACTTATGACGTAAATACCCCTAACTTGTCCAATTGCAATATTTAATTAATGAAGTAAAGTCACGTAGTGTTATCTATTCGCAGCACTAAATTCAATGTTTGACCACAACTTGGAGAACAGGAACCCTCACTTCAGCATTTTGCAATAGATCTGGTAACAACCAGCCCTGAGGAGACTGCACAGCTGGAGTCACGATCGCCTATAACTATTCTTTGGCCTTTTTGCTATCTCGATTATCTGGTGTTGGTGTCGTCCCAACTAATGTATATTTCTGTATATGCAGTTACCATGTTTCAGGGAGATCTCTTATTCTCCTGTGCTGTGTATAAAAGAATGATTGTTCCTGTAAATGGGGATTCTCCCGTCGCTATTGTAATCACCTGTTACAGATTAATAAAGTATCACCTTTTTTTCTGTTATAAACTTTTCTCTAGATAACGTAGCCTGGTCAGAGAGTTGGGTCCACTCTTCTGATCAACTGTTGCATCTTCGTGTGTACATTATTTGATAGTTTATGTTTGCTGTTACAATTCTCTATTTCCTATAATTGTTTCTGGGGTTTTGTAATTTATTTACTCTTACAGTCATGTTTTCATTATTAGCCGTGAACCCTTGTTCAGGACGGATTGCGCTTTGCCCCTGCATATACCTTGCACGTTGCCTTGAAAGGATACACACCCAGATTGATAATTTAATGTCGGAATAGGGTGAATAAATAATTCATACATGAACACCAACATTTTGGTGCCATTGTTAGGGAGGCTAACAAGGTGCAAATAACGATCCAGACCAACTAGAGGGTCAATCTCTTGTCCTGGGGAGAGAATGAGTTTTCTCACTCTGCTTCAGGTCCTGAGTGTAGGTGTTCTTTTTGTTTATTTATTTTTTATTTTCTGTTTATTTTGGGCCATCCTCTTGTCGTAGGGAGGGAGGAGTCTTTTGACGCCCTGCTCTAGGTCCTGAGTTAAGTTTATTTCTTTTAACCCTTTCTTGTTTTCTTTTTGGGGAAAACCCTAGATTTCATCCTGGGGAGGGAGGAGTCTTTTGATGCCCTACTTCAGATCTAAAAGTATTAGGTCTTCCAATGGTTTGTGTTTGTTTCTAGTTCTTGTCTCAGTGAGGGAGGAGTCCTTTGACGCCCTGCTCTGGGCTTGAAACCCTAGATTTTTGTTTTTTAGCTGCCTTTATTTTTGCGAAATTCTTTCATCTTGGGGAAGGAATAGTCCTTTGACACCTTACTCCAAGATCGAGTCATTGTAAGTTCATACCAAGATTCTCTGTTATACCAACTCTTGTATGAACAAAGAATCAAATAAGTGGGGGAGAGGGAGAGCCCCAAAGAGGGGTGGACCAGATCTGGGAAGAAAAACCTATACAGTAGATTATAGTACAGGCTGGATCAAAAGCATCCTCTTGCACAGCTGTGAGACCAGGGGAAAGGAGAGTAAATTCCAAGGGCTAGTCGGTAGAGCAACCAGTGTTGTCTACAACATTCCTTCGTGATTCGACACAACAGGTTCCTTTAGCAATGGAGGAAACATCCAGCAGTAGACCTGACTAGGAGAACATTGGGCTAGCGATAGCAGAGATGGAAATTACAAGTAGAACATCAACAGGGTCAGACTACTCTAGTAAGGGAAAGGAGGTTGTAGCTGAGGGGTCAATCTATTAGGACATAGGAGAAGGGAACGAGGAGATACTTGCATCACCAAGGGACCAGGGAAGTGTTGCTAAAGCGACTCAAGTTCCAGTGGTAAGGAATCCTCAGCCATCCTCCAAAGAGCCTGTTGAAATCCCCAGTGACTATTGGAAGATATTTATGGCTCCCACAACCTCCACCATCGATTTTTTGATCATGGATCTGGGAGCTGGCACGCCTACAAAGCATATTCCATTGGAAGCTTTACCAACCTTTCATGGGCTTGTTTCGAAAGACCCCGACATGTTTCTGTTTGAGTTTGACATAGTGTGTCATGGGTATGACTACACAACAGATGCCCAGAGGTTAAAGATCTTCCCTTCTACATTAAAATGAACAGCTCTGTAATGGTTCATGGGCCTAGGAGGAAAGTCTATTACCACATGGGATGATATGCAGAAAGCTTTTCTAGAAAAATTCCAGGATTATTATAAATCCTGGAACATTAAGGAGGAGCTTTTCAAGTTCACAAAAAAAGAGGATGAGAGCCTAGAAGACTGTGTGGAAAGTTTTCACTACACCTTACAGAGATCAACTCACTCTCATTTGGATAAGGAAATTTTAAAAATTATCCTCCTACAGGCTTTTCGTGAGGACTCAATGGAATTGCTGAACATTGTAGGAAAGGGAGACATCTCCAAGGAAAGCTTCAATACCATTTGTGAGTTATGCGTTCAGTGCTTAAGGGGGCTTGCAAGAAACAGGCAAGGTATTCATACAGCAAAGGGGTCTGGCACGGGTGTTACAAAGGAAAAAATTGGAAACCTACTAGACAACTTGAGGATAGATATCCTCAGCACTCTGTCGACACAAATGGATACTCTTCAAGTAAAGCAGAAGCAGTTGGAACTGGATAGGACCATGGCAATATTTTTCCTGAAGTGCATAAAGAAGCACCTGGAAAGGGAATGTCCACTAAATCCCATAGAGGAATGTGCGATCTGCGAGCTCAACCATGCAACAAGCTCATGTCCTTCCTTGCCAGGCCTGAAAGCAGTATTTCAAGGAACGAGGGAGGACACGGAGCAACTATACCTCATGGGATCTAGGAAGCCATGGCAGCCTCGACCACCAATGGGAAATCAAGGTATGTACCGAGATCCATCTCAGGATAATTGTAACATGAATCCTCAGACCATGCCTTATCCTCCCATATGACCACAATACCAGTTCCCACCTTGGCAGCAATGGAACCCTCAAGCTAGTACAAGCTCTCCATGGGCTCCAACTTGGCGAGGTTCCTCTCCTAGTCAGTTTCCTTAGTAGTTGCCACAGCAGATGCCTCAGCAGCAACTCCGACTGCCCTCCAATATGCCTCCTAGTAATGTTATTCTCTTAACCTGCAAGACAATACCATAATACCAAATATGCGAAGAAATATACCCACAACATAGAAAAATGAGAAATGACAGCAAGCATTTTATTATTCAGAAAGCAATGTTCACCTACCTCTTCGAGGGGGCAACCTCCAAGGGAGCTGAGCTCAATTACAAGATAAGACACGATGCTCCTCTACGGAGGTCTCTATCCTTTATATAGGATTCATACATGGAATACAATGGGGCAATACCATGGTTCTTATTAATACCATCTATCTAATACCATGCCTCATTTGCAACTAACTATGGTCCCTTCATTAAATGCAGGTTAACCACTTACAATTATTAATATGGGCTTTATTGACTCTTTACTTAACTATAACTATGACTCGATCCTATTACATAAATAAGGGGGTTAGGGTTGGACCCTAACATGCTCTCCCCCATAAGAATCACCTTGTCCTCAAGGCTGAAGCTGTGGAAATTGCTTAAGGATAGTAGCCAGTTCCCAGGTTGCATCTTCCGGAAAGGTGTCTTTCCACTTGATGAGGACATCCTTCATCATACGGCCACACAAGTTCCATTCTCGTGTGTCAAGAACATGTTCAGGTTGGAGCTAGATTGACCCTTCTTCATCCACTTTAGGTAGACTGGTTTGAATTCTGCAATGGTTTCAAATCACTTTCTTGAGGCATGAGACATGGAAGACTGGATGGATTTTTGTAGTGGGTGGCAAAGCTATCTTGTAGGCGACTTCTCCAATGCGCTGAAGTACTTGATACGGTCCATAGAATTTTGGAGATAATTTCTGACAACCCTTGTCTTTGAGTGATGTTTGCTTATATGGTTGGGGCCTCAAAAATACCTGATCCCCTTCTTGAAATTGGCATTCTGATCGATGTTGATCTGCCTGTTGCTTCATGCGGTTTTGGGCTTGATGAAGATTCTCTCTAAGGTGGGCCAGCATGGTTGTGCGGTTCTGTAGGAGTTGATCCACTACTTGTACCTTCGAGCATCCCTTGATATAAGAAGTAGGGGAAGGAGGGAGTTGACCATAAACTGCTTCATATGGAGTCATTTTGGTGGTGGTATGATAGTTGGTGTTATACCACCATTCGGTTAGAGGTAACCATTATGCCCAGAGATGTTGCTTTTTGGAAGTGAAACACCTAAGGTAGGTCTCCAGACATTTGTTGACTGGTTCAATTTGACCATCAGTTTATGGATGATAGGAGGTACTGAGTTGTAGTTGGGTACCTTGTAGCCGGAAGAGTTCCTACCAAAAGTTACTGGTGAGGATCGGGTAACGACCAGACACAATGGAAGTGGGCATGCCATGCAATTTGAAGATCTGATCCATGAAATATTGAGTGACCAAATTCGGTGTAAAAGGGTGGGTAGGGCACAAAAATTAGCATACTTAGAAATTCTATCCACAACCACCATGATGACTAGCTTGTTTCCTGACTTTGGAAGACCTGTAATGAAATCCATAGAAACCTCCATCCAGATTGAGGTCGGGATGGGCAATGGCTATAATGTGCCTGGTGATTTGACTGTTTCTCCTTTGTGGCACTGACAGACGTCGCATTCAGCTACAAAAGTAAGAATGTCCTTTTTCATGCCTGTCCAAAAAAATGATATTTGAGTGCGAGCATATGTCTTCTGAAAGCCTGAATGTCTTGCAGTGGGAGATGAGTGCAACTCCGCCAAAATGAGGCTTTTGAGGGTGGATGTTGGTGATATTACGACTCTATCCTTGTAGTGAAAAATCTCATCCTGCCATGAGTAGCCCTCTGTGGAATTTGGATCCGCCTGTAATTGATTAATGAGTTTGGAGAGCGAGGGATGTGAAAACGATTTCTTACGAGCCTCTTCAATCCATTCTGGAATGAGAAGGGAAATTGCGAGCAGGGTACTTTCCTCCTCAAATTGGTAGGATAATGCATCTGTTACAATATTTTTGCGCCCTTTCTTGTAAATTATCTCATAATCATATCCCAGCATTTTGGCGAGCCATTTATTTTGTTGTGGCGAGGATAGACATTGCTCCAAATAATATTTAAGGCTTTGATGGTTTGTGCAGATTTGGAAACGCCGCCCCAATAAGTATGGTCGCCAGGTATCTATTGCATGTAAGATGGCCATCATCTCCTTCTCATAGGTAGATTGTCCAAGATTCTTCCCACTTAGTTGTTGGCTCATGAAGGCCAAGGGTCGACCTTTCTGCATTAAGGCTGCCCCAATACCCGTACTAGAAGCATCACATTCAATCACGAAATATTTGGTGAAGTCCGGTAGTGCTAAGAGTGGAGTGGAACACATGGCATGTTTGAGAGCTATAAAGGCATGTTGTGCTTCATCATTCCAGAGGAATGAATTTTTCTTGAGGATTTGAGTGAGGGGTCTAACAATGGGACCATAATTGCAGACAAATTTGTGATAGTTGCCTGTGAGACCCAAAAATCCTCTCAAGCTCTTCAAGGTCTTTGGTTGAGGCCAATCCTACATTACCTGGATCTTTTTGGGGTCCACCCTGACACCTTCACGCCCCACAATGTGGCCCAAATACTCAACTTCTTCCATGCCAAAAGAGCACTTGGACATCTTGACAAATAATTTATTCTTTTGAAGTAGTTGTAAGAGCAGATCTACATCCTGAAGATGTGTGGCCCAAGTGCGACTGTAGATGAGGATGTCATCAAAGAAACAAGGACAAATTTTCTGAGATATGGTTTGAGCAGGTGGTTCATAAGGCTCTGAAAAGTGGATGGAGCATTACAAATACCAAATGGCATGACTAGGAACTCATAATGGCATTCATGAGTTCGAAAACCAGTCTTTGGAAGGTTTACTTCTTTCATGTGAATTTGGTGATAGCCTGAGCGAAGGTCAAGCTTAGTAAAGAATTGAGCCCTATTTAGTTCATCTAGAAAATCATCAACAACCAGGATGGAAAATTCTTCTTTGACCCTCAAATTATTGAGGGCCCTGAAGTCTAGACACATACGCCATTCCCCATCTTTCTTGAGCACCATGACCACCGGCAATGAATAAGGACTAATTCTAGGATGAATGATGCCTGCTTCCAAGAGTTCCTTCATGATTTTTTCAATCTCATTCTTTTGGGCGAACGAATATCTATATGGGCGCACATTTGGTGGTTGGGCCCCTGGGACCAAATTAATCCTATGATCATGTTCCCCTCTCAAGGGTGGAAGCTCATGAGGCTTGTCAAAGACTGGCAGATGGTTGTTTAAGATCTGTTGCATCTCAGGATGAATATGAAGAGAATTGGGTTCGAAGGCCTGGATGGCATTAAATTGGGCTATAACTCCATGGTGGCCCTTTTTTAACAATTTTTCCATCTGATGTGAGCTGATGATAAAGGGAGCTCCCACCTGGAGTCCACAGAGGGTATGTGTGTGGTTGTTCTGCTTAAAGCTCATATATAACTCCTAGAAATCCATTGTGATTGGGCCAAGTGTATGAAGCCATTTAGCACCTAAGACAATGTCGCACCCTTCCATGTGTATGGAAAACATGTGGGTCTTTAACTGATAATCCCCCATTTGAAGTTTGACATTTTCACAGTGGCCTTCACATTTCATTGTCCCCCCATCAGCAATTTTGACCTGGAAGATAGAAACTACTCAGAAAAAACAATGCATTGCTTTCGCAACTCTTTGATGGATAAAGTTATGTGTATTGCCACTATCAATCAAGACTACTACTGGGTGATGATTAATAAAACCTTTGATTTTTAGAGTTTGGGAGAAGAAATCCCTGCCAAAGCATGCAGCAAGATAACTGGTTCTTCAGGTACATTGTCCTACTAGTTGTCCTCTTCTTCCTCCTCTGGTTCCTCAAGTGGTGGGGCTTCCTCCGAGAAACTATGATCAGTAGCATCAATTTGAAAGTATTTGGGATCCTTGCATTTATGCCTGGGGGAGTATTTCTCATCACAGTAGTAACACAATCCTGCTTTCTTCTTTCCACCATTTCCACTGGTGACACCTTTTGAACCTTGAGTTTTTGGGTAGTTCTTTGAGCCTGGGTGGGGCGACCCTTGGCTATGAAATTTGGGCGATTGGACTGGGTCACTAATGCACATTCTACTTCACGAACTATCCTACAAGCATGCAACCATGAGATAGGCTGTTGCAGTTGCACGTGGGCTTGTATGGCTTCTTTGAGACCACTGACAAAACATTCCACTTAGAACTCATCGTGTAGACCTCCTGTGCAGAAAGCCAAGGCTTCAAAGGCTGTAATATATTCGTTCACTGTTCCTGTCTATCAGAGCTTAGTGATACGACCCAAAAAATTAGATTCATGGTCAAAGCGATCCATAAGAGCTTTTTTCAATGTCTCCCAAGTCAAGGGCCTTCCATAGCAACGTTGATGCCATTGCCACCATTTCCATCTTTCATTGTCCAAGTACATGCTACCCACACTAAGCTGAGTCGCATCATCCATGATGTGATTCAGTGTGACATATTTCTCCATTTGTGCTATCCATGTGGCTAGGTGAGATCCATCAAATTTATACATGTCCAGCTTGGGTGGTCGCGGCTAGGATTATTGGTGGGTGCCAAAGAGGTGAAGAGGCTGGCTATACTCTTCCTCAATGTTTTCATTCCCAATATATGCCTCCGTGAGTTCCTCCATCTTTCCCTTTGAGAGTGTTTCATTTAAGTTCTTCAGCTGCAACTGTACATCTTTCAATGTTGATTCAAGGTTTTCAATCCTCTCATAGGCCATAGCTTGAGCTCTAGTTTGTACCATACACTGATCTGATGTACTTGAAATTTGTGATCGCCCAAAATTTTTGGCACTAAAAATTGAATGGTACCACCTTGCTCAGCTCATCGACCTGATTCTTATGGGCTAAGTCTCCAATAAGCGTCCCAGGGGGTCTGAGAATTTTTTTTTTTTTTCTTTTTTTTTTTTCTAACTACGAACGGAGTTTTACTCCTTTCTTAGGAATACTGCAGTGGCTGAATCCCAGAAAATTCAATGTTTCCCAAAGTCTTGTGATAATCATGCCCAAGTGTAGGAACCCACACAATTAGTTAGATCTGAATGGCGGATCTAATTGTTGCGACGACTATAGAACTCGAAATACTAAATCTGGATGGTGGATCTGATGGATCTTATAGATCTGAATGGTTGATTTGATAGATTTGAACAACGGAACTGATTGCTAATACTGTGACAAAACCCCACCTGTGAGATCTAATTTGGAAAAGATGATGCGTGATACAGAGATAGAGAAGGGAACTATGGGGTCCAGGAGTGTCAGGTGCTATAGATCGCAATATACATCAGGGTCTGATAGTGGTACTCAGCCCAATCTTTCAGGGCACTAACCAAGGAGGATCAACCGTACCCTTAGCCGTACAACCCAACTACCCTATCATACACACGAGTAATCTCCTCGAGTGTTGTTCTAGGTGTACTGTAGCAACAAGACGGCCGACGATTTATCTACAGTGAGGTTTCAAGGGAGCTAGGGGGCTTCCAATATACCCAGAGGGTACTTGGATGACAGTCTGTGCACGGTTCTGTCTAATGCACTACTACTTGAAGGGGTACCCACAGGGGTTACAAGGGAGTCCAACAAGCATGACCACCTCTTGTATTTCCTGCATGCATGCCTCCCCAAATCCGCAGGTTTATTTGGTCAATGATAGATCCTGTGGTTTAAAGACGTCGGAACACGTCTCTAGCCAATTTTTTTTTTGCTAAAAATTGGAGATCCCACTGGCCCTGGAAAGCGCTCTGATACCGCTTGTTATGCTCTTAACCTGCAAGACAATACCAGAATACAAAATATGCGAAGAAATATAACTAGAACATAGAACAATGAGAAATGACAACAATTATTTTATTATTCAGAAATCAATGTTCACTTGGCTCTTCGAGGGGACAACCTCCAATAGAGCTGAGCTCAATTACAAAATAAGACACGATGCTCCTCGAGGGGAGTCTCTGTACTTTATATAGGATTCATACATGGAATACCATGGGGAAATACCATGTTTCTCATTAATACCATCTATCTAATACCATGGCCCATTTGCAGCTAACTGTGGTCCCTTCACTAAATGTGGGTTAACCAGTTACAATTATTACTATGCGATTTATTGAGTCTTTACTTAACTATAAATATGACTCGATCCTATTACATATATAAAAGGCTTAGGGTTGGACCCTAACAGGTAACCAACCTGCCCGTCCTCAACTTCGAGTACAGCCTAACCTAACCCTAACAATAAGGGAACTCGTCAATCTAACGTTCTTAACCTGCCTTCATATAGTATCTCCACTGCAGAGTTGTATGAAATGAACTTGCGATTAGGGCGGAAAGTTAATGTCGAACCTCCTCTAGTTATCATTGAACAACTCAATAGTGAAGGTAAGGAGGCAGAACCAGTTAGTAAAGAGTTGAAACAAACTAGTAGAAACCAGACGCCTCCTGTGAATCAACATCAATCTGAACTGCCTTACCTAGAGAGACTAATTACGAGTAAACCAAGCCTTCAAGCTGAATTTGATTTTTTAGGAGAATTGTAGAATTTGTTTCTTAAAATTCTCTTGTTACAAGCTATGAAGGATGTGCCAATATATGCAAAAACTCTTAGGGAATATTTTTCAAAGAAACTTGCGAGGAAAACTAAATATCCCCTCACTATACATGTTATTGGAAAACTATCAGACTTCATAATGGGAAAATCAATGCTGGTGAAACATGGACATCCAGGGAACCCGATTTTGATAGTACAGATTAATGGGGTAGAGATTCCAAATGTGCTAGTAGACCTAGGTGCTGCCATTAATGTCATCACTATTGAAACTATGCATGCTTTAGGTCTTCGCAATTTGAAACATACACCTACAGTATTGGAACTGGCAGATCAATCTACAGTCAAACCTGTAGGGAAGTTGGATGATGTAACAATTTCAGTGGATTTATGGCACTACCCCATAGATTTACTGGTATTACATACACAATCTTCAGTGGACGGTCATCCTTTGATTTTGGGTAGACTATGGTTGGCTACTGCAGACGCTTAATCTGGTGTCATTCAGAAAATATGGTTATTTCTAATGGGAATAACAATAAGAATTTATTGCTATATCCACCTGCAGAACCAAATTCACCCATGAAACCAGCAGCAGGCAAGAAAGTTGTATCTAGGATAGAGGCCAAAATGGAAAATGAGGAAGTGAGGGCAGTCCTTACTATTGGAGAGGCCCTTCAGTTGAAAATGGAATCAGAAGATGATGTAATCACTTCCTTCATGAATGATCCTTGCTCCATTTCAGAGCCGAACCAGCAGATTCTAGAATCTATCCTAAGCTGTGCGACTCAAGAAACTATCGAAATAGTAGAAGGATTAGAGGAGCCACCTGTTGATGCACCTCATGAAAGCGTTTAAGTAGAGATATAACCAAGAAAAACTCTAAATATTAATCCTAATCTATTAGAATCCTAGAAGAAGCAGCTAGTAGATGTTCCTCGGAAGCATAAAGAAGCTTTAACCTGGGATTATTCAGATATGAAGGGGATACCGGCCAACCTATGTAGCCATCACATATATATTAAGGAACATTGTCATCCTATAAGACAACTGCAGAGAGGAATGAACCCTACATTGAAAAATGTTGTGAAAGAAGAGCTTCAGAAACTACTGGACATGGATTTCATCTACCATATCTCAGATAGCCAGTGGGTCTCACCATTAGTAATGGTCCCCAAAATGAATGGCAAATGGCGGATCTGTGTAGATTATCGTGAGTTAAATAAAGCAACATAGAAGGACCATTTCTCTTTGCCATTTATTAATCAGGTTTTGGACACACTGGATGGTAAGAAGCTTTTCTCTTTTCTAGATGGGTTTAGTGGATACAACCAGATCTAGATAGCTCTGGAGGATCAGGATAAGACCACTTTCACATGCCCTTGGGGAACATTTGCATAGTGGGTCCTTCCTTTTGGTCTGTGTAATGCTCCTGCAATGTTCCAGTGGGCAATTCTCGGAATCTTCTCTGACTTGATAGATGACAGTGTTGAAATTTATATGGACGACTTTACTCCATATGGGGTCTCATTTTTAGAAGGGCTGAAGAATCTATAAAAAGTTCTTGAAAGGTGTATACAAGCACTTGTCTCTCTAAGTACAGTGAAATGTCATGTGATGATGGAAGAAGGAATCGTTCTTGGGAATTTGCTCTCATCTGAAGGAATCAGAATGGACCCAACAAAGATAAAGGTAATTTTGCACTTCCCAACACCTAAAACACCCACACAGGTACGCAGTTTTATTGGTTGTGCTGGTTATTACAGGCATTTCATAGAAAATTTTGCAAAAGTAGCACACCCACTATTTCAATTACTAACAAAAGACTCAGAATTTGTGTGGTCAGATGATTGTGATGCAGCTTTTACAAAGATTAAAGAATTGGTTTGCAGTGCTCCGATCCTTAGGGTTCCAGACTGGACATTACCTTTCCACATTCATACAGATGATTCTCAAATAGAAATTGGTGGAGTACTGGGACAGCGGGAGGATAAAGTACCCTACGCAGTCTACTATGTTAGCAAGAATTTGGCTCCTGCCGAATTAAAATACACAGTAATTGAAAAAGAATTCCTTCTTGTCATTTACGCCATCAACAAATTTCAGCACTACATTACCAGGTATCCTACTTTTGTGCACATTGATCATGTAGCTATTAGGTATTTAATGAACAAACCTGCTACCCCTAGTCGCATTACAAGATGGCTATTTCTGCTATAGGAATTTGATATTACTATAGTATATAAACCAGGGAAGGACAATGTGGTTGCAGATTTCTTATCTAGGATAGAACATGATGGTAAGAACACACCAATTGAGGATAATTTTTCGGATGAGCATCCTTTTGCAGTTTCAGCTAACACTTCGTGGTATGCAGATATTGCTAACTATCTTGCTACAGGAAAGGTGCCTCGTCATTTGTCATATAAAGAGCAAAGGAGGAACATTCACTAGAGTACCCGATATTCATGGATGGCAGGATATCTCTTCCATACAGGGGTTGACCAGCAGATTCGGCATTGTGTGGTAGAAGACGATATTTTTGAGATATTAAAAGCTACACACGATGGACCCTATGGAGGACATTTTGTAGATGAAATAATAGGTCATAAGGTGCTGCAAATGGGATATTACTAGCCCTCCATATTTTGTGACACTCGGGATTATGTTAAAAGGTGTGATAATTTTCAGTGGATGGGACAACCTGGGAAAGCAGATGAAATGCCTCTTCAACCCCAGATAGTCCTTGAACCATTTGAGAAACGGGCCAATGATTTTGTTGGACCCTTTAACCCACCTTCTCATCAGAAAGCTTACATCCTGGTCTACACAGATTATGTAACTAAATGGGTGGAAGCCAGAGTGGTCACGAGAGCAACAGAGCAAGTGGTGGCAAACTTTATTTTTGAAGAAATCTTTGCCTGATATGGTACTCCAAGGGAAATTGTATCAAATGGAGGATCACACTTCACATCTCATATGATAGAAAAGTTGATACAGAAATATGGGGTCAAACATGGAGTGACAACTCCCTATCACCCACAGGCGAATGGGGAATTAGAGAGCACAAACAAGGTATTGGAAAATATCTTGAAAAAGACAATAGCAAGTCATCGTTGGGACTGGGCACAAAAACTTCCAGAAGCTTTGTGGCATACAGAACAACATGGTGGAATACAACAGGGTTTTCTCCATTTGAATTAGTCTATAGGAAACCCCCCTTGTTTCCAGTGGAATTTGAGATCAGTCCACTCAGAACAGCTCTAGAAGTAGGCCTAGATCTATTGGAGGCACAAAAACACTAACTGGAACAGCTAAATGAGTTATACAAGATTAGATCAGTAGCTGTCTAGAGGACTATTGCTGTTCAACATCATAGGATGAAATGGCAAGATAAATTTATCAAAACTAAGGTGTTTTATGTGGGATATTCGGCGTTACTGTATGACTCTCGATTTAAGGATTTCAAAGCCAAGCTTCGCACTCGCTGGATGGGACCATATCAAGTAGATGCAGTGTTCTAAAATGTCATGGTCATACTAATTACAATAGACAAGAATCAGACCACATTTGTGGTGAATGGGCACCGTTTAAAACTATACCACCATCCAGCCTCTAAAGATGCCTTTGTCAAAAACCTTTCTGATTCAGCTGATCTAATGGTTATTGGAATAGAGGACACTCTCACTCTGCTCTAAATCTATAAAAATAATAAATAAAAAATAAAATAAAATAAAATAAAAAAATATATCTAAAAAAAATAATAATATATCTATATATATATATATATATATATATATATATATATATATATATATATATATATATATATATAGATATATATATATGGTTATTACTTACTTGTTTTTATTTTGTAGGAATAACAAAGAGATATGGTGAGGAGAATTGTAACACTCAGTGCTGCTACTCCACCAGTGTCGTTACTCCGCAACTGCTGTTACTCCGCCGGTGCCGTTACTCCGCAACTGTTGTTACTCCGCCGGTGCCATTACTCCGCCACTGTCGTTACTCTGTCGGTGTTGTTACTCTGCAACTGCTGTTACTTCGTCAGTGCTGTTACTCTACAACTGACATTACTCCAATGTTGTCGTTACTCCGTTGGTGCCATTACACCGGAATTGTTGTTACTCGTTGTTGTTGTTACTCACTGTTGTTGTTACTCATTATTGCCATTACTCACTGTGCTGTTACTCCATCTGATATTTTTGCTACTACTCCACCTTAAGGTGGGTATGCAGGTACGTTTCCATTGATTTTATGGATTTAATTAAATATTCCAAAAAGGACATTCAAATGTGCAGAGGACGGCCGTCATTTAGTTGTGCGGGGGAAACCATCATAATGAATGACGACGTACCTCGAAAAAGCATTCATGACACACAATTTTCACCTAACCGAATCTAACGATTTCACCACTTTGTAATCATACCCTTATGTGTTGGAATGCGTATTCGTACGTGTAGAGTCATATCCATCACCCTCCCAACACGCTGCATTAAATTCCTGAAATATCTAACAATACCACCATAATCTGTCATCATTTTCGAGTGTACGAGTACTATTTCATCCGTTGTATCAAAAATCGGCCATGACGTTATTTCAGTTGCCAATAGTTTGGAGAACTATCACTCTCCCCTACCAGCCAACTGTAGTCGTTGTGATGATTCTGCCTCTGCAACAATGGGTGGCTGATCGGTGCGACATGAACCTGAGGATACAATGAGAGTTCGGAGCAATCGTGAGGTGTGGCAAGTGTTTGAGAACACAGGTTGGGAGGTTTATTTCGACAGGATGAGAGGATTAAATGAAGAAATCACGATGGATTTTGCATTAAACCTGGGAGAAGGAGGCTCTCGGGTTCGTGGAATCGAAATCCTGGGGACAGAGGAAATCATCGCGGAAGTCAATGGGCTTCCGCAAGTTGGAGAAGGCTAGTTTTCGATAAGGACGGCCCTTGCAGAATTCTCGAAGGCCTTCCTGCAAGCCGGAGAAAGTATTGCGCAGAAGGCTCGGGGATACGACAGAACTTCGCTACCACATCCATGGATAGGAGTTGCAGAGTTCGTCATAAAATATATGACTTGCGAAGGAAGATACTCCACCATCTTCAAATACCATCTCCACATACTAGCTCACCTTTGATTTCCACAGGTAGAAGCTTTTTCAGTGAATGTGCCCTATTTTCTATTAAGGAGCCTTCACTTAATGGCACATTCAGCTCAAGGGTCACAATAAGTATTGGCGGTCATCACTCACCATGGGTTGGTTTAGCTATTAGTAATGAATGCCATTAGAAGGATCCTGATTCTGTGGGAACTATTTCGGGATTCCACAGAGGAGGAAATAGTAGCCGTTGTGGCCGTTAGGGTGGAGGAACCTGAAGCCATGGAGGAAGATGTAGAAGATGATGAGTATATTGACCAGGAGGAGCCAGAAGAGATGGAGATGGAAACTGAAGAATTTGAAGAAGAGACGGCTCCCAAATGGTGAACTGAAATTGTGAAGTCAATGGAAGATACAAAGATTGATACAGAGATGCCCACTAGTACTACAGCCGAGGTTGTCCCACAAGAACCAACCCTGCCCATGGAAATAGTAGAGCAAATGGATAACGTGATGACTACGAAGGTAGACCCATAATAGGCAAGAGTGGGCGAATCGGTCGATATTTCAATAGAGGGTACCCCGCAGGATCTCTGATCGCCATGGAGCTAATGGAGGAGGATAATCTGATTGGAGAAGAGGTCGTGACCACTCCAACCAGAAAATCCATGGGAGAAGAAGAACGAGGACAGGGAAAGCCCAGAGCTGAGGAAATCAGCGGACCCGCGGACGAAACTCCGGGAGAACCAGGGTTTGTGGTCGACGCTGACCCACAAGAACGAGCGTCGACTTTGGGGCCAAGAGTTGAGGATTTGTTCCAGTTTTCCTTCTTTATCCCAAGAGGAGTGAGGGTAACTCATCCCCCGCAGCAGAAAGAGGAAGAAGATTTTTCCAATTCCTATGGCTTCGAATTTAGCACAAAGTCCACAACCATGTGGGGAGGATGCTACTCAGGCAACAGGAACTTTGGAGCGTGAGAGGAGAGAAGAAACGAATGTTCCTGAGGCTAGGGAACTGGAAGGGACTCCAATAGGCACATTAGCAGGAGAGCATCTCACCAAGGCATCGTTGGTTGTGGAAAGTGCGCATGAAGAAGAAATAGCTCTTGGCGAAGACGAGGGACCAAGCGAAGCAGTCCCAATGATTGAGCCAATGGAATAGTTAGGCGAGAAGGGAGTGAAGTGTGAAATAATTGAAGAAAATCAGGCAGTGGAGGAAGGAATGACAGTCAGCAGAACAAAAGCTATCCTGAGTAATTTACCTCCAGCTACCGAAACAGAGGAAATATAGGTCAAGTAGGAATGGGTAGAGTTATGCGAACAACAAAGACTCCCAATCAAACAAAGATATCAGCTGCAGTTTAAGGAAACAATGTGGCTCAAAATGGAAGTCAGGAAATTGAGGAAACAGGTGCACCAAATGCAGAAACGGATAAAGAAATATAGGTGGCAAGCTAAGAAGCCCAAGGCCGTAGGGGTCAAAGCAGGAACTCAGGTGGACCAGATAGTCACAACCTTGGCTGCCACCCAAATAGACCCAGTCAAGAGATTGTTTGAAGGCTGGGAGTATGCCTTAATGGCTGAAGTATAGACTTGGAAATCTACTGCGGCCCAGTATAAAAATGAGATCAGGAGAACTCAGGAAAGAGCCTCCACAACCATCTTTGGATATGTGGAGCGCATAGATATCATGAGATTAAGGCATGCGAAGCAGCAGCTCAAGATGGAGCAGTTGGAGAAGCAAGTGGCAGAATTAAAGGCCGATAAGGAGCAGATGTTCAATCTAGTGCAAGAGGTGATGGCATGTCATCCCCCTGCTTCTTGTTATTCCCTACTTTTGCACAAGCTTTTTCTTTTACTCTGCATGGAAAGAATTAAAAACGAGATTAGTTATGAGATAGAAGATGGTGTACAATTCCTCCCGATAATGAGGAATCATTACGTGCCAACTCAACACTTGAGGTGTGATTTTTACCTACATGGTATCTACTGTGTTTGGATAGATATTTCAACCCGGTTCTGTATGTAGGGGACATTCATTTAAGAGCCCTCACCTCTTACTCTCTCAATCAGATTCATTGGCAGAAGGCTTTCAACACTTTTGAATCCAATCCAGTTACCAAGCAATTTATAGTAAGAGGAGAGCATGAGAGGTCAATAACAATGTTCACTAAGCACAAAACCTTTTTGTGAATCCAAGGGAACAATAATAGGATGTTGAGGACACAAATATGGTGCCTTGATCTTTGTGTCAATCAGTTAACTGCTTTTCAAAAAGGGTCCCTTGATTGCTGTCAGAAAAGGTGGATGATGTTACCGACAGCTGTCCAAAACAGGGAACCTTTTGGAGCACCAAATTTTACACGAGTGCTCACCAGAGTACCCAGATATGTGGCATGTGTCCAAACATGTGGGGTTCAGTGGATGGGGATCTGGTTTCAGTTTGTTATTATTTGGTTGCCTGCAAAAATTTACACTCCATCATACAATGTTCCAACAGATTGGTGGAAGGAAGTTCTCCTTTTAGATGGGTTTAAAGTTCTAGGAACAGAGATGGCCTTAGAATATGATCTCACCCAACTTCATGAGACCTACAGTCTGCAAAATCTAGACCTATGGAGGTGGCGGACTGCATGAGGACATGCAGAAGGCTAGTTGGGGGGAGATGTTGGGCACCAAATCTAGCTATCTTTCTATCCATTTTTATCATCCTTTTTGACCCTTCTTGTACTTATTTACACACGTTGCTATGGTAAACTGATGAGGTAAATACCCCTCACTTGTCCAATTGGAATAATTTAATTACTGAAGTAAAGTCACGAAGTCTTACCTATTCGCATCACTAAATTGAGTGCTTGACCGCAGCTTGGATAATAGGAACCCTCGCTTCAACATTTCGCAACAGATCTAGTAATTGCCAACCTTGAGGAGACCGCGTACATGGAGTCACAATCCCCTGGAACTATTCTTGGGCCTTTTTGCTATCTCGGTTATTTGGTGTTGGTGCCATCCCAACTGATGTATATTTCTGTATATGTGGTTACCATGTCTCAGGGAGATCTGTTCTTCTATCGTGCTGTGTATAAAATAAGGATTGTTCTTGTAAATGGGGATTCTCCCATCGCTATTGTAATCACCTATTACAGATTAATAAAGTATCACCTTTTTTGTTTTTCTAATCTTTTTTGCGGCTAACTTAGCCCTGATAAGAGAGCTGGGCCCGCTCTTCTGATCGGGTGTTGCATCCTTGTGTGGACATTAGTTGATAGTTTATGTTTGCTATTACAGTTCTTTATTTCTTGTAATTGTTTCTAGGGTTTTGTAATTTATTTACTCTTACAGTCATGTTTTGAATTTTAGCCGTGAGCCCTTGGTTAGAACAGATTGTGCTTTGCCCCTACATATACCTTGCGCGTTGCCTTGAAAGGATACGCACCCGGATTGATAATTTAATGTTGGAATAGGGTGAATAAATCATTCATACCTGGACACCAACAATATGTAGCGTAAATGATTTTGTTATAAATGGGCTAGGAAAAGTTGGAATGTGTAAACCTTCAACCAACTGTAACTATTTCAAACCAACTTTAGACTGGAAGTTAGTCCTTCCAATCTAAGAGGGCTCTCTAAAAATATTTATAAAATGACTTGTGATAAACTCAAAATTCAAATGACTAACTCTGATTTCTTTTTGTGATTTTGTAGGTGAAGAAATGCTATGAAACCAGCTCACAAAAAGATAGATAAGATAGATCAAAGCCTTAAAACTTAGCCTCTTCGAGGGGGCAACCTCTTTTACATTACACAAATGAACAATTCTTGGATGATTCAAATGAAAAAACCTCCTTTCTATATATAGGAGTCTAAGGGGTCACAATATAACTAAGCCAACCTAACAATAATAATATAAATGCACAAAAATAACAATAGAGGGATTCTATTGGGCACAATAATAACAATATGGGTACAATAGGGGCACAACAATAATAATAAGGGATACAATGACAATAGTAATGGGGGAATCACTAGTATTATAGGGACCTAACATGCCCCTCTCCTTCAAAAAAGTGTTGCCCTCCATGCTTGAGTAGTTCTGGATGCTTCTATATAAAATTCTCATCCTCCCATGTGGAATCTTCAATGGGTAAGTTCTTCTACTTGATGAGATACTCTGAAATTGATCGATTTCGTAGTTGTTGAGTTCTTGTTTCTTTGACTGCTTCAAGTTCCAATATGATTTTTCCTTCCTCATCAAGTTTTGGCAATATTGTTTGAACTAGAATCGTGCCACCTATTACCTTCTTTAAGCATGAAACATGGAAAACTAGTTGCACTCGGGAAGCTGCAGGAAGCTCCAATTTGTAGGCCATAGTACCTATCACCTTGTATGTACCATAATACTTTGGTGATAATTTATTATCATTCTTAGCTTGCTTGAGGGACATTTTTTTATATCGTTATAGTCATAGTAATACCCAATCACCTACATGAAAACTTCTTTCGCAGCAATGTTGATTTGCCTGCTGTTTCATTCTATTCTGCGCCAAGGTGAGGTTATCCTTTAAGAGTTGGAGAACTTGTTGCTGATGCTCGATGTGATCTTCCACTCCTTGAACCTTAGAACTTTCTCTTAAATATGATGTGATGGATGGTGGATGATATCCATAGAGTGCCATAAATGGGGTCATTTTTGTTGTATTATGGAAGGAAGTGTTATACCACCATTCAGCCAGAGGCAACCATTTGACCCATTGTGCCTATTTATCAGACACAAAGCAACGAAGATATCTTGCCAAACATTTGTTTACAATCTTAGTTTGCCCATCTGATTGGGGATGGTAAGATGAGCTATGAGCTAACTTAGTACCAAGACAAGAAAATAATTCTGTCCAAAAATTTCCAGTGAAAATGGGATCTCTGTCACTTACAATAATCTTTTGGTTTCCATGTAGCTTTTGAATTGTTTCCATAAATGCAATAGAAACTGTACTCGCTTTAAATCGATGAGAAATGCACAAAAATGTGCATACTTGGTAAGTCTGTCAACTACCACCATGATAAAACTATCTCCTTTGGACATGGGTAAACCTATGATAAAATTCATTGAAACCTCCTCCCAATGTTAGCTTGGAATGGATAAAGGTTGTAATAGTCTTGGGGTCTTAATTGTTTCAACTTTATTTTTTTGGAAAACCAAACATTCCGCCACAAACTTTTGAATATCTGATTTAAGGCCATCCCAGAAAAAATCCTTCTTAACCCTATGGTAGGGTTTTAGAAATATTGAGTGCCCTCCTAAGTGAGATGTGTGAAATTCCCTAGGAATCTTTTGTTTGAGTTGGAAATTATTACATAGATATAACCGATCATTGTACCATAACAAATCACTTTTCCAGCTAAATGTATCAGATGTACTGGGATCTTGTTGTATATTTTGAATGAGTGCCCACACTTCCTCATCATTCTTCCATTCATCCCTTGCTTCGTTTATCCAATCTGGTTGGATAATAGAAATGGCACAAAGAAATGCTTCCACATCCTCATCCTTTCTTGAGAGTGCATCTGCCACAACATTTTGCTTCCCTTTTTTGTAGATGATTTCAAAGTCATAACCCAGCATATTTGTGACCCATTTTTGCTGCTCTTATGATGATAATCTTTGTTCTAAAAAGTATTTAAGACTATCATGATCTATTTTTACCTTGAAGTGTCTTCCCATTAGGCAGTGTCACCATTTCTTAAGTGCATGTAGTATTGCCAACTTTTCCTTCTCATAAATAGCTTTGTGTAAATACTTTCCTTTGATTGGACGACTTTTGAAAGAAATGGGCCTTTCTTCATGCATTAAAATAGCACCAATTCCATTTCCTGAGGCATCACATTCCACAATAAAGGTTTTTGTGAAGTCCAATGTAGCTAAGACTGGTGCTTGGCACATTGCCTCTTTAATATTTTCAAAGGCCTTCGTTGTTTCTGGAGTCCACGAAAATGCATCTTTCTTCAATAATGTTGTTAGAGGTGCTACTATCCTACCATAATTCTTAACAAACTTACGATAATACCCTGTCAACCTGAGAAATCCTCACAGATGCTTTATCGATGTGGGGATTTTCCATTCCTTAATGCTTTTAATTTTTCTAAGGTCTACGTTAACACCTTCATGAGATACAATATGACCCAGATACTCCACCTCTTGTAATCTAAAGAAACATTTGGAGATTTTTGCATATAATTGTTTCTCCTCCAATAGTTTGAGCACCATGTCAACTTGTTGGCCATGATCCTTCAAAACTTATTGTAGATTAGTATATCATCGAAAAATGCTAACACAAATTTTCTAAGGAAGGGTTTGAAAATGGAATTCATGAAACCTTGAAATGTAGAAGGTCCATTAGTAAGGCCAAAAGGCATGACCAAAAATTCATAATCACCCTCATGAGTTCTAAATGTTGTTTTTGGAATGTCTTCAGTCCTCATTCTGATTTGATGATATCTTGAACGAAGATCCAACTTGGTGAAGTAAATTGGTCCATGCAATTCATCCAATAATTCATCAATGACAGGAATGGGAAATTTATCTTTAATAGTGAGCTTGTTGAGCTCCCTATAATCTGGACACATGAGCCATGATCCATCCTTCTTGTGAACCAATACTACTGGAGTAGAGAAATAACTTTGACCAGGTTGAATTATACCAGCCTCTACCATTTCTGCAACCATACGTTCAATTTCACTCTTTTGGACATAGGGATATCTGTAAGGCCTGATGTTTGGAGGAACACTTCCTAGAATCAAATTAATAGCATGATCATGATCATGAATAGGTGGGAGGCCTTGGGGAGTCTCAAATATCCTGGAATGAGTGTCCAAGACTTTTGGAGATCTCGAGAAATGAATGATTTCGATGTGGGAACCTCTAGTGAACATAATTGTGCAATTATGCCTCGTTTTTCTTTCTTTAGAAGATTTGTCATTCCGTTAGAGCTGATTATCTTTCCTAGTTTCCCTAAGATACCCCTTAATTCAACTCCCTTTCCTTCTGAAGAGAATTTCATGAAACGTTCTTGAAAATTAAAAGCTATTGTACCCAAGGATTGTAGCCATTGGACTCCTAGTACAACATCAACACCACCCATTGGAATGGAAAGCATTGGGCTATTCAATACATATTCTCCCATGGATAACCTGATATTATGGCACTTTCCTGAGAAATTTATGGTTCCTCTACTTGCAACCATCACTTGACACTCTGGTGCTGGATACAGGAAGCAATTCAATTAATTGGCTATCTTACAATGAATAAAATTATGGGTACTTCCTGAATCAATCAACACTATTACCTTTTTCTTCTTGATATGCCCTTCTATCTTGATAGTTTGAGGAGTGGTAATTCCAACCAATGCAGTACAATATATGGTTGGATTCATTTCTTCATTTTCTAAGGTTTGTTCTTGGTGTATATCTTCTTCTTTTGACATTTCTTGTTCCTTTTCTTCCTCCTCTTCACAATCTCTGTAAAATAAATTCTTCTCTGCACACTTATGACCTTTAGTATATTTTCTATCACAATTGTAAAAAAGCCCTTTTGCTCTTTTTTCTTCTAATTGTTGTGGTGTCAACCTTGTAGGTTGTCGATGGATAGGGGCAGTAACACTTCCATCTTTATGATTATGAGTGGTAGGATTCCTTGTTTCCATAATTTTTCTTTCCATTTTTCTTTCTTTGGGGCATCAATTACCGATAAATTCTTCACTATGCCCTCTAAATTCCTTCAAACTATTTTTTCAAACCAAGCTTATGCAAAAATTTAAAAAAAACTACACACCTTTTTTCACTTTGTAGGAGCTCAATATTGAATCTGATGTATCTCTGCAATTTTGGATCTCCTAGGTCTAAAATTACGTCCTATGGTAACCCTATGAGAAATATTTCTAAACCCGTAAGTCTGATCAATATTGGATTCTCCAATGAAGAGTTATGCCAAATCTCCCAGGATGACCTGAGTATAGACTAGTTCAGTAGAGTGAAGTTGTACAACGTGTCGTGGGTCACTGTTTCAACCTTAGGTTCTAAAATTGATACTCAAGAACACTACAGTTTGTCGTTTTTCTATAACTTCTTACGCAAATTTAATCTGATGCTCAGAGTGAAAGTTATGATGATTTTCCCAAGGTGAGTTGTTTGAATGTATTTCGGGGTCTGCAAAAACCCTAACTTCCTCAGATTATATCTCCAAAACTATAGCGATATAGGATCAGAAATTTGTGCCTAAGATTCAGCATGATTTCATCTCAAATGGGTTTATTTTTTAGCTTGTGAAACATCACATAACAAGAGTTATAGCGAAAATTCCATTATGACCTGTTTGGAGTAGTGAAACCCTAGAATCCAAAGCTCTGATCCCAAATGTTATGAAACTAGCTCGCAAAAAGATAGAAAAGATAGATCAAAGCCTTAAAACTTAGCCTCTTCGAGGGGGCGACCTCATTTACATTACACAAATGAAAAATTCTTGGATGATTCAAATGACAAAACCTCGTTTCTATATATAGGAGTCTAAGGGGTCATAATATAACCAAGCCGACCTAACAATAATAATATAAATGCACAAAGATAACAATAGAGGGATTCTATGTGGAACAATAATAGCAATATGGGGAAAATAGGGGCACAAAAATAACAATAAGGGATACAAAAACAATAGTAATGGGGGAATCACTAGTATTATAAGGACCTAACAAGAAAAATGTGATGACTACCACCATTGGGCATGGAGTCAAATTAAAATAGATTATGATCAATAAAATTGTTTAAACCAAGTTGAGGCATCTATGGATTTAAAATTCATACAAATGAACACTCACATTCATACACAATAAATGAAGGAAATTGGATTTGTTTGATAGATTTCCATGTAATCAAGATACTATGTAAAACTTGAAACAACATAATAGAAACTCATCAAAGCCATAACACAAATCCCGAGTACAACAACGGGGTTGCGGCTGATTTTCTATTAAAAGAGAAAAATATTACAGAAGGTCATTTTTTCACACTCTCCATCAACTCCTCCAAGTTTAAAATCTGCCTATTTATAGAGAAAATATCCCTTTACATATCTTTCCACTTGGGCCAAATTTGATTTATTGTTCTAGAGACTTGTTCCTAATTTTATTCTAACTAACAGAGATTTCATAGGCATTTTTTGTTTTAACAAAGTTTGAATACAAATAGGAGTCAAATCTAAATAGAATTCATCCAACTGTTACAATAATTCATAAAAAATTGCAATTGTTTGTAATGTTGCAGTGTATTTGTGGAAATTCAGAGCATCTGGCCTTTCGAATTCTATTGTGTTGTTTCTAGGCATTTAAATAAGCAATATTGTTTATCATGCTAGTAGGCATGTTGTTTGTTGTTGGAAACATGTTTGAAAGTTCCTTCACTGTCCTCTGTGTCTCGCTATCCTCTTCTATCTGTGTTCTATTTGATAACCATGCTGTTGGATATACGCTGAAAAGCACCCTCACTGTCCTATTTTCTCATTGTCTCTTTGATGACCATGCTACTGAAAAACATCCTTGTTGTCTCACTGAGCAGAAGTGAAAAGGGGAATTTAATATTCATTGATCTAGGCTATTGTTATGGGATGATTTAATCTGGGCCTGTTGTTATCGCAATCGCAATATGCCATCTAAAATTGAAAAGAAGCTTTAACATTGAATTTATAGTGATTTCCCAATATGTCGGACCTGTAATTTCTCAAAACTATAATACATACCCTTTTGGATCCATCGCAATCTAAAGTCAGAATGAAGTTCAGTGGAGGAAGCAGTTATGTTTTGTGCAATCCCCAATTGCGATATCGCAATTGGTGGGGGGAGTATTTATCGCGATCGGCAGGGAGGACCTTATCACGATCAACAGGAAGGTCTTTCTCAAAATCAGCGGGCAGAGTGGAAATGGAATGTGGATATCAAAATTGGCAGAGAACTTGCGACATGTGATATGGGTGGAGGACTTGTGATATGAAAATCATTGGAGGACTTGCGATATTGCAATTCGTGGGTAGGAATTGCGATATCAGCGAAGGAAGGACTTTGCGATTTGCGATATCGTAATCGTAAGCAGAGGAGGGACATGGGTGGATATGGTTTCGGAAAAGGGAAAAGGCCGATTTCCATATAGATTGTGGGTCCCAAACTTTTAAAAAAGTTTAAAACATTTCTTATTAACATTTTAAATAAATTTCAAAGGGGAATGGGGAAACACCGCTAGAGTTGGAAATACAAAGGGATTTCGGCTAGAGTTAAAAAGTGGGTCACTGCGGCTAAAGTTTTCAGAAAACAAAGGGGAAAAACAGGGTTTTTGAAAGAAAATGGACTTTTATAGAATATGGTAATTTCTCCAAAATAATTCAAACTGGACCTGTTCTTTCCTTATTTAATCTCCAATTTTAAAAGTACAACTACCTCTTTCGAAAAAGCAGCAGACAAATGCAAATGATTAATCAAACTAAGAAGTATTTCTAGATGTTATCATGAATAACAATGGCTCCAATGGGGATGTTGTGCCCCTGTGGTGCAGTAAGGAAATAGTAGACCAGTTGCTTTATGGAAAACTAAAAATGACGACATAATCTCCAAGTTTTTATGGCTTTCACTTCGGGCTCCAAATTCTCAAATATATCACCCACACCTACAAATGAGAAAAATAAAATGGAATATATACAATGGTATTTCTTTCAACTGGATCAAGAGATATAATGTTTGAGAAACCTTCGATTAACAGGTCCTCCCGCATATAGTTTACCATCTATCTCTTGAAATATAAATATATTATCCCCATGATAAGCTGAAGTCTTATACGCCCGCTTCCCACTTCAAAACTACATCTTGAGGACTGAAATTTTCTAGTTTGATATTTTTTCCAAAAGTCTTTTTGATTCTGTTATGAGATTGTTGATGATCGCTATAAAGTTCTTCTCTTTTTTCCTGCAGAGAATCAACTGGTTGATCCTCCTTTGGATAGCATTTGGTTCTTCCTCTAGTTCTGTAACAGATTCATGACCGGAACTCCAAGCGAGCTAGGAAAAACAACTTCAGTTCCATAGACTAACTCATACAGAGAAACTCTTATAGAAATTTTATTTCAAATTATATCAACCCATAGAGAAAATTTAAGCTTTAAATTCCATGACCTTTTATTTTCCTAGAATTTTTTTTTGATGATTCTAACCAGGATTTTGTTCAAAGATTCAGCTAAGCCATTACTTGTTGTGAAAAATGTTGGGGGGGGGGGGAGGGGGGTGAATCAGTGTTTTAACTTTCACAATAATGATTTTCCTTTCTAAACAATATACTCTACCTTACTGAAACCAACTAGTGTATCTTTGTGACTATAAATAATGAAACTAACGTATATGTAATAACGAACTAATTCATATTCTTAAATCAGAGTGTGATGCATTAACCAGTAAACAGATGCAGTAAGAAAAAAATAAATCAACACACATAAGTAGCACACATGAAGACCAGGATTTTTCAGGTGGAGACCTAATGTGGGAGAAAACCACCACTGTTGTCATCTTAGTCTTCAATCTTCTTATAATAAAAAGTGTTCACAAATTTTGTACTGGTGCAGACTTTTCCAATACATATCCATCTACGTGTTGAAGGCTACAACCTTCACTTGTTCTCCAGCTTCTACTAGAAGGGAGCTCCAACCCCCTCATTTTTGTACTGGCTGATATGTTTACTAGTACGTAGGCACTAACCTACAGAACACTACTACCTTCAATCTTACTCCAGGGAGCACGTTTCATAAATTTTAAAAATGGATACTCGTAGTACATAAAAACACAATATGAAGGCAACTTTTCATCAAATTTTCATACTGGACCCATCAATAACATTGAAGCTCAAAATCCATCACTAATGCAATAACTGCATCAACCAATAATCAGTCAATCTGAATAGTAAGATCATTGTCACCAGAACACTGTGCTGAACCCATAAAATTGCATCAACAACTAGAACCAACTAAAACCCTAAAAATCATATGCCAGAATGTATACGCTACATCAATGAAGCCAAACTACATGTATATGCTGTTTTCTGTAATCAAACCTGCGTATACCTCTAAAAATACTGAATCATAAAAACTTTGAACCAAAATTGTACCAACCAGAATATTCTAAAGATCTACTGTCAAATTACAGAGTTCTAAGAAGATAGCAGCAAAGATCACCCTTCTCAATCAATCAATCAATCAATGAGACTCAATCTCCTTATATAGTCAATTCTACTTTCAGATCTAATGAATACATCATTGACAGACAGTAGTGAAACACCAACACTGATTAGATAGATTAGTCATCTCTGAACAACAAGTTTTTCTTCAGCATACAATACTTGGAAATGTTGAACTAGTGTGTATACATGCCTTCACCAACTTGAACCAGCTTATAGATATGCAAATAATAACTTATAAATTTGCATCTATTCAAGACATCATACATACCCAGATCATAACATTTAATGAATAAAACACGCATTAGCATTCCGATCTAACCCAACCATTATCAGATCATACAATCATAAGTCGTTTCAGGTCTCATGATCCTGATCCAACATTGTATCCAAAGGTGTACAAGATATTTCAGGTCATACCATAATCATAGCCCCTGCAACATAAACTATAATTTAGATAGAAGTATTCCTGAGAAACCCTTTCACTTGCACACTTAGCCATTTGATCTTCTCCTCCTTATATAGTTTTAACCTTTCTCAATATTTGGGACCAAAACAACACTTAGAACCTATGGTATTCTTAGACGGGACCAAGTAATCATTATTCATTTAAATATTGTGGGATAATACCAAGGTGTGGATCCATGGTATTCTTTAATCTTAATTTTCCTTAATTTTCCATCCCATACGTACTTTTCTTCTTGTGAAAGTGCGTGCATACGTACACACTCCTTTTGTTTTGTGAACCCACTTGTATATGCTATTTGGACAAGGTGAAACAACATATACAACTTAAACCATTCTCTTTCTTCAATTTCTAGAGTCTGTTCTATAATCCTTTGTTGTTACCTTTGAAATGACATGTTACGATGTGAGTTGCTCTTTATCAATTCTAAACTAACCTGTGAGTGGGTTGCGATCAAGGACAACAATTGTACCATAATGCCAACAATCTCCTCCTTTGGACTTCGTGGCAATGATATTGGTGTTTATTACATTAAGCTGTAGAACATGTTAGATATATCAAAAAACACCGAGATACTCTCCCCCTTTGACATCAAGGGCAAAGGGCAGACCAAGATATTCTCTCCCTTACTACATGTTGAGATACACTATATTGTCCATGCTCCCCCTGCACACATGGAGAGTCTGCAGAAGTAGTTTTCAAAAGAATAACATGACTTAATAACTCAACTATGTGAGTATGACCTTCCTATTACCAATGACTCATACATAAATTAATCACCCAACCAAGCGGGAATATAGAAAATGTTCATACATAACTGAAAAATAGCAATTATTACATCATCCTTCGCATGCTTAGTGGGGCTACAAATTAAATAATATGTCCAAAAGGACTCATTCATAATAGACTATGACAGGAGGAGACATATTATTACACCATAGGGCTTTACATGACCTTTACAACAAATGATATGAATATCTAAGACCATAGTTGAATTCAGCAACCATGATGCCAACAATGCACAATGTTTTTGAAGGTTAGTGCTCCCATTGAACCTCTGCGACCTATGCATTGTGAAAAAATTCATTTATCAAGGCATCTTAAACAATAAAATAAACAGTAATGGACTAGGTATATCAGTAGATTGTAACCATCCATGTTAAAAACTGATTTTGAGTCTGACCCACTATTTTTCTATTAGAAAAACACATATGCAACTGCAACCATAGAAACTCGCGCATATACGTGACTCTGCTTCATGAAACCCGCGTATAGGAAATATTCCTTCGAAATTGGTTTTAATAGCAGGATGATGTAGAAACAACTCCCAACTTTTGTCTAATATATTCAAATTCTTCTCTGGGAAGTGTTTTGGTAAATATATCAGCACCCTGTTCTTTGGAGGGAACATACTCCAATTTAACCTTTTTTCCAAACACTCGTTCTCATAGAAAGTGGGTCCTAATGGGTATGTGCTTTGTCTTGGAGCGCATGACTAGATTTTTTGAAATAATAATAGCACTTGTATTATCACATAGAATGGAGATGGGTGGAGAACATGTGATTTGAATATCTTGTAGTGTTTGCATCATCCAGCGTAGTTGTGCGTAGCAAGCTGCAGCATCCACATATTTTTCTTCAGCTGTAGATAAGGAAATTGAACTTTGTTTCTTGCTCAACCAAGATACTAATCATGATCCTATGTAGAATGCACCTCCACTAGTGCCTTTTCAGTCATCAACATTTCCATCCCAATCCGCATTTGTATATGCATGAAGAGTGGGATCTGTATCTTTATGATACCATGGACCAAAGTTTTGATTTCCTTGGAGATATTTGAATATTCTTTTTACATCCTGAAGAAGTGATTCCTTTGGATTGGCTTGGAACCTTCCAACAATTCCTAGTACATGCATGATATCTGGTCTAGTAACTATTAAATAAAGTACACTTCCAATCATAGATCTGTACACTGCTTGATTCACTGTAGGAGATTCATGATTACAACTGAGACTACATTGTATTACCATTGGAGTACATACTGGTTTGGAATCTTCCATTTCGTACCTCTTCAGAATCTGCTTGAGATATTTAGCTTGTGAAAGAAATATGCCATCTTTTGTTTGTTGTACTTGTAGACCAAGAAAATAAGTTAGTTCTCCAAGTAAAGACACTTCAAATTCTTGCAGCATAACAAAATAATTTTTTTGACTCATAGATTCTTCATTACTGCCAAAAAAGATATCATCAAAATAAACAACAATAATTAGTAGTTTATCATTCTCAATTTTTGCATATAAGTTGTTGTCTGCAAATCCTTTTGTGACACCTTGTTGTTGAAGATATTTCTCAAGATGATAATACCATGCCCTTGGAGCTTGTTTCATTCCATATAAAGCCTTTCTGAGTTTACACACAAGCTTTGCATCATTTCCAAGAATGAATCCTTCTGGTTCTTCAATATATACTTCTTCTTTTAAATCTCCATTAAGAAATGCATATTTTACATCCATTTGATAAAATTTGAATTTTCGAAAACTTGAAAGAGAAAGAAACATTCTTATGGCTTCAAGTCTAGCAATACGTACAAACATTTCTTCAAATTCTATACCTTACTGTTAAGCATACCCTTTAAAAACAAGCCTTTCTTTATTTCTAATAACCTCACCATTTTCATTCAACTTATTCTTGAATATCCATTTTGTTCCTATACCATTTTTATCATGAGGTCTAGGAACTAATTCCCAAGTATCATTCTTTTCAATTTGGTCTAGTTCTTCATCCATGGCCTTCACCCAACATTCAAATCTCCTAGATTCATTGACATTTTTTGGTTCTATGGAGGATAGTAATTCTAGATAACTAGAAGCTCCTACAAGAGTTCTTCTTGTCTATACTTGAGACCCTTTTTCTCCTAGAATTTTAGATTCTGGATGATTCTTTTGAACATACCTGGATGGAGCCTTTTCCCTATCAAATGCATCTTCCTCTGATACATCATTGGTTTCTTCATCTATATCATTTCGATTTGATATGGGAAAGCATTCACCATCTTCATCATTATCATCTTCCTTTGCTGATGTCACATGTTCTGGATTTCTGCATGCTTCATCGATTACAACATCAATGCATTCAACAATTTTTCGAAGTATCTTATTATAACATTTGTATGATTTACTTCTAGATGAATAACCAAGAAATATTCCTTCATCTAGCTTGGGTTTAAACTTATCAAGTTTTTCATCAGTATTTTTGATGAAACATTTGCTTCAAAAAACTCTGAAGTGTTTTATAGTAGGAAGCTTACCATAACAAAGTTCATGTGGAAGTTGATCACTATTTACACGTACATCCGCTTTGTTGAGAATATTTACTGCAATATGTGCAGCTTCACCCCAGAAGGTGTCAGGAGTACCAGACTCATCTATCATAGCTCAATCCATTTGTTGAATTGTTCTATTCATTCGTTCTACCATGCCATTTTGTTTAGGTGTTCTAGCAACAAAAAATTGTCTCTTTATTCCATGTTGTTCACAAAATTCAAAGAATTCATATGATATGAATTTTCCTCCCTGATTGGATCTGAGACATTTGATTTTTAGATCTAATTTAGTTTCAATTGAAGCTTTGAAGACTTTCAACTTTTCAAATGCTTCGTCTTTATGTTTTAGTAAACCAATTCAACACATTCTAGAAAATCATCAATGAATAAAATGTAGTATTATTCTCCACAAGGTGACTTTTTCTTTGTTGGTGCACAGAGATCAGCATGAATGAGTTCAAGAGGCTTACTTGTCAATCCTTCTTTGGCATTGAATTGAACTCTGGTTTGCTTACCGATTTGACGTGGTTTGAGATGGTATTTTTTGGGATGCTGATATCTAGAAGATCAGGAACAACCTTGAGCCTGCATGATTTTCTTATTTGAGAAAATCTTAGATGCCCCAATCTTTTTTGCCATAGCTACTTTTCTTCTATTTTTCTTAGATAATATTGCTCTTGACCTTCTTCTGGTATATATAGATTTCTTGGAGTTTTTGTACCTTTGATTATGGTCTTTACTGTGTCAAGCTCACAAACAAAAAATCCTTTTATAGAAAGACAAATTAATTTCCTTGATCACACATTTGACTAACACTCAACAACTTAAACATTAAACCATCAACATACATAACATTTCTAGCTTTAACGTTTTCTTTCAAATAAACAGAACCTTTACCTTTAATGATAGTTGGTGTGTCATTTCCAAAAGAGACATTATTTTCCTTTTCTAAAGCATTATATGAAAGGAGTTTATTGTTATCGCATATCATGTGTTTAGAGCATCCTCTATCAATGTACCACTGATTTTCTTGTCCTTCTGCAAACAGAGCTATTACACATGTTTCTAACTGAAATTCCTTTTTTTTCCATACCTTGGAATTTGATGATGTTTGATCCTTTTGAATTGTTGTCCAAAATTTTCTCCTACATTCAGATTCTTCATGAATAAAGTTATTGCAAAATGAACATTCAATTTTATCTTCAAGAGGACAAAAGTTATTATAATAATTTTTTTTTATTCCTATCACACTCCTTTATTTTTGTGCTTCTCTAGTCATGATAGTTTTGTAAGCAACAAATTGAACAACCTCATGACCAAAGTTATTGCATGAAAAACATTGTCCATTAGAGAAGAAGTTTATGTGATCATAAAATCTTTTGGATTTGTTCACATTTTACTTAGTGCTTCTATTGATGTTCACCATTGGATTAAAATGAGCATGATTTACCTAAGGAGTACGTTTAGGCTTTTTCCTAGGATTGACGCATTGTTCACTAGTTTTTGTTGCACCAAGAGAGCTTCTAGTGATGGCTAAATGATTTTCTGATTGGGATGTTTCTCCAGTATATCCAAGACTAATCTTTATAAGAGGATAATGTTGAGCCTTGATCACTTCATCTAAGGTTTCTCATCCTTTAGCAAATCTAAGATTCAGAGATTTTGCATTCTGAAGTTCTTTTCTTAGACCCACTACTTCACATTCTAATTTTTTTTTTTTCTTTTCTCTTTCAATGAGTTGATGTGTCAAAGTGTCTATGACCATATTCATTTCTTCCAAATAGATTTGAGGTTGAGTGATTTCTTCAAGAAAATCTTCCTCTTCTAAGGCATCCATAAAATCATCATTGATAAGCCATGAGTAGTTTGATATCTTGTTCAGATTCATCTTCATCACTATTAGACAAGCCATCTCTATCTTCATGAGTATAATAACTTCTTCTATTAACAAACTATTTTATATTACCTTTTGCAAACTCCTTTCCTTTGTCATAATTATCTTTATGAGGACATTTAACAACATAATGACCAACTTTACCACAATAAAAACATTTGAAGGGAAGCTTACCTCTGAATCTTATGGAACCCCATCGAAGCTTCTTTATAAAGTTTACCTCATTTCTTATGAAATATATCACGATTACTTGAGATATTCCTTTTCTTTTCCCTTTTTCAAGGTTTTGAAAGGGGCTTCTCTAATATCTGATGGACATCCTTTCCTTATTTCAAAGGCAGTTAAAATTCCATGAAGTTGAACAATAGTAATAGATTGTAGATCCTACTTCTCTTTAATGGTAGATACTTTTCACTCAAATTTAAAAGATAGAGATCTCAAAATTTTCTCTACTAAAGTAATCTCCTTTATTTTTTCACCCAGATTCTTCATACAATTTACAATCTCATCTACTCATAGAAAGTGACTAGAAATACTTTCATTGCTATGAATCTTGAGTCTCATATTGAATTCTAAGAGTTTGGATCTTAGCACATTTTACCTAGGCGTCTCCTTCATAGCTATCAATGATTTTGTCCCATATTTATTTGGCTTTCTTGATCTGCATGACATTGACAAATTATGATTATGATAGACTTCCCAATAAAGTATTGACAACTTTGGAATTAGTTTCATATGACTTCTTTCCTATTCTATCTATGGGTATTGCTATTGGCAATTGGTATCCTAGTTCCAAAATTTTCTAAACATCAGCTCCAAGTGACTGAAGATAGGATATATTTCTTATCTTCTAATATACTAAGTTATTTCCATTGAAGATTGGTGGTATGATAAATCCCATGCCTTCGTGATTGTTCATCTTGAGAGATATCCCTTCAAGAAATCAAGATTCTTCTGAAGGACCTCCTCTCATACCAATTGTTGGGAACAATGCTGAGAGGGGGGTGAATCAGTATTTTAACTTTCACAATAATGCTTTTCCTTTTTAAACAATATACTCTACTTTACTAAAACCAACCAGTGTATGTCTACAAATATAAAGAATGAAACTAGTGTATATATAATAAACAACTAATTCATTGTCTTAAATTAGAGTGTGATGCATTAACAAGTAAACAGATGCAATAAGAACAAAATAAATAAAAACACAAAAGAAGCACACATGAACACTAGGATTTTTCAGGTGGAAACCCAATGTGGGGAAAACCCACTATTACTGTCATCTTACTCTTCAATCTTCTTATAACAAAAAGTGTTTACAAATTTTGTACTGGTGTAGATTTTTCCAGTACGCAGGCATCTACCTGCTGAAGGCTACAACCTTCACTCAGTTTCCAGCTTCTACTGGAAGGGAGATCTAACCCCCTAGCTTTTGTACTGGCTAACATGTTTACTATTATGTAGTCACTGGCCTACAAAAGGCTACTATATTCACTCTTCCTCCACGGACCACATTTCATAAATTTTTAGACCAGATATTCCTGGTACACAGCAGCACAATATGACGACCACTTTTCATCAAATTTTCATACTGGACCTATCAGTAACATTGAAGCTCAAAATCAATCACCACTGCAATAATTACATCAACCAACATTTAGTTAATCTGAACATTCAGATCACTATCACCACAACACTGTGCTGAACCCAAAAAATTTCATCAACAACGAGAACCAACTGCAACCTCAAAAATCATATGTCGGAATGTATAGGCTACTTCAAGGAATCCAACCTGCATGTATACACTACTTTCTGTAAAAAAAACTGTGTATACCTCTAAAAACACTAGATCATAAAAGCTCTAAACCAAAACTGTACCAACCAAAATATTCTGAATATCTACTATCAAATTACAGAGTTCTAAACAGATAGCAGTGAAGATCACCCTTCTCACTTAATCAATCAATCAATGAGACTCAATCTCCTTACGTAGTCAATTCTACTTTCAGATCTGATGAAGACATCATTGACAGAGAGTAGTAAAACACCAACACTAATCAGATAGATTAGTCTTCTCTGAACAACAAGATTTTCTTCAGCATACGCTACTTGGAAGTGTCGAACAAGCATGTATAAGTGCCTTCACCAAGGAAAACTAGCATATAGATCTGAAAATAGCAACTTATAACTTCAAAGGTATTCAATACTTCAGACATACCCAAATCATAACATTTAAAGAATAGAACATTCATTCACATTCAGATCTAGGCCAACCATTATCAGATCATAAAATGATAAGTCATTTCAAGTCTCATGAACCTTATCCAAAATTGTATCCAAAGGTGCACAAGATATTTCAGATCATATCATAATCATATCCCTTGCAAGATAAAATATAGTTCAGATAGAAGTATTCATCAGAAACCCTTTCACTTCCACACTTAGCCCTTTGATCTTCTCCTCTTTATATAGTTTTAGCCTTTCTCAATACCTCGGACCAAAACAACACTTAGAACTTGTGGTATTCTTAGACGGGATCAAGTAATCATTACTCAACTAAATATTGTGGGCTAATACCATGGTATGGACTCTTGGTATTCTTTAATCTTATTTTTCCTTAATTATCCATCCCATATGCACTTTTCTTCTTGTGAATGTGTGTGCATACATATGCACTCCTTTTGTTATGTGAACCCGCTTGTATACACTACTTGGATAAGGTGAAATGATGTATACAACTTAAACCATTCTATTTCTTCAATTTCTGGAGTCTGATCTATAATCCTTTCCTGTTACCTCTGAATTGAACTGTTACAATGTGAGTTGCCCTTTATCAATTCTGAACTGGCCTGTGAGTGGGTTGCCATCAAGGACAACACCTGTACAATAATGCCAACATTACCTGATACAAATTTAATAAGGAATGCAACAAATTATAGATATAACCATAAATACAGAGATGCAGCAAAAATACCACTTCCTTTTATTAATATCAATTAATGAAATATGCTTACAAATAGTATGGAAACGAGACTAGCTCACTGATGGTAGCTTATCTCTGCGAAGAGATGTCTTGGCTACATGCCTCTAAACTTCGTTACAATGAGGCTTAAGGGCCTTTTTATTATCTAACAATAAGAAAAAACTGTAAACAACCAAAACCCTAACTTGACGAGATGTAACACTAGATTATGGGCCTCGTTGGGGTTAGTTGGGAAGCCAACTTCCTGGGTCGTGACTTGGCGATATTATCTATGTTTGATGCAAATGATATTCCATTGGAAAGATATCTTTGTGGACTACGACAAAAAAAAATCATTACAATGTGATTAATCCAAAAGACTATTTTCTAAAAAATGACTTATCAGAAGTCTCTTGCATCAAAATGGCTCTGGAAGTTTAGGACCCGAAAAACTACTAAAAATAGTAAATAGTGCTACAATTAAGGAAACTAAAAAGAGGAAAGAAATAATGGTGGGGGTTCAAGTGAAATTAGAGGGTGGCCACCACTATCCACCTGGATCATTCCTCCCCCTTTAGGAAGCAATGGTCTCCATTGCATTGTGTTCCTCCATGAGATGGGAAAACGTCTATTGAACTTTCTCCATGGTGAGTTTTTCTGCAATCTTTGATGTGTCCAGTAATGTTGGGAAGCATGGTCGAGGGTGATCCACATTGAATACTCGGTGCAAGCCAAGGAATGGGGGAATGCTATTCTCCAAAGCATTGTTTCACACATCTTTGTTAATGGTGTAAGGACCATATTGGAGTGGTATGAGCTTCCGATGGTCTCTGGTAAGGCATTCTTTCTGCAAATTCAACCAAACGTTTTCTCCCACCTGAAACTTGTGTGACACCTCATGGTGATCATGTCGCTTCTTGTACTTGGCATTTTACAGAATGGAGCGGCAATATATCGACCCATTGGGTAGAGGTGCTCGGGGAGTTAGATCAAATGAATGCTTGACCTGAAAATGTAATGGTACCCCTATCAGTGACGAGAAGATGTCCTTGTATCCTTTCATGATCATATCCATTAGCTTCTGTTGTGTGGAGGAACCCTTCCCAACAGCCATGGATGTGGCTATGATCTTCCCTTTACTTTGAGAGCGAACCAGAAAGAAAATAAATTTCCTAGTTTGGGAGATGATCTTACTACCTTTCTTAGAAGAGATCAAAGAAGTGGAGGTAGGTGGGGCTACCTCTGGTATCCTGTATAATGTATTACACAAAGAAATAATAACAACGTGAGCCCTTGACTCATACATAGCATGTCACTTTCACAACTATGGTTGGCCTAATAATACATCGCAAACATCAAGAGGTGCAACATCACAAAATACCTCATCTATGAAATTCTTGATGCTGTAGGGAAGGCAACACTGCTGGCGGACTCGGAGATCTTGTCCTTGGTGAAGCCACTTGATGTTGTACGGTTGCGGGTGTGGTATAGTCGGTAGTCCCAACTGCTTCATGACCTTTGATGAAATGAGGTTCTTGTCAGGCCAGGGTAACTCCAGAATAAATGAGCGGAAGACAATTGTGATGTATTATTCATAAACTAACTAAAATTTATATACAAAAATATGACGGATCAGTTCATCTTCTTGATGACTGTCCAGTTCACCCATCCGTTGCGGATTAGGTGTCAACATTCCCCCCCTTAATCTGAAGGGATGTTGGTGAGTCCAAGCATCATTCTGAATCTTTCAAGCTTTTCTCTTCCAAGCGCTTTGGTGAAGATGTCTGCAATTTGCTCATTTGTGGAACAATGACGGAGATGGATTGTTTTGGCCTCAACATGATGTCGGATCAGATGATATTTAGTATTGATGTGCTTAGTACGATCATGGAACTTTGGGTTCTTGGCCAACTTTATTGCAGAGGTGTTATCAATCATGAGTGGAGTTGATTGTATTTGTTTTACCTGCAAATCTTCAAGAATTTTCCTGAGCCACACAATTTCTTTCGTTGCTTCAGCTGCTGCCACATATTCTGCTTCTGTTGTGGAATCTGCTGGTACTGATTGTTTGCGTGATCTCCAGGAGACAGCTCCTGATCCAAGACTCATAGCATATCCTGAAGTAGATACCCCAGTTTCTTTGTCTCCATCGAAGTCTGAATTAGAGTATCCAATCAAGTTGAAGTCGTCCACCTGTGTATACTTGATTCCAAGGTCTTGAGTTCCCTTCAAGTACCTTAGAACTCTTTTTGCAGCAGACCAATGTCCCTCACAAGGCTTTTGCATAAACCTGGAGAGGATTCCAACAGCAAATGAAATGTCTGGTCTGGTAGTAGTGAGGTAGATGAGACTTCCTACAAGCTGTCTATACTTTGTTGCATCCTCAAATTCCTTTACTTCAGTAGATGTGAGCTTCAAGTTTTGTTCCATTGGAGTAGAAAGAGGATTGCACTCTGTCATGCAAAATCTGTTTAACAAAATCTCCAATGTATTTCTTTTGAGAAAGAAATATGGACTTTGGATGTTGGGTTACTTCAATGCCAAGATAGTAATGAACATAGCCCAAATCAGTCATTTCAAAAAATTTTCCTAATTCTTTCTCTATGGATGCAATATAGCTTTCATTGTTCCCTATCATTAAAAGATCATCTACATATACCACAAGATATACAACTGTTTTTCCAACTTTCTTGACAAATAAAGTTGCATCATCAAGATCAAAATGATTGAAGTTGAGTTTCAGAAGATGCTCAGTTAGTTTTTCATACCAGGCTCGTGGTGCTTGTTTGAGGCCATACAAGGACTTCACAAGTTTGCATACTTTGTGTTCATGTCCTTTCACAACAAATCCTTCAGGCTGGGACATAAAAACATTCTCTTTTAGATCTCCATTCAAGAATGCAGTTTTTACATCCATTTGATGGACTTTCCAACTGTTCTGAGCAGCTAGTGCAAAGAGTGTCCGGATGGTGGCCCATTTTGTTGTGGGGGCAAAAGTTTCCTCATAATCGACCCCTTCCTTCTGTGCAAAACCTTTTGCCACAAGCCTAGCTTTGTGCTTGTCAAGTGAGCCATCAGCTTTGTACTTGTTCTTGTAGACCCACTTGCAGCCAATTGGTTTGGTTCCAAATGGAGGATCAACCAGCGTCCAAGTGCCATTCTTTATGAGGGCATCATACTCCTTCTGCATCGCTTCTTTCCATTCATCATGAGAAGCAGCTTCTTTGAAGGAAGTTGGTTCAAAATTTGTAGACAAGTTCAATTCACAATCGTAAGTAACATCCATATCAACAGGTGAATTAGAGTTATCTACATCACCTCCATCTTGTCGGTTTGTATTTCTGGTTCCTGTTTTTCCAATTTCATCAGGACGAACACTTTCAAGTGTCTTTGTCAGCCACTTTGGGGGACCTTTCTGAGATGGTCCAGGCTGCTCTGTTGATTGAGTTGGGTCTGAATCAAGATTGAGTCTCCCAATTCTATCAATTACATCACTTAAAGCATCATTCGTTTTTGGAGTGTCATGCAGGGGAGACTGTTCTTCAGAAGAAGAAGATTCCACATGTTGATCTAGTATAGGAATCCCCCCTTCAGGATGTGGAATCTGATTATCAAATTCTTGAAATGATTTCGGTTTTGTGAATCTATCCAAGCGATCAAGTTCCCGCTCAACAACACTGTCAGATTTTGATGATTCAAGAAAAATGACATCTCTAGATAAAACAAACTTTTTATTTACTTCATCATAGAGGCGGTATGCTTTAGATGTGTTTGAATACCCCAGGAAGATACACTTATGACTTCTAGCACCAAGTTTGTTTCTATGAATCTTTGGTATTAAAGCATAACAGGTGGAACCAAAGATCCTGAGATGTTTTACCTAAGGAACATGTCCATACCACAATTCATAAGGAGTCTTGTTTCTTATAGCACTAGATGGACATCTATTCTTTATATATGCAGCACATAGAACATCATCAGCCCAAAACATTGTCTTTACATTTTTGAAGAAAAGCATGGATCGTACCATATTCAAGATTGTTCTATTCATTCTTTCTTCTACACCATTCTGTTGGGGATTATAAGGTACAGTTGTTTGATGTTTAATCCCATGTTGGGGAAGATAGTGTTCAAATTCATTTGATGTATATTCTTTTCCATTATCAGTGCGAATAGACCCAATATGAGATTGTGCATCATTTCCAACCCACTTATGAAAATTCTTGAATGTTTGAAAAGCATCAGATTTGTTCTTCAATAAATAAACCCAACGCATTCTGGTGTAATCATCAATAAATGTCATGATATATTTATTTCCATTTGCAGAAGAAACAGGCATTGGACCACATAAATCTGAATGAATGAGTTCAAGTTTCCTATGTGCTCTTGAATGTGAATCATGAAAAGACTGTTTGCTATGCTTTCCTAGAATGCAAGCATCACATTGCTTATGTTTTCTAGGAATTGTAGGCAAACCAGCAACACCATTTTTCTTTAATAAGCGAAGACTGTCATAGTTTAAATGTCCAAATCTAGCATGCCATAATAAACTTGATGGAAGTGTACCTTCTTCATGATGAGAAATATATGAAAAATATTGTGCATGAGCAGAAGTTCCTTGCAGTTTAAGAAGTCTTTCTTCTTCTATACCCCTCATGACAAGTGAGTGGTCAGATGCCTTTCTTACCTCAAGCTTGCCATCAAACATATGAATGGAGTGACCTTGCTGGCGGATGTGGACCAGGGACAGCAAGCTTCTCTTGAGCTGTGGGAGATATAGAACATGATCCAGAAGAAAGTCTGGAAGACCAGGCAGTTTAAGCCTGACTGTGCCAAGCCCTGATGGCTTGATTTTTGACTGATCTGCAAAGTATACTGCTCCATCAACATTATCAGTGAAATCCTCAAAAAAATCTTTCCTATGAGTCATATGACAGGTTGCTCTTGAATCAAGCAACCAGTCATTTTTCGAAGAAGCAAGTGAAGCATTAAACACGTCTTCATTTAATCCAATGTTACATTGTGCCTCAATATAGTGAGCGGATTCAGGTGCTTTACCTTTGTCTGTGTAATCAGTTTTACCTTTCTGATGGTTTCTTCTCTGCTCAACCTTGTCCCATGGTAGCTTCCATGTAGAAGCATCATGTGATCCATTTCGTTTGCAGCGAATGCAATGCAGATCTGCCTTTTCTGCTTGAGAATGTCTGCCCCCCCTGCCTCTGAGGTATCTTCCTCTTCCTCTTCGTCCACCTCTTCCTCTTGTAGAATCTTGAGCAGGATGCTTTTCTTTATGAGCAAGGCAAACAGTCTCTCCAGAAGATTCAGGGACTGTTTTCTTTCCAAAGGCTTTCTCTCTTTCAGCAAACTTTTTCACAAGAGACTCAAAGGTTATGTCTTTAAGATTTCCATTTGCTTGTAAAGACTCAAGATAATTAGAGTAGGTAGGATAGAGTGCTTTGAGAAAGGCAATAAGAGAGATATCTAGCTCACCCTTAGTGGATTTAATATCATGCATTATAGAAGGGGATCATTATTTTTCAGTTCAAGAGTGAAGAGTTTAATCATGAGCTGAACAACTTCAAGTGCAGAATGTGAATCATAGAGTTCTTTAAGCTTTTGTAAAGCTTCAAAGGCAGTGGAATAGGATGAAATATGACGACTTACTTCTTCATTTACAGATGCTGCAATCAATGCATAGGCTTTGATGTTCTTGTTTTCCCAAATGACAAGTTATTTATCTGATGTAGGCTGCACAGGGTCTTTGTCTTCTTCTTCGACACACACTCCTTTCCACAGCTCATTGTAGATGAGGGTGTGTTTTACCATCCGATACCATTCAGAATAGTTCTCCTTGCCAGTGAGAACTATTCCGACCATAGAGATGATTGAATGCATTCTGTAAAAAAATACTTATGCTTGATAAAAAAAAAAAAACTTCCTTACAGCCTTATGCACTATATTTTCTACAAATCCCTCTAATGTGTGACAAAAGGCATCAGAATTTCATTGAAATATTATATCACTTTATGCTTCAATACAACATTACCAAAAATAAAAAACTGTGCAATATCACTATATCACCTCCACAAATGCTTTGATATATAAAATGTTCTGACTGATATGACTTTGAATGCTTTTGAAAACTGCTTATATAACCCCTTTGAAAACTGCTTACAACACAATACTTAAAACTGCCATCATAAATACATATCATCAGCACAACATTATACCGCCATTAAAATCATCTTTCTTGTCATTCTCAAACTTTTTGAGATGAATCAGGTTAAAGTCATATGGTTATATGCATAAACAAACTGCACAATTACACTGCATAAACAAACTGCGCAAACCGGCTACCATAATCAAACCGCGCAAGTCATTTGGTTATATGCATAATCAAACTGTGCAAATATTTGAGGTGTAGACAGAGGTGGCATCGCTTCAGGCTTCATAAAGATGGAGATGGAGGACTTCGGTCCCAAAAATATCCTTCATTTGCCTACAATCTCTGCCAAGATCCTGCGCCTGGTGATTCCAGATAGCTCGTTTTACGGCAGAATGGCAAAAGTCAGAAAGTTTGGTGCCCTCATTCCAATGTCTGGTGGCCATAATAATGCATTGGATACATTGCCTTCGGACGTGAGGGATCAGCTATTTCAAGTTACCATTAATTCCCCAAGGAGAGGCGGGGATGATCATACGTCCCTATCACTGAACAACATTCTGGCTGACTGGAAGGAGACACTCGAAGCACACATTTTGATGGTGGAACTTCCAGGTCTGAGCAAGGAGGAGATAAAGATACAGGTGGAAGATGACCGACTTTTGAAGATAAGCGGAGAACGCAACAAACAGGAACGTGAGGGTGAGAAATGGCACAGGTATCAAGGGTATATGGCGCGAGATGAAAAGCGGCTATGGTGCAACGCTCGGTGATCTTCCTCTGAGAGGGTCTCTGGCGTTTCAACAAAAAACAATGTATATACGCAGATGTCAAGCCAAAAGACAAGAGCCACCAAAAAACGCTTCTATGCATTCAATAACAAAAAACGTCTCGTCACCAAAAAAACGAGTGTCAGGTATTCCTGCGCAGAGGCACCAAAAAATGCTTCTATGCATTCAATAACAAAAAACGCACATTCAATATCAATTACTCATGATCTGAGAGGGTGCAGTCTCTGGAAGTCAGAGGCATTCAATATCAATTCAAGAATCAGAAACGGATCAACGCTTATAGTGCAGTAGCGTTAAGGATGTCAGAGCAGAGCAACGCTCAGGAGAGAGCAGCGCTCAGGTATGAGCAGCTCTCAGAATAGCAGGAGTTACAACTATTTCAGGGACTGGGACCTGTGCTCTGATACCATGTCAGGCCAGGGTAACTCCAGAATAAATGAGCGGAAGACAATTGTGATGTATTATTCATAAACTAACTAACATTTATATACAAAAATATGACGGATCAGTTCATCTTCTTGATGAATGTCCAGTTCACCCATCCGTTGCGGATTAGGTGTCAAAAGTTCTTTTGTCTCCCACTGTCAACAATGAACTACAGTGGTAAACCCTTCACCCACATTTGTGAGTAGAAAAGATGCTCCTCCTCCTCTGGATCTTTGGGCTCATTCTTCTAGATCTGGGCGGTGGAAACAATGGCACTAGCCTCTGCATCAATGATCTGCTTCCCTTTTTTGTTCCTCTTGTCAAGTTCTGACTCAAGGTCAAAACATGCAACTGATTCTGAAGTCTTCAACTCAGCCACCAACGAGTGCTTGGCCCGAAACTCACTTCTGTTGTGAGTGTGGCTCTTGTGGAACTCACACCACTTTCCTGTGTCTTTCTTTGACTTCGTGGTGGTGTTCTTTTCTTATAGCTTCGACAGGTTGTCTAGGGTCACACTGTCTTGGCTTTGTCCTTGGTTTTGTGGTTTGGGGAATCCTTTCTGTTGCTTCAAATTTGCGGATCCAAAATCTCTCTTCTTCTATTTAAACTTCCACTCGATCTTAACAACATATTGGTACATCGTGCTGAGCAAGGAGATGTTTAGGAACTCCATATCTTCCTGGATGTATCTATGTAGGTAGCCACTGTACTTGAATACCAAATGTTTCTCAGAATGCTTGATACACAAACTCGTGTGAAGGGTATGAAAAACATTGGTAAACTCAACACATCTTGGTCCCTTCCTTGCCGCAGTGTGGTACACTTTATGTATTTATCCTCATAGATCGCAATAGGATAGTACTACTCCTTGATGGCATCCCAAAATGAATTCTAAGTGGGAGCGACTGAAACCAGTGAGTTCTTACTTTCATCCTTCTATTCACAGTAGGTTTCCCACTAGTCCTTGACGTGGGGGGTGCCTTTGAGAAGAGAAAAAGTAATCTTTTCTTGGCTGGAAAAATCATGAACAGAAAAATATTCTTCTAGCATATTCAACAATTTATCTATGGCTTATGCATCTATTTGACCCTTGAAAATGGGGATTTCAATGTTAACTTGTACCTTAAAGGGTGCCTCATTTCCAGAGTAACTTTTGGAAGAAGATGTGTAGCCCCTGGGTAGCCACTGAAGGATCTTGGAAAATTTGTCCATCATCGCTTTCCTTTGTAGCTCGAGGGCTTCTTTGAGCAAGATTTTGATAAGATCTCCTGCCCCCTCATCTTTCTTTTCATCTACCATGGGAGGCCATTGAGATTTTCAAGGCTTTTCTTGCAAAGGTTTGATCGTTGAAGTCCTAAGTCCTTATATCCTGACCTCGTTGGGGACATGCAAAGAAAAATAGAGAAAGAGCAGACTGCTCCGATACCACTAATTCAAATTTAAATAGGAACTCAACAAATTACAAATATAACCATAAATACAGAGATGCAATAGAAATAACACTTCCTTTGATTAATATCAAATAATGAAATATGCTTACAAACAATATGGAAACAATATTAGCTCGATGATGGTAGCTTATCTCTAAGAAGAGATGTGGTGGCTACATGCCTCTAAACTACGTTACAATGAGGCTCAATGGAATTTTTATTATTGAACAATAAGAGCAAACGCTAAACAACTAAAATCCTAACCTGATGAGATGTAACACCAAGAGTTTATGGGCCTTCTTTAGGTTAGTTGGGCAGCCAACTTCCCGTGGTCATGACTTGGTCATATTATCTCCATTTGACGCACATGATAACCCGTTCGAAAGATCTCCCCAAGAAATACAACAAAAAAGTTTACATAACAAATTTTGTTGGTGTATTTCCAAAAAAAACGTCGTTTACGGCCTCAAAATGGCTCCAGAAGTTGAGGACCTGAAAAACTGCTAAAAATAGTAAACTTTGCTACAATTAAGGAAACTGAAAGATTGAAAGAAATAATGGTGGGGGTCTAAGTGGAATTGGCAGGTGGCCATCACTATCCTCCCGAATCATTACCTTGGGTGTAATAATATGTATAATGACCAGGAGTGATATTATACTAGTTACAAAAACTTACCAACCTTTTTTATTTGAAAGCATGAGCATTGCCAGTGATGATCTTCATGGGGAAGCCAAATTTTGACACGATGTTATTTTCCAGAAATTTAATAATGACTGCATTTGTAGCTTGTCTTGTGGGAATTGCTTCAATCCACTTTGTGAAATAATCCATGGCTATTAAGATCAACCAATGATGTCCTGAAGAAGTTGGATGTATTTCACCAATAAAATCTAACCCCCACTGTTGGAAAGGGGTTTCCACAAAAACAGGTTTTAAAGGAAATTAGAGTAACTTCCTTTTCCCTTGAAATATTTGACATTCATGACAAGCATCAACCTTTTTATATACATCTATGAACATTGAAGGCCAATAAAATCCTACTCTGATTATCTTAATAATTGTTTCTCTCCAGTAATGATGTCCTCCACAATCACCTTTATGAAACTCTTCGATCACTTTTTCAACGTCATTTTCTAATAGACAATTAAGAAGTATTCTACCTGAATCTTCCTAATACAAACATTTATTCAAAATATAATATATGAATCATTTCAACTTGAAAAATCTATTTTTTGATTTTGTTAGTTCATGAGGAGATCTATAATTTTGCAGTACAAAGATAACATCTTTATACCAATCTCACATTGTAAACTTTTCTTCAACAAGGATTAGCTCTTCATCTTCAATTGTACTTGAATTTTCTACTATAAAATTAATATCTAGACAATCAAAATTTGATTGAGTCATCAACTTTGCCAATCCTTTTCCTTTTACCAGTTTTGTAGGCCTGATTTCAAAATCATACTCTAGCAAATTAGCAATCCATTTACTCCTTTTACCATATGGATCAACTCGACTTAATATGTATTTTACTATAGCATTAGGTACATAGGTAATAATGTGTGAATGAATGACATACACCCTGAAATCTTTAAGATCTTTCACCAAAGCATAAGCTTTCTTCTCCATGATGTTATATTTCAGTTCATAATTTCCAAGTGTTCTACTGAAGAGTGAAATATGTTGTTCATAACATTGATGTCTTTTATGGAACAATACTCCAGCAATTGTGTGTTCTGAAGCAAAAGTAAAAACCAGAAAATGCTTTGAAAAATCAGGAATTATGAGGACTGGATCCTGAGTAAGAGCCTTTTTTATTTCTTCAAATGAATGCTTAGCCTCTGCAGTCCATTTAATATCACAATCTTTCCTAAGCATCTTTGTGATGTTTTTCATAATTTCTGCAAAGTTAGGAACAAATCTCCACACAAAATTCAATTTTCCAAAAAAGATTGGATTTCTTTTCTATTTCTAGGAAGACCAATTTTCTGAATAGTAGAAGCCCTACTTGGATCAATCTTGATTCCTTACTTTGATATTATATTGCCCAACAACCTCCCCTTTGTGAAAGAAAAAATATTCTTAGTTGGGTTTAAAGAAATGCTGAATTTTCTACATTTTTGAAAGACTTTCTCCAAGTGCTTGAGATGTTCTTCTCCTTTTTAGAAAACACAGTGATATCATTTAAATATACACTACAAACCTGTTTATCTCATCTGCAAATGGAATGTCCATACCTCTCTGAAAAGTTTCCCTACATTCATAAGTCCAAAAGACATATTTGCACACATAAATGTTCCCTAGGGTGTGGTAAAAGTTGTCTTCTCTTAATCATCATGATGTACCAATATCTTATTATAGCATGAAAAACCATCTAGCATAGACATCCTTTGTGATCCTACAATTCTTTGCAAAATATGATCCATTTTGGGAAGTGGATAATTATCTTTTAATGAAGCTTTATTCAAGTTACTGAAATCAATGCATATCCTAATTTTTCCATTCTTCTATCTCATGGGCATGAGGTTAGCTAACAACTTGGAAAACCTCAATGGTACTCTGATATTTGCTTCAAACAATCTTTTTAATCTCTTTTTCAATCAATGGAAACAGCAATGGATTCATCTTTTTCAATTTTTCCTAGAAAGGTTTTTCATTTTTTTATTATTGGTACTTTACGTTGAATAAAATTTGGATCATAGATTTTTAAATGAACATAACTCCATGCCAAAATATCTACATATTTTTTCATCAAATCTAGATATTTCTGTTTATCCTCAAGAGAAAGAAATTGAGATAACTTGACATTCTTTGGAATTTCTACGGTACCAAGATGATAAGTTTCAATCTCCTCATCATTAGATTTCATCTTAGGGTCTTTAGCCACATCATTCTCATCAAATAACTTCTCAATATGAATCAATCCCTTTGGAATACATATATTTTTGAGTTGAACAACCTCAGTATTGGCTTTTGTTTTAGCATAGAATGTTTTGCTACTCAACTTGAATAGATTCAAATTCTTCTTTCAATTCCAAGAAAATTCTAACTTGTTGATCATTATCAAACACTTGCTAGTTTATTATGTTATCATGTATAGCAGGTCTATGCCTAATTTCAACTTCATATTTATTGTTGTAATCAATGGGAATTGTAAATAAAATCACTGAAACAACCAAAGAATCTACAACATTGTTTTGTTCTCTAGGCTTGATGGTGAAATTATACTCTTCAAAATTTTCCAATAATTCAAGAATCAAATTTATGTATGCTCTCATTCTAACATCCTTTGTTTGATAGGTGTTTTTAACTAAATTCTTCAAGACTTCTAAACCTAAAACCAATGCTTCTTATTCTTCCATATTATTTGTGCAATCGAAATTGAGTTTATAAGAGAAAAATTACTTTCATCTCCATGGCTAATTATCCATATGTCTACACCATCTCCATCTTTCCATGTATCACCATCAAAGCTCATGTTCCACCACCATTTCTTATTAATTTCTTCAATTTGTTCATTCTTTTATGCACACTGATTTTTTGTGTTGGTGATTTCATTGAAGAGTATAGATGAGCCCAATTCAATCTCCATTGCATATACTAGAAATTTTTGAGGTTTGTCTTTGCTTCTAACAATATATGCCATCCTAGACTCTTTGTATAATCTCCTTTTCTCACCAAAAACTGGGATAGTATCATACGACATATCAATCTCAATGGTTCCTTTGAGTTTGGTAGCCCATGATCTTGATAGCAACATGCCAAACTTTGGTGGAATACCAGCCACAATAATATCCATCAATATAGTCTTAGCACGAATTTGACTTAAAGAAACAACCACATCTTTGGTTAGGCCTATACATTTCACCCTTTTTGAACCAAATGAAAACAAGTATTTGTATGGCCTGGTTATGTCTAAAAACAATCTTTCCATGATGACCTTAGGCATTAAATTCTATGACGCCCCTGAATCTAACATAGAATTATGTATTGTAATGTCATGGGTGATTAAACTCACACAGAAAGGTGGTACCTCTTCATTTTTCTCATCTTCTACTCTTGGCCGTAGCAACACAATAGGATGAGCTTCATGCAAATTCAAAATATAAGATGATCCCGCTTCAGTGTTAAGCATTATAAGAATTTTATTTCTATATTCTGTAACCCTTATTACTTCTCCAAAGGGGACAACACTCTTTATATTTTAGATTTCATTCTCTAAGTTGAGAATTGATTGTGTCTTCTCAACTTCCTATGCAGGGGTTTCTTTCTATTGTTTCTTAACCTTTGGAGCATCTTTCATAAGTTCATTTTTATTTGCAACTATAGGAACATTTTTGTTTCTCATATTATATTGGTTTTGCATATCTAGAATAGCATGTTGATAGCCTTCTATGTATTTTGATTGTGGTTCACTTTCATCAACATCCAAGTCATTATAAGACTCATCATGTTATTCTTTTGTTAAAAACATTCCTTTCTCATCTTCATCGAAACAATGAATGGTATCTTCTCGGACCTTTGGCTACATTTTCTCATCATCTACCATGTTTTGATGGAAAGGAGGCATAATTTGTTGGTCAGGTTTATTTCTTTGTTCTCTTTTCCTCTATTGAAATTTCCCCCTTCTGAAATTTCAATTTCTAACTTGTGTCTCGGGTTGCGCAATAGGAGGATTGTTTCAAAGGTCCATTCTATCCATGATTTTTTCCATTTTTTTCATTATGGTATCAAATTTAACATTAGAAGATGTAGAAGGTTGAACTTCCTCTCTTACTTTTCCTTTACCAATTTTATACCTCTTTTCTGCAGCCATATTAACTTCAACTTTCACAGCATCATTCTGCATGTCAGCTAAGGTAGCAGACCCTCTCTCTCTTAATAGGATGGAAAACCCATAATCAAAGGCCTCATCATAGTGTAACTGAGCAGCTTCTAGGGGAGGCTTAGCAGGAATAGAATTAGAAACTTTATTGAATCTGTTTGAAAAGTCTTGTGTTGATTCATGGCTTGCTTTCTTCAATTTTTTTTATTCAGTTGAAGCTTGTACATGATTAACTTTACTTAGCCATTTCCTTATGAAAGTGTCTTCTAATTCATTCCAATCATGTAAACTTCAATCGATTAAAGATTTGAACCATTTTTTCACCTCACGAATGAAACTTTGTACAAATAGCCTCATTTTAACATCTTCATAATCTACCTCTTCCAGCTCTATAAATTCACTAAACTGATCAACATGTTGTTTTGTAGTTATCCCCTCCTCACTTCCAAAAGTTTTTATTCTACTTGAGTATCCTTGAGGTAAGTCATGAAATGTGGATGGTAAAACAAGAGGAGCATATCTGGCAGGGCCTCCCATAGAAGAAGTACTAGCAAAAATTCCAATAGGAGAGGTAGAAATGAAACTAGTATGGGTAGTCATGAAAGCAGATGTACTTGAAGGGGCTTGAGTGATAGATAATTTTGTTTTCAAAGTAAAGGTACTTCTTTCAGGTAAAGGGAAACTAATTTATTTTCTTGACAAAAGTTCAAAAGGATCAAATTATTTTAGTTGTTCTAAAGACTCTTGTTCAAGTGACAATTCTGATGCAGAAATTTTCCAAAACCTATCTTTAACTTCTTTAGGAACCTAAAAAATAGAATCTAACTCTATTTTTGGTAAATCATTATTTGATCTAGATCTGAGCAATATAGGCTTATACTCTTCATCAAACCTAATACCTTCAATATCTTGAATATGTCTAGAGTGTAATGAGGTAGATCTTAAGAGAAATTAAGTACCTGATTTTGATGAGCTGGCATCTTTTCTGACAATGTTTTCTGCATCATAAACTATTTCTGGTGGATTCGGGTCTAGATTTCTCCTTGTATTAATGTTTGTGGAAACCACCTTTAAGTTGATAGTACCAGTGAACTCGCCAAGGTAGAAATGCTGCCTCGAACAATCTGATCTCCTGCTACCTTCAAGAGATCATATTTTGAAATGAAACATCCTGGAGGATATAACTTTAAAACTCCCGACAGGCGAACCAAATTGTTATCACTGGGCTAGGATAGGTTGGGTTGTATCAACCTTCAACCAAGTGTAACTATTTCAAACCAACTTTAGATTGGAAGTTATTCCTTCCAATCTAAGAGGGCTCCCTCAAAATATTTATAAAATGACTTGTTATAAACTCAAAATTTAGTTGACTAACTCTGATTTTTTTTTGTGATTTTGTAGGGGAAGAAAAATGTGATGACTCCCACCATTAGGCATGGAGTCAAATTAAAATAAATTATGATCAACAATAGTGTTTAATGTAAGATGAGGCATTTGTCTTTAAAACTTATACAAATGGACACACACAGTCATACATAATAAATAAAGGAAATTGGAGTTGTTTTAAAAATTTCTAGATAATCAAGATACTATGTAAAACTTGAAACAACATAATAAAAACTCATAAAAGCCATAACACGAATCCCAGGTACAACAACAAAGTTGCTACTGATTTTCTATTAAAAGAAAAAAAATATTGCAAAAGGTTAGTTTTTCACACTCTTCATCAACCCCTCTTAGAGTCGAAAATCTGCCTATTTATAGAGAAAAGATCCCTTTACATATCTTACCACTTGGGCCAAATTCGATTTATTTTACTGGAGACATGTTCTCATTTTCTTCTAACTGACATAGTTTCATAGGAGTTTTCTATCTTAACATTGTTTGGATACGAATAGGAGTCAAACCTAAACAAAATTCATCCAACTGTTACAGTAATTTAGGAACAAATTTCAACTATTCTAATGATGGCACTATATTTATGGAAATTTAGAGCATACAACCTTTTGAGGTATGTTGTGTTGTTTCTAGGTGGTTAAATAAGCAATATTATTTATCATGCTGGTAAGTGCATTGTTTTTTGTTTGAAACGTGTTTGAAAGTTCCTTCACTATCCTCTGTGTCTTGATGTCCTCTTTTCTCTGCATTCTTTTTTATAACCATGCTACTAGATATATGCCAAAAAACACCCTCATTGTCATATTTTCTCGTTGTCCTCTTTGATGACCATGTTGCTGAAAAACATCCTCATTGTCTCACTGAGCAGAAGCGAAAAGGGCATTTTAATATTCATTAATCTGGGCCATTGTTCCAACTTGATTTAATCTAGGTCATTGATCTGGGCCTGTTATCATAATCATAATACACCATCGAAAAGAAAAAATGACCTTTAAGATTGACTTTATAGTGATTTCCCAATATGTCGGACTTGAAATTTCTCCAAATTAGAATACATACCCTTTTAGATCCATCACAATCACAAGTATGAAGGGAGTTAAGTGGAGGAAGGAGTTATGTTTTGTGTGATCCCTGACTGTGAAATCGCAATTAGTGGTAGGAGAATTTATCGCAATCAACGAGGAGGGCCTTATTGCGATCAGTGGGAATGTCTTTATGGTAATCGATGGGCGGAGTGGAAATGGAACATGGATATGACAATTGGCAGAGAACTTGCGATATGTGATATCGAAGGAGGACTTGGGATATCATAACCAGTAGAGGACTTGTCATATTGCAATCGGCGGGGAGTAATTGCAATATTCGAATAGGAGAGACTTTGCGATTTGAGATATTGCAATCACAAGCGGAGGAGGGACACAAGCGGATATGGTTTCAGAAAAGGGAAAAGGTTGATTGCGATATAGACTATGGGTCCCAACCTTTTAAAAATGTTTATGGAATGTTTTATTTATGTTTTAAAGAAATTTCAAAGGGGAATGGGGAAACACGACTAGAGTTGGAAATACGAACGGATTTGCGGCTAGAGTTAAAAAATTGGTCACTAGGACTAGAGTTTTCAGAAAACAAAGGGGAAAATGGGGTTTGTGAAAGAAAATGGGTTTTTAGAGAATATGGGAATTTCTCCAAAATAATTCAAACTGGACTTGTTCTTTCCTTCTTTAATCTCCAATTTTCAAAGTACAACAACCTCTTTTGAAAAAGAAACATATAGATGCAAATGATTAATCAAACTAAAAATTCTTTCTAGATGTTATCATGGATAATAGATTCAATAAATCAAAGTAGTGATCAAGGAGACTAGTAACAAACATTATTCCAATGGACAAATAGAAATAGCATAAACCATCCATGAAATTCGTGAATTAATCTATTAAAAATTGCAGTGAGAAGAAATGCTTGTTTGTATTAATTTTAGAAACATAAAAGAGCTACAGAACATCTGCCTTGATGTTGTGAATCTCCTACCATTGATCTCAATCCTCTCCAAGAATTATAAGCTCTCCAACTTAATTTCTGCAACACAAATTTACTGTCAGCAACCTCTCTTCAAATCCCCCACCTATGGCTTGATTAATAGGCCAAAAGGAAGTATTTTGAGATCCTTAGTCCAAGGACAAGATCCACTAAAAGAGGGATGAGGGCTCCTTCAAGAATGAGGATTATCTCCATAAAAAATGAGGTTAGGCTCGAATAAAGATGAATTCGAGGCTTTTTGTTGGGAATCATTTTCCCAATAATGCTTCTAGATCACACTTTTTAGTATTACTTTTTATTGAGTCATTTGTGCACCTTTTAGTGGCAAATAGAGTGCACATATGTGCACGGATCAATGTCAATAACCATATATGCACAGAAATTGACTAGTAAATTGCGCAAGAGACTAAAAGTGGGTTTATGGACCATGTTTCCAAGAATTTACACTTTATTCATGTTGGCATTATGATTCTGGTATGGCTCTATGATACAGATGTTGTACTTGATGGCAACACTCTCAAGTGGCAATGCTCTGATCAGGCCCTCAAAATGTTGGAAATTAAGAGGTACGCAGGAGTATAGTTCAAAAGGTGCGTACCCGCAGGTACGCCGTGAAGGGACTGCGGTCATACACGCAGGTCACCCGTGCATGAGGTGCGTACCCCCAGTGCACTTACTTCAAGGCAGAGAAGCGCGCTCACGTGGGGTTTCTTATGTTTGGCCCATGGTATTTAGCCCGCCGTTCTTGATTCTATGGTTTTGGCCCGTGGTATTGTTTTATATTATTATTATTATTGAGCCCCATGTTTTTGGGCCCCTTGTATTGGTTATCTATGGTATTGATCCATGATTTTAGGAAGAGCTTGCCTATATAAAGCAAAGGAGATCACTTGGCTAAGCATCTTTTGCAAATTGAATATCTTAAGATCTAAAATATTGGGTTATTGTTTCAAAATCTTGATCTATATAAAAGTGAAGGTGAAAGCGAATCTATGAAGGGTGATCTCTCGAGCGCATGATCAGATCTGGGCATCTGACGATCTGTAGCACACTGGTGGACTGCCAATTCGGCCCTAACCAGAGGTACGCAGGTGATTAACAGTGCAAGTACGTGGGTATGCAGAGCAGAAGAAGGCGCACTGTGTGGGTACGCAGAGCAGAAGAAGGCGCAGTGCGTGGGTACGCAACATGACAGAGGATCAGGTGCGTAGGTACAGGGAAATTACGTGGCTCTTCAGAAGCCGCAGGTGCGTAGGTACGCGGCGCGATAGCATCTGTGGGTGCATGGCTACAGTAGCAGTACGCGGTGCGATAGTATCTGTGGGTGCGTGCCTACAGTAACAGTACGCAGCGCGATTGAAGAAATAGTGCATGGGTACGCAGTGCAGCAGAAGGGTCTCTGTGTGTATACGGAGGGGAGCAGAAGGTGAAGTGCGGAGCCACGCAGGCCAGATAAAGAAAAACTGCGTATCTATCTTAAGATCTTTTGTTGGCTGACTTTTCTCTGTTGATAAGGTGTTCTGGGTTTAGTTTACTGTGATTGTGGATCTGGTTACTACAGTTGACTGGGTGATTTACTTGTACTTGTTGATCTCTTGATGTTTATGGATCCAGTTTGAAAATTTATGAAAAGTGGTCCTTGAAAGAAAAGAAGTAGGGGGTTGTAGCTCCCTTCCAGGAGAGACTGGAAAACGAGAGAGAGTTGTAGCTCTCTACAGGTTGCAGCCTGCGTACTGGTAAAGGACTGCACTAGTAGAAAACCATTGTAAAAGGAGTTTCTAATTTGAAAGAAGATAGAGACATATTGCAGCAGGTGGTTTTCACCCACATTGGGTTTCCACCTTACATCTGGTGTTCTTTGGTGTGACTATCTTTTTTCTTTGTTCATGCTCATTATTTTATGGTACTGACATGCAAAAATAATTCAAAGTATAAATAAGGAAGATTTATTAAAAGAACTTGATAATACTGATTCACCCCCCCTCTTAGTATTATTTCCAACAATTGGTATCAGAGCAGGTCCTTCAGAGAAGCTTGATCGCTTGGAGGAAGATCCTTCATCATGAGCAACTACGAGAGGGAAGCATCAATCAGGCCACCAATCTTTGATGGGACAAACTTCAATTATTGGAAGGTAAGAGTTACTGCCTATCTTCAATCTCTTGGTACAGAAGTTTGGGATATCATAGATACAGGTTACACTTTTCCTTCAGCTACTCCTACAAATTCGGCCGAGAAGAAGAAATATGAAACAAATGCTAAAGCAGTCAATACTTTGCTAGGATGCTTATCTCAAACAAAATTCGTAAAGTTTATGCAATATAAATCCGCAAAGGAAATATGGGACAAGATTTTCTTGAGCTATGAAGGAGATGAACAGGTAAAGCGTGCTAAACTTCAAACCCTCAGGATTCAGTATGAGAATCTCAGAATGTATAATGATGAAAGTGTGGCTAACTATTTTCTTCAGGTAGATGAGATTGTTAATTGCATGAAAAACTTGGGTGAAGAAATAAAAGAGGTTATTGTGGTTGAAAAGGTTCTAAGATCATTGTCCCCCAAGTTTGAATCTAAAGTGTCTGCAATAGAAGAAAAGGAAAATCTACGAATTCTTACTATGTCTCAGCTACACGGAATTCTAACTACTTATGAAATGAGAAAGGGAGGTCCATCAGACAGAAGAGAAGCTGCTTTCAAGGCTTCAGGCAAAGGAGACTATTATGAAGCAAGTCACGTGCCAGAAGAAGAAGAAGAAGAATCAAATTTTGTCAGAAATCTTCAAAGGGGTACTCAAAGGTTCAGAGGTAAGTTACCTTTTAAATGCTTTGCTTGTGGAAGAGTAGGTCATTATGCTGCGAAATGTCCTTATAAGGATAAAGGAAAGGAACCTGCTAGATGGAACAAGAAACAGATTGCAAATAAGAAAAGCTACTACACTCATGAAGATAGTGATGGTCTATCAAATAGTGATGAAGATGAACGAGGTAATGACTATAAACTTTTAATGGCATTTGAAGATGATGATTACATGGATGCTATAGATGTGGATAGCTTTTATGAAGAAATTTCTAGGCTCAAGACATGTATAGAAGAAAAGAATAGGATCATCGATACTCTACAACTTCAAATTGATGAAAAAGAAAATATCTTGAAAAGTTAGAAGGTGAAATTGTTGGTCTTAGAAAAGAGATTGAGAAAACAAAGGCTATTAACCTTAAGTTTGTCAAAGGATCTGAAACTTTGGATGAGATCATCAATGTACATCGTTCTCCTCTAAACAAGACAGGTCTGGGCTATAATGGAGAAACTTCTCAAGCATCCACCTCAAAGAGTTCTCTTGATGCAGAAAGAAGGAATGAGCAAAAGCACAATGGAGATCACGAGGTAAAGTAGGGACCAATTACAAACAAAGACTATCAGGCGAATCAGGGGCAATCCATCTTAAGGATGAACAAAAGCTACAACCAGCCACAGGTAAAATCCTCTCAATTTGCTTCAAGAATGAATGACAATAGAAATTACAATCGTTTGGCCGGAAGATTGGATAACCACAGAAGTTTCTTCAATGGACAATGCTTTTCTTGCCATAACTTTGGTCACAAAGCAGCTCAATGTGTTGCATATAAAACGATCATGACTAGAGAAGCTCAAAAACAAAGAAGTATGACCGGGATTACAAAAAGGACCTATAACATCTTTTCGGTTCTTGAAAATGAAGTTGAATGTTCTATTTGGAATAACTTTCGTCATGAAGATTCTGAATGCAGGAGCAGGTTTCAACAGACAAAGGAACAAGCCTCAAGCACCAAAACATGGAGAATAAAGGAACCACAAACAGAAAGATGTGGAATAGCATTTTATGCAGAGGGACAGGAAAATCTATGGTACATTGACAGTGGATGTTCGAAGCATATGATAGGTGATAAAGAAAAACTTGAATCATATTCTGCTCTAGAAAAGGGAAAGAAAGTTTCTTTTGGAATGATACTCCAACAGCTATAAAAGGAAAAGGCACTGCTCAGTTAAAAGAAAAGGTCAAAGCTGGAAATGTTTTGTATGTATATGGATTGAAACATAATCTTCTAAGTGTCAGCCAGATGTGTGATCAAGGAACCGAGGTGATATTTAGAACAAATGGATGTTTTGTTTGTGATCTTGATACAGGTAAAACGGTGATCAAAGGTAAAAGAACTCCAAATAATCTATACATATTTGAAGAAGGAAAACAACAATGCTATCTAAGCAAGGATGATGAACACTGGTTATGGCACCGGAGGTTGGGGCATCTAAGCTTTTCACAAATAAGGAAAGCATGTAAATATCAGGCAGTTCGCGGTCTTCCAGATATCAAAATTCCAGACAACACCATATGCAAATCATGTCAGTTTGGAAAGCAAACCAGAACTAACTTTCCAGAGAAGGAAGGATCAGCTAGCATGCCTCTTGAGCTTGTACATACAGATGAATGTGGACCATTCAGGAAAAGGACACCTCGAGGAGAAGAATACTTGATATTATTCATTGACGATTTCTCCAGGTTTGTCTGGTTAGGACTTATGAAGCACAAAGATGAAGCATTCGAAAAATTCAAATCCTTTAAAGCCTTGGTTGAAAATGAATCAGGATACAAAATTAAGTGCCTCAGATCCGACAGAGGTGGGGAGTTTACCTCAAATGAATTTTTCGATTTCTGTGAAGAACATGGGATAAGAAGAGAATTCTCTACAGCTAGAACTCCTCAGCAAAATGGAGTAGTAGAAAGAATGAACAGAACAGTCCAACAAATGGCTCGTGCTATGCTTGATGAGTCTGGAACTCCCGCAACTTTCTGGGGTGAAGCTACATATGTTGCGGTGGTTATTCTCAACAAAACAAATGTCCGGGGGAACAACACTCAAACTCCTCATGAGCTCTGGTATGGTGAGACTCCTTCGGTAAAGCACTTCAAAATCTTTGGGAGCAAATGCTATATTAAGAATACTGATGAGCAGCTTAGCAAACTTGAACCTAGAGCAGATGAAGGCATTCTTCTTGGTTATTCGCAAAGCATACAAGTGCTACAATAAAAGACTTGGAAGAATTGTTGACAACATTGATGTAGTGGTTGATGAGAAGGGATACATTCCTAGGCAAGTAAATCATGAAGATATCGAAGAAGATAAAGACTACCCTCAAAGACAGAATGATGAAGAAGAAGAACCTCAAGAAGAACCAGAGGAGCAGATAAGGATAGAAGAGAAGACTCCATCCAGATATGTTCAGAAGAATCATCCAGAATCTTAGATTTTGGGGCAGAAAGAAGCAGTCATACAAACAAGAAGAATAGTTGCAGAAGCTTCAAGCTATTTGGCATTACTCTCTTCCACTGAACCACAAAATGTGAAAGAGGCATGCAAAGATGAATGTTGGGTGAAAGCAATGGATGAAGAACTTGAGAAGATCGAAGAGAACAACACTTGGGAGCTGGTTCCTAGACCAAAGGATAAGAATGTTATAGGGACAAAATTGGTCTTCAAAAATAAATTGAATGAAAATGGAGAAGTAATTAGAAACAAGGCCAGACTTGTTTGTAAAGGGTATGCGTAGCAAGAAGGAATAGATTTTGAAGAAACCTTTTCTCCTGTTGCAAGACTTGAGGCCATCCGAATGTTCCTTGCTCTCTCAAGCTTTCAAAACTTAAAAGTATTTCAAATGGACGTGAAATCAACCTTCCTGAATGGAGACTTGGAAGAAGAAGTATACATTGAGCAGCCAGATGGTTTCATTTTTGGAAATGATCCAAATCTTGTATGTAGATTGAAAAAGGCTCTCTATGGTCTCAAACAAGCTCCAAGGGCTTGGTACTATCGTTTGGACAAATATCTTCATCAACAAGGTTTTTCAAAAGGATTAGCAGACAGCAATCTTTATATAAAAGTTGAAAATGACAAATTGCTAATACTTGTTGTGTATGTAGATGACATTATCTTTGGTAGCAATGAAGAAGCTATGAGTCAAAGCTTTGCCTTGGTGATGCAGAAAGAATTCGAAATGTCCTTGCTGGGAGAACTGACATATTTTCTTGGTTTGCAAATCCAACAAAAAGAAGGAGGGATCTTTTTGTCTCAAACCAAGTATCTCAAGAATATTTTGAAGAAATATGGCATGGAAGATGCAAAACCAGTATGTACACACATGGTCACAGGATGTAGCCTCAGTGCAAATGATGAATCAGCAGCAGTGCATCAACCAACCTATAGATCTATGATTGGAAGTCTACTTATTTGACAGGTACCCGACCAGACATCATGCATGCAGTGGGAATAGTTGGAAGATTTCAAGCAAATCCGAAGGAAACTCATCTTCAGGCAGTGAAGAGAATCTTTAAATATCTTCAAGGGACTCAAAATTATGGCTTATGGTATCCTAGAGATACAGATCTCACACTTCATGCTTATACAGATGCAGATTGGGCAGGAAGCGTGGATGACAGGAAGAGCACAAGTGGTGGTGCGTTCTTTATGGGTTCCATATTAGTATCTTGGTTCAGCAAGAAACAGAGTTCGATTGCCTTGTCTACAGCTGAAGCAGAATATGTTGCTGCTGCATCTTGCTGCACTCAAATCCTTTGTATGATGGAGACCTTGCAGGACTTTCAAATCACTTGTACACCACCTATCTCCATCTTATGTGATAACACAAGTGCAATCAGCATTTCAAAGAACCCAGTCATGCATTCAACGACCAAGCACATACTGATCAAGTATCATTTTCTCCGGGAACAAGTACTTGAACAAAAGGTCAAGTTCGAGTATGTTCCTTCTAAGGAACAAGTTGCTGATATACTCACCAAACCATTTCCCAGGGAGACCTTTGAATACCTCAGGCAAAAGCTGGGGGTTGTTGATGCATCATCTTGTTGAATCTCTTCTGATGGTTGGTTGTACGTAAGGCTCATCTGGGGCATATGCGTACATGTGCTGGGTTGCGGATTGGTTGAAGATCGAATGGCACAGGTTCAGGGGGAGCATATAATGCATTGTTGGCATTATGGAGGACGTACAGAAGAAGGTCATGGATGCTGGTCTGAATATTGCTGCAATATGTCTCTATCTCTTTCATGGTCATTTATGGTGTTTTGGTGGCTTATGGTTCGTATTTGCAGATCTGGTTTATAGTCAGGGGGAACATGTTCTTAGGGGGAGCATAACCCTTTGCCCTTGATGTCAAAGGGGGAGAATGACGTTGAGGATCTCGAGGTTGCCATCAAGTCCAAAGGGGGAGATTGTTGGCATTATGATTCTGGTATGGCTCTATGATACAGATGTTGTACTTGATGGCAACACTCTCAACTGGCAATGCTCTGATCAGGCCCTCAAAATGTTGGAAATTAAGAGGTACGCAGGAGTATAGTTCAAAAGGTGCATACCCGCAGGTACGCCGTGAAGGGACTGTGGTCATACACGCAGGTCACCCGTGCATGAGGTGCATACCCCCAGTGAACTTACTTCAAGGTAGAGAAGCGCGCTCACGTGGGGTTTCTTATGTTTGGCCTGTGGTATTTAGCCCGCCGTTGTTGATTCTATGGTTTTGGCCCGATGTATTGTTTTATATTATTATTATTATTGAGCCCCATGTTTTTGGGCCCCTTGTATTGGTTATCTATGGTATTGATCCATGATTTTAGGAAGAGCTTGCCTATATAAAGCAAAGGAGATCACTTGGCTAAGCATCCTTTGCAAATTGAATATCTTAAGATCTGAAATATTGGGTTATTGTTTCAAAAGCTTGATCTATATAAAAGTGAAGGTGAAAGCAAATCTATGAAGGGTGATCTCTCGAGCGCATGATCAGATCTGGGCATCTGACGATCTGTAGCACACTGGTGGACTGCCAATTCGGCCCTAACCAGAGGTACGCAGGTGATTAACAGTGCAAGTGCGTGGGTATGCAGAGCAGAAGAAGGTGCACTGCGTGGGTATGCAGAGCAGAAGAAGGCGCAGTGCATGAGTAGGCAGCGCGACAGAGGATCAGGTGCGTAGGCACAGGGAAAGTACGTGGCACTTTAGAAGCTGCAGGTGCGTAGGTATGCGTCGCGATAGCATCTGTGGGTGCGTGCCTATAGTAACAGTACGTAGCGCGATTGAAGAAACAGTGCGTGGGTACGCGGTGCAGTAGAAGGGTCTCTGCGTGTATACGCAGGGGAGCAGAAGGTGAAGTGCGGAGCCACGTAGGCCAGATAAAGAAAAACTGCATATCTATCTTAAGATCTTTTGTTGGCTAACTTTTCTCTGTTAATAAGGTGTTCTGGGTTTAGTTTACTGTCATTGTGGATCTGGTTACTGCAGTTGACTGGGTGATTTACTTGTACTTGTTGATCTCTTGATGTTTATGGATCCAGTTTGAAAATTTATGAAAAGTGGTCCTTGAAAGAAAAGAAGTAGGGGGTTGTAGCTCCCTTCCAGGAGAGACTGGAAAACGAGAGAGAGTTGTAGCTCTCTGCAGGTTGCAGCCTGCGTACTGGTAAAGGACTGCACCAGTACAAAACCATTGTAAAATGAGTTTCTAATTTGAAAGAAGATAGAGACATATTGCAGCAGATGGTTTTCACCCACATTGGGTTTCCACCTTACATCTGCTGTTCTTTGGTGTGACTATCTGTTTTCTTTGTTCATGCTCATTATTTTATGGTACTCACATGAAAAAATAATTCAAAGTATAAATAAGGAAGATTTATTAAAAGAACTTGATAATACTGATTCACCCCCCCTCTCAGTATTATTTCCAACAATTCAAGGTATTTAAGCTATTGACTTGCGAGGGAGTGCTTCATGACACTTCATGGATGGCGAGAGATCCAATTTGATGATCATTTTTCATGGTGACAAAATGAAGTTTAAGAGAAGGAGAATGCTACTTTAAGTGAAGAGGTTGATGCTACCATTTACAAGTAGCTTGTAGGGCCACTGATGTATCTTGTGAACACAAGACCTCACATGTGCACTACATTAAACTAAATAAGTCAAGCTATGGTGAGGCCAATCAAGATGTATTGGAGGGAAGAAAAGCATGTGTTATGGTACCTTAGAGGAACTACTGAGTATGTATTATGGTATAGGAGGACGAAGGGAGTGAACGTCCAAGACTTCATCGATGTAGCTTGGCCGGGGAGTCCTTCAGATAGGAAAAGTACTTGAGGTGCCATCTTTACTATTGTTTCCACAATTATTTCCTCATACGATAGGAAGCAAAGTATTGTGGCAGTGAGCTTAGCATGGGTTGCATACATGGTTGCAAGTCAAGCAACATTTGAGGCTAGATGGATGAGAAAAATACTTGTGGGTCTTTTCAGTTAGGAGATGGATTTCAGAATGATATATTGTAATAATTTGAGTTGCATGGAGCTCTCTAAGACTCCATTATTTGATAGTAGCTCCAACCACACTAATATATGGTATCATCTTTTGCGAGGCTATGTGTAAAGGAAAATTATGTTGCTACCGTACACTCCAAATGAGGAGCGAGATGTTCATATCTTGACAAGGGAATTGTTAAGAGGTAAATTCAAATTCCATAGGTGCAAGATAGGGGTGGTGAAAATTCCCTTTTTTGCTAAGAGGGAGTGTTAAAAGATATAGCAAGAAAGACTCAATTTGACGGGAGTGTTAGTCAAATTTAGTAAATTGAATTTCCACATTAGTAGGACAACTTGGAGGTAGTTAGGTAGTGTGACATGACTGTTGTCACTCGGTTAGCTCAGTCAATTCAAGTTAGGGGTTGGGAATTTAGTTATGCATGTGTTGATTGCTAAATTTTAGCAATCTAGTTCAATTATTTTCGATTGTATTTAGTAAAATAAACTCTAACTATTGACAGAGTCAGTTGAAGATCAATTTTGCAGTGGGACAACATTCTAACTCAGAGATCAGTCGGTTAACCAATCAATCAACCGAAAATGGCTAATGCATGCATGGAATTCAAATACCTTCTCTGAAGTGGAGATGACAAAGTAGCATTACATGAGCTGTAGTTGTTGCATGCACTTAGGAGATCAATCATTTGGAATTGCACAAGAAAATAGGAGGAAATTCCTATCGTTTAGGAGCTAATTTCCTTAAGGATTACGCAAGGAAATAAGAGGCTAGATGAGCAGATAATTGGCTAAGTGTTGGCCAAAGTTTCTCATTTAGTAGAGGGAACAATTATTCTTTTCCAGGTTGTGCTCAAACCTAGAACAAGAAATTGTAATGGTTTGTTTATTCACCTGATTAATGAAAGGAGGCTTCAAGGGTTTTTTTCAATTGGGTTCTCCTAGAAATAATTGTGTACTTTTGCTTTTTCTTGTTTCATGTCTATGAATGTTGTCCTAAATTATGATTTCAATTTTGCAAATTAATAGAGTATAATTGTGTCCTTTTTTATTCAATTTGAAATTTTGAGTAGTTGCAATTTCTATCAAATTTTTACATTTACAATGTACTCGAAGTAAACCCTAAAACAATGAGAATAAAGACTTAATATTTTTGGAGGAATAAAACCATAAAACCCTAACACAAATAAACATAATAAACCCAACCCCTAACAATGAACCACATTTATTCATTTTAATTTTTTTATTCACTCACATAAGAATGAACACAAGTCGCGGCAAGTTTCACAAGCTATGTTCAAGGAAGATATAATAAATTCATTATATATCCTACTTTTGGTTAATTAATATATCGAGCAATTAATATATTTTTTTTTATTTGATCTACATGGAAATTGAACATGTTTCATAACACACAATACCAATTAAATAATGTAGTAAATTTCTAAATATGATTAGATAATGCATATAAATACATAAAACTGTTATTATTATAAACTCTTTTGATTGTTGGAATTTTTAATTAATCAAACTATCAATGAGCGAACTTCGAACAACAACAAAATATACCTCAATAGAAAATATAAATAATTTCCGACTGATTCTGATGCAGGAGCATTCAGCCCGAGAAAAGTCATTATATTTTAGTAGAAATAGGGGTGTGGTGTTTTAAGGGAAGTTGGTTTCCTATGGGTGAATTAATGTAATTAGTTAGGCTTTTGAGTAATTTTAATGAGAATAGGTTTTAATAGAATATAGTGAGGCATATTTGTAAATGTTCTCAAATGTAGGAGAACATGAGAGATTTAGGATAATTGAGAGATCAGAGGATTTGAGAATTAATTGTAAAACTCAGATTAGGAGTTAGTTCATGATTTTATGGATTAGAGAGGATCCTTAGGGATGAGGAAGAGATTTTAGGATTTTGTTGATGAATTTATGGATCTAAACCAAGAATTCGTTTTAGAGTCCCTTTGTATAATTGTAAGCCTAAAAGGCAAAGTCAGAGGTTATAAAGTTAGATGTTTTAGATAGGCTAGATAGATAGCTAAAGTGTGGTTGTAAGCCTATCGGCAGAGTGTGAAAAGAGGCCACAAATCAAAAGAATCAGGCCAGAGAGAGACAGAGAGTCTCATTATGTATCAGTTGTTCATATTTATAAATACACAGGTTTAATTCCAACCTATATTAGTGTGTGTTTCGATGTACTCACTGATAAATGGAGTGGATTAGAGAATTGCATAATATATATGTTCATGCAGGTGAAGTTCAGTGAATCCAAAGAGGAAAGCGAGACAAAGGATCGTAAAAGGCCATAGAACCCAATTGGAGAACCCAAGTAATGCTATGGAATGATCATGATTAAGGAATCACAGAGTTAAAGCTCAAGCGGAAGTGAATTGAGAGTGAAAGGCTCAAACCACTGAAAGCTCGAAAACCACAGAAAACTGAAAAAATGGCGGAAAATCTAAGTGAAGCTGAAGAGTGAAGAAAGGAAATATCGGCACATAGTAGCAGTTGGATCTTTATAATCAACGGTCAGGATTAAGTCGCATCGGCGAAAACCTTGTGGAGATATCGGAATTGGGCCTTGGACAGTTGCGATGAGTGATGCCGGTTGACCGTGGACCCTTTGACTGGAACCAGATCGACGATCGCGATTTAATCGCAAATTGGATAGCAGAGAGGTCAAACGGCTGGCAGTAATGGATGTTGCGATAGCGATAAAGTGCGACTGGTGATCAGAGGTATCGGCGATCAAGGTTTTGGAGGTCAGAGTGCAGTACTGTGGAAAGGTGATATGGCAAACCCGATAAGTTATATGGCACAGTTAATAGATTTTGAAATCTGATATTGCATTATCGCATATCAGATGTGATAAAGGCCTTTGTTCATGAAACCCGTGGAGGAGCAATTATTGATTGCGATAAAGGAGCGATTGCGATTGCGATAAAGTGTAGCATCAATATCTATGCAAACGTTGTACCGAGGGAGAAAAGGTATGTTTTGCGTATATTTCCTTTGTAAATGGTTTATAAAGGATTAAGCATAGATATATGAGGTTTCATATATAAGTCCACCATTATCAAAGGATAAAGGAATTATGTGCTAAGTTGTATATAACTAATGCATAAAGAGGGGGAAGTTTATAAATATTCGGCCAAGGTTTAATGAGGGCTTAGAGGGGTTGTATAAGTCTGATATTAACATTAATGGAGGTTTATAAGGTTTAATAAGTCCTGATAGGAAGGATTTAAAAGAAAGGCTTTAATAAAGTCATATGTGAATATTAAGCGGTGATTAAAGTCCCGATACCTGGATATTGTATAAGGTTTAGACTATGGTTGGGTGTTAATAAATTGCTCAACATAAGTTCTATTAAAGGGGCCTTAAACATTAGTAAATGAAGATTTAACTCGGCAGAGAGTTAAAATTCCTAGGATAGACAGGCTATGTTCATAATCCATGCAAACTGTGGGTAAAGCAGGGCTAACCTTGCATCATTTGGTATTAAAGCAGAATTGTAATTGAAATAATTGATGTTAAAATAGAACAAAGAAATTATATGTGAAAGAATTAAAAAAGAGTTATGTGTCAAAGTTGTTTATGAAGGCAAGGAAGGATCAAACTTTAATCTAACACACAGTAATCACACAGAGGTAAGGTATAACAGAATATTGGAACTTGCGGATGCAAGAAATAGAGGACAATCCACTCAAAGTACAGGTGGAATGGTGGAACAAGATCATGCAGAGATCTTGAAGGTGAGATGACATGTTTTGTTTTGATTTGAATACTGGAGAATATGTGGTTTTTATATGGTTGCACAGGTGATAGCATAAGGAGGTGAGAAGATTGCAGGAAGCTTAGAGGAAGGAGTGCTCAATTGGTTCCAAAGGAAAGAACCAAAGAGATGTTGAAAGACTGAGCTCAAAGGAGAGAAGGTTAGTGAGGCATATGTAGTAAGGAGGAGACTTGTTACTGCAGAGGTATTGTTGCAGATCACAAAGTTAATTCCACAGAGGATGTGGGTAGAATTGCTAAGTAATGAAGGAAGCCTGTAAGACTTTCTAAGCGAAAGAAGAAGTGGTCAGGACCAAGTATTTCATGGTGATTGAAATACAAGAGGACAGTTGTGTTCTTGATAAGGTGCAGATGAATTGAAGCCTAGAGGGAGCAGAGAAATGTGCTCAAAGAAGTTTCCAAAGATAGAAAACCAATTGCTTGCCAAAAGACCAAGTACAGAGTAAAGCTTGGTGAGGTAATTGGCAACAGGGAGGACTTGCTGTTGCAGAGGCTTTAGTTCAACTCATAGTGAATGAGTGAGGAACTCATGAATATGGAGAAGAAGATGGCTACTGATAGTCATATCAGAGGTTCTAAGGAAGACCACAATAGAAGAAAGATGAAGAAAGAAAATTCCAAGACAAATGGAAAGAGGATGAGTCAAGAGGAAATTGACAAACAAATTGCAGAGTTAAAAGAACAACTCGATGTATTGATGAGGATACTAGAGGAATGTCAGAGACAAGGTTGGCTATTAAAGAAGAAGCCAGTGAAGTGGCATAAGTTTTAGAGAAAGCTACAACAAAGGCAGGTAAGGTGGGTAATGGAAAAACTCAGAGAAGCTGAGTTGGAAATGGAAGTGTCCATTTGTGAACCAGAGCAGGGTGAAGTTCTGGGTGAAGATGAAGACTTGAAGACTGAAAGTTCAAATGAGGGCAAAAGGTCTGATGATTTTAAATCTTATAATTTGTGTATGTTTATAGGTGAAACATGTAAATAAGGACAATTTGCTGCTATTTTCATAAAGAGGGAAGAAGACAGGCATAATCTAAATTTTTTTTTAAAAGAGCAAGTAGGGAAGGATATCAAACAACCAAGTAAAGGACTTGATGATATTGAGGAGAAGACCATCAAAATATTTCTAAGTCATGTAAAGGACTTGGAACAGTAGGAGGAATTGGTTTTTGAATCATCAAATGAGGTTGTGATGTATTGTGGTTTTACAACTGACAGGTTGTGTATGAATGCAGGTATTGTCGAAGATAAACCATTTTATGGAAATGTCTTGAATGGCGCTGAAAATTTCCAGGTAAAGTATGATGACGACTACTTTTCAAAGGAAGATCAAGTTGAGTTATTACATTAGAAGGAGTTCATAAATTCCATGCTTAATGGAGGAAATATCTTCAAAAGAGATGAGACAATTATGTCCTATGATAAGAAATTTGTTATTGAAGAGAATAACGAGAAATTGATTTTCGTAAATGATCAAAGGGAGAGTGATGGACGAACATCTAAAACTATCAAAGAGATAGAGGATCAAAATTTTATTCTAATCGACAATGAAGAAATAGTGTCACTAAGTTATGCTTGTGACAAAGAAGAAGATAGCGAGGATTTTACAGAACTTTTGGGAGAAATTCCAAGCAATATGGCAAATTTGTGGCAAGATTTAAGTCTTTTGGAGAAAAGGCTAGAAGACCAAAAAGTAAGTGTTCAAGTTGTAAAATTAGAATTGAACGAGAATGAAGAAGTTCACTATAGTGGACAGAGACAGAAACACATCATTAGAACAGATAGTGTGGAGGAGAGACTAGTTGACAGTCTCATGAATTCTTTTGAGAATTCAAGCCAGCGTACTAATGTGCTGATAGAGGAGGAAAATATAGAGGAGCAAACTGAATTGTTGCCAAAGGAGGAAAAGGCACTGAAGCCTTATGTTTTTTATTTTAATAATTGTTTTGTGAGTGCAGGTTTAGTCGTAGATGCTGGAGGAATTTTGGCACAAACGAGCAGCAAAATAAAGATGAAAGAAGAATATTTTGTGGAAGAATTCAATCCATGGAACAGAGATGTTCAATTGCTAGCGAGAATACTCGAAAGTCAAGATTTAGTGCAAAAAGAGATAATCTTGATAGAGGGTAAGGATGAAAGGGCAGCCATTGTAATCAGAACAAGCGAAGAACAAGTAGGAGAAGGTGATAACATTCTACAACTTCAAGGAGAAGAACAGTAGTTTGAAGAGTTAGTGGACAACAACAACAACCTGAAACAAAGAGAAAGAGGCAGAATTAAGTGGTAGAGTATGGACCAGTCGAAGGATGTGTTCGAAACAAAGATTGAAGAATTATGGCAGTTGATGATGAAACAATCCATATGGAGGAGAATTATAACAGTAGGAAGCATGATTAATCAGAGTATGAACCTGATTAACAAGGAAAGGAAGTTGAAACAAAAGACAACAGACATACAACAGTAGCAAAGGAGCAAATCATTTGGGTAGCTACAAACTAAAGTTTGGGACCTTAGAGGTTTTTTATCAACTTATGAAGACACATGATCAGGAGATCATGAAAATTTTCTACTTTGGAGTCTGATGCAGGAGCATTCAGTGCAAGAAAAATCATTCTATTTTAGTAAACATTGGGGTATGGTGTTTTCAAGGAAGTTGGTTTCCTAAGTGAGACATATTTGTAAATGTTCTCGAATGTAGGAGAACATGAGAGGTGAGAGGATAATTGAGAGATGAGAGGATTTGAGAATTAATTGTAAAACTCAGATTATGAGTTAGTTCATGATTTTACGGATTAGAAATGATCCTTAGGGATGAGGAAGAGATTTTAGGATTTTGTTAATGAATTTATGGATCTAAAGTAGGAATTGGTTTTAGAGTCCTTTTGTATAAATGTAAGCCTAAAAGGCAAAGTTAGAGGTTAGAAAGTTAGATATTTTTAGATAGGCTTGATAGATAGCTAAAGTGTGGTTGTAAGCCTATGGGCAAAGTGTGAAAAGAGGCCACAAATCAAAAGAATCAGGCCAGAGAGAGACAAAGAGTCTCATTATGTATCAGTTGTTCATATTTATAAATACACAGGTTTAATCCCAACCTTTATTTGTGTGTGTTTTGATGTATTGACTGATTAATGGAGTGTATCAGAGAATTGCATAATATATATGTTCATGCAGTTGAAGTTCAGTGAACGTAAAGAGGAGAGCGAGATACAGGATCGTAAAAGGCAGTAGAACCCATTTGGAGAACCCAAGTAATGCTATGGAATGATCATGATTAAGGAATCACATAGTTGAAGCTCAAGTGGAAGTGAATTGAGAGCGAAAGGATGAAACCATTAAAAACCTGAAAACCACAGAAAGCTAAAGAAATGGCAGAAAATCTAAGTGCAGCGGAAGAGTGAAGAAATGAAATATCGACACACAGTAATGTTTGGATCTTTATGATCAACGGTCAAGATTAAGTCGCATCGGTGGAAACCTTGTGGAGATATCGGAAGCGGGCCTTGGACAGTTACGATGAGTGACTGTCGATTGATTGTGGCCCGTTGGATCAGAACCAAATCGACGGTCACAATTTCATTACAAATCGGATATTGGAGAGGTCAAAGGGCTGGTGGTAATGGATGTTGCGATAACAATGTGTGATAGGCCAATACGCCAATAGCAATAAACCGTGATTGGCGATGGGAGGTATCGGCGATTTAGGTTTCGAAGGTCAGAGTGCAGCACTGTGGAAAGGTGATATGGCGGACCTGATAAGTTATATGGCACAGTTAATAGATTTTGAAATCTGATATTGTGTTATCACATATCAGATGCGATAAAGTCCTTTGTTAATGAAACCTGCGGAGGAGCGATTAGCGATTACAATAAAGGAGCGATTGTGATTGCAATAAAGTGTAGCATCGATATCTGTGCAGAGGTGTACCAAGGCAGAAAAGGTATGTTTTGCGTATATTTCCTTTGTAAATGGTTTATAACGGATTAAGCATGGATATATGAGGTTTCATATATAAGTCCACCATTATCAAAGGATAAAGGGTTTATGTGTTAAGTCGTATATAACCAATGCATAAAGAGGGGGAAGTTTATATATATGTGGCCAAGGTTTAATGAGGGCTTAGAGGGGTTATATGAGTCCGATATTAACATTAATGGAGGTTTATAAGGGTTAATAAGTCCCAATAGGAAGGATTTAAAAGAAAGGCTTTAATAAAGTTATATATGAAGGTTAAGGGGTGATTAAAGTCTCGATACGTGGATATTGTATAAGAGTTGGACTATAGTTGGGTGTTAATAAATCATTAAACATAACTTCTATTAAAGGGACCTTAAACCTTAGTAAATGGAAATTTAACTCAGAGAGTTAAAATTCCTACGACAGACAGCCTATGTGCATAATCGAGGGAAACTGTGGGTAAAGCAGGGATAACCCTACATCAGATTTTAAAAGAATTTATATCATTTTTCCAAACTTCCATTTATAAATCCTTTTTATTATAAACTGCTATCCCTATAATTGATTTTTATCTATTATATCTGTGCAACTTATAATATATTTTATTTTATTATTTTCACTACATTGCAAGCATACATCTTATAAATTAAAAACTGAAATTTCATGATTAAAACAATATCACGAAACCTCCCTAACTCATAAACCTAAATTTTAAGGTTTTACATTTAAATTTAGTCATAGTTATTTAATAACATCGAAATACGTAGTTCGATTCTAAACCTAATACTCTCATTTCAAAATCATCATCAGCCTGTAGTTATTTGAAAAGATTAGCATCTCAACATATAAATAATATGCTTGCCTTTGAACGTTAACGATTGGGATAACCACTTCTTAAGTGTACGGCGGAAGTATACCATGTCATGTCAATCGAAAAAGAATAATGAGAATCTATAATGGAGGTGTCGATTCCTTAGTTGGAGGCAAGAAAGAATAATAAGAATCTACAATGGAAGGCCGTTATTTTATCAAAAATCGTGGAAATCAACTCCATATGTCCATATGTTGATAGACGTGCGTCGATTCTCTGTTCTCTCTGCGAGAAAATATGAACTATATATTATAAATCTGTCTGGGTTTCAGGTACTTCGTGCAATTCCTTGGCTCCATCGTTTTCTTTTCCATATTTGGCCATGGATTATTTGTTTCCATGGTTGGTATAGCAGAGAAATATAGTACAGTCCGTACGTCATTGAAATTATTCCTTTTTTGTTTTTGAATATATTCTCAGAAGAGGCTTTAGAAGGTGTAAGAAACTGTGCTGCCGCTATTTTCTGTTGGTGTTAGGTCATACTGGGGTTATGTAAACAGACGGTTTGTTTTTGCAAAATTATAGAAATTATTTTTATAAAATTTTGTAGGGATTTTGTAAATTTAAGTTATAATTTTTAAATTTTAAATAACTCAAAAAATTTTGATTCCACTAAATCCAATTCCCCTATAAAAACATCATTCAAATACATGATTTTTTAGAATTATATTTCTCAACCGCTCCACCTCCCTATCCTTCATCTCCTTCATCGTTAATATTTAATAACTTGTAAAAAGTCAAATCCTTCGACATCTAAACCTGAGATATTAATAACGTACTTCCTTGGAGTTCCAAGGCATAACATCCTTTCACTTTTTACATTGCATCTTGAACGAACTGTTTCTTGCAAGTTTGGTTAGAAATAATTATATGTTTCTCATCGTTTAACGCACTCCATAGAAGCTAGCTGCTATACCGGAAGGATAACGACAATATTTTCCGCAAAAGTGCAGCGAATGTATGTGAATTCTATGATGTCTTCTATCTTCTCAATGAAAGCTACCCTCTAAATTGGCGTTGGTTCCCCTGTGGCCGTGCACGGACAAAAAATATAGAAGACTATCAAAGAGCTTTCATTACTGAACATAATTATTTATAGATACATATGAACAAGAATCAATAATGACTTCAGTTGATTTCTGCCATCTTGAGATGATGTCTCACTCCTGTAGAGTCACATTAAACTTACTGACATGTGAACGGTGGGCGGCACTGTTTGCATAGTCATGATTAATATTCTAACACTTCCCCTTAATCACGACCACCTAAACTTTAACTTACTTGTTGGTCTAAGTCTCAGCTATGGTTACAACAAAACATTTCATTTTTGTTTTCTTGATATAGGGTCCATGCTTGTTCATTTGCTGGTGCAGTTTCAACTTCACCTTTTTGGCTTTCCTTATGAAATTCCACTTCACTTTTCTTGCTTTCCTTATGAAATTCCTCTACTCCTTGCTTACATACTTAACATCAGCAACCTTTTCCCAATGCAAGATCCCGAACAAAGGAATCTAATTCATGTTCTCCCCACTTTCCATGAGGAGCCACCAAAATGCACTCATCTTCAAACATTAGTGGCCTCTAAACAACATCCATGGTTGTATCCTCCACTATCTCAGAAATCTTAGAAGCGGATCCAATCACATTACTAGCAATTGGGTTAATGGACAAGCAATTTTTTCTCTCATATGGAATGGACTCCAGCGCTCGATATTTATGATAATCAATAAAATCATTTTGCTGATCTAATAGTTCTTGTGACTCAAAAACATTGCCTGAATAAAAAATATTACCAAGCCCAAAAATACTTCCAAATGGGCTCTCTAAAAATGCGTTATCACAAAGATCAATATCCAACATTATCCCACTCATTTCTCGACTTCCTAATACATGTCCACGGGTTGCATCTCCACGCTCAGCACATCAGCTGAGATTGATCCACTTTTACACCTATTACCTCGACCAACAGTTCAACGCTCCTCAATAATGCTCCACATACGTGCATACACTCGACTCATGTGCCTTGCCCCATAGAACTCCACTCATCCAATTAGAGCCAATAGCAGAGAGGACTCTACATCTTCTCCCAACAACACTCCAATAGCTGGTCAAACTTAATGCAACAATTCCAGCAATGAGAATAACTACATGCCAGCGCAGAGCCACCACTTCTCTCTGCAAATACTATCCACACCAAGCAATCAGGTACTCCTCTGAATAGTGCAGCGGCTCTCTCCTTTGCATTGTGAGATCATGCCCCTCAAATAACCAACATAGGGATCTTCTTGTGCAGCAACTTTCTTCTCCTCTCAGTGGCTTGATTCACCTTCAGTGGCATTCACAACCCTCGTCTCTCCTGGGATCTTCTCGACGCTCTTCACCCAACAGATCTCTACTAGATCCTAGTAGCCACACCATCACCAGGCCTCACACACTCCTTTTAACAGCACCTCCTCTTGGCATGCACCTGAGCGCGCTAACAGCCAGCACAAAAAATGTCGCTCAAATCAAGCTCTTCAACAACTAACAATAGACTCTCTCCAATAGTGCCTCCAACAGCACCCAATAATTACGATGTATTTGATATTCCCACACAAACCAATCTTGGACTATATGAGTCGATAAGAGCAGCAGTGCTCAAATGGTGTCTGCAGCCTCTTCCTCCGCACTCCTCCTCCGCACTCCTTAGCCTCGCTGCGCTCCTCGGACTTCACGTGAGACAATTTCATGATGGCCTCTTAGGCAGCTCTAGCTCCTTTGACTGTTGTGATTCTTCAACAAAGACTCTTCATTTTGAAAGAGAGTGGGTGTGCTGGACATCGATGGTCAACAAATAGATCCCGCAGCTTCACACTTCAATAGTCAGTGTTTTCACATTGGTCTTCTACTGGTATTCTAAATGAGCTCCATTCAAACTATGCCCAACGACACATCTAGCAGGCAATTGTTGACTAAGAGCTCAATCTCCTGCAGCATGTGCACACGTTAAAGGAACTATGGCACATCAAGAGATCTCAACGGTTAATGGATCCTCAGCAGATCTCAATGTGACAGGCAGTCTAGTGGTGTGCCGAAAACACAAAGGATTTCCACCAACCCGGTGGGTGACACGTTTCCGGTCAGCTACACACTCTGTGTAATCGTAATAACACTTTAACGTTCTCTAACAACTCTACACAATACTTAACACATAATAATTTATGGGCATTCATGATATCCACAGAGTGCAGGTTCAACAATGCCTCTTCACCCAACAGGACAACAACACTCCCTCAGGCTGCTTTGTTATAGACATTTTTGTGCCTTACAGCATGAAGCATGAAATGTCCATAATCTAAGGGATCCAAAGTCCCTAAACATGTTGTTCCTACCCCTAGAGGAACAAGGTCAGCAAACCACAGCACTGAATATCAGTTCTCCACCTGAAAACACTCAAAAACAAGCTAATTCTGGATCATGTCAACTGCTCCACTGAGCATCTGCGCTGAATGTCAACTGCTCCACTCTGTACCTGCACTGAATGTCAACAGTAATGAAGGCTACCTGCGCTGGGCGAGTTTGGCCAAGTGGCACAGTCATTCCTCAAGGTGTCAATGCCCAGGAAGCTTCCAAAATGACACTTGGATTAGGGAATTCGCCTTGTGATGAGTAAGAGGGTCTAGATTTCCAAGTGGAAGCAAGAACCTCCAAGTGGACTCAAGAACTGAAGAATAACTGAAGTGGGAGAGGACACTAGTCAGCTCCATGCCAAGCTCAAGCTGACTCATCCTTTCTCCAAAAATCCTATATATAGAGCTCTCTCATGAGGTCTATGGAGGCTGGAATATTGTGAATGTAAGGAAGTGTTGTTGGTTTGAGTATAGAACTATTGGGTGATTTGCTTGAAGGAGGTGAAGAGGAGATTTCTTTCTGCTGGGAGGTGATGCTGGATTGGGCCTTTTATGGTTGTATTACTTCCTGAACTTTACTTCTTCCATTAATAAAGCATTTGAGGTTCTTCTATACGCATGTGTCTCAATGGTGTATTGTTATACTTGTGTATTTGATTTATTCTAATCCTTGAATCAATTATGAATGTATGCTTCTTGTAGTTTCCCTCTCTTGCCATTTTGCAGGATCTTGGTGTAGCTGGGCTAGTGAAAGAGCAAGGAGCTGGGAGCAAGCAGCAAAGAGAGAAGATTGGATCAATCATTAGCGGAAGACAACGGTTAGTGGATCTCTTTCTCCCCTCTCTTACATCTCATAAAGAAGTAATCTCGAATAGCTTTGCTTTGATTGTTGCTGAGGTACTATCACCCTTAGAATGGGATAGGGTCATTCCGTATTGGATACTTTTCCCAACAACAAATTGGCGACTCCACTGGGGATCGTATCTTGTTGGTTGTTTGTGTTTTTGCTATTCATTTCATAAACACAGGGAGTACCGAATCAAACTGCATTTGGATCTTTCAAATGCAAAGTAGAGGGCAGCTACTCTAGCTCAGTTTCTGGGCAAGTTTATGATTTGAAGAGCTGATCCACAAGGACTCTAAACAGCTCTTAGTGATAGTTTTTCACCATCCTTTTCATCCCTTAGTGTGTACTTGACTGATAGCTTCTGATTTGGCCAAAAATTGTGAATTTTTGAGCAATCTGTGACCCGGAAACCAAGAGAAACGAAAATTTCGTTCTTCAGTGCAGGCTGTGTGAAGGCTGTTTGCATTTCAGCGCAGTTCCCGAAGGGGCTACCTGCGCTGAATGTCAAAGTGACGGTGTACTACCTGCGCTGAACCAGTCTTGCCTTGTGCTACTGGGGTTTCCTGCTGTTTCTTGCCCTGTTTTCACTCTTGTTTTGCAGCCTGTTACCAGTCAATGTACCTATCTGAAACCAACTTTCCTTGCCACTATTCCGCCTCGGTTGTATAAAGAAACTGTATTTGTTCTTTGTGTATTTCTTATATCATTTACAGTTTCCCATAACGAAAGTGAACTAGTCTTGCTGTGGCCTCTTAGATCTAGACCTGTGATAAGTGTCGTTTTGATCTTAAGAGTTAGTTTGTTTGCTGTTCATAGCTGATTGAGCTTTTTCTTTCGTCATATGGTTTGAATTTATATATTTCTAGTGTCGAAACAAGTAAATCTTAAGGTGTCTTTTGATTTTGGACAAGCTTGTTTGCTTTCACTCGAAATTGAATTCAAAGTTATACAACAGCTTTCTTTTTGTATCGCGCAAACATTAAGAAAGAGAAAAGAAATACCTGCATTGTGCATGTGCATCTTTGACAGTTTGCATGTTGATTTAGGAAAAAGTGCATTAGTGTGTGCTCTATGATCTGTGTGAAAAGATGTTGTCTTTCTTTTCCCTCAGTAGTTAAGATTTTCAAAGTTGAAAGATTGAAAAGCTTGCTTATCATCTTAGACTGCATTTAGGAGTGTTACTATACATCTCGTGGTGATCCATAAAGGCAAACTGCTAAACAAGATCAACCTTAAAATAAATTGAATTTACATAACAACGCATTGAAACATAACGCAAACACATAGAGGTCTAAGCTAGAGACGTGTTCCGGCGTCGTTAAACGTGATATCTTAGCGTTGAGTGGTTGGGTGATTCCTCCACGGTGAAGCGATAAGTATCAATACGGACTTGTGCTCCCACGTACCGTCGCGTATATATTGGGAGACCCCTATAGGAACAAAGCCTTTATCCATAGGAAACTGTGTCGGCCGCCCTACTGATCGCAATGCAGTGAACACAGCATTCACGAAGATCGACCACTCGTACCGTAAAACGTATTCTGTGGTTTTGCGAAAGGTTTGGCACACCCTCTGCCTAGATCTCCAGAGCAGTTTCTTTTGGCCTTTTTCAAACTCTATAACTGAAAAAGTCCATCCGAGCATTTGTCACTTCGGGCTCGTTAAAACATCGAAGGAGACTAGAGTCATCTTTAGCTTTTTCTCGACTCTTAAAAAGTGAAAAAGCAAGTTGTGTCTAAAGCGTCGTTATAAAATTTATTTTAAACGGAACATAATCACCTCCTATTCCTGCGTTGATCTGTAGGTTGAGAACATGGAACGCCCCAACCAAGGAATTCCACATGATGGAAATCCTAGTCCTTTCTCCTCTTGGGGAGAAGTTGGTGCGCCCCACATGGCCACATTGTCGCTTCCAGGACTGACAATTGGCCTGCCTATTTGGCTATTCTCAACCAATGTAGTTCAGAACACCATGGTTCCTGAACAGTCGAGTCAACAGTTAGATCAGTCTAGAGCTGCCCACCAGCCTTCTACTTCCTATAACTCTTCCTCCAATCCTTCATCTTCGCAAGGTAGAGCCGGCCAAAGCCAAGCTCCCATGGAGAAGAAGGAGAAGAAGAAGAAAGAGAAGAAGAAGAAGGAGCCTAAGGTGACTGGGGGCAAGTAAAAGACATCTGACAAAAATCCACACACAGCACAGACCGGGCCTAAATCGCCATGTGTCATATGTAGAGGAGACCACTTCCATAGAGATTGTCCCTGTATTCCCCGGATACTAAGGGACTGGTCACCTCGTTTGCACAATTCGGGAGCATCAACATCTGATAGCCATGTTGAATGCTTACCGTCAACCAGCGAAAGTGAAGGTTCAAGACAAAGAAGGGGAGCAAGATCCCCTTGCGGACTGTGTGAAGGTGATCACGCCATCCACCGTTGTCCCTTCTTAGACGAAGCGAAGAGAGTTTTGGAAGATCGCCTGGTTTCACCGATGAGACTTCCTCCTGGATACAAAAAACTTGTGCCAAGTCCTTCGTTGGTTGAAAATACAACTGGCCCGCTCAAGTGGTCAGCTGAAGTGTCAGTCATTGAAAATGAACCTACTGAATCTAGACCAGACGAAAGTCTAAAGGTCGATACGGCAGTTGACCCGGTTCCGCCTTCAGAGGTTTCATCTTCAAATGACACCGTCACCGAAGATTCATCTTCAAATGACACCCTCACTGAAGAGAATAAGGATGACACCATCCAGATTCTTTTCATCAACACCGACTCTGATGAGCATCAGGGCAATGCGCCCATTCCTTTATCGCAGGAAGGAACATCGTCAGGGTCATACCCGGCCATGTATTCGGTCCCACCACCAAGCAACCTGGTTGTGTCCTTTGATTGGAACCAACTAGGCAAACCCCGGTTACCAGCCAGTATACCATTCAGAATCATAGTCCAAATTTATAGAATGGTAATGGCTGGAACTATCATTGATGAACGGGCATCTGTGAGTATCCTTTCCTCTATTGCTTGGAAAGCACTGGGTTCCCCGGCGCTTTTGCCTGAGATAAGAAATCTCTCAGGTTTTGATAAAGGAACCAGTCGACCATTAGGGATCCTCCCCAATGTACCTGTTACATTGAAAGGGAAGACCGTTCAAATGAACGTGATGGTCGTTCAAGGACCCTTGGATTATAACCTACTCCTTGGACGAGACTATATATATTGCATGGGAGCTATAGTCTCCTCACTCTTTAGAGTAATGTGTTTTCCACACGAAGGAAGAATGGTCAAGCTCGTAGACCAACTTTCATTTCCGGGATCACGCATTGCAAATAGTCAAATACCAACCCTGAATGGTCTATTCAATCAAGAAATGTCTCCACCCCCAGTCCTCCTTCCCGATGAGGGCGAGTGATTCGGAAAGATGGGACTGGAACCCAGGGGGCATGCATCCTGGTCTGCTTCGGGCAGAGGAAACCTTGGGTATAGGGTAGAATTTCCGCGAAAAAATATGACTAGTCCGTACCCCGTCCGTGGATGGAAGAGGGGTTGTTCTAGAACAAGATTCTTTTGTCAAGGTTACTTGTTTGACAAAGGTCATTCACCATTGTCTACTTCGGTAGACAGTGCCGAGGAAATGTTTTCGTTTGATGGTGTTAACAAAACAATCTTTGGGTAACCAGAAAGAGGCAAGCCTCACCCTTTAAAACAAATGTTTTATCGGATAAGTAGGGGCAGCCTTGAAATTGTACTTTATACCTGGGGGCATGCAAACCTTTTGGAGTGTAAGCTAAGAGCGGTTATTTATCTGTTTTTGGGATTAGCCGTTTCCGAACTTGCATAAAGAAAGGATATGAGGAGCATAGCTTCGTGAGATAAAGCTCCATAAAAAATAGCTATCTCACAGGAGACATTTCTTATCTTATGACTGGTATTATTGAGCAGTTTTACCGCGGAATTTATGCTCGTTAAAAAATATAAAAGCGAGATCCGAGCAGTTTTAGCACATAGTTCATGCTCGTTAAAAAATAAACATAAGATCGAGCAGTTTTACCGTGGAATTTATGCTCGTTAAAAAATAGAAAAGCATGAGCAAAAGTTTCCTCCAGAGTTTAAGCTCATTAAAAAATGAACCTATGCCGGTAAATAACCATTGTGATCGTAAATTTATTAGCCTTAAAAAGCCTTGGTCATGTTTTGCACCCGCCACCTCCATTCCATTTGGCCAATCGTTCACCTCCATATGATTGTTTACCCATTTTGAGGAACAGCTGCGAAGAGTGATTTCACCTAGCCATCCTTGTGACACTGTCGTGATTGGAAAATTCCAACCTGTACCTGGAATCTGCTGCTATCCCTGTTTATCACTCGTTCCTCAAAAGACGAGTCTTCTTTGAGCTCTTTTCTCCTAACTCGTAAAATATGAAAAGTTTGCCGAGTTTTGGCCTTCCAGCTCGTTAAAGTGACCGGAAGAGCTATCCCTCCTCTAGATTTTAATCTTTTTGGACCTGAGGGATTATTACACAAAAAGGTCGAGCGCTTGTTTTATTCGGCTCGTTAAAATTATCGAAAACTCATCCCTTCTGTATTGTTTTATACTTTTTCGGACTTAAGGGATTAGATGACGAAAAAGGAATTTTGGAGTTAACTTTTTGTACCTTTTCAGACTCTCTAAAAATGAAAAGGACCGAGTTTTCCTTGTCGTTAGACTCGTTAAAATGATTAAATAGCGACAAACTTGTCTTTAGACGAGAACGAGTTTCCCTATCGCTAGGCTCGTTAAAACATAGCGATGGGCTTGCCCGAAGGGCAGGTTATAGAACAAGCATATGTTATCCTCCTCAAGCTTGACAAAAATAAAGAGGTACTGGTCAGAAATGATTGGGGAAAAATTGGGAGAACCTCAAAGCTTTAATGGTAGCAAGTCGCTCTTGAACATGACACTTTTCCTCCGTATCACATCGGGTTGGGTTGTTTCATTCACCGGTCTCATCACCATGGTCTTCGCCAAACCATCCACATTTGGGGTAATGATATCGATCCATCGCATCAGTGTCGTTATATGTTCAAGAGATGTTGTTCAGAAAGAGTCAACCGTGTCCCATCCACTGCCATACATTATCGTTCATCCACCCATGATCGCCACCCTGAATCATATTTCACAGATTGTTTTCACCTCCACTAAAATCATTAGCTCCGTTCTGTGTCACTGATGTGGGATTCATTAAGGCCCTCCTTTGACGGATCGCTTCTTGTCGACTTCAGCTCATTATCCAAGAAGTTGATCTAGGAACACCCCCCAAGTACTTTGAAGCTTGCATGCCTCAATGGCAAGTTTCTCACTTCCGGCGACAGGTATACATCAATGACCTTCGACCAGAAGATTTTGCGTGGTGTTCGACGCCAAGTCCTTTATTCACACCACGTGAATTGTACTGCAGTACCTTGAGGGTCATTATCATTATCGGTGATTCCTCTCGTGCTTGTTAACGGTTTACATTATTGACCGGTAATCAAGCGATGTCTTTCCATGTTCGACTTCAGCGCAATTCTCACATGGATCGACTTGTACTTAGAGTGAAGATCGAACGAGTTTGAAGACCCCAGATCTAGTTTCATCCATCCGGGCTGTGATATATATTCAGGAAAAATAAAGGCATTTGATATGTACATCATTGCAGCAGATGATCATCCTACTCAAAGGATGATAATTTCAGCAGAGAATTATCAGTCTATCATCAGACGATCGTCTGTTATATGTACCAAAATGAATTTATAAAGATGAGCATGGGAATGCCCGCCTCAGCTAGATCGTGAAAGTAGAATGAAAAATAATGTATTGTATTGTATTTTATTACAGGTCACCGCTCAGCGATTGAATGAACTTCGGATCCTCCTGATAAAGCATTTCACCCGATAAATGACCTCATACTTTAGGGGGCAGCTGTTATAGATATTTTTGTGCCTTACAGCATGAAGCATGAAATGTCCATAATCTAAGGGATCCAAAGTCCCTAAACATGTTGTTCCTACCCCTAGAGGAACAAGGTCAGCAAACCACAGCACTGAATATCAGTTCTCCACCTGAAAACACTCAAAAACAAGCTAATTCTGGATCATGTCAACTGCTCCACTGAGCATCTGCGCTGAATGTCAACTGCTCCACTCTGTACCTGCGCTGAATGTCAACAGTAATGAAGGCTACCTGCGCTGGGCGAGTTTGGCCAAGTGGCAGAGTCATTCCTCAAGGTGTCAATGCCCAAGAAGCTTCCAAAATGACACTTGGATCAGGGAATTCGCCTTGTGATGAGTAAGAGGGTCTAGATCTCCAAGTGGAAGCAAGAACCTCCAAGTGGACTCAAGAACTGAAGAATAACTGAAGTGGGAGAGGACACTAGTCAGCTCCATGCCAAGCTCAAGCTGACTCATCCTTTCTCCAAAAATCCTATATATAGAGCTCTCTCATGAGGTCTATGGAGGCTGGAATCTTGTGAATGTAAGGAAGTGTTGTTGGTTTGAGTATAGAACTATTGGGTGATTTGCTTGAAGGAGGTGAAGAGGAGATTTCTTTCTGCTGGGAGGTGATGCTGGATTGGGCCTTTTATGGTTGTATTACTTCCTGAACTTTAATTCTTCCATTAATAAAGCATTTGAGGTTCTTCTATACGCATGTGTCTCAATGGTGTATTGTTATACTTGTGTATTTGATTTATTCTAATCCTTGAATCAATTATGAATGTATGCTTCTTGTAGTTTCCCTCTCTTGCCATTTTGCAGGATCTTGGTGTAGCTGGGCCAGTTAAAGAGCAAGGAGCTGGGAGCAAGCAGCAAAGAGAGAAGATTGGATCAATCATTAGCGGAAGACAACGGTTAGTGGATCTCTTTCTCCCCTCTCTTACATCTCATAAAGAAGTAATCTCGAATAGCTTTGCTTTGATTGTTGCTGAGGTACTATCACCCTTAGAATGGGATAGGGTCATTCCGTATTGGATACTTTTCCCAACAACATGCTCTATGCATAGCACAACAGCAACACTTCTAGACAGCACTCAAGGTAGTAGGTCAACAACTCCTCTAACCAGTCAATCGCAGTTCAACACACTATGCACTCCATGCTGCTACTTGATTCACAAAAGGCATTCACACTCAGTCGCACCAATCTTCACGCACACACATCATGGGTAGACTCCACGTGCCCTTCACACCACGGAGCCCTCATGACCCTAGCCGAACAAAAATCACCTGAGCTCTAATACGACAACAGAAAAAGTAGAAGACTCCATCAAAGAGCTTGATATTTCATTACTAAACATAATTATTTATAGATACATATGAATTAGAATAAATAATGACCTCCGCTGATCTTCACCATCTTGAAATGATGTCTCACTGATTCCTACAGAGTCACATTAAACTAACGGATGTGTGAACAGTGGGCATCACCGTTTGTGCAGTCGTGATTAATGGTCTAACATGCATCAAAACATGAGTAAACATATAGAGTACCATTTAAGATGGAGGTGATTTTGGCATATTCACATTAAAATTAGTACAATTATATCAATAAACATGATTTACATAAGCATTAGGCATGTAGGTAAATCTTTCACCAACAAATATAAATTCAAATTCTAAAAATGTTATGCGATGAAAACCCTAATTCTAATAGTTAATTACCAAACCATAATCTTTCAAATTTTCAAAAACGTTTGTGTGGTCTTTGAATTAAACACACATTTATAGCATATTATGGTTTTTATATGGTTAATCTGGAAATGGGAACCCTTTGGAAATCCCTAAAAACCTTTCTATCATCATGTACATAGTTTTATAAGATTCTTCAAACCTCACAGTTACCCTACATAGTTTCATAAGGTTCTTGAAACGTCATAGTTACCATTGTTGAAATTGTGGAATTTGCATGGTGGAATGACTTTAGAGTCTGTGCATCGAATATTTTGTTTCCATAGATCCAAAACCTTTATTTCATCTTGTTGTTTGGTGTGTGTTTAAGTGTCCTATCTTTCATTTATGATATCCAAATTACACACAATCTAGTATTAAATTGAAGATTGCAAAATTGTGCTTCCTTTCTAACACTTAGATGTAGTTGTAGTTGTTGCAATTTAGGTATCCTCGTAGGTAATGGATGAATCCGACCAGAATGACTAAAATTTATGAGAGCTTTCTTCCACAAGGAATTGACTCCAATATTTTCTGCATAAATATAAATACAAGTAACAAGGTGACTCCAATACTTTATGCATAAATTAATATACAAGTGATCAGAATCTCAATTAGGGGCCAAAATTTGCTCAAAAATGAAATTTTCTAGAATCGCTTGAAAGCTAAATGACCGCATCCGTCTTGGTGATACAATCCCAATGCAACTCGTTTCACTCAAAACAGAGTTTATATGAGGATGTTAGAGCCCCCGACCGTGTCCGTCTCAGTGAAACGACCCCAACGCAACTCGTTTCACTCAAAACAAAGTTCGTATGAGGAAGTTAGAGCCCACTCATCGTTTCACCAAACATAAAAAAAAAAATTGTTGGTACTATTGATTGAGCAATCTGTACTGCTAGTGTGGTAGGTGACTGTGTAGGTCACGTGGCCAAGTCAAAGAGATCAATGCCCAATGAGGGCTCACCAAGTGTCTTAGTGTTGTTGTATTTTAGTTTGGTGATATGGCAGAATTAGATTGGTTTGTGATTGACCAATGGCAGGGTTCCACCTGGCAAGCTTGGAGGCCATCACGTGTCCCTCCCACTGGTCAAAGGTCAACAATATGTTTTGGGCAAAATTTTTGTGGAAGTTGTAGTTGAAACCACAACCTCCCCTCCACTAACCACATGCATTACGAACTGCGGTACCCATTAGTTCTTGTTATATAATGGAATGTGCTTCATGTTAAAGGTTAAGTGAGAAGGTTAGGGGTCAACCACTAGCAGTTAACACTAAATGCACATGTGACCACCTCTACTTAACTGCTATCATTAAACTTTAACCATGGAGGATTAGGCTAATTAAGCCATCATTAGCCCTTAATTAAGAAATTTTTAGTTGGCAGAGATTTTGGTAGATTCCGCCAAATCTAGAACATCCCCCAAATTTAGCAGGATTAACTGAAGTTTTCCAGATTTGGAGGAGATTCCTAGGGAAAAGTTGAAAAGACCATAACTTGATGGTATTTCGACCAATTTTAGAAAACGAATAGTTAATTTTGAAAGATTTTGATGTTTGGAAGGCAATGGAACAACTTTCCATGGTAATAGAATACCTCTACAAGTGATTTTTCCACAGGAAAGTTCAGGGAAGCTTAGGGCCACCAAGGAAGGAGGTGATTTGTAGATCAAACAAAGTCAATTTTCAGAGATCTAATAGTCATTTTTGGTGTTTATGGGTCCTACGAATCCAATTTAATAGTTTTCAAATCTATTGGAGTTGAGCAGAAGCTCGGAATCAGACATTTGACCAAATAATTCCAAGAGGGCCTAGCCATTGAAGGAGGTCCTGGGAGATTTAGCCCAGTACTGGAGGGTGAACTCCTTTATCAGTTTTGTGTTGTGATTTTGTTGTGTATTATGTCTATAATTTTACTTGATGTTGATGTGTTTTTAATAAGCTAATTAACTCATAAATCACTCACATAAAAGACATAAAACGTGACACATAAACCTCTTTCATAACTGGATAAATGAGACGGTCCTAAATGTATTTTTAACTGATGAGGGAGCTTGCATAGAGTTTAAAAGTTTGCCCAAGATTTCAGATTAGGTTGGTATCAGAGCACTTGTTAGCTTATTTGAACCCTGAGATGGTTTTCCGAGGTTAGCTAGAGATTTAGCTATTGGTTTTGAAATTGTGCAAGGATCATTTAACTGTGTGCAAACTTTTGTGTACAAGTTGAAGCAAGGAGAAGCTCAATATTGACAACTTGGTTCTAAAATCACAGTAAAGAAGTTTGTGAACCTTTTTGAAGTGTTGTGAAGCTATTTAATTCGTTACACTTGTGATGGCAGCTTCAACAAGTGATGTTTATAATCTCTCTACCTTAGAAATATTCTTTGATGAAGACATGTTGCAAGAGATTTTCATCATGAGAGATATGGTGCAAGAAGTAAGTGAAGATAGGAAGGATACCACTATACTTCAAGAGCAATTGATGACCATGAAGGAGGAGAAGCAAGAGCTTCTTGAAATGATGCATGATATGGAGATATTACTCCATGTTGTAAAAGAAACCCTAACCAATTATATAGATGAACATGAGGTATGCAATTCAATTTTATCTTCAGTTTCCTGTCAAAATGAATGTTTTGGTGCTTTTGAAAGACACACTAGAGGATTAGGGTCCAAATCGTTGATGAATATGGGCTATGAACGTAGAGGGTTAGGAAAACATGCAGAAGGCATAGTTGAGCCAATTGTTGTTGAGGAAAGGCCTAAGTATTTGGGTCTTGGTTATGGACAACATGATGGAGAATGCTCACAATCCAAGGAGGCACATTAAGTTGTTCCAAGAAGGATTTTTTTTTTTAGTTCGTCATCTCAAGCTTGTAAAGTTTATGTACATGAGGAATGCAAATGTTTTATACCAACTTTGTAAGAAAATGCTCATAAGCATGCAAACAATGGTTTCAATGAATAAGAGGATGTTAAAATATCTAAGGTTATTAACACCATTGTTGGTATTCCGAAGAGAGCCACTACCTCATGAAATTCACCTCCTCAAAAAGGCGACAAAGGTGAATTTACAAGGTATAAATCTACCTTTAATCAAGTTTCTTTCGATTATGATAAACATGGTAAATCTTCACATAAGAAATGGAGAGAATTTACATGTTTTTTTTGTGGTTTGAATAACCATAATGTTTCAAGATTTTGGAAGAAAATGGCCACATACAGGAAACTTTCAAAGAAAAAGAGACAGAAAGCCAAAGTTCCATTTGACAAGGCAACCCATGTTGAAATGAAGATGCAATTTTTTTGCACTCATTCCCATACACAAGGTCATATCATAGACAAATGTTGGAATTTGCATCCAAAAACTCATCCATGACATTTGAAGAAGTTGGAGAGAGACTTTGGAAAGAATGGAAAAGAAGATTCCATAATTGATGTGGGTCAAGATGATTCACAAGATGATGTGTAGCTACAAAAATCACCATTGAAATGGTTTGGTAAGAGGTGGTTTGATTTCTTATCAAAATAAGGCTTGCATTTATTTTGTTAATAGATGTAATTATTTGCCTTTAAAATGCACTTATTTGCCTTATCAATGCATTACTTTTCTATTTATGCAAGATGTTGAAAGTGGAGTTCTGTTTGACTCACTTTAATGTAGCAAAGAAGGCAATTTGTGGTTACAAGTTTGTATGTGAATGGATTTATTTTGAAACCATTTTTGATGTTGCATAATTTCACCAAGAAGATGTGTGAAAGTTGATTATGTTACTCGTCACTTCATTTGTAGAAAAAATTGTCCTTCTTGATGTTGCATAATTTCGCCAAGAGGGCGTGCGGAAGTGGTGTATGTTACTCACTTCATTTGCAACAAATTGGGCATTCTTGATGTTGCATAATTTCGCCAAGAAGGTGTGTGAAAGTATAGTATGTTACTCACTTCATTTGTATCAAATTTGTCAATTCAGCTCTTTATGTACCCATAATTGTTTTTGGGCTTATTGTACTTGTGTTTTTACTTGAGGGAGAGTTGAATAATTGTACACATGCATGAGAGTTTGTAATTCAGCTCTTTATGTACCCATAATTGTTTTTGGGCTTATTGTACTTGTATTTGTACTTGAGCGAGAGTTGAATAATTGTACACATGCATGAGAGTTTTTGTGTGTGGGAACAACGAAATTTTTGCGAGTTTCATTGTGTTTGGATACATGCATGAGTGTCAACTTGTGTCAATTGTTGTCACATGTATGTCATATTGACTTGGAAGAGCTGATTTTATCTCCAAAGATGAAAGGGATTTGTTGATGTGTTATTGCACGAGATGTGAAATTCTTGTTGTTTGTGCAAAGAATCATCTAGTTTCTATACATGCTTATGTTTGAGTGTCAAGTCAAGTCAATTATTGGAGCATGTTTATAGACTTATGTTTCGTGGATGATGTTTTTTCGATTGTGTGAGTTGATATTTTGAACAGAAAGATGCAAGAGTACGCGACAATGTTACATGATGTAACAATTATTGTTTTGAAGGAGCAAAAGAAGAGGTCGTCAATTTTCATTTCTTGCAGAATGTGTTTTTCCATTTATTGGTGTTTCTTGTGACAAGATGTTGCAGGATTTTGGAAGGTCCATTCTTGAGCAAGATGCTCATGCTTAACCTTCATTCTCAAATCAAAACATGAGTACCACGTTGAACTAAAGGATGATAGAGACAAGAAGCGATAGTGGACAAGATGCCAAAATATTTGCAACCATGGAAGACCGTTGTTTTGTGTTGATGCCAAGAAGCAAAAGAGACGGCGAGTTCATTCTTCCAGATGTGGAATTTGGAACCATGGAGGTAAAAAAATGGTGATTTAATTTCTTTTTGTTACTAATATTTGAACTCATTGTTGTATTTCACTCAGATGGGCTTAACATGGAAAAGTGGTTTCCAAGCAGAAGCTTGCATCGAATGCATGTGTTGCAAAGGAGGAACATGATTCTCACTGGGAAGGCTATCAGTCAGTTTTTGAAGCACCGAGGGATCACTTTGGTACAACAAGGTGTATAATCTATCAATAAGAAGCCAACAAGTATTGGATTGGGTCAGCAACAAAAGAAGAACAATGGTTGAGGGACATAGCCAGTTGCAATGCAGGGTATGCCAGTGTACCCAAGTGATAGTCATGGAGACTTTTAAAGTATAATTAGTTGATAGAACTCAAGAAGGAGAAGAGTATTCCAATCTCATCAGATAGGTGGCTTTTGTTGGTCCAAAATCGCATTATTGGGAAGGAGTGATCAGAATCTGGATTAGGGGCCAAAATTTTGCTAAAAAATGATAATGTCTGGAATTGATCGAAAGCTGAATGAACGTGTCCACCTCAGTGATATCATCCTAACGCAACTCATTTCACTCAAAAAAAGGTTCATATGAGGAAGTTAGAGCCTATTGACCATTTCACCAAACAACAAATAAGTTGCAGGTACTACCGAGTCAGCAGTCCGTACTACTGATGTGGCAGGTGACATTTGAAAGTCAAAGAGGTCGATGCCCAATAAGGGCTTGCCAGGTGTCTTAGTGTTGTTGGTTTTCAGTTTGGTGATATGGCGAAATCTAATTGGTTTGTAGTGGACCAATGAGAGGGTGCCATGTGGCAAGCCTGGAGGCTGCCTCGTGTCCCTCCCACTAGTTAAAGGTCAACAATGCGTTTTGCCCAAAACTTTGGTAGAAGACATGGTTGAACCCGTAACCTCCCCTCCACGAAACACATGCATTATCAACTGCGCTACCCATTAATTCTTGTTATGTAATCAAATGCGCTTAATGTTAAAGGTTAAGTCACAAGGTTATGGGTTAACCACTAGGAGTTAACACTAAATGCACATGTGACCACCTATTCTTAACCGCTAGCATTAAACTTTAACCACAGACGATTAGTGATAATTAAGTCATGATTAGACCTTAATTAAGTAGGTTTTAGTTGGCATACATTTTTGCAGATTCCTCCAAATCCGAAACTACACCCAAATTTAGTGGGATTAACTAAAGTTTTCCAAATCTGGTGGAGATTCCTAGGGAAAAATTGGAAAGACCATAACTTGATGGGATTTCGACCAATTTTAAAAAATTAATAGTAAACTTTGGATGAATTTGGCCTTAAGAGGACAATGGTATAGGCTTGAGAGTAAATAGAAGACTTCTACACGTGATTTTTCCAAAGGTAAGTTCAGGGAAGCCCAGGGCCACTAGGGAAGGAGGTCATGCCCATATCAGCCAGAGTCAGTTTTCAGAGATCTAATAGTCATTTTTTGGGTCTTTGGGTCCTCTGAACCCAATAGTACAATTTGGAAAGCCATTGGAGTTGAGAAGCAACTTGTAATTAGACATTTAACCAAATAATTCCAAGAGGACCTCACCATTGAAGGAGATCCTAGGAGATGTAGACTAGTACTAGAGGGTGAAATCCTTGATTATTTTTATGTTGTGAGGTTTTTGTGTATTATGTTTGCAATTTTACTTGTTTTTCATGTTCTTTTAATCACCTAATTAACTCATAAATCACTCAAATAAAAGACATAAAACTTGACACATAAACCTCTTGCATAACTAGGTAAATGAGACGATCCTAAGCATATTTTTAAGTGATGAGGGAGATTCCATAGCATTTACAAGTTTTCCCAATATTTTAGATCAACAAGTAACAAGATATAGGCCTGAAATTGAACTTAAAATATTGAAAGAACATATTAGTGTTGAACCTACATTGTAATAGGCAATTCGTTCAACTTAGGAAGAGGAGTTAACCCAGCGAAAGAGATTGGAAAACACTTCCTAACAAGTCGCAAAAGAAAAAAGAAAAAAAATAATTTGTTATTATTGTATTTGAAATTGAAAAATGTGACCTTTCATTTCTCAATCCCTCAATTTAATCCATCTGATTATAAACAAAGAATATTCTAGGATTATCAAATATGGATCGTCTAAATAATTTTTCATTTATTGAAAATTGAAATTCTTCAAGCCCAATTGCAATAAATATCATGCCTACAACGTAAACAAATTTATTTAGCTTATGATTCATTGATGTGTACATGAGGGTGTGGGTATATGTTTCAAGAAAAAATACATCTTGATGTTTTAAAATGCTTCTAAAAGGTTTAGGATCTAGACATTCCAAAGTATGAACCACCCACAATAAAAGGTCTTGCGTGTTAGCTCTTCCTCCAATTTTTCCACTAAGAAAGTATTATGGTAGATAACAATTTATATGGTAATACAATCCAAAGGAATAGCTAGCAATAAAACTAGTCTAGCCCCTTCTTAACCACATGTTTTGTAAAATCCCTTCTTAAAGGGTTAGTAGCTAAATCACCTATACATAAGCCATATAGCTCTACTCAATTTGGATATTCTTCCTTCGAAACAATCTAAATGAGCATGATGGATATCAATCTAGAAACTTTCTTTCAGATGACAATATAGAATACTACTTGAGCCTTAAATTTAGTATTACAAGCATAACATTCAAGCTTATGAAAGTAAATGAACTGAAATGAACGAAACAAACACATGAACACACCACCCACAGAAAAGAACACAAGTTGCGACATGAGATACCAAATATAAGAGAAGAAAAAAATAGAAGGTGAAGCATGTACTCTACCTTTTTTCTCTTATGGAAAAGATATGTACAAAAAGTGGCTAATTTATAAACTATAATAAATATTCCATTGAAACATCTCGTCATAAGATATGTAATAAAAAATAAAAATATTTGCGCTTAAATGAAATCTATGGTATAGTTGAAATGTGAAAAATAGGGAACATAAAAGTATTCACACACACCTACAAAAAATACAAGATTTACCCCCAAAGTTTAGAAACCCATTAAGAGGAAACTGAACTAGAATATTGGGATACTATGATAAAAACCAACAAGAAGGCGAGGCTACTCTACAATGTTTTTAGTATGAAAATATGCACAAAGAAAGAAGTATTATCTATATCATTACATGATATATTGTACTCCTACTATACTCCCAATTTAACTGTCAACGATGCGACAAATATGATGCACATGAATGGAAGCACTTTTCTCAAATATAGAACATACAAAAGAATTGAACCCCTTTTCCTCCTACTAGTCAACTTTTTAACATACACTAATATCTATATTCCTCAACACCAAATGTCATAGGGTTTTGGGCCTTCTAGGATTCTCTTGAATTTTTTCATGTATCTAGGCCCACATGTGTGAGTAATTTCTCTTAATTTCGTGTATATTGAGATCATAATGGGCAACAATGTAAGTCAACTTATAGCAGGCAAAAATTTCATCTGCAAGCTCTGATTGAAGGGATTTTTACACTTTTTCAAGTGTGTCCATGCATTTATCAATCTCATGGGTGTGAGGACAAGTTTCAAAAATTGCAACCCCAAAAGGCATTGTTTGAATCCTCAAGTGAGCTCTAAAAGTTCCCACAAACAATTTTCCAGAATAGGATGTGGAAAACAAATTCCTGTAATTTTTTCCACCCAAGAAGTTTCAAGATAGGTATGAAATATTATGATAATGCAATCTTGATTGTACCTTAAAATTTATGGAATATTTTGGTCGCCAAAAATTTTACTATATTAGGTGAGGAAACATTTCCTCTACATTCTCCCTAGATTACCATTTTGATTTTCTTGGAGATTTTCCTTTCAACACAAATTTCCAAAGGTTATTGTGGTGAAGTAAAATTATGAGTGCGGACACAAACAATTCCTCTAGCTGAATAATGGGTCTAGCCACAACTGATACATTCTACTGAATATTTCCTTAGGTTAGAACCAATTAAGAGGGCCTACCTCTTAGTACTGTTATCCCATTTGATGATGTCCTTGCTTGCTCGCTCCAGCTATCTCTCGTTTCCTTCTTCAAACATCTGAAACAAGTAAACAACAGCAAACACCAACCATGGTAATAGACAAATTGTGATTCAACCTACTTAACAAGTCAAGAAACATTAAGCCATGAACATTTAAGATGACAAAACATGAAGGAAATCAATCGATAGTTTCATATATATTGAATCAAGAAGAGATTACAACCATTGTCTTGACGTTTCCATTCTCCTCTGACAAAATGATCTGAAAATGAGATCTTAGACTAATATTAAGGTATTACAGACTCGTGTGCAAGATTTGCCTATATTACTTAGTGCAACAGATCGAAAAGACTGCGAATAATATAGACAATGAAGCAGTTAGAGAAACATAATAGATACACGCATAACACAACAAATAATCAAGGAGTTCACACAAAACTCTTGGACTACGTCTCCTTGTCCATCTTTCACTGGTGACCTCTCTATTATGTCTTCAAAAAAAAAGTTTTTACAAATGTGGGCTCAAATTGAGTCTCAATGCAACAGCAATAAAACAATAGGGCTTTACTTGGATTCCCCAAGTATTTTTGAGTACACAAACTCTCCCTCTCACTCTCTGTCTCAACACTGCCTACCTCTGTCTCTGTCATTCAGTGGCCTTTAAGCCAATCGGCCCTGTCTATTCGTTTCCTCTTCTGGCCTCTCTGGCTCCCGGCCTCTGTCCGCTAAAATCCCCTCTGAGCGTTAAGCAATCAATGCTAAACATCTTCAGGGATGGTGGCCACCTGTTTTGTAACGGAAGGGACCATCGGAGCCTCTGAAATCCCCAAAATAGTCATTCTTTGTTTACACAGAGAAATACACAGCAAAACTCTAAAAATCCACCAAAACAACTTTTTCTAGATTTGAAATATTATTAATTCCGCCTTATAACTCCATTGGGTCTGCCTTTATATCGCTATCGCATGTCCACCATTGATCTATATGATCATTGATGGATGCGATTGGTCAGAGCCCGTCGAATACCACTTACTGCCTAAGGCCCGCCTGAAATCCTGCTTGTTACGGAACTCAAATACGATAGAACTGCGTGTATAATCCTTTTAGGTATGTTTTAGTGCTCCGAGTGCATTTCCTTTGTATTTCGTTTATTAACAAAAATGCGAAATACATAGAAAAAACTCATTTACCAGAACTCAAAATATATTAAATTTCAACCATAACCCCATTGGGTTCGGCTATCGTAAGTCGCATTTGTATCGGCCCCACTCCTTTGTATTTATCTGATGCGATATTGCGATATCACAATCACATATCGTTGATCATTCGGGCCGCGGTTATATCCTTATATATATATATATATATATATATATATATAGCGATGTGATGTGATGGCGTGGTTGAATCTAGACCATTGATGTGCATGCTTGATCGACGATCCTCATTTAAGCGTGTTGATTGCTATCACACTTCCCATAAAGCCGCCTATGATAGACTCCACCTGACATCGCCGATTGTGATATGCCAATCATATCTAAACCATTGATCAGCGAAATCTGACAGCTCCTGCGCATCACTCTTTTGACCTCTGATAGGATCTGTTTTTCACTGTTTCTCGTGTTGTTCTCTCCTGATAGTGTAATCCACCTTTTGTGAAGGATTTTCCTTCACGATAGTTTTTAATTAATGAAGACTTAGAGGGTTCTTAGGATCCATTTTGGATCACGCATTCCGACTAAAAAGCTTTCGGACCACCAAAAGTTGGTTTTTAAGCATCAATCAAGTGAGGATACAGCTTCCTCACTTGTCCAATCTCTATCCATTGTGCACTGCTTGGTTTTGACCATTTGAGTCCGATTCTCAGGTACTCAACATCCCTTCTACGTGTAGTTCTGACCTTCCTATCCAGAACTGTGTCTTCCTGCAACTCATTGAGATATTCAGGCAACAGATCATCTGTAGAAAGCAACTAACTTTGCTCTTCGAGATATTCCATCAATGAAGGTTCACATAACCTCAAGTTCTCTGCATTAACGACTAAATAGATATGAATATAAGCTGGCAAATCAAGGTGAAAAGTGTTTTCACCAATTTTCTCAAGTATCTTGAAAGGCCCATACCTTATTGGCTTCAGCTTCTTAGCTTCACCTTGCATTATGTCTTTGCTGATGTACAGCTACACTTGATCACCAACTTGGAAGATATGCTCAATTCGATGCTTGTCATGCCTTGCCTTGTACTTGGCTTGGCTTCTTTCTAGCTGTTCTTGCACTGCCTGGTGAATTTCTTGGATCTGGTCAATGAACTTGGTTGCTTTGTCCACATCACTGTGTCCATCAACTGCTATGTCTTTACCAAAGACAAAATCTAAGGGAGACTTTGGTGTAAAACAAAAACAAGTCTCAAAAGAAGATCTCTGAGTAGAAGAGTGCTTGGCACGGTTGTAAGCGTGTTGCACATAACACAAATGTTCATCCCAAAGCTTGGGATGCTCCCTACAATAGCCCCTGAGCAACTCGATCATTGTCCTGTTGACCACCTTTGTTTTACGATCTATTTGTGGATGAAATGTTGTGCTCTTCTTCAATCTGGTGTCCATCAATTCCCACAGACTTGACCAAAACTTCCCAACAAATCGGGAATCTCCATCAGATACAATGGAAGTGGGTTACCCAAAATCAACCCATACATGGTGAAAGAACAACTTCATTGTTTGTTCAGTTCTAATCTGCTTGTTACAAGGTATTAAAATACACATTTTTTTGAACCTATCCACAATAACATACAAATAATCATGACCTTTTCTAGACTTTGGCAATCCCCGAACAAAGTCCATGGAAACACTTTCCCAAGGTTGAGAAGGAACTTGAAGTGGAGTGTACAAGCCTAATTTTCTATTACTGGGCTTGCTTTTAGCACACATAGTACACCCTTTAATATATCTAGAAACTGTTTCATGCATTCTTGGCCAATAACAAAACCTTTGCAGTTGTGCAGCTGTTTTACTTACACCAAAATGACCTAATATAAGAGAAGTATGTGCTTCTCAGATTATGTTAACTCTTTTAGTTTGTGGAATGCATAACTTTCCTTAATGATACAATATTTGGTCCTTAACATAATAATCCAATTCTTCTACTTGTTTGCCATGACTTAAAGTTGCATATACATCTTTAAGATCTATATCTTGCACATGTTGTTCAATGTAGCTTTCATGCATCACTGATTTATGCTTAAGTATAGTAGATGCATTTATGATTGGTCTGGATAACATATCTGCAACCTTATTATGTATGCCCTTCTTATATTTGATGACAAGATGAAACTACTGTAGAAAACCCATCCATCTATAATGTCTTGATTGCTGCAATTTAGTTTGTGAGTGCAAATATTGAAGTGGTTGATGATATATATGTATGATTGTTTCTTTTCCCATTAGGTAATTTTTCCTCTTTTTCACACTTTGTACTAATGCATACAATTCTTTATCATATGTGGGATAATTAACTACTACAAAAGTAAATGTCTCAGAATGATAGCATATGGGTTTGCCGTGTTGCATCAACACTGCTCCCATGGCATAGTCACTCGCATCTATTTCAATCTCAAATGGTCATTGGAGATCTAGTAGTTCTAGTACTAGTGTTGTACTAATTTTTTCTTTTAAGGTGTCGAAGGCTTTCTTTTTTTTCCTCCACACTGAAACACCTTATTCAATCCTGTTAAAGCATGTAAAGGGGTTGCAATCAAGGAAAAGTTAGCAATAAACTTTATCTAATATTGTGTTTCTCCTAGGAAACTCCTAACTTCTGTAGTAGATTTGGGTTTAGGCCAATTCACAATGACTTCAACCTTAGAGGGATATATCTTCAATTCACCACCCCCTACAATATAACCTAAATAATTTAAAGATGTTTTCCCGAATTCACATTTTGACAACTTCACATAGAGATTTTCTCTTTTCAAAACATCTAAAGTCTTCTTTGCATGCTTCAAATGTTCTTCCCATGTTTTACTAAAAACAAGAATGTCATCTAAATATACAATTACAAAATCATCAATAAAAGGTCAGACTACATCATCCATAACTCTCATGAAAGTGGCAGGAGTATTAGTTAAGCCAAAAGGCATATCCATCAATTCATACAGCCCTTGCTTTGTTTTGAAAGCAGTCTTCCAGGCATCTTGTTCTGCTACTCTAACCTTATGATAGCCACTACACAAGTCCAACTTGGAAAAGTAAACTGCTTCTTTTAACTGATCTAATAGATCATCAATGTGAGGAAGAGGATAATGATTCTTGATCGTTATTTTATTCAATGCTCTGTAATCAACGCACATCCTCCACGAACCATCTTTCTTTCTCACCAGTACGATTGGAGATCCACATGGTGATGTGCTTGGTCTTATGAACCCTTTATTAAGCAGCTCATGTCCCTGCTTCTTGATCTCTTCATTCTCTAAAGCAGATAACCCATATATTCTGATGTTAGGTAATGGAGCATCTTGCTGCAAATGAATATCATGTACTATTTCTATTTTGGGTGGCAAACCTTTAGGTTCTTGAAATAGGATATCATATTCAGAAACAATTTTAATTAAATCAACTTTTTGTTTAGCGTCACAACCTTCAAATACATTGGTTTTATCGGGGTTCTTTTCCTTTACAGCCATTAGTAAAAATTGCTTGCATGAATTTACAATTCTTTTCATCTGCCCTAAGTTTATGAGAGAGTAGTTATTTTTGAGTTTATGAGCTTTTACAATATATTATATTCCATCTTTAGTGAGTTGATACTTATTTTCAGCTCTATAGAATATGGATTTTCTATCATATAGGTAAGGACTTCCTAAAACAACACCACATATATCCAAGGGAACTATATCTAACTCAACCACATCTACAAATGTTGACCGAATAGCAAACCTAAGTTTACATTGCCTAGTCACTTGTAGATTTTCTTTATCACATACCCAACCTAATGGATATGGCTTCTTGTGAGGTGTTGTTAGTAAGCCCGACTTCTTTACAATTGTTTTAGAAATCAAGTTTACCTGTGACCCACTATCAAATAAAGTATCAATCTTTTGGTGCTTGGAAATAACTCTAATATGAAAAAGCTCATGTGTTTTCCTCTCATTATCTTCATTATCAATAGATTGTGGAGAATTACCTGTAGATGCTTCAGAATTTTTACCTTTTATACCTGTGGCTGTGACTGTTGTTTCATCACCTGAGTCTGACCCTAAGTCTTTCTAAATCGCAGCAACAATCTTCTTCTTCTTACCACCGAACTTCTTGGGTTTCAGCTCCAATGAAAACAATAGTACTGTTCATTATCATATCCATACTTCTTGCAATGAGTGCATGAATGTTTGTCTTTCTATACAGTGTTTGTCTTCCCCTCCTTCCATTTCGGCTTCTTCTTTTCCTTGTTCTTGCTTGCAAAGGGCTTTCATTATCCCCCAATCTTTGGGTTCTAATTCTTGACTCTAGCTTCTAGATGTGTAGCCTGAACTGGTACATCATCTAGGCTAGTGGGATTAAACATGAGAATGGTGTGCTTCAAATAGTTATGTAGACCACCTATATACTTCAACAAAGCTTCAGGTGAGTCTAGAGAAATGCCTAGAGTTAAAACTCTTTTTCTAAATTCCTGGGTATAGCTTTGTACACTTTGGCCTGTTATCACCCCAAGAAACTCACCTAGGTTGTATATCAGTGATGCTCGGGAACATTATAAATTCAACAAAATGTTGGATAAAATGATGGATGAATGAAAGAAATGTTGTATATTCAAGTCAGATAACCACTCCTACTATGATTAACCCTAGACATGGGTGAACACCCCCAGACTATAAGGCTTTTAACCACCAATTACTCACAGTTTAAACAAAATGTGATGATGGAGAAGACTGACTGCACCAACAGATACACAAGACCCTATGATGGCCAGTTGCAACTAGAAAGGAGGTCTGTAAAACTATTATCTAATACACAGACAGGATGACAGCTCTCTATGCATTTAAACAACAGAAACCTGCAAGCAATTTCGATGAACAACTAAATTCTAATACAGAGGTGGGATGACAGCCCCTCCGATGCTAAACATTCACAGCTCATGAATTAATGCAAGACATGCACAACCTGGAACAAGAAGAAGTGAAAAGTGAGCAAATGACAGCAAAAGAAGCTTGTATTAGTTGGAAATGAAGACCAGAAGCTGCAGGTCTCAAAGTAGTTACAGTCTCCAGAAGTTGAAGCTTTACAACACACTAACACTCACCTCACACTCATCAAACTGATTACATCGTTTTTCTGAGTATATATAGAATCAGTTTACAAAAATCTCTGCTAGGCTATGCGTGGAGGGGTCATAATGGACCACCAACCACTTTAACTATCTAACATGGGTCTTTGCTGCAATCTGACTGTGTCTGCAAATGAATTTGACCTTCTCGGATGTTTCATTGTCCTTCTTGAGCCAGTAGAGTGTAATATGAAACAAGCTCCATAACTGATAAATGTTGTGACCGGCTCGAGGCATGTCCTTTCCCTTCTCAACCATCCTTCTTGTTGAATTTGGTGGTTGAAGATTAACTGCGCAGAGTGCTAAATACTGGCCACCTTCGTCCTTTTGAGAGCATGAAATGGTTGAGCAGTGCTGTCGATGCCCATGATTGCTTCTCGGCCTCTGTCTCCTGGAAGTTATTTCCCGTCCTTTGTTTATGTGATAGAAAAGGTCCTCGAGCCTCTGTTATCTTGTAAATACAAATGGGTACTGCTTTCTGCTATAACAGAGAAATGATGCAACTGTGAGAAATCCTACCAAATCTGCTTCTTTTGGACTCCAAAAGTCCTCAAGTATGGTTTAATTTTCTATCGGGTCCGCCCTTGGGTCGCTGTCGCCTATCGCAGATGGCATGTTCCCTTCGTTCCCTTGTTCCTAGAAATACTTGAAAAACATGGGAAAAACATGAAAAAAGGCCTCCCTCCAGACTTCAAATATTTAAACCATTTCATTCCGGAAACCCATCGGGTCCGGGTCTTATCGTATCGCAAGGCTCCAAGGCTCCCTTTGGTTTCCACCAATAGCAATCCGGCGATGTAACGTGGGCCATCGATCTGCGCGCACGATCGACGGTCCATATTGCATCGCTGGTCGCATTCGTTCAATGCACACTTTCTGTGCCAATTTTCCTCCGCCGATATGATCTGCCGATGCAATACAGCGATGCGATAAAGCGATGTGATTCGACCATAATCATTGATCGCTCAATGCCTTAGCCCCTTTATATAAATAACATAGCTCCTCGCCGATGTGACCTGCCGATGTGATGTGGGCCATTGATCTATGCGTGCGATCGATGATTCATATTTAATCGCTGATCGCGATCGGAATGCCTCTCCTGTCCACGCCAATTGACATTGCTTGCCTATGTCGATTGTGATCTGCTAATAAGATCTGGACCATTGACCGGCCAGATCTAACGACTGCTGTGCCACCATCATTTAAGCCTGCACCTGTGGGTATTTTTATGGTTTTGTAGTGTTTCCGCCTCCCGATAGTGCATTGCTGACCCTCCAAGGGCTCTCCTCTTGCAACTATTTCGATCGGTGGATGACCTTTGACCAAAATCAGAGATTTCAACAGCATGCATGGATCCCTTGGCATGATTTTAAGCAGATTTGCAGACTTTGGGAGTGTTTTTGGATCCATTTTTATCGTTTTGTATAGCAGCGCTAACATGGCCCTTTAATTGGTGAAGAGTTTGCCAACTCATCATTGCTTGCTACATATAAGCTAGAGGATAGAACTATTTTTTAATGGCAGAAACAAATTCATTCCAGGTAAAAAGAATTTTACCATGCTTCTTTAAATCAGCTTGTGTCCTACCTTCCCACCACACTAGTGTAGTTCCTCCAAGGAAAAGGCTAGCTAATTGAATATTTCTCCTTTCTAAATCAATGGTTTGCACCCTGCAATATACATCAATCTGTCTAATCCAGTTATCTAGCTTTTCTGCCTTTAATTCTCCATCATAAATTGGCAAATCAAACATTACATCTAATTTAATCAAAGATGTTTTCTTCTTTTTCTTTTCAGGGCTAGATGGAGGTGATGGTGGAGGGGATGATGGAGGAGGCACTTCCCCTTTCCATTTTCCTTTTGGATGGGCAACTAGAAGAGGTTCCTTTGCTCCTTTGTCTTGTTTGGGTGTTGAGGTGCTTTCACCTCGACCCTTCTTAAATTACCGATACATCTCCTCCACCATGGCTCGCATGGCCATAAAGCTATCCATGAACTGAGATTTTGATTCTAATGGAATTTCTTCTGCCATTATCCTCCAAGGATAGACTCTTCCAATCTCTGGATTAGTCTCAAAAAGTTTTCTTCTCCTAGTTTGAGCTTTGACCTAGTTAGCATTCAATAATCCAACACAAGCTTGTCCAACCTTAGAAAACCTAAAGCTCTGATACCACTTGATCTAAAAATGAGATCTTAGAATAATATTAAGGTATTACAAACTCATGTGAAATATTTTCCTATCTTACTTAGTGCAACGGATCGAAAACATTACGAATAATATAGACAATGAAGCAGTTAGAGAAACATAACAGATACACGCATAACACAACAAATAATCAAGGAGTTCAGCCAAAACTCTTGGACTACGTTTCCTTGTCCAACTTTCAATGGTGACCTCTCTATTATGTCTTCAAGAGCAGAGTTTTAAAAATGTGGGCTCAAATTGAGTCTCAACGAAACAGGAATAAAACAACAGGGCTTTACCTGGATCCCCCAAGTCTTTTTGAGTACGCAAAGTCTCTCTCTCACTCTCTGTCTCAGTACTGCCTACCTCTGTCTCTATCATTCAGTGGCCTTTAAGCCAATCGGTGTTGTTTGTTTGTTTCCTCTTCTGGGCTCTCTGGCTCCTGGCCTCTGTCTGCTCAAATCCCCTCTGAGCGTTAAGCAATCATTGCTAAACATCTTCAGGGATGGTGGCCACCTGTTTTGTAACGGAAGGTACCATTGGAGCCTTTGAAATAACCAAAATAGTCGTTCTCTGTTTACACAGAGAAATACACCTCAACACTCTAAAAATCCACCAAAACACCTTTTTCTGGATTTGAAATATTATTAACTCCGCCTTATAACTCCATCGGGTCCACCTTTATATCGCTGTCGCATGTCCACCATTGATCTATATGATCATTGATGGATGGGATTGGGTGGAGCCTGTCCAATACCGCTTACTCCAATATATTACTTAGTGCAATGGATTGAAAAGATTGCGAATAATATAGACAATGAAGCAGTTAGAAAAGCATAACAGATACATGCATAACACAACAAATAATCAAGGAGTTCACCCAAAACTCTTGGGCTACGTCTCCTGGTCTAGCATTCAGTGGTAACCTCTCTATTATGTCTTCAAGAGAAGAGTTTTTACAAATGCGAGCTAAAATTGAGTCTCATTGCAACAGGAATAAAACAACAGGGCTTTACTTGGATCCCCCAAGTCTTTTCGCGTACACATACTCTCCCTCTCACTCTCTATCTCTGTTTTCTCTTTTTGCTAAACATCTTCAGGGATTGTGGCCACCTGTTTTGTAACGGAAGGGAGCATCGGTGCCTTCGAAATCCCAAAAATGGTTTTTCTCTATTTACACAGAGAAATACACAACAACACTGTAAAAATCTGCCAAAACGCCTTTTTCTAGATTTGAAATATTATTAATTCCTCCTTATAACTCAATTGGGTCTGCCTTTATATCGCTATCGCATGTCCATCATTGATCTATATGATCGTTGATGCAACAGTTGCTATTCATTTCAGGCGGCTTATGTGTACGGAGATTACATGCCTGAAAAGGCGGTTTTCTCACACTACGTATCAGCTAGTGGTGGGTGCGGTTGAATCTAGACCATTGATCTGCGCGCTTGATCGATGGTCCTCATTTAATCGCACTGATCACTATTGCACTTCCCATAAATCTACCTTCGATAGGATCCATTTGCCATCGCCGATTGCGATATGTCGATCAGATCTGGACCGTTGATCGGCCAGATCCAACGACTCTTGTGCATCATTTTTTTGACCTCCGATAGGCTTTGTTTTTCACTGTTTCTCATTTTTTTCTCTCCTGTTAGTGTAATCCGCCTTTTGTGAAGGTTTTTGCTTCGCGATAGTTTTTAAGTATTGAAGACTTAGAGGGTTCTTAGGGTCCATTTTGGATCACAAAACCAAGTTCCTACACACTTCTGCTAGCATTTCGTGGTGGCCTCAACAATAATAGTTTTAAGGCTCTTCCCTTTAGGCTTCACACTAAACCAAATTCACACTTCTCCCTCACACAACTAGAGAGCTACAACTATGAATAGCTTGTTGTTTACTCGAAACTCAATTAACACTAGCACACCATCATTAACACCAGCTTATGCTTGGGAAAAAGGGAGGTTTATATAGGATGAATGGATGGGAGATGGATCCTCTTCTCATGGGAGAAGGTCTTATCTCTTGAGGTAGTTCCATCATTATAGTGAAAAGGAGCCCAAACTGACATCCTCGACCCCAGCCAACCAAACCATTTACCAGACTTCCGTTACGAAGCTTCTAGAGCTAGAAGCTTTGGCTCTTTCTTTAAAAAACTTTCCATAAGAGGACCGGTGTGACTAGAACAAAGCTCAATCGCTCCAGTTGGCGTTAGGGACAGTGTTAATCCCTACATATTGGTGCGAGGAGGACAAGGGCCATTAGAATCAGTCTTGTAAACTGGGAAAAACAGAGGATTTTGGGGAAATGGTGCAAAAGGGAATTGTTATGCTCATGAAGAGGGACACAATGGGAGTTTCTTCATGAAGGATAAGCATGTAGGGTTCAGTATAGATGTCCTCTGGATCAAGGAATGAGGAGTACAAGGATAGTGACAAAATTCTATGTAACAGATGCCCCCTAAAGTGTGAAGGCTGAACTAGAGTGAGGGATGAAATGCTTTATGAATCAGTGTGAGGAATCCTAGTTTGTCATCAGAAAACTTGCAAGAAAGTACAAATACATATACATAAATGAGAGCTCTGTCAAATGATACATGAATTGCGGCATGGACGCAGCCATCTAGAGAATGATCATGTAAATGGATCTAGGTATGGGTGCAGCCATCCATCAAAGAGGATCATAATGAAACCAAGGTATGGTCGCAGCCATCCAATAATAAGAAGGATCATAGATGATAACTCATGTTATGGTTGTAGCCATTCATTTTAACGAGACATGCATATCAACATAACGACGTCACATCACTTTACAACTTGGACTTTTGTGATCTTAGCCCAGGGTCTTGCACTCCAACACGACCCGATCAAAGTACAAATTCTAACATGCGAATAAATGTGTTGACGTTGAACATGCAAGAAAGTCACTTGATTACTAGTCAATGATGTAAATCGTTAACAAGCACGAGAGTAACCACTAATAATGACAATGGTCCTCAAGGTATTATCATCACAATTCACGGAATGTGAGTAGAGGAACTGTAGTCAAACACCTGTGAAATCACTCGATCGAAAGTCAATGATGTGAAATTGCCATCGAGTGCGAAGAACTTGCCATTAGGGCATGCAATCTCTAAGGTACTGGAAGGGACTCTCTTGGTTAACTTCCCAGATAATGAGTTGAAGTCGAGAGAAAGCGACCGTGTCGAAGGAGGGCCATAATGTATCCCACATCATTGACGCAAGACAAAAGGATGCAAAATCATTTTGGATGATACAGAGAATCAGAGGTAAATGTAATTGCAGAAGGACAACTCTTGAACATATTGGTGGCATGACTGGAAGTTTGGCAACTTTTGGATCCATAGAATTTGGCAGAGATCAAATGGAAGGCAAAAATGAACAGCCCAAACCAAGAAAATCAACGATACAAAGGAGGATATCCCAACCCGACACGAAGTAGAAAGTGTCATGTTCAAGAGTGAGCTGCCGACACAACTGATTAGGTTTTCAAATTTTCCCCCACCATTTCTGGTAGGTACCCCAATTATTTTTTAATCAGAAGCTTGAAGGGGGTAGCATATGCTTGAACTGTAAGTTCATCCTTTGGATGAATTTGACCTAGTAAGTTTAACGAGCCCTAGGAAGGAGAGGCTCATGTTTTCCATGACCACATATCCGATGTCGTTTAATATTTTAACGTGTCCGACAAAGGTCTAACTCGGTATCTTTTTCATGTTTAGAGAGTTTGAAAAAGAAACGTAAAAGAAAACTCCACATGGTCCATTTTTGTATGTTTGTGTCTCTCGAGCGCGAAAAGGTAGAAAATGTTACTTGAGAGAATCGCTTGACCATTTCTGTCAAGGAGTACCTTTCTCATAAATAGTGCATCCCATCCCAGAAAAGGAGTAAACTTATACTGGGCACATGACATTTCGCATCCGTTAACGAGTTCAAAACAATAAGGGATTGCTTATATTTTCGCTTTTAAAGGGTCAGAAAAGAGCTTGAAAGTGGACCCCCCATTTTATTCTCTTTTAAGAGTCAAAATGGAAAAGTACTCAATGATGTTTTCATATGAGTTTAATGAGTCGGGAAAAGAGCTAAAACATGACTCGTCATCATCGTCGAACATCCATTACTTGTCATTGCACAAAAAGGTAAAGTGTATTCACTGGGGGCTACCACATGTCGTACATACCTGAATTCTTTCCATGGCAACGATGACAGAAGATTGTCGTGGAGGACTGACCATTTACTGGCACAAAATTTTGTGGAGATCCAAACATGCCGCTACCAGATGGAGAGGATTTTGATGATGAAGGTAAAAAATAAATTGTTTTAATTTTGAGATTTTTTAATTGTTTTTGGTATATATGTGTTTATAACATTTCGCTTTGTTAATGCAGATGTTGGACCAGAGCGCCCTACAAGATGTCCCCAATAGCTACGTGCATCGCCCGCCCGATTCATGATGTCGCTCCTTATCGGGCGGGGAGTGACAATGAGGAGGCGATAGCGAGGAACCTTTAGGGGTTGACTCATGGTATCCCAGAGTATGCTTAGGTGGGAGACATTCCTCGCCAGTACTGGAGACACACAGTGGGAGTATCAGATTAGATCCACTGATTTCTGACTCGTGTTGCACGAGCTATATCATGCTACCATGATCACCATGCTGATTAGTTCCTAGGTCCAGCACTTACATTTTTTTGTTGCCTATGTGGCACAGATATATGAGGCCGGCAAGCTCCCGATGTTATTTCGGACACACATATCATTTTTTGGGGTTCTGATGTATCAAACATTATCACCATATATATATATATATATATATATATATATATATATATATATATATATATATATATATATATATATATATATATATATATATATATATATATATATATAGCTATATATATATATATATATATATATATATATATATATATATATATATATATGCTATATTTTCTTGCTTACTATGGTACAAATGGTTTGTTTTATCTTTTTACATGTTTTGTAAATGTCTATCCAACACATAATTAGCTAACGCATCTGTCAATGTATTCATGAGCATAGGAATAATATGATATGTAATGTAATCAAAATGTCTTTCCAATAGACGAATACAGAGATATAGTCTCAATATTTGAGGGTTTCTGATGGAATATTGCCCGTTGAGTTGAAGGACAATAAGCTGTGAATCTAGGTTGACAACCAACTCTCGAATGCCAAGAGCAATGGCTTTTGACAACAGTTCAATGACCACACTGTATTCAACAATTTTATTAGTTGTGCCACCTAAACATATACCTTGATGGTCAATCAGCTCACCATTAGGGTCATAAATAGCCCATGCCATGGATGAGAGGTTCCGGGTACTACGACAAGCGTCATCAGCGAAACCAATATGAGGAGTCACAAAGATCTGCAAAGCAAGGAAAACATGGTAAAAATGAAAGCTATTTGAAAACTAACACACAAAACCACACTGCACAAAAATTAATGACACACTAATGTACACAAGTAACCATGCAAGATGACCTAAGCATAGTACTTCTAAAGAGAGTCCATGCTCGGGCTCGTGTAATCAATCAACACATATGAACACTAGATATTTACTATTGACATGATGAGTAAGCATCGACTCAGCCAAATAATAGAGTAGAACTCATATAAGGTGTTGCCCCCATTCCCCCTAGGCGAGGGAGGGTTATGAGTCAGATGGCAACCCCATTACAGTAATGGGATATCGGAAAAAACACGGGAAGGGAGAAAATTCCTGAATCCATGATGGAATAAAGGTGCCCTCAGTTGAATTATCTTGACCATGTCATGATAAACTAACATGCCAATAGGCAGTGAAGAAGAAAAATTCTCAAGACACATAGACATCACCGTCGGCCTGAGGAGGAATGAGGAACGATGATGAGTATTGTTCTGTGACGGTTCGTCCAGAGACATGACTTCCATGATAGCTTAATCAACAAGGAAAGTCTCGGCTAAGGGATCAAGTGATTCCAAAGTGCCAAGCCATGGGGATTGAGAATACATATTGAGAGAGGTCTTTGAAACAAAAGAGTCAGAGGATGCAGAACTCGAAGCCAAAATAATTTCCACACAATTGATTTAGGTAGGACCAAGAAGCATAACCTCACCCCAGATATTAACAAGATCTGGTGAAGGTATGACCTGAGGATCAGACGTGACCGAGACCATGTTGATAGAGGCAACATGAGGAGGTGGGGGTGGAAAAATTCCCATTAAGGCAAAATCTTTGAAAAGACCTGCCCCCACACTCTCATAGGGAGAACCAGTGTGCTTGATGTACGAAATAATGTCATCCAAGGAGGAAGAGGCAAAGAAAGACAGCTGGTTGACAGTGACAGTCTTTCCTTCATGGGGAAAATGAATCACACGAAATACAGAGGAGGCTACAACATGGATATCATGGGTCCAGCTCTGGTCGAGCAAAAGATTGTAATTGAGATTGGCGTCAACAATCTCTACCTCGAATTGCACTGTCTTGCCTTCCAGAGTAATGGCAAGGTTAGGTAAGACACCGAAGGGTTGTGAATCATGCCCTTTGAAGGGTTCCAAAGCATTCATGGATTAGTTCAAAGCAGGAGAACCAATGGCCTTCCAACACGCGATTGACATGATGCAGGTGGAAGCACCTTCATCGAAGACAGTCCTGTGGATGGTCTTCTCATTGATGATTACCTCAATGAGAAAGGAAATTTGGTGAGGGAGACGCGGAACATGGTTTTCTAGATCAAAACATATCAAATATGAATCAGTGTGATTGCTACCTCAATAACTGACAACAAAGATTTCCATTGCGATGGGCAGCTTTGGAGCACCTCGAGAGCCAACATAGCTGATGGTGCCTAACCCAAATACTCAACAATATTATAGTGTTGAGTAGATTAAGCATTAGGATTGTACGAGGATTTCCATAGCACACCTTGAGAGGGTGGTCATATAGTGGAATCACGGTTAGGGTGCTTGATATGAAGAGGGCCAGAGCATAGGGTAGAAGAAGAAGGGCGGCTTCTTTCTCTTTCCCAGCTGTCGAAGCAGGAGTTTGGTAATCTTTCGATCTAGTAGACACATTAATAGGCGTACTCATCATGAATGCTTGAGATCCTGAGGAAGCAGATGATTGAGATTGGCCTACCATTTGGGTCTACTGAGATGGAAATGGCTCTTTTAGGATAGCTGGGCTCCCTTTGAGAAAACAACTAACTTCAGATTGTTAAGGACAATCCTTAGTGTAGTGATCCTCCTCGCAAATGAGGTAGGGATACTTAGGTTTTTTTTGTGAAGATTCACTAGCAGACGATTTGGGAGGAACCTGTTTTGGGGCATCAGATTTACCCTTGCCTTTGCCTTTCTTCTTATCTTTCAAGGATTTGTCCGCTATGGTAGACTGGAGAGCATGGACCTCTGAGCTTTTTCCAGGGCCAGGTAGATTCTAGGAATAACTATTGGGAACAACATTCAAGACCGACTTCTGTTTGGAAGAATATTTAGCAGGGGTCTGGTATACTGAACCAATAACTCCCTTGACAGGAGGTAAAACTTGTGACTTTGATGTCGTGGGATTGGATGACGGTCACGGGGCATCGGGTAATAAATCATACAATGTGCCAGACTAAGAGTAAACTAGATCTAAGTATTTGGCATGAGGAATGGCTTGTTATTTAGTATCGCATTCACCCATAGCTATATCACAAGCAATTGGGGCCACGAATGATTTAGTGAACCATTCAGTGAGTAACTGATCAACAATCTCGAATTTGACCAGGTGAAGTCTACATCTCCATTCATGGATGTGATCGGAGATGTGTGTCACAGTATCTTGCTTAAGCGATGTGATAAAATAGGTGTCAGTTTCATGGTGAACTGGTAGCTGAAAATGCATCAGGCAAGCCATGGCCAAAGAGTTAAAGTCATGGTATGTACCTTGAGGAAGCTTGATGTACCACTTGGCTGCTGCCCCATGAGGGTCCATTGGAAAAGACAGAGATGAATGGAATCATCAATGTAAGAGTTCAAAGAGCACCAGAGCTGATATGTCATCATGTGGTCTTGAGGATCTTCTTTTACTTTCCTGTCGAACTTTGGACAATCTCTTGGTACCTTGGATGACACCAAAGGCCAGTATGGTGAATGAAGAATTGGATAATTCATAAGGCAAAATACATCTAGAAACTCTAGTGTGGCCAAGAATGGGAACTAGGTATTAAAAGGCATAGGAGGTCGGTAAGAAGGTATGAGCAGAGGAGCTCATCACTACTGGTAAGGATTTTGGCCGCGTAGTGGGGGATTTTAGCCATATGGCATTTGAGGTTGCCCACATTGCGGAGTATTTTAACCTTGAATACCTTCGAACTGTCCAGTCATAGGTTGTTGGTAAGCAACGTAAGGGTTAAAATGCTATTGAGTATGTTGACCTAGGAAATATGGATATTGTACCTATTGTCCCTAAACATATGGGTGGTGAACCTGTTGTCCTTGAATAAGAGGATTTTAGACTTGGTGTCCTTGTGCATAAGGTTGACACACTTGTTTCCCTTGGATATAGGCATTTTGTACTTGTTTCCCTGACCAAAAGGATTTTGTACCTGTTGACCTAGGACATTAGGTTTTTTTACCTACTACCCTTGGCCAGAAGGATTTTGGACATGTTGACCTAGGACATTAGGATTTTGGGCCTGCTGCTGCAGGACTTGACCCTGACCTTTCCCTTATAAGGGTTGACCCTGTTGATATGTATACAAGGGTTGTTGTTTCTCAAGTTGGTTTTTCTGCTGCAAAGGTTGGCCTCGTGGTTGTAAAATTTGTCCCTAGGGCTACAGAAGTTGGCCCTGCGAGGACAGGGGTTAGGAGGTTTGCGGAGCATAGTGCATTTGTTGCTGCATAGTTTGCTGCAACTTTTGTAAGGGTTGCCCTTGTGGTTGTTGCAGTTGACCTTGATACGGAATCATTTTCCCTTATTGTTGATTGGATAGCCCTTGTTGCTATAGAGGTTGTCCTTTCTGTTGCAAGGGTACTTGAACAGTGCCCAGAAAATTTCTGAATTGACTCTAGCCATAGCCACCGTGGAAAGTGGACAAGTCAGGCTGAATGTATTGCCCAAACTGAAGGTTGTAAGGTTAATTAACCATTCCTTGAGAACCATATGGAACGTAAGGAGTTTGGTATTGGACCTGAGCCTCATAGGGCGGTTGATACTAGACATTTCTTGACCCGGACGTACCACCGAGATTTTGAACGTGTTGGTACAGGACATTGCTTGATCTAGTAGGATCAGCAAGGTTATGAATAATGCCAGAAGAAGGCTAGTTCATACCAAGCATGTGAGATTGTGAGCCACTCACATTGGTGGTGCTTGACACCATATAAACATTCAGGTTTTGGCCCCTAAGTTGTGGCATGGCTTGGCTACTAACTAGAGGGATGGAGGAACTGACAGAGAAATTCCTCGAGACTATCGGTTGAACCAGATAGGTGACTGGGAATGATGATACAAGAGGATTGGAATGGTGGATTGCACCAGGATTGAGGTAATAGCCTGTTGGGAGGTTGAGTTCGCAATGAACGGACCTGAAGTAGGCATGGCACCTGACGCCAAAATAGGGTTATGGTAAAGTGATGAGGAACTAGGTGTACCTGAAACCAACTATGCCAAAGACACATAATTAGGCAGCACACTATCGGGAATACCCCCTGTATAGGGGAAACCTTCAGGAGGAAAAGGGTGTTCTTCCTGTTCGACAGTGTGTAGAGTAGAAACTTCTGACTCCTCTGGAGAGGTGACTAGAGCATCGCCTTCGGGTTCCATATCGGAGAAAAAAGGATGACAAATGTTTGAAGAAGTACGAGGGGATAATTCCAAGGGAACACCTGGTCGATCATACAGACTGTAAGGACGCTGTGGTGATATCACAACAAGGTGAAACAAAGGATTCAGAGGATAGATAACCAGTCCAAGTTGATCATCAGTGGTTGGCCAACTGTCAGGAGTTTGAATGAGATTGTTGGGAGATTCCGGGCCAAGATCAATAGATGACCCAATATGTAAAGTAGGCAGAGGACGAGATGACAAAGGTTGAATGCTCATAAAAATTTTGAGTTCAACACCTTGGTGCTTGATTGACTTTGGTAACTCAGGAAACAACTCCTCAGGTAATCTTTCAGACGAAGGAGAGGAAGAGGAACTAGGTGAACCAGATGGTTCAACCACGATGACCTTGTCTTAGTTAATAGAAAAGAGACAAATAAACTTCAAGGCTTTAAAATTTTCTTTAGGGGAAACTCACGATTTGGTCTAGAAAAGTACAACAGGATGTTATCGGATCATGTGCAATCAATTATTAAGACGCATAAATAGATTGTTTCTCTTTCATTTTTTAAGAGTTGAGAAAGAAACAAAGATGACTCTATCGCTTTTGATTGGAAACAAGCTCGAAAAGACAAGTGCTCGAATGATCTTTTAAGTTTAATGAGACAAAAAGATCAAATGACTGCTTTGGATGATCTAGGTAAACAAGATTACTAGGCAACCGTGAACTACAGAATACCTCCCGGCGAACCGAGAAGTATGAGCAGGAAATATCTCTGAATGTTGTGTTCAGTGTATCATGTTTGCAAGGCGTCTGACTCAGCTTCCTAAGGATATAGGATTGTGGCCTAGAGGGGTCTCTCGTTATATACTCAACGGTATAGGGAGCACAATTCCGTACTAGCAATGTCTAATGTTGAAGCTAATGACAGCTGTTAGGTTTAAAGATGTTGGAACACATCTCTAGCCTAGACCTTCTAGATATGATCGTTAAATTTCAAATGCGCCTTAGGTTAATTGAGTTCATTTTAAAGTTTATCTTGAGTTATGTCTCAGTTTTTAGGCCTTAGAGACATGACTCAAAAAACCTTAAATGCAACTAAATAAGACAAGATCCTTTCAATTCGATGAATTTCCTATAGTAGAGAGGGTAGAAACTACACAATCAAATGCAAACAACCAAGGAATTGAAAGCAAAATGATCTTTCACTACTTCACTTTTCGAAAAAATAAACTAATGAAAAATGCATTCCAATTCCTAATTTCTTGACAAGTACATTTCTAAAAGTCATTTCAAAAGCAAAAGAGTTATTTTCTTTTTCAATTTCCAAGGCGATCCTAGCCTTTAATGATGCTGACTATCATAGCATAATGATGGAATGAACTAGAATTTCATACTATTTCATGAAACAACGAAATGAATTTTTCGCATACAACACTTCAATGAAAAAAATTTGAGATAAATAACTCTTCAAGCGAATGAAAACATAAAAAGGGACTCATTCAGACTAATGAAGCATCGATTTTACCAAAACCAAGATAAGCAATGTGATCCATGCTGGAAAAGAAACGTTTAGAAAAGAAAATGAAAACTTTTCAAACTTGTGTAATGCAGGTCAAAGTCATAAAAGGACCACAAATGAAATGCAAGGAGTAAGCACACCAACAACTCGACTCATTGAGATCATAATCAGTTGAATGGAAGACAATCTAGATGCCCTAGTGTCACTAACCATACAATGACTCAACAAATCAAGCAGAAAGATGATAAGTCAACAAGAAAACAAAAACCAAATGAAAATCAACTTTCTAGTCATCGAGAAAATGATCTAAAAGGCTTACAGGGTCGAAATCATGAGAGAAAAATACACTGGCCAAGATTGGGGACAAACCCTAATCGTCACTTACAGGCATCGGTGCGACTTCCTAACTGACAACAAGCGCTAGAGGTAGGTCGGCGTGACTGTTTCTTAGCATTTCGCGTTGATTGACGTGACTATTTTTAGGTTAAATGTGTTGAACGAGGGAACCAAGAAAAAAAAAATTAAAACAAGGACCCGATCTGCACTATGAAATTCAAACTCAAACCAGTAAGTAGAAGAAAAGAAACAGAACCAAATGGAAAGACTGGAACTACAAAAGTTCACACAAAATCATGAAATCTCAAACAAGACAAATAGAAGGATTGGCTCCCCAGTATGGTCGCCAATTTGTGGTGAAGTAAAATTATGAGCGCAGACACAAACAATTCCTCTAGCCCGATAATGGGTCTAGCCACAATTGATACATTCTATGGAAGATTTCCTTAGGTTAGAATGAATTAAGAGGGCCTATCTCTTAGTACGCTTATCCCATTTGATGATGTCCTTGCTTGCTCACTCCAACTATCTCTCTCTTCCTTCTTCAAACACCTGAAACATGTAAACAATAGTAAACAACAACCCTGATAATAGACAAATTGTAATTCCACCTACTTAACAAGTCAAGAAACGCCATGAACACGTAAGATGACAAATAATGTAGGAAATCAATCGATACTTTCATATATATTGAATCAAAAGAGATTACAACCATTGTCTTGATGTTCTCGTTCTCTTCTGACAAAACCAGGGTCCCACACACTTCTGCTAGCATTTCATGGTGGCCTCAACAATAATAGTTTTAAGGCTCTTCCCTTTAGGCTTCACACTAAACCAAATTCACACTTCTCCCTCACACAGCTAGAGAGCTACAACTATGAATAGCTTGTTGTTTACTCCAAACTTAATTAGCACTAACACACCAACATTAACACCAGCTTCTGCTTGGGAAAAAGGGAGGTTTATATAGGATGAATGGATGGGAGATGGATCCTCTTTTCATGGGAGAAGGTCTTATCTCTTGAGGTATTTGCATCATTATGGTTGAAAGGAGCCCAAACTGACATACTCGACCCCATCCGGCCAAACCATTTACTAGACTTTTGTTATGAAGCTTCTAGAGCTGGAAGCTTCAACTCTTTTTAAAAAAACTTTCCATAAGAGGACCGGTGTTTTGAAACGAGCTCTAAAAATGATATAAAAGATAGATCAACACATTAAAATTCATCCTCTTCAAGGTGGCAACCCCCTTTACATTACACAAATGAACAATTCTTGGATGATTCAAATGACAAAACCTCCTTTCTATATATAAGAGTCTAAGGGGTCACAATATAACCAAGCTGACCTAACAATAATAATACAAAGGCACAAAAATAACAATATAGGGATTCTATGGGGCACAATAATAACAATATGGGGACAATAGGGACACAGCAATAATAATAAGGGCACAACAATAGTAATGGGGGAATCGCTAGTATTATAGGGACCTAACATACCCCTCTCCTTCAAAAAGGTGTTGTCCTCAATGCTTGAGTAGTTATGGATGCTTCTATATAAAATTTTCATCCCCCCATGTGGAATCTTCAATGGGTAAGTTCTTCCACTTGATGAGATACTCTGAAATTGATCGATTTTGTAGTTTTCAAGTTCTTGTTTCTTTGACTGCTTCAGGTTCCAATATGATTTTTCCTTCCTCATCAAGTTCTAGAAATATTGTTTGAATTAGAAGCTTGTCACCTATAACCTTCTTTAAGCATGAAACATGGAAAAGTGGGTGCACTCAGGAAGCTACAGGAAGCTCCAATTTGTATTCCATAGTACCTATCTTTTGCAACACCTTATACGAACCATAATACATTGGTGATAATTTATTATCCTTCTTAGATCACTTGAGGGACATTTTTTTATATGGTTTTAGCCATACGAATACCCAATCACCTACATCAAAACTTCTTTCGCTGCGATGTTGATCTCCCTGCTGTTTCATTCTATTATGCGCAAAGGTGAGGTTATCCTTTAAGAGTTGAAGAACTTGTTATTGATGCTCGATGTGATATTCCACTGCTTGAACCTTAGAATTTTCTCATAAATATGATGTGATGGATGGTGGATAATATCCACAAAGTGCCATAAATGGGGTCATTTTTGTTGTAGTATGGAAGGAAGTGTTATACCACCATTCAGCCAGAGGCAACCATTTGACCCATTGTGTCTGTTTATCAGATACAAAGCAATGAATATATCCTTTGAAACATTTGTTTACTATCTCAGTTTTCCCATCAAATTGAGGATTGTTGGGCATGGAATCCCCCCAAGACATGTTTTGGGGCTTAAACCCGAGGTTTTGACCAAGTATTTTGTAAAAGATCCACAAATTGTGGGCGCGGAGCATGAAATCATAATAGAGTCATAGGGTTGTTCACCATATTTTTTGTAATGTAATGTCAGCTAGAGAGACCTACCAATGGTCTGCAGACCATGGGATTGTATAAATAGAGCGAGGCTCTAAGTATATAAGATAAGAAGATAAGAAATGGGATAGGAGAATGAGAAGTCTAAGTGATTGAGTAATATTGTAAAGTGTGTCTTTGGGTCGTAGAGTAGAGGAAGGCTCTCCAGCTGATTGCGCAGAGGCGAAGTAGTCCGCGGATGAGTGCACGAACCCCTTCAACTGAGTGCGTAGGGCGGGTCGAGTATGTAACCATTGAAAGAATCAATAAAGAGAAATTTACCATATTTCTTTGCATCTTTTCCTGTTTTAATATCTATGATTGGGTATAATTTGCAAGTATATTGTTTATGTTGTGCGAACTTATATGAATATTTTGTATAACTAATTATAATGTAAGACATCTAGGTACGTGAAGGTAATTAACTGGTATAAGAATATAAGTAAGATCTTGGATAACAGCACAGATCATGGTTCTGGCAACGTGAAGGCTCCTTAACCCTTAGTTAGGGCTACGTGAAGACAGTGTATCAGAGCGCGAGCGACAGAGAAGTGCACGAAGCAACCCACGTGTAGAGACAAACAATGGGACTAGTCAAACCTCTCAGACATCTCAAGGGTGCGGAAACCTAGTTCTAGCACCCTCCCAAACTACTTCAGGTGACTCCTTCGTCTGCACTATGTGGACTGTTGCCGAAAGGGCTAGTAGTACCAAGATATGTTTGGCTAATTAACTATGAACTTGGGTCAGGCTGCAATAAGCCAACAAATGGTTTCGTTGATAGGACGAGATCTGCATAGAGATGTCTGGTGTTGTATCACTAGAATCCAACAAAGAAAAGAATTGAAGATTGGTTGGACAGGAAGATTCACGAAGTCGCAGCACAGGAAAACAGGAATCCACGACTATCAAAGGAAGAGTGGCTAGATTTCTACTTATATACAGAGATCCATGAAATTTTATTTGTATCCTACCCCACTGAGTTGTATGAGTGGATCGGGAAGCTAGTAGATAGCCAAGGAAGGTGTAAGATCGACAAACCTATTGGGTGGACTCCAGAATTGGTGCATAGACTGGAAGCATCGGAAGATAAGATCACACGTGTTGCCAATCACTGGCTCGATTGAATCATAGGATGATTAATCACCGAATTCACAGTAGATACTTCAGTCAGTTACAGCGAGGCAGAACGATGCTTCCTTAAAGGACCACGAGTGGAAGGATCTACAGAAACGAAGGTAGCATATAACTAGAAACTAGCCCCTTGATTTCACCTCTGCGAGGGGACGAAGAAGAGATCACGAAGGTCTCGCCAAGAAATGGGATCAATCTGATAAAACAAAGAATTCTACGCATACCACCCCCACCCCCACCCACACCACCACTAGTTTCACCGTCTTCACCCTCATCTTCGCCTATACCACCTCTGCCACCACCGCGAAGCAGTATGGCAAGTGCGATAAAGCTATGAGTGTTCAAGGGAGTAGGGAATGAAGATCCGGACTAGTTTTGTTTCGTGATAAAAGTTCTATGTGAAGGAAAATCACAAATCCATATAACCATATGCACAACAAATTAACACACAAAGATTAAACTAGTAGAAAAGGCAGAGAGCCATTATGTGGTCTGCCATGCTCATGTAATTCACATTATTAATCAGTCCAATCCAAAGTACAAAGAATGATAATAGTATAAATAAATACATGAGGAAGTTGTCTCAAGATAGTGCATCTATCTTGAACAAAGTTGGTTGAGAAAATATCTCAACAACACACTAATCTAGGAGCCTAACTAGTTGGAGCGAATCTCTCAACCAATCCTAAACTGACTCCTAACCATGAGGAACAAACTCAATCTAGCAAGGTAGGATTAACTCCTAACTTTCATGAATTTAATGAATTTAATTATTTGGACTTAGAATTTTTTGTAATGTGAGAGTGAGGCTAACATTCCCCCCCTCGATGATAACTCCAATTTAAGAACCTGGTACCATCTCCAAGTACTCATGTTGAAACTATTGATCCTCAAAAAACATTTGCCTAAAAAACTGCCAAAGCTGGATACTGTAGAAACTGTAATATGAAGAGACATGAATCACTGGCATGTCTGATTCATCTCTGAATGTCTCTTGAGAACTCCATCATGTGCAAAGCTGCAAAATGATCCATCTGTCCTTAGCTTGCAATCAACATCCTTTGTCCACTATGAAAATATTGAGAATGCCCACTGGATGATGACGCTGAAAAAAACTCATTGTTGCTTCTGCTGTGTTTGAAAACTCCTCACGACTGACTTTGTTGTCGATCGTCCACTGGCGAATTTTGTTGATGCTCACTCGCTGATGAAAAATGCCCACTAGCTACTTCATTGATTTTGTCAATACTTTCAGTCTAACAACCATTGTCAATTTCATTGACATTTCCCCCCCTTTGTCAGCTGAAAGCAGAGGCAATCTTCTCCAAATTATATCTGAACTCCCCCCATGTAGGTAGAGGATTATTTCACTGGTATACTCCCCCGTTCAACTGCACGAGAGTACCATCTTCATTTTTACTGTTGGCTGCAATATGTTTGAGTGAATCCGATTTTAAAACTTGTAGAATCTTCTGACTGTGGATGACCATTCCCAGGGATCAATCCATGAATAAACGATCTTCACTCTGCTTGATTGTTGTTGTTTGTTGCATTGTGCTTATGAAAGATTTGACTTGCCACAATGGTGACAAGGATGGAGATAAAAACATTGATCTTCCATATTACCGATTCTTTGACAATGAAGGCATTTGGTTTGACTGCAACTTCAGTTTGCGCACATGTTTGTTTGTCTGCAACTTTCTCATGGCTTGTTGATTGTAGTTGATCAAGAAATCCTACAATGATGAACTTGATCGGCTTAGAATAATCGTGGATATGCAAGTTGTTTTCGTGTTTTTCATATCTTAATCCTCGTCGATTTTTGTTACTTTGAAGTTCTTCCCATGGCTTGATGATTGGTTTGGAAGAAAGTTGAACTAGATTAGGGACCACTTCGACACCTGAAGTTTGTTGGGTCAGTGACTTGGAATCAACATCCTTACCTTCATCTGTATGGATGAAAGACTTGGAAACATCACTCTTTTTGTGCGACTCATCTCTTTGAAGTTGCAACTCCAGTTGAAGGAACTCAATTGTTTCATGTGCTTGTTGTAGATTCATTGAAATATCAACAAGAGTTGCTTTGCTGATTTCTAGCATGTCTTCAACAGTTAAGAGAATCAAATTGTTAAGAATATTTAACAACTGAATGCTTTTCCCCATGTGAACTTGTTGGAACTCACCTTTTCTTTCTTTTAATACTTTCTGGATTTGTAGAACTCACTCGCGTGATGTTTGATTGGTTGTTGCACGCTCGCTTGAACTTGTTTTAAAAATTGATTTTTTGAACTCACACTTGCTTGCTTTCACGCTCGCTTGATGATTGGTTTGAATGACATGCTCACTTGATTTATCGCTTATTGCTCACTTGAATAATAGAATACTAGAATTCACTCTCGTTTGATGATGATTTCTTTCTAGATGGCTTGCTTGATTGATTATTGACACTTTGTGCGTTCTTGAATGTACTCATTGATTGTGCTGATTTTGAAAAAGGAAGGGTGTCAAACAATGTCGAAAATGCACCTAAGAGACAAACGACGAGTTCATTCTTGATGAATTGGTTGATGACTTACATGACTTAATGTATTCACCTTAACAATTCAAATTAGTGTGTTGGTTACAACCGAGAATGCAATTGTACAATTCAGTTAAAAAATGTTTATCTGCAAGTGATACAAAAAGTGTTGATGATGTTGATGTCGTCTTGGCTTGAAATGCTTGACGTTGTGGTGTCCTTAACTTGATGGCATGAATTAGCTATTGTGAAATGTTGTTGAAGAATATTACTTTTATCAAGTCGATGATGTGACACTTTGTGCTTATGAACTTAATTGATTATGGGAGCTTTGATTTCAGGAGCTTGATCAATGACTTGTATATGTAAAAAAATTTATGTGCATGTAGTTGTTTTGTTTAAGCATAATAAAGAGAGTGTTTTACAAATTCAACTCAAATCATGCAAGCACATTCATGACACAGAGTGTACGTATGATCCCCTTATTCAATTCCGGGTGGATCTAGCACACGATCACCACAAAAAGGAATGTTTTTATTAAATAGTGAATTACATCAACCTTCACCTTCACAACATTGTGAATGAAATTTCACAAACAATGAGAATGCCATGCTCACACATCCCCTTGTCTCATTGATTTGTGATTTTGATTTATCTCATTAATGAGAAACTAATTTATGTTCTAAAATATTCTGCACCTGGCCAAAGCTTTTCTCGAAGTTTTGCATGACCATACCATTGATTTGATTTCCATTCACAGGAGCATAATATGCATCCTCCTCCATCTTTAGATGCAACATGAACAAATCTAAAACTACATAATGAACTTATCGGTTATATATCAGCAACAAATTTGAACCCTTTGTCCTCCTAATCCCTTCAACAATCCAATGAACCCCTTCAGAAATCCAATTAACAAAATGACATGTCTCTCAATCCCCCTGCATTAAAAACCAACAGATATTCACAAAGTTCCAAACATAACAACTGAAAAAGGAATATCAACCTAGCACAGTTGAAATTTCGTTTAGAAAACATGGAAGATGCCACTAAACAATTCAGACACATCAAAATTCAAACTCGTGAGCTCACAATTGAATCCATAAAAGATAGTAAGCCTTTAAATCCAAAAGAAAAATGTTCCCTATGAAATTGGGAAGAATCGCCAAAAGGGTGAAGCTCAGAGGTTTGCTTTACAGTTCCCAAAATCCAATTAGCCGAAGGCAGGGAAACAAATAACAAGAAATGATTATGATTGAGCAGATAAAATTCATTGAATGTGAGATTACTGTGGCACATTCCCCGCATCATCGATCAATACAATCATCTGAAAGACACCGACGCCTGTCCCTTCGTGGGCACCTTGAATTCGCTTCATAAATTAAAATCTAATAATTTGGGTACTGTTCCTGCCCCTTCTTATCTCCATCCCCATCCAAATAAAATACCATCTTATAGCTTTTCCGATGTCAGTCTCAAGGCTAAAGAATAGAAATTACCCATCATTGCTGCATGCTATTTTTACCGGATCAGCAATGTAAAAAGTTTGGACAGAGTAAAACATCGTCGCATGAAAAGACCAATTTTGTCAATTCTATGGAATAATGCAAAAAATAAAAAACCACCATAGGAATATACAATTATAGCCCGAGAATATCTCAATATATTTGTAGGTACCTTTAGACCAGTGTGGAACTACCATGTGTTAGGGGGCTTGAAAAATCTGGAAGCCCAGATCCCAACCTAGGAAAACAACTCTCAAGAAATTAGTACCGGAAAATAGACAAAAATGGATGAATCATTGGTGGTCTATTGTACCATTTTATATTTTATGAAGAGTCCATGCAGAGAGCGAAGGAGAATCAGGTTCTGTGATCGCTGATTCACTTGCTCTCTCATCAGGAGAAGACTTGGGTTTTGTCATCACCTGCCCTCAGAGTTACCAAGGGAAGTTGGGCACATGTTTCCATTGTGTCATAGATCTCCACACTGCTAATTCTTGAACTCATGGCAGCAAGATCTCTTTAACACGACATCTTTCCTCACACACATGGTCAAGTGCATTTTTTAGTACAACATCTCCCTTAAAACCACCCACAGGCCCTCTCCATACATTGATGGCTTCTTTTTGTAGATTTCCAACAGGCAACCTCCTCAGGTTGTTTCAATACAGAGATGGTCACATTTCTCTTTTGATGATACATTCATCTCCACATGATGCCATAGATTTCATAAACAATTTATTTTTATATCAGGCATGAATCTTCTCGCTCTGAGACCACATGAAGAAAAATCACAAAGCCATATAACCATATGCACAACAAATTAACACACAAAAATTAAACTGGCGGAAAAGGTAGAGAGCCATCATGTCATCTCTCATGCTCATGTAATTCACATTATTAACCAATCCAATCTAATGTACAAAGAATAATAATAGTACAAACAAATACATGAAGAAGTTGTCTCAAGATAGTGCATCTATCTTGAACAAACTTGGTTGAGAAAATATGTCAACAACACTAATTTAGGAGCCTAACTAGTTGGAGAGAATATCTCAAACAACTAAGCCTAAACTAACTCCTAACCATGAGGAACAAACTCAATCTAGAAACTTAGGATTAAATCCTAATTTTCATGAATTTAATTATTTGGACTTAGAATTGTGTGTAATGTGAGAATGAGGCTAACAATATGTGAAGCACAGGGAGTCACACATGACAATATAAAGAAGGAAACATTGGTCAGTACTCTGCAGGATCACACACTGACCTGGTACATTAATCATTCCAATGACAATCCAAATTTCGGGATCGCGGATATCCAAGCGACGCTAAACAAAGAATTTAGCAGCCAGAAGTCAGAGGCACAATTGATCATTGGATTCAAGGAAATCACAATGCTACTAGGCGAGACCCTATGGGAGTTAGATCAAAGATTGAAGTGCACAATTCATGAAGGCTAACCACTCAGGCTGAGGCCTTGGAGGTCGCATTGATATTGCACGAGATACCGTTACAAGACCCCAACCTAGGAGTTCAGTAGATTCATGCACAATTGAAAAAATTGTGCCTTGAGATGCAGAGTTTAAAACAAGACAGGACAACCTGCCCAGAGATGCACGATGCGGTATGGTGCGTAAAATTCAAGGGCTAGGGGCATGACAAGGACCACTATCCAGTGTTCACAAACTACCTTGTGGGAGGGGGCCCAATTCCACTAAGACTAGAGGCACAAGAAGGACCAAGCATGGCGCCTGTGCTATGGTGCGTGATTTGTCAGATAGGAGGAAAGAATGCTATAGATAACTGCCATCTATTACAGAAGCATATGCAGAATTCACAGCAGTTTTTTTTGTAATTTTTGTAGGTCAATGGGATATGATGAGCGCACCTTTAGAATTTGTGAGCTGATGATGGATCAAACCCCTAATTATAGAGTTCATACCGAAACACGATCCCTCGATCAAAATGCAGCAATGGCACGCACCAGATTTCAAGGGTGCTGACGAGTTTGATGTGGAAGTGGACCAGAAAGAGCTCGCGAACAACTGATATTTTACAATTGCAGAGGGCCAGGGCATTACGCCTACAATTGTACGAATCCAACGTGACCATCATGCTTGTATTTTATGTTGTTTAATCATGAGATGGAGGATTGTCCCACAGTAATAGTGAGGTTGCACTATAAAGGAGCACTTCAATCTCCCCCGACTCAGAACCGGCAAATGATGAGGTCTGAGTTGTGCGAGGAAGACCCTAATGTAAATATCATGCTCCGGAGTGGAATTATGACAGGGGATGACAGAGGCAAGCAACTTGAAGAAAATGTGTGGGTTCGCAAGGCTCCAACAAAGGAACAAGAATTTGATTTGGATTGCGCTAAGGAGACCTTCGTGGAAGCTAAGAGGAGCTTCGCCGATACCTTCACTTTAAGAATTAAAGATAGACTGCAGTTGGAAATGGACCCATCAATGCTCACTACGTTCTTGGAGACATGCATGAAGCTGTTGTGCGACAGCAAGGCTATAAAGGGACTACAAAAACTCATCACTAGATGCGTTGGGACTGTGCATAGTCTGGAAGCTCGAGAAGCACACAACACAAACAGGAAGGGAGATGAGATTGATTTCGCAGATTGGGGAGTATGAGATGGACCGAGTGATTCTGAATCTAGGATTGGATGCGAACGTCCTGCTGAAGAAGACATGGGTGCGCATGGGAAAGCCTACGCTACAATGGTCCCCCATCCAACTGTGAATGGCGAAGCAGAAAAAGATCCTACCTATGTGGAGATTGTAGGGAATCACAGTAGATATCAAAGGAGAAAGCATGCTAGCATATTTCAAAGTCATAAAGATTGTTGATGATAGCAATCCCTACCTTGTGCTATTGGGAATAGATTGGGTCACTGACATGAATGGAGTGATAAATCTGAAGAAGTGCAAGATGATCTTTGAGAAAAAATCACTACGCGTAGTGGTACCTTTAGACCCTATAGAAGGATCGTGCTACACGGAACCAGTGCAAGGGTGTGACAGCGACGACGATCTAGATAGAATCTACAAAATAACTACCCGGGAGCAAGACTGGGTAAATCTAACCACAGATGGTCAAATCTCATGGGAGAGAGAAATTTCTTGCACATCAGATTCTGACAATGAGATAGAATGATGGCAGAACCAGTTACACGAGGTAACCACACTCAACTATAACATGATGATGAGGTCGCTGCACTACGTAGCAACAGAGGTAAGAGATCTACCTACATGTGACAGGTTAAGTGAGGTGGATGAATTCCTGAAAAAATTTGAAAGAGAAGTGTCGGAATAGTAACGCTTCGATGCTATGAAATGGGTACTATGCGCTACACCCGCAAGATGGTGTGGTACGCGCCAAAGAAGTTTTGAGGACTGGCGCAACTGCCAAAGGATGATGCGCATGTGGTTTGGGAAGCCTCAGATGCAGTTAAAAGACAAGTATGACGGATGGTATTATCCACATGCACACCTCGCAAAATGGACAAAGGTCTATGGGGAAGAGCCACAACATGAGTGGGTGCATTTTTTTTGTCATACCCTGGATATTATACCCATGAATTGGTATATAGAGACGAAGGTCCACAATCGCACTAATGAATGGGATATCCTGCACAAAGGATTCCTGTTAACCTTCAAATTTAAGGATCATTGGTGGGATAATGTTGATGATGTGCTACATGCAGTAAAAGAAGTTATCTTTAAAATACCCCAAGAACCAAGGGAAGTACTTCAGCCTGAATGGGCAACCCAGCTGAGTTGCACGCTGGAGTGTTACAACGTAAATATTGAAGAAGACGATGATGATCCGTGAAAACTTAACATTCTAGAAATTGAAGGCGATCGTGAGGTTCAAGGGCAGTTTATTGAAGATCTTAACGTAATCGTGCCGATAAAGACAGAGCAAGTAAACATTGGTACAGAGGCTGAACCAAAGTATGCAACACTTGGCGACTACTGGGATGACACAATGATCGATAAGGTCACTGAGTTACTCCGCAAGTACTAAGAATTATTCCCGAACAATATCACAGACTTAAAAGAGATTGTTGGCGATTTAGGGATGATGAAGATCACCCTAAAATCCAATGTGAAGCTAGTTTAATAGAGGCTTTACCGCTTGAATCCGAAGTACAAGGAAAAGGTCCACGTCAAACTAGACAAAATGCTCGCAGCCGAAATCATTGAGCCTATGGAAGAATCCAACTGGGTAAGCCCTATGGTAGTGCAGGAGAAGAAGAAGAAGGGCGAGATAAGAATATGCGTGGACCTGAATGATGCTTGTGTGCATGACCCATTCCCGACTCCGTTCACCAATGAAATATTGGAAAATGTCAACGGGCAAGAACCATGTTCCTTTCTTGATGGGTTCTTGGGGTACCACCAGATCAAAATCATGTCGGAAGATAGGAGCAAGACCACCTTCATGAATGAGTAGGGCTACTATCAATACACCGTTATGCCATTTGGGTTGAAGAACGCACAGACCATCTTTTCGTGCATAGTTGTTGCAACGTTCAAAAACTATATCCACAAATTCCTGGAGGCATATCTGTATGATTTGACTGTATTTGGATTGGTTAAGCACCATGTAGCGAGCTTACGCTTGATGCTAGATACTTGTCATCGACACCAAATCATGCTGAACCTCAAAAAGTGAACGTTCCTTGTTCCCTTTGCGAACCTGTTGGGACATGTGGTTTACAAACAGGGACTAATGATAGACCGCACAAAGATTGTAGTAATTTTGAATTTGGAAGCACCACGAAGTGTTAAACAATTGCGCGCTACCTTGGGACATACGAGGTACTACAGGAATTTCATCAAAAGCTATGCCTAGATCACCATACCAATGGAGAAGCTGTTAAAAAAGGATGTCACATTCTGTTGGAATGATGATTGCATGAAGAGCCTCGATGTACTAAAACAGAAATTGGCCTTCGTGCCAATCCAGGTCTTCCCAAAATGGGATGTGGAGTTTCATGTCCATGTTGACGCATCATGTATAGTGGTAGGAGTAGTGCTAACACAATAAGGTGGAGAGGGCCTGGATCACCCTATCACATTCACAAGTTGTAGGTTGTCTAAAGCAGAAAAGAACTATTCCACAACCGAACGCAAGGGGTTGGCTATGATGTACGCTCTCCAAAAATACCGACACTATTTGCTAGGGGGACATTTCAAGATGTATACAAACCATTCCATGCTAAAATACTTGGTCAACAAGCATGTGTTGTGGGGGAGTATATGTAGGTGCCTCCTATTGTTCCAAGAATATGACTTTGAGATCGCGGTGAGTCCTAGAAGCCTGAACGTGGGACCATATCACTTGTCACGTATTGAGATGGGAGAGGAACCTACTAGTTTGGAGGAGGGATTACCTGACACAAAACTCTTTGTTGTGCGCGTAGTGGATGGACACTTTGAGTATATAATCCACTTTTTGACAATGGGAACTACGCCGAAGGAATACTCCGTCTAGCAGAAGAAGAAACTGGTGGTGGGCGTGGCTAATTTTTCTGTCATCACAGGGCACCTATACAAAATGGGCAATGATGAGATACTGTGAAGATACATACCTGAATTTGAACGAAGTCAGATCCTCATAGAAGCACATGAGGGCATTGCAGGAGGACATCATGCAGGATGAGCAACCGCACAAAATATTCTCCGCGCGAGGTTGCAGTGGCGAACACTTCATCAAGATTCAAAAGCACACTGTAAGGCCTATGATATATGTCAAAGGACAGGTAAACCATAGCAAAGGAATGAGATGCCTTTGAATCCACAAATGAATACAACCCTTTAAAAAGTGGGTAATCGACTTTGTAAGACCTATCAAACCTCAAGGAAAAATGGGTGCACGATACATTATCACCGCGACAGAGTACGTGACTTGTTGGGTGGAAGCGCAGCCGTTCAAAGATTGCACCACTGCCACAGCTGCGAAGTTTTTGTTTGAACACGTGTTGACTCGATTTGGATATCCGAAAATCTTAATGAGTGATCGCAGTACACGTTTCCTAAATGAAACCATCAGCGCGCTAACAAAAGAGTTATAGGTGTATCATCAGAAAGGCACATCGTATCACCCACAAGCCAATGTGGATAGTAGAAGCATTCAAAAAAATACTAGAGACTGTGCTAACCAATGTCTACAATGTGCAGCAGAGAGATTGGGACCTATGCGTACCTGCAGTGCTATGGCCTTATAAGACAGTGTGAAAGAAACTGATGAGATAGACATCTTTTTGGTTAGTTTATGGCATGGAAGTTGTCATGCCAATGGAGTATATTGTACCTAGTCTGTGCATAACAATGCTCACAGGTATGATGGACTGCAAAGCTCTAGAAGAAGGGCTCGAACAGTTGGAAGAACTTGAGGAGGAATGGTTCTTAGCTCACTTTCATCAGCAGGTGCAAAACTAGTGTGAGAAGGCCTCACATGATCGCCATATTAAGTTGCGCACCATCAAGGTAAATGATTTAGGGCTGGTTTATGACAATAAGTTTGATACATTCCCAGGAAAGTTCAGAATGCATTAGTCGGGACCATACATTGTTAAGGAGGTCATAGATGGAGGCGCGATACAACTAGTCACACTAAATGGATAGCCTTTCCAAGGCAAAGTGAATGGCAGCCGATTAAAGCCCTACACGGTTGACCTGACTATCTAACTAGCTGGCCGAAGCACAGTCTTCGCGCTCCAAGGATCTTAACAAAGGCGTGGGACTATAAACAAGTACCGGGGATACAAGCACAGATGTAGGGAATCACTTCTGACACCACTATTTTGGAACAACGCTCGCAGTAGATCCAACAGGCACCATCTCAGTGTGTTGCCGACGTTACAGCAGTTGGAGCAGAGTTGGAGGGACTATGCACTGATAGAGTGAATCGAGGGTGAGTCACGATGTTTGTGTTGGGGGCCTGTTGGGCATGGTATCCCCCCGAGACATTTTTTGGGGATTAAAGCCCAAGTTTTGACTAAGTCTTTTGTAAAAGCTCTGCGAATTGTGGGTGCGGAGCACGAAATCATAATAGAGTCACAGGTTTGTCCGCCCTAGTTTTTGTAAGGTAATGTCAGCTGGATAGACCTACCCATGGTCTGCAAACCATGGTATTGTATAAATAGAGAGAGGCTCTAAGTGTATAAGATAAGAAGATAAGAAATGGGATAGGAGCATTAGAAGTATAAGTGATTGAGTAACAGTGTAAAGTGTTTCTTTGGGTCGTATAGTAGGGGAAGGCTCTGTAATTGAGTGCGTGAACCCCTGCAGCTGAGTGCGCAGGGCAGGAATCAATAAAGAGAAGTTTACCATATTTTCGTGCATATTTTCCTATTTTAATATTTATGATTAGGTATAATTTGCAAGTATAATGTTTATTTGCTACGAGAACTTATATGAATGGTTTGTATAACTAATTATAACGAGGACATCTAAGTATGTGAAGGTAATTAACTAGTGTAAAAAGATAAGTAAGATCTCGGATAACAACACAGAGCATGGTTCTAGCAGCATGGAAGCTCCTCAACCCTTGGTTAGGGCTGCGCTAAGGCAGTGTATGAGGGTGCAAGGGACAGAGAAGTGCGTGAAGCAACCTGCGTGCAGAGACAAACAGTGGGACCAATTGAACCTCTTAGATATCTCAAGGGTGTGGAAACCTGGTTCTAACACCCTCCCATACTACTTCGGGTGACACCTCATTCCGTACCCCGCAGACTATTTCCGAAAGGGCCAGTAGTGGCGGGATTTGTTTGGCTCATTAACTCCAAAGCTGGGTTAGGCCACCACAAGCCAATGAGGATGATAAGATGAGCTATGAGCTAACTACGTACCGAGACAAGAGAATAATTCTGTCCAAAAATTTCCAGTGAAAATGGGATCTTTGTCGCTTACAATAATCTTTGGGTTTCCATGTAGCTTTTGAATTGTTTCCATAAATGCAGTAGAAACTATACTCACCTTAAATGGATGAGATAATGCATAAAAGTGTGCATACTTGGTAATTCTATCAATTACCACCATGATAACACTCTTTCCTTTGGACTTGGGTAAACCTGTGATAAAATCCATTGAAACCTCCGCCTAACGTTGGCTTGGAATGGACAAAGGTTGTAATAATCTTGGAGTCTTAATTGTTTCAACTTTATTTTGTTGGCAAACCAAACATTCCACCACAAACTTTTGAATATCCAATTTAAGGCCATCCCAAAAAAAATCCTTCTTAACTCCGTTGTAGGTTTTTAGAAATTCTGAGTGCCCTCCTAAGGGAGAAGTGTACAATTCCCTAAGAATATTTTGTTTGAGTTGGGAATTCTTACATAGGTATAACCAATCCTTGTACCATAACAAATCATTTTTCCAGCTAAATGTATTAGATATATTGGGATGTTGTTGTATCTTTTGAATGAGTGCCCACACTTCCTCATCATTCTTCCATTCATCCCTTGCTTTGTTTATCCAATCTAGTTGGATAATAGAAATGGTGCAAAGAAATGCTTCCACATCCTCATCCTTTCTTCCGAGTGCATCTGCCACAACATTTTGCTTCCCTTTTTTGTAGATGATTTCAAAGTCATAACCCGACATCTTTGTGACCCATTTTTTTTGCTCTTTTGAAGATAATCTTTTTTCTAAAAAGTGTTTAAGACTATCATGGTTTGTTTTTACCTTGAAGTGGCTTCCCATTAGGTAGGGTTGCCATTTCTTAAGTGCATGTAGTATTGCCAACATTTCCTTCTCATAAATATCTTTGTGTAAATACTTTCCTTTGATTGGACAACTTTCGAAAGCAATGGACCTTTCTTCTTGCATTAAAGCAGCACCAATTCCATTTCCTGAGGCATCACATTCCACAATAAAGGTTTTTGTGAAGTCCGGTGTAGCTAAGGTTGCTGCTTGGCACATTGCCCCTTTAAGAAGTTCAATGGCCTTCGTTGCCTCTGGAGTCCATGAAAATGCATCTTTCTTCAATAATGTTGTTAGAGGTGCTGCTATTCTTGGATAATTCTTAACAAACTTGCGATAATACCCTGTCAACCCGAGAAATCCTTGTAGATGCTTTATGGATGTGGGAATTTTCCATTCCTTAATGGTTTTAATTTTGCTAATATCTACCTTAACACCTTCATGAGATACAATATGACCTAGATATTCCACCTTTTGTACTCTAAAGAAACATTTGGAGATTTTTGCATATAATTGTTTCTCCTCCAATAGTTTGAACACCATGTCAACATATTGGACATGATCCTTCCAAGACTTGCTGTAGATTAGTATATCATCAAAACATGCTAACACAAATTTTCTAAGGAAGGGTTTGAAAATGGAATTCATCAAACCTTGAAATGTAGAAGGTGCATTAGTAAGGCCAAAAGGCATGACAAAAAATTCATAATGACCCTCATGAGTTCTAAATGTTGTTTTTGGAATGTCTTCAGTCTTCATTCGGATTTGATGATATCCTGAACGAAGATCCAACCTGGCAAAGTAAATTTATCCATGCATTTCATCTAATAATTCATCAATGACAGAAATGGGAAATTTATCTTTAATAGTGAGGTTGTTGAGCTCTCTATAATTTGGACAAATGCGCCATGATCCATCATTCTTGTGAACCAATACTACTAGAGCATAGAAAGAACTTTGAATAAGTTGAATTATACCAGCCTCTAGCATTTCTGCAACCATATGTTCAATTTCACTCTTTTGGACACAGGGATATCTAGAAGGCCTGATGTTTGGAGGAACACTTCCTGGAATCAAATTAATAGCATGATCATGATCACGAATAGGTGAGAGGCCATTGGGAGTCTCAAATACCTTGGAATGGTTGTCCAAGGCCTTTTGGAGATCTTGAGAAATGGTTAATTTTGATGTGGGAACCTCTAGTCAAAATAATTGTGCAATTATGCCTCATTGTTCTTTCTTTAGAAGCTTTGTCATTCCGTTAGAGCTGATTATCTTTCCTGGTTTCCATGTGATACCATTTAATTCAACTTATTTTCCTTCTGAACAGAATTTCATGAAAATTTCTTGAAAATTAAATTATACCCAACGATTGTAGTCATTGGACTCCTAGTAGAACATTATCACCACCCATTGGAATGGAGAGCATTAGGATATTCAATACATATTCTCCCATGGATAGCTTGATATTATGGCACTTTCCTAAGAAATTTATGGTTCCTCCACTTGCAACCATCACTTGACACTATGGTGCTGGATATAGGAAGAAATTCAATTCCTTGGCTATCTTACAATGAATAAAATTATGGGTACTTCTCGAATCAATAAACACTATTACCTTTTTCTTCTTGATATGCCCCTATCTTGATAGTTTGAGGAGTGGTAGTTCCAGCCAATGCATTACAGGATATGGTCAGATTCATTTCTTCTTTTTCTAGGGTTTGTTCCTAGTGTATATCCTCTTATTTTGACGTTTCTTGTTCCCTTTCTTCCTCCTCTTCACAATCTATGTAAAATAATTTCTTCTCGTCACACTTATGACCTTTAGTGTATTTGCTATCACAAATGTAACAAAGCCCTTTTGATCTTTTTTCTTCCAATTGTTGTGGTGTCAATATTGTAGGTTGTGGATGGCTAGAGGCAACAACACTTCCATCTTTATGATTGTGAGTGGTAGGCTTCCTTGTTGCCATAATTTTGCTTTCCATTTTTCTTGCCAACCTAAATGCCTTCTCCAATGAATATGGTTCCCAAAGGTGAACCTCATGTTCGATGTTATCTTTTAAAGTCCCTATGAACACATCAATCCTATGCTCCTTTGGAATATATTTTACCCTTACATTCAATTTTTGGAAGTCCTCAATGTGCTCCATCATTGAACCCTTTTGTTTGAGATTGATCAATTGGCTAAAAAAAGTGTTTCTTTTTGTATCCTCATAATGTGCTATCATTTCATCTGTAAAAATATCCCAAGTGACAATTTGTTTATGAGAGAAAAGACATCGATACCTTAGAAATTGATTTGGCTGCAAATATAAAGTTGCAATGCGTACCTTTTGTGTGTTTTGCACATTATGGATATCGAAAAATTGCTCCATCTGTATTATCCATGTTCCAGGATCCTTGCCATCAAACTTCCTCATATCGATCATTGGAACATGGTGGTTCTTCGATCCAATGTTAGAGTCAATAAAATCATGATTAACAATTATTTTGTTCTCATCACGAGTTTCCTTTACTACCCTTTCACCCATTAGTAAGCATTTCTTGTAGAAACTTTGTCAAATTTGTCTCCAAATTTGCCTTTAAATCTTCCACGCCATCCATCTTAGCTTCCATACCATCCATATTAGCTTCCACGTCTTTCATATTAGCTTCTATGCTTTTATTTAAATCATTCATCTTATCTTCCATGCCTTCCTTTAAGCCATCCATCTTAGCTTCTACATCTTTCTTGAAACCATCCATCTTATTTTCTATTACTTTGTGTGCGAGTAAAATTTGTTGCACTTGGTCTCGTAATTTTGATATATCATGTTGCATTTCTTCCTCTTCTTCATGAGTCATGCTAGAGCTTTCAAGTTGCATACTAGGTGTTTCCATTTTCTTTCTTCGGGGCATCAATTACCGATAATAATGCTTCACTATGCCCTTTGAATTGCTTCAAACTAATTTTTCAAACCAAGCTTATGCAAAAATTTAAAAAAAACTACAAAAGCTTTTGTCACTTTGTAGGAGCTCGATATTGAGTCTGATATATCTCTGTAATTTTGCATCTCCCGGGTCTAAAATTTCTTCTTGTGGTAACCCTCTAAGCAGTCTTTCTAACCCTGCAAGTCTGATCAGTATTGGATTCTCCAATGAAGAGTTATGCCAAATCACCAACAATGACCTGAGTATAGACTGGTTCAGTAGAGCGAACTTGTACGACATGTCATGGGTCACTGTTTCAACCTTAGGTTCTGTTGTGGTCACCAACAACCCCCCTCTTTGTTTGATATTAGTAATAACATCAAGCAAAGGGGGACCCTTAACCAAAAAATCCAAAAAATATTTTTGTTTGAAAAATCTTTTGTATTAACTCCCTAAGAGCTATATCGCGTCTCAAAGGAAAAAGGAGCACTTTTCCAAAGCGCATAAACACACTGAGGAGGAGCGACGCGAGAACTCATCGCATCGCATGCATTAAAAGCACTCAAAAGGTCAAAACCTAAAGAACCGCCGACGGCCGATATGCGACGTCGCACATCGCAATGTCGCATAAGAAGCACAAAGTGACAAAGCAAAAAACCTTGCGACCTTGCGATATTGCGATATGCGATCTGCGACCATGAAAAGCTGCGACCTGCGATCTATGGTGTGCGACAAATGAGACTATCAATCGCTGCGATGCCACCTATTTACATCGCAATCTTCCATGCTGCGATGCAAATCGCAGAAGCCATTCGTCGCAGGCATTCCTCGGCATGATCTGTGAGCCTAAAATTAGGCGCGCACTTTACGGGAAATTAATGATTGTACGCCTTTGTATCCAAAGATGATTATGTTGCGTTTTTCGAAGAGTCAAGTCATAATGGGTGACATGATTATGCATTCATTAGAACTTAATTGCTTTCATGTCAATCTTTTCTTCTGTCTCTTTTCATTGACGTGAACTATAAGTCAGCAACTGATATAAATCTATATGCAGGAAACATCTAAGGAAAAGCGCCAGAACTAGAAGAACAGAGAGGAGATGACTTCGCAGATGGATACCGCATACAGTAGGACCGCGGATCCCAGAGTATCACTCAACAAATGCTGATGGAAATAGGCTATCTAGGACTCCAAGTCAAAGGCGCACAAAAGCAAAGCGTTTATGAAAGATCCTGAGTCCCAAATTGGGTAAAGCAAAAAGAAAAACGCTTAAGGGGAAAGACGTCTCAGAAAAACCTGGAACAAAGAATGGAAACAAGTTTCAATTGAGAAAATCGTTCAGGCAACAAAATCCCCAGCTCATTGAGTCATTCGCATGGCCGGAAACCGAAATAGCAACAGCACAATCAGTTTGAAAGAAATCTGAGTTGTACTAAGTATACACGCCGTGAAGACACTCCTCCAGAAGAACACTTTCAAAAATATCTTCTAGTTTGTCAGAAAGAGGTGCCAGCTCTTGTTATTTCTAATTTTCAAGCTTGAACAAAAGGAAAGGACAAGCAGCCGACTCTTTCACGGCGAACAGCGCATCACTTACAACACTAAGGAGCAGATACAGAAATGGTTAGAAATTAGATTTAGTTTTTAGAAATAAATTTGTTTTAGTAAAAGGGCGGTCATTTGAAGCCGTTCCCTAAATTTGTGTAATTAAAATTAGCCGGTTAGTAGTATTTAACCCTTCTCGTTGCATTGGAGAAGGGTCCGGAAATTTGTCAAAAAACTTGTCCTCAGAACATGTACTTTTGCACCCTCGGAGGGGGTTTTTGATGAATGGACGGATCAAGATTTATTTATGTTTGCATTTTAATACCTGCTACTGATGTTGCACTTCTGTACTCTTAGTAGGCATTAGAAGTAAGTAGAAATAGATCATTATTGCTTCAGGTCTGTGGGTATAAAGTCAGTCATAAATGGTACTTTTATCTCTTGACGAGTTTCTGCTTGCATTCTTAGAGTAATATACAACTGATGTTGTTTATATGTTAACGTATGAATGAGTGGACTACCATTTGGCACTTTTGTACGGTGGAGTCATTGATTTATGCTTAATACATGAATAACTGATTATGCGATATGCTGTTCACAACCGTTTTGTTTAACTTCTTATGCAGGATGGTTCATCTTAATTGATTTATATTCTCATAATAGCTGAATAATCTTCATTACCAGTTATTGTGTGAAATCTTTCTAGATCGCATAAAGGAAAAAGTTCTATCCCGGGTTAGCGTAGATTAGATGTGTTGTTCTTGATAGATTAAAGTAGTATAAAATTTAGTCTCAGAGTTTAGAACTAGATTAGCTTAGAAGTAATTCCATATTTTCATTATCAAATTCTACACACACACACATCACCAAACTCTACACACACACACCCCCTTAGAACGTGAAGCTGGTCCCGTTATCCCCAGTCGGACCCGCTACACCAAACGAGCATGGAGCCACCAACCAGGTTCCCGACCGGGTGGGTATCCCCCTTGTTGTTGACCCGATTTCAGGGCCCTCAACATATTTGGCACTAGAAGGAGGGCACGAACTATGAATGGCACCTAAAGAAATATCAAAATACCATTCTGAGAGTAATACACCATCATCGACTCCCTCGACTTCTCCAACACAGTTAAACCCGGAATTTGAAGTCGCTCGAGTACCTACCACTGCTACATATTCGAATATATCAGACCAATCTATCATTGAACCCCCTGAAATTCAAACTTTGATTCGTAAACTCCAGGGATTCTCTATTTTTATCCAGAAGTCTGATAAATCTAAAAGCAGCATGACTTCGCAGTACGACCCTGCTCATCCCCTTACCAGATCAAAGAGTGAAAAATTTGGCATACAACCAAGTGAACTCCCTCTCCCTACCAGGAAAAGAGCAAGGAAAACACCACCAGAGTCTGACAGTCAGACTCCTTCATCCACTTCGTCCATATCAACTCCCTCACCGTGAAGTCAACCACCCACTCTTTCATTCCAACTCACTCGCCCATCTTCTATAAACCTTCCTCTTCAAACATCAAAGATCTTAATATCTTCATCTTCTCAGCATCAGGAATCATCTACTGCACTTCCATTAACTAGCAGCTCAACGATGGCCCAGTCTCCATGGAACAATCCTGGGGCGGTTTTAATGCCTCCACCCCTGAGCCCTATACCGGCCCATCCTCAGAAATGGCTGCCTAAATTCAATCCGGAAGCAGGAATGCTAGCCGAGGAACATATCAATAATTTCATGCTTTCTGTTAATCTCAACGGAGTCACTAACGAAGACACTGTTGTCCGGCTTTTCCCTTATACAATGCAAGGAACAGCCGGGTCATGGTACTTTTCGTTACCTTCCGGATCCATCACAAGCTGGGACATTTTTCAAAGTCAGTTCCTCACCAAGTTTGGTGATGACAGATCCACGGCGACATTGATCAATGACCTATCTAATCTTAAGGCTGAGGCTAGAGAACCCATTAAAGATTTTAACTTACGGTTCAATAAGATCCTCAACAAAATCCCCGCTGCCTCACAACCCAGCGAGGAAGTAAGATGTGAATGGTACATCACGGCTTTACCTCCAAACTTGGCTATCTTCGTAGATAGGGCAAACAAGACCACCTTAGTTGACAACTTGACAGAAGCGTTAGCAGTGGAAAAATGCATGGTAGCCCTAGAAAAGAGATCCGCTATAGAAGAATGCAAATCTAAGAAGATCTCTTTCAAAGAAGACACCAAGAAGAAGCAAACGAAAGATCCTTTCGATTTGGAAGGATTACAAAAAGTGTTGAAAGCCATGTCCAATGAGATGATTGATATTAAGAAACAAGTAGCAGAGACTTCTTCGAAAAAACCCTTTAGGACTTTTAAAAGAAATCCTCCCATGGAGGTAAGACCACCTAGTGTTGTCTCAAACGTTGAATCTAAAGAAGATGAAGAAGAAAAGAATACCACTGAAGGGCAGACCGATGAGGAAGAGGTCGTAGAACTACAAGGAATGTGGGACTTCATCCTCCCACAAGAAGAGGATCAAGAAGCATTGCTTGTTAGCACGAGAAGCAAAAATCAACTTGATCCTCCCCTAACTACCCCAAAACAAAAGAGCGCAAACCCTGCATTAAAAGAAAAGGTCGCAACAAGAAAGACAACTGCTAAAGCGACCCAGTTTAGCCCAGTCCAATCTGATCAAACGCCTCCATCAAGAACACTAATAGTGTCGGATGAAATGGAGTATAACATCATTGACGACATGAAGAAGACCAGGGCTAATATCACTCTGTATGAATTGAGTAAATTGAAACACCAGCAGAAAATAATGATGAAAGAATTACATGCTGTGCCTACTACATCTTTACCTACAGCTGTAGCCTCCCACAATCTGGGAAGGCCTCCAACCAACACGATCAATAAAATTGATCCAAATGACATCGCCTTGATTGGAGGAAGATCAAGATCTCATACTCGTCCTTTTCTTCTCACATATGAAATCTTCAACAAAAACGTGCACAATTGCTTGGTCGATTCTGGTGCTTCAACGAATATTTTACCCAGGTCAATATGTGCCAAATTGAATGTGCAACCTCAAAAATATGCAGTATGTATAGTTCAACTTGATCGATCCCAAGTCGAAGTGATTGGTGAGCTCAATCAGGTGACCATAAGATTGTCGTCTAACCCAAAAGTGTGTCAGGTTATCGACATTCTAGTAGCTGATATCCCTGAATTCTATGGTTTGATTCTTAGTAGGGATTGGTCGGAAAAGCTCCACGGATATTTTTCAACCGATTGGTCGCACATCTGGTTACCATACAATGGTAAACCAAATCAGATAAAGGTTGAACAAGAATTGCACCAAAAATACATAGTGACAGAACTGGAAGGAGAAAATGAGGCCATAACGTACAATAGCAGCATTGTAGGCAATTACGCAATAGATTCTTTCCTAGGTAATTTCAATGCTCATATTTCACCATACTTAGAGAATTCAGTTTTATCCCAAGTTGAAAATTTCTCCCAAACTGATGACTCAAAATGTTTTAGTTTTTTAGATAATTCTGTAAATACATCTTTATTTTGGAAATTATATTTTGACAGATCTAAATCAAATGAGGGAGCAGGAGCAGGATGTGTTCTGATTAACCCAGACGGGAATAAGATTATGCTCACATGCAGACTTGAGTTCGATTGCACGAACAACACAGCGGAGTACGAAGCCTTGGTTCAAGGCCTATACAAAGAAATCGGATTAAACGTTAAGTATCTTCAAGTCTTTGGAGATTCGGAGATCGTCGTAAAATAGGTACGTAACACCATACATTGCCTGTCAAGTCATTTAAAGCATTATCAATCATTAGTTCAACATCTCACTGCACATTTCGTAGCATTCAATATCTCGTCAATTCCAAGAATTCAAAACGCGAGCGCAGACCTGTTAGCTAACGTAGCCTCTAGACTTATCCCTTCTGAAGATTTTACTCCTGATAGGTTTTCAATAGAATTAATCTTCAGACCATCCATCCCTGACAATATCACCAATTGGAGAGTGTTCAACGACGATCCTGACATCGTAAATTTCCTTACTTCTGAAGGATCCTACTCAAATCAGATAATCGACGAAGACCATCATGATCATCAAATACAACAAAATGGCTCTGACAATGCTATACCGAAATCGGTGGTCAAGTTAGAAGATTTATATGATTTGAAAAGTCGGTTTAAAAGGTCCGCCAATGTTAAACTTTGCAGTTCTACCCTGAACTATGAATTAGTAAACCTAGGGACCGACCAGAAGCCACAAAACGTTAACCTAGGTCACGGCCTAGCCCCTGAAGAGAAATCAGCATATATCCGTCTTCTGAGACAATACAAAAACGTTTTTGCCTGGAATTACGATGAACTAAAAACATACAACACTTCTATCATTCAACATGTTATCCCTATGATTGACAATGAAAAACCTGTCCAGCAGAAGCTCAGAAAAATACACCGTAACCTAGAAAATCAGATAAAAACTGAGCTTAATAAGTTGTTGAGAGCCAGAATAATTTTCCCCGTAAGGCATTCTAAATGGGTATCCAATATGGTGCCCGTTAGGAAGAAAAACGGAGACATTAGAATCTGTATCGATTTCTGAAATCTCAACAAAGCCTGTCAGAAAGATAACTTTCCCCTCCCACCTATGGAGCAAATATTACAGGCGGTAGCAGGCTTAGAATTAATGTCATTCCTGCATGGATTTTTAGGATACAATCAAGTACTGGTGCATCCCGATGATCAGTTAAAGACTACATTCCGAACCAAATGGGGCACTTATGCATATCGGAAGATGCCATTTGGGCTGATCAATGCCGGAGCTACCTTTCAGAGAGCCATGGACATCGCGTTTAAAGGGTTAGTCAATAAATCAGTGGTGATTTACCTGGATGATATAACAGTGTACTCCAAAAAACGAAACAACCATCTCAAAGATTTGAAGCAAATCTTTCAAAGATGCTTGAGGTATGGGATTTCGCTCAACCCAAAGAAATCTTTCTTTGCATTAAGCGAAGGGAAATTGCTCGGATTCATAGTGTCGAAATCTGGTATTCACATAGAACCCGACAGAATCAAGGAAATTTCCGAAATATCCATACCTCATAACAAGAAAACCATGCAATCCTTCCTTGGACAGATCAACTTTGTCAAAAGATTTGTCCCGGATTTTTCACGTATTATTTCTCCCTTACAAAATATGATAAAAAAGAATTCAAATTTCAAATGGGGTCTAGATGAGCACGAAGCGTTCAACTTAATCAAACAAGCTATCATCAATGCTCCATCTTTGGCCACCCCAAATTTTTCGGAATCTTTTACCTTATACACTTTTGCCTCAGAGAAATCCTATGCCGCGATTTTGACCCAAGCAAATCAAGAGAAAGCGGAGGCTCCAATTGCATTCTTTAGCTCGAACTTACAAGGTGCTGAAATTAATTACTCAGAGGTAGAGAAACAAGCATACGCTGTTTTCAAAGCGATCAAATATTTCAGACCTTTCTTGCTTAAAGCCCACACTAAAGTCGTAGTACCATTTCTGGCGGTAAGAAACCTTTTGGTGCAGAAAGACGTGGGCAAAAAGAGAGCTAATTGGATTACCGCTTTACAAGAATATGATCTTGAGATCAAACCAGCAAACATCGTAAGAGGTCAAGGCTTCTGCAAGATGTTAGCCGGAGCATCGCAAATCCCGGAGAACTCATCTGAAGAGGTACAAGCGTACGAGGTAAGCCTAAACAATGCAGAATCATCATATGCTGACACCATTTATTTTCTTAAGAACGGGTATGCTCCATCACGTCTGGATCATACCAAGAAAAGAGCTCTGAGATTAAAAGCTAAACAATACCAGCTCATAAATGATGTCTTGTTTAAAAGGAATTACGATTCTGTGCTTCTTAGGTGTCTTGAGAAAACTGAAGCCGAAAAGGTTTTGCAGGAACTCCACGATGGACCAGCAGGCGGACACTATGCCGGAGATGCGACTGCACATAAAATCTTGCGTGCAGGATATTATTGGCCCACGCTGTTCAAAGACTCATACAATCACGTAAGGAAATGCCAAGTCTGCCAGACTGTTGCAGGAAAACAAAGGAAACCGTCCATGCCACTACAACCAGTCATCATCGACCAACCATTCAGTCAATGGGGCTTGGACATAATAGGTGAGATCGTTCCTCACTCTTCTAAGCAGCATAAGTATATCCTTATGACAACTGATTATTTTACCAAATGGGTAGAAGCAGTTCCTCTCAAGACAGTTCATTCTGAAAATATTATTGAATTCATAGATCAATTTATCATCACTAGGTTTGGATTGCCAACAACATTAATGTTTGATAACGCTTCATATTTTTTTGGAAATACTATGACTGAGTTTGCTCTTAAAAGAGGGTTCAAACTGAAATATTCTGCCAACTACTATCCGCAAGGTAATGGATTGGCTAAATCAACAAACAAGAACCTAACCAGAATTATCAAAAGAACAGTCGACCAAAACCAAAGGAATTGGCACAAAGCGCTGGTAAATGCTTTATGGGCTGATAGAATCACAAAGAAAGCTTCAATCAGCACTTCTCCCTTTAATTGAGTTTATGGGAGAGAAGTGGTTCTTCCGACTCACCTAGTCATTCCCTCTTTGTCTTTAGTGCAATATATCGATGAAGTACCTACTTCCTCTTTACAATTAAGACAAATGGAAATAATCAAACTAGAAGAACAAAGAGAACAAGCTAGGAAAACCCATGCTCATCACCAAGCGCTGATAAAATCTTCTTTTGACTCAAGCATCATAACCAGAAAAAACTTTCAGATGGGTGATTTAGTTTTGAAATGGGATAAGGCTCATGAAGAAAAGGGCAAACATACGAAATTTCAGAAGCTGTGGCTTGGCCCTTTTCAGATTGTAGAAGTCGTAGGCCCGTCTACATTCGTGTTGCAGGATCTGGCAGGAAGGAGAGATTCGTTACCTGTCAATGGACTGATTCTTAAATTATATTTTCCATAGAAGAGAAATCTTCTAATTTTTGTAGGATAGATTTAGTTTTTAGTTTTTATTTTGTTTTGTTTTCCTCTTTTTATGAATAAAACCCGTTGTAAATGATCATTTAAAAAGGATTCATGAAAGAGCATGCCAATTCTCTATCAGATTTTGATTTCGCTTGTACAAATAGCAGAGTTTTTGAAAAATCTGAATTTTATTATTGACAAATAGAGTTAACTTCACTTTGATTACGATACTCGTTTCGACCTCTAAAAAACTTTGACAAAAGCAACCTCTGGTAAAAGAATTGTTTTGTATCAGCACCATGAAAGGTATCATCAATAATAAAATAAGCATTCTCTGCAAAGCTATTGTTTTCAAAAACTCTATTATTGTCGTCCAGAGCTTTCTTAAGGAAAAACAATGACTTCCTCCCTACTAAAAGGAAACTACAACGTTCAGGGAAACAATCCAAACAAAACACCATATCTCAAAGAATAAGAGGTCTCATCACGAGCCAGCTTGTTCAGCAAAAGTGTAAATCAGGTGAATGACTGTGTCATAATTTGGCCACCAAACCAAGACATTGTTCTTTAGAGAATTAAAAAAGGAAAAGTGTGTTAAAAAGGATTTTTCTCTGGAACGTTGCGAGTAAACTCAAGCAGGAAAAAGGATCATTGCTGGATAACATGGTAACCCTGTCGAGGCTATGGACGCTTGCGGGCAGCAGAGGCACTACCTACGACAAATGAGCATATTTTTAAGCCAGTACGCAGAGAAGACCTTATTTTATCTTTTATCAAGACCAAGTAATGTCTGATGCGATTACAAGAAAAACCTGAGGAAGCAAGAAATTGAGATATAAAAAGGGTTGAGACAAAATATCGTCGACAAGGTGAGAGGCAATCTACTCTATCTGTCCATAACAAAATTTAGACATATAAAAATTTTTGTTGTTTCGGAAGTGAACGGTCAATAGAAATGCAGAGATAACTGGTTCTTCACAGTGAATCGCCATTGTTGTGGTCACCAACAACCCCACTCTTTGTTTGATATTAGTAATAACATCAAGCAAAGGGGGACCCTTAACCAAAAAATCCAAAAAATATTTTTGTTTGAAAAATACTTTTTATTAACTCCCTAAGAGCTATATCGCGTCGCAAAGGAAAAAGGAGCGCTTTCCCAAAGCGCATAAACACACTGAGCAGGAGCGACGCGAGAACTCATCGCATCGTGTGCATTAAAAGCGCTCAAAAGGTGAAAACCTAAAGAACCGCCGATGGCCGATATGCGACGTCGCACATCGCAATGTCGCATAAGCAGCACAAAGTGACAAAGCAAAAAACCTTCCGACCTTGCGATATGAGATCTGTGACCATCCAAGCTGCGACCTGCGATCTATGGTGTGCGACAAATGAGACTATCAATCACTGCGATGCCACCTATTTACATCGCAATCTTCCATGCTGCGATGCAAATCGCAGAAGCCATTCGTCGCAGGCATTCCTCGGCATGATCTGTGAGCCTAAAATTAGGCGCGCACCTTACGGGAAATTAATGATTGTACGCCTCTGTATCCAAAGATGATTATGTTGCGTTTTTCAAAGAGTCAAGTCATAATGGGTGACATGATTATGCATTCATTAGAACTTAATTGCTTTCATGTCAATCTTTTCTTCTGTCTCTTTTCATTTACGTGAACTATAAGTCAGCAACTGATATAAATCTATATGCAGGAAACATCTAAGGAAAAGCGCCAGAACTAGAAGAACAGAGAGGAGATGACTTCGCAGATGGATACCGCATACAGCAGGACCGCGGATCCCAGAGTATCACTCAACAAATGCTGATGGAAATAGGCTATCTAGGACTCAGAGTCAAAGGCGCACAAAAGCAAAGCGTTTATGAAAGATCATGAGTCCCAAATTGGGTAAAGCAAAAAGAAAAACGCTTAAGGGGAAAGACGTCTCAAAAAAGCCTGGAACAAAGAATGGAAACAAGTTTCAATTGAGAAAATCATTCAGGCAACAAAATCCCCAGCTCATTGAGTCATTCGCACGGCCGGAAACTGAAATAGCAACAGCACAATCAGTTTGAAAGAAATCTGAGTTGTACTAAGTATACACGCCGTGAAGACACTCCTCCAGAAGAACACTTTCAAAAATATCTTCTAGTTTGTCAGAAAGAGGTGCCAGCTCTTGTTATTTCTAATTTTCAAACTTGAACAAAAGGAAAGGACAAGAAGCCGACTCTTTCACGGCGAACAGCGCATCGTTTATAGCACTAAGGAGCAGATACAGAAATGGTTAGAAATTAGATTCAGTTTTTAGAAATAAATTTGTTTTAGTAAAAGGTCGGTCATTTGAAGTCGTTCCCTAAATTTGTGTAATTAAAATTAGCCGGTTAGTAGTATTTAACCCTTCTCGTTGCATTGGAGAAGGGTCCGGAAATTTGTCAAAAAACTTGTCCTCAGAACATGTACTTTTGCACCCTCGGAGGGGGTTTTTGATGAATGGACGGATCAAGATTTATTTATGTTTGCATTTTAATACCTACTACTGATGTTGCAGTTCTGTACTCTTAGTAGGCATTAGAAGTAAGTAGAAATAGATCATTATTGCTTCAGGTCTGTGGGTATAAAGTCAGTCATAAATGGTACTTTTATCTCTTGACGAGTTTCTGCTTGCATTCTTAGAGTAATATACAGCTGATGTTGTTTATATGTTAACGTATGAATGAGTGGACTACCATTTGGCACTTTTGTACGGTGGAGTCATTGATTTATGCTTAATACATGAATAACTGATTATGCGATATGCTGTTCACAACCGTTTTGTTTAACTTCTTATGCAGGATGGTTCATCTTAATTGATTTATATTCTCATAATAGATGAATAATCTTCATTACTAGTTATTGTGTGAAATCTTTCTAGATCGCATAATGGAAAAATTTCTATCCCGGGTTAGCGTAGATTAGATGTGTTGTTCTTGATAGATTAAACTAGTATAAAATTTAGTCGCAGAGTTTAGAACTAGATTAGCTTAGAAGTAATTCCATATTTTTATTATCAAATTCTACACACACACACATCACCAAACTCTACACACACACACCCCCTTAGAACGGGAAGCTGGTCCCGTTATCCCCAGTCGGACCCGCTACACCAAACAGGCATGGAGCCGCCAACCAGGTTCCCGACCGGGTGGGTATCCCCCTTGTTGTTGACCCAATTTCAGGGCCCTCAACAGGTTCTGAAAATGATACCCAAAAGAACTATAGTCCATCCTATTTTTGTAACTTCTAATGAAAAATAAATCTGATGCTCAGAGCAAAAGTTATGACGATTTTTTCGAGGTGACCTGTTTGGAATGTAATTCAGGGGTCTATAGAAACCCTAACTTCTTTAGATTATATCTCTGAAAGTATAGCGAGACAGGATCTGAAATTCAGACCCGAGGTTCAAACCGATTTCTTCTCAAATGGTTTTTTTTTTAGCTTTTGAAACTTTGTAGCGAAAGAGTTATAGCGAAAACTGCACAATGACTTGTTTTAGATGAAATTATGGAGCTTGCAAAACCATAACTTCCTCAGGTCATATCTCCAAAAATATAGCAAGAAAAAATCTAAAATTTGGACCCAAGGTTTAGTGATATTTAGTCTCAATTGGTTTTTATTTTTTAGCTTCTGAAATGTCGCAGAAAAAACATTATAGCGAAAATTCCACAATGACCTGTTTGGAGCAGCAAAACCCTAGAATCCAAAGCTCTGATACCAAATGTTATGAAACCGGCTCACAAAAAGATAATAAAGATATATCAACACCTTAGAATTCAACTTCTTTGAGGGGGAAACCTCCTCTTCATTACATAAATGAACAATTCTTGGATGATTCAAATGACAAAACCTCCTTTCTATATATAGGAGTCTAAGGGGTCAAAATATAACTAAGCCAACCTAACAATAATAATATAAAGGCACAAAAATAACAATAGAGGGATTCTATGGGGTATAATAATAACAATATGGGGAAAATAGGGGCACAACAATAATAATAAGGGAGACAACGACAATAGTAATGGGGGAATAACTAGTATTATAGGGACCTAACTACTGGTGCGACTGGAAAAAAGCTTAGTAGCTTCGGTCGACACTAGGGATAGTGTTAATCCCTGCATATCGGCATAAGGAGGACAAGGGTCATTAGCGATGGTCTTGTAAACTGGGAAAAACAGAAGATTTTTGGAAATGTTGCAAAAGGGAATTATTTTGGTCATGAAGAGGGATGCAATGGGAGTTTCTTCATGAAGGGTAAGCATGTAGGTTTCACTGTAGAGGTCCTCTAGGATCAAGGAACGTAGAGTACCGGGACAGTGACAAAATTCTCTGTAATAGTCATACTACCCTTGTCATTTGGTTTTAGACTTCTCTTGCAAAATTACGCCTTCTACCAACTCTATCTAAGAATGTAGTTCCAAGTCCTCTATGGTATGTAGAATATTCTTATCCTATTGATCCAACACAAAAGGATTATAAATGTTCAAATTATACACATTTAGTACCATTTAAATAATCATGTATGGTCTTATATTAAACCCGCAGGAATTACTTCCAAATTTCTCCAATACATCAAAAGGACCATACTAGAGGGCCACGATATTCCTATTGGAACCATATCATATTTCCCTATTTAGTTTTAATTAAAATTTGGGTCTCTCCTTAAATGGCTATTCCATTCTATGATGGTTATGTCGATTTTTGTACCTTTACATTGAATTCTACATGATCTCATATACTTGAAAAAATATCCACGTAATATTTCTAACAAACTTTTCTACCCTCAGTTCTTCTCTTATGTTCCCTCACTCAACCTTACTATCCATATATAACATCTAAGGGTGAATGACACAAAGACCCAAATCAAGTTTCAAAACCATACTTATCAATAGAAGTGTATACTACAATTTTATAAGAATGTTGAATACAATTATGATTTCCATCCTAGTACTCTAGATGGTTTTGATTGTAATGCCTAAAAAGATAAAACAAAGTATTGTTCACCTCATATGTCTTCCCATTTGTCAACATATGCAATGTTCTAGATATCTTCAACTTAGTTCTTATCTTCTCCCAAAGTGTAGTCCAAAATGCATTTAGAAATCTAATATCCTTGTCCAAGATGATAATCCCTATATCCTAAAGTGCACCTACACCTAGTCCAAGAACATTTTTAATTTTTCTTGTTCTTTGATGGTATTTTTACAAAGCATCAAAATGCACATTTTCTTACAATTTTCAACTACTAAAAAAATAGTAATTGTCCCTTCTATTTGTTGATAAAACACCCGCAAAATCCATAGAAATTAATTTTGAAGGTATAGTGAGTATCAGTAAGGGATGGTATCGATATTTCTTGTTGTTACTCTATTTGTTGGTACAATAAAGTATGCATCCTTTCATATATTCTTCCACATCTTCTTTCATTTATGATAAGTACACATATCCTTCTAATGTATTTTCTATCATACCAACAACAAAATATCCCGCAACTTTAGAGGTGTGAGCCTCTCTAATAAGCTTGAATGTTTAACACTTGGGAATGGAAAGCTTGTCAAAATTGTGTAGTAACCTTGTTTGGAGATTACAATTACCTTTATTATGCCATTTGTTGCATTAATTTCACTTTGTAGGTATTTATAGACCACCATATAGTCCTTATTCTTTATGTATTCTTGTATATTAGCATGGTAGGTAAATGATTGCTTGTGTATAAGAGTTTCGAAAGAAGTATTATTGGCTATAAGTGGATTTGATAGCATGTCTTCTAAGTTATTATTGTTTCCCTTCTTGTACTTCATGGCTAGATGAATTTCCTACAAGAATCCATCAACTTTTAATGTCTAGTTTGTTGAAGCTTCCTCCAGGCATACAAATACTACAATGGATATTGATATATGTTGCTGATGGTTTCCTTTCCCATTAGATAGTGCTTTCACATATTAACATCTTTTACTATGGCATAAATTTTCTTACCATAAGTAGGGTAGTTTAAGATGACCCCATGAAAAATTTATGATTGATAGAAAGTAACTTTCCTTCTTGAATCCTGACAACTCCTATGACATACCCACTTGCATATGCCTCTAACTTGAAAGGATTATTAAAATTTGGTAAGGAAAGAGATAGTGTTTGCTTGCAAATTTTTTTCATTTTGTTGAAATCCTTTTGTTATTTCCTACCCCACTAGAAACTCTTACCACTCACTATTATGAAGAGTGGTGTAAATACCATTAAAAATGGATTCTATGAAATTTTTAAGGTGCCATTCTAGACTAACAAAGATTGTGACTTTTATGGTGTTAGTAGGAATTGATCATTTTATGATGGCCTTGAATCTACCTTGAGTTCCTCAACATCAATCACATACCCCAAATGCACCAATGACTACTAGGAAATCTCACATTTATTGAGGTTAGATAATAGCTAGTGCTTCTTTAGAGTCTCCAAATCCTATATGATATGTGAGATATAATCCTTCTAGAAAGAGATATAAATGAATATATCATCCAAATAAACTACAGAAATGAATTTAAATATTGTTGTAATACATCATTCATTAATATCATAAATGTTGCTAGCACTTTACATAAATTTGATGGAATAACCAAGCATTCAAGCAAACCTTTACCTGTCTTGAACGCATCCTTTTAGGTGTTTTCATCTCTGACACGTATCCAAATTTATGAAGCACTTGGAACGTTGTAACCTCATAGATCATAAATCTTGGATAATGGGTACTAGTTATTGAGTGTAATCTTAATCAAATACATGAAATTGATATGCATCCTCCAAGTACCATCATTCTTGGGCACAATGATTATAAGTGACTAACATGGTGAGTTCTTGTTTAAACCACTCCCTACTACCAAACTTGTTACAACTACTTCTTCACTTCATTTGCTTCTATCATAGATAGACTATACCACCCAATATTTTTTATTAGCAGTCATCAATAATTGTATTTTATGCTCCAGTTCACTCTTAAGTATCCCTTTTATAACTTTGAACACTCCTTTGTATTCCTAAAGAAAATCCTTCAATTGATAATTTTGTTATTTAGTATAAACTGCTAGGGATTCCATCAATCTTACTAGTTCATCATATGGGTAATTTTTCTCTTAAGAAAGATAAAATATATGTTTACTAGAAGTAATAACTTTCTTGACCTAGTTGGCACTCACTAATGAGATACTTGACTTTCCCTTATGCACATTGATGATGTAGGACATCCCATCATTGCCTAAGTGGAAGTGACTGGACGTCTACATAGGAATTGCATCCTTCATACATGTGGGATCCTCCACACATTCCTCCACATACATAAAAGTGTATTATATCCAATTCTCCTTCACTAGTAAAGTGAACACTTACAACATACTTAGTCATACAATATTTCATTAGTGTGATATCTACATCCTTGATCACCAATCCCAATGCATATGGATAGGGATGATTATAAGCCTCCACTTCAAACTTGTTATCCAAATCTACTGCTATGAGATTACCCTATGAATCAATTTTGAGAAGACCACCTAACTTGGTCTTCTTGATATAGATCTTGATCTAGAAGAGCTTGGTCGTCTCCTACTATAAGTAGTGATAAAATATGCTCAAATCTGAATTCCTCTATGTTGATGTGTAGACAATATTCTCATCCACATCAAAAAACATTCCATCCGACTTCCTTGAATATTTGGTTAGAAAATTATTTTTCTTTGTATCCTTTCTTCAATTTTTTGTGCTTATCTATGGAAATAGTTTTCGTCACTTTTCTTTAGTGTGACCATCAATATGATGATAGTTACAATTTTCAGTGGGGTCCTTGCTATGATGTTTAATGGATATCATCCTCTTATTTTCCTCCCCTTCCACTACCTTTTCCCCTCCTTCAAAGTTCCCTTTTCACTTGGATTTCCCTTTTTGTGGATATGTTTTCAAGATACTACATGTGTACACATTCCTTGTCCATTAAATCCATGAATTTAAAAGCATTGATTTCTTCCATCAATGACTTTCTAGATTCCAAAATACTTGAGGAGTGCACCTATAGTTTTAGGAGATATACCCAACATAATCTCGACATTTTTTAACTAAGTGGTGTACTCCTGCACACTATTCCCTTTCGTTTTCCTAAATTAATTTCAATAAATAAGTTATTCCTCTACATACGCAATAGGGTCAAATTGGAACCAAATGAGATTTTTGATGACCTCCCATATAGTTACGAGTGAATCAACATCAAGATTAAGGGTTTTGGAGAGAAAAGAAGAAAACTACTATTTGTATTACATATTTTTGCTTATCTGTTTACATGTTTACTCAAATGTCAAGTATAGGTATTCATTTGATGCATAATTCAATTCCACATCCAACAAGTACCCACTATTCATACTTTTGAGTAGGCCCACATCGAAAAAAACTAAAAATACATGAAAAGCACTTGTGGAAGGCATTGGATGTGGAATTGAATTTGACATCGAATGGGTGTCTACACTTTTCATTTGAGTAACCCTATAACAATATAAGACAAAAATACAATAGAAACGATAGTTTCCATTCCTTTATTTTTGAAAATACATAAATATGATTTTATTATTTTCCATAGAAGGCCCATTTTATACCTCAAAAATCCTGTAATGGTAATTTGTCCGAAGGATTTTATAATTTAAAAATGCATGTTTTCCCTATACACAAGCCTTCATCCTCTACAATGACTACACTTAGAAGCATTAAGACTTCAATGAATCTCATGAAGGGATTCTTGATTTTGAGTGATACATCACCGCTATTGCAACTAGATTGAATTCCTTCATTCCAACTTTTCAATTATTAACTCAATCTATGAATACAACAAAAAATATCAATAACATGCCTACCACCTCAGATCAACACTCGACTAAACCATAGCTAGTCGTTGTCTATAATTTGAATACAATAGCACCATAATAAAAACCCAAAGATGAGTCCTAGGTAGGGACATCGACTATAATGAGAGATCATATAATATAATGATGAATATCTACAAAGTTAAATATAAAACTATTTCCATCTACTTGTCTCTAATTTATATACTCTTACAAGATTCCTACACATAGGGCATATCCATCACGAGCATAAGAAATGTGCATATTGAACAAGAACAATGAACATTATAATTTATAAACATGCCAACAAACAAACCATTGTTATCAATAGTTATCTTGATGTCCTCATACAACTAGTAACATTTTCATATATATATATATATATATATATATATATCTATATATATATATATATATATATATATATATATGTATGTATGTATGTATGTATGTATGTATGTATGTATGTATGTATGTATGTATGTATGTATATATATATTCTCAAGAGCAATCATAACATCCATATAAATCTAGTATTACCAACTTAGCCAAAATAGCAACAAAGCCTACTACCAATTGGGGACATGCAATAATTTCAAATAACCATTCAAGATAACATATATCCATTCATTATTCATTAACATACAAATATAGGTAATTAATATAAGTCAATTATACACAAGCCATGACACTTATCTAACTAGATAGCTATGGTTGGACACTGAAGGTGGGACTTCAACTCCCTACCAAACCATAGACAAGATACAACATAGTCTTTCTTTCAGTTTTCCACCCTTGAGCTACATCCATGATTTCATTGATCTTAGGTTAGACTCATCTGGAATAACTCCAAGAGTATGTGATCACTCTTTATGTGATCACTCTTTAGGTGGCTTATCAGTTATAAGGAAATCAATGCAGGAACGTGTAGCTCATAGTCTAGGTCTTTTATTGGCTTTCTTGGAAATCAATAAGTGGTTTATTAATAATTTTAGCAATCATCCCAACAGATTTCTACCCTTCCTAGTGGTTTACCAGCCATACAACAAAAACACATCACCCCACAATCTACTATGAGCCTTCCATTGATCCTTTCAAGATTGGAGACAAACATTCCATAGATTTATTACATCAACATAGGGAATCACATGCTATCAACCTCACAAACATTTCTCAAGTGCTTAACATTATTTCTCTTGCACTACAAAACTCATCCTCTTTATAATTTTCTCTCACAATGTGTCTGGCTTTGATTCTCCTATTGTACAAATCCCCTTTTTTCTTGGAATTTCACCTTTTTGTTTAGGCTCCTTACTGTATACCCAGTTGTTTTTTCCGTTTGCCCACATCAATGGGAATATGAGAAACATGGGGTTTTCTTTGCCCATATCTCCTTTCTAGCTGTAGGTAGTGGCATACTCAACCACGCCAATATTCACCATTCATTACTTTCCCCTAGAGCATGGATTTGTCTTCCAAATAGCCAGTTCCAACCAATTATAAAATATGTATATAATTAAAATAATTACAATAAATACGCATGTATATAAGAGGTCTTACAAGCCCTACTCCCTTAGGGGAACACTTTCGTTGATGCCTTATGTAAGTAGAAAGAAAAATGACAGAAAATTAGCTTTATATAACAACTCTTATATCCACATAATCATCAAACAAAAATAGATGTAGCACCCTCATTTTTTCTGCCATCTCCCAAGTGGCTTCATTGGGTCCAAAGTTCTTCCATTGCACCCTGACCTACTCTATTACTTGATTCTAGAGTGTGGCCTACTTCTAGTACATGAAGCACAATGGTTTTTGTTGTAACTCTCCCTCGGGTTCCAATTGTATTAAAGACTAGTCAAACATGTGACTAACATCATGTACATTTTTCTTATGTAAATAAGTAGGAAAAATATTGCATGCATTCACTCTAGGTGACAAGGCCAATCTATAAACCAATAGCTTAACTATTTCCACAATCTAAAATGTCGCAAAAAATATTGGTGTCAACTTGGCACAAGAACCCACTTTCAGTGATCTCTTCCTTGGTTTGTTGTGGAGATAAGCATTCTTTCCCACTTGGAGTTACTCTTGGATCCTATGTTTTTCTGCATAACTCTTTCACCTATCCTAGGATTCATTTAAATTTTATTTGATCTTGACCACTTCTTGTTTAATTTCCTTCAACATATCAGGCCCAAGAGTGCCCCTATTTACTAGGTCATCCGAATTGATTGTATTGTTTCATTTGCAGCCATATAGTGCCTCAAAGGGACTCATCCTCGGCGACTCTTGACATCAATTATTTTATGAAAACTCCATCAATTATAAGAAATATTTTGACATCTTCAGTTTATGTATGACATACTCAGCATGTCCTCTAAAACCCTATTCACTCTTTTCATCATGTTATGTTCCTAAGGATGATAGGTGGTACTAAAATCTAGATGGCATCAAAAAGTAGGAAACAACAACTTCAAAAAGATAGAATTGAACTTATCATCTTGATCTAACATAATCTTCTTAAGAACACCATGAAGTACACAAATTTCCTTCATGAAAATATGGGCTATACCAATAACTTAAATTTAATTTTTGGAATTTACCATTTCATCTTTGAAATTTATAAATTTAGGTTCTATTTGTTTTCAATATGATTTTTTCCAGAAGATCTAAACAATATATCATGAATCATAGAAACATAAAATCTGAAAAAATGAAAAATATAATAAATCGTGATCTTAATGAATATAAAACCTAGATTTTTTTTACTATAAATACAAATAATAAAATAAATAAATATCTATACCTTCATTTTGTAGACATTTCCGATTTTAATATTGATTAACTAGTATTGTTATGTAAATTCTGTTTTTAATGATAATATGCATGGTTTAAAATTTAACCATAATAAAATCTTCGGTTATATAATTTTCAAAAATCTTCCCTTTTAAAATTTTCACAAAAAAAATTCTTGGCATTTAAATTCCAGATCACAAAAAACTAAAATCAAATGTTTAATATTTTATATATTTTTATATATATAATTTAAATATTTGTAAATTCGTATTTGTCAAATAAATAATGTTTTTATATTAATAAGTTTTATTAGATTACATGTTTAATGATTTTCTATAATCACAATTATCATTTATTAAATATTCATATCCTCAATCCCTTTAACACTATTAGTTTAAACGGTCAGCACAATTTAATTTGAAAATACTGGTCAGAATATTAAAATATCATTGTGATCAACTGCCATACTTCTGTCAAATAGCTATACAACAAAATCAAAACGGTAACCAAAGCATAATAAACTCCACAACTCAATGATACAGTACTCTGGATTCATCAGATGGGTTAAGCAGAAAAATATATCCCTGCACAGCTCATTGCATCAGGATATGCAGGTGATGACAAGTGCTTTCATGTGCTTGTATTTCGATATGTTCATGTGAGATCTAAAACTGTACTGCCAACTATTAAGTTATTTCAGAATTTATGTGGCACCGCTCAGGCTAGTTCGATTTTCGAAATGGGCAATCGACATAGGCTCAGTTGCTATAGGCATACACGCATATGTAAGCCGAATCATTAACGTACGAGCCGTCGAGAATGAATCCATCCCTGTCAAACGAATACGATCCGGGAAAAAAACATATATTTAATGAAATAACTGAATACAAATGGTAGCGATGCATATATACCCACAGCTAAATTATGTCATTGCTTAAATCTAGTTGTGAATATGAACAGGCAAAAGAACATATATTTAATGAATTAATTGAATACAAATTGTAAATTATAATATGGTGATTAATAGCAGACAGAAAATACACATATTTAATGAATTAACTGAATACATATTATAAGTAATGCATATTGATTAATCTATAAACTTATTAATGTGTCTGGCTATATATATTTACCACTTCATTATCTGTTTTTTTAAATCACATCTGTCTTTTTTAAATCTAAAAATAGACATATAGACAGCCCCTCTCACCCATTAACAAGCCTATAGAATCGTAAATATTGGTGGCCCAAATTGTATACCTACAAAATTCCAAACATAGAAAGTTGAGCAGTACTATTCTTCTCTTATCTCACTAAATCAACTATTAATATACAATGGCAGAATCCAATTTGTAGGAAGATAAGAAATACAATGAAACAATCTACGCTGCACATTGCTTCGAGAAAAGCTACGATATTGTATTGGTCCAAGGGCCAATTTTTGACAATTCAAAATCATAATGAGTAGAAGGTAAATGAGAACTATTTGAAAAACAAATTAAAATTTTGAAGGGGTCAGCAACGATCGAAACGTTTTGTGATCTGCCTTTTCACAAAATAATTGAAATAGCAAATCATTGTGTGATCATGGACAGTCAAATAATGAGAATATGAAATCATAATCTTGAATGTATTTTCTATGTGCTTTTCGTGGATATTTTGGCTCCATCTTGAGAATAACTTCCACTTTACACTAAGCTCGTCATCGAATAAAAAATATCTTCGATAGGTGGCTGCAATCGAGCCACTGACTTATATATCATCCATTCAACGACCAGGCATACTGGATCAACGCCTTAGAAAAAAGTAACTAACATTGAAGCGTTCCTTCAAAATACATTGTAAAAATAAATAACAAACCAATGTTAGTAAGTGGAAAGGAAAATATGGGAAAAAGAAATAATGTCAACAGTGTGCCCATACAATAGCCTCGTTTTGATCACTGTATGTCACCCAGCAACAGAGTTGGCTTTTGATATTGAAAGAATAGAGTTTTCATAACTTGTTGAAGATCACTGAATACCAACAGAAGAAGAGAGATAGTACAACCCTGCCTGAAAATGTTCTTCCTCTATAAAGAAGCAAGGAGCTAAATCATTAAGGTCAGGGTTGCACTATCTCTCTTCTACTATGGGGGTTCGAGAGGAAAACAAGCTCGGTGAACAAAGCCATAACCACCCAGCAACACATTGGCCAATCACTGAAGACCAACAGAAGAAGAAAGATAATGCAACTTCTCCTAAAAATATTCTTACTCTATAAAGAATTAAGCAGGCATATTAATAAACTGGAGGCTGTACTATGTCTCTTCTAATAAGCTTGGGGCTGTCCTCTCTCTCTTCTACTATGGGTGTCCGCCATGAAAACAGGCACAGTGAACGAAACCATTACCACCAAGATACCAATACATCACAAAGGACAAAATAAGACAGATCAAGAGCAACTGCACGAGATACCTGAATCTCCAAGATATTAGTAGTACTAGGGAAAGATTTTTGAGACAATAAAAACATAATAGTACGAGACGTAGAGTCACGTCCGTCAAAATATGGAGATGCCTTTTGCTGTTGACACTGGTAGTTCACGGTTTTCAAGAAACATTTGGCCTTCGTTTCTGATACCCGCGTGCCGCTTATCGAGGATAGCGACAAGATGTACCAGGATATACTCCATTGGTCACATAAAAATATGTGTCCACGTTCGAGATAGCATTCAAAAGCAAATAAATATTTTTTCAAACACTGCTTTTTGTTCACCATTCATTCCAAACTTTTATTGGCAATACGAATGGAGACAAATTATGGAGCATAGAATGGCTATTTCAATATTGCGAATCATTTAAAGAAGATTACATTGGAGATATGAGTGATAATTGATTGCAGTGAGACTGAGTTAAATTAGATTAAGTGAAACTGAACTAGCACACTTGGATGTCTAACATTAACATGTGGTTGGAATTAGATTCTCCAACACTCCCTGTTAATTACAACCACATAAAAATTCAATTAATATGTTTGCTAGTCTCTATGTCTTACAATTTAAAAAACAAATCACAATTTCCTTTTCTTTTTCTTTTCTAACAGATAGTGTAAACTCTAAATTGTTTCAACCCTTTTTTTTGTTGTATGTTTCAAACTTTAATTTCTTGGTTTGTTGGTGCATAAGCATCTCCTAGACTTCTTCATAAAATGGCTTATACGTCGGTTGTTGCCACATATTATGTTATGTAGTGCACTTTTCATTATCAAACTGCTGCAACATAAAATGAGTATAAAATTTATTTCTTCAAGACTCCAATATTTGAAAATTTTATTGATGTGTCGTTATGCATGTTGTCTTCAACATTCATTTTTGCAACATCTATGAAGACTTTATGATAGGATGGTGTTGCAAAGCATGCTTCAATGAAATTTAACTCTTCTTCATAATCGTCTTGTTACATGCACAATGGAATCCAATGGTAAGTGTAAAAACATCTACAAAACCACATGGGTTTTGTTCCTTTTGCTCTACAATGAGAGCTTTCTCCTGTTGTGCTTTATTCTCTACTTGTTCTTCAGTCTCTATCTCTTCGACTTTTTTACTAACCTATGCTTTTCCACTTAGTTTTGAGATTCAAGTGGGCTTCTCACTGAATAGCATCATGTCAATATGATGTTTCTGTTGCATCATCCGCAACCATTCATCTTTATGCAACTATTCTTTATCGAATTTTACATTAGCAATAGTAATTGTTGGATTCACCATAACATCAACTGCTCAGTTTCACTATAATCAACCAACTGTCTTGCTAGATTCACCAAATTGTCATCAACAAGCTCTTTTGCTATATTCATCAAATCTTCACCAAGAAGATCCGTTGCATGAATCACCAAATTGTCATCAGCAATCTATGTGGCTGGAAACATCAAATCTAGCTCCAATGCAGGAGTCACCAAATTCTCATCGACACGCTGTGTTGCTAGAATCACCAAATTTTCGTCAATAAGCTCTATCGTTGGAATCACCAAGTTGTCATCAACAAGCTTTGTTGTTAGAATCATCAAATTTTTGCTCACTTGTGGTTGTGCACAATGGGGTTCATGCGCATCTACGTCCTCCTTTATTTCTTTTGAAAATTCTTCACTCATCATCCACTTGTGGATGAGCACAATGACATTCACCAAATTCTTCATTTTCAACTAGATTACTCCCCCTTACACAAAAATTCCTCTTAACATTATCCCGACCTTGTGTGGTTATCTTTACCTTATTCATTCTCGCTGTTGGTTCTCATCATAAAAAAAAGTCGTAATCATCTTCTGGTGTCGCTTTGACATTCTAAGCTTCTTGGATTTTCCCATTTGTTATGTCAAACATAGTGGCTTCTCTATAATCAACTCTTACTCTAACAAAAATGTCACTCCTCTTACAAATCACTATTTTCCCAATAAAATAATATGCTCATATAAATTCCACTCAACAAATACCTTTTGTGCATCTATGAAATACCTCTTAATAAAATTGTTTTCAATTGAAATTGCAAAAAATCAAGGCTCGCTATCAACCCTAAACAAAGTCCCCTTTGCTTTTTAAACCAGATTTTGAATAAAAACGTCAATGTCGTTTTTCTTAAAACAAAAAATACTTCAAGCGAATCCCCTTCTAAAGGATTACTTGAACCTTTTACAAATGATACTACTCTCACCTCTCATTTTAAAGACGTTAGCCCATACCATCACACTCCACTGTAATTGCCTATCGTATTTCCTTTAACATTTTTTTAATATTCATGCTCCCCATTGATTTTGTGCTAGAAAACAATTTCGATAGATGAGTCGGCTAATGCTCCTTTGAAATTTTGACTTCTGTGAGCTTTTAATGAAACGTGTTATGGTGAGACTGAGTTGAACTGAACTAAATGAATGTGGTGAGACTGAGTTGAACTACACTAAGTGAAATTGAACTACGACACTTGGACGAAGGGTTTTGACCCTTACGAGGTGGTTGGAATTAGATTCTTCAACAATATCATATAAGAAAACATCACACTACTTTTTGTTGGGCATGATGGTATTTTCACATATTCACCACTCATCCCAAACCTTTATGTGCAATTATTATATCATATAAAGATCATAAAATAGACAGACACACACACACACACACATAGATATATATAAAGTCCACCGATAAGAGCGATTTAATTGGTATATAATAACTAGCATTTGCACCAAAAGGGTGCAAGAACATGTCTATACAAGTCTGGATGAATGTACACTGACATAGATGTAGCATTGCAGGAAACAAGGATGTGGACATGGAAGGCATGAAAAATTAGGAGTCTAAACTATTGGTAAAGTAGATCTTTCCACGTGGGTAAAAGTGCATTATAGAATCTGCAATATATCATATTTCTATTGTTGACACCTAATCTTCATGTTTGGGTGAATTTATGTAAATAATTAAATTAGGAATGTGAACAGTCATCGGGAGATGAACTGAATAGTCACTCTCTATTGTATATAACAAAGACCTACTTAATGGAATAATACGAATCAATTTTCTACCTAATGGAGTTACTACCTGGCCTGACATGGTATCAGAGCCAACACTTTTTTTAGCTCTCATGCTCCTTGTAACTCCTCTATCTGTCAGTCATATTCCTTACCTGCGCTCTCTGTCTGCCTGAAGGTTTTTCCATGAACGTTTGCTTTTCTGCATATTCCATTAAACCGTCGCCTGACATGGTATCTACGGTTTAATGCTAGGCGCAGGTACCATGTCATCTGGATGTGCTGACACCTGCATCTGACATTACCTCCATTCTAAATAATTACTCATTTGAATAAGTGTGTAGTGGTTTTGTAAATCTTCTCCCATTTTCTCATTTTTTTTCAATGAAAACACACTGGTTCGGGCCCCACTATGGTATCGCCTAAGAGATATTAACACTGCGCGTGAGATATTCACTGCTCCGTTGTAGTTTTGCTCTATAAAATACCTTGCCAAAGCAACAAGTGTGTTTGAAAGAGAACCTCCTGCAGCAGCTTTGAAGCAGAGGACATGTCGTATTCATAATTCTGTCACGATGAAAGAAGAATTTCTTAGTCCATTAAGCCAACTCTAACCATCCACCTTCCTCTTTTTGGCAGCCCACAGCCTGTACTGCATTGGCCAATTTTCATGCAACAACACCAGGCCCGGTCAGTGTGATCTTTTTTATGGGGATGATGAATGCTTGCGCTCCACTCAAAGGTCAGATTTCTGTTGTTTAATTATTTTATTCCAGTGCAAAACACTGATAAATAGAGAGGTCGATATGCTAGAAAATCAGCGGGTTTGCCTGTTGGAACCAAGGTAGATCAATCAACCATCGTGCAACCATCCATTGCTCGAAGAACTCTTTGAGACTGCATGAATATCTGAGACTGTCCTGATATGCGTGGTTTTGATACCTCTGCGTGGAGATGTGCTGTTGATGCGTGAATATTTGAGACTGTCCTGATATGTGTGGTTTTGATACCTCTGCGTGGAGATGTGTCGCTGATACGTGAAGCCTGACATGCGTGAAGACTGAAATGGTATGCTGCTGATGTGTGGAGATGACATGGTATGCTACTGATGTGTGGAGAATCCAGAGACCGATGAGTGTTTGAAGTGGGAGAAGCTGCTTCGCTTGAATGGTACTTTTGAATGGTGTTGATACCTTTGCGTTAGATATATTTTGAACGCAACCGTATGTATTTTTAATGCATCCATATGTATTTTGTTGAAGGCAACCATATGTATTTTTTAAACATTGTATTATTTGGTACATTGCACGAGTTTTCTAGCTCAAGGTTATGTGGTTCTCTAAAGCTTTGTGTTGTGAGTGATATCATCTCCACCATATAGGAATTGGTAATACCTTTGTCCTATATATAAGAGGGCAATCTTTTTACAATTTTTTACACTAGAGCTGCATTGTTTCCTCCACAGGAAGTACAATTTTAAACATTAATAGCAGAAGTACTTTTCTATCAGCAGAAGTATTTTTTTATAGTAAGCATGCAATCATATCCATGGTGGGAATAGTTCTCACTAGCAAAGAGAACTATCCTGAATGGTCCTGGATGATAAAACATACCCTCATTTTCAATGAGTTGTGGAAAGGAGTTTGTGTCAGAGAAGGAGACCATGACCCAGTACAACCTACCTCAGACAAAGAGCTCATCATTTGGGAAAACAAGAACAACAAAGCTTATGCATTAATCATAGCATCTGTAAATGAAGAGGTGAGTCGCCATATTTAGTCATATTCAACTGCCTTTGAAGCCCTACAAAAGCTGAAAGAGCTCTATGACTCACATTCTGCACTTGAAGTTGTCCAACTCATGATTAAAATCTTCACTCTTGAACTGCAAAATAATGATCCTCTTGCTCTTGTATCTGAAGTAAAGTCTATAATGCATGATATCAAATCTACTAAGGTTGATTTGGATATTCCTCTTATTGCTTTTCTCAAGGCACTTTATCCTACTTACTCCAATTATCTTGAATCATTGCAAGCAAATGGAAATCTCAAAGATATAACCTTTGACTCTGTTGTGAAAAAGTTTGCTGAAAGAGAGAAAGCTTTTGGAAAAAAGACTGCCCCTGAATCTTATGGAGAGACTGTGTGTCTTGCTCATAAAGAAAAGCATCGTGCTCAAGATTCTACAAGAGGAAGAGGTGGACGAAGAGGAAGACGAAGATATTTCAGAGGTAAGGGGGCAGACATTGTCAATTAGAAAAGGCAGATTTGCACTGCATTCGCTGCAAAAGAAATGGATCACATGATGCCTCTACATGCAAGCTACCATGGGACAAAATTGAGCAGAAAAGAAACCAACAGAAAGGTAAAATTGATGATACAGACAAAGGTAAAGCACCTGAATCCGCTCACTATGTTGAGGCCCAATGTAACATTGGAGTAAATGAAGATTTGTTTAATGCTTCACTTGCTTCATGGGAAAATGACTGGTTGCTTGATTCAAGAGCAACCTGCCACATGACTCATAGAAAAGATTTTTTTGAAGATTTCACTAACAATGTTGATGGAGTAGTATACTTTGCAGATCAATCAAAAATCAAGCCATCAGGGCTTGGCACAATCAGGCTTAAACTGCCTAGTCTTCCAGACTTTCTTCTGGATCATGTTCTATATCTCCCACAGCTTAAGAGAAACTTGTTGTCCTTGGTCCACATCCACCAGCAAGGTCACTCCATTCATATGTTTGATGGCAAGCTTGAGGTAAGAAAAGCATCTGACCACTCACTTGTCATGAGGGGAATAGAAGAAGAAAGGCTTCTGAAACTGCAAGGAACATCTGCTCATGCACAACATTTCTCATACAATTCTCATCATGAGGAAGGTACACTTCCATCAAGTTTATTATGGCATGCTAGATTTGGACATTTGAACTATGATAGTCTTCGCTTATTGAAGAAAAATGGTGTTGTTGGTTTGCCTACAATTCCTAGAAAACTTAAGCAATGTGATGCTTGATTCTAGGAAAGCATGGCAAACAGTCTTTTCATGATTCACATTCAAGAGCACATAGGAAACTTGAACTCATTCATTCAGATTTATGTGGTCTAATGCCTGTTCCTTCTGCAAATGGAAATAAATATATCATGACGTTTATTGATGACTACACCAGGATGTGCTGGGTTTATTTATTGAAGAACAAATCCGATGCTTTTCAAACATTCAAGAATTTTCATAAATGGATTGAAAATGATGCACAATCTCATATTGGGTCTATTCGCACTGATAATGGAAAAGAATACACATCAAATGAATTTGAAAACTATCTTCGCCAACATGGAATCAAACATCAAACAACTGTGCCTTATAATCCCCAACAGAATGGTGTAGCTGAAAGAATGAATAGAACAATCTTGAATATGGTACGATCCATGCTTTTCTTCAAAAATGTAAAGATAATGTTTTGGGTTGATGTTGTTCTATGTGCTGCATATATAAAGAATAGATGTCCATCTAATTCTATAAGAAACAAGACACCTTATGAATTGTGGTATGGACATGTTCCTTCGGTAAAACATCTCAGGGTCTTTGGTTCCACCTATTATGCTTTGATACCAAAGGTACATAGAAACAAACTTGGTGCTAGAAGTCGTAAGTGTATCTTCCTAGGGTACTCAAACACCTCTAAAGCATACCGCCTCTATGATGAAGTAAATAAAAAGTTTGTTGTATCTAGAGATGTAACTTTTCTTGAATCATCCAAAACTGACAATGTTGTTGAGTGCCAACTTGATGGCTTCGATAGGTTCGCAAAAGCAAAATCATTTCAAGAATTTGATAATCAGATTCCACATCTTGAAGGGGGGATTCATATACTAGATCAACATGTGGAATCTTCTTCTGGAGAACACTCTCCCCCGCACGAAACTCCAACAACGGATGATGCTTTAAGTGATGTAATTAATAGAATTGGGAGACTCAATCTTGATTTAGTCCCAACTCAATCAACAGAGCAGCCTGGACCATCTCTGAAAGGTCCCCCAAAGTGGCTGACAAAGACACTTGAAAGTGTTCATCTTAATGGAATTGGAAAGACAGGAACCAGAAATTCAAACCGGCAAAATGGAGGTGATGTAGATGACTCTAATTAACCTGTTGATATGGATGTCTCTTATGATTGTGAATTGAACTTGTCTACAGATTTTGAACCAACTTCCTTCAAAGAAACTGCTTCTCATGATGAATGGGAAGAAGCAATGCAAAAGGAGTATGATGCCCTCATAAAGAACGGCACTTGGAAGCTGGTTGATCCTCCATTTGGAACCAAACCAATTGGATGTAGGTGGGTTTACAAGAACAAGTATAAAGTTGATGTCTCACTTGACAAGCACAAAGCTAGGCTTGTGGCAAAAGGATTTGCACAGAAGGAAGGGGTCGATTATGAGTTGAGTTTTTCTCCCATGGCAAAATGGGCTACCATCTGGACACTCTTTGCACTAGCAGCTTAGAATGGTTGGAAAGTCCATCAAATGGATGTAAAAACTGCTTTCTTGAATGGAGATCTAAAAGAGAATGTTTTTATGACCCAGCCTGAAGGATTTTCTATGAAAGGACATGAACATAAAGTATACAAACTTGTGAAGTCCCTGTATGGCCTCAAACAAGCACCGTGACCCTGGTATGAAAAACTAACTGAGCATCTTTTGAAACTCAATTTCAATCATTTTGATCTTGATGATGCAACTTTATTTGTCAAGAAAGTTGGCAAAACAGTTGTATATCTTGTAGTATATGTAGATGATCTTTTAATGATAGGGAACAATGAAAGCTACATTGCAACCATAGAGAAGGAATTGGGAAAAAGATTTGAAATGATTGATTTGGGCTATGTTCATTACTATCTTGGCATTGAAGTAACCCAACATCCAAAGTCCATATTTCTTTCTCAAAAGAAATACATTGGAGATTTGTTGAACAAGTTTGGCATGACAGAGCGCAATCCTCTTACTACTCCAATGGAACAAAACTTAAAGCTCACATCTATTGAAGGAAAGGAATTTGAGGATCCAACAAAGTATAGACAACTTGTAGGAAGTCTCAACTACCTAACTCCTACCAGACCAAACATTTCATTTTCCATTGGAATCCTCTCCAGGTTTATGCAAAAGCCTTGTGAGGGACATTGGTCTGTTGCAAAAAGAGTTCTAAAGTACTTGAAGGGAATGCAAGACTTTGGAATCAAGTACACATAGGTGGATGACTTCAGCTTGATCGGATACTATGATTTAGACATCGATGAAGACAAAGAAACTGGGGTATCTACTTCATGATATGCTATGAGTCTTGGATCAGGAGCTGTCTCCTGGAGATTATGCAAACAATCAGTTCCAGCAGATTCCACAACAGAATCAGAATACGTGGCAGCAGCTGAAGCAACAAAAGAAATTATGTGGATTAGGAAAATTCTTGAAGATTTGCAGGTAAAACAAGTACAATCAACTCCACTCATGATTGACAATACCTCTACAATAAAGTTGGCCAAGAACCCAAAGTTCCATGCTCGAACAAAGCACATCAATACTAAATATCATCTGATTCGACATCATGTTGAGGCCAAAACAATCCATCTCTGTCATTGTTCCACAAATGAGAAAATTGCAGACATCTTTACCAAAGCGCTTGGAAGGGAAAAGCTTGAACGATTCATAATGATGCTTGGACTCACCAACATCCCTTCAGATTAAGGGGGGGAATGTTGACACCTAATTTTCATGTTTGGGTAAATTTATGTAAATAATTAAATTAGGAATGTAAACAATCATCGGGAGATGAACTGAACAGTCACTCCCTATTGTATATAACAAAGACCTACCTAATGGAATAATACGAATCAATTTTCTGCCTAATGGAGTTATTGCCTGGCTTGACATCTATCATCAAACTCATATTTAAACTAGAAGCAATCCTTCAGGAGATAGGACTTTGATCTTCTACCATATTCTTTGAACAACATCTAGAATATTATGATGAGAAATTGTTTGGATGGGGGAGAGAAATAAACAATTGAGGTACCTGCATTTCATGGGGTTCTCAAAATCCTAAAAGAATTGAAATGGTGCACTCTACTACAATTTAAGGAATCCCTGAGTATTTTAACATGTTGTGATTTTGGATGGGAAACAAGTGGATTACGTGCTCCCATTCTTGTTTCAAAGTTTACAAAATTAAGCTTGGAGGACTAGACAGGTTGAAAAGCACGACATTTTTCTTTCAAACAAAACAAGTAAATTTTGAAAACTTGATGCCTATTAGAATTTGGGATCATGTGGAATAAATATTTCCTCAAGAATGAAGTTGTAGATTATGTAGTTCCTCATTCATGTATCAAGGATTTTGTTGGGTCATGAAAAATGTATGTTTTCTGTCCTCATTTTCTTAATTAATCATATAGTCTCCATGAATTTATTCTCATCTTGAGCACATTCTCAACGAAAGACCGTGAAAAGGAAATAGGCAGTAGTGTTGGAAAACTCACATCTTTTTGGTATCAAAAGCCTAAGTTTCTGCTCATCTATGCACAGATTTCCTAGATTGGACAACTAGTTTCCATTCGGACAAGACGATAGTGCCAAGAAAAGGAGAAGCCATTGATTACATCTCTGTGAACCATGCTAAAGGTGGAGGCAAAATACAGGATTGATGTGGAAATCTGATTGTTCAGCCAAGCAATCCTGAGGATATTCTGATCCTCGGTATAAGCTGTGATTTTGCTAGTTGTTCATAGAATATATAACGCTAGTAAATCAGAACGAAAGTAATGGACAACTTTGTAATTTGTAAAATTCCAGCAAGGTTGCAAATGTAGATTGAAATTTAAGTAGTCAAAGTGATTATGTAATTATTTTGGTAGTTAATGAAAGACTGAAAAGTTTCCATTAAATCTTTGTCTTGAGTTTCGATAACAGTTTTCTTCTAGACGCTTTGGACCTGATCGCTGGGTGATCCACTTCTCCTTGTATTATGCTATTTACATTTTACTATTAAGATTTACGTCGCTATTTCTTCTCTATGTTGAATTAGAGTACATCATATAGCTCATCTAATATCGTGTTTATTTACAGAAAGTAAGTTGTATATGATTGTTGTTCCCTATTAAGTATATTCTTTCTACAATTATTTATGGCTTTGAATATTCTTCATAATTAAGTATGATTTGAATAGTCTCTTTTAATGCACATGGAATTGATTATTCAGGTTGATTTCCTCTCTTATATTAGGACATTGCATTAAGATCTTGGTTTGAAATAGTTTGCCAGTGATTTATCTTTCTGATTTTGAATTACAGAATGATTCATGTTCTGCATTTATAAGAATTAATGAGTTGTTAAGTGATTTCTTATTTATGCAATGATTAGTTAGGATTATCGACTTGCATTTCACTCTTTGATTGTTATTGCACACAGTGCTTACATCCTTGAAATAGACAGATGAATCATAGGTTGACATATTAATGTAGAATTAAGGTTAATTTATAAAGTTATCTTAGTGCACCAACATTTTGGTGCCATTGTCGAGGAGGTGGTCAATATAATAGCTAATTTGTGTATCCTAAGAGAATTGGGTGTTGAAAACAAAAGGTAATAACCTGCGTACACAACATGTAAAAATCTTGTTCCTAGTCGCCACTCTTAGAAGATACACAGAGATTGTGTAGGAACGAATGACTAGAAGAAAAAAGATACCAATAGATCAGAAATCGTTACCAAAAACCACCAAAGCCCAGGGATAGATGACCCTTGGGAGACCAACATTTATAGACAAAATCATTCAGAGAGCCGAATCTCAGGAGTTAGTAGGACTGTAGACAACATCTGGAAAGGGCTTTACTTTGATCCCTCAATCATCAGAGTCACCAACTGTAGCTTATGTCGAGATCTATAGCAAGACTAAAGGATCCAAGAAAAGTCTACAAAATACAAATCATCAATACTATGGTCCTTCACACCAGGGAAAATCGTGTAATTTGATAGAAGGAGAGGGAGAAACTAGTGGAGTTGCTAAGGCATATCCACAACCATATTAATTAGGATCTCCTATGATCTTCGCTAAGAAATAAGTACATAGTATCCATGATCTGAGTAGTGCAGTAAAGCCTCTTTGAATTGTGAGTACTCCGTCCACTCAGATAACACCCCCTGACCAAGAAATCCCTTACGATTTTTGGCACATCCTTCACCAAATGGTGATTCAACCACCTCAAGGTTAGACCTCAACGTTGGAATATCCCATCTTCGACCCAGTAGCCAATATCCTAATGAAAGTTATTCCTTTACAAAATATCCAAACCTTTCACGGGATGACCTCAGAGGATCCATATATTTTTTTATTTAAGTTTGATGTCTTGTGCAGAGGTTATGATTATGCCACTGATCCTCAAAAATTGAAGTTGTTTCCCTCCACCTTAAAGGGAGCATCTTTGCGATAGTTTATGGGTTGGGGTAGAAGTACCATTAACTCCTGGGACGACATGAAAACTGGTTTTCTCACTAAATACAAAGACTAATGTAGGACTAGGGAGCTAAAAGATTAAATCTTCAAAATGTCTGCAAAGGATAATGAAACTTTGGAGGAATACGTCGAACGCTTTTAGTATAATTTGCAGAGATCGCCCCACTCCACATTACCAAAAGAAGTCTCAAAAGACATTTTAATAAAGGGTATGGGAGAAGAATGGGTAGAAAATTTAAGTTTGATGGGGAAAGGTGACTTTTTTCAATAAGACTATGACGAAATTATCTGATTGTGTATCAGGTGTTCGCAGGGTAGCACACACATTGGGCTAGGAAGTCGAGACTCCATGACTAGAGGAAGAAGACCTCCCAGTAGAGGCGTGACGAGAATAGAGATCAACAACCTCTTCGAATATTTCAAGACAAATATATTAGGTGCATTAACTGTAGAGCTAGATGTCTTACATGCTAGACAAAGACAAGCTGAGGTAGAACAAATGCTAGCCTTATTCTGCCCACGCTGCTGAAAGAAGCATAGTCAAAGAGAATTTCCTTTGGACAGGGTTCAGACTTGCTCTATATACACTAAGGACCATGCCACAGATCAGTTTCCATCACTTCTCAGGTTAAAAGAAGTGTTCAAAGAAGTTGAAGAAGGAACAAAGTTGGCATACTTAATGGAACAACGTCGACAATGGCAAGCATGACCCTCAGGTATGCCACAAGACCCGTCTTTGTTCTTTCCTATGCAATATCATCAACAAAAAAATCCTGGAACAACATGGAAAGGTCAACCACCTTTCTCTGCCTGGAAATCCCAATAGTATTCCATGTCACCCTGGCCAAACCAACCCTTCCCAGGAGCTGGCTGGCCAAATCCATAATGCTCTACCCCCTTCTGGAAAAATTCAGCTAGTAGTCCTTACCCTTCATAGTGGGTTGCTTCCACTTCACAGAACCCGAATTGGCCTCAAAACTAGCAGTGCCCTATAGGGATGAACAATTTAGCCATGAGAGCGGGTTCTCAACCTCAACCCATATTGCTTGGTCCATTTTAGAACCCTCAGCCTTTAGTATGCCCCCAATTTCCATCTCAACCAAATTTGAAACCTAATAACAATAGATCAGTTCAATATGTACAAATCCTTGATAATTTAGATAATGACACAAAACCAATATAATGCAATGATCTTCGGTAAGGTCAGGGCACATTATTTCCACAGAAGAAAATAAAGAAACTAAAAATGAAAAACAACCCGCAATAAATCCTTCAACTGTGATTGCTACAGAAATAAAATAGGAAGAAGACATAGTCGAGTAGCATAATTGCGATAAAATTATATTTTTTCTCCCCCATTCCCCGAGAGACTAGCAATAGCTAAAATTGTTGTCTATCCTGATTTTGATATCTTAGGGGAATTGAGAAATTTATGTATAAATATTCCACTCCTCCAGGCTATATAAGACAACCAAATATATGCAAAAACAATTAAGGAATTATGTGGGAATAATCCTGGGAGGAAATAGAAAAACCCACCAACATAGGAGCTTTATCTAACTCGCTTCTAGGTAAACAAGCACCGATTAAATATGAATACCCAGGGAATCATGTGGTAACTATTCAAATACAAGGCTTCAACTTTCCAAACACACTAGGAGATATTAGAGCAACCATTAATATTATGACTACTAAAACCTGTAGTGTTTTTGGCATTATAGCTTTGGAACCCACCTCAACCTTATTAGAACTTGCTGATATATTAGTAGTTAGACCTGGAGTAACCTTATAGGATGTAACTATTTCTGTTGATTCTTGGGGGTATCATGTGGACTTTCTAGTCATCAACCCAAGAAGTAGGCTAGATGGGCATCCTTTGGTATTGGGTCGATCTTGGTTAGAAACAAGAGATGCTTATATAGGATGTCATACAGGGAGCATGACTATTACACAAGGAAATGTTGTGAAGAACTTGTTTTGTATCCCCAAGCTAAGCCAAGTCAACCTATTGTAAATACTGAGTTACACCCACCTAGATACCTGGAAGAAAACATACACTCTCCTCTCACACTGGAAGAAGCTCTTGAATTTAAAAATCAGAGGGAGGACGATATGATTAACAACTTCATTAATAGGCCAATTTTCATGAATAATGTGACATGCCAAGTATTAAAAGCCATTATCAATAATGAAGTATAGGGAGATCCATCCATGGACGTAGATGATCAACATATACCCACGACTACTTTTTATAACAACAGGCTAATTGAGATTGAACAAGGTAAAATGCTTAACATTAACAGTAACCTGGACAATCATCAACACCAAAGGCTTATTGAAGTACTTTGAAAATATAAAAAAAACTTTTGCCTAGGAATACTCAAACATGAAAGGTATAGATCCTCATATGTGTACCCATCATATCTACATCGAGCATGATGTTCGCACCATTCGGCAGCCCCAAAAAAGGTCGAATCCTCACCTCAGGGATATTGTGAAAGAGGAACAACGAAAGTTGCTAGATGTAAATTTTATTTATCCTATCTCAGATAGCCAGTGGGTCTCCCCATTGGTAGTCGTTCCCAAGAAAAATTGGAAATGGTGAATTTGTGTGGACTACAGGGAACTGAATAAAGCCACCTAGAAGGACCATTTCACTCTTTCATTCATTGATCAAGTTCTTTACACCTTAGCAAGAAACAAATTTTTTCCTTCCTCGATGGCTTTAGCAGCTATAATCAGATCCAAATTACCGCTGAAGTCCAGGAAAAAAACACGTTTACCTGCTCTTGGGATACATTTACATACATAGTTTTACCCTTTGGTTTATGCAATGCCTAAACCACATTTCAGAGGGGAATATTGAGCATTTTTCTGATCTCATCAATGAAGGACTTGAAATTTATATCGACGACTTTGCCCCCTATGGAAGTGATTTTGAGCAGGGCTTGCGAAATCTAGAAAAGGTACTTGAACGATGCATTACCACCAGGTTATGCTTGAATTCAAAGTGTCATATGATGATGGCTGAAGGTGTGGTTTTGGGACACTACATCTCTACGGCAGGAATATAGGTAGATCCAGCGAAAATGAAGGTAATTCTTCCACTACCTACACCCAGCACCCAGACTGAGGTACGCAATTTCATTAGATATGTAGGGTACTACCACAGTTTTATTGAAAGCTTTTCAAATATTGTTGCACCTTTGTATGTATTCACTGGTAATGTTGAATTTAATTGGTCTAAACAATGTGATGTTTCCTTTCCAAATCTTAAGAAGTTGATTTCAACTACACTAGTATTACAAGGACCAAATTGGGAGTTACCTTTCCATATATCTATAGATGCATCAGACACATCTATAGGTGTTGCACTTGGACAAGAAGAGGATAGGAAGCCCTATGCTATCTATTATATTATCGAAAACCTTACCCATGCTGAGTTAAATTACATAGTAATTAAAAAGAATTTTTAGTTGTTGTACATGCTATCAATAAGTTTAGACATTATATAACAAGCTTTCCAGTCTTTCTGTATACTGACCACTCTTCCATCAGGTACTTGGCCAAAAAACCAATCACTAATGGGAAAGTAACTTGATGGTTTTTGCTACTGTAAGAGTTTGATATCACCATAAAGGACTGGGCATGAAAAGAAAATCATGTTGCAGACTTCCTGTCTTGGGTACCTATGATGAATGATATGATATCAGTAGATGATTAGTTTCCAAATGAGCACCTATTCACTATAACGACTAAAGAACCTTGGTATGCAGATGTAGCAAATTATCTAGTAGTCGGGAAATTAGCAGCCCATCTGTCGCCCAAGGAAAGGAAGATGATTTTCCAATGCAGTGCCTGATTTTCATGGATTGGTGAGTTTCTTTTCCATAGTAGATCTAATCTATAGATTTGAAAATGCATTTGAGAAGATGAGGTCTATGACATCCTGAAAGCCTGTCACGACGAGCCTTGTGGAGGACATTTCACAGACCACAAAACGGAACATAATATCCTTCGAATGGGCTATTATTGGCTGACCATATTCAAAGATGCCAAGAAATATGTTCAAGCCTGTGACATTTTCCAAAGCATGGGATGTCTTGGCCACGCTGATGAGATGCCACTGTAACTGCAGTTGGTGGTGAAACCCTTTGAAAGATGGGCGCTTGACTTTGTTGGGCCCTTTAATCCACAATGAAATCAAAAGGTCTATATACTAGTTGCCACAACATATGTAACTAAATGTGTAGAAATAGTAGCCTTTCCATGGGCCACAAAAGAAGCAACAATTATTTTCCTTCTTGAATTTTTCATACGATAAAACTTACCAAGGGAGATGATAACCGATGGGGGAGCACAGTTTACAAGACATAAAATTTCATCCACCCTACAAAATCATCACATCAGACATCGAATTACCTCTCCGTATCACCCACAGACAAATAGAAAGGTAGAGAGCACCAACAAAGTCATAGAAGCAATCTTGACTAAGACAGTCTTGCCAAATTGACAGAACTGGGCCGCTAAACTTCCAAAAGCCTTATGGGCCTATCACACAACATGTTGCAATACTACTGGATATTCCCCTTACCAAATAGTTTTCGGTAAAGAACCAATATTTCCAATAGAGTTTGAGATAAAGACTCTTAGGACAGCCTAGGAGGTTGGACTAGATCTTACATAAGCCCAAACAAAATGACTTCAGTAATTAAATGAGCTAGATGAATCACACTTACTTGCGGTGCAGCATACAAGAATTATTCAACAGTAGAGGGCCAAGTGGAATAATATGCTCATTAAAAAAAATCATTTCAGCAAGGTGATTGGGCGCTCCTTTATGACTCCATATTTTAGGAATTCCTAGGGAAACTATAGACAAGGTGGCTTGGGCCTTAGAAGATTCAAGAAGTGCATAACAATGGCACCATAACTTTAATCACCATCGACAGGTATTGTTCCCCCTTTCTAGTAAATGGACACCGATTGTGACTTAATCACCAACCATTCACAAAGGAATATTTCTATTAGCAGGTAAGTAATCATCCCACTCTCCAAATCATAGCTGCAGGGGATGGTAAGCTGACAACTTCATTTGCATGAAAAATTGTTTTCTTCTCATATTCTAAATAATATAAATATTTTCTTTTGAAAATGGTTGACAATTTTATTCTTTTTCTTTTTTATTATGCTAGAATTTGATACAAACATTGTTTATAATCAATAGTTTTTCCTTTAAAGCACAATTGGTGTCCCCTTTCTAAGGAAACAATTATTGTTCCCTTCTCGAAGAAACAATTGTTGTTCCCTTTTCAAAGAAACAACTGTTGTTCCTTCTTGAAGAAACAATTGATGTTCCCTTTCTAAAGAAGCAGTGGTTGTTCCCTTCCCGAAGAAACAATTTTTGTTCCCTTTCCAAAGAAATAGTTGATTTTCCCTTCTCAAAGAAACAGTTGTTGTTCCATTTTCAAAGAAATAGTTGTTGTTCCCTTCTCAAAGAAATACTTGTTGTTCCATTCTCAAAGAAATAGTTGTTGTTCCCTTCTCAAAGAAACTATTGTTGTCACTTTCTAAAGAAACAATCGCTATTCCCTTCTCAAAGAAACAATTGTTGTTCCCTTTCCAACAAAACAGTTGGTGTCCCCTTTTCAATAGTCATTGTTCCCTTTTCCAAAGAGTAGTTGTTGTCCCGTTTGCGAATGAAACATTTGGTGTCCCCTTTAACAAAAAAAAGAACAAATTGTTAATCCATTACCATGGATGCCAGTTATTCCTTTTGGTTATGAGTTAGATCAAAATATTTAAAGGTGGTAATCTCTAAATCATCATGATTCTCAACCTTTTTGGTAAATGTTTTTTAAAGAAATCTGACATGCTTTATCTATGAATACTCCTGCTTATTTTTTGAATACATTATAAATTGTTCATGACCTATCCCCACCATACTAGTTTTTCTTTTATTTCACATACAGTTGGTGATTTCCTCAATAATATGATGGTGAATAAAAGGAATAATTATCCTTGGCATTGTTCTCATTTCTTACACCATCCCAGAATCTTAAGGATTTGATGAGCCTCCCCTCACTTCTAAAAAAATAAATAAGAAACACATCAATAAGAAATTAAGCTAAAAGAAAAAAGGGATAGGGGCTCTCATCACAAGCTAACCTACCATGATCATAGGAAGGTAATGGCCTTGTGACACTAAAATGTCCAAGGATAGGAGGTCTCATTGATGAACACCAGTATTGCAACAAGAATGCTGCAACTCCTGGGGATACCAACTTTACTTTATCAACATGAGGTTCATACAAACTTTGAGATGATAGTGTTGTATACACAAGCAGATGCGATGGGTCCACTCTTCTCCATTGCTGAGCTGGCGATAGACCACTATGGCTTCTCAAACTAGCCTTCGATTGATTTAGACGAAGTTTGACTACCAATGAAGAAAGAGGAATTTTGCACTATTTGGGAGAATTGGAATATTTTCTACTGCAGTAAGGAAAGACTGAAATCAATGCTTTAAAAACACCACTCATCTAACTAATTGCTAAGATATATTACTTCAGAAGAGATCTAAGATAACATGTGTGTAATCCTAACTATCCTAAGAATGTAATCTGAAATAACCAAATATTCTATTGCTATGCATATGAATGAACACAATAACACTTTCTTCCTTTTTGTCCTTTTTTGTGGAAATGTGAATGCTAAATATTCTTGGTGATGTGGCAGGTGGGTTAGAGATGGTGATGGAAGGTGAGATGGTTTTGGAGGCAAGTAGGGGTCTTCTCCTATCTTCTTGGATGTTCTTTCCACAAATCGACCTGAAAACAGGGCACTACATGCCATCTTACAGGATGTCCTAATGATCCTACAAGATCCCCTATATTCCAATAGGATCTAGACGTGAGCAATAGGAGTGATTTGGAAGGTGGTATAGGGCTTAGGGAAGGTGAATGATGGAAGAAATAGGGAAAGGGAGTGGCTCGGACTTCTTCGGAGCTGAAAATAGAGTTTGTAAGATGGTTGGATTTGTTCAACAGACATGGAAAGTTGTTCTTATGGAATGATGAATTGGTTGAGGGACATGTTGGCTTTTGGTGATCATGGATGGATGATATTAGGCTGGGGTTACTGGCATGAGATCTTCCTACACTATTTAAACTCCTACAATACATACATTACTGTTATTTATCCATGAATCATATTAAACAAGGAATATTTAGAATCAACTCATGAAAATATAATTTGATTATTTAGTTGCCTAATTCATGCATGGAAATACTTGCATAATATTGTGAAACACCATGAGATCTAATACAAGGCTGAAGATATCAGAAATGACAATCAAAACGTATCCTTGAAAACTCAAAAGTTGTGGGCCTAAGCAGAAAAAAACCCTAAATTCCATACAAAATCAGAATTTTGTCTTTTTGGGGCTGAATAGGAGTTTTTCCTCAAACCATCGTCCCTAAAGGGAGGAGTGAGGCCAAATCCATCTTCTATCAGACTTTTTGGTATTCCTTTACCTCTTCTAAACTACTGTTGAAGCTATGCGCAAATGGAAGCAGACTAATCAAATTTACCACTACTTGCAATGAAACAATGCTAGAACCAATTCAACACTTGATCTATTAAATAACCTAAACATACAAGTACAAGAAGAGGATCCCTTTCTACTAGGGTTGGGCCTTAACCAAAGAGGTTGAACCCTCTGAGTCAACTCAGTGCTCAATCAAGGAAATGCTCATTCTCATTATCATATCATAAAAATTACATAACAAATTTTTGCGACAAAGCTTGAACTCCAAAATGCTTAGTGCTCTTCCATAAAAAAATAAGAATCCTAATGAGGTTGTAGGCATCCTAATTTATACAACTAAAGTCTCCAACAACTTCCTTAAGTATAGGTAGTCTTGGCTCCCAAAATCAAGTTGAACTGGCTCTTAATTGTCACTGACTCAGCTGGACATGATCTCCATGACTCGGTTGCTTGCAACTCCAAGCTACTATGATTTGATTGAGGAATATTCAAATGAGTGAGGATTTAATGAGGAGTAATTATATGCTATAATCTCTCCTCCTTGTCTCATTCGAGTTTTCACCCTTAATTAGCCAAAACTACCATGATTTTCTCTCAAAAACCTGCAATCAATGTACACTAGACCACTAGACATACATCTTACTTTTACTCATCTCATTAAGAAAAATATAATTAAAACATGTAAGGAACTATGATAAGAGTTGATTTTAATAAGCTTGGAGGTGTATTAAGGTCCATATAGTTACCCATTGACGAGGCTCATCATCACCCCCCTACTAGAAGTGTTTCTCATCCTCTGAGTAACTTAATATATATCCATGTCCTTCATTGCCGTGGTGGCCTCTCTAACATCCCATGCTTCTTCTGTAGTTTCTTCTTCTTGTGAATAAAATCCTACCTTTCTCTCTGTCTCTTCCCACTGCTTTCTTTCTTCTTCTTCTTGCCTTCATTCCAACACTCTTAAAAGCAGTGGTGGATTGAGTCTCAAGCCAATCCAATTGCCTTTGAGTCTTTGTAGTGCATCCTTGTACATGGGTGTTCAATTTAGTGCTTCTCTCATTCTCTGATTTTTAGGGTATAATGCAAGGTGTTCCATCTCCTTTGGCAAGCTTGCATGTTGTCATATTCTAGCAACTTGAACATGTCTTCAAAGTGTGTGACTGCTTTCTCTTGTGTAGCAAGGTACATAGGTGTATGCTTAAGATCATTTGCAATCAGGTTGTGGGTGTTGATGACATCCATTGGATTGGATTGTTCAGCTCTGATTATAAGTCGTTCCGTCTCTTCTCTTGCCATTACCATTTTCATCTCTGTAGCTCTGGCCACATTATGATTCATCCATGATGCTAAGGCCATCAATTGCAAGTCTCTTAGCTTTGAATTTGGGTCCCACACATTTAAATCTGTTAAGGCCAAGTTGTGTAGGTAAAACTCGAGATATATTTGCTCTATCTTCCAAGGTGTGTTGATCACATAGACAAATGAATTGTTTATAGTCTTGGAAGGACATATTGCCTCTCTGTGCTAAAGTATTAATTTGGAATTGTAGCCATTGTTCCTTGAGATACAAAGCATAAGACTTGGCTGGCATCCTACACTAGATTGCCTCTAAGGATAAACTCGCCATAGCTGCCAACTAGCTTTCCATTTCTTGTAACTATCCCCTTAGCCATACATTCTTTGCTTCTAACTAAGCTTTCATCATTGCCTCTCTGTCCCTTATGCTGCTAAGTTCCTAGCCCATATCCTTCAATTTTTCCTCCATGTGGCCTACATCCTCCATTCCTTTTGATTTGGAAATTTGCATCCACCTATGTGTTCTTGCCCTTTCTTTCTCAAGTTCAAAGACTAAGGGGATGGAAAACTTCTGTTGTATATGGCCCTACCCCCTTTAATGAACCTATAGTAAGAGTTTCGGTTAGGTTGTGGACTAATCTCTCTGAGATCTGAGTCTTCCTTCTTTGTTTATTGCTGAGTGATACCTTCTTGGTCAATTTTTTGAGTTTGATGTAGGTTTAATAGAGTTTCTTGTAGGATGGCCTCTACTTCTTGTAGTTATTTATGTGTCTCCTATAGGAGACCCTTTCCCTTTCTTGAGGAAGACCTTGTCACAAACCTCCTAACATATGTGATGGGATATTTCAGAGAGGCTTGTCCTGATGATCCTTCTCCTTGATTTTTCTCAAGAGGAGATATCATTTCTTGCTACTTTGATGAGTCTTCAATAACAATAGGAGTTTTGGTGGGTGTTTGAGGTCTTCCTTACCTAATCCCTATGCTCTTTCTTGTCCTAAAGTACAGTGGGGTTTGTCTTTGTATTTTTCCTTTTGACTTGATAGGTGTACTTATGGAAGTAAGAGAAATTGTTGCCTCCTTCTCTGTGGGTTTTGGAGATACCCTTGGTGATTCTTCCCATTATTTTCCTTGAACTATAGACCTACTTTCTTCCTTCTATTTTGTCTCCTCTTTCCCATTCTCCTTCTCATCCTTGTCTCTCTCTTTCTCTTCTTCCTCTAGTTCCCCACTCTGCTCATCTATCTCCTCTTTTGTTTCTTCTTCTGTCTCTTCTTCATTTTCCTCTTCCTTTTCTTCATATTTTTCCTCCTTTGTTTCCTCTTCATTTTCTCCCTCTATTTCTTCATCCTTCTCACTAGCAGTGGGGATTTTTTCATATTCAAGAGCTTAAATTTCTCCCTCTTCTTGCATGTCTTTGAAAGTTGTCCATGTAATAGGGAGTCTTAGGTTTTGTATAGCATCTTCTAGGATTAGTTTGATCAACCCATGATGGGCTAGTTGTTGATATTTTCCCTCCTACACTTTGATGCTCATATCTATCAATGATTGAAGAAGAAAGTAGGGTATACTTAACCTATTTTGAGGAGGTGTGTCTACTTCAAATATCAGTTGTTGGAGGAGTCTAAAATGGTATCCATGCACCACAATGTATCTCCCTTCACATGATATATATTTAATGAGGTGGTAACTAAATTCATTGCAAGGGTATGGAAGACTTTCTCTTCTGACCCCATTTTTTATCCTCCATTGGAAGAATTTCTTGTTTGCAAAGGTGTTATTTCCCTTATCTTCTTTCCTCCAAGGTAACCCTAAAGGGAGTGTGGTGACTCTGCTTATAACTTCAGGGGTGATTTCTACTAATATGCCTTTCACCACAACAATGGCATGGGTCCTACTGAGGGGTATGAGTGAGAGAGAAAAGTCTCTTGCCACCTCATCATCATATCCTCTCATTCTTTCAAAGAAACCCATCCAATTGTGCCTTGTCAAAATTTCTACTACAGGAGGGTGTTGATGAATTCTCACTATGTTTGTGCATTCCCTCTTGTTAAAACCCCCTGTCATCTTTCCCTGGTAATTGTGGAGGCTTGTATGGATATAATTCAATAATTCTAGTGGGTGAGAGATTTAAATGATAACTCTGCAATATAATTCTCCTAGACTGCAACTTCCTTAACTAAATGGGGGATTTTTATTCCGTTTTTATAACTGGAAAATATGGGAAGGTATAGCTCCTACCTCACTGGCTACTATATGATGAGGACAACCTTTGATCTCTCTTCTGTTAATGCCCAATGATAAGCCTATAGATGACTTCTCTGTATCCTGTAGGTCTTCCTGTAGGATCCTGTAAGTTTTCCTGTAGGATCCTGTAGGTGCCTATGCGCTACAAAATGCTCACTGCCTCCTATAGGTGCTACTTCAAGAAGGTCGAGGAAATATTTTTTTGATTAATTCTCGAGATTTCTAATGCTCTTTTCGTGTGGGAATCAGTGTTTTATTTCCTTATATGGATGATCATGTGGGATGGTGTGCTGGCTGTCTAAGTACGAGCACCTCCTTTTCGACCATTGGTCCCACTATCAGTCCATCATTTCACTCACGTTGTAAACATCTCCCACTTCGTTCCTCCGTAACATAACCATTTTTGGCATTATCTCCTTTTTCTACTAATTTGACTGTTTCCATGTGTGGAGTGGTCTAATTGTTTTCTCCTCGTCGACTGGCCGAAGGTGGCCAAGTTAACTAGCCACCTTTGCTTATTAAACCAACTCTTACATAATCCTACATTTTTTATCATATCATGCTAATGAGAAAGCATGAGTAAGATCACATAACTATGGGTAAGATTCCTTGATGACGATGCTCGTTGGAGAATGATGTCCATGTGCTGTGTATTTGCTACATATTTCATTATTATTATTGGCCTCTTTTGATTCTTGTTTCCTTTGATGTGCAGGTACTGGAGAGTGATTTTGATGATCTTGTTGCTACTACTAAGCTCTAGAGGAGCTTCCTTAACCTTGGAATCTCTATGTTGAAGATGGATGTAACCCTGTGAAATTTCCTTGGTGGGATAGGTTGCTACAAGATTTCCTACAGGAAACTTATAGGATGTCCTGTAGTTTCCTCTCCCCTAAACTTTCACACCTTTTTTTCCAATTCTGGAGCATGAGGATTGTTGAAATGAGTACAGAAGCGTTCTGTTAATGGTAGGTGAGAGGTATAGCCATCAGGTATTGTCCCTCTGTCTTTTGTTCTCACCCTCTTTTGTTTGTTTTTATTTTTTCTTTGAAAACTGTTTATTTTTTTTTGAATTGACTTATTGGATGGATGCAGGGGTGACTTATTGGATGGATGTAGGGGTAACAAGGTGATGAAATGCATGGTGATGATGTGGTGGAGTTTTTATTTTATTCTTTTAACACAGGCTGGTCATCCCTTTCCTCCAGGGTCACTTTTTTTGGGATTCCAAAGCCACTATAATTCCTACAGGAAACTCTTGTAGGATTTTAGGGAATCTTGTAGGATTACAGGGAATCCCGTAGAAAACACAGAGCCTATATAAATTGAGCTGGAGGAGTTCATTAATGGAGTGATTGATTGGATAATGAAAAATATGGGATGGAGGAACGAAAATATGGATTGTGTAGGTCCTTCTATTCCTCTCAAGTTGCATTTATCCTCCACCTATTGACCTTCAAACAACATTTTCAAACTTTTTCTTTTCTCTCTCTTTTTTTCTATGTTTTTTTATTTTTTTGGAAGCAACTAGTCTGCCTCCAAGAGGTTTTCATCCTAGCTTCTTTCCTTGGGTGCCTCAAAAGAGGTTTTCACCCAAAGATCTTTTTTCTTTCTTTTCTTTTCAACACCATTGGGTTCCCTCAAGAGGTTTTCAACCCAATAGTGGGACTCAGGTGTCTCATCGAGGTTTTCACCTCAGTCTCTTTATTTTTCTCTCTTTTTTCTCTTTTTTTTTTCCTTTTTTATTTATTTTTTCAAGGACTTGATGGGGTAGAAGTTGAGACTTTGTCCACCACCATCACTGTCTTGCTCATGCCATTGATGAATTCTTTCTTTGACAAGGGCTTATTATAGACCTTCAATCTATACCCATTGACAAGTAAAGGGATAGCCTCTACATCAATGGTTCTTATTTGTACTGAACCATTATCATGTTATTTCTCTATGACATAAGGCCCTAACCATCTAGTCCTCAATTTTCCTTTAACATCCTTATATCTTGAATCATACAACGAAGTCCAATCACCTTCTTCAAACTGTTTTTCCTTATGTTCTTGTCATGCCAAATCTTCCTTTGAACTTGAGTCACCTCTGTGTGTAGGAGGGCCTGCATTCTAAATTCATATAACCCATTTAGCTGGAGGAATCTTTCTCGTTGTGCCCTGGTGAGATCTAGATCCAGTTGTGTTAACATTCTTAAGTTTTTGTATTCAAATTCAATGGACAGCATGTCCTTCTTCCCATAGACCAAATCATAAGGACTGAATCATGCGGAGGTCTTCCAGGTGGTGTTGTAGGCTCAAGTGGCCTCAACTAATCTATCTAACCAATCCTTTCTACTACTGCTAATCAATTTTTTCATAATGCCTTCCAACGCTCTATTGGTTACCTCCACTTGCGCATTATCTTGTGGGTGGTAAGGAGTGGATGTTCTATGCTTGATCTTGTGCTGACTCAAAAAAGTTTCAATCATGTGAGATGTAAATTGATTTTCTTGATCAATGACCAGTTCTCTAGGGTACCCAAACTTATAAGATACATTTTCCCTTAATAAATCAACCACTTTCTCTTCTGTTGTTGCTTTGATGGCCTTGGCTTTAGCCCACATGATTAAATAGTCAATGCACACAATGATGTACTACTTTTGCCTAGATGGAGGGTCAATGGGTCCAATGAAATCCACGTCCTACTTGTCAAATGGCTTGAATGTCACTTGAGGTTTCATAGGCATTTCATACCTTGGGGTAGGTTTCCCCATCGTTTGGCATCGATCACACTGACTAGTATACCTCCTCACACCGTGATGAAGAGTGGGCTAGTAATAACCAGCTTGTAACACCTTGAGTGCTGTCCTTTTGGATGTAAAGTGACCTCCACAAGGACAATCATGATAGGTCAGAACGATGTCAAAGACTTCCTCCTCCCTGACGCATCTTCTCATAATTTGATCAGAGCCTAGTTTGAGGAGGTTTCCCCCAATCGAAGTGAATGTGGTGCTCGTCCTCGCAATCTTTCTCTTTTCCTTAGAGGACAAATTTAGTGGAAATTGTGCAGTCACAAAGTAATTTTATATGTCAACAAACCATGGAGAGAGAACTGAAATGGTGAATAAGTGTTCATCTGGTGTTTGATCATCAACCATTTCTTTCTCCACTGCAGGAAAAGTCAAACTAGATAAAAAATCTGCAACAACATTCTCCTTTCTAGGCTGATCAATAATAGTTAAATCAAACTATTGCAAGAAAAGTAACCATCTAATAATCTGGGCATTTAGATCAAGTTTGTTCATCAAGTATTTAATTCTAGCATGGCCAGTATCTACAAATGTTTGGTAACCTATAATGTAATGCCTAAATTTGTTCAACGAATGCACAATAGCTAGGAGCTCTTCTTTAGTCACTGTGTAGTTCAGCTCAGCTTTTGACAAATTCTTACTGATGAAGTAAATGGCATAAGGTAGCCTGTCATCTACCTAGCCTAGAATTGATCCTATGGCTTTGTGAGAGGCATCAACATGTATGTGGAAAGGAAGAGGCAAATTTGGGCCTCAGAGAATAGTTGCAATAGTCAACTTGTCCTTTAGGGTGTCCAAGGCCTCTTGACAACTTTCTGACCATAAAATATCGAAGTCTTTGGCCAATAACCCAAATAAAGGAGAAGCTAACTTGTTGAAGTCCTTTATAAATCTCCTATAGTATCTAGCTAAGCCTAGAAAACTTTTTACATCCCTCTGTTTTTGTAGAGGTGGGACCGTTTGGATGATGGCTATCTTATTCGGGTCCACATGCAGTCCTTTCTTGGATATTGAATCACCTAGGACAATCCTTGCAGTCATCAAGAACTCACATTTTTCAAGGCTAAGGGACAAGTTCATTTCAATGCATTTGTTCAGCACCTTACCCAAGTTGGAGAGACCCTCCTGGAAATCACACCCATATGGTGTAAAATAATCCATATAAATTTCCATTGCATCATGGACTAGCTCAGCAAAGATACTCAGGACTTCCCTATGGAAAGTGGTAGGGGAATTGCATAGGCCAAAAGGAAGGACCCTATAAGAGAAAGTACCCAAAGGATAGGTGAAGGTGGTTTTATCCTGGTCCTCTGGGCTAATTTGGATTTGATTGTACCCACTGAACCCATCTAAGAAAGAGAAAAACTTTTTCCCTACCAAACCATCTAACACTCGGTTGATGAAAGGTAGAGGGAAATGGTCCTTCTTTGTTGCATTATTTAAATCTCTATAATCGACACAAATCGTCCACTTCCCATTTTTCTTTAGAACCTATACCAAAGGAGAAACCCACTCATTGTTTGAGATAGGGTAAATGAATCTTGCATCTAGTAGCTTTTGCAGTTCTTCTTTGACTATATCCTTGAGAGCTAGATTCATTCTCCTTCGGGGTTAGCAGACTAGTTTGCAACCTTCATTGATATAAATTTAGTGACTACACACTGAGGGGTGCACTCCCTTCATTTATTTGTAACTCCAAGCAAAGGCATCTAGATGTTCCCTTAGCATGTTGCACAACTCTTCTTCTTGGTGTACAAAAAGAGAGAGGTTGATTTTCAAAGTTCTTTGAGGGTCAAATTCTATTGTCTTGGCATGAGTATGGTTTGAATCAGCTAAGCATAGATCAATATGGTGATTTCTCTTATTTTCCTTTACTACTTACTCTAAGGACGAGGTGTTGTGAGTTGGACTTTAGTGTATGTGTTCAATCAAATCATCTTCATTCAGTTGTCCTCCTCACATGGCAGCTTCTAGGGTATAGAGCTGGGTTGAGTAGACTTCATCTTCTTCCTCCTCTTCTAGCCATAAAGGTAAATCATGTTCTAAATATGGCTGAGCAGGAGGGTACAAGACCAACTACTTGGACATATGCCCATTTTTTATAGTGATATTTCCAGCCCTACAACTAATGTAGGCATCGGTAGTGGCTACCCAAGGCCTCCAAAGTATGAGAGTATAACAATTAAGCTTGGCGTTAGGCTGGAGAACTAGGAAGTCTGCAGGGTACTCCCAGGTGTCAATGTAGACCATCACATCCTCAAAAATCCCCTCAGGGGCTACTATGGAACGGTCTACAAGCTGCAAGACTATTGTGGTCTTTCTTAATGAACCCTAGAGATTTAGCTTGAGCATGGTGTCCTTATTCATCACATTAATGGTAACCCCAATACCAATCAAGGTGTGTGCGAAAATGGTGCCGTTGATGTGCATATCTGCTACAAGGCTTCTAGGGTCTAAATACTTTAGGCAAATTAGTTGCCCCAACATTAATTCAGACAGTTGTCCAATGAAATTAATGGTAGGGGTGTCTCTCTTTCACTTCCCTGGATGTTTGAAACACTTATCTTTAATTAGTTTGTTGTAAATAGGTACATCCTTAATAGCTTGGAGAAGTGAAATTTTTACACATAAATTTTTGAATTCACCAAGAAGTTCATTCTCTTCTGGGATAGGCTTGACTAGATGAGTTAATCTTTCAGGAAAGGGTGGTGGATTCACTCTAGGCATACTTTCCTCTCTTTCTTCTTTATTGTCCCTAGGTGGAGATGGAGGTTGGCTGTTCGAGAGCACTCTCCAAGAGCTTAGGTTGATTTCCTGAATTTCAACAGCATAAGTAGGGTACAATGACTCTCCACAGTATACCTATTGTGCCTGTCTATTGTTCAGGTTTGAATTTGGTTGGGCAACCATTTGAGGTTGTTTAGGTGGAGTAGGGTGTAAAATTTGTGGTTGATTAGGAGGTGAAGGAAGTAAACCTAGAGCATTATTGTATTGGGGCCTCCACCCCTGGGGTGGTGCACTCCACTGAGGTTGTGGAGGAGTATATGGCTAAACTGACTAGTTGGTTGGCTGGGAATGGTACTAATGTGCAAAATACCAAGGAGAAGGTGTAGACTAGGAGGGATGATCACAGGGTCCGCATGAGGGAATGGACGTTTCTTGGTTAGGGTTTTAATATGTATAGGATGACCCTTGCATGCCCTACCGGTATGGTCGAGGCCCATGAGGTGTCCTTTTATTTATGTAGTAGAGTTGTTCAGTCACCCCTTCAGTTCCCTGGTACACAACTTTTAGTCCAGGTAGAGAAGAGAACTTATCTGTGGAGTAGTTTTCTTCACAGACCGAGCATATTTCTATAAGGTTTAATGGGAATTCATTCCTAGGATGCCTCCTTGTGAATCTAGGACAGAAGATGGCTAATTCTCTCTCTTCTTCCTCCTGCTTTCTCTTGATGTTCATAGTGTCCATCTGTAGGCTGAGGGTTTGCAGCATTTCAGTCTTGAAATCTTCCAGAATATTTCCAATTTCACCTTTTATGTATGTGTTGGAAGAGGATGAGTTGGCCATTGGTTGACTACCCCTACCCTTTTTCCTGTTTGCCCTAGAATGCTTCTTAAAGACAGTCTTGATATCTTCATAGGGTCCCTGGTAGATTTCCCCACATGCTAGCAGGTTTAGGGTATCCGGAAGATCTTCCCTTAACCCTCTGAGCAGGACTAGCTTCAGCGATTAAGGGTCAAGTGTGGACCTGACCCTTTTGTAGCTAAGCTAGAATCTTTCCCCATAATCCTTGAAGGATTCGTCATGCCCCAAGGTCATTCTAAAAATGTTCTCTTTAGTTTCTTTGGACCTGCAGTAGTCCCGATACTTATTGTTGAAGGGTTGCTACATTTGAGCCCACGTTGTGATTTTATCCCTAGGTAAACCTATGAACCAGTGCAAAGTTGCATCCTTGAGAGTGGATGGGAATAATTTCAACTTCTGATCATCATTGGTCTAATCATAAGTTCTGCATATGACAACGAACTCAAATAAGGACTTACCTGGATCTTCTAAGGTCAGTCCATGGAAGGGAGGAAGAGCAAAGGGGCTTATGTTTTTCATCTTGGCATCCCCATTGGTTTCTCTAACGGGAAAATCACTCTCAATTTTTCCTCTATCTCCCTTGTCATTCTTATTTTCAGCCATTAGGTCAGTTGGAATGGGTTCTCCTTCTTCTTCTCACCCTATAGGCTCTCCAAAAATCTTTGGTTGTTCACCTAAGGCGTCTTCCAATTCACAACAACTAAAGAAGAGGGAAGGTTAGCTGTTTGAAGTGGTGGGGGTATTTGGCAGAAATTTTCCTAAGTTATCCCTATTCCTATGAGGCATGAAAGAAGTATTTTTGTTTGTTTTGCATTTTTTCAAGTTTTGAGATTAATTGTAGAATTAAAATAAAAAATTGAATGGATACTAACTGCCGAACGAAATCTCACTTGCAGAATGGAAAAGAAAGCAAGCCAACTTATAATTAATCTTGCAAAAATGATGCTAATAGCAAAATGAAAGAGATAAGAAATGGAAGAAAGAAATCTGAAATCACATCTTAGTTAGACACCTCCTCGGAAATGGTGCCAAAAAGTGATGAGCACTAGTATTGCAGCAAGAGTGTTGCAACTCCTTGGTCTACCAAATTTACTTTATCAACCCGGGGTTCATAAAAACTTGATGTGACACTGATGTATACACAAGCAGATGTGATGGGTCCACTCTTTGTCACTACTGAGCTAATGATAGACCACTATGGTTTCTCCAACCAACCTTTTATTGATTCAGAAGAAGTTTGACTACCAATGAAGAAAGGGGAATTTTGTAGTAATTGGGAGAATTGGAATATTGTCTATTGCAGTAAGGAAAGAATGAAATCAATGCTTTAAACACACCACTCATATAACTAATTGCTAAGAGATCTTACTTTATAAGAGTTCTAAGCTAACATGTGTGTAATCCTAACTATCCTAGGCATGCACTCTGAAATAACCAATCATTCTACTACTGTGCATATGAATGAACACAATAACTCTTTTTTCCCTTTTGTCCTTTTTTGTGAAAATGTGAATGCTAAATCTTCTTGGTGATGTGGCAGGTGGGTTAGAGGTGGTGATGGAAGGTCAGATCGTTTTGGAGGCAAGGAGGGGTCTTTTGCTATCTTCCTGGATGGTTTTTCCATAAATTAGCCTCAAAACAGGCCACTACAGGTCATCCTATAGGATGTCCTAATGCTTCTGTTATCACCCTAAAATCTTTGTCTCTAAGCTTTGGAAAGTTGCCTTGTGTTTAGTCATAGTCATATAAGTTTTCATTCATCATCACAATTAGTGTCATTCTCATTTGCAAACCCTTCTTCTAGTCATGGTGTTAAAGGGTCTCTAGGTCATTTCATGCTTTAAGGGTTAGGTCATAAGGTTAGAAGTCTTTTAAGGTCACATCTCTTTTCCAAATAAAGTTTCACAGCCTCATTCCATGTTCTAGAAGCCTTACCAGGTGTTTAGAAGTCATATCTCACATCATTTTGGAGAATTTTTTAAACTACCTACGAAATCACTAAACTAGGAGTTTTCGTAGCGCGCTACGAAATCCCTGAAAAAGCCTGTTTCAGCATAAAAAAACTCTTCTTTCTTCGTTTACTAGTCAACTTCCAGAAGGGGTCCTGCGTAGCTGAGAACTAAAATTTGAAAATTGAAGGAGTATTTTGTTCCTAACATACCAAACTACAAAAACCTCTTTCCGTTTATTCAAATTCATTTCGAGGTGGGAGGAATTTATGGTTAAAGTTGCGCTATGAAACTACTAAAAGTCAAGCTTGGTCTTCTGGTTTTGGTAGCCTTTTTCAAGATCCGTTTCTGGTCACATGAAAAGGTATTTTGGAATTATGAAGGAGGTTTCTATTCATAAACTATCCAGATACAATAACCTATCTCACTTTATTCATAAGTGTTTTCAGTTGGGAGATAATAAGCTTTCTTTGAAACCCAAAATTCAGAGAACGGATTTTTCCTGTTTGACACTTGTTTTTCAAGGATAGATTCTGGAAAGCTGGAGAAGTGTTTTAGAAAACCAAGAGATATTTTGTTCCAGACATCATGGAATACAAAAACTCTTTCAGTTTCAAAAATTTTGTCATGGATGAGGAGATAAAAGCTCTGTCCCACGTGCCATTTTCAGGGATCCTAAACCTAAAAATAGGGAAACATGTTCCCTAATTTCTAGGGTTTTCCTTCAGCAGCCAGATGACCACGTGGGAGGCTTCATCAAATTCGACTTCTTGAGGTTGAAATTTGTCAAAAATTCTTTAAATGCTTAGATAAGGAGTTACACTCCTAGTTGTATTAGGTCTCTAAGACTGCTAGTTAGGTGTCATTTGCATTTAATAGTTAGTTTTAAGTATCAATAGGTGTCATAGTAGGATGAATTCGAATTCCCCTTATGATGGAGGAGGAATCTCAGTTATGTAAAGGGATCTATATATAGAAGAAGATATAATGTACAAAAGGTTGGAAATTTTCAGAGAAAGACTCATATTGTGCCATTGTAGAAGATAAAGTTTTTATGAATGCTGACTTTGGCTTTACTTCTCAGGATTCAGAAAGAGTTCAATGGTGCAATGGTGGCTTGTTTATGTTTGTCCTTATCTCCTTATTTGTAGTAGTATGAATGTATGATACTTAGAATTCATTGGTTATGCTCTAACTTCCTTCATACATTTGTAGACTGTGTTTTCCTTTATGCTACTGATGTACCCTTCATATGTTGAATTCTAGATGCCCTGACTTCCATGTAAAGCTAATTTTATTGTCATGCTGAAGCATTTTTTGACTCCATAAGCCCAATGGATGCTTACTGATCATGTTCAACCATTCATATTTCTTCACTTGTTTCATAGTGTTAGCCATCTAATTCATTATCAAAAATCTTTAATCTTGTGAGAGAGCCCTCTCAGGTTGGGGAGGCTAAGCCTCAACCAAAAGTTGGTTTGAAATAGTTACTCAAGGTCTACCTGATTAGCAGCCTATCAGGGGTTGTATTTTTTGATAACATTTTGGTGCATCTGCCGGGAGTTTGAAGATTATTAATTCCCGAAATCAAGAAGCTGAACTTCTGAAGGTAGCAGGAGCTCATACATATTTTTGAGGCTGCAAAACTACCTTGGTGACTCGAAACATCAAATAACAAATTAGAAGGTGACTCCACTGCTAGAGGATTAGTAGCTTGAGGAAGTTTCAAAATGAGTTCCACTAGAAGAATGAATTCCAGGTATGCTCCTACGAATCAATTTCATATCCATGGTTTTCCAAATCCTATGCCAAAGGTTGACTGGTTAGATGATCTTCCAATATTCAAAGATGAAAAGAAACAATGCTTCTCTTCATTTCATTAGGTTTCATATGCATGTATGCAGTCTTAAGGTTCAGTTGCCTGAATATTGTCTCATGAGGATGTTTATGACCACTTTAGAAGGAAAAGCATGGTCTTGGTATAAAAGCTTGGAAAATGGTTCATTATATTCTCTTGCTGATTTCCATGATGTATTCTATGACATGTATAAAGAGTGTCACCCCTCCTTATTGTTGGTCAAAGATTGTTGTAAACATTCTACGAGTTTTATTCAATATTTGGAGGATTGTTATGATGATGATGAGTTTATGGATGAAGAAATTTTAGAGGCTCTTCATAACAATACATTTCAACAACAAGAAGAAAGGATAACATCCTATGAAATGCAGCATGAAGATCAACAGGGGTTTACTTATGAAAATCATATTATGTCCTCCGAGATTGATGTAGAGATGCAGCAAACTTGCCAGTCTTTTGATCATAAAGAGGATAAAAATGATTACAAACACCAAGAAGAAATGCTGGAAGAAATTTTTTATAACCCTCAGGTAGAGGAAAAGGTTGTTCATTTTTGTAATTCCTTGCAGCAACTTGCATCAAAGAATGATCTTTATAATGAAGAAAATTACATTGGTTGTGGGCATCATTCAGAAAGGCAGTTGGATAGCATATGAAATAAATTTTGTGTGAATAAAGATAAATTGTTAGAAGTAACAAGATGTTATGAGGATCATCAAACTAACCATGTGTTTTTTGACCCTATAGCTGACTACATGGAAAAGATTTATTGTTCAGGCTTCCAGTTATATTTTCATTTTGAGGAACAGTTACACCTCATGCTACCTTGGGTATTTCATTATCTAGTTTATTTTTGCTTCAAGCACAGTCAAGAGATTCAAGTGTCAGATCAGATCGATCATTGGCTTCATTGGAAGTTTCATATTCCTTGAGCTACAAGTGGAGATTGCAGCTGATAGGGTAGGTAGGAATGTGCAAATAAGCTCAAGGTAGGTTGACTGAGCATCTGTTTCAGTAGGTGTAGTTTGAATACTTCGTTCAGAAAATATTAAAGGATTGAGCAAAAAATTGGGCAGAGGTTCAGAGTTTTATTCTAGAGGATGGATAGCGGCACTGGAGCTACAAGTTCTTAGTATACCACAAGGGCACACTATCCCTAGTGGAGCCACTGTTATCACCCTAAAATCATTGCCTCTAAGCTTTGGAAAGTTGCCTTGTTTTTAGTCATAGTCTTATAAGCTTTCAATCATCTCATCACAATTAGTGTCATTCTCATTTACAAAACCTTCTTCTAGTCATGGTGTTAAAGGGTCTCTAGGTCATTTCATGCTTTAAGGATTAGGTCATAAGGTTAGAAGTCTTTTAAGGTCATATCTCTTTTCCAAATAAAGTTTCACAGCCTCATTCCATGTTCTAGAAGCCTTACCAGGTGTTTATAAGTCATATCTCACATCATTTTGGAGAAATTTTGAAACTAGCTACGAAATCACTGAACTAGGAGTTTTCGTAGCGTGCTATGAAATCCCTGGAAAAGCCTATTTCAGCATTAAAAAACTCTACTTTCTACGTTTACTAGTCAACTTCCAGAAGGGGTCCTGAGCAGCGGAGAACTCAAATTTGAAAATTGAAAGAGGATTTTCTTCCTAACATACCAAAATACAAAAACCTCTTTCCGTTTATTCAAATTCATTCTGAGGTGGGAGGCATTTATGGTTACACTTGCACTATGAAATTGCTGAAAGTCAAGCTTGGTCTTCTGGTTTTAGCAGTCGTTTTCAAGATCAGTTTCTGGTCACATGAAAAGGTATTTTGGAATTCCGAAGGAGGTTTATCTTCATAAAATCTCCAAATATAATAACCTATATCACTTTCTTCATAAGTGGTTTCATCTGGGAGATAATAAACTTTCTTTGAAACCCAAAATTCAGAGAACGGATTTTGCCTGTTTGATATGTGTTTTTCAAGGATAGATTCAGGACAGCTGGAGAAGTGTTTTAAAAAACCAAGAGAGGTTTTTTTTCTAGACATCATGGAATAAAAAAACCACTTTCAGTTTCGAAAAATGTGTCATGGATGAGGAGATAAGGGCTTTGTCCCACGTGCCATTTTCAAGGATCCTAAACCTAAAAATAGGGAAACATGTTCCCTAATTTCTAGGGTTTGTCTTCAGCAGTCAGATGACCACGTGGGAGGTTTCATCAAATTCGACTTCTTGAGGTTGAAATTTTTCAAAAATGATTTAAATGCTTAGGTAAGTTTGTTGTAATCATGATAAGGAGTTACACTCCTAGTTGTATTAGGTCTCTAAGACTGCTAGTTAGGTGTCATTTGCATTTAATAGTTAGTTTTAAGTATCAATAGGTGTCATAGTAGGATGAATTCAAATTCCCCTCATGCGGGAGGAGGAATCTCACTTATGTAAAGGGCTCTATATATAGAAGAATATCTAATGTACAAAAGGTTGGAAATTTTCAGAGAGAGACTCATATTGTGCCATCGTAGAAGATTATGTTTTTATGAATGCAGACTTTGGCTTTACTTCTCAGGATTCAAAAAGAGTTCAATGGTGCAATGGTGGCTTGTTTATGTTTGTCCTTATCTCCTTATTTTCAGTAGTATGAATGTATGATACTTAGAATTCATTGGTTATGCTCTAACTTCCTTCATACATTTGTAGACTGTGTTTTCCTTTATGCTACTGATGTACCCTTCATATGTTGAATTCTAGATGCCCTAACTTCCATGTAAAGCTAATTTTATTGTCATACTGAAGCATTTCTTGACTCCATAAGCCCAATGGATGCTTACTCATCATGTTCAACCATTCATATTTCTTCACTTGTTTCATAGAGTTAGCCATCTAATTCATTATCAAAATTCTTTAATCTTGTGAAAGAGCCCTCTCAAGTTGGGGAGGCTAAGCCTCAGCCAAAAGCTGGTTTGAAATAGTTACTCAAGGTCTACCTGATTAGCAGCCTATCAGGGGTTGGATTTGTAATAACATCTTCCTAGAGGGCATGCTAATGCTCCTATAGGATCCCTCGTATACCTACAGGTTTCGACTCAGAGAAATACAAGTGATTTGGAAGGTGTTATAGGGCTTAGGGAAGGTGAATGATGGAAGAAATAGGGCAAGGGAGTGGCTAGGACTTCTTCAGAGCTCAAAACAGAGTTTGTAAGATGGATCGATTTGCTCAACAAACTTGGAAAATTGTTCTTATGGAATGATGAATTGGTTGAGGGACTTGGTGGCTTTTTTTTGTCATGGATGGATGAGATTAGGCTAGGTTTATTGGCATGAGATCTTCCTGCACTATTGAAACTCCTGCAATACATAAATTACTAACATTTATCCATGAATCATATTAAACAAGGAAGATTTCCAATCAACTTAAGAAAACAGAATTTCATTATTGAGTTGCCTAACTCATGCAAGAAATACTTGCATAATATTTTGAAACACCATAAGATCAAATACAAAGTTGAATATATCAGAAATGACAATTGAGCCCTATTCTTGAAAACTGAAAAGTTGCTGGCTTAAGTAGCAGAAAACCTAAATTCCATAAGAAATCAGAATTCTGTCTTTTAGGGATTGAATAGGAGTTTTCCCTCAAACCATGGTCCTTGAAGGGAGGAGTGAGGCCAAATCCACCTGCTATCAACCTTTTTGGTATTCCTTTACCTCTTCTAAACTAGTTTTGAAGCTTAATGTACAAATGGAAGCAAACTAATCAACTTTACCACTACTTGCAATGAAAGAATGATAGAATCAATTCAACACTTGATCTATGAAATAACCTAAACATACAAGTACAAGAAGAGGAGCCTTTGTTGCTAGGGTTGGGCCCTAACCCAAGAGATTCAACCCTCTAAGTCAACTCAGTGCTGGATCAAGGAAATGCTCATTCTTATTATCATATCAGAAAAATTACATAAAAATGTTTTGCCACAAAGCTTGAGCTCAAAAATGCTTAGTGCTCTTCCATAAAAAATCCAAATCCTAATGAGGCTCTAGATCTGCTTGTTTATAAAATTGAAGTCTCCATCAACTTCCTTAAATCTATGGATTCTTGTCTCCAGAACTCAAGGTGAACTAGATCTTAATTGTCACTGGCTCAGCTACCCATGATCTTCATGACTCTCTTTCCTCCAACTCCGAGCTAGTGTGATTTGATTGAGGAATATTTGAATGAGTGAGGATTTAATGAGGAGGATATATCTCTTATAATCCCTTCTCCTTGTCTCATTCGATTTTCTTCCTTAATTAGCCAAAATTTCCATGATTTTCTCTCAAAAACCTACAACCAATGCACATTAGACCCCTAGACATACATCTTACTTTTACTCATCTCATTAAGAAAAATATAATTAAAACATGTAAGGAATTATGAGAAGAGTGGATTTTAATAATCTTGGAGGTGTATTAAGGTCCATATGGTTACCCAATGATGAGTCTCATCACTCATCATCAATCGGCATGTTCACTTTGTTATGATCCTGTGAGTGCCATTGTTACGATCTGGTCATCACGGCAGAACAATTTCCTTTTTAAAAGGGAAATAATTTTTAAATTTTGGGATACTGGCTCATTTGTGGGTTAAAAGGAAACCCAGTCGAGGCTATAGATGCCTGCTAGAAGCACTAGCTCTGCCTATGGTATTGAAGTATAATTTGAAGTTGCCAAAATTTTACTATGTCCTTAGTTCTTCTTTACTAAATAAAAAGGGAGAAAACAAATTTGATTTGTGACTACATCTTTAATAACTAGTATGGGCAGCATATGTATATTACATGAATCATGTCAGCATTATCTGATCATTCGATGTCAGCAGTCATATATTTAAAGTAGAGCCTCGTCAGATTTCATTGCACATACTCCGAAAGGTAAATCTCTTTCCATGATGTAAATTTTGTACGCTTTATTTCTCACGATCCTCTCTGACCAATCAAACAACTATGCATTTATTACATTCAATTCTGACTACCTAACTGTTCTGACCACTTTTGGTTGTATTAATGATGTTGCATGCTCTCTTTCCCATCCACATGCTTCATAGGTCGTGGTCGCCCTATTTTTCATTAGAGGGGGATGGCCATACATTATTACGACGTGAAGGTGCACGATTAAAAAACAACCGCCATATCTTTCGATATACTTACTTTCTATTATGTATGCTCCTACATGAATTTTATGTTGTTTCATTACACGATTTATACTTACTTTCTCAACAATTTATACTTACTTTCTATTATGTATGCTCCTACATGAATTTTATGTTGTTTCATTACACGATTTGTGGAATTCAATAGTGCATGCAGGTTTGCAGATTGTCCTTAGAGAATAACAGATATGGGTGGAACCTCTATTTGCAATTAGCCTATGTTGTTACAAATTACCATGAAAGTCCAATATATCCTAGAATTTACAGGATGGGCATAATATCTCACGTGGCTACAAGGGTTTAATGATGACATTGCTCTAGAATTCTTGCAGAATTTACAAAATGAAATCACAATTGTAAAAGGAAGGACCATAACAATAACTAAAGCCATTCTAGCAGAGGTCATAGGCCTCCCCACATAAGGCATAAACTGGGTCCAAAATCACATAGTATTTCATGTAGTTTTAGAATTGTTCAAAGATCCTAGATAGGAGTTACTCCAAAAAGGAAAAGGTATTTTTCCTACATCCATGAGTGAACCACGACGTGAAATGGAAAAAGTCATTCAGAAATATGTCACATGCGATTATTGCCATGATGTGGTAATACCTCGGCACGTTAAATTGTTAGCCACATTAAAATATAAAATAGTAATTAATTTTCCATGTTTCTTGAATATAATATTACATGAAGTTTCTAATAGAGTAAGGAAGTCCAGGAGCCTGCAAGCCATAGTCAGTCATCAAGTAATTAACTCAGTTACCATTAAACTGGGACAATTTTATAAGCTCTGGTGCACTACCCCTAGAAGGAATTCCTCAAAACACCCAGCTTGAGGAAGAATGTCAGACCATGGAGATACAAGCCCCAAAAAGGAGACAGAAAAGGAAAGCCTCTATTTTGACATCTATTCCTATTAAATGAAGACAATTTGAGTGAACTACCCAGCAGAGATGCATTATTTTAGCCGTAGATGAGGTGGGACCATCCCATGGATCCCCTGATAACCAATAAATTTCTTTTCCCCAGGTTTATGATGAAGAGGAGAGTAGATTCTTAGAAAATTTGAGAACTCTCTTTGAGGATCTCGGTCAATTTGAGAATCTACATATGCCTATCCATTCCACTTCTCCTCATATTTCTCACCATATGGAGACATTATCCTCCTCCAAAAATGACAGAGAAATGAAAGAATTAGAAGGGAAGGATTTTTCTACAGCTGAAACCCAGGAGCCTAAGGCTAATTCAAGGAGTATAGCCTCATTTGAGCAAAAACTTGATAGCGTTGAGGAGCCTAGAGTTAATTCAGGGGATACAACCCCACTCGAATAAAACCTTGATAATGATGAGTAGCCGGAAGCTAATTTCACAAATACGGCCTTACCTGGATCAAACCGTGACAGAGCTGATGAGTTAGAAGCCAATTTAGGAGACACAACCTTCCTTGAACGTGAGCCTCATGATTTTGAAACTGCCCCTACTTTTGAGAATGTTATTGTTAGACCTTAGTCCCCATTAAAAAAACCTACTTTAAGAGTTAAGAGGCAAGATGATCATAGGTTGCAATTGATGGATAAAGAAAACAAGAAGCTGAAAAGAAAAAATAAGCAGCCTAGAAAATGGTTAAGTGACTCTAAGAAATTTCATAGTAAAGAAATGTAGTCGAAATTAATCAGAACCCAAAGGGGGAATTATCTTAGTCCCACTGGGATTCAAATCGAAAACATCAGCACCTGTCCAGCCGAGACTTGAACTGAGGATATTTGTACTAGTTCCGTAGAAACTCAAATAGATTTTTGTTCTTCTATTTAATTGGTCGAAATAGGAACTCAAATAGATTCCTATTCTTCTGTTGAATTGGTGCAAATAGGAACTCAGATAGATTCCTATTCTTTTGTTGAATTGGTAGAGACAACCACTCAAATAGATCTGCAGGGAAATATTTGTGTCTCTATGTCAGCAGTAGAAGCAGTTGTTCAAACAGACCGTTGTGTTCCTGTGGTAACAATGGAAGTAGCCATTCAAATAGATTCAATAGCAATAGGTAGTAAGACTACTTAGACTGAGGATGTACCTCCCTATACCCCATTGGTAATAGAGGCTATTATTCGAAAAATAAGGACAAAACTGACAGAATTATAGTAAGTACTACTGCAGTATCAATATGAAGTTGTGCCTTTGAGGAAATATCAGGAGTTATTGAAAAAATTTAATGATTTAATCACAATAGAGGATGAAACCTATGTCAACCTTAGAGAAGAATGGAATAAAGTGGAGGAACTATAAGGTCGGCCTCAGAAAGCTGTGGAACAAATTAAAACCATTTGTTCTGTTTATTCAAATGCACTACCTTGTAGGTCACCTACTACAAACCATGCACCTTTTATGCTCAAACGATATTTACTGTTAAAACTTAAGGCCATTAGAGCTAGTCAGCCCTTTGAGTTTAAATATACTCATGATTTTGTTAAATGCAATCAAACACAGACTGAGGATGTATGCAAATTATATTTACACAATGTTTTCTTGGAAGATGAAAGGGATGCCAATCTGAGCCCCTTCCTCAGTGATGTCTAATTCCAGGCTTTCCTCTCCTTCGCTAAAAGCTAGCTCAAATGGGCTAAGGCACATGATACTTTCTAGAGGAGAGAAAGTCGACCTGATGTTTGGGTAAGAGGTGACTGTACACTACCCCTACAATGCTGGGTACAATATAAGAGATTTATGGAAAACCAACGATTTTTGTCCACCTTGGGCCCCATCCACACAGACACTATCAAGTTGGGTTTGGAATATTTTGAAGAAATTAAAGAAGAATCTCTCCTGGCTACAAAGAAAAGATGGAAAACCTCTCCCAATAGTGCCAGAAATCAAGAAAATTTTAGTTACAGGAACTTTCTGAGTGAGGGTCCTACTTGGATTGGATGTCACTACAGAATCCATATCATTTGGTATCCTCCTGATGGGTATCGTTGTAATTATGAACTATCAGAACATCATGAAAGTCGAGCCTTTGCAGTACTTGAAGCAAAAATAGTTTCCGGGTATATAAGGAAGAAACATATGCCACCTATTCTCTGACTCAGTTGCATCTTAATTATCTTATTTCATGAGGACATGCAAAAAGTTAAGCTGGGGAGTATGTTGGGTCATGAAAAAGGTATGTTTTTCCTCCTCATTTTCTTAATTAATCATAGAGTTTTCCATGAATTTACTCTCATCTTGAGCACATTCTCGAAGAAAGACTGTGAAAAGAAAATAAGAATTGGTGTTGGACAAATCGCATGTTTTTGTTATCAAAAGCCTAAGTTTTCGCTCATTTATGTGAAAATTGCTTAGATTGGACAACTTTTATTCCTTTTGGATAAGGTGACATTGCGAAGAAAATGAAAAGTCATTGATTATAGCTGTATGAACCATGATAAAGGAGGAGGAAAAATACACGATTGATGTGGAAATCCGATTGTTCAACCGAGCAATATTGAGGATCTTTTGATCCTCAGGATAAGCTCTGATTTTTCTAGCTATTCATAAAATATATAATGCTAGTAAATCATAAGGAAAGTAATGGGCAACTTTGTAATTTGTAAAATTATAGCAAGACTACAAATGTAGATTGGACTTTAAGGAGTAAAATTGATTATGTAATTCTTTTGGAAGCTAATGAAAGACTCAAAAGTTTCCATTAAATCTATGTATTGAGTTTCGATATTCTGGAGGCTTTGGGCCCCATCACTGGAAGATCCACTTTTCCTTTTACTATGCTATTTACATTTCATTGTCAAGATTTACATTGCTATTGAATCTTCTCTAGGTTGAATTAGAGTACATCATATAGCTCATCTAATATCGTGTTTATTTACAGAAAGTAAGTTGTATATGATTGTTGTTCCCTTTTAAGTATATGCTTTCTGCAATTATTTCCAACTTTGAATATTCTTCATAATTAAGTATGATTTGAATAATCTCTTTTAATGCATGTGGAATGGATTATTCATGTTGATTTCCTCTCTTGTGTTAGGAAATTGGATTAAGATCTTGGTTTGAAATATTTTGCAAGTGATTTATCTTTTCGATTTCGAATTATAGAATGATTCTTGTTTCGCATTTGTAAGAATTAATGAGTTGTTAAGTGATTGTTTATTTCTGCTACGATTAGTTAGGATTAATTACCTGCATTTCACTCTCTGATTGTTATCATACAGATAATGCTTGTAACTTTGAAATAGACAGATTGTTATAGCTCCAAATCTCACTCTTATGGTTTGTGATGTTGCACTTATGGCCTAGGGAAACCCCTCCTTCTAGACCTGGTCCAAAAATTTAAAAAACAGTGTTTTATTCCCTATACGCGACTTTGCCCTGTGTTAAACGCGTGTACACGCGGTTCTGTCATACCTAACCCGCGTGTATCTATTAAAACACTTTAAAAAATATAATTTCCTCTTTTTCGGGCGGTGATCGTGGGTTTACCTGCTGGATCACCTGTTAGTGCCCGTGGCCCAACTGTTCCCAACCAACTCCTAACTAAAAAACTACTTTGGAGAGGGTATAAAAAGACATCAAAGGGAAGGCCAAGGGGAGAGAGAAAGGAGAGCAAGATTATTATGCTGAGATTTTTCCCTTAGACCAGGTTTGAAGTCCCTGGTGCATTCTGCACTTTCCCCATCTTGCATAGGAAACCCTTGTTTCCATGTGTATTGGTGATCATTCATCCTTGACATCATCATTGAGTAAGACTTGGAAGGAGTTCTTGTTGGAGGCTGGAGGCTGGAACGAATCCGGGAGGAAGCTTGCTTGGAGCCTGCTGAAGGTGTTCAGGTGATATCTTTCCGATATATGTACTTTATTTGCCTTTATATATAAAGAAACACGTCTTTGTTCCCGAATAATCTTTCTTTATGCTTATGAGATTCTTGTGTTGAATTCTTATGAAAGTGGTTACTTAAAGATTTTTTATAACTAACTTTATAGCATAAAGATGATTTATACATAAACTTCTATACATGTACTGTTGTGTTCTTTGATTTGTTTGTCTTGCAGGTCAAAGAAAGAAGAAGGGAACTCCAAGAAGGGTTTGCACCCTAACGGTCTTCTCGAACGTAGGACCTTAGGTATGTACCCTAAACATTAGAATTTGCTTAAAAGTAAAAAAAAATGGCTGTGTGTGTGTGTTTCTTTGTATAAGCAATTTTCAGTCTGGTAGAGTCTTAGCCCAAAGGACCCTAGGGGTACTTTCCCTTCAACCAGAATTGGCGACTCCGCTGGGGACAACACTCTTGTTGTTCCTAGTTTGGGTAGTCCTCAAGCCAATCAAGGCTCAGTCCCTCTGTTTGTTGGTTCTGACTGTCTGATATTTTCTTGAACTCCAAGCTTTTCCAGTTTTTCAGTTTGTGTTTTTTATTTTTCTTGAAAGACTTCATATACGCACTTTTTCTGGATTACAGAAGCGTATATACGCAAGTTGCACTAAGTAAACCCGCGTATACGCATGTTTCCTTAGTTACAGTCGCGTATACACGCATTCTGCAAATAATTGCAGGCGCGTATATCACATAATTTTCAAGATTTATAATTTTTCTTTTGCTGAATGTCTGTCTGGTGGTTTGGGTCAGTTTAAAACAGTCAATTTCCAGTGACAGTTCTCTGTTTAACAGGGGGCATCTTGTTTCGAACTCTCTCTAGTTATAAGGAGTGCTAGTCTTGTTTTTCGTTGATTGCAAGCGTCATTGATTTTTGACACACAAGATTTCTGTTTAAGAATCTTGATCGCTCTGTTTCGGCAGAGTGGGAAGATTGTCTTAAAATCTTTGTGTCCATTTTGTTTTCATGACATTTGTGTTTGCTTAACGAAATCATTTTTATGACCATTTACTCCTTTGTTTCGGGAAATTTGTTTGTTACCAGTTTCTTGAAACTTGTCTTTTGATATTTTGGACTTTCATTGCTGCTTTTGATTGTCAAAAGCATTTTCGAACACATTTTATTTTTGTTGAGTTTTCATCATTTGAAAGGTGTCAATTCACGAAAGTGTTTGGTGGCTTGTTTATCAATCATTAGTGTCAGTATTTTTGAGAGTTTTCCTTTGAAAAAGACTTTTTGGTTTGATTGAAAGAAAATCTTTTGAAAGTTTTTGAGTTTCGCTTTCTTAAACTTGCTTCTCATTTGATTTCCTTTTTTGCGAAGTGAAAGTGCTTTGTTTTTTATCTTAAACTTGTTTTTATTGTTTGGACGAAATGATTAGTAACAAATCATCTTCTATCTAAGCATTTCAGTGGCAAGACAAAATTTGGTAAAGCATCAACTTTCCTTCTTTGTTTTTAGAGTAGTCTTTGAATCGTGCATCCACATTTAGTTCTTGCATTAGGGTAAGATTTGCATCTCTTTTTAGGCATATTTAGTTTTGTTAGTTTTTGTGAGTGTGGAGTCTGAAAAGAAAAAGGAAAAAATTTTGTTTATATTACAAGTGCCTTCTGAACCTCATAGAAATTGCTATTCATCGAAAACAAAAGTGCATATGCATGTAGCTAGGTTTTATTAATTTCTTTTGCGTCCATAAAAACACCACAAGTTTCACATCCATTACCTTTGACTTAAAGAACAACCTAATAAAATCAAGCGCTTAATTAAAATCCACTAGAACTTTTTGTTTTAGTTATTACACCAACAAGTTTAGGATTTTAGGGCCTTGGATTAGGCGAGTGGAGAGTTAACTCTCCAAGGCCACACAAAACGTCAAACATAAGAGTCTGATTAAAGAGAGTAAATCCAATAGCGTTAGGAAGACCAGGAAAGCTCCGGATCTGGGAGTTAAGCACGAGGGTCTGTGAAGACAGGGAAGAGAGATACCCCCTCTCCTACTTGTCCGAACTTACCTCACGACTGTTCCGCCTGGCTTCTGCGACGAGTTGGTACCCATAGTTGCCTCTCCTAGGGATCTGCATAGGTGGCTGCGGAGGGGAATCCCGTGGCACCTGAGGTCGACGTTGTATCACTCTCGACAGTACTTCCGGAGGGCACCCTTGCGAAGCTTGGGGGCTTGCACCGGCGCAGACTGTTGTTAGGAGGTCAGCGTAACTTCCTCTGATACCTTCGCTGATAGGACTGGGCCCTCATCATCCCAGACTATCCTCGGAAGGCCCTTTGATTCACTTTCTCGTATTTTGGTGTCCGGTCTCAATCACCCGGAGCGGAAATACTTGAAAGTTTTTTGACTGGCTGTATCTTTAGGAACTTTATACTGTGTGCTCTGTGCTCCTAGTCGGCTTAGCTTTTAATTTTTTGAGTCTTTAGTTAGATCTTAACAAAAAATTCAAAGTGGCTGACCGGTCTCCAAGACGGTCTCGAAGACTTCGTGGTCTCTCGCCACCTAGTTTAGAGCCTTCTCCTAGAAGGCGCAGAGGGAATACTACCGGTGGGGTCCGTCCTACGCCGGTTGACGCATCGGGGATTGATCCTCCTCTCGGGGATATTAGCGGCCAAGCAAGGCCTGGTACTTTTGAACAAGAGAGGGACGCTCCAGTCTTTTCTCAAGTTCGCTTTCAAGCGGAGGATAACGTAGAGGTAGAAGAACTTTCAGAATCATTAGTGATTCCAAATTCTCCACTACCATCTAGTTACCCAGACGTATTGCAATACGTTGGGCCTCCATTATTTAGACCAGCGAGTCCAGGTTACGCTACGCGCTTACCATTTATGATCACTACTGGAAGCATGGCTTCCACGAGTGCTGCGACTATGCAAACCCCAACATCGGTGCAAGGGGGAGGAACCATTTCCATCCCCTCCGCTTCCTTGTTCGGATCGTTTGCTAGCACATCTTTGGTTGGGTCTACCTCCATTCCGTCCACGAGTGGAAATGCCCAAACCAATGCTTTTAGTACTGGTTCCTTCCTTTTTGGCACCCAATCACAGGGTATTCCGTTAGTTCCGTTCAGTGCCGCTACGTCCATGATGGGCGGATCGGCTTCATTTCAGGGTTTTCCTTTTGGAAGTGGTCATATCCCACATTCCAACCCAACGGTAGGATCCATGCCTTTTTCTTCAATAGGACAAAGCAGCAATCCTTTCCAAGGTTGGAATAACCCTGGGGTTAGTAACGCAGGAACTGCGAATCCATTCATTGGCCAACAAGGAAGTAGGCCGTATTCCACGGTTAGCATGTTTCAAAGTATTCCTTCCCTCGCTTCGGCTTGGAACCCATATCAGGGGTTATCGACTCCTTACAATTCTTTAGGAGGAAACTTTGCAAGCTATGGAGCTTATACGGCAGGAGTTGGTCAAACTCCGAATTTTGCTGGACCACAAGGCTTGCCTTTTGGTTCAGCTGGTTCTACTGGTCACTTGGGGCAGCCTGGTGCCTCTCAAATCCCAGGACAATCTTTTCAGAACTTGGGGAGTTCTGCCCAGTCTGGGTGGAATCCCCTAGGTCCTCCTAGGCTTCCATTTCTGGCAACGTTAAACTTGCCAGATCTCACTAAGCTAACGAACGACCCTATCAGATACAATCCGGCCTGGCCTTCGGTCCCAACCAAACTCCCTTCGGACATCCCAAAATTCGAAGGGAAGAGTGGTGAAGATCCGGGCGATCATGTAACCACATTCCATTTGTGGTGCTCATCTAACTCCCTCATCGAAGATTCGGTTAGGTTGAGACTCTTTCAGCGCACCTTGACTGGTAATGCGGCTAAATGGTACATAGAGTTGCCAGGGGGCAGCTTTACATCGTTCGCTGACTTAGCCAATATCTTCTTAAATCACTTCCAGTTGCCTGTCCGCTATGATGCCGGAACTGAACTTCTGGCTACCTTTCGTCAGGATAAGGCAACCCACATTTCTGATCACATACAGGAATGGAGACGGAGAAAAAGGCTCATTAAAGCCGAAATCCCTCCGGAGTACCGTCTAGAGTGGTTTTTGAAGTCTTTGCAACCCGAGATCTCCAAGGATGTCTCCATGTCTGGGGTCTATTCTGAGGAGCAAGCCATTTTCAGGGCCCAGCAATTAGAACTGATCTACTCTCAGTCTGGGATCCTCCAAAAGTACTTGCCAGATGCTCCTGGATCTAAGGTTGATTTAGCTAAGCCAAAGCCAGGTCCGCACGCGGATGGTATCGTGGGGTCAGTAGACTCGACTACAGTGAACTTGTTGAATCAATTGCAGCAGTTGTCATTACAAACTGCTCCTAACAACCAAGTCACAATGTCTAATCCTCCCGCTTCCCAAAATTCTTCCATTAACGCCGTCCAATCCGAGAACCCCAAAGGAAATCAAAATTCCAATGGGAAAAAGAAAGGACGTGGTAAAAAGAAGAACTCGGATGGGAAGCCCGATGCAAATAAATCCGGCAACAACGCTGGTGGTGGTAAAGGTGAGTCGAGAAAGAAAGTCAAGTTTCCTTGCAAGTTATGCAGTGGGGACCATCTAACTCATCTTTGCCCTAGAATCGAAGACGCTCAGCGCTTGTTAGCACAGCAAGGGACTTCTAGTTCGCAAGCTGTGTTGACTAACCCGTTTCCCCAAGGGCAGCAACTTCTTGCTGGCGTAAATTCGAATCTTGGGACCTCCTCAGGGGGCAACCAGGAAGGGGAAAAAGCATCAAATGTTTTTATGATGGGTTCAAACGTTAACGTGACTACTCGGTCACGTGATTATGGTGAAGCCGAAACATCTAAGGATAAAACGGTTCCCGGAAGTAATGACCTTCATATTGAGCGACCTCCTGTTGAGACTGTACCTAGGATACCGAAAGGTTCCGCCAAACGCGCGACAATTAACCCCAATGCTAGAGCTGCTCAAAATTACTCCATTGTGGAGGATTTGGCTCAAAGCCCATGTGCTATGTCCGCTTTGGAAGTTCTCCAGTCGTGTCCGTCTCAGAGAAGTGCTTTACTCTCCGCCATTGGAGCAGTCGATCCAGCTAACTCTCTAGTGCTCTCTTTTGACATGTCAAATGTCAAAAAGAGACTCCCTCATCATATGGCTTTTCAGGTAAAGTCAACATACCGGAAAATCAATATTTTTCGCACCGTTATAGATGAAGGAGCTTCCACATGCGTCATGTCCATGTCATGTTGGAAGGCTATTGGTTCACCTTCGGCTGTTCCTTCACCAACCGTCTTAACTGCATTTGATGGCCATTCTCACAAGCCGCATGGGATTATCCCGGCCTTTCCTATATGTGTTGGAGGGAAGGTCGTTAATATCGAAGTTGAAGTCGTAGATGCTAACCTAGACTATAATCTCCTATTAGGAAGGAACTGGGTGTACGAGATGGAAGCCGTTGTTTCGACTCTGTTTCGTGTCATTTGCTTTCCTCATGAGGGGAAAATCGTTAAGGTTGATCAATTGGACTATGCTCCAATCGATCCTCAAGCAACCTCCGACTCTACTGTTCCTTTGGTGGATAACCCTCGCCCGCCGACTGAGAATTTAGGAGTAGGGATGTATTCCTCATTGATGGGTACGTTTGATCTTCCCTCTCCTTTTGCAAGAATCAATGCTATTTCATCATCCAAGGAATCTTCTCGAGAGGAGTTCTTCCGAACTCATCATTTTTCCGACCCTTGGACCTTGCCTTCACCTACGACCACATTAGTTGAAGGGCAAGTTAATGGAATGGCGTTTCCTATATCTGCAGCTGAGCTTAGATATCAGGCTATCGTAGACTCTGCAGATAACCATTCTACTCCCTTTTCCGAAGAGGAGCTAGATGGTCATGTGGCCCCCGCTTGGAGCTTTGATTCTAACTCTGCCTTGGACTGCTTAGATTCGGTTCTACCTTCTGAAGAAGCAATCCTCGAAATTATGATGGGTATAGATCGACCTTGGGAAGACTTACACCATCGCTCATATTTTCTTCCTCCATTGCAGGAAGTAGAATCTAGATTCTCCGAGCTCGTTGGTAGTGATGTTTGTACGGTGTCGAACCCTTTGGCTCCAACACACGTGCATGCCGAAGGTAATATGTCGGTAATCTCAAAAACGATACCTATAAACATCTCTAAGAATCCTAACATCATCGAGAATATCTTCATCGGAAGTGAGTGTTCCCCTGAAGAAATTCAAATTTACACCGACCTATTCAAGGAATATCGTGATGTATTTGCTTGGTCTTATGAGGAAATGCCCGGCATTGATCCTTCTATAGTCCAACATGAGATCAAGACGTACGAAAACGCAAAACCGATTCGTCAAAGGCTTCGGCCGGTTAACCCTAGAAAAGCAGCGGCTATCAAAGCTGAGGTTGAGAAGCTGCTAAGGGCGGGTTTTATATACCCTGTTCCTCTTACGGATTGGGTTTCGAATCCAGTCCCTGTGGACAAAAAGCAAGGAACAATCCGCGTATGCATCGATTTTAGGGACTTAAACAAGGCTTGTCCAAAAGACAATTACCCCACGCCATTTATTGATCAAATCATTGACGAGTGTGCAGGTAATGAGATTTTCTCCTTTATGGATGGTTTCTCAGGTTATAATCAAATCTCTATTCGTCCTGAGGATCAGCATAAGACTGCCTTCATATGTCCCTGGGGTACCTTTGCATATCGAAAGATGCCCTTCGGTCTTAAAAATGCTGGAGCCACCTTTCAGCGGGCCATGTCTTACGCTTTCCACGACATCAAACATATCATCGAGGCATACTTAGATGATCTCGCTGCTCGTTCTCGAAAGAGAACTGATCATCCTAGTCATCTTCGATTAGTCTTTGAGCGATGTCGTTTTTACAAAATCCGGTTGAATCCTAATAAGTGCGTTTTCGCGGTTACATCAGGTCGGTTGTTAGGGTTTATAGTTTCCAATGAAGGGATTCGGGTTGATCCCTTCAAGGTTGAGGCAATAGTTCAGTTGCCTCCCCCGTCTTCAATTCGTCAACTTCAAAGTCTTCAAGGGAAGGCCAATTTCTTAAGAAGGTTTATAGCAAACTATGCCGAGATCACTAAAGGGTTCATGCGTTTGCTACGGAAAGGAGTTCCATTCCTGTGGGACGACTTTGCGCAGCGGTCGTTTGATGCTTTGAAAAAGGCATTAGTCTCTGCCCCGCTTTTGAGTCCACCGGATTATGGTAGAGACTTCCTTTTATATCTCGCTGCAGCAGAATCTACCATTGGTATGGTTCTAGTTCAGGAAGACGATGCTCTTGTCGAGCACGTGATTTATTATTTGAGCCGAGGCTTGATAGGCCCTGAACTCCGCTATTCTCCAGTTGAGAAGTTGGCCTTGGCAGCAGTCCATGCTGTCCAGAGGCTCCGTCATTACATTTTGCTACGCAAAACTTTTGTCTTAGCGGCGGTCAATCCATTCCAATTTGTCCTCAGTAGGCGAGTGATTGGGGGAAAATATAATAGATGGATAGTCATTTTACAAGAATTCGACCTCGAGTTCTTGTCCGCCAAGTCTAAGAAATCTATGGTCTTCGCGGAGCTAATTTCTGAGCTTCCTTGTGGAGAGGATGTAGTTTATGAGGAAAGTTTACCTGACGAACATATATTCCTCATCTCTTCACAAGACCCTTGGTATGGAGATATCATTGTTTATCTCCAGACTTCGAAGTTTCCCTCTACTTCCTCCAAGGATGAACGTCGCAAGTTACGTCACCTGGCTAAAAACTATGTTATCATTGGTGACACTTTATACCGTCGAGGGGTTGATTCAATTCTTCGACGTTGTTTAACCTTAGAGGAAGCAGAGTCTGTTCTTAATGATTGCCACAGTGGAGCTTGTGGTGGTCATCTATCCGGGCTTGCTACAGCCCAGCGCATCTTACGTGCCGGCTACTTTTGGCCTTCACTCTTTAAGGACTGTGTGGAAGCGGTAAAACGCTGTCACCCGTGTCAAATTTTTACTCGCAAGATGCGCGCGCATCCAGCTCCCCTTTTTCCCGTTGTCACCGTCGGTCCCTTTACTAAGTGGGGTATTGATTTTACGACTTGTAATCCGCCCTCAGCGGCAAATCACAAGTACATTATCGTGGCTGTAGACTACTTCACGAAGTGGGCTGAAGCCATGCCTACTTATAAGAACGACAGTGACAGGGCAGCTTTGTTTCTTTTCAATCAAGTTATCTCAAGATTCGGTATCCCAAGAGAGATTGTCACTGACCATGGCAGTCATTTCCAAAATCAGCTAATGTCCGAATTGGCTTTTAAATTAGGTTTCCGTCAAGAGCATTCGTCTCCTTACTATCCTCAGGCCAATGGACAGGTCGAGGCGGTCAATAAAACTCTTAAGACGATACTCCAACGGACAATCGATAAAAATCGGTCCAATTGGCACATTATGTTGTATCCGGCTCTTTGGGCATACCGAACCTCCGTTAAAACGGCTACTGGTTTTACTCCTTTTCAGTTAGTTTATGGGGTGGAATCTATCTTTCCGGTCGAATGTGAAATTCCATCTCTGAAATTGGCTGTCGAGCTTCTTCCTGAGACTTCGAGTCTCGAGGAGCGCCTAGTTCACCTGGAACATCTCGATGAGCAGCGTCGAGATGCCGCCACGACGAATGAGGCCCATAAGAAAAGGGTCAAAACTCAGTATGATAAGTCTGTCCGACCTCGTGTCTTTTCTGAAGGTGACCTTGTCTTGGTCTATGACCAAGATAAGGACGCCTTGGGGGCAGGCAAATTCAAGCCTATGTGGTACGGTCCTTTCATTATCAAACGAGTCTTAGAAAAAGGATCGTATGAGTTAATTGATTTCGAAGGAAACAAGCTGGCGGAGCCCCGAAATGGGCTCTATTTAAAGAAGTATTTTGCTTAGTTTTACCAGGCAATGGCTTCTTTGTATTTTATGTATATTTGTACATATCCTATCAAGCGTTTTCTTATATCAGCACTTTTGGTCTGCTTTGGCAGGTGTTGATGGATGATTTGGTTTATTTTGGATTCGCCGATGGTGCTAGTCGGCACACTCGGAATCTTGCTTCCGCAGCTTGGGTACTTTATTACCCAACTGGTCAGTTGATGACATCGAGAGGCGTGTGTATCGGTCCTGCTTCAAACAATATGGCCGAGTATACAGCTGTTATCAATTTATTATCCGAGGCAATCTCTCATGGGATCGACTCGTTGGTAGTGTATCTTGATTCTCAATTGATAGTGTCTCAGTTAAATAACATTTATCGGGTTAGAGATCCATCATTATATCGCCAATATTTAAGGGTGAGGTTGTTGCAAAGATCATTTATTTACATTAATTATTTGCACATTCCAAGATCTCAAAATTGGTTAGCTGATTCTATCGCTAATCAAGCATTAGACTGGCATATCAATCATTCATCATCATAAAATCATGCATCAAAAAGTCAAACTGTATATATATATATATCGCAAAGCGTCTCGAGTGTACATATGTGTGTCCAAAATATACAAAATTGGGACTCAAATGCCCATAATCATGTCAGGCATATCTAATGCCTCGGCTCTGGATGAGCATCTAAATAACTAACTATAGCAGTGGCCACGCGCCGAAAGACGCGAACCCAGTCACGTGTCATCCCAACCACATGACGCTGCATATCTGGAGGAAGGTCCTCTATCTCGGCCATCGGTACTTGGTAGCTCAATCTCGCCAAGTGTCGCTGGACGTTGTTGAGCGTCCTTTCCGCATTCGCAGCCTCCTCTTCGGCTCCTCGGCCACGCCGTCCATGCCGTGGGAATCCATCTGGTCGCACAGGCCCAATGTCTGGAACATGATCATCATATCAGTCATTTGAATCTCATCAAAAAAAAATATATTTTTCAAAGTTCATCATTATGCTTGAAAAATCCTAAAAATCATAAAATCATAAAAATAAAAAAAAAAAATCTTACCGATCTCGCCCCATGCTGCGTCTGGTGGTAACACTAGGTCAGGATCTCCTCGGAAATCCAGTCCAGCATAGGGGTAGTCGTCTATGGCGATGATCTGTTGCTCCCACCAAGCAAAAAAGTCGTCGTCGAATGCATTCCTGGGCACTTCCCCACCCCCCAGACGTTTCATCAAGTCAGCCCACCGGCCCATACGTGGATCACGTGGACTACTGATGGGAACTGCTACCTTGGGGCGGAGTGCGGGAACCTTCTCGAAGAAAAACGTGCATAAAATGGTTCCGTACCCAAAGTTCTTGGTCTGTCCCTTCCTGATAGAAGCAAGTTGCTCCTTCATGTTGGCAAGTAGAGGAGTACACCAGTCAAACACCGTGGTGAGACAGTCCACTGCTACGCTCATGTTTACCCGTGATGCCTGATGTAGCGAAGATGACCCGTTCAATCGAGCTATGGTGAACAAGATTATCCGCAGTGACAAACTCGCCACGTGTGGGATCGAGATCTGACTCCCGACCTTCCGATGACCTGGGCAGTAAAGTTGTACATAGTCGTCTACGCTGAGACTATTCCGGGTCCTGCCCCGGGAGTGTACTACCTCTCCCCTTCGGGAAAGGCCCGTGATGAAATATATATCTTCCACTTCTATCCTGAGTGGCATCTGATCAATCATAAAAGCTTCTTCCTCGACATCCCAATAATCAATAAGTCTCTCGAGCATACGCACATTTGCTTTCATATTCGGAAACTTGAAGAATTTTAACAATCCGCATCGCCGTAAGGCATCTAATGCCTCATCATTGTCCATAACGTCATTATCTACAGCTGAGTGCTCTCTTTCACGCCATGTGAGAGTCATCCTGGAAGAAAAAATCATTTTCATCCATTAGTTTTTTGTATAAAAATTTTTCGCTGCGCACACGCGGTTTACCCTATACACAGTCGCGTGTAGGGCCGTCGTATACGCGATTTATATACATCCAACCCGCGTGTACGCCGCAGAGCAATTTTTTGCAAAAATCTAACGGTGAAACATTAATTAAACTTCCTAAAAACTATCACAATTGATTGCAAGACAAGTTTAGTGCTTACCTGGAAGTTTTCGGCAAGTTTGAACGGTTGAATAAGTCACGGGGAAAGTTTGCTCCTTTTGCTCCACAATTTGCTCTCCAAGTCAAACGGTGAAAATGGTAAGTCCAAAATTTCTTTTTATAAGTTTTGAAAATGCAAAATTTTTTCAAAATTTTATTTTGTTTGGTTTCATGTCACTTTTAACTTGGGAGCTTGGAATGTCGAGATTGAGTTGTTTTTCAGGACATTTTGGACATTTTTCGACGGTTCGAGACGGTTCCATGACTGCTGACCCGTCATGGCAGGTATCGTGTTCTCACTGGCATATAGGTTAGGGACACCATTTTTCCGTTGCATTATGCATACTAGCCTCCATTTGACCGATACATCTGCCGTAGGGTCGACCCCATCATGTTATGGTTCGCAAGCCATTTTCACTCGCCGATTCTTTAAATCATGACATGATGGTAGAGCCATCCTTTTACATGGGCATCCTAGTTAGCACCTCACTGACATTTGTTGCCCATGCTGCTTCGTTTTGAGTAGGCTCGGGAGTCCTCTGTAGTCCCGCCATGACTTATGCGTTGAAGACTCATTCTTCTTTGCTTCTTCGCTTCGTTCTGGCCTTATACCCTAGAGGCTCCTATGTGTGTTGAGTTGTACTTCTGCATTGCATGTTGACCATTTGCACCTTTTGGCCTATAGCCGGCTTCACTTGGACTCGTGTTTAAGCCCACTTTTGACCATGACGTCTGCAAAAATCAACCTTGCATACCCTTGACCTCTGCAGCTTGACATACCCAGATCCGTGGAAGGGACATACCTCTGAGTGTCACTGACCAGTTTTTCACCTCCCTGCATTGAGCATAGGAACGTTCCTTTCCCAGGAACTAGATCATCTGTTTCACCGACACTCGTTCTTTCCACTGTACCATAGCATTCTTTTATTCTTTTTCCGGCTTATCAGAAAAAGACAAAAAAAATTAAATATTCCAAAAAGAGCGGGAACAGGGACATTATTTCCATTTATTGTTGGCAGCTAGAGTCAGTCGTGTCGCCCTTGAACAAAGCACTCAAAACAAAGTCTCCTCCGCATGGGTGGGATTTAGTTTGACTTAGGTAAGCCATAACCTTGTTATCGAGTCAGTTCTCCCCCGATTGGTTATCTCTTCCAATCATATGGAGGGTTTGTTCGTGCCTCCTGCATGACGAACTTATACAGATTCATTATATGCTGCCACATAGTCACATTGAGTCGTGCTTTTGTTCAAGGGAAGTTAGCCTGAGTCGGCCTTTCTGCGGTGTCTCTTGACTCATTTTTCAGTCGGCCATCCCTGGTTGTCAGTGTCATGTCTATCATCACATCAGTTATATTGGTCCTTCACTCGTGCCGGTTTGAGAAGGTCCCCATTGACTTCTTGCTGGCGGGTCTTGTCCTTATCGACGACGACACATTGCTCTGAGGGCAGACCTAGAGACCGCACCCTGGCCCTATTTTCATTATTGATAGGTCACCTTGTGCTCAGCATCGATCAGTATCATGGGTCTTTGACTGAGTGGTTTCCCTTGTGTTCGACATCAGCATACATTATCACACATTGGGATTCGTGCAGTACCTTGGTTTCCATTTGACCCTATTGGTGGATACCTCGCCTCTGTGTCAGCTTTCATTATTGGTTGGTTCAGAGGGTTTCTGTCGTGCGCTAGCCACATCTTGTGTACGCCGGAAACGTACTTCGGTTGGGTTACTACATCTTTTTCGTCCGATTCCTTCCACATTATTGGCCTACGGGTTACACTCGCGCTAGATTGATGGAGGATGCCTTAATGCCTTCCTTCTAGCGGATCTTTCCCTATCGACTCCGACTCATTGCTCTGGGGCAAAGATCTAGAGTCCATTTGGCAGTACCTTGGGGTTTGCAGTCATTAGTGGCAGATTCCTCGCTATCGACAGTGGGAAACCATCATTGTCTCCTGATTGATAGATTCTTACAGGTGTTCGACTTCAGCTCATCTATTCACACTTGTTAGATTGTACTGGGTACCTTGACGCTCATTATCATTATCGGTGAGTAGTCTCGCGTTTGTTAACGGTATACATCAATGACCGGTAATCAAACGATTTCTCACATGGTCGACTTCAGATCATTTATTCCCATGGTGTAGAAATGTACCACGGCAGTCGCTGAAGACCTCAGGTTGTATCAGCATTCATTGGTTCACTTGACAGTTGCTCCTGTTGCTGCTAGTTGATACCACTCCACCTTATATGTTGCAGTCAGTCATGGCGACATTCTATATGCTGGCACCTGAGTTTGCAGTGTAGTACCATCCTATTCCATCATGTTCAGTTGGTACCTTATGGGATCAGTCTTTGATTTCAGTGATCCGTTGCATCTTTCAGCATCATTGACAGTTTTATATGTGATATTCAGACATGTACTTACTCATTATGATCAGATGATCCATTATGTATTTTACAGTCATTTATACTTGTATACTTAGTGGATCCACTTGTACTTGATATGCGGACATGCTTTACTTTTCCTGAGCATGGGTATGCCCGCCTCAGACAGTGTTTCTTTCTGATCTCCTTTCGGTGGCTTGGCAGGCTGAATTCTGGTGAAGTCCTCCTCGTTTTTTCGGCAGAGTTCCTTTCCTTGTACTTACTTAATGTATTTCAGCCATCATGTTCCCCTTCTGACCTCATACATTAGGGGGCATCTGTTATAGCTCCAAATCTCACTCTTATGGTTTGTGATGCTGCACTTATGGCCTAGGGCAACCCCTCCTTCCAGACCTGGTCCAAAAATTTAAAAAACAGTGTTTTATTCCCTATACGCGACTTTGCCCTGTGTTAAACGCGTGTACACGCGGTTCTGTCATACCTAACCCGCGTGTATCTATTAAAACACTTAAAAAAATATAATTTCCTCTTTTTCGGGCGGTGATCGTGGGTTTACCTGCTGGATCACCTGTTAGTGCCCGTGGCCCAACTGTTCCCAACCAACTCCTAACTAAAAAACTACTTTGGAGAGGGTATAAAAAGACATCAAAGGGAAGGCCAAGGGGAGAGAGAAAGGAGAGCAAGATTATTATGCTAAGATTTTTCCCTTAGACCAGGTCTGAAGTCCTTGGTGCATTCTGCACTTTCCCCATCTTGCATAGGAAACCCTTGTTTCCATGTGTATTAGTGATCATTCATCCTTGACATCATCATTGAGTAAGACTTGGAAGGAGCTCTTGTTGGAGGCTGGAGGCTGGAACGAATCCGGGAGGAAGCTTGCTTGGAGCCTGCTGAAGGTGTTCAGGTGATATCTTTCCGATATATGTACTTTATTTGCCTTTATATATAAAGAAACACGTCTTTGTTCCCGAATAATCTTTCTTTATGCTTATGAGATTCTTGTGTTGAATTCTTATGAAAGTGGTTACTTAAAGATTTTTTATAACTAACTTTATAGCATAAAGATGATTTATACATAAACTTCTATACATGTACTGTTGTGTTCTTTGATTTGTTTGTCTTGCAGGTCAAAGAAAGAAGAAGGGAACTCCAAGAAGGGTTTGCACCCTAACGGTCTTCTCGAACGTAGGACCTTAGGTATGTACCCTAAACATTAGAATTTGCTTAAAAGTAAAAAAAATGGCTGTGTGTGTGTGTTTCTTTGTATAAGCAATTTTCAGTCTGGTAGAGTCTTAGCCCAAAGGACCCTAGGGGTACTTTCCCTTCAACCACAGATGAATCCTAGGTTGAAATATTAATGTAGGATTAAGATTTATTTATAAAGTCATCTTAGTGCACCAATAAATTTCATACCTCCTTTTACAACAATTGTTTTTCAAAATTTTGTGGAAGAATAACATATAGGAATGTAGCAGTGAACATAGATCTCCTAACTTTGGAACCCTTTAGAAGAGGAGATCAATTCCACTATAACGCAGAGAGATACACAAATTAGCAAGGTTGATCATTATGAAAGTTCTTTTGATTATGACCCATGTACTGCGAGTGGGTTACCAAAATGTTTCGATGAAGGTAATTTTTATTTACAAACTAAAATAATAGTTGCAGAAACACTAGACCTTCTCCTTAATCTATAAAAAAAGTCGCAATACAAATAAGTGAATGAAATCATGTAATATAAAGTGGAAATAATGCTTTTTTTGCTAAGAAAATTTTTGGTGATAATCACATCATAACTAATTTGCATAGATTTGGAAAATATTTCATGGATTCGCAAAAATACTCATATTTCAAGTTTTTTACTTGAGTTTGGCCCTCCTTCTTTAGTTCATAAGTGATGAATGAGAGGAAATATTCAATAAATGACTCTAGCATCCATTTTTGGTGGTTTCTTGCATGAGGAAAAGTTATAGACTTATGAAATTATTTATGCATTCAACCTAGCCATGGAGAAAATCAATGAGGAAATGGTGAAGATGAGCTTGAATGACAACAACCAAAATAAGAACATGATTCAAATTTCCAATACAAAGTAGTCCCCCACATATTCTATGGGAATATTGTTAAGAGATACTTGAAAACATGATGAAGTGGAGCTTTCAGCTCTAGAAGATGAGATAGAGGTGGTTGTGCTAGTAGTTGAAAAATTGAAGAACAATGGGATGGCATTACAAAAGAGAATCTTCACTTCTACTCTTGAAATGAAAGATGATGCAAATAGAATGCCACAAGAGACATTATTGCTCATGTTTGAAGGATGTGATTGGAAGGAATTGGTATATTTGTATAATATGTGGGAAAATTGGTCACAACCATCAAACTTGTCGAAAAAACAAAGTGAACATCAAGTGTAGAAATTAAAGTAAATGAAAATGTTGTGCAATTTGCAAAGAAGTTGGTCACAACAATAGGACATGTCCTCGGAAGTAAGCAAAATTTACAATGGTCAACAAAAGGAACAAAATCCTAGGACTCCAAATTCAAGCATATGTGAGAGTAATATAAATGTTCTTACACATCGCATAAGAAATGGCAATATTTGCTTCTATCCATCTCAAAATATCCTTCTTTCATTATTTCATTGCTAACTTGAAATTCATCTACAGAGAGAAATGAAAATATTGGATGTAAGCCAACCATATCTGAAAAACATAAAGATTTATTCATTTATCTAGAAATCTAGTTCAAGCATAACCTGAATATAAATTTGATAGTAAGAACAATGTCATATCCGTTGAACAAGGGTAACTGTAAAAAAAAATTGGATTATCCTGACATGGTTATCTCCTTTTTCTTATGAGAATTTGAGTGAAAACAATGCAAAAAATTAAGAAGAGTCTCCATTGGTTGGTGTATAGTTTCAACCCCCAAGGGTGAAGGAGGAAACTTAGGGGAATTTTTCTAAATTGAGGGGTTCAAGGGTTAGTGGAGAATGGAGTCATGTTTCAAAAGATGAGGAAAATTTTGAATTCAAGAATGAGAGTTTTGGGAATGAAGGATGGGTTAATTAGTGTTTTGGGGATGAAAGTGTTAATGGAAATGGTTTGTGGAACTTTTAGGCGGTAGCATTAGGACAACCCAATACTCTGTGGTCAAGTGCAATGGATAGTGCTCTATTGGGAATAGTGTTTAGGGAAGCAGTGATAGCGCAAATGTTGGAACAACAAGGAGCTAAGGATACAACTCTTTGCAAAGGATGAGAAAATAAGAGAGCTCTTGTACCAAGTTAGTAGGTTGAAGGAAGTAGCGTTTAGTTGGTAGAAGGTGCCAGTAGTAAGGAATGGATTAGTAGGACAAATCTATCATTCATTATTAGGGATGCAATTTTCCTTCCATTAAATCGCTGGGAAAACTTATATTTGGGAGATGTAGACTTTGATTTTAGCATGGTTGACCATCCACCTATTTCTACATGTAGGAATTTTTCAGTTTTAGTTAATACTTAATTTAGATTGAAGAAATGTCATCTAAAGGTGTAGCGGCATCCTCTTGGAGGTAGTCAGTGTTGAATGGATTGGAGGTTTCTCTTGCCATAATGGTGGCCATGTTGATGATCATGCCATTTTTGCCCACCCATCTAATTGGTGCCACCAAGGGAGGAGTTTTGGTCCATACATGGGTTGATGAAATGGCTAGTTGCACTGTCTAGGGCAATGACTCACAAAATTCCCAACCAATGCATATGGAATTGGAAGCTGCTACTCCTTCTGTTGCATCATTTTGCTTGTTGTACTTGATACTACATTGAGATTGAGATTGGCATGGAATCCAAAAGAGCTCATCCAGAAACCCTCCATAGTGACATCCTCATAGTTGAGCGCCAAGTAAATAGAATTGGCATTTCCAAGTGATGTCCTCAGAGCCTGAGCCATCGACTTGAGGGGAGCTTCAACTAAAGCCACAATGTTAGTCCTCTTGAGTGACTTGTTAAGGGACTATTGTTGTTCACCTTCTTCTTTCCAAGCATTACAACACTAGATGTCTTATTAGGCCTTTGCATTGATATTTAGTGTTGTTGGTAATCGATGCCCAAGGTAGGTTTTTTTAGAGGCAACTAAAGCATCCTTGGTTGGGATTAGCTAAAGGTAATTGTTGTGCTAGCTTGTGATGAACTAAGGTATTGTTATTTATCTTCATTTATGTAGTGTATTAAGTATACTATTATTTTCCTAAATTTATATGTTGCATATTTAAAAATAAAACTTTGGTTTCTCTTTCTTATGAATAGTTTGATGGTTTCTTTAATGAAATTAGTTGTTGGGACTACACTGAAATTTTATGTGTTTTAACATATCCAGATGAAGTTAAGAAACAAATTTAGGAGTACTCTAAATTGGTTTCTATAGAAATAATTATCAGATCTGTGTGTTGGTTAAGATTGTTCCCTAAGCGTTGTGATATTCATCTCTCCTTCAAGTACATTTTTGTTATCTATATCCTTGAGCATGCCTAGTGAAAAGGTTGAACATAATTGAAGTATTTTCTACTGTAACAAATATTTTAGATTCAACCCTAAGTCCCAAATTCATACGAAATAGATTTAGAGAACCTCAAGTAAATGAGGTGAAAATGATTTTCTTTTTAAAGTATGGATTTCCAAAATTTCCACGAGGACTAGGTATCATCCTTGGTATTATGGTTTTTTCCCAAACACCCCATAGGCATGAGGTAAATACCAAGTATGGACCCCTTTGAACAATTGATAATTGGTATCAACCCTATTGAGAGGGTGCACCATAGCCATCAAGGCAACATTAAAGAACCCCTGATAAAAAGGGATGATATTAAGTATCATCCCTGATATTGTGGTCATTACTAAAACCCCAACATGGAAAGTGTTGATATTGGGTATTGATCCCCACAAGGTTGATACCTGGGATTGACCTAATACCATGTATTGACCCTTGGGGTGGTAAAAGATTGAAAGGATCTTCACAAAACCCCTTACACAATCTATACATACCTTTAATACTAAGGTCAAAATATGGTATCGATCACAAGGGGGAGATACCTTGTGGTACAAGGTATGAACCTCACCATAGGGTTGATGTTTCGTTACATATATGTGGAAAACATGAAAAGGACCTGTTTAATTAGATAATATATCGGTTCAAGAAAGTTATAAATCTTCTCATCTCTATGGAGAGTAATACTGTATATTGAAAACCTAATATGGCTCTATTGCTTCATGGCTAACAAGTGTAAACTATAAAAATCTATCATTTATGGTATGGATCCTACCTGACGAGGTCTACAATTATAAATTCATAAGTATGTCCTAAGATGTTTCTACCAAGAATTATTTCCATGAATATGTATATGCAGATGTAAGCATTTCTAGTAGTTTCCATTACTACTTTCAACTATTTATTGTTTATCCCTTCTTCATATTGAAATAATTGCATGCTATAAATATGATTCATTTAAACAACTAACTCCCAAACATACAAATACCAAACCTAAATATAATATGACCATTGTCATATGTCTATATAATGCCAACACAAGCATAATTGAATAATTGCCACACGTGTTAAACCAAAGGTTGTAGGTCTATATAACAAGAATAAAGCACAATTCAAAAAAGACATACAACTAGAGCTTCAATTGTTTCTAATATGATTAGAGTCTGCAAGATATGAATGGATGACTAAACCAATACCTCCCATGCATTGGTTATCAATGTGGTTGAATAATACCTCCTATGGAAACAAACATTTTCCAAATACAAAGCTCTCCAAAACATTTGATGTAGAGCAGGATTTGCCTCTGTCAAAAGGGTACAAGGGAATCTTCAACACCATAGTGTGGAGTGAGCAGAATTCATGTCATTTGACCAATGATCTGCCCACACTATCTGAGTTTCCTCATCAATAACTCTCCTCTCACATCCCACTTCTCTTAAATCACTACCAATTTCATGCTACAAGATGTCTACATACTAGATACCCAAACAATACAGTGTACTAGAAACCAAAATACATTCTATTATCTAGAAGCTGAAATGAAAGAACCAATCATATAGTGAACAATGGTTTATTGTTGTAAGGTTTACTAAGTATCCATAAATAATTTAGGTGTCATCAACATTAAAATGATTGATAGACTTCCTAAACAAGAACATTTCCGTAGAATAATCTTTGACATGAATTGGTAATGTGAAATTCTATATCTATACATGGGTTTATAGATGATGTTTTGTTCATAAGCACATTTTGATTTTCAACTGTTAGTTGGATCAATGTATAACACTCATAAATGGAAGCTCATAATGATTGCATCTTCATATGTTGAATCTGTAGCTTCTCGGGCTACCAAGTGATGCTTTCAGTACACTAATTATACTACTGTGTCATCTTTCCTTTCCATAAAAATCAAGTAATGACCAACATATTTCTCTCAGTGTAGAATATGCATTCCTTCACCTATTCCTCCACATCATGTAACACAAAGTTTGTGGTAGGCACATAGCATTCCTCCTCTGAATGCCCTAACAAGGACTCTAGTGTTGTGTAAACTTTCACATATTCAGGGTTTGATCAGTCTCGTGAAAGGAATGCATAAACCTAAAATGGTACTATGTTACATGTTTGCCTAGCTCAATATCACAGTGAACTTTGTAGGCCCCCAACAAGGCTCCCCACATAGTAACACCAATATCTAATGGATTTTTTTCAATAAACTCATATGCCTTGTTGAGATGACCAACACAACCAAGGAGGTCCATCATGCATGCATAATGCTCCATTCTGGGTGTAATTATGTAATCTTGAATCATAGACATGAAAAAATGTTGTCCCTTATTCAACAAGCCTGCATGACTAGAAGAAGATAAAATACAAACAAAGGTGTTATCATTTGGGTTCATGACTAATTTATTAATTTGGGAAAAAAATACAAGTACTTCCTCTTTATGTCCATGCATTTCGTATCCAACAATCATTGCACTATATGAGATGACATTACTTTTAAGCATTTGGTAAAACTGCTGGCATGCAATTTGAAAATTACCACATTTAGAATACATGTCTATGAGGGCAGTTCCCACAACCACATCTGATTCAAATACAATTTTTATTATGTAACCATGAATGCACTAGCCTTGTTAAACAATTGCTAGGTAATGATATGCATGCACTGCACTCACCATGGTGACTGAATTTGGTTTCACATTTTCTAGTTTCATTTGCGTAAATAGAGCCAAAGCCTCAATTGGATGTCCACCATGGACATACCCCACAATCATAGCACTCCATGAGACCACATTTTTGTTAGGAATTTCATCAAACATTGGCATGCAACTTATTCTCTCGCAAACTCAACATACATAGCAACAAGATAATTCGCGATAGGAACATCAAGCTCGTGCCCGCATTTAATCACATCCGCATTGATGCACAAAACTTGTTTCAAAAATCCTAAATTTGCACATGCTTGAAGCACACTGGACATGGTAACCGAAGTAGGTATACAACCTACTAGTCGCATTTGACTAAGGAGAGCCAAAACCTTGTGAACATATCCATTTTGGCCATATCCAACAATCATTGCATTCCATGAAAGAACTTCTCTTTTATACATTTTGTTAAACAATTAGGATGTAATATTCAGACTCCCACATTTATCATACATGTCCAACAACGAATTCCCCACAAAACATCTAATTTCAAATCACACTTAACTAGGTACCCATGGGTTAATATACCTTGTTGTAGAGCTGACGATTATGGACAGGCCTAAAGCACGAATATTGTAGTTATTGCATCTCGTTCCACATCTTCTAATTTCATTGAATTAAACTAACATATTACCTTATTAGTGTAACCATACAGGGCATATCCAACAACAATTTCATTCCATGTGACCATATTTCTTTTGGTAATTTTGTCAAATAAGTCTCCTGCAACTTCTATACTACAGAATTTGGTATACATATCCATAAGTGCGGTAACCACAAAAATATATGAATCAAGCCTAGTTTTGATCACATTATCATGGATCATTTTTCCCTCTCACAGAAATGAAAGGGATATGCATACGTTAAGCACAAATGGAAAATTAAAATTATCCAGTTGCATACCTCTCTGTTGCATTTCATAATGCAGTGAAATGGCTTCTTCAGGGAATCCTTTTTTAGCATACCCTTTAATGATGATGCTCGAACTTTGAAAATATAATTCCTACTTGCTCAATTGTGATTGTTTCTATGTAAATGATTTTGTTCATATTGCTTAGGAGTTGTTTAGATCTAGATGTTTTCTAGATTTTTGTGTGGTTGAGATATTCTCTCAACCAAGTGATTGTGTGCCCGAGATAGTCTAACTATCTTGAGACAACACTACATGTATTTATATGTAACATTATTTGATTAATTAATGTAGTGATCAATCTTTTAAATTGATATCAGATCCTATTTGGGCCTGACGTCCCTCATGGGAGTGCTAGAGGAAATAGAGTATGTGTGTTTGTTGAGAATAGAGTGAAGCTTATGGTTTGTATGTTCAATCATCATTCATCTACTAGTTGCATTTGCTTAAGTATGTTGTCGCAGGGAAATGACTGCTCTGTTGGATCAGATTAGATCAACTGGTTCAATTGGTAGAATTTTCTCCCTATGAGGATTCGATTGGAGGCAACATTTTTCCATGGAGTAATTGGAGATTTCCCTCACAACGATCTAGGTTAATAGTGTTGTCGTCCTCTGTACAAGGGTGTTTTTTGTTGGCATTACTGACAAGGTGAGCACACTGAATGATAATGAAGATTACAGGATATTTGTGGGGACATGGAATGTTGGTGGCAGAAGAGTGCAAGATGATTTGGATTTGGAGGTGGAGGATTGGCTTAATTCTAGACCAGAGGCTGAGGCTCCTGAGCGTTAGTCTGCTCTCAATGGGTCAAGAAATCGTTCCCCTTATGGCCACCAAGGTTTTCATACAAAACTTATTTTAACAGTGACAAACACAATTCATGCCCCAACTAATTTTTAGCACCAACTAGATAAGTTCACACATCTAATTATTTTTTGTAATTTTATTATTAATTTATTTCCAAAATAAACCATACATTTAAACATAGTTGAATTAATTTGCAAATAATTACCTTCCCGTGTACTTTAATTAAAAAGGAAAAGTAATTAAGCTAACCCACACTAAAATCATGATCCATATCTATGTATAAATGGTCATTGTTGTGACATTTATGTGTAGATTGTTACTAGGCTCTATTAAAATAACGAATAATAACGAATGAATATGAGAGCATTCGAATTTCCAACTTTGTGTTAAATAGCATCATTGGGTATCGGATGGGGTAGTTATAAAAAAAAATTGCGCGATCTATTTGAGTAAACCCGTGGACATTATTATCAAAGTTCGTTTAAGTTTTCAATTCATTAATATTTTCATTTTTATAAAAAACTTATGAGTATTTAATTAGTAATATTATTTTATTGAATTATTAAATTATTGGTAATAGTTTAGACCCATTTCTCAACGAAACTAATTATTGGTAATAGGCCCCAAATCCATTTAAAAAAAGAAATAGATTCGAAATACATTAATACATTGAAAGTGAAAATCAGAATAATGACTTCAATTACAATTATATATGTGAGGAGACCATGTTTGTATTTGCCTCCAGCTAAATTGTACTTGCTCGTTTATGGACTCATTCAACACCCTGTGATAGAGGATTTACGGTTCAACGTAAAAGATGCAATTTCCACTTTAGCTCTCCACAGTTACATGTGTTTTCAACCAAACGTTTTAGTTGTAATAAATGTTTCTTAACGATTTTCTTTCTGCACTTAAAAGCAAGTGCTCACAGGTTGGTTGTGGCCGTATAGGTTCTAACGGGAAGCATCCTCTTCGAACCAAATGGGTGGAGGAGAATGTGAATGAAAACAGATGTTGCAAGGTATTTTACGAGCACAGTCGTAAATTTGACGATTTACTAGCCAAACAGTAAATTTAATAATTTGTGTTTTAAAGGTAACGTAACTTTTATGCCATTTGTCATATGGAAGCATAAAATCGAAAAACATTTGGTAAATCTTTAATATATCTATTAGATCATGAAGAATATTTTTGGGTGGCTAAATTAAGATAATTTATAATTTTTTATATTTTAAAAATTAGAAATTAATAAATCTTATAAGTTTAATTATAGAATTTATTTTAAAGATAAGTTATAATTTATACAATAGTAATTATGTTTTTTTTTTATATTTTTAATTAAATTGATTAATTAAAAACATGTCATATCAAAAAAATTATAGTTTTTTAACATGTATTGTTGATAAATTATTGTATTGGAACAAAGTCTATTTGCGGATTAATAATTTCCTTAATAAAACAAGTGTTGCAACGTAGTGTAGTCCTTGTTAAGTGGAGGTTAAGTTTTTTGAAAAATTGCAAATTGATATATGAAGTGGAAAAGTTAATTGGATACTAAGGGATAAGGACTTGCATATATTTATGTTGGGTAGTAACTACAGTGAAGTTTGCACATTTACACTTTTGATCTTACATCTTAAAGTTTTGAGGAAAACATAAATAATAGTAAGAAGTAACTCCTGTAGTATATTTATTTCGATATTTTTAATATTTTATGTAAATACTTAAATTATGCCATGTAGTGACTGATGGTAAATAGGTTATTTACGTGAGTGTGAGTTATTCTCACATATTTTAATTTTAGTTGGTTTTCCAATAAAGCTTAACATTGAAAAATCACTATACAACTCTTTAAAAATCATGGTAGGATGTTATCAATTAGGGATGACCATGAGGACCTCGAGATGAGAAGGTAAATATAAATATGAGAAAGTGTGATTTGGTTAACTTTATCCTAAGAGGATTAAGATAAGATCATTTTGATCAATAGGGCCAACCATCTCCATGTGATATTTCGATAGAAGATGTGAACTAATGTCTTCCCTATTGATTCCCATGATTAGATAAACATAATTTAATGCTCTTGTAGGAGCTAAAATACGAAAAAATATATTTAAGGTAAAATTATACTCTTACTCTTTTGTAGCTTTTTCCAAATGTCCATACATAAATGAATAGTAGTAGTGGTTTTTATTAATTTTTTTTGATAACTTATGTTTTATTTTGATTCAAGAATATTTTTACAAAACATTTTTTTTTAACTACATGGATATGGTCCTTAAATCGAATTTCCCCTTTTAAATTATATTTTAAGGTAAAATTAAATATTTAAGGAAAAAATATATTTAAGGTAAAATTATAGTCTTACTTTTTTGTATCTTTTTCCAAATGTCCATACATAAATGAATAGTAGTAGTGGTTTTTACTAATTTTTGTTTATAACTTATGTTTTATTTTGATTCAAGAATATTTTTACAAAACATGTTTTTTTAACTACATGGTTATTGTCCTTAAATCCAATTTCCCCTTTTATTTCACGGATATACTTCTCCCAAGGATGTTTAGATTGACTTCATGGCTTTGCAACTTGAGATTTCATGAAAAATGAATTGTAGTTCTCCATCTTAAAACAAAATTCTAGCTTGAGATTTCATGCAAAATAAATTATAGATCTCTATCTTAAAATAAAATTCATTTCAACTAGGGCTTTCAATTGCAATAGATTTGAACCAATGCTAATACATGTGATGGGTGATCTTTTGAAAGATCTAATAACCATTGCATCAATTAATTCAACAGGGAATATATTGAGATGGAGGAAATTCTTGTAAATAGCCATGACATCAAATAATTTAGAACCTAATATTTAATAATTGTGCGCAATGTTTGTTAAAAGAGTGAAGAAATATATTTTTAAATCTATTAGAGTTTTCACATATGTAACGAATGAAAAAGTGTTGGTGCCAATTCACCTTGAATAACACTAATATTTGCATAAACATTACAACCTAAGAAAATGAAAATTATTTTCCTTCTAATAAAAGTTATCTTTATATTTTCCATAAGGACCACATTAAAATATATGCATACAATGCAATATCAAAACTTAAATTCTTCTATGTTCTACCAGGATAGCTAAAACATCTATTGAATAACCTAAGTGTCTATCAAAATTCTACTATAGAGGATGATAGAATTATAATATCTATAGGTTTTGCAATATTCTAGATCTCTTGAAGTCACAAACGCCATATACTGCAATTAACAAAGTACCCAGATGCTTATAGAAAGAAAAATTGTGAAAAATTGTTGCTTGCTACTGAAAATATCAAAAGGAATATAGAAGCAAAAAACCCATAAACTGTACATGAAGGAAGCAAAACTGTCATCAAATTTGGCTTGGTACTGAAAATATCAAAGAGATTACAAAACCAAAACAACCCTAAACCATATATGAAGGAATAGAAAACCTAAACACTTGTTGCAAAACAGAGAAATATTGAAAAATTAAAACAACACAATAAATGCTATAAAACACTCTATACATATATCTCATGATGAATGAAAGAACCCAAGATGTTTATAAGAATTTTTCAGTAGAAAACTCAAATCCCATAATCACATACTCATATTAGTACTTAATATCAATGAAGAATTTGATGTTTTACAATGATAATAACATTAACTGTAATTTAAAAGTTAGAAACATAAGGAAAAACCCAAAAGAAAAATATGCATCCAAATGATTAGGGAAACTACTTAGATTCTAAAATTGTAAGGCGAGGATTATTGGATGTAAATACCTAAAAAGGCCATGCTGTATATGTGTTGGGTATATGTATTTGGGGGATGATTTTTTTTATTTTTCATGTGGTTTTAAATTTATGAACACAATATTATTATTTTTAATATCCTTTAAAAAATTATATAAAATAAACAGAATTATTTATGTTCAAACATGAAAATACTTCATCTCTTAATTTCCTACTAAGGGATAAGGACTTGCATAATTTTTTCGTGGATATTAAACACTACTAAGAGTTCACATTTACACTTTTACTCCTACATGTTAAAGCATTGGATAAAACATAAATAATTGAAGGAAGTTACTAGAAATAGGTATATTTATTTCCATCTTGTTCCTATTCGTTTTTATCTAAATATTTACTTAAATTATGATGGACACTAACTAAATAGGTTATTTATGTGAGTATGATTTTTTGTCAAGGATTTTAATTTTGGCTGGTTTTGTATGAAGCTTAACAATGAAAAATCACAGCACAAATAATCATGGCATAAATATTAAGAACACACACATCCATAAATTACAACAACAAAAAATCTGAGGCAATTACCTACATATCCCAAAGGCTTGAATAATTCCTTCAATGATATAATCCAATCAAATGTTTGAAAAAAAAAATCAATAATATTGAAAAATAATTTTTTTTTTCAAAGTTAAATGTTATAACTTGCATTGATCAATGGTAAACTAATTGTCGTTAATAGACAAAACAATTGCTAAATTCTTGCATTGGAGGGACTAACAAAAGTTGTATACATTTTTAGCTCTCCACGGTTACATGTGTTTTCAACAAAACGTTTTAGTTGTAATAAATGTTTCTTAACGATTTTCTTTCTGCACTTAAAAGCAAGTGCTCACAGGTTGGTTGTGGCCGTATAGGGTCTAATGGGAAGCATCCTCTTCGAACCAAATGGGTGGAGGAGAATGTGAATGAAGATAGATGTTGCAAGGTCTTTTACGAGCACAGTCGTAAATTTGATGATTTACTAGCCAAACAGTAAATTTAATAATTTGTGTTTTAAAGGTAACGTAACTTTTATGCCATTTGTCATATGGAAGCATAAAATCGAAAAACATTTGGTAAATCTTTAATATATCTATTAGATCATGAAGAATATTTTTGGGTGGCTAAATTAACATAATTTATAATTTTTTATATTTTAAAAATTAGAAATTAATAAATCTTATTGGTTTAATTATAGAATTTATTTTAAAAATAAGTTATAGTTTATATAATAGTAATTATGTTTTTTTTTCTATATTTTTAATTAAATTGATTAATTAAAAAATGTCATATCAAAAAAATTATAGTTTTTTAACATGCAGTATTGATAAATTATTGTATTGGAACAAAGTTTATTTATGGATTAATAATCTCCTTAATAAAACAAGTGTTGCAACGTCGCATAGACCTTGTTAAGTCGAGGTTAAGTTTTTTGAAAAATTGCAAATTGATATATGAAGTGGAAAAGTTAATTGGCTACAAAGGGATAAGGACTTGCATACATTTATGTTGGGTAGTAACTACAACTAAGTTTGCACATTTACACTTTTGATCTTACATCTTAAAGTTTTGAGGAAAACATAAGTAATTGTAGGAAGTAACTCCCGTAGTATATTTATTTCGATATTTTTAATATTCGTTGTTTATGTAAATACTTAAATTATAGCATGTAGTGACTGATGGTAAATAGGTTATTTAGGTGAGTGTGAGTTATTCTCACAGATTTTAATTTTAGTTGGTTTTCCAATAAAGCTTAACATTAAAAAATCATTGTACAACTCTTTAAAAATCATGGTAACAGAAGGATGATATCAATTAGGGATGACCATGAGGACTTGGAGATGAGAATGTAAATATAAATATGAGAAAGTGTGATTTGGTTAACTTTATCCTAAGAGGATTAAGATAAGATCATTATGATCAATAGGGCCAACCATCTCCATGTCATATTTCCATAGAAGATGTGAACTAATGTCTTCCCTATTGATTCCCATGATTGGATAAATATAATTTAATGCTCTTGTAGGAGCTAAAATACGAAAAAATATATTTAAGTTAAAATTATACACATTTTTGTAGCTTTTTCCAAATGTCCATACATAAATGAATAGTAGTAGTGGTTTTTACTAATTTTTGTTGATAACTTATGTTTTATTTTGATTCAAGAATATTTTTACAAAACATGTTTTTTTAACTACATGGTTATTGTCCTTAAATCCAATTTCCCCTTTTAAATTATATTTTAAGGTAAAATTAAATATTTAAGGAAAAAATATATTTAAGGTAAAATTATACTCTTACTCTTTTGTAGCTTTTTCCAAATGTCCATACATAAATGAATAGTAGTAGTGGTTTTTGCTAATATTTGTTTATAACTTATGTTTTATTTTGATTCAAGAATATTTTTACAAAATATGTTTTTTTAACTACATGGTTATTGTCCTTAAATCCAATTTCCCCTTTTATTTCATGGATATAATTCTCCCAAGGATGTTTAGATTGACTTCATGGCTTTGCACCTTGAGATTTCATGCAAAATAAATTGTAGTTCTCCATCTTAAAACAAAATTCCAGCTTCAGATTTCATGCAAAATAAATTATAGATCTCTATCTTAAAACAAGATTCATTTCAACTAGGGCTTTCAATTGCACTAGATTTGAACCAATGCTAATACATGTGATGGGTGATCTTTTGAAAGATCTAATAACCATTGCATCAATTAATTCAGCAAGGAATATATTGAGATGGAGGAAATTCTTGTAAATAGTCATGACATCAAATAATTTAGAACCTAATATTTAATAGTTTTGCTCAATGTTTGTTAAAAAAGTGAAGAGATATATTTTTAAATCTATTAGAGTTTTCACACATGTAACGAATGAAAAATTGTTGGTGCAAATTCACCTTGAATAACACTATTATTTGCATAAACATTACAACCTAAGAAAATCAAAAGTATTTTCCTTCTAATAAAAGTTATCTTCATATTTTCCACAAGGAGCACATTAAAATATATGCATACAATGCAATATCAAAACTTAAATTCTTCTATGTTCTACCAGGATAGCTAAAGCATCTATTGAATAACCTAAGTTTCTATCAAAATTCTACTATAGAGGATGATAAAATTATAATATCTATAGTTTTTGCAATATTCCAGATCTCTTGAAGTCATAAATGCCATATATTGCAATTCACAAAGTACCTAGATGCTTATAGAAAGATAAATTGTGAAAAAATGGTGCTTGCTACTAAAAATATCAGAACGAATATAGAACCAAAAAAACCATAAACCGTACATGAAGGAAGCAACACCATCATCAAATTTGGCTTGGTACTGAAAATATCAAAGAGATTACAAAACCAAAACAACCCTAAACCATATATGAAGGAATAGAAAACCTAAAAACTTGTTGTGAAACAGAGAAATATTGACAAATTAAAACAACACAATAAATGCTATAAAACACTCTATAGATATATTTCATGATGAATGAAAGAACCCAAGATGTTTATAAGAATTTTTCAGTAGAAAACTCAAATCCCATAATGACATACTCATATTAGTACTTAATACCAATGAAGAATTTGATGTTTTACAATGATAATGACATTAACTGTAATTTAAAAGTTAGAAACATAAGGAAAAACCCAAAAGAAAAATACGCATCAAAATGATTAGGGAAACTACTTAGATTCTAAAATTGTAAGGCAAGAATTATTGGATGTAAATACCTAAAAAAGCCATGCAGTATATGTGTTGAGAATATGTATTTGGGGGATGATTTTTTTTTATTTTTCATGTGGTTTTATATTTATGAACACAATATTATTATTTTTAATATCCTTTAAAAAATTATATAAAATAAACAAAATTATTTATGTTCAAACATGAAAATACTTCATCTCTTAATTTCCTACTAAGGGATAAGGACTTGTATAATTTTTTAGTGGATATTAAACACTACTAAGATTTCACATTTACACTTTTACTCCTACATGTTAAAGCATTGGAGAAAACATAAATAATGGAAGGAAGTTACTAGAAATAGGTATATTTATTTCCATCTTGTTCCTATTCGTTTTTATCTAAATATTTACTTAAATTATGATGGACACTAACTAAATTGGTTATTTATGTGAGTATGATTTTTTGTCAAGGATTTTAATTTTGGCTAATTTTCGTATGAAGCTTAACAATGAAAAATCACTGCACAAATAATCATGGCATAAATATTAAGAACACATCCATAAATTACAACAACAAAAAATCTGAGGCAATTACCTACATGTCACAAAGGCTTGAATAATTCCTTCAACGCTATAATCCAATCAAATGTTTGAAAAACAAATCAATAATATTGAAAAATAAATATTTTTTTTTCGAAGTTAAATGTTATAACTTGCATTGATCAATGGTAAACTAATTGTCGTTAATAGACAAACCAATTGCTAAATTCTTGCCTTGGAGGGACTAACAAAAGTTGTATACATTTTTAACTCATATATTAATTATTTTTATAAATAATAATAATAATAATAATAATAATAATAATAATAATAATAATAATAATTTTAAATAAAATTATAGTTTAATTAAATTTCATGGTTTTTTCAATTTTAGTAATGTGAGATGTATTATGAAGTTTTTTTATACTTATCATGGGTTGATATCTATGAGAGCTTATTAAGTCATTTAATTTATGTGATTATACTCTTATATGATAATAATAAACAAAAATAGTTTTCTAAATATTTGTGAATTAAGATTGTTGAAGATAAAACAACTCCCTTTAAATCATATCTATGTTTCAAAATATTAGTCACACTACCAACATCCTTGACATTTATCTTAAGAAAAATTATACTGTAACAAAACTACAATGATGTCAAAATGTTTATTTTCATGCTTCTCGACCATAAAAATAAATTTTTTAAAAACAGTAAAAAATTCTTTTACCTTTCTACTATCCAATGGACCATATCAGATCTCAATGAATGTTAATCATCATCACCATCACTAAATCACAATGTTAGTATATTTAAGTTATAATACAAATTTTAAATATTATAATTAAATATATCTTCGATTTTATATTATAATTAATGTAAAAAAATTCATTAACTTCATAAAAATTTAAAATTAAAAAAAATAGAATATATCTCTATTAAGCCCTAATATACAAGAACTTTGTATATCTATCCATTACTTTGTGGGATCATAATGATTAAGGTGTAAGTTTTTTAATCATTTAATTGCACGTACAAAATAATAAGAAAATTTACATGTTAAGAGATTTAATACATATATGTAACCAATAAATGAAATCCATAAAGGTTTAAGATGATTCGTACTATTTACTGTTTTTAAATATTGTCATACACATATAAAATTATTTAATTTTTTCTTAATTATTGATTTTTAGCAATATAGATATTGTAGGAATTTACAGGGTAATTTCCTCAGATAGAACACCAAAGGAGACCGCTCACAAATAGATCATAGATCAATACACTAGTATTCTTGATGTGGTTAAAACCCTCAAAGAGGGAAATAGTCCATGGCTTGAGCCAACATGACCACTTCAGACAATTTATTAATAAAAGAAAGAAAATTTACATAAGCTTATCTCATGAAGGATCACCTTACAAATGACCCTCCATGCTCTTTAAATAGATATCATCGACCAATCGGGTGTTAAGCCACGGATCAAGTGTCAGTAATACCAAGGAGAGAATGAACCGTCGTATCACTGCATGTCTAGAACATATCATGAACATCGGAGTGTAAGTTACAAAAGTACATAGTAAAGAAACACACTTTACCTAACTCTACACTAGACCAAGTTATACTTAACTATTTCTTAATTGTCGGAATATCCTAACATCCCCCCTTAAGAACAACTTGCGATAGGATTGAAGGATGTAAAAATATGACACAATAGGGGAAGGAAGGAGGCATTAGAGCCTATCCCCCCTTAGTGAGAACTTCCTAAACTCCAACCACAAATCGAAGTTTAGTGAACTTCGCCTCTGTGAGAGCCTTTGTAAAGATATCTGCAACTTTATCATCAGTTGAACAATATTGCACTTCAAGAACATGCTCATGAATGAGCTTTATGATGAAGTGCATGTGTAGTTCAACATGTTTTTTGCGTTGATGTTGGACTAGATCTTTGCATAGTTTAATTGCACTTTGATTATCACACCAAAGTGTAGTCAAATGTTGTTGCTGAAAGCCAAACTCTGACAGTATCTAATGAAGCCATAGGGCTTCCTTACTAGCTTTTGCTGAAGAAAGAGAAATCGCACTTTGTTTCTTGCAATCCCATGTGATAGATCCAAAACCAAGAGTGAAGACATAACCTGCAGTAGACTTCCAATCATCAGGGTCACCAGCCCAATTGCAATTAGTGAAGCTAACCAACAGAGAAGATGCTTCTGCACTGTAGTGAATCCCAAATTGATCTGTACCTCGAACATAATGAAGTATTATTTTATCTTCTTTCCAATGACTTTCACGTGGGTTTTGCATAAACTGAGCAATAAGGCCAACAAGAAAGGAAAGTTCAAGACATGTATCTGTCAGATACAAAAGTTTTCCTCCAAGTTGACGGTATAAGGTAGCAACAACTTCAGGGGAAGTACAAGTGACTGAATGATCCAGATTTAAACAGGAACGCAATAGATTACAAAGATAACCATAAATACAGAGATGAAATAACCATAAACACAGAGATGTAGTGGAAATAATGCTTCATTTCATTAATGGAAAATACTGAAATATGCTTACAACCAGAAATGGAAATAAACCAGCTAGGGCGATGGTAGCTTATCTCTGAGGAGAGATGTGTGACTACATGCCTCTGAACTGTTCCGAACTGTATTACAATGAGGCTCGAAGGCCTATTTATTGTTGAGAAACAATGGAAAACCCTTCACATCCCAAAACCTAACACTAGAAGATGAAATGCCAAATTGTGGGCCCCATTTGGGTAAATTAGTACATCAATTTCCCGGGGTCGTAACTTTGGCATACGATCTCCATTTGACGCGTACGATAGCTCATTAGAAAGATCTATCTGAGTAATACCACTTTGGGAGGCAACATCGGTCCATCGACCCATGTTGCCCCAGATTCCCAAAAAAATGTCGTTTAGGGCCTCAAAACAGCTCCAGAAGTTCAGGACCCGAGAAACTGCTAAAAATAGTAAACTGTGCTACAATTTAGGAAACTGAAAAGACTGAAAGAGACAGTTGTGGGGGTCCAAATGGGTTGGTGGGTGGCCACCAACATCCACCTGGATCATTCCTCCCCCCTTAGGAAGAAATTGTCCCCATTGCGTTGAGTTCCTCCCTGAGATGAGGAAGCTTCTGTTGTGTTGGTTCTCTGGTGAGCTGTTCTCCAATCTCTGATGTGTCGAGAAATGGTGGAAAGCATGGTCGACGATGGTGCACATTGAATACTCGGTGCAATCGAAGGAATGGAGGAATGCTGTGCTTCAAAGCATTGTTGCCCATAGCCTTGGTACTGTTGTGAGGACCATGTCGGAGTGGTCAGAGCTTCTGATGGGCTCTTGTAAGGCATTCTTTCTGCAGATGTAACCAAACTTTGTTGCCCACTTGAAACTTATGTGGTACCCTTGTGGGTGAGGAGAAGTTGTTCCTGTGTTCTATCATGACCGTATTCCTTTGTTGTTGCTGCTGCGTGGAGGAACCCTTTGCAGGGGTCATGGATGTAGCAACGATATTTCCCTTATTTTGGGAGTGAACCAGACAGATGAATTTCCTGGTCTGTGATATGATCTTGCTGCCTTTCTTGGTAGTGATCAAGGATGTGGTAGTAGGTGGGGCTACCTCTGGTATCCTGTATAATGAATTATTTAAAGAAATAATGACAGCACGAGGCCTTGACTCATAAACAGCATGTCGTCTCCACAAGTATGGCTGGCCTAATAGTACATCACAAACATCCAGAGGTGTAACATCACACAATACCTCGTCTGTGAAGGGTTTGATGCTGTAGGGAAGACGGCACTGCTGGCAAACTTTGAGATCTCGTCCTTCATGAAGCCACCCGATACTGTACGGTTGTGGGTGTGGTGTAGTCGGTAGGCCCAACCGCTTCACGACCTCTGCTGAAACGAGGTTCTTTTGGCTGCCACTCTCGACAATGAATCGTAGCGGCGAACCCTTCACCCACATCTGTGAGTGGAAAAGACGCTCCCCCTCTTCTGGATTTTTGGGCTCATCTTTCTGGATCTTGGCGGTGGCAACAGTGGCGCTGGGATCCACATCAATGATCTGCTTCCCTTTGCCATTCCCCTTGTCGGGTTCTGGCTCAGGATCGGAACATGCATCTGATTCGGAAGCCTTCAACTCGGCCACCAGCGACTGATTTGTCCGACACTCACTTGTGTTATGAGTGGGACTCTTGTGGAACTCACACCACTTTCTTGTGTCCTTCTTCGGCTTCGTGGTGTTGTTCTTTTCTTGCGGCTTCGATGGGTTGTCTTGGGTCACCCCACCTTGGCTTTGTCCTTTGGGCTTCAGATTTGCAGATCCAAAGTCTCACTTCTTTTGTTTGAACTTTTGCTCGATTTTGACAGGGTATCGGTATGCTGTTTCAAGTGAGGAGATGTTCAAGAACCCCATCTCTTCCTGGATGTATCTATGTAGGCAGCCGCGGTATTTGAGTACCAGATGCAGCTCAGAATCTTTGATACCCAACTATGTGCGAAGGGTATGAAAAATGTTTGTGAACTCTGGCACACCTTGGTCTCGTCCCTGCTGCAGTGTGGTCCATTTGATGTATTTGTCCTCATAGCTTCCGACAGGGTAGTACTGCTCCTTGATGGCATCCCGAAAGTCATTCCAAGTGGGTGCGGCTGAAAATAGTGAGCCTGTACTTTCATCCTTCTGCTCGCAGTAGGTTTCCCACCAGTCCTTGACGTGGGGGGTTGCTTTGAGAAGAGCGAAAACAATCTTTTCCCGACTTGAAAATTCGTGAACAGAAAAATACCCATCTAGCAGATTTAACCATTTATCTACGACATCTGCGTCTATTTGACCCTCGAAGATGGGGATTTCAAAATTAACTTGTACCTTAAATGGTGTGGCATTTCCAGAGTCGCTGTTGGAAGCCGATGCGTCGCCTCTGGGTAGCCGCTGAAGGATCTGCGCAAAGCTATCCATCAACGCGTTCCTTTGCCGCTCGAGCGCTTCTTCGAGCAAGATTTTGATAGGATCTCCTGCCCCCTCGTCTTTCTTCTCATCCGCCATGGGAGGCCTTCGGGATTTATGAGGCTGGTCTTGTAAAGGTTCGACCAGTTCAGGCCCTAACTCCTTATATCCCGACCTTGTTGGGGACATGCAAAGAAAAACAGAGAAAAAGCAGACCGCTCTGATACCACTGATCCGGATTTAAACACTCACGCAATAGATTACAGAGATAACCATAAATACAGAGATGAAATAACCATAAACATAGAGATGCAGCGGAAATAATGCTTCATTTCATTAATGGAAAATACTGAAATATGCTTACAACCAGAAATGGAAATAAACCAGCTAGGGCGATGGTAGCTTATCTCTGAGGAGAGATGTGTGACTACATGCCTCTGAACTGTTCCGAACTGTATTACAATGAGGCTCGAAGGCCTATTTATTGTTGAGAAACAATGGAAAACCCTTCACATCCCGAAACCTAACACTAGAAGATGAAACGCCAAATTGCGGGCCTCGTTTGGGTAAATTGGTACATCAATTTCCTGGGGTCGTAACTTTGGCATACGATCTCCATTTGATGCGTACGATAGCTCGTTAGAAATATCTATCCGAGTACTACCACTTTGGGAGGCAACATCGGTCCATCGACCCATGTTGCCCCAGATTCCCAAAAAAATGTCGTTTAGGGCCTCAAAACAGCTCTGGAAGTTCAGGACCTGAAAAACTGCTAAAAATAGTAAATTGTGCTACAATTTAGGAAACTGAAAAGACTGAAAGAGACAGTTGTGGGGATCCAAATGGGTTGGTGGGTGGCCACCAACATCCACCTGGATCACTGAAAGTCTTACTCTAGACTAAAAGGGAGAAGGGGCTGGCTTACAGTCTTCCATGTCAAAATGGCGTAGAATATCATAAGAATACTTGGACTTGAAAAGGGAAATACATTCCTTGGATTGCAAGACTTGAAGACCAAGAAAATAATGCAAGTGTCCTATGTCTATCATTTCAAATTGCTTTTTAAGGCTGGACTTCACATGGTTTATAAGGTTGGTAACACTACCAGTAAGGATAATATCATCAACATAAAGAACAAGAGTGATAAGAGACTTACCCACTTTCTTTGTGTAGACAATATTATTAGAATGACACCTAGAAAAGTCAATATCTAAAAGAAAGCTATCCATTTTGGCATACCAACCTCGAGGGGCTTGCTTGAGACCATAAAGGGATTTCTTAATCCGACATACAAGGCTAGATTCTGTATGTATAAAGCTAGGAGGTTGTTCCATATAGATTTATTCATGCAAGTCCCCATGCAAGAAGGCAGAATTAACATCCATCTCATGGACTTCCCATTTGATAAAGGTAGCAAGGGAAAGAAAAAGGTGGATAGAGTTCATTTTGGCAACAGGGTAGAAGGTTTCAATATAGTCAATGCTTTCAACTTGTGAAAACCCTTAGCAACAAGACGAGATTTATGTTTATCAACTTTTCCATATAGTCCAAACATGGTTATGTAAAACCATTTGCATCTATTAAGTTTTTGCCCCTTTGGAAGAGGAACAAGATCCCATGTATCATTTTCCAATAGTGAATGATATTCTTCATTCATAGCCACATCCCAATCTGGATGGCCTGAAGCTTCTACAAAGGTGTTAGGATCATGGTTCACTGAAGCTTTCTCCAATAAGGAAGAGGCTTTATCGAACTGAGAACATGTACATCGTTGATCTATAGAATAAACTGCAAGAGCACCTGCTGCATCTCGAGTAGCACAGACCCATTTTGGAAGCTGAGGAGTTTAAGGAAGATCCTAAGAATGTGGGGGAGGATTGTCATCCTCGATGTCATCATCTGAGGAAGAAATGTTTTCAGAAGTAGAAGGGATAGAGAGAGGTGGCACATCTGCCAAACTAGGCTCATAGGATGATATATTTTCAACAAACTTTACATCTCTTCTAATGATAAAATTTTTGTAGTTAAGTGGAATAAGTCTATATCCATTGACATTTTCAGAATAGCCAACAAAAATACAATTTTCACTCTTAGGTTCTCAAGCTTTATGTTTCTCATCTGGAATATGGGCCCATGCTTCACTTCCAAAAACACGAAAGTGACTTACATCTAGTTTAATTTAGCTCCATTCTTCTGGAATGATATTCTTTAAAACCTTAGTAGCAGTGCGATTTACTATGTAATTCGCATAGTTAATTTCTTCTACCCAAAAACTAAGACTAATACCTTTAGATTGAGCATACAATTAGCCATTTCCTTTAAGGTGCAATTCTTCCTTTCAGCTACACCATTTTGTTCTGGAGTATATGGAACAATATGTTGAATTTGAATTCCATGCTTAGTGCAAAAGTTGATGAATTTGTTGTTAACATATTCTCTGCCATTATCAGATCTTAGCTTAAGAGTTTGATGTTCAGATTGTTTTTCAACAAAGGCCTTAAAGGCCAAGAACATGTTAAATACTTTACGCTTGAGTTTTAAGAAGTATACCCAAGTGTGTCTGGAGAAATCATCAATAAAAGTTAAGAAATACTTGTAGTCAGAGAATGAAACAACTAGAAGTGGACCACATAGATCACTATGCACAAGCTGTAAAGGGGTTGAGGTGTGCCAAGAGGCACGTTTTTCAAAACTATCTCAACGATGTTTTCTAAGTACACATCCATAACAAACACCATCTCTGAAAGATAGCATAGAAAGACCTGTCACCATATTTTCTTTACATAGATTTTGAAGGGAGTGATAATTTAAGTGACCAAATCGCTCATGCCAATGTTTGCTCAGTTCATCATTCTGAGCAACAAATACCGAGGGAAGAATTGATGACCCAAAGTTGTTAAATTTATACAACCTTGTAGAATTATCAGCAATGCTAGTAGCTAAAATCTGTTTAGGATCTCTTAGGTCCTTAATTACAACATCATGAGGTGAAAACTCAACAGTTTTACCTTCACCTAAATGAGTTATCTGATATACAAATAGAAGGTTGCAGGATAAGGTTGGAACACATAATACACCATTAAATTGACCATTGTCTAGATGAATAGTTCCAGTCCTTGCAACAGTAAGAGATCTATCATCACCAACATATATATTTTTGGTGTTACAATCATTTAAAGAAGAAAACATGGCTTTGTTTTTGGCCATGTGATAAGAAACTCCAGAATCAATGAGCCACTCATGAGAATGAGAAGAAGAAGATACATTTAGTGCATAACTAGACCGAGATGCTTGAAAACCACATGCAAAAAGTGCTATTCATGGAGATGAAACTGAAGTTGAAGAGTGCTCCAAATGGATGTTATGCTTCTTCATTGTTGCTTCCAAGGCTTCCATCTTCTTAAAGCATTTGGATTTTAAGTGGCCATCTCGATTACAAAAGTGACAATGTCTATCATTTTTCTTCCCTTTATTTTTATTTGCCTTATCATTTTGTTGAAATGATTTTTTCATTTTGAGATTGAAATTGGTACCTGTACTTGCATATGCAGATCCGCTTAAGAAGTATAAGAAGGAGATTGTGAAAGTGTTGGGTTGTGTTATATTCTTTCCATGACTAGCCCATGTAGTTAACCGGGGGGTTAGAAGGGTGCAGAACACCCCATTCATTGCGCTGATTCTGTAGCGAGGGGTGGGGGGGGGGGGTGGTCACAGGGGGATTGAGGTGTTTTTGGACCCTATGTTAGGTTGGGCAGACCCACCGATGGTTTTGTGCATGATTTTCGCACATGTTTTTTTGGATGCGATGGTTTTCGGTCCATGGTATTGGAGGCGATGGTTTTCAGTCCATGGTATTGGATGCTTCGACATGTATAAATATGTATTATAACATTGAAAGGAACATAATGAAAAATCAAGCTGGTAGTCTCGGTTTTCGGATCCAGGGGAAAATATCTATGTATTTGTGTTTTATGTGTTATGCTCTCGCATTGTTTATTTTCTGTGTTTTAGAATTTGTATGTAGGTAATTTCTGTACGGGTTTAAAACCTACATTTTGTATTAGAGCAGTTTTGGATTCAAGGGGATGCCTTTGTTGCTGAGGGGTTTCGCTCAGGCTTGTGGTATACCCTATTCAGTGGAAGATCTGCGAGATTGATTGTGGTGGTGAAAGAAGATGGCAAGCAGTGGAAAGATAGAGATCGAGAAATTTAATGGTTAGAGTTTTGAGTTGTCGAAACTCAAGATGGAGGATCTGTTGGTGGCTAAAGATTACTGGATCACAATAGATCGAGAACTAAACCAACGGGAGTGTCTGATGAAGAATGGAAGAAATTGGATTAGAAGGCAAAGAGCATAATACGATTGTGTGTCTCAGATTCAGTATTGTTGAATGTATCAAGGGAAGCTATGACTAAGGCTTTGTGGGACAAGTTAGGGACTTTGTACCAATCTAAGTCTCTGGTGAATAAACTGTTCCCGCAAAAAATACTGTATAACCTCAGGATGAAAGATGGAGACTCAATGACAAAGCATTTGAACACATTTAATACTGTGGTAAGTCAATTAGCATATGTTGATATTAAAATTTCAGATGAAGATAAGTGCATTATTTTGTTGTGTTCTCTACCAAATTCGTGGGACAGTCTGGTTATTGCAATAGGTAGCAATGCAACTGCCTTGCAATTTGATGAAATAGTCTCATCCTTTTTGACGGAGGAGATGAGATGGAAAAATATGGAGAGCCAGAATGGTGATGCCTTTTCTATATGAGGATGGTCCCAGAACAAAAACAAAAATAATTCATCGAGTGGGAGATCTAAATCTAGAGGGAGATCTAAATCTCCAGGAAAACCTGTAAAGGTGGTGTGCTGGAAATGCGGAAAGGAAGGACACTACAAAAGGGACTGTAAATCTAAAGCTCCCAACAAAGGAAAGGGATCTAACGAGGCTCCTTCTGCAGAGGAGAAAACCATCTCAGATGAAGGTGGGGTTGTGTACTTGGCTTCTTTAAGTACACATGTTGATCATGAGGCATGGTTGATTGACTCACGTGCATCGTTTCACTTCACTCCCCATAGAGAGTGGTTCTGCGAGTATGAGAAATACGATGGTGGTGATGTCTTCTTAGGGGATGATAGGAAGGCTAGAATCATTGGTCGCGGAAAAGTAAAGTTGAAGTTACAAGGTGGAAGGGTCAGAACACTTCCGGGTGTTCTGCATATTCTTGCATTGGCCAGAAATCTGATTTTTGTAAGCAAGCTAGATGATGCAAGTGTAAAAACAGTGTTCGAGAAGGATAACTGCAAAATGGTTCTGGGAGCACTGGTATTGATGCGGGGTGTTCTAATTGGAACTATATACAAGCTACAAGGTAGCACTGTTATTGATGGGTGTCTGGAGAGAATACCATGTTGTGGCATCAAAGGCTTGGACATATTGGAGAGAAGGGACATTGAATACTTCATGGTAAAGATATGGTAGAAAGTATGAGTAATAGCTCTCTGGATTTTGACTTCTGTGAAAATTGTGTATATGGGAAGCAGAATCAGGTGAGTTTCCCCTCTGGTAATAAGAGGGCGAAACAGATATTAGAACTTGTGCACAGTGATGTGTTTGGACCTATGAAGGTTCCATCACTGGGTAAGTCTGTGTACTATGCATCATTTATAGATGACTTCTCAAGGAATACATGGATATATTTCCTTACGAAGAAATCTGAAGCCTTTGACAGGTTTAAAGAATTTAAGGCTTTCGTGGAAAATCAGACAGAGAAGAAGATAATGTTGGCATTATGATACAAGTGTTGTCCTTGATGGCAAATCACACAGATGATAGATCATAGTGTAGCAAGTTAGTAGCAAAGAACTGATGATCAGACTACAAAGAATGAAGAAAGAAAAGCATATACACAGGTTCACTATATACCAGGTCATGTATAGACGCAGGTCCACTAATACCAAGTCGCATATATACGCAGGTTTGCTATATACCAAGTAGTGTATACACGTAGGTTCACTATATACAAAGGCGTGTATACACGCGGGATTGCTGATCAAAAGTCGTGTATGCGTATGCATGCACTTTCATGCACGGAAAAGCACGTACATTTGGGAAAGCTTATTTTTGGGTCTGTGGTATTTAGACCTATGGTTTTGGACCTTGGTATTGCGTCCGAAGTGTTGAACCTAGGTATTGGGTCCCTAGTATTTGTTCTATATGGTTTTGGACCATGGTATTGAGTAAGACCTAAGACTATAAAAGGAGAAGAAGATCATTAGGCAAAGGCTTCAGAAAATCTTGAATATCTGATGAAGTATGAGATCTAGTATGCAGGTTATGGGTTCATGATGCTTTGCTTGATCTGAGCTAAGGGGGAATCTCAGCGGTTGATGGAGAAAAAGATCTAAGGATAGATCAGGATCTAATGGCTTGAAATGGATCATCTCTATATGGTTTGATCTTGTTAAGTCTAGATCTGTATAATGACACATGTAATGTTCTGTAAATATTATGATCTGGGTATAACTCAAGTTTGGAATAGCTGCAAATCATGAACGAATATTTACAGATGTATATGCTAGTTGACTATGATAAAAGCATTTAAATATGCAGGTTAGATACATCTAAGTAGCGTATACCATATGAGCTATGATATTTGAAGTTACAGGTGGTTCTGGCTATTGATGAGTTCTGATGACTGTTTACTAGTGTTAGTATTTTGCATATTTAGTTTGGTTGATTGTGTTTAGCTTCATTGTTGATGGATGAGATCTATAATGGATCAGGATCATAATGACTTATCTTTATGTGATCTGATGGACTAGATTTGGTTGCTAACATAAGTATTATCATTGTATATGTAACGGTCTAGGTATGTCTGAAGTCAGGAAGTGCATTGAAGTTATAAGTAAGTAATTGATGACATATACGCTGCTTCACTTTGGTGAAGTTAGGTATACACGCTGGTTTGGCTCTTCCAAGTAGCATATGAACTTTGATGCATGATTTTTGAGGATACAATTAGATCTGAATGTTGTTGCAGAGTTCCGTGTTTTTCTCTGCGTTCTGGTGACTGTAGTTTGTTGACAAGGTTTCAGTGATTCAGTATTGGGTGATTCAGAGATTGATGATGCTAGTGTTGATTGATTGTGTGCTTCAATGATATTGATGGGTCCAGTATGAAAATTATATGAAACGTGGCCTTCAGATTATGCCGTTGTGCTTCAGGAGTATCCAGTCTGAAAATTTATAAAACGTGGTACCTGGAGGAAGAAAGAGAAGGTTGTAGCTTTCTGTAGGTCGACACCTATGTACTAGTACATCAGCTAGTACTACAACTGAGTGGGTGGTAGCTCCCTTCCAGTAGCAGCTGGAAAACGAGTGAAGGTTGGAGCATTCAGTAGGCCGACACCTATGTACTAGTAAAAGGATCTGCTAGTACAAGAGCTAAGGGGGTTGCAGCTCCCTTCCAGGAGAAGCTGGAGAATGAGAGAAGGTTGTATCCTTCTACAGGTAGAAGCCTGTGTACTGGTATAAGACTGCACTAGTACAGAAATATTGTAAAAAAAATATTCTTATTAAAAGAAGATAGAGACGACTTGCAGCAGGTGGTTTTCACCCACATTGGGTTTCCACCTTATATCATGGTGTTCGTGTGTGCTTCTTGTGTGTGATGATCTATTATGTTTTACTGCTCCTATTTACTATTCATATGGCTAATAATGTTCTTATGCACTCATTAAGGATCAACTAACTGAATCATAAGTTTACTGGATATACGCATGTTTCACTACACACAGTTGCGTATACACGCGGTTTTCCTTAACTGAAGTAGCGTATATGAATCATAATATGGAAATGAAAAAGTTATATTGATTTGATAACACTGATTCACCCCCCCCCCCCCCCCCCCCCCCCCCCCCATCTCAGTATTATTTCCAACAATTGTTATCAGAGTAGGTCCTTTGGTAGAAGCTTGATCGCTTGAAGGAGATCTATAGATCAGTGGGAAAGAATCTTAAGAAGAAAGCACCTAAGAAGAAGAAGACATCTTAGAAGAGCTATGACAGTGGGAGAATCGATTGGGGAATATGTGGAAGAAGCACTTCATATTCAGAATCACTTTAGAATGAAGATGAAAAAGCAAAAGAACTATCCAGTATGAATTTGTTATCCTCTGGTGATACATTTATCCATCCATTTGAAGATGATGAAAGTGATAGTGAAACAACTGAATTTTCTCTTATGGGTAAGCAAGAAAGATATCAAATAGAGGCAGAATTTAAAAGGCTTACAGACAAAATTAGAGATCAACAAGATCTATTGAACAAAAGGGAATTTGCCTTCAAAGAAGAAGCTACCAAATTAAAATCTTAACTAGAGGAAGGAAACAAGGTAAGGAAGTTATTCAAGGACAATGAAGATCAATGTGAAAAGTTGCAGGATGAAGTGACATCTTTAAGAAATGAAGTCAATGAAAGGAGCACGACAATCAAGAAACTCAGAGATAGATCCAGCTACTATGAAAGTCTTGAAGCTACGATCTTCTCGCTAAAGGAAGATCATGAAGAACCAAATAAATGGAATAAAGAACTGCTCCAAGCTCTTGAAAAACAAGAAAACAAAGTTCTTGAACTAAGACATTAGTTGGAAGAAGGAAGAAAAGTTGAAGAAAACATGAAGAAGCAGTATCATGAAAAGGAGGAGCAACATCAGGTTGAGGTAAATATTCTAAAAGATAACTTAGAAGAAAAGGATAAGCTCTTATGATTTCAAGATAGTACTAAGATCTTGGATGATATTCTTAGTAGTCAAAGGTCTCCTGCTATCAAAACTAGCCTTGGTTTTTATGAATCTGTTGAAGATGAATCTAGCTCACAAGGAGAGGCAAGGAACTCTAATGAGAAATCTAAAATAATCAACAAGCAGATGAGAGGACAACCCCATCAACAACCAAGGATAGAAATTATTCAAATAAAATCTTTTACTCCTCCGATGAATAATGTTGAATGCTATGTATGTCATAATCCTAGACATGTTGCAGCCAGATGTAGAAGAATAATGGTTCAAGAAAATCACACAAAGAGATCATCACGTTCCAGGTACTTTAAGGGATATTGCTTTGCTTGCAATATGTTTGGTCACAGAGCTGTTGATTGCTATAGAAGGAATATGAAACATGTAAAATGTTATGCATGTAACAATCTTGGACATACAGCAAAGGAATGCAGGAACAAAGTACGGGAACCATACCGAAAGGAGAAAACATCCTCACACTTGAAGATATGGAAGAAGATCGAAGTACAATCAAGAAAATGTGGCACAACACAATGTATAGACATAACAGACTCAGAGGGAATTGAAAGTGTGAAACTTCAGTGTTCTAAATCTCATACGCACGTTTCATGAAGAAAAGTCACGTATATATGCGAGTTAGACACTGCACAGTTGCATATATTTTAGTTTGAGGAAAAGCAGTGGGACATACTCAGGAGAAAGGGTCGGATATGATTCAGTCCATTATTTGATCTGTTTGATAATGGTTACAATCTACTGATGATGTGTGGAAATGTCTTGATACTTGTAAGATGTTTAAAAGTGTTTTTGATCCTAAATTAATGATGATGATGCCTTGAGACTTCTTGCTGATATATGCATGATCAGATTTGACAGTAAGCAAGATTGCACAGGTTTAGGCGGAGCATATGCCTTTAATAATGCATTGTTGGCATTATGGTTAGTAGTCCTTGGTGATGATGCTTATATGGCTAAATGATAAATCTTGTTATGGTTATGAGTTGTCCATGACAAAATCTCACATGATTCTTGGGATTACATAGTTGGTGTTCAGATCAGATTTGTAACACATATTTCATTAAATATGGAAGTACTCAGTGGATCTAGAATTTAGAACTTTAACTAAATTAAGTTTTTTCAAAATGAGGAATTAGAAAGTCACTTAATTAACTATTTTTAATGTAGATATTCACCATTTTTGTGTAAAAATTATCATTATAAACTTTATAAAACAAATTTATATAAACTTGCTAAAAAAATTATTTCACATTTTAATCTTGGATTCCTTACATTATCTATTTTAATATTTTTTATGGTTTATAGTAAAAAATAAGTTTGTTAAGGTTATTTTATGAAAATAATGATGCATATGTTACTATTATTAATCCATTTAATTATAATCTGATATAGTAAATATCATGTATGTGTTAAGTCATGATTATTACTAAGGCAGTGTTGGCACAATTTAAAAGTCTATCACCTTTGCAACACTAGTTATATTATGGTTGAAGATTAAAAAACCCTCAAAGATTATCGAGTTTATACTCGTATTAGAATTAAATTTCAAAATATTTGTGACGGTACCTACCTTTTTGATTGTTTAACTAAACAAAATTATGATGATATTGAAACACTTCTTTTAATGCTTTTTCAGCATAACAATAAAATTCGAAATAACTTTTAATAATATCTTTTTATCTCCTTATTTACCATGGTTGGTCTTAGTGGATGATAATCATCATTATCACCATCATAATTACATACTATTGTGGAAAGTTTGCACCATTTTAGAGTTGAGGAGAAAAACAAATTTAGGATCAAATCAAATGTTGAATGTGAGTAGTAGCATAATTTATTTTTATTTATTAGTTGTACGCTTATGTTAATAAAGAAGTTGATTGAGGCTCGATTTATGAATAATAGATTAATATGCAAGATATATATTAAGTATAAAGTTATTTAATGACAAATGAAATTTTTGGTAATGTGTCCAATATATACCATTATTTAGAACTTTAACTAGATTATATTTTTTGGAAATGAGGAATTAGAAAGTCACTTAGTTCACTAATTTTTATATAGATATTCACCATTTTTTGTGTAAAAATTATCATGATAAACTTTATAAAACAAATTTATATAAACTTGAAAAAGAAAATATTTCACATATTAATCTTGGATTCCTTACATTATCTATTTTAATATTTTTATGGTTTATATTAAAAAGATAAGTTTGTTATGGTTATTTTATGGAAATAATGATGTGTGTGTAACTATTATTAACTGATAATCCGATATAGTAAATATCATGTATATGTTGATTTACGATTATTACTAAAACAATGTTGGCACAATTTGAAATTCAAAATAACTTTTAGTAATATCTTTTTACCTTCTTATATACCATATTTGGTCTTAGTCGATGATAATCATTATTATCACCATCATCATTACATACTATTGTAAGAAGTTTGCACCATTTTAGAGTTAAGGAGAAAATATTTTTTTAGGATCAAATTAAATCTTGAATATAATTTATTTATATTTATTATTTGTACTTTCATGTAAGAAACGAAGTTGGTTGAGGCTTACTTAATGAATAATATATTAATATGCAAGCTATATATTAAGTATAAAGTTATTCAATGACAAATGATCATAGTAATGTGTCCAATATATACCATCATAGATCCATTTTAAGTGTAGATGTAGGGATCAAATTTCTTCAAGTGCAAACACATTTAGAGTGAAAGATACAATGTGTTATTTTTAATTGTTGAAACTATATTTTTGAATGCTAAATAGAGTATATATACGAACAAATAATAATTTTAACCATAAGAAACTTTTTTTTTATATATATAGATATATATGAAGTTGATATTGACATAAATTAGTTAACATAAATATTCAAATAGTTACTTTTAAAAAGTATAAGATTTAAACCTCTGATTCACACATTTTTTTTTACTTCTAATTACTTTACAAAATATTCTTTTTTTTTATATTTTTCTATTTAGAACATAATTTTTATTTTAAACGGGCACAGACGGATAGACAAACTTACACATCCCTGCATATTGGGCTGTAAAATGAGCCTCTCGTCTCAATTACTAATCATTTTAATGATTAAAATCAATCATGAATTAGAATAATAACAAAGTAGTACAATTTGATTATTTTCAAATACAACAAGAATGTTGGGTCCCTATAATAATAGTGATTACCCCATTACTATTGTAGTTATACCCCTTATTTATATTGTTGTGCCCCCATTACCCCCATATTGTTATTAATGTGGCCATAGAATCCCTCTATTGTTATTTTTGTGGCTTTATATTATTATTGTTAGGTCGGGTGGATTATATTGTGACTCCATAGACTCCTATATATAGAAAGGAGGTTTTGTCATTTGTATCATCGAAGAATTGTTCATTTATGTAATGTAAAGGAGGTTGCCCCCTTGAAGAGGCTGAATTCTAAGGTGTGGATCTCTCTTTTCTATCTTTTTGTGAGCTGCTTTCATAACGTTTGGTATCAGAGCTTTGGATTCTAGGGTTTCGCTGCTTCAAACAGGTCATCGTGGCATTTTAGCTATAACGTTTTTTCTATGATGTTTCAGAAGTCGCAAAAAAAACTCATTTGAGAAGAAGTCGCGCTGAACCTTGGGTCCGAATTTCAGAGCTTTTCGCGCGATATTTTCGGAGATATGATCTCAGGAAGTTGGTCTTTTTGCAGACTCCTGAATTACACTCAAAACAGGTGACCTGGGGAAAATCGTCATAACATTCTTTCTGAGCATCGGATTGAAGTTTCGTAAGAAGTTACAGAAAGAGGACGGACTGTAGTTTTCATTTATATATTTTTTAGAGTCAAAGGTTGAAACAGTGACACGGGGCACTTCATACAAGTTTGCTCTACGGAACTAGTCTATAATCAGGTCACTGTGGGAGATTCGACATAACGTTTTCTTGGAGAATCCAATTTGGTTCAGACTAGTGGCATTGGAAAGAGGACATAGAAGGCTACTACATGTCACAATTTCAGAACTGGATGATTCGAAATTACAGAGATACATCAGATTCAATATCAGGCTTCTACAAAGTAAAAAAAGGTGTGTAGTTTTTATTTTTTATTTTTGAATAAGCTTGGTTTGAAGGAATTCAAAGGGCACAGTAAAGAATTATTATCGGTAACTGATGCCCCGAGGAAAGAAAATGCAAAAACCTAGTAAGGAACCTGAAAGCTCTAGCATGACTCATGAAGAAAAGGAAGAAATGCTACATGATATATCAAAATTACAAGAACAAGTGCAACAAATGTCATGCTCACAAAAGATAACAGATGCTAAGATAAATGGCGTGGAATCTAAGATAAAGGGCATGGAAGCTAAGATGGATGATCTGAAGGCAGATTTGAGGACAGAGTTGAAGACAGACATGGCAGATTTGAAGGTAGATTTGACAAATTTTCTACAAGAAATACTTACTAATGGTGAAAAGGTTGTAAAGGAAACTCATGATGTGAACAAAAGAAATGTTAATCATGATTCCATAGACTCTAATGTTGGATCGAAGACCCACCATATTCCAAAAATCGATATGAGGACCTTTGATGGCAAGGATCCCGCCACATGGATACTACAGATGGAGCAGTTCTTCGATCTCAATAATGTGCAAAACACACAAAAGGTACGTATGGCAACTTTATATTTGGAACCAAATCAATTTGTATGGTATCAACGACTTTGCTCTCGTAAACAATTTATCACTTGGGCAATTTTTACGGAAGAATTGATAGCACATTATGAGGATACAAAAAGCAACACTTCTTTTAGCCAATTGATAAGTCTCAAACAAAAGGGTTCAATAATGGAGCACATTTAGGAGTTCCAAAAATTGAACATAAGGGTAAAAGATATTCCAGAGCAGCATAGGATTGATGTGTTCATAGGGTCTTTACAGGATAATATCCAACATGATGTTCGACTTTGGGAACCTGATTCATTAGAGAAGGCATTCAGGTTAGTAAGAAAAATGGAAAGCAAAATTATGGCAACCAGGAAGCATATCACTCACAACTATAAAGACGAAAGTGCAGTTGCCCCTAGTCTTCCACAACCTGTAAGGGTGACACCACAACAATTGGAAGAAAAAAGAGCAAAAGGGCTTTGTTATAGCTGTGATAGCAAATACACTAAAGGTCATAAGTGTGCTGAGAAGAAATTATTCTACATAGATTGTGAAGAGGAAGAAGAAAAGGAGCAAGAAAGGTCAAAAGAACAGGATATGTTCCAGGAACAAAGCCTAGATGAAGAACAAATAAATCCGACCATATCTTGTAATGCATTGGCGGGAATTACCACTCGTCAAACCATCAAGATAGAAGGAGAAATCAAGAAGAAAAAGGTTATAGTGTTGATTGATTCAGGAAGCACCCACAATTTTATTCATTGTAGGGTAGCAAAAGAATTGAATTGCTTCCTATATCCAGCACCAGAGTGTCAAGTGATGATTGCAAATGGAGGAACAATAAATTGCTCTGGAAAGTGCCATAATATCAAGCTATCCATGGGAGAATATGTATTGACTAGCCCAATGCTTTCCATTCCAATGGGAGGTGCTGATGTTGTACTAGGAGTCCAATGGCTACAATGCTTGGGTACAATAGCTTTTAATTTTCAAGAACTTTTCATCAAATTTTCTGTGGAAGGAAAGGAAGTTGAATTAAGGGGTATTGCAGGGAAACTAGGAAAGATAATCAGCTCTAACGGTATGACAAAGCTTCTAAAAAAGGAGCAAAGGGGTGTAATTGCACAATTATGTTCGCTAGATGTTTCCACATTATAATCATCTATTTCTCCAGATCTCCAAAAAGTCTTGGACAATCATTCCAAGGTATTTGAGACTCCCAAAGGTCTCCCACCTATGCGTGATCATGATCATGCTATTCATCTGATTCCAGGAAGTGTTCCTCCAAACATCAGGCCGTACAGATATCCCTATGTCCAAAAAAGTGAAATTGAACGTATGGTTGCAGAAATGCTAGAGGCTGGTATAATTCAACCGAGTCAAAGTTCTTTCTCTGCTCCAGTAGTATTGGTGCACAAGAAGGATGGATCATGGCGCATGTGTGCAGATTATAGGGAGCTCAACAAGCTCACTATTAAAGATAAGTTCCCCATTCCTGTCATTGATGAATTACTGGATGAATTGCATGGATCAATTTACTTCACCAAGTTGGATCTTCGTTCAGGATATCATCAAATCAGAATGAAGATTGAAGACATTCCGAAAACGGCATTTAGAACTCATGAGGGTCATTATGAATTTTTGGTCATGCCTTTTGGCCTTACCAATGCACCTTCAACATTTCAAGGTTTGATGAATTCAATTTTCAAACCATTCCTTAGAAAATTTGTGTTAGTATTTTTTGATGATATACTTATCTACAGCAAGTCTTGGAAGGATCATGTTGAACATGTTGACAGGGTGCTACAACTATTGGAAGAGAAACAATTATATGCCAAAAGATCCAAATGTTTCTTTGGAGTCCAGGAGGTGGAATATTTGGGTCATATTGTATCTCATGAAGGAGTTAAGGTAGACCCTACCAAAATTAAAGCCATTAAGGAATGGAAAATCCCCACATCCATAAAGCATTTGCATGGATTTCTTGGGTTGACAGGGTATTATCGCAAGTTTGTTAAGAATTATGGGAGAATAGCAGCACCTCTAACGACATTATTGAAGAAAGATGCATTTTCATGGACTCCGGAGCAACAAAGGCCTTTGAACATCTTAAAGAGGCAATGTGCCAAGCACCGGTCTTAGCTACACCAGACTTCACAAAAACCTTTATTGTGGAATGTGATGCTTCAGGAAATGGAATTGGTGTTGTTCTAATGCAAGATGAAAGACCCATTGCTTTTGAAAGTCGTCCAATCAAGGGAAAGTTTCTAAGCAAAGCTATTTATGAGAAGGAAATGTTGGCAATACTCCATGCACTTAAGAAATGGCGACCCTACCTAATGGGAAGACACTTCAAGGTAAAAACATATCATGATAGCCTTAAATACTTTTTAGAACAAAGATTATCCTCTGAAGAGCAACAAAAGTGGGTCACAAAGATGTTGGGTTATGACTTTGAAATCATCTACAAAAAAGGGAAGCAAAATGTGGTGGCAGATGCACTCTCAAGGAAGGATGAGGATGTTGAAGCATTGTTGTGCACTATTTCTATCATCCAACCAGATTGGATAAATGAAGCAAGGGAGGAATGGAAGAATGACGAAGAAGTGTGGGCACTTATTCGAAAGCTACAACAAGATTCCAGTACGTCTGATACATTTAGCTGGAAAAATGATTCGTTATGGTACAAAGATCGCTTATACCTCTGTAAGAATTCCCAGCTAAAACAAAAGATTCTTATGGAATTGCACACTTCTCCCTTAGGAGGGCACTCAAGATTTTAAAAAACTTACCACAGGGTTAAGAAGGAATTTTTTTGGGATGGCCTTAAATCAGATATTCAAAACTTTGTGGCAGAATGTTTGGTTTGCCAACAAAATAAAGTTGAAACAATTAAGACACAGGGTCTATTACAACCTTTATCCATTCCAAGCCAACATTGGGAGGAGGTATCAATGGATTTTATCACAGGTTTACCCAAGTCTGAGGGAAAGAGTGTCATCATGGTGGTAGTTGACAGACTTACCAAGTATGCACACTTTTGTGCATTATCACATCCATTTAAAGCAAGTATAGTTTCTACTGCATTTATGGAAACAATTCAAAAGCTACATGGAAACCCAAAGATTATTGTAAGTGACAGAGATCCCATTTTCACTGGAAATTTTTGGACACAATTATTTTATTGTCTTGGTACTCAGTTAGCTCATAGCTCATCTTGTCATCCTCAATCTGATGGGCAAACTGAGATAGTAAACAAATGTTTGGAAGGATATCTTCGTTGCTTTGTATCTGATAAACATACACAATGGGTCAAATGGTTGCCTCTGGCTGAATGATGGTATAACACTTCCTTTCATACAGCAACAAAAATGACCCCATTTATGGCACTTTATGGGTATCAACCACCATCCATCACATCATATTTAAGAGAAAATTCTAAGGTTCAGGCAGTGGAACATCACATCGAACATCAACAACAAGTCCTCCAACTCTTAAAGGATAACCTCGTGTTGGCACAGAATAGAATGAAACAACAGGCAGATCAACATCGCAGTGAAAGAAGTTTTGATGTAGGTGATTGGGTATTCCTACGGCTACAACCATATAAGCAAATGTCCCTCAAGCAAGCTAAGAAGGATAATAAATTATCACCAAAGTATTATGGTCCGTACAAGGTGTTGCAAAAGATTTGTACTATGGCATACAAATTGGAGCTTCCTGCAGCTTCTCGATTGCACCCAGTTTTCCATGTTTCATGCTTAAAGAAGGTTATAGGCGACAAGCTCCCAGTTCAAACAATATTGCCAGAACTTGACGAGGAAGGAAAAATTATATTGGAACCGGAAGCAGTTATAGAAACAAGAACTCGATAGCTACGAAATCGATCAATTTCAGAGTACCTTATCAAGTGGAAGAACTTATCCGCTGAAGATTCCACATGGGAGTATGAGAATTTTATGCAGAAGTATCTAGAACTACTCAAGCGTTGAGGACAACACTTTTTTGAAGGAGAGGGGCATGTTGGGTCCCTATAATACTAGTTATTACCCCATTACTATTGTAGTTATACCCCTTATTTATATTGTTGTGCCCCCATTACCCCCATATTGTTATTAATGTGGCCATAGAATCCCTCTATTGTTATTTTTGTGGCTTTATATTATCATTGTTAGGTCGGGTGGATTATATTGTGACTCCATAGACTCCTATATATAGAAAGGAGGTTTTGTCATTTGTATCATCGAAGAATTGTTCATTTATGTAATGTAAAGGAGGTTGCCCCCTCGAAGAGGCTGAATTCTAAGGCGTGGATCTCTCTTTTCTATCTTTTTGTGAGCTAGTTTCATAAATTAGTTAACATAAATCTTCAAATAGTTACTTTTGAAAAGTATAAGATTTAAACCTCTGATTCACACATTTTTTTTTACTTCTAATTACTTTACAAAATATTCTTTTTTTATATTTTTCTATTTAGAACATAATTTTTATTTTAAACGGGCACAGACGGATAGACAAACTTACACATCCCCGCATATTGGGCTATAAAATGAGCCTCTCGTCTCAATTACTAATCATTTTAATGATTAAAATCAATCATGAATTAGAATAGTAACAAAGTAGTACAATTTGATTATTTTTAAATACAACAAGAAAGAGAGAAAAATGATTAAGATATTTATTACACATGTTTAGTTTTTATCCCTGTAATGTTTAAGGATACTATATTGAAAAGAACATATTAACATTCATCTAAAACTTAAATTCCTTACATTATTTGTATTACCATTAACATTTATATTTATGTATTAAATTTGACCATGAATACTAGATTGTGTAAAAAAAATATTACCTATAAAGTTATTTAGCAATATATTAATATTGTTTTTCTTACTATTATTGACAATTTTAAATTGACACTAACTACTTTTCCTAAGTTGAGTACAAATTAATTATACTAGTATAATGTTGGCACCACTTCAAAATCTATAAGTAGAAATATTTTATAATTCTAGTTGTGTTGTTCAATGATCAAAATATTTTTTTTATAAATTAACGTGCAACAAAATAGGGAATTTGATTATATCAATTATAATAAGGAAAATTAAGGAAAACTCACCTCAAACATTATATCAAGCGTCTAGCATTTATTCATTAAGTGTTTAAATGGTTTATATTAAATAGAATACTAATTAGGTACCCCACTGTTGTTTTAATATAACAAGTTTAGAAGATGTTTTTAGGTGCATTATTGAATTTTATTATGCATATTTGATATGGTGAGAAGTCATGCTGGTCAAATAAAGCTTTGAAAACTTAAATATTTTATGGCATTGTCATGTAATTTGTATAACACATGATTACATTGAAATATTAAATAATATAAAACTCCTTCAAAAAAAATATGAAGAGAATATTTATACAACAAATATGGGAAAGTGTGTCTGAATGTATATTAATAGATCCTCCAAAAAAAAATTACATTTATGTATCATATAAACCTACTCTTAAGATATTCGCTCAAGTAGATCAAGAATGGCTTCTACACCATATTTATTTATCTTGGTCTTCTTGCAATGTTCTTTCTTTGGCATCCATGCCCACACTATGGTATTAATTGGAATAGAGCCAAGATCTTTGTCATCAGGATTTGGTACCTAATATTGCTCTAAAAATTTTCCATTGTATTTCCCTGACATAGGCTTCCACCAGTCAACCTTTACATGAAGATTCTCACTTTCATTATCCCTAAAGATATTTGAGATGGATTTTGCCATCCAAATCATCTCACCTACATCCTCATTTCCTGATCTAACTAGCAACATCTTTCCTTTCTCAACATCAATCATCGGATTGAATGTTGGCTTTGGCTTGTTGCATTTGGGTCCAACATATATTGGTTCATCTATCACATTATCAAAATATCCATCCATAATACTTGAGATTACTTGGAGTGCATTACGATCAACATCAACAATGTGCCTTGTCTTGGGCCAGAAATCCTCAGAAGACGAATCATTTCCATCTATTATTCTATGATCATTATAGATTCCATCTAATGTATCAAGAACTTTTTCCCAATACACCATTTTATTTTTCCATTCCTCTGTAACAATTGGTGAATCCTCATTCCCAATAGTGTCTTTCCACATTTTTATGTATGATGTTATCCCTTCCTTTAGCTCTTTTAAATAGACATCATTCTGTTTGGAAGCTAAGAAAGATGGCTTCCCTATGGGAATTATAGGTCGACCATCATCATCTATATTCCATAACTCAACTCGTTCTGCCCACTCAGTATCTCTAATTGATTCTTTATACCTTAGTATTGGAACGTCATTGAGTATAAGAAATTGGAAGTATTGAACATTAAGATGTCCAACTAGTGCATTTTTTCCCTCCTTAATGTATCTATTAAGGAAACTTTTGAAGTCATAGACCTTGTCAATAAGTGTAGGTGGAAACACTCTATTTTCTTCAATTATGTGATATGTATCCATCATTTCAGGTAAACAATAAATATCTTTACTTTTTAGGTTGGAAGACATTCTTCCATAGGTTCCATCTATTTCTTCATGGGTGTGCCCCACAGGCAAGAACCCAACCTCAATAGTGATGAAGACACCAAGTGCAGTTAAAAGTGATAGAAACATGAAAAGATAGCGATTCTTATTATCACTTGCTGCATTGTCCAACTGTAACAACAAATGTGGAAGAAGAGGTTTAAAATCAACATTTTGACTTTTTGAACTTCCATGAGATATAAAATCATCCTTGTACCCTTGACATTTTGGGTAAATAGAGGTGTCAAGTAATGCATTTGTAAGTGGGTTTCTTGAAATTTCACTCTCATAAAGTAGATCACCATACATATCCATTTGTGGGTCTTCAAGGTCCCTTAAGCACTTTGCAAGGGATGCAATAGTAAATTGTGATCCCATATGGACAAATGGTAAGGAGAAATGACCAAAACCTCCTGCCTTATGCCCATGTGTAAGCATACCTGTCAATGACAAACCCAAATTTGTTCCTACAACAGATTTTGATTTGACATCTAGCCTTGGGATTGACGTCTTTGTTTTGTCCATTTTATTATGGATAATGCTCAAATACTCCTTTGGAAACCGCTCTGACATAATTCTATGGGCATCGTAGCAATATCTTCCACACATAACAATCTTGTTATGTTTCATCAACCTACCTCGTGCCTTTTCTCCCAACTCTTTTGTAGTTGCTGACTTCATTTGTGCTTTCAACACAATAAATTCACTGCATTTACTGAAGTTGGTGTTATTTGAAAATGCCACATCTCGAAACTTAGTATTCCAGATCTTGCTCATTGTTGGTTGTGATATTGATGGGTAATTGAGCTTTTGAAGAGCCTCATTGATCTCTTTCAACAAAGAATTTTGTGTGTAAGTCGAAGGAAGCAGTCTTAAAGGAGCAGATGTTCCATCTTCTTCAACTTGACGTGTTTGATTTGGTGAAAAATCTGAATTATCCATTACAATTTTGTGCAATATTTCTATAGCTGCCATTGTGTGAACTCGTGCTTTGCATGTGTTGGTGTTACCATGAATAGCTTTGTTCTGTCCATGTTGGAAATAATGTTGGTAGTTATAGAATGTGCTTTGAGGAATTTTATGTATCTTATACCATGCTTTCTTACAAATAATATTCCCATTAAATCTCATGTCCTTTACATTTCTAGCAATAGGTGGTAGGCCATGGCCATGGCCATGGCCGCTTGACATCACTGTGTTTGACATGAGTGAATTCAAGACAAATTATCTAATACCATTTGTATTTATTTGTCTCATACCCCTTCTAGCATCTGCAATGGCCTTCCTATCGACATGTTGAAGGCAATCTTTTCTAGAACATACATTTGCTGCCAAAAGTCGAATTTCTTTCTCTTCATCTATTTTTGTTTGACATTTTGCAGTTTTTTTTGTATCCATAACTCGTTTAATCCTTTTATATGGCCTTGTTACATTCATATCAATTGATTTTCTATCTTTTTCATTACAAAGGTACCCATCCCATTTGTTTAAGGGATTTGCGTCCTCTATAACATCCCATATCACCATTTCTTTGGGTGGTTCCTTGAACTTTTCCTTGACCCTTAATATCACACCTTTGTTGTCCACCAACTTATTTATTGGCCATCTAACCAAACAATGTATAGACTTATCACCAATTCTGCATATCTCACAATTTCCATCTATCTCTTCTAGAAAAACACCAAAATCCATTTCACCTAGTGTTTCACCCTCAACAATGTCATCCTCACAGACATGAACTAGCATTCCTTTGGCAATGCACATGCTTGTTCCCATGCATTCATGTGTAAGAGAAGCCTTTGCACATATGAATTTAACCCTATCTTAGGGAATATTTATGGCATGATCATGACAGTGAGGCTCCAAATCTGATTCTGGCCAAATTTCATAAGATTCTAATGCACCCCCAAGTGTATGCTCAAACCCTGTTGGATGTGGTAGAGGAGCATTATTTTTTAACAACTTTTCAATTTTAACCACTATGCATCCTTTCTTTACCATCTTTCCATGCACTTTATGCCCAAGCTCTGTATTGAATATGGAGCCCTCGCCCACCTTCACTCCATGTTGTAGAAGATTTACCTTGTCTCCAATAGAAAATGTAGAAGGAACATTTGTACCTATAAACAAATGTAAATAATTTTAGTATTTACTCAAAAAAAGAACATTTATTATAGTATCAATAATATATAACACATGCTTCAATATTTTGATTTACCTATGTGGTGTCTCAAATCCACAATCTTCCATGGATGTATGTCCCCTTCATTAACATCATCATCAATCAAATGTGGTTGAATGGGATCAATTATCAAAATTGCAACATAACCAACATTAACCCTTTTTCCAACATAATAAGTTCCAGACTCTGCAGATTCAACCCTTGCTAGCCCAATGACATGATCATTAATAAGGAGATCAACATAGTCCCATTTTGCCAAAATTATATTTTCCATTGTAGCTTGCATCAATTCTGTAACAACAATTACATCGTAACTTGTAATTAAAAGAATGAACCGTGTAAAGTGTGACTTTATATTTCCCCAAAAACACACAACTTTCGAAAAAGTAATATAAATGCAAAAATAAAAATATTATGGTAGTCATGTTGTATGTAATGAAACATTTTTCCTCAAATGAAAGCTAACAATCAATATCATTCCTTCTAGTACAAACATAAGCATATTGCTAGAAGCAACATTACATGGTCAAATAAATGTAGCACATGCTAGATTTCCTTCTAGCACAAACACAAACACATTACCAATAACAATATTCTAAGGCGAAGGAAATCCACCACATGCTAAATTTTCTTCTAACGTAAATAGAAGCATATTACTCACAAAAACATTTCAAAGTAAAAGAAATCTTACACATTCTAGATTTTATTGTAGCACAAACACAATCACATTGCCAAAAATAACATTGCAGTGTAGAAGATATCTAGCATACGCTTGATTTACTTCTAGCACAAACAAAAGCACATTGGCAACAATAACATTGTAGGGCAAACAAAAGCCAACAAAATCCATCAACTTCTATCACAAACACAATCACATTTCCAACAACAATGTCGCAAGGTAAAATAAATTTAACGCATGCTAGCTTTACATGTAGCATAAATACAAGCATACTACCAATAACAACATTTTATGTCAGAAGAAATCTAGTGCATGCTATATTTCCTTCTAACACAAACAAAAGCACATTACCAAGGTGAAAGAGATCTAACACGTGTTATATTTACTTCTATAATAAACAACCAAATTGAAAACAACAACATTGCATAGCAAAAGAAATCTAACACAACTTCTAGCCCAAACACAAGCACAACATTTCCAATAACATTGCCAAAGTGATGGAAATATAACACTTGCTAGATTTCCTTTTATCATAAACAACCAAATTGACAACAACACTATTGCAAAGCAAAAGAAATCTAGCATAGTTTCTAGCCCAAACACAAGCACATTTCCAATAAAAATATTGCAAGGTGAAAGAAATTTAACGCATATTAGCTTTACATGTGGCACAAATACAATCATACTACCAACAACAACATTGCATCCCAAAAGAAATCTATTGCGTGTTATGTTTATTTTTAAAACAAATCAACAAAGTGTAATGGTGATTATTTGCTGTGAAGACCCATTTGAAAGGTGCCGTAATGCTGATAAGACCAATGCAACTACTGCAGGATACCCACTCACCTTTCCCTTTATCCTACAAAAAAACTCCGAGGTGCGAAATCCTTCTTTTGCCGAGTGTTTGCTTGTAAGTGGGGAAAGTAATGAATAATTCTTCCCACTAGAATATATTTATTTGAGGAAAACAGGGTGAAAAACATGAAGCCTCATCACTTCAAAATTTGTGTTTCCTTGGGGGGGTGGTTGTTCCTCTAATGGTTGATTTCCCGTACTAATTAATGTTTCCTTTAGCTGACACATTTTTCCTTCCACTAGGTTGTCAACAAGAAGCTTATTATAAGAGAATATTCATCTATTGTGCTCCTTCCAAATTTCCCAAAGGATGAAACCTCGATTGAAATTTCAGGTAAGGTTCACCACCTCGTTTTTTGTATAATGCACCCGCCATTTCTTTATTGTTTCTTGTATGCTCTCTTGACTTTGGTTTCTTTATCTAAATATTGAGGCTAATTAGTCCCATAGTGCCTCCATATAGTTACAGGTGTTGAGTAAATGATTAAGCCTCTCTTTTGTGTTTTCGGAGAGGAAACACAAAGAGGAACCTATAAATCCTCTCTTTATAAGTTTGTCTCGAGTTAGGACCTTCCGGTGTAAAATCAATGACATGAAAATTTAGATTTATGGCCAATGTGGCACCATCCATAGTTTTCTCCACGATGGATCATTTGTACCAGTATATCCCTCACTAAGATAAGCTTTGGCTTCCTTGAGATTGAACTCCACATCTTCTTTTTTCCCCCATTTGAGTTGGTCTTGGTCATTATTGAACATAATTCTTCATTTTCTTAGTTCCTCTATTAGATACTGAATAGCTAAGTCATTCTGGGTTGGCCGTCGAAAGATATTAAAATTCCATCACCTCCATTTGTTATTTTCTAGTCCTTGATCCTAGAATTGGTGGAATTCTCTATACTCTCATATTTCTGTGCTTAGTTTGAAGGGATGCCATTCCTCCCTGCATAACTTAGCTTGTTTCTACCACGCATCATCCCAAAATAGGGCCTCCTTTCCATTTCTGATTTCCCAGAATAGTGTTTTTGCATGATACCTCTTTTATTCCATGCTAAATTCCAAATTGCCAACCCCTGAGTGGAACTTGATAACCAAACTAACTTTTTTGTATGGAAATTAGGTGCATATTTTGATTTCCAAATCCTTTCCCAAGGTGATGACCCCCCTTTTAACCAACTCCACCATAATTTTGCTCCATTTTCTTTGTTGGTTACCTCTGGATCTTGAAGACCTAGCTCACCTGCATTTCTTGGTTTGCACTCTATTTAAGGCCACTAGCGCCCATTTTCGTTTCACCTCTACCCCTCGCCACAAGAAGTTCCTTTGGATGTCCCAGATCTTTTGTAGTACTCCTTTGGGAGAAGGGAGGATAGATAACATATACCTTGGAATAGCTTGTAGCACTGTGTTTGTTAGAATCAGATGACCACCCAGGTTTAGGGCTTTGACATTCCATTATTTCACCCTATCCTCAAGGTTTGATACAATTTTTTCCTAATTGGAGTTCTTCTAGGCTTGCACCATTAGAGGGACCTCAAGGTACTTTGATGGGAGGGATTTAAACATATATGCCCTGGTTTTTTACCTCTGCATGGTGTAAATATCTTGAAAATATGCTTTTAGATACTCTTTCGGAGATATTACTACATGGCAGTAATCCATTTGTATCTATTTTGCAAAATATTAAGCATTATATTTTGCTTAAACATAATATATTGTGGGAACTTTCTCTACAAATTGATGAGCATTTTGCACAACACGGCTGAAAGAGAAGCTCTTATGATCCTAACCTCTACTGCAACGATCAAGGGGGGATATTATGATCATCGTTGTGTATGTCGATGACTTAGTAATCACAGGTAGTTATGAGAAGAGAATTTTGGCAGGATATGAAAAGGTCCTTTGACATGACCGATCATGGTCTATTGCATTAGTGTCTTGGTTTGGAGGTGTGACAGACACATCACCAGATATTTGTATATAAAAGAAAATATGCCAAGACACTTATTGAGAAATCCCATATGAATGGCTGTAAGCCCATGCAAACTCCCATGGAACCAGACCTAGTAGGAACCGCACCTCTTATCATTCAAGTGACACGTAAGTTACAATGTGGCACACAAATAAGTAAAGTAACATGGAACTGGAACTTGCCCCCATTAATCCAACGCATTCAAAAACATCTGGAGGTGTTGAAAACCGTGTAATTCACCTTAGTTCAGTGGTTTTTGAATGTGTTGGTGGATAGGGTGGAAAATAAAGGGGTAGATAATGTCCATTTGCTCACCGACGTGATGTGCAAGTTTTAAGAGGGCTAGCTAAAGGAGGAAAGCCAAAGGTTGGCAGAGAGAGATCACTCCACGCCATTGAGGCAGGTTGATAGAGAAGGGGTGGGCCCGAATCAGGACAGTGATCTACCAGTTCATACGAACAAATAATCCTTCATTATGGACATACTTAGGAAACGAGAAGGGGTATGTGTCTGCAATACAAGGATAGAGTGATGGTTAATCATGGGAAGGAGAGGATTTCCCCCATAATAGATTGTTAGTGTGATCGTCTCATTAATAGGAGATGTGGCAAGAGGAGTGGGAAGGTACAAATCAAGAGGGGAAACATACAAGAGAAAGGTCAGGGTGATTATGATTTTGAACAAACTTCTCGCAAGGGAAAATGAGAGGAAGGACGTCCACAAGTACACACGAATGAACAACAACATCGCTAGCAGGTCAGAGTTACTGAAAATGGAGAGGGAAAGTACTCAAATATCGGCGAGGCAAGTCTCATCTAGGGTGTCATATTTAAATCATAGCTAGGGAGAAGGCTTCATCGACATAAGGAAAAACATTGAAAGGTGGTGTAATTGTGAGTTGGTGATAGTAATTTCTATGAGGGAAATTCAGTTATCAGGGAGTGCAATGAGTAAGAGCTAGAGTGATGCTAGTAGGCTAAGAGGTAGTTCCCGAGCGGATGCTCAGGGCTTTGAGTTTTGCAAACAGACATGCATGGAGGAAGCAACGGCGGTTGTTGCTAAACAGTCACACAAAAGGGAAGGATATAGTGGAAATCTAGGAGAGTGAGGTTCGAAGACATTGTAGGGATATCTTTGATGGTAGAATAGAGGAGGAAGGAGATTGGATCATCAACACAGGGAAATCCAAAACATAGATGACTGTGTACCAAAAGACCTTGGAGACCGCTTGGCATGTCAAGACTCTAGTGAAAAAACTGCAAGCAGAGGCAGTAGAGTAGAGGAAGAAGAGGCAACTCGAGATAGAAATCGAGTTAAAAACTATAGACCAACGCCTAAAAGGAATTGAAGAGGCTCTCAAGGGTTTGGTTAACATAGAGAAATTGCATGTTGGCAGAATTGGGGATCTTAACAAAATGTTCTCAATCTATCTAAATTATATCGATAATGTGGATATATCGATGGGTGTAGAGATAGGAGATTTGGCCCGCTTGAGGAAGTATCGAGTTCGAGAGGCTTGCACTGCAGGCGGCTGTCCACTGGCAACCCTAGAGGCTCCAGCGACAACCCTTGTGGAGGAACCAACAATGGGGCCAACGACGATAACAACTCCAAGCAAATAATATTGTGTTAGTTGATCATGGCATCGACCAATCTTTTGTTTGGTTTTGTGTTATGTTTATATACATAGTATTGTAGTTATTTTGTCAAGTTTAGGTCTGAAGATCAAAGCTATATAGCTATTCAGATAGGCAGACCTACATATAGTAGTAGTGGGAAGGGGAACTTTTTTGAACGATATAAGGGAAAGTAAAGACAGAAAAATCTAATGGCATGCCTGGTTAAATGTGTGACAAAGAGAATCTTCTTCTACAACTGGTTTGGTAAAGCAGCTACTATTTTTGTATTGTATGTTTATTTAGTAATATATTGAAACTTTACTAACTTACAAAAAAGTTATCTTATTATCTTTCCCTTTAATATATTGTCTATTAAAAACATATGCTACATATTAAAAGATATTAAACTCTTAGAAACTTAATCTTTCTTATAAATATAAAATATTTGATATGATAAACATAAAATTTTATGTAAAAAAATTAAAAAATATATATTGTGTGTTAAAATATATTGAATTCTTCAATATATTTTTTACCACTGGACAATGTGGAAAGAAATTTGATGACGAATTTGATACCATACAAACTTAAAATTTTAATTACTAAGTCAACTATATGGGGTTATCGGGTTATCTTCCTTTTCAGTATGTTCTGTTCAAGGAGACATGTTTTGTATGAAAAAAATCTAATTTAAAACTAATTAAATTTTATTACTAAGTCAACTATATGGGGCCTATCTTACCTTTCAGCTGTTTTGTATTAAAAAATATAAAAAATTTACAGGAATATTTGTTTACAAGGTGTTTGGAGAAATTTGATCTCTCTTTCAAGGCCCAACAAGGTTCAAATGGATTTTCTCTAATGCAAGTGAGGACTAGCTTCATTTCGAGAGAAGGTTTCCAAGGTGTGAATATGCGAGGAGTGTTTACCATTCCACCATAGTTGTTGTTATCGCAGAGGAAGATGTTTCTCTACTCCTTTACTGTTTCCATTCTCATCCTCTTTTTAAGTGTTATAAGTAAAACCAGATAAACAGAAGAATAAAACTAACTGGGTACAGTGGCACATAGAGTGAATTCCAAACAAATGCCCATATTTCAACACTCTTTTCACTTGTAATAGAAGATTGTCTCAGTATTGAAATGTTGTTAACTCAAACTATTTAGTAATTTAGTTTTCATCTCCAATTTAATAAGTGCATTGTATTTGTAATTCCTCATACAAGTAAATACAAGTGAATTTAGATTGTGGATACCTTATTAACCAACTTTGGAATTCAAAAGTCATAGGCAGTAGATATGCTGTGGCTCTTAAAACAAAAATTTAAACAGTAAAAATATATAAAGTTTCAGGAAAAAATAATAAGCATTCTATCCAAATAATTATCCCTGGAAACAGTAAGCTCAATTGTTTTGAAGATCGTTGGCAACAATAAACTCTTCAAAACCCCTTTATTTGGGTAAAGAAAACATGCAATTGAGACCACACATGTAATTAACCATTTAACTATGATTAATTGGTATTTCCTGATCAACATTTATAAACATTTATCAAATACTATCACACAAATGGCATGGTTAATATCAGCAAAAGGCATGGCTATTAGTGCAGCAACGATGAAGCATTTGGCACACGAAGAATACAACAATGCAGCAGCTAGATATAGTATTTGAAAATGAAAAATAGGAGATACTAGAATGCCATAGTTAACATTGTAACATAGTGCTTGGCACAGTTAGGAAAGAAAATAAACATAGTTAGAAAAGGCTATTCATTACAGCAAAGTAAGCACTTGGACATAGCGAATTCAGATGTCCCATTTGTGGTTTGATATTCCTTTTTATTCTCTACATAATGAATTTCCAGAGCAAAACCCACTGGGTACTTTCCCTCATTCTGAGAATGGTAGCGAGGGTAAACTGGATTCTTCAGGGCTCAAGGCCAGATCAACTGTCAGCAATTAGCTCATGACGAGAGCAAGCATGCCACAAAGTGGAATATGAACCCAGATGTAGGAGGATAACTACTTTCCTCTCAACAACTGGAGCTACACCCAATTGACCTATGGTTTGATAATTGGCTAAATTTGATATATTTTTGTAAGACAGTTCTCTCATGGGGAGTGGGTACAGCAGATGGAGAATTACGTTAGATCAAGTCAGAAATGTGAGAGTAAATAGCCATGAGAGAAAAATCTATGGGAGACAACTTTTTCGTGTGTGTAGAGAAGGATACTAAGAGCAACGCTTAATGTGTAAAGGTGGTGGTACGCAAAACAAAGAAAGGAAAAAAAAGATCGAGGGGATAAACAGAAATGTCTCCTCTCATTTATATATTTTGCTGATTTGAAAAAAAGCTTACTCATTTTCATTCTTCTTCCTTGTCTGTTTGTTGTCCCATTTTCCGTTGCTGTTGACTTCTTTCTCTTTGAAACCAGCCCATTTCTTTATCTCTTTATGTCCTCATCCATTCTCTTTCAAAATGTTTCGATTAAAGGTTTGCTCCATGAATTTCACATAAACTCATCATCGATATCTATTGATCTTCACCATTTGAGTCTCAGTAGGACCATTTTTGTCTCTGATACCTATTGCCATGGCTCTTTCATACCTTCAAAGGAGAAGCAACTTCAACATGCACAACCATGAGAAAAGCACTGGGAAAAGATGAAGAAGATAATGGAGATGTAGGACAGCAAAAATCTCTCTATTTCAAATTGATTAATTGCAAATAAATGATAGTCTCAATGTGTGGTAATTGAGAGGACAACTGCCTCCAGAGTAAGTTCATTTTTTCCCTTTTTGAATGTAACATGGCATATTAAGGTTTAGGAATCCCCTGATAGGAAAGTATCTTTGAATTTAACACAACATATTAAGGTTTAGGAATTCCATGATTGGAGAGTACTACTAACGAACACTTAAAAATGGAATTACCATACGCTGCGATATCCATGATGGTTGGATCACCAAGAAACTAGTACTGTTATGCAGCATTGATGGACTGTTAAATTTGAAGACAGAGTATGGTTGGATCACCAAGAAACTAGTACTGTTATGCAGCATGGATGGACTGTTAAATTTGAAGATAGAGTATGGTTGGATCACCAAGAAACTAGTACTGTTATGCAGCATGGATGGATTGTTAAATTTGAAGACAGAGTATATTAAGAAACATGAAATCTTATTACGCACTAGTTTATATCAATGTTCACTGCAAATGAGATAAGGTGTCCTTCAAATCACATTATACACTTGTCTGAATCATCACTGCATTGAGCCATTGCTAACAGACAGTTTGATAACAGAGATAGTTTGCTAACAGGGACAGTTTGATCATATGTTCCAAGTACAAACTCAAAATACTAATGGAAGACAGGTGATCCTCATGCATTGGATACATAACATATACGTTTTCATAGACGTTATCTGTTCACAACTAAAACTTCATTCCCTATGGGCCTTTCCACTATACGTGATTAATTAGCTTTACAAAAAACCCCTTTTCCAATCTATCTTCTACCTGAGGTTATATAACCTTATCTTCTTCAAAAAAATCATTACTTTATAACATAAGGGACATGATAGGAAGACTTCAAAAACAAATCTGTTGTATCTTTCATCACACCGTCAAGAACTTGTAAATATTTATGGCAACAGGGGACAAAGTCAAAGTCCCCTTTGATAACTCATTCGTTGAAGTATTGAGTTCATGAAGAATGTCCCTGAAAGAATATTTGTCAAAGTTTGTTGAAGTGTTGAGTTCGTGAAGAATTTTCATGAAAGAATTTCATTTAAAAGATATAATTGAGTTATAAAAGTCCACCAACAAATGACATAGATTTATATTTATTAATTGATGCTTTCCTATTGGCCTAATCAATACAAGGTTGGAATCACTCATGATCTGCAACTTCTTAACACCTCTAAGCATAGCAACCTCAATAAGTTTTCTTAGGGAAGTAAACTATGCTTGGTTAGTTGATCTTCTATCGAGAGAATATTGAATATGGAAATAGTGATCAGGAATGAGAAAAAGAACAACACATACCCCACAAATGCAGGGATGGTCTTAACTAACACCATAAATAAATAAACTCAAAATCCAAAGCTATCATTACTGATATCAGTATATGTCAAACAAAAAATAAATTCAGACCGCTTCAGTCCAATCCTAAAAAAACTTATTGTAGGCAAACAAATTTGCAACTAACCAACCAATGTGAAATGAATTTTCAATGAAATTATAAAATATACTACACAAATTGATGATATATATACGAAAAACAGAGCATTTATCAACCAATTTTAAGACATCACGTCTGTAAAATGCCAGTCATTGTACAATTGTTCTTTGCTTAAAAAGTACCATACGAGTATTCCAAACAAAAACTGTGGGGATTTTTGTTCTATATCAATAACATCGTCTAGTCCAATTGGCGAAAATACTAGTTGGTTTTTTCCTAAGCTATGTGGCATCAACTAAACAGGTCATCAAGAACAAAATGTTGGATTTATGGTTGAATCAGCCTTCACAACAAAGACACAGTGAATTATTTCATTCCAGACTTATGTCTCGATTTGTAGATGGAAATGTAGTTTCTGTGGAGAACTAGTGTAGTAAGGGTATCTCATATGTCGAGCTTTGTCTATCTCATGATAGCTACAATGGTCATAGAGACAAACTATGAACAGTGGAACTGACGAAGACACTGTTTGAAAGAAACCAGGGGATGGGGCCTGAAATTTCTTGACAAAAGCCTTCATAATTCAAAATCAATACATTCACATGATCAAGATGACTTTCGCAAGTCAGAATGCAACAATAATTTTGCAGTGATCCCTACCCCAATTTCAACATGACGTCGATAAAAATGCTATTATGATGGCCCTCCCAAGAATGATTGGACTGAATTTCAACTTACAGTTCAGTCTTTCCACTACTTGTAAACATGGATATTTTCAATTTTGAGGGTTGGAAAATGTGTTTTTTAATGCTCCAGATGTTATTAACAAACGGGGTTTATGTTTTGCAGGTCAGGCATTATGCTATTGAACAAAATCTATGGCCATTTTGACGACTTATGATGGGACTTACAGTTCAGTCTTTCCACTACTTGTAAGCATGGATATTTTCAATTTTGAGGGTTTATATGTTGCTTCATTCTGAAGGAAAATGTGTTTTTTAATGCTCCAGATGTTATTAACAAACGGGGTTTATGTTTTGCAGGTTAGGCATTGTGCTATTGAACAGAATCTATAACCATTTTGACGACTTATGATGGGACTTACAGTTCAGTCTTTCCACTACTTGTAAGGATGGATATTTTCAATTCTGAGGGTTTTTATGTTGCTTCATTATGAAGGAAAATGTGTTTTTTAATGCTCCAGATGTTATTAACAAACGGGGTTTATGTTTTGCAGGTCAGGCATTCTGCTATTGAACAAAATATATGACCATTTTGACGACTTATGTTGGGACTTGTTACAACAGATAGTCCATGCCCAATGATATCAAAATCTTCTATTCATGAAAAATAAAGAGGGTGGTTTCGTATAAAGATGGAAGCCTCTCAAATTAGTCTTCCTGAGAAAAAGGTGAAAGTTATTGTTGAGAAACTGGCTAGGGATAGGTCACTGAAAGAACCACCAATTTGTATCTTCTCTGGACGTAATTTGGGTATCTCTCATCTCAAGCGTTCTTGTGGTAATATTCTATTGAAAATAAGAAGACTTGTGGTAATATGCCATTGAAAATACACCAATTTGTATCTGTTCTAGACGTAATTTGGGTATCCCTCATCTGAAGCGTTCTTGTGGTAATATGCCATTGAAAATAATAAGACGTCCTAACAGTTCTACCCAGAAATTGCATGGTGAAGATGTTTCGGAAGCGATAAAGGTTTTTCTGCTTATCAATGTACTTAACACAAAGAAACAAGTAATCAAATTCCATTAACATGCACTTAAATTTACATATGCCCAAAAGTAGAGGAAATAACTAAGCTAGAATCCGATCCAAGAAAATGAAACGTATTATCATCCTATGCTTAGTAGAGCTTACAAGGAAATGGGTTGGATATGTGTTTAAAGTCTGCAAAATCAAAAAGATATAATCTAAAGGTAGCCACAACAATCTGAACAGGCAATAGGATATGATAATAATTTATTCAAAGAGATATTTTTTAATAAAACAAACAGAAAGCCTAAACACATACCTGTTTTAGGCAAAAACTATGGAAGATCAGCCTCACAGAAAAAAATGGAATTAAATGCAGAGCTTATAAAACTGTCTTGGCCATCCGAAAGGGTTGTTGACAGATGCGCCTCACCTGTTAATGCTACAGGATACCCCCAACCATATTGGATATAATGTGTGCATCCGCTCCTCAAAGCACACGGATCATGGATTATCAAAGCACACAGATCACTGATTATTTGTCTGTTCAAAAGTTTCCCAAATCGTTGAATCACGAATTATCTTATGTTTCGTGTGAATTTGGGCAAGCTTGGAAGTCGGGTTGCAAACTGCTACAGGTGTCCTTATTTTTCTACAAGAAACAGTCTAATGTGAAGGTGAATATGCTAAATGTGGTATTGTATGGCAATGATGCTAATGCGAAGTTGGAAAATTGGAAAGTGGACATATCCAATGCATTAAAACAATTTGTGGTAGGGTTAATCTACCAAAATGCAAGGTTGAGGTTGTAGTGTTTTTTGTAGTTGCAAAATAGAATAGAGTGTAAGTAACAATGAATAACACATAATGAACAAAAAAATTAAAAATAGTAATGGAAATGAACTAAATTCAAAGTAAAAATTCTATCTAACTAATGTATGAGTGCTACAACTATCATCAACAAATGTTAAGATAAGCTGTAAGAAAAAATTGCTCATAAACAAATATGTGAACATAAATGATACAAGAGGGATATTGACCACCTATGTCAATGGGCCAAGTTAACAAAAGGAAACTTAAAAACCTTAGAAGAAAGCTAAACTAAGCGTTGAAATCAATTATCACTTCAATTAAAAAACATGTTGTTTGTAACTTTGAAGACGACAAAGTTACAAAAAAATCTTGGAATCTGAACCTCTCGTATTATTCACATGTTTTCCTATGATTTTCTTCTAATCCTATTATCTTACTCAATCCTATTGTTTGTACAAGTGGATAGGAGGAAAACTCCTTGAGTGGAGGAATGCTTCCCCTCCGATAAGCAATAAAAACCGAGATCTTGTTTCCTGGATCACACGCAGCAGTAGTAAGGAGGATTTACTATTCTTAGGAAGTCGTGTTGGGTTACTAAACCAACCAAAACCACTCGTATGCCTTGGGATTATAATGGTGTTTCTCCTTCGATGATGTAAAAGGCCCCAAACAAAGCCATTCTTGTGGGGAAAAATTATCCTCATATTAACACCCATACAACATCTATATACCTATGGTTTATAATGATGGCAAATAGTGCTCCCCATCACCTAATTGTGCAAAAAGCCCCAACTAAACTGCCTGCCATGTCAAACTTGTCCTCGATATTAGCATATCATCCTACGTTATTCATTAGCTCATCGAGATAGAGGGATCAAGGACTCTCACTCCATAGTTGGGGACTATAGTCCATCAAGTCTAGGTCAAATTTCGGGCTAATTGTATCAAGGACACCTCAAGGTCAACCAACACTAATGCAATGTATTAGTTGTTGGTACATCGACCTATCAAAATGTCATAATATTGGGTAGTAGACATTAGTAAGTAGGACACTAGCCACCAACAAGAAACCTTGATGTTGGCAATGAGCACCACTAGCCCAACCATTCACCTTAGAGGCACTCGGAGGTGGTTTTGTACCATGTGCATAGTCTGTATTATTACTGAACCAACCAAAACCACTCGTACACCTTGGGATGATAATGGTGTTTCTCCTTAGATGATGTACAAGGCCCCAAACAAAGCCATCCTTGTGGGGAAAAATTATCCTCACATTAACACCCATACAACATCTATATACCTATGGTTTATAATGATGGCAAACAGTGCTCCCCATCACATAATTGTGCAAAAAGCCCCAACTAACCTACATGCCATGTCAAATTTGTCCTCGATATTAGCATATCATCCTACATTATCCATTAGCTCATCAACATAGAGGGATGAAGGACTCTCAGTCCATGGTTGGGGACTATAGTCCATCAAGTCTAGGTCAAATTTCGGGCTAATTGTATCATGGACACGTCAAGGTCAACCAACACTAATGCAATGTATTAGTTGTTGGTACATCGACCTACCAAAATGTCGCAATATTGGGTAGTAGACATTAGTAAGTATGACACTAGCCACCAACAAGAAACCTTCATGTTGCCGATGAGCACCACTAGGCCAACCATTCATCTTAGATGCACTGGGAGGTGGTTTTGTACCATGTGCACAGTCTGTATTATTACTAAACCAACCAAAACCACTCGTACGCCCTCGGATGATAATGGTGTTTCTCCTTAGATGATGTACAAGGCCCCAAACAAAGCCATCCTTGTCCATGGGAAAATTATCCTCACATTAATACCCATACAACATCTATATTCCTTTGGTTTATAATGATGGCAAATAGTGCTCCCCATCACCTAAATGTGCAAAAAGCCCCAACTAACCTACATGCCATGTCAAGCTCAATGTCCTCGATACTAGCATATCATCCTACATTATCCATTAGCTCATCTAGATAGGGGGTTCAAGGACTCTCACTCCATGGTTGGGGACTATAGTCCATCAAGTCTAGGTCAAATTTTGAGCTAACTGTATCAAGGACACCTCAAGGTCAACCAACACTAATGCAATGTATTAGTTGTTGGTACATCGACCTATCAAAATGTCACAATATTGGGTAGTAGACATTAGTAAGTAGGACACTAGCCACCAACAAGAAACCTTGATGTTGGCGATGAGCACCACTAGGCCAACCGTTCACCTTAGGGGCACTGGGAGGTGGTTTTGTACCATGTGCACAGTCTTTATTATTACTTAACCAACCAAAACCACTCGTATGCCCTGGGATGATAATGGTTTTTCTCCTTAGATGATGTCCAAGGCCCCAAACAAAGCCATCCTTCTCCAAGGGCGAAATTATCCTCACATTAACACCCATACAACAACTATATTCCTTTGGTTTATAATGATGGCAAATAGTGCTCCCCATCACCTAAATGTGCAAAAAGCCCCAACTAACCTACATGCCATGTCAAGCTTGTCCTAGATATTAGCATATCCTCCTACATTGTTCATTAGCTCATCTAGATAGGGGGTTCAAGGACTCTCACTCCATGGTTGGGGACTATAGTCCATCAAGTCTAGGTCAAAGTTCGAGCTAACTGTATCAAGGACACCTCAAGGTCAACCAACACTAATGCAATGTATTAGTTGTTGGTACATCGACCTATCAAAATGTCACAATATTGGGTAGTAGACATTATTAAGTAGGACACTAGCCACTAGCAAGAAACCTTGATGTTGGCGATGAGCATCACTAGGCCAACCGTTCACCTTAGGGGCACTGGGAGGTGGTTTTGTACCATGTGCACAGTCTTTATTATTACTTAACCAACCAAAACCACTCGTATGCCCTGGGATGATAATGGTGTTTCTCCTTAGATGATGTCCAAGGCCCCAAACAAAGCCATCCTTGTCCAGGGCCAAAATTATCCTCACATTAACACCCATACAACAACTATATTCCTTTGGTTTATAATGATGGCAAATAGTGCTCCCCATCACCTAAATGTGCAAAAAGCCCCAACTAACCTACATGCCATGTCAAGCTTGTCCTAGATATTAGCATATCATCCTACATTATTCATTAGCTCATCTAGATAGGGGGTTCAAGGACTCTCACTCCATGGTTGGGGACTATAGTCCATCAAGTCTAGGTCAAAGTTCGAGCTAACTGTATCAAGGACACCTCAAGGTCAACCAACACTAATGAAATGTATTAGTTGTTGGTACATCGACCTATAAAAATGTCACAATATTGGGTAGTAGACATTAGTAAGTGGGACACTAGCCACCAAGAAGAAACCTTGATGTTGGCGATGATCACCACTATGCCAACCGTTCACCTTAGGGGCACTGGGAGGTGGTTTTGTACCATGTGCACAGTCTGTACTATTACTTAACCAACCAAAACCACTCATATGCCCTGGGATGATAATGGTGTTTCTCCTTAGATGATGTCCAAGGCCCCAAACAAAGCCATCCTTGTCCAGGAGCAAAACTATCCTCACATTAACACCCATACAACATCTATATTCCTTTGGTTTATAATGATGGCAAATAGTGCTCCCGATCACCTAAATGTGCAAAAAGCCCCAAATAACCTACATGCCATGTCAAGCTTGTCCTCGATATTAGCATATCATCCTACATTATCCATTAGCTCATCTAGATAGGGGGTTCAAGGACTCTCACTCCATGGTTGGGGAGTATAGTCCATCAACTCTAGGTCAATGTTCGAGCTAACTGTATCAAGGACACCTCAAGGTCAACCAACAGTAATGCAATGTATTAGTTGTTGGTACATTGACCTATCAAAATGTCAAACATGTCCTCGATATTAGCATATCATCCTACATTCTCCATAATTTAGCTCATGGAGATAGAGGGTTCAAGGACTCTCACTCCATGGTTCGGGACTATAGTCCATCGAGAGGTCAAATTTCAGGCTAACTATATGAAGGACTCCTTAACAAGGTCAACCTACACTAATGCAATGTATTAGTTGTTGGTACATCAACCTATGAAAATGTCACAATATTGGGTAGTAGACATTAGTAAGTAGGACACTAGCCACCAACAAGAAAACTTGATGTTGGCGATGAGCACCACTAGGCCAACCATTCACCTTAGAGGCACTCGGAGGTGGTTTTGTACCATGTGCATAGTCTATATTATTACTAAACCAAGCAAAACCAGTCATAGGCCCTAGGATGATAATCAGATATTATTACATGCCATGTCAAGTTTGTCCTCGATATTAGCATATCATCCTACATTATCCATTAGCTCATCTAGATAGGGGGTTCAAGGACTCTCACTCCATGGTTGGGGACTATAGTCCATCAAGTCTAGGTCAAAGTTCGAGCTAACTGTATCAAGGAAACCTCAAGGTCAACCAACACTAATGCAATGTATTAGTTGTTGGTACATCGACCTATCAAAATGTCAAATATGTCCTCGATATTAGCATATCATCCTATATTCTCCATAATTTAGCTCATGGAGATAGAGGGTTCAAGGACTCTCACTCCATGGTTGGGGACTATAGTCCATTGAGAGGTCAAATTTCAGGCTAACTGTATGAAGGACACCTTAACAAGGTCAACCTACACTAATGCAATGTATTAGTTGTTGGTACATCGACCTATCAAAATTTCACAATATTGGGTAGTAGACATTAGTAAGTAGGACACTAGCCACCAACAAGAAACCTTAATGTTAGCGATGAGCACCACTAGGCCAACCGTTCACCTTAGAGGCACTGGGAGGTGGTTTTGTACCATGTGCATAGTCTGTATTATTACTAAACCAACCAAAACCACTCGTACGCCCTGGGATGATAATGGTGTTTCTCCTTAGATGATGTTCAAGGCCCCAAACAAAGCCATCCTTGTCCAGGGGCAAAATTATCCTCACATTCATACCCATACAACATCTTAATATTCCTTTGGTTTATAATGATGGCAAATAGTGCTCCCCATCACCTAAATGTGCAAAATCCCCAACTAACCTACATGCCATGTCAAGCTCAATGTCCTCGATATTAGCATATCGTCCTACATTATCCATTAGCTCATCTAGATAGGGGGTTCAAGGACTCCCACTCCATGGTTGGGGACTATAGTCCATCAAGTCTAGGTCAAATTTCGGGCTAACTGTATCAAGGACACCTCAAGGTCAACAAACACTAATGCAATGTATTAGTTGTTGGTACATCGACCTATCAAAATGTCACAATATTGGGTAGTAGACATTAGTAAGTAGGACACTAGCCACCAACAAGAAACCTTGATGTTGGCGATGAGCACCACTAGGCCAACCGTTCACCTTAGGGGCACTGGGAGGTGGTTTTTTACCATGTGCACAGTCTGTACTATTACTTAACCAACCAAAACCACTCATATGCCCTGGGATGATAATGGTGTTTCTCCTTTGATGATGTCCAAGGCCCCAAGCATAGCCATCCTTGTCCAGGGGAAAAATTATCCTCACATTAACACTCATACAACATCTATATTACTTTGGTTTATAATGATGGAAAATAGTGCTCCCCATCACCTAAATGTGCATAAAGCCCCAACTAACCTAGATGCCATGTCAAACTTGTCCTCAATATTAGCATATTAACTAGATTTATTATTTCTTTGTGACTAAAGTTAAAAAGTGGAAATACAAAATACTTAATAAATGAGAGAAAATATTATTTCGTGGGTGTTACCAAGCCTATTACTTGAGGTTTTATATAAGACAAGTATATATTGCTAGAAAAATAGAGATAGGGAGTAATTAATAAATTCTTAAATTCCTTATTTCAAATAAAGAAAAAACTCTAGTTTTAGCTTTTTTAACAACCACTAAATTCTTTATTTGAACTAGTTCCTTATTTGAAATAAGGAAAAATCTCTAATTTTTTCTTTTAGTAATTTCTAAATTCCTTATTTGATATTAAAAAAAAAAAAAATGGAAATTTTACTCACAATTCCATTCCAAATACCAACCTGCATCTACTGCACTATTTTGTCAGCAAATACATGCACGATTTTGTGAGTAAATGTTACTAAGAATAAAGTTTCTCATAATAAACTAACCGTTGACCCCTCCCCATCATCTGATCTGATTAGATCATCACTCAGTATAAATAGAGTAGTTCTGATCTCAGGATTGATCCCGCCACAACTGCACTGTTAAACTTACTTCCATGCACGATTTTGTCTGATTTTCAAAAGAACAACTATTGAAATTTACAAGTAGGGTTCAGATTTTCCTCTTTTTGAAGCTAGAGTTCATGAAAAATACAGGTACTTCTCATTGTACTCACTTTTTTAAACAGAGAACAATTGTGCAATGACAGGCATTTTACAGACGTGATGTCTTAATTTTGGTTGATAAATGCTCTGTTTTTCGTATATATATATATATATATATATATATATATATATATATATATATATATATCATCAATTTGTGTAGTACATTTGATAATTTCATTGAAAATTCATTTCACATTGGTTGGTTAGTTGCAAATTTGTTTGCCTACAATAAGTTTTTTTTAGTATTGGACTGAAGTGGTCTGAATTTATCTTTTTGTGAGTTACCAATCCATGACCTAGAGGTGCAGCTCCACCATTGTCACGCTTTCAAGTCAATACCTTTGCTGCTAGCTATGTCCTGTGGTCTAGCCTAGCAGCAAGTCTGGCCTCTGATCTTCAGTCAACAAATACTGTCAATGCAGTAGTATAAGTCATACAAGGACTTGACTCAATCTGAGTGTATTGATTTGAACTTTGGTATAGGACAAATTTCATTAATATAATATGACTGTAGGTTACCAACCTTATAAACAGTCCTCAGGAATAGTTTCAATCATAATTCTGTCATCATCATGTTGCCACTGAAATACTAAGACATGCTAGGTCTCCTTACTTGAACAACACCTAAAACACATCCTTTAGGACTGTGTATTGAGTCTCTTTCTTATTGTGGATTAGGGGTTCATTTAGGCTCCCTTTGATTGCGTCTTAGCTGTGAATAGAAAACTGCAACTAGGGCTCTTTTGGAGCTTCCTTTGACAGCGTATGGAAGCCTCCTTGCTGTGATGAAGAACCTTCTTTTGGGACAGTGAAGGAGCCTCTCTTCACTGTGATTTAATCCCTGCGAGTGCACCTTTTCCAAGCCCCAAAATTGTCCCTCAGCATTGAATTCATGTGGATTTGTTAGAGGTTTGTTGTCTACATTTCCTTTTAAAAATCTAGTGCATGAATGATTGTCCACATGTTCATGGGGAAGAGAACATATTTGCATTTGATGTGGTCTAGAGAGAAATTTTTTATTTGGTCAAGCCTACATTCTTCATCAATGATTTTCTTGACATCGTTTTCATTCTCAGCACTATAGTTGTATATGTCATTGAGGGTTTACAGGTTTAATCAATCTTCTGGGGCTGTCCAACTTTGTTTTTGTCAACAATAGAGCTATCTATAGGTGGAAATGGATTTGCTTGACTTAAAGCTTCAATAATTGTGTGATTATAACATACTCTTTGTTTGTCTACCAAGGAATATCCATCACATATGTCAATAACTTTGTCTTCCAGATGAATATTGACAGTAAAAGGATGAGACTTCCTTATCCCATCTGGCTAGAGGAATAAATTCAGATCGTAGGCATAAAAAATAGCAGGACTGTCAGATTCCATGATATAGGATCTTTTAGGATTGAACTAGCAAATCTTCCCACAATCGTATTTAGGGAGTGCTAACCAAATCCAATAGAGTAGTGAATTCCCTTTAAAGCAGTCAAGGTAGTGATTGTATCGTGATTCAAATAGTTGAAAGACATTTATTTATCATAAGATGTGAATGGAAATGCCTCAGTAATCACTGAAATAATACTAGTATTCATGCTATCATAAAGGTGAATCCAATTTACCTCATTGGCCGAGAAAATAATTGTTCTTCTGACAACTAAGTTGAGTGATCTTACCCTCAAAATCGAAAATATCCATGCTTACAAGTAGTGGAAAGACTGAACTGTAAGTCCCATCATAAGTCGTCAAAATGGCCATAGATTTTGTTCAATAGCACAATGCCTGACCTGCAAAACATAAACCCCGTTTGTTAATAACATCTGGAGCATTAAAAAACACATTTTCCAACCCTCAAAATTGAAAATATCCATGTTTACAAGTAGTGGAAAGACTGAACTGTAAGTTGAAATTCACTCCAATCATTCTTGGGAGGGCCATCATAATAGCATTTTTGTCGACGTCATGTTGAAATTGGGGTAGGGCTCACTGTGAAATTATTGTTACATTCTGACTTGCAAAAGTCCTCTTGATCATGTGAATGTATTGATTTTGAATTATGAAGGCTTTTGTCAAGAAATTTCAGGCCCCATCCCCTGGTTTCTTTCAAACAGTGTCTTTGTTAGTTCCACTGTTCATAGTTTGTCTCTATGACCATTGTAGCTATCATGAGATAGACAAAGCTCGACATCTGAGATACCCTTACTCCACTAGTTCTCCACACAAACTGCATTTCCATCTACAAATCGAGACATAAGTCGAATGAAATAATTCACTGTGTCTTTGTTGTGAAGGTTGATTCAACCATAAGTCCAACATTTTGCTCTTGATGACCTGTTTAGTTGAGGCCACATAGCTTAGGACAAAACCAACTAGTATTTTCGCCAATTGGACTAGACGATGTTATTGATATAGAACAAAAATCCCCACAGTTTTTGTTTGGAATACTCGTATGGTACTTTTTTAAGCAGAGAACAAATGTACAATGACTGGCATTTTACAGATGTGATGTCTTAATTTTGGTTGATAAATGCTCTGTTTTATAAGCTCTGTTTTGGTTGATAAATGCTCTGTTTTATAAGCTCTGCGTTTAATTACATTTTTTTTCTGTGAGGCCGATCTTCCATAGTTTTTGCCTAAAACAGGTATGTGTTTAGGCTTTCTGTTTGTTTTATTAAAAAATATATCTTTGAATAAATTATTATCATATCCTGTTGCCTGTTCAGATTGTTGGGGCTACCTTTAGATTATATCTTTTTGATTTTGTAGACTTTAAACACATATCCAACCCATTTCCTTGTAAGCTCTACTAAGCATAGGATGATAATACGCTGCATTTTCTTGGATCGGATTCTAGCTTAGTTATTTCCTCTGCTTTTAGGCATATGTAAAGTTAAGTGCATTTTAATGGAATTCGATTACTTGTTTCTTTGTGTTAAGTTATTTGCAAATTTCCTTGCTGACACTTTGCAATCAATTTAAGTTCATCCATATGGCACAAATAGGATGCTCATCAATCTGAGTCAAACATGGTCAACCCTTGACCCAATACAGCTCCCAAAAACACTGATAACTGCTTGCTGCACTAGCTGTAACTGCTTTATGAGATATGGCGTCAACATTCAATCCTCTTCCTTCACACAGTTACCAATCCATGACCTAGAGGTGCAGCTCCACCATTGTCACGCTTTCAAGTCAATACCTTTGCTGCTAGCTATGTCCTATGGTCTAGCTTAGCAGCAAGTCTAGCCTCTGATCTTCAGTCAACAAATACTATCAATGTAGTAGTATAAGTCGTACAAGGACTTGACTCAATCTGAGTGTACTGATTTGAACTTTGGTCTAGTACATATGTCATTAATATAATATGACTGTAGGTTACCAACCTTATAAACAGTCCTCAGGAATAGTTTCAATCATAATGTTGTCATCATCATGTTGCCACTGAAATACTAAGACGTGCTAGGTCTCCTTACTTGAACAACACCTAAAACACATCCTTTAGGACTGTGTATTGAGTCTCTTTCTTATTGTGGATTAGGGGTTCATTTAGGCTCCCTTTGATTGCATCTTAGCTGTGAATACAAAACTGCAACTAGGGCTCTTTTGGAGCTTCCTTTGACAGCGTATGGAAGCCTCCTTGCTGTGATGAAGAACCTTCTTTTGGGACAGCGAAGGAGCCTCTCTTCACTGTGATTTAATCCCTGTGAGTGCACCTTTTCCAGGCCCCAAAATTGTCCCTCAGCATTGACTTCATGTGGATTTGTTAGAGGTTTTTTGTCTACATTTCCTTTTAAAAATCTAGTGCATGAATGATTGTCCACATGTTCATGGAGAAGAGAACATATTTGCATTTTATGTGGTCCAGAGAGAAATTTTTTATTTGGTCAAGCCTGTATTCTTCATCAATGATTTTCTTGACATCGTTTTCATTCTCAGCACTGTAGTTGTATATGTCATTGAGGGTTTACAGGTTTAATCAATCTTCTGGGGTTTTCCAACTTTGTTATTGTCAACAATAGAGCTATCTATAGGTGGAAATGGATTTGTTTGACTTAAACCTTCAATAATGGTGTGTTTATAACATACTCTTTGTCTGTCTACCAAGGAATATCCATCACATATGTCAATAACTTTGTCTTCCAGATGAATATTGACAGTAAAAGGATGAGACTTCCTTATCCCATCTGGCTTGAGGAATAAGTTCAGATCATAGGCATAAAAAATAGCAGGACTGTCAGATTCCATGATATAGGATCTTTTAGGATTAAACTAGCAAATCTTCCCACAATCGTATTTAGGGAGTACTAACCAAATCCATTTGAGTAGTGAATTTCCTTTAAAGCAGTCAAGGTAGTGATTGTACCGTGATTCAAATAGTTGAAAGACATTTATTTATCATAAGATGTGAATGGAAATGCCTCAGAAACCACTGAAATAGTACTAGTATTCATGCTATCATAAAGGTGAATCCAATTTACCTCATTAGCCGAGAAAATAATTGTTCTTCTGACAACTAAGATGAGCCATCTTCACCCAAGCTTGTAAGGGCACAGTCTATGGATTCCTATACTTACAACCATGACATGAGCTTTGCATGAATCTGCACAATGAGAACACAATTTCTTAAGAGCACTTTTTTGCAATCCAAGTTATATGATAGGAATAAAATAAATGTACAAGATTGAAAAATACAAGCTACTTGACATATCATTCTGATAGGAATAAAATAAATGTACATTTTGTTGTTTCCATATCCTCGTCCTCTTTAAGATTGTTCCAGCTACTTGACATCATTTTGTCTTGCCTTGAAGTTCTTTGAAGTACATTGATAAGAAGAAAAACCTCTATCGCTTCCGAAACATCTTCACCATGCACTTTCTGCGTAGAAATGTTAGGATGTCTTATTATTTTCAATGGCATATTACCACAATAACGCTTGCGATGAGGGATACCCAGATTACGTCTAGAACAGATACAAATTGGTGTACTTTCAATGGCATATTACCACAAGTCTTCTTATTTTCAATAGCATATTACCACAAGAACGCTTGAGATGAGAGATACCCAGATTACGTCCAGAAAAGATACGAATTGGTGGTTCTTTTAGTGACCTATCCCTAGCCAGTTTCTCAACAATAACTTTCACCTTTTTCTCAGGAAGACTAATTTGAGAGGCTTCCATATTTATACGAAACCACCCTCTTTCTTTTTCATGAATAGAAGATTTTGACATCATTGGGCATGGACTATCTGTTGTAACAAGTCCCAACATAAGTCATCAAAATGGTCATAGATTTTGTTCAATAGCACAATGCCTGACCTGCAAAACATAAACCCCATTTGTTAATAACATCTGGAGCATTAAAAAACACATTTTCCTTCACAATGAAGCAACCTAGAAACCCTCAAAGTTGAAAATATCCATGCTTACAAGTAGTGGAAAGACTGAACTGTAAGTCCCATCATAATTCGTCAAAATGGTCATAGATTTTGTTCAATAGTACAATGCCTGACCTGCAAAACATAAACCCCATTTGTTAATAACATCTGGAGCATTAAAAAACACATTTTCCTTCACAATGAAGCAACATATAAATCCTCAAAATTGAAAATATCCATGCTTACAAGTAGTGGAAAGACTGAACTGTAAGTCCCATCATAAGTCGTCAAAATGGCCATAGATTTTGTTCAATAGCACAATGCCTGACCTGCAAAACATAAACCTCGTTTGTTAATAACATCTGGAGCATTAAAAAACACATTTTCCAACCCTCAAAATTGAAAATATCCATGTTTACAAGTAGTGGAAAGACTGAACTGTAAGTTGAAATTCAGTCCAATCATTCTTGGGAGGGTCATCATAATAGAATTTTTATCGACGTCATGTTGAAATTGGGGTAGGGCTCACTGCGAAATTATTGTTACATTCTGACTTGAAAAAGTCCTCTTGATCATGTGAATGTATTGATTTTGAATTATGAAGGCTTTTGTCAAGAAATTTCAGGCCCCATCCCCTGGTTTCTTTCAAACAGTGTGTTTGTCAGTTCCACTGTTCATAGTTTGTCTCTATGACCATTGTAGCTATCATGAGATAGATGAAGCTCGACATCTAAGGTACCCTTACTACACTAGTTCTCCACACAAACTGAATTTCCATCTACAAATCGAGACATAAGTCAAATGAAATAATTCACTGTGTCTTTGTTGTGAAGGTTGATTCAACCATAAGTCCAACATTTTGCTCTTGATGACCTGTTTAGTTGAGGCCACATAGCTTAGGACAAAACCAACTAGTATTTTTGCCAATTGGACTAGACAATGTTATTGATATAGAACAAAAATCCCCATAGTTTTTGTTTGGAATACTCGTATGGTACTCTTTTAAGCATAGAACAATTGTACAATGACTGGCATGTTACAGACGTGATGTCTTAATTTTGGTTGATAAATGCTCTGTTTTATAAGCTCTGTTTTATAATCTCTGCATTTATAAGCTTTGTTTTGGTTGATAAATGCTCCATTTTATAAGCTCTGCATTTAATTCCATTTTTTTTCTGTGAGGCCGATCTTCCATAGTTTTTGCCTATTACAGGTATGTGTTTAGGCTTTCTGTTTGTTTTATTAAAAAATATCTCTTTGAATAAATTATTATCATATCTTGTTGCTTTTAAGGGCACAGTCTATGGATTCCTATACTTACAACCATGACATGAGCTTTGCATGAATCTGCACAATGAGAAGCAGGAGAGCCAACCAATCAGAGCACAGCCAGTTACAAATTACAACCATGACATGAGCTTTGCATGAATCTGCACAATGACAACACAATGTCTTAAGAGCGCTTTTTTGAAATCCAAGTTATATGATAGGAATAAAATAAATGTACAAGATTGAAAAATACAAGCTACTTGACATATCATTCTGATAAGAATAAAATAAATGTACATTTTGTTGTTTCCATATCCTCGTCCTCTTTAAGATTGTTCCAGCTACTTGACATCATTTTGTCTTGCCTTGAAGTTCTTTGAAGTACATTGATAAGCAGAAAAACCTTTATCGCTTCCGAAACATCTTCACCATGCACTTTTTGGGTAGAAATGTTAGGACGTCTTATTATTTTCAATGGCATATTACCACAAGTCTTCTTATTTTCAATAGCATATTACCACAAGAACGCTTGAGATGAGAGATACCCAGATTACATCCAGAAAAGATACAAATTGGTGGTTCTTTTAGTGACCTATCCCTAGCATCTGAGATACCCTTACTACACTAGTTCTCCACACAAACTCCATTTCCATCTACAAATCGAGACATAAGTCGAATGAAATAATTCACTGTGTCTTTGTTGTGAAGGTTGATTCAACCATAAGTCCAACATTTTGCTCTTGTTAACCTGTTTAGTTCAGGCCACATAGCTTAGGACAAAACAACTAGTATTTTCGCCAAATGGACTAGACGATGTTATTGATATAGAACAAAAATCCCCACAGTTTTTTTTTGGAATACTCGTATGGTACTTTTTTAAGCAGAGAACAATTGTACAATGACTAGCATTTTACAGACGTGATGTTTTAATTTTGGCTGATAAATGCTCTGTTTTATAAGCTCTGTTTTATAAGCTCTGCATTTATAAGCTCTGTTTTGGTTGATAAGACATTTATTTATCATAAGATGTGAATGGAAATGCCTCAGAAACCACTGAAATAATACTAGTATTCATGCTATCATAAAGGTGAATCCAATTTACCTCAATGGCCAAGAAAATAATTGTTCTTCTGACAATTAAGTTGAGCCATCTTCACCCAAGCTTGTAAGGGCACAGTCTATGGATTCCTATACATACAACCATGACATGAGCTTTGCATGAATCTGCACAATGAGAAGCAGGAGAGCCAACCAATCAGAGCACAACCATTTATTGATGTCATGTTGAAATTGGGGTAGGGCTCACTGCGAAATTATTGTTACATTCTGACTTGCAAAGTCCTCTTGATCATGTGAATGTATTGATTTTGAATTATGAAGGCTTTTGTCAAGAAATTTCAGGCCCCATCCCCTGGTTTCTTTCAAACAGTGTCTTTGTCAGTTCCACTGTTCATAGTTTGTCTCTATGACCATTGTAGCTATCATGAGATAGACAAAGCTCGGCATCTGAGATACCCTTACTACACTAGTTCTCCACACAAACTACATTTCCATCTACAAATTGAGACATAAGTCGAATGAAATAATTCACTGTGTCTTTGTTGTGAAGGTTGATTCAACCATAAGTCCAACATTTTGCTCTTGATGACCTGTTTAGTTGAGGCCACATAGCTTAGGACAAAACCAACTAGTATTTTCGCCAATTGGACTAGACGATGTTATTGATATAGAACAAAAATCCCCACAGTTTTTGTTTGGAATACTCGTATGGTACTTTTTTAAGCAGAGAACAATTGTACAATGACTAGCATTTTATAGACATGATGTCTTAATTTTGGTTGATAAATGCTCTGTTTTTCGTATATATATCATCAATTTGTGTAGTATATTTGATAATTTCATTGAAAATTCATTTCACATTGGTTGGTTAGTTGCAAATTTGTTTGCCTACAATAAATTTTTTTAGGATTGGACTGAAGCAGTCTAAATTTATTTTTTGTTTGACATACACTGATATAGATCATCAGTTCGAGGTGTCCTTCAGAAACCTGACTCCTTGGTGCATTTGTTAGTGCTTCCGCTTGTTATTAGTTGCTTGTCCCTATCTGCAGGAAAATTTTAATTTCTATGGACCTCTTCCACTTAGAAAAACACAACGTAAGGTCTTGATCTCCATTGAACCATTCCCTCTAGTTCCATAGTGTTGGCATAAATAATTTTAGCAATTGTCTACTCTTTAGGTATCCCTACAATTCGTATACCGTGGCTCAATGTAGTGATGATTCAGACAAGTGTATAATGTGATTTGAAGGACACCTTATCTCATTTGCAGTGAACATTGATTTAAACTAGTGCGTAATGAGATTTCATGTTTCTTACTATACTCTGTCTTCAAATTAACAGTCCATCCACGCTGCATAACGGTACCAATTTCTTGGTGATCCAACCATACTCTGTCTTCAAATTTAACAGTCCATCCATGCTTCATAACAGTACTAGTTTCTTGGTGATCCAACCATCATGGATATCGCAGCTTATGGTAATTCCATTTTTAAGTGTTCGTTAGTATTACTTTCCAATCAGGGAATTCCTAAACCTTAATATGTTTTGTTAAATTCAAAGATACTTTCCTATCAGGGGATTCCTAAACCTTAATATGCCATGTTACATTCAAAAAGGGAAAAAATGAACTTACTCTGAAGGCAGTTGTCCTTTCAATTACCACACTTTGAGACTATCATTTAGGAATATCGACAAATCATTTTCTTTAAATCATTTTACTTCAAAGTGGGAAGAGGTGAAATTTTAGCCTACCAAGACTTTCAGTGAGAAGATAATAATAATAAACACAAATAATTAAAAAAAAAATCACTGGAAGATCATAACCCAGAATGTCAAGCCTAAGATCAAGGAAATCTTAAAGATGATATAAAAGATGTTCCAATTTGGTGTCAAAAAGTTAGTAGAAGTGATTTCACTATTAAACAAGGTATAAGGTAATTATGGAATCTCAATTTTCAAGAGAAGTGAGTGGTGGTGGGATTTCTTATGATAACTGCATTTTCCTTTGGAAATTATAATTACATTGTAGTTAGCTTTATCAAATTAACTTCTCACTTGGGCAAGTGGAATTAAAATAGGTTAGGTTGGGCCTCATCAATGTCTGTTGTGAAAAAACAATGAGGAAAATGTTCATCATTTGTTTATCTCTTATCGTTATATTGTTCAAATCCTATTTAAATTTTTCATTGAGCTCAAGCCAAAGGTTCCTTGGTCCTATGTTATTTTGATGGAATGTGCATAAGTTTGGTTCTTTAATAAGTTTCTTAAATGCTTTGAAGCTCTTGTAGTGTTATTCATATATGGTATTTGGTAAACAAAGAACTCTAGCATTTTTCAAGACAAGGACATTCTTCTTTCTATTACTGTTGGCTCTATTATATCTAGCTCATTAAAGGTTGGAGGATATACCCACAAGGAAGCCTAATCTATCAATAATGATAGCTTTGGATTTTGAGTTTATTTATTTATGGTGTTAGTTAAGACCATCCCTGCATTTGTGGGGTATGTGTTGTTCTTTTTCTCATTCTTGATCACTATTTCCACATTCAATATTCTCTCGATAGAGGATCAACTAACCAAGCATAGTTTACTTCCCTAAGAAAACTTATTGAGGTTGTTATGCTTAGAGGTGTTAAGAAGTTGCAGATCATGAGTGATTCCAACCTTGTATTGATTAGGCCAATAGGAAAGCATCAATTAATAAATATAAATCTATGTCATTTGTTGGTGTACTTTTATAACTCAACTATATCTTTTAAATGAAATTCTTTCATGAACATTCTTCACGAACTCAACACTTCAATAGACTTTGACAAATATTCTTTCAGGGACATTCTTCATGAACTCAATACTTCAGCGAATGAGTTATCAAAGGGGACTTTGACTTTGTCCCCTGTTGCCATAAATATTTACAAGTTCTTGACGGTGTGATGAAAGATTCTATAGACTTCTTTTTGAAGTCTTCCTATCATGTCCCTTATGTTATAAAGTAAGGATTTTTTTGAAGAAGATAAGGTTATATAACCTCAGGTAGTAGATAGATTGGAAAAGGGGTTTTTTGTAAAGCTAATTAATCACGTATAGTGGAAAGGCCCATAGGGAATGAAGTTTTAGTTGTGAACAGATAACGTCTATGAAAACGTATATGTTATGTCTCCAATGCATGAGGATCACCTGTCTTCCATTAGTATTTTGATTTTGTACTTGGAACATATGATCAAACTGTCCCTGTTAGCAAACTGTCTCTGTTATCAAACTGTCTGTTAGCAATGGCTCAATGCAGTGATGATTCAGACAAGTGTATAATGTGATTTGAAGGACACCTTATCTCATTTGCAGTGAACATTGATTTAAACTAGTGCGTAATGAGATTTCATGTTTCTTATTATACTCTGTCTTCAAATTTAATAGTCCATCCATGTTGCATAACAGTACTAGTTTCTTGGTGATCCAACCATACTCTGTCTTCAAATTTAACAGTCCATCCATGTTGCATAACAGTACTAGTTTCTTGGTGATCCAACCATCATGGATATCGCAGCGTATGGTAATTCCATTTTTAAGTGTTCGTTAGTAGTACTTTCCATTCAGGGAATTCATAAACCTCAATATGTTGGGTTAAATTCAAAGATACTTTCCTATCAGGGGATTCCTAAACCTTAATATGCCATGTTACATTCAAAAAGGGAAAAAATGAAATTACTCTGAAGGCAGTTGTCCTCTCAATTACCACACTTTGAGGCTATCATTTATTTGCAATTAATCAATTAGAAATAGAGAGATTTTTGTTGTCCTACATCTCCATTGTCTTCTTCATCTTTTCCCAGTGCTTTTCTCATGGTTGTGCATGTTGAAGCTGCTTCTCCTTTGAAGGTATGAAAGAACCATGGCAATAGGTATCAGAGACAAAAATGGTCCTGCTGAGACTCAAATGGTGAAGATCAATAGATATCGATGATGAGTTTATGTGAAATTCATGGAGCAAACCTTTAATCGAAACATTTTGAAAGAGAATGGATGAGGACATAAAGAGATAAAGAAATGGGCTGGTTTCAAAGAGAAAGAAGTCAACAGCAGCAGAAAATGGGACAACAAACAGACGAGGAAGAAGAATGAAAATGAGTAAGCTTTTTTTCAAATCAGCAAAATATATAAACGAGAGGAGACATTTCTGTTTATCCCCTCGATATTATTTTTCCTTTCTTTGTTTTGTGTACCACAACCTTTGCACATTAAGCCTTGCTCTTAGTATCCTTCTCTACGTACACGAAAAAGTTGTCTCCCATAGATTTTTCTCTCATGGCTATTTACTCTCACATTTCTGACTTGATCTAACGTAATTCTCCATCTGCTGTACCCACTCCCCATGAGAGAACCATCTTACAAAAATATATCAAATTTAGCCAATTATCAAACCATAGGTCAATTGGGTGTAGCTCTAGTTGTTGAGAGGAAACTAGTTATCCTCCTACATCTGGGTTCATATTCCACTTTCTGACATGCTTGCTCTCTTCATGAGCTAATTGCTAACAGTTGAGCTGGCCTTGAGCTCTGAAGAATCCAGTTTACCCTGGCTACCATTGTCAGAATGAGGGGAAGTACCCAGTGGGTTTCCTCCCGAAAATTCATTATGGAGAGCAAAAAAAGGAATATCAAACCACAAATGGGACATTTGAATTCGCCAGGTCTAAGTGCCTACTTTGCTACAATCAATAGCCTTTTCTAACTATGTTTATTTTCTTTCTTAACTGTGCCAAGCACTATGTTACAATGTCAACTATGGCATTCTAGTATCTTCTATTTTTAATTTTCAAATTATACTATATCTACCTGCTGCATTGATGTATTCTTCGTGTGCCAAATGCTTCATCGTTGCTCCACTAATAGCCATGCCTTTTGCTGATATTAACCATGTCAAGTGTGTGATGGTATTTTATAAATGTTTATAAGTCTGTTAACTGTGTTTTAATCACTATCCTATTATCTTGTTCGAGCTTATTTGTCTCTTGTGCAAAATTCCAGTGTAGTAAGTTTTAATGCTTCTCTTTATTGCATTTCAGGAAAAAAATGGTCGTCTAAGTTTTATTAAGCATTGCACTCAAACAAAAATACCCTCTCCTATCAAACTCTAATATTTTCTTTTGTTGCTTCTGGAGGCAGACAACATAAAGATGCTTCTCTCTTTTATTTAAATCCTTTTTTACAGTTAATATGATTGGGTTCACTTGAACAGGTGCAGTAGCTTGTGCTGAGCACCCCCTATAAAGATCTGATGCAGTCTACTCGGTTCATCTGCTTTCTCCTTGGCCTTTGACTTCTGTCTTTTCTACATATATTTTGATCCCCTCTATGTTAGCCATGTTGGGGGCACAGTGCTGCCTCCCTTCTTCCTCGTACAAAGATTGGTGTAACAGCCCCTCCAAGGTTCCCTGTCTGCACCAGGAACTTGGTCACAGATTTTGATTTTATCCATCTTCCTCCCTCCAGTTAAATGCCGCCTCAAACATGTAACCCTCCAACAAACCCATACCTGCCCACTAGATCCATCATCCACTACCCATTGTGTGAATGTGTGGCTTGAATAGATGGACCACCACCATAATGTCAACATAGGAGCAACATTAAAAATCCCCTATGCACTAAATGCCTAGATCCAACTGAAATATGAAGTTATGAACAAAATAGACCCTTGGCCCAAAGTCCAATACGGCCATCAACATAATTAAAACCTTGAAGGGTGAGTCACATCAACAAAACAATGAACAATAAATGATATGGCACCTGAACACCTGCACCGTAGTAGAATAGGGAGGGTCATCATTGATTAGCTTTGAAGGCCATCCCAAAACATTGGGAAACATAAATATCACTGGAAGTTCCATCCTTCATTACCATCATCCTGAGGTCACCACATAATAGATAACCCCAAGAGGATGCAGGGTACCTTTTCATCCAAAGTATGCTCTACTAGATGTAGTTGTGGCAGTGGCATAGCCAAACTTAGCACCTCTCCCTTATTTCTCACACTCACTGACTTGTACTTTCTCACTACTCAAAGCCTTGCCTTGAGCATTGGGATGGCAAAAGTAGCAAAGTTGATGATCATCAGCCGGGACCCTACTCATTATGCAAAAGGCACCTCTTCAGTGCTCAAGTAGCTAACAAAATGCTCAAGATCCATTGCAACTTTGTCCACCTGGGCATGTATTTGCAGGGAATAATTATTCACAACTGTGGATTTGTTAGACCTACAGAAATCTCATTGATCAGACATAGTTCCTAGTTCCTAGTGGACTTGACTTCAAAGATGTATCAAACTTGTACTTCGTGTTTTGTAATGCACCTTAACGGTAGTACATCATGTGCTCCATTGAATTATGACATTTGCACTTCCCAGTGATAAGGGATATACATGACTGTATATATCTTCTAATGTATAACCTATGCACACCTATGATGTAATGATTAATCCTAGGAGCAACCAAATATGAGAACTTAACTGCTAGTTTTATTCCCAGGTAGGAATATCAACAAATCATTTTCTTTAAATCATTCTACTTTAGAGTGGGATGAGGTGAAATTTTAGCCTACCAAGACGTTTAGTGAGAAGATAATAATAATAAACACAAATAATTAAAAAAAGAAAAAAAATCACTGGAAGATCATAACCCAGAAGCTAGTACTCCAGAAGAATTTCCAGAGGACCCCAAGCCTGTGGAAATCTGCAAGTAAAAAGAATGCTAACGTGTTGTCAAGGAAATCTGTAATAAAAAAGAATGTCAAGCTATGCTTCAGTCTCAGGCCTCTCCAAGAAAACGTATTTGTTATGCCTTCAATGCATGAGGATCACCTGTCTTCCATTAGTATTTTGAGTTTGTACTTGGAACATATGATCAAACTGTCCCTGTTAGCAAACTGTCCTGGTTATCAAACTCTCTGTTAGCAAACTGTCCCTGTGCCTTCTTATCTGGTGAGCCAAACTCCTTTTGTTTCCATGTATCACAATTTGGGTAGAGAGTGCCACCTTTCATGCTTCCTCTCCTTGGGACTTTTTATTGATGATGTTATTGAGGTGTAGAGGGATTTTCCTCCCCCTCGATACATACTCAGAGAGTTCCTTTGTCTTTTGAAACTGCTTGCTTATCCATTTGATTGACTTGGGATTTGAATCTTTTTCTAACCTGAAAATAGTGGACTTATTTAAATACAATGAGTAGCAGGACCATTTTATGATAGATGCATGCCAGGGCTTAAGAGGAAGGAGCTCTTTCCTGCTTCAGTGATCTTGTGATTGTGTTGGAGTCCTCAACTAAAATTGCTTGCTTAGCCATCTGATTGACTTGGGAGTTGAATCTTTTTCTAACCTGAAAATAGTGGACTTATTTAAATGCATTGAGTAGCAGGACCATTTTATGATAGATGCATGCCAGGGCTTAGGAGGAGGGAACTGCTTCAGTGATCTTGTGATTATGTTGGAGTCCTCAATAATAACTACATACCTTTGCACAATGTCCTTCAAGAACCTGACTCCTTGATACATTGTTAGTGCTTCTGTTTGTTATTAGTTGCTTGTCCCTATCTCCAGGAAAATTTTAATTTCTAGGGACTTCTTCCACTCAGAAAAACACAACGCAAGGTCTTGATCTCCATTGAATCCATTCCCTCTAGTTCCATAGTGTTGGCATAAAAGATTTTAGCTACTGCTACTCTTTGGGTATCCTTACAATTCGTATACCATGGCTCAATGCAGTGATGATTCAGACTAGTTTATAATGTGATTTGAAGGACACCTTATCTTATTTGCAGTGAACATTGATATAAACTAGTTCGTAATGAGATTTTATGTTTTTTACTATACTCTGTCTTCAAATTTAGAAAAATTCCTTCCTTCCACTTATGCCACGACACCTCTATCTTGGCACAAAATCACACATATTTCAAGATCATTGGCTTCTTAGGTTGGTTTTATTGAATTCCAACTATGGAGGCATGCGTTCTTTTAGCATGAGGAAGAATGTAAGTATGAGATATGTTCTTTCAGCATGAGGAAGAATGTAAGAATGACATGGAAAGAAACTCTCCAAGAAAACGTATATGTTATGTCTCCCATGCATGAGGATCATGTGTCTTCCATATATTATTTTGAGTTTGTACTTGGAGCATATGATCAACAGGGTAGGTGAAAGAAGTGTTGAAAATATTGGTATTGGAAAAATATCGGCGAGGGTCCAGAAAACATCTTATTGGCAATATCGGCAAAAATATCAACAAAATATCGGCAAGCATAAAAAATATTTTTTTTTCAAAATTTTAAACATAGCCGATATTTTGTCGATATTTGCCGATATTTTGGAAATATCGCAATATTTTCAAAACAAAAAATATCGCAATATTTTCTCGGCAATATATTGTTTTGCCAAAAATATCGCGATATTTTCGAATATCGCCGATATTATCAACAGTGGGTGAAAGATCCTTTTATACAACGGGGTCAAAAGATAGAGCCTTTTCAAGGGATACAGGGAAGCAATGAATTATTGGTTTATGAGAGGAAGCCCATCCTTTGATAAGAAAACACATGTCATGTTTTCGTATGGAGTTTCTAGATAACTCGTGATAGATTTTTAGGTAACTCCCTTCTGCCAGCTCCATGTAGACGACCTCTTTTCCTTATAGAGAGATTTATCCCATACCAAATCCATCCCTTTTACCAAGCTTTCTATCCAAAGCTTGAGATGGTAGGATAGATTTTGTTTCCGCTTTCGATGGTAGGTTAGATTTGTGGTATACATAAATCTAGCACTTGCTAGATTTCTCACTCTACAATGTTTCTATCTGCTCGAATTTGCGCTAAAAGGAAATCTAACACATGTTAGATTTTCTTTTACATTGCAACGTTGTTAATATAGCACACATTAGACTTATTTAGTCCTACAATGTTGTTATGTTCTTGTGTTTTTGCTTGAAGGAAATATAACATGTGTTAGATTTCTTTCAAATTAAATTGTGCTTGGGTTTGTGTTGGAAGAAAATTTAACACAATCTAGAAGTCTTGTACTCTACAACGTTGTTGTCGGCAACGTGCTTGTATTTGTGGTAGACATAAATGTAGCACATGTTAGATTTCTCGCTCTACAATGTTGTTGTTGGCAACGTGCTTGCATTTGTGTTAGACATAAATCTAGCAGTTGCTAGATTTCTCACTCTAGAATATTTCTATGTGCTTGAGTTTGTGCTAAAAGGAAATCTAACACATGTTAGATTTTCTTATACATTGCAATGTTGTTAATCTAGCACACGTTAGACTTATTTAGTCCTAAAATGTTGTTATGTTCTTGCGTTTGTGCTAGAAGGAAATATAACATGTTTTATATTTCTTTCAAATTTAAATTTGCTTGTGTTTGTGTTGGAAGAAAATTCAACACAAGCAAGATTTCTTATACTCTACAAGGTTGTTGTTGGCAACATGCTTTTATTTGTGGTAGACATAAATTTAGCACTTGCTATATTTCTCACTCTACAATGTTTCTATGTGCTTGAGTTTGTGCTAAAAGGAAATCTAACACATGTTAGATTTTCTTTTACATTGCAATGTTGTTAATCTAGCACACATTAGACTTATTTAGTCCTAATATGTTGTTATGTTCTTGTGTTTGTGCTAGAAGGAAATATAGCATGTGTTAGAATTCTTTCAAATTTAAATGTGCTTGTGTTTGTGTTGGAAGAAAATTTAACAGAAGCTAGATTTCTTATACTCTACAATGTTCTTGTTGGCAACATGCTTGTATTTGTGCTAGACATAAATCTAGCACTTGCTAGATTTCTCACTCTACAATGTTTCTATGTGCTCCAATTTGTGCTAAAAGGAAATCTAACACATGTTAGATTTTATTTTACATTGCAATGTTGTTAATCTAGCACACATTATAGACTTATTTAGTCCTACAATGTTGTTATGTTCTTGTGTTTGTGCTAGAAGGAAATATAGCATGTGTTAGATTTCTTTCTAATTTAAATGTCCTTGTGTTTGTGTTGGAAGAAAATTTAACACAAGCTAGATTTCTTATACTCTACAATGTTGTTGTCAGCAATGTGCTTTTATTTGTGGTAGACATAAATCTAGCACTTGCTAGATTTCTCACTCTACAATGTTTCTATGTGCTCAAGTTTGAGCTAAAAGAAAATATAACACATGTTAGATTTTATTTTAAATTGCAATGTTGTTAATCTAGCACACAATAAACTTGTTTAGTCTTACAATGTTGTTATGTTCTTGTGTTTGCGTTTAAAGGAAATATAACATGTGTTAAATTTATTTCAAATTAAAATGTGTTTGTGTTTGTGTTGGAAGAAAATTTAACACAATCTAGAATTCTTATACTCTACAACGTTGTTGTTGGCAACGTGCTTGTATTTGTGGTAGACATAAATCTAGCACTTGATAGACTTCTCACTCTACAATGTTTCTATGTGCTCGAGTTTGCACTAAAATGAAATCTAACACACGTCAGATTTTATTTTACATTGCAATGTTGTTAATGCTAACATGTTTTTGTTTAGGCTAAAAGAAAATCTAGCTTGTGCTAGATTTTTTTTGTCGTGTAGTGTTGTCATTGGAGATATTTATATGTTTGTTATAAGTAAATGTAATTCTAAGTAAATTTTTCTCACCCTACAATGTTGTTATGTGATTAGTTTCACATTAGGAGGAATTATAGTATGAATTATATTTCTTTCACCTTGTAATGTTGTTATTTGCAACGTTCTTGTATTTTTTATAGGAGGAAATCTTTGTACACTATCCCATTCTTAGACCACATATTCCATATGAAGGGCCTTCTAATCGTTTCAAGGTTTAAATTTTTTTATATTGTAACAATAGTCTATGTAGGCATGGACTAAAACTTCATAGTCTCTAAAAGGCAAGGTCAAATGTCCCAGGAAATATTATTATTCCAATGACTTTATTGACATTGTGTTTATCCTTTTGCTTTACAATACAATGTTGTTGTTGGCAATCTTCTTGTATGCGATAGAATATAGTCTAGCATGGGTTTCATTTCCTTTGCCTTGCAATATTTTAATGACAATATGTTTGTGGTTTGTGGTAGAAGGAAATCTAGCTTGTGCTATATTTATTTTGTTTTGCAATGTTTTTCTTGGAAATATGAATGTGTTCGTGCTAAAAATAATTCTAGCACGTGCTAGATTTCTTTCACCTTACAATGTTTTTTTTTTACAATATCCATGCGTTTGTAATAGAAATAAATCTAGGATGCAAATGCAATATGCTTTTGTTCATGTTAGAAGTAATTCTATCACATTCTATATTTATTTCACCTTGCAAAGTTGGTATGTGTTTGTCTTTGTGCTAGACAAAGATCTAGAAGAAAATATAATGATTGCCATAGTTAATGTTCTTTCATTGTGTTTTGCTATTACTTTATCTAAAGCAAACTAAGAATATACATGACTATAAGAGATAAATTTTGTGTATATATGTTGTTATTTTGGTCTATACAATTTTTTTTGTTTACTCACAATGTAATGTCTTTTGGAAATGTTCTTATGCTTGTGCTGGAAGGAAACCTAGTAGATATTTGCTTTCCTATATTCACGATTAAAATAATATAAAAAATTATTTCAGGGTGCCCTTTTTCTAACCTTGATTAGCTATTATTGTGAGTTATACAATTGTTATTGTTCTTGTTCATTTTGTTACACATATAATTATGGGAATAGTTGTAGTACTTATAAATTCATATTTTCTTTAATAATTCGAAATTGTGATAACAATTTTTTTACTTTATTTTCAGATACCATGGACTATGAAGCTAGTGAGAATTCAAAGGAAGCATCCAAGGAAAAAGGAAGTTCAAGAAACACGACACCAAATTCTTTAATTGGTATGACAATTTTAATTTATACTTTGTTAAAATTGTTAGACATTGTGTTAATAACTCGTTGTTGATTAATAAAACCCATGGAAATAGCCTTAGGATTGGGGTTTTAATGAGGACAACCCATACTAACATGGGTATTTTCTTTCCAAGAAATTTTAAATATATGATAACTTTTGGTGTCATATACTAAACTTGCATAACATATGTACTCATTTATTATTGTGCGTGTAAATGAAAATTGTGTATTATAAGGTTGTTTAATACTATTTGTTATTTCATGTCTTCCATTAAATTTTTCTTTCTAGAAACCATGGAAACTGGTGTGCTTGAAATTCGAAGTAAAGTAGCGAAGACAAAAAGAAAAACAAGTGATCTACAAATGATCCCCGCTTCAACTGGTATGGTGGTTTTATATTTTATGTACTCTTTTTGAAATGGTTGAATTATGTGGTTTCTTTTCTTATCAGTTTTACCCAGGTGATAACTTTTGGTGTCATATAGTAAAATTGCATAGCATATGTACTCATTTATTATTGTGCATGTAAATGGAAATCATATATTATAAGGTTGTTTAATAATATTTAGTATTTCATGTATTCCATAATTTTTTTTTCTAGAAACTGCGGATCTGGTGTGCCTGAAATTCAAAGTAAAGTGGTGAAGAAAAGACAAAAAAAAAGTGATATACAAGCATTGCCTCCTTCAACTGGTATGGTGGTTTTATATTTTATGTACACTATCTTGGAAATGGTTAGATTAGGTGGTTTTTCAGTATTTATAAGAACATTATGTGACAATATTTGAAATTATATTTTCATTTTGATTAATGCAAATATTTTTTTTGCTATTATTTGCAGAATTGGTTGGCTCAAAAGCAAATGAAATGTTACAACAATCACTTAAGAAAAAGAAAATTTATTCAACTCAAAAGGCAATATCAATAACACCTTCAACTTCTACTTTTGAAATGATTAAAAAATACAATACAAATAATAAATATGAGTTCGTGCAAGATTGGTACATCCAAATAGAAACTCCCATGAATATGTTTCCTGATATGTACCTATTTGGATCAATAGACGGAAACGAACCAGAGATATTAGGAATAATAATTAATTGCTATGCTTGCAATGAAAATGACATTGACTTTCAAGTGGAAATGATTAAAGAAAAAGAGGTAAAATTAATTTCATGTCAAGTGGAGTATACAAATTTTAGACCAGATTTGATTGAAGCTTCAAGTACTGATTCAACAAATACGATAAAAAATTCAATGTTCAAGTTGGATAGCTTTGAGAGCTTCTCTAAATCTGGACTAAATAGTTGTGCAGATCTTTTAAAACGCATCACCACTGTTCTGAGATATCGTTATGTAAGAAGTAAAAAAACATCATCTGTACTTCTTCATTTACAACAAAAGGGTAAATTTTTTGATAAAATACCAGATGATAAAATTGATTCTCAATTACTTGCTTTCAGAAGAGTATATCTATCTGATTTGGAGGGGAATATAAAAGAAAGTGATTTCAAGCCCACTACAGAATTTCAAAAAACTAGGAAAGTTGAATTTGAGACAACTAACCTTGCAAATCAATGTGATGAGATTCATGAAGCTTTCAAGCATTGAATCTATTTTCAAACTCCTTTAATATAAAAGTGCCTGTTAAAAGATGTAAAGAAGCTCCTAAGGTGTTCAAATTAAGATCACGAGATGATTTAAATGTTCAAGTATTAGTGAAATCATTCCTAGAAAAATTTCAAACCTCATTACCTAATGCTCTTCTGATTCCATTTGACATCAATGAGCCTAATCCTTTGGTCAACTCTATCAAAATTATAAATGAGACAGATCTAAGTTCTAAGAATATCAATTTTTGGATAGTTGATGGTCAACATACCATTCAAGCAGCGAAAGAAATTTTAACAAATCCTAAATATAATGTATCAACAGAAGCGGAAAAAAATATAAAAAATGTAATGCTCGATTCTTGCATCCATCAGTTGAACCCACTGAGGTGATCCGCATTTGTTGTCAATTAAATTCTGCAAATAAGGTATTTTATAAAACTCCATTTATTGATTGTGTGCGCTCGGCAAGGCATTTCTTAATTGCCAATGACAAATTAAAGAAAAGGAGGATTGGATGCTCTAAGACGGCTGAAGACAAGGTATGTAATTTTAATTATTTTTACATTTAACATTTTATTATTGTATCTAATTTTATTGTAGATAAATTACTAAAGCCGATAATATAAGTCATATTTTATGATATTTATGATGATTTCACATTAGATTATAACACCTTATTTAGTTTCATTTTTACATTGGGTTCTTATAAGTTTATATTTATTATTTTATCAGGTTGATGATGAAATGTTGTGCTCATTCTTCGATTGTCCAATTACACATTTTTCTGATAAAAAAATTCTCTTATATCTTGATGAACCTATTTGGGATAAATGGGACACTGTTTTTAACTGTTACCAACTAGGCACATTAAAGTGTTCTCCAAGCCAACCTGATTTTGAGAACTACAAGAAAAATAGTCTACACAGTTTGACATCAGCTACTTTTCGGCCCCTTCAGGGATTAACCATGGAAGAAATTGCTTCAGTAGCAGATAAGCTATTGGATGGAACCATTTGGTTTTCTATTCCAATTAATTATCCAACAAATGCCATAAAAATAAAAGATTATTGTTCTAAATTGAAAACCAACAGAACAATATTGGATGCAATGGTTACATATTGTCAAAGTCATGATCAGAACTTGAATGAGATGACTCTTACCACATTCAACATTCTTGAGCATTATGAAATTAATGATATCATATTCACCAATTTTTGCAACACGGTGGAGGGGTCTACTTATGTCAAAGGAACACGTAATACAAAGATAGAGTCCCTTTCTCAGCAAGCATGTGGAGTCCTTGACAGAATGATAAATGGATCAACAAGTGTTCAACAGGTTGATAACAATTTTGAATTTGGTTGTCATTTTGGAGGCCCTGATCTTTTTTCAACACTTTTGCACTCTTTTCCATGTCAGTTGCAACCAGTTTTACATACTGACCTTGTTGTTTTGGATACACTAGCTTTGAAAAAAGAACAATTCAGCAAGGGGTATTACATTGAATTTTTTCGATTTCTTATCGAAAAAAATGATTTGAATGACTTTACTACAGTTCTCTTAGTAGAACTTTGGTTTTGTAATGATATACGCCAGTCTTTGGAAATTTTGATAAAGAACTCCAAGTTCAATTATAAAATTACTAGTGCCATTTATGAATATAATTGCCAAAACAATTATAGTTATGATATAGTTCTTACTATACATTTCTATACTTCAGAATTAAAAATTTTGGAGGCTATAAAATACTCTCACACATTTGAAGACACATTTGACGAAAATGAGAGAGATTATGATTTTTGGATGGATTTAGTGGAAAAGCACCAACAATGTAGTGATGCAAAAGTGGTTATTTCTCTTTATGCGGGGAAAATTTTTATCAAGGCCTGTTGTACATATGGAAGAAGAATTTCATGTGTTGTGCAAACAGAGTCACAAAGGACAATCATGTTAAATAATTACAAATCTTTTCAACTATCAAATCCAGTACCCATTAACTGCTTGGAAAATTCAGGTACTACAATTCGTTTCTTTATTTTCTTATAATACATTGGATACTATTTTTTTCATATTTCTTATTTGTCAAAGTGTTTACTAAAATGACTAATGATGGAGATTCTAAAACAGAGCATGATGAAAGTGGGAAGAAACAAATTAATCAACATAGTGCTTATATTGTTGAAAAAAGTATGGAGATGGAAATAGGAGGAGAAGGAGGAGAGGAAGAAGTTATCATAACAGGTACATAATTTGTTTAGTTTTTTCTCTTAATAATTTTTCAATTTATTTAATTTCCATATTCATAATATTTTTGGATGACTAGTATAGGGAATTATGAGATGAATGAAATTAATCAAGACAATGACCATGGAACGATGGAGATAGAAATGGGTATTAATCATTGTATCTCTATCTTTTTTTATTTTATTATTATTCTAATTTTTTTTTTTTTTTTTTTATTGTGATTCATATCCATTTCATATGTTGATTATAGTTGGAAATAAAGAGAATGAATATAATGACCAAGGTATTTTCCCACAAAACTACAATCAAGAACAAAATATAACATCAGGTACTTATAATTTGTCCACTTGTTTTCCTTGTTATTTAATGATTCTATTCATTTTCACAATTCAAAATATTTTATATGTTTAATTTGGAAACAAATAAAGGTAACCAAGATGATGATGAGGTGCAACGTTACAAATATGAAGATAATGTCATATCAGATACTTATAACTTTTCTTCTTGTTTATCTTATTATTCTTCAAACTCAAATACTTGTAACTACCATAATGTTGTATATTTTTATTATAGGAACAAATAAAAAGGGTAAAATTAACAATCAAAATGATGTTTAAGGTGTGTGTGTGTGTTCCTTTTTAAAGGTTGCATTACTAATGTTTTTCTTGGTATCGGTATTTGATTGAAGGTTTAAATAGAAGTACAATCGGTATTTGATTGAAGGTTTAATATGTTTACTCCAAGTCCTGTCCAGATGATAAAAGAACTTATTGTTTCATCTATAAATATTGAAAAAACCACTGAAGGTAAGTGTATTGTTTCAACAATTTTTTTAGTAATTTTTGTAACATGAAAAAAATGGTTTGACTATATTATTTTCCATTGTGTTGCAACCAAAATAACTGAAAAGAAACTAGTTATTTTTTAACTAAAGGACATTTTTATCATAGCATTGATGATGAAGCAACAAACAAAGGGCATATTGAGAAAATGGGAGCTGATGTTGATTACACAATAGAGAAAAAACTATTTTGGATTCATCCACATGCAAAATCATTTTTTGAAATGTGTTTCAAAAATGAATCTCTTGACATTGCAATTTGGACGACAGCTTTGAAACAAAGCACAACAAGATTTCTAAAAAAGTTGGTCTCAGAAACATTACAAGATAAATTTATGTTTAAGTGGACTGCTTCAGACTGTAAGCCACAAAAGGGACATAAGGTCATTGACAATTCAACGAAAGTTATACACACTAAATCATTGAAAAAAGTATGGGAAATGCATACCCAATATGATGCAACCAATACTATTATAGTTGATTGTTTAATTGAGAGAGTGAAAGAGAATCCAAAAGAAAATGTGATTCTCACCCCTCCATCCATTGGAGCAAATCAAGGGGATAATTGGTTGATCCATGAGCTATGGAGAATATTGCATAAACTCAACAAGACTACGGATGTGCGAGCTATTTTGAAGGATGTCCAAGTATGTTTAGAATCACCTTAAGATTACATATGTCTATATCATGATGTTATATGTATGACATCATGATTGATTACTTTTATTTCAAAACACTAATAAAAGAATTGTTGATTTGGTTTGTCATTTCTAAAAATAAAATATTTTTATTTTCTTTATTTTTGGTGAGATGAATGGTCATTTAATGTTTTCATATCAAAATTTCCCATGCTATATTTTTTGTTTTACAATGGATTACATTGTATGTAAAATTAATAGGTAACTGTTCTTTTTTTTTAATTAGATCATTACAATTATTTTCTTTAAATTTGGTTTAAGTTATTGTTATACCTCTTAGAAATTAGTAATTTGAAGGATGACCCATTGCATTCTTATAACCCTATTTATTCCATATAAGTTGAAAAATTATATTAAGTTGTATGTAACACCAACAATAAACATACAATTTGCACTAAAAGAAGCACAAAAAAAAACTAAGGTAGAAACTCTATAAATTAACATATAATTAATTAGGTTTGAAATTTGAAAATTGTGTTATATTGTATGTGAAAATTAATAAAAAATTAGTTTGTTTAGTTGCGCTAGACCATTATGATTATATTTTTCAATTGCAATTATATAAATCATTATAAGTCTTAAAATTAATGATCTAAATGGTGGGTCAATGCTTCCTTATAATACTTTTGTTCCATACAAATTAAATAAAGGTATTAGGTTGTATGTATAAAGTAAACATATTATTTGGTTGTTCATTTTAATGGGGCAATTGTATTTGTATTTTGTGATACTTTGAACTCATTGTAAAATTACCTTTGCATACAAATGGAAACTGTTCATAATAAATATTAACATCATTTTTAAAATGATAGGTTTTTATGTCCTTAAGCAACAAAGTGCTGAAGTGGAGATATGTTAATATCATACATGTGGTTGCAGTGCAAATGCAGATGGGAATTACTACAAGTCAAAATATGTTGTTGATATTCGACATGGAAGGAGTATTCTTCCAATCATACACCAAAGATGAACAAGATTTTCATATTCAAAGAGAACCAGACTGGCAGTTTGGTGATAGGTCCTATTTTTTAAGGCCTTTTTGTTCAGAAGTATTAAAATATTGCTTAAGAAATTATGATGTCGCAATATGGACATTAAATGTCACTGACAAGTACATCCAAAAAGTACTTGAAAAATCAAATATTGATATAGAGGACTTTAAATTTGCATGGGACAGATCTCATTGTCATTTGCAAACAAAATTGGAAGCAGGGAGAACAAGACAATTTTATGAGAAAAAGTTGATTGATGTGTGGTGCCAATATGGAGATAATTATGAAGAATCAAATGTATTGCTAATAGATACAGAAAAACATACTTCTCAATTCATGGGATATCGATCAAACCACATCTTGATAAAATCGTATACAGGAAAAGAGCAAGATACGTGGCTTATGCAAGTTTTATTCCACTTTCTTAAGACACTTCATCGTATCAAACAAAAACATGAGTACATTCAAATGTTCAATAGAACATGTACTTCATTGTAGTTCATGGAGATAATTTCTTTTATAAATTTGTTGAAAAGTACATTCCAAATTTTCAATACATTTTGGACATAGTTTTTGTTGAATCAATTTGTATGATTGTATATTTTTTGAAATAGATGGAAATTGGCAATTATATTAATATGTTTATTTCTTATTATTTATAAATATTTTTGCAATGACTGTTGTATCGATTTTTTTCTAAGATGTGTGTGTGTGCGCGCGTGTTCTTAAATGAATTGTTTGCCATTCAAATTATCTTATATGAACCATCTTATAATGATTTTTTTTAATGACTTATGTTTAATTATATGTATCAATAATCATATATAAATGTGAAATATAAGTTTTCAAATAGAACTCCTTGCAAACAAAGGTGCTATTCTTACTAAAGAAATTATAACAATTTACTTGATAAATGTTATGTGCATTATTCACTATTCACAATGCATTATTCACTATTAAGGTTAATGAGAAATGTGCCATAGGTAAATGATTTGATCTTTTTGAATCATAAGATATATGATTTCTCAATTGATAGTTTTCATAAATTTATATGCTTAAATCAATTAATGGTTGTAACTGCAATCATATCATATTGAAAATCAATAAGGCACAAAGTTATTCATTGTTTACATATAAAATGCACTAATATGAGTGCATAAATGTGATATGTAATTCTTTAGATAAAAATATATTGTAAATAATTTTTCATTTCTTAAAAAAACATATATATGAGGATAATGATTGATAAGTGGCTTATCAAGGTTTGATTAGATGCTATCATGGATTAATTATGTCATTGAAAATTTTGAACCATAAGGCATCTAATTTCATTATTTAAAGTCATTTTTTTTGTAAATTTGTCTTTTAAATAAACTGAAATTATATCACTTGAGATATAATTATATTATTGACTTGTACTTAGTTATGTCCATTAATATGAGTGTATAAATGTGATTATAATAGCCATATACTATGATGCATTTTTTCGAAAAATAAGTCTTTTAATTTCTTGATAATAAGTATTAAGTGGACTATTTAGGATAACGAGTTATGACTCATAAGTGAATACTACTCGTTAAATTGGAGGGCATTCAATTTTTAATCCATATTTTTTTTCTTCATATATTCTTGAATCAACTATTTGTATAGGCAATCATCTCATCTCATTTAATTTAATAAGAAATCCATTTATTGACTTTTATTTGTCTATCACGTAATCTATTAAGATTGTATTAATCTCATATTGTATTGTTTTGATACAAAACTCTATGAAAAACAAAATTCTCTTCTTAATAAAACATGGAATAATTAATTAACAATGTGTTAAGTGGACCATCTAGACTCATTAAACAGATGGGTAAAAAATGGTTGTATTTAAACTTTTTGCACCATAAGACATTGGTTTTTCAATCCATATTAGCATTTTGTCATTTTCAATTCATAAATAGTTTCTTTATGGTTTAAATAATTTCAAAGAATCCAATATGACTTGAAGAATTCTATTTGGCTATATGCATTGATAGAAGTTCATAAATGTGATGCAATTTTTAAATGTAACTCTTAATGTAAGTATATATATATATATATATATCTTTCACAAAACAAATTATAATTAATTGATAATGAGTTTTAAGTGGTCTATATAAAGCCATTTATTGACTTTTATTTTCATATCATGAGGTTTAATCTAAGTGTGTAAATGTGACACTTTCTTTTTTAAAATAAAACTCCATGTAATATGGAATGTTTTTCCTAACAACACATGGAATAATTAATTGGTAATGAATGTTAAGTAGATTGTTAAAGTTATTTCAAGGTACAGGTCATAAATAAATGTATTTAAACTTTATGCAACATATGGCATTTGATTTTCCCACCTTTATTAACATTTGGTAAATTTGAATTCTTAAATAAATTATTTGTAATTGAAATAATCTCATAGAAACCAACAAGACAAGTATGTATTAAATTATATTTAGAATGTATGTATGTATAAATGGAATTTATTTTTGAAATAAAGATCTCAATGTAAGTAAAAAATATATATTTTTAAAAAATTAATAACTTAAAACCAATTATTTATGAGTTCTAACTGGTTTATTCTATTTTGTATTGAAAGTTTGACTAACTATGCATTATTAAATAAGTTATTCTTATATGTAATCATGTCATATAAGTCAATAAGTCAAGAAAGCATTAATTAATTTTTATTTAACTATCATGTGGTTTAATATGAATGTACAAATGTGAAATTGTTATTTCTAGAATAAAAAACCATGTAAAGAAAATGAATTTTCTAATAAAACATGGATTAATGAATTCACCATGAGCATTAAGTAGACTATTTAAGCTCATTCAAGAGATGGGCCATAAATGGATGTCTTTAAACTTTTTACACCATATGACATTCTTTCACCATCAATATTAACATTTTGTAAATTTAAAATCTTAAATAAACTATTTGTACTTAAAATAATCTCATAGAATCCAACAAGACTCGGAAGTTATTTATTGAATTTTATTTAGTTATATGTATTCATACAAGTTTAAAAATGTAATTTATTTTTGAAATAAATCTATTAATGCAAGTAAAGATATATCTTATACAAAACTATTTAAGATTAATTGATAATTAGTTTTAAGTGGTTTATTCATGCTACATGAAAAATCCAATGTCATAGATGAATGCCTTTTAATACACATTTAATCTTCAAAATTAATATCTTAATGATAATTTAGAAGTATTTGCATTAAGTATTTAATAATTAAAGAACATGGGGACTTATATAAATTTCAACTAAAATACATGAGTTACGTTTCACATTTATTTCTTCCCCATTAAAAATGCTTATCATTTTCTCTTCTTAGTGAAAGTAATGGTCAATCATGGTTTTCCATACTATTGGTTGACACTAAATTAACATTGAGACTATTATTGGTTTTGACAATCTTTACAAGGAGAGATCAATATCCACGTGACCATCAATTGTGCTAATATTTGAAAACCCCTGCCTCCACTACTTACAAGAATTCACCACTAAAGTTTCTTGTTTACTTCATTCTGTGACGCTGTCCATCATAATGGAATGACTTGAATACCAATTTAAGAACTCCCATTTGATGTACTTGGATTTGAGTGGAGATAGACCAATGGTGCCTAACCTTCTTGAAATACATAGATCAACAATGTATAACCTTCATAGTAGATGCCTACATTCTATGAAGATGAATGATGACCCCCTCATTAGTGCTTCATAAATGCACAAAGGGGCCGTAGGAAATTGAGCACAAGAACATTTTACTAAGTTTTTAATAGACTAGTTTCAATGCAATGCAAGGGACACCTATCCTTGTCATTTACAGGAAGATCCTCACATCACCATCATTCAATCAACAAATCCCTTGTAGGTTGGGGGAAAGGGGGTTAGAGTTGCGAGACATAAAATTTAAACATCGATAAATCTAGCATGTTATCCATAACTATAATATCTTGATTGGATGTTTGACATACTAATATGATTTAACTTAAATCAATTTCTTCTAAGAGTTTGATTTCGAACTCCTATTGTGTATTGATACTATTATACATAACAACCCCATGTTTGACCTATTCATGATCTCTAATTGGTTAGAAATTACTTGCAAATTATTTTAATGTTGAATCAATTTAATATGGAAATTTACAAAAAAAATGAATGTTGTTGGAGGCCTTGTAATAGAATACTTCCAAATTTAATGAAATATGTGTTTTGTGGTTGATGATGCATATATGGTGCTTACATGGTGATCTTCATAAGGATAAGGAGAAGTACAAAGCTTGAATACACTTGATGATGAGTCACTCATATGCTGTTGTCGACATATAATACAGTTATGATGCAGGATTCCTATAGTTCTTAGCGCTCACATGGATGAGGATTGTTGTTGTTACATAGTGCTATGTACAATATGTTGGATACATGGATGATTACTCAAAGTTGCATTATTGGAGACATGATGATCATGGTTTCTTACCTATATTATGATAGGTTGATACTTACATATGTTGATTGATGCAGATGTTCCCAAGTGATGATACTTGGATGATATATAAGATCATGCAGATCTTGATGTTGATGAGATGGCTATGGCATTTTTCACATATGATATAATGTGAATGATTCGGTTGCTGGTCTAGATGTTATTGACAGATGCTTATGGAGCAGATCATATATTGTGACTATCATGGTCTTATTTAGATGTTTGGTCTCTGTTATAAATGTCATGTAAAGGTCATAACAAGACTCTTGATGTAATAGTTTGTCTCTATCTATTGTAGTCATTTGATGAATCTCCTTTGGTCATATGTTGTAATTTCCCCCCCACTATGCATGGGAAGGACGATGTAATATTTTAGTCATGTATAAACATTTGGTATCTGGTGTATCCCCACTTGGTTGGGTGGATGAGTCAATATGTTGGGTCCCTATAATACTAGTGATTACCCCATTACTATTGTAGTTATACCCCTTATTTATATTGCTGTGCCCCTATTACCCCCATATTGTTATTTCTCTACCCCATAGAATCCCTATATTGTTATTTTTGTGGCTTTATATTATTATTGTTAGGTCGGCTGGATTATATTGTGACTCCTTAGACTCCTATATATATAAAGGAGGTTTTGTCATTTGTATCATCCAAGAATTGTTCATTTATGTAATGTAAAGGAGGTTGCCCCCTCGAAGAGGCTGAATTCTAAGGCGTTGATCTATATTTTCTATCTTTTCTTGAGCTGGTTTCATAACATTTGGTATCAGAGCTTTGGATTCTAGGGTTTCGCTACTCCAAACAGATCATCGTGGCATTTTCGCTATAACATTTTTTTTGTGATGTTTCCGAAGTCACAAAAAAAACCCATTTGAGAAGAATTGGCGCTGAAACTTGGGTCCAAACTTCAGAGCGTTTCACGTGATATTTTCGGAGATATGATCTGAGGAAGTTGGCCTTTTTGCAGACTCCTGAATTACATTCAAAACAGGTGACCTAGGGAAAATCGTCATAACTCTCTCTCTGAGGATCGGATTGAAATTTCGTAAAACGTTACAGAAAGAGGACGGACTGTAGTTTCGTGTGTGTGTGTTTCAGATTCAAAGGTTGAAACAGTGACTCGTGGCACGTCATACAACTTCGCTCTACTGAACTAGTCTAAAAGCAAGTCACTGTGGGAGATTTCACATAACTCTTCCTTGGAGAATCCAATTTGGCTCAGACTTGTGGAATTGGAAAGAGGACGCAGAAGGCTACTACAGGTAGCAATTTTAGAATTGGATGATCCGAAATTACAGAGATACATCAGATTCAATATCAGGCTTCTATAAAGTGAAAAAAGGTGTGTAGTTTTTTTTTTAAATTTTTGTGTAAGCTTGGTTTAACGGAATTCAAAGGGCATAGTAAAGCATTATTATCGGTAACTGATACCCCGAGGAAAGAAAATGCAAACACCTAGTAAGGAACCTGAAAGCTCTAGCATGACTCATGAAGAAGAAGAAGAAATGCTACATGATATATCAAAATTACAAGAACAAGTGCAACAAATGTCACGCTCACAAAAGCTAACAGAAGCTAAGATAAGTGGTGTGGAATCTAAGATAAAGGGCATGGAAGCTAAGATGGATGATTCGAAGGTAGATTTGAAGAGAGACATGGCAGATTTGAAGATAGATTTGAAGACAGATATGGAAGAATTGAAGAAGTTGCTACAAGAAAGGGTCACTAATGGTGAAAAGGTAGTAAAGGAAACTCATGATGAGAACAAAAGAAATGTTAATCATGATTCCATAGACGCTAATGTTGGATCGAAGAATCACCATATTCCAAAAATCGATATGAGGAAGTTTGATGGCAAGGATCCCGCCACATGGATATTACAGATGGAGCAATTCTTCGATCTCAATAATGTGCAAAATGCACAAAAGGTACGTATGGCAACTGTATATTTGGAACCAAATCAGTTTGTATGGTATCAATGGCTTTGCTCTCGTAAACAATTTATCACTTGGGCAATTTTTACGGAAGAATTGATAGCACATTATGAAGATACAAAAAGCAACACTTTTTTTAGCCAATTGATAAGTCTCAAACAAAAGGGTTCAGTAATGGAGCACATTGAGGAGTTCCAAAAATTGAACATAAGGGTAAAAGATATTCCAGAGGAGCATAGGATTGATGTGTTCATAGGGTCTTTAAAGGATAATATCCAACATGATGTTCGCCTTTGGGAACCTGATTCATTAGAGAAGGCATTCAGGTTAGCAAGAAAAATGGAAAGCAAAATTATGGCAACCAGGAAGCATACCACTCACAACTATAAAGACGGAAGTGTTGTTGCCCCTAGTCTTCCACAACCTATAAGGTTGACACCACAACAATTGGAAGAAAAAAGAGCAAAAGGGCTTTGTTTAGTTGTGATAGCAAATACACTAAAGGTCATAAGTGTGCTGAGAAGAAATTATTCTACATAGATTGTGAAGAGGAAGAAGAAAAGGAGCAAGAAAGGTCAAAAGAAGAAGATATACTCCAGGAACAAAGCCTAGATGAAGAACAAATAAATCCGACCATATCTTGTAATGCATTGGCGGGAATTACCACTCCTCAAACCATCAAGATAGAAGGACAAATCAAGAAGAAAAAGGTAATAGTGTTGATTGATTCAGGAAGCACCCACAATTTTATTCATTGTAGGGTAGCAAAAGAATTGAATTGCTTCCTATATCCAGCACCAGAGTGTCAAGTGATGATTGCAAATGGAGGAACAATAAATTTCTTTGGAAAGTGCCATAATATCAAGCTATCCATGGGAGAATATGTATTGACTAGCCCAATGCTTTCCATTCCAATGGGAGGTGCGGATGTTGTACTAGGAGTCCAATGGCTACAATCCTTGGGTACAATAGCTTTTAATTTTCAAGAACTTTTCATCAAATTTTCTACGGAAGGAAAGGAAGTTGAATTAAGGGGTATTGCAGGGAAACCAGGAAAGATAATCAGCTCTAATGGTATGACAAAGCTTCTAAAAAAGGAGCAAAGAGGTGTAATTGCACAATTATGCTCGCTAGATGTTTCCACATTGGAATCATCTATTTCTCCAGATCTCCAAAAAGTCTTGGACAATCATTCCAAGGTATTTGAGACTCCCAAGGGTCTCCCACCTATGCGTGATCATGATCATGCTATTCATCTGATTCCAGGAAGTGTTCCTCCAAACATCAGGCCGTACAGATATCCCTATGTCCAAAAAAGTGAAATTGAACGTATGGTTGCAGAAATGCTAGAGGCTGGTATAATTCAACCAAGTCAAAGTTCTTTCTCAGCTCCAGTAGTATTGGTGCACAAGAAGGATGGATCATGGCGCATGTGTCCAGATTATAGGGAGCTCAACAAGCTCACTATTAAAGATAAGTTCCCCATTCCTGTTATTGATGAATTACTGGATGAATTGCATGGATCAATTTACTTCACCAAGTTGGATCTTCGTTCGGGATATCATCAAATCAGAATGAAGATTGAAGACATTCCAAAAACGGCATTTAGAACTCATGAGGGTCATTATGAATTTTTGGTCATGCCTTTTGGCCTTACCAATGCACCTTCAACATTTCAAGGTTTGATGAATTCAATTTTCAAACCATTCCTTAGAAAATTTGTGTTAGTATTTTTTGATGATATACTAATCTACAGCAAGTCTTGGAAGGATCATGTTGAACATGTTGACAGGGTGCTACAACTATTGGAGGAGAAACAATTATATGCAAAAAGATCCAAATGTTTCTTTGGAGTCCAGGAGGTGGAATATTTGGGTCATATTGTATCTCATGAAGGAGTTAAGGTAGACCCTAGCAAAATTAAAGCCATTAAGGAATGGAAAATCCCCACATCCATAAAGCATCTGCGAGGATTTCTTGGGTTGACAGGGTATTATCGCAAGTTTGTTAAGAATTATGGGAGAATAGCAGCACCTCTAACAACATTATTGAAGAAAGATTCATTTTCATGGACTCCGGAAGCAACAAAGGCCTTTGAACATCTTAAAGAGGCAATGTGCCAAGCACCGGTCTTAGCTACACCGGACTTCACAAAAACCTTTATTGTGGAATGTGATGCTTCAGGAAATGGAATTGGTGCTGTTCTAATGCAAGATGAAAGACCCATTGCTTTTGAAAGTCGTCCAATCAAGGGAAAGTTTTTAAGCAAAGCTATTTATGAGAAGGAAATGTTGGCAATACTCCATGCACTTAAGAAATGGCGACCCTACCTAATGGAAAGACACTTCAAGGTAAAAACGGATCATGATAGCCTTAAATACTTTTTAGAACAAAGATTATCCTCTGAAGAGCAACAAAAGTGGGTCACAAAGATGTTGGGTTATGACTTTGAAATCATCTACAAAAAAGGGAAGCAAAATGTGGTGGCAGATGCACTCTCAAGAAAGGATGAGGATGTGGAAGCATTGTTGTGTGCCATTTCTATTATCCAACCAGATTGGATAAACGAAGCAAGGGAGGAATGGAAGAATGACGAAGAAGTGTGGGCACTTATTCGAAAGCTACAACAAGATTCCAGTACTTCTGATACATTTAGCTGGCAAAATGATTCGTTATGGTACAAAGATCGCTTATACCTCTGTAAGAATTCCCAACTAAAACAAAAGATTCTTATGGAATTGCACACTTCTCCCTTAGGAGGGCACTCAGGATTTTTAAAAACTTACCACAGGGTTAAGAAGGAATTTTTTTGGGATGGCCTTAAATCAGATATTCAAAAGTTTGTGGCAGAATGTTTGGTTTTCAAGCAAAATAAAGTTGAAACAATTAAGACACCGGGTCTATTACAACCTTTATCCATTCCAAGCCAACGTTGGGAGGAGGTTTCAATGGATTTTATCACAGGTTTACCCAAGTCTGAGGGAAAGAGTGTCATCATGGTGGTAGTTGACAGACTTACCAAGTATGCACACTTTTGTGCATTATCACATCCATTTAAAGGCAGTACAGTTTCTACTGCATTTATGGAAACAGTTCAAAAGCTACATGGAAACCCAAAGATTATTGTAAGTGACAGAGATCCCATTTTCACTGGAAATTTTTGGACAGAATTATTTTCTTGTCTTGGTACTCAGTTAGCTCATAGCTCATCTTATCATCCTCAATCTGATGGGCAAACTGAGATAGTAAACAAATTTTTGGAAGGATATCTTCGTTGCTTTGTATCTGATAAACAGACACAATGGGTCAAATGGTTGCCTCTGGCTGAATGGTGGTATAACACTTCCTTCCATACAGCAACAAAAATGACCCCATTTATGGCACTTTATGGGTATCAACCACCATCCATCACATCATATTTAAGAGAAAATTCTAAGGTTCAGGCAGTGGAACATCACATCGAACATCAACAACAAGTCCTCCAACTCTTAAAGGATAACCTCGTGTTGGCACAAAATAGAATGAAACAACAGGCAGATCAACATCGCAGTGAAAGAAGTTTTGATGTAGGTGATTGGGTATTCCTAAGGCTACAACCATATAAGCAAATGTCCCTAAAGCAAGCTAAGAAGGATAATAAATTATCACCAAAGTATTATGGTCCGTACAAGGTGTTGCAAAAGATTGGTACTATGGCATACAAATTGGAGCTTCCTGTAGTTTCTTGATTGCACCCAGTCTTCCATGTTTCATGTTTAAAGAAGGTTATAGGTGACAAGCTCCCAATTCAAACAATATTGCCAGAACTTGATGAGGAAGGAAAAATTATATTGGAACCGGAAGCAGTCACAGAAACAAGAACTCGACAACTACGAAATCGATCAATTTCAGAGTATCTTATCAAGTGGAAGAACTTATCCGCTGAAGATTCCACACGGGAGGATGAGAATTTTATGCAGAAGTATCCAGAACTACTGAAGCGTTCAGGACAACACTTTTTTGAAGGAGAGGGGCATGTTGGGTCCCTATAATACTAGTGATTACCCCATTACTATTGTAGTTATACCCCTTATTTATATTGTTGTGCCCCTATTACCCCCATATTGTTATTTCTGTGCCCCATAGAATCCCTCTATTGTTATTTTTGTGGCTTTATATTATTATTGTTAGGTCGGCTGGATTATATTGTGACTCCTTAGACTCCTATATATATAAAGGAGGTTTTGTCATTTGTATCATCCAAGAATTGTTCATTTATGTAATGTAAAGGAGGTTGCCCCCTCGAAGAGGCTGAATTCTAAGGCGTTGATCTATCTTTTCTATCTTTTCTTGCTGGTTTCATAACACAATATTGATATATCCCCACTTGGTTGGGAGGTGGATGTATGTATGAATCTTTGGTGATAGGAAGATCACTTATGATGTATAGAGTCATGTTCTTTCTTGGAGAACATCTTTTTGTAGACCTTGCTTACAATCAGGGGGAGCATGAATAGCACACTTCAGTAGAGTAGAGCTTTCAGCATATACCCAGAGGGAGGATGGATAGATTGGTACACCTTGGCATATACAAAGGGGGAGCTCAATTAGAGATTTCAGTAGGTACTTAGGGGGAGTATGGACAGCGGGATGTTTATCAAGGAAGAGAATATCTTAGTCTGCACTTTGCCCTTGATGTCAAAGGGGGATAGCGACTTGGTATGGTTGTTTCCATCAAGTCCAAAGGGGGAGATTGTTGGCATTATGATGCATGTGTTGTACTTGATGGCAACCCACTCGTAGAAAAGCAACTCACTTATATATAACTAGATTAATCTACAGAAGAGATATCAGATGTGACAGAGTACATGGGATGTAGGACAGCTCAAAGGAATTAGTTTAGATCTAATGAACAATGACAACTCATTAAGATGACAAGTTCTCAGTATGACAAGTTAGCTTTGCCATCAATTCCAAAGGGGGAGATTGTTGGCATTATGATACAAGTGTTGTCCTTGATGGCAACTCACATAGATGACAGATCATAGTGCAGCAGGTCAGTAGCAAAGAACTGATGATTAGACTACAAAGAATGAAGAAAGAAAAGTATATACGCAAGTTCACTATATACCAAGTTGTGTACACATGCAGGTTCTCTATATACCAAGTTGCGTATATACGTAGGTTCTCTATATACCAAGTACGGTATACACGCAAGTTATGCACGCAGGTTCACCATATACAAAGGCATGTATACACGCAGGATTGCTAATCAAAAGTCGCGTATGCATATGCACGCACTTTCATGCACGGAAAAGCACGTACATGTGGGAAAGCTTATTTTTGGGTCTGTGGTATTTAGACCTATGGTTTTGAACCTTGGTATTGCGTCCAAAGTGTTGAACCCAGGTATGGGTCCCTAGTACTGGTTCTAAATGGTTTTGGACCATGGTATTGAGTAAGACCTAAGACTATAAAAGGAGAAGAATATCATTAGGTAAAGGATTCAAAAAATCTTGAATATATGATGAAGTATAAGACCTAGTATGCAGGTTATGGGTTCATGATGCTTTGCTTGATCTGAGCTAAGGAGGAATCTCAGCGGTTGATGGAGAACAAGATCTAAGGATAGATCAGGATCTAATGGCTCGGAATGAATCATCTCTATATGTTTTGATCTTGTTAATTCTAGATTTATATACTGACGCATGTAATGTTCTGTAAATATTATGATCTGGGAATAACTCAAGTTTGGAATAACTGCAAATCATGAATGAATATTTACAGATGTATACGCTAGTTGACTATGATAAAAGCGCATACATATGCAGGTAAGATACATCTAAGTAGCATATACCATATGAGCTACGATATTTGAAGTTATAGGTGGTTCTGGTTGTTGATGAGTTTTGATGATTGTTTACTGGTGTTAGCATTCTGCATATTCAGTTTGGTTGATTGTGTTTAGCTTCAATGTTGATGGATGAGATCTATAATGGATCGAGATCATAATGACTTTGTTATGAAACCAGCTCAAGAAAAGATAGAAAAGATAGATCAACACCTTAGAATTCAGCGTCTTCAAGGGGGCAACCACCTTTACATTACATAAATGAACAATTCTTGGATCATACAAATGACAAAACCTCCTTTCTATATATAGGAGTCTAAGGAGTCACAATATAACCCAGCTGACCTAACAATAATAATATAAAGCCACAAAAATAACAATAGAGGGATTCTATGGGGCACAGTAATAACAATAAGGGGATAACAGGGGCACAACAATATTAATAAGGGATGCAACTACAATATTAATGGGGTAATCACTAGTATTATAGGGACCCAACATGCCCCTCTCCTTCAAAAAAATTTTGTCCTCAACGCTTGAGTAGTCCTGGATGCTTCTATATAAAATTCTCATCCTCCCATGTGGAATGTTCAGCGGATAAGTTCTTCCACTTGATAAGATACTCTGAAATTGATCGATTTCGTAGTTTTCGAGTTCTTGTTTCTGTGACTACTTCTGGTTCCAGTATAATTTTTCCTTCCTCATCAATTTCTGGCAATATTGTTTTAACTGGGAGCTTGTTGCCTATAGCCTTCTTTAAACATGAAACATGGAAAACTGGGTGCAATCGAGAAGCTGCAGGAAGCTCCAATTTGTATGCCATAGTACCAATCTTTTGCAACACCTTGTACGGACTATAATACTTTGGTGATAATTTATTATCCTTCTTAGCTTGCTTGAGGGAAATTTGCTTATATGGTTGTAGACATAGGAATACCCAATCACCTACATCAAAACCTCTTTCGCTGCGATGTTGATCTTCCTGTTGTTTCATTCTATTCTGTGCCAACACGAGGTTATCCTTTAAGAGTTGGAGGACTTGTTATTGATGTTTGATGTGATGTTCCACTGCTTGAACCTTGGAATTTTCTCTTAAATATGATGTGATGGATGGTGACTGATATCCATAAAGTGCCATAAATGGGGTCATTTTTCTTGCTGTATGGGAGGAAGTGTTATGCCACCATTCAGCTAGAGGCAACCATTTGACCAATTGTGTATGTTTATCAGATACAAAGAAACGAAGATACCCTTCCAAATATTTGGTTAATATCTCAGTTTGCCCATTAGATTGAAGATGATAAGATGAGTTATGAGCTAACTGAGTACCAAGACAAGAAAATAATTCTGTCCAAAAATTTCCAATGAAAATGGGATCTATGACACTTACAATAATGTTTGGGTTTCCATGTAGCTTTTGAATTGTTTCCATAAATGCAATAGATACTGTACTCGCTTTAAATGGACGTGATAATGCACAAAAGTGTGCATAATTGGTAAGTCGATCAACTACCACCATGATGACACTATTTCCCTCAGACGTGGGTAAACCTATGATAAAATCCATTGAAACCTCCTCCCAACGTTGGCTTGGAATGGATAAAGGTTGTAATATACCCGGGGTCTTAATTGTTTCAACTTTATTTTGTTGGCAAACCAAACATTATGCCAAAAACTTTTGAATATCCGATTTAAGGCCATCCCAAAAAAATTCCTTCTTAACCCTGTGGTAAGTTTTTAAAAATTGTGAGTGCCCTCCTAAGGGAGAAGTGTGCAATTCCATAAGAATATTTTGTGGAATAGCTCGATAGCTTGATTTTATGGTACTTTCTAGAGCAATTTATTGTTCCTCCATTTGCAACCATCACTTGACACTCTGGTGCTGGATATAAGAAGCAATTCAATTCTTTTTCTACCTTACAATCAATAAAATTGTGGGTACTTCTTGAATCAATCAACACTATTACCTTTTTCTTCTTGATTTGTCCTTCTATCTTGATGGTTTGAGGAGTGGTAATTCCAACCAATGCATTACAAGATATGGTCAGATCAATTTATTCTTTATCTAAGCTTTTTTCTTGGAGCATATCCTCTTCTTTTGACCTTTCTTTCTCCTTTTCTTCTTCCTCTTCGCAATCTATGTAGAATAATTTCTTCTCAGCACACTTATGACCTTTAGTGTATTTTCTATCACAACTGTAACAAAGCCATTTTTCTCTTTTTCCTTCCGATTTTTGTGGTGTCAACCTTATAGGTTGTTGAAGACTAGGGGCAACAACACTTCCATCTTTATAGTTATGAGTGGTATTCTTCCTGGTTGCCATAATTTTGCTTTCCATTTTTCTTGCTAGCCTGAATGCCTTCTCTAATGAATCAGGTTCCCAAAGGCGAACATCATGTTTGATATTATCCTTTAAAGACCACATGAACACATCAATCATATGCTCCTTTGGAATATTTTTTACCCTTATATTCAATTTTTGGAACTCCTCAATGTGCTCCATTATTGAACCCTTTTGTTTGAGACTTATCAATTTGCTAAAAAAAGTGTTGCTTTTTGTATCCTCATAATGTGTTGTCAATTCTTCCGTAAAAATTGCCCAAGTGATAATTTCTTTATGAGAACAAAGCCATTGATACCACAAAAACTGATTTGGTTCCAAATATAAAGTTGCAATACGTACCTTTTGTGTGTTTTGCACATTATTGAGATCGAAAAATTGCTCCATCTGTAATATCCATGTTTCGGGATTCTTGCCATCAAACTTCCTCATATCGATTTTTGGAATATGGTGGGTCTTTGATCCCACATTAGAGTCTATGAAATCATGATTAACATTTTTTTTGTTCACATCATGAGTTTCCTTTACAACGTTTTCACCATTAGTAAGTATTTCTTGTAGAAAATTTGTTAAATCTGTCTTTAAATCTGCCATGTCTGTCTTCAAATTTGTCTTCAAATCTGCCATGTCTCTCTTCAAATCTGTCTTCAAATCTATCTTAAAATCATCCATCTTAGCTTCCATGCCCTTTATCTTAGATTCCTCGCCATTTATCTTAGCTTCTGTTAGCTTTTGTGAGCGTGACATTTCTTGCACTTGTTCTTGTAATTTTGATATATCATGTAGCATTTCTTACTGTTGTTCATGAGTCATGCTAGGGATTTCAGGTTCCTTACTAGGTGTTGGAATTTTCTTTCCTCGAGGCATATGTTACCAATAATAATTCTCTACTATGCCCTTTGAATTCCTTCAAAATAAATTTTCAAACCAATCTTAAGAAAAAATTTAAAAGAATCTACACAGCTCTTTTCACTTTGTAGGAGCTCGATATTTCCTCTGATGTATCTCTGTAATTTTGGATCATCCAGTTTTGAAATTGTGATCTATAGTAGCCCTCTATGTCCTATTTCCAATGCCACCAGTCTAATCACAATTGGATTCTCCAAGGAAGAGTTATGTCAAATCTCCCACAGTGACCTGATTATAGACTAGTTCAGTAGAGCAAACTTGTACGACGTGCCACGTGTCCCTGTTTCGACCTTTGGCTTTGAAAAAGATATACAACAAACTATAGTCTGTCCTCTTTTTGTACCTTCTTATGAAATTTCAATCCCATGCTCAAAGAGAAAGTTATTACGATTTTCTGCAGGTCACCTGTTTGGAATGTAATTAAGGAGTCTACAAAAAGACCAACTTCCTCATATCATATCTCTGCAAATATAGCACGAAAAGATCTGAAATTTGGACCCGAGATTCAGTGAAATTTCTTCTGAAATGGGCTTTTTTTTTTAGCTTCTGAAATGTCACAAAAAAAAAGTTATAGCGAAAATTCCATGATGACTTGTTTGGAGCAGCGAAACCCTAGAATCCAAAGCTCTAATACCAAATGTTATGAAACCAACTCAAGAAAAGATAGAAAAGATAGATCAATGCCTTAGAATTCAACCTCTTCGAGGGGAAACCTCCTTTACATTACATAAATGAACAATTCTTGGATGATACAAATGACAAAACCTCCTTTCTATATATAGGAGTCTAAGAAGTCACAATATAACCCAGCCGACCTAACAATAATAATATAAAGCCACAAAAATAACAATAGAGGGATTCTATGTGGCACAATAATAACAATATGGGGATAGCAAGGGCACAAAAATATTAATAAGGGATGCAACTACAATATTAATGGGGTAATCACTAGTATTATAGGGACCCAACAACCTTATCTTTATGTGATCTGATGGACTAGATTTGGTTGCTAACATATGTATTATGCCTGTATATGTAATGATCTCGATATGTCTGAAGTCAGGAAGTGCAGCGAAGCTATAACTAAGTGATTGATGACATACATGCTGGTTCAGATCTTCCAAGTAGCGTATGCACTCTGATGCATGATTTTTGAGGATGCAGTTAGATATGAATGTTGTTGCAGAGTTCTATGTTTTGCTCTGTGTTCTGGTGACTGCAGTTTGTTGACAGAGTTTCAGTGACTTAGTATTGGGTGATTCAGAGATTGATGATGCTAGTGTTGATTGATTTTGTGCTTCAATGATATTGATGGGTCTAGTATGAAAATTGGATTAAACGTGGCCTTCAGATTATGTTGTTGTGCTTCAGGAGTATCGAGTCTGAAAATTTATGAAACGTGGTACCTGAGGGAAGAAAGAAAAGGTTGTAGCCTTCTGTAGGTCAGCAACTATGTACTAGTACATCAACTAGTACTAGAGCTAACAGGGTGGTAGCTCCCTTCCAGTAGCAGTTGGAAAATGAGTGAAGGTTGGAGCATTCAGTAGGCTGGCACCTGCGTACTAGTAAAAGGATTGACTAATACAAGAGCCAAGGGGGTTGTAACTCCCTTCCAGGACAAGCTGGAGAACGAGGGATGGTTGTAGCCTTTTACAGGTAGAAGCCTGTGTACTGGTATAAGACTTCACTAGTACAGAAATATTGTAAAAAGAAGTTTCTTATTAAAAGAAGATAGAGACGACTTGCAGCAGGTGGTTTTCACCCACATTGGGTTTCCACCTTATATCATGGTGTTCATGTGTGCCTCTTGTGTGTGATGATCTATTCTGTTTTTCTGCTCCTGTTTACTTTTCACATGGCTAATAATGTTCTGATGCACTCATTAAGGATCAACTAACTAAATCATAAGTTTACTGGATATATGCTTGTTTCACTTCACACAGTTGCGTATACAAGCGATTTGCCTTAACTGAAGTAGCGTATATGAATATTAATATGGAAATGAAAAAGTTATATTGATTTGATAATACTAATTCACCCCCCCCGCTCTCAGTATTATTTCCAATAGATAAAGGTGCCGAGGACAGATAATGGTGGAGAGTTTTGCTGCAAGGAATTTGAAGAATTCTGTAAGAATTGTGGTATAGCATAACAGAAGACTACTCCATATACACCTTAGCAAAATGGAGTTGCAGAAAGAATGAATAAGATGTTGATGGAACAGGCAAGAATCATGCTCAGCGGTGCCGGGTTAGGATAAGAATTCTGGGCAGAGGCGGTGGATACTGCATGTTACCTAGTTAACAGGTCACCTTCATCAGTGTTGGAGGATAAGACTCCATAAGTGGTATGGACTGGTAAGAAAAACTCTCCTTCACATCTGAGGGTATTTGGATGTGATGCATATGTACATGTTCCAAAGGAGAAACGAACCAAGTTGGATAATAAATTTGAAAAGTGCATCTTTATTGGGTATAAGGATGGTTTAAAGGGTTATAAGCTTTGGAACCCAGTCACATGGAAGGTTGTGTGTAGTCGAGATGTGGTGTTCAGAGAGGTAAAAGATGTTATTAAACATGAAGTCCAACCAAAGGAACTTGAGAAGATGGAGTTTGAGCTTAAGGAGGAAGAATCAAACACAGCAGAGGAGTAATCAGAAGATGAAGAGCCACAAACTCCGGGTGTGAGAAGATCAAATCGAGAAAGAAGGTAGCTAGAAAGGTATAGTCCATCTACTTTCCATTCAAATTTTTCTTTATCTATTATTGATGATGATCACAGAACTGTGAAGGAAGCAGTAAATTCAGAGGATGGCAAACTCTGGAAAAAGGCCAAGGTTGATGAAATGGCATCTTTGGACAAAAATGAGGCTTGGGATCTGGTGGAGTTGCCAGCTGGATGAAACCCATTGGCAACAAATGGTTGTTCAAGAAGAAGAAAATGCAAAAGGAAAGGTGGAGAAATATAAAGCTCGGTTGGTAGCAAAAGGTTATTCCCAGGTGCAGATAATTAATTTTGGTGATATTTTTTCTCCTATTACCAAGGTAACTTCTATTAGATTACTTTTATTCATTGTTGCTGCTTTTGATTTTGAGGTAGAGCAGATGGATGTGAAGACAACATTTCCTCACGAGGATCTAGAAGAGTAAATATACATGAAGCAACCTGAAGGCCTTGTGGTGAAGGGTAAAAAAGAACTGGTATGCAAGTTAAAGAAGTCTCTGTATGGGTTAAAATAGTCACCAAGGATGTGGTATTAGAAATTTGATACATTTATATGGGGACTTGGCTTCATGAGAAGCAAATTAGATCACAGTGTGTATTTTCAATTAATTGGTGACCATGTTATTTATTTGGTCTTGTATGTGGATGATATGTTGCTAGTTGGAAATGACAAAGAAATTATCCAGTATTTGAAGATCCAATTGTCCTCCAAATTCGACATGAAAGATCTTGGTGCTGCAAACTATATTTTGGGCATGGAAACTAAAAGAGATCGTACAAAGAGGAAGCTCTCATTAAACTAGAGGAAGTATGTCGAGACAATACTGCAAAGGTTTAATATGCAGGATAGTAAACCAGTGAAGGTTCCTATTCTTGTAGGTGTGAGGTTATCAGCTGAACACTGTCCCAAGACACAAGAAGAGGAAAAGGACATGTCCTATGTTCCATATGCAAGTGTAGTCGGTAGCCTGATGTATGCAATGGTTTGTACTAGATCAGACATTGCACATGCAGTGGGAGTATTGAGCAGGTTTATGTCAAAACCAGGGAAGGAGCATTGGACAGCAATGAAGCAGGTTTTCAGGTATTTGTGTGGCACTAGTGATTATGGTTTTTGCTACCAAGGAAGACTAGGATTGGACGGAGTGTTGGATATTCATGGCTTTGTTGATGTAGACTGGGCTGGAGAATTGGATCAGAGAAAATCTACAAGTGGGTATGTGTTTAACCTATTTGGAGGTGCAGCCAGTTGGATGAGTAAGAAACAATTTGTAGTGGCACTACCAACTACAGAGGCAGAATACATGGCAGCTACTCATGCAAGAAAGGAAGCAGTTTGGTTGTAGAGATCGTGTTCAAGTATGGGGATAGTATAGGAAGCTATAAGGATAGACTTTGATAGGAAAAGTGCAATTTTCTTGCCAAACAACCCTGCATATCATTCAAAGACAAAGCACATTGATGTTCAGTATCACTTTGTGAGGGATATGATAGAAGACAAAAAGGTGTTGCTGGTAAAGGTGGACACTTTGAAGAAAACTGCAGATGCATTGACAAAATCTGCGAGCTCTGAGAAGTTCTCTTGGTGTAGAAAAACAATGGGTGTTTCAGGGCTGGAAAAATGACTAAGCTCTCTTGTGGCCCCCTCTGGAAAGAAAAAAACAAGTGGGACAATGTTGGGTTGTGTTATATTCTTTCCACGACTAGCCCACGTAGTTAACTAGGGGGTTAGAGTGGGGACGGAGCACCCCCTTCGTTGCACTGATTGTGTAGCGGGGGGGTCACAGGGGGTTTGAGGTGTACCTGTAACCCCACTTTATGGGGTCTGGGCCAGCGCCCCATAAAATTTTGGTTTTCGACCCTACGTTAGGCTGGGTGGACCCACCTATGGTTTTGTGCATGATTTTTGCACATGTTTTTTGGACACGATGGTTTTCGGTCCATGGTATTGGATGTGATGGTTATTAGTCCATGTTATTGGATGCTTCTACATGTATAAATATGTATTTTAACATTGAAAGAAACATAATGAAAAATCAAGCTGGTAGTCCCAGTTTTGGATCCAGGGGAAAATCTCTGTGTATATGTGTTTTATGTGTTATGCTCTCGCATTGTTTATTTTCTGTGTTTTAGAATTCGTATGTAGGTAATTTATATATGGGGTTAAAACCTATAGAAAGTAAAGAGTTTGATCCTTGATTGGGTTCAAGATCATGTGCTATCTCACATAACTGGCAAAGATACTACCCGACATATGTGGGAGGCACTTGCTATGTTGTACGAAGGATCTTTCAAGTAACAGAAGATGTATCTTGACGAAAAGCTAAGATGTACGGGGATGAAGAAAAGGGAGCATATAGACCCATTCCTTACTAGGATTCATGATGTCTCGGACCAACTATCTTTAGTAGGTTCAATGCACTAGCCTACAAAATTGGTGTGATTAGCTCTGAACAAGATTTCCAAAGAATTTAAGCTTTCATCTAGAGTATAATGGGTAGAGAGAAGGTACCACATTGGGATTTTGTGTCGGTTCATCCGCAATAGGAGGAAATGAGGTGAGATCTAGTGAAGAGCACCATCAGTGGTAGCATCTGCAGTGGCCGGACAAAGAAAGTGAAGGAGGAGGAAGATATGGCCCTTGCATCAAACAGGTAGCAGGAGAACCGCAAGGGGAAGAAGGACATTTCCAAGGTCATGTGCTTCATGTGTGTTGAGCTTGGCCACTACAGAACTCAATGTGCTCTTAGAAAGAAGGACAAGGAGGAGAGGTAGGACTAGTAGCTTGCATCCGTTGAGATTGATAGATTGTCCTCTAGATTAGAGGAATATTTTTCCATGATCACCAGGATACCTCTAGGAGTGAGGTGGGGTGATTTGGTTTTGTAGCCCCAAAGAGCTACAGGATGGGTAGGATTATTAAGGAGGTCAACCTCATGAATAAATACCTCTCTATGGAAACACATAGTATGTAGTAGTAGGAGGGATCAGAGGAATTTGTTGCAGTCAAGTGCTAGAGTGATAAATGTAGTAGCTAGTAGCAAGTCAGATACTCGGTAGCGCATAAGATAGTTGGAAAAAGTGTAGATGGCACAGAGGAGAGTGAGCAGCAGCACAAAAGCTTTGGTGATACTGCAGAGTCTAGCAGCAGTGAGGTCTCAAGTGACAGATGCATCATACTGACCACAATTGTTCAATATTTTGGATTTTTTTCCATTGTAGTTGTTGTAGTCGCAACATCATGAGAAGGAGAGGTAGTTGCAGTGCAAACACAATGTTGGCAATAGTTCAATAGTGCCAATAACAACATGGGAGAAAATTTTATCAAACTTGGATAGTAGTTGGTGGGCGAAAACAACCACACATCTGCAGTGTAACAGGAGGTGGTGCAATGACAGGGTGTTGCATTTGCGGGTTGTACCACTAGAACACATTTTCGCAAAGAGGGAGTGTTGATTTTTGTAGCATCAGATGTTTTATAGCCACGAAATTTTGTGGAGAGGCTAGAAACATGTATTCTACAAAACATAGAAATCATTTCTCGAAATTCCACCTAGAGACAACTTAATTAAAATAGCTAAATTTTTCTTAATGGTTCCTAAATCTAAACTTAGGAAATCTGGTTAATTAAAGAGTATTAAATAAGTCATGGTTAGAATATTCTAGAAGAAGACATGGATCGATGGTTAGAATATTCTAGAAGAAGACATGGATCGATGGTTAGAATATTCTAGAAGAAGACATGGATCGATTCCTAGTTAATCTTAGTCATCGATTATGTTTTAATCTTGGGCGTTGAAGCCTCAATAAGAGATTATAAGAAGAAATTTTATGGGGATTGGGGAACACACTTGAGGAGCAAGGAATTCGATATTGCTGGGAAATCAAATTTTAGAGTAGCAGATGTGTGTTGTAAGAGGTGATTTAGTAGTTTCGAAGTAGCGAGAAAGAGGCAAGAATAGTAATGTTAGAAGGAAGTCTTTCCAATCTGATGAGTGCATAGAAGAGAGACAATGTACTCCACAGAGAGGCTGACACAATGTAGAGAGGTAGTGTAGATCTTTAGAGGGTGATTTATATTTATTGAGAAGAAGTCGAGAGTTAGAGGTAGGAGCTGGAGTGGAAGCCTACAGGCCAGAAGATCAAGTTTCCATAGAAGCAGCTCATCAGCAAAGTGAGAGAGACGTTGGTCCCAACATGATTACACACATCTACATAGGCTGACACAAATGCAACAAAGGCAGCTCATATTGAGCTAATGTCAATGTTCGATCACCAGTGTGTTGTAGTGGTTACAACCAACCTCCAAAATTTTGGCCTGCACCTAATTCTGGAGTCTCCCTTGAGAGTTTCACTTGATGATTGCACACACTTGTGTTCACTCCGTGAGCTCGTGTGAGTCTTCACACCCACCTTGATTGATCATTTCACCCAAGCTTTTGTATGTTGATGTCAATGTCATGCTTGCGACCATGTTCTAATCATGCTCAAGGTCTTCGCTTCGTGTGTACATGTTGGTTTCGCTATTAAAACCTCTGTCGCACTCACAAATGGAATCACATACACTGACGTGTAAGCATCGTCAAGGTCAACCAACGATCAATCAAAATTGTCGTGCTTGTTTCTCACACCGTCAGTCAGTCATGTTGAGCATGTGTGTTTGAATGGTTTGAGTTGTCTCGTCATCAAGTCATGTAAGTGTGTGTATGCAGGATCACATATGCATATTCACTTGTTCACACACAGTCATTTTTTTAAGTTCCAACAACCAGACTCCCCTCTGATAGTCGAACCATCACCCCACAATCGACTTGATCAATTGTCACCCAGAATAGTGAAGAAGCACCAACCAAGCCATTTCAAGATTCACTGCCTGCAAGAACATCAATCACCCTTCATGTTAGTCAACTGGAGAGTTTGACCCGACAGCCAACCCGGGATTGACTCCCCTCAAAAATTGTGTAGAGTCTGCAGACCTTTCCTACTCTGCTAACTCGGAAAATTGTGCAGATAGGCTAGATAGACACCCATTGCCCATCCCTATCTCCCTCAGAAAATTGTGTAGTTTTTTCCAGCCAAACCTCCTGATAACCGACCGACTGGTCACCAAGAAAATTGCGTAGTTTCTATAAGCAAGTGATTTGCTACCTGTTGTGTTGTACAATAACCCCCCATTTCCTAAAATATTTCTTAAAAAATCATAATATGAAATGGGTCCCTTTTAAAAACCTTAGATGTGTGAATAAATTGGTATTAACCCATCTTTTGAAAAATCCTCATCAAAAGGTCCAATGGAAATGATATATTATAAACCTTTTGATTAATAATACAATAGGTCTTTTAAATAATTACAAAGCTCTTTATTATTACGATAAAGTGATCGCAAGATCGCATATCGTAATAATAAGAAAACATATATAAAAGACCCATTAACTACTCCGATCCGAAAAAGGAAATCGCTATCGGATATCGGGGAAAGGCAAAACACATCGTATATACAAAGCACCTCTCCCATTCCTCCGATGCGATAAAAGGCATCGCCATCGGCAATCGGCCTTAACAACCCTGCATATGAATTGTGACACCTTCAAATCTTCCGATGCGATAAGGCATATTGCCATCGGCGATTGGCGATTTCGTAATGCCATAAGTAATATGACCCGAGTCCATTCCCGATTGTGATACATTAAATCAAGGCGCGTGTTTCGAAACATATTTGAAAGGCTTGCATGCATTGTATCACCTTTTGGTGATCGAGGGATATTTTGGACTATTATGAAAACCTTCCTGTTCACGTTACCAATCATCGATTGTGATTTAATTCTGATTATCCGCCAAAAAATCTAAGCCACGCTTGAATGGATCATTCACCATATAAACGTTATGATGGGTATTTAAAAGCTCCCTTACCATGATTGACAGGTGAAACGGCCAATTAATGAAGCAGTTATGCCGAGATTTTCCACTTAGATTCTATCTGCGGAAGTTTCACTATAATCTTTGATTATTCGCTAATTGATATAACTCTTTCATATTGGCTCATACTACCTATTTCCCTGTATCACGCTGGTTTCATTCCTTGTGCAGAATTCCGCCGAAATAACAAGTTTTAAGCAAATGGGAAAGAAATCCAAGAGATCCACGGCAGCAGCGGCCCCTATAGTAACAACGCAATCAGCCAGTGATCCAGGACCAAGTAAAAAAGGCCTAATCTCAAACACTACATGTCTCAGTCTTGGAAATACAAGTTGGCAAAGCATCTATAATTTAATTGAAGTAGAGGATTCTAAGGAAGCGTCAAAAGAAGCTACTACAGACTCAACTAATAAATCAGAAGCTTCCCTGAAAGACTTAGCCGACTCATATTTGCACAGGATAGCAGCGCGGGAGAAAATTCTTCCATACACTGATGTAGTCAGATGGGTGGTTGAAGAAATCCCAGTTTCAAATAGAACGTTTTGCACAGCAGATGGAAGAATGTTTGGTTCATTTCAGCCTGATGACTTAAGGAAGATGTACCATTTACCCGAACCCGAGAAGAAATACAACAAAGCCTTTCTGGAGAAATTCGCAGCAGAAAATGAGACTGAATCGGCCCCAATCAAACAATGGAGACAGAATCCCGCAAAGCACAAACATGAATCATCGGGTAAGTACTCCGTGGATTCATTATCATCTCCTTACTGTTATGTTGGGGCAATGATGTGTAGGATGTGGGGAATGCATGATTCAACAAAGTTTACTATTGAAATGGTTCCTTTAATGGAAGCGGCAGTTAATAGTTATGTGATGGATTGGGCAAACATATTGTCCGATAAATTAGCCACTGCAATTCTTGACTTCAGAACATATGCACGTAAAACCACCAGAACAATTCCCCCTTTTTATTATAGTGCTTATATTATGGATACTCTTTGCTTTAATTCCGAATACCCGGTACTCGGGTGGAGATGGACTGCACAAGACCCTAAGCCAATCCACATTTATCATCAGATGTTATGGAAGGCACATTATAAAGACCACTTGTACCAAATCTGTAATGGTTTCATGTTACCTATCTATTATGCCATTTTTGATAAGCCTGCCCCAAGGATTTCTGAGGAGGCAGCAATTGACTTGACTGTTGTGGGGAATTGGTTTGGGGAAGAAAAGTTCACATATATAAGGGTTTATGGTAGCCTCTCAAAACCGCATGTCCTTCCTTTGAATATACCTGATAAGTTGTTGGCTCGAGAGTTGGCCTACTAGATAACCATAGCAGGAACATCTAAAACTCTTAGGAATTCTAAAAAGCAGTCATGGCCTACATTTCCTTTGAGGTGCAGTGTTTACACTCTAGATGATTACAAACATGCGGAGAAAGAGACAGAAAAAATAAACATGCTCAATCTTGCAACAATCCCCAACAGGCAGTATGACCCAAGGAAAGTTGCCTATGATGTGCTTGAACAAGCCAAACTTACAAAGTTTGACCATGAAAAAGATCAATTTGATGACCTGTTTTCTTCATCAAAATCATTATTTCAGGTAAAGACATTGGCCAAAATGAAATATAAAGACGAAGGACTGGTAGAATTCAATAGGCTCAGAGAACAGAGGTTGCAAACTCTACCACTAGACTTATTAGCTACTACCCCGACAACTCAGTCAAGCGAGCCTGAACAACAAATTATCGACAAACTTCCTGCTACAGAGGAAATCCGAGAAAAGGTAAAAGAACCAGAACAGAAGACAAAGCAGGAGAAAGAAAAGAACCAGGACAGTGAGTATATTGATATAGATATGTAGATTGATCCAAAACTCCTCAAAGAGTGGCAACAATTTGACTCTATTATAAGCAATCCTAAGACTTCACAATTGTTCTGCACACCTCAAGTAACAGTCGGTCAAGGACCAACAACAACTACGGTTCCAATTGAAGGAACCAACGGCATATCCATCAGCAAAGATGCAAAATAATTCCTAATGGTCTATCCGATCAGATTTTTTTGTAGATAGAAGACATACCACCATTAGATGACTTTTATAGTCCCAGACACAGGGCTGTGGTGAAAAGACAGAGAAAAAGGAGGAGACTTGATCAATCTTCCCTTTTACCAGAACAAACAGAGATGACTAATGTGGTGTGGAAGGAGGAATTTAACCCTTCCGACTACCTTGCAAAAATTTCTGAGTATGCCGGAGCTTATTCGGCAGCCACCATGGATAAAGCCTCAGAAGTAAGAAATCTACTTAAGGAAATAAATCTAACAATTGTTTCATTTCAGTCACAGGTGTCCGAAGCACAACGAAAAATAGAATAATTAGAACAACAACTACCAACATAGCAGCAGGTAAATAGTCAATTAAAGGAGCAATTGCTTAAGGAGAAGCAGAGGATAGACTTAAGCGCAGTACAGAAACAAAAGGAATTATCCGAGGCATTGGCCAGATTGAAGACAATGAATGAACAAATGAGTAAGACTAAAGATGAGAAAATCGCTCAACTAACACACCAAGTAGAAAGGTTCAAGAGTCTTCCTCAACCAGCAAAGTTCAGAACCGAAGCTCTCCAAATAAACAAAGCATTGATTACACAGCTAAAACTGCTATGTCACAATATTTCTCTAGTTGAGCCTCTTTGTGAAATTACTGCGTCAATAGTTGACAAATCAGTCGATGCCAGGTAGGATTTGGAACAGGCCAATGAAACTTTGACCAATTTTTTGGCTTGGCAAGACACCAGTGAAGGGCAAACCGCGAATTTGCCTAAAATTATAAAGTCACACAAAGAAATCCTTTTTCTAGAATGGTAGTCACAACTGATGAAAGCAGAGAGAGAAACATCAAGATGCAGATTATCAACCAGTAATTTAATTGAGTTAATCAATGACACTCTTTATTTGTCTAACATGATTTCACAGTGCTCTCCAGGTAAATTGATGTCAGCCAAAGCCTTGGAACAAACATGCAATCAAGAATTGGAAAAGAATGGAAGATTAATTGCCGACATCCAAAGTTTAACTTGGGATACCTTTTGGTTTTTCTTAATTAAACCATACAGTCAGAGGGCCACACTCAAATGTTTAACCGATGCCATCAGTTGCATGATTCCCGAAATCCATGATGCCACATACTCAGCTCAACTACATTCTCATCTGAGTCGCCCTCCAGAATTGCAACTGATGCTTGCTATCTGCCAGCTCAAGCCAAAGGGAAATCATCCGAAACAATGAATCATTCTGTCAACTGCAAACAAGCGAATTTTGAGGAAATACTCATAATGTAGTTGTACCAATTAATAGCATTTTTATTTTGTAATTAGTTAGCCTAATTAGTATTTATAGGCCCTTTCATGCATTTAGAAAGGGTCCTCAATTTTTGTATAAACTCAAATCAATAAGTCACACTATTGTGCTTCTGATCTATTTTTATGAAGACTGGGCCAGTATTCTGAATTTTAATGAAGAAAGCTTTGATGACATGTGCACTATTGCCTTATTGTGGAAGTGTTTCTAAGTTAGAAGAGGGAATTTGAATGCGATTGATATCGGGAGTGATTCAAATAACATATGGTACTATTATCTATGCTCTTGCCTCATTCTTATATGTGAATCAGCATTTATTTATTCTTGCTATCATTGGATATATGTATGTGTTTTGACAGCAACCCTTATGCTTATCACTATTTAATGGCTAAGGAGTGTTATTCTTTCAATTGTATTTATGTCTATGATATATATGAAAAATAGTGTAATAATGTTTTCTTGATTACTTTGTTCAACTACTTGAACAAAGTAATTATCATATGAATAAATGTCTTTGTTTACCAATAGAGTCATCTATATGCCTGTTTATGTATAAAGATCATCAAAAGTTACACTAAAGAAGAAATTTCCCGAGATAGGATAGTTGTTCATAATTTTACTTTTAGATTAAATCATTCAGCCGCTATCATTAGATATTAAAGAATCAACCACTTATCCATCATATTTACCAATCATTGGGAAACGGGTCCCATTATTTCCATTCGGAGCCACCACACCAAACGGAAAAGGAGCTGCCTTTAAGGTCCGGATCGGGTCGTTTTCCCCGATGTCGTTGCAGTGATTTTTGAGGCATCAATACTTTTGGCGCTAGAAGGAGGGCATGAGCTGTGAATGGAAAGCAAACCCAAACCTATAACCCATTCTGAGAGTAAATCTCCCTCCACCTCACCTCGGACCTCCTATTTGCGTATTGGAACACCAGTATTCAAATGAGAAGAAGAGGAGTCAACAACAACTGCTCATACCCATCATACTTCAAAACAATTAAGTCCTGAGTCCCCTGAAGTACAGTCTCATATCTAGAAACTTCAAGGATTTTCAATATCACCACAGAAGTCTAAGGTATCTCAAGGCAGTCAGACTTCGCAATTCAATCTACCTCACCCTCTCAGCAGACTTCAAAGCGGAAAGCTCGTTATTGAACCTACTAAGTTGCCTTTACCTAAAAGGAAAAGGGAAAAAAAGAACACTGAAAGATCTAACAGCGAAACTTTCTCATCATCATCCTCCATCTCATCTTCTCCAGTGTGAAGTCAGCCATCCACCCCACCATTACATATTGTTGTTCAACAGGGATCAGGAACTTCAACATCTCAACCTCAAACCTCAATATCAACTCCTTCCCAAACATCTGGAACTTCACCTGCAATATCATCTGCTATTAGTTTTCCAATGGCTCAAAATCCATGGAGTAGTCCTGGTGCGGTCAATATGCCTGCACCACTACACTAATTGCCAGATTCTCCTGAAAAATGGTTGCCGAAATTTAATCCAGATACAGGGACACCAGCCGAGGAGCATATTAACAATTTCATGTTATTCGTTAATTTGAAAGGAGTGACAGAGGAAGATGTTGTCGTTAGGCTTTTCCCTTATACCTTACAAGGATCAGCTGGGTCTTGGTATTTTTCCCTGCCCTCTGGATCCATTACAAGTTGGAACATTTTCCAAGAAAATTTTCTGACTATATATGGCGATGATAGATATTTAGCAACGTTAATTAATGATCTCTCAAATCTTAGGATAGAATCTAAAGAACCTATTAAAGAATTCAAGTCACGATTAAGTAAACTCTTGAATAAGATTCCAACCACCTCTAAACCAAGTGAGCAAATCAGAAGTGAATTGTATATAATAGCCCTACCTTCAAATATAGCTATTTTTGTAGACAGAGCTACTAAACCAACATTAGCTGAGAACATGAAAGAGGTGCTTGCTGTAGAGAAACGCATTATTGCTTTAGAAAAGAAAGCTACTCTTGAATATAGGAAATCCAAAAAAGTTTCTTTTAAAGATGATTCAAAGAAGAAAACCCCTAAAGATCCATATGATATGGAAGGTTTACAAAAATTCCTCAAGACTATGTCAAATGAAATGGTTGAAATCAAAAAGCAAGTAGCTGAAACTTCAACAAAAAGGCCATTTAAAAATTTTAAGAAACCTAAATCAAAACCGCCAAATGCCATCTCGAATGGAGACTCATATCCTGAAGAGGAAGAAGAAGATGAAGCAGTCTTGCCATCTGAGGAACTGGAAGAAGAAGAGACTGTTGAATGCCATGGGATGTGGGATTTTATTTTACCCAACCCCGACACAGAAAATGAACAAGAAGCTTTTCCTGTGACTACCAGAATTAAAGGTACTCCTGAACTTGTTCAGGAAACTTCGAAGAAAAGGAATGCAGGTATCACTACTACCAAAGAAAAGGTTTCCACAAAGAAAGCCGCACCAATACCATCCCAAAATCAGCCATCATCTTCAAATTCACCTTCAACATCTAAGACATTAGTAGTTACAGATTCTATGGACTACAATATTATCGAAGATATGAAGAAGACTAAGGAAAATATTACTATGTTTGAACTTAGCAAACTCAAACATCAACAGAAATTACTTCTTAAGGAGCTAAATGTTGTACCTTCTTCACCTCTCCCTAATGTTGTATTGTCCAAAGCTGCTAATGATTCAGGTCAACCACCCCCTGGTAGGGTAGAAGCTACTGATGCAGTTTTAATTGGGGATAGATCAAATTCTCATACTCCTCCTTTCCTCTTGACCTATGAGATCTATAATAGAAATCTACACAACTATTTGATTGACTCAGGGGCTTCCTCTAATATAATGCCAACTTCAGTTTGTTCCAAACTGAACATTGAACCCCAAAAGTCTGCAATTCATATTGTACAGTTGGATAGAACTAAGGTCCAGGTTTTAGGGGAAATCAACTTAGTAACTTTTAGGTTATCAGCTGATCCAAGAGTGGTTCAAAGAATTGATATTTTAATCGCTGATATACCTGAATTCTATGGGTTGATTTTAAGTCGAGATTGGTCTGAAAAACTCCATGGTTATATTTCCACCGACTGGTCCCATATGTGGTTACCTTATAAAGGAAAGCCAAATCAAATCAAAATCGATCAGGAGAAACACATGACCCATACTGTTACCGAATTCGAATAGGAAAATCAACCAAAAGCATTCAATAACAATATTTTGGGGAATTATTCATCTGAATCATTCTTTGGAAATTTCACTGCCCAACCATCTCCTTTCCTAGTTAATAATTTCACATCTCAAATCGAAAATTTCTCACAAACAGATAGGTCAAGATGTGTTAATATTGCCGAGGAAACTGTAAAAAAAATTGTTGATAATTCTTTATTTTGGTCACTATACTTTGATGGGTCTAAATCTAGTGAAGGTGTCGGAGCAGAATGTATTTTAGTTAGTCATGAGGGAGAAAAAACTATGTTATCATGCAGATTGGAATTTGAATGTACAAATAATGCCATTGAGTATGAGGCCTTAGTTCAAGGACTTTACAAAGCAATTGGTCTCAAAGTTCAATATCTAAAGGTGTTTGGTGACTCAGAAATTGTTATCAAACAAGTTAGAAACTCAATTCATTACCTTTCTCGTCATCTCAAACACTATTAGTCTTTGGTACAAGAACTCATATCTCAATTTTTAGCATTCAACATTTCTCCCATCCCTAGGTCCCAAAACGTAGCAGCCAACTTGCTAGCTAATGTGGCCTCCAAACTCCTACCATCCGAAGATTATAGCCCAGACAGATTTTCAGTAGAATTAATTTTTAGACCATCAATTCTGCTAATGTCACCAATTGGTGAGTGTTCAATCACGATGAAGACATTTTAAATTTCTTGACTTCAGATAAGTCCTATGATGATCAAATCATTGATGAAAGTAATCATGACCTTCAAATGAAGAAAAAACAAGAAGAAAACTCAATACCTAAACCAGTGGTCAAACTTGAGGATCTTTATGATATTAAAGACAGGTTTAAACAGGTGACCAATTCAAAACTCCAGAGTTCTACTTTAAGATTTGAATTGATAAACCTAGGTACTAAGGAAAACCCTCAAAACATCAATTTGGGATTAGAACTTCCTTTAGAAGAAAGAACAACATTCATTAGATTGTTACAAAAAAACAAATATGTCTTCGCTTGGAAATATGATGATTTGAAAACATACGATGTGTCAATCATTCAACATACTATTCCAATGCTTTCTGAACAAAAGCCAGTGAAACAGAAGTTAAGAAAGATTCATCCTAACTGAGAGAGTCAAATAAAGGCTGAATTAAATAAACTATTGAAGGCTAAGATAATTTTTCCTGTCAGACATTCAAATTGGGTGTCCAACATGGTGCTTGTTAGAATGAAAAATTGTGATATCAGGATTTGCATTGATTTCAGAAATCTTAATCAGGCAAGCCAAAAAGATAACTTCCCTTTACCTACCATGAAGCAGACACTCCATTCAGTAGCTGGTTCTGAGTTAATGTCTTTTTTAGATGGTTTTTTAGGATATAACCAAATTTTGGTCCATCCTAATGACAGGCTTAAAACTACCTTCAGAACTAAGTGGGGAACTTATGCTTACCAAAAAATGCCTTTTAGACTTATCAATGTAGCAGCTACATTCTAGAGAGCAATGGACATAGCATTCAAAGGATTGCTCAATAAATCAGTAGTTGTCTATTTAGATGATATTACTGTATTTTCAAAGAAAAGGTCTAATCATTTACATGATTTAAAACAAATCTTTGAACGCTGCAGAAGGTATGGTATCTCTCTTAACCCAAAGAAGTCCTTTTTTGCTCTTAATCAAAGAAAGCTTTTAGGCTTCATTGTTTCAAAGGATGGTATTTTTATCTGGAAAAGTGTCTATTTAGAACTGATCTATCCCACTAAGGTGTGACAGCTGCCTTAGAAACAAACAGAGAAAACTACTTTTGTATTTCCTTTATGAATTAAAGATAGAGGGGGATAGAAAGAACCAACCTGTGTCTTGCGCTAATACTTTGATACAATCCCTCTCTTCTTTGACAGCTTCCAGCTACCTGCTCCCTTACTTGCCCAGCTTCACCAAGTTCCTGTAAGATCACAAAAGAATAAAACTACACAAAGACATGGATCTATATTCATAAAAAGCTTAGGATCAAATTTAAGCTAAACATACAAATGTAACAAGCATCAATGATACACAAGCATGTAGGAGAAACTCAAATAGTTTTATTGATATAACAAGAAGATCCAGGAGGAGTTACAACCGATGATTCTTGATCCAGCATCAACCTACCAGCAAAGAAGCCCCTTCTTCACCTCCAACAAAGCATAAATCACCCAATACTCTGATCTCTATCTCGAAACCCACAACAATTCCTTGCAATGCACAAAATTCCAGCCTCTGGATCTCTGGGATGAGGGATCCATATATATATGTATGCAAGGAGGATGAGTCAGCTTATGATTTGATTAGTGTCTTCTCTCTGTCAGTTCTTGCATCCACTTGGAGATTGAAAGCCTCTTACTCATCCTTGGTCGAATTCAGTGAGGCAAGTGTCATAGGAGAAGATTCTGGAAGCTTCCATTGTCTTTCCACCTCGCGGAATGGCACTGCCATTTGTCATTTCCACTCAACGCACCCTGGTAGTGCATTTAGGTGCATTTCAATGCACCCAGCTAGTGTATTTAGGTGCTATGCAACGCAGCTGGCTAGTGGAGCAGCTGAAATGATCCTGATTTGACTGATTCTGAGCAGTTTCTGGTGGAGAACTTCTGGGAGAAGCTGTAATTTGTTGACCTTGTTCCTTTAGGGGTTGGAAAAACACTTTTAGGGACTTAGGAGCCCTTGGTTTATGGACATTTCATGCTTGGAGCTGCAAGGCACAAAAATGTCTATAACAGTTGCCCCCTAAAGTATGAGGCCGTTAATCGGGTGAAATGCTTTATTATGAGGATCCGAAATTCTTTCAATGTTGGGAGGAGACCTGTAATAAGATACAATACAATACATTATCTTCATACTGTTTTTTGTGATCTAGCTGAGGCGGGCATTCCCATGCTCAACTTTATAAATTCATTTTAATGTACATAGGACAGACAATCGTCTGAGTGTAGACTGATGATTCTGATAGAGCCATCATCCTTTTGGTAGGATGATTATCTGTGCTGCAACGCTGTACATTTAATGTCTTTATTTTCCTGAATATATATCGCATCCCGGATGGATGAAACTAGATCCGGGGTCTTCAATCTCGTTCGATCTTCACTCGAAGTACAAGTCGATCCATGTGAGAAATGTTCTGAGGTCGAACATGGAAAGACATCGCTTGATTACCAGTCAATGATGTAAACTGTTAACAAGCGCGAGAGGAATCACCGATAATGATAATGACCCTCAAGGTACTACAGTACAATTCACGTGGTGTGAATAAAGGACTTGGCGTCGAACACCACGCAAAATCTTTCGGTCGAAGGCCATTGATGTAAACCTGTCGCCGGAACTGAGAAACTTTCCATTAAGGCATGCAAGCTTCAAAGTACTGAATGGGGTGATCCTAGATCAACTTCTTGGATAATGAGCTGATGTCGACAAGAAGCGATCCGTCAAAGGAGGGCCTTAATGAATCCCACATCAATGACATGGAACGGAGAAAATGATTTTGATGGAGGTGAAAACAATTTGATGATATACGGTTCAGGGTGGCGGTCATGAAAGTATGGAGTATAATGTATGGTAGTGGGTGGGACACAGGTGACTTCTCTGGATGACTTTTATTGAACATGTCGGTGACACTTATATGATGGATTGGTAGCATTTACCCCAAATGTGGATGGTATGGTGTGACCATGGTGATGTGACCGGTGAATGAAACAACCCAACCCGACTCGGACACGGAGTGGAAGTGTCATGTTCAAGAGCGACTTGCTACCAACAAAGATTCTTTGAGTTTTCTTCCCAATTTTCCCCAGTCATTGCTGACCAGTACCTCTTTATTTTTGTCAAGCTTGAGGAGGACAACATATGCTTGTTCTATAATTTTCCCTTCGGGCAAACCCATCGCTATGTTTTAACGATCCTAGCGATAGTGAAACTCGTTCTCGTCTAAAGACAAGTTTGTTGCTATTAATCTTTTTAATGAGTTTAACGACAAAGATAACTCGGTCCTTTTCATTTTTAGAGAGTCTGAAAAGGTAGGTAAAGGTAACTCCAAAAGTCCGAAAAAGTATAAAACAATACAGAAGGGATGAATTTTCAATAGTTTTAATGAGCCGAACAAAAAAAGCGCGCGATCTTTTTGTGCAATAATCCTTCAGGTCCAAAAAGATTAAAATCTAGAGGAGGGATAGCACTTCCTGTCCCTTTAACGAGCTGGAAGGCCAAGGACTCGGAAATCTTTTCATATTTTACGAGTCAGTTGAAAAGAGCTTAAAGAAGACTCATCTTTTGAGGAACGAGTGATAAAATGGGTAGCAGCTGATTCCAGGTAAGGTTTGGAATTTTCCAATCACGGCAGTGTCACAAGGATGGCTAGTGAAATCACTCTTTGCAGCTGTTCCTCAAAATGGGTAAACAATCAAATGGATGTGAATGATCGGCCAATGTAAAAGTGGAGGTGACGGTGCAAACATGACCAAGGCTTTAATGGCTGAAGTACTACATTCACGGTGGTTATTTACCGGGGAATAGTTCATTTTTTAACAAGCTTAAACGCAGGTGGAAACATTTGCTCGGTCCGGGTTTATTTTTTAACGAGCTTGAACCTCGCGGTAAACACTGCTCGATTAATCCAGTCATATGATAAGAATGTCTCATATAAAAACGACAACTTTTAGAGTTTTGCCCCACATCCTTTCTTTATGCAAGTTAGGAAATGACTAATCCAAAAAACAGATAAATAATCGCTCTTTGCTTGCACTCCAAAAGGTTTGCATGCCCCCAGGTATAAAACAGAGCTTCAAGGTTACCCCTTCTTTAGTCCGTTAAAACATTTGTTTTACCGAGAGAGGCCTACCTCTTACAGGTTACCCAAAGATTGTTCTATTTGCGGCGCAAACAAAACACTTCTTCGGCGATGTCTACCGAGATAAACAAAGGTGAGTGGCGATGCTCGCCAACTTACATAACTTTGACAAGAGAATCCTGTACTAGAATAACCCCCTCTTCCACTCACGGACGGGGGTACAGACTAGGCATATTCTCCCGCGGAAACCTACTCTATACCCAAAGTTTTCTTGCCGAAGCAGACCAGATGCATGCCCCCTGGGTTTCAGTCATATCCCTCCGAATTACTCGCGCTCATCGGGAGGATGGACTGGAGATTGAGACATTTCTTGCGTGAAAAGACCATTTAGGGATGTTATATGACTATTTGCTCTGTATGATCTGGGGAATGAAAGCTGGTCCATGAGCTTGACCACTCTTCCTTCGTGCGGAAAACACATTACTCTAAAGAGTGAGGAGACAATCGCTCCCATGCAATAAATATAGTATCGTCCAAGGAGTAGATTGTAATCTAGGGGTCCTTGAACTACCATTACGTTCAGGTGAACGGTTTTCCTTGTCAATGTTATGGGCACATCGGGAAGGATCCCTAAAGGTCGACTGGTTCCTTTATCAAAGCCTGTCAGATTTCTCATCTCAGGCAAAAGCGATGGCGAACCAAGCGCTTTCCAAGCAGTTGAGGAAAGGATACTTACAGAAGCCCCCTCATCTATGATGGTACCAGCCATAACCATTATATACATTTGAACGATAATTCGGAATGGTATGCTAGCTGGTAAACGGGGTCTGCCTAGTTGATTCCAGTCGAAGGAGACAACTAGGTTGCTTGGAGGTGGGACCGAATAGACGGCCGGGTACGACTCTGACAAACTTCCTTCCTGCGGTAAAGGAACGGGTAAATTTCTCCCATGTTCGTTGGAGTCTGTGCTTATGAAGAGGATTTGGACGGTGTCATTCTTGTTCTCCTCAGTGATTGTATCATCTGAAGATGAAACCTCTGGAGGCAAGACCGGGTCAACTGCCGCCTCGACCTTTTGACTTTCGTCTGGTATGGATCCAGATGGTTTATCTTCAATGATAGGTGCTTCAGTCGACCACCTGAGCGGGCCAGCCAGATTTTCAACTAGTGACGGACTCGGCAAGAGTTTTTTATATCTAGGAGGAAGTCGTAACGGTGAAACCGGACGATCATATAAAACTCTTTTGGCTTTGTCTAAGAAGGGAAAACAGTGAACGGCATGATCGCCTTCACACAGTTTACAAGGAAATCTATATTTTCCTTTTTGTCCTGGGACTTCACTTTCACTAGTCGACGGTGCGCTTTCAACATGATCATCAGAGGTTGACGACACCGGGTTGTGCAATCTATGAGACCAGTCCCTTAATATCTGAGGGATGCAAGGACAATCTCTGTGAAAGTGGTCTCCTTTGCAAATGACACATGGTGATTTAGGCCTGGTCGGTGCAGTGTGTGGATTTTCGTTAGACCACACTCATTTTCCCCTATTCGCCTTTGGCTCTTTCTTCTTCTTCTCTTTCTTCTTCTTTTCCTTCTTCTCCTTAGGAGCTTGATTTTTGGCTTTACCAGCCCCATCAAGCGAAGAGGAAGGAAGAGAGGAAGAATTAGATGAAGTAGAAGGTTGGTGGGCAACTCTGGACTCGTCTAATTGCTGATTCGATTGTTCAGGAATAGTGGTGTTCTGAACGACAGAGGTTGAGAAGAGCCATACAGGCAAACCAATTGTCAGTCCTGGAAGCGACAATGTGGCCATATGGGGTGCACCAACATCTCCCCAAGAGGAGAAGGGACCAGGATTTCCACCAAGGGGAATTCCTTGGTTGGTAGACTCCATTTTATCAACCCAAGATCAACGTAGGAAAGGGGTAATGAATATTCCGTTTAAAATAAATTTTAAGACGCTTTGACACAACTTGTTTTTTCAGTTTTTAAGAGTCGAGAAAAAACAAAAGATGACTCTAGTCTCCTTCGATTTTTAATGAGCCTGAAGTGACAAGTGCTCAAATGGACCTTTTCCATTAAAGAGTCTGAAAAGGAACGAAAGGGACTGCTTTGGAGATCTAGGTAGAGGGAGTACCAAACCAATCACAAAACTGCAGAATACTTTTTACGGTACGGCAGTCAATCTTCCCGAATGCTATGTTCAGTGCATTGCGATCAATAGGGCGGCAGACACAGCTTCCTATGGATAAAGGATTTAAGCCTATAGGGGTCTCCCAATATATACTCGATGGTACGTGGGAGCACAAGTCCGTACTGGCACTTATCGTCTCAAAGTGGAGGAATCACCCAACCATCGATGAGGACAACAGTTACCAGGCTTTATGACGCCGGAATACGTCTCTAGCCTAGACCTGTAAATGTTGTGTGTTAAGTTCCAAAGCGTTGTTAGATTCATTGAATTTATTTTAAGTTGATCTTTCTTATGAAGTTTTCCTTTTGGGTTCACCACGAGATGTAGATGTAATTCCTAAAATGCAATCTAAATATGATAAGCAAACTTTTATCTCTTTTCAGCAATGAAAATCCTAGCTACAAAGGAAAAGAAAGACACAATCTTTTCACAAAGAGCAAAGAGCACACTGTAAATGCACTTTCCTAAATCAAGCCAAACAGACTGTCAATATGCAAATGCACATGTGCATGTATTTGTTTTCGACTTTCTTAATATTGATGCTAAAAAGAAAGTTGATGTACAAATCTGAATTTGCTTTCAAGCAACAAACACAAACAAGCTTCTTTTCGAAATCAAAAGATAAAGACGATTACGATGCTTTACGATTTTGAAATAAATACTTGTTTTGGACACTAGAAAATAACAAATTCAGACCAAAGGCAAAAGTAAAAGTATAGTCAACTATCAACAGCAATCAAACTTTCTCCTATGATCGAAATCGACACTTGCGACAGATCTAAATCAAAGGACGACAGTACGACTATTCTACTTTTGCAATGGAAAACTGTAAATGATGCAACAAACACACAAAAACATCCACAGTTCTTTTGTACAAAGGAGGCGGAATTATAGCAAGGAAAAGGGGTTTTTAAACAGATACATACACTGATCACAGGCTGAAAAAATCAGAGACAAAACTGGAAAGAATGAAGCACAAGAACCTCAACTGCACAAGGCTAGTCTGATTAGCGCACCTGTAACACAGAGAAATTGGATTGCAGCGCAGGTTTCCCTCTCGGGAACTGTGTTGAAATGCAGGAACTCTTCACAGTACCTGCGCTGGGGCAGAAACGAGAATTCTATCTGGGTTTTGGGTCATGGTTTGAAGTTTAGTCTTTGGTTTTTGGCCGAGTAAAAGCAATCAGTAATGCACAATCAGGGGGTAGATCTAAGGAGGGTCTAAGAGCTATCACAAAGGGCAATCCGATCATTTGTGAATTAGCTATTCAAATCATAAACAGATCCAGTGAATGGATTGAAGTAGCAGATGTATACTTTGCATTTGTTATGGCAAATGTAGTTCGAATGCTACTTATAAGTTTATGAAACAAACAACAAAAAGATGCACAAACAAACTAATTAGACAATCTTCGCCAGTTGAGTCAGCATTTTGTTACCGAGAAAAGTGTCTATTTAGAACTGCTCTATCCCACTAAGGTGTGATAGCTGCCTTAGAAACAAACAGAGAAAACTACTTTTGTATTTGCTTTATGAATTAAATATAGAGGGGGATAGAAAGAACCGACCTGTGTCTTGCGCTAATCCTTTGATACAATCCCTCTCTTCTTTGACAGCTTCCAGCTACCTGCTCCCTTACTTGCCCAGCTTCACCAAGTTCCTGTAAGATCACAGAAGAAGAAAACTACACAAAGACATGGATCTATATTCATAAAAAGCTTAGGATCAGATTTAAGCTAAACATACAAATGTAACAAGCATCAATGATACACAAGCATGTAGGAGAAACTCAAATAGTTTTATTGATAGCACAAGAAGATCCAGGAGGAGTTACAACCGATAATTCCTGATCCAGCATCAACCTCCCAGCAAAGAAGCCCCTTCTTCACCTCCAACAAAGCATAAATCACCCAATACTCTGATCTCTATCTCAAAACCAACAACAATTCCTTGCAATGCACAAAATTCCAGCCTCTGGATCTCTGGGATGAGGGATCCATATATAGATGTATGCAAGGAGGATGAGTCAGCTTATGATTTCATTAGTGTCTTCTCTCTGTCAGTTCTTGCTTCCACTTGGATATTGAAAGCCTCTTACTCATCCTTGGTCGAATTCAGTGAGGCAAGTGTCATAGGAGAAGATTCTGGAAGCTTCCATTGTCTTTCCACCTCGCGGAATGGCACTGCCATTTGTCATTTCCCACTCAATGCACCCTGGTAGTGCATTTAAGTGCGTTGCAACGCACCCAGCTAGTGTATTTAGGTGCTATGCAATGCAACTGGCTAGTGGAGCAGCTGAAATGATCCTGATTTCACTGATTTTGAGCAGTTTCTGGTGGAGAACTTCTGGGAGAAGCTGTAATTTGTTGACCTTGTTCCTTTAGGGGTTGGAACAACACTTTTAGGGACTTAGGAGCCCTTGGTTTATGGACATTTCATGCTTGGAGCTGCAAGGCACAAAAATGTCTATAACAGTTATCCATATTGATGCAAACAAAATTAAAGAGATTTATGAAATTCCATTCCCTCATAATAAAAAATCCATGCATTCATTTTCGGGTCAAATTAACTTTGTCAAAAGATTTGTTCCAGATTTTTCCCAGATTATTTTACCATTGCAAATGATGATTAAGAAAAATTCGGTGTTTAAATGGGGACCTATAGAAAAAGAGGCATTTGATTCTATCAAAGAATCAATCATAAATGCCCCTACTTTAAGCACTCCCAATTTTTCAAATCATTTCATACTATATGCCCTTGCATCTGCTTAGTCTTATGCGGTAGTATTGACTCAAATTAATGATCAAAACTTGGAAGCACCCATCTCATTTTATAGCTCAAATCTTCAAGGTGCTGAACTAAACTATTCAGAGGTTGAAAAACAAGCCTTTGCTGTGTACAAAGCCATTAAACACTACAGGCCCTTGCTCTTGAAAGCTCACACAAAATTTATAGTTCCTTTTTCAGCAGTAAGACAATTACTAGTTCAAAGGGAATTAGGAGAAAATAGAGAAAATTGGGTCACAACATTACAAGAATGTGACTTAGAAATAAAACCAGCAAAGATTGTCAAAGGCCAAGGTTTTTGCAGCTTGTTAGTAGGAGCATCCAACATTCAAGAACCTGAAGGTACAGAAGATACTGAAGAAATCAATCAAATAAGTATCAGAGATTCTAAATCACAATATGCAGATCTGATTTTCTATTTAAAAAATGGATACGCTCCTTCTAATCTTTCTTATAAAAACAAACGTGTCATTAGATTAAAAGCAAAAAACTTCATAATTGTAGATGATGTATTGTTTCGGTGAAATTATGATACAATTTTATTAAGATGCTTAGAAAACCCTGAAGAACAAAAAGTTTTACAGGAACTACATGATGGACCAGTAGGAGGACATTTTGGAGCTGATACAACAGCTCACAAAATCATTCACGCTGGATATTATTGGCCCATCCTGTTCAGAGATACTGATGAATATGTAAGGAAATGACAAATTTGTCAAACATCTAGTGGAAGACAAAGAAAGCCAGCTTTCCCTTTGCAACCAGTCAACATTGAACAACCTTTTGAGCAATGGGGATTGGACATCATTGGAGAAATCACTCCCCATTCTTCCAAACAACATAAGTATATCCTTACTGCCACTGATTACTTTACTAAGTGGGTTGAAGAAATTCCTTTGAAGACAACGAACTCTGAGGCAATCATGGAATTCATAGATCAATTCATTATTACCAGGTTTGGTGTTCCAAATGCTCTCGTTTTTTACAATGCATCTTATTTCTCTGGAAATTCTATATTTGAATTTGCTATCAAAAGGGGATTTAAATTGAAGTATTCTGCAAATTACTACCCTCAGGGTAATGGTTTGGCAGAATCCACCAATAAAAATCTTATTAAGATTATTAAGAGAACTATTGAACAAAATCATAAAAACTGGCATAAATATTTGATATTTGCACTATAGGCTAACAGAATAACACAGAATGCCTCAATAGTCACTTCTCCATTTAATCTAGTGTATGGAAAGGAAGCTGTCATACTAGCAAATTTAGTACTTCCATCTCTAGCTTTAGTGCAGTTTATTGAAGAAACTCCCTCATCTTTTATTCAACTAAGACATGATAAAATTTTAAAATTAGAAGAAGAAAGGGAAAAAGCCAGGATTATACATGCAAAACATCAACAAATTATCAAGTCATCTTTTGATAAAACTTCAACCAGTTCAAAGCAATTACAAGTTGGTGATCTAGTTTTGAAATGGGACAAAGCCCATGAGGATAAAGGAAAACACACTAAGTTCCAGAAAATGTGGCTCGGACCATTTCAAATCAATGAGAAGATAGGCCCTTCTACTTTCATATTGCAAGATCTATCAGGGAAGAGAGATTCTCTTCCTGTTAACAACCTTATCTTGAAAAAATTCTTAAATTGAGGAGATAACCCCTTCTCCCTTTGTAAATATTCAATTTTCAGCAAAATTTCTGTACATAGCTTATACTTTTAGGATTTTGGAAAATAAAGTTGTAAGAAGCATCCATTGGTCTTTGCTATATTGAAAAAGTTTCTCAAAAGAAATAGTCCTGATATTTTCTTTTAAAAATGGAAGCCTTAAACGAAAGGAAACCTTCTAGGAAATTAGGTAGATTTAGATTCTAAAACCCCATTTTATTTTTGTGAAATCTTCTCAAGATTTAGAACTACTGTAAATCATTTTAATGTTTTTAAGCAGCCTGAAAATGGTTATCAATACAAAATAGAAACTGATTCAATATTAGCATCTTCAACTCTTATCCTGTCATCCATCTTCTCTTAAGGAGAAAATTGTTCATCCCATTCATCAAAGTTTATAATTACTCAAAGTGTAATTCTAAAATATGTATGATATAAAAGATAAGAGGTCTTATTACAAGCCTGCTTACCATGATCATTAGGGGAATAGTTTAACTGACATTACCAATACTGCATATCAAAATAGGGTAATGGCTTATAATTATAAGACAAGGGGTCTCATCACGAGCCAGCTTGTTCAGTTAAATTACAACCAGTGAATGGCATTGTCAAACAGCTGGCCACCAAACCAGGACAATGGCTTTTTATCTTACAAAATAAGGAAAAAGGAAAAAGTAATACAAAATATGGAGACATATTTATGAATTCATTCTTTTTAATTATACTCTGAAATGGATGGGATAATGAATGATTAAATGGTTAAAAGGTAAACCTGTCGAGACTATAGACATTTGCTGGCAGCAGAGGCTCTACCTATGATAGAGGAGTCATTATAAAGCCAAGTTGGAAAAGTTTTTGTTTTATCATTATCAACCAATTAAGGCTAATTTAAAACATAGAATGTATTTAATTTTAACACGAGAAGAAAATAGCAGAAATAGTTATCATTATATTCAGAATTTATGATTGCCTAGTTATATTAGAATTTTTCCTAGTTAAAGTTTCCAGATTAAGAAAGTTTAAATATTTTAACATTTCTCAGAGATAACTGTTTCTCCCAGTGAATCGCCAATTGTTGTGTTGTACAACAACCCCCCATTTCATAAAATTTTTCTTGAAAAATCATAATATGAAATGGGTCCCTTTTAAAAAACATAGATGTGTGAATAAATTGGTATTAACCCATCTTTTGAAAAATCCTCATCAAAAGGTCCAATGGAAATGATATATTATAAACCTTTTGATTAATAATACAATAGGTCTTTTAAATAATTACAAAACTCTTTATTATTACGATAAAGCGATCGCAAGATCGCATATCGTAATAATAAGAAAACATATATAAAAGACCCATTAACTACTCCGATCCGAAAAAAGAAATCGCTATCGGATATCGGGGAAAGGCAAAACACATCGTATATACAAAGCACTCTCCCATTTCTCTGATGTGATAAAAGGCATCGCCATCGGCAATCGGCCTTAACAACCCTGCACATGAATTGTGACACCTTCAAATCTTCTGATGCGATAAGGTGTATCGCCATCGGCGATCAGCGATTTCGCAATGCCATAAGTAATATGGCCCGAGTCCATTTTCGATTGTGATACATTAAATCAAGGCACGTGTTTTGAAACATTTTTGAAAGGCTTGCATGCATGGTATCATCTTTTGGTGATCGAGGGATACTTTGGACTATTATAAAAACCTTCATGTTCATGTTACCAATCATCGATTGCGATTTAATTCTGATTATCCGCCAAAAAATCTAAGCCACACTTGAATGGACCATTCACCATATAAATGTTATGATCGGCATTTAAAAGCTCCCTTACCATGATTGACAAGTGAAATGGCCAATTAATGAAGCACTTATGCCGAGATTTTCCACTTAGAATCTATCTGCGGCAGTCTCACTATAATCTTTGATTATTTGCTAATTGATATAACTCTTTCATATTGGCTGATACTAACTATTTCCCTGTATCACGCTGGTTTCATTCCTTGTGCAGAATTCTGCCGAAATAACAAGTTTTAAGCAAATGGGAAAGAAATCCAAGAGATCCGCGGTAGCAGCGACCCCTACAGTAACAGTGCAGTCAACTAGTGATCCAGGACTAAGTAAAAAAGGTCTAATCTCAGACATTACATGTCTCAATCTTGTAAATACAAGCTGGTAAAGCATCTATAATTTAATTGAAGCAAAGGATCCTGAGGAAGTGTCAGAAGAAGCTACTATAGACTCAACTAATAAATCAGAAGCTTCCCTGAAAGACTTAGCCGACTCATATTTGCACAGGATAGCAGCGTGGGAGAAAATTCTTCCATACACCGTTGTAGTCAAATGGGTGGTTGAAGAAATCCCAGTTTCAAATAGAATGTTTTGCACAGTAGATGGAAGAATATTTGGTTCATTTCAGCCTAATGACTTAAGGAAGATGTACCATTTACCCGAACCCGAGAAGAAATACAACAAAGCCTTTCTGGAGAAATTCGTAGTAGAAAATGAGACCGAATCAGCCCCAATCAAACAATGGAGATAGAATCCCGCTAAGCAAAAACATGAATCATCGGGAAAGTACTCCTTGGATTCATTATCATCTCCTTACTGTTATGCTGGGACAATGATGTGTAGCATGTGGGGAATGCATGATTCAGCAAAGTTTACTATAGAAATGGTTCCTTTAATGGAAGCAACAGTTAATAGTTATGTGATGGATTGGGCAAACATATTGTCCGATAAATTAGCCACTACAATTCTTGACTTCAGAACATATGCACGTAAAACCACCAGAACAATTCCCCCTTTTTATTATAGTGCTTATATTATGGACACTCTTTGCTTTAATTCTGAATACCCAGTACTGGAGTGGAGATGGACTGCACAAGACCCTAAGCCAATCCACATTTATCATCAGATGTTATGGAAGGCACATTATAAAGACCACTTGTACCAAATCTGTAATGGTTTCATGTTACCTATCTATTATGCCATTTTTGATAAGCCTGCCCCAAGGATTTCCGAGGAGGCAACAATCGACTTGACTGCTGTAGGGAATTGGTTTGGGGAAGAAAAGTTCACATATATAAGGGTTTATGGTAGCCTCACAAAACCCCATGTCCTTCCTTTGTATATACCTGATAAGTTGTTGGCTCGAGAGTTGGCCTACCAGATAACCACAGCAGGAACATCCAAAACTCTTAGGAATTCTAAAAAGCAGTCATGGCCTACATTTCCTTTGAGGTGCGGTGTTTACACTCTACATGATTACAAACATGCGGAGAAAGAGACAGAAAAAATAAACATGCTCAATCTTGCAACCATCCCCAACAGGCAATACGACCCAAGTAAAGTTGCCTATAATGTGCTTGAACAAGCCAAACTTACAAAGTTTGACCATGAAAAAGAACAATTTGACAACCTGTTTTCTTCATCAAAATCATTATTTCAGGTAAAGACATTGGCCAAAATGAAATATAAAGACGAAGGACTGGTAGAATTCAATAGGCTCAGAGAACAGAGGTTGCAAACTCTGCCACTGGACTTATTAGCTACTACCCCGACAACTCAGTCAAGCGAGCCTGAACAGTGAATTATCGACAAACCTCTTGCTACAGAGGAAATCCTCGAAAAAGGGAAAAGAGCCAGAACAGAGACAGAGCAGGAAAAAGAAAAGAAACAGGACAGTGAGTATATTGATCTAGATACGCAGATTGATCCAAAACTCCTGAAAGAGTGTCAACAATTTGACTCTATTATAAGCAATCTTGAGACTTCACAAGGGTTCGACACACCTCAAGTAATAGTCGGTCAAGAAACAACAACAACTACGTTTCCAATTAAAGGAACCAGCGACCTATCCATCAACAAATATGCAGAAATAATTACTAAATATCCATCCGATCAGATTGTTTTGCAGATAGAAGACATACCAACAGTAGATGTCTTTTACAGTCCCAAACACAGTACTGTGGTGAAAATTCAGAGAAAAAGGAGGAGAATTTATCAATTTTCCCTTTTACCGAAACAAATAGAGATGGCTAATGTGGTGTGGAAACAGGAATTTAACCCTTCCAATGACCTTACAAAACTTTCTCAGTATGCCGGAGCTTATTTGGCAACCACCATGGATAAAGCTTTGGAAGTAAGCAATCTACTTAAGAAAAGAGATCAAACAATTGTTTCATTGTAGTCACAGGTGTCCGAAGCACAGCGAAAAATAGAACAGTTAGAACAACAACTATCAACACAGCAGCAGGTAAAGAATCAATTAAAGGAGCAATTGCTTAAGGAGAAGCAGAGGATAGACTTAAGCACAGTACAGAAACAAAAGGAATTATTCGAGGCATTCGCCAGATTGAAGACAATGAATGAACAAATGAGCAAGACTAAAGATGAGCAAATCGCTCAACTAACACACCAAGTAGAAAGGTTCAAGAGTCTTCCTCAACCAGCAGAGTTTAGAACCGAAGCTCTCCAAATAAACAAAGCATTGATTACACAGCTAAAACTGCTATGTCACAATATTTCTCTGGTTGAGCCTCTTTGTGAAATTACTGCATCAATAGTTGACAAATCAGTCGATGCTAGGCAGGATTTGGAACAGGCCGATGAAACTTTGACCAATTTTTTGGCTTGGCAAGACACCAGTGAAGGGCAAGCCGCGAATCTGCCTAAAATTCTAGAGTCACACAAAAAAATCCTTTTTCTAGAATGGTAGTCACAACTGATGAAAGCACAGAGAGAAACATCAAGATGCAGATTATCAACCAGTAATTTAATTGTGTTAATCTTTGACACTCTTTATCTATGTAACATGATTTCACAGTGCTCTCCAGGTAAATTGACGTCAACCAAAGCTTTGGAACAAACATTCAATCAAGAATTGGAAAAGAATGGAAGATTAATTACTGACATCCAAAGTTTAACTGGGGATACCTTTTGGATTTTCTTAATTAAACCATACAGTCAGAGGGCCGCACTCAAATGTTTAACCGATGCCATCAGTTGCATGATTCCCGAAATCCATGATGCCACATACTCAGCTCAACTACATTCTTGTCTGAGTCGCCCTCCAGAATTGCAACCGATGCTTGCTATCTACTAGCTCAAGCCAAAGGGAGATCATCCGAAACAATGAATCATGCTACCGACTGCAAACAAGCGGATTTTTAGGAAATACTCATAATGTAGTTGTACCAATTACTAGAATTTTTATTTTGTAACTAGTTAGCCTAATTAGTATTTATAGGCCCTTTCATGCATTTTGAAAGGGTCCTCGGTTTTTGTATAAACTGAAATTAGTAAGTCACACGATTGTGCTTCTGATCTATTTTTCATGAAGACTGGGCCAGTATTCTAAATTTTAACGAAGAAAGCTTTGATGAATACTTAAGAAGGAATTTGAATGCGATTGATATCGGGAGTGATTCAAATAACATATGGTACTATTATCTATGCTCTTGCCTCATTCTTACATGTGAATCGGTATTTATTTAATCTTGCTATCATTGGATATATGTATGTGTTTTAACAGCAACCCTTATACTTATCACTATTGAATGCCTAAGGAGTGTTATTCTTTCAATCGTATTTATGTCTATGATATATATGAAGAATAATGTAATAATGTTTTCTTGATTACTTTGTTCAACTACTTGAACAAACTAATTACCATATGAATAAATGTCTTTGTTTACCAATAGAGTCATCTATATGCTTGTTTGTGTATAATGATCATCAAAAGTTACACTAAAGCAGAAATTTCCCGGGATAGGATAGTTGTTCATAATTTTACTTTTAGATTAAATCATTCATCCGTTATTATTAGATATTAAAGAATCAACCACTTATCCATCATATTTACCAATCATTAGGAAACTGGTCCCATTATTTCCAGTCGGAGCCACCACACCAAACGGAAAAGGGGTTGCCTTTAAGGTCCAGACCGGGTGGTTTTCCCCGATGTTGTTGCAACGATTTTCGAGGCATCAACACTACCCAATAGTCTGCTCAGCTCAGAAACTACATAGAGGTGATCAGCAGGCCAACCTCCCAGAATCAACACATTTTTTCATGCTAGCAACTCCTGGTAGCCGACCGATTACTCCCCTTAGAAATTGTGTATTTTTGACTGCCAAGCTCTAGCAGCTAACTGATAGTTCCCATCAGGAATTGTGTAGTTTTTGCTGGCAGTGACCCAACATTTTACTGCCAATTCCCCTCAGGAATTGCACAGTTTTTGCTGCCAGTGTCCCGATAGCTGGCTTCTAGTTCCCTCTCGAAATTGCACAGTTTTGGCTGCCAAGCTTCCACTGCTTGCTCGTTCCGAAATTTGCGTCGATTTTTCCTGCCTATGCTTCTCTCAGCTCAGAATGTTCCTCCTGAAAACTAGGCAGTTTTTTCCCCCAGCTAAGCTAGACACCATGGATATTCACTATCAATCCAGATTTCCCTTCTTCATTACCGAGTGACTCTTGTGTAGTTTTCTTCAGTAGTGCTCGAAGCCTCCATCCTGCCTCACAACCTTGTTACCTCTCAAGGTCACCTGCATCCAAAATGATCATGGATCATGGTAGAATAAGAGATTTTTGGATTTGATATCATCTTGTTATGAGTGACTGCAGATACAATACACACACAAACATGGCATGACGATGGACAGGATGAACGAAGCGAGCACATGCAGAAGGACAGGTTCACCAAGATGTGAACAAGCAATGCAAGCAAGGAGATATGCTCACGAATGGATGATCATGAAAAGATGTCTTCATGGATGGAAGGATGAGAAAACATGCAAGATGTGCTCACAAAGAGACAAACATGCACCTTTTGTGAATAGATGAACCTTTCAAGCTTACCAACATACAAAAAAGGAGCAATGTGTGAATTCAACATAAAGCAAAGCAATGACCATCGAATACCCTTCGCACTTTGCCAGGCAAAGGTAAATCTTAGACACACCATGAGGACATCCATCACATAGCAACACTGCAACTCTACATGCACACTAATAGCAACACGATTGTACTAGCACTGTCATGTTGAGTCATGTTGTCCACATCTCTATTGTGGGCCATACTGTCAATCAATGTAATGTAACATGGAAGTCCAAGAGATCCACTTGTTATATGAAGATTCATTTAAAGTCAAAAGGTCATGGAAGTGAAACAGTTATGAGGGTAGTTGAATAACCACAAGGTTCAATTTCACCCTTTTCTATAAATACCCCCTCATTTGTACATGCAAAGGACTTTTTCACGTCAAATCCTCCCACATAGCCTTGAGAGTATGTAATATTTTCTTTGAGGAGTAAGTAGCGGCATTAACGCCCCACCCACGGGGATAGTGATGTATGGTGAAACAATGTGTCTTGGGGATTTCGCTTAATTCAGAAGCCTACTAACAGGCCAACAATTTTTCACACATGTACTGTAGTTGTTGTAAGACTAATCTTGAACACTTGTAATGCATGTTGCTTTAACATGCATTTAAAACTTGTACTCATTCACTTGTTGCAATACATATCTATTAATGAAAATTTGTTATATATGCTGTTAACACTATCTCGTCCGTGTTGGTTAACTCCCTGACATTAGATATACCTTTCACATAAATCTTTCTATAACAATTGTTACACTCGTGTGGAATCATCTGATGAGTGTTGTATGTGTTATCTTCCCTTTGTGTGTTGTGATTGCCACATCTGTGTGGACTATTCCTTCAGAATTTTTGCATGTCTTGTTGGTTGTGTGCTCCTAATAGAGTTGGGGCTTCCTCCCAATCGACTTGGGACTCACTCCCACCCTCTCCCTCTATAGTGAAATAACCATTGAGACAAGTGACACTAGCAATCATGACGCACACGAACCTCACTTCTTAAAGACAAAGCAGAGCACTCTCCTATGCTGAAAAGAAACAGATAAGGCAAATATTTAAGATAATGTGAACTAGGCCATCATACCGGCTGGGACTCCCACACCAAACGCTGCGAGGTCTAGTTGGGATTTCATACCAAGGTGATCCCCTAAATATTGGAAGGTCCAGCACCGTCAACATTTCTGGCACTAGAAGGAGGGAAGCCAATTGTATATGGCTGAACATCCTCTCACACTCATTCATCAACCATTTGGTCAAGTTAGTAACTCACATTCCCTCTCACCTGTGCGCGACTCTGCAATTGATTACTTCTCACCTCCAAGGACTGAGCACGAAATTCCATATCAACACCTTCACTTTGTTCGTCCCATCACTCGCCAGTTTGTGAAAGAAGTCAGAATGATCCCAGGCATACAACATCTTCCATATGCATCAAGGAAGCCAAAAGCCACTCCCAGAGGGGTTGTTGTATCATCAGTGGAAGAAGCAGTTCTTACCACACTGGAAGTTCTAGCAGAAGCTATTGAATATAGAGAGGAACCTCTGGTCTTCCATCAAGGGGAACGATAAACCCTTGTGATCATGGGATCAATCTCCGCTATAGGAGGTGTAGGGGAAGGCAGTGGAGGAGGTGGAGGTGGAGATGAACCAACAGACTCAGAGCCAGAACCATCAGTTTCTGAAGTAGAGGAGGAGGAAGAAGAAGAAGAAAATATCGCTAAAGAAAATCTGAAATGGATGACTCGGGCTCCATTAGCTCTCCCAGATGTCTTGCACAAGATGTCGAAGTGATCGGAAAGAATGAACATCAAGTTTAACCTTGACAACATGGTGAAGGCAGAAGATCACTTGGACAACTTGTACCTGTATCTATAGACCCTTGAGGTACAATATGATGATGTAGCATGTAGATTGTTTCCATGTACATTGGATGGTGGCACAACTGCATGGTATCACAGCCTTTCACCAAACTCCATACAGAACTAGGGTGCATTCAAACACATGTTCCTTGAAATGTTTGCTGATGACAAGACTGCAACCATACTACTTAAAGAATTAGAAAGCCTCAGGATGGGGGGAAAGAAAAGGTAAAAGATTTCAATCAGAGGTTTACATGCATATTGCACAATTTTTTACCGAACACCAATCCTCATGACTCCATCACTATTGATTACTACATGTCTACACTGCCAACCAACATTTCATAGTTCATCAAGCGAGCTGCGAAGCCAACACTCTTGGAAAATTGCAAAGAGGCTATTTCTGTGAAGAAAGAACTATGCGAAATTGGAGTTACCAAGGATGATGAACCAGCAAAGGACTCCAAAGATGTGAGTATGAAGTCCCAAGTGATGGTGAGCAAGGGTAGAGACAAGGAATAAAATGATAGTGAAACCCTCACTCACCTTGTCAAGAACTTAACAACGGAAGTATTTGAGCTTAAACAATGGAAAATAGACACATATGCAGGCAGTCGTCTGCCTAGATAGAAATAGGGATGTAGCTTATCAGGAAACAACTCGTTCACTCCAAAAACTATGCAGTGCTTTGTGTTCCATGTCAAACATTGTGCAAATACTAAGTTTTGTTATTTCTACGAAGAACATCACCCCAAAAAATCGTGTTCATATTGGAAGTGAGTCGCAAGATTTGTATGCAGTCATACATTCGATGTAGAAAGCAGTATGTAGGAGAAATCAAAATACATTGATAATGACGAAGAGGTTGCACCTGATGAAGCATCATGTTCTAGGAATGTGGTGAGTGCATATTAGTGCTCACAAGCAATGGCGAAGATGAAAAACAAGAAGAAGCCCCAAAATCAAAATGATTGTTACAATCTCAAGAGTGAAGGGGCTCCCCTTACACTTGGGGAAGCAGAAAAAAATATGAGACTATTGAGGAGGAATGTTGATCCACCAGCTACCCCAAAGCAAAAGACACAAAGAAAGTCCGGGAAGACAACAGTGGGCAAGAGTACCTCCAAAGGAAGCAAACTAAAGAACACTCCACCAGACAACACAAACATCAGTCACACCCCAGAAACCTCGGTGAGCCTACCACCTCTGGACTACAACATTCTAGATGACATGAAGAAAACTCCAGTGAACATAAGTTTGTTTGAGTTAGCTAAGATCCAGAGTCAATGATACATCTTGCTGTGCGCATTGGGACAGATAGCAATGGACAACGTAGCCTCTACAAGCAAGGGAGTAGGCACACCTCCTATATCACTTTCCGTTGTGCTCAATGCACTTCGAATGGAAGAAGCAAATTCAGGTTGCCCTCAATTCCTGCTATCATTTGAAAATTTTAACTACAATGTTCACAACTGCTTGGTTCATTCGAGCAGGCCTGCGAACATCATGCCACTCTTCATTGTAAAAAATATTAATGCACAATGGTGCGAGACATCTGCCCGAATCATCCAACTTGATCGAACATCGGTACCAACTATTGGTGAACTACAAGACATGGTCATACAACTATCTCATGACAATCGATTCCACCAATGCATCAACATAGTTTTTATGGACATACTGGAATCATACAGTCTACTACATAGCAAGGACTGGTTCAACAAGCTGGACAGATATTTTGCTACAAACTGGTCCCACATGTGGCTTCCATACAAGGGAAAATGAAACCAAATCTAGGTATTGTCCGAGAGGTATATGAAGCACAATGCCATTTCCCTTAACATAAAAAATGAACCATTGGCCGTCGTAGAACTCATGTTTTGCAATTGCCTCATGGAAACAACATTGGAGTGTTATCCCGTATGGCTAGCTCTAACCCCACCAGACACCTAGTTGGGGCTCCTTTCATGCCACACTGATGGTAATAAAACATGTACATTGCATTGTACCAATAGTAGCAGTAGCCGTACCAACAATAGTAGTAGCAGTGCAAGTGCAGCGAATGGTTTGTGTACAGACAAGTTGTGGGCCATGTATTTTGACGAATCAAAGACACATGAAAACTCAAGAACCAGGTGTATCTTGATCACTCAAAACAACAAAAAATGCATGATTTTAATCCGTTTGATGTTCGAGTGCACAAACAACATTGATGAGTATGAATCACTTGTGTTGGGCTTACAAAAGGCCATTAGCCTCAATGTGGTCGCATTCAAAGTGATACTACACCCCGCGAACATTGTTGATTCTCTTAATAACACAAAAATTGATGAAGATGAGAATGAGAAACCCCTGAAAACTGTAGCTAGTGGCAATAAAGGTAACCACATCCCCAAGGGTGTGGTTTCTATCATAAATCTCTATGACTTGTAGAACCTTTGTCAAGGGCCAAGAAACAACAAAACCCAGAGGTCCACCACTACAAATGAACATAGCAACTTGGGAACAAATCACAATCCGAAGATAGCCAGTCTCGGTACAAATTGTACACTGCAACAACGACAAGTATTTAATCACTTAATAAAAGAGTACCGGGATGTGTCTGCGTGGGAAGATGATGACCTGAGTACATACGACACACAAATAATCGAACACTAGATTCCAAGTAAAGGAGGATCTAAGCCATTGCAGCAAAAGCCAGGTAAAAGACATATGTCATTTGAACTCCTTATATAGAAAGAATTAACTAAGTTGTTGGATGTTTGTATTAGTTACAAATTTCGTCACCATACATGGATTTATAATTTAAGTTCTACACGTATGGAATATGGGGAAATTCGTTTATGCATTGATTTAAGAAACTTGAATCCATCCCGAAATAAAAAAAACAACCTCGTGCCATCATCAGACCTTATGTTGCATGCAGTATCTGAAGCAGTGGCATCGTCTTCACTTAAAGGTCTTTTGGAATACCACCAGGTTCCGGTAGCGGAACCCAGTAGCCTTATACTGGTCTGTGAGAAGCTTGGCACACATGCCATCTGCAATCACTTGACGGGAGGGATGACAACCTTCTTGTCAATGGCCATGATCTCAAGCATCACTTCCAATAAGCTAGACCATGCCCGTGCCATGTACATAGTCTTCCTGTTGCTTGTTGTTTTCATCTTGTTTGCCTTGCTTACGACCTTTTCTTTTTTTGTTCTGCTTACTATTTTTGTTTACATTTGTTTTTTTTGCTTGATACCTTACTACTTTTGTTTCCAGAAATAAGTGTTGCCAACTACTACGTTATAGCTTTTGATTAGAGTATGTGGTTGAGATTTGAAGAGACTTGTGACACCGCAACACTTGTCCAGTCTTGTGTTCATCTTCTCTTTTCCAGGTTATAACCTTTGGTCGATGAAGTCTTGACAGAAAATGTGAACCATCTGTAAGGGAAGTTTTGGTTTAACCATGAACTTCTGTCCACACTAGGAAGCCCCATGCATGTACTCAGCCTTCTGCTCTATGTATTTAAGCTCATCCAACTAGTAGAAATGGAGAAGGGGAAAATCTAAATGAAAAAACCTATGTCAGAGGTCTTACATGCTTCTATGAAGGAACAACCTCTTCTACTCTCAATAAGGAAGGATCCCTCTTCTACACCAAAAATAAATAAGTGTGAATGCATAGTCCTGTTGAAAAATATAAAGGCGAAAGAAGAGAAAGGCTTCCTCTGTAGAGAGGAAAAGCATGCAACTCCACCAGGGTACTGACCAGGCTCGCTAGTAGTGGATAAATGCATGTGTTCCTATGTGACTCCATCGTGGTACTATCCAGGAATGCTGGTAGTGGAGCAACACTAGAGGTGAAAACTTATATTCTGAAAATCTTCAACTCGCGAGCTAAACTACCCTTCCCAAATTCAAAACATTGTGATCAGGTTGAACTTTTGATTGTGTTTGACTGAGTTGGAAAAAGGTCAACCATGTATGCCCATGGGGTAAGTCGAGAAGCCAAAGTAACTTGCACAATGATTCAACACTCCCCAAAATACTAAGGCCCTATGCTAGTAATGAACCAAAAGAAAGAAGGTGGAGTTCTATGAGTGTGTCATGAAGTGTTGTAGAAGCTACAACCACCCTCCGAAATTTTGGCCTGCACCCAATTCTGGAGCCTACCTTGAGAGTTTCACTTGATGATTACACACACTCAGTTTAACTCAGTGAGCTTGTGTGAGTATTCACACCCACCTTGCTTGATCATTTAACCCAAGATTTTCCATGTTGATGTCAATGTCATGCCTACGACTATGTTTTGGTCATGCTCAAGATCTTTGCTTCATGTGTACATGTTGGGTTCACTATGAAAAAATCTGTCGCACTCACACATAGAGTCACATACACTGTCATGCAAGCATCATCGTGGTCGATCAATGGTCAATCACAAATGTCGCACTTGTCCGTCACACTGTTGGTTAGTCATGTTGAGCATGTGTGTCTGGATGGTTTGAGTCGTCTCGTCGTCGAGTCATGTAACTATGTGTCTGCAGGATCACATATGCACCTTTCACTGGTTCACACATTTAGTCATTTTTCTGAAGTTTTGATGGCTGGATTCCCCTCCTAGAGTTGGACCATCACCCTGCTATCAACTCCGTCGACTATCACCCAGAACAATGCAGAATCACCAAGCAAGCCATTTCAAGATGTAGTGCCCACAAACAAATCAATCAGCCTTCATGTTGGTCAACTAGAGAGTTTGACCATGAAGCCACCTCAAGACTGACTACCATCAAAAATTGCATAGAGGTTGCAGACCTTTCGTACTCCCCTAACTGGGAAAATTGCGCAAATAGGCTAGACATACAACCAATGCCCATCCCTATCTCCCCTAGAAAATTGCGCAGTTTTTCCACCTAGACCTCTCGACAGTCGACCAACTACTCACCAATAAAATTGCGCAGTTTTCATGAGCAAGTCCACTACTACCCAACAGTCCACTTAGCTCAGAAATTGTGCAGAGGTGATCAATAGGCTAGCCTCCCAGCATCACCATAGTTTTTCCCGCTAGTAGCTCCTAGCAGTCGACTGACAGTTACCCTTGGGAATTATGTAGTTTTTGGTGCAAGCTAATAGCTGACTACTAGTTCCCCTCAGGAATTGCGCGGTTTTTTTCCGTCACCTAGTAGTTGAATACCAATTCCCCTAAGGAATTTCACAGTTTTTGCTACTAGTGTCCCAGAAGCCAGCTGCCAGTGTCCCGGAAGCCAGCTGCTAGTGTCCTGTCTGCCAGTTCTCTCCAGGAATTCCGCAGTTTTGGCTGTCAAGCTCCCACTGCTCGCTCATTCTAGAGATTTTGCATAGTTTTATTGCCCAGCCTTCCAACAGCCTAGACTATTCCTCCCAAAAGCTACACATTTTTGTCCTCTAACTGAGCCAGACCCTATGGATAGTCACTGTCAATCTGGATTTCCCATATTCATCACCCAGTGACTCTTGCATAGTTTTCATCAGCAGTGCCCGGAGCCTCCATCCCACCTCGCAATCTTTTTACCTCTCCGAGTCACCTGCATCCGAGATAATCATACGTCATGGTAGACTAGGAGGTTTTTGGATTTGATGTCGTCTCATCATGAGTGACTATAGATATAGGTACAAAAACAAACATGGCTACATGAGGAATGGAATGAATGAAGGGAGCACATGTAGAAGGATAGGTTTACCAAAAGACAAACAGATGATGCAAGAAAGGAGATATTCTCATGAACAGATGATCATTCAAAGATGTGTTCGTAGACGGACGGATGAGCAAACATGCAAGATGTGCTCATAGACGGATAAACATGCACCTTTCACGAAAAAAGAACCTATCAGTCTTACCAACATACAAGAAAGGAGCAATGCATAAATGCAACATCAAGTGAACCAATGACCATCAAAGACTCTATGCACATTTCCATGCGGACGTGAAGTTGGGACACACCATGAGGACATCCATCACCCAGCAGCACTGCAACTCAACATGCACATCACCAAGAGCACGAATGTACGAGCACTGACATGTTGAGTCATGTCATGGTTCATGTCATCCGCATCTCTACTGTGGACCATACTATCAATCAATGTAATGTAAAGTGGAAGTCCAAGAGACCCACTTGTATGAAGAGTCATGTAAGGTCAAAAATTCATGGAAGTCAAAAAATCATGAGGGTACTCAGATAGACACAAGGGTCAGTTTCACCCTTGGCTATAAACACCCGCTCATTTGTACATGAAAATGACTTTTTCACCTTAGCTCCTCCCACATAGACTTGAGAGTCTGTAATCCTTTCCTTGATGAGTAAGTAGTGGCTTCAATTCCCTACCCACAGGGTTAGTGATGTATGGTGTCACGATGTGTCTTGGAACTTTCTCTAAATTCAGAAGCTTGCTAATAGGCCAGTGCACTTTCAGACATTTATTGTAACTGTTGTAAGACTAATCTTGAACACTTGTAATGCATGTTACTTTAACCTATGTTTAACAGTTGAACTGATTAACTTGTTGTAATACATATATATTAATGAAAATGTGTTGTATATGTTGTTAGCGTTGTATCACCCATGTTGGTTACCTCCCCAGACATCAGACAAACCTTTCACATAAAACTTGTTATACCAACCATTTAACTTGCGCGAACTGATCTGCTGGGTGTTTTACATGTTAACTTCCTTTTGTGTTTCCTGATTGCCGCATCTGTGTGCATTGCTCCTCTGGAAGTTGTGCACGTCCTGTTGTTTTATGTGTTCCTAAAAGAGTTCGGGCTTCCTCTCAAGGGACTTGGGACTCACTCCCACCCTATCCCTCTATAGTGAAAGAACCATTAACACAAGTCACACTAGCAATCACCAGGCATGTGAACCTCACTTATCGAAGACAAAGCAAACCGGTCTCCTATGCTGACAAGCAAGAGTTGAGGAAAATATTTAAGATAATGGAAACTAGGCCATCATACTAGATGGGATTCCCAAATCAAATGATGTGAGGTCTAGTTGGGACTTCATACCAGGGTGATCCCCTGAATGTTGGTGGGTCCAGCACCGTCAACAAAGTGGAAGTGAGATTTTTCTCACTAGATTTCTATCAGACAATTCCTCTATATGGAAAGATAGATTTGAGCTTCCATATATTTGTAATCAGATTTACTACTACATAATAATAAAACTCTCAGTTGTTGCACCAGTTTTCCCAAGTTGGATTTTTCCTGGGACATTGGTCCAAAAATAATAGTATTTTATTATGTGTGTGCATCTATTCTTCCAGTGTTTTCATTTCTTCCATGGTATTATATTTGTGAATACTACAGTGTATATGTTTCAATATTTGCTGCAAGAAACTACAAATAATTTGTTTTATTAATTTAACAAATAGAAGAAACATTATTAGTTGTTGTAGTAGGATTCAAGGTTTTCCAAATTTTCACATCAACAACTCATCATTATTCATTTTAACGCACCTCAGGTAGTGGATTTAGATTTGGCTCAGATATATTGTAAAATCTTCCACTCTTACATCCTCAACATGTCTCTACTAACCATACTTTCATTTTGCCTTTAAATATCTAACTAATTGATGTTACTTTTTTGGTTCTTTAATAGAGTTGGCCCATCAATTATGATGGGCATGAATCCATGGTTTTACCCACATAAATTATCTGAATTGTATCAATTTCTTGGGATTTTATATTGTATCAATAACCATGAGAGCTTAAGACATTTCACATTATCTCAATCAAGACTACTGATAAGTTATTATTCAATAGGGAAGGCACCCTTATATCCAACCATTCAATCTTGATTGTGTCCTCATTTGATTTTCAATCAAGACTATGGGACAATGTCTCTATCAAAATCACACAGCTATTACCACTATCCCTTAAACTCCTCCTAGGATTCACAATGTTCACATCCAATGCATATATGTCATGTTTTATAGCCGCTCAACTAGGAGGCTTAACACAATCCCATTGTATGTGAACTCTAAGTTCGAATCAATCACATAGCATCTCAAATTGGGGTTTCAATGTTATTCTTCTTACTATTATAACTTTCTAATCTCATAGTTGATAGGCCATTCAGTGCTTTCATGTTAGTACAATATGACCAAGAGTTGTGACGGAGAAATACTTCTCCATTATCACACCACTTCATTTCTCATCGCCCTTTGTTCACATCTTTTTTCTTTGACCACATTTGGATGATAATCCCCTTACAACTTGCTCATTGTGACACCCTTGGTACTTGTTCCGCTAATTTTTATAATGTAATAATGTAATGGCCTTACATTTGGGACCATAGATCAACGATCTAAGAGGGAAGAGGAAAGATAAACCAATGTGGGATTTTGGCACCTTAAACTAAATTTAAGGTGAAAATAGTGAAAAATGAAAGATGAGCAAGAGTAAAAAAATAATATATGAAGATATCTATAGGGAGATAATAAAAAGGGAGAATGCATAGAAATATTGGGTTGGACCTCTTCTTGGTGTGGCGCATGAGCAAAGTTAGAAAAAGCTATGAGCAAAGGAATGGGATTTCCCTAAGAGAAAGAAGCATATCCAAGAGAACAAGAGGAAATGACATTTAGTGCTTCGTTTGGGCTAATAAACCACTCATGGAGTGCTTGACACAACTGCTAAACCCCTAAGGATGTTTTCTAGGGCTAATGAGCTACATGCAAAAGGCTTCTTGTTGTAATATGATAAACCACTGAGAAAATGCTTCACAAAACTGATAAACCACCCTGTGTACTTGCTTGGGGTTGATAAACCACTCTTAGAGAGCTTTACTGAGATTACAAACCACCCTTACCATGGATTATGTTGTGCTTGACTAGCTGATATACCACCGAGTGTCATAATTTTCCATCCTCTTGAAGAAGTCCCATTGCAAGGCTGCTGAAGAATCATTTCCCTTTATATATTGGATTTGTCTTAAGGTGAATGTTGTAAGTAATCCTAGCTATAGTAGGTCTAAGGTTGGGAGGAAAATTAAAGTTCCACCTTCAATTTCGTTTATTTTCTGAATTGTAAATGAAAATGCTCTAAGTTGAGAGTTGTTAGGTTAAGGAAAATTCTTTCTAAATTTCTTATGATTTTGTTGCATGTATCTTGATGATTGAATTACTTGAATGTTTTATGATTTTTTTGCGATCCTCTTCCATGCAACTATGTGGTTATTATATGGAAATTCCCACCCCCTCAGAATGAAATGGTTCTAAGCTTGTGAAAATGTTTAGTTATGTGCCCGCATATATAGTTTATGCCTATAGTAGAACTCTAAGTAGGGATTCTGTATTTTTTCATGGAATAATGATGTCTTGGTGTCCTTCTTGGCATCATACACTTTCTGTATGCTTTTATAATATTGTTGTGTGTATTTGGTCCTTAAAGGAAACATGTAGATATCAGAGCCTACCTTGATCTATTCTCAGTGTGACATTAGTGACGCAAGGGACTGTAGATCTCTAAGAGGCTGAAAGGGAAAGTGTCTAGCCTGAATGGGGAAATAGCTAGCTTGCATGGACATCTCCTTAAATCATGGCATGTATTCTTGTCATCAAGAACCCTAAGAATGTATTCTTGCAGTTCGATGAGGAGGTACAGCATCGTGCATCCATTTTAGGACCCAATGGCAAGAGTTAGACTTTGTCGCAGGTCCAACATCGAATAGATTCACCATTGTGAAGCCATGGTTGATCTCTTCATAATCGACTCTAAGTAACTTTTGCTATCCAACTATAGGGAAAAAACATTGTTTCCAGATTAACTATATATAATTGTGCGCATGAGAGGGTTTCCTTACCCAAATTCAAGTTGACATACCATTCTTTACAACGGAAAACCATGTGTGGGAGGAGTCTGTAAGTGATGCCTTATTACTAATTATCTCACTCTCTTCTTCTCTTGTCACCACAATATAGGAACAAGAGTGAAACAACACATGATCATCATCCAAGATTAAGTGGGGAGATCGACAACCCAAATGGAACCGGGGATGATGTAAACATGTAGGGGTTACAAACTGGAATCCTACAGAAGGTTGTGTGAAAGGAATTCCTATGTTGGTGCAGATCAAGATAACATGTTAGGGCTAGCAGCAAAGGCTGCCCATTGGCCAACACTCGATTCCATTACATGTACTTCTAGCAAGGTGACTTTGAGATGGTTCAAGGTCACATGCAAAGGGAGCGCCAAGGATGATGTAGGGTCAAATTGTCATGGATGAGGTAGGGCCACTAGAGCTGTTAGGTAAGGTAGAGGGCTGTGGACCAATGAAGAGTGTTAGTTTCATAATAGAAAAGATGTGCTAAGGCACGTAAGCATGAAGGCAAGATCCTGATAGTTTGAAATTGAGGTCTATTTTGGAAGGAATGATATTATGTAAGCCTGAGACATAATGGCTTCCATGTAATCCTAAATGCTATTGTATTTGCATGGGAACAAACCAATGAGACCCATCATCCCAAAAGGTTTTTCCCAAAGAAAACCCTGAGTGCACAAGGTAAAACTAGACAAGTAACATAACCTGGGTAATGAAAATATCTTTTCCAACCACTAACCTATCAGTTAAACATATATTTATATATACATTTAGGGATTGATATATGCAAATGTTTGGGCATTGATATACGCACAAGAATAGAGGTAGGTGTGCGATCCACCAATGAATGGATAGATAGCTAATACATTGGGAGGTTGGTTAAGTAGCCACATTGGCACCGTGTGTCTAGTTGATATGGTGACACCTTCTTATTCACCAAAAGTTAAAATCATCACATCTCTTGATGTGGAGGTCGGATCGAAGAAAATTTTTATATCACCAGAATTGCCTCAACAAGACTAACAAAACAATTATTTCTAACTAAGGCTTTAAGTAATTTGAATATATTGAGATATTTAAACCCCATTTCCATACAAAAACCTCAAACCTCGGGTTAGTGTCATAACCATCACCTTTTAATAGGTGTTTTGGTAAGGGTTATGAAGGGATGTGTTACAATGTCGTATCATAGCAACAATTTTAGATACTAGACTTGGAAAGGATCACATGGACATGATAGATGATTGGTTGATATCTGTAATAGGCTTGATCTATTATGTTTTCTTTTATGATAACCACCAAATGTTGTATTGCATGGGTTATAGGATTACTAACTGAACATGGTTACATGTTGATTGATATGTGATGGGTAAAGATGAGTGTACACTAAGGAGAATGACTAATATGTGTCAAATGCATGTTTATTATTGATTCCTAACATTGGTTTCTATGTAAAGTAAAATTAACAGGTATTTAGGTATCATAAGGAAAACGAGAAGGATGAGCAATAAAGTTGAACAACATGGTATGAATAGAACCCAACAGGGACCTGAAAAAGAATCAGTTGGGAAAATGAAAGAGGAGGACACTACTAGACTATTAGAAACTATTAGAATTTTAAGAGACAAAATAATAAGTTGCAAGGTAGAAAATGAAAAGATTGTCAAAGATCAAGCAAAGGTAAATTTCATACTATTGCAAAGCTTATCCAATTTATAGAGACAAAGACAACAAGAAGAGGGTGCTAGCCATTAGGATAAGGTAAAGCCTAAGGATAGCCCATCAGAAATCTACAAGAACAAATGGAATTATAAGAAACCAAAAGTAAACCAATCAAGAAAGAGGAGAAGAAATGAAAAAGGAGGAATGGAACTACTTAACTCTCCAGAAGGAGGCTTAAGACGTCCTAGCCAATCATTGGATAATGAAGCTACCAAATATCATCATCAAATGAAGGAAAGAAAGAATCCCATGTAAGAGGAATTCAAGAAAGCAAAACCACCACCTTTTATGGAGAGGAAAAGAATGCAGAGGATGCAGAGGCTTCACTTTTCGGAATAAAGAATTACTTCAAGCTGCATGACTATACTGAGAACATGAAGACAATGGTAGTTATATTTAGCTTGAAGTGAAAAATTGATATATAGTGGGAGGATCTAAAGAACGTCAAATGCATTAGAGAGAAGGATTTTAGCTAGAGGAAGTTTGGAAAGTACTTCCAATAAAAATACCTATCTGAGAAATATTACGATAGAAAAGCCAAGGAGTTCTATGAGAACAAATTGGGGAATATGACATGTGAAGAATATACCAGTAAATTCTTGGAGCTACTAAGGTATGTAACTTATATCAAGGATGAGAAGACCAATATCTATAGGTATATCAGTTGATTACGTGAAGCATACTGAGACAAAATAGAATTTCACGATCTTAAGACTCTAGAGGAGGTCACCTAGAAGACTAAGAATTGTTATAAATAGTCTAACCATAAAACTGAAGTCTAGGTTGAATGGAGGAAGAAAAGAAAAGGAGGAGAGGGTGGAAGGTTTAATGAATTTACCAAAAGTGACCATTAGAAAAAATCCACTATCAATACAAATGAGCACTAGAAATCAGGTAATGAGAATATAAAATGAGGCTGTCAGTGCTAGGAGTGTGGGGAAAACCATATAAGAAGGAATTACTCTAAGTTGTAGAAGTCTGGTGCAAAGCTGCACAATATACATGAGGCATCAACAGTGAATGATGTGGCCCAAAACATTCCAAAATTATACACAAACTTGGATTATACATAGCAATACCATCAGTTAGTGATCATTCAAATGGAATGTATGATAAAAAACTTGACATTCATACCCATTATCTAATTATTGTTATACCAGTCCTAAAATTGCAGAAAAGTGTTAATTTCCAAAGAAAATCCTTGAAGAATTATGGCTTATTCATCTAGCCATTGGAACAAAGAGAAGAAAAAATAAGATGGTTGAATATTTCCCTGTACAACTCTGGAGCATTACTACAGTAGTTATATTGAAGTTTCTATTGTTTGGATCATAAGATGTTTTGATAGGTATGGATTGGCAAGCAGCCGACAGGATGAAGGTGGATTGTTACGATAAGGTGTTGGAATGTCTCAGTGATGAGGGTGACCCAATTGCACTACAAGATATCAAAATGCCAATAAAATTCATAATTATTACAATGATGTAGGTGAAGTGTTGTGGCAGGAAGGGTTGTTCCCTTTATGATATTCAAATCATAGAGGAAAAAGGAAGCAACGCAGTTCCATTTGCAAATCATATGAATCTGAGTTCATATAGAGATGTATTTATAGAATAATTTCTAGGACTTTTGTCAAGTTGAGACATTCAATTCATATGAAAATTGATTCTCCAAATAGTGCCAATAGAAAAATCCTCATATCACATGAGCACATCTGAGGTTGTTGGGCTAAATTTATCACTGAAGGAACTGATGGAAAAATGGCATATTTGACCCATTGTATAACCATGTGGAGCCTCCACACTATTTGTTAAGAAAAATTATGGAGGAGTGCATATATGTATTGCCTATAGCTAATTAAATAAAGCCACTATGAATAATAAGTACCCATTTCCCAGGATTGATGATTTGTTTGATCAATTGAGAGGGGCTGTGTTGTTTTAAAAAGTTGGTTTATGATTAGGATACCACCAAGTTAGAACCAAGGAAGAGGACCTTCACAAGGCCGCACCTAGAACAAGGTATGGCCACTATGAATTCACAATAGTTCCATCAGACTCACAAACATTCCAGTAACTTTTATGTTCCATATGAACAATGTGCTGAGGCCATTCATGGATAAATTGATGTTGGTATTTGTGAATGACATCCTGGTCTATTCAAAGAATTGAAAGGAGAATTCAGACAACTTGAGGTATTTGCCACCAATTCTTAGAGACCATACATTATACTCTAAGATCAACAAGTGTGGTTTTTTCAAAACCCAGGTTCACTACTTCGGTCATGGAATCTCAAAGGAGGGAGTGGACGTGGATTCAGATAATATCAAATCAATAGTGGATTTCCCCACACCCTAAAATATGATAGACGAAAGGCCATTTATGGTATTGGATGGTTACTATCAAAGATTCATTTGAAACTTCTAAAAAATTGGGCATCCCATAACTACATTTTAGAGAAAAGGGGTAAATTTCAGTAAGTATTTGAATGTGCAACTAGTTTTGAATAATTGAAGAATTTATTCACCCATGCACCTATCTTAATAATAGTTGACGAATATTTTTTTTTTGTTTGCATTGATGCTTGCAAGGAAGGAATTGGTGGAGTCTTGATGTAGGAAGGGTGTGTGATCGTCTAGGAATCTAGGAATTTGAATGAGCATGAAAGGAACTATGTCACCCACGATTTAGAGCTAGAAGCCATTGTGCATGCACTAAAAATGTGCAGCCATTATGTGTTGGGGAGAAGGTTTACATTGTTGACTAATCACGATGGTGTGAAATATTTGTTTGAACAAAATAAACTATATGCCAGACGGTCTAGGTGGATTTATTTGAACATTTATTTCATGGAAATCAAGTACATGAAAGGAAAAGAAAATAAAGCGGTAGACGCACTTAGCAAAAGTTTTTAGGAGGTTCACTTAACAACCATAAGCACCTTCCCATTTGACGTCAAAGAGAGGATTAGAGAAGGGCTGATAAATGATAAGCATTATTGATTTGTCAAGAATCATTGGTAGAAACAACCATATGGATCAGCTAGTAGAACCTATCAGATCAATGATGAGGAGGTCTTAACATTTAAGAATAGGATGTATATGCTCACTATCAAGGGATTAAGGAAACTCATGATGGATGAATTCCATAAAATAACTTACTCAACCCACACTACATATCGAAAGATGATGATAGCCATGAAGAGGACAAACTTTTGGCCAGGAATGAACAAGAATAATCCAGACTACCTTTCCAAATGCTTAGAATTTCAATAGGTGAAGGTGGAGTGTAGGCACTGATCTAGACTGCTACAACCATTGACAATTTTAGAATGGCAATGGGAGGTTATATGATTGGAATTATTTACATGATTTCCCAAGAAAACTGGGCAATGTGATGATATCACGGTGGTAATAGATAGGTTTAGCAAGGTCGCTCACCTTATAAAACCAGATGGATCAGTGAGTAGAACATATTGGCTTAATGCTGAGGAGGCCTTAACATTTAAGAATAAGATGTATTTTCTCACTATCAAGGGATTAAGGAAACTAATCATGTATGAATTCCATAAAATACCTTACTCAGCCCACACTACATATGAAAAGATGATGAAAGCCATGAAGAGGACAAAGTTTTGGCTAGGAATGAACAAGGATATTGCAGAGTACCTTTCAAAATGCTTGAAATTCCAATAGGTGAAGGTGGAGTTCAGTCACCAAGATGGACTACTACAACCAATGGAACTTTTAGAATGGAAATGGGAGGTTATATGATTGGAATTCATTACAAGATTGCCCAAGAAAATTGGACATCAAGATGATATCGTGGTGGTAATATATAGGTTCAGCAAGGTCACTCACTTTATAACTGTCACGTCTACTCATACAGAAAAAAATATATCCCAAATATTTAGAAAGTAGATAATTAGGCTACATGGAGTTCCAAAAAATATAATATCAGACAAATATGCCAAGTTCAGTTCAAAATTATGGAGGAAATTATTTGTTGGAATTGGAACATAGTTAGCCTTCATCACCACCTCACATCCTCGAACAGGTTGTTAGATAGAAAGGGTAAGAATAATACTGGAGGACATGTTCAGGATGTATGTGATGGATCAACCAAGAAAGTGGGAAGACTACCTTTCACTAATAGAATTTTCATACAGTAACGACTACCAAGAGTCATTGGGAATGATCACTTTTTGAGGCACTTTATGGATGGAAATGCAACACCCTGATTAGTTGTGATGATCCAATGAATAGAGTACTAGTTGGGCCATATTTGCTAAAAGAAATTGAGCAAGAAATGATTAGGATACTTTTTTTTTTAAGGGCTAGTAAGGATAGGAAAAACAAATATTTAGACCTGTGGAGATTACACAAAGAGTTTCAACTTGGCACCCAGATATAGAGGATGATTTCAGATTTTGGAAAGAGTGCATCTAATGGAACATATATTGTCCTTGCCACCCATAGTGAAAGCTCATAATTTTTTCATGTTTCCTTGCTTAAGAAATATGTTGATGATTCTAATCATGTTATTTACTAGTCTATCATACATGTGAAACCAAAGGGAGAATTCCAACCAGAACCAATGTGCATCTTGGCCCAGAGGTAGATCACACTACAGAATAGAACTATGGAGAAGGTCAAGGAAAAATTAAAGAACTTTGAACCTAATGAAGCCACTTGGGACATGGTGGAGAAAATAGGAGTGGAATACCCATCATTTGTTTGTTGAATAAAAAGATGTAAGATCTATATAAATAAAGCTCAGTTTTGTTTTTCTTATGCTAAAATGAACACCAAGGACAATGTTTCCTTTAAGGGGGTGGGTTTTCTGACACCCATGGTACTTGTTCCCCTAATTTTTTTAATTTAGTAATGTAATGGCATTAAGTTTGGGACCACATATCCATGATCTAAGATGGAAGACGAAAGATGAAGCCATGTGGGATTAGTTGGCATCGTAAATTAATTTTAAGGTAAAAATAATGAAAATGAAAAGAATAAGATTCCAAGAGAAATATGAAGAGACCCCTGGGAGAATAATAAGAAGCAAGAATGCAAATCAATATGGGGTTAGACCTCTTCCTGTTGGGACTTAGGAGAAATGTTAGAGTGAGCTTTGAGCCGACAGAATGGGATTTCCCTGAGAGAAAGGATTGTAAGCATGAGACCAAGAATAAATGGGATTGAGTGCTTGTTATGGGCTAATAATCCACTAATGGAATGGTTGAAAAGGCTTATAAACCACGCAGAGTGCTTGCTAGGACTTATAGACCACATGTAGAAGGGTGTTTGATGTGGGTTGATAAACCACTCATGAAGCGATTGAATAGTAGATAAACATCCTTGGGTACTTGTTGGGGTCTGATAAGCCACTGTTAATGTGCTTAACCAAGCCAATAAAACACCCTTACCATGGATTCATATGTTCTTGACTAGCTGATAAACCACCAACTGTCATAATTTCCCATCCTCCATGTCCTAAAGAATGATTACTCGAAGGATGTTGAAGAAGAGATTCCATTTATATCATGGATGTTACTAAGGGCGACTGTTATAAGTAATCCTATCTACAATAGGTCTAAGGTTGGGTGGAGAATTAAAGTGACAACCTTCACTGGATTGTGAATGAAAATGCTATGAATTAAGAATTGTCAACTTAAATAAATTTCTCTCTAAATTTTTCATGATGTTGTTGCATGAGTCTTGCTAGTTGAGGTACTTGAATGTTTTACGATTCCTTTTATAAGTCTTTTGGATGCAACTATATGGCTATTATGTAGAAATTCCCACCCCTGAGAATGAAATTCTTGTAGGCTTGTGAGAAATTTGATCTATGTGCATGTATATATGTTTTATACCTATAGTAAGGTTGTAAAGAGGGATTGCCTTTTATTTCAATGAATATTGATGTCCTGGTGGCCTTCTTGGCACAATATGCTTTCCACCTCCTTTTATAATCTTGCTATAGTTATTTTTTCCTCAAAGGAAACTTGTAGATCTCAGAGCCTAGCTCAATCAGTTCTGAGTGTGACATTGGGGGACCAGGTGACTGTAGAAGTCTAAGAGGCTAAATGGAAAAGTCTCTAGCCTAATTGGAAAATCCCTAGCATACATGCATAAGTCCTTGAACCATGCCTTGTATTCCTATCATTAAGAACCCTAAGATTTTATTCTTGTAGGAAGCTCATGAGGGAGAGCATCGTGAATTCTTAGAGGACCCCAAGTGTAAGAGTCAGACTATCTTAGAGGTCAAAAATCTTATAGAGCCAGCGTGGTGAATGCTTGGTAGAGTTCTTCATAACTGTCTCTAAGTGACTTTTGTGATCCAGTTATTGGGAATAACCACCATGGCCTAATCAAGTATGTGTAACTATGCAAATGAGAGGATTTCCTTACCCAAATTATATCCTGCGTACCATTCATTATAATGGAAGACCATGCATGGGAGGATTCTATAAGTGATGCCTTATCACTAATTAGCTCCCTCCCTTATGCTCTCATGACCACAACATAGAACCAAGAGTGAGAACATGCATTATCAATGGCCAAGATTAAGTGGGGAGATCATACACTCAAATGGAACCAGGGATGGCATAAGCCCATAGGGGTTACATTCTAGAAGCCCATAAAAAGTCACATGAGAAGAAAACCTAAACTGATGATGACCAATCTAGCATGGAAGGTCCAGCTGTGCAGATTGTACATTAGCTAGTGATGGAGCCCATTACATGTAATTATAGTGAGAGGATTCCAAGATGGTTCAAGGTCACACACAAACGGAGTGCCGAGGATGATGTAGGGTCAGGTTGTTTTGGAAAGAGTAGGGCCACTAGAGTCATTAGGTTATATATAGGCTCATGGAACAATTAGGTATATTAGCTACACAAGAGAAGGGACTTGCCAAGGCATGTATTCCCAAAGGAAATATCCCAACAATTCAAAGTTGAGGTGCATTTCAGAACGAACGAGATCTCATAGGCCCATGATATGGTGGATTCCATGTAAGCCCACCTACTATTATATTGGCATGGGGGACAACTTATGAGACTAGTCAACCTGTAAGGTTTCCCCTAAAGGAAACCTCTAGTGCACAAGGTAGAAAGGGTCAGGCAACAAAACCTAGGTAAGAGAAAGATTTCCACCATCCACTGACATTTAATTAAACATATATTTATATATACGTTTGGGGATTGATATGTGGAAATTTTCATGGATTAATATATTTTTGGGAATATATGTAGCTGTAAGATCCACCCATGATTATTTTAATAAATAATATTCTTAGAGGTTGGTTATGTAGCCACATGGGTACCTCATGGAGAGATGATATGGTGGCAACTTTTGGTTTCCCAGAAGTTCAAATGATGACATCTCTTGATCAAGAGGCTAGATCAGAGAATTTTTTTATATCACATTAACTGTATTAAAAAGATAAACAAAACAATGATGTCTAAATATGGTTTGAAGTAACTTGATAATATTGAAATTTTTAGACCCCATTTCAATAACGACGCCTTGGATCTTGTGTCAGCATTATAACCCATACCTTTTCAACGATGTTCTGGTAATTTTTATGAGGGGGTGTGTAAAACTCATATTGAAAGTACAATAAAGGGTTGTGACCACCCTTGGAATTTGATCATCTAAAACATGTTATCACCTAGATTGAACCTCAGGCTGAAGGAAGGCAATACCAGGGTAACCACAAACCATGCGTAGCCAAGTAGCCAGCCCTACTAGGCTAGGAGAGGGCTCTCTCCATAAGGATCTTAGCCAATATGACTGGATCAGGAAAATGATATTAGGCTAGGTATAGTAGTACAAGGTTTGATTTGATTTTGAAAGGGTTTTGCTGGATCAAGAGGAGCCAAACAGTTAGGGCAAGGAAATTAGGTCAAAATTGCAGGGTTTTGATAGGTCAAGGTAGGAACAAGGCTCAAAACTCTAGGGTTTGGTGGGTGAGGTGATTCAAAGATAGGTGAGGAGCTAGAAAGAGCATGTAAGCAACATGAATTCTTCCTAAAATGAAGAAAACATAGACTGTGAAATGTCTACCCAAAACATAGCATAGAAGTTATGGATTCTACCTTTCATACTTGTATACATTTACATAAAGAGCATGAAATGATGAAATGGAATCAACAATACATTTTAACACATGAAAACATAAGGAAAATTGAACTGAGCATCATACCACATGGATCCCAAACAAATAGCTGCAATTTTCATTAATCTCCTGCTGTAACTAATACAAAATGATGTCTACTCAAAGCCTAAGCATCCCACTAAGTCCAACTCTTCACAATGAGAAAGAAGAAGAAGATTTTTACATTTATTCAAACTCCTCCCATCCTCATGGGTCGAATTCCTAAGGATGAGGAACTAATCCATCAAAAACTGAACAAGAAACTAGAATCTAGGCAACCTAACAACTTGCCTCTAAAAGTGAGGAAACTAATTCATTTGTTCTCAAGATAACTTTTAATCTAATGAATATACCTTCTAGTACTTATTATCCATCATATTGACATGCCTACTCATCATTTACATCAGAAAAACACCATCCATGAGAGGAAACCCAAAATTATAGTAAAGGCACAGTGAAATGGAAACCCAGCACAATTTTTGTCCTATGCGCAACGCCCAAGCTCTATGTGCAACATGTTTTGCAGGACCATTTTGGAGGCCTTCCCGATGTCCAAATTTAGCTCATGATAGCTCATTGAAAAGATATAGAAGTATCATTTCTAGAACATCTTGAATTGTTTCATTCGAAGTTCATTGGACCCCGGAAAAATGGATTCTCCCAAGACTACTGTTGTGTGTCCAAAAAAGGCCAGAAAGATCATTTGTTTGGGTGTTTTTTGACCTTTTGGTTGACCAGTTCTACTCTAAAATCTTAGCAAATGCTCAGGGCGCATGTGCTCATGATTATGAATGCAAAAATTCTGGCCATTTCCTCATTGGATTCCCCTATGAAAATCTCATTTCCAGTGGCATTACGTATAGAGCCAAAATTTCTGTGTCAAAAATTGTCAAATTCCTCAAAAGGAAAAAAATCTTCAAAACTTGCTCAAAATTTGTGGAAAATACCACCATTAAGTATCTTGGTTAGCCAAGAAGTCTTTGACAAGAAACCTAAGCCTATCACCCTCCTTTTTGCCTTTGAGTGCTTGTTTTAGCCTTGTTTTCATTTGCTTGACCTTTATGTTGCAAATCTTATTCCGAGTCCTGTAATGGCGAGCCAATTGCCTAATGATTCGATTGTCCCTATTGGCCTTTTGTAGTAGCTTCTCAAAATTCAAATTGACTCTATCAAGCCATGTTTCTCTATCCTCCTCAATTTCCTTCTCAATTCTTTGTTTTGTAGTCAAGGTAGCTGGTGTTTCTTCCTCTTGCATTACTAACTTGCCCTTGTCACCTTGCCTCTTTTCCTTCAGAAGTTCAAGTTCCATTTGGACTTGTTTCACTTAGCTGCTTGTTCTCTTGCTGAATGTATGAAATGACATACTTAGCTCTCGCCAAGTTGTCCATCAGTGCTTGGATCTGTGCATCTTTTTCCCTTATTGTTATGCTTTTGTTTTTTGCCTCATCTTGAGCCTCCAAGTCAACTATCTCAATGCCATGATGGATGTGTGGTTGTTCTCATTCAACATCTTCCATCAAATCAAATTCCCTTTCCTCATCATCGTGAAGGCTTTCCTCTAGCATCTTTTCCTTCCCTTTATGCAGATGTTGCACCTATTGTACCTGTTGTGTCGATGAAGAAGGAAAAGCCCCTTCCGCATTTTGTGGAGCAAGCATTTCCCTATGAGTTGATGAATAAGGCAAGGCCCCTTCCACATCAAGTGGAATAAACACTTTCCTATCTACTGCAAACAAATTTCTAGCCCCTATCTGATATGTCTTGTAGGCTTTTGGCTCCTCAACAACTTTAGTCTCTTTAACCTTCTCATCTTTCTTTACTTGGCACTGCTGGAAGGCCTTTCTGCTTTTGGAGGAATCTGAGGACCATTGAAGATGTCATTGGCAATGAATGTATCCTAGGAGATGTTAAGGATGTTGAGATGATGTAGCACAATCATCTTAATCAAGGAATGGTGATAGATACTACTCAACTACTGGGGCGTGGATTTTTCTGTATAATGTAGGCCATCTTCTCAATGTTCCTGAATAAGAAATATGGGATGCTAAGCATTTTCACCCTTGTGAAGTGCATAAGAAGCCTAATGTCATAGGTGTACAATCTAGAAAATTTTCCCTCACATGTAAAATACTTCATAATGATCGTCATCATATGGGCATACTTGTCTTCAAGGAACTTGAAAGGAAAGGTCTCCTTTTCATTTTTGTACATGGATTTGATGTATGTCTCATAATAGTGCTCATCCAAATCTTGTGCCTTATACCATTTTTACCCCACATTTGGAATCCTTGTAGCATTAACAATAATGGAGCATGAAACTGTAAATGTCACCCTGGCAAGAGTTACCTTGTTATCACGGAGATTGGGTACAAAAAGACTAGTCAGCTTAGGATGAAGTTGAACTCTTTCCATGTGCTCACAAAACTCATAACACCCTAGATGCCTGAAACAAGTTACAGTCATATGAGAAGCCTGTAACTCTATGATGTTTGATGGTTCCTCTCTAATAATTCTACCTCCCTTATGTGGTTTTCTCTGATGCTGAGGTTCATCTCCCGTTCTTTCACTTCCACTGTTTTCCTCCTCCTCATAATCTCTATCCTCTTTGTCCATGTTTGTCAAACTTTGAAGTTGTGTAACCTTGTTTAGAAGTTATAGAAGGAAAAACACACGATTTGAATGGTTGACAGGGTGTTTTGGCATCTGCTAGTCCTATTCGCAGTGCCCTCTACAGCTGCGCAACGCTCCAGCTCTATGTGCAGCGCCGTGAAAAATTGCACTAGAAAAATTGCCCTATGCACAATGCTCCACTCCTATGTGCAGCGCTGTGGCCTCTGTGTGCATTGCTCCGAACTATATGCACATCACTCCATCTCCTATGCGTAGCACCTTGTCTCCTATGCACAACGCCTCTTCTTTGCTTAGCCACCAATTGGCCTCAATTCCCTTCTCTCCTTCAATGCTCTTCTTTCTCTTTGTCAAATGAAAGTGATGAATTTGGAAAAGGAATTTGACATCTTATATAGAGGTTGATTTTGAATTTTCTTTAGAAAAACACACTTTCTAATGTTTTGGAAATTTTTCTTCTTTCCTCCAAATCTCTGTTTAATACCTTTCTCTCTTTGTCTCTTTCCAGGTGGATGATGCTTGGATTGAATTGATTTCTTCAATGGTTTCATTTTCTTGCAGCAAGGAGAAATGTCTGGGGCAGCTGGGAACACTTAGTACATAAAATGAATGGAATTACATCAAAAGAATATAAATCAACTAAAATTACTTTGTTTTCAACTCAAAAACATGTTTTTGGATATGAAAATTACATTAGTGACAACAGATCTTTGTACAATCACCATGACTTACTAGAAATCACTCTTTGTTTATTGGTCATCCTCATACCTTTTCTTCCCTTTATTTACACTTGAAATCATGCTTTTGACCTTGGAAATGAACCCTAATACCTAATGTAAAAAACTTGGAAATGAGCCCTAAGACCTAGCATAAAGACAACTGTCTTGACAATAAAAATAACATATTTGAAACCACAATGAATACAACATGAAGATGGGTCAGAAAATGTACCTCATGAGGGAAGATTTGATTTCTAGAGAAGAAGACAACCATCAGTTGACTATTTTGACATGATGTAATGGAATGATCCAAAATTTCAGTATGAGACACCTAAAATGAAAATGAAAAGAGAAGATTTGATCCTTGATGGAAGTATGCATATACTGACACTAACATTGGCCAGATTGGGGATGGCAGCTCCTTAGAGGTGTCAAGAACATTGTAGACCAAGTGCCTAGCTTATTGGGCAAATATGGTCAAACAAATGAAAGACTGAAAACGTTTTTGAAAATTTTGAAAAATGACTCGATACAAATTGAAGACTGACTCACAACCAACTCTAAACTAACTCAAAAACCAGCTAAACTCTGCACAAATCATTTAAGCTTTATAGCCTTCACTTCGAGCCCCAAGCTCAAATGACATTGTACTTCAAATCTTACAAGGAAAGCAAACTGGTAGATACAATGACAGTGAAGCAACTTCAGAAAACTGCATTAGAAATAGTAGTGTTTCAGGAGCCTACCATTCACTAGTCCTCCTGAGCATTCTTGACCATCCATTTCCTTTAATAAAAATGCATTCTATCCTCAATAGGCTGAGATTTTATATGGTCCTTTCCATAGATTGTCAAATTTACCATGCTTTCCTTTCTTCATTTCGTGCATCCCATCGCAGCACTACATCTTCCAGCTAAAACTTCTCTCCCTTGTTTTTGCGGTCATAAATCGTCTTTATCTTCTCTTGCGACCGGAAAGTGTTCTGAGAAACCTCTTCTCTTGTTTGTTGAAGGTGAATCATTTGATTAATTCTGGCGTTGAATATCATCTTCTTCACTGTCAGCTTCCTATAGTAATCTGATGATAGGGACTACAAGGGATGTGGGAAACACTATATTATTACCATACAAATTCAAAGGGTGACATACCTATTTATTTATTACTGCTCACTTTGTCTGCCCACAAAGCATTGAAAAGTTTTCGATGCCAATTCTTTTTGTTTGCTTCCAACATCTTCTTAATAATGTTTACCAAGCTTTTATTTGAAGACTCAGCTATTCCATTTCCTTGCGCGTAGTATGCCGTGGAATGACCCAATGTGATGTTGTATTTGTTGCAAAACTCAACCATTCTCTTCGACATAAATGCTGCTGCATTATCTGTAATAATCTTGTGAGGTCAACCAAAACGAGACAAGATATTGGACTCAAAAAAACTGAATGATTACCATGTTTGTAGCTTGCCTTGTCGGAAATGGCCTCAATCCATTTGGTAAAGTAATCAGTGGCCATCAAAATCCATCTATGCTATACTAATGATGTAGGATGAATTTCTCCTATGAAATCAAGCCCCCACTGCTAGAATGGTGCATTAACTACAACCAGCTTGAGAGGAAGAGGACGCAACTTCCTTTTCCCTAAAAAACTTAACACTCGTGGTAGCTGATGACTATCTTATATAAATCTGAAGACAAAGATGGCCAATAATATCCTGCTCTAAAGATTTTATTAGCTGTTGTTATCTAAAACAAGTGATCACCACAATATCCTCTATGGAAGTCATTTGTTACCTACTGAGCTTCATTTTCAACCAAACAATTAAGGAAATCCCCTCCTAGATCTTTCCAATAGAGAGCACTATCTAAAATGCAGAATTTTGTAGACATTAGTTTTAGTGATCTACCTTTACTTCTTGAAATTCCAAGAGGAGGAGAAAGATGCTGAAGGACATATACTATATCGAAATACCAAGTTGTTTTAAGAAACATCTCTGATACCTAAATGAGTGTTCCACCATCTTCGTCATCTGACATTGCTACAATGAGATTTATGTCCAGAGCATGAAGATTCGACTCATCCATGAGTTTTTCCAAGCCTTGACCTTTGATCAGTTTGGTAGGCTTAATCTCAAGATCATACTCTAACATTGCTACTATCCACTTACCTCTTCTTCCCTCCAGATCAGTTTGCATGAGGACATCTTTGATAGCTGCATTAGTAACATATTCTATGGTATGTGAATGTAGAATGTAAACTTAGAAATCGTTCAATGCCTTTATAAGAACCAAAGCTTATTTCTCAATGATGTTATAATGCAAAGCAGCATCTCTGATAGTCCAACTAAAAAATTCAATGGGCTATTCCACCTGATCCTTCCTTTGCATTAACATCATAGCCAAAGTGTGCTCAGATGCAAATGAAAATATAATAAAATCATGAGTATAATCGGGACTAGTCAAAATTGGGGTTGCGGTCAAAGAAAGATTTACCAAGTTGAAAGATTTCATGGCATCCTCGGTACATTCCACAGTGTTGTCCTTCTTCAACATATTTATTAACTCACATAAATTCTCAGCCAAATTTGGTATAAATCTATGCAAGAAGTTCATCTTACCGTTGAAATCTTGAAACTCCTTTTTGTTGGGAGGAAAGTCTCTTTGCTGGATTGCCTCCACCCTTGAAGAATCAATGCGAATACGATCTTTAGAAATTATATGACCAAGGAGTTTACCTTCCTCCATGGAAAAAGGACTCTTCTTTTGGTTTAAAGAAATCTCGAACTTCCTCCATTTCTGAAAAATAATCCTTAGGTGGTGTAAATGCTCATCATTAGAACTAGAAAATACTCTCAAGTAATCTAAATAAATGACCAATAAAACATCCTTATCGTTAGCGAAATCTATATCCATGGCCTGCTGAAAGGCAGCCTCAAGATTCTTCAGCCCAAATGGCATCTTGGCATACTAAGAAGTTCCCCATGGTGTTGTGAAGGCAGTTTTGTCTTGGTTTTTTTCATGCACAAAGATCTGATTGTAACTTAAGTAGCCATCTAGTAGCGATATTTGTGATGATTTAACTACTCTTTGCAGAATATGGTCCATCTTAGGAAGAAGGTAATTATATTTCAGGGATACTTTATTTAGTTTTCGTAAATCAATGCACAACCTTATCTCTCCGATCTTTTTTCGTACCGGGACCAAATTTGAAACCCAATTAGAGAATTTAATTCGAACAATGATACCAACTTTAAACAATCTATTTACCTCTTTCTCGATGGATGGTAGCAGCTTTCGATAGATTCTCCTCAACTTTTGTATAAAAGGTTTTTGATCCGGATTGATAGGAATGGTATGCTAAATGATGTTCTTGTCATATACTTTCAAATTTAAGTAATCCCATGCAAAAGCATCAGAAAATTCAAAAAGCAATTTAACATACTTAGCCTTTGTTTCGAGAGACAATGTTTTTGATAACTTAACAAGCTTGGGCTAATCTACTGTCCCAAGGTTTACATCTTCAACTCCTTTGTCAGTAGCAACCAAGGTTGGCTTTCTCGACACATCATCTTTATCAAACAACTCCTCTAAAGGTATAAGACCTCTAGGAATAACATTATCCTTCAGCTATAAAACATCCATCTGATTTACCTCAATGTCTTGTTCATCAGAATCACAAACATCATCAATGAAAGCACTCTTAAATTTCCCTTCATTTTGCAAAAAGGAATTAATTTCACTGTCATCCTACAAAACTTGCCAATATCTCAAATTATCAGGAACAGTAGGCCTACATTTGACATTAATTTCAAATTTATTGCTAGAATTCATTAGAATTTTCAGATTGCTCGCTGATGTAGTAAGTGAATCAGCAATGATGTTTTGACTTCTCGGCACCGCTGTCAATGTGTATTCTGGAAATATTTTCAAGATATCTAGGACTACGTTCCTATAAGCTATCATCCACAGATGCTTCATTTTATGTTCTCCTTTTACTTGTTCAATGACTAGCTCTGAATCACCATAAACAGAAATCCTTTTTGCACACAGCTTCTTCAAAAAATTTAGACCTGTAATTAATGTCTCGTACTCTGCTTCATTATTAGAGAAATCAAAATCTAATTTATAGGAACACACTCTAACATTACATGGAACTTTGTCTGGCTGAAAAATGAGACTTTGAATCCAAATTCCAATACCTGCACCATCTTTACCCAAAGCACCATCGAAGTCCATGCTCCAAAGGCCAGCTTCATCTTCCAGATGTTGGAATTCTACTTTACTTTCGATTTTACCTTGGCTGGTTGCTTCACTTTTCTGCTTTTCACTAACTTTGTACTCATGTGGAGGCTGCTTAGAAGGGACTGCCATTTTTTCCTTTTTTGGATTAAGAACTGCTCTAAAACTCTCGGAATTTTCTGATACGTCATCTACTTCTACAAGCTCAATATCTACATCATTCAATCCACTATCAGCATACAAAACAAAAGACTCTAAATCTGTATGTACAACATTTATTGGATGATTTATGGGCATCTCTTTACTAGTGATCATATACTTCATCTTCTTTTCCTGGTACAACTTCCTCAATTGACTGAAAATAGGAATTGTAGCATAAGAGAAGTCAAGTTGTAAAGTGCCTTTGAGTTTGGCTCCCCACGATCTAGACAACAACATACCAAATTGAGGTGGTATATCAGCTACTACTACATCCATCAGGACATTCTTGGTTGGGATTTGAACTAAGGAAACCACCAAATGTTTGATGAGACCAATACAGTGAACTCTACTAGAACCAAATGAGTGCAAATCATGATATTTTCGGGTGATATCCAGGCCCAAATTTTCCATGATGGCCTTGGGCATCAAATTGTCAAGACCTCTAGAATCAACCATAGCATTATGAAGAATATAGTCATGTAGTCTAAGACTCAAATAAAAGGGTGGGACATTGCTATCTTCTAGCTGACCTTCTATAGCCGTACCAAAAATAAGTTCAGGGTGATCATCCTCAACATTCAGCATGTCAGGCAAAGGACCAATTTGTAGTATTCTAGATACAAGGTGTTTGTAATGGCTATTCTTAACAAGCTTAATCAAAGGAATGGACACTTTCAATTTAGCAGTTTCACCTTCTAAATTAAAAGATGTGACCTTTTCTACCTCTTTAGGACTAATGTCCCTCTTATCTATTTGCTACTTTGTTGCACTATCCTTTTGCTGATTGTTTTTCTCTTTTGTAGCTGTACTTGTTGATGGCTGATTTACCTTGCTAGAATTCTGATCCGCAAGCTCCTTTACCCTTTTCTGATTGTTTGGGGGATCATTCTTCGATTGAACATCCTTCCTCTTCTGAATAGGATTGACTGATACATCTCTACTCCTCAAAGGATATTGTCTCTGCTGTGCACTCAAAGAATTCATGTAACCACGCTAATAATCATCAGATTCGGCCTCCAAAACAACATCATTTTCCAAGATGTTGTCCTCATCCTTTAGAATGTCGGAACTTTCTACATACTCCTCATCTTCGGTCAGAAATTTAGGCATACCATCAATAGTCAAAAAGTGATTTGTTTCAATTGTCGGATTTCCCTCATCTTCTTCTTCCACTCCTTGAACATAATTCTGCTATAAGGGAGTTCTGATCTACTGTTGTTGTTGTGCTGGTTGTTCTGGTGATTTTTTCTCTCTTTGCTTGATTCAAAATTAGGGTTATTGCTACCCTCTAAATTTTTGGTTCTAGATCTGAGGTTCAGGTCTATCTGTGATGGACACCCAGTCAACCATCCTTTCCATTGTTCAAATCAATGTATCCATTTTTACATTTGAGGTAGATGCTTCTTCTTTCTGGGTCACTCTCTTCTTTGATATCATTCTTGCTCTTGGCCAACAAGTTTGCTTCTATGCTTAGAACATTCTTTTGCATCTATTCTAGAGTTTTAGGATCATGTTCATGCAACTGATACGCCATATCAGCATCAAATCCATCTAGAAACTTAAGCAAAGCCAATCCCTCTGGTGGTTTGATGTTTGCAGGGATAACATTGTACACTTCATTAAATCTTACACAATAATCTTACACACTCTCGCCAACATTTCTTTTGATGTTTTCATATTCAGACAAAATTTGAAGGGGATTCTTCTTCACTTGCCCCTGATCTAGGAACTTCCTATGAAGGATGGGTAGAGTAGTGATAGAAGTTGAGGGCTTTGAACCATTTCCAAACTTCTCCTCCAAAACCTTGTAAAAACAACCTGGTCGTCACATCTTCATTTTCAACTTCATGGAGGTCAAAGAAATCATTCATCTTGTCTACGTGTCGTTGAGTTGTAATGGTTTGGGTGTTGTCAAAGAAAGTTATTTTGGTTTGATAATCAGCGGGTATGGCACCATGATTTTGAGGTAAAACAAGGGGTGCATATCAGGAAGCCATAACTGGAGGTGGAGGAGGTGGTGGCTTTAAAGCAAGGATTGGTATAATCAACATACTCAAAGGGGGATGAAAGATAGGTTGAGTGGTGTGAACAATCAGTGAAGAAGAACGCAGGGGGTGAGAGATAGTTTGAGTGGCAGTACATGCAGAGGAAATATTTCAAAAATCAAAAGATGGTTTATGAGTCTTATTTTTCACCCAAGTGTTTAAGTTTGAAGAGAGGTTCTGCAACTGATGAAGAGTATGAATAAGCTGTGACCCTGATTTATTTTATGAAAACAAGTCTTCAATGGGGTTGTAAAGAGATATAGAGGAATCAACAATTGTCTGATCAATCCAACTTAGAGATTTACTGTGAAATAAATTTTTCTCAAAATTAACATCAAACTCAATATCTTGCAAATGTCTAACCTTCTCGGGAGTGAATTAACACAAGGAATGAAATCCTCACTTGATTTTTCTTTGGCTAAATTGGATTTCTCTACAGCTTTCTTAAATTTTCGCCCAATTTTATGAGGATCATTGACAATGGTTGGAGGATTCAGATCTGGATTGGATTTGGTGTACTTTTGAGAAGCCATTATGTCTAATTTTGAAATTTTATATATTGCTTTACAACTTTCCAATTTATCCTATTAAATTCTAAAACTCACCATCCACAAGCTTAAGAATTCAAATGAAACATCTTACTGGGGTGATTAACTTCTGATCTTTCGTTCCCCAGTATGGTTTCCACTATGTTATCACCTAGATTGAACCTCAGGCTAAAGGAAGGAAATGCCAGCGTAACCACAAACCACGCTTAGCCAAGTAGCTATCCCTACTAGCCTAGGAGAGGGCTCTCTCCGTAAGGATCTCAGCCAAGATGATTGGATCACAAAAATGATATTAGGCTAGCTATAGTAGCACAAGGTTTGATTTTCTTTTGAAAGAGTTTTTCTCATTCGGGAGGAGCCAAATAATTAGGGCAAGGAAATTAGGTCAAAATTGCAGGGTTTCGATAGGGCAAGGTAGGCACAAGGCTCAGAACTCTAGGTTTTGATGGTGAGGTGATTCAAATATAGGTGGGGAGCTAGGAAGAGCATGTAAGCAATATGGATTCTTCCTAAACTGAAGAAATCATAGACTATGAAATGTCTACCCAAAACAGAGCATAGAAGTTATGGATTCTGCCTTTTAGACTTGTATACATTCACATAAAGAGCATGAAATGATGAAATGGAATCAACAATACATTTTAACACATGAAAACATAAGAAAAACCCAACTGATCATCATACCACATGGATCCCAAAGAAATAGCTGCAATTTTAATTAATCTCTTGCTGTAACTGATAGAAAATGATGTCTACTCAAAGCCTAAGCATCCCACTGAGTCTAATCCTTCACAATGAGAAAGAAGAAGAAGATATAGACATTGATTCAACCTCCTCCCATCCTCAGGGGTCAAATTCCTAAGGACAAGTTACTAATCCATCAAAAACTAAACAAGAAACTGGAATCTAGGCAACCTAACAACTAGCCTCTAAAAGTGACGAAACTGATTCATTTGTTCTCAAGATAACTTTTAATCTAATGAATCTACCTTCTAGTACTTATTATCCATAATATTTAAATGAATAGTCATAATTTACATAATTAAAACACCATCCATGAGAGGAAACCCAAAATTACAATCAAGGCATAGTGAAATGGAAACCCAGCACAATTTTTGTCCTATGTGCAGCGCCTAAGCTCTATGCCCAATGCTTTTTGCAGGACTATTTTGGGGGCCTTCCCATTCTCCAAATTGAGCTCATGATAGCTCATGGGAAATATATTCAAGTCTTCTTTCCAGAACATCTTGAATTGTTTCATTTGAAGTTCATTTGACCCCTCAAAAATGGATTCTCCCAAGATTGATTATGTGTGTCCAAAAAGGGCAGAAAGGTCACTTTTTGGGTTTTTTTGACCTTTTGGTTGACCGGTTCTACTCTAAAAGCTTAGAAAATGCTAAGGGTGCATGTATTAGCATTGTGAATCCTAAAATTCTAACCATTTCCTCATTGGATTTTCATAGGGAAAGCACAGCGCCAGTGGCACTGTGCATAGGGCCAAAATTTCTGTGTCAAAAATTGCCAAATTCCTCAAAAGGAAAAAATTCTTCAAAACTTGCTCAGAATTTGTGGAAAATACCACCATTAAATATCTTCATTAGACAAGAAGGCTTCAACAAGAAACCTAAGCTTATCACGCTCCTTTTTTCCTTTGAGTCTTTGTTTTAGTCTTGTTTTCATTTGCTTGACCCTTATGTTGCAAATCTTATTCTGGGTCCTGTAATGGCCAGCCAAATGCCTAATGATTCGATTATCCATGTTGGCCTTTTGTAGCAGCTTCTCCAAATGAAAATTGACTTTGTCAAGCCAAGTTTCTCTATCCTCCTCAATTTCCTTCTCAATTCTTTGTTTTGTAGTCAAGGTAGCTCGTGTTTCTTCCTCTTTCATTACTGACTTGCCCTTGTCACTTTGCCTCTTTGCTTTGAGAAGTTCCAGCTCCAGGATGGCTTGTTTGTCACTTAGCTACTTGTTCTCTTGATCAAGGTATGAAATGGCATGCTTCACTCTCACCAATTTGTCCATCAGTGCTTGGATCTATGCACCTTTTTCCCTTATGGTTATGCTTTTGTTTGTTGCCTCATCTTGAGCCTCCAAGTCAACTAGCTCAATGCCATAATGGATGTGTGGGTATTCCGGTTCATCATCTTCCATCAAATAAAATTCGCTTTCCTCCTCATCATGAAGGCTTTCCTCCGGCATCTTTTCCTTCCCTTTATGTAGCTGCTGGACCTGTTGTACCTGTTGTGTCGATGAAAAAGGCAAATCCACTTCCACATTTTGTGGAGCAAGAATTTCCCAATGAGCTGATGAAGAAGGGAAGGCCCCTTCCACGTCAAGTGGAGTAAACACTTTCCTATCTTTCTATAAACAAATTTCTAGCCCCTCTATGATATGTCTTGTAGGATTCTGGAAACTCAACAGCTTTAGTCTCTTTAACCTTCTCATATTTCTTTACTTTGGCACTGCTTGAAGGCCTTTCTGCTTCTTGAGAAACCGATGGAGGAATCTAAGGACTATTGAAGATTTCGTTGGAAATGAATGTATCCCAGGAGATGTCAAGGAGGTTGAGATGATGTAGCACAATCATCTTAATCAGGGAACAGTGATAGATACTACTCATCTGTTGGGGGTATGGCTTTTTCTGTATAATGTAGGCCATCTTCTCAATGTTCCTGAATAAGAAATACGGGATGCTCAACATTTTCACCCTTGTTAAGTGCATAAGAAGCCTAATGTGATTGGTGTACTATCTATAAAATCTTCCCTAACATGTAAAATACTTCATAATGATCCTCATCATAGGGGCATACTTGTCTTCAAGGAACTTTAAAGGAAAGGTCCTCTTCTTTTCATTTTTGTACTTGGATTTGATGTATGGCTCATAGTAGTTCTCATCCAAATATTGTTCCTTATACCATTTTTCCCCCACATTTGGAATCCTTGCAGCATCAGCAATGATGGAGGATGAAACTCTAAATGCCAACCTGACAAGAGTTACCATGTTATCATAGAGATTGGCTACAAAAAGCATGGTCAGCTCAGGATGATGTTGAACACTTTCCACGTTCTCACAAAACTCATAACACCGTAGATGCCTAAAATAATTGACAGTCATATGAGAAGCCTGTAAATCTCTAATGTTTGGTGGTTTCTCTCTGATAATTATTCCTCCCTTATGCGGTTTTCTCGGATGCTGAGGTTCATCTCCCATGCTTTCACTACCACTGTTTTCCTCCTCCTCATAATCTCTATCCTCTTGTCCATGTTTGTCGAATTTTAAAGTTGTGTAACATTGTTTAGAAGTTACAAAAGGCAAAATAAATGGTTTGAATAGCTGATAGGGTGTTTTGGCACCTTCTAGTCCTATGTGCAACACCCTCTATAGGTGAATAGTGCTCTGGATCTATGCGGAGTGCCATGCAAAATTGCACTGGAAAAACTTCCCTATGCACAATGCTCCTCTCCTATGTGCAGTGCTCTGGCCTCTATGCACAATGCTCTGATCTCTATGCACAACACTTCGTCCCCTATGCACAATGCCCTATCTCCTATGCGCAACGCCTCTTCTTTGCATAGCCACCAATCGGCCTCAATTCCCTTCTCTCCTTCAATGCTCTTCTTTCTCTTTGTCAAATGAAAGTGATGAATTTGGAAAGGGAATTTAACATCTTATATAGAGGTTGATTTTGATTTTTCTTTAGAAAAACCCACTTTCTAATGTTTTGGAACATTTTCTTCTTTCCTCCAATTCTCTATTTAATACCTTTCTCTCTTTGTCTCTTTTCAGGTGGATGATTCATGGATTGAACTGATTTCTTCAATGGTTTCATTTTCTTGCAGCAAGGAGAAATGTTTGGGGCAGCTAGGAACACTTATTACATAAAATGAATTGAATTACATCAAAATAATATAAATCAACTAAAACTACTCTATTTTCATCTCAAAAACATGTTTTTTGAGATGAAAATTACATTAGATACAACAGATCTTTTTACAATCACCATGACTTACTAGAAATCACTCTTTGTTTATTGGTCATCATCATACCTTTTCTGCCCTTTATTTACACTTGAAATCATGTTTTTGACCTTGGAAATGAACCTTAAGGCCTAATGGAAGAACCTTGGAAATGAGCACTAAGACCTAGTGTAAAGACAGGTGTCTTGACACTAAAAATAACATATTTGAAACCACAACTGAATACAACATGGAGATGGGTCAGCAAATGTACCTCATGATGGAAGATTTGACTTTCAGAGAGGAATACAACCATCAGTGGACCATTTTGACATGACGTAATGGAATGATCCAAAATTTCAGTATGAGACACCTAAAATGAAAATGCAAAGAGAAGATTTGATCCCTGATGGAAGTATGCATATGCTAACACTAACAAAACCTACAACCAATGGGTGTGACCACTTCACTTCTATTCGCTAGTCACTGCTCTCGCTGAACAACATTCACAATGTTTTGTTCCTTATATTAGGGGCTTTGGGTAGTATAAAAAACTATTATGAGATGGTAATTCCTTTGATTGGGAAATTTCTATCCAATGATTCACTAGTCATCGCTACAGTTCTCCGCCACTAATCAAAATTCACAAATGATTTTTCACTTTCCATTGGGAAACAATCGATTGATGATAACCCCACATTCATAAAATTACAATAATAATAAAAAATATTTAAGGCTAAAAACCTTTCCAAAACCATTACCTCACACAGATCCCAAGGTACCAAAATATGTCACATGAAGTCCACGTGTACCAATCATAATGTGCCACATTTCATCCACAAAACTTAGTACAAGCAATCAGGGCTTACCATGTGTTCTCTACTAACTTGTACCTTCCACATCATTTTCCATGTGTCACTTTTCAACTGTACATTTGGCCATCTGAAAACACTAAATCCACCTATGATGTGCCACTCTCACATGCTACACATCATCATTACTGTCATATATCATTCCATGTCATTATCGCATCATCATTACTACCACCTGTCATACCACTTCACTACCACATCATCATTACTACCACTTCGCGTTCCAAATAATCATTATTGCACCTATCATGCAACATTATTGCCACCTGACACTTATAAAGGGTCCATTTGGTCATTTAACTAACAATTTTGTTTCCACTTTGAACTTGGAATCACCTCATCATTGTTTTCTTTTATATGTAGATCATTTGGTCTTGGTAGTCTAATAAGAACATTGGTGTGAAGTCCAATCACCTTGTGATGACAACCTATGACTGAGGGAATGTCCACCACATCATGTATCACTCATTGATTTTCACCAATATCTATTGTTCATGCATTGACATGACCAAGAGGTTCAAAAAATGCCTAAACACTTTATGTTAGCTACTTATGGTCAAGGGTTAGGATTAATTCATTTATGGTCTAGAGATTCTTGGTCGTGGCTCTTTCTCTTGATATTTGTTTTCTATAGTTTGCAAATGATTTGATAAGGGCCCACATTAGAACTTTGGCTAGCTATAACATTGATTGAACTAAATAAATTAAAACATAGTTTTATCTGAATTCATTGGAAATTAGATAAATTTCCCTATACCAATGGAAAGGTCTTGGTGAGGACTCTCAAAATAAATACTTAGTTTCCTTATTGGAGCTAAGAAACTAAAGAAGACATTCCTTTGATGATATTACCTCCATCAATGATCTAAGCATTAACACACTAGCACATTTGTGAAAACATATTAACAATGATAACACACTAACCAGACTCCCCTTGACATTGAAACTTGGCATCAATAACTTAGACTTGAAAACAACTATCACCATGCTCAACATTCTCGCTTCAAAAATATCTTTAGACTTGACATCATTGACAATAATGACTAAATTTTGACATCAATAGGAACACCTTGATTAATAATGCTTCTTACATTGCCCATATATTCTGGGTGTGTGACTATTATCTTAAAGAAGACACATTATAACGGGGTCAAGGGACGAGGATTTGATGGTCGTGGTGACTAATTTAACAATATTAATTTTTTCTTTATATATTTCCTTAACTCTTTTGAAAATGACATTCTTAAGAGTCTAAATCAAGATATGGAGTAATGCATTTTAGTGTTGAATCTAGACCATGTTGAATATAGATAATTCATCCAGAGACAAGGTTGCCATTTTTAATTTTTTTTATTGACATGAGTGAAATATGCCACGCAAAGCTAATACATATGCAATATGATTCATTACTTCTTTCTAACATATGATTGTAGATTGTGAACTACATAACAAATTATGGAAAGCAATATGGAACCACATGAAATCTTTTTCAATTCCCACTAGATAAAGATTTTATATCTTGCATTAACGAATGATTAGAAGTACTCATACAACATTTTAAGACATTGTGCCCGATGAAACATAAAAAAAAATCAATTTCCTATATATATCTTGTATTTATGGAAAATTTGTATAATTAAAAAAAAAGATGTTTGTCTAAGATTGGTATGTTATTTTCTTCTCTAAAACATAATACATATATTCATGCCAAATCCTTGATTTGATATGTAAATAATGAAGTATTTTGTAACAAATTTGTATGATTTTAGATAACATTTGGTTCTTCTACAACACCATTTTTCCATAATTATTCAAGTCAATTTTATATGTTTTAAAATTGGGAAATCTAGTGAATCATTGAAATGATGTATTTGATTACTAGGCCACACTGTCGAGATCTTCATATAATCATAATTTATATTTTTTTGTTGGTAGGAATTTCTTTGGGCTAGTGCAAGTTGTCCTTGTATTTTAACATAGGCCAACCAATCAAATGTAATATCGAAAATATAATACCTATGTTTTTTAGAAATTTGATAAATGTCAAACGAAAAAAAATAAATTGTTTTCCTAACATAATATTGTTATAACCTTATTTTCCACTCCATTATAGTGAGAGAAACCCAATATCACCTTACCTTAGTTGTTGCCTAAAATGCATCAATTTTCACCACTTATGTGAGCTTTATCTTATGATAAGAGGGTGGAATTGCATGATTGAGTTATTTCTCATAATTAATTTTCCAAAATATGATAATTATGAGATAATAATCATTTCATAGTCGAGATAATTGAGAAAAAGTTCATAATTGTGAAAAGGTTTCTAGAGTTTTTCATTCCCAGGGAGATTAGCTTAACCCACTAGTATAAGAGTTGGCTAGGGGTCCATTATTGTAGAATTTTCCTAATGATGGGGATACATTAGGTTGCCCCGACTGTCTCCCAATAACCTAGGAAAAAACATCCACAACCACAACTATGTGTTGTAGAATAAAATTCTAGAAATTTAGCAGTTAATTAAAAAATGCAGTCAAAAAGAGAATATGAATATGGCTTAACAAGTCCCATGCGAGGGCCTTCTGTCATCCTTTGAATCATTTCATTCACCTCTTCCAACTCATAGCCTTCAACTTATCAATGGCACATAATGTTGGCCAAAACAGGCTTTGAACATCTCGCACACATACCTGCAAATGATTGTTATAGGTGCTGTGAAATTTTTTTGTAGTCCTCCTGTAGGCACTACATTTTTTTGTTTCCAACGCTACTATAGGCACTGGGAAATTCTTTTTCCAATGCTTCTAGAACATTTTATTTTCATATTACAGGGAGGTGAAACAACTCTGAACTTGTTCAAATTGACTTCCAAAACAGTTCTACATGCCTTAGTCTGCCTCTTAAAATTCCAGATGACTTCACACATCTTTCTTCATGGGGATTTACCATTGTAAATCATACTTACCAGGTATGAATGAATCCAAAAAAAATTGACAACATACTAACAAAACATGGTAGTTTGGTTTTCTCCATACGTGGGTAGTTAAAAGAGCTCAACTTTTAAAACCATAATCTACAAGATTGTTTTCTCTCTTCTTAAGTTCACCATTACTAACCTCAGTGGAATGTATAACTAGCCAAAACACATCTCATTCTAGTCAGAAATTCGTGACTACTTTCAAATAGTAGTGCTTTATTTTGCTGTTGGGTTTCACAACACAAACGCATGAAAGGAAAAATCTCTAGAATGCATAGGGGTCAAGACACAAAGGGATTGAACACAATGGTGGAGGCTTCAAACTAAAGATTCTTAATATAACGCAATTGAGTAAGAACACATTTTCAAAGACATGCGTCACAGTCCATAAGTAGACAATGATGGTAACCATGCTTCCTCGCATGACCTTTGACCTATACACACAAGTAAATACATTTAGAACCAAATTTCATTTAATACCAAAGAATTATTTGACATAAAGGCATACAACCATCACATTTCTTAACACATATCAGATTCTTAACAAGTGTAGATTTTTAAAAACAATGATGCAAGGGAATAAAAGAAGATATCCACAATCTCAGATAGAAATCGATTTTTCAACATACCAACAACTCATCAATAATGTATAGGAAGATAATAAAAACATATGTAGGAATTTAAATAATTTTTTAATTAATCAAATTCACATACACATTAAAATAGCCAAAATTACAATGTGGGCATGTGCAGCCTAGGCCTCTCATCCTCTTCCTCTTCTAATAGTGTTGTATCTTCTCTTCTCTTCTTATACTTCTCATGATCTTCTCAAACACTCCTCCTCTTTAAAAGGAAAGGTACATGGTATATCCAAGAGTCACAAGTGATGGCTCATTTCCCCTTCTCACAACACAAGGGAAACTAAAATCACATTTACATAAGGAAATATTTCCTCCAACATATTATAAGAAAAACTCACATCCTAATGTAAATATCTACAAAACATTTAAAATCACTCCCAACATCACCATGTGACTATCCCATCACATTGGCAAACTCCGGTCTAGTATTCATCTAAAATGTTTCTCCATTTATGCACCTTCATCCAACTCCCAACCTAAAAAATGTACATGACCTCCTGGTCATACGAATCTGGTCTTCTTGAATGAATTAAACTCATGAGCTACAACAAGCCTCTGTAGTAACAAGTCTTCACCTTTCACTGCCACTGTTTTCCTCCTCCTCATAATCTCTAACCTCTTTGTCCATGTTTGTCAAATTTTGAAGTTGTGTAACCTTGTTTAGAAGTTATATAAGGCAAAAAACACAGTTAGAATGGATGATAGGGTGTTTTGGCACATGCTGGTCCTATGCGCAGCACCCTCTATAGGTCCGTAGTGCTCCGGCTCTATGAGCAATGCCATGCAAAATTTCACTGGCAAAACTGCCCTATGCACAATGCTCAACTCCTATGCGTAATGCTTTGGCCTCTGTCTGCAGCACTTTGTCTCCTATGCACAACTCCCTATCTCCTATGCGTAGCGCCTCTTCTTTGCTTAGCCACCAGTTAGCCTCAATTCCCTTCTCTCCTTCAATGCTCTTCTTTCTCTTTGTCAAATGAAAGTGATGAATTTGGAAAAGGAATTTGAAATCTTATATAGAGGTTGATTTTGATTTTTCTTTAGAAAAACCCACTTTCTAATGTTTTGGAACTTTTTCTTCTTTCCTCCAAATCTCTGTTTAATGCCTTTCTCTCTTTGTCTCTTTTCAGGTGGATGATGCTTGTATTGAACTAATTTCTTCAATGGTTTCATTTTCTTGCAGCAAGGAGATATGTTTGGGGTAGGTAGGAACACTTATTACATAAAATGAATTAAATTACATCAAAACAATATAAATCAACTAAAAATACTCTATTTTCATCTCAAAAACATGTTTTTTGAGATGAAAATTACATTAGAGACAACAGATCTTTGTATAATCACCATGAGTTACTAGAAATCACTCTTTGTTTATTGGTCATCCTCATACCTTTGCTGACCTTTATTTACACTTGAAATCATGATTTTGACCTTGGAAATGAACCCTAAGGCCTAATGGTAAAACCTTGGAAATGAGCCCTAAGACCTAGTGTAAAGACAACTGTCTTGACACTAAAAATAACATATTTGAAACCACAACTGAACACAACATGAAGATGGGTCAGCAAATGTACCTCATGAGGGAAGATTTGAATTTCAGAGAAGAAGACAACCATTAGTGGACCATTTTGACATGACCTAATGGAATGATCCAAAAATTCAGTATGAGACAACTAAAATGAAAATGCAAAGAGAATATTTGGTCCTGATGGAAGTATGCATATAATGACACTAACAAAACCTACAACCAATGGGTGTGAGCACTTCACTTCTATTTGCTAGTCACTGCTCCTCGTCGAACAACATTCACAATGTTTTGTTCCTTATATTAGGGGCATTCGGTGGTAGAAAAAACTATTATCAGATGGTAATTCCTTTGATTGGGAAATTTCTATCCAATGATTCACTACTCATCGCTACATTTTTCTGCCACTAATCACCATTCACAAATGATTTTTCACTTTCCAATGGGAAACGACTGATTGATGATAACCCCACCTTCATAAAATTACAATAATAATAAAAACTATTTAAAACTAAAAACCTTCGCAAAACCATTACCTCTCATAGACCCCAAGGTACTAAAATATGTCACGTGAAGTCGACGTGTACCAATCATAATGTGCCACATTTCATCAAAAAAAAATTAGTGCAACCAATTAGGGCCTACCATGTGTTCTCTACTAACTTGTACCTTCCACATCATTTTCCATGTGTCACTTTTCAACTGTACATTTGGCCATCTAAAAACACTTAATCCACCTATGACGTGCCACTCTCACATGCTACACATAATCATTACTGTCATCTATCATGCCATGTCATTATCGCATCATCATTACTACCACCTGTCATACCACTTCACTACCACATCATCATTACTACCACTTCACGTTCCAAATAATCATTATTGCACCTATCATGCAACATTATTGCCACCTGACACTTATAAGGGGTCCATTTGGCCACCAAAAATGGTTAAATCCACCTACCATGTGTCATGCTATACACATCTTTTCCACATGTCATTTCCTTACTAGGTGACGTCATTTAACTAACAATTGTGTTTTCACTTGGAACCTAGAATCACCTCATCATTGTTTTCTTTTATGTGTAGATCATTTGGTCTTGGTAGTCTAATAAGAAAATTGGTGTCAAGTCCAATCACTTCGTGTTGGCAGCCTATGACCAAGGGAATTTCCACCCCCTCATGTATCACTCATTGATTTTCGCCAATATCTATTGTTCATGCATTGACATGACCAAGAGGTTAAAAAAACGGCTAAACACTTTAGCTTAGCTACTTATGGTAAAGGGTTAGGATTTATACATTTATGGTCTACAGATTCTTAGTCATGGCTCTTTCTCTTGACATTTGTTTTCTATAGTTTGGCAATGATTCGATAAGGGCCCACATTAGAACTTTGGTTAGCTATGATTGAACTAAATAAATTAAAACATAGTTTTATCTGAATTCCTTGGAAATTAGACAAATTTCCCTATACCAATGGAAAGGTCTTGGTGAGAACTCTCAAAATAAATACTTAATTTCCTTATTGGAGCTAAGAAACTAAAGAAGACATTCCTTTGATGATATTACCTCCATCAATGGGAACACCTCGATTAATAATGCTTCTTACATTGCCCATATATTCTCGGTGTGTGACTATTATGTTAAAGAAGACACATTATAACGGGGTAAAGGGATGAGGATTTGATGGTCAGGTGACTAATTTAACAATATTAATTTTTTCTTTATATATTTTCTTAACTCTTTTGAAAATGACATTCTTAAGAGTCTAAATCAAGATATGGAGTAATGCATCTTAGTGTTGAATATAGACCATGCTGAATATAGATAATTCATCCAAAGACGAGGTTTCCATTTTTAATTATTTTTATTGACACGAGTTAAATATGCCACGCAAAGCTAATACATATGCAATATGATTCATTACTTCTTTCTAACATATTATTTTAGACTGTGAATTATATAACAAATTATGGAAAGAAATATGGAACCACATGAAATCTTTTTCAGTTCCCACTAGATAAAGATTTTATGCCTTGCATTAAGTTGTGCTTCTTTTAGGTTTGTCACACATTAGTGCAAGACAGTGTTGTGGAATTACAATACATTATTTGCAATGAAAATTTAGAAAAATAGAAATTGCATCCCTAAAACGAATGATTAGAAGTACTCATACAACATTTTAAGACATTGCGCCAAATGAAACATAGAAAAAAATCCAATTTCCTAAATATATCTTGTATTTATGGAAAATTTGTATAATTCAAAAAGAGGTGTTTCTCTAAGATTGGTATGTTATTTTCTTCTCTAAAACATAATACATATATTCATGTCAAATCCTTGATTTGATATGTAAATAATGAAGTATTTTGTAACAAATTTGTATGATTTTAGATAACATATGGTTCTTCTACAACACCATTTTTCCATATTTATTCAAGTCAATTTTATATGTTTTAAAATTGGGAAATCTAGTGAATCATTGAAATGATGTATTTGAGTACTAGGCCACATTATCAAGATCTTCATATAATCATAATTTCTATTTTTTTGTTGGTAGGAATTTCTTTGGGCTAGTGCAAGTTGTCCTTGTATTTTAACATAGGCCAACCAATCAAATGTAATATCGCAAATATAATACCTATGTTTCTTAGAAATTTGATAAATGTCAAATGAAAAAAATAAATTATTTTCTTAAAATAACATTGTTATAACCTTATTTTCCACTCCATTATAGTGAGAGAAACCCAATATCACCTTACCTTAGTTGTTGCCTAAAATGCATCAATTTTCACCTTTTCTTTTACTTATGTGAGATCTATCTTATGATAAAAGGGTGGAATTACATGATTGAGTTATTTCTCATAATTAATTTTTCAAAATATGATAATTATGAGATAATAATTATTTCATAATCGAGATAATTGAGAAAAAGTTCATAATTGTGAAAAGGGTTCTAGAGTTTTTCATTCCCAGGGAGATTAAGTTTACTCACTTGTATATGAGTTGGCTAGGGGTTCATTATTGTAGAATTTTCCTAATGATGGGGATAGATTAGGTTGCCTCGGATTTCTCCCAATAACTTAGGAAAAAACACTCACAACCACAACTCTGTGTTGTAGAATCCAATTCTAGAAATTTAGCAGTTAATTAAAAAATGTAGTCAAAAAGAGAATATGAATATGGCTTGAAAAGTCCCATATGAGGGCATTCCATCATCTTTCCAATCATTTCCTTCACCTCTTCCAACTCCATAGCCTTCAACCTATCAATGGCACATAATGTTGGCCAAAACAGGCTTTGAACATCTCACACGCATCCTTAAAAATGATTACTATAGGTGCTGTGAAATTTTTTTGCAGTCCTCCTATAGGCACTACAATTTTTTGTTTCTAACACTAGTATAGGCACTGGGAAATGTTTTTCCAACGCTTCCATAACTTTTTATTTTCATATTCCAGGGAGGTGAAACAACTCTGAACTTGTTCGAATCGACTTCCAAAACACTTCTACATGATTTCATCTGCCTCTTAAAATTCCACATGACTTCACACATCTTTCTTCAAGGGGATTTACCATTCTAATTCATACTTACTAGGTATGAACAAATCCAAAAAGAAATTGACAACATACTAACAAAACATGGTACTTTGATTTTCTCCATATGCGGGTAGCTAAAAGAGCTCAAGTTTTCAAACCATAATCTACAAGAATGTTTTCTCTCTACTTAAGTGCACCATTACTAACCTCAGTGGAATGTATAACTAGCCAAAACACATCTCATTCCAGTCAGAAAGTCGTGACTGCATTCAAATAGTAGTGCTTTATTTTACTGCTGGGTTTCACAACACAAACACATGAAAGGAAAAGTCTTCAAAACGCATAGGGGTCAAGACACAAAGGGATTGAACACATTGGTGGAGGCTTCAAATTGGAGATTCTTAATATAATGCAATAGAGTAAGAACACATATTCAAAGACATGCATCACAGTCCTCCACTATCACATGTGCAATGAAAATAAATCTCTTACTATGTCCTTAACTCAAATTTTACCACCTTCTTTTCTTCCTCTGTGAACTATGAACTTTCACTTACTGCTAAACTTACCAAAACTTTCCTCATAATCATAGGTTGTCCCTTTATACAACCAACTATACCTTTCTGGTTTCCTCTTGTAAATTTCATCCTCTTAAGTAAGTCCTTGGCTAAAAGTTATTTCCTCTCTTCATGCTTCTCCTCAAATCCTCATCTACATCATCACATTTTTTCATCACCCTTAGGTTTTTCTTCCATGGCTACAACTAAACACCCTTTGATATTTTCCTCCAACTAAGCATTTAAATTTATCTCAGCTTCACCTGCAATAAATCCCATTTTATTTCTTTCTAAAACTTCATCTGTAACCCGGTCTTCCTTAAATTTTTTATCACTCCTCTCATCATCTATACATGTAATTTTATTTCAGCTATTTCTCTATCAACTTTGTCCTGACTTGATCTATTATGGCTTCTCTTTGAACCTTTACTATGACTTTCACTACTAAAAAATATCCTTCTTATATGAGATTCTCTCTGCTCACTATGAATTGCACACAAGCCACTACAACAAGTTGAATCCATCAACCTGATTGTAAATACCATACTAAGCTCTTCCATTCCTAGTCTTCTCCCGATATTTCTATTGACTCCTTCCTCAGGAATCTTTATTAGAAAACTCTCTGCCCTTCTAGTTTCTACATGCAACTATCCACATTCTTCCCTTGAGAACTTTGTTGTTCTTCCTCAATTTCTACCTCAACGTTCCCTTCCATGATCCTCAGCTGAAAAAATTCATCACTTCTACTTGTAATCAATAATCAATCCAAAATAAACTAAAAAAAAAATACCATTACCTCCATGTTCAATCTTCATTTGAACACATAGTTGTTGTTGCAACAATATTCTTACTATTGTCATCTCTTCACTATTGTAGACCTTCTTGCTCATAACTATGGTCATATTGACTTTTTTGTAGCAAATTTTTTCACATGATTGAGTTCTATCCTCAACCCAACCATATCCTCCCCTTCATCACTCATTCCATTAAGTCCAACTTCCTTGGAACTTTTATTTTTCTTCTTGTGACTTTCCTTTGAACCCATGGTATGACCAATAATAGTCAATTCCACCTATCCCTCTTGCGAACTCTCCTTGTCTACTAGTGAGATCCAACAAGCCCTACTTTTCTCTGTAGAAAGTTTGCGACTTGTCACCCATACCAAATCATCCTCTCAACTTCTTCTCTGCTTTAGGTTATCAACAACAAAACCTCTTCTTGAGCATGCTTACTCCTCATCTTTCAAATTTGTTGATTTCTACATCTTAAACCGCTCACTCTTCTTAGTTTTACTGTCATGTTTTGTCACCATTACTTCATCCAAGTGATTTTATTCCTCCTTTTCTTTTGACACATATTACTTATTATTGCAGCTACTACCAATTCAGTCCTAAAAATACAATTATTTTTATGACCCAAATTAGCATAAACATCACATTCAATTTCATAAGAACTATAACAAGATATCATCTTCCACTACTTATTGAACCAATTCCTCTCACACCAATGCACTTGTTCCTCCTCAAGATCATATAAACTCTTTACTCCCCTGTAATCAACTTACTTACTACTATAATGTTAATTTTCTCTTTAGCCTCTATTCACTATCAAGTTGTCTTCAAACATGCAAGCATCTATACTATCCAATCTATGCTATTCTGACTGCATGACCAAAGAGAAATATAGTCTACTTGAAGGTAGACCCTCTCCACTATGTATGCACAACACCTCACACTAAGAAAATATCAATTCAATAGCCACTTAACCAACCTACTATAAACTATGCTTCCACAAATATCTTGTTGTATATTTATCCAAGAGTTGTAAAGATCAAAGATTTTAGTGGCTGTGACATTCTCAATAGAATATACCTGAGCTAGAATACCACTTTATGAGGACATGTATCACTTACCTTGACTACCCATAACCTAGGATACTTGAAAAAAGGAACCCATATCCCTTCTAAGCCTTTTCCAACCTCACCCACCTCACATGTGCTTCACTTATCAAATTATACACTGAGAAGGAAAAACAGGTTGTCGAATTCCCAAACTTGCAGTCTCAGAAAATGCTTCTTGTAGGCGATGTGAAATATTTTTCTAGTGCTCCCATAGGCACTAGATAATGCTTTTCCAACGCTTCCACAACTCTATGCTTTCCTATTCCATGGAGATGAAATGAATCTGAACTTGTTCCAATAAACTTCCCAGTCACTTCTACATGCCGTAACTTGCCTATTAACATTACAAATGACTTCAAATGACTTTCTTCATGGGGATTTAACATTCTAACTCACACTTGCAAAGTGGGAATGGTTTTGGACAACATACTTATAAAATTGGATACTCTAGTTTTCTTGATACACTAGCAACTATAGCAACTCAACTGTGTAAACCATAATCTACAGAGGTGTTCTCTCTTTTCTCAAGTACACCATTACTAACCTTAGGGGAATCTATAACCAACCAAAAAACATCTCATTCAAGTCAAAAAGGCATGACTACATCCAAACAATGGTGCTTTGTTTTGCTGATGGGTTTCACAACCGTTAGGGTCCCACCCTAACCCCCTTATTTATGTAGTAGGATCGAGTCTTAGTTATAGTTAAGTAAAATAAAGCCCATATTAATAAGTGTAAGTGGTTAACCCGCATTTAATGAAAGACCACAATTAGTTGCAAATGGGCCACGGTATTAGATAGATGGTATTAATAAGAACCATGGTATTGATCCATGGTATTGCATGTATGAGTCATATATAAAGGATAAAGACTCCCTGTGAGGAGCATTGTGTCTTATTTTGTAATTGAGCTCTGCTCTATTGGAGGTTGCCCCCTCGAAGAGGCAAGTGAAAATTGCTTTCTGAATAATAAAATACTTGATGTTGTTTCTCACTATTCTATGTTCTAGGTATATTTCTTCATATATTTGGTATTCTGGTATTTGTCTTGCAGGTTAAGAGCATAACAAGTGGTATCAGAGCTCTTTCTAGGGCTAGTGGGATCTCCATTTCTTAACAAATTTTTTTTTGGCTAGAGATGTGTTCTGGTGTCTTTAAACGAAGGGATCTGTCATTGAGCACATAAACCTACGGATTTGGGGAGGCATGTAGGCAAGGAATACAAGAGGTGGTCACACTTCTTGGACTCCCTTGTAACCCCTATGGGTACCCCTTCTAGTAGTAGCACATTAGATAGAACCGCACATGGACTATCTTTCAAGTACCCTTTGGGTATATCGGAAGCCCCCTAGCTCCTTTGAAACCTCGTCATAGATAACCCGTCGGCCATATTGCTACTACAGTACACCGAGAATAGCACTCGGAGAGATTACTCGCCCGTACAATAGGGTAGTCAAGTTTTACGGCTAAGGGTACGATTGATCCTCCTTAGTTAGAGCCCTGAAACATTGGGCTAAGTACCACTGTCAAACCCTGATATATATTGTGATCTATAGCACCTGACACTCCTTGAGACCATAGTTCCCTTTTCTATCTCTCGATCATGCATAATCCATGCCAGATTAGATCTCACAAGTGGGGTTTGCAGCAGCGACAGACATCAGTCCCGCAATTCTGAGTTAACAGAACAACCATTCAGATCTATTAGATCCATCAGATCCGCAGCAGCAATTTGTTCCACCGCTCAGAGCTATCCGAACAGCCGTCCATCCCAAAATTTTGGGCGGTCCCAAATTTCAAATACATCGGATCAGTCCATGGTAGAAACTAGAGCTCAAGCTATGGCCAATGAGAATATCAACAAACTTGAACAATCCATGAAAGACCTCCAAGATCAGCTCGAAAAACTAACTAACGCGCTCTCTAAGAACAAGGCAGAAGCTCGCGAGGAGGCGTATATTGGCAATGAACACAGTGAGGGTGAGTCTAGCCACTCTCTTCACCTCTTGGGCACCCACCAACAATACCATCTGCGACCTTCCAAGCTGGATATGCATAAATTTGATGGTTCTCACCCGGAAGCATGGGTAGCACAAATGGAGCAGTATTTCAATCTGAATTACATCTTAGATAATGAGACTTAGATTATGTTGGGGAGCATGTACTTGGACAATGAAAGATGGTAATGGTGGAAATGGCATCAACGTTGCAATGGAAATTTTTTGACTTGGGACGCCTTCAAAAAAGTTCTTACAGAGCACTTTGACCATGACTCTACTTTTTTGGGTCATCTCACTAAGCTCTGATAGACAGGCACAGTGGATGAATATGTTACAACCTTTGAATCCTTAGCTTTCCGCACTAGGGGTCTCCCAGATGCATTCTACATGGAATGTTTTATCAGCGGTCTTAAAGAGGCCATACAAGCCCACGTCTGACTGCACCATCCTCCCACATGGTCGGAGGCTTGCAAGGTAGCTCGTAACGTGGAACGTGTGTTAGTGGCCCAGTCCATTTGCCCAAATTTCACTGCCAAGGGTCACCCCCCACAGGCTCACAACACGACTCAAACACTTAAGGTCCAAAAGGTGTCACCTACAGAAATGGCCGAAAGAAGAAAGCAGGGATTATGTTACTACTGTGATGAAAAATACTCCCCAGGTCATAAATGAAAGAAGGCCAAATTCTTTCAAATTGATGCCACTGATTATAGTTCATCGGAGGAAGCCCCACCACTTGAGGAACATGAGCAGGCAGAAGAGGACAACGAGAAGGACAATTTCCCTGATGAACCAGTTATTTCGCTGCATGCTTTGGCAGGGATTTCTTCACCTCAAGCTCTCAAAATCAGAGGTTTCATTAAGCATCACCCAGTAGTAGTCTTAATTGATAGAGGAAGTACACATAATTTTATCCATCAAAGAGTGGCAGAAGTAGTGCATTGTTTTGTACGAGCAGTTTCTAACTTCCAAGTCCAAATTGCGGATGGGGGAACAATGAAATGTGAAGGCCGCTGTGAAAATGTCAAACTTCAAATGTGGGATTATCAGTTGAAGACCCACATGTTTTCCATACACATGGGAGGGTGCGACATTGTCCTCGGTGCTGAATGGCTTTGCCCTCTTGGGCCAATCACAATGGATTTCTAGGAGTTATATATGAGCTTTAAGAAGAACAACTCCACACATGCCCTCCGCGGACTCCAGGCGGGAGCTCCCTCTATCATCAGCTCACATAGAATGGAAAAGTTGTTCAAAAAGGGCCATCATGGAGTTATAGCTCAATTTAATGCCATCCAGGCCGTCGAACCCATTCTCTACTAATTCATCCTGAGATGCAACAGATTTTAAATAACCATCTGCCAGTCTTTGACAAGCCTCATGAGCTTCCACCCTCGAGTGGGGAACATGATCATAGAATCACCTTGGCTCCAGGGGACCAACCACCAAATGTGCGCCCATACTGATATCTGTTCACCCAAAAGAATGAAATAGAAAAAATAATCAAGGAACTTTTGGAAGCAGGCATCATTCGTCCCAGCATTAGTCCTTATTCATCACCGGTGGTCATGGTGCTCAAGAAAGATGGGGAATGGCGTATGTGTCCAGACTTCAGAGCCGTTAGTAAGTTGACAGTCAAAGATAAATTTCCCATCCCGGTTGTTGATGATTTGCTGGATGAACTCAATGGGGGTCAATTCTTCACTAAGTTGGATCTTAGCTCAGGCTACCACCAAATTTGCATTAAGGAAGTCAACATTCCAAACACTGATTTCACAACTCATGAAGGTCATTATGAGTTCTTGGTCAACACATTCAGTCTTTGTAATTCCCCATCTACTTTTCAGAGCCTTATGAACCACCTTATCAAACCATATATCAGGAAATTTGTCCTTGTTTTCTTCGATGACATCCTCATCTACAGTTGCACTTGGGTTGCAGATCTTCAACATGTAGATCTGCTCTTGCAACAGATCCGCAAGCATAAATTATTTGTTAAGATGTCCAAGTGTTCTTTGGCATGGAAGAAGTTGAGTATTTGGGCAACATTGTGGGGCGTGAAGGTGTCAAGGTGGACCCCAAAATGATCCGGGCCATGCAGGATTGACCTCAACCTAAGACCTTGAGCCTGAGAGGATTTCTGGGTCTCACAGGCTACTATCACAAATTTTTCCACAATTATGGTCACATTGCGAAGCCCCTCACTCAATTCCTCAAGAAAAATTCATTCTTCTGGAATGATGAAGCACAACAGGCATTTATAGCTCTCAAAAATACCAAGTGTTCCACTCCAGTCTTAGCACTACCCAACTTCACCAAATATTTTGTCATTGAATGTGATGCTTCAGGTATGGGTATTGGGGTGGTCTTAATGCAGGAAGGTCGAACCTTGGCCTTCACAAGCCAACAACTAAGTGGGAGGAATATGGGACAATCTACCTATGAGAAGGAAATGATGGCCATCTTCATGTCGTAGATACCTGGCGACCTTACTTATTGGGGCGACATTTCCAAATCCGCATAGACCATCACAATCTTAAATATTTTTTGGAGCAATGCCTATCCTCCCCACAACAAAATAAATGGCTCGCCAAAATGCTGGGATATGATTATGAGATCATTTACAAGAAAGGGTATGAAAATATTGTAGCAGAGGCATTATCTCACCAATTTGAGGAGGAAAGTACCCTGCTCGGAATTTCCCTTCCCATTCCAGAATGGATTGAAGAGGCTTGCAGGGAATGGTTTTCACATCCCTGGCTCTCCCAAATCATTAATCAATTGCAGGCGGATCCAAATTCCACCAACGGCTACTCGTGGCAGGATGAGATTGTTCACTACAAGGACAGAGTTGTAATATCACCAACATCCACCCTCAAAAGCTGCATTTTGGTGGAATTGCGATCCTCCCCCACTGGAGGACATTCAAGCTTTCAGAAGACGTATGCTCGCACTAGAACATCATTTTTTTGGACAGGCATGAAAAAGGACATCCTTACTTTTGTCGTGGAATTCGATATATGTCAGTGCCACAAAGGGGAGATAGTCAAAGCACCAGGCACATTACAACCATTGCCCATCCCAGCATCAATATGGGCGGAGGCTTCTATGGATTTCATTACAGGTCTTCCAAAGTCAGGAAATAAGTCAGTCATCATGGTGGTTGTGAACTGACCTTCTAAGTATGCTCATTTTTGTGCCCTACCCCACCCTTTTACACCAACTTTGGTCGCTCAATCTTTCATGGATCAGATCTTCAAATTGCATGGCATGCCCACTTCTATTGTGTCTGATCGTGACCCGATCTTCACCAGTAATTTTTGGCAGGAACTCTTCAGGCTACAAGGCACCCAACTAAATCTCAGTACTTCCTATCATCCACAAACGGATGGTCAAACTGAAGCCGTCAACAAATGTCTGGAAACATACCTTAGGTGTTTCACTTTAGAAAAGCAACATCTTTGGGTACAGTGGTTACCTCTAGCTGAATGGTGGTATAACACCAACTATCATGCCACCACCAAAGTGACTCCCTATGAAGTAGTTTATGGTCAACTCCCTCCTTCCCCTACTTCTTATATCAAGGGGTGCTCAAAGGTACAGGCAGTGGATCAACTCCTACAAAACCACACAACCATGCTCGCCGATCTTAGAGAGAATCTTCATCAAGCTGAAAACCGCATGAAGCAACAGGTAGATCAGCATCACTCATAGCGCCAATTTCAAGAAGGGGATTAGGTATTTTTGAGGCTGCAACCATATAATAAAACATAACTCAAAGACAAGGGTTGTCAAAAACTATCTAGAAAATTCTACGGACCGTATCAAGTACCTTAGCACATTGGAGAAGTGGCCTACAAGCAAGCTTTGCCACCCACTGCAAAAATCCATCCAGTTTTCCATGTCTCATGCCTCAAGAAAGTGATTGGGAACAATTGCAGAATTCAAACCAGTCTACCTGAATTGGATGAAGAAGGGTCAATCTAGCTCCAACCTGAACAGGTCCTAGACACATGAGAACAACACCTGCATGGCCACATGATCAAGGAAGTCCTCGTCAAGTGGAAAGACACCTCTCTGGAATATGCTACCTGGGAACTAGCCACTATTCTTCAGCAGTTTCCGCAGCTTCAGCCTTGAGGACAAGGCTATTCTTAAGGGGGAGGGCATGTTAGGGTCCCACCCTAACCCCCTTATTTATGTAGTAGGATCGAGTCTTAGTTATAGTTAAGTAAAATAAAGCCCATATTAATAATTGTAAGTGGTTAACCCACATTTAATGACAGGACCACAGTTAGTTGCAAATGGGCCATGGTATTAGATATATGGTATTAATAAGAACCATGGTATTAATCCATGGTATTGCATGTATGAGTCATATATAAAGGATAGAGACTCCCTGCGAGGAGTATCATGTCTTATTTTGTAATTGAGCTCTGCTCTATTGGAGGTTGCCCCCTCGAAGAGGCAAGTGAATATTGCTTTCTGAATAATAAAATACTTGCTGTTGCTTCTCACTATCTATGTTCTGGGTATATTTCTTTCCATATTTGGTATTCCGGTATTCGTCTTACAGGTTAAGAGAATAACAACAACACAAACACGTGCACCCAATAGTATCAAAAATGCATACACAATTTCTTCCTCAAGCTTCAAGTTGTTGCAACAAGGGTCAACATATGAAGGGACTCAAAACAATGGTGGAGGATTCAAAGTGTAGATTCTTACTATAACTCAATGAAGTGAGAACACACTTTCAAATATAAGTAATACACATAGATCAAACCAAAATGGAATACAGTCCATAAGAAGACAGTGATGGGAATCATGCCTCCTCACATGACCTCTGACCCATAAGCAGTGGTAAATACATTCAACCCCAAATTTCATCTAATCCCAAAGCATTATTTGGCATAAAGGAATACAACCATGAAATTTTTGAACAAATATCAGATTCCTAACAAGTGCATATTTCTAAAAACAATGATGCACAGGATAAATGGTGATAGCCACAATTTCAAATAAAAAATGGTTCATCCATAGACCAACAACACATTAATCATATACATGAAGAGAAACAAAACATGTACAAAGGCATTTAAAGACATTGTTCATTCATCAAAATCACATACACATTAAACAAGACAAATTTACAGTGTGGTCATGTGTAACCCAAGCATCTCACCCTCTGCCTCTTATCCTAGTGCTAGAGCTTCTCCTCTCTTCTTTTACTACACACACTCCTCTCAAAATCTCTTCCTCTATCAAAATAAATTTACATGGGATATCCTAGAGTCACAGGTGATGATTTGTTTCCCCTTCTCACAAAATAAGGGAATTGAAATCACATTTATATTAGGAAATATTTCCTCCAACCTTTCCTAAAAACAAACTCACATCCTAGTGAAAATATCTAAAAAACATTTAAAATCTTCCCAACATCACCATGTGAACATCCCATCACATTAGCAAGCTCCAGTATGGTCTTAAATGATATTTCTACTCCATCTATGCACCTGCATCACCTAACTTCTCAAGCCCCTAGGTGTCTAGATACATTCTCCTCGAGGATAGAATGAGCCTATATAATATCACCAAGAGGAAACTGAGTTATATCTAGTATCTACACTATAGTGCGATAACTCTACTGTATTCGGAGATGCGACCATGCTATAAGCTTGAGGAGAGGATCTCATTTGTTGAAGTTATAACTATACCATTTTATTCATGATTAATGAAATTACATGTTCCTTCCTACTAATATACGTTTATGATTTATCATACATGTTAATGTTTATTTCAGCTAATGTTCTTCTACAAAATTCTATTTGTGGTCTTTGTTTGGTGATGCATGTGTGCAGGTAGTAGATCTATTACATGAGGCAAGATATATTGGTTGGAGCATACACTTTATGCATCGAATCCAACACCCTTCACCAATCTATGAGGGATGCAGGTGTAAGCTAAAACCCTTAGTCGAGGGGCTACATTCACGATTTAATGCTTTGGCATTTCTATCAAGTTTTATATCTATAATTGAATTGGTCATCTATTTTCGAGTTTAGTAACCTTGCTAAGAGCATAAGGTTGCAGAGTAATATCTCCTTGTGTGTGAATTTGGCCACAACAAATATATATTTAGAATCTACACATAGATACCTATAAGTGTTTTTAGTTATTTTAGAAATTCAAGTGCTAACCATGTAAAATTAATTGTTCCAAACACATTGTGCAATGCAAAACACACATATCAACAAAGAGATGTTATCTTGGAAATTCAAAACCAAGAGAAATAGTAATATTTTTTAATTATATTTTCTACAAAGTATCACAATGCAATATATATCTGGTGACATCCATGAAATTTCAATCCATTTACCCTAGATTTGAATACAATCATATTTCCTTTAAAATAATACAAAACAATGGGAAAAACCACCATACACCTCAAAACCATTTTTAGAAAAAAAACCATCTGCAAAAAATCACCAATAAAAGAATGCAAAAATCCACCCAAAATATTCTTTGGAGGCACTTCCCTGCAACACCTACGCAGGGGGATTTTACCATCCAGAAAATGCTCTTGTTACACACTATGACACATTAGGAATTATTGTGGTGTGTGGGTATAGTCATTAGTAATGTATATTTGAACCTTATGCAACTAATTTTTTAGAATTGATTCATAATTACAAAATAAAAATTGCAAAGTAAACCACACACATTAACACAAATATTTTATCTTGGAAACCCAAAACTGGAGAAACCATCATATGCTACAAAACCAATTTTAGCAAATAGCACATGCCAAAAGATTCCAAAACATGAATGTAAAATAATGCTCAAAATTTCTTTTTGATGGTGGTTCTCAAAAATCCCTATGCAATGGGCTTCTTCCGTGCTAAAAATCCCCCCAGTGACCCCCTACTACATAGTGCTAATTTTTATGGTGAACCGATGAAAATAATACAACACATACCCAAAAGTATCATACTTGTTACTTTATTTGTACACAAGGGGTTGTAGGTATGCATTATTAGCAATCCAGGGAAATAATTCCCATTGTTTCTCTACATCAAGATAACTTATGAGTGCTCATATATTTTGTTAATGAATCTAAAGAATTCTTCAAAGTGTCAATTTTTTATGGTAGCGTGTTGTTGTCTTTAATCATATCTCTCATGAAGTGATATTGATCGTGAATATGCTTTTCCTTTGAATGATAACTGGGGTTCTTTTCCAGGAATACTGCAATTTGAATGTCAAACTATCTCATTTTATCTTATTGTCCCAAGTACATGAACATAATCTTTGTAACCATATTACTTCTTTGAATGCATGAGTGGTTGTTATGTATATGGATTCAATTGTTGAGAGTGCCACTACAAGTTGTCTTTTCATCATCCAACTAGTTGTTCATCCAAATATATTAAATACATACCCACTTATAAATATTTTTTTATCCAAATCTCAAACCTAGTTTGTATCAATAAATCCATGTATGCCCAAAGAATTATCCAATGCTAATATTCCTTTGTATAATAATTTGTATCTAGGAATGCCATGAAAATACTTAAAACCACTCTTACCTGATGTCCAATGCTCCCTCCTTGGGTTGTACATATACCTACTAAATGTCTCCACTACAAGTGCAATGCCTGTTCTAATACAAAGAATTTCATATGTGAAGCTTCTACCCACATTGTTATATGGAAGATGGTAATTGTCCTCTTCCTCTTCTCATGTCTTAGGGAAATCATCTAGAGATAAAATTACACCTATAGGAATATGATCCTTTATCAACTTAATTTTTTGCATATTAAACCTTTTCATTAGTGTCTCTACATACTTTATCTAACTTAACCAAAGTTTCCTATTTTCCTAATCTCTTTTAATTACCATGCCCACGATAAATTTTGTAACATCGAAATCCTTCATGTAAAATTTAGAGGATAACTAAGTTTTCACTTATTAGACGGTTTCCCTATCATTTATAAACAACAACATATGATCCATATACAAGACCGGATAAATATTATGATCACCAATTAATTTGAAATATATGAAATGACTTGTTTTTATCTTTCTAAAGGAAACTCCTAGTATATAAGTGTCAGATTTTTGATACCACATTCATAGTGATTTCTTTAGCCTATATGGTCTGTTTTCCATCCTGAATACTATCTCATTCTTTCCTTTCACAACAAATCCTTTTGGTTCCTTCATACAAATTTCTTATTTCATATTCCAGTGTAGGAATATTTTCTTTGCTTCCACATGTTCTACTTCAAGCTCAAAAGTAATACAAACACATGAAGGAAATATAATTGAATTTAACTTTGTAGTAGGAGATAATATATAACCAACTTCAATTCCCTCTATATGGGAATAACCCTTTTCTACTAACTAGGATTTATATTTCTCCACTATGTCTTTTTCATTAAACCTCTTCTTAAAACCAGAGTCCTGCCAATGGGATTTCTTCCAAGCATAAAATTCACTAGATCCCATGCCTCATTCTTTTCCAATGGTACCATTTCCTTAACCATGGCTTTTTCCCAATGTTTTGCATCCTCTTAATCGACCACCTCCTTGAGATTTCTAGGATAATAGTTAGTAATAAAAAAGGAAAGTTTGAATTGAATTAAGGTGGAGTATACTTTTTTGGCTTCCTTATTTCTAGAATTGATCTCCCTAGTGCTAGAGTATATATTTCTTCTTCTTTGATTCATGTTATTCCAGCGAGTCTGATTCATCATCCTTTCTCTCCAGCTCTACATTTTCTATTTATTTCTCCCTTGCAAGGAATTCTTGTTTCATATCTTTGAATTCTCTAAATACCTTAACTTAAATATACAAAACTTTCATGTTTTATGGGTTTCAAAGATATTAACCTTTCAAACCATATTTATAACCAATAAAGATACACTTTTCAACTTTCTTGTCTAGCTTACTCATATGCTCATTTGGATCATGTGCATACACATCATGTCCAAATACCCTGAGATTTCCAAGAGAAGGCTTCATACCAGTCCATACCTCATGTGGAGTTGTATCATCCAATGTTGATGAAGTTTATTTATTTACCAGGTAACATGTAGTATCCAATACGTCTAACTAAAAATATTCTCATAACTAGACATCATTGAACATGCTTCCTACTTTCCTATGAGTCCATTTTGGTAAGGTGCATATGGAGTAGTTTTTTTCCTTGCTATATGGAACTTCTTACGTAATTATTTGACTTCATTCCAAAAAAATTCTCCACCATTATTTGTAACCAACAACTCAATTTTCTTCTATTTCTAAATTTTGATTAGAACTTCCAACTCTTTAATCTTTTCAAAGAATTTTAATTTCATCCTAAGGAAAAAAGTCGAATTATACCTTAAGAATTTATCTGTAAATGAGACACGTGCATATATTTTCTTATTGGTGGAGCCAATATAGGTACAAACGCATCATTGTGCACTAACTATATATTCCCTCTACCCTCATAACACAAGAGGAGAAGCATAGCTAGCTCTTCTTCCCATATAAACAATTCCCGTAGAAATCAAAATCTAGGGAGAAATTTGACATACATTCTACCATACCACTGCCATGTAATGCTTGAAGGCCCTTCTTTTCGATATGTCAAAGTGTTTGATGCTTAAATATAGTAATTTCTCTATCTAGATCACTCTTAAGGAAAATGTAACTAGTGCAACCATTAATAATAATACTTCCTAATAGACTATATAGATTTTAGTATGAAATCCCCTTAACAATACCATTTCTCCTTGAACCATCCTACGTGTGTAATTTTTAAATACTATCTTTACACCTGCATTACTTATCTTAGTTATGAAAATCAAGCTTTAGGACAATGCTGAGGTGTTCATAATGCTCATTAGTTTTCTAATTCTTCCTCCTATGAGATTCAACTTGATTTTTCCTCATTCTATGATTCTAGTTATCAAATCATCTCGCAAGAAAACGTCAACACTGTCAAATCTTTCATAATTGGAAAGCCACTCCTTTTGAGGAGTCATATGAAAAAGTAGTTGCGTAAAATAACCATTCCTCATGATTTACATGTGTACTTGAATAAGCCAGGTACACATCCCATCCTCACTTTGCGGAATTCTTTTTGTTCTATAAAAGGAACACCTTTATATCCCTTCACTTTCTCAAGAATTTTAGATATACAACCTTTCTCATTATTTCCTTCTTTTCCATTTCCCTACCATACCCTTACAAACCTTCCTAGTGTTGTAGATCATTGTCTATATTTATATCTCCCACTTGAGGACTTATTTTTGTTTCTATTTTTGGAGTGTACTCCTACAGTAAAGCATCTCAATTTTGCCTTTCCATGTTTTTCTATATCATCTCCTACAATAACAAGGATTCGAATATTTCTTTTAACTTTTAACTAGTTATGTTACTACCTGTGGAAACAATTAAAATATCCCACAAGTTTGGTAAAGAACATAAAAAGTTGATGTCAAATGCGTATATCTTCATCTAAAATCCTAATATCAATACATTAGCTAACTAACCACACTATTAAAGGTTTTCATATGCTCTGTAATTGAGTCTTGATCCTTCATCCATAGTTTATATTGAGACATTAGGTACACATATTTATATGGAGACACTAAAATATCCCATACAGTTTTTCTTGTAACTTTCCATCAAACATTGAGTAAAACTGAATTTGAGAGACACATGCATATTTTTCACTTTTCCTTTAAGTCTAACTGGGTCTAGTCTTTTGCTGAGATCCATGTTGGAAAAATACCCATATCCACAATAACCCGTTGGTCCTTTTCCACCAAAAATATTATATTTTGGGCTTCCACTACTCAAAACTCTCCCCAATAAATTTTTTGACCGTTGTTTTCAAATTACTTACCATTTCTTTTGCACCAAAAGAATAATTCTATAGATATCCAACTATAATAGGGTTACGACATGGTTAGTCCAAATCCCTTAGCTATAAAGCATGGCCTTGAAGCCTAAAATTTGCTGAAAATTGGAAGCTCAGAGATGAATTTCAAACAATAGAAAGTTGCATGTCATTTGTAACTCCCCTCAATTAATGCATATGTTTCTCTCTCTCTCTCTCTTAATCGATTGACTAATCTCTCTCTTTAATTCTCTTATGCACTCTTACACTCTCATACACCCTTCAATGAATCATCATAAATATATTCGTCCGACACCTCTTTAATTATTAAGTTACAATTCTCTCCTAAATTCATAAGGTACACTCCTATTTTCACATATGTAACTCCTCCTCTACGAATAGGAGTTACTTCCTCATGAATTTGACCTCCTTGTTCTTCCTATATATTTGTGTTTCTCGTCCTTACTTGATACACTTACTTGCGTTTGTGAAAGTGGAATCCAAACTTGAGAAAGAGAGAGTTGGAGAGTATATATTAAGATTTAGAGAGAGAGAGAGAGAGAGAGAGAGAGAGAGAGAGAGAGAGAGAGATTGAAGAGAGAGCATATCTTAGAGAGTGAAAGTGATTCAACATTTGCATTAGCTACTAGTGTTAGATATATTCTTCAGATTTGGGTGAACTTCTTCATTCTGTCATTCTACTTTCTATCTCTATTGAATAATTAATTTCTAATATAAGAAGAATCTAGTTTGGTTTTCCCCTTGTGGTTTTTTCCTTAGTCATTGACCTAAATTCTCTGTGTCTCATTAAGTTCTTGGTTGTTTTCCATTGTGCATATGGCTTATATGGTTTATGTTTTATCTACAATTACTTAACTTACTTTGGAGCAGAAATAAGTTCTGGATTTAAGCTATTGTAATAGCATAGAACATCATAATTTCAACATGGTATCTGAGCTTTGGTGAAGGAAAGCTCAGGAAGAAAAGCTCCATTTCTATCTCTCTTTATTCTAAAATATATCTTGTTTTCCACTCCATTTGCAACTCTCTTTATGTTGGACTATCTTTCTCTATCCACTCCACTTCTAGCTATCTTTATATTGAAATATATCTTGTTTTTCACTCCATTTGTATCTGTCTTTCTCCTGAAATATCTCTTGTTGTTCCATCTACTTGATCCTCATTTTCTGCTGGAATATCCCTTCTCATTTGTTGTTGTAATATCACTTGTTGCCCCTTATTTCTTACTATTGAAATATTATTTACTGCTCCTTCCTTGCTGCTAAAATCTTATTTTTTTCTCCTTACTTACTATTGAAATAAGAAGATCTTATTTGCTGTCCTATTTTCTACTTCAAGCAAAAAACAAATTAGAATACTTTCTTGTTTTTTCTCTTTCTAGTTCCTCTCCTACAAATTCTTGTGACAACTAGTTGGTTGATAGTGGTGCTTCAAGGCACCGTATTGGTTATAAATAAGTTCTCTCAAATATTCTTGAGAGGGAGACATATCTGAAAATTATACTAGATCCTATAAAGGGATCTAGTTTTGTTTCCTTTTATTCGGATCAAGAATTTTTGTATGTCCCTGGTTTAACATTAAGGTGTTACATGTGTTTGATAATTATGGTTTTGGTATTTTTTGATGCATGGAAAAGTAAACAATAATTTTACTTTTGTTTATGGATATGCAATAAAGTGTTCTATTGAAACGAAATGTAATGCATAGAAGCTTATGAAAGAAAAATTGATAGAAATTTAATGTTGAAGATACACTGTTTTTTATTCTCTCATATTATATGAGAAATGACATGATCTTATGGGCTTTGGAATTTTGATATTAGATTTTAATACAATAGTGGTTTTAGGTAAGGATCATGGCTTTTGCAAAAGATGGAATTTTAGTTTTGTAAACTAAGCTCTTTTGTAGCGGTCAAAGATGGATTATATCGAATATCATTGCAGAGAATGAAGTCAATATGTATAATTATTATTACATTCCTTCACTATGGGATCAAGATTTGAATATCTTTATAAAATTAATGGAATACCTATGCATGCAATGATTCATGATAGGTAATCATCAATATAAAATGTGGCACTAAGATTTCACTCATCTTCACTATAAGCACTAACTCATGTGAAAAAGATGGTTTTCGAAATTCCTGAGATTAGAGTGGATTATGATCGATTTTTCTAGGTGGTTTTCAAGAAGATATATTTCTTCTACTAATGGAATATGACTAATGGAAATTGGTAATTTATAGAGGTTGGATTATGAACAAGCTAACATCAAAAAATAAGTATTTTGAAGTCTTATGTTGTTTATTTGTGTCACTACTCTTGCTTATGTTCACCTTTATAGATAATTGATTATTCTTCCTACATAAGTATTTGAATGATTATTTGACTAACTTATTTATGAGGATTTGATCAAGAAAAATGGATTTTGAAGATAGTCAGGGTGCACAATAGTGCAGGAAGGCTAAAATCCAAGAGGAATTTGGTGTAAGGACAATGAAAGAGCCACTCTCACATATAGAAAAGAAAGAAATACCTACCTTATCACTAGGTATACTTTCATTATGATTATTTACTTTTCTACTATTTCTCTTGCTCTTGTTAGGGGATCAATAAGTATATTTGACAAATGTGAGAACCAAGTCTTTTGTATCGACATCAAGGAAGGTGTTTATGTATCCATTGGCTTGATTGGACATGAAGTGGATGAGAGCTCAAGACTTCTGCAATGAAGTTGGAATTAGGAAAGGTACCACCATATGACATAACCGAGAATGAAAATGGGCACATAAGGATATTTGACTTCCCTAACTACTTTCATGTGCCAAAGGAAAAGAGTACCAATTGGAAGCTTGATGTAAGAACAATATGATTATTGGTTATTGTCAAAATGCTAAAGTTTATAGAATATATGTATCGGGAAAAATAAATATAGAGTTTAGAAGAGATATAAAATTTTCTAAAGATGTAACTCTTTGAAAATCCATAGATGCTCCTCCTCCTACTAATGTTGAAAGACATGATGATGCCTTGGATGAACAAGAATATCCCAAGCCTAAGGCTAATATTTCTAATGAACCCATGGATCATGTCGACTACTTAGATCCTTCTCCAGGTGCTATAAAAAGATGATTATGGGTTCGTGACACTTTATAGGATGTTGATAGAGATTTTTTCCCTGATCAACCTTCAAGAAAGAAAGAAAGCGCATTGGTTCCAAGAATACGTCGTAGCCATGAGCAACATTATTCAGGTGGAGCCATGCGCTTTTGAAGAAGCAGTGAAATATTAAGTGTGGAAAGATGTAATGGCTGGAGAATATGCATCCATCATTTATAATTATGTATGGGAAGTGGTCCCAAGACCACAAGGTAAATACGTTGTGTATTATAAATGGTTTTATAAAATTAAACATGGTGTGGATGGAAGTTTTAAAAATATAAACCTAGATTTGTGGCCAAAGGGTCCTCTCTAAAAGAGGGAATAGACTATGAGGAAATATTTGCACCCATTTCCCATTATACAACCATATGATGTATTGTGGCTCTAGCTAATAGTCAATGATGTTCGCTTCACCAAATGAATGATAAGATTGTTTTTCTGCATGGATTCCTTAAGGAGGAAGTATTTTTGGAGAAACCACAAGACCTTGAAGTACATGACCGTAAAAATGATGTTTGCAAAATGAAGAAATCTCTTTATGGTTTGAAGCAAAGGTACAAGTAGTTGGGATTCCTACATTTGTATCATTTTCATGAATCTTGGTTTTACTAGAAGTAATGTTGATCTAGATCTTTACTTTAAGATAGTCCAAGGTGTGCCTTTTGATCTTGGTATTGTATTTTTATGATTTATTTTTGGTCGATGGTTAAACTCTTATCCTCTAATGTAACAAGGAGTTAGCTTCTGAATTTGTAATCAAAGATATTCATTTGATGGACTACAGTATGGGTATTAAAGAATGGCATAGGCCTGGTGAGATTTTCCTTTCTCAAGGAGAACATGTTGTCAAGATATTGGAATGAGTTGGTATGACCTAATGCAAGTCCATGAATTCTCCAATGGAAATGAATATAAAGAAGTTATGTGGTGAAGTTGTAGCTCCTGATTTGCAAAATTCTTTTGAGTATCATCAAATGATTGGGGCACTAATGTTCTTGACGCACACTAGACTGACAATATGTTTTGCAATTAATACATTCAGCCAATACATGATTAAGCCATCTTAGGCACATTGTATTGCTACAAATATGTGTTTATATGCCTTCATGGGACAAACAATCTTGGATTGAGATATACTACTAAAAATGTAATATTTCATGGACATATTTGTGTTAATCGGGTTGGTAACTCTACTGATAGAAACAACACTTCTATGTGTTGCTTTAACTTGGGATCTTCCATGATATCTTTGATGAGAAGAAAGTAGAAGTTTGTTCCACTATGTACAACTGAAGGTGAGTACATTGTACTAGCATGGATATTTGTGAGGTAGTATGTCTGAGGAAGCTCTTTAGAGAGATATTTAAGCAAGTTCCAGACACAATATTTATATATTATGACTATAAGCATGGGATTCATCTTGCTGAAAACGCTATGCTTCATGAAAAGTCCAAGCACATTCATATTAAAATCATTATATTTGGGATGTGTTACAAAGAGGACCAGTGAGGCTCCATCATATTTTGACTAATGATCAAATAGATGACATTATTGCCAAGCCTTTACTGAAATGAAAGTTATTAGTTTTAAGAGAGCAACTTAGACTTATGGGCATGAACTGTTTGGGAAGTGGTCACAACCAATTGAGAACATTGAGCTTCCTTTTTCCCCTTGTTAGAGCTCACATAATTAGGTAATGCTTCTGGAAAATAACTTAGGATGACGGGTATCTTATGTAGTGTGTGTTGGCATTACGATGCATATGTTGTACTTGATGGCAACCCTCTCATAGAAGAATATCTCACTTATGTATAACTGGATGAATCTTCAGAAGAGACGTCAGATGTGACTGATGGAGGACAGCTCAAAGGAATCAGATGATAGTTCTAAGTGTGACAAGTTAGCTTTGCCATCAAGTCCAAAGGGGGAGATTGTTGGCATTATGAGACAAGTGTTGTCCTTGATGGCAAACCTCACTGATGACAAATCATAGTGCAGAAGGTCAGCAGCAAGGAATTGATGATCAGACTATAAGAAGAAGAGAAAATTCATATACGCAGGTTCATCAAGCACAAGTCGCGTGTACACGCAGGTGGGCTTCAGTAAAAGAGTGTGTATGTGGAAAACTTATTTTTGGTCCGTGGCAGTTATTCCTTGGAAGTTGTGCCTATGGTTTCGGACCATGGTGTCTCGACGGACGTGTCAATCCCTAGTTTTGAGGATGATGGTATTGGATTTCTATGGTTTTGGCTCTTGGTATTGAACAAGGCCTAAGGCTATATAAGGAGAAGGAAATCATTAGGCAAGGGCATCTGAAATGTCTGGAATATCTAAAGAAGTATGAGATCCAGTATGCAGGTTATGGGTTGATGATGCATTGCTTGATTTGAGCTAAGGAGGGATCTCACCGGCTGATTGAGAACAAGATCTAAGGAGAGATCGGGATCAAATGGTTTGAAATGAACTATCTTTATGATGCTTATTCTAGATCTACATACTGACGCATGTATTGTTCTATAAGTGTTATGAGTATGACTGATGTCTGGTACAGCTGCAAGTTACGAGAAATTATTTTTAGATCTGTACGCGGGTTGTCTTTGGCAAAAGCGCGTATACACGCGGGTTTGATTCATCGAAGTAGCGTATACATTGTAAAGCTTGATATTTGAAGTTGCAGATGGGTCTGATGGTTATTACAGAGTTCTGTGTCTGCTCTGTGTTCTGGTAACGGTGTTGTTAACAGGGTTTCAGTGATTCAGAGTTTGATGATTGTTTTGAGCTTCAATGATAGTTATGGGTCCAGTATGAAAATTGGATGAAAAGTGGCCTTTCAGATTATGTGTTGTGCTTCAGTGTATCCAGTCTGAAAATTGATGAAACGTGGTACCTGGAGGAGAGAAGATTGTAGCTAAGCACCTACGTACTAGTATCTAAGCTAGTACAAAAGCTAAGGGAGATCTTTGGAGCATTGTAGCAGGTAGCAGCCTGTGTACTAGTAAATGGATTGGCTAGTACAAGAGCAAAGGGGGTTGTAGCTCCCGTACTGGTATAAGACTGCACCAATACAAATATTGTAAAAGGATTTTCTTATTAAGAAGAAGATTGAGATGACTTGCAGCAGGTGGTTTTTACCGACATTGGGTTTCCACCTTATATCTTTGTGTTCATGTGTGTGGCTTTTGTGTGATGATCTGTTCTGTTATACTGCACCTGTTTACTGTTAATATGGTTAATAATGTTCTGATGCATTTACTGAAGATAAGCTAACTGAATCATAAGATTTCTGGATATACGCTAGTTGCTTTAGACACAGAAGCGTGTACACGCGGGTTCACTTAACTGAAGTAGCGTATATGTTTTTGAGCATTGAAAAAGTATTATTGATCTGATAATACTGATTCACCCCCCCCCCCCTCTCAGTATTATTTCCAACAATTGGTATCAGAGCAGGTCCTTTGATAGAAGCTTGATCGCTTGAAGGAGATCCGTGGAACAATGGGAAAGAAGCTTAAGAAGAAAGCTCATAAGAAGAAGAAGACATCTCAGAAGAACTATGACAGTGGGAGAATCAATTGGGGATTAGGTATAAGAAGCTCTTCAGATTCAGAATCAGTATTAGGTATGAATGTGTTATCCTCTGATGTTCTAGCTATATTTCCTTGTGAAAGAGATGAAAGTGATAGTGAGACTACTGAACTTGCTCTTATGGGTGAGGAAGAAAGATGTCAAATAGAGGCAGAATCTAACAGGCTGACAAACAAAATTATTGAACAAGAAAAACGTTTTGACGTAAAGAGTGGTGCCCTCAAGTTATGCAAGGAAAGATATCAAAAGTTGCAGGATGAAGCAACATCTCTAAGAAATGAAGTCATTGAAAAGAACATAACAATCAAGGAGCTCAGAGATCGATCCAGTTATTATGAAAGTCTTGAAGCCACAATCCTCTCACTAAAGGAAGAACTTGAAGAATCAAAGAAGCAGAATGAAGACCTACACCAAGCAATTGAAAAACAAGACAACGAAGTCATCAACTTAAAATCCCAGCTGGAAAGTGCCTTCAGAGTTTGTAAAATGCAGTAAGATGTAAATGAAGAACAAGAAAAGGAGATTCTCAAACTAAGGGAACAAATGGAAGAAGGAAGGAAAGCTGAAGAATATTTGAAAAGGCAATCTCTTGAAAAGGAAGAACAGCTTCAGGTTGAGGTAAATATCTTGAAAGGTAAACTAGAAGAAAAGGATAAGCTTTTACGATTTCAAGATAGTTCTAAAGTCTTGGATGATATTCCTAGTAGTCAAAGGTCTCCTGCTATCAAGATTGGTCTTGTTTTTCATGAATCTGTTGAAGGAGAATCTAGTTCACAAGGTGAGGCAAGGAACTCTAAAGAGAAAACTAAAAAGGAGATGAAAGGTCAACCCCATCAACAATCAAGGAAAGAGACTCCTCAAAGAAAATCTTTTACTCCTCCTATGAATAATGTTGAATGTTATGTATGTCATAATCTTGGACATGTTGCAGCTAGATGTAGAAGAAGAAGGGTTCAAGACCATCATGCAGAAAGATCATCAAACTCAAGGTACTTTAATGGATATTGCTTTGCTTGCAATATGTTTGGTCACAAAGCTGCTGATTGCTACAGGAGGAATATGAAACATGTAAGATGTTATGCATGTAACAAGCTTGGACATATAGCAAAGGAATGCAGGAACAAAGGATGGACATCACACCAAAAGGAGAAAACCTCATCACACTTGAAGATATGGAGGAAGAAGGAAGTACAGTCAGTACAATGTACTGAGACATAGCACAGCACAGACATATCAGACTCAGGGGGAGCTGAAAGTGTAAAACTTCAGCGTTCTGAATCTCATACGCAAGTTCCTTAAAGGGAAGTCGCGTACATACGCGAGTTAGACATTGCAAAGTCGCGTATATGTCAGTCTGAGGAAAAGAAGTGGGGACAGGATCAGAAAAAGGATCTGATATGATTCAGTCTATTATTTGCTCTATTGGTTACAGTCTGCTGAGGATGTGTGGAAATGTTTTGTTACTTGTATGATGTCTAGAAGTGTTTTGATCCTAACTTGAGGATGATGATGTTTTGATGCTTATTGCTGATATATGCATGATCAGATCTAACAGATGGCACTGGTTGAGGGGGAGCATATGCCTTTAGTAATTCATTGTTGGCATTATGGTTAATAATCCTTGGTGATAATTCTTATATGGCTATGATATGATGTTGTGAGCTATCTATGATAAACTCTCATATGATTCTTGAAGTTACATAGTAGATGTTCAGATCAGAATTATGGTTGATCCTTTGATGATGCTTACATGGTGATCTTCATAAGGATAAGGAGAAGTACAAAGCTTGAATACACATCTTCCTCACTTGATGATGAGTCACTCATATACTGCTGTTGTCATATGCATAAAGATCATACAGTTATGATGCATACACTCTTGTGGATAAGGATTATTGTTGTTGATGATATCAAGAAGTTTTGTCAAATGAGCTTGAGCTCAAGATACATAGTGTTGATACATGGATGACTACTCAAAGTTGCTTTGTTGGAGACATGGTGATGAGTTCTTATCTATGATAGGTTGATACTTACATATGTTGATTGATGCAGATGTTCCCAAGTAATGATACTTGGATCATGTAGATCTTGACGTTGATCTAATGGCTATGGTGGTTTCACATGTAATGTGAATGATTTCATGATGATATTTAAAAGGAGGAGTTGACATCTATGTTCAGACATACCTTACTGCAGGACATTTACAGGTTGCTGATATGAAAATGGTTGTACGCGAGTTTCATAAGGCCTATCCGCGTATATACGCTTGTTTATGTGGATGCAGACGCGTATATGGAGTTTTGAAGGAAATCAGCAGGGACAGATGTTGGTTGCAGAAAGTCTGATATGGGTCTGACAGAGATCATCTAGCACAGGTTCAGGGGGAGGAGATAATCTTCCAATGATGCATTGTTGGCATTATCTTAAAGCTTTTGGTTCTAGTTCACATTTGTTGTTGATTTCAGGAGGAACAAAGGCGAAAGGAGAACAGAAGGATCTCTTGGTTGCTGATCTGAATGGTGGTTATCAGATGCTGCTGGTGACTTTCATAAGTCTTGGTCTAGTTCTTTCGTCTCTATGTCATATATCTCTTTTGTGGTATCCCTTTCATGGTGTCAAGGTCATGTAACGGCCTATTTTGGTTTCCCCACTATGCCTGGGATGATTGATGCAATGTGATTGGTTGTCATATGTAAACTTTTGATGTATCCCCACTTGGTTGGGTGGATGAGTCGATTTTTGTATATCCTCACTTAGTTGAGAGATGGATAAATGTATGAGTCTTTGGTGATAGGAAGGTCTTTTATGATGTATAGAGTCATGATCTTCTTGAAGAACATATTTTGCAGATCTTGCCTACAGTCAGGAAGAGCATGAATAGCACACTTCAGCAATACAGAGACTTGGCATGTACTCAGGGGGAGCATTGAAAGATTGGTACACTTTGGCATATACAAAGGGGGAGATCATTCAGAGATTTTAACAGATACTCAGGGGGAGTATGGACAGCGAAATGTTCAGCAAAAGAAGAGAACATCTTGGTCCACCCTTTGCCCTTGATGTCAAAGGGGGAGAGTGATTTGGTGTTGTTTCCATCAAGTCCAAAGGGGGAGATTGTTGGCATTATGATGCATATGTTGTACTTGATGGCAACCCTCTCATAGAAGAATATCTCACTTATGTATAACTGGATGAATCTTCAAAAGAGACGTCGATGTGACTGATGGAGGACAGCTCAAAGGAATCATATGATAGTTGTAAGTGTGACAAGTTAGCTTTGCCATCAAGTCCAAAGGGGGAGATTGTTGGCATTATGAGACAAGTGTTGTCCTTGATGGCAAACCTCACTGATGACAAATCATAGTGCAGAAGGTCAGCAGCAAGGAATTGATGATCAGACTATAAGAAGAAGAGAAAATTCATATACGCAGGTTCATCAAGCCCAAGTCGTGTGTACACGCTGGTTGGCTTCAGTAAAAGAGCGTGTATGTGGAAAACTTATTTTTGGTCCGTGGCGGTTATTCCTTGGAAGTTGTGCATATGGTTTCAGACCATGGTGTCTCGACGGATGTGTCGATCCCTAGTTTTGAGGATGATGGTATTGGATTTCTATGGTTTTGGCTCTTGGTATTGAACAAGGCCTAAGGCTATATAAGGAGAAGGAAATCATTAGGCAAGGGCATCTGAAATGTCTGGAATATCTAAAGAAGTATGAGATCCAGTATGCAGGTTATGGGTTGATGATGCATTGCTTGATTTGAGCTAAGGAGGGATCTCACCGGCTGATTGAGAACAAGATCTAAGGAGAGATCGGGATCAAATGGTTTGAAATGAACTATCTTTATGATGCTTATTCTAGATCTACATACTGACGCATGTATTGTTCTATAAGTGTTATGAGTATGACTGATGTCTGGTACAGCTGCAAGTTATGAGAAATTATTTTTAGATTTGTACGCGGGTAGTCTTTGGCAAAAGCGCGTATACACGCGGGTTTGATTCATCGAAGTAGCGTATACATTGTAAAGCTTGATATTTGAAGTTGCAGATGGGTCTGATGGTTATTACAGAGTTCTGTGTCTGCTCTGTGTTCTGGTAACAGTGTTGTTAACAGGGTTTCAGTGATTCAGAGTTTGATGATTGTTTTGAGCTTCAATGATAGTTATGGGTCCAGTATGAAAATTGGATGAAAAGTGGCCTTTCAGATTATGTGTTGTGCTTCAGTGTATCCAGTCTGAAAATTGATGAAACGTGGTACCTAGAGGAGAGAAGATTGTAGGTAAGCACCTACGTACTAGTATCTAAGCTAGTACAAAAGCTAAGGGAGATCTTTGGAGCATTGTAGCAGGTAGCAGCCTATGTACTAGTAAATGGATCGGCTAGTACAAGAGCAAAGGGGGTTGTAGCTCCCGTACTGGTATAAGACTGCACCAGTACAAATATTGTAAAAGGATTTTCTTATTAAGAAGAAGATTGAGATGACTTGCAGCAGGTGGTTTTTACCCACATTGGGTTTCCACCTTATATCTTTGTGTTCATGTGTGTGGCTTTTGTGTGATGATCTGTTCTGTTATACTACACTTGTTTACTGTTAATATGGTTAATAATGTTCTGATGCATTTACTGAAGATAAGCTAACTGAATCATAAGATTTCTGGATATACGCTAGTTGCTTTAGACACAGAAGCGTGTACACGCAAGTTCACTTAACTGAAGTAGCGTATATGTTTTTGAGCATTGAAAAAGTATTATTGATCTGATAATACTGATTCACCCCCCCCCCCCCCTCTCAGTATTATTTCCAACAGTGTGTGTCACAAGAGTAGGCATCAGTATACACCTAACCCATGGTCAAGGATGTTGGAAGACCCACCTATCTAGACAATACATGTAGCAGGACTTGTGTGTGTGACTTGTCTAGGATGTAGGTGTTCAAAATAAAAAGACTCAAATATGAATTTTCAAAAATAGTAAATCACCTTGCATCAATTGGTAATCAAGTATTGTTGATGGAAAATACTTTCTTATCATCAATCAATCCTAATAGTTAAATTTTGACTTAATCATCATCATCATCATCATCATCATTATTATTATTAAAAATAAGTTTAAGTCTCTCAATCATGATACTCAATCATGTCATATGTAACTTCCCTCAATTAATGCATATGTTACTCTCTCTCTCTCTCTTAATGGATTAATTCCTCTCTCTCTTTAATCCTCTTATACACTCTTGCACTCCCTTACATACTTTAATGACTCGTTACAAAACGATTCACATTACACCTCTTTAATGCATAAGTTACACTTGTCTCCTAAATGCATAAGATACACTCCTTTCCTTTATGGTATAAGTTACACTCATATTTCGGCATATGTAACTCCTCGTCGAGGCATAGCAGTTACTTCCTCATGAATTCAACCTCCGTGTTCTTCTTATATATTTGTTCCTCTCATCCTCACTTGATACACTTACTTGTCCTTGTCAAAGGAAAATTCGAACTTGAGAAAGAAAGAGTTCGAAAGTCTACATGAATATTTAGATAGATAGAGAGAGAGAGAGAGAGAGAGAGAGAGAGAGAGAGAGAGAGAGAGAGAGAGAGAGAGAGAATATCTTGAGGAGCCAAAGTGATTTAATATTTGCATCAGCTACTCATATCAAATATATTCTTCAGATTTGGGTGAACTTATTCATTCTCTCATTGTAATTTGTATCTCTGCTGAACAATTAATTTGTAATAGGATAAGAATTTGGTTGGATTTTCCCCTAGTGGGTTTTACCTTGGACATTGACCTAAACTATTTGTGTCTCATTGAGTTCTTGGTTTTCTTACATTGTTCATATGGTTTATATCGTTTATTTCTATCTACAATTACTTTAACTTATTTTGCATCATAAAGAAGTTATGGATTTAAGTGATTGTAACAACATAGAACATCATAATTTCAATAAATGTATCTAAAACTAAATGTATGGTTTATCCATGTATAATCAAAATTTTCAAGTAGATTCTTATTTAGAACCTAAAATATTCAACAGAAAAACTAGACATATATATATATATATATATATATATATATATATATATATATATATATATATATATATATATATATATATATATCCTCGAAACCTAAAACTGGGAAAGCTAGCAAGATTTCGCAATGTTATTTTATGTAGAGTATTACAGAACAATATATGTCTCACGACATAAATGAACTACAAATCTAGCTACTCTATATTAAAATATAACCACATTTCCTTATATAACACTATATAACAAAGGTAGAAACCGCCATGTGCTACAAAATTTCTTTTAGCAAAAATCATGTGTTGAAAACCACCAAAAAATAGATGTAAAATATTTCCTAAAAATTCTTTTGGGGGGCCATGAACTGCCAATCGATTTAATATCTATTATTGAACAACAATATTTCCTTAATTGAAACTACAGAAACATGGGAAAACCCACCAAGTGCTACAAAACGTCTTTCAGTAAAATTGTGTGCGAAAAAAAGGCAAGAAATGGATGCAAAAAATGACCCTATTTTTTTTTTCTTTTTTTCCTTTTATTGGTGTGCTACCAATTCCCCATGACCCCTTTTCTATGTATCTTGCATTTTTAGATTTTGCGGGGATAGTCACACCAAGAATATAAAGAATATAACATATACCCAATAAGAAATAAATGTATGGATCACATATAAAAGTGTGGTTAAAAATCAAGTATTTGCAAGAATGAAAGTGTTTTATTCTATATAGAGTAAACGAAGAGTTTTGTCAATCTAAACTTGAAGCCACAAAAACCATCTCATCCACTGATATAGTTGAAAATGGTGATCACATTTTTTTTGAATTTAATAACATATTCATGTTAAAGTAGTGTAAATTTGTTTATAAGATGCATGTGTTTACATATTATGCACATGTTTGAATAATATGCACACGTTTCAATAATGTACATGTCTTTTGATAACATGCATGAATTAATACAATGTGCATGTATTTTTCTCTCCATCACTAACACCCTCTCCCACCATCCTTCCCGAATTTTTATTTATATTCGCCTCTCTCCACTTTCTCCCTCACCCTCACCCCTCTCCCTCTTTTTTTATATCTCTCTCTCTCAACCTATGTCTCCATCTTATTTATCTCACTCTGTCTCTCTCCCTCTCCCTCTCTCTTCACCTCAGCACACCCTCACCCTTTCTTTTTCCATAACCATTTCTGTTGCACCTATCTCCCTCTCCATCTCTCTTTACCTAAGCACACCCTCGGCCTCCCTTTTTCCATAACCGTTTCTGTCACACCCATCACTCTCTCCCTCTTTCTATACCTATTTCCTTTTCCCTATTCTCTACTCCTTTATTTTGTTTCCTTTCTTGATCACTCTCTCACTCACTCTCCCTTTCTCTTCTTCACCCCCATGCTTCCATCCCATATCCTTCTCTATCTCTACCTCCATCTACATCTATTTCCCCACTTCTCTATCCTTTATTTCTCCCTCTCCCTCTATATCTCCCTTTTATATCCTTCTTGTTATCAATTTCCCTATTCCCCACTCTCTCTAACTATTTCCCTATATCTTTGTATCTCCCCTCTGTCATTATCAATGTTTCAATCTCCCTCTCTCCCTTTACCTATTATACATCTATCTCCTTCTTCCCCCATCTCTCTCTCTCACTCCCTCCCCTTTTTCTCTCCCTCTCTATTTCCCTCATCTTCCCTCTCCCTGTACCACTTTCCTTATCCGTTTATATCTCCTACCCTCTTTGATTCTATCTATATTTGCATTCCCCTATTCCCCTAATCCATCTCTTATTGTTCAAATCACTCTCTCTCCATCTAGCTCTAACACACTCTCTATTTAACTCCCCTCTTTATTTTCCCTATATCTCAATTTCTCCCCCCCACCACTCCCTCACTCCACCCAAAGTGTCTCCCACTTCCCCCACCCTCTTCCCCCTTTTCTCTTTCCCTCTCTCTCTCCCTCCTCTCAAACCATTATATAACCCTCCTATAACCCCCTCACCATCGTCTCTAAACACACCCCTCTCTATATCTCTCTCTCCATAAACTCTCCTCCTTCTCTCTAATTATTTATCCCTCTTTATCTCTCACCCTCCCTCTGTTTCCTACTTCTATCTCTCCCCCAATTCTCTCCATATTTTTCAATTACGTTCTTTATCTGTCTCCATACATACATCTATTTCTATTTCCCCTTCCCTTTCCATATATGCCCATACATCTTTCTCTCTTCTTCCTCACTTATCCTTCCCCCAATCCACCTCCCACCCTCTCTCTATCCATCCCCACCATATACATCTATATATTATCTCTTTGTTTGCCTATCCCTACCCCTATATGTCTCTGTCATATATCCCCCTTATCTCTATCTCTCTTCTCCTCTCTTTCCCACCTTGCTTCATCTTCCATTTTCAATATCTTTTATTCTCTCCCCCTCACCTTCACTCTCTCCCTCCCCACTCCACACACCTCTTTCTCTCCCTTTTCCCTATCCCCACTTCAATTTTTCCCTATTGTTCCCTCTTTCTATATATATTTTCATTTCCATTTTCCCTTATCTGTCACTCTCTTTATTTCCTCATATCTTTCTCTTCCTATTCCTTCCCCTATTCCATTGTCTCTCAGCATCCCAATCTCTCTCTCTCCCTCTTCCTCTCCTAATCCCCCCCCTCTCCCTCTCCCTATTTTGTTTTATCCCTCATATATCTCTCCGTTTCTATTCATATGGCTTGATCTCTCTCTTCTCTTTCCCTTATCCCAGATTTTTGTCCCGTCTCCCTATCCATCTTTTTACTTCTATCTCCCTTTCCTATTTCCCCCTCCTTTTAATCCTTTCCTAAACTCTCTCTCTCTCTCTCTCTCTTTCTCCCTCTATATCACACACAATATTTGACCACACTCTTTTTCCCCCTCTATATCCCTTTATCTCTCCCCTCTATATCCCTTTATTCTCACCTCTATATCTCTCTATCTCACCTTCCCTAACATCCTCCTCCATTTCTTTGCTCCTCATCCATTTACCACCCCCTCTCTCCCCCCCAACCACTACAATAAAACCCTATGATTAGTGTCCCCTTTTTATTCCTTTTTTGCATTTAGAGCCCTTTGTCGCTTCTATTTGCATCCATTTATCAAATATGGTGCAAAACATGATGCAAAATTTAAACCGAATTTTGCACCAAGTCTTACACCAAGTTTAGCAACAGGTATTGCAATAAGTTTTGCACAAGGATTTATGCCACATTTTGTGCCATCATTTTCACTGGGTTTTGTTCCAAGTTCTGCATCAATTTTGGCCCCTAATTTTGTTTCACGTATTTTTGCATCTTCTATTGCATCCACTTTTTGTGCCTACTCTTGCATCAATTTTTTCATCATATTTGGCATCCCCTTTTGCATCATTTTTTACATCCCCTTTGTGCCACGTTTTATTTCAAGGATTGTTTCTAGTTTTTCAGATAATTTTGCATCTACTTTTGCATCTTTTTTGCCATCCATATTTACATCCTCTTTTTCATATATCATTTCTATGTTAGAGCCTAGACTAACGTCAGGATGAAGGGAGGCAATCTTAGGATAACCACAACCATGCTTAACCTGGTAGCTAGCCCTACTAGGTCGGGAGAGGGCTCTCTCCTTGTTAATATCAGTTGAGATGACTGAATTAAATATGGATTTTAGGCTAGGTATAGTAGCTCTAGGGATTTTAATTTATTTTGATGGTTTTATTGCTGGATCAAATGGAGCAAGCAGCCTTGGGTCAGGGAAATCAAGTCAGGAATGCAGGGTGTTCTATGGGGCGAGGTAGGTAGGTGTTTTAGCACTTGAAATTGAGTGAGATGGTAGGTATAAGATTGTTAAGGGGCTAAGGAGGGCATGCAAAGATCATGAGTCCTCTTCAAATAGATGAAAACATAAAAAACTAAACGTATTCCCAAGGCAGAGCACTATTACCAATGTATTCTACCTATCTATCTTGATTTCATTTAGTTTAGAAGAATGAATTAGATTTTGTAACACATAACACATGAGAAAAACTAATTGCGGAAGGAGAGACGATGCTGAAACACATTACCACAAGAATCCCACAAAAATTGCTGCAAATCCTGGTTTATTTCCTTGCCAAACTGCTGTAGAGATGTACAATGTAGCTAAAAGCATGCACAAGAGTCTAACCCTTGCTAATGACTGAAAAAATACATAAAATAGACATCAAACCACATATGCTAGCCATCAAGGGTTGAATCCATGAGAAGAGGGGTGGTTTCAACCATTGCTAAACAAGGAACAAGAATATAGGCAGTGGAATAGCTTGCCCCTATAACCATGGAAACTGATTCATTTACCCCTCAACCACCTCAAAATGATGAATCTACCCTCTAAGGTCATTTTGCAATTAAATTTACATAGCATAGCATCATTTACAATCATAAATTCATCTGAAATGAAATAAAAAGTCAACTCGTAGAAAAACTAGGTGAAATTTTGATTTTTGACGAAAACTGTCTAAATTTATCATATGCGCAACACCGCTTCAGATCCAGTTTTGGAGGACTTTCCCTTGACCAAATTGAGCCCCAGATAGCTTGCTGGAAAGGTATTCCTATCTAGTTTTTAGAAAATCTTGAAGTTTTTCATTTCGAGGTCATTTTCCCCGTAAAAGGTGGAATCTCCCAAGAATACTTCTTGTGTGTCCAAAAAGAGGCAGAGAGGGCATTTTTTGATGGTTTTTTGACCTTTAGGTGACCAAGATTTGCTCCAAATTTGCTGAAAATTTCAGGGATTGATGTTATCATCATGCTGAATCCAAATATTCAAGCCATTCTTTTAAAAAATGTCTCCATCAAAAGTGCAGCGCCGATGGCACTATGCACCTATGCCAAATTCCTGTGTTGCAAAATTTATCCTATGGGCAGCGCCACTGTCCTATACGTAGTGCCCCTTCAGACCCCATTCTGGTGTCCAAATTGGTCGCGTGATAGATTGTTGGAAAGCTTATCGAGTCTACTTTCCATAATATCTTTAATTTGCCAATTTGTAGTTCATTTTCCTTGTCAAAGGTCCAATCTCCCAAGACTGGTAAAAATGTGCAAAATGAGGCTGCCAAAATGTAGAGTGTTGTTACAGTCAACTTTTGAAGGTCTTCCTAAACTCCAAATTGAGCTCATGATAGCTCACTAGAAATATATTTGTGTCTAGTCATTTGGCCACCCAGGCTAGGAGAAAGTTTGATTTTCCCAAGGTCACTCCAGAGGTGCATTAACTCTCCTAAGGCAACTGTATTTTTCACATTTCTATAAAACCATAATACCTGTGTAAAAAGTGAAGGAGGTTTTTCTTCCTTGACCTATTTTTGACAAAATCCTCTCTCACTTCTTCCCAATTCATTTTTTCTTGCTCAGAAACAAGAACCCTAGGAGATGGAAATGAGCCTTACCTGAGCACAACTGAAGCATAACAAGGTGTAAAATGACCGATTGGAACATGAAAAAATGATGAAAACTCATTTAATGATGGTACACTCATTCGAATGGTGACATGGACCAGTATTTGGAAGACTTTAGAAGGAGTGAAAACAAATCCTACACCTAATACCTAGTGACCAGATTTTATTTGAAGACCCACTGAAATGAAAAAATTTGACTTTGACACCCTAAGATCACTTTGTAAGAACATGTTTGATCACTAGTGGAAGGCTTCAAAGACTGACACTAACATTGGCTCCAATGGGGATGCTAACTCCTTGGAGATGCCAAGAACGTCGTAGACCAAGTAGCCTTATCCATTGGGCATGGAGTCAAAAACTCAAGCTGAAATTACATAACTAAATCCTGATGACTCAAAGACCCAAACTGACTTGAAACTAACTCAATACTAAAACACAATTGACAAATTAGAAAATATGCTCAAAATGGAGCTTATTCAATAAAACCTACTATAATTGTTCCATTCATCACCTAATCAAGTGAAGTGAAATAACCAATGCAACCAAGTAAGCATTCCAGCTACTGTTTACATTCTCCACAAGTGCTTGGGTATGAATAACAAGAGAGAACTACTAAAACGAAACTCCCATGAAAACTTGTAAACAGACCCGTTGAATAGTATGGATTCTCTATCCGACTCAAAGAATACTACATAACGATCTTGAAATTCATGTGTACTTGGGCTTAGCTCATCCAATGGATTACTTTTCTTCTCCTTGTACCATCAATGCAAACCTTCATCTGAGCTTTGTGACGAGACACGTGTTGGTAATGACAAAGGAACCGACTACCGGATCAAATTTGTATCAATACTTGTTTCAAGCTCACAGGCAGCTAATCGAGAAGGATTTTGACTACAGACATCATCCAACACATCAGCTACTGGATTGTGAAAAACTTGAAAAGACTATTGCAACCCATTTTCTATTGGTTCCAATGAGATTGCATTATTTGCTACATGCTACCCATTTGAAGATATACTATGTAAATTTCCCTTCAAAAACTGGAATTATTTAAAACAGAATGGTACAGAATCATCTTGCATCATTTGATCATATGTTCCAGCTTCCAAGTCTTCATCTACAACCTGACAATCAATGTCATTCGGGAGCTGCAAATCTGGATATGAGAAGTCCTGAACAAGGATTTCATTAACCTCAAGATGGTCCAAATCAAAACTTATCGACGGTTGACTTTTGATTGGATGAAAGTTGTCTCTGATGAACTGAAACGAAGTAAAACAAAAAGGCAAAGATCCCTCACTTACTTCAAAATTTGCTACACTTTCCTCCTCACTTCCATAGTTGATATGCAACGCTGATTACTGTATTCGAACTACGGAAAATGAACTTCCTCCTTCCACAAACGAGCTACTAATTTGTCAGCAATATTAGCTTCTGTTTGGAGAACATAATCGTCATCATACTGATCAAACTTAGGGAAATAATCGATATAAAAAACATCATCAAGAAGACATGTCATATCAACAGATCTCTCTTCTCCAAGATGATCTATAAAACGATCATTATTAGTTCTATGACAACTGGGATAAGAAAGAAAATGTTTTGGATCAGCTGCTTGTTCTTCTTCAATCAGCGAGCCATGGTCTTGAACATCATACTCATTCCTTGTGGTGATCTTTTGCATCATCTCTTCCACTACACTTACCAAAATGTTGAGCTTTACCTCTAAAGATATTGATTCCTCTGGATCTATGTTCTTCCTCTCTTCTTCCTTCAACTTTGCCCTTCTAATCAGCAAATTAGACTCTACATCTACTGCATTGTTCTGCATCTCTTCAAGTGTTGTAAGGTTCCTTTCCCTCAGCTGAAACTCCATTTATGGATCAAAGGCTTCCAGGTAGTGTAAGATAGCGGATCCAGGAGGAGGTCTTATATTAATAGGCATCGAACAATAAACTTGGTTAAATCTAGCAGAAAACTATTGCATTGTCTCCCCCGACAGTGTTTTCAGCTAGTTATACTATTCTAGAATCAAAAAAGGGTTCTATCTGACCACCCACTTGTTGAGGGAAACTTTGACGAACTGCTGAAAATCTGAGATGCTCACATCAAGCATGGTTTTGAACCAACTCTTGACTTTTCCTTGCAAAGAAAGAGAAAAAAGCCTAATACTGACATCCTCTTCATCAACTTCAAAAAGGCCAAGAAAAGAATCAAAATTCAGTACATGTCTCTCAGTAGTGATATTGTCACAGTCACCGTCAAATCTTGGTAGATATAGGTAATGATTTTTAGGGAAAGCATGGGACAGAGGAGGTAAAATCAGAGGCTTGTATCTATCTAGAATTTTACAAGGTATATGGGTATGTACAGAAGGTGTAGAATCAGTCTTGTTCTCTTGAGGCTCATCAATTTGAAGATGGTCATCACAAGATTCAGAAGAAATGTCTTGATCAACATCAAAGGCATGCAAACAATTTGTAGTCACAATCATCCAAGGGAAAGAATCAAATGCAGGTCTAAGAAATTTTCTCAAATACAATATACTTCATAAAGCCTTCTTGACATTCTCATGAAAAGAGAAGAAATAATTTATGACAAAGAACATAATATCTTGGATGAAATTCCAACTTGAATACCTGATCTTTTCATTTTGTCCTTTCATGTTTCTACTGGCCAGGTTCATCCTCCAGTGGAGTCCTTAGATCTGATCTCGAAACTGATTTGGAATCGCCAGGTGAATGATTTCAGCCTTCTTGTTTCTAATCGTTGTCCACCATCAACAATCAGATCTAAACTTGATACATTTTGTTGAGGAACATAAAACTACATTCCTCTGTATGGTCGCCACTATGTTAGAGCCTAGATCGACCTTAGGCTAAAGGGAGACAATCTTAGGATAACCAAAAACCACGCTTAACCTGGTAGCTAGCCCTACCAGGTTAGGAGAGGGCTCTCTCCTTGTTAATATCAGTTGAGATGACTGAATTAAATATGGATTTTAGGCTATGTATAGTAGCTCTAGGCTTTTTAATTGATTTTGATGGTTTTATTGCTAGATCAAATGGAGCAAGCAGCTTTGGGTCCTGGAAATCAAGTCAGGAAGGCAGGGTGTTCCATGGGGTGAGGTAGGTAGGTGTTTTAGCACTTGGAATTGAGTGAGATGGTAGGTCTAAAACTGGTGAGGGGCTGAGGAGGGCATGCAAAGATCATGAGTCCTCTTAAAATAGCTGAAAACATAAAAAACTAAATGCATTCCCAAGGCAGAGCACTGTTACCAATGTATTCTACCTATCTATCTTGATTTGATTTAGTTTAGAAGAATGAATTAGATTTTGGAAGTCATAACACATGAAAAAAACTAATAGCAGAAGGAGAAACAATGCTAAAACACATTACCACAAGAATCCCACAAAATTAGTTGCAAATCCTGGTTTATTTCCTTGCCAAACTGCTGTAGAGATGTACAATGTAGCTCAAAGCATCCACAAGAGTCCAACCCTTGCTAATGACTGAAAAATACACAATATAGACATCAAACAACGTATTCTAGCCACCAGGGGTCGAATCCATGAGAAGACGGGTGGTTTCAACCATTTCTAAATAAGGAACAAAAATATAGGCAGTGGAACAACTTATCTCTATAACCATGGAAACTGATTCATTTACCCCTCAACCACCTCAAAATGATGAATCTACCCTCTAAGGGAATTTTTCAATTACATTTACATAGAATAGCATCATTTCCAATCATAAATTAATCCAAGATGAAAGAAAAAGTCAACTTGCAGAAAAACTAGGTGAAATTTTGATTTTTGACCAAAACTGGCAAAATTTAACCTATGTGCAACGCCATTGTTTCTATGTGCAACACCGCTTCAGACCTAGTTTTGGAGGCCTTCCCCTTGACCAAATTGAGCCCAAGATAGCTCATTCGAAGGTCCTCATGTATAGTTTCTAGAACCTCTTGAATTTTTGCATTTGTAGGTCATTTCCCCCCTAAAAGGTGGAATATTCTATAACTACTTCCTGTGTGTCCAAAAAGAGGCAGAGAGGGCATTTTTTTGATGGTTTTTTTACCTTTAGCTGACCAATATTTGCTCCAAAATTGCTTAAAATTTCAGGGATTTATGTTCTCTTCATGATGAATCTGAATATGCAAGCCATTCTTTCAAAAAGTGTCTCCATCAAAAGCGCAGTGCCGGTGGCATTGTGCACCTATGCTAAATTCCTGTGTTGCAAAATTTATCCTATACGCAGCACCACAATCCTATGCACAATGCCTATTTAGACCCAGTTTTGGAGGCCTTCCAGGTGTCCAAATTTGGCATGTGATAGCTCGTTGGAAAGCTTATCGAGTCTACTTTCCATAACATTTGAATATTCCAATTTCAAGTTCATTTTCCCTGTCACAAGTCCAATATCCCAAGACTGGTCAAAATGTACAGAATGAGGTTGCCAAAATGTAGAGTGTTGTTGCATTCAACTTTTGAAGGTCTTCCTCAACTCCAAATTGAGCTCATGATAGCTCATTGGAAATCTCTCTGTGTCGAGTTATCATTTTACTCATCAAGCAAGTCATTTGGCCAAGCAGGTTAGGAGAAATCTTGATTTTTCCAAGGTCACTCCAGAGCTGCATTAACTCTCGTGAGGAAATTGTATTGTTGACATTTCTCTAAAACCATGAAACCTATGTAAAAACTGAAGGAGGTGAATGAATACAATGGGTGGATGTTTTTATCACTCTGATAATTCCTTTGAAGTAATAAGAAGGAAAAACCAAAGGTAACCACTATCCACTTTTGGAGATCAGGATCTAGCCTTCCTGATGCTCAGAGAGGGCTCTCTCTTTAAGATTTAGCTTTGCTTGAGTTAGGAGGTTTCAGGCTAGCTATGAGTATTCAAGGATTTTTTATTTTGTTTGAAATTGGGTGGTGGTATCTCTTAAATAGATGGATAAATTGATGTCTTTTCGACCATTGGGCTATGGTGTCAACTGATAAGGAAGCAAGGTTCTATAAACTCACGAATATGGGATATTCCAAGGGCAAGATAGCAGAGTGTATTTTAGATACTTGAGACAGAGAGGTGAAAGGGTTTCACTCGGGGTGCGAGAGAAGCTAAGCGTTCTCAAACCCAGATAATGAATGAGAAAGCCAAGGGTAATCGAAATCAAAGGGCAGTTAAGAATCCTTTAACCTGGATTATTTATGAAATCAACTAAACTAAAGAGCAATTAAGAATTATTTAATTTATATATCAGAAGAAAACATTCAAATGCTTAACTGTTAAAATAGAGTGTGATTTAAACAAGTTCTGAAATATTATTCCAGTTATAGCATTTAGATTGAAACACATATAAGTTTATGAATAACTTTGAGAAAATCACGAAGAAAAATGAAAATACTTGTTTGAAATTCGCTGAAAACATGAATCCTTGGAACAATATGATATTTATTAATCAATCTAGCTTGTTGGCTCATCAAATGATACAATAACCTTCTGGGTCTTCTTGATAAAGAAGTCTATAGAAATGTCTAATAGAATCCACACTACATACTTTGAATTGTGAAGTATTTATACAAAAAATTATTACAAAATATCTCAAACTAATTTGAGATTTAATCTAGGAAATAAAAATATCTTCTTGCAAGAAGATAGAGAAAACTATTGAACTTCTTCCTGCTATCTCTTTTATTTAGGTACTGCTGGCTTTTATGGTCTGATTTTAGCCCTTTATGTTGCTTTGTTGTTTTATCTTTCACGCTAGAAGCTTCATTTAATTTAGGCTTTCATCTGATACACTTTGACACTGATACTATTGGGTCCCTATAATATTATTGATTACCCCATTACTATTGTAGTTGTACCCCTTATTAATATTGTTGTGCCCCTATTTTCCCCATATTGTTATTACTGTGCCCCATAGAATCCCTCTATTGTTATTTTTGTGGCTTTATATTATTATTGTTAAGTCGCCTAGGTTATATTGTGACTCCTTAGACTCCTATATATAGAAAGGAGATTTTGTCATTTGAATCATCCAAGAATTGTTCATTTATGTAATGTAAAGGAGGTTTCCCCCTCGAAGAGGCTGAATTCTAAGGCGTTGATCTATCTTTTCTATCTTTTCTTGAGCTGGTTTCATAACATTTGGTATCAGAGCTTTGGATTCTAGGGTTTCGCTGCTCCAAACAGGTCATCGTGGCATTTTCGCTATAACTTTTTTTCTGTGATGTTTTAGAAGCTAAAAAAAAACCCATTTGATAAGAAATCGAGCTGAACCTTAGGTCCGAATTTCAAAGCTTTTCGCACTATATTTGTGGAGATATGACCTGAGGAAGTTGGCCTTTTTGCAGACTCCTGAATTACATTCCAGACAGGTGACCTGGGGAAAATCGTCATAACTTTCTCTCTGAGAATTAGAATGAAATTTTGTAACAAGGTATAGAAAGCAGACAAATTTTAATTTCTCGTATATATTTTTCAGAGCCAAAGGTCAAAACAGTGACTGTTGGAACGTCGTACAAGCTCACTCTACTGAATTAGTCTATAATCAGGTCACTGTGGGAGATTTGGCATAACTCCTCACTGGAGAATCCAATTGGGATAAAACTAGTGGAATTGGAAAGAGGACACAGAGGGCTATCACAGGTCACAATTTTAGAATGGGATGATCCGAAATTACAGAGATGCATCAGAGGGAATATCGAGCTCCTACAAAGTGAAAAAAGGTGTGTAGATTTTTTAAATTTTTGCTTAAACTTGGTTTGAAAAATTATTTTGAATGAATTCAAAGAGCATAGTAGAGAATTAGTATTGGTAACTGATGCCCTGAGGAAAGAAAATGCAAGCACCTAGTAAGCAATCTGAAAGCTCTAGCATGACTCATGAAGAAGAGGAAGAAATGCTACATGAAACCAAGTGCAACAAATTTCACTCTCACAAAAGCTAACAGAAGCTAAGATAAATGGCGTGGAATCCAAGATTGACGATTTGAAGATAGATTTGAATGCATATTTGACAAAGTTTCTACAAGAAATACTTACTAATGGTGAAAGAGGAGTAAAGGAAACTCATGGTGCAACCAAAGGAAATGTTAATCATGATTTCATAGACTCTAATGTTGGATTGAAGACGCACCATATTCCAAAAATCAATATGAGGAAATTTGATTGCAAGGATCCTGCAACATGGATATTACAGATGGAGCAATTTTTTGATCTCAATAATGTGCAAAACACACAAAAGGTATGTATTGCAACTTTATATTTGGAACCAAATCAGTTTGTATGGTATCAATGGTTTTGCTCTCGTAAAAAATTCATCACTTGGGCAATTTTTACGGAAGAATTGATAGCACATTATGAGGATACAAAAAGCAACACTCTTTTTAGCCAATTGATAAGTCTCAAACAAAAGGGTTAATAATGGAGCACATTGAGGAGTTCCAAAAATTGAACATAAGGGTAAAAAATATTCTAGAGGAGCATAGGATTGATGTGTTCATGGGGTCTTTAAAGGATAATATCCAACATGATGTTTGCCTTTGGGAAGCTGATTCATTAGAGAAGGCATTCAGGTTAGCAAGAAAAATGGAAAGCAAAATTATGGCAACCAGCAATCATACCACTCACAACTATAAGGACGAAAGTGTTGTGGCCGCTAGTCTTCCACAACCTATAAGGTTGACAGCACAATAATTGGAAGAAAAAAGAGCAAAAGGGATTTTTTATAGTTATGATAGTAAATACACTAAAGGTCATAAGTGTGCTGAGAAGAAATTATTCTACATAGATTGTGAAGAGGAAGAAGAAAAGGAGCAAGAAAGTTCAAAAGAAGAGGATATACTCCAAGAACAAAGCCTAGATGAAGAACAAATGAATCTGACCATATCTTGTAATGCACTGGCGAGAATTACCACTCCTCAAACCATCAAGATAGAAGGACAAATCAAGAAGAAAAAGGTAATAGTGTTGATTGATTCAGGAAGTACCCACAATTTTATTCATTGTAAGGTAGCAAAAGAATTGAATTTCTTCTTATATCCAGCACCAGAGTGTCAAGTGATGGTTGCAAATGGAGGAACAATAAATTTCTCTGGAAAGTTCCATAATATCAAGCTATCCATGGGACAATATGTATTGACTAGCCTAATGCTTTCCATTCCAATGGGAGGTGATGATGTTGTATTAGGAGTCCAATGGCTACAATCCTTGGGTACAATAGCTTTTAATTTTCAAGGACTATTCATGAAAGTTTTTGTGGAAGGAAAGGAAGTTGAATTAAGGGGTATTGCAGGGAAACCAGAAAAGATAATCATGTCTAATGGTATGACAAAGCTTCTAAAAAAGGAACGAAAAGGTGTAATTGTACAATTATGTTCGCTAGATGTTTCCACATTGGAATCATTTATTTCTCCGTATCTCCAAAAAGTATTGGACAATCCCAAGGTATTTGAGACTCCCAAAGGTATCCCACCTATTCGTGAACATGATGATGCTATTCATCTGATTCCAGGAAGTGTTCCTCTGAACATCAGGCCATACAGATATCCCTATGCCCAATAGAGTGAAATTGAACATATGGTTGCAGAATTGCTAGAGGCTGGTATAATTTAACCGAGTCAAAGTTCTTTCTCTACTCCAGTAGTATTGGTGCACAAGAAGGATGGATCATGGAACATGTGTCCGGATTATAGGGAGCTCAACAAACTCACTATTAAAGATAAGTTTCCCATTCCTGTCATTGATGAATTACTGGATGAATTGCATGGATCAATTTACTTCACCAAGTTGGATCTTCGTTCAGGATATCATCAAATCAGACTGAAGACTGAAGACATTCCGGAAACAACATTTAGAACTCATGAGGGCCATTATGAATTTTTGGTCATGCCTTTTGGCCTTACCAATGCACCCTCAACATTTCAAGGTTTTATGAATTCAATTTTCAAACCATTCCTTAGAAAATTTGTGTTAGTAATTTTTGATGATATACTAATCTACAACAAGTCTTGGAAGGATCATGTTGAACATGTTGACAGGGTGCTACAACTATTGGAGGAGAAACAATTATATGCAAAAAGATCCAAATGTTTCTTTGGAGTACAAGAGGTGGAATATCTGGGTCATATTGTATCTCATGAAGGAGTTAAGGTAGACCCTAGCAAAATTAAAGCCATTAAGGAATGGAAAATCCCCACATCCATAAAACATCTGCGAGGATTTCTTGGGTTGACTGGGTATTATCGCAAGTTTGTTAAGAATTATGGGAGAATAGCAGCACCTCTAACAACACTATTGAAGAAAGATGCATTTTCATGGACTCCAGAAGTAACAAAGGCCTTTGAACATCTTAAAGAGACAATGTGCCAAGCACCTATCTTAGCTACACCGGACTTCACAAAAATCTTTATTGTGGAATGTGATGCTTCAAGAAATGGAATTGGTGCTGTTTTAATGCAAGATGAAAGACCCATTGCTTTTGAAAGTCGTCCAATCAAGGGAAAGTTTTTACACAAAGCTATTTATGAGAAGGAAATGTTGGCAATACTCCATGCACTTAAGAAATGGCGACCCTACCTAATGAGAAGACACTTCAAGGTAAAAACGGATCATGATATCCTTAAACACTTTTTAAAACAAAGATTATCATCTGAAGAGCAACAAAAGTGGGTCACAAAGATGTTGGGTTATGACTTTGAAATCATCTACTAAAAAGGGAAGTAAAATGTGGTGGCAAATGCACTCTCAAGAAAGGATGAGGATGTGGAAGCATTGTTGTGCGCCATTTATATTATCCAACTAGATTGGATAAACGAAGCAAGGGAGGAATGGAAGAATGATGAAGAAGTGTGGGCACTTATTTGAAACTTACAACAAGGTTCCAGTACATCGGATACATTTAGCTGGAAAAATGATTCGTTATGGTACAAAGATCGCTTATACCTTTATAAGAATTCCTAGCTAAAACATAAGATTCTTATGGAACTGCACACTTCTCCCTTAGGAGGGCACTCGGGATTTTTAAAAACTTACCACAGGGTTAAGAAGGAATTTTTTTGGGATGGCCTTAAATCAGATATTCAAAAGTTCGTGGCGGAATGTTTGGTTTTCCAAAAAAATAAAGTTGAAACAATTAAGACACCGGGTATATTACAACCTTTATCCATTCCAAGCCAACGTTGGGAGGAGGTTTCAATGGATTTTATCACAGGTTTACCCAAGTCTGAGGGAAAGAGTGCCATTATGGTGATATTTGATAGACTTACCAAGTATGCACACTTTTGTGCATTATCACATCGATTTAAAGCCAGTACAGTTTCTACTGCATTTATGGAAACAATTCAAAAGCTAAACGGAAACCCAAAGATTATTGTAAGTGACAAAGATCTCATTTTCACTAGAAATTTTTGGACACAATTATTTTCTTGTCTTGGTACTCAATTAGCTCATAGCTCATCTTATCATCCTCAATCTGATGGGTAAACTGAGATAGTAAACAAATGTTTGGAAGGATATCTTCGTTGCTTTGTATATGATAAACAGACACAATGGGTCAAATGGTTTCCTCTGGTTGAATGGTGGTATAACACTTCCTTCCAGACAACAACAAAAATGACCCCATTTATGCCACTTTATTGGTATTAACCACCATCCATCACATCATATTTAAGAGAAAATTCTAAGGTTCAGGCAGTGGAACATCACATCGAACATCAACAACAAGTCCTCCAACTCTTAAAGGATAACCTCGTGTTGGCACAAAATAGAATGAAGCAACACTCAGATCAACATCGCAGCGAAAGAAGTTTTGATGTAGGTGATTGGGTATTCCTACGGTTACAACCATATAAGCAAATGTCCCTCAAGCAAGCTAAGAAGGATAATAAATTATCACCAACGTATTATGGTCCATACAAGGTGTTGCAAAAGATTGGTACTATGGTATACAAATTGGAGCTTCTTGCAGCTTCTCAATTGCACCCAGTTTTCCATGTTTCATGTTCAAAGAAGGTTATAGGCAATAAGATCCCAGTGCAAACAATATTGCCAGAACTTGACGAGGAAGGAAAATTATATTGGAACCAGAAGCAGTCACAGGAAACAAGAACTCGACAGCTATGAAATCGATCAATTTCAGAGTATCTTATCAAGTGGAAGAACTTATCTGCTAAAGATTCCACATGGGAGGATGACAATTTTATACAAAAGCATCCAGAACTACTCAAGCATTGAGGACAACACTTTTTTGAAGGAGAGGGGCATGTTGGGTCCCTATAATACTAGTGATTACCCCATTACTATTGTAGTTGTACCCCTTATTAATATTGTTGTGCCCCTATTTTCCCCATATTGTTATTACTATGCCCCATAGAATCCCTCTATTGTTATTTTTGTGGCTTTATATTATTATTGTTAGGTTGGCTGGGTTATATTGTGACTCCTTACACTCCTATATATAGAAAGGAGGTTTTGTCATTTGAATCATCCAAGAATTGTTCATTTATGTAATGTAAAGGAGGCTTCCCCCTCGAAGAGGCTGAATTCTAAGGCGTTGATCTATCTTTTCTATCTTTTCTTGAGCTGGTTTCATAACAGATACACTTTAACTCTATTGATTTGTCTTCATCTTTTTAACTAGTTGTTTTACTTTTAATGTTCATTAAACTTTTTACTGCATATTTCTTATAGTAAATCAGATAATTTCTCCCATGCTTCAGTATTAGGTAATTGGATTTTTATCATCCTTCTATATATTTCATCTTCCTCAGTGTACATGGAAAAAGTAGGCTTATTGATAAACAAGTGTTTTACCTCATGCTGGAGGTAAAAGTCGTTTTCAAATGTCTGGAAGAGTACTTTTCTTGTTGGCAATGCCTTGACTGATGATGTATTGAGCTATTCTTTTGCTAGCTCTCTGATTTTGCTGTTGTAATCCTGCTGTGTCATGAGCTTGTCATTTATGACTAAGGGACTGGTTAGCCCTTTCCCTTTGAAAATTTGAAACTTAGCCATAAATCTGTCAATGGCTACCTGCATATTCTATCACTTGTCCTCCAAGTTTACCATTAATTTTGTCTTGGAGAGGACCTTTTCACCTCCAAAATTGTCTCTATTATGTCCTCTATTTCCAATTCCTAATGCTCATACTTATTCTTACTATTGAGAAACTGGATAATTTTGGTAGCATCTTCTGGAATTTCTCCTAATACATCTTTTACTCTTTGGATGGCCACTACAGCCATCTTTATTAAATCTATCTATTCAAAAATCACTTGAATAGATGGCCAAATATCATTGACAGAGTCAATGATATTGGCCCACAGTAGTTCCTTAGCCTGACAAAGGGGCTCTTTCAGTGTTAGATCCTTCTCCATGGCTTTTAATCTCTCACTCATCCTGGCAGCCTTTTGCACTTCTTCTTTGTGCATGATTTTGGCAAGGTTGTAATCAATTTCCAATCTTGTCACATTTTCTTTGAGCTTATTTATCTCTGTAGTCTATATGGACATTTCTTCCATAGCTTTAACTAACCTTGCTGCTTCTTCACCTGATGTACCTGCTGCTGATGTAGACTCTGTTGAAACTTGATGTGTTGTGGCCATAGGAGCTTTGGGAACCAATGAGGCTACCAATGTGGAAGGAATAGTCATGGTAACTATTGGGATGACATTAATTAATGTAGTGCCAATATCAGTTTGATTTAATTGGATTAGGCTATCCAAGTCCTTCTCTATCTCCCTTAACTAGTCATTTAGTTTGAGGACTAAGTCCATCAACTCTTCATGCCTTGTTTGATTTTCCAATACTTCCTGTGTCTGGAGATGTTGTAGTTGAGGTATCTTTAGTTGCTTCCTTAGTGTTGCAATGCCATCATTCCTTTTCTGATCAGTTGTTAAGTGGCTTTGATGTGTTTGGGATCATGTCCCAATTCAATCACTAAGTCTTCTAAAGACTTGATTCTAGTGTCTTTGGCCTGTGAGGAGGTGTTTCCCAATTGATACTGGGTTGAAATGTTGTTCAATGAATTGTGCAACTGATGGGCAGTTATGGATTTTCCTATAAGGGTGGAGTAAATCATTTCTCTAGCCCGTTTGTGAAGCTTAATTTGGTCAATGGGATAAATGTCCCTTGCCAACACCTCAAAATCAATATTCTTGGAATCTGCTGATGTCCTTGGTTGTTGTACAGTTGGCTTTATGAAGGACATTTGCATATTTCCTTCCTTGATGTCAAAAGCTGACATCAACCTGGTTTGATTGGTAGGTGTAAGCTTGAGATACTGTGCATAAGACTGACCCTTCAGTTTCTCATTTCTTATTTTTATTTCCTTGAACCTATCCTTAATTTCCTTATCTTTATCAGCAAGCCTACTAAATGAGGAGACTTCTACATAGAGCTACGATTCTAACATTTGAGTCTATGATGAAGATGGGTCCTGTGTTTCTCCAGATGGAGTTGTGCCCTTTCTCATGTCTAACTCAGTATTAGTTATTTTTATTGAGCCTTATGTGTCTTCCTATTTTGAAACGGGATTGAGCCTTGGCCTTTTAGTCTAGCTGGCTTCGTACTGTACATTGGATGTGTCCATGCCTGAACTATAGGCTCCCTCTCTGTTCCTTTTGGGATTCTTTTCCTCATTCTAAGGAGTCTACAAAACAGCAGGGGTACTCATGGTTCCTTTGTGCTCTGGTTCCTGCAGGAATGATTTTTCATCAAGCTGTCTCTCTAGATCAAACAAGGTATTTTCAACATCCACCTTTGTAGTATCCCTGTCTATGAGAGTGTTTTCCAACCACTTAGATTGATTGGCATATCTCTCTATTTTTGGTAGGGGGTGATGAATGTAAGGTCCCAATTTGACCTTTTGTTTAAGTTTGGTCATAAACCCTTGAGGGTCATACCTCCATATGAAACTATTTTGAAACTTCATTTGTTGAAGAATTTGATCTGCTTCCTTCCCTACTTCTCTAGAATTTAAAATGAAAGGGACTAATTGATTTTTGACTTTGAACTGAGTTATTTTCTTTGCTAAGACAAAGTTGACTTCATCAAAGTTCATTATCTACCTTTAATACTCTAGAGAAAATAACCTCATGGGGTGGTATCTGGGCAGTTTGTATGGGGCAAGTTGGCAACCATATATTCTTATTTCAGTCTGGTTTCAGTAAAGTTACCAATCTCCCAGCTTACTTTGTTTGGACAATTGAAGGAATCTTTTGATCTCTTGGCATATTCTCGGTGGAGGAATTCCTATTAGCATAGTCATGACTGGATGGACAAAAGAGTCATGGTGTCCAAAATAAGACAAACCTCGGTTGGCCTCTAGTATCTACCTTCTGGAGGGTGAAGGGAAATTTGTCTGGCTGATAATACAAAAACATATGTTAAAGTACAGATGAGTATTTGAATACTCGTTCATTGTGCATTCTGGTAAACTGTTCATGCATCCTTTCAGGTATGAATTGGGCATAATTGTACAAGGTAGTAGGAGGATTTCTTGGGGTGAAAATGGAAATGAATGCTATGATGAGCTCATCAACAAATTCATCTATGGTACAACCCAAAATACATGATATCATAGTCAAAATATGCTTTCCCGTTTTAGAGAAAATGGCAGAAACAAATGGAGGGGCATCTTTAGGAATGTGTTTCTCTTCTATAATGAAAGTTTGGAATATTTGGGCTAGTCTAAAGGGACTCAACTTGGTGTACAAGTCTAACAAATACCGAATGGAGATTTCGGTCAGGTTTGGACCTAGTTCGACTTGAAACATCTCATGAATTGATTCAACTATAATTGTGTGTCACACGGAATAAGTCGATCTTGCGGACAAGATAGACCTTCCTAGAATCTAAAGAAGACCTAATGACAAGAAAACCAACCAGACACTATCTTTCTCTAAATATGCTTTTATAACAATGGCAAACAAGTGTTTTTATGGCCTACCTTGGGTCCAATGCAAGTTTGTGGATGCCCTCGCTCCTTCGATCCAAATGAGCTCCTTTGTTGTGAATCTGCAAACACAAACAAGGCAAACAAATTAAATAGCACCTGAAAAGCGAATATCATAAAACATATTTAACATGAAAGTCAAGGAGTTCATGAAACAAATAACATGAGATACTTGTTGAGAAAAATGAGTTTGATTGTATTAATTCAAAAGAAGAAGAACTTTACAACCTGTGCCTTGACGCTGTACAAGCTCCTCCCAGGGTCCAACAAGAAGTCTCCTCTACTTTGAGAAGTTTCACTCACTCCCCAATGAATCCAAAAAGGTCTGTAATCTCTCCTCTTAAGCTCAACTAGGGAGTCTTGATTTCACCAGCATTTACCCTCAAAAATGTTCAGCTTCTAACCTCCCCAGCAACCAGCCCAATGCCTGAATTTATAGTGCAATGGAGGGAGTTTACTAGGTCCTCCTTCAAAGGGATAGCTCCTCTCATCAAGGGATTAGCTCCTTCTCTTTTGGGATGCATGAACCACCTCAGAGCGAACAATCCACGTCAAAATTCCTTCTAGAATCCTCTATAATTAACCCAAAGTGAGTTTTTTAAGATAAAACTTGCGCCTTTTGACTTTCACAGGGGTCCGCAACCACACCTTTAGGGACAGAGCGGGCAGGTCCGCAGTTTTTGTAAACAGAAGGTGCGGGACCGCAGGTAATAGTGAGAGAAATTGCGGAACCATAGTTTCATTGATTTTCAATGTCTTTCTCCCATTTTCAAAGCTTGACTCGAAGAGCTGTGGTCTGAGACTTGCTTAGGAGGACAGTACAAGTGATGATAGACCCATACTGACTGCAAATAATCATGGTGACGATATTTTTGTGTAACAGATTGCCCCCTAAAGTGCGAAGTCTGTGGTAGATGAGGATTTCATTTATCATTTAGGAAGAGTGAAGTACTTTATCATTTCGAGGATCATCTTGTAGAGAGCCCGGTTGGAACCGGTAAAAATATTCAATGTAAGATATATATATGAGATCATATCATCGCTGAGGTAGGCATTCCCATACTCAGATCAAAACTGACTAGAAAACTAACTACTGCTCTGATACAAGAATGATCTTGTAAAACATCACAAGTATAGACTCATGTGGACACAGTATGGACGCATCCATCTGTTTATGAATAGTCCATTATATAATGAATACAAAATTCCTCACAATCTAGATTGTGGAAACTAGATCCAGGGTCTTCATTTCTACTTCCCGAAACAGTACGATTCTATCCATGAGAATGAATGTGTTGATGTCGAACATGGTAGAAACCACTTGATTACCAGTCAACGATGTAAACTGTTAACAAGTGTGAGAGAAACCACCAGTGATGTCAATGGCTCTCAAAGTACCCAGTACAATCCATGAGATGCAAATAAATGTGTTTATGTCGAACATGTCACAGAATCCTTTGATTGAAGGTCAATGATGCAACCTGTCGTCAAAGGCGAGAAACCTTCCATTGAGGCATACAGATCTCAAGGTACTGACGATTTCTAGATCATCTTTCTAGAAAATGAGCTGAAGTCGATAGAAAGCGATCCGTCGTAGGCAAGCCCACAACACGAAATCATAGATCAAGTCGAAGAAATTTAGTTGCAAGGACTGACTCAGGGATGGTCAAGATGGACGACAGATATTTTGCAGATGAATGGCTTATTGGCAGTGATCTCTTGAACACATAACGACACGACAGATGGTTTGGTGACAATTGACCAAAAGTTAATACCCAGAAATTGGCTGAAGACTTTCAATGTGGTTTGATTAACTGTTACGTAAAGGATTTCCCAACCCAGGTGAATAAAAGTGTCATGTTCAAGAGTGGTTACAAAGTATGACAAACAGGCTCATTTTTCTCTCTTTTCCCCCACCATTTCTGGCAAGTACCTCTTTATTTTTGACAAGCTTGAGGAGGATAACATTTGCTTGATTATAAGCTCATCCTTCGGATGAGTCCAACTTAGTTTAAATTCGAACCCTAAGAAGGAGTGGTTCATTCCTGTTTGTAATTGAACAGGTCCTTTACTGTGGAAATTTTAACGAGTCCAGTATAGGCGAAACTCGGCGTTTTTCAATTTTAGAGAGTCTGCAAAAACTTAAGAAGACTCCAGGGTTGACCTTTTTCATAAATTTGTGTCTCCCAAGCCCGAAAAAGTATAAAATAATACTTGAGAGAACAGCTTGATCTTTTATGACCAAGGAGTACTTTTCGTCATTAGTGCCCTTGATCCAAAAAAATAAAAAAGCGATCAACGACACGTCGTTTTATAACCAATATCAGATTTGAAACGACAAAAATCCGGCAATCTTTTCATGTTTTTATGGTCGGAAAAGAGCTGTAAGTGGACCATATTTTAATTCCATTTTAACGAGTTTAAAAGAAAAACTCGACAATCTTTTCATGTTTTAGGAGTCAGAAAAGAGCTTAAAGGTGACTCTAAAAGTTTTTTTCGTCAAAAATGATAGATTTCGCCTGAATAATCTGTTATCTGCACAAAAACACAAACATTACTAATACCTATTTGAAATGGATAAAAATGTCGCAAAAATACCTTTTCAAAGTGAAACATAAACGAATTTGCAATTTATTTACTCAAAAAACTTATAAAAAGGGCCTTCGTCAATTCATTTTTACCGTTTGAGTTTTGGGTGAGAAAATAGTGCTTTTGTTCAGAAAACTTCCCGTGAAGATTGCGGAAAATCCAACCGTCGGAATCGAACGCCATCTTCTCCAGGTAATCCATGTCATCCTACTCTTCATTTTTAACCGTTTCAATTTTTGTTTTAGTCATTCATTTCATTATTTGGGAGGGTTTTTAGGTTTAAAACCTGTGCGCGGGGGCCCACAGGTTTACCACTGCTGGCCTGCGGACCCCGACTTTTTCTCCATTGGGAAAAAGCCAGGGGTACGCACCTTCCATGTAGACAAGGTGCGGTCCCACGCACTGTGTCTAACCCGGAGGGTGCGGTCCCCGTCGTAAGGGTTTTTAACCCAAAAATTCTCAAAATTGGACGAAACAAAATAGTTTCTAGCATTTTAATTTATCTTTATACTTGATGCAGAGAGTACATCATGCTAGATTGGTGTGAATGAGAGCATGAGGACGTGGATGCTGCTGCATGGAATCATCAACCTTCACTTGATGCTTTGAGGGCGTGCGGCTTGTACAAAGTTTGGGCCATTCCTGGCATGAGGGCTCAGGTGGATTTCTTACAGTGGCTGGTTGACAGATGGAGCATACAGGACCAGTGCCTTTTCATTGGTGGCCACCAGCTCGAAATCGAGCCGACGGACATATATTTCTTGACTGGTTTTCCTAAGAGAGGCGAAGACTTGACTCTGTTTGGGGCTAGGCCAGGTGGCCAGTCTGTCAATAGCCTCCGGTTAGAGTTCTGCAACAGCCAGGCTAGAGACAAAGGGATAGACATAAAGACCATATCTCGTCCTGAACTCATGGTGATTGCGTTTACTGTCACCAGACTTTGCGGGGCTGCGACATTACATATTGCCACCGGATCCCAGATGCGTATGGTAGTTGATTGCTTTCGAGGCACCATCTTCAACTGGTGCGATGTTGTGTTGGCCAATCTGAAAGGCCAACTGACCAGGGCCAGAAATGAACAACTAAAGACCTTTTGTTATGGGGCTTTGGTTGTGAGTTTTGGCCTAGAGAGGGATCCCATGTTGATCCCGCAACACCTTACTGTTGGAGCTGAGCTTCCTCGAGAGCCCAAACTGATGCAATGGGTCGCAGTTATGGCCCGTCACCCGGACAAGAGGACAGAGGTTGCTCGATTCAAACCTAAGTATTTCCAATGGTTGGAAAACTAGGCATTTTCTATTCAGGACTTCCCTTACGCTGGGGTAGATTTTCGTGGTGACCCAGACATGGCTCTTCCACCAGGAGAGTAGTGGGATGACTCAGGTAAAATCATTTTCAACATTTTTCCTATTTTAATTTTTTTTATTATTTTTCCATCGTCTCAAAACTGATAGCAAAAGTTTCAAATGCAGATGTGGGTCCACAGCAACCGGCTGCTCTCCGGCCTTACGAGAGGAAACAACTAGTTGCAGCCGCACCAGGCCCACAGGACGAATCAGCAGAGGTTTTGGCCGGTTTGGAGGGTCATCTCGAGCGCTTGACAGGAGATATTCCGAAGACCACTATAGATGAAATTCCTCGTCAACTTCAGCTCTATGTGATTGGGGTCCCGGGACCTTTTAGGAGGTTCCTTTGAAGGTGGCCAATGCAGTGGTTTCTTATTGAGATCATCACCAGTGATAGGATGATCGCCTATTGTGGGCACATATGACATTTTTGCTTTTTGTACTTATCATTTTTGCGGATCATAAGGTGTTTTTCAACCTATGATCGAGGACGATGTATTTTTTGACACACTCCTATATATATATATATATATATCACTATTACCGGCTTACCTTGTAAATCATGTTATGGAATGGTTTTAAATTTACATGTATGATTATTGCAAATGTCTATTTAACATTCGAGAAGCAATTGCATCTGCTAATGTATTTAAAGATCTTGGAATATGGTGATATTCGATATAATCAAATTTACGTTCCAAGAGACGCACTCTCAAAAATAATCTTAATAACACTGGATTTCTAATGGCATACACTCTATTAAGCTGTAATACAACGAGTTCAGAATCTAACCTCACTATCAAACTCTGAATCCCAAATGAAATAGATTCAAATAATAACTCAATCACTGCACTATACTCGGCAATGTTGTTCGTTGTTTGACCGAGGCTTACCCCATGCATAGATACTAACTCGTCAGAGGGCGAATAGATAACCCAAGCTGCGGAAGAAATGTTCCGTGTATTACGACAAGCACCATCAGCGAAACCAATGTATGTTTGGAGAGGCATCGACATCTACAATATCAAGAGTAAAACCAAGATAAGTAGGAATAATGACGAAAAAACACTCTGTAAGCTAAGCACACTGTTTAAACTAAAACACACCAGCTAGAAAGAAAAACTATCCTAACTAAAAATCTCCATGCCCATTCTTTAAGCATAATACCTCTTCAAGTAAAGACCATTTCTGGGTTTACCCAAAGAGTCCCCGTCAAAGTCTACCAATTCATAGGCCCCTTTTTCTAGCTTTCGCTTGACAACATAGGGACCATGCCACATAGGAACGAATTTTCCAGCACCTAATTTATCATTAGATTGATCATAAACTAAGACTAGATCTCCTTCCGAAAAATTTCGAGGGGTCACATTTCGATCATACTGAGCTTTCATGCATTTTGCGTGAGTCTCGATCGCCAATGCAGCATTACATCAATTCTCATCTAATTGAGCCAAGTATAACAAACGCTTTTCCTCTTCGGAAGTGGCTGGAAGTAACTCGATGGCCATTTGCAGTGACGGGATTTCGCATTCAATGGGTAACACAGCTTCCAAACCATAAACTAGTTGGAAAGGAGTGAACCCTGTTGATGTTTTTACTGAAGCTCAGTATGCCCAAAGCACTGAAAATAGCATGTTGTGCCAATTCGACCAATGAATCCCAATGATTTGTCGGATCATGATAACTAAAACTTTGTTGATGGATTCAACCAGACCATTAGCTTGTGGATAATAAGGGGTTGAACTATCGTGACATAAACCAAGCTGGCCTATAAGTTCGGTAATCATAACGTTTCGAAAATGATGCCCATGATTTATGATTATCGCTTGCGGGACACCAAACCTAGCAATTATATGATTGAACATGAAAATTGCAGCTTTCTTGTCATCTGCCTCAAATGTAGGCATCGCCTCGACCCACTTGGTAAAATAATCTACCGCAAGGATGATATACGCATGCCCCCGGCCGAGTGAGGGTTACATGTAATAAAATCGATACCCCATTTGGCAAAAGGACCAACGAAAATTATAGGGTGGAGAGGAGCAAGTGGAGCGCACATCTTTCGCAAAACTTTGGTAGTTGTGGCATTTTCGGACCGTCGTAATACAATCTTTAAATAAAGACAGCCAGAAGTAGCCAGCGCGCAATATCTTTTGGGCTGTGGCATACCCAGACATATGACCGCCACATGCTCCAGAGTGACAGACATTTAGAACCCTTTCAGCTTCTTCGTGAGTTAAGCAACGTCGAAAAACAGAGTCTGCCCCACGACAATAAAGAGTATCTCCAATAATCCTGAATTGTTGGGACTGAAATCGAATTTTTCGACATTCTGACCTTGAAATTTCTGGCCGAAAGGATTGGGTCTGGAGATAAATGATGATATCCCCATACCACGGATCTAAAGTGCTTATTAGAAACAAGGATTTGTCTGCAGTGGGCTCCCCCATCACAGTTTCCGTGTCAGCACGCGGGAAGTCACACATTAACTCCACAAAAACTAAAGATTTCTTAGACTTGGATTTCTCAAATTCCAAGTCGAACTCCTGCAGTATAACAATCCATTTAGAGTACTTTCCCCCTAGCAATTTCTTGGTCAAAATGTAGATCATAGGGTTGCAATCCGAAATTACTGTAGTTTTACGTAGTAAAATGTAGTGACAAAAACGTTGGACAGCTTGAACGGCTGCCAATGCCAATTTCTCCACATGTGAGTACTTTAGCTCAGTTGGATTTAAAGTTCGACTAAGGTAATATATCACATGTTCAATTCTGAATTCATCTTCCTGAACTAAGACCATTCCAATGGTGGAATGAGAGGCGGCGAGATACAAGAAGTAATCCTGGTTGTAGTTGGGAGGATGCAATAATGGTGCATGGGTCAACGCGTGTTTAAGTGCATCAAAAGATTTCTGAGCTATCTCATCCCAATAAAATGGAGTATTCTGTTTCAACAACCGAGCAAAACCCTTTGTAACCTCGGCGTAGTTAGGAATGAATCGTCGTAAAAAGTTTTATTTCCCTTGCAAACTTTGGAGTTGGCGAAGACTCGAAGGAGGAGGAAATTTGACGATAGCTTCGACCTTCAAGGGATCAACGCGAATGCCGGCTTTTGAAACTACAAACCCGAGCAATCGACATGTTTCTATACAGAAGACACATTTGTGTGGGTTCAACCGAATCCAATAATGCCTACACCTCATAAAGATTGCTCGTAAATGGACGAGGTGATCAGCTCGATGTAATGAATGAGCAGGCAAGTCATCAAGATACGGTTTCACAATGTGCTTGATGTCATGAAACGCATAAGACATGGCCCTTTGAAAAGTTGCTCCGGCATGCTTGAGCCCAAAAGGTAACTTGCAATAAGCAAATGTCCTCCATTGACAAATGAAAGCCGTTTTTGGTTGATCGGCAGGTAGAATATTGATTTGATTGTATCCGGAAAAAGCATCCATGAAGGAGAATATTTCGCTGCCGGCACAATCATCAATGATTTGATCGATATAGGGAGTTGGATAATTGTCCTTTGGACAGGCTCGATTAATGTCCCTATAATCGATGCATATTCTTATTGTTCCCTGCTTTTTGTTAACCAGAACAATATTCGATACCCAATCCGTTAACGGGATCGGATAAATGAAACCTGCTTTGAGTAATTTTTCAACTTCTGCTTTAATTGCAGTAGCTTTTCTTGGGTGAATCTGACGCAAACGTTGCCGGACGGGTTTAGCGTCCAGGTAAGTCTTGATCTCATGAACAACAATCGCGGGATCAATTCCTGTCATTTCCTCATAGGACCAGGCAAACACGTCACAAAATTCTTGAAATAGGGCCTTATATATCTGAATTTCATTATCTGTACACGAGGCACCTATATGAATGTTCTCAACAATTCCGGGCTTAACCGAAATGTCAATTGGAATAGTTCGAGAGATGTTTCCCAAATTTAACTCTGAATCAGGATGTTTCATTGGATTCTGAGGTTCCTTGACATATTCAGTCGTAAAAATTGATGAGAAATCATTTTCAAAACGATCGTTCTTCGGTAAAAACGAAGATCTATGATGGAGATCTTCCCATGGTAAATCATCTACACATAGGATTTCACGAATTTTCTCGTCAGAGTGAACAAGTTCAGAAAAAGTGATTAAATCTGAGGTTGATGTGAAAAGTGATTCCTCACGGACAACATTCATGAAGTCAATTTCGGTTGAAGATGGGTCGGTAAACGATTGCACGGCCTCACACGCAATTTCATATGGACTCAAAGGCATTACATCACCAAATGAGTCTATCTTAGATTCAGAAGGAATGATCCAAGGATCATCATAAACAGTGGTGTCTGATGTAATCATATGAATGGTTGCAAATGAAGATGATGCATTGATCAGAGGAAAAGGAAAAGTTCCCAGTAAACCGACATCTTTAACTAGTCCTACTCCAACATCCTTATATGGGATAGTCGTTTTACCGACATGCTGAATACTTTCTGAAGAGGTTGGGTCGGATGAAAAGTAAGCTAGCTGGTCTATTGTTACGATCTTTCCATTATGTGGAGACTTTATTCCTTGAAATACTGATGAAACGAATGTTGTCATAGCGTAAGACCAACTTCGACCCAAGAGAAGGTTGTAGTCTAGAGGGGCATCAACCACCTCCACATCTAGACTAACGGTTTTTCCTTCAACCCCTATAGGCAGATCTTGTAGAATGCCAAAAGGATGAAACCCACGGCCATCAAAGGCCTTTAGAATCGTCGGGGATTGATTTAGCGAAGGAGAACCAAGCGATCTCCAACACTGTATCGACATAATACACATTGAGGCTCCCTCATCAATTACAGTCCAATGAATAGGCCTATTTTTTACTATCACTGGAATCTGGAAAGCCATTTGATGAGGCAAACGCGGTGTACTATTTTCTAGATCGAAAATTATTAGGTTCGAGTCCTGAATGTCAACAGCTCCTATAGCCGACAAAAGTAATTTACGTTGTGCTGGACATGATTCCAGCACTTCCAAAGCCGACATTGCTGAGGGTGAAACAACTAAATCCTCAACAATGTTATAATTCTAAGCCGCTCTCGCATGTGGATTGAAAGCTGACTTTCAAAGTATACCCTTGGCGGGCGGTTTGATTACCAAGTCTTGATTAGGTTTCTTGATCTGTAGTGGATCAGAACCGGGAGCTGAGGTTGATGGATTAGAATGAGAAGATTCTTCTTCTTTACCATCAACAGGACTTTTACTACCATAATCTTGCGATCGAGTCACAATCCTAGCATGGGACATCATCAGTATAGGTTCTTCATTGGCACTCGAGGACGGACCTATCATCTTACTGTCTTGAGCTGGAAAAGGATCCTTCAAAACAGCAGGAGTTTGGGAACCTTTGACAATCTTTGCAACCTCTGCACGATGAGGGCAGCCTCTTGTAAAATGTTCATCATCACAAATGAGACAAGGATAACGAGGTTTGCGCTTTTCATCATTGGATTCCGATTTTTCAGGTTTCTCCTTTGAATTCTTGTCCATTTTATTCTTCTTCTTTCCTTTCTTCTTCCCACCGGATTTTGATTTGGCTGTAGATGACTCTACAACGTGAATATCGGTGGAAATCTCTGCAGAAGAATCTCCTGTTGGGGAATCAGGCAAGGTTATGATAGGAGAAGAATTCTTGGAAGATTTCTTCTAACTTTTAGTGTTAACCGTACCAATCATACCATCGGTGGCATGAGATCCCGAAGGAGCTGCAACGATTTGACTTTTCTTGGGAAGATCGGGGATTTTCTTGTGTAACGTACCTGACTGAGTATAGACCAAGTCAAGGTACTGTGCTTGAGCAATTACTTGCTCCTCAGTAACAACTCCGACTTTAGCTACATCTTCAGTGATCTTTGGAAACAAAGATTTTACAAACCACTCGGCCAAGATCTGATCCGGAATAAACACCTTCACTAAACGCCGTTGATGTCTCCACTCATGAATATGATCTGAAATGTAAGTGGATGTCAATTGTTTTAACGAAGTTAACAATTCCGTGCCATTGTCATATCGGACTGCCAACTGAAAATGAGTTAAAAATGAGGTAGCTAACTGACTAAAATTATAAAAAGTTCCTCGCGGTAACTCAATGTACCACTTGGCTGCGAGACCAATTAGAGTGCGCTGCAAAAGTCTAAGATGGATTGAATCATCTGAAATGGAGTTAGACGCACACCAGAGGTGGTAAGTCATCACATGGTTCGACGGGTCCTCTCCTGATTTACCTTCGAACTTAGGAATGTCACTGGCCAACTTATTCGGCATTGGTGGCCAAAACAGAAGATAATTAATGGGATCGTTCGTTAGGCACGACAAGTCAGGCAAGTCGAAAGTTGCGATAAATAGTAACTGACGATTAGGATCCCTAAAACTCTGGGTCATGAGACCAGCCCCAGGAGGAGGATATCCAGGATAACTAGGAATAGGAATTGCATTTGGGATATTGTATCCTCCCGGAAAACCAGGATTAACCGGACTGTACTGAGGTTGTTGAGGTTGTTGATAAGTGTACCCAGGGTACAGTTGATACTGATAGACTGGATGCTGCATAACACGACCGAATTGGTACTGTCCCTGGTACGGTTGATAAGTAAATTGTGGTTGACTTGTGACAACCGTACTTGAACCAGGTTGTCCTACAGGCATCTGAACGGAAGTTTGAATCGTAGATCCAGACAGTGGTAAAGATGTTTGAGGAGTAGATACAGGAACACTAGAAACCGGAGCTGTCGATACTCCAGAAGTAGGTGGGGTAGATTGAACAGATGTTGCGGTAGTTGTAGCAGTCGTTTGAGGCGGAGTACGAGGCATACTAGGCCCAGGCTGAGAAACTACCGAAGGTACAGAAGTTTGAATGTTAGACTGGACTGGTTGTTGGTGTATACGAGAAACTAAGGGTTGTCCAGTTTGAGATGACAACTGTACATTTGGCTGCAACACCTGTTGAGTTTACGATGGATCCCACACTATATTCATTCCGGGGTACTGACCCATAACAGGTTGAGAATATTGAGGACCATAACCGGGTTGAGGGTAGGATTGATAATTGAAAGGTACATTTCCTGTTCCTTGAACATACGTTTGACCAGAGGGTGGTTGGAAACCTTGGTTCGAGTACTGACCTTGGGGCTGATACCCTTGAGGCACGTACTGATACTGGGGTTGAACTTGAGGTATAAATTGATGCTGGGGTTGACCTTGGGGTACATATTGAGTCTGGGGTTGACCTTGAGGAACGTACTGTCCCGTAGGTATGTACTGTCCTTGAGGTTGGCCCCCAGATGCAAATTGGGTACCTTGAAGTTGCGCCCCAGGCGATAATTGAGGCTGCCCCCCAGGCGGTAACTGGCCACCTTGAGGTTGAGGAATGGGAATAGAACCTGACATCATGAGGATGTCTTCTACGCTCAACAGCTTAGTACCATTGCTTCCAGTTAATAACCCTTGCTCAATGGGTTGAGGAGATGCTCCCGAAAAATTACCAGAAAGGGACTGATACGCGGAGGGAACAGAAGGACCACCGTACAAAAAGGATTCAGGTGATTCAGTAAACATGGACGATTGTCCTAACATATTTAACGGAGGATAATAACCTCTAGGTGTTGGGTGATAAGGAATGTGAGGTGGTGAAAAACTTAACCCTGGGTTTTCTAAGAAATTAGTCAAAGAAAGATACCAAGTATTGCTCCTAGGTGGACTGTAAAAAATTGATTCACGCTCCCTTAGCTAAATAACAGGTTGATTTTGAGGGACAGGGATGCCTGCTTCTTCTTCCGGAGTAGCAAGTTCTTCAATAGCAATAAGTCCAGAAGGAAGATCTTGGGTGATTACTCTTTCTACCCTAGGTGAACCAGGACCACTAGAAGCTGGAGAAACAAACCCCGATGTCGGAGTAGCAGCAAATTTACTTTCAGGCTCGGATATTTCAGGCTCTTCACCTATATCACTAGTAGATGAAAAGCTACCAGTTACTTCAGAAACAGACACTGACTATGGATTATAATCTGCTACTAATGCTTGAAAATCACGATGTACTATCAAAGAATATTCTCCTTCCTCAGGTGACCCAACTCTACTATCTCTAGGAGTTACGAGGACTTTCAAGCCTTCAAGCTGGCTCGGGACTTCCTCATGAGGTTGGCCCCGAAGCCTACGAGACTTCCTCAGTAATTCAGCCACGTTTAAAAACTTAGGAGGTTGGCCCTGAAGTCTACGGGACTTCCTCGGTAATTCATCCACAGTTAAAAACTGTTAACTACTTCACACGCAAACAAAGTAAAATCTCAATGAAAACCACCTAAAGTCTCTAAGGAACCAAACAAATTTGAATCACATGCCTGAAGAGTCTAGGAGATAAAACACACACAAACAGTAACTTTCCGTACTAAAAACACTAGTTGGTGATGAAATCCAACGTCGCCGAGTTCAATATAGAAATGGCGGTTGGAACAGTTACCCCGGCAACCTGCTTAATGAATAGACTGGCATAAGTTCCTCCACTTAACCATCTCGAGTGAAGAGAACCCCCCTGAAAATCCAAGTGAGTCTAGCCGACGTTTGCTCCAGGTACAGTGGGATCTTCCCACCACTGTCACCTTAGGAAGAATCCTAAAGAATATGGCCACTAAGGTTACCAACTAAAACAAATATACCTGGGGGAACAGTCTACGATCTGATACGCACGCAAGGGCAGAGTAGCAAGCTCAATCCCCTTGAAGGCTCCTTGACATAATCCAAGGTTTACCAACAAGTGACCCCAGGCTCCTCGACAATGGTTAATCTGAGGTTTGTCATTTTTAATATGTGAATATCTGGCGTCGTTTCCAATGAGGAAGGATTGATTCCCACACTGGTTCAGACACGATCTCGTGCTTCTCCTTTAAGAGGAGCTTTCCCAGAGCATAAATTCAACAATTGGATTTCTTCCCTACCACAAGATACAGCTACTTGTTTGTTTTTACTGTCTTGGAGAGTTAATTACTCTCCTACTCCAAGACACTAGCCTAAGCTAAGTTGGCGTATCAGAGCGCTAGAAATAAAAATGTTACTAGATGAATTTTACTTTAAGCGTTATTTTTTATTGGTTTTTGTTTAAGTCAAAAGGTGCGGAGATGAAACTCGTGGTATGAAGACTTGACTCAAAATCACTAAAAATGCACCTAAGATGATTTAAACAATCTTTTTCTCTTCGATGAACTTCTAAGCTAAGAAAGAGTTTGAGAATGCAAATACTTTGTAAACACAAATCTCTCTTAATCAAACAAATCAAAGGAAGAGTTTTTTCCTTTCCAATGCACTCAAAATGAGACAACTAGTTATTTCACAAAAATTTCCTTTTTTCGTTTCAAAGCACTCAACCACTACAAAAAACAAACTTCTTCCAAAAGAGATTTTTTTTATTTTTTTATAAAACACTCAAAACTATGGAAATGACTAACTTTGAGATCTATAAATTATAAAAACCTATTTGAAGTCAAAGCCTACTATATGTCTTTTTAAGGATGTTTTACTTAGCTAGATGTAAGCTGAGGACTAATTTATGCAAAATCACAAATCAGTCAAGAACAATCAATTTTGTTTTCTTTTTGAAAAGGAAAATCCAAACTTTTAAACACAAGCTTTTCGAAGTTTTGTAAAGAGAAAACTCAAAGCAAATTCCTCAACAAGGGGAGATTTCATAAATGGTCAGACTCATAAGAAGGCCGGTAGACACTAAGGTGATCTGAAGTCCCTATAGCTTCTAAGCTCAGAGCCACTACACAACCAAAATGAAAAACAAACCCAACAAGCAAAACTCCTAGGAATTTCACCTAAAACCATAACACTAATGAAATCAACCTAAGGAAAGCTTCTGATAGGTTATATGCAGGTCTGGGCAGTGGATAACAATTTATAAACAAAAACTAAGCTGACTAACAGAGGAAAACTTAGGTTTTTCAAAATTTTGACAGGGTCCACAGGCCCACAGTTGACATAGGTGCGGTCCCGCTCTGTGCTAAAAGCAAAGGTGCAGATAGGTATGCACTGTGTCAAAAGGCTAGGGTGCGGTCCTCTCCCAAAGCTATGAAAAACAAAAAATAACCCTGGATCTACAAACTCTACCCAATTTTACACACAACAAGCCAAAAACAGAAACAAAAACATAGTTTCTCAAGTCAAAGAAAAAACAAGGAAAACAATTAAGTCCCCAGCGGAGTCACCATTTTGTCGCACGAAATAAGTCGATCTTGCAGACAAGATAGACCTTCCTAGAATCTAAAGAAGACCTAATGACAAGCAAACCAACCAGACACTATCTTTCTCTAAATATGCTTTTATAACAATGGCAAACAAGTGTTTTTAGGGCCTACCTTAGGTCCAACGCAAGTTTGTGGATGCCCTCGCTCCTTCGATCCAAATGAGCTCCTTTGTCGCGAATCTGCAAACAAAAACAAGGCAAACAAATTAAATAGCACCTGAAAAGCCAATATCATAAAACATATTTAACATGAATGTCAAAGAGTTCATGAAACAAATAACATGAGATACTTGTTGAGAAAACTGAATTTGATTGTATTAATTCAAAAGAAGAAGAACTTTACAACCTGTGCCTTGACGCTGTACAAGCTCCTCCCAGGGTCCAGTAAGAAGTCTCCTCTACTTTGACAAGTTTCACTCACTCCCCAATGAAGCCAAAAAGGTATGTAATCTCTCCTCTTAAGCTCAACTAGGGAGTCTTGATTTCACCAGCATTTACCCTAAAAAATGTTCAGCTTCTAACCTCCCCAGCAACCAGCCCAATGCCTGAATTTATAGTGCAATGGAGGGAGGTTACTAAGTCCTCCTTCAAAGGGATAAAGCCCTCCTTCAAAGGGATAGCTCCTCTCATCAAGGGATTAGCTCCTTCTCTTTTGGGATGCATGAACCACCTCAGAGTGAACAATCCACGTCAAAATTCCTTCTAGAATCCTCTAGAATTAACCCAAAGTGAGTTTTTTAAGATAAAGCTTGCGCTTTTTGACTTTCACAGGGGTCCGCACCCACACCTTTAGGGACAGAGCGGGCAGGTCCGCAGTTTTTGTAAACAAAAGGTGCGGGACCGCAGGTAATAGTGAGAGAAAGTGCGGAATCAGAGTTTCATTGATTTTCAATGTCTTTCTCCCATTTTTAAAGCTTGACTCGAAGAGTTGTGGTCTGAGACTTTCTTAGGAGGACAGTACAAGTGATGATAGACCCATACTGGCTGCAAATAATCATGGTGACGATATTTTTGTGTAACATTGTGAACAAAACCTTTTGGTCAGGGGACATTATTTCTCTCTGGCTAGGAATGTAATAGGAATGGCACATATGGACAATTTGAGGAAAAATATGTACTTGGGGAAACTAGTATTTGGGAAAATCGGAGTCCTAAAGGCCAATGTTATTAGAATGGTTCATATATCATTCTTTACTCAAACAATGAATTTTGAGCAGGACCTCATATGCACTTGTGTCTCTAATTTGAAAATCCCTGTCCGCCAGGGGGAGGTGGTCATGGTCCAAATGGAGAGTTGTGATAGGTCTTACATCCAAGGAGATGGGGGTAGCCATAATTCAATTCTTATGGATTTGAATTTGGAAATATAGCTTTATTCAGAGGTTTTGAAGGACATTTGCATCTTTCCTTCCTTGATGTCAAAATCTAACATCAACCTGGTTTGATTGGTAGGTGTAAGCTTGAGTTACTGTGCATAAGACTGAGCATTCAGTTTCTCATTTCTTATTTTGATTTCTTTGAACCTGTCCTTAATGTCCTTATCTTTATCAGCAAGCCTACTAAATGAGGAGAGCTCTACAATTAGTTACCATTCTAACATTTGAGTCTGTGATGCAGATGGGTCCTGTGTTTCTCCATATGGAGTTGTGCCCTTTCTCATGTCTAACTCAATATTAGTTATTTATGCTAAGCCTTCTATGTCTTCCTATTCTGAAACAGGATTGAGCCTTGGCCTTTTACTCTGGCTGGCTTCGTACTATACATTGGATGGGTCCATGCTTGAATGAGAGGCTCTCTCTCTGTTCCTTTTGGGATTCTTTTCCTCATTCTGAGGAGTCTACAAAATAGTAGGGGTACTCATGGTTCCTTCATGCTCTGGTACCTACAAGAATGAGCTTTCATCAAGCTATCTCTCTAGATCAAACAAGGTATTTTCAACATCTACCCTTGTACTATCCCTGTCTATGAGAGTGTTTTCCAACCACTCAGATTGATTGGCATATCTCTCTATTTCTGGTATGGGGTGACAAATGTAAGGTCCCAATTTGACCTTTTGTTTAAGTTTGGTCATAAACCCTTAAGGGTCATACCTCCATATGAAACTATTCTAAAACTTTATTTGTTGTAGAATTTGATTTGCTTCCTACCCTGCTTCTCTAGAATTGCAAATGAAAGGGCCTAACTGATTTTTGACTTTGAATTGAGTTCTTTTCTTGGCTAACAGAAAGTTGAGTTCATCAAAGTTCATTATCTGCCTTTAATACTCTAGAGAAAATAGCCTTAAGGGGAGGTATCTAGGCAGTTTGTATGGGGCAAGTTGGAAACCATAGATTCATATTTCAGTCTGGTTTTGGTAAGCGTACCAATCTCCCACCTTACTTTGTTTGGAGAATTGGAGGAATCTTTTGATTTCTTGGCTTATTCTGGGTGGAGGACTTCTTGTCAGCATAGTCATGATTGGATGGACAAAAGAGTCCATGAAGTCTATATAGGTGTATGGTGATGAATAATTGTGGAAAAGTGGTGCCCAAAATAAGACAGACCTCGGTTGGCCTCTAGTATCCATCTTCTGTAGGGTGAAGGGAAATCTTTCTAACTGATAATACAAAAACATATGGTAAAGTATAGATGAGTATTTGAATACTCTTTCATTGTGCATTCTGGTAAACTGTTCATGCATCCTTTCAGGTATGAATTGGGCATAATTGTACAAAGTAGCATGATGCTTTCTTGGGGTGAAAATGGACATGAAGGCTAGGATGAGCTCATCAACAAATTCATCTATGGTACAGCCCAAAATACATGATATCCTTATCATAATATGCTTGACCCTTTCAGAGAAAATGGTAGAAACGTATGGAGGGGCATCTTTAGGAATGTCTTGCTTTTCTACAATGAAAGTTTGGAATATTTGGGCTAGTCTAGAGGGACTCAACTTAGTGTACAGGTCTAACAAACCCCCAATGGAGAGTGGGGTCAGGTTTGAACCTGGTTGGACTTGAAGCGTCTCATTAATTTATTCAACTATAATTGTGAATGAAACCTTTTGGTCAGGGGACATTATTGCTCTCTGGCTAGGAATGTAAGAGGCATGGCACATATGGACAATTTGAGGAAAAATATGTACCTGGGGAAACTGGTATTTGGGAAAATTGGAGTCCCAAAGGCCAATGTCATCAGAATGGTTCAGATATATTTCTTGACTCAAATAATGAATTTTGAGCAGGGCCTCATATGGACTTGTGTCTCTGATTTGAAAATCTTTGTTCACCAATGGGAAGTGGTCAAGGTCCAAATGGGGAGTTGTGATAGGTCTGATATCCAAGGCGATGGGGGCAGCCATAATTCAGTTCTTGTGAATTTAAACTTTATAATACAGGTTTATTCAAAGGTTTTGAAGGAAACTGGAAGCTTTCATAAGGGTTTTGGAACAGAATTTTGAATTGAAAGTAATTTCAATTAATTTTACTTAATTAAAACACTTCAAAGACTAAACATTTTCAAATTGAAATGGTTGTCTAGGAATTTTTCTTCAAATACCTGGAATTAGGTGAATTAACTTCAAATTCGGAGTTCATGGAAACTGCAAGAGTTTGAATGGTTCTAGTATGGACTAAGAGTTTGATTAGGGTATCTGGAGCTTCTTTAGGAGTGAAATTTGAGGTCAATTGGCAATTTCAACGTTTGCAGGTGTTGCAATGGTTCACAGAGGATCACAAAGAAAATGAGCGAAAAAGGTGAAAAATGGCTTCTCAGCCTTTTTATTGAGAAATGATATTCTTTTTGTAGCTAATTTATGAATGAACAGTGGGCAATTTTTTAGGTTTGGCGGGGAGGTAGTTTCCCAAGCCATCGCACTGCTTTTATGGAGGAGGCAGTATTTCGACGGGGTCACCCGATCTATGCTAGTGCGGGACACGTAGTAGATGGGGGGCCAGGGAAAACCACTTTATCGGGCAGGTAACAGTCGGTCATCGGGTGAACTTGATATGGCTATGGACCGTCGGATGTGGGCGATGATGATTAGATGGTAGTCGGGCGAGGGATGTGCACTGATGATATGAGCATAGGTTTTGGGGGGGCCAGGGTTTTAATCCTTGGCGGTTTGGGATTAATTAGGTTTTAATCATGGATTAAATGATCAGGTCAGGCTTAATGATGGGATTGGTCTAGCTTTACCATGCAATGGTGTATTAAGTGGGTTTTGTCGAGAATATGGGATAAAGTATAGTTTATATCTAAACTAAGGGTTGAGGTATTATTTAGGGGATTTATTTATATATGGGAAAAATTATATCGGGAACTATAATATTTTGTTAAAAATTAATATGAAATGAAATGAGCAAAATGAACATACCACTAAGCACAATGTGCATTTTATTCACATACACATTATATTTAGGATAAAATCTCTTTGTGGGTTTTTTGAATGAAATGGAATTTTATCTTGGGGTTATTAACTTTTAATAGGCAAATTGAGTTTAACCTTAGGAAAAGGGGTTTTATTAGGGTAATGAAGGGAAATGAATTTTATGAAGGGAATTCTAACACTTGATGTCCATAAGTCATTAAGTCGAGGGTCCGGTCCGATCAAAATTCAAAGAAATGATTTGAGCCTTTATGACTTGAAGGATTTAAGTACTAGAACTTACCTGCGGATGGGGAAATTAGTAAGTAAAGGGATGAAAAGAATGAAGGGGAGTTAATTAAATGAACTTGTAAACCATTTTCTTTGCCTTCTTAAATGTTCAAGCACATTGAAACATGTAATCAAGCATGATAAATTTTCTTTTATGCAATCAACTTTATACTTCAGCAACCTTTCTTCTATTTACCCATTACTTAACCTAACATTTTTTCTTCATTTTATTTGGGTGAATTTAGACTAGAAGACCCTTACCATTCATTTTTCTTTTGAAAAGTAAACTATCTAATTCTAACCTTATATCATCCAAGGGCTTAGATTAAACTGATGAGCTCCTTTTATTTTCTCTACCTATCTAATGATCTGCCAAGATTAAGCTATTTGGTCAGATTTTATTCTCTAACTGTAAAAATAAAACTGAAAGCATGAAATAGCCAAGATTAAATAGTTTGAGAACCATGGGTGGTGGCATGTATGACAAGCTACACACAACCATTATTTAAGATAGTAAAGCAGTAAAATAATAGTGGCATTTAGACTTGCACACTTTCATGATCTATTTTTATTTTTGGGATTAGTATATTTTCATTTTTTGATCTTTTCTTATTATTTTTGTCCTTTGATATTTATTTTAGGACATACCGTCTTTACATTTTTTTATTTTAATATGGAAAACATTTGCAAAAAGTAAAGGTATGTACAATATTACAAGGCTTAACCTTAGCCAATGCAAAATTATGAATCCTATCAATATAGGACTCTAACAGTGGCTCCACATGGGGATGGCATTTCCTAGTGAAATGTCAAGAACTCTAAAGATTAGTAGCCTTTGAATTGTGGCTGAAGTCACTTTGCAAAGTGTCCTCTGTGAATTTGCATTATTGATACTTATGACAATAAATCCTTTAAATCTTAGGGCCTTCTCTCTGGGCTTCAACTTCAAAGGATTACCATCCAATCCAGTCTACACTCTGCAATGTTTTGTACAATGATGGAAATAAAGTGAACTGATGTTAGTCAGTGGAAAAGTATTGCTTCAACATCCTACCATTAAAAGGTCCTCCTGGTAAGTCTGACCCATCTATGTTTCTCAGTGGTAGGCATTTCAATCTGCGTTTCTACTGTTTTACCTTGATCTCTTTTATCTTGATTGTTTTCAATGATTTTCTCTGTTTGGGTTTCACTAGAGGTTATATCTACAATCCTAGGGGTTGAAGTTTCAGTTGTTCCCTAGGGAGAATTTGCAATACTTTTTTAACTATGGCTTCTTTTATTATCTTAGTCTAAGTTTGGATGGATATTTTAATGGGAGTCTCGTTATTCTTTTTACTTCTCAAGGTATATTGTTTATGTACCTCATATATAGCCGATTCATATCCCTTCTTAAAATAAAAAGATTCACCAGATTCTAACTGCAACTGCTGAAGCATATACAACTCCTGTTATTCTTGAGTAAGAAAAATAGTGTCTTCCTCTGTGGTTTCTAGTAAGTTAATCTGGGTACCATTATCTACTTCTTGGTTTTGTGATTCCTCAACATAGTTTTCTGGGAAGGATGGCCTAATCTGTTGGTCTGGTGTAGTATTTTTTGCAGCATTAGGGTTCTTCCTAAATTTTGGGTTTCTTATTGGGGGTTGTTGTTGTTGATTCTCAGATTGATTTTTCCTAGCCATGATATCTAACCTATCCATAATTCTTTCTAAACTTTTAGCTAAAACATCTACTTTTCCATCTAAAGTTGAAGCTTGTTCTTTAAATACAACTTTATTCTCGTTCCTCATTCGTGCTTTCCTAGCTAACAGGTTGGATTCTACACTGACATCATTACGCTGCATTTGTTCAAGTGTTTCAGGATTTCTCTCCCTTAGCTAGTATGATAGAACAACATCAAAACCATCAAGGAACTTAATTAATGCTAGGTCAGGTGGGGGCTTATTGTTGGCTGGAATTGCATTATAGATCTTATTAAACCTAGTGAAATAGTCTTGAACTGACTCGTTGGGAGCTCTCCTAATATTGTCATATTCGGAAAGTATTTGCAATGGGTTATTTTTTCTTTCCCACCTATCAATGAATAAACTTTCAAAATTTGCTAGGTCTGCAATATGGTTGGCAGGAGAGCCTTTGAACCACTTCTTAACATCACCAGTTAATGTTTGAGCAACAATCTCATCTAGACATCTGCCTCATCTATTTCATGTAATTCAAAAAGTTAGACATCTTCTTTACATGTTGATGGGAAGTGTAATGACCAATAGCATCAAACAGGAAAATCTTACTTTGATAATCTGCAGGCATGGCATGAAGTTGGGTAGTTAGAACAAGAGGAGCATATCTGTTTGCCATTGCTGTGATTCTGGTTTGACTGGGGGGTAAAGTTGACGTGGTTGAAGAATGGCTTGAAATTGATGGAGGTGAACTAGATGATAATGAAGATGATTGATTAATAAGTGATTTAGGTGATTGAATTGTGGTAGATACAATTGATGAAGTTGTGGTAAAGGAAGGTGGATTTGCAGAGAGTGATGATTGTGAAGAAATTTGAGATGCAGTAGCAGTAAGGGAAGCTATCTCTACAAATTGCTAAAGGTAAGCACTAACTATATTACTAATGAATGTAGAGGTCAAGGCTTCTAACTTGTCAAAATCATCTAAGACAAATTTGTCTAAATCTGGATGAATAACCGTTTTTGATTCAATGAGTTGAGTAAACTCAGGGTCTAAAATTATTTCATGGATATCATTCATAGATTTGGTTCTAAATAGTGAGAGGTCAAATGACAAACCAAAAGGGTCTTCTTCTACAGTTGAAAACTCCTTAGGGAGTGAATTGGCTCTGTCTAGCTGGCTACTACTAGCTTGAGTTTATATTGTTCTAGGTTGTCTTAAAATCCTCTTTGGATTATCCACTATAGTTGCAGGATTTGGATCTGGGTTGGCCCTCATGTAGTGAATCTTTTTAGGAGCCAGAATTTTAAGTTTTAAACTATTTTTATAATATTTTTTGAAAACTTACTTCAAGTAATGACCTTAAGGGACTCAAGATTTGATTGAAGGTTTCCTTAAATTTTTTATGAGACTGAGGATCAAAGTCCCCAGTATGGTCACCAGAAATGTTATCACTCTAATAATTCCTTTGAAGTAATAAGAAGGAAAAACCAAATGTAACCACTATCCACTTTTGGAGATCAGGAGCTAGCCTTCCTAATGCTCAGAGAGGGCTCTCTCTTTAAGATTTAACTTTGTTCTAGTTAAGAGGTTTTAGGCTAGCTATGAGTGTTCAAGGGGTTTTGATTTTGTTTGAAATTGGGTGGTGGGATCTCTTAAACAGATGGATAAATTGATGTCTTTTGGACCATTGGGCTATGGAGTCAATAGATAAGGAAGAAAGGCTAGATAAACTCACAAAACGAGATGTTCCAAGGGCATGATAGCAGAGTGTCTTTCAGATACTTGAGATAGAGAAGTGAAAGGGTTTCACTCGGGGTGAGAGAGTAGTTAAGGGTTCTTAGACCTAGATAACAAATGAGGAAGGCAGGGGTAATCAAAATCAAAGGGTAGTTAAGGAACCTTTAACCTGGATTATTTATGAAAACAATCTAATCTAAAGAGCAATTAATAATTCTTTAATTTAAATATCAGAAGAAAACATTCAAATGCTTAACTGTTAAAACAGAGTGAGATTTAAACAAGTTTTGAAATATTATTCGAGTTATAGAATTTAGATTGAAGCACATATAAGTTTATGAATAACTTTGAGAAAATGGCAAAAAAACATAAAAATACTTGTCTGAAATTCACTCAACATATGAATCCTTGGAATAGTCTAATCTTTATTAATCAATCCAACTCGCTGGCTCATCAACTGATACAATAACCTTCTGGGTCTTCTTGATCAAAAAGTCTATAGAAATGCCTAATAGAATCCACACTACATACTTCGAATTGTGAAGTATTTATACAAAAAAATATTACAAAATATCTCAAACTAATATAAGATTTAATCTAGGAAATAAAAATATCTTCTTGCAAGAAGATAGAGACTGCTATTGAACTACTTCATGTTGTCCATTTTATTTTGGTAGTGTTGGCTTTTATGGTTTGATTTTAGCCCTTTATGCTACTTTTTTGTTTTATCTTTCACACTGGAAGCTTAATTTACTTTAGCCTTTCATCTAATACACTTTAACAATGATACACTTTAACTCTATTAATCTGTCTTCATCTTTTTACCTGGTTGTTTTACTTTTACTGTTCATTAACCTTCTTACTTCATATTTCTTATAGTAAATCAGTTAATTTCTCCCATGCTTTAGTATCAGGTAATTGGATTTTTATCATCCTTCTATATATTTCATCTTCCTCGGTGTACTTGGAAAAAGTAGGCTTATTGATAAACAAGTGTTTTACCTCATACTGGAGGTAAAATAAGTCTTCAAATGTCTAGTAGAGTACTTTTCCTGTTGGCAATGCCTTGACTGATGATGTATTGACCTATTCTTTTGCTCGCTCTCTGATTTTGTTGTTGTAATCCTGCTGTGTCATGAGCTTGATGTTTATCACTGAGGGACTGGGTAAGCCTTTCTCTGTAAAAATTTGAAACTTAGAGATAAATCTGTCAATGGCTACCTAGATATTCTGACACTTGTCCTCCAATTTTAGCATTAAGTTTCTCTTGGGGAGGACCTTTCTCAGCTCCAAAATTGTCTCTGTTTTGTCCTCTATTTCCAATTACTGAAGCTCATACTTATTCTTATTGCTGAGGAACTGGATAATTCTCGTAGCATCTTCTGGCATTTCTCCTAATTCCTCTTTTACTCTTTGAATGGCCTCTGTAGCCATCTTTATTAAATCTATCTTCAAAAATCACCAGAATAGATGGCCAAATATCATTGACAAAGTCAATGATATTGTCCCATAGTAGTTCCTTAGCCTACCCAAGGGGGTCTTTAACTGTTAGATCCTTATCCATGGATTTTAATCTCTCACTCATCCTGGTAGCCTTTTGTACTTCTTCTTTGTGCATGATTTTGGCAAGCTTGTAATCAGTTTCCAAGCTTGTCACCTTTTCTTTGAGCTTATTTATCTCTATTGTCTATATGGACATTCCTTCCATAGCTTTAACTAACCTTGCTACCTCTTCACCTGATGTACCTGCTGCTGATGTAGACTCTGTTGAAACCTATTGTGTTGTGGCCATTAGAGCTGTGGGAGCCAATGAGGCTGCCAATGTGGAAGGAACAACCGTGGTAACTGTTGGGATGACATTCATTGATGTAGTGCCAATATCAATTTGCTTTAATTGGATTAGGCTGTCCAATTCCTTCTCTGTCTCCCTTAATTGGTCATTTAGTTTGAGGACTAAGTCCATCAAATCCTCATGCCTTGTTTGATTTTCCAATACTTCTTGTGTCTGGGGATGTTGTAGTTGAGGTACCTTCAATTGCTTCTTTATTGATACAATGTCATCATTCGTTTTCTTAATCAATTGTTCAGTGGCTTTGATGTCTTTGGGATCATGCCCCAATTCAATCACTAAGTCTTCTAAAAACTCGATTCTAGTGTCTTTGGTCTATGTGGAGACCTTTTCCAATTGATACTAGGCTGGAATTTTGTTTAATGAATTCTGCAACTGGTGGGTAGCTATGGCTTTTCCTGTAAGGGTGGAGTAAATCATTTCTCCAACCTATTTGTGAAACTAAATTTGGTTAATGGGATGAATATCCCTTGCCAATACCTCAAAATCAGTCTTCTTGAAATCTACTAATGTGCGTGGTTGTTGTACATTTGGCTTTATGAAGGACATTTGCATCTTTCCTTCCTCGATGTCAAAAGCTAACATTAACCTATTCTGATTGGTAGGTGTAAGCTTGAGATACTGTGCATAAGACTGAGCCTTCAGTTTCTCATTTGTTATTTTGATTTCTTTGAACTTGTCCTTAATGTCCTTATCTTTATCAGCATGCCTACTAAATGAGGAGACTTCTAAACTGAGCTTCCTTTATAACATTTGAGTCTGTGATTCAGATGGGTCTTGTGTTTCTCCAATTGGAGTTGTGCACTTTCTCATGTATAACTCAGTATTAGTTATTTCTATTGAGCCTTCTGTGTCTTCCTGTCCTGAAAGAAGATTGAGCCTTGGCCTTTTACTCTGGCTGGCTTTGTACTGTAGATTGGATGTGTCCATGCCTGAACTAGAGGCTCACTCTCTGTTCCTTTTGGGATTCTTTTCCTCATTCTGAGGAGTCTGCAAAACAACATGGGTACTCATGGTTCCTTCATGCTCTAGTCCCTGCAGGAATGAGCTTTCATCAAGTTGTCTCTCTAGATCAAACAAGGTATTTTCAACATCTACCTTTGTACTATCCCTGTCTATGAGAGTGTTTTCCAACCATTCAGATTGATTGGAATATCTCTTTATTTTTGGTATGGGGTGAAGAATCTAAGGTCCCAATTTGACCTTTCATCTAAGTTTGGTGATAAACCCTTCAGGGTCATACCTCCATATGAAACTGTTTTAAAACTTCATTTGTTGCAGAATTTGTTTTGCCTCTTGCTCTGCTTCTCTAGATTTGCAAATGAAAGGGCCTAACTAATTTTTGACTTTGAACTGAGTTCTTTTGTTGGCTGAAACAAAGTTGACTTCATCAGAGTTCATTATCTGCCTATAATACTCTAGAGCAAGTAAGCTCATGGGGAGGTATCTGGGTAATTTGTATGGGGTAAACTGGCAACCATAGATTTTTATTTCAGTGTGGTTTTGGTAAAGGTACCAATCTCCTACCTTACATTGTTTGGACAATTGGAGGACTCTTTTGATCTCTTGGCTTTTTCTAGGTGGAGGACTTCCTATCAGCATAGTCATGACTAGATGGACGAAAGAGTCAATGGAGTCTCTATAGGTGTATTCTGATGAATACTTGTGGAAAAGTGATGTCCAAAATATGATAGACATAGGCTGGCCTCTAGTATCCAACTTCTAGAGGGTGAAGGGAATTCTTTCTGGCTGATAATACAAAAACATATGGTAAAGTACAGATGAGTACTTAAATACTCTTTCATTGTGCATTCTGGTAAACCGTTCATGCATCCTTTCAGCGATGAATTGGGCATAATTGTACAAAGTAGTAGGAGGCTTTCTTGAGGTGAAAATGGACATGAAGGATAGGATGATTTTATCAACAAATTCATCTATGGTACAACCCAAAATACATGATATCATAGTCATAATATGGTTGCCCCTTTTAGAGAAAATAGTAGAAACATATGGATGGGCATCTTTAGGAATGTGTTGCTCATCTACAACGAAAGTTTGGAATATTTGGGCCAGTCTAGAGGGACTCAACTTGGTGTATAGGTCTAACAATTCGCCAACGAAGAGTGGGGTCAGGTTTGGACCTGGTTGGACTTGCAACATCTCATTAGTTGATTCAGCTGTAATTGTGAACAAAACCTTTTGGTTAGGGGACATTATTGCTCTCTGGCTGGGAATGTAATAGGCATGGCATATATGGACAATTTCTAGAAAAATATGTACTTGGGGAAACTGGTATTTGGGAAAATTGGAGTCCCAAAGGCCAATGCCATCAGAATGGTTCAGTTATCTGTCTTTACTCAAACAATGAATTTTGAGCAGGATCTCATATGCACTTGTGTCTCTTATTTGAAAATCCATGTCCACTAGGGAGAGGTGGTCAAGGTCCAAATGGGGAGTTGTGATAGGTCTGACATCCATGGCGACTGGGGTAGCCATAATTCATTTCTTGTGGATTTGAATTTGGAAATACAAGTTTATTCAGAGGTTTTGAGAGAAACTCGAAGCTTTCAGAAGGGTTTGGGCACAAACTTTTAAATTTAAATTAATTTCAATTAATTTTACTTAATTATAAGACTTCAAAGACTGAACGTTTTCAAATTGAAAGGGTTGTCTAGTAATTTTTATTCAAATGCCTGGAATTGGGTGAATTAACTTCAAATTCGGAGTTCATGACAATTGCAAGAGTTTGAATGGTTCTGGTACGGACTCAGAGGTTGATTAGGGTATCTGCAGCTTCTTCAGGAATGGAATTTGAGGTCAATTGGTGATTTCAGCATTTGTAGGTTTCGCAATGGTTCGCAGAGGTTCACAAAGAAAATGAGCAAAAAAAGCGAAAAAGGTCTTCTCGGCCTTTTTATTGAGCAATGGTAACTTTTTCGCGAGTAATTTATGAGTGAACAGTGGGGTTGTTTTTCGGATTTGGCAAGGAGGTGGTTTCCCAAGCCATCAAACCGCTTTTATGGAGGAGGCAATATTTAGGAGGGGTCACCCGATCTATGCTAGAACGTGACACGTAGTAGATGGGGGGACGGGGAAACTCACTTTCTTGGGTGGGTAACAGACGGTCATCGGGTGAACCTGATATGGCTATGGACCATCAGATGTGGATGATGATGATCGGATGACAGTCGGGCGAGGGATGTGCGCGGATGATATGAGCATAGGTTTCGGGGGGCGAAGGCTTTAATCCTTGGCGGTTTGGGATTAATTAGGTTATATTCATGGATTAGACGATCAGTCGGACTTAAGGATGGGATTAGTTTAGCTTTCCCGCATAGTGGTGTATTAAGTGGGTTTTGTTGGGAATATGGGATAAAGTATAGTTTATAGCTAAACTAAGGGTTGGGGTATTATTTATGGGATTTATTTATATACGGGAATAATTATATCAGGAACTATAATATTATGTTAAAAATTAATATGAAATGAAATGAGCAGAGTGAACATACCACTAAGAATAATGTAACATTTGTGCATTTTATTCACATAGACTTTATACTTAGGATAAAATATTTTTGTGGGTTTTTTGAATGAAATGGAATTTTAACTTGGGGTTATTTACTTTTCATAGGAAAATTGAGTTTCACCTTAGACAAAGGGGTTTTATTAGGGTAATGAAGGGAAATGAATTTTATAAAGGGAATTCTAACACTTGATGTCCATAAGTCATTAAGCTGAGTGTCTGGTCCCACTAAAAGTCAGAGAAATGCTTTGAGCCTTTATGAATTGAAGGATTTAAGTACTAGAACTTACTTGTGGATGGGGAAATTATTAAGTAAAGGGATGAAAAGAATGAAGGGAAGTTAATAAATGAACTTGTAAACCATTTTTTTTTCCTTCTTAAATGTTCATGCACATTGAAACATACAACTAAGCATGATAAATGTGCTTTTATCCAATCAACTTTATACTTCAGCAACCTTTCTTCTACTTACCCATTACTTACCCTAACATTTTTTATTCATTTTTTTTGGGTGCATTTAGACTAGGAGACCCTTACCATTCATTTTTCTTTTGAAAAGTAAACTATCTAATTCTAACCTTATATCATCCAAGGGCTTAGATTAAACTGATGAGCTCCTTTTATTTTCTCTACCTATCTAATGATTTGCCAAGATTAAGCTGTTTGGTTAGATTTCGTTCTCTAACTATAAACATAAAATTGAAAGCATGAAATAGCCAAGATTAAATAGTTTGACTACCATGGTTGGTGGCATGTATGAAAAGTTGCACACAACCATTATTTAAGATAGTAAAGTAGCAAAATAGTAGTGCCATTTAGACTTGCACACTTTCATGATTTGTTTTTATTTTTGGGGTTCATATCTTTTCATTTTCTGATCATTTCTTATTCTTTTTGTCCTTTGATATTTCTTTTAGGACATACCCTCTTTACATTTTTTAATTTTTAATATGGAAAACATTTGAAGAAAGAAAAGGTATGTACATATTACAAGCCTTAACCTTAGGCAATTCAAAATTATGAATCCTATCACTATAGACTCTAACAGATGTCACAATACCACAAGTCAATTCCATGGGTGAATGAATACCATCGGTGGATGTCACTTACAATACCATGGGTAAATTTCATGGGTGGATGAATAACATGGGGGGATGAATACCATGGGTTGATGCCATTTTCTATTTGGATCATTCCTCCCTCCTTAAGAAGCAATGGTCTCCATTGCATGAAGTTCCCTCCTATGAAGCCCTTTTTGAATAGAAAGAGCCATGGAAGAGAAGGGTTTTATGTGGTTAACCCATAACCATGATAAATGAAGACCCGAGGATAAAGATGCCCTATAATGCTTGTGACCAACTCTGATATTGATAGTGTGTAGCCTAGCAAATGGACTTGAATGAAGTGTGGGTTTGTGGATGACCCATAACCATGATGAATGAAGATCTGAGGATAGAGATACCGTGGAATTATTGTGACTAACTATGTGCGACCTAGAAAATGGATTTTGATGAAGTGTGGGTTTGTGCATGACCTATAACCATGAGAAACGAAGATCCGAGGATAGAGATACCTTGTAATGCTTGTGACCAACTGTGATGCTAATAGTGTGTGGCCTAGAAAATGGACTTCAATGACAAGGATTTTGTGCAGTTGACCCAAAATCATGATGTTGGTTGTGGATTAAGTGGCAGGTACCTACATAGCCTGAGGTAGGAGGGCACATCTCCAAAGAACCCAAGCCGAATGCTGTTATGCTGAAACTGATGAATGTGACGCGGGTTCCTACTAAAGTGGGGTGGGAGGACATGTCCTCAAATGGAACCCACTCAATATGCTGCTCTAGAATTAAAATGGACATAACTTGGTCAATATAACTCAGAATATCTATTATAACTTGTTTTTGGAAATAGAAGGACCATTTTTCATCTTCCCATGTGTTGAAAATCCCTTTATCGACACTCGAGAATATCAGATTCGTGCTGCAAGATTTCCGCCATCACAAAAGTTCTGAAAAAATAGCTAATTTTAAATCAGTGATATCTCCCACATCCGAACTCCGATTCGACCCATTTTTTTTTTAATTGAGTGATTTTTTCGCAAGGAATATAGATCTTGTTTTCCTAAATTTTTCACTAAAAAATTCAGATCTGATCTACAAACTCACCACCCAAAAACATTCTTGCAAAAAAATGAAAAAATAAAAAGTCTTCACGCTTGGTGCAAGAAAATGATTTGTGGAGGACGTAGCACATGCCTAAAGTTTGATGAATATTTCTGCAAAATTTGAAACTGAAATATGCATCAAACACTCATTCCCATGGAATCATAACCTGCTCTGATACCACTGATCTGAATCTTAGGGTGAGGCCCCCAATATCTAAAAGATTGAAATGTATTTTAGGGGAGAGGCCCCCAAGATCTGAAAAATTGAAATGCCAAAAGAAAAAGAGGAGAATGCCCAATAAACAAAACCACAAATAAATTTCTTATTAACATGGAGAATAACCGTAAAAGCTACATTGTGGCAGATAAACTGTCCTTTTACAAAATGTGACTTGTTACTTATAGTCTTTTTCAATTACAATATCATGGATCAATTCCTTGGGTGAATGAATACCATGGATGGATGTCACAATACCATGGGTCAATTCCATGGGTGAATGAATACCATGGGTGGATGTCACAATACCATGGGAAAATACCATGGGTGGATGTCACTTACAATACCATGAGTAAATTCCATGGGTGGATGAATACCATGGGTTGATGCCATTTTCTATTCAGATCAACTTTTGCATCTTGTTTTGCATCTTCATTTACATCGAAGTTTTCTTCTTTTTTTGCATCCATCATTACATCCACTTTTTTTGTGCAAAAATTTGTGACATGTTTTTCACTTTTTGTTCTGCCCATGTTTTCTTCCAATTTTGCATCCATGTTTATGCCCTTTTTGCATCCAATATTTGTAGAAAATATTACATCTATTTTTGCATCCACTTTTTTGTCAAATTTATGCATTGGATTTTGTGTCTCATTTTATATATACTTTTGCATCTACTTACATTTCATCCATTTTTTGCATCCATTTTTGTTTCACCTGTTCGACCCTTGTTTGCATCAACTTTTACATCATTTTTTGCATCTTGTTTTGCATCCAATTTTGCATCCTTTTTTGTGTTTATTGTTACATCCAATTTTACATCCACTTTTTTTGTGCTATATCTTGCACCTATTGTTGAAATCCACATTTGCTTCCAATTTTTCATCCACATTTTCATCCTCTTTTATGGCGAATTTTGCATCAAATATTGTTTTTCTTTTGCATCCCCTGTTGCATCAACTTTTACATCAGGTTTTGCATCTCATTTTTCATTTACTTGTGCACCCACTTTTGCATCTAATTTTGTATCCACTATTGCACCCATGTTTGTGTCCATGTTTACATCCATTTTTGCATCCAAGTTTGTCTCCTTGTTGCATCCAAGTCTGAGCCCATTTCTATGTCTGTTGTTGCATCCACATTTGTTTCACCACAATTCGTGCCAAGTTTTATGCCTACTATTGTACCCATGTTTTCTTCCACTTTTTCATCTATGTTTGCATCCTATTTTGCGTCCAAGTTTGCATTAACTATTGCATATGATTTTGCAACCACTTTTGTGTTATATTTTGCATCTAATTATGTTGCATCCACTTTTCATACAATTTTACGTCTATTTTTCCCCCATTTTTGTGTTCACTTTTACATCCCTTTTCCAACACTCATCATATTTTCTACATTGATGATATATTATGACATTGAAAATTATGAACAACTAATGACAATGTAAATAGTCATGATGATGATGATAATGAAGATGATGACGATGGCATGAATTGCGATTATGATGATAATGACAATCATCATAAAGATGATGGTGGTTGCGATGAAAATGATGATGATACTAATGACTTTGGCCAATCTTCCAAATTTTTAAATTTTTTCACTATCATAATCATAATCATTATTTTTTACATCATCATCCAAGTTATCATCATTTTCTCATCATTATCATCATTGTCATCTAGTTCATCATAAAAAACAATAATGGTGTGAATGATAATGATGATATCCCATTACGTAAGTTAAAACAAATTTCATGTACACATTAGTATAATGCATAATAAATAATACATCATGTGACGCCAACATATGAGTTCCAGTTTACAAAGTAACACTTAACATAGCAAGGCCCTATAGTACATGCTATGTACAAAGTAGGGTCTTACACTATGATCATTTCCTCCTATGTTGGTGTCTTAAGAGGTTCAAATAAGAAATGATCATAAGACAATAAATATACAAGTTATGTCTATGGTATTTGAAGGAAAGGGGTGAAGTTGCTTGACCTAGAAAGGAGATTGAGAGGTAGTAAGAACATGGTTGACCTAAGAGGACTCAATTGTATTGAATATAGGTGTATAAATGCATAGGGATAGGTATATTGACCCTACTAAAAGGTCACGTAAGGTGGGACAAATTCACAATAACTTCATACTAGATATGTTAGCCTGAAAAATTTTCTACTATAGAAAAGATAGCGGAAACACCCTTGTACGAGAGGTCTTCCCATGGGTATCTAATAAGTTTCTTATTAGGAGCTAGAGGGATAGTGGTATTAGTTTCCTTTTGGTATACAAGTGGGCTCTTCTGGGATACAATAGATTTAGACTAGTTGAGAGCATGTAACTCCATAATATTCTCAAGCTTTTGTGGTAGCATTGACATCAAATACTACTTTTGTATGAATTCAACAATGACGCAAGCTCTTGAATTTCTACCTAGATTGAGTGGGAGAAATTAGTGGATGACTATAAAAGTTATCTTGGGAATAAGTGGAGGGTAGTTAAGGACAACTAGATGAAGATGGATGTGAAGGGAATCAATTACAAAATATTTCCAATGGAATATTTTTAGGGGGGATAAGTCTCCTTTGAATTGACTATTCTCCCTTTAAGTGCTTCACTCTTTGGTATATAACACATTCTTCCATAAAATGCCTCGGTCTCTTAAGATAATTGTAATACTTGCTATGATGAGAAGGAAAATAACAAATGGAATCCTTCTAAGCTTGTTAGAATGTTGTTCCACTAGTTATGGTGGAGTTGGATCATTTAGTGGTGGTGGAGGTTGAGTGGATGATTGTATAGGTAGAGGCCTTGAAGAAGATGGTTGAAACTTCTTTTTCGAAAGTCTCTTTATGGGTGGATTAGCATGAGTGCAAGAAGTGGCAACAAAAAATTCATGCACTAAAATGGTAAGGTAATCGCCTGCAAAATTTATGTCGTTTTGTTTCGTTTTGGCTTAGTCACTCTTGATTGTGGGTCACCTGAGAGAGAATTTACTTGACTAGGTATAATAGGAGGATAATAATTTATTAGGTGATGTATAATGTTGATAGTTTATAATTCCAAAACCTTATTGATATCATCCTAACAGGTTATCTATTTATTATTAGTACATTCTGGTTCCAAATCTTCTCGTATACCTTCTACTAAGATTTTCCTAAGCTCTTCTAGAGAGAACTTGGTATCACATCTAGCTAATGAAAATTAGAATGTATGAATGAAACAGGTTATAAATTCCCACTTTCCTTGCTTTAATTATATAAGACTAACCACTTCAAATACATCGATTGGTTTCAGAGCATACATTCCCAAAAACGTATCACATATTTTATTAAACGTCTTTATAGAGTTCCTGGGAAGGTTTTCAAACCATTCAAAGGCTAACCTAGTAAGAGTGCATGGAAATATTTTTTCCATAACTTCTAGCCATGTCCTTATGTATTTCTAAATTCTAATCAACTTGGACATGTGTGATAGAGAGATAACCATAGTGCGCTAGAGAGGCCCAAGCACAAGTGTGCTACACGAGAGATGCAAGAAGATATGTGCCCTTAAGCATTAACACTTTATAAGGGAGATAAAGAATATCACAAGATGATGGAATACAAATGTGAGTTGCGGTGTACTTTTAGACAAGAATGGCTTTGCCTAGGGGTTAATGATCCTACATGTACAAATTTTACTAGGTTGGACTTATCCTATCCCTAGGGTTACAACAGATGATAATAAATGATTGAATGATAATCTTAGACATGATAAAAAATACATTAATGATACATATAAGTGTGTTGACGCATCAAGATTACACTCATAATTCTAACCATATTCCACATATCTAAAGATATATCTCACTGTAGGATGATTTAATTGTATGCTAAATCACTGTTATTTAATTTGTCAACCTAGGGGTTTCCTAAACTCAGAAGCAAACCAAAATATATGTGATCTCAAATCAAATTGTTGTAGAAATTTTGTTTCGAATGGAATTGTATATTACAAATAAGTTATAAGTTTAAAGAAACTAAAAGGTCTCTAATTCAAGATGCAGTAAGCGAAGGACGAGTCTCCTAACTTAGGAGGTCTGGGTTGTCCTTCCCCACAGTACTATCCTCAGGCAGAGAAAATAAAGAGGAGAAGTTTGTGATGTGTAGAAAGTAGGAGAAGGGGCTCCTAACTTAGGAGGTCTTGGTTGTCCCTCCTCAAAGTTCCACTCTAACAACAGTACCAGTGCATCAAATCATAAAATTTAAATGCATAAACTATTTTGAAAAGAAAAGATTCAGATCTATTTTACCAAAGAAAAAAAATGTTTGATCAACAGAATTAGTTTACTTAAGAAGATAGAGAAGAGACTGTTGTTGAAGTGTCTTGGTTGTCCTTCTACCATATTTCAATGATAACATTGCAAAAATATCAGAATTTAGGAAAGGAAGCATATAAATGAAATCAAGTAAATATTGTTTTCAGTTCAGTTCTTATCTCATGGAGAAGAGTCTCTTGTTCAAGAGTCTTGGTTTTCCTTCTCACATAAAAACTAGATAATGGAAGGAAATCAATCTTCACATAAAAAAACAACCTTGCAGGAAGTAAATCACACCCGCATGAAGGAAATAACATAAATTAAACTATGTTACATATGTATGCAAATTGTGGTTGATAGGGATCTGTCAATTCCTTAATAATCACATATGAACAACTATCACTCCTTAAGAATAAAGCAACATTCATAACTCATAATTGCAATAAAATGATATTATTCATGTTGAATGAACAATCATAAATCTGATGCTAATGAATAACTAACAACTGTTGGCTTCCTTTGAATGATGATCCTCTTATTTATACATTAATTATGGATATCTTCTCAGTAAATGTAAATCCCTTAAATATGTACTAGATCCATACTTGTCCCAACTTATCCATAAATACTAGATACAAATCCCATGATACATCAACATCTCCATGATCTTTCTCCTTGGAATATGGTCCACCACTTGAGTTGAAAATCGAATTTGTGCTTGGGAGGCCAAGTAAGATCCTTCTAGAACCTCCAAATAAGCATACATGTCTCAAAACTCATAACACACACACACACACATATATATAAATGAAACCATTTTAATTTCCTAGGTTTTAATCTTAAATTCACTTAAAAATACATAAAATAAATAACGTTAGAAAATGATTATTCTAACCCATATGATCATGAAGATGATTACTTGATGTAGGGTTTTAGGCTAGATAATTATGAAATGAGGGCTAAATGGTTATGAAATGATGGAACTATGGATGAAGATGGAAGACAATTTTGAGACTCAACATACCCCCCAACTAAAGTTGTTGCATGTCCTCATGCAACTATTGCATTTATTCATTTATCCATAAGTTGATCCTTTTGAAATTCTTTGCTTCTTTATGAGCTTTTGCTTGTATGGATTCTCTACGAACTTTGCATTATCATATTCTCTTTTGAAAAGTGTAATACATTTGATTGCAACATATATTTTTGATGGTTGGTTCTTGTGTGACAACTAAAATTTTTGTGCATTGGTTCTTGTTTAACAATAATTTTATTATTTATTTTTTTTGTTGCATCAAACTACATGAAAACATTAATAATTAGCAAAACCTATAATATTTTGGAATCATACTACAACAATAGTTGATTGGGAAGAATATGCGAGTTGGAATGAAATGAAAATGTGTGATGATGTATGAAATTTGAATATGAATTTTTGTCCCTTCCTCCCAAATAAAGGTGTTTTTCAGTTTATACCAATATGAGAAAGGGAGTGAGCAATTTCCAAAAATTACTATTTTAGCATTTTAAGGAATTGCATGACTAAAAATTAGAAAAAAACATACCTTCACTTACCTGCAATGTGGACGAGTTGTGTTTACTGAAGAGTGTGGTTGTTGATGTTGGATCATGGAGTATGTAAATAAAGGAAATGTATCTTCTTCTTTGTTCTCTTTGTGTTGATGAAAAGATTGTGATATTTATTTCCGCTGTTACAAATTGGTTCCTACTGCAAACTATTGAAACGATGTAGTCTTCAATCATTACAAAACTCGATGGTACAATTATAGTCATGGGAATAAATGTGTTGATGTCGAGCATGAAGAGAATTCATTGGATTACTGATCATCAATAAATTTCGTTAACCAATGCTAGGAAAACTCACTATTAATGTCAATGAGTGCCAAGGTACATAAGTGCATATTGCGAAGTACGAATAGATGAGTTGATGTTGAGCCACTTCCAAGATCCAACAATCAAGGGAAATTGATGTATTCCCATGATTCTTAGCGAGAGAATTTATCATTAAGGCATACAAGCCTCAAGCTACTAATAAGGACTCTATCCTACAACCTAGATAATGTGTTGATGTTGACAGGTCAAGAATTGCTGGAAGGGAGGCCTTAATGAATCCTCCATCATCTGACGTGAGCATAAACAATAATTATGAAGGACTATGGATGAAATTTTTTGGAGTGGATCAAGGTTTATTTGAAAAAGTGAAAAGGAAAATGGAATGAATAAACTTTGTAGGGGAGCCGAATGGTTGTATTGCTGGGTTACAGGTTAGTGAAGGCGAGGAAGGAAAATGACTGTGAAGGAAAATGAGATGAAGATTTTATTGATTGAATAAGTAGGAATGCAATGGTGAGACTCGTATTTGAAAGACTTTCAAATGGTGTGATGGATTTGATTTGACATTATTTATCCAAAATCATGTGCTCATGCTTGGATATTTCATCTTTGATGTTGCTCTAATCATGTTCTTTTGAAAGAAATGAGGTCTTTCAGAGACACTGTTTTCTTATGGTCATCTGTTTGTGTTCCTAGAACCTGCAAGAAAATAGTACTTTTTCTGCAATGAAATATAAGGTTATCAAAAGAGAGAGGTGATCAATCCCTCTATTTATGACATTTACACAAAAAAACTAAGAATTGGTACAAATAAAACAAATTCAAAAAAGAAAAGAAAATGAATTTTTACATGTATCGAAACTAGTGCCTCAGGTTACATGTCATGTCTTGTCAGCAATTTCTTCATTGGGATGCTTTTGTCGACACATTTCGAATCAACGAGTGTCATTCATCGTCAGGACATGTTGAAGAACCAGATCCTGGCTACAAGTTAAATAGAAGAGCAGATCATCCAGCAAATGTATTAAATCAGGTAATGACTATATTGGACTGGGCAACTAGACTTCCTAACGACTATATTTGACTGGGAAATGGCTAACTAGATAGGACTACCAGATAGGGGTAGGAGAAATCAAATTATTTAATTAGTAAGCTACTTACATATATTAAATTAATAGGAATTAATTAATCAATGAAAGGACTTATATTTTAATTAAATAATTGGTAAAATTAACTTAAGTTAGTTTCATAACTATTACCATATATAAATGAAGTAATGTATTTAGTTAATATGAAAAAGGGTCAGTATTAAATTCATATCACAAACTATATAATTAAATATTTAATATTATATTAAAGTTAAAAAGTTGTGTAATTAAACAATTAATTATCAAATATGAAATAAAAGGGCTAATATTATCTACTTAAATAGTTAATTGTGAGTTAGTTATGTTATAGTTAATATCATAACCTATTAATAAAAACTATTAAATTACATATAAGCTAATACTAAATCTATGTAAAGGTATATAATTAAATAATTAGTATCATATTGAAGTTATATAATAAATATTTAGTTAAATAATTGTATATCTATTATCAAGTATGTATTAATTAATATGAATCCAAAGGGCTAATATTATATAATTAAATACTATAACAAATTAATAGTTTATTAACCTATTAATAAAAACTATTAAATTAAGTATAAACTTAAATCATTAAGTCATAAACTAAAACTATGAAATAAAATATAAAATTTAAGTCAACAGTAATATATAATAAGGATTGTTGCTAATCTTTTTATGGAATATTTTGAATCCAAGGCCCTGGCCTCAGCCCGTCTTCTACCCAAACACTAGAAAATATTTGTGGATGACACGAATGTCATTTGGTCGCGTGGCCAAGATGACCTGAATTTGTTCTTAAAGCATCTCAACAATCAATCCCCCGCCATTAAGTTCACTATGGAACAAGAAGTCGATGGATGCCTTCCTTTCCTTGATGTTCTTATTTCAAAGAATAATGATGGTTCCTTATCCCACCAAGTGTTTTCGAAGAAAACACATGCTGAGCAGTATATTCTTGCTAGCTCCCATCATTTCCCTTCTCAAAATCTAGGCTTTCTCAACATGCTTGCTACTCGTGCGATGAGAATCTTTGATGAAAAGAACCTCGATAAAGAGAAGGACCATCTCCTTAATGTATTTATTAATAATGGTTATAGTAGTCACCTTGGTCAAAAAGTGTTCCTTAAAGCTAGCAAGAAATCATTGGTCAAGAAACAACCTAAAGATCGAGTCTCTGGGGTTCATCTCCCTTTCATCAAAGGGGCCACTGATAAGATTGCAAGGATTCTGAGGAAGCATAATGTTCCCTCTACCTTTAGACCCCTTAACACCATCCATAGCTCCATCCAGTCAGTAAAGGACCTAGTAGACCCCAAGGAGATGAAAGGTGTCTATGTTATTCCCTGTTCCTATGGGACCCCCTATGTTGGTGAGACTGGTTGTTCTATTAATCAAAGGATTAATGAGCATTCAGCCAACTTAAAACATGGGAGGACCCAGTCTTCTGCCCTAGTAGAACATGTTGAGAAGAAAAAAAATCATGTATCTATTAAAGAGGCTCGTCTTATTTCTAAGGTTGCGCAATTTCATCACCGGAAATTTAGGGAAGCCATTGAGATTGAAAAAAGGCCAAACAATCTCAATAGAGATGATGCCTAGAGAATTGGCAGTTGTTGGATCCTTTCCCTCTCTTCCTAGCCACCCCTGCTCCTTGGGGTGTTCTTCTATGTAAAATCCTTCTTGAATTAAAATCCTTCTTATTAAAAGTTTCTTTACATAAATATTGATGTAAAGATGAAAATTGTTTCTAATTAACTAACCAATTTAAAACAAACTATTTTGTTTCTCATTAGCTCCTCATTGTTTTGATCATTCTTAAGGTATTTGCCCCATATCCTCTTCCTATTATTTATTAGAAGGTCCATGATTTATCTAACCTAATTAGTTATCCTTTTAATGAAATACCCTTATTATATATTATTATTGACTTAAATTTTATATTTTATTAGATAGTTTTAGTTTATGACTTAATGGTTTAAGTTTATACTTAATTTAATAGTTTTTATTAATAGGTTATACAAACTATTAATTTGTTATAGTATTTAATTATATAATGTTAGCCCTTTGGATTCATATTAATTAAATACATACTTGATAATAGATATACAATTATTTAACTAAATATTTATTATATAACTTCAATATGATACTAATTATTTAATTATATACCTTTACATAGATGTGATATTAGCTTATATTTAATTTAATAGTTTTTATTAATAGGTTATAATATTAACTATAACATAACTAACTCACAATTAACTATTTAAGTAGATAATATTAGCCCTTTTATTTCATATTTGATAATTAATTGTTTAATTACACAACCTTTTAACTTTTTTTTTTTTTTCTAAGTTAAGACTAACCTAAGCGCCCACGGGGGATTTGAACCAGTGACCTATCGCAAGGAGTGCCTTAACAAAGCACCCATTCACCGTCAATCCAAAGCCCCGTGGGCCACAACCTTTTAACTTTAATATAATATTAAATATTTAATTATATAGCTTGTGATATAAATTTAATGCTAACCCTTTTTCGTATAAATTAAATACATTACTCCATTTATATATGGTAATAGTTATGAAACTAACTTAAGTTAATTTTACCAATTATTTAATTAAAATATAAGTCCTTTCATAATTAGTTAATTCCTATTATTTTAATATATGTAACTAACTTACTAATTAACTAATTTTGTTTCTCCTAACCCTATCCCGTAGTCCTGTCTAGTTAGTTGATTCCCAATCAAATATAGTGGTTAGAAGGTCTAGTTGCCCAATCCAATATAGCCGTTACCTATCTAATAGAGTTGGTGGATGATCTACTCTTCTATTTAACTTGTAGCCAGGATCTAGTTCTTCAACTTTTCCTAACGATGAACCACACTTGTTGGTTTGAAACGCATCGACAAAAGCATCCCAGTGTGATTTACGCCAAACAAGCTTCTCATAAAACTTGATATGGATCACAAAAACCTAAATTCAACAATTTCTTGATTCTTTTACTATTTCAGATTTTGATGAAAGTTTTCTCGTTGTATATATCTCGTCAATATATTTCCAACGACATTTGAATCATCGAAAACCAATGTCATATGAGAAAGTTATGCTTATTTGCAATTTTTGTGAAACATTGAAAATTGTCATGGTTAAGTGTGGCATGGGAACATGATGCTGATGTGAAAGTTGAAATAGGCAAATGAGATGGAATGCTAATCATGAATTTTGATTAGAATTCATTATCACAAAATAGATCATTGAATTAAACACAAGAGCTACAGATTCATTGTTTTTCAGTTAGAGAATTGTTTTTCAACTACAGAATTGCACATTCCCTACATCTAAAAAGCCTTCATATGTCGGCCCCATTGTCTTGTTTTCTGCTTTGTTTGCAAGACTCAAATAAATATGATTATTCTGTATAGATTTTTTTGTACAATTATGAGAGGTCTTTTCATTGAAACAAATTCATAAACAAATTGAAGATTTTTAAATTATAGAATCTCGATTAAAACTTGATAAATCTAAATGAAAGTAAATATTTCTTCTTCAAATGAGTTGGATGGTAAGAATCTAAAAAAAATAAAAAATTGTGAGTTGAAAATGGGCATATGTACAATCAGATATATCACTTGTGAACTTTAACCCCACTCATTGGCATACTTTAAATCAAAATCTCTAGAACATGGGATATAAGCTTCCCTTGAATCTGAGGTGGAGATGTCTTTGTAATGTACAATGGAGCTGCATGCATGGCCAAGCCAATACCAAAGCCATATATCAGCTGACCAATTATTAACATAGCAAGATCAAGTGCCAAAGATGAAATTAAAGCCTCGATTACTTATAACAGTGATGCAACAATTAATTCCCTCCATCTACCTAGATATCTGTGACATTGAAAGCAATAATAGACCCAATTAGAGCCCCAAAAAGGGATCCACTAATCACAACACCATTTTCTGTACATGAAAAATCGCAGAAAAGAAAAATGGCAAAATAATTGCAGACAAGGTATATGATTCATCCAAGTCTCTTTTGGCGATGAGGGGCTTAGTCTTTGTATCCTGAGATTTCCATGAAGCAACTAACTTTTGAACATTTCTTTGATTAATCCTTCCAAACATCGAAGTACTAGCTTCATTCTGTTTCTTAATCTAGGCCATTGATACGATGAAAGTTTTATTACCTGTCTTCGGAAGTCCAATCCACCAGAAGTGTTCTCATTCAAATTATTCCTCTCTCAATATATAAATGTAGTTGATAATATGGAGAGGATAAATGAGGCATATAACTAGTTCAAAGAAGGAAGGTGGCTCTTGTAATCAATGTTGCTGCAAAGATGACCATGATATCTAAAGTAGCGATTGGTGTAGTTCTTCTTTTCATTGGTGAAGCGATGCCTAGGCGTGTAGCGATGTGGAGAAAATCTATAGTATGAGAAATGTTTTATGAGGACGGTGTTGATGCTGAGTTTGGTGTTTTTCTGAATTCCAAAGGTTTAGAGACCAATGGAGATGTCACGAAAGATTCAATTGTTGCCCGCTTGGGCACTGTTGGAATATTTATCCTATACCCGTGTGGGAGGCTTTTCCTGTGAGTGAGACTTTCAAAAAAAATATTGGGTTGGGTAGTCTTCCAAGTCACATGAAAATCCCATCAATTGACAACTAATGAAAATCCCACCAATTGACAACTACACACTGCTTAAGCAAGCACCCATATAAGGCTTCGAAAGGGCATAAAAATCACAATATTCACAACATATGCTTAATGTCTCTTGTCTGAATAAAAGTCTCTCAATATCCTGCAAATAAAAAATCACTCAAATACAAAGTCATAGGACTAGTATTTGAGACAAAAACCAATACCTTATAGAGCGATCGCATAAGTAATTTGTCATCAAATGATCAAGAATTTGTACGTCGGAATCTGTGGTGTAGTCGATAATGAAAAATGAAATAAAACAACATGGTGGGATTTATGGGTATGTCTGATAATGTCATTTTTTTTAACAACATTCATTTAAAGTTCATCACATTTAGGTTCAAAGGTCCAAGTGGTAGCACGAATTCAACCTTTTGTGAGGCATTTCACTGGTGCTACTTCTAGCCCTTCGAAGCTCTAGCGAGCGTATCTAATCCACTGAGTCTTGACAATGCACGAATGTAATTTCTAAATAGATGGCCATTCGTACCGTCTTTCACAAAATCGACAAAATCATTTTTCCAAGAAAGGTACTGAGTAATCAATCGCTTGTATATTTTCATATATTTGATCTTTTGGTAATCATCACAGATTTTGCTTCTTCCTTGGCATACATTTGGTCTCAGTGATTGCATTCGATTATCTTTCTCCTTCATTTTCCACAACATGTATAACCAATAATAATGAAACATAATCATTTATATGATTGAATATTAAAACGTGTTAAAATAAATGGAAAACATAACCACTTGATTCGAACAAATAAGATGAATCAGTGAATGGAAAATTTGGTGGCGCCATTTGTTTCAAAATTTCTACCACGTAAATTGGATGCTACAACTGTAAAAACACATGCATTATTTGAAATCCATGCAAGATTTTTTATTTCAATTGGAGTCATCCTATTTTCCCAAAAAGGTCCATGCAGTTCGATCTACTGAATTCTACAATTTTCACAGTTGATTTTTTTAAAATGTGCTTGCAGGTTTGTTTCGAGGCCAAAGCTCAAATTGCAATGTGTATTCCACCGGTGCTCATCGTGACTCTTGTTTTAACTTGGCACATTGACCCAAAAAGAAATCATCAACCCTCATTTTCATGTCGTCTTTTATTTCGTGTTGTGTGGTATTTCATGAGTTGTTTGTAATGATTCTTTTTTAAACCCTTATTTTCATGTTGTTTAAAGCTTTACATGGAGTTTTGTTTACTATTTTGTTTTCAATGTTTTATTATTTTTATTATATATGTTTTTTTACTATATATGTTTATGTGCTTTTAATGTAATTTTTTAAATTGTTTTTATTATTTTATTTTTAACGTTTTGTTTTGTTTATTTTATTTATTTTTGTTTGTTTATTTTAAATAAAGAAAAATAAGTTATTTTAGAAGAGACAATTCTAATTATGAATTGGAGATCAAATTCAATAATAGATTTTGATCTCCTAGTCATTTTTTAGATCTATGAATTTTATTGTGAAATTTCATTTCATGTCTAACTTATTCAATTTTTCTTTCTGATATTCTAGGTCACACAAGGTGCAAGAAGAGAGCATATTGAGGAGTTTTTTCATTAATCGATTCCTATTTTTTTTTTTTTAATTTAGATTTAGAAAATAAATGAGAAGAATTGATCCCATTCCTGAAATTATCGCTCCTGATCTTCGCTTGTGCTCCTTGTTCAAAATCTTTTGTTTTCCTACAATTTTCCTACCAAGGGATAGCAAATGGGTGGCTCTTACTACACCACAAAATTTCAAATTTATCCTAGAAATCACAAAACTTGTTTCTATTTGTTAGTCTTATTCTATTAAAAAATAAATGAAACATTATCTTAAGTATAAGAAAATTTCCAATGCATCCATGTGCGTAACCAAATCATGAGTAAACTCATACCCAAGTTTGAAAAATAAACCCTAGTGAATTATTGGACATGATCATGAAGATTTGATGTTAAAAATTGTAACATAATGACTACTTGACACCAAATTTGAATGTGATATTTAGGTTTTTGATCTTCTTCAACTGTCATAGCACAAATCCCTTCAAGTCTTGTTTTTTCAATTAGACTTTTATTTTGTTTTTTTCTTTTTCTATTTTTTAGTGAATGGGGTATTTTTATTTGTGGATGTTTTCTTTTATTTCTATGTTTTCTATATGAAAATGAAAATAAACTTAAATGAAAATTCCTAAATGCAATTAACCCTAAATAAAAATGACCCTAAATGAAAGTGTTTCCTAAACTCTCTTCCTAACTTGCTTAAATCCATGTTTGCTTGGCTGGCTCCAATGCCGAAATGTAGGGCGATTTAATTGTATGTTAAATACCTATCATTTAATTTTTCAACCCCGAGGTTTCACAAAATTAGAAGAAAACCAAAATATATGGGATCTTAGATGAAACTGTTGTAGAAATTTTGGTTAGAATATGAATCCATATTACAAATAACTTCTAAGTTTAAAGAAGCTAAAGATTCTCTAATTCAAGATGCAGTAAGCGAAGGAAGAGCTCCTAACTTAGGAGTTCCTAGTTGGCCTTCCCCACAGTATTTTCCTCAAGAAGAGAAACTAAAGAGAAGCAATTTTTGATGTGTAGAAAGCAAGAGAAGAGGCTCCTAACTTATGAGGTCCTCATTGTCCTTTCTCATAGTTATACTCCAACAACATTACCATTGCATCAAATCATAAACTAGAAATGCATAAACTATTCTAAAAAGAAAAGATTCATATCAATTTTATGAAAGCATAAAAATGTATGATCAATAGAATTAGTTTACATTAGAAGGTAGAGAAGAGTCTCTTGTTGAAGAGTCCTGGTTGTCCTTCTACCATATTTCAATAATAACATTTCCAAACGTCTAAGAAAGTAGGAAAGAAAGCATATAAATGAAGGCAAGTAAATATCGTTTTAAGTTTGGTTCTTAGATCATGGAGAAGAGTCTCTTGTTCAAGGGTCCTGGTTGTCATTCCCACATAAAAACTAGCTACTAAAAGGAAATCAATATTCACATAACAAAACACGCTTGTGGAAAGTAAATCACACATGCATGAAAGGAAATAACAAAAGTTAAACTATGCAGAAAGTAAATCAGACCTTGAAAGGAAGTAACAGAAATTAAACTATGTTACATATGTATGCGAATTGTGTTTGATGGGCATCTGTCCATTCCTCAATGAGCACACATCAACAACTATCACTCCTTAAGAATCAAGCAACATTCATAACTCACAATTGAAAGAAAATGATATTATTCATGTTGAATGAACAATCATAAACCTGATGCTAATGAATAACTGACAAATGTTGGTTTCCTTTGAAGGATGATCCTCTTATTTATACATGAATTAGGGATATATTCTCAATAAATGTAAATCCCCGAAATATCTACTAGATCCATACTTGTCTCAACTTATCCCTAAATACTAGATACAAATCCAATGACACATCAATATCTCCATGATCTTTCTCCTTGGAATATGGTCCACATGTTGAGTTGAAATTCGAATTTGTGCTTGCAAGGCCAAGTAATATCCTTCTAGAACCTCCAAATAAGCCTACACATGCCAAAAAACTCATAAAACACACACACACACACACCGCACACACACACACACACACACACACACACACACACACACACAAATGAAACCATGTTAATTTCCTAGTTTTTAATCATAAATTCACCTAAAAGTACATAAAATAAATAACTTTGGAAAATTATTATTCTAACCCATATGATCATGAAGATGATTACTTGATGTAGGGTTTTCGGCTAGATAATTATAAAATGAGGGTTAGATGGTTATGAAATGATGGAAATATGGATGAAGATGGAAGACAATTTTGAGACTCAACACTCATCTAGTAGAAATCCCTCCGGATTTCCTTACTATGATTAGAACAACAAACTCCAACCCAGACAATAATTGAAACGGAATTATCCTAACTAATATTTTTCATGTTTCATAGAATACAAACCATAACCATTGCAAGGTTGAAAATGAATGAATTGTGCATCTGCGAGGATTTATTTCATGGGCAAGCAATACTTCCTCTCCCATATGTTCTTTAGGCCTTACTAACCTTGGTTTGTGTATGTTGAGGAGAATGTGAGTTAGTTGAAATTACTACTAATGTGTAACACCTCCCATTTCACACTAAAAAATCATAATTGATAATTATTCTTAATGTAGTCTTATGAAACTTTATTGTCAATGTGATTTTTTTCCCTTATAGTGAATTCAATATTATTGGACTTCCTAACATTGGTACTGAATGATAGTTGTAGTCTTGAAACGTTCATAAAATTTGAAGTCTCTAAAATTTACATTTTTAACTAGACTTGACTCATTTTTAAAGTCTACTAATTAGCTTTTAACTAATATATGTTCTTTGTATTTTTAATTTATATAATTTGTGTGACATATCTAAATATTATATGGAGGTTTAGAAATTATCATTTTATTCTACTAAATTAGTTCATTAATTTACAATACCTTATAGTTTTCTTAATTACTTTTACATTAGTATTAATGCTAATTATGGCCTCTAATCAAGTTTATCATCTTAGTTGCACCTCCAAACCATAGCCTTGATACGGTGCCCTTTTTTTAATTAATCCTTCGTGTTACTTATCATGGTCAATTTATCCCCTTTGTTGGTTCTTAATTGAGTGTACTATGTTAAAATATTTGTCCTTTCAATTGATGTCCCAACAACGATTATGTCATCATTAATTAAATACCTCCTGCGAAATGATATTATAGGTATATGATATGAATGATAGTAAGTGCTAAGTCGATGTGGAGCACTCACACTCCTCCATGTGTGCTAGATACATGTGAACTTCACGTCATGACACAATTTTTGATGTTTATGAGGCGTTTTTACATAAACGGTTTTGCTTTCTCCTCAATAAATTAGTGATCAACAACATTAGGGTTTTCATTATGAATTCTTGGTTGTGTCCTTCCAACTTTTGTTCAAAAATATGGCAAGGATTTCGGCTCAACTTCCGTCACTCTGAAAGTCTTTGAAATTCGTTCATACATTAGTCTAACATTAATTTACTACACCTCACATTCTTTTCAATTCTTATATATCATATGCTAAAAACTAAGGAGCTATTGTATAAATCAAATGATAAATTTCCACAAGGAATTGATCCTCTTCATGGTGTGTCAAAAATGGGAACTATAGAGATAAAGGTGTGTCAAAGGTGTCTTACTGGGATCTCTCCCTCATATAATTGTGTCAAAGGTAGCCAAATGGGTGTCAAAATAAAGAAATGGAGTTATAGATATATTTCCTTCTTCCTATTCTAGAGACCTAGATAGCTACTAGTATACAAAGTCATTATTACCTTCTAAAGAGTCAAAGGAGTATTTTGAGTTTCTTATATCCCAATAATTCAATATATAGTAAGAGTCTTCATTTGGGAATAGTTATAAGTTCTAAGGTTATAGAGTGAGTCTCTGATTATATGTACCAGTTCTAATGATTTATAAACTCTCTTTCTTATTGATATATAATGTCTAATATATTTGAAGTTGGTTATATAGAATTAAAAATCATGGATATATACATAATGAAACATGAAGCTTCATGATATGGAAATATAGAGGAGTTGTTTATGTCTCTAATTCCTATTGGGTTACCTCCATTACTTAGACATGTATTTGTGTTTGAATGAATTGAATTTGTTTATGTTTAAGGAAAATGCTTCCAAGGTGAGGTTAGCAAAGGCAAAAGACACTCATCGTAGTGGTCAGAAAGGTTTAAAAGAAATCATAAGAACTTTTGTAAGTGTATTAAATATGTGATATTTTTTAATAAAATTTGTACTAGAAGAAAATCATTATTATCTAATTTCTCCCTATTTACTTATTGATGGGAACTAAAATATGGAAGACATACAAATCATTTGGAAAAAGAGATGTTGCAGCAAAAGATAAGAGTTGATTTTGTTGTGTGGATGGAGTCTAAGGTATGTAATATTAGCTAGATTTCAAATATTTATTTGAACCATATTTTCATTTTATTTTTTTTATCATTTTTAGATATCATACCCTACCTAATTTTATGTTATCATTGATATGTATTGTGCTATGGAATTAATACTGACATGTAATAATTTTTTTTTTTCCATAATGTTATAGGTAATGAATGGCAATATGATGATCTAGACTATGCTAACCATACATCAAGAGATGATGATGATGAGGATGGAGATAGTTTTGGTGATGATGACATGGATGAGACTGATTAGAATGGCCAGGATGATATTATTGGAGCTAGTTAGGCATGCACATGAATCAAATTCCTATTTTTAGATGGATATTGTGAATTCACCTTAGAATAATGATATATATGAAACATTTGGATTTTTTAATCATAAAATGGATTTCATTTCATTAAAGATGATGATGATATTATCATTATTATATTTATATTTCATGCATATATTGGAAATTGTCAGTATTATTTTGATGGAAAATTTATTATGTATGATGATATTACCATCTTTTGACGTTTGTTGAGAATTTATATTAGAAGAATGATATTCATGAAATATTTTTATCTTGTAATCACATTTGAATTTTAGTTGATCTGATTAAAAATGATAATCATATTACTAGTATTATGCTGTTGTTTTATGTATATGTTGAGAATTATCAATGAATCATTATGTACAATGATATTGGTAGATACACTACCTTCATAACTTTGGACAACAATATCTCCTACTATACCACCTGCCTATCTCCTCCGAGTTTCAGTGATTCAACTTTTAGTCACTGGAGTTATAGAATAGATAGCTATATGTAGATTATCAATCTATAGGTGTATGTGCATTAATTTGATTTGATCATTAATGGGGGTAGCTCTATGTTGAAATCAATATTTAGCCCTAAGTCAAGAGGCATATGAAGCTCATGCATTATCTTATATATTCCTTACTATAGTGTAAGTCCAGGTTAGAGTGGGAAGACTAATTTACAACATGTTCCTTTGAGATGACCTCTTTTCGAATTCTTTGTCAATCAATTTTTCAATTTGCTTGACACTTAAGTCTGTAATATATCAGTCTACACTTATGTTATATCCTTTATATAATTCTTGAAACTTCTAAGTCAGTATAGAACATAATGATCAATAATCCTCCCCATTTGTGGGTTATGTATCATTGGGGTGTTGTGAGCGAGAGAAACATCTCGCAATATGACTATGGATATACTTTTATTTCCTCAAGTGAAAGTGTAAATTTGGATCCTCCTAATCCTACCCCAGCTTTGGTCCATACTCCTCACTTACTGTTTATACCTTTACAATTGGTCAAAGTTCCACTTTTTACTCTAGCGATAGTGTAAACACCCATTGCACAACCTAAGTAAAAAGTATGACATGAGGAAAATCCAAAAATTTTAGGGGAACTAATGCTCATAGTTGAGATTCCATATTTAATGATGTGATATGTTGGAGTGACATGTTATCTCAAGGTAATCACTAGTGATACCATATATCTTTTATAAGGAAGAGATTACTATGAAATCTGTTATATTTCTTTGTTTTTCCTTGTACTAATATGAGTCATATAAGCTTTATGAACTAAGCTATTATCCATAATAACTCTAATGTTTTAAGTTGTTGAGTAGTCATTACTGAGAAAGCTTAAATTATCTAATACTATGTTTCAATACTTTGAATTATAGTTATAATTCATATACAAAGAAGTATTACCTCCATTTATTCATATTATATAATACTAACCATAGGGTAAATAAGGAATAATGGAACTGTTGTATTCCATTGATTTTGTATACCTTGGATCTAATAATTATGGATTTATTGTGTCATAGATTTTATAATTGAAACAAGGTTGTGTAAAAGGAATTTCTTACAATTAGAGAAATTTTATTTGAAATGGTTAATTGTGATATCGTTTTTAATTATATATAGAAATTGTGATATATTTCACTTTGCAACTGAAATTAGTAAAATTAATCCATAAAGGGGGTCATAAATGGAAAGAAAGGTACACTCCACACAAGAAATCAAATGCAAATCTAAATTGGGATGTAACCATGGATGCAAAATTGGGAGTAGAATTGGATGTTAAATTAGGCATTAAAACAATATGGAAACAAGGACACGAAAAATATTTTAAACTAGAAGTAAAAAAAGGTACACAAATAGACACAAATAAGGGAACAAAACATGGCATACAAAAGGATACCAAGTTGGACACAAACAACGATTCAAAAAGGGACACCAAACTAGATGCAAAAAAAAGGACATACAACTAGATGTAAAATAAGATTCAAAAGGGGATGCCAGGTTGGGTGCTAAAAAGAAAAAAAAGCGGATACAAATTAGAATTCCAAATGACAATGCAAAGAATGGTTTAAATTTGGGATGAAAATTTGGGCACCAAAAAAGGAAAAAAAAGATGTAAGAAACAACATAAAACAAGATGTACAATAAGGATAAAAAATGGCCGAAACCAAGGATGCCATATTGGATGCAAAAAATGATGCATAATCGGATGCAGATTTAGACTCAAACTTAGAAATAAAATTAGAAGCAGATGTGGACGTAAAATGGGGCAGACAAAGGATGAAAATTTGGATGGAAGAAATGACGTCAAATTTGACACCAAAAAGGATGGGAAATTGCATGAAAAAGTGGATGTAAATAATGGTGCAACATTGGACAGATAAGTAGACACAAAGAAAGGGTACAAAAATGGGCATAAAAATAACTCAAAATTGGATGCAAATTAAGATGGAATGGTGGATGCAAAAAGTGATGCAAAAATTGGTGTAAAAATAGATGCAAAAGTGGACGTAGAAAATGGCTCAAAATTGAATTTAACATTAGACACAAAATGGGATACAAAGTTTGACAGAACACATGACTTAACATAGGATGCAAATATAGATGCAAATTTCGATGCTCAAAAGAGTGTAAAATTGGATGCAAAAAATTATGTTTAAAACGATGAAAAATTGGATGTAGAAATTGATGCAAAATATGGTGCAATATAGGATGGGAAAAAGGAAGGAAAATCAAAAGTAGAAGTGGAAGTAAAAAATGGTCCAAAAAAACATGCAGAAATGGGCATGAAAATGCATGAAAAATTTGATATTAAATCAAATTCAACAGATGGCGCAAAGGTAGGGACTAAAACAAGTGCAAAACTAGATGCAAAAATAGGTCCAAAATTAGAAGAAAAAACTAGTGCAAGACAAGATGCAAAACATGGTGTAAGACTAGATGCAGAAACCAACGCAAAATGGATGCAAGAAAAGGTGTTAAATTGGATGCAAAATATGGTGTAAAATTGATGCAAATTATGGCACAAAAACGGAAGAAAATAATGGCACAAAATAGGAAGCAAAAAATGATGAGACATAGATGAAAAAAATGGCACAAAATTAGAAGAAAAACCTGTCATAAAATAAGATGCAAATCTTGGTGCAAAATCTGACACAAAAAATGATGCATAATCTATTGTAAAAAAGGTTGCAAGATCTAGCATAAAAAATGATGCAAAATCAGGCGCAAAGAAGGACACTTCAAAATTTGTACAATACAGCCTGATTTAGCGCCAAGTTTCTCATCCCAATTGTAAAAAAAGGAACTAAAATATGACGCTAAATCTGACGCAAATTTCCTATTCTGTTGTAGTGAACCCCTCCACTGCCTCTCATCTCTATCCCATTCTTTATCACACTATCTCCATATATATACCTCTTATATCCCTCCCTCTTCCTCTTTATTTCTTATTAAGACACCATTTTTCTACTTATTTCCCTATCCCTTTCCATCTCTCCACCTCTCCATATATGTGTTTTAATCTCTCTCTCCCTTTCGCTCTTCCACATTGTCTCTCTTTTCCTTCTGTCATCACTAACTCTTAGTACCCCATTCTACCCTCTCTTTACCACTTTCCCTATGACTTTGTCTTGTTATCTCGCCATGTCTCCCTGTTTCTATCTTTCTATACCTTTCCCTATTCCTTTATCTTTCTCCTTTTCTTCCTTTCCCTACATTTCTTTCTTTCTCTTCCCTTCTCATTCCCTCTCTATACATTTGTCATCCTTCTATATTGCTCTATATGTCTCCTTCACTAATCCTCCCATCTCTACCATTTTTATTGTCTCTTTCTACCTATCCCCCTCCCCCTCTCCCCCTTTCTATATCTCTGCCCCTTTCATTATTCTCCTCATCTCTCTCACCTTGTCCATAACTATGTCCTCTACTTTTTCTCTCCAAGAGACATTGTCTATATAACCACCCTCTCTTCTTCCCTCTATATCCCTTTCACTCTCCCTAACTCTTTCTCCTTCCATCCCTCATCACCATCTCTCTCTCTCTCTCTCTCTCTCTATATATATATATATATATATATATATATATATATATATATATATATATGGTACTTTGTATCCCTCTCCTTATATGTTCTCACATATCGATCTCTCTCTCGTTCCCTAAGCCCCACATCTCTTTTCCTTTGTCTCTCCAAGTAATCCCCACAATCTCTTTGATTCTCCCTCTCAATTTTCCTCCCTATGTCTACCTTCTCTCTCTCTCTCTCTCTCATTCATCCCTTTCTCTATGATTTTTCACAATCCATTTCTAACTCTCACCCTTTACCCATATGTCATTTTATCTGTATCTCCATTTCTGTATCACATCCTTTTATCTTTTCCTTTACCCATCACCCACTCTCTCTATCCCCCCTTTTCCCCCTTCTCTCTACACCTCTCCCCTGTTTCATATATATTTCTCCCTCTCTTTCCATATCTCCATATTTATCTCTCTCTCTAACCTATCCCATCTCTTTACCTACACCCCATCCCCCTCGCCCTTTCTCTCTTCATCTTTTCATTCGCCCCTCTCCTTTTTCCTTATTGTAGGCATTGCAATGTGATGCATAGATGTTAAAAATTAAAATGTGTTATTAGAACACACACATACTTGCATAAACAAGAAAAAACAAATTTTTCTTGTTCCCATCATTTTGTCTCCTAACAACACTCACATGGTAGCTCAAACACACAAATCCTATGATAAAATTCCTATTCCAATTTTTTATTTTTTTTCTGGAATGATTTACTTGACTATTTTTTAACATTATTGTTGAATTAACACATTTTGAAGATGGTAATCTTACACAGTTGATTATTAGAGTCTAAAAGGAAGCAATTACCTTTTAAAAAATTGTAAGACCTAAAATGAAAGAAAAGATTGGGTATGGATAAACATAGGTATCCACCCATCACTAGCTCATATTCTTCCATAATATATGCCATCATAGACCCTAGTTTATTTCCACAATTGAATCATGTGCATCGAATGGAGGCCATTCAAATTCCAATATCAATTAAACTTCCACGTAATATCATATCTACAAGAAATGACATAGTTTCCGGATACATTCAAATTTTTACAGATTTTGAGTGTCGAGAGGTGGAAATTAAAAAATTAAATGATTTACATCCTTTTGGTAAATAGGCTCCTGACATTGAAAATTCGAACAATTACATGTATGACATAAAAAATAAACATCTGTCCAATTCACTTCCAATATCTACCACTAGGTTAATGAAATGATACAATATATTGGTGAAGGTATCCACATTTTTTGTTTGCCTTCCTTACCCTAGGTACCTAATTCAAAACTAAGAACTCTTAGATGTACTTACATAGATGGAATTTCTCTAGTACTCCTTATAGGTAAGTTACATGAGCAAGCTATTTAATGGTACTGCAACAAAAATTTGAAATAATCTTTCAAATCATGAAATGATGCATCTAAATGTCAATTATTTTTGTCTCGTTAAAATCACACGATTTTTGTCTCGTTAAAATCACACGATTTATCTCTTTTGAGGATAATTTTATCCACAAATATAGTTAGAAGTTCAAACACTACTAATAAAATTGTTAGAAAAAAATCAAATTTCTTTAGTAGAGTAGGAAATACTACTCATTAGAAATATTATAATGTGGATCGTTAAGTAATATCATAATCTATTGTAAGTAAGTCCACGAGGAAACATAATTTGTTGCCATGTTCATCTCAAACTTTTTAAGGAAGAAGAAAAGCTCTTTGAAAGTATTATTTTCTGAGAGACAAACTTCAAAACACACGCAAAACAGTCCTTCATTAATAGCTTTCTTGATTCAAACATGAAACTAATTGGTGTTGCTAAGGAATTAGTATAAAAGAATTGGGATGAAAATTCTAGGTCGTCATCCAAAATAAATGTATGTTAAACAATTTAAAATTTTGTAAATATTGTCATCCCACAGTAAACGATTCGTTGACACTCTACCGTAGATTGAAGAATGAATTTATGGGATTAAAACTAGGCCACAAATATTTTGAAAAATCCAAATCTTAGTGTAAAGTGAATATTTTTATGACACATATGTTCACATCCAACATGTCTTTCGTTCGAACATGATGACATTATGTAGTATTGCTCATCCACACTACAATGAATCTCATTGACAGAATTTATTTATAGCATCATGTCCCCAAGCCCCAGTGGAAAAAAATATTATGATTTCTTATATGGGAAATGGTCTAGGTGCACTGTATTTGCATTATTCAGCTAGTGAATTCATGAAATAAATGGACATTAATTTTGAGCCATGCATTTCTATAGCCGTAAACAAAGGGAAAATATTGCAGGTCTAAAGTGCCAGATAAGTTAAGGTAGCATTTTTCTTATTGCACGTTAAAATACACTATATAATTTTTGTTATGACCTTATTTTCCTGTCATCAGATATATTTATCTGATTTCAGTAAGGATATTTTATAAAATATTATCATATGTTAAACATTTGCGTGTGGCGCATTCGAAAGATGAGTAATTTATAATTTCCAAAGCAACCTCTCCCCATGGAATTATATTTTTAGTTGTGGCGTTTTCTAAGAAATATACTTGAATGAGATCTAGAGGAAATATTATCATTTATATAAATTAGGTATAATTATACATATCACATATAGGCATCGGAAAGATATAAGCAATGACAAGAGGATAAAAGTTAACCAGAAAAAATTCCACATAAGTGATGACAAGAAGCAACATCCTTTTTTTTCGCAATAATCTTTTCAAATGTTTTATTATCATTTCAAGGATAGAAATATAAATATGGATCAACATTGGATTCTATCTGATGGTTTTGAAAGATACTTAAAAAATGGTTATGTGTTTCGATGCTTTAGTATATTGCATTGGACCTAAAATATCTCCCATATTTAGAAATACATTGAGATTGACCATGGGAATAGGAATGTTGAGCATGATTTACTTATGGCATGTATCAAACCTATCCTATAAGGTAAGGAAATGATGTTGATGAGAAATCCTCATATCTAAGATGCAAAATCTATAGTCCAATAGTTCTCTATAGTAATGTTGGATGGACAAAATGAGCAACAAACATCAATAGGATAGTTCATTTGTAAAGAACTTTTTGGGAAATGGTCAATATAGATTAGGTGCATTCACATCATTGCAAAAAAATAGTTCAATAAGCTCACACAATTCATTCATTTCACAACTCTAATAACTATTTTTTGAACATACAGACAAAAAAGTTGGCTTTCCTTTGTAGAGAATGTAGTAGTGGAAAATGGAATGACTATGAACTAGTGGAATGTGTCAAAAAAAAATGTGATCATGTATCAATTCTAGTATACCCATAGGTAGTTTTATAATCAACCCAGTTCAATGAGGAAAATTAGCGAGTTCAACAAATCATGGCCATGTATTTGATGTTGTACAACCAATATAGATGTGTCACATTGTTTCTTAGATCCATTTTTGTTTGCTATTCAATTATGTTATCAAACTCCTTCACATTTTCCTTTAAGCATACATTTTAGATTTCGTAGGACACATACACATATTTGTTTCCCCAAAAACAATCAATAAGATATTGATGATTGGTGTGGAGAATGTAAACGAGGGGAGGAAACTCTCAGTATATCCTTAATTGAATTGAGTATTTTTTAAGGATTTATATATTATGCCTATCTATACTATTATATGTCAATATTGTAGTTTGAAAATCATACATATAAAATGTAGGAAAATACTCAAGAAAAGAATATGTAATTTACTATTAAATTTGGTATATTTTTTGCAAATGTCATCAATTTAGTCATATATATGTAAAACAATAGGTAAATTTTTAATTAAATGGATGATTTGTTTTTCATGAAATTCCCAAAAAATATCTAGTTGAAAAATTATTTTCCCTAGAAAATTCCCGGTGATGAAGCAAAACTATTGGATTGATGATCTGCAAGGATGGATATCTTAAAATTGATGGAAATTAAAAAATGACCAACAATTTTATAGTCATTGACTATAAAGATGGTGTAGTCATATATAAATTTACACACTTAGTAATTTGTACAAATATCCAATTACAACGATTTTATATGAATAACTCATATGAGTTATGTTACTTCTTACCTCATTCACAACATAAGAGATTAATAATGACCATTAGCAATATAGGAAATAAATAGTCTGGTTGAAGGAAATCAAGTATTTGTACAAAATAGGTGGAATGACATGTTAAATATTATGTTCTATGTTGATGTACATGGATTGTTATGCTATTACTTTGAATATACATAAACTACACATGAATAACTTTATTGTGATGCATTAACAAATGACTATGATTGTTCCATTTGATGGGTTTGGAATTATTTCCCCTCTCTATGCCCAGGTTATGAAAAATGTCATTGGTTCATGATGACTTCTCAATAAAAACCCTAGTGTTTAGCTACATTGTTGGATGCATTCCCATAGAAGGGTTAGCGAGAAAAACTATACTAGTTGTTGATCGTAGCCTAAAATTTAAATATGGGTGTCATTTTATTAGCCATATGGACTTATTCAATGCATTTTAACAATTATTGTCCATGGACCTAAAGTAAACACCCACAAGAAGATTACATGAAAATGAAAAGAAGTAAAACCCAAATAACACGAATATATCCCAAGATTTACTTTTTATTTTTTTTGGTATTACAACACCTATTTAGAGATATCCTATATAACACGAAGACTATATCTTCTAGTCTGATATCAAATCTTCTACCTTCTATTATAACACCAAGAGTATATACAATAACTTGCATCCCAGATATACCAATAATGTATCACTTAGCACGAGTTGAGACATCACATGGACAGGGGTGCCTACTATTCAAGCCTAATCACGATGGGCCAAACATGTCCCTGAAAATTAAAAATGGGTGGTTAGGATAAAAAACCACTCTCCAAATAGTAAATAAATAAAAATTGGTGAGAGATCAACTAGTATTAAAAGAATTGGGATGAAAATTCTAGGTCATCATCCAAAAAAATGTATGTTAAAGAATTTAAAATTTTGTAAATATTGGCATCCCAGATTAAATGATTCGTTGACACTCTACCGTAGATTCAAAAATGAATTTATGGGATTAAAACAAGGCCACAAATATTTTGAAAAATCCAAATCTTATTATGTTAGAATATGCACAGGTCACACCCATGTTATGGAGGGTGAATATTTTTATGACACATATGTTCACATCCATCATGTCTTTCATTCGAACATTATGTAGTATTGCTCATCCACACTACAGTGAATCTCATTGACAGAATTTATTTCTAGCATCATGTCCCCAAGCCCCAGGGGAAAGAAATATTATGATTTCTTATATGGGAAATGCTCTAGGTGCACTGTATTTTCATTATTCAGCTAGTGAATTCATGAAATAAATGGGCTTAATTTTGAGCCATGCATTTCTATAGCCGTAAACAAAGGGAAAATATTGCATGTCTAAAGTGCTAGATAAGTTAAGGTAGCATTTTTCTTATTGCACCTTAAAATATACTATATATTTTTTGTTATGACCTTATTTTCTTGTCATCAGATATATTTATCTGATTTCAGTAAGGATATTTTATAAAAAATTATCATATGTTAAACATTTGCGTCTAGCGCATTCGAACGGTGAGTAATTTATAATTTCCAAAGCAACCTCTCCCCATGGAATTATATTTTTAGCTGTGGCATTTTCTAAGAAATATACTCGAATGAGATCCAGAGGAAATATTATCATTTATATAAATTAAGTATAATTATACATATCACATATAGGCATCGGAAAGATATGAGCAATGACAAGAGGATAATAGTCAACAAGACAAAATTCCACATAAGTGGTGACAAGAAGCAACATCTTTTTTTGCAGTAATCTTTTCAAATGTTTTATTATCATTTTAACGATAGAAATATAAATATGGATCAACATTGGATTCTATCCAATGGTTTTGAAAGATACTTAAAAAATGGTTATGTGTTTCGATGCTTTAGTATATTGCACTGGACCTAAAATATCTCCCATATTTGGAAATACATTGAGATTGACCATGGGAATGGAAATGTTGAGCATGATTGACTTTTGGCATGCATCAAACCTATCCTATAAAGTAAGGAAATGAAGTTGATGAGAAATCTTCATATTTAAGATGCAAAATCTATAGTCCAATAGTTCTCTATATTAATGTTGGATCGAGAAAATGAGCAACAAACATCAATAGAGCTAGTTCATTTGTAAAGAACTTTGTGGGAAATTGTCAATATATATTAGGTGCATTCACATCATTGCAAAAAAATAGTTCAATAAGCTCACACAATTCATTCATTTCACAACTCTAATAACTATTTTCTGAACATATAGACACAAAAGTTGGCTTTCCTTTGTAGAGAATGTAGTAGTGGAAAATGGAATGATTATGAACTAGTGGAATCTGTCAAAAAAAAATGTGATCATGTATCAATTCTAGTATACCCACAGGTAGTTTCATAATCAACCCAGTTCAATGAGGAAAATTAGCCATTTCAACAAATCATGGCCATGTATTTGATTTTGTACAACCAATTATAGATGTGTCACATTGTTTCTTAGATCCATTTTTGTTTGCTATTCAATTATGTTATCAAACAATTTCACATTTTCCTTTAAGCATACATTTTAGATTTCGTAGGACACATACACATATTTGTTTCCCCAAAATACGATCAATAAGACATTGATGATTGGTTTGGAGAATGTAAACAAGGGGAGGAAACTCTCAATACATCATTAATTGAATTGAGTATTTTTTAAGGATTTATATATTATGCCTATGTATACTATTATATGTCAATATTGTAGTTTGAAAAATCATACATATAAAATGTACGAAAATATTCGATAAAAGAATATGTAATTTACTATTAAATTTGGTATAATTTTTGCAAATGTCATCAATTTAATCATATATATGTAAAACAATACGTAAATTTTTAATTAAATGGATGATTTGTTTTTCATAAAATGCCCAAAAAATATCTAGTCGGAAAAATATTTTCCCTAAAAAATTCCCGGTGATGAAGCAAAACAATTGGATTGATGATCTGTAAGGATGGATATCTTAAAATTGACGGAAATTAAAAAATGACCAACGGTTTTATAGTCATTGACTATAAAGATGGTGTAGTCATATATAAATTTTCACACTTAGTAATTAGTACAAATATCCAATTACAAAGATTTTATATGAATAACTCATATGAGTTATGTTACTTCTTACCTCATTCAGAAGATAAGAGATTAATAATGACCATTAGCAATATAGGAAATAAATAGTCTAGTTGAAGGAAACCAAATATTTGTACAAAATAGGTAGAATGACATGTTAAATATTATGCTCTATGTTGAGGTACATGGACTGTTATGCTATTCCTTTGAATATACGTAAAATACACATGAATAACTTTATTGTGATGCATTAACAAATGACTATGATTGTTCGATTTCATGGGTTTGGAATTATTTCCCTTCTCTATGCCTAGGTTGTGAAAAATGTCATTGGTTCATGATGACTTCTCAATAAGAACCCTAGTGTTTAGCTACATTGTTGGATGCATTCCCATAGAAGGGTTAGCGAGAAAAACTATACTAGTCGTTGCTCGTAGCCTGAAATTTAAATATGGGTTCCATTTTATTAGCCCTATGGGCTTATTCAATGCAATTTAACAATTATTGTCCATGGACCTAAAGTAAACACCCATAAGAAGATTACATGAAAATGAAAAGAAGTAAAACCCAAATAACACGAATATATCCCAGATTTATTTTTTTATTTTTTCTTGTATTACAACACCTATATAGAGATCTCCTATATAAAACGAAGACTATATCTTCTAGTCTGATATCAAATCTTCTACCTTCCATTATAACACCAAGAGTATATACAATAACTTGCATCCTAAATATACCAATAATGTATGCCGTAGTCTTTAACGCGACTTTTTGAAAGCCTTTCCGGCGATTTTTTCCGGTGAAAATCCGGCAGTGATTTATGGAAATCCAAGTTTGATAACTAATTTCTGCACAATGAAACTGTCCCAGGGGTTTTTCAGGGTGCTGAATCCGAATATGCAGTTAAAAAACCATTTTAACTGCAACAAATCATGATTTCAGCTCAATTTCTTCCGCCGGATTCCGTCACCGGAATCTCAAAAAGTCGCATTATAGACAACTCCATAATGTATCACTTCGCGTGAGTTGAGACATCACATGGGTCGGGTGCCTACTATTCAAGACTAATCACGATGGGCCAAACATGTCCCTGAAAATTGAAAATGGGTGATTAAGATAACAAATCACTTTCCAAATAGTAAATAGAAATAAATAAAAACTGGTGAGCGGTCAACTAGTAATAAAATAATTGGGATGAAAATTCTAGGTCGTCATCCAAAAAAATGTATGTTAAAGAATTTAAAATTTTGTAAATATTGTCATCCCACATTAAGCGATTCGTTGACACTCTACCGTAGATTCAAGAACGAATTTATGGGATTAAAACTAGGCCACAAATATTTTGAAAAATCCAAATCTTAGTATGTTAGAATATGCACAGGTCACACCACATGTTCTATATATGTTATATAGAAGGTGAATATCTTTATGACACATATGTTCACATCCATCATGTCTTTCATTCGAGCATTATGTAGTATTGATCATCCACACTACAATGAATCTCACTGACAGAATTTATTTATAGCGTCATGTTCCCAAGCCCCAGTGGAAAAGAATATTATGATTTCTTATATGGGAAATGCTCTAGGTGCACTGGATTTGCATTATTCAGCTAGTGAATTCATGAAATAAATGGACATTAATTTTGAGCCATGCATTTCTATAGCCGTAAACAAAGGGAAAATATTGCATGTCTAAAGTGCCGGATAAGTTAACGTAGCATTTTTCTTATTTCACCTTAAAATATACTATACATTTTTTTGTTATGACCTTATTTTCTTGTCATCAGATATATTTATCTGATTTCAGTAAGGATATTTTATAAAAAATTATCATATGTTAAACATTTGCGTGTAGCGCATTCGAACGATGAGTAATTTATAATTTCCAAAGCAACCTCTCCCCATGGAATTATATTTTTAGTTGTGGCATTTTCTAAGAAATATACTTGAATGAGATCTAGAGGAAATATTATAATTTATATAAATTTAGTATAATTATACATATCACATATACGCATCGGAAAGATATAAGCAATGACAAAAGGATATTAGTCAACAAGACAAAATTCCACATAAGTGATGACAGGAAGCAACATCTTTTTATTTGCAATAATCTTTTCAAATGTTTTATTATCATTTCAAGGATAGAAATATAAATATCGATCAACATTGGATTCTATCTAATGGTTTTGAAAGATACTTAAAAAATGGTTATGTTTTTTGATGCTTTAGTATATTGCACTGGACCTAACATATCTCCCATATTTGGAAATACATTGAGATTGACCATGGGAATGGAAATGTTGAGCATGATCGACTTATGGCATGCATCAAACCTATCCTATAAAGTAAGGAAATGAAGTTGATGAGAAATCTTCATATCTAAGATGCAAAATCTATAATTCAATAGTTCTCTATAGTAATGTTGGATGGAGAAAATGAGCAACAAACATCAATAGAGATAGTTCATTTGTAAAGAACTTTTTGGGAAATGGTCAATATAGATTAGGTGCATTCACATCATTGTAAAAAATAGTTCAATAAGCTCACACAATTCATTCATTTCACAACTATAATAACTATTTTTTGAGCATATACACACAAAAGTTGGCTTTTCTTTGTAGAGAATGTAGTAGTGGAAAATGGAATGATTATGAACTAGTGGAATCTGTCAAAAAAAATGCGATCATGTATCAATTCTAGTATACCCACAGGTAGTTTTATAATCAACCTAGTTCAATGAGGAAAATTAGCCACTTCAACAAATCATGGCCATGTATTTGATGTTGTACAACCAATTATAGATGTGTCACATTGTTTCTTAGATCCATTTTTGCTTGCTATTCAATTATGTTATCAAACTCCTTCACATTTTCCTTTAAGCATACATTTTATATTTCGTAGGACACATACACATATTTGTTTCCCCAAAATGCGATCAATAAGACATTGATGATTGGTTTGGAGAATGTAAACAAGGGGAGGAAACTCTCAATACATCATTAATTGAATTGAGTATTTTTTAAGGATTTATATATTATGCCTATGTATACTATTATATGTCAATATTGTAGTTTGAAAAATCATACATATAAAATGTAGGAAAATATTCAATAAAAAAATATGTAATTTACTATAAAATTTAGTATATTTTTTGGAAATGTCATCAATTTAATCATATATATGTAAAACAATAGATAAATTTTTAATCAAATGGATGATTTTTTTTTCCATAAAATGCCCAAAAAATATCTAGTTGGAAAAATATTTTCCGTAAAAAATTCCCGGTGATGAAGCAAAACTATTGGATTGATGATCTATAAGGATGGATATCTTAAAATTGACGGAAATTCAAAAATGACCAACGGTTTTATAGTCATTGACTATAAAGATGGTGTAGTCATATATAAATTTACACACTTAGTAATTAGTACAAATATCCAATTACAACGATTTTATATGAATAACTCATATGAGTTATGTTAGTTCTTACCTCATTCACAACATAAGAGATTGATAATGACCATTAGCAATATAGGAAATAAATAGTCTGGTTGCCCAGCAGCAGGGGTGTGGGGGAGGTTTTATATTATACATCAATGAACATCATTTCTATAAAGTTCGGATGGGTTTGGGGATAGGCTCAAACAATTTTGCAGAAATCATCACTCTTCGTCATCTCATGCATTTCTCATTGGGGCATAATTGCATGCACATTCATATATTTGGAGACCCGAAGATCATCATAGATTGGTTCAACAATATTACTGCTTGTCACACACATACACTCAGTAACATATTGGATGAAATAAATATATTTAAGGCACAATTTATTGACATTACTTGCAATCGTATCTACAGGGAACACAACAACAGTGCTAACCATCTTTCCAAGGAGGCCATGACACTACACAGAGGAGTGGATGATACAGGAGAAGCAAGGATCAAATGCATATCAATACTATCATCGTCCTTATATAGATCCACATTATCATAGGGCATCTAGCCCATGAGATACAAAACATGATATTGATATTTTTTGAACAGCTTTTTGTATATAGTTGACAGAATTACTTTTCAGAAGCCCTGCGTGGTAAATATGTATATATAAATAGAACAACAAAAAGAACATCCTGCGTGATGATTTTGGATATATATCTGATATATTAGACCATATACTGAGCCCTCAAAAGGTTGACAGACTCTATAGCATATGCATAGTGCATCTACAATATGCAATTTTTCAAGTTAATGAAAGATTATGATTTTTCCAGTGGAAAAAAAAGGAAAAAAATAGTATGGTTGAAAGAAATCAAGTATTTGTACAAAATAGGTAGAATGACATGTTAAATATTATGTTCTATGTTGAGGTACATGGATTGTTATGCTATTACATGGATTTATTTTTTTGTATTACAACACCTATTTAGAGATCTCCTATATAACACGAAGATTATATCTTCTAGTCCGATATTAAATCTTCTACCTTCCATTATAAAACCAAGAGTATATACAATAACTTGCATCCCAGATATACATGTATCACTTTGCATGAGTTGAGACATCACATGGGTAGGGGTGCCTACTATTCAAGCCTAATTACGATGGGCCAGACATGTCCCTGAAAATTGAAAATGGGTGGTTAGGATAACAAATCACTCTCCAAATAGTGAATATAAATAAATAAAAATTTGTGAAAGGTCAACTAGTAATAAGAAATCAAATGTTTTGAGAGAAAATGTTTTATGATGAAATGATCTTGGGGAAATGAGGTATAAAACCTCTCTATTTATAACAATATAATTTCTAGAGTTCATATTGTGAAATAACAAAAAGAAATTGTTGGACTCAATCAATATCTAAGAATTTTGGTTTTTTTTTTGTGAGAGGAGAGGGTGAAAAATATGGTTAATGTGTAACTAATACAGGAATAATCGTCCTATAAGTTAATACTTTCACATAAATGTGTAAGATAAGGAAATTAATTTGAAATTAATGAACTTGTGGATTATTTTAATGTAAATGAGTAAAAATGATGAAAATAACTTAAGAAAAGTGGTTCATGTTGCTATTAAACTCAATCCCTTTTATAGTTAGGCTATCTCTCTGGGTTTTTCCTTTCATTTTCTTTATCATATGACTTCTTTTTATATTGGTAAATCAAAATTAATTGCTCAATTTTTCATAGTAAAAAATATTCAAGTTCACTCATCATTAAAATTAAAATAATTATTAAAAATATATCATATTATATAAGAAATTAAAAATTTGAGTCTTTTTGAGTTATAAATAAATAAATAAAATATAATAATATAATGTATAATTATAGTTAAAAAAATCAAAATAATAATTTTAAATGATAATTGTAATTTTTTATTTTTTATTAAATATAATAATTAAAACATAAATAAAATATAATAAGAATAAAATATAATAAAAATTAAATTAAATTAAAACACATAAAAATCAAATAAAAATTCCAAAAAAACAAATTAAATAAAATAAATAAAAATTAAATAAAGAACATATAAATTGATTGAATTATCCCACTTACCTCCCTTCATACTCATGAGTCCCTTCAAACCTAGCTTATATAATTTCCCACGCTTATTTTATTTGTAAATCAGCACCCACGAGAGAATTAGAATGAGTGACCTATCGCATCCAGTTCCTTTACAATGCACCCTCCATTCAAACCTAGCTTATATAATTTCCCACGCTTATTTTATTTGTAAATCAGCACCCACGAGAGAATTAGAATGGGTGACCTATCGCATCCAGTTCCTTACAATGCACCCTTCACCGTCGAACCAAATCCCTGTGGGCTTAAGTTCCCACACGTACTTAAAATGTGTCTCCACATACAATTAAACGAAAGATATAAGCTTTGACTTGTATAAATGTTGTTGGGTCGAATGAATGGGTTAAACAATTTGTGGTTTCCCACCTAACCATTGTTCAACGAAAATATTTCAATGGCCAAGTTGTAATCATGCTTAACTTTCCCTTTGTTTTAGTAAAGTGTGTTGTTCTTCTTAGTGTTTATATACATTTAAATGAAAATATTATAATTATATAGTGTTTTAAAATTTATATTGAAATTAAAATCTGAACTTTATAGCTGAATCTTTAATCACATTAAATGTTGTTGGGTCGAATGAATGGGTTAAACGATGTGTGTTTTCCCGCCTAAACATTGTTCAAAGAAAATATTTCAATGGCCAACTTGTTTTCATGCTTAATTTTCCCTTAGTTTTAGTACACCTCCGATAGCTACTCAAAGGGTGTTCTTCTTCTTAGTATTTATATATATTTAGATGAAAATATATATATATATATATATATATATATATATATATATATATATATATAAAGTTTATATCGTTTCAAAATTTATATTGAAATTAAAATTTGAACTTTATAATTGAATTTTTAATCACATTTAAATCGATATATTTTTTTAAATAAAACATTAAATCCAAAGTTTTTTTATGTATGGTGAAAGGAAAATTTTACATGTAGGGTAGGGAGGACAATTGAAGGCGACTAGTCTATGGTTTTTAAAATTTGAAATAAATTACAGAGTTAGATCTAACATATTAGAAAGTTAAATAAAAACCAATTTTCCATATTTAAAATCTGACTGATTTCTCATTTGCATTGTTGCTTGCTATAAAATTTCGAATTCAATATTGTTAAAGAGAAAAGGTAAATCAGATCTAATACCACATTTCTAAATTCTAGAAGTAAATTTATTTTCACTACTACTACAATCGTTATTTTAAGGTAAAGTTTTATATAACTAGAAAATTTTACCAAATTTTAGCAATGTAAAAAATCAAAATCCATTTTATAAAGGTACACTAATTTTCTAAGGATATATTAAATAAGTGATGAGTATCTATTTTAGTTTCTTTATTTATTATGTTTTACCATAAAACTAATTTTTCCTTTTCCTTTTTTATGTAGGAAAAATAAATAAAGACTATTTAAAAAGTTTGTTAGCTTGAAGATTTGAGAATTAATGATTAAATGAGACGATTATGCATAAAGTCAATTCCAAGGAGGAAATAGTTATGAAACTGCCTTTAGAAACGAAAGTAATCTAAAGGTACATAAAATAATCTTCTAGGATAGATTAATAAGTGATGAACATCTATTATAGTTTCTTTATTTATTATGTTTTACAATAAAACTGGTTTTTGTTTTTTCTTTTCTTTTAGTAGGAAAAATAAATAAAGACTATTTAAAAAATGAGAGGATTATGCATAAATTCAATTCCAACGAGAAAATAGTTACAACACTGTTTTTAAAAATAATTTTTTTATTTCTCTAATTATGCAGGTAGTTATGCTTCAATTATTGCTTATTTTTGTATAAACCTTTATTACTTATTTGACCAGAGGAGGCTTGGGAGAAAATGATTCATTCTTTGGAGAGGTCTAACTACACATGTTGTACATACCAAGTTCATGAAAGACTCATGTTTTAAATATATGCATTTTTAAATAAATAATTATTTTCTTTCTTTTTATGTCTTTCCATTCTATCTATCTATTTTTTCTTGTTTTATATTTTGATCTAAACTAGTGATTTATAATTTTTTACGTGCTCAATTTGAAATTGACATAATTTGTAATTGACATAATCATCAGTGGATCTATTTGTTCCTCAAGATATGCTTAAAATCTGAAGTTCTCAAATGGAGAGATTTCTTCAATTTTTCGTTAATTAAATATAATAGTGCATGATATTTGTTATTTATTTGCAATAACTTCTAACGGACATTACATAAATTTGAATGCTCATTTTATTTCTCTCTCAATGTGTTCTTACTTATTAAGGGTTTATATTTACAAGTAAAATATGCAATATTGTTGATTTAACTTGATTATATAGTGAAATCTTGCATACTTAAGTTGATTCAATGGTTTTAAATACATGTTACATAAAGGGGTTTGAATCATATTTGAAGTATATGCTGAAGGTTCAAGTCAATATAATATGTGTTATCCATGTTTCATTTGAAAATTTAATTTAAATATCAATATATACTAGGTATTTTTATTTTATTTATTTTACTATGTTACTTACCTATATCGAAATAATTGTTAAGAGGTTGATAAATGACATGATATTTATTGATTTGTTGTAATCATGTGTGGGGCATATGTTTGGTAATTTTGGAGGTTGTGGAAGGAGGTGAATTCCTAATGATCTATCCATTCGAAGGAATTTACACGAAGGGCTCTCTTTAATGGAATATAGTATTTCCTATTATGGAGATCATAAAGGCATTATGCATATTGTTGTATGGACAACAAACTATGGATACCTCACAAGTAGATTCATTGAAAATATTATGATGAGCATATATTTTGCAAGTAAAATAAATGTGTTATTTATTTGTTTTACCTATTGTTTGTAAAGTAATTCAATACATATTATTGAATTACCTTGTAGTTGCATTCAACTGAATAACATTACACTCAAGATATAGAGGTATTTTAGTTTGATTTATTTTCTCTTTATTCATGTTTTAATTCATTTATCTCATTTGATTTTCTTTCCTTTAATGTAGGTATGAGTTACTTATTTTAATTATGCACTTTAATTATTTGTTCTACCCATGGATCTTGTATTCGCATATAAGCTCTTATCCCCAAAGATAAATCATTAAACTTTTAATTCCCTCATATCATTAATCCAACCTTATTCTCTTTACTTTTAAAGAAAGGTTATTTAGTTTAACATTAGACATAGGTTATCGCCCGTGAGGTGAAGGGAGGCCAACTCATTCTTCTTGAAGCAAGATGATTTATATCCTCACTGAATGTATTCTTATATTTCTCTTAGTTATCGAAACAATCTGGGAACCAACCTTCTTCTAACACCATTGTCGGGGAACGAGGTGTCCCGGTTTTAGTAACTCAACTAGTGATTAAGTATGTGACCCATTGATGGAAAAGCTCGCAAAAACATTCAATGTAGTGGTTTCAAGCAAATCCTTATTCGTTTAATTGTTCACCCGACGATCCCTTAATTATTAACTTGTTCATTTTTGTTTTAATGGTTGTCTCATGGGTTTCTGTATGATTTTCTTCGTTAACTCTTTTTGAAGTTGTAGGTTTTCCACATGAAATGCCATACATTTAGGTATGTGATACCTACTTTCCCTTCTTTCAAAATGATGAATATGATGATCTGGCGCAACCTCTTATTTCATTCCATGATAACATTCTCAAGATGGGAGTCCACCATGAGGACATACTCATGAAGCCTTTCATGATGCCATTAGAGGGTTATGCCCAAAAGTGGTACATAACACTTCCTCCTAGTGGATTCTCTTCATAGAATAACTTTCATACAAATTTATGTATCCTACAAGGTTACTCGATTTTTATTGTTGTAAAATTTATAATGAGCATAGTATGAAAATAAACTTTATGATAATAATAAAAAACCCGAAATGGATAATGAATCTGAAGTAGCAAATAATATCGATAAATCTAACTCTGAACATCTTGAGACACCATATTTTGTCTTAGGCATTGATGAACAGAGTATATCAAATTCGATAAATCATGAGGAAGACACTTCTACTTCTCTAACTAAAGATCATACAATGCATTCATGTTTTGATAAATTTCAATATTACATCTCTCCTATTAATCCTAGGCTATTGTGGTTTCATTTTTACAAGATAATAATAATTATTATTATAAAGGAGAAGTTAAATTTGAAATATTTAATTATATCCTAACCAATCAAAAATTGTGTTGCATATTCCTAAAGGTGCCTAGTAACAACTAATTAATAAATATATTCTTGAATTAGTTGATCCAAATTTTCAACATTTTATGATGCAATAAGGAAACTACTAAGTGAACTTATCTTTAACATTTCTAATTCCATTCAATATATTTTTAGCGTTGACTATTGTCAAGCACCTATTTATAATGATTATGGAGACGAATTGGATCATGAATTAGGTTTTCAAAACTTTTCAAATAATTCTAATACTTATGAAAATAAGGATTGTGAAAAATTAATTGAATCAATATCTTTGCTACATACTTCAAAGTAACCTATTTATGATAACTGTGAGGAAGATGAATTTCAAAATGAAAATGAAATTAATAATTCCTATGTTCCATCTCTTCTTAGTTATGATAATTGTGGTCAATATAATGGATTATAAGATAAGAATCATTCCAATTTAAAAAATTCATGTCTTAAATCTTATCAAGAAAATCCAGTTTCCCATGTTTCTAATTGTTATACTTTAACTCAAAAATGTGAGGTTGTTGCATCCATATAATGAGAAACATATTTTTCATGTACGATCTCTTTCATGACATATTAAGAAATTGGATGAAAATACGATAGATTTTTACAAAAATAATTTTGATGCCTGCTCTTTCAAGGTTTCTAGTAAGGAATCATCTAAAGAATACCGTGGCGATAAAAATTGCAACAAGACTAATATTGTTACAATTTCAAAAAGTGACAGCAATGAATCTACGAAAAAACCTTATGAAATCATGGAGGAATTTCTTTTGCTGGGGGAGATCGATTAATTGGATTTTCATATAGGATAATATGAATTTGTGGAGGGTTGGATGAATCAGGTATTTCAAAGAACATCAATTTGATTCCACTTATATGTTCACTTTCTTAAAGGATGAAAGTTACTTAATATAACGTATTCTTTATTTAATTTACTTTCGATAGTATTTTGTTTGTTAGGAATGGACCCCAAAGTTAGAAGGTATGCCATTGATAATTTTTTTGTCTTTGTTACCTAGGATTTTTTATTTATTTCATAAATATTTTTATTGAAAGGCATTTTATATAAACTATGTACCTAAACAAACTTTTGATTAGTTATGCTTCATATATTTAGAATGAATAAACATATAATATTTACATCTTAAAGAACCATTAGTAATCACAACTTGAACGGACTATGAATTACGATCCTTTAGTATATTATATATTGATGAGTTTGGAGCACATATTTAAAGACCTTGTTTGTGTATGAAGGCTAAAGGGTGATTATTCCTTCTAAAGGACTTAGACCATATTTCTCTAGCAGTTTCAACTTCATGCTAAATCATTTTCATTCACTGCATCATTATTGCACTCTTTGCACATAAATATATTGAGGAAATTACATTACATTATGAGTGCTAAAGCTATAAACACAAGGTTTGATTTTCAAAAAATCAAATGATATTGAATCTCATGTTCTACTAATTAGTTACAATCGTATTCCATGCATGAGACCTTCCGTAATCACCATATTTTTCATGACTACATGAAACCAATCCTTTTTCACAATGGGGGATGTGGATGACTTTGTCAAAGCTATGGATGCTCACTAGCAGTGAAGCATCATCCGTGGTATTGGGTCACCCCATTGCGTAGTCATTCCATTCCTTGACTTGAAATAGAGCATGCTGACATCTTTGCTAGAGCTATAGATGCTTGCCTTCTATGGAGAAAGGTGAACAATATTGCGTATAAAATTAAAGTGTGTGATCATCCTATAGTTTATTAATAAATGAAATAAAGCTAAATCTTCTACATTTCATGCTTATATGTGAATGAAAAAGGATGAAAATTTTCTTTAGTTTGGATAGTGGATGACTTCGCTGGGGCTATGAACACTCACTGGAAATGGATCGATCTTTGATTTTGGAAACTAATGTAGTGGAAATATAAAGGGAAATAAACCATTGATAACTAGAATCATGGCTTCAATTTAACTTTATTTTAAAACAAATGTCGTCCCTGTAATCTTAAACTAGTACCATAATTTTTGCAATCTTCCAAAAGCATAGATTATTTAAATTTGGTTTTGAAATCCTCCTATGCAAAATGAGATAGATATCAGAAAATTGTCGTTATCCCCCAAATCATTACCATAATTTCCATAATAAATTAAAATATATGAACAAATGTCTTATATGTGAATAACTATTGAACTCATCAGTATTTACATACTGAGAATCTCATATGATTTATCTTCATTTCATTCCTGCTATCAATCAGTTAAAAATCGATGATGCAAATATTTTCATTTTCTTTCCTATGATAGATTAGAATTTGTGTTCTTGCATTTGAATTTTCATTTCATCCTCTTCTAAACAAATGAAGTGTTTTTTCTTCATGTAAATCGATTAATTGTCCAATGGACCAAGCACTAACTCTATCGTTCTTGCTTCCTCGCATGGAGGCATCATCCCAGGAGGAGTTGAATGTTGGTACTAAATTAGACCCCTTTTAAAGGTAGGCTATCTCTATGGGTTTTTCCTTGCATTTCCTTTATGATATGACTTCTTTTTGTATTCATAGATGAAAATTGCATGCTCAAATATTCACAACAACAAATATTAAATTTCACCCAAATTTATGACTAAAATAGTCATTATAAAATTCATTATCGTGTTAAATAAGAAATTAAAAGTTTAAATTATAAAGAAATCATTAAAAAAACATTATAATAAAAACTACAATTAATTAAAAATAAAAATAAAAATTATAATTTTAATTATAGAAATAATTATAATGATAGTTATAATTATAAATTATAATCATAATTATATATATATATATATATATATATATATATATATATATATATATATATATATATATATATATTACTTTAAATATAAATAAAACATAATAAAATTAAAATATAATAGAAAGGAAATAAAATTAAAACAAATATAAATTAAATAAACTAAATATAAATTAATTGAATGAACCCACTTACCTCGATTCATACTCCTGATTCCCTTCATACTTTACAATGCTCATGGACGGTATCATTGTTGGAAACAATATCATTACTGAAGGGCAAGGGGTTGAATCAGTAGTGAAGGCACTAATAATTTTTTGTCCAAATTATTAATCATTTAAACCATGCTTAAATTGAACAAAAAATAGATATCACAAGATAAAATATAAAAATGAAACCATAAAATAAATCAACATAATGCACAAATATATTTATGGTGGAAAACCTTCTCCATGGCAAAAAACCACCCATTGTTGCTACACTACCCAAATATTCTATTAGTAAAGAAAATTATTTACATAGAGATATAGATATGACTACTATTAATTGGCAATTACTTCTCATGTAGATCTATAGACTACCATCTGTTCAAGCCCCCCAGAATTAATGATCCTCGGCCGATTATTGTTGAACTATCAATCTAATCTAAAAATCCGATATGTGGGAAGCCACCATGACCAATGAGGCTTGTCAAGTTTCTGTTGAACTATCTAGCCACCATTGGAATGAGAAAACTGCTCACTTATATTGATTTCACTAGAGTTCTCCAACAACACTCCTCTATGTGGTTCTCATTTCAAAATATTTTGGACTGGAAACACGAACGCCTCAACATCAACACTGTAGCAACATATCATCAAAGCACACAATGAAAAACCAAATATCTAATCTTCAAATACACCACAAACTACAACACAATAACTCCACAAGCTTCTACCAATCCAAACTTCCCCTTCTCACTCACTACACAAAAATGATGGTTGCAACATATTCTTCTATCTGCATCAACATCTGCAAACTGCTTCAAAATTCTGTTATATAACTCCTACATCTTGCACATTCTTCTCCACTCTCACACTCACTAAACACATCAAGAGAATCAACCATACTATCATTGAGCTTCCTCAAATATATTATTGAACTAAGGCACTCAACTCAATAACTACCAAGAACTATTGAGATCTACAAACTCTATTCATATGCTTGATTTGATGTAAATTCATCTCATTAACTTGATCAATCTACTAACTCCAATTTCTATTTTATATTTTAAACTTGGATAAGTTTCTAGAGGCCCCACTAAATATTCCAACCATATGCTGAAAAGTTTGGATCAAGAATGTCGCTATAATACCAAAATTAGCTAATTTGCATGAGGAATGCAGATAAAAACTCGTGAAAAGGCTCAATCACATGCACAACACTACACAAACTTGATTGGAACTCCTCAATTGCTCCCACGGGCCTCCCTTCTAGTGACTATAATGTTTTAATCACTCCCGTGACTGACCATCTATGTGACTGTGTAGAGGATGAAAGAAAGACACAACCAAGTTAGTTCAAAGCTCTGCCAAACTTTAGGAACACCTTCATCAACTCCAAAACAAAGAAAGACACAACCAAGTTAGTTCAAAGCTCTGCCAAACTTTAGGAACACCTTCATCAACTCCAAAACACACTTCCAAGACTCTTTGAAATTTTTGTAAATGATGACATAGTCCAAGGACTCCTACAACAAGTTAGTGACATGAAATCCCTATTTTTCCAATCTCATCACCAAGACCAACACCTCCACCTCCTCAAGCAACAATGGAAACCCGTCTCAAAATATCTAACACTTGTAGCAACACCTCCAAAACTTACAACATCAACATCAATTCATCTAATTACCTCCCACAACTATAGATGAAATTCCAACAACATATCAACACATGTAGGACCAATATAATGCTTTCATCACATGTTGAAGCATATGTAAAACCTGTAGAAGCAATCCAACCACCTGCAACAAAAACATCTTCAATCAACACAACATGTGTAGAATCGATCTCTACTTAGCCTCCAAATGATGTCTAGTAAGTCATGCCACAACCAAGTTGACATCAATGCCAACCAAATAGACCATCGAGCCAAACATTGATCACACATAAAGAGGAGAACAAATCATCATCAGTAGACATAAGGCATATGATGAACCACACAATGACCCTATTGACATCAATTCCAACACTACAATGCCAACAATCATAGGTTATATAAGTTCCCATATTTATTTAGAATGTGTCCCCACATACAATTAAACCAAAACCATTAGTGTTGATGTGTATAAATGGTGTTGGGTCAAATCAAGGCGTTAAGCCAAGTGCATTTTCCCACCCAACCATCGTTCAGCAAAAATGTTTCAATGATCAAGATGTTAATGGGCCTAAGTTTCCCTTAGCTCTCCTACTCCTCCAACAACAGCACAAAGACTATTTTTCTTTTCTTGTTAAGGTATATATATATATATATATATTAGAAATTGTATAAACTTAAGCTAAATATATATTATTTTAACTTTATAATTTTATTTTTAATCATATTTAAACTTATATTTTATTTTCCTTTATAAAATTAAACTTTAAACTCATATTCCCTATTATGAATCGATGAAATGACATTTTCTTATGCATAAATTTAATTGTAGTAGGGAGGAGCGTTGAAGGGGACTAGTATATGGTTTTTAAATATTGAAATAAATTACAGAACTAGTTCTAGCACGTTAGAAAGATAAATAAAAACCAGCTTTACATATTTAAATTTTGATGGCTCATTTTCATTGTTGCACACTTGCTAGAAAAAATGAAATCAATATTCTTAAAGGGAAAAAGTAAAACATATTTAATACAAAACTCTTAAATTTTGAAGTAAACTTTTTCTTTCATTAAATTCAATATTTTAATATAAGGTTTTACAAAGCTAGAAAAATCTATCAAATTTTACTAAGATAAAAGATGAAAATTCATTTTATAAAGGTATAGAATAATTTTCCAGGGAGAGATTAATAAAGGATGAGTAACTGGTTTAGTTTCTTTATATATTATGTTTTATATTAAAATTAATCTTTATTTATCTTTTTTTTCTCCTTTATGGAGGAAAAAATAAATACGATTTAGAAAGTTTGCTAGGTTGAAGATTTGCACGAGAATAAATAAATGAGAGGATTATGCATAGTTTAAATACCATGGATGAAATAGTAGTGAAACTATTTTCTAAAATATTTTTTATTTTTCATTTAATTATGTGGGAAGTTATGCTTCACTTATTGGATATTTTCGTATATAAACTCTCATTACTCATTTGACGATAGGAGGTTCTAGGAGAAAATGATTCATGCTTTGTATAGGTCTGACTATACATGTGGTACAAATAAGATTCATGAATGACACAACCATTTTTAAATAAATAATTATGTTCTTTCTCTTTATTTCTTTCCATTCTCTTTATTTGATTTTGTTTGTTGTATATTTAGATTTAACCTAGTGCTTTACAATTTTGACATGCTCAATTTGTAATTCACTTTGTCATTACTAGATTTGTTTCTTCTTCAATATGTACATACTATCTAAAGCTCCCAAATGGAGACATTTCCTTGAATTATTGTTAATTAAATATACCACTGCATTGCATTGATTATTTATTTACAATAATTCATAATGAACATTACATAAATCAGAATATTATCTTTATTTATTGATTATTTATTTACAATAATTCATAATGAACATTACATAAATCAGAATATTATCTTTATTTATCTCCATATGTGTTCTTGTTTATTTAACGTTTATATGTACGGGTAAAATATGCATTATTGTTCATTTAACTTAATCATATAATGAAATTTTGGATACAAGTTGATTTATGCTTTTAAATACATGTTATTTAAAGGGGTTTGAATCATATTTGAAGTATATGTTACAGGTTCAAGTAAAGATGATACGCCTTATCTATTCTTCATTTTCACATTTAATTTAAATATTAGTATACACAAGTTCTTTTATTTAATTTCCATTATTTTATTTACTCGATTGTTTATCTATATCATAATAATTATTAATTAGTTCATAAATGACTTGATATTTATTAATTTGTTGTAATATTTATTGAACCCATTTGTTTACCAATACATATTGTTGGTAAAACAAATGTATTGGTTATTTGTTTTATGTATAGTTTTTAAATTATTTTAATACATGATATTGAATTACCTTATACTTGCATTTAAGTGAATAACATTATACTCAAGATATTGAAGTATTTCAGCTTTATTTTATTTTCTATTTATTCATGTTTTAATTTATTTATCTCATTTGTGTTTTTTTTCCCTTTTATGTAAGTCTTAGTTATTTATTTTAATTGTTTAGTATAATTATTTAGTGTAACCATGGATATTATATTTGCATATAATTCCATTTCCCCAAATCTAAAACAATAAAATTTTCATTTGCACATATCATTAATTTGGCCTTATCCAATTTGCTTTTAGAGAAAAATTATTTAGTTTAACATTAGACACAGAGAATAACCTTGAGGTGAAGGGAGGCCATCCATTTCAACCTAAAGCGGGAGGATTTATATCTTGAGTGAATGTCTTCATTGATTTCTCTTAGTTACTAGAACAATCTAGGTACCAATAGTTCCTCTGAGTATTTACATACGTGAAAGTGAGTTTTAATGTGTAAAGCTCATATTGACATTGTGTATCTTGAAAAAACTTATAATGTTGATAGGCATGTCTACTATGGAATAAGGAATCTAGATTTTTAATTTAATTATCAATAATTATTAGGCGGATGGGAAGGATTTTACCTCCATGGAATATTCTACATAATCATAGTAGCATATGAAAATCAAAGGTCTATATTTACCTCCAATGTAGTTATGCCCTTTTTTCTCTTTCAATTAAATTGATTAATTAAAAATATGTCATATCAACAAGTTCCATATCAAATAAGTTATGGTTTTTTAAGCTCATGGTACTAATAATCCATCATATTTGGCTATGGTATTATAAAAAAGTCTCTATACAAGTTTAAAATATCCATAGTAAACTAGGGGTAAGTCTACATGAATAAGAATCTTGTTCCATATTTTTTGAAATGTGTATATTTTTAAATTATATATTAATTTTTTTACAATTAATAATAATAATAATAATAATAATAATAATAATAATTTAAAACAAACTTATAATTTAGTTAGTTTTATAACTTTTTTTATTACAAATTTCTTTAATTCTTATTATGTATAGATGCCTATCAACATTTATCATGTAGTTAATTTATATGGTTACACTAGTTGTTTTAACTAGGTGATCACTTTCGTGTGATAATAAATATGCCCCCTCAATATATGGATGTTATGAGCACATTGTATGACCAAAGTACATTTTAATTTTTCTTTCACTAAACAGTAGAGGTGGTCACATAGAGAGAGATAGATAAGGAGAAAGAGATGGAGAGAAATGATTTATTGCAAGGATCTAAGCCACTATTCAAGGGGGGTTTTGGGCTACTAGTGCTCATCAAGAAAGAGTCTCAATGTTGTTTTACATCTTCTCAATTATATGGGGGAGGCATACGCATAACTACTGTAGAGACTCCAAAATGTACTCAAAATATTACCCACTTTCACCTTTATCACCACCATTTCACTCACATGTCACAACTCCATGAACATACAACCTTTCATTAGCCTCCATTTTCATAATTATATGGGTTACCTTTGTGTTTTACAAAATTTAATGATTTCTAGTATTATAAGTGAGTTAAATGGTTAAAATTTAGAAAAATGACATATACTTGCTAATACTTAAAAGTGGTTTGAGTTCCATGACATGTGTAGCTCATTTGGAAGCTTCCAAGGCACCCATATGTGGCTTCCAATACTCAAATTCAAATTATCCTCAAGATATGGAAGAATATTTGGATAAAGGTCAAAGAGGATATGTGTCTCATCATTATGTATTTGAGTTATAACTCTATGAGATTTTCTAGGGATTTAGGGGGAGAATAATGTACCTCCATTAATGAGGTAGCTTCTTATGTTTTTGTATAAATAGGAGAGCATTCTCCTTTGAAAAGCGTGTGTAAAGTTGGGCAAATGTTCATGTTTTGGATATAGAATTTGGGTTTGGGACAATGCTCATGAATGATGTTCAACTTGACTTGTTTATGCTTGCATTTGGAGCCTCTCAACTTGTCATCTCTCATGCTTTTGGATTGGCCACCTATAATTTGCGAGATTTATTGTTTTTCATAGATTAAGAGTTATTACTTTCATACATTGAGATCTACTTTTTTCCTATCTTTTCCTGTGTGAGAGGTTAAGAGTGATTGTCTTTATTTTCTTTCTACCTAGAAGTTAAGAGCATGTGTTTCTATTTGCTTTCATATATTTTCCTATGTGAGACGTTAAGAGTGATTGTCTTTATTTTATTTCTACCTAGAAGTTAAGAGCATTTATTTTTCTTTTCTTTCATATTTTTTCCCGTGTAAGAGGTTAAGAGTGATTGTTTTTATTTGCTTTCTACCTAGAAGTTAAGAGCATTTGTTTTTATTTTCTTTCATATCTTTTCCTATGTAAGAGGTTAAGAATGATTGTCTTTGCTTTAATTTTTGAAACAGTGTTGTGCTTTTCAGTTCTTTTAAGATTGAAAGATTAATATTTCAATTCCACGTGCTGTATTATAATTGTACTATAATTTATTTTGAATTGAGTGTTGAATTAGAATAGGTGAATTTGGTTCTTCATTATTCAGTTTTGTAGTTAGATTGATCTAAGTTGAAAGTTAATTTCTAGCATATATAGTGCACGCATGCTTCACAAGTTTTATGAAACCCCCGGGTCGACAATTAAGTGATAGGTAATTAATTTGCCTCAACATTTTGGCGTCGTTGCCGGGGAAGTGTGCATAGGAACTAGCTTTCAGTCTAGAGTTTTTTTTTTAGCTTTTTTTCTTCTAGATGCATGATTAAAGCATGTAGATGCATGAATCATTTAGTTGCATATCATTTAAAAAAAATTGATATTAACCATTAATGGACAAAGGATATTGAATACAGATCAAACATTCTTTGGAGCACAAGGACTACATTGAGGAATGGTATCGAAAAGTGATTGTGCCATGGCAATCATCCATTCTTCAAGAGATCTGTGTGGCAAATCTAAAGGTCAAAATGACTTCGCATGTCCTTATATACTACCAGGTACATTTTTAAAATTTGGATATGAACATTTTAGAAAGTCTAATCCATAAATGGCTCCATTGGAAACATTCATATACTTAAAAATTAAAAAATTAAAATTCTTTCAAGTAGGATAAACTAGGAAATAAAATCAAGCTTGATTACATTTTTTTAACTTCTTGATTGCACTTTTTTTAAGTTTCTGGACTTTAAAATCTTTTAGAATTTTATTTATTTTCTTGCACTTTTTCATTAACGTCACAAATATTTTCAACAACAAAATTCATGTTTTGATTTTAAATAATAAAAAAGTAAAAGAAATCATGTTAGATTTTCAATAAAAAAGAAATAACATAATTTTTCTTTCATTTTTTTGAATAAAGGAAATGTAAATTTTTAAATAAAAATTATCAATCCTTTTTTAAGAGAATTGAGAAATTGACTATTTAGGCTCTCATGTGACTTGTAAAAAAAAATTGCATTAGATTAGTATATAAATTCAAAAAACCATCATAATAAAAAAATTCATATATAAATCTTGCTTCAAATTGCTGCATATTTATTCCCTATTTGAGGAGCTGTAGAAACGACTAATTTCTGTAGTCAAGCCTGATTTCGTCCATATCACCCATGTGAGAGCCATCATGATCTGATAATATTGGTCATCTATCGCCAATATGTACTGAGAGAAAAGGCTACTTCAACATTGGATCCATCCACAAGGTTTCCCTATTATACGCTTTAGTTAGTTGTAGGATCACTTGGTAGGAAAACTTTTACTTTTCTTCCTCTTACATGGCCTGAACTACCATCTCTTACTACACTCACATCATGAATGTTAGCCAAAAGAGACATTTGAAACATTATCCACGGTAATCTACTAACGTGATCTGATGTTATACTAGAGCAAGAAACTGTTGATTGCCGAAAGATGAGTTGATCAGTGACATGGAAGGAGAACCAGCGAGCCCTTCACACTTAACAACCAATGTGTCCTTTCCCCCGCACTAGCTTGGCCGTGCTCTATAACCATTGAAAGGTTAAAAGTGGCAGCATGTTTAGTATATAGAGACAGATGCATACTGGCCATTTGTATGAATTGAGACTCAAAATGAAATTCTTATTTCATTAGCAAAAACAGATATGCGTATTTCTCTTGTGTCATTATGTCGGGGTGAGTAGTGAAATATAGATTTTCTTTACTTTCTTTGGGCTTTCAAGATATATGGTGAAGGTGATTCAACATTACACTCTTCAATGAGGCCACCAAGGAAATTTTGATCAGAATCCCACCAGTGTTAGAAGCAGTTACCTGAAGCAGAGGAAATGCGTAGTAGCTTAAAAATGTCATTTTTAAAACACACTTTCTGGCCAAATGGAAATGAATTTCGAAAAAATAAAACACAGGTTTTTTTGAGAACGAGGTCCTTTATAAAACCCAAGAACAATTTTCTTAAATTCATAACCAATTGGGAGATACTTGGGGTTCTCTGGAGACTTACTTGGAAGGTTGCATGAGGAAAAAATGGTTTGCAATTTATACACAGAGGCAGTTGCGGCCCTGATCTGATCTCCCTGATCTATAGGAGGTAGATCTGCCACAGAATTGCTAAGAAATACCATATCAATTATCAACTTGGTGAGCTGGATAGAAGCATTCGAGCTATCACTCCTATGCAATTTTGAAAGATGCTAAGAAAGAAGTATCCTCAGTTTTGCACAGCAACATAATGTTATAAAAAAAATACTGCACACTATGGTGATTTCCAACATACCAGGCCTGGAGAAATGCAACACAATCAAAAGAAGAGGCATCAATGGAGACAGAAGAAGAAAGAGATATTTATATGGATTGAAGGACTCTCATATCTTTTAATCTCTGCGTTCTTTCCAGCACCCTCTGTAACATTCAATTAAAAAATCTAGTATCTGGCTTGTGTTGGAGAACATCTTCTGTGGTTGTGATTATATATAAAAATTTGCCATGGAGTCTTTGAGATTAGTAGTTCCAGGCACTACTCATCTAGTTTCTTGGCTTTTCATTCAAGTTGTGATACTTATGGTAATATTGTTGAATGGCTACACCTATGGAGCTGCAACATATCATTTTGATGGCACTCCTAGTCCTAGTCGGAGCTTGCATATAGGAGGCATTTATTCTATTTCTCTGTCATTCATCTCCACAGTGGGAGCGTCATTTTTGGCCTACGTCTTTATGTTCATTTTCTTCGGTTGACACCAGAAAAATGGAATGGAGATACTCAGGTGGAAAGTTAAGATTACTTATGAATAGACTTTAGATTTAGCACCGATATATATATATATATATATTTGCTAATTTTTTTGAAAGATGCATTGATCAATTTGAAGATTTGATTGGTTATTTGTTCATAACAAAAATGCGTAGTTGTGTGTACTTAATTGTTTGTTCAGGATTTTACCTACAGAAACTACATCATTCTGCAGCTGAACCACAATTTTGTAGCTATGTATTTAACTCAATGATCTACTTGTGAACAATGCATTATAATCAGAAAATCATGATCAAAATTTATTGGTTTTGTCTCACGATTATATTTTCAAGCATGATGCAGCAAAGAAGAAGAAGTATGAAGGCGCTTTATCTGCAAGATCGATTGACAAATTTTTTATTGAGGATTGTTTTGCAAGAATCATTAAGAATTCACAAATAATATTTATTTATCTTTAAGAAATGCTATGATTCAAACATAAATTGAGGAAATTGTTTCTTTTCGAAATTGGATTTATTATCACAATTGTGAAATTGAACTAACCATTTCAAATGAAGACATGTCATGAACCTGTCAACTATCAAAAATTTTCGTATGTACCTAGAGAAATTGATCAGTTCCCTTTGAACACACTTACATTTGTTGCAATGTTAGTGCCATGTTTATTTTCAGGTTCCAGGACAATTGAAGAATTGAAGGAGGCCAATTTATGCATGATTGGTTTTCTACGACCAATTTCAAGAGATATGAACCAATTGAATCCATTTCTATCATCCATAAATGCCATCATTTTTCCTCTCCAAACTCACAAGCTATCCAAGCATTTTTGCTAAGCATTGTCATCAACATTTTCCTTGCAAAGAGTCACATGTTTTCCACTTACATTTTCCATTCACCTTTTCCATAATTTCCATTCATTAAGCCATTAATAGAGACATTCAGCTCGCTTACATGCTTATTTCTCATTTTTCTTTCCGTTCACTTCTTTACCCTCTTGTCATTTTCCTTTCCATTAAATAAACCTTGATGCACTGCAAAATTTTCATTCACAGTCCTTCGAAAATCATCATTTCATACTCGCGTTAGATGATGGGGGATTCATTAAGGCCTCCCTTCTAACAAGTCTTGGCCTATCGACATTAGCACATTATCTAGGTTCAGGGCTAGAGTCCTTATTAGTACCTTGAGGCTTGTATGCGTTAATGACAAGTTCTCTCGCTGACAATAATGGGAATACGTCAATATCCCTTGATCATTAGATCTTGCAAGTGGCTCGACATTAGCTCATCTATTCGTACTTTGCAAGATGTAATTAGGTACCTTGGCACTCGTTGACATTAATGGTGAGTTTTCCTCGCATTTGGTTAACTACATTCATCAATGGCTAATAATCCAATGACTTCTTTTCATGTTCGACAACAACACATTTTTCGCATGACCATAATTGTACCATCAGGTTTTGTAGGAGGTGAATACTATATCATTTCAGTATTTTGCAGCAGATACAACATATTTAGTAGAAGAAATAAAGAATCCACTTTAACCACCTCATCCACCATTTATGTAATTAAAAAGCAGATGAAATTCTACATCCTATTCCATGATCTAACAACAATTACAACTTCTCTACAAACACATAGTTTGTCCACTTCCTTGTTAAGTAAAGGTATGTTATTTTCTAGCTTTTAATCATAGAATTACTTGAATACTGAATTTATAATTTTGGAAAATACTTAACCATATTTCCTTTCTCATTTGAAAAATTTGTAAACAACTTTAGTTGGGGGGAAGGGACATCCATTAATTATCACATCCATTTCACTTCATTTCATCCTAACATACTTTTCCTAATCAATTATGATTGCATTAGGGTTAAAAACTTATGTGATTTGCAAATAAATTCCTAAATGATGAGCATATTATATGGCTTGTTTATGCATTCTTAAACATGTTCAATGAATCTTGCTACAAAAAAAATAAACAAGGTATTGAAACACAATAACCAATACTAATTAAGATTTGGTTGTCACACAAGAACCAACCAAACATGTTGCAATTCAATGTATGACAAGGAATACTTTGCAAAATTAAATAAAATTGTCAAATACTATCAAATGCAAAGTTTAAGGACATATGATATAAGCCAAGCTCATTAAAAATCAAATCATGATTAAGCAATGCAGTAGATTGCATGAGGACCTGCAATAATGTCAGTTGGGGGGAATGCAGAGTCTCCAAAATGTATTCAAAATATCATCCACTTTCACCTTTATCACCACCATTTCACTCACATGTGACAACTCCATGACCATATAACCTTTCATTAGCCAACGTTTTCGTAATTATATGGGTTACCTTTGTGTTTTACAAAAGTTAATGATTTCTAGTATTATAAGTGAATTAAAGGGTTAAAATTTATAAAAATGACATATACATGCTAATACTTAAAGGTGGCTTGAGTTTCATGACATGTGTAGGTCATTTGGAAGCTTTCAAGACACCTTTATGTGGCTTCCAATACTCAAATTCGATTTATCTTCAAGATATGGAAGAAGATTTGGATAAAGGTCAAAGAGGATATATGTCTCATCATTACCTATTTGAGTTGTAACTCTATGAGATTTTCTAGGGATTTAGGGAGAGAATAATGGACCTCCATTAATGAGGTACCTTCTTATTTCCTTGTGTAAATAGGCGAACCTTCTCCTTTGAAAGGCATGTGTAAAGTTGGGGAAATGCTCATGTTTTGAATATAAAATTTGGGTTTGGCACCATGCTCATGATTGATGTTCACCATGATTTGTTTATGCTTGCATTTGGAGCCTCTCAACTTTCCATGTCTCATGCTTTTGGATTGCCCACCTAAAATGTGTGAGATTTATTGTTTTTTTTCATAGATTAAGATTCATTACTTTCATAGATTAAGATTTATTTCTTTCCCATCTTTTCCTATGTGAGAGGTTAAGAGTGATTGTCTTTATTTGCTTTCTACCTAGAAGTTAAGAACATTTGTTTCTATTTGCTTTCATATCTTTTCCTGTGTGAGAGGTATACACTGATTGTCTTTATTTTATTTCTACCTAGAAGTTAAGAGCATTTGTTTTTATTTTCTTTCATATCTTTTCATGTGTGAGAGATTAATAGTGATTGCTTTTGTTTGCTTTCTACCTTGAAGTTAAGAGCATTTGTTTTTATTTTCTTTCATATCTTTTCCTATGTGAGAGGTTAAGAATGATTGTCTTTACTTTCATTTCTGAAAGAGTGGTGTGCTTTTTAGTTCCCACAAGAATGAAAGATTAAAATTTCAATTTTGTGTGCTCTACTATAATTGTACTATAACTTCTTTTGAACTGTGTGTTGAATTAGAATAGGTGAATTTGGTTTTTCATTATTCATTTTCGTGGTTAGATTGATCTAAATTGAAAGTTAATTTCTAGGATATATAGTACATGTATGCTTCACAATTTTTACAAAGCCCTCGAGTTGACAATTGAATGATAGGTAATTAATATGCCTCAACACCTACTAAGACAACTTAGTACCAATAAATAATGATGTGCCTAGGAATTTGGGTATAATAAAAAGGTTGTATTGTGAATCAATTTGTTGGTATCAATTAGCCAAAATATATTATGAATGAATAATAGAGTGTTATATACATGTTGCTATAATATGTATTCATGTTGATTTGGGTACATATGACTGCATTTTCCCTCATTGAGGAGAAGGGGTAGAAAAAAAATTAGAAGAAAAACTAAATATTGAGGGGATAAAAATATTTGAATAAGAAAATAGAAAGGATTCTTGTGCTATGGGCTCTAAGAATGGTGGAATTGAGCCAATGAAGTCAATGTATTTATATCTTATGCTCAATCATGAAAGTTTGTAGTCCAATCATGAAGGGCTCAATCATGAGACAAACTCACACCTGCTTCACGAGTATGGTACAATCATATGAAGAATTGGATCATCATGCGTACGATTCATGATAAAGAGATAATTAATTAGAGTGAAGCATCCAAAAAACAACAAAGGGAGAGAATTGAGGCTTGTTGGAATAAGGAATTACTGAGAAGGGAGATGAATGAGTAATAGTGAGGTTCTTAAACCTTTAAGTAGAAATATTTAATTCTTGTCACTACTGTCGATTACTTGTGAGAGCATTCATAAAAAATAAAAATAAACAACAAGATACGAAATTCACATGTACACATAATCCATCACATGAGAAACATATACATATTGAAAAATTTATTTTTATGTGGAAACCTAAATGGAGAAAACCACCAATTTGTTTGTTTTTATGATGTAAATTAAGAACTTACTTAATTACATCAATTTGTTTGTGAGAACCAACTCATAAGAGGCACCCACCCGCTTAAGATAGAAAACCACTACTTGCCAACAAGCACCAACCTCTTATGAATGGAAAAGAATACCTACTCTAGCCACTATTCTACTTTTCATACAATTTCAAATTTGAAAATATAGGGAAATGTTATACATATAAATACAAATCTAGTCTATTCCAATATTATTCCATCTCTTTTATTTCCCTAGTTTTCCTTCAAACTGTGTTCTCTGTTGTTCAACCATCTCAAGTCTTGACCTTGTTATACACCTTCTCTTAGTGACACTTAGCTCAATCACACACCCACAACAATGCACTTTGTAACTCTCAAAAGCTATGCATTCCCCCACTTTGCATAGCTAGTCTCGACTATTTTGTTCCTTTACTAGGCTATGATCGACGTTGTCTTTGTTGTCTCTCCAACAAAGTGCATATAAGTGTACTTCTCCATGGCTTTCCATGTTATTTTTCCATCAGAGTGCAAGGCCACTGCAACTACATTAATCACTGATAATGGGATCCAATTGCAGTTGTGTTATAATTAATGCAAAGAATATACACCTCACTGTCTTGCTTACTAATAAATAAATTCTTAGTGAAACTATGCACACTAGGAGTGCCTCCATTGACTTTTTCCTGTACAGATAACATGGCACTCCATCTCATTATTGGATCTCATACATGACATCTGTATCTACAACACACCACTAGAGCCCATAATTGTTGTTATCTCATCCCTAAGCTATTCTCTTCATTTAATTCTATGAGGCATGTGAGAAAGCTCAAGCATGGCTATTCTAAAGTCAATTTCAACCTTTGAAAATGATGGTCCTTTCTCATCTTAGTGTCCTACCTACGACAATCACTTTTGACTCCATTAAAGCATATGTACAATCATGGTCCTCATTGCCTTATGCCTCTTTCCTCTGCAATCATCATTAATATAGGAAATAACTATGGTGCACCCCCATTTAATGTTGTTTGGGAGCTTGGAAGGTCATAGGATAACCCAATTTACATAGTATGCATCTGTTTTTTCCTTTGACTTCATAACTAGACATGAAGGCTTGAAAATTCCTTAACATTGAAAAACACTGCAAAATTGACTCCTCAACACACCTTTCAATGTTTTTTAAAAGGTCGTGAATTAGCCCACTCTTCTTGCCTATGCACTTGAATATGCCTTAACCCCCGACTTGTCTGTATCCCTAACTAGCTCAGAGGTTTGATTTTCCTATAGGTCCGACCAGTGTCCTTTTTTACCGTTTTGTCCTATTTTATTCATTCAAAGTTGAAAACTAAATACATGGTAAAAACTTCACAAAACAACTCCTTGGCGCAAACTTTGAGGTTCTTCCACATCATCACCTTATGTCATGCTGACATCATCTGGGCCATGTGGCACCTTCCATATGGTGACACGTGTCACCTATAATTGACCAATTAGGCTACCCAAAACTGTGAAATATGCCTACCACGTTTCCTCTGTACTACCATGTCATGCTAACATCATCTTCCACATTGCTACCAACACATCACTATGAGCTAATAACATTCTACCACATTTTTTTCCTTTATTGGGTCCCAGATAGGTCAAGAGTTGGGGATTTCTCCTACTACATGGCCCGACGTCCGATTGGTCCTGACTAGACCCATCTCCTGACTTGGCTGACTACTGACTAATCCATGTGCCTGACCAAGATCTCATCCCACAGATGTTGAGGGTCAGGGGTTGGAGCTTTGTTCTCTTGCCAACCTCTAATGCACAACCTAACCTTCAACTTTGTACATTTGTTGTGCAACCTAACCCTAATCCAAAAATGGCTGTTTAAAATTTATTTCACAAAGAGATTTCACACGGACCACAAAGTCCATTTGGAGCCTTGACACATGGAATGATGTATTTTGACCTTTTTATCTACAAGCTCTGACTGAAAACATCTCTCGATCCAAGAGGCCATTTTCAAACTTCAATATACTATTGAAAATATTTTATGAGCATTATCCAACTATGTCATTGCGAAGAGCTTTTGAACTACTCTTCTAAGGAAAATTATACTCCAAAGTCTAGGACTTCCCATCCATCATAGGCACTGTTTATGGCAATTGCAATAACCCTACTACTATGATGATTCACTAAAGAGTATGACAACAACCATGGGATTCCTCTTGAATAAAATACACTTCAATACCTGTACATCCTCTGATCTCAATGCTAGTCTTGTTGACATCAATGACAACATATCAGGTGCCACCAACCATTCAGATAATGCCAATTGTCCAACAATATCCCCCTTTGGCATTGATGGAAAAACTATAAGCTCCCTTGAAACTAGGCATAGTCTTATTAATCTTTGTTCTTCTACTTAGCACTAGTAATCTTCTTCCCCTTTGGCATCAATGGAAAAGGTTTCTCTTGAAAACTCCCCCTGAACCACTGCAGCCTACACTTGATCCTTCAAGTTTAGTAGTGACCAATACACATTCTACTTTATTCATTTAGGAGGAGGAGGAGTCACAACTCCTATCTACTATCAGAGATACAGAAAGGGCTCTCTTGAAAGAGGATTAGTAAATATGTTTGCAACTAGTTTTTCTTTAGTGGCCATATATTCGATTAAGACAATATTATCAACAATGTATTCTCTCAGTAAATGAAACTTGATAGGAATATGCTTGGTCTTTGAGTGCATGACAATATTACTAGATATGTGTATCACACTTATGTTGTCAAACATGATTATAATTAGATTAATCAACTATACTTTAATGTCCTTCAAGGACTGATTCGTCTAGAGAATTTGCGAGAAACAAGTGGCAGCTTCAATATACTCTCCTTTGGCAATTGATAAAGAATTGGAGTATTGTTTCTTGTTGAACGACAGTGCTAAGAAGTTTCCCAAAAAGAATGTTTCACTAGAGGTGGACTTCCTATGATCAATATTTCCTACCTAATCAATATGAGTATAAGCCTTCAATTTAAACTTTGTGCCTCTAGCATACCACAACCCATAGTCTATTGTCCCTTGTAGGTATTTGAAAATCCTTTATACAGTAATTGCATGAATTTCACAGGGATAGGCTTGAAATATTTCCAGCAGACCTACTTCTTGCATGATGTCTGGTGTAGATGATGTAAGATACAACAAGCTCCATATCATCGATTTATAGAAAATATAATTTACCAATGCTATCTAATCTTCTTGTCATAACTTACAGCCTGTAACCATGGGGGTGATGACTGGCTTGCAATCTTCTAGTCTGAATTTCTTTGGAGTTTCTCGCCGGTATTTGGATTGGGAGATAAATACCCCATATTTCGATTAAGAGACTTGAAATTGTAAGAAAAATTATAATTATCTTATCATGGACATCCCAAACTCTATTTTCATATCTTTTGTAAATTAATGCCCCAATTGCTCTAGATCGTTGCGAAAGATTATGTCATATACATACACTACCACAATCACTAGGTGGTCATATTTAAATTTTATATACATATTCTATATGCAGTGCCCCTCTTAAATCTTTGATCATAAATATATCTACACAATATAGCATACAAAGCTCTATGGGCCTATTTGAGTCCACATAAGGCCTTTTTTAGATTGCACGCAAACCTTTCATTTACAGTGAGCGTTAATCCCTCTCGATGCTCAATATAAACTTCTTCTTCTAGATATCCATTGAGAAACGCTAACTTCACATCTAGATGATATACCTTCATGTTTTTATTTCTATAAAATGAAAGAAAAATTTTGATAGCTTCTAGTTTAGCTACTGGTGTAAACGTTTCCTCAAAATTTATCCCTTGTATCTCATCATACCCTTTGAAAACTAATCAAGCATTATTCCCAATTATTTGACCCTACTCATTTAGCTTATTTTTAGAGACCCATTTTGTGCCTATTGACATTTTCTTCTTTGGGTATTGGAACAAGCTTCGATGTGTCACTCTCCTCAATTTGGTGAATTTCTTCGTTCATAGCTCTCATCCAAGACTTGTCCTCACTAGCTTGACTATGATTATTAGGCTTATCTTGAGATAGCAAAGCAAGAGTTGCATAACTTGGACTGCCAACAAATTTCCTCCTAGTTTGAACCTGAAGTCTTTGATCTCCAAGAATATGACTCTAAGGATGTTCTTTCTATACATACCTAGATGGTCTTCTCAGTTTTGCAATTATGCTCATTTCTACATCCTCATTATCTAACATTGTTTCTTCATGGTATGATGGATTAATGGTTGAAATCTCTTCTGCATCTGAGTTCATGTTTCCTTTGAAGGACTCTAATTTTTGTGATGTTTCATTTATTACTACATCAATGCAATCTTCAATTCTCTTTTTTCTTTTGTTGTAGCACTTGTATCCTTTACTTCAAGTAGAGTATCTTAGAAATATACCCTCATCAGTGCATGAATCAAACATTCCAGGATATTTATCATTCCTTTTGATAAATCATTTTCTCCCAAATATCTTATAGTGTTTTACTGATGCAGGTCTTTCGTTCCACAACTCATAGGGATTTTTATCACTATGACGCCCAAGTTTTGTTCTGTTTGATAGGTACATTGTTTCTTGTGTTTCTTCTCGCGAGAAGATGTGAGGTATATTTGCTTCATGCATCATAACTCTTGCCATCTCGTGGATTGTTGTATTCTTTCTCTCAACTACTCCATTTTGTTGTGGAGTCCTAGCCACAAAATATTGCCTCCTTATGTCATTCTCTTTGCAAAATTCTTCAAAGTTCCTTGATGTGTATTCTCCTCCTCTGTTTGATCTTAAGCATTTAAACATCAGATCTTTCTCACCTTCCACTTAATCTTTAAATAAATTTAAAATTTTCAGGTGCTTCTTATTTTTATTTTAAGAGGATTATCCAAGTGGCCCTAGTAAAATCATTAATAAGCCACAGAAAATAGCTCTCTCCTCTTGGGATTTTCACTCTAGTTGGGCCACAAATATATGTGTGAATTAGATCAAGTCGTCTAGATGAAGATAATTCTTTTGTCTTGAAATGATTCCTAGTTTGTTTACCAAATTAACATGATTTGCAGATTGAATTATCCATCCTTCACAATCTGGAAAATCCTCCCACAACTCCCATCTTGTTGATTCTCATTAGACTGTCAAAATTCATATGACCAAGTCTCTTGTGCCATAATCGAGTTTCATTTTTCTTACTGAGATAGAGACTTACTTTGGATTCATCAAACACATATAGATTATTATGGGTTCTGACTGCATTTCCCACCATCATTCCATTCTTTTCATGTCAGATCTCACAATCTTTGGATCGAAAGGTCACATTATAACTAGTATCACACATCTGGCTTGCACTAAGAAATTTATTCTTGACAACTTCACATACAACACATTTTTGGATTTACTCTTTTCATTAAGGATGATTATGCCCATTCCCTTAATTCTTATTGGGGCATAGATGGCTAAAGAGACATTGTTTCCTATGTCCTTTTCTTTTAGTGACAATAATTTTCTCTTATTGCCAATCATATGCATGGAACTACCACTGTCTACATACCATATGATCTCTTGATTATATGTTGACAGAGCAAGTCCACATTCCATGATATTTCCATATTTTTATTTCCAATCCTCCTTATCATTTTTAACAGTTGGTTGTTAGATGTATTGGGACTTAGATGGGTACTCAAATATACGTATGCATTCACGCACCTTGTGCCTAGAATTATTATAATTGAATCATTAAAAATAATTCATTATGGGAGAGAAGGGATTTCGATCTATAATAGGAGAGTTTTGAGATCTAAAATCTTGAAACTTATTGTACCTATAATTTTAATCTCTTTCAACTTTGATCCTTCTATAATCAACAACATTATGTCCAAATATGTGACATTTATAACAATGACAATAAAATAAATGAGTACCTAAATTTGGAAAGTTCATGAGTTTTTGCATGAAGGTACATCTATTGTCATGTTGATTGATTCATTCTTCATTGGTATGGCTCCTTCGGGTGGATGAAGTCATTATTCAAGTGACGGGATCCTCTCTGAATTTCTAACTTTTTTTCCTTCATTGATTCTTTTTTAATTCCCCTTTACATAGCACTGAGGTTCCTAAAAAACTGAAAACCTGAAGTTCATGTTTCCCATGGATGATTCATGTGGTCTAGAATATCCTAACCCTATTTTTTTCTTGAATACCTTTGACTATCCAAAATATGATCTAGTTTTCATGTTCCTTCTGCAAACTTTTCATTTATACCCTTCTTGGTCTCCAATCTCTCAATATTTGTTCCCAGAGAGACAACCTCTGGCTCGACACCCTGAAATTTTTCTTCTCATTCATGGATCAAGTCATTAAGAACTTCTTGTTTTCATTTAGTTTCTTCTAATTTAACTTTTAAGGACACAATTTCATATTTACGTGTTCTTCAGATAATTTCCCTCTTGAATAGATACTTCTTTATATTTTTTCTCTCTTCTTCCATTTTCTTACATGTCCCTTCTTTTTCTTCTAGTAGAATAGCTAAACTATCTTTTCTTTTAGTAGCGTCTTCATGTTTTTATTTCTGATAAACAATTTCCTCATTGTATTAGTTGTACATACCATCTTCAACACACTACAACTATTCTTTCAGTTTCTCATTCTTTTTCCTAGCCTTATTTAACTCATTAACAAAACACATTAGTTCCCCTTCAAAGTCGACTACTCCTACATTTTATTCTTCCTATTCAGATTCAATAATATTTTTTTTCTTATAGTATTCTCCAAATACCATGAATAAATACTCATTTGAATCAACTTCTGAATATTTTTCACTATCTAACTTTGGTCCTCAGCTATCATCTTTGGATTAGAGCCCCTTTTTGTTAAACAAATTCTTCTTATGATGTTTTTGATATTTGTTTCTAAATTTTTTATCATCTTCCTTTTATGTCCTTTCTTTGTAAGGGAATTTGGACCAAAAATGTTTGGCTCTTCCATATTCAAAGAATTGAAGGGGAAACTTCCCTTTATACTTTCCTTAGCCAAGTTTTAGTTTCCTAAAAAATGGAGCCAAATCCTAATCATATTCACAGTTGGATCAATCTTCATGATCATTGTTCTCCTTGGAATTCTTAGACACTTTGAATGTTCCCTCCTTAGGTTGAGACTTCACTTTTTCTACTCTCAACTCATAGGTTATGAGACTACCAAGTAATTGATCCATCTTGAGATTCTTTAAATTAGTCATCTCTTCAATGGTAGAGACTTTAGAATTAAATCTCATTGGGACAGATCTTAATAAGTTTTGATAGATTATATCTTCTATGAATTGTTCACCAAGTCCTTTAATCATATTGGTTAATTTATAAAATTTGAGGAACTATTTTTTTATGATTTATTCTTCACTCATTTTTAATCTTTCAAACCTCATTCTTAATATTTGAAGTTTGGTCTGCTTGACTTGATCATCTCCTTCATGAGTCTGATTGATATTCACCTAAACTTCCTTGGAAGAATTACAATGCATAACCTTTACGAGTTTGGATTAACTAAGGCCAAAGAGAATCAAATTATTGGCTTCAACATTATTCTCATATAATGTTTTACTATTTTTTATCGGTGGGAGGGGAATCAAGGACATCATGATCTACTAGTACATAGCTCTAAACATCTACTCCTAGTGACATAGGATGAGCTTCACATCAATGTCTAGTATCTTACTTCAGTAAGCAGCTTGACTCTCCTTGCAAGAAGAAATTCCTTATGGATCTACCCTCCAGTTGTTGGACTATTCCTGAAGGAACCTAGCTTCGATACTAATTGTTGTAATAAGGAATTACTGAGAGGGTGGTGAATCAGTGATACTGAGGTTCTTAAACATTTAAGTGCAATTGTTTAATTATTTTCACTACTCTTAGTTACTTGTGAGAGCCTTCATACATAATAAAAATAAACAGCAAGATACGAAATTCACATGTACACACAATCCATCACATGAGTAACATACACATATTGACATAGGTACCTTTACATGGAAACTGAAAGGGAGAAAAAAACCAATTTATTTGTTGTTATGATGTAAATTAAGCACCTATCTAATTACATCAATTTTATTTTGATCACCCATTCGCAGGAAGCACCAACCCCCTTAAGATAGGATGCTACTACATTCTAAGAAGAACCAATGTCCTATGAATGTAGGAAACTACCTACTTTAGCCATTGTTCTACTTTTCATACGATTTTCAAACTGAAAACAGACACAAATGCATATACATAGAAATACAAATCTAGTATGTTCCAGTACTAATTCCTTTATTTTAGCTCCCAATTCTCCTTTGATCTATGCTCTTTGTTGCTAAACCAACCCAGTTCTCGACCCTGCGATACACCTTCTCTCAGTGACACACTCAGAACACTACACATTATAACTCTCAACAATTATGTAGTCCTCCAATTTTCATTACTGCTCTCCATTATTTTTTTCCTTTACTGCGCTGTGATCGATGTTGTCTTTGTTGTCTCCGCAACACAATGCCTAGAACCATACTTCTGCATGGATCTCCATGTTGCTGTTCCATTAGAGAGTAAGGACATTGTAATTGCATTAATCACTAAGAATGGGATCTAGCTCTAGTTGCATTAAAATTGATGCAAAAAATGTCCACCTATGTGTCTTCCATACTACAGAATAAATTCTTAGTCAAACTATGAATGCTAGTAATAACTCCATAGAATTTTTATTGTCCAAAAACCATGGCACTCCATCCTATTATTGTGTCTGATAAATCATATCCATCTACAGCACACCACTATATCCCATAGTTTCTAGTATGACATCCCTGAGCTATTATCTTCATTTAATTCTATGAGACATGTAACAAATATCAAACATGGTTATTCTAAAGTCAGTTGCAACCTTTTGTAATCATGGTCCTCTCTTATCGTAATCTTTTTCCTATGAAATTCAATATTGACTCCATTAAAGAATTTGTGCAATCATGGTCCTCACTCCCTTGTTCTTTTATCCTTTGTAGTTGTCGTTAATACATGAAACAACTCTAGTGCACCACCATTTAATGTTGGTTGGGAGGTTGGAATTTTTCGGGTCAGCCTGCTTCACCTGTTTTGCATCTATGTTTTCCTCTAACTTCAGGACTAGACCTCGAGAGCTGATAATTATTAAACATTTAAAAACACTGCAAACTGATTGCTAGGCACACCTTTCAATGTTGGTTGGGAGTTCATGATTCATCCCTCTACATGCTTATGCACTTGAATATGCTTTGATCTTGACTTTCCCATAGGCTCAACAAGGTTGGACTTTCAATTTTCCTGTAGGCTCGTCTAGGGTCCTTTTTCATTGTTTTGGCCTATTCTATTCATTCAATGTCGAAAATAAAATACACAGGAAAAAATTCACAAAAAAACCCCTTGGTGAAAACTTCAAGGTTTTGCCACATCATCAGGTTATGTCATACTGAGATCATCTATATCATGTGGCATATTCTGTATGGTGACACGTGTCACCTATATTTGGCCTATTAGGGTACCCAAAAATGTTGAATCTTCCTGCTAGGTGTCCTCCATACTGTCACATCATGCTAACATCATCTCCTGCATTGCTGCCAACATATTACCATGAGCTAATCACGTTTTCCCACTTTTTTACCTATATTGGGTCCCACATAGGTTTGGGGTCAAGAGTCGATTCTTTGTTCTCCCACTACACTTTGATACATGGCCTGAACTCTGACTAGTCATGACAAAACCCAACTCCTGACCTAGCTGACTACCAAATAATCCATGTTCTCGACTAAGATCTAGTCCCACACAGGTTGAGGTTTAGGGGTCAAAGATTTTTTCTCTTACCGATCTCTTATGCAAGGCCTAATCTTCGACTTTATACATTTTTTGTCTGGCCTGACCCTACTCCAAAAATGTCGAAGTCCATAATTTATAAAAACACAAAGTCTATGTGGAACCTTGAGCCATGGAACTATGTTTGTTGACCTTTTGGTATGAAAAATTTGACTGACATATTTGTTGATCCAAGAGGCTATTTACAAACTTTAATATACTATTTGAAATCTCTTTTTGGGCATTATCCAACTATGTCATTGCTAAGAGCTTTTGATTTAATCTTTTAAGGTATAATGTCCTCCAAAGTCATCATCTCCCTAGGCATCATACCCATCTCTTAATGGCTTCTCCATTAACATTTTTTCTATGATGATTCTCTAGAGATTACTACAACAACCATGGGACTCCTCTTGAATAGCATGCTCTTCACTACCTCTGCAACCTCTGATCTAAATTCCAGTATAGTGTCGTTGCTCTCAATGTCAGTCTAGTTGACATCAATTCCAGCATCTCAGGTGCCACCAATCATTCTAAGAATGTCTATTGTCCAACAGGGCTTCCCTCCATGTTATCATAAAAAAATAGTACACCGAATTAAGCACACTAGTCTACACTTAGTGTTAGAAAACCAAATGTACAAGTGTGTTAATTAATATTGGAAACATCATGAAGCAACAAAAATTTGAAGATTCCTAAAGGTTCATTTAAAAAATTAAACTAGCCAGGGGTTCCAAATAATTTTCTTCATGGATTCCCCCTTAGTGGTTTCTTCGATAGCCACATGGATCAACCTATGTGGCAATTCAACTCTCTATGTACAACATCAAATTAAACAACATGGTTATGTTTGATAGCATAACATCTAATAACCCATTCGTCATCCATCCCAATGTTGAATGGAAGTTACGGAGCCCCCAAAGGACTCAACTTGTCCCTACCAATCCCATCTAGTTAATATTATAGGCGGGAGGGGCCTAGATTGCTCTTGTTCCTCTAATTGCTAGCTAAATTGGAGATAAGAAGAATAAGAAGTTCAAGCAAGGTTGTGCTACCAAAATTGATAAGGAAATTAGCATTACTTTCCATTGAGAGACTTCACCATTGAAGAATTTTGTTGTAGATTATATGAGGGGAGAGTGTTCTTTCATAGTATGGAATATAGTGACCTTATTTTAATATATTTTTAGAGTACCATTGATCACCATAAATCTCTTTAGCGTCTCTCAATCATTTATTATATTACTCTGTATTGGCTAATAAAGAAGATTTTATTTTCCATTATTTTGATTTTAATTTCTTCATCTCCTGTCATGTGTGTTAATATTTATTTCTCATTTAGTTACATTGAATTTTTGTTTATGTTTCCATTCCCAACGAGCATGATTTTGAACTCTCTTGCAAGTGGAAACTATGTTGCAAAAGAATAAAGGATTTTGTACACCATCACTACAAATCCTCAACCACACTCTGGTTGATATTAGGAACACAATAATTAAGAGAAATTTTTCCAAGTTACATTACCCTCTGAGGTCAAGAATCTATAACAAATTTTCTAAAGTTAGTAGAAGAAGGCCTACCAAAGTTAAGGCAATGATGACTCTTGAAGCATGGCACATGGTATATACTATAATGAGTGTAACATGGAGTGAAAGTAATAGGGGGATGATGATATAAGTAGTGAAGTGATGACTTATGTTTTGTAGAGAATAACTTGAAATTTTGACCTTCTAGTGATTGAAATCATCCCATAGGGATTGGTAAATTACTAGGATAGAGTATTTTCAAATATAACTCATTAAAACAATGGGACATTTGGAGGCTATATATTAGTCATACAAGTTAGGTATGACACATGAATCTAATAGAATAATATAACAATAATAAAGTTTATTCTAAATAGAATCCATGGTACATAATGGTGACACATCTCTTATGATCTTAGCAAAGAGGGAAAAATTATTATACCATTGACTATATAAATTACAAGAGATACAAGGTCCTCTCGGGATGCGTCAATAAGTTATAAAAAGGATGAATCTAGGGGGGCATTTTCTATCAACATGATAATTATAGGTATGAAGGAAAACCAAATTCCTAATATGAAAGGGGATTAAATGGCATGGGAGACAAAATGAAAAAGGGACAATGGTGTTACAGTTCCCATGTGAGGAATGATATAACACTGGATTGATGGAATATGCAAAATATGGATTTGATGATACATTTATCAACATTTAGGGTTCCCTGTGGTGATATACACTAAATAACATGAAAATTAAACGAATAAAGCATGTTTATTGTATGTAAAATTTCATAGGGAATGGGCCTAAAGGAGACCATATTTGCATGAAAAAAGAAAATGTGTTCATGATAAAATTAAACATATGAGTAGCTAGGTGTGAGGGAAATGTGATAGCAAAATATTAGTGGAAAATATGTAAAATAATTGATTTGAAAATGGCAAGTTTTGATCCCTCATGGAAAAAATGGATTTTGGGTGAAGTGTCAAAGTGGAAAAAATGATGAAGGCCCATTTGAGAGATTGAAGGGAACGTTCCAAGGGTGTTGATACTTAATCAATAAGTTAATGCATGAGATCATAATGTCAAACTGAAAAATTGTGAATATATTATTATAGGGTTTGTCCCTCCAATTATAGGTCCTTTGTGCATTTGGTGGAGCATAGTTTGGAGAAGGAAATAACACCCTAAAGCATGGAAATCTCATTATAGACAAACCAACCAATGGATTATGGATTTGAGAATTTCATATTGGTGGGCTCACATTTCTAAGAATGGTTCAAAATGGGCTAAAGGGATCGAAGAAAAATGCCTTAATGCTTCTTTGAAACATGTTTCCTAGCAAAGAACAAAATAAACGAAGGAGAAGGAAATGAAATACTATAGTGGGCTCAAATTCATTCTCCCTTAGGAAATTAACTATGGGGACCAGTTAAAAGGCGTGGAAATGCATAGAGTAGAACATTCTAATAGATTGTATTGATCATCAAGTATATGCAATGTGTGGGTGGATCATCAAAGAGGATGGTAGGACTAACTACCAAAAAATGAGAGGATAATATACCTTAGTTATGCCATTGGGGTCTATGCCTAAAGTGGATAATGATCAATGATAAAGTTGGCCAAATGGGGCATCATGCCCCTAACCATGAAATGTGTTACCCTACTAGATGATGATGTATGGGAACTAATTTGGTATGAACATGTGGGAATGATTCCTAGTCTTGGTTTCTATATGTAAAATTATAGGAACATGTCTTGGCTGTTTCTTATACACATGCACTAGCAATGCAGTCTTAGAAATGTTTTGTTGTTACCAATTTACTAAATGAATTAAAAGTAGGGATGAATGCAACTTCAGAAAGGTAATGGTTGAGTGACAGTCTATCTAGTACTACATATGTGAGTCAGAGGAACTAGATTTAATGGTTCACAAAGAGGTGTCAACATGGAAAAGAATGGCTTGGGATGTAGTCAAAAAATTCATATGCAAATGAAACTATGACTCATCAACAAAATTGTTAGAGTCACTAGGTTGTTGAGATAATAAGTATGAATAATTAGGCAGATCATCCCAAACGTGATATGGAATGGTATGGAACTCTATAACGTCTTCATGATAGTAAAGAATAATGTTATACATCATATATGATTATAAATGGAGGGATATTGGATTAAAGTTCCACCGATTTTTTGAATAAAGAAACATGGGACATAGAATGCATGTTTTGATGTGGAAAATTATCATTGAAATGGCATAAAAATATATCATTCCCATGGTAGATGAATTCTTTCATATGTGTGTGGTGTTTTTCGTAATTTACATATTAGGAGGAACACTATTGATGATCATTTGAATAGGACCCTACCCTAGTATAGTAGATGCATTAGGATTCATAATTAAACAAACGTAGACTCCACTATAATTGGCTTACAATTCTTGCATGAAAATAAGTCTATTGTTAAAGTGTGGATGTTTGGGTAAATAATGAGAATAGTCATTGTAGGTGTAACAAACAGTGGAAGTGGGGTTTGTGTTTTAACATTTTTTTCCTTGGATGAATTTGGAAGAGTTCCATGTAAAACTAGAAAATTTGGGTTTGGTTCCATGTGATTCAAGTTCACAAGCTCATTGAGCTTAGGAAGGGAAAGAAGTTTGAAAGTATCATGACCATGAATATTGGATACAAAACAAGGTTTTTTTTCAAATGTTAGGGTTTTGGTCACCACAGATTTAGTTGTCATATATATCTTTTCCTTATTATTATCTTTTGTCCCTTTATAAATTCTTGCACATTAAGAACAAACTCTAGTTAGGGTTGTACTAGAAACGAAGTAGCTGTAGGGATCATAGGAATAGATTGCGCATTTTTTAAAGACAAGTATGAATACAAATGAAAGATTGGGGTAGGAATTTGGTGACAAATTACCAAATTGGAATCACAAATGTAATTTTTGGAAATTTCAATGAGGCCATCACTAGTTTACTAACAATTCTCATTTCTTTTATTAGGAAAGCTTTATTGCCGAATCGGTATTGAAAAATAGGAACTCTCCAAGTCAAAGATGTTAAAGTTACATATTTTTCTTATTCAATAGTTAGCTCTATAAACGACACATGGCTATAAGAGGATTGTAATCCAACACCATGTACATTGGAGAGGGCCCTTATGTGTCAAAAGAAAGTAGTAGGACATAGTAAACCCAAAGTAGTGTGGAAAATTCTTAGACCCCTACGATAATTTATGGAAATGGATGGATGACCTAGTACCACATCTAGAAATACTAGTTTTTCAACAACCTTGATGGGCCAATTTTCGTGTAACCCTTCAAGCTATGAGGGGCATCCATCATACATTTGTAAGGTTATTGTAGATGGAATGAGATAAAGTGATTTGAGATCATGCCTAAATGGGGAGAACATCAGACATGTAGTTGCACTTTTGTTCAAAATCTAAAATTGAATAATGGCAGTCTTAATCGATAATGTTATTCTGAAGGCTATCGATGGGAGAGATTTGGAGTTTCTACTTTATCGATATAAAACATGATCATCCCATAATTTTATGGATCAACAACATATAAAGTAGACAATATTGTATCTTGATGTAAAGGACATATCCAAAGGACCAAGAAAGCCAACATGGTCTTAGGTGAATGTGCCAAGGCATTTATAGTCCTATAATTATGATCGTCCTGACCACAATCATTATTTGTGTTTCATCACAATGGAATCTTTGTGATCTTAATTTGTGCCTCAACTAATGATAAAGAGAAACATAGGGTGATAGTGGGTGATGAGAGAGGATTTGTCCATGGAGATTGTTGAGTCTCAAGTGAGGCAACCATATTGTTGCAATCATGTTACAAGGTAAATCTTAATAGATTCCAACATCAAGATTTGCTATCTTTTCTTTCTAGGATGATTTAGAACTAGAGAAAGAGGATTTGTTTGAGCATCATTGGTGGTGACATACTATTGAGTAGGAAATGGTTTGGTATGCATAATTGGTTACAAAGGAGGTTGTTGGGACAAGGATGAACGTGCTTGAGTACCATGCTTGGAATTCTCCATCGTTTCCAATCCACAACATATTTCCAGCAAAAGAGGGAACTTACGAGTATATTTACTATTTATACAAAAAAAGCACAAGTCTTGCTCATTCATATATCCTTGTTCCACTTGGGCTAATTATTCTACTTTTGGGTCGTGGTATTCGATTTTCCTCCAGTGTTGGCAATAGGTTATTATCCCTAGTTGGCTAGGTTCCCTTACTATTGGGAATTGTATTTTCCCTTCTCCTTATTCTTTATCATTCATTTAGGGGGATTATTTAATATTATTACGCATACACTTACCCATCTTGTTGTGGTGAATTATGAGCATTGGGACCCTATGTTTCTAGAGCCAAAGGGGATGGGTGAGTTGGCCATGGAAAATAGTAATATGGCTCCTCCATTGAATTCTACTAGGTTAGAGTAGTGCAAGTCTGCCTCGACATAGGCAAATGTTTATAGGTAGAGGAGTATAATATACTAGCACCCCCTTTTGAGGTAATATGACAAAGATCAATATGGGAACAGGTGTAAGAGGTATTGCTTCACTCCTGTGGCTTGACATCACATTCATCATTAGAGTAATTTTGAGGTTGAAAATGGGTCTCAAAATAAAAATGTACAACAAAAATAAACATTATAAGAACCATTAAGATTCAATATGATGATGTCAACCATGGAAGATGATTTACCATTTTTGGAGTAAAAAGGTAAAAATATAGAAAATTAAAAAAATAGAAAACTACTTTTGTAACTCGTATTTTCAACTTATCTCCCAAGGATTTTAATTAAATTTCAAGTGGGAACTCTTTTTAGATGCATAATTTAAGTTTTCATAAAATGAGTACTCATGTTGCATACTTTTGATGGACCCTACTACATGAAAAATGTGAAATACGTTTAAAAACATGATTGCAAACATGTATTTTCATGTACTATAGACCATTGAAAGCATGCAACATGGGTACTCCTTTGATGAAAAGTTAAATTTTGCATCCAACGAGTGCTTTCATTTTTCCCTCTAAAACTTGATGAGGTAATCTAATATTATTTTTATTTTTTCCACTATTATTTTATAATATCCAATAGGAGGCCCATTTTAGACCTCGGAATTTCTCTAATGCTATATAGACATAGGTTAGTCTAGTTGTGTGCATAACAACCAATCATTCCATAAGTGGCATGGAATGCCCCAAGGTATTTATGTGTCACTAAAGGGAACATATAGATCATTGGGGATGACTGTATAAAGGTAGCTCAGTTTGGCATATATCGAGTCATACTAGATTTTCATAGTAAAAAAGCACTCGAAATAACAAAGAACCCTACTTATCATGCCAAAATGAAGCATATTGATCTATAGTGCCACTTTGTGAGAGATAAAGTTGAAATTGAGAAGATATTAATGGAGAAGGTTAACACCTTGCAAAATGTTTTGGATTCAATAACAAATTTTATGAGTATTGAGATGTTTTTCCCTTGTAGAAAATCATTATGCATTTGTGCCTTAGATTGCTAATGTCATAAAATAATGTGCTCCCATGTATGAAAGGAAAACAATAGATGGGAAAATGTTGGATGTCTGATATTTATAATATTTTCAAGGTGGCTTTTGGGTCAATTATTTTTCTCTCTATTATTCAATCAATAATAATGTTACCAACTTAATAATAATTGTACTAAGTTCTTTTTTTTTTAAAGGTCGCGTTGAATCATGATTTTCATGTCCATTTTGAAAAGTGTTGATGCAACATCAACCATTTTTCTAGAGAAGAGTATTTTAACACTTTAAATTTTCTTATGTATTAGGTATGAACATTTCTTTTTCAATGTTGGTCACCATCATGCCAATTTTGAACAATGTTGATGAAACATAGACCTTTTCCTTTTGGGGGGAATATTTTTGACAGTTTAAATTTTTTTGTATCTTGTTAAAGTTTTGAAATGGTGAGACTCTAATACACCCCCTCATAACCCTTACCAAAACACATGTTAAAAGGTGGTGGTTACCACATTGACCCAATATCTGAGGTGTCATTATGGAAATTTCGTCTAAAATTTTCAAATTTCATAAAATTACTTAAAACCTTAGTTAGACATCACCACTATGTTCATCTTGTTAAGTTGATTCTAGTGATATAAAAAATTTCATAGATCTAACATTTGGATCAAGCGATGTGATCATTTGATCTTCTGGTGAATCAAAAGGAATCACCATATCAACTCACCATGTGGTGCTCACATGGCCAAGTAACTAACATCCCAACAAATTAGCTTCCAACCCATTCAAGGGTGGATCCACACCTCAAAAAATTCTTATGCATATATCAATCCTTGCACATTTTCATATATAAATCCCTGAACATATATATAAATATATGTTTAATTGAAGGGACATTGGTTGGCATAAATATTACTATTACATGAGTTCTGTTACACAATGATTTGTACCTTGCACACTCATGGTTTGTTATGGGCATTTTTTTTTGGGATTAATGGTCTCATAGGTCCACTCCGACACCAATACAATAGTAGTCAAGATTACATGGAATCCACCATGTCCCAAGACTACGTCATCCCATTCCTTCCTAAACAGCCCTCAACTTTGAATTGTTGGGATTACATATGTTGTGCATCTCACACTTTTGATTGGTGAACAACCCTATAACTTACCTAATGACTCTATAAGAGCTTGGACCTGCAATAGAGTTGATTCTTGCCCTTCGAGTCCAATAAAACACACATGGTATTATCCCTCCTAATATTCTCACAAGAATATTGTCTCAGGGTTATTGATGACATGAATAGAAGACATCATTTAGGGAGTTGTACATGTAGGCCAAAATTCTTCTAATTTAGAAAAAATACTTTCCCATTCAGCATATTACAATTCTATAGTCGTTTTGGTCCCCAATGCCACACTAAAAAAAAATTGAGTTGGTCCCCGAGATATATAGGTTTCCTTTGAGGAACAAATAAGTGTAGGAAGATTATAAAAGTAGGTGGAAAGTAATAAAGAGCCAAGAAGGCCACTAGGACATAAGTATTCAATGAAATAACATGAGATCCCTCATTACAGTCCTCCTACATGTATAAACCATATATACATGCACATAAATCCACATTTTCACAAGCTTACAAACATTTCATTCATACTGGCTAGAATTTCCACACAATAACCACACACTTTCATGGAAAAGGCTCCTAACTAGAATCATAAAACATTGAAGTAATTCAATCAGTAGGACTCATGCAACAATATCATGCAAAATTTACAAAGAGTTTTATTTAAATTCAAAGCTCTCAACTTAAAGCATTTTCATCTACAATTCAGAAAAAAAGGGAAATGAAGGTGGGACTTTAATTTTACACCCAACCTTAGACCTACTCTAGCCAGGATTACTTACAACACTCACATAGAGCCAGAACCATGATCGAAAGGGAATTTATTGTTCGACAACCTTATAATATACTTTCTTTAGGACACACAGGATGGGAAATTATGATAGGGGGAGTAGGCAAAATTTTAGGGGCTAATATTCGGAAATGGGCTAACTTTCCATGTTTTTTCCAAAAAAACGATTCACCAATTCCCAATTTTTCCTAAAAATTATTTTCCCAATTTTATAAGAAAAAAATATTTTACCTTAAAAATTGCCAAATATTTATAAAGACTATATAAATAATTAGAAGTTCGAATATTTTTATTAAAATATCACCAAGATTTTAATAGTTATTATATAATGGATTACTAAGATTTGTCAAGGTTTCTAATCTTTAAAATAAATTTCCATCCTTAAAATTTTCCCTGAGTGTGAGGTTTCTCAGCTAATCAAGCACAACAGAATCCATGGTAAGGGTGGTTTATCAACTAACTAAAGCACTCTAAGAATGGATTATCAGCCCCCAGGAGGAACCTATGGTGTTTTATCATTTGTGTGAAATACTCCATGAGTGGTTTATCAACCCACAACAAACACTCTTTTGTATGTGGTTTATCAGCCCACAACAAGAACACTGGGTGGTTTATCAGCTGTGACAAGAACTCCATGACTTTTTTATCAACCCACAATAAGAACTCAATCTCGTTTCATCTTTCTCCCCTCATTACACTTCTTTGTCTTCTCAAAATCCCATTCCCTCAACTCATATCTGATTCTAACTTTGTTCGTGACCTCCACCAAGAAGAGGTCCAATCCAATATTGTTGTGCATTCTCCCTTTCTATTATTTCACAAGGTACCTCCTAATATTCCTCTTGGACTCTTCCTATTCTTTTCTTTTTCATTATTTTCACCTTAAAATTAATTTAATGTGCCAACTATTCGCACATGTGTTGATCTTCCCTCTTCCTACTTATATCATGGATCTGTGCTACCACACTTCAGGCCATTACATTATTACATTACAAAACGTAGCAGAACAGGTACCAAATCTATAAAAAATCTGACCCACTTAAAGGTTGTAGTGTCCTCAGTGTTTTTATTAGCATAATAAAAAATAAATTAAGCTTTATATGTGTGTGTGTGTGTTACATATCTTTATTTAAAAAACAAAGTATGGGTATTGCACTCTTATTTTCTTAGTTACTAGGTGGGTTCATCAGGTTCAAAGTGATTCCATTGCATATTGACTTGCTCTATAATTCTATTTCATAGTGTGATCTGCCTTCGAGCCAAGATGCACAGTGGTTCTAGTTGGAATTATCCCTTTGTTTCCACTTGTATTACATACCAGTCAATAACATCATTAGTACATGAACATATTTCTTAAGCAAGGAAGCATGAAAAACATAATGAGATTTCACTGTGGGTAGCAAGGCCAATGTATAGGCCATTGGCATGACTCTTTCAGAAATATAAAATGGTCTACTAAATCTGAGTGTCAACTTGCCACATGGGCCCATTTGTAATTATCTTCTCTTTGGATTAATGCATATATAAACATTCTATCGCACCTGAAGCTCTTTGTGTAGTCACTACTAGTGTGCATATATTTTCTACCTATCTTGGGGAGTGTTTAGGTTTTGTTTGATCCTGATCATTTCCTGCTCCATTTCCTTTAGAAAATATAGAAAAACGATTAGTATATTCAATGGATCATGCCAACTGATAGGGGTATTTCATTTCCTTCCATAAAGTTCCTCGAAAAGGCTCTTTGCTAACGACTCTTGGTAGCCATTGTTGTATGCAAATTCTATAAGTGAAAAAGATAGACTTCCCACTTTCTTGGTTGATGTATCACTTACATCCTCAACATGTCTTCCAATATTTTCTTTACCCTTTCGTTTTGAGGATGGTAAGCAGTGCCAAAGGCTAACTAAGTTCCAAATCCATCAAACAATATCTTCCAAAAAATTTAAGTGAACTTGGCATCTCTCTCTGCTATTGTCATTTTCGGAACTCCATGCAACATGATTATCTCCTTTATGAATATTTGGGATATATATATTTCTTTATGAGTAGACTTGATAGTGATAAAGTGAGCGACCTTGCTCAGATTATCCAACACCACTATGATACCATAATTTTGTCTAGGTGTCTATGGAAATCATATAATGAAGTCCATTGATATAACCTCCCATTTCCATTCTAGAATTGGAATTGGTTGTAGAAATCTAGCTGGGTGCCTAGGTTCCACCTTCATTTGTTTGCATTCCAAGAATTTGACAAGGTACTTTGCAATATCATTCTTCATTCATGGCCAAAGTACGTCCTCTTCATCACTTTCATCATCTTTCGATATCTAGGGTGGCTTGATAAATGTCTTTTATTGAAATCATCCATAATGGATTTTCTTAATCCCATGATATTTGGCACATACTCCATGTTCTTAAATGCTAATATCCCCTCACCATTGAGCTGATATCTTCTACTTACTGATCCATCTCATTGTTTCTACCAATCGTTCTTCACAATTTTGTAATGCTCATCATTTGCGAACCCTTCTTTAGTCCTCTCTTTGAGGACAAATGAGAAAGTGCTTATGGCTTCCAAGAAAACATCTTGCAAACTTATGTTGAGTGCATCTGCCACTTTATTTTCTTTTACTTTAATGTACTTGACTTTAAAAAACAAATTCACTGATCAAATTTATCCACCTAGCCTATCTAAAATTTAGTTTTGGCTGGCGAAAAAAATTTGTAGACCATTGTAATTAGTAAGAAATGTAAACCTTCTCCCCAACAAGTAATGTCTCCAATTTTTTAGTGGGTGGACAATGGATGTTCTCTCTAAATCATTGTTGACTTCGTTCCTTTCATGTTCATTCAACTTCCTAAGTTCATAGAAAATCACATGCCCTACCTACATTACGACTCCACCAATTCCATCCTTACAGTCATCAGTTAAACAAAAAAATTCTTTTCTGGGTTAGTTGTTCATAAGATAGGTGCGTGGATGAGTAAATTCTTTAGTTTTTCAATTTTATTTGTGTATTCAGATGTCCACTAGAATTTTACTCCTTTTCTCTACAATGAAGTGATGGAATGCCCAATTTTTGAGATGTTTCGAATGAATATTTCATAGTAACCAGCAAATCCCATAAATGATCTAACCTCTGTCACATCTTCGGGTGTTTTCCAATCTTCTATTGCTTTGATCTTCTATGGATCCACAACCACTCCCTCCTTTGACATTACATGACCCAAGTAGTGATCCTGGGTTTGGAAAAACGTACTTGGTGAGTTTGGCATATAATTCATGTTCTCTGATAAATTGTATCACATCTCTCAGGTGGACCTCATGCTCCTTTTCATTCTTTGAATACCCCAGGATGTCATCCATAAACGCCAACCCAAATTTATCCAAGAGTGGCCTGAGCACATTGTTCATAGGGCACACAAAGGTTTTTGGAGCATTCTGAATCTGAATGCAACCACTGTGAATTCATAGTGGCCATACCTCATTCTGAATGTGGTATTGTGAGTGTCCTCCTCCTTTATTTTGACCTGGTGGTAACCCAACCTTAAATTAATCTATGAAAACACCACAACCCATCTTAATTGATCAAATAGATCATCAATCATGATCAATGGTTACTTATACTTCACAGTGACCTTATTTAATTTCGTATAGTCAATACACAGACACATTGTTCCATTCGTTTTCTTAACAAATAGTGCAATGTCTCCACATGGTGATACATTAGGACGAATATAGCCTTTTCCCATCAATTGTTTTAGTTGTAATTTTAGTTCAACAAGATTAGGCGTGCTCATGCGATATGGGGCTTTAGCTGCTAGTGGTGCTCCTCGAATCAATTCGATTGTGAAGTGAATGTCTCTATTGGGCAGAAGTCTTGGCAAATCTTCTAGAAATAAATCACTATATTAACTCATATTTAGATCATTTGGAAGGGGATATAAACTGGTTATGTTTTCCTCTGTGATTTGAATGGCGTAAAGGGCACAACCATTCCTACTATAATGCTTCACTTACATTGTTGAGATTGGTTTGAATGTTATTGGCCCTTCCAATTTTCGGTCACCCTCATCATTGAGACCTTCAAGAATATTTTCATAACAATCCACCTTCATCCTGTAGGTTGTAAGCCAATCCATACCTATTAGGATATCGTACGATCCCAAAGACAAAAAATTTAATTTAATTGTTGTAGTCATTCTCGTGAGTTGTATAGGCAAAGATCCAACCGTATTTTTTATTCTTCTATTTGTTCTAGTGGCCAATTGAACAAGCCATGATTTCTCATGTATCTTCTATGGAAATTCACATTTTTCTAGAATATTAGGAATGATATAACTGGAATTGGATCCTAGGTAAATTAAAACTACGATTGGGTAGTGTTTTATGATACCTTCCTTTTGAATGATCATTTATTGCAAGTATTAATATCTATTACCCAATGATGTATATATTTTGGTGATGTTCTGGACCACATCATTCACAGTCGATGGCTCATGTATGTTGTGCATCTTTGCACCATACTTTTGTAGCAAGGGAAATTCCTTCGTAGATCATTTTCTACACAGTCTCAACACTAATAGCCTCCTTTCGTCTTTTCATTCCCTAATATTTGGGGATCATTTCTAATGACAATGGATTACTACTTATGCTCAATTTTTGGTAAAGTTATTCTTCCACCCTTTCCTCCCTTTCCTTTCTTTCTCCAGTCAACCTAGACTTCAGTCTTATTCATAGAGCATTCATAATAATGCTTAGTCTTCTGAATGACTTCCTATAGAGTCTTATGATCATAAAATCCTATTATGTCTCGATATGCTTGTGGTAATCCATTCACATACCTCTAGATCTTGTTCTTCTCATCCTTGATATAAGGTACATACCTGAGTAAATCCTAGAATTTGCTAGTATATTCTTCAGGTGTCATCTACCCCAAATTGGGCTCATAGAAATCCTTAGCTTTGCTATCATAATATTTCTCTGGCAGATACCTTTCTCGAAAGTACTTTTCAAACTTCCTCCAGGTCATCTCCTTCTATCTAGTGCCTTTGATGTTCTTGAGATCCTCCCACCATATATCAACATTTCCCTTCAAGCTAAAAATAGCTACACTGACCATCATGTTCTTGGTATAGCCATGAAAGTTGAAGTAATTCTTTATTAGCAAAATCCAAGCCTCTGCATCTTATTATTTCTTTACCTCTCTATCAAATTTTGGGGGTTTTGTTTTCTTGAATTTGACTTCCATGGGAGACTTTCTATTCTTGCTTTGATGATGATATATGGTAGTTACACTATGAGATGATTGGCTAGTACTACTTAATTCTATTTTTTGAGAGTTCAGTAGTTATGTTCCTCCTTCTACATATTTTCTCCTCTTTCTTGATAAGTTTCCTTCTACTTTCTTATCATTTCATTTGTGCTTGTAGACTTATGATGGGATATCCTTAGGCTTGTTCTTGTCTTGATGGATCGAACCACTTCTTGTTTTCTCTGCCTCTGTAATTTAGATAAGATTTTAAATAATATGGCATTTACCTCTACTTGATCTCTTATAATCATTTCATTGTTTTCCTTGTAGCTTCTTATTTTAGCTCTTAAACTTATAAGAGTGTCTAGTTGTCCAACAATGTCCTCCTCTTTCATTTTCCCAATTGACTCTTCTTCAAGTCCCTATTGGGTTATGTTCATACCATGTTTTTTAGCTCTACTTATCATCCTTTCCTTTTACCTTATGGTACTGTTGATGGTGTTGAATCCACCAACATTCAAGGGGCTCTCCTCGATAAGAATCCCCAAGTAGACCTTAGACCTTTTGGAGTAGGAGTCCCAGCAATGGGTGGTAATTTTGTGGCTTAACCGCAGTAGTGAGTAGAGGTGAGTATAATGAATTTGGTGGAAGCACGTGTGTGACCTTGTAGAAAGTCAACTGAGATACATAAGGGTTCCAACACAGAGAGGGGAAAAGGAAGTGTATCCCTTAGAAACCTATAATAGTATGCAACTTGAAAGGAACACATGAGCTAAATGACATCACAACATGAAAGCGAAATAGTCCACAATTGGAAGTGACGGGTTAATCCAACAACACACCTTCAAAAAGATTCATATGATTGCATACAAAATAGTTAATAAGAAAATGTGTAAGTTAAACAACATACATCACAAAAGTAACCAGAATATTCGAACTATAATAACAACATATGCATGAAAACATGTTGGCTTAGTTATATTATTATTAAGTGAAAGTTCCATCCATACGTAGACCATTGACAACCACTACCCCCAATAGTGGAACATTATAGTTAAAACCGCTTCGTCCTCCAAAGGAGTGTAATCTCTCCATGTTGTGGAGAAGCCAAGTCTCATCACAATACTCCCAAGCCTTCTCTAAAACTAAGAGTAACCAAAGGTTTGGCTCCAAAAGATTTTTCTATGAGTTATGAGGCTCTATTTATAATAAATGGTGGGGTGACCATTGACATTCCCCTTTCTATCTTTGACTATCCTCATGACTTTGCAACTCCTTTCCAAATAACTCTTTATATTACATAGTGACTATTCACATTCCACTAATAACACCTTGAATTTCACTTACAATATATTTACAAATAATATACAATTTCCACATATACCCATGTGGGGAAAAATAGGATTGAGTCATCCAAACAATTAAAAAACTGTTACTTAGAAGCTTCGGGAAATACCAACTTGGCAACATCCTCTTGATGATCTTCAGTGATGAACTCATAGAGAGCTTGGTATTGCACTATGGTGTCCCCATACTGTTTGGGGATGTCTTCTGGAAATATAATCTTGCCTCCATTTCTTATGGGTATATGGTCCTGGAGCCTTTATCCAACTCATCTTGAAGCATGTGTAAGATTTTCCTGAGTGTCATTGGACCACCAATGTACCTCTGCATGTTTTCTGTGCTCAGTTGCATCTCATCACTGCTGGCCTCTCACATCAAATATTCCATGTACCTATTCACCTCCAGCCGGACATGGTTCTTCTCAATGGCTTTAGTGAAGGAACTGATTAAAGGGGTCTTGTGCGTCCTCACCATGACATCCAATCTCTTTAAAAACTGTGCATATGAAGCCTTAATGCTACTGATGAACAGAGGTTGTTGCTCATAGTTTCGGATCAACATCCACATATGTGATTTTTCTAGATCTACCTATGGCTTCATTAGCTTCTGGAAGTAAATCAGGGCTCCCTTATATCTTATTGTCCATTCCTATATGTGTGAAATAGTAGCATGTATGTACTTGAGATTTTTGACAATATTTATGCATCGCTACTAAAAACCATGTAGATGGGAAACTACCCTATGCATGTTGACAAATCCATTATAAAGTTTCCACATGGTGGTCTCTAGATTTGATACTTGAGCAAGTATTGCTTTCCAAATCTCTACCATAGTGGATCATGTGGATTGTTCTACCCTTTGCCTACCCTCTTACAAGTATTTTTCCACCTAATCATTCTCTGCTAACATGAACTTGACATTTGAGCTTGTGGCTTCTTCATAAGCCTTAGAGTCATCGACCATGGTAGCTGGATGTTTTCTAATAGCTGACACAATCACCCTTTCCTTCGTAAATGCAAGTGATGCATTATCATAGGGGTAATTATTTATCCATGCTTGTACAATGTGTTGCTGCAACTCATGAAAGGATATAATGTATACATCCATCATCGGATCATCATTAAGGAGGAAAAATTCTCCCTGCTCACTCAAGACTGGTTCTGATACTGGAGGTGGTGGAGACTGTGGGGTGAACATGTATGCTCTCAGCATGAGGTTAGTATCCTTGTCATGTGGCTCCTCTTCCAACTCCATGTGTGCTGCTTCAACCATTTTCTCAATCTATTGAGAAAGCTCCCGAACCACCGATTTCTCACCCTCTTCTTCATTTGTTGGTTGTTCTGACTCCTTAATTTGTATTGGCACAATATTCTCTATGATCACGCCTTTCCCTCCTCCTTCTTCCCATTTCTTCTTCTCTTCCCTCTCTCTCCTTCTTTATTCCTGCTCTTCTTTCAAATTCTTCTTTGTTTCCTACAACTTTGTTTCTGCTTCCTCCAACCTTTGCTTCTCTCTTCCTCTGTTCTACTATTTTTATGTGTTCTTTCCTCTTTTCCTCCACTACTAAAGATTCTTTCTCAATTAGACAATCTTCTTTGAAATTGTAGCTTTTCTTAGCCTTTGGTTTCTCGAAAACCTTCCTCCTGCCTTTTTCACGTGCTGATTTTCTTCTTAGTGTTGCTATTATTGTTGCTTCCTGCGATGTTGCTACCTCTAAAGAACCTTTTCATTCTATAGCCATGCTGACTAGTTCATTGAGCTTAGACGAGTTGTAAAAGTGCCTCCAATGATCATCCTCTACAAAATGAAATGTCCCTTCGATCCATGTATAATACAACCATTGCACAATAGTTTTTTAAAATATAGTCAGGATCGTATGGATTATATTCCTTGGTGCCGACCTCAAACTTTTCTATCTTCGTGCCCTTGGCATCTGAATTCTTCGATCTCTTGATCTCGTACAATCCAATCCGCAAAGGAAGAGCAAGCCCTGATGCATTCTTGCCCCTTTTCAATCTTGTTGATAACCCTATGGAGATCTAATATGCGACATCTTGCATGACCGACTTATCTGTGGAAAACCTTAGTAGAGCATGCAGAGGCTTCTCTTCACCAAAAATCTTGATGAAGGTGCCACCGGGTGAGGCACACCATTCTGCAAAGTTAAGTAATACCTCCATCGCTTCTTGTGACATGAAAGGTGGATCCTTCTCAAAGGTCAACTTGTAAACTGGGATAATGAAATCGTCAGATAGCCTCGCCATGACTCCTCCATAGCTACACTCAAAGAAAATTTCAATAGATATTCACAACAATCTTTGATGGTGTCCATGTCTAGCCCATGAGAGGAAACTAATTTTAGGTACAAATTGCATCAAGTAGGTATGTGGACATTTAAAATCTCACTTGCTCATCCTTGGGTGGATTGTGGGCATTAGTCAAGTGCACTTTCAACTGAAGAGCCAACATGTCTGACCAGTTGAATGGCCTTCTCTCATTTTTCGACAAGTCCAACAAAACCACCCAATTCTGCAGAAATGTCTACATGCCCTCTTGACTGTATAGTAGCCATGCAAATATGATCAAGAATTTGTTGGGATTTTTGAGTGACTTGGTCTTGTAAGCATGATTAGGTGTCGATCTGAACTTTGATGGATCTTTCACCTAATGCTTTATGATGTCTCTAGTGTTCACATTATTTTTGGGGGCATAGAAAAATGCATCCATGCAGTTCACCGTCTGTGGTAAATGATAAATCTGATGATAATTCTTTTTCCTTAAGGTAGCAAGATGTGTTACACTAGCACTGCTCAATGTCATCATCTTCGGATTGATATGCGAGACAATTCAGTGAATGATAGTCGCATATTGGAAAGCAAGGTACCTCCATGCAACATTATATAAGCCTCACTGATGGATGTTGACATAGACCTGCCAATTTTCTAGGCCTTCCTTAAATCTCCCTGCAAAGATATCCTTAATTTCCTGCCATGTTATCTTCATGTCCTTCTCTATGAACAACTGTGTGTCTCCATAGACTGGCAAGTTCCTTGACACGTGTTTAACTACATCCCCAGTATTGCTCTCGACAGTATCTTTTAATGCATATTTCTTGGAAGCCATGTTACCTCTATTGCTGAAGAGATTCTCAACAAATGTTGTACCTGGAGATAGAGATGGCACTCATTCCATGTAAATGTTAGCTTGAAATCAAAAGAACTTCAAGAACAAACCAACGAACAAACTAGGAAACTGTTGGGAGGGATTGTACAATTATCAATTTCAAAGGTGAGAGACTGTCAGCTGGATCTACACATTACAGAGTTTCAGCTGCCAGTGGGGAGGTGATACTAACTGGAACTCTATAATGCGTAGTTTAGTCTTGCTTGTACTGGCTCAGATTATGTATTGCGTAATCCCAGTGGCCAAGGCTCCAATACTAGCTCCTATAACTCCACCATGCATAGTTGGAGCCAATCCTTGGTAGCCACCGTGCAATTCCTAGAGCCAACATAGAGCCTTGAGATCTAGAAATGTGCAGTGCATGTTGGGAAGAGCTAGATCTAGGCCAAGGAATCCAAAATCTACCCAAGGGAAATATGAAAATGAGAAGATCTAAAAGTGTTAGCGATGTTTGGTGTAGATGTGAGTGAATGATGATGCATGCAATAAAAACAAGTGTAGGAATTAGTCAAATAGAAGAACAATGAAGTTCATGGAGAGATTCTCTACAACAACGACCATTAGTGAAACTGGGTTATCTATGAGACATTTAGGAAAGGTAATACCAAAATTAAAAAAACACTTCTATAAGATAAAAACAATCAAAATACAAACTATTTTTCAATAGAAGAAGGTAAAACAACACTCTCACAAGTCCAGGAAACAAAAATGATGGAAAACGTAGCAAAAGACTAGAAAAGCAAGACGTACCTGAAAAAGTTGTGACGAATGTGCTAAAGTTTCCTTGATCTCCTTTGTAATGCCAAATCTCCAAGATGAAATGTGCAATTGAGCGTTGGTGGCATCCATTAAATAGATTTAATCGATTTAGCGTTTATGAAGCGAAGGCCAAAAATCTAGGAAAACACAACACATGGTGATAGTCTCAAAGCTAACTCATGTGTAACTCTGAATGTTCGAAATGTATCCCTATTTTTTAGGGATGCTTTTTCTTTTTTCTATTTTCTTTTTTGGGAAAGGTTTCCATGCATCCTCAAAGAGATTGTCCAGTTTCATGGAGAACTGAGCAACTTACTAACACATGCATCAGGCCATTATTGAGGGAATACTTCTACACAATTTCTGGGCTGAGTGGCTCCTAGGTTGCCTCTCATGCTTTGTGCAGTTTCCCAGTTGAAGGCAGGTTGCCAGCTAGGTTTGCACAATTCTAGAACCAAAGCTCATTGCGGGCTTGAACTGCGCATTTCCTGATAGCAAGGCTAGTTTCCTTATAGGATTGTATAGCTCACTAAGACAAGTCAAGAATGAGACAACAATCAAGTCAGGAGGCCATCTTGTGGTTAGACTACAAAGCAAGTAAGAAAACACAAGCTATAAAGAAAAATATAAAACTCAATGAAAGCAAAAGTACTTGGGTCAATGTAAGATGCGCTACTGGGATTTTAGTAGGGAGGCTCCAAAATGAAGCATAGGCAAAAAAAATTAGGGTGGTTGTAGTTGCTACAATAGGTACCTAGATACTTGTCAATTTTCCTTTACATATATACCAATGCCATCCATCAATAAGAAATATGCATTCCAGACATATTACTTCTTCTCCTTGGTCTACATTAATCTTTACCTACCAAGTATGAATGAACATGTAACCATATTTAGCTAGAAAGAATATAACCAATGTATTACAACATTTTGTAGTAATCATATAAGAAAACTTAATAGATCTGGCATATTGTAGATATCAATCTATCATCTAGCATGTGCATGTGATCCTTTCGAGGTCTAGCGTCTAAACTTATTTCTTTGATACAAATTTGTAACACACCCCCTCATCCTTAACAAAACATTGTTTAAAAGATGGTGGTTATGATGATGAAAATAGATCCAAGGTGTCATTATGGAAGTGGGCCCTAAAATTTTCAATCTCATCAAATTACTTTAAAAATTAGTTAGAGATCAATGTTGTGTTCTTATTATTAAAATGATTTTGATGGTATAGAATTCTACTTCTATCTGACCTTTGGATAAAGATAAGTGATCATTTGAACTTTGGGTGAATCACAAAGTATCGCCATATCAACTCACCATGTGTCACTCACATGGATACCTAACCAACCTATTAGCGTATTAGCTATCAATCTATTCCTCGGTGGATTCCACACCTAGTTATATTCCTAAGCATATATCAATCATTGAACATTTTGATATGTCAATCCCCAAACGTATATATAAATATACGTTTAATTGACGGACTATTGGTTGGCATCAATATTTCCGTTACCCAGGCTCTATTATCTAGCATTTCTACCTTTTGTAGTCAAGGCTTTCTCTACAGAAAATATTTCAGACTCACTGGTCTCATAGGTCCACTTCCATGCCAAACAATAATAGCGAAGATTGTGTGGAAGTCACTGTGTCTTAGGCCTACATCAAACCATTCCTTCTGAAACACGGTTCAAATTTGAATTGTCCGGATCTTGCCTCTAGGCTTATGTGCCTTGGTGGGTCCCTTCTCTTGTGTGGCTAACACTCGTAGTAAGTCCATGACTTTTTATCTTACCTATCTTCTTTGGTAGCCCTACTCGTGCCATGATAGATCGACCTTACAAAATCCCGGACATGACTTTTGCATGGAATGTTGAACCATCCAGGAATCGTCTCGCCATGATTTTGTGTAATCAGATCCACCATCATCCAATGGATTGTCTTTATAGTCCTACCACGCTAGCCTATTTCTCTTTAACTTGGGTCTTTTTATCATGAGACCTTTTTTGGGCTTTTGGGATGCAACCCCTTTAAGCTTACGTTATCCCAAGTTCTATTTCAATGATCAATCTCCAGAATTTATCTTGGTCACTGAGTCTTGGTCCTACATTGTGGCCCTGAAAGAAAAAGGGAGGGAGCTAATTAGTGATAAGGCATCACTTATAAACCCCTCCCATGCATCATTTTCCACTGTAATGAATGGTACCTGGCCTTTAATTTGGGTAAGGAAACCCTCTCATGCACACAAATGCATATACTTGATTTCGCCATAATGGTTTTTCCTGATACCTTGATCACAAAATCTTCTTAGGGATGATTATGAAGAGCCTGACCATACCTAGCCACAGTGACTTGATAAGAGTTTGGAACTATGGCATACTCTGACTCTTTCCCTTGGGGTCCTATGGAGCATGCACGCTATTATCCCTCCTAAGCTTCCTACAAGAATACCATCTCATGGTTCTTAATGATAGGAATACAAGGCATGGTTTAGGTACTTGTCCATGTAGGCTAGGGATTTTCCTATTCAACCTCTTAGAATTTTACAGTCCCTTGGGTCCCCAATGTCACACTTAAAACATATCAAGCTAGGGTTTGACATCTACAAGTTTCTTTTGAGGAACAAGTAATTGTAGAAAACTTATAAAAGAAGGTGGAAAACATATGGTTCTAAGAATGCTACCAGGACATTAGTATCCATGAAATAGTAGGGAATCCCTATTTACAGTCCTACTACAAGAATAAACCATATATACAAGTACATAAATATAAATTTTCACAAGCCTACAAGCATTTCATTCTCTAGGGTAGGAATTTCCACACAATAACCACACAGTTGCATGGAAACTAGTCACACATAGAATCATGAGACATTCAAGTAATTGAATCAGTAAGAATCATGCAACAACATCATGAAAATATTACCGATAATTTTATTTAAATTCACAACTCTCAACTGAGAGCATTTTCATTTACATTTCAAAAACGAAAGGGAACTAAGGTGGGACTTTAATTTTCCACCCATATTTAGACTGACTGTACGCAGAATACTTACATCAGTCACCCCTAGCAGGGTCCACGATCTAAAGAGGATTTCACCTTCAGAAGCCTTGCAGTGAGCCTTCTTCATGACATACAAGATGGGAAATTATGACAGTGGGTGGTTTATCATCTAGTCAAGCACAACATAATCCATGGTAAGGGTGGTTTATTAGCTAGTTCAAGCACTCTAAGAGTGGTTTACTATTCCCCAACAAGCGCCTACGGTGGTTTATCAATTTTGTCAATAAATCAATTATTCGTTTATTAAACCAAAACAAGCACCCTTCTACATGTGGTGTATCGACTCTGGAATGAAGTCTGGGACATTTATTAGTTGTGCCAAGCACTTCAAGAATGATTTGTCAACCCATAAAAATCCATCAATCACATTTCCTCTTACTCTCCTGGTTATACTTCTTTCTCTCAGGGAAATCCCATTCCCTGAGCTCATAGCTTATTCTAGCTTTTCGCATGAGCTCCACCAAGAAGAGGTCCAACCCTATATTGTTGTGATTCTCCCTTTCTATTATGTCCCTCAGGGCCTCTTCATGTTCCTCTTGGACTCTTCCTACTCTTTCATTTTTCATTATTTTCACCTGAAAATTAATTTAAGGTGTCAACTAATCCAAAATGGATTCATCTTTCCTCTTAGATCATGGATATGTGGTCCCACAGTTCAGCACATTACCTTATTACATTACCAAAATCATAGGAACAAGTACCAAGGATGTCACAGAGGCTACATCATGGTCATGTCCACGAATAACACTTGAATAGGGCAGGAAATTGAGTTGATAACTTAACATCTAGGAGTGCCTTAATAGCCCACCTCATCATTGTATATCCAAGATCTCATGGATTCCTGTTTAAATTTTTCTATGTCTTAAATATGGACATTTTTTTTAAATTAGTGATTTTCATGGTGATTTTGAAATGTTGATGCACCATAAACCATTTTTTCGGGGGACTAGGCATATTTTTGACACTTTAAATTTTCTTATCTCATAACTATGTGCATTTTTTTTAAAATTTTGGTTATTTAACCCCTTTCTTAGTTGTCATCTTCTTCATATTTGTTTTCATCATGGGATGATTGTTTTTTAAGTCAATTTTTTTTTCTTTGCAATGATTTCTTGTAATGAAAATTTCTTCTTTTTTTTTCCAAATTTAAAATTATAATAATAAAATTAATATTTTGAAGTTAGTATTTTTTATATAATGATGTAATGTTAATTAATACTTCAATATACATAAAATAACTTTCACTAAAAAAATCATAATTTTAAACACTTTAACAAAAAAATAAACATTTTGCATAGAGATATAATTGAAAAAATACACATTTAGTGATCTTTTCACTAGAAATGACATAAGAAAATAAACATTTTTTATGGAAAAAAATTAACATAAAAAGTTGAAGAAACTGCAAATTTTATGAAATCTTTAGCTATTTTAAGACCAAGGATGGTAATATTTGAAGTTCTTTTACAGAAATGGATGACTCACATAAAATTTTAAGAAAAATAACAAAAAAGAATAAAGAACACTTTAACAAAGAAACAGACAAAATAAAAGAATAATAAAAAAACCTATTGAAAAATAAATTCAGAAACATTTAAAACAAAAAAAACAAAAAACAAAAAAAATTAAAACATTATAAACTCCTTGAAACCAATATTTATCTAAAAAAGAAGAACAATAAAATTGAAAAATAAAAAATATTAAAAAAACAATCATACGAAATTAAAAATATAAAATAAAATAATTCAAAAATCAAAAAAATATAAAGCGAAAATTGAAGCATTATTTAAAAAAAATAAAATAGAAACAAAATCAAAACAAATTGAGAAAAGAACATTTAATTATTTAAAAAAATAAAACAGAAACAAAATCAAAACCAATTGAGAAAAAAACAAAATACGAAAATAAATTAAAAAAAAAAGAAAAAGAAAAAAAATAACATAATTATATAAAAAAAAATAAACAAATTTGAAAAAAAAATAGAAAATATATAAGCATGAAAAAAATATAAATTTAAAATAATATTTTTAAAAATGAAAATAATAATAAAGAAATAAACAGATCAAAGTATATTAAGAAAAATAATATAGAATAAAACCTAACATAAATTGATAATATATATATATAAAATCATTAAAAAATATTAAAATAGAAATTAAAAAAAAAAAGGATAATTTCGGTGTATCCCCAACATGGCTTCAAATTGTTGTCGGCATCTTGCATGTGCTGGCATAATTTTCATTCTTTTCTTTAACAAATTTTAGTTTTATAATTAATTTATGTTTTTATAATATATTTTATATTCTTTATTCAATTTATGTTTTCCGCAGAAAAATGATAGCCTTTTATTAATATTTATGAAAAGTTACATCGGTACATGCTTGAAGCATTCATCATGCATCCATTATTTAACATGAGAATATAAAAGTGGGTTTTTTTAGAAAACAGTTTAGCCCATAGTATCAAAAATGATAATCCCAAACAAAAAAGAACATATCAAACAATTCTACAAAAAAGGTCATATGTCTGCTCCTCGAGTTCATTAGACTGCATGTTCTATGATCACAAAAACCAACGATTCTGGGCCCCATCAGAGAAAAGAAAAAGGAGCATGACTTGAATGAAAATTTTCGGACATTCAGGAAATATTGATTCCGATTGAAGATATCTTGCCCCTCTAATGAGTCATTGACCTTCTATATGCCTTGATTGCATCCGACATCTGATTTGGATAATGCTTATGCTTTTTCATTTCGCTCCATGTATATATGGAAACATGTAACAATCTCAAATCAAAAATTAATTGAACAATTTCTTCATAAATAGGTGATAAAGATTTATTGTGACATCTATGGAAAACATTGAACCAATTGACTGCATTTAAGGAATCTCCAAAGATTTGTATGGATCTGTATCCCAATTCTGAGGCCCAACATGTGAGAAACTTTAGGGTCAAAATTTTGGCGATGTCGTTTTTACCTCTTCCGAGACCTATCACTAACTTCAGGAAGTGATGAATGTCGAGGAATATTATTATTACACTATCGAACATCCCTTGATCATTGCATGCACCATCAAAATAGGCCCGAGGAATATGTCAATCAATTTCCTCTTCTTCTATTATTTAGGGTGTTGAGACAAGGAATTTTATGGGAATCAAAGATGGAAACTATTTATGTAGCTATAAGATAGGGGGAAGAGACATAATCTCTAAATGTTGAATTGTTTCTAGCGAACCAAATTCCCCAGGATAGAAGGGAAGGAACATTTCTATACATTTTATTCTGAATGTTATCCCACCACTATTTCTAGGCTTCTCCAAAGGATTGACCATCCCATACTATATTGATCCTAAGGATATGATGGACTTTGTCCATTGTGCTCAAAGTAAAATGGAATTTTATAAATAGATGCAGCGTCGATTCTTCCTCATTTCTACACAATATGGACCATCATGGTCCCTCTTCGCCTCTTCATTGTAAATTGTTCCAGGTTGGAACCTTATTCTGAAGGACACACCCAATAAAAGACCTTGCTTTGGCAGGATAGGACAATGTTTAGGTACATTTAAACCACCACTCTTGAACAATCTGGAGTTGTCTCTGGAATTGGAAAAGGCACCAATATTTTGGAACATAGGAGTGAGAAGACGCAAAGATCCATTTTAATTCATCTTCTTGCACTCTATTTCTAACATATGATATTTTGAACTTAGCTACATACTCCTACTAGAGAGGAGTAATCTCCTCATTCAACTGTAATTAAGCCGCCCTCAACCACCTTCAGCCCTAGAAGGTAGTTCTACGATCATCTAACATCTGGCTAAGAAATGTTATTCCTTGGTTGTTTAGGCAATGCACCATTCCAGGAGGCAGCTTGAAGTTTTTTGACCCTCCAACTAAGCAGCCTAGGCTGATCCTAAGCTTTTCCCCATTTCCTACTTCCCAGGAAAGACTAGAACTCACAATGTTAAAATTTGCTATAGTTTCCTTCCAAATGACATAATAGCTAGGGGTCCATTTGACACGGTTTTTTATCCAATATTCTAATTTTAGGGGAAAGATATATTTCCTATGCACAACATATGTCCAAATATTTTCGATAGCAATTAGCCTCCAACTCAATTCTGGTGAAAGCAATTTGGCAAAGGAAGGGAGATATTTCATACCCCAAAAACCCCAAGCCTTTTGTAATGCAATCTTATCGCATGAAACCCAAGGAAGAGTGTTCTCATATTTATTCCTTGCTCATAGGTACCTCCCACCTCTTCCAAGGAAGGGTGTTCTCATCTTTATTCTATGCCCATAGGAGCTTGCCACATCTTCTTCTATTATTTTGAAAAATGCCTTTTGGTACCCATATCATATTTTAACAATATACATGAATAAGTTTTAGAACCAATTTTATAATCACTAAATTCCCTTCTATCGACAACCATTTAGGGCTCCAATCATTTATTATTTTTTCAACCTTTGTCGCTAACCACCTCTAGTCCTCCTTCCTGTAATAATTTTCTTTCAGACCAGGCCCCAAATATTTGAAAATTTCCTTGATCAACGTTTCCTCAAAAGGAAATACACATTGAACTTCCAAAATTTATGGTTGAAACAGGCCTGTGTATGACATGATTGATTTTCTTTCATTAAGTATCATCCCTATTGTTTTCTAAAATAACATCAAGGAATGTTTTAAACAATCAATATCATGGTTGAAACCATTAGAAAACAATATAATATCATCAACAAAAAGGATTTGAGTGATGAAAAAATTAGACATCATGTCAATTTCTTGCAAGAACACCCTCCTCTTGGAATCTATGAGAATTATGCTAAGTCTTTCAATTGGTAGAAGAAAAGGAAGGGGATATAAACGACACCCTTTCCTGAGGCCTCTCTAAGAATGAATGAAAGATGAGGTTGATAGGTTTATTAGGAAAATAAAGGATATATTTGTTATACATCCCATGATCCATTTTATGAAAGAAATTTAAACTCTTAAATGAGTTGGCAACATTCTTATATAGATCCAACCTATTTTGTCAAAATATTTTGAGAGATCATTTTTTTCTATGACTTCTTTCAAGTTTCTTCTTTTGATGTTGCGTAATCCTTCCTAGACCACCCTGATTGCCTCATGAATATGAAACCCATCTAAAAACCGAAATGTTCTGTAGAAGTCTTCTTATAGAAAATGGGCCTTAGGTGTATTGTAAAGATCTTAGCAATAATATTGTAGATGAAGTTTCATAAGGAAATTGGCCTATAATATTCAAAGGACATAGGGTTGCCTGCATTTGAAATTAAGGCTAGGAAAGTGGAGTTGAAAGGTTCATGGATCCTTCTGTTTATCTTGTAATCTTTAGAAACCTTAATAACACATCTCCTATTAGATCAAAGAACCATTGGAAGAATTCCATAGTCCACCAATCCAGACCTAGATTTTTTTCCTTCTTCATTGACTTATGATTGTTCTCCAAATCTGTCTTGTATATTAGAGCCATCATAATATGATTATCATCTTCATCTATGAAATGAGGAAAGAGTTGGTTGAATCTGACTACTTTTTCTAGGGAAGCCTCTGTTGGGAATAATACTGAGAGGGGCGGGGGGGGTGAATCAGTATCCATCAAATTAATAACCTTTTCTTTGCATACTCAAATCTATATATGCTACATTAATGAAGTTAACTCGTGTGTAAACAAAACTATCTTTAAAGAAACCAACGTATTTCTAGTGAACTTATGATTCAGTTAATTCATCATATGTTAATCTTTAATCAGTGAATCAATACTTTATTCAACATATAAATAGTAACCATGTGCATTAATAACAGAATAAACCATCACTCATAAGCAACACACATGAACACCAAGATTTAAGGTGGAAACCCAATGCGGGACAAAAATCACCTGGTGCTGTCATCTATGTCTTATTTTAATATAAGAAAAACCTATTTACAATCTTGTACCGGTGCAGACACATACCAGTATGCAGGCACCCACCTACATAAGGCTACAACCTTCTCTCATTCTCTACCTTCTACAGGAAGGAAGCTTCAACCTCCTAGCTCTTGTATTAGATGATATGTTTAATAGTATGTAGGCGCTAGCTTACTGAAGGCTTCGAAATTCACTCATTCTGTAGCTGCTACTGGAAGGGAGCTCAAACCCCCTAGCTCTTGTACTCGCTGATATGTTTACCTGTATGTAGGTGCCAGCCTACAGAAGGATATGACCTTCTCTCTTCCTCTAGGGACCATGTTTCATAAATTTTCAGACTGGATAATCCTGGTACACAATACCACAAACTGGAGGCCATGGTTCATCAAATTTTCATACTAGACCCATCAATAACATGGAAGCTTAAAATCAATCACCACTGTAATACAACCAAACACTGAAAAACCCATCAACACTGAAGAAAATCACTATCAATCAATCTGATCATTCAGAACACTGTCACCTGAACACAACCACCAAAACACAGAGCAGATCCTAGAACTTTGCATCAAGAACCAGTACCAAATGTATATGCTACTTCGAAGTACAAAACTAGTTTGTATATGCGCCTTCACCAAGGCAAACCATTGTATAAATCTGCAAATAATAACTTAAAAATTCACAGCTATTCCAAAGTTTAGTCATCCCCAGATCATAACATTTACAGAATAAAACATGCGTAAGCAATCCGATCTAGCCCAATCAATATCAGATCATACAAAGATAAGTCATTTTAGTTCTTATGATCCTGATCCAACATTGTATCCAAGGTGCACAAATTTTTTTAGATGATATCATAATCATAGCCCTTGCAACATAAAATATACTTCAGATAGAAGTATTCCTGAGAAACCCTTTCAGTTGCACACTAGGCCCTTTGATCTTCTCCTCCTTATATATTTTTTGGCTTTTGTCAATACCTTGGAAAAAAACGACACTTAGGACTCGTGGTATTCTTGGATGGGATCAAATAGTTATTACTTCGCTTAATATTGTGGGCTAATACCATGTTATTGACCCCTAGTATTCTTTACTCTTGAATTTCCTTGATTTTCCAGCCTATCCGCACTTTTCCTCTTGTGAAAGTGTGTGCATACGTATACGCTCTTTATGTTCTGTGAACCTGTGTGTATAGGCTACTTGCACAAACTGAACCAGTATATGCTCTTTTTGTTCTATGAAACTGTGTTTATATGCTACTTGGACAAAGTGAACTAGCATATACTTCTTAAACCATTCTCTTTCTTCCATCTCTCGAGTCTAATATGTAATCTTTTGTTGTTAACCTATTGCACTGTGAACTATCATCTATGTGAGTTTCCATCAAGGACAACACCTATATCATAATGCCAACAATCTCCCCCTTTGGACTTGATGGCAACCACAACACCAAGATACTCTCCCCATTTGACAACAAGGGCAAAGGGAGGACCAAGATATTCTCCCCAGTAGTGATCCTCTACAAATGTTGAATTCTCTGATCATGTTCCCCCTGAGCTTTTACCGTAATCTTTGATAGATGTGGAATGAAGTACACGAATATATCACTTAACTAAGTGAGTATGACCTTCCTATCATCAATGACTCATGCATACATTAATCACCCAACCAAGTGGGGATATACCAAATGTTCATACATGATTAAAAATTCGCAATTATTACATCATCCTTCCCATGCATAGTGGGGTTACATCATAGGTCTTTACATGACCTTTACATCAAACAATATACATAACATTTATAACAAGGATTAACAATCTAAACAAGACCATGATCATCATCAACAACTATCATATACCATATATGATCTGCATCATAGGAATCTGTCAGCCGCATCAAGATCAACAACCTGTTTATGTCCATCATCAAAAATAGTCACCTAAATCAAAACAACTATATGGATCAAGCAATATAAGTATCATCATGTACCAAGGTCTTCTAATATAATGCCAACAATGAATTATTAGAAACATATGCTCCCCCTGATCCTGTGCCATCCATTCACTATCAGAGTTGATCATTGCATTTGTTACTAAGAATCATCAAGGAATCATTATCAACCAGTTATTCATCAAATTATTAACAGCTTATGAGGGACAAAAACACTTCCACATATCATCAGCAGACTGTAATCATCATCACTCAGAACAAAATAGATAATTGATAATTGATTGAACCATATCAGACCCCCTTTTTTTTAGTCTTTCCCACCGCCTTTTCCTCAAAACACCATATATGCAACTGTGCAGCTTCTAACTCACATATATAGGTGAATTGTATTCATAATAAATACATATGAGAATGGGAATACTGAAGTTTTACACTTTTAGCTCCCCCTAGGTCTGTTATGTTTGTATACTGAGCTATGCCACATCCTTTTTACAACAATTCCTCCTTCTTCAATACCTTGGATTGTGATTATGCTTTCTCCTTTTGGTATGGTGGTTGAAATTTGCTCCTGCATTGCTCTGCTCTATGTCCAAACTTGTTACATGCATAAAATCTTACATGTTTCATATTCCTTCTATCGCAATCAATAGCTTTGTGACCAAACATATTCGAAGTAAAACAATATCCATTAAAATAACTGGAAACTGATGAACTTTCTGTGTGATGGTCTTGAACCATTCTACTTCTACATCTCACTGCAACATGTCCAAAATTATGACACATTCAACATTATTTGTCAGAGGAAAGAAATAGTTATCCCTTTCATAGTTAGGTGAAAATGATTTTCTTTGAAGTCTTTCCTTCCTTAGTTGTTGATGGGGTTCACCTCTTATCTCCTTATCGAGCATTTCAAATTTTGCATTGAATTTCCTTACCTCATCTTGTGAGTTAGATTCACCTTCAATAGTTTCATGAAAAAAAAGACCATTCTTTATAAGAGGAGAATGCTTAACTTTGATGATTTCTTCTAACTTTTCTGATCCTTTAGGAAATCTAAGATTCAAAGTCTTTGTCTTCTCAAGTTCTTTTCTTAGAATTACTACTTCACATCCTAACACTTCATTGTGCTTGTCCTTTTCATTGAGTTGATGTGTCACTATGTCTATGATTGTATCCTTTTCTTCCAAATAAATTTTGAGTTGAGTGATTTCTTTAAGGAAATCTTCCTTTTCTAAGGTATCATTTTCATATTCCATAAGAAGTTTAATTTCTTGATCATATTCATCACTATTGGACATGCCATCACTATCATCATGAGTATAATAACTTCTATTTCCTTTTGTAGACATATTTCCTTTGTCATGAGGGCATTTAGCAACATAATGACAAACTCTTCCACAAGCAAAACATTTGAAAGGAAGCTTACCTCTTAATCTTTTAGAATGTGGTTGAGGGGAAAGTACCCCTAGGGTCCTTTGGGTTAAGACTCTACCAGACTGAAAATTGCTTATTCAAAGAAACACACACACAGCCATTATCTTTACTGTAAGCAAATTCTAATGTTGAGGGTACGTACCTAAGGTCCTACGTTCGAGAAGGCCTTTAGGGTCCAAACCCTTCTTGGAGTTCCCTTCTTCTCCTTTGACCTGTAAAACAAACAAATCAAAGAACACAGCAGTACATGGACAAATACTTATACATAAACCATCTTCATGCTATAAAGTTAGTTATAAAAATCTTTAAGTAACTACTTGCATAAGAATTCAAAACAAGAATCTCATAAGCACAAAGAAAGATTGTTTCGGGAACCAAGACGTGTTTCTTTATATAAAGGCAAGTAAAGTACATATAACGGAAAGATTTCACCTGAAACACCTTCAGCAGGCTCCAAGCAAAGCTTCCTCCCGGATTCGTTCCAGCCTCAAGCCTCCCAACAAGAGCTCCTTCCAAGTCTTACTCAATGGTGATATAAAGGATGAATGATCACCAATACACATGGAAACAAGGGTTTCCTATGCAAAATGGGGGAAGTGCAGAAGGCACCAAGGACTTCAGACCTGGTCTAAGGGGAAAATCTCAACATAATAATCTTGCTCTCTTTTCTCTCTCCTTTAGGCCTTCCCTTTGATGTCTTTTTATACCATCTCCAAAGTAGTTTTTTAGTTAGGAGTTGGTTGGGAACAGTTGGGCCACGGGCACTAACAGGTGATCAGCAGGTAAAACTCGCGATCTCCACCCGAAAGTAAGGAATTATTTATTTTTTTAAGTGTTTTAATACATACACGCGGGTTGGGTATACACAGACCCGCGTGTACACGCGTTTAACTCAGGGCAATGTCGCTTATGAGGGATAAAACACTGTTTTTTAAATTTTGGGACCAGGTGTGGAAGGAGGGGTCGCCCTAGGCCATGAGTGCAGCATCACAAGCCATAAGAGTGAGATTTGGAGCTATAACAGAATGGCGCTAAAGTTTCTTCACAAAGATTACATCTTCTTCTTCTTATATACATCCTGATTCTTTGAGAACTCCTTTTTCTTTTCCTTTGGTAGACACTTTGAAAGAGGCTTATTTGATGTCTGATGGAACACCTTTCCTCATTTCAAAGGTACTTAAAATTACATGAAGTTGAACAATAGTAACAGATTGTAGATCTTTCTTTTCTTCAATGGATGATACTCTTGACTCAAATTTAGAAGACAACGATCTCAAATTTTTCTTAACTATAGTAACCTCCTTTATTTCTTCACCCATATTTCTCATATGATTTATAATCCCATCTACTAGAAATAAATAATTAGAAATACTTTCTTCGTTATGCATCCTCAGAGTTTCATACTAGATTCTGAGAGTTTGGAGTTTAACATATTTTAGCCGGGAATCTCCTTCGTAGATCTGAATGATTTTGTCCCATATTTTCTTGGTTGTGTTGAACTCCATGACTTTGACAAATTCTAATTCTAATAGACTGCCCAATAAAGCATTGACAGCTTCGACATTAATTTCATATGATTTATTTTCGGTTCGATCGGTGGGGACTACTATTCGATATTGGTATTCTCTTTCCACAATTTCCCAAACATCAACTCCAAGTGACTGAAGATAAGCTCTAGTTCATGTTTTCAAATATACCAAGTTGTTCCCATTGAAGATTGGTGGTCTTATAGATCCCAAGCCTTCCTTATTGTTCACTTTGAAAGATCTCCCTTCAAGTGATCAAGCTTCTTCTAAAGGACCCCCTCTTATACAAATTGTTGGGAATAATACTGAGAGGGGGGGGGGGCGAATCAATATTTATGAAATTAATAACCTTTTCTTTTAATACTCAAATTTATATATGCTACATTAATGAAAATAACTCGTGTGTACACACAACTCTGTTTAAGGCAACCAATGCATATCTAGTGAACTTACAATTCAGTTAACTCATCATATGTTGATCTTTAATCAGTGCATCCGTACTTTATTAACCATATAAACGGTAACCATGTGTAGTAATAAAATAATAAACCATCACACATAAGCAACACAAATGAACACCAAGACTTAAGGTGGAAACCCAATGCAGACAAAAACCACCTATTGCTGGCGTATGTGTCTTCTTTTAATATAAGAAAAACCTGTTTATAATATTGTATTAGTGCAGAATCATACCAGTATGTAGGCACCCACCCGCAGAAGCCTACAACCTTCTCTCTTTCTCCAGATTTTACTAGAAGGTGCTACAACCCCCTAACTCTTGTACTAGCCAATATGTTTACTAGTACGTAGGTGCCAACCTACTAAACGATTTGACCTTCACTCATTCTCCAGCTACTACTGGAAGGGAGATCCAACTGCATGGATATTGTACTGGCCAATATGTTTACTAGTACGTAGGCATTGACCTACAGAAGGCTACGACCTCCTCTCTTCCTCCAGGGACCACGTTTCATAAATTTTCAGACTGGATGTTCCTGGTACACAACACTACAAATTAAAGGCCACATTTTATAAAATTTTCATACTGGACCCATTAGTAACATTGAAGCTCAAAATAAATCACCACTAAAATACAACCAATCACTGAAAAGCCCATCAACACTGAAGCAAATCACAATTAATTAATCTAATCATTCAGAACATTGTCACCAAAAAACAGTGACCAAAACATAGAGCAGAACCCAAAAATCTGCATCAACAACCAGAACCAACTATAACTTCGAATCTCATATCTCATAATGTATATGCTACATCTAACTACCAAACCGATGTGTATACACACCTTCACCAAGGTGAACCAGCGTATATATTTGAAAATACTAACTTAAAATTCATAGTTATTCTAGACTTTAATCATACCCAGATCATAACATTTACAGAATAAAACATGTGTATGCAATCAAATCTATCCCAATCAATATCATATCATAAAAAGATAAGTCATTTCAGTTCTTATGATCTTGATCTATCATTGTATCCAAGGTGCACAAAATATTTTAGATCATATCATAATCATAGCCCCTCCAACACAAAATATACTTCAGATAGAAGTATTCCTAAGAAATCCTTTCACTTGCACACTAGGCCCTTTGATGTTCTCATCCTTATATAGTTTTTGGCCTTTCTTAATACCCTGGAATAAAACCACACTTAGGACCCATGGTATTCTTTCACAGGATCAAATAGTCATTACTCCGCTCAATATTGTGGGCTAATACCATGGTATTGACCCCTAGTATTCTTTACTCTTGAATTTCCTTGATTTTCCAACCTATACATGCTTTTCCTCCTGTGAAAGTGTGTACATACGTATACGCTCTTTCTATTCTGTGAACTTCCGTGTATACGCTACTTGGAAAATGTGAACCAGTATACACTACTTTTGTTCTGTGAACCTGCGTGTATACGCTACTTGGAAAAAGTGAACAAGCGTCTATTGCTTAGACCATTCTCTTTCTTCCATATTTAGAGTCTAATCTGTAATCCTTTGTGTGGAGTACCAAAAAGGTATGCTTTTGATGATCATTTCAATAGCTTTTCAGTAGAATTTGTAAACCTTTTTGCATCATGAATCTAGAAAACAATAAAGAATTATAACAAAACATGTGAATTAATATGCAAGACTTAATCATTGATAATTGCTATTCTTCTGTGCAGAAAAGGGTGAAAACGAAGAGTTTCCATTCCGAAGGAAAAGATAAAGACGAGATAATTGTTGTCCCTTTGAAGGGAAACCGAATGCAAACAAGGCTAAGCAGATCTAAGCAAATCGTCTCGGAAAAAGAGGAGAAGACACCAGCTCGGCGGAGAAGAAAAGAAAAGATTACGGATTGATAGCTTGGCGAATCCCTCAGGATCTTTGATGGGAGGAAGGGCAATTAGAAGCGAACCTCAGAAGTTGACAGTCTCCGCTGCTGCCCGGGAGATCCTGGAAAAAGCAGGGTGGCTGAATTATCTCAGTCGCCTGCAGGAGTCTAATGAAACAGTAGCGATGGAATTTTTGCAGAACCTGCAGGAGAACCACTCCACAGTAAGGGGGAAGTGGATAGCGGTCACCGACGATATAATTGCAGAAGTCTCGGGACTACCAGCCACCAGACCAGTATGGACACTAAAGAAGGAAAGATTACAGAAGATCATCGAAATTTTCCAGGACGAAGGCCAGAGCTTGACAATCAAGGGGAAGGGAGTTCTGCCAGCAACCCTTGGAGAACCCTGGATCGAATTAGCAAAGACAGTTCAGAGTTACATTACCTGTGAGGGGTTGAAAGATGTGGTAAGGCCACGACATCTTAAACTATTAGCTTTTTTAAAACAAAAATGCTCTGTAAATCTACCTGCACTTCTGAATTCATTACTGCATGATGCTGCACGAAGCCTAAAAAAGGCACAGCATGCAGAGTCAGTCGTCAGTCACCATGGATTAATTCGATTAGTAGTTAGTCATAGTCTTACCCAGTAGCAAAGCAGCTGGGATGAACTGATTGCAATAATTGAGGGGGGAGTGACAGTACCATCCCCAAAACGTAAACATTCTACAAGCACACCAGAACGTCTGGAAAAACGCAGAGAATTAGTAAAAGAAAAACATGTTGCTAGTGCATCTAAACAACCAGAAATACACCAGGAATCGGCAAAGCGTAAGCATGTCACCGATACACCCAAATAGCTAGAGAGGCCTAGAAAATCAGCCCGGTTAGCTCGAATAAGAGGAAGGCTGGAAAAGCTCCAGGGGAGCACCAGCCAACCAGTGGTAATCGAGGACGAGCAACCCTCACAACTAGAAGTAGAGATAGAACAATCTGAAAAGGAGGCCGAGCAATCTGAAGAGAGGGTTGAGCAATCTGAAAAGGAAAATGAGGAAGCAGCTGAGAATTCTGAAAAAGAAACAGAAGCTGAGCATTCCGAATCTAAGCAAGAGGAGGAAACAAGACAGCAGGAAGGTAGCCCACCACAAGACCCAGTGGGAGAAGACGAATTGGCCACAGTTTTGGCAAATATGGGTGAGTATGGCCAACCTTCCAGTCCAGAAGACCTCCACAACAAATCCCAAGAAGAAAATGCATCTGAAAAATCACATGCAGTAGAGGCAGAAGAAGGAAAAATGCCTATTCAGGATGAAGCGAAGATAAGAGATACTGAACGGGAACACTCTGTTCCCAAGTCATGAAAGGAAATTCTGAAGGGAGTAGGAGCAGAACAAGTAGTTGTCCAGGAAGAGATGGGACCTGCTAAGGTTCCTAACCCAGAACAGCCCGAGCAGAATAGCGAGGAAGCACCCCAGGAGAAAGATCCAGAGACTAGTCCAGACCGCAGTAGACAGCCTGTTGTCCCTTCTAATGAGACGCTGGAAATTAATAAATTGCGAAAGGAACGGCAGAAATTATTGAATACAATAGTCCAGCTCCAACAGCAAATTAGAATTCTGAAAGCAAACCAGAAGGTAAGGAAGACCTCAGGGGAGGAAAAGAGGGCCATTGCAGTAAAATCCCGCAAGGCAAAAAGGCGAAGGACCAACGATCGCCCTGTTGTTCCAAACCCTGCTGAAGAACAGACTGTTGTTCCAAATGATGTTGAGGAACAGACTGTTGTTCCATTTGAAAAGGAACAGCAGCAAGCTGATATTTGTGTTAAAAAAGAAAAGGAGAACAAGGAAATCCAGACAGAGGCACCACCCTCAGGGGTAATAAGGGTTCTGAACTCCAAACAGCGTAATAAGAAAGTTCAGGTAAAACTCCCGGCCTCCACTGACCTATGGAAAAAAGATCCGAAGACAAGAACCTTGCATAAGATGATGAAGCAAGCCCAGCAAGAAGCTGAACAACTTAGAGAGCAAACGGTCCCCCGTGATAAATATGAAGAGTTATAGCAGCAACTAAGGAACGTCAATCAATCCAAAAGCCAGGCCTTTGAAGGGTGGCGAAAGGAACAAGAGAAAGATGCAAAGGTAACCCGTAGGCTAGATACTGTTATCAAGCAGATGGATACCTTGTGTTCTTTATACAATGACGCTTTAGCGTGTAGGGCCCCTGCCAAAAAATATGCTTTGTTTCTACTAGAATGATATTTACAATTAAAAATAAAGGTTGTTAAAGCAGGTGCCCCTATACAAATCAACATTGTTAATGACTTTATAAACTGTTGTAAACATTATGGGGTGAAGGTCCAGAGATTGCTGTGTGAATTTTATTTGCATAACCTCGTGCTAGATCAAGAGACTGAATTGAACCCTGGTCCTTTTGTTAGGGACATTAAGTTGCAAGCATTCATCTCATTCGGGGTTAATCAGATTAAATGGCTCAAAGCCTATAACACTTTCCAGAGGCAGGAAAATGGCCTAGACTTGTGGGTAAGGGCTGAACCTAGGGACCCAGTGCGGTTATGGAAAGCACATAGAAACCTTATGAGAACTCCGGGTGTCATTGAAACGTTAGGACCTATGCATGAGGCACTCATTCGACAAAGTTTAGAGTATTTTCTTTCCATCAAAGACCTCGCCATCGATGCAGCCAAATTTCGTTACCGAATCTCTAATCCAAACATCTAGCTCAGGGAACCGTTTAAGTATGAGAATTTTGAATTAGCTGCCAACCGTTTGAACCTCTATGGCGAGAGCATTTTGAAAGCAGGGCCATCCTGGTTAGGATAAAGATTTCGCAGTCCAATTATTTGGCACCCTGCACCCAGATATCAAGCCCTGTATGAGATGCCTGAGGGTCAAACAGGTCAATTCTTTGACTATCTAGTCACTCATCATGGCTGTAGGCCTCCGCATGAGATTCCTTCTCCGGCCTATTCTCTCACTGCCTTGCATGTCAACTACAATGTTTTCATGAGGGCATGAAACAGGGTAAGCACGGGGTGTGTGGAGTACCAAAAAGATATGCTTTTGATGATCATTTCAATAGCTTTTCAGTAGAATTTGTAAACCTTTTTGCATCATGAATCTGGAAAACAATAAATAATTATAACAAAACATGTGAATTAATATGCAAGACTTAGTCACTGATAATTGCTATTCTTCTATGAAGAAAATGGTGAAAATGAAGAGTTGTCATTCCGAAGGAAAAGATAAAGACGAGATAACTGTTGTCCCTTTGAAGGGAAACCGAATGCAAACAAGGCTAAGCAGATCTAAGCAAATCGGCCCGGAAAAAGAGGAGAAGACACCAGCTCGATGGAGAAGAAAAGAAAAAATTAGGGATTGATAGCTTGGCGAATCCCTCAGGATCTTTGATCCAAAGGGATCGCTGCTTTATTTATCTTGTTACTTAGACATCTCCGTCGTCACCTTTATATAAAGGAACAACACTCTTAACCTAGGGGACATATATATATACTTTTATGTAATTTTCTGTAAAAGATCAACTTTGATCATCGAATCTCGTTGAGAACTGGTTCATTGTACTTTTGTCTTATGCGTTAATATAAACTTGGTGATTACCGTATCTTTGCATCTGGATTAACTCAAAGCGGTGTACCCTTGAGGCTAAGGGCCCGGCCCCGAAGGACACTTGCTTCTGTACCACTACAATTTGACTTTTGCGTGGTTTGCTTATTGTTGTTATCTGGTAATCTGATATGCTTTATGAATTGCCATTACATGCTCTGTTAAGATTAATCCATTAAGGTTTTTACAGATAGAATTGTGTATTGACTCTACATTATATTACTGATCCTTTCAAGAGTTGATTGATTGATTATTAGTCTTCGCCGAATATTATTACTGTCTCGTTACAGAGCTCTTGTACTGAACATTTACATTATAGATTCATTCGAAGTTGTATTCAAAAATAACGTTGTTAAATTAAGATTGATCAGATTACTGTTTCAGAGTGTTACATGTGTATGATCTATTGGCGTTGTTCCATAACTTATCAATAGTTAGTGCTGTTCTATTAGTGAGTTCTGCTTGATTTGCCTTAAGAGTGAGAGATTGATATTTGATTGTGAAGTGTGTATTTGGGTTAATAGATTAAATTTGGTTATGACTCGCGAGACTTAGTTGTTTGATTGCTGTTCCATTTTATTATTGTTGTTCCATTCCACATTTGTCGTTCAATTCTTTATTTGTTGTTCCATTTTGCTATTTGTTGTTCCATTTACTTGCATTTGTTATTTTGGTGTGAGAGACGATCCAAGGCTGTAGTGAGCTTCGACATTCACTGCCTCGCTCCCAGACCCGTGATCCATGCTCTAATTTCCTTTCCATCAGTTTCCAAAGGGATGGGCTATTGCTGCCAAACCCTTGACTGGTAAGTTGCTTGCTTTTGTGAATGTGTGATTTTCCTTGCTTTTATTTCCTTTCCGTCAGTTTCCAAAGGGATAGGTTATCGTCACCAAACCCTTGACTGATCAGTTGCCTAGTTTTAGGAGTGTGCACTTTAGTCATTTGAAGTAATTTAGTTATAGGCAAGCATCCGTTTACTCTTGTATTTTAAGAACACTGTACTACTAGCATTACTCTGACAAATAGCCTCGGATTGAGTCACTCTTTGTAATAACCAAACGCTCCCGGATTGACATACTAATGTGAGATAACTAGAGGTGAAAGAGACCCTTTTTATAGCTCCACACTTTGTTGTTAACATGTTGCACTATGAACTGTCATCTATGTGAATTTTCATCAAGTACAACACTTGTATCATAATGCCAACAACCTCTTCTATTGTTAGATAGAGACTTTTGAAAAAATCCTTGATGAAGGAATAAATTTCATCAAAATATTTTTCAATGCTCCCATATGTTTTCCCATTTCCCAAATCATATTTAAATCTTTCCTACCTCTGACATAATTGTGGAATAATTTTGAATTTTCTTCACCACATTTTGGCAAGACTTCCCTACTTCTAAGTACTCATTGTTCTTCCTGGTCCAAAAGAATCCTTCCTTTTCTATTTTTCAACTCTATTCATATTTTTGGCTTCTTGTAGCTCATACCCACCTTCTACACTATCCTCCACTCTTTCAATTTCTTACTCTATTTCCTTGAGGTCCTCCTCATCCCTTAATTTCTTGTGTTTTTCCCATTGAATCATAAATTATTTCACTCTTTTGAGATCTTCATAACTTTTGTGTTGCAATTCGAGGAACTTCACTTCTCAATGGGATCCAAGTCTCACAGACGAGCTAAAGGTAGTTTTCTTCTTGTAACCATGAGGAATTAAATTCAAATGGGATTTCTAGGCTTGGACTCCCACTCTTGAATTTCAAAAAAATTGGGTGGTGATGTGAGTATCCTCTAGACCCTACCTACTATAGAAATAATTGAATATTTTCCACCAAGTCCTTAGCCATTAAGAACCTATCCAACCTTTTTTCCACCATTATGCTTCCAGTACACCTATTTCTCCAAGTGGATTTGAATTGGATTAAATACGAGTCAATAAGCTTATGCACAATCAATTTTATTACAAAAAACTCTACAATAAGATCTTCATGAGTGTGGGTGCCCTAGACCTTAGATGCTCCCAAAGTGAAATTAAGATCCCCTCCTTACACCAAGTTGCTTGTCTTTATAAATGATTTAATGAAAAGAGAAAATTAGAATTTCTCTCTCTCTTGACATGGACTATATATGTTTATGAAAGTTAAATCTGTGAGAAGCTCAAGGCAACATCTCTTTGCTCTTAGAACCTGCTCAGAACTCCAAGTATTTAGGACCCTAATCTTGCACAGATTAAATACTATTGATATTGCTTATGAATGCCATCTCACATCCAATAAGAGAACATAACATCCAAGAAACATCTTACAAATAATTTCAGCGATATTTCCCCTCGAGCATAAGGTTTATTTGAACATGATGATATGAGGGCATGAGGATAAGACAAGTCTCTTCAAGGCTAGTTTCTAACCTTGGTAGTTGAAGAAGGGAGAAATCATTAGGAAGCAAAACCAAAGACCTGTGATACTCTAAGCATCCCATCCAAGGATTTTTGTTTGCCATCATCCATATCAAGCCTAGCCTTCAACCCAGCCTTTGAGATACCGGATTTCCTGCCCCATGATTTGGCTGACAAAGGTTGTGAAATGAGATCCCCAAGCCCCCCTGACTAGCTTGAGGAAAAATATTTTGGCCCTTTAGGGCAAAGGTTATATGGTTTGGAGTTTTTCAAAGAGGAGTCATATTTTTTCAAGACTCAATTATGGGTTGCAAGGGAAGGATATAGGTTACGATGTTTTCCAATAGTTGGTAGAGTTTATTTAAATCTGAGTTAATAGTTTTCAAAAAGGTCCTAGAGGGATTAGGCTCTAATAAATTCAAAACATAGGCATCAACTTTTGGAAGAGAACTTGGAGGAAGAAAAGGAATAGCACTGAATGGGATGAGAGCATCCTCATAGGTAGTGATTGATCTTGAGTCTTTAGCAGCTGCTTGTTCTAGCTAGGTCTCATGTCGCCTCCCCTCGTCCATATCCATTCCACTATTCTAACCTGATGATTGTTGCATCAACCCTGGATGATGGGTACTTATGCCCACACCTTCCACCTACAAATTATCTTTGTCTTCAGCACTCTAGTGCTCTCTATAACCTGAAAATCCCTTGTTCTACCTTTTCTTCCCTCTATAGCCTAGGGGACAATCCCTTTCCATGTGCTTGTGTTGGCGAAACTGATTTCATCTAAAGGGAAATTTTTCATATTCCCACTGTTGGAGATGACACCTCCCTTCGTAAGGAAATTTGAGGTTTTCAACCAACCTTGTGTGGATCAAGATTCACAAGGATTTTGGTCATCCTTCTAGTCCTTGATGCAACGAACGACATGTCCACCTTCAACAATTCTCCAATTTTATTTACAATAGCCTTGAAGACATCATTTTTCCACATTTGAGGTAGTAACACTATCATTCTAACCCACACCCAGACTTCTTCCAAATTTTCCCTGTGTGCATCAAATAGTGGACTCCATCTCTTGAGGAGGACTGTTGAATACCCTATGCTCAAGGTTTTCCCAAGCGCCCATGTCGCATCTTCCACTTTTTGGAAGTGCAACATGAAAAATATCTTCAGTAGCACTGATACCTTTGCCTCCCTTGCTGAGGAATCCTTCCATGAATTTCTTACCTATTCTCTCATTTCCTTTTCTGTAAAATATTTTTGTTTAACCCTACCCTCGACAAACGGAGATGCATGAAGATCGACCCACCTAGGGCCGCACCCCCTCGGGCCCTTGGGCGGGGCTGAAATCCAATTCTCAAAATCAGATTATAGCCCCAGCCAAAAAAAATTGTTAACAAAAAACATGTTAATAATTTTATTATTATTATTATTATTATTATTATTATTATTATTTTTCAGTGGGTGGGGCTGAAATCCAATTCTCAGAATTGGATTTCAGCATCGCCCACTTAATATATATATATATATATATATATATATATATATATATATATATATATATATATATATATACTCCTAACAAAAAAAATTGTTAATATTTTTTTTTTTAAGTGGGCAGGGCTGAAATCCGATTCTCAAAGTTGGATTTCAGCCTTGCCCTCAATTTTTTAATTTTTTTTTATGTTTTTTTAATACTTTCTCTTTTTCTAAGATTTTAATATTAATATTCTAAAAATTTTAATCAATAATGTTTTTTTCTTTTAACTTGATTTTTATTTTTATTTTTTTTTTATTTTTATTTTTATTTTTATGTTTATTATATTTTTATGGTTTTTTTTTCTTTAATTTAAAATTTAATTTTAATAGTTTTTAAATTTTTGTGAGTGTGCTTTTATTTTTGTTTTTAAATTATTTAAAATTGTTTTAATTTTTTTTTTAAATCAAGTTTGTTTTTTATTTTATTTATTTTTTGTTTTTTAAGTAGCTTTTTAAAATTGTTGTATTTTTATTTATTTACTTTTATAGTTTTTATTGAAAAAGAGTCCATTTTATTTTATCGTTTACAATTTTTTTAACATTTTTATAATTGATTTTTTTTTGTCTTAGGTTAATTTTTTTTTATTTTTTTCTAAATATTTTTAATTACTTTTTGTTATTTTTTTAGCTTTTTTCTTTTTTGTTTTTTTATTGTTTCTACTTTTGCTTTTATTTTTAAATTTATTTTTTCTTTTCGGAGTCATGATAAAATCTTTTACACCATTTTTTTAAATGTTGAGAATTTAACCTTAAAAAAAGCAGACGTTATTTCAACATCAACACATCAACCCTTTTCTTTTTGAGGGTGTTTTTTGCACAATTTTTGCACAAAAAATTGGTTCTCACTACCAATTATAAAACATGTTAAAAATTTACCCTAGAAACAAAAGTGTTATTCCAGCATCAACACTTTTCATCTTCGAGTTGATTTTTCATGTTTTTGGGAGATTTTTTTGCTAGAGTTCCCGTTTTGAGTTTAAAGTTCCCATTTCAAAGTTTACATTGTTTTGAATGCCTTCTCTCTTTTTCCTCTTGATCGACGCCTCCAAATCTCGTTCCCTTTGACCGTGATTCTACCTCTACCTAAATATGACTATTGGGGGGACTGATCTTACCTTTCCCCTTTTCACAGACTCCATCTTCGATTAACATATCCCATTCTAAGCCTACTCCCACTAATTCTTGATCACCACCTTCTGAAATTCCTTGTATGCATGTGCCTGGAGTTGAGAGCCATTCGATACTAGAACCCCCAAACCCTAGCTGTGAGATAGTCTCATCTCCCACCCTTCGAACTTTCTTGCTACCAAGTATAGAAAGTGCCTCTAAAACATTCCTTACTTTTTCCACTACATGCCCAAAAATCCATGTGATCACTAGCGTTTTTCTCTAGAGGTGCCCATAGAAAAATAACCGACATCATTTTAGGCAATGTGAGTTGCTTTCTACCGCACAGGTCTTGTCTACTCTCTGAGAGAGTTCTAAGCCACAACTGCACATGCTTCCTTACCAAGATCTCCTTTTTATTTCAGCTGCCCAAAACCCCACCTATAGGAATCTGGGTTTTGTAGTCCATTAGTAATTGTCAACACAAAAATTTTAACCACTTCCCCTAAACCCCATGTAAAACCTATATTTTTTGCACATGAAATAGAAAATACTTGAGATTCTATGAAAGGCCTACTTACCAATGTTTCTGTTGAACTGTTGAAGTGTCTATTTCCTATATTTGATGAAAATCCACCATTTTCCTAGGCATGTTCCTCACTCCCCTAATCTGTATCTTTCCCAACACCTTTTCTAATTTTTTCCTTTACCACACAATCTCCTGACATCGTAGAATGTAGAAAGTAAGCCATTGGAACAACTAGAGGCTTAGCTAGAAGAGGAACCCTTGCTAGGTTTTATTTATTAGGATCTAATGACCAAACTACTAGGATGTTCAGTGGATTTTTTTCCAGCTTGACTCACCCATCCTGTTTTAGAATTTTCCTTTAGTAAAAACCTTCCAAAAATATGAAAAACTCCATTTTTCTACTGATCTTCATCCTTTCCACTAAAGTCTCTAGATAAACTACTGCTACACTTGAATGATTCAAGATAATCAACTAGGAAAAAAGGATTGTTGCTCAGAAACCAAGAAAGCACATGCTTCTCTCCACATACGCCTATCATTCTGATGGAAAATATGACAAATCACTAGTAGAAAATGATGAAATTAGTGACTAAGTGACTAAAAACATTAGGCACCGCAATTATTTCAAGTGAATTACTACTGATTTTGATCAATTTTAAGTGTTGAACTAAAAAACACTAACTTAGAAAACTAATTTAGCCTAGGGATAAAATATATGACTAGACAATAAGTGTCTAAAATAAAAGTGACTAACTTAAATGACTAATTTAGTCTAGGATTAAAATATATTACTGGATAATAAGTTGCCAAAATTAATAATGATTAATGTAAATGACTATTATAGTGCAAGAATAAAAATATGACAAAATAACAAGTACAACAAGGATATGAATTAGTCATTTATGTTAGTAATTTTTTATTTTGTCAGTTTAGAAATGGAAAATTGCAATTTTGATATTCAAGTCTTACATTTCACTATAGGGGTCTCTGAATCCATCTGATTTATTAAAATCCATATACAGTGTTAAAATTATGAATACCCTTTTGTCTCTAAAGTTTAACACTGCAGATGGATTCGGAGACCCCCTTCTTTGAATCCTTATCCGGTGTTAAATTTAGAGACAAAGGAGTCCCTAAGTTCATTAGTAGTGTTAAAATTTAGAGACACTAGCCTGCAATGTTAAAACTTAGGTAGATGGATTCAGTGACCCCTTTAAACGGGTCCATGAATCCATGTGTAATACTAAAATTATAGCACTTTTATACAATCACTACTAAATAAACATAAAAGTTGTTATTAAAATGATTAAACAAAATACATATTAACATATGCAATATCCTTGTCATAAATATATATATATATATATATATATATATATATATATATATATATATATATATATATATATATATATATGGGTTTCTTCTCAATGACTATCATGACCACCACATTTTCACTATAAATTAGTTTTTAACAATTCAAAATATAAATATACATAAAATGAGAAAATATGTGTGCCAATGTAGAATAAACACTTGAATCTACAAAATTGGTCCTTTGTTAATATTAAGATATGGGGTTGGTAAAGCTATAACAAAACCCTCTTTATTTCCTTCCCTCCATAATTTTTTAATGATCACAAGTTTATTTTATTTTTCATTTTAAATTTCCCTCTACAAGTTTACATTTCTTTTTCATTTTAAATTTCGCTTTGTACATTCACATTTATTTTTAATTTTAAAATTCCCTCAGCACATCCCCAGGAGAGGTGGTGCTTCCCGGGCCACTTGACAATAACTAAATGGTTGAGTTTCAAGTGAGAAAGAGAGGCAGAGGCCTTGCACGACAAAGTGAAACTGGTACAGGTTGAAGTTGAAACAAACATGGATCCAATAGTTCACAAATTGAAGTAGGATGAAATTAATGAGTTGGACCCTCAATCACTGAATGACCAAGTATCAAGTGAGAAAGAGAGGTGGACGCCCTGCAGGACAAAGTCAAACTACTATAGGTTGAATTTGAATAAAACTTGGATCCAAAAGTACAGAAATTAAAGCAGGATGAAATTAACAATTTGGACCCTCAAAGACTTCTCATCGATTCAATATGCCGAGTTACGAATGAAACTAAATATTTCATAATAGTTTTTCTTCATGGATCCTACATGTATTACCTATATTCATTCATGGACTCTGAGTTGTGGAAGGATCCTCCTAGACTAAGGTGATGGTTTTGGATTCTATTAGTATGATGGAAGCCAGGAGTTTGTGGAATGGTAATTTGTGGAAGTGAAGGAATTCTCTGTACCTAATGTGGTCAAGTCAATGACATGGTGCAGGGACAACCTTTGCCTAGGAATTATACATTATTCTAAATAATTTAGCTATAGCCTTCTTAGAGCTCATCCCTTGGGGCACAAGCGCTCCTCCTCTTGTTGTGTCTCTTCCCTCTTGAGAGCTTCTCTTGGGAAAGGTACTCAGCTTTCAAATTCACTTTTCTTCTACTCTCTATTTTTTTTTTTCTATTTGATAATATCCACATCGATTCTCAACATGATTGGATGTAGATTATTGCATAATAAATGGGGCCTACATATTCATCATAGCCACAGATTTCATATCCATTGCCATGTCACTGTACCCACACCGCAAATTCATTGCCTCATGCATGGAGGCATTTAGTATGAAAATGAACTTATCTAATCATGTCTAGAGCTCCCACGACTACCTTATACACTATGAATTTTACTACTGTAGCTTCTTTGATAGAGGAAAATAATGGCTTTAGACAAATTATTTGTAGAGTTGTACATAATGATTGCCTTCCATAATCAGGGTTAAATTCTCTATAACTAACCTAATGCCAATTATGAATTTTAAGTTTTGAGCCTTGGAACACCACTATATACTACTGCTTGTATTTAATTGAATATATATTGGGAGAACGGACAAGGCTCCCTAGTATGTACATTGTTGGCTTGTGGGGCCTGACCCAGGTTCAACGTTAGTTAGCCAAACAAATCCCTACACTAGTGGCCCTTTCAACTTCAGCCCACAGAGCATGGACTGAAGTCTCACCTGAAGTAGTATGGGGGGATGCTGAAACCAAGTTTCCGCACCCTTGAGATGGATGTGATGTTGTTTTATTCCAACTATACCTGACTTCATGCAGGTTGTTTATCCCTATGTTCTACCCTTCAATACCTTCAAGAAATGTTACAATTGGCTTTCACGCAGCCCTAACCAGGGGCTCATATGATTTCGCACTACCAGGGCAACAAACTGTGATATTTCCCAAACTACGCTAAGTATCTTACTTATATTATTAACAGATCTTAGTTAGCTTCACATAAACATATGTTCTTACTTGTGTTCACTTAACTAATACATTTATATGCATTCGCGCATCATATAAGCATTAGAAGTAAGATTCATACCCAATATAACAGATGCATAAACAGGAAATAAAGATGCAGAAATTATAGAATACTTCTCTTTATTGATAATTACAGATGCTTACAGACTTGACTCGCTCTGCGCACTCAGCTGCAACGGTCCGCACACTCAGATGCGTACTTCTATGCCTCCGCGCACTCAACTGCAGAGCCTCTAGCTACGCTACAACCCAAAACATAGACTTCTACTTTAGAGATATCTCTCATACATCATTGATTCCTTCTTCCTCCATTGATTTTATCTACTTAGAGCTTATCTCTATTTATACAATCGCATGGTCCGCGGACCATGGGTAGAGATTTTACAACCGACATTACATTATCAAAATAAGGGCAGACAACCCTATGACACTTTAACATCTACTTGCTGAGCGACCACAAAATGCAGAGTCTTTACATTAGGATTACAAAAATTTGGACCAAAATATGGGCTTTAAGCCCCAAAACCGCCCTTGGGGGATCCCGTGCCCAACATACACTACAGAAAATCAAGCCATCTTATACTGTACATTTTCCAAAAGATCATTTTTATTTAGACTATGCTGCTAAGATGGTGTTGCAATCATCATTGGCCTATTAAATTCATTCAATGTTAATATGTGGTTGAAAGGCTCGAAGGAGGCTATCTTTTAAACAAAATGGCTCAACACTATAGATAAGTATTTGTTGGCAAGTACTGTAAGAAAAAAGAAAAAGAAAAACACATTGTACTCCCTTTTTCTCTCCTAGGAAATGCCCTTTGGTTCTATGCATTATTTCACACAAGAATTTTCAATTTTTTATTTTGATTCATCCTAAAAATGTGAATGAACTAGGAACAAGTACTGAGTAGTCATTTCCAATCTAGAGCACATGTTTTCAAAGCTTTATATATATTTTTAATTTAGTATCAAGCAAGTGGTTCTATGATTCTGGCTTGAAGGGTTGTTTTTATCTTAATCCTCTATATTTATACTTGGTATTTGGTAGAGACATGAAGATTTTTGATGACCCTTTTACTATGAGGTTAGAGGTAGCTTCGTCTGCCTTTATTGGGAATTCAGGGGTTCCCTAACCTCTTAATTCCTCCATGTAGACTGAGGATGCCTAGCTCTTGGAGGTGTTAGGGCACAGACTTAAGATCTTATGAGGACTTCCTCTGACAAATTCCATCAAGTATATCACTTCCTTCTTTCCTTTTGTCCCTTCTACAGTGATGTTGGTGGCAGCAGGTGATAGGTAGAGACCTAGCATACTTATGGCATTAGATATATGAAACAATGGATCTCCTCTCCCTCTTCGGATAGTAGACTGACCCCCCATGACTCTTGAGTAATTTGAGTTCTTGATCTTAGCAGTGACTATACAATAGTTTCTCCTACGCCCCACCCCCCAGGGCCTATCATCACCAGGTTCTTTCTGTTGGCCTATATTGTTAGGAGATCATCGGCAGATCATTCTATATTTCCTTGCAACATTTTATTGTTCGAACCTCTTAGACTTGGACTCCCTCTTGAGGACATTCTCAGATAGTGTATTCGCACATTTTCCACAATTAATGATCCTATAGGAACAATTGCATTCTCTTCCTCCTTATGTCTGCTTCTATCTCTGTTATCAGTGGAGGGCTTCCCCCTTCCCTCTCTCATTCCACTCCTACTTTTGGTGACGCATATCATTTTATCTTGTTCTTTTTAAGGCCATGTTTAGTAGCTTATTGAGCTCCTAAATATTCACTTATAGGAGCTGCTCTGGAACTCCTAAAGTCTGTCACCATTGATTGTACCTTTGCATGCCATTGACCTACCCTTTTGGTCATTCATGGACATTAATAAAATTATCTTATATCATATTTAATGACAGCAAATGACTTTTGTTTATGTATTCCAACAGAAACTTAAAATACCATCACAACTTCCTAAACTTAATTCTGGGGCATAACCTAATAACTTCCTGAATGGAATTCCTAGGTATAACCTAGCAACTTCATAAAACCAAATTCTGAAGAATAACCTAACAACTTCCTCAAAATGAAAACTAACAATTGCTGGAATTCCTAGGTATAACCTAGCAACTTCATAAAACCAAATTCTAAAGAATAACCTAACAACTTCCTACAAATGAAAACTAACAACTACTGGAATTAACAGATTAAACTTTTCGTTGGTGAGTTGATAATGTGGGTATTGCTGTAGCATTTTTTGGTTTTGATAAGATAGAATATTTGAAAATATGTTATCTTAGGTTATGGACATAACAATATTGAGTAAAATGTTTTTGAAAATATCTTGATGACAATGTCCATATCAAAGAAAATCTTAGGTTAGATGTCCTAAAAAATCAAGACAACAAGAAAATGTTAGGTTAGAAAGAAAAGAAAACAAATAAACTCTAAAAGTGAGCAAGTCTAAATGCCACTACTATTTTTCAGCAAAATAATGGTTGTGTGCAGCTTGTCATAAATTCCACAACCCATGACAGTCAAATAGTTTAATATTCACTGCTTCATGCTTTAAATTTGATAATTAGAGAATAAAGATCTGGCCAAACTATTTAATCTTGGCAGATCAATAGTTAGGTAGAGAATAATAAGGTGCTCATCAGTTTAATCTGAGCCCTTGGATGTTATAAGGTTAGAATTAGATAGTTTACTTTTGTAAAATAAAATGAAAGGAAAAGGGTCTGCTAGCTTAAATGCACCCATTAAGTGAAGAAAAAATGATAGGATAAGCAAAGGGTAAGTAGAAGAAAGGTTGCAGAAGCTTGATGATCGATTGGACAAAATGTACATTTATCATGTTTTACCATATGTTTCTATGTCCCTGATGTAATCACACAAAGCAAATGAAGGTCTACAAGATCAATTAATTAACTTCCATCATCCCCATTCATCCCTATATTTACTAATTTCCCCTTCCTACCTTCATACAGTTCATATTCATTCATTTTCCATAAAAAAACCCATTTTGCTAAGGTTAAAATCCTTTTTGCCTAGGAAAAGTGAAAACCCCATGTTAACTCCCCTTTTACCCAAAAACCCACAAAACGATGTTTAGCCTAAGTATTGATGTATATATGTAAAAGAAAATAACTCATGAAACGGCACTATACTTACTGTATCTCCCCTTTTTGGTCATATTTCATATTAATGCTAACTTAGGGTATTAAACCCCTAAATGTTCCCTTTTCCCGTATATTATTAACTCCCTTTACTAAATATCCTAAAACCTTAAGTTTTATTATAAAACTATGTAATACATCGCATATCGGTGGACAACGTGCATGCACTCTCCTCTGCATTACGATATGCAATGCATGATAGACCTGGACCTGACACAATATATATCATAATTCATTGCCATATCGCATCCGGCCCTCATCACAAGTCCCGGCTGAAACAATAACCCTCCGCCGTTGCAATCTCCGATATGCGATGGGAACCTAGACCCGATCACATATTATCCATGATTTATTTCTGCATCGCGTCTGGCCCCTATCGCACTCCTTTGTGATGGGCGATCCTTCACTAAACTACGATTGCGATATGTGATTAACTCGGACCTGATATCATTTATACATCTGAATTCATACTATTTCAAGTCCGCCATATCGTGTTTTGCGAAGGATTTCTTTGTTAAATTGTTTCTATGATTTAAACGAAGAACCTTGTTAGTCTCAGTTTTAACATATAATAAAGCCCATACTACCATAATTAATCATTGGGCCCCTCCACACTGCTCTTTTTCTCCACCAGCATCCGATCACATGCATTAAAATCCAACGACCCTCAGCAATTTTGGGTTGGCTCTTTGTATGGGCATTACCCACCCGAAAAGCGATATTCCACTGACCTCCCCTTACTACATGTCAGGCTCAGATTGTATTGGGTGACCCCTAAAAAAACCACCTGCGCCTCATAAGTGGTGCAATGAAAACTAAAACCACCTCTCGCATAACGACAAAATGACAATTGTTCACTTTGCGTCATATTTCAAAAAGAAAGTTGTTTTTCCATTTAAACGCAAAAGTCACCATTTTGCTATGTTTTGCCTGTTTTCACAGTGAAACATCCAAAAGCCTTTGCAACCAATAAAACCATTGTTTTACCTTCCGATATGCTCTTGACTCCTTGCAATATCTTTTTGAGCTCAATAAAGCCATTGATGTCCTTCTCTGTCACCTATGTTTTCTTAATAATTTTTGTGTTTTGTAGGTAAAAACTCTTGTTCCAGGCTTACAAAGAAAAAATCCTACATGCAGTTAGAAGACAAATATGAATATCATATCAATTCACTTTACCCTATAACATAAAATATAAAACAATTTGCTGTTGAAAAATACAATAAAAACCTGAAATAGAAAGTGAAGGTAAAAAGAACATAGTAAAGGTTACTCAACAAGATCAAAGAATATTCACAGAGTCTAAAGAGTATTAGATGAAAGACCAAATGAAGGAATCAACCACTGTAAAGGAAACAAACAATCAAGAAGCTTAAAGGGAAAAGTATCAAACAACAAAGCCAGCACAACCTAAATAAAAGGGACAGCAAGAAGCAGTTCAATACTTGCCCCTATCTTCTTACATGAAGATCTTTCCTTTCCTAGAATAAATCTTAATCAATATTAGGATATTTTATTAGTTATATTGTTGTATAAATAACTCTCTTCTTGAGTTGTTATGGGTTCAAGGTTCAGGGTTCATTATTCATTACTTGTTAAGTAGTGATTGTTCATTCTACTTTGAACCTGGTTGCACCTTTGAAGGAAGCTTTTCTAGACACTTGATGTACTCAGACTTTCTAGAACCTTAATATAAAGTAGAGGATTCTAAATTTGGTTTTACACAATTTGTGTTTTCCTATAAGTTTTTCCAGTTATCAATCATTATGTGTTTCTTCATATTCTTATGACTTACAGAGATATCTAGGTAGGAATAATTGTGTTTCAATTTATTCCTATAAGCTCCTGAAGTGATCATCTATTAAGAGAATGGATTAATGAACTATCTGTTTAGCTAATCCCCTCTAATCAATAAATCATCAGCATCTTTTGTAAGCTTAAGTATATTTCCTTGAATGTTTGGATCGTAGTTTAGAATGTTTTCCTACTTATGATTGTTCTGTTTTATAGTATGGAAACTGTCATAATCATATTATTTTCTATCTTCTTCTCACCACTATTTGATCTATATCACTTTGTAAAGCTTTATAGCAACTCTTTGCTGAGATATTAATATTATTCAAAGGATTAAGTATTTCAATTCTACATCTGTCTTCATTCATTGGTCTTCCAAAACTAAAACCAGAAAACCCAAAACAATTATTTTAGATGCTTTGGCATTGGCAGCTAACCTACTACTATCTCAGAGGTACAACATCAAACTGGCGCCGTTGCCAGGGATTCGAATTTCATTTAAGTTTCCCTTGGGACAATGATATTCATTCATTCTTTTCCTTTAAAGGTGATTAAAGGGTTTAGAAAGGTTAAAATCATTCACCTAGGTGACTCCACACTTCCAAGCAAGCACCTTTTAAACATACCATATCTTGTTCAAAACCTCACATAGTTAGTCCTCTGTCAGATCCTAAAAGGCTTCTCAAAAAAGCCAATTCTAAAAGGGGACACCAACCATCTTCTTCTTCCTCTTCAGTCCTACAATCTAAATAATTAGAATCATTTGACCCCTATAGTAATATCCCATCTAATTCTGATTACTCCCACTTATCGCCTAAGATTGTTGAACTTCTAGATAAAGGAGTTGATTTTAAGTCAGCCTACCTTATTCATTCATTACAATCTCATCCAATACCCAGAATACCACCAGGATCACCTAAAACTGAATCTGATTTGGGTGTTGATCTACTAGAATATAAACCCACAGATTTCATATCCCCTACCACCTATCCATTTCCTTCCATTTTTGACCGACCTGAAGCTTCTTCTTCTAAACAACCTAAGGAGACCTTCTCTATATACACCAATCCTCTATTTGAAACAAAAGAATGTATTCCTTTACAAGTCCCAAGGTTACTTCTTAAGACTCCTTTGAAGTCTTTCAGGAGATGTCCTCATCCTTTACCTCCAACTAGTTCATCAACCCCTAAATCACCATCTTCTTCCTCTACTTCTTCTTCATCCTCTACATCCACACAAACACCACATACTCCACCTGGACAACCTCATACACCTCAAGCACCTCATACATCACCTCTTGTCATGGCTTTCTGACCTATTGTACAAGCTAGATATGCTGCCTTAGTCTTACTTAATAACCTTGATGCATTCCCAGCAGGATACTTAAAATACCTTCCCAAGTAAAATGGAGAATCTGGTCCCTCAGCTGAAAACCATATTCAAGCTTTCATAGACTTTGCAAACAACATGAATATTGAACAATAAAATGTTTATATGAGATTGTTTGTACTGTCACTTGAAGGAAATGTTAGGATTTGGTTTAGGTAGTTACCAGCAGCTTCAATTAGAAATTGGGAAGAGATTACAACCATATTTAAAAATCAATGGGGTGTGAAAAAGGATCCTCTTTACTTCCTCACAGAATTTGAAGAGCTTAAAAGGAACTTCGGTGAACCAGTATCAGATTTTATCAAAAGATGCAATAAACTCTATCACAAAATGCCTGTTGATTGTAAGCCCCCTATAGCAGCAGCTAAGTCTACATTTTCTAAAGCTTTTGATGATGACTTTGCTATTATGCTACGAGAGAGAACTTCAAGAACTCTTGAAGATATGAAAACAAATGCTATAGAAGTAGAAGCAAATATGGCAGCCTCAACTTCTTTAAAATTTAAGGAAGAAAAGGCCCAAAGAAAAGTCAAATCTATTCAAGAAGCCTCTAGTTCCTCTAAGACTAAATTAGAAGACTCAAAAATAAATGAAATAACATCTCTTCTTAGAAACCTATCAAATAGGATTTCAAAGATTAAGACCCAACCCAGGACAATACAACAAATAGTTACTAGACCTCAAAACCAAAATCAATGTCAGTATAAAAGAAATACAGCACTAAAAATTCTTCAGAGACCTAGCGATGATCAATAGGTTCCTACTCTATTGATAGATGGCCAACAACCTAATGATGATACTATGAAAATCACTGAAGATATTAATAGTAAGGATTCTTCTTCCAATCCAATAGCCATCATTCCTCTCTCACAACAAAATCAGGTTTAAGAAGATCAGGAAACTTCACAGATCTCTAAATATTATGCTTTCTCTGAATTTTTAATTGCAAAGTTAAACAAGAGGTATGATCTTAGGCCTACACCTGGTCCTGGGAGACCTCCAAAGGAAACTCTAGTAATTGAACCATGTACCAAAACTACTAAAGCTCAAACAACTCTTATTCAGCCCTTAGATCAGTCAATTGACACTACCCAAAGTAGTAAAAACATTTTGACTACATTTAATGTTGAAAAAGAATTAGAGAGGGTTAATATCCCAATTCCACTGTCATAAACTTTCTAAAAACCCTGGTTACAAAATCCAAGTCACAAAATGGATACAAAATACCTCGGTTGATGCTGAAGGTGATGTCATAAGTCTGCAAGATGAAAAACCAATATTAGTTTTTGGCCCTAGTTCAGACATGATAGATGAGATAGTGCCTCCTTTCTATGTAACTCTTAAAGCAAATGATTCCATGTTGTATAATTGTATGCTTGATTCAGGAACATCACACAACCTTATGCCAAAATCTATCATGGAACATTTGAAACTCGATATAACTAAATCCTACAATGACCTGTACACCTTTGATTCTAAAAGGGTGCCATGTTTTGGATTGACCAAGGATCTAGTGGTTACCCTTGCCCAATTTCCAGTGAAAAGTGTAGTACTTGATATTGTTGTCATAGATATCCCTCCCAAGTTGGGAATGCTCCTTCCTAGGTCTTGCTATGCCAAATTAGGGGGAACTCTATAGATGGATATGTCATATGCTACTATTCCTATTTATGGAGGAGAGCAATTAAGATTATATAGAGAGGTAAGATTTGTACATACTGTTTGTAAAACTGACTAGCCAAGGAACCATCCAATTTATGCAATAGATCAAGACTTTGGTTGTTTTCAACTCACTTCAAACCAACATAAAACTCAAGTCAAAATTGAAGAGGTAGTTGAAAGTCTGGAACCAAACCAAACTAATATTTGGAAACTGTTCTTTGATGTCTCTAGCACGAAAGGTGGGGCAGGAGTTGGATTAGTTTTAATTTCACCTGAAAAAGAAAATATAACCCAATCAAGTAAATTAGACTTCGAAGTTACAAATAATGTGGTTGAACATGAAGCTTTCCTTTTAGGATTGAAATTAACCAAAAGATTAAATATTCAAAACTTAAATGTTTTTACTAATTCAGAACTTATTGTTAAGCAAGTAAGAAATGTTTGCCCGACCAAGCACCCTAGACTTAGGTCCTACCAAAATGAAGTATGGGATTCAGTTGAAAACTTCTTTAATGCTTTTAATTTGACTCATATTCCCAAAGATCAGAATATTCATTCAAATTCCTTCTCTGTCTCTGCTAGCTCTTTTAAAATTCCTAATCATACTGATGTACTCTATCAGATACAAATCAAAAATAGGCCATCTATCCCAGATGATCTGAAACATTGGCAAATATTCGAAGATGATGAACATTTGAAATAATTTCTGCAGGTAGTAGATGATTTTTCATTTCTACAAATTGATGAAGATAAAACTGAAATAAATGAAAATGCATATGGAAATGATGCTTCATATTCTAAAATGCAAATTGCTAATCATGAAATTATTCAATTATCTAATAATTTTATTCCAAAAGGACTCATTCCTTTAGAATTTTTTTTTATCAAAATGATGTCCTCAAAAACCCTCAATCCATTTCTTCAGAACATGACATAGAAGAGATTAACATTGGAACTGATGAAGATATCAAAAACCTCAAAATATGTGCATGTGTAGACCCTGAGATCAAAGCTCAATATCTTATGTTACTGAAAAATCATAAGGATGTTTTCTCTTGGACTTATGCTGATCTAAAGACCTATGATACTTCATTAATACATCATAAGATTCCTTTGAAGCTAGAAGCAAAACCTTATGAACAAAAACTTAGAAGGATAAATCCAGCCCTTCTACCAACTGTAGAAAGGGAGATTAAGAAAATGTTAGATGCTCAGATCATCCTCCCTCTTAGATATTCTAATTGGGTTGTAAATCTAGTTCCTCTTAGAAAGAAAAATGAAGAAATAAGACTATGTGTGGATTTTAGAAATTTGAACAAGGCATCATTAAAAGATAATTATCCTTTGCCCAAAATGGATGAATTACTTCAAATGGTTTTAGGAGCACAAAGACTTGCTATGCTTGATAGTTTTTTAGGTTACAATCAGGTGAATGTTGATACATCAGACAAAGATAAGACAACCTTTACTACACCCTGGCGTACATTCATGTACGCTAGGATGCCATTTGGCTTAACCAATGTTGGAGCAACATTTCAGATAGCTATGGACATAGCTTTTATGGGTCAGGTAAATAAATTTGTGGTTATTTATCTTGATGACATAATTGTCTTTTCTAAATTTGATCATAAACATATAAAGCACTTAATGAAGGTTTTTGATAGGTGTAGAAAATTTGGAATATCATTGAACCCTAAGAAGTCCTTGTTTGCTGTCAAAGAAGGAAAAATATTGGGGCATATAATTTCAAAGCAGGGAGTAGTAATTGATCCCAAATAAGTATCTACCTTTGAAACATTGACCTTACCTAGGAACAAGAAGGAGATTCAAGCTTTTCTAGCAAAGATTAATTTTATAAGGAGGTTTATTCCAAATTATGCAGATATTGTAAAAGATATAACTCACATGCTCCGAAAGGATCATGAATTCAAATGGACTGCCTATTCTAGGCATGCATTTCAAAAAATAAAAAGGGCTATCTCTGAAGCTCCCACATTAGCTAGCCCTAATTATACTAAGCCATTTAGTATTTTCTCTTCTGCCTCTAAAGAAACCCTTGCTACCATTCAATTACAATAAGATTAAGATTCCCATGACTAACCCATAGCCTTTTTCAGCAAGGTTATGAGAGGTGTTGAGCTTAAGTATGAAATCATTGAGAAGCAAGCCTATGCCCTCATTCAAGCCTTGAAATCATTCAGGATGTATGTCTTACATTCACCTATTACTGCTTATGTCCCTAATAGTGTTGTGAAAATTGTCCTAACCCAACCAGACACCGATGGGAAAAGAGGTATATGGATCACTCAAATTCTGGAGTTTGATCTAACTATAAAGACTACCAAGTTAGTAAAAGGTCATGGATTAGCCAAGCTTCTAGCTGAATCCAACTGCAAAGTTCTTGGAATCAATTCTGTTTTAGAAATACAATGGAAGAATACACAAGAACCTTTTGTCCTTGCAGAAGTGGAAATCCACAAGAACCTTCCCTTCATCCTAAGGGGGAGAATCCACAAGAACCTCCACCTTCAGAGCAGATTAGACCTATACACATTGATGAAAAATTCTTGTTGTCAAACTAGTATCAAGATACTGTAAATTTCTTAATCCATTTTATGTGTCTAGCATCATTCTCCAAAACCCAGTGGAAAACCCTTAAGTTAAAATTAGTCAAGTACTACATTATAAATGCAAATTTATACTAGAAAGATCCACTGAATATTTTGTTATTATGTTTAACAGAATCACAAACTGAAGGAATCATTGATCAGTTTCATACAGGATTTTGTGGGGGACATTATGCTTGGAGAGAAACAGGATACAAGATTCTGAGGGGAGGATTTTATTGGCCCACATTGTTCTTGCAAGTAGGAGCAAAGGTCAGAGGTTGTGTTCCTTGTCAAATGTTTGCTGGTAAACAAAAATTAGCAGCTCTTCCACTCCTTCCATCAATAGTTTTAGCACCTTTTTCTCAATGGGGATTAGATTTTGTTGGAGAGATTCACCCCACTTCCAGTAATTGACATAGATGGATCCTCACTGCAACAGACTACTTTACTAAATGGGTGGAAGCAATTCCACTGAAAAATGCTACGTATTCAGTAGTAATTAAGTTTATTGAGGAATATATCTTATCTAGATTTGGTCTCCCAACTCAAATCGTCACTGATAATGCAACAACCTTTTCTAGTGTTAAAATGATTGACTTTTTCCAGAAATATCAGATTCTACTACATCATTCAACTCCATACTACCCTCAAGGTAATGGCCTTGCAGAGTCATCCAACAAAATCCTGGTAAAGGTAATAAAAAAGACTCTAGCTGATCATAAGAAGAGTTGGGATTCACATTTGATTTATGTAGTATGGGAAAACAGAATTACTCCAAAGAGATAAACTAGAAAATCCCCATTTCAACTAGTCTATGGGAAAGATGCAATCTTCCCTACCAATTTGGCCTTCCTTATTTTAAAATTCCTACAGGATTCCACAGATGAACTTGATGATTTTTCAAGAAGAATAAATGAAATTATTGAACTTAATGAAAACATAGAAGAAGTTCAACACCAATTGAAGAAATATCAGAATAAGATGAAGGCCATGTTTGACAGAAGAGCTAGGGAAAGGGACTTTAAGGAAGGTGATCTAGTTCTAATATGGGATGCCAGGAGATAAGAGAAAGGGAAGCATGGAAAATTTGATAATCTATGGTTTGGACCTTTAGCAATTGCTGAAGTGAAGGGTAATAACACTTTTTTGCTGCAAAATCTTGAGGGGCTATATTCCACTTATCCTGTAAATGGAAGGTTTCTCAAACATTACATTTAGTACTAAGAAGTTGAAATAGTTTTCATTGTAAATACTCCAATTTTATTTTACTTTTCAAGATGTCAATGTGATTTTTCTTACAGCAAGGACTCCATAGCCCGAGGAGAAGGCACATGTATCTACAGGTTCTCTACATTCTACAGGAGAAAGCAGTCCGCAGATGCAGCCAATGTTGTAGCATATGTTGGTTTTGATAGGATAGAATATTTGAAAAAATGTTAAGTTAGGATATGGACATAACAATATTGAATAATTCTTTTTTGAAAATATGTTGATCATGATGTCCATATCAAAGAAAATGTTAGGTTAGATGTCCTAAAAAATCAAGACAAAAATAAAATGTTAGGTTAGAAAGAAAAGAAAACAAATAAACTCTGAAAGTGAGCAAGTCTAAATGCCACTACTATTTTTCTACAAAATAATGGTTGTGTGCAGCTTGTCATAAATGCCACAACCTATGATAGTCAAATAGTTTAATCTTGATTGCTTCATGCTTTAAATTTGATAATTAGAGAATAAAGATCTATCCAAACTATTTAATCTTTGCAGATCAGTGGTTAGGTAGAGAATAATAAGGTGCTCATCAGTTTAATCTGAGCCCTTGTATGTTATAAGGTTAGAATTAGATATTTTTCTTTTGTAAAATAAAAAGAAATGAAAAGGGTTTGCTAGCTTAAATGCGCCCATTAAGTGAAGAAAAAATGATGGGATAAGCAAAGGGTAAGTAGAAGAAAGGTTGCAGAATTTTGATGATCAATTGGACAAAATGTACATTTATCATGTTTTACCATATGTTTCTATGTCTATGATGCAATCACACAAAGAAAATGAAGGTCTACAAGATCAATTAATTAACTTCCATCATCCCCATTCGTCCTTATTTTTACAAATTTCCCCTTCCTACCTTCATACAGTTCATATTCATTCATTTTCCGTAAAAACCCCTTTTCCTAAGGTTAAAAATCTTTTTTTTCCTAAGAAAAGTGAAAACCCCATATTAAATCCCCTTTTACCCAAAAGCCACAAAATAATGTTTAGCCTAAGTATTGAAGTTTATATGTAAAATCAAATAACTCATGAAAAGGCATTATACTTAGTGTATTTCCCCTTTCCACTCATATTTCATATTAACACTAAATTAGCGTATTAAACCCCTAAAAGTTCCCTTTTCTTGTATATTATTAACTCCCTCTACTAAATATCCGAAAACCTTAAGTTTTATTATAAAACTATGTAATACATCGCATATCGGCGGATCAATGTGCATGCACTCTCCTCCGCATTACAATATGCGATGCATGATAGACCCGAACCCGATGCAATATATATCATAATTTATTGCCATATCGCATCTGCCCCTCATCGCAAGTACCCACTAAAACAATAACCCTCTACCATTGCAATCTCCAATATACAATGGGAACCTAGACCCGATCACATGTTATCCGTGATTTATTTTTGCATCGCGTCCGGCCCCTATCGCATTCCTTTGTCATGGGATGTCCTTCGCTAAACTGCGATTTCCATATGCGATGAACCCGGACCCGATATCATTTATACGTCTGAATTCATACTATTTCAAGTCCTCCATACCGTGTTTTGTGAAGAATTTGTTTGTTAAATTGTTTTTATGATTTAAATGAAGAACCCCACTAATCTCAGTTTTAACCCATAATAAAGCCCATACTGCCATAATTAATCGTTGGGCCCCTCTACACTGCTCTGTCGCTCCACCACCATCCGATCATGTGCATTCAAATCCAACGACCCTCAGCAATTTCGGGTTGGCTCTCTATATGGGCATTACCCACCCAGAAAGTGGTATTCCACTGACCTCCCCTTGCTACGTGTCAGTCTCAGATTGTATTGGGTGACCCCTCCTAAAACTGACCACGCCTCATATGTGGTGCGATGAAAACCAAAACTACCTCTCACATAACAACAAAATGACCACTGTTCACTTTGTGCCATATTTCAAAAAGAATGTCATTTTTTCTATTTAAACGCAAAAATCACCATTTTATTGTGTTTTGCCTGTTTTCATAGTGAAACCTCCATAAGCCTCTGCAACCAATAAAATCATTGTTTTATCTTCCGATACACTCTGGACTCCTTCCAATATCCTTTCGAGCTCAATAAAGCCATTGATGTCCTTCTCTGTCACCTATGTTTTCTTAACAATTTTTGTGTTTTGTAAGGAAAAACTCTTGTTCCAAGCTTACAAAGAGAAAAGCCTGCATATAGTTAGAAGACAAATATGAAGATCATATCAATTCAATTTACCCTATAGCATAAAATCTAAAAGAATATTCATAGATTTTAAAGAGTATCAGATGAAAGATCAAATGAAGGAATCAACCAGTGTAAAGGAAACAAACAATCAAGTAGCTTAAAGGGAAAAATATCAAACAACAAAGCCAGCACAACCTGAATAAAAGGGACAGCAAGAAGCAGTTCAATAGCTACCCCTATCTTCTTGCATGAAGATCTTTCCTTTCCTAGAATAAATCTTAATCAGTTTTGGGATACTTTCTTAGTTTCATTATTGTATAAATAACTCTCTTCTCGAGTTGTTATGGGGTCAAGGTTTAAGGTTCATTATTCATTGCTTGTTAAGTAGTTATTGTTCACTCTACTTTGAACCTCGTTGCACCTTTGAAGGAAGCTTTTCTAGACACTTGATGTACTCAGTCTTTCTGGAACCTTAATACAAAGCAGAGGATTCTGAATTTGGTTTTACATAGTTTGTGTTATCCTATATGTTTTTCCAATTATCAATCATTATGTTTTTCTTCATATGCTTATTACTTATAGAGATATCTAGGTAGGAATGATTGTGTTTCAATTTATTCATATAAGCCCCTGAAGTGATTGTCTATTAAGAGAATGGATTAATGAACTGTTTGTTTAGCTAATCCCCTATAATCAATAAATCATCAGCATGTTTTGTAAGCTTAAGTATATTTCCTTGAATCTTTGGAACATAGTTTAGAAGGTTTTCCTACTTATGATTGTTCTGTTTTACAATTGGGAAACTGTGATAATCATATTATTTTCTGTCTTCTTCTCACCACTATTTGATCTATATCATTGTGTAAAGATTTATAGCAGCCCTTGGTTGAGATATTAATATTATTAAAAGGATTAAGTATTTCAATTCTACATCTATCTTCATTCATTGGTCTTCCAAAACTAAAACCAAAAACCCCAAAAAAATTATTTTAGATGCTTTGGCATTAGTAACTGACCTACTACTATCTCAGAGGTACAACAGGGACTATGTTGCCCTAATCTGGCTTCCATGTGTCAACTTGACCGTTGTTTGCGAATTCCACCCTAGAATTAGCGTGTTATAGAATTAAGAAGAATTATGTAGCTGCCCTAAGGAAGTGATTCTAGAGATTCTGCAACTGTCTTCAATCATTGTCTGTAAGGAATTTTGCAGTAGGTGTTAATTCTACACAAAGTTTTGATGAACATCAGTAACCTTCAACATATTATAATTGGTGAGAACTAAGACATTCAAAATCTTCATAGAGACCATTAAACACATTAATTTGCAATCAATTACTTATTTAAAGCCAAATTTCTATAATAACATGGCTAAGCAATCTAGAATATTTCATGTGTTAGGTTTTTTATTGTCATGAAAATGTGGGTGGAAGATGAGAAAACCAAGACATTTATAAGGTTCAATATCACGCCCAAACTAAAGGAATTGAACACCCTTGTGCAATAAAGTCATCCATGGCATTCTTATCTAGGTTCCTTGAAATAATAAATTTAAAATGGGTTCCTACATTTTTTTATTTTATGATAGCCCATGATTGATTTAGTTTAATCCAATTGTTCACATTCACTTTCTACATTTATTGTACTAGTGCTCTTCCATTTCAAAATTGGATAGCATAGCAAGGGAAATTTGAATCCATGTCCTATCCAATGTATTTCAAGATGTTTTACAAAGCTAGTGTAAAGGTGAGCCCTTAATATAACTGGTTTGAAATTTGGAATTGAATTGGGTTCCCTTCTCTTCAATTCTTATGAAAGTTCATTCCTTCTCATTTGGAAATTCATAGCATTGTCACTTCAAGTATCAAGAAATGTTTTGAAATGATCTAATAATTGTTGTTATTCCATTACCCATTAGGTCTGAGAATGTGAAGCATTTTAGTAATGCTCAAAGAGAGCCTCTGAATGGGGCATGATCTCTGTGGACAAGTAACTGAAGATTATCTTATTTATCTTATTAGCAGATCTTAGTTAGCTTCGCGTAAAAAAAAATTGTTACATGCATTCACTGAACCCATATAGTTATACACATTCACGCGTCATATTAGCATTAGAATTGATATTCATACCCAATATAACAGATGCCTAAACAAGAAAAAAGACGCACAAATTATAGAATACTTCTCTTTATTGATAATTCTAGATGCTTACAGACTCAACTCGCCCTGTGAACTCAGCCTGCAGGGGTCCGCACACTTAGCTGCGGACTTCTAGGCCTTTGCGCACTTAGCTGTAGAGCCTCTACCTACGCTACGACCAAAAACTTAGACTTCTACTTCAGAGCTATCTCTCATACATCATTGATTCCTTCTTCCTGCATTGATTTTATCTACTTAAAGGCTTAGCTCTATTTATACAATCCATGGTCCACGGACCGTGGGTAGATCTTTTAGAACCGACAACCCTATGACTCTTTAATGTCTACGCGCTCCACGACCACAAAATTCAGAGTCTATACATTAGGATTACAAAAATTGGACCAAAATATGGGCTTTAAGCCCAAAAACTGCCCTTGGGGGATCCCGTGCCCAACAGGCCCTGAACACAAACATCGTGACTCACCCTTGAGTCACTTTGCAGGTGCACAGATCTTAGCACAAAGACCTCCCAGACCTGTTTGGATCACCACAACTTCGGTAGCACACTGAGCGGTCGCCTGCTGGACGTCTTCTACACTTTGTTTCGTGACTACTGCTGAACTGCTGCTATGAATATTCTGTTGAGCTACTTGGAGTTTCATGAGATTCCCTTCAATCGAGGCAGTGATCATGTAAGCCTTGTTAATCCATGGCTATATGTGCACTTTTAACACTGCTTCCTTATGCCGAGCGACATCCACCTATTCCTTGAGCACCTTTGCCTCCTGCATCCGTGCAAGCCTCTATGTAAGGGAAAATTTTTGTGTTGTCCCTTTTACCTCGTCATATCTCTATTGAAGCTCATGTGCCTCTATCTCTAGGCACTCTACATTGGGTCCTCCTACAGGGTGGTTAGGACCTCGAATGATTGTTCGAAAAGCTGCATGCAGTCTGTCACTGCACTTTCAACCACCACCATTGTTGTTGTAACATCGGTGGTACGTTGTTCAATGATCTCTAGTGGAGTTGGAGGTTGAGCATTCAACGGTAGTGTTGTGATCTATAGGTTCAACTCCAGCTGAACCCTGGCCATCTCTACTCGAGCATCGCGCATCCCTATGGCCAACTTGCGGACACACACCTCCACCGGTTCTTCTGCATGAATGTCCAATTCAAGGACCATCTAGTAGGATTCCTCCACAACATGAATTATCTGCTTATTCTTCTCTACTGCTTCATTGTGCTGCTGGCGCAACTGGTCAATATTGATGCGTTGCTCACTCATCACCTGTAGGGCGGGACTCTCATGGGCCCTGAGTTCCGTGGTGGCTCCATCCTTTGAGAGGTAGAGCATCTCTCTAGGGAGCATAGCCATGTTAAATCCTACCCCTTTCATACTCCTAACCCTAGGCCTCTCGGCCACGTTTCTGTAGTGAGAACCCCATTAGGTAACATTACTGTGTTGGTCACCCTTGGGTGCAACATCTCCTTGGCAACTACAGTGTTGATTGCCAGGCTGGTGGACATTGTGCCAACCTGTGGAGTGCAAACCTAGAACTCCTATAGTTCTATTCAAAGAGCCCCCAATACTAGATGTTGTTGTTCTTAAAATTGTTGGAGGGCCTCTCCAGTGACATCCCTCACCATTTCTCCGATGTCATGAAAATCCCCTTCAGTGAGGGTGATTGGGTCGAAGGACGTTTTTGATGCCTTTGTTTTCTTTCATGGAACTATCTGCTCTTGTGGTTGCGGACATTTGAGTTTGGTGGATGTTGTTTGTGGGTCTGCGCCACCTTGTCTGGTTTTTGTTTTTTCCTCAATGCCAGGCAAAGGTGACTTCTGTCCTTCATGCTCTACTCCTCCTATTTTTTGTTGTTCCGCCACTTTCACAGCATCACGTGCTACCTATGCCTTAGCCTCCACTTTCTCTTTTATGTGTTTCTCTGCCAGTTTTTCCATTCGAAGTTTTGTCTCTTCCTTCTTGCGCTGTGTGGCGGACTTATCTGTTTCCACTGCGGAGCCTGCTAGAGTGCACCACTTCGATGGCCAAGACTCAAGGACTATGAAAATGACATTCTTAGTCATTAGATATGGTAAGTTGTGCGATGTCTTTGTAGGGTCCTTCCGCGCCCTGATAAAAACATGGTGGAAATCTGCTTTGGACTCTGCAAATCTCTGTAGACTATCGTATATTATGGGTGACAACAGCAGATTGCGATTGATCCCCATCCAGATATTCATCTCCATTAATATCCAAAATATATTTCTTTCCTTTATCTGCTGCAAGTCCTTGGTCCCCCGCAGCGAATCATATGTCACTGCCTCTAGAAGGTTCGACGCGACAAAAGGGAATTGGCTATCTTCAGGTAGCTCCAATGCCACCAGTACTATCAACAATAGGAGCCACACATAGTGAAATGTTTTTCCCTGCTCCTGTGCCTTGAAATAGTTCGCAAGGAACTCGCCGCATAGATAGTTTTCCCAGTTGAACTAGACTCCTTCCACACATTGGGCCGCTACTGTAACCACAGGCACGAGCACGTCATCCATGTGGCACTTCCACATCACCTTCCCTGTTAGGATTTGTGTCGCAACCTTGACTGCAGGGTTGTTAATGTTGGAGATGGTGTACTCTCGCTTCTTCTTATTCAACTTGAAACTCTTCTTCATTACTTCTACAAGGGCCAAATTTCCGCCTTTTCCTTCAGAAATATTAGTTGGATCCTCCCCTGAGTAAGGCAACCATGTAATTCAGTGAATCAGATTTTCTGTGATGGGGATGGGCTCCTCTAGCCACAAACACCCATCATGAACCAAGCAGAGCAGCTACCTGATGACAAAGACCATCACTGGGGCATGGTGGTAATGCAACACCCAGAGTAGGTTAAGAAACCTGGCTTTCTCTACACCTCTTATCCATGTGCGCAACTCCAATTCAATTACTCCAGTCATTGAATCCATCCTCTGGTGCATTAGCTTCTCAGTCGCTAAATGAGGGAACTTCTCATGGTCTGCGAGGTCCCAATCTTCAAACTTCAATAAATGATCCTACCCCAAGTCTGATTGCTCAAAAACAATATATTATAGGAGTAGCGAAGTTTGTAGAGAGCTCTTGCTCTCATCTATGTCCTTCGACACCTTGGCTTTACCCTTGCACGAAGGAACATATTCAGGTAGCCATGTAATAGGGTCTGCACCCTGGATTTCAACTTCCCTCTCTACATCTTCCTCATCCACCAGTATTTCTTCATACTCCTTCTCATCAGCCTACAGATTAATGGCCTTCCCCTTTTCCTGCAAGGTGAGCTTGGTCCTCTTTGGATTTCTTTGTGAAACGCACACTAGGATCATAACCTACTTATCCTTCTTAGGTCGCGGTATTCTACGTGATTTATGGACCTCAACGATTATCTGGCGCTCTCCGGGGCTTCTCCTACTGCAATTTCCTGTGCAGCTTCCTCGAGTGTAGACATCATTCTAGTCAGGAGGTCCTGCATCTCCTTCAGTAATGTTTCAAACACTAAACTTTCTCTAAAAGCCTAAAAATTCGAAAGGTCCATACACACCTGATAGCACAACAACTCATTTCTCAAAATGTCGTGTTTTTCACTGGATAGCCACTTGTAATTTAGAGGGCCTTTTGAATTTTAATTCGACTGTTACCTCCACATTTGGTCCATTAATGCTAGATTGACGATAGATTTTCAAGAATCTAGCCCATAAATTTCACCTTAAATGCCTGTCGCCCGCTCCATTTGTCCTCAAACCAACAATCAAATCATGAATAGCAACTTTAATGGTCACTTTCCAGCAGACCTGTGCGCTAGAACAGTTGTCTTCATGCTATCACGAACCCTATGACACTTCGCTACTTCGTGCAGCCTTGAAATCGTGAAGCTCCCAAGTAGTGTAGTTTAAAGTCCCGTGCCTCCTTTCATCTTCTTGGAGTGATAAGACTGTGCTTCTATCGGCTAGTCAGATGGCCAGGCCACCTGTGCAGGGCTTCAAATGACTTCCATTCAATTTCCTAGGAAGGGATCTCCATTCAACTAAACCAGGTGGACCACACGACCATTGATAATCTCCTGAATAACATATGACCCCAGCCAATGCATTCTGAGTTTCCCTAGAAATTTATCAAACTTACTGTCATACAACAGCACCAAGTCATTCACCTTAAAGGTGCACAACTTAATATGTCGGTTGTACCGTGCCTTTCCCCACTACTTTTGGACCCACTGGTGAAAACTAGCCAAAAATCTCTCTTCTTCTAGCTCGTCCAACTACACGAGCCTCTCTTCCAGGGCTCCTCAATTTGTCATACCTGTGAGCACTGCTAATTCAGGAAAAATTTTAAGGATGGAAATTTATCTTAAAGTTTAGAAACCTTGGCGAATCCCACTAGTCCATAATATGAAATCTATAAAATTATTGGAGATATTTTTCTAAAAATATTCAAATTTATAATATTTTTATATAGTCTATATATAAAGTTTCGGTAATTTTTAGGGTAAAATAATTTCATTCTATAAAATTTTGGCGAATCAGTTTTACAAAAAAATCAAAATTAGTGAATCTTGTTTCTGGAAAACGTATAGAAAATTAGCCCATGGCTGAATATTAGCCCCTAAAATTTTCCTTGGCTACTATGCACAGACTAGGCACGATGTATTCCATAGGCATCACAACTTCAACCCCATATAGCAACCTAAAGGGTGTTTGTCCCATTAACTTCTTGCTCATTGTCCAATAAGCCCACAATACTATAGGTATTCGTAGGTCCCAATCACTTTGTTGAGCATTGCATACCTTGGTCATCACAGTCTCCAGTACTTTATTGAACACCTCCACTGTCCCATTAGCCTATGGGTGATAAGGTGTGCTCTTTTGATGATACACATGAAATTCTTCTGTTAGTGCATTGATTGTCTCATTCAAGAAGTGTGTACCATGATCACTCATCAAGATCTTTGGGCATCCAAATGGCATTAGTACATGATCAAATAGAAACTTCGCAGTGGTCGCGCCTGTAAAATCCTTCACCAGCTTTGCTTCTGCCCAACAAGTCAAATTCTTTTTCATAGTGATAATATACCTCACACCTATCTTTCCTTGTGGTTGAATCATTCCTTCAAATCTATTGCACACTTTTTGAAAGGTTGCAACATCATTTGCAGATTCAAGGGGATTTCATCCCTTCGAAATGGCCTACTTGTTCATTGACATACGTCACATGTCTTGCACTATGCTTTTGAATCTTGATGAAGGGTTGGCCACCACAACCCTCCGCATAGAATCTTCTGCGCGGTTGCTCTTACTACATAATTTCCTCCTGCAGTGCCTCCATGAGCATCCGCAACAATGCTTCTTTGATCAAATTTAGGTACAATGTACCTTCACAATATTTCATCATTCCCCATTTTGTATAGATGTCCAACAATGATAGAGAAGTCTACCGCGTGCACCACTAATTCCTTCTTTTGCTGGATAGAGTATCCTTCCGGCGCATTTCCAGTTGTTTGAAGTGTATTATATCCTCAAAATTTCCATCAATGACACACACAACAAAGCGCTACACATCAGGTAATCCTTCCTCCAAATTAGTAGGATCCTCTCCTGTCTCGATGTGCGACAAGTGGTTGAGTCCCACATTCAGTCGTCCAGGCTTCACAATAACTTCAAAATCATATTCTTGGAACAATAATAGCCATCTACAGATGCGCCCCTCCAAGACAGGATTATTGACCAAGTACTTTAGCACGTTGTGATCTGTATACATCTTAAGGTGACCCCCTAGCAAGTAGTGTCAATACTTCTGGAACACATACACCATAGCCAGTCCCTCGTGTTCAGTGGTGGAATAGTTCTTCTCAGCTTTGCATAATCTATGACTTGCAAATGTGATAGGGTCATTCAAAACTTCCTCACCATCCTGTGTTAGTACTACCCCCAGTGCTATACATGATGCGTCAACATGTACATGAAATTCTTTCTTCCAGTCCAAGAAGACTAGAAGCAGCGCGATAGCCATCTTCTCTTTCAATATATCCAATTTTTTCTTATAGTCATCATTCCAACATAAAGAGACATCCTTCTTCAACAATTTTTCCATCAGCGCGGTGATCTGGGCATAGCCTTTGATAAAATTTCTGTAATATCCCATATGTCCCAAGGTAGTGCGCAGCTGTTTCACGCTCCACGGTGCTTCCAAGTTCAGAATCACCATGATCTTCGCAGTGTCTACCATTAGCCCTTGTCTACAAACCACATGTCCCAATAAGCTCCAAAAAGGAATGCAAAACAAACATTTCTTAAGGTTGAGCGCAATCTAGTATCTTCGACATGTATCCAACATCAAGCACAAGCTCGCTACATGGCGCTTAACAATTACAAATATATTCTAGTCATCAAAATAGACCTCGAGGAACTTATGAATAAATTCCTTGAATGCTGCAACAACCACACGCGAAAAGATAGCAAGCGCATTCTTCAACCCAAATGGCATTATAGTATATTTAAAGTAAACCCACTCAGTCACAAAGTTTGTCTTGCTCCTATCCTCAGCAGCGATTTTGATTTTGTAGTACCCAGAGAACCCATGAGTGAAGGAGTTCGCTTCCTAGCCACTTACATTATCCAACACTTCATCCATGAATGGAGTTGGGAAAGGATCATGCACACAAGCATCATTTAGCTTCCTAAGGTCCATGCATATCCTTATCTCAGCCTTCTGCTTCTTCTCTTGCACCACCATTGGGCTTACCCAATCGGACTCCTCCATAGGCTCAATGATGCCTGCTGCTAGCATTTTGTCTAGCTCTAAGCAGACCTTCTCCTTGTATTTTGGATTTAGGCAGTAAGGCCTCTGCTTAACTAGCTTCATGTCGGGCTTTAGCATGATCTTCATCACTCCCAAGTCTCCGATTATTCCTTTCAAATCCGTAAACTTGGTAGGGAATAAGTCTTGATATTCGCAGAGTAATTCAACGACCCTATCCAGTGTCGTGTCATCCCAATAGTCTCTGATATTCATGAAGTTGGGTTCTACCTTCGTACCAATGTTCACCTGTCTAGCTTTCACTGGCGCAGTTATATCAGGGTTCTCAATCTGTGATCCCTGAACCTTGCAATGTCCTTCTATCTCTGGAATGTTAATCTTCTGCAGATTCTCGTCCTCTTCTTTAGCAGTCAAATTTTAACATTCTAGTGCATGACTTAGCTGAGTATCCCATTCAGGCTATGTCAGGTCTAAAGGATCATGCAGTATCCTAAAGATGGTTGCTTTCACCTCTTGTAGCGCTTCCTCAATACCGTCAAATCCATCCTCAAAACTAAATGTCATCATGAATCCTTCGTGTAGGATATTCCATTCACCTGTCCCATGGCGAAGCTCTATTTCTACATACCAATTCATTGGGATACCATCGAGGGTATGACAAAATCGGTGAACCCACTTAGGTTGTGGCTTTTCTCCATAAGCCTGTGTCGACTTGGCCAAATGATACTTGTTTGTCAGTGGCATCTTAGGCTTCCCAAATCATATTCACCTCATTTTCCTACATTCACGCCAATCATCAAAACTCCAGTTGTGCGTATGCCACCATCTTGTAACCGTAATGCGCAATGCCTAGTCCAAGGCCTAGATTTTTTTTTTTTCTGGCACTTCCCTTTTGAATGCATCCAAAAAGATATCTTCCTCATTTAGTCCATAATAAGTAGGCAGATTTCTTATCTTCCTCGTACAGCTCAGACCTCATCATTTGTAGGTTTTGAGTCAGGGGAGGGGGTAGCGCTCCTTTGTCACGTATCCTAGCTATCAGTGTAAGACAATCTTTTGTCTCATGATCGAATAGAGTGGAATAATTGGATGATGTTTGCATTGGATTAGTGCAATCGTGGGCATAGTTTCGTGGCCCTTCGCAATTGTAGCAAATCAACTATCCACGACCTCTACTAGGTCCTCCTCCACCTCGGCTTCATCTGCACCACTGAAATCCTTTCCATGCCATCCCTTCATTTTGGTCAAGGGGCCGCGTTTTGGCCTAAACCCTATAGGTGGGAGTTCTATCCATTATTAATTCATAACTCCTACAAGTACACACATCATGTCCGACCGATCTACAAAAGTTGCAGAACAATTGTTTCAGAGTTTGGTTATACTTTTGTAACAGGAGGAAGTTATCCATGGCATGTTTTCCGTCTATTTGAAAGATATCACACCACAAAGCAGGTGTCAAGCTAGGGCCTGCTTGAGATTCCAGCCTTAAGGGGATCATTCCTCCTCCTGCAAGGTAATTTGTAAAGATCGAGTGGTGGTCTTTGTCATGACCCTGACTTTTTCATTTCACGCACCATACTTCTTCACGTACCTCTGGCTGACCCATCCTAGCTTTCTTCTATATTTGCATCTCAAGGCACAGATTCTTCAGCTACATATGTATCTACTGAACTCCTAGATTAAGATCTAGCACCAGAGTCTAATGTATCCTCATGGCAATCTACAAGGCCACTTCTTGAGTTGTTATCTTCTGCTGCGATAGTGCACTCCTTAAATGTGGTAGTAGCGAAGCCACAAACCAATCATGATGCTATCCATCTGTCAAATTTATGTTGGCTTCGTGGATCATAGATCTCAGCCTCTGATCTAGTTCCCAACGGATCTCGCCTGGTAGCATCATGATCTCTTTGAATCCCACAATCGACTGTGCTTCAGATTTAGGCTTGCTAAATTTCTTATTCAAAGTTTTCGGGATGTCCACTACTCTAGAATTCAGGTTATCCCTGGAGTACTTAATATACCAGGTTAGTGCACAATCTTACAAAGCACTAACCTTCTTTATGTTATCACCTGTAACACCTTGAGCTTCCTATATAGCCCTTACAAGGAACCAGAATTGGTTCGGATCCTCATTTCCCAAACCTTTGAACAAAGGAAACTTCAATGTGTTTGCCATACTAAATCGCAGTGGTGGTGGTGGTGGAGATAGTACAGGTGAAGTTGGAAGTGATGGTGGTGGAGATGGAGGTGGTGTGGGCAGGGGTAGTATTCGTAGAAATCCCTATCTTATCAATTGAATAGAACTTCGTGGAGAGACCTTTGTTATCCCTTCTTCGTCACTTTGCGGTGGCGAAATCAAGGGGCTAAACTTCAAACACTTATTTCCTTCGTTTCTATAAATTTTTCCACTTCACGTAGTCCCAAACATCAAGGTAACTACATAACCTGTTTTTCTCACAACAGCATTTTAATCAAAGTATTCAGAGATCTTACATACTTACCTTGTGGTCCTTTGAAAAACCGTCGCTCTGCCTCACTATAGCTGATTGAGGTTTTGAGCAAAAAATAAATAACAAATCCTCCTATAATGCGATTCAGCCAATGATCGACGACACGCGCGATCTTATCCTTTGATGCTTCCAACCATTGCACTAGCTCTGGGGTCCAGACAACAGGACTGTCAAGTTTCCACCTTCGTTGGCTATCTTCTAGCTATGTGATCCACTCGTATAGCCCAGTAGGAAAAGAGGTGAAATTTTTTTTGTGGATCTCCTTATACAGGTATTGACCCAAAAACTATTCTTTTGACAGTCGCAGGTTTCTGTTCTCTTACGCTGCGAGCTCATGAATCTTTCTGTCCAACCAGCATTCGATTTCTTTCTTAGTTGGATTCCATCATACAACATCACACATCTCTAATGTAGATTCCAATCCCGACAGCAGAACCATTTGTTGGCTTGTGGGGGCCTCACCTAGGTTCAACGTTAGTTAGCGAAAAAAATCCCTACACCACTAGCCCTTTCGGAGCGTGGACTGAAGTCGCACCTGAAGCAGTATGGGGGGATGCTAGAACCAAGTTTCCACACCCTTGAGATGGATATGATGTTGTTTTATTCCAACTATACCTGCCTTCACGTAGCTTTCCTATCCCTCTATTCTACCCTTCAACATCTTCGCAAAATGTTCCAATCAGCTTCCACGCAGCCCTAACCAGGGGCTCATATGCTTTCTCGCTGCTAGGGCAACGAACTGTGATATTTCCCAAACTACGCTAAGTATCTTACTTATCTTATTAACATATCTAAGTTAGCTTCGCGTAAACATATGTTCTTACTTTCGTTCACGTAACCAATATAGTTATACACATTCACGCATCATATAAGCATTAAAAGTGAGATTCATACCCAATATAACAGAGGTATAATTAGGAAATAAAGACACAGATTTTATAGAATACTTCTCTTTATTGATAATTACATATGCTTACAGACTTGACTCACCCTGGGCACTTAGCTGCAGGGGTCCGCGCACTCAGCTGCAGACTTCTACGCCCCTACACGCTTAGTTGCAGACTTCTAGTGATCTTCACACTCAGCTGCAGAACATCTACCTACACGACAACCGAAAACTTAGACTTCTACTTCAAAGCTATCTCTCATACATCATTGATTCCTTCTTCCTCCATTGATTTTATCTACTTAGAGCTTAGCTCTATTTATACAATCCCATGTTTCGTGGACCATGGGTAGATCTTTTACAACTGACATTACATTATCAAAATAAGGGAAGAGAACCCTATGACTATTTAACATCTATGCACTCTGCGACCACAAAATGTTGTGTCTTTACATTAGGATTACAAAAATTGGACCAAAATATGGGCTTTAAGCCCCAAAACGGCCCTTGGGGGATCCCGCACCCAACGTACACGACAAAAAATCAAGCCATATTATACCACACATTTTCCGAAAGATCATTTTTATTCACACTATGTTGCTAAGATGGTGTTGCAATGATCATTTGCCTATTAAATTCATTCAATGTTAATCTGTTGTTATGAACAAAGGGTGGAAGGAAGCTATCCCATAAACAACATGGCTAAACATTATAGATAAGTATTTCTTGGCAACTACTGTCACAAAAAAGAAACACAAAAACACATTGTATTCCCTTTTTTTCTCCCAGGAAATTCCCTTTGGTTCTATGCATCATTCAACACAAGAATTTTCAATTTTTTGTTTTGATACATCCTAAAACTGTGAATGGTCTAGGAACAAGTACTAAGTAGTCATTTCCAATCTAAAGAACATGTTTTCAAGGCTTTATATATATTGTTAATTCATTATCGAGCAAGTGGTTCTATGATTCTAGCTTGAAGTTTTTTTTTTATGTTAATCCTATATATTTATACTTGGTATTTGGTAGAGACATGAATATTTTTGATGTCCCTTTTACTATGAGGTTAGAGGTAGGTTCGTGTGCCTTTATTGGGAATTGAGGGGTTCCCTAACCTCTTATTCCTCCATCTAGACTGAGGATGCCTAGCTCTTGGAGGTGTTAGGGCACAGACTTAAGATCTTATGAGGACTTCCTCTAACAAATTCCATTAGGTATATCACTTCCTTCTTTCCTTTTTTCCCTTCTATAGTAATGCTGGTGGTAGCAGGTGGTGGGCTCCAGTATTGCAGCAATAATGCTGCAACTCCTGCAACTCCCTTCTTTAATTTTATCAACCCGGTAGTTCGTAACAAACTTGGAAGCGACGGTGCTGTATGCATAAGTACTAGCTCTTGTCGTAGTTGTCACTTGGTCAGCTGGCACAAGTCCACTAGGAGCTTAATACAACTTCTATGAGCTCTTATAAGAATATTTTTAATTGATGGATGAAAGCTAACTCGAAGGAAGCTAATCTATTTGCGAAAAGAGATTGAAAAAATGAAGGAAAACGCAAACCCTAGCAAACCCTAATTCTACCAGCTAGTCCTACTGATGCAAAGGAGAGAATGCAAACTATTGAAAGAGATGCCATTACTTCTATGAAGGTAAAATACATGTGTCTAGACTACCTTAACACCATTCTAGAGAGTTTCACAAAGTTTGGCTATCAGGAAACCTCATTTGTGAGCTTCTACAGGAAGTCTACAGGGGTTCTACAGGATGTTTCAGGAATTTCTATAGGATGTTCAGAAATTTCTACAGGATGTTTTAAAATTGGATTTTGGAGGATGGGTGAGTGAGGAAAGATGCATGAATGGATATGGAGGTAGGATAGGGGCCTAAAGTGGCCTAGGGACTGGTGGATGGAGTGGTGAGAAGGTGTAGATGGCTAAATTGGCTCAGAAAAGGCTGAAACAATGATTGCACAAAAAGGTAGGGTTACGTGGGCAAGAGGATAGATGCGATACAAGAAACCTAGCTAGGAGACTGACCAGATGGCTCTGATGAAGCTTAGGTGGATGAAAGAGTGGTAGAGATGCTCTGCACCGTATACATTCAACTGAATCAACAAAGTCTTGCAAGTAAGCAAAGTCCTAGCTAATCTAATCTAACTAACAATAAAGTGAATGAACAGCTGCTTTATTTGGAAGAGAACCATCTATATTAACTACAAAATGAAACATTTCAGAGATCTGGACACATAACCAACTTCTGCACATGAAAATCAAACACTAGTGATTGCATGGCAAATCAAAATCAGTGTTTTTGTGGGCAGCAAAGTCATCCTAGTCACAGCTCCTGATCCCACTAAGGGAGAGGTGAAACCACGGATGTTTGTTGGCCCTTTTCTTGAAGATTTTTCTGTTAACAACCTATCAACTAAATCTAAACATGAAAAGCTATTTTACTCATCAAAAACAACCTAAATAACAAAACAAGATGTAGATATAAATAGCAGATTTTATTCTAAGAATGCAACAAAGACACATGAAGGTAAACGAAGGAGGTACTGGGCACTTGAGATGGGCCCAACCCCAAGAGCTACAGCATCCTAAGAGAGATTTAGAGTTGGCACAAAGTTGGATTCATCTTTATTGAGCAAGAAATGTTACATTCCAAAAACTGTCCACAAGGAGAACTTGAAAATGTGCTGAAATGAAAAGCTAATCTACTGACTAAAATCGAACTACAAGCTAGCTAACTTCTGCCTACAAAGTCACTACAAAATGACTAACAAAATGACTATCTACTGGCTAACCAAATGAGGCCCTAATCCTTCTTATTTATACAAATTGAGGACCCCAACAATCCTCCTAAACTTTAGGGACTCGGCTGCCCAAAACTTGTAGTTAACAGTAGTCCTACTTGACTTGCTTGGCTACCCTTGCGCTAATTGATTTGGTGGCCCTTGAGCTCCGAGATGATGGTGGAGAATTCAAGGTAAGGGCCCATAAATGAAGGGGACACCCTCCTACAAATCCTTTCCCTTGTTCTCCCACGAATTTGGCTGCGAAGTGCTCATTAAAACCTTCAATTTTGTCTCCAAATTGACCAAAAAGGCTACACAAAGCACACATTAGACTTGTTGGCATAATGGATAACCCAATTCACTCTATTAGCATAAATATAATAAAAAGCATGCAATAAACTAATGAGAATGGTGGATTAAGTCAAATTAGGAGGTTGAATGAGCCCATATAATTATCCATTTTTAGGGCTCATCATCACCCCCCTACTGAAAGTGTTGCTCATCCTCTGAGCAACAAATCTATCTCCCCATCTTTGATGGCCCTGGTGGCCTCCCTGTCATGCTAAGATTCTGAAGTGATGTCCTCTTCTCAGTTATGAAACCATGCTTTTCTCTTTGCTTCTTCCCACTACCTGTGCTCCTTTTCCTAGAGAAGTTTCAGCTTTGGTATGATTGTGCAAGTATATTCAATCAGATGGTGGCAATGGTGGTGAAAGGAGATGAAACCAGTGGAGGATGGAAGAAAAGAGTGGTTTCATTCCTCCTCAATAGAATTCAAGCTTCGAATCCCTCTCCATAATCGATTCTAGCCTGCCCAAAGGTTCTATATGATGTTTTTGGTAGCAATACAGAACTTCCTGTAGAAAGTCCTGTAGCTTCCTGTAGAAGGTTGAACCATGAGTAGAATGTGTCCGATCCCTAAAAAAATGAGTGTTCATGGAGGGGATGGATGTGAGGATGCCTGGGCACTTGGTAGGGACCCTTCTGCTTGTGTTGGGAGGGGCCCCCTTTCCGCATTGTGTTCCTACAACTTGCAACAATTTCCAGGGATTAAACTTGTTTTTTTTACCCTCTCTGTTTCTTCCTTCTTTTTCTATGTGAAATCAGAGATGCAACTAAATTTCCATCACTGTAATTGCCAATGATTAGATCAAGTTGACCTTTTAGCTCTGTCGTTACTTCATTTAATACATCCTCTGAAAATCTTTCCAAGTAAGGCCACACATCAAATCGAGAACCCCATTTTTGCAGAACTCCTTTTTCTGTTCTAAAGGGTACCCGGAGTATCCTTGAATGTTGTGTTCCACCAATTCTTTCAATTCGTTGATTGCATGTTGTACCATAGGCCTCAGGAATCAACCGAGTCACCACAACAATTTCAGGTTTGATGTCCAATCCTTGATGTTTTATTCTCAGCAACATTTCATTCTCCAATGCACAAACTTGATCAAGTATATACACAACTTGTCCACCAGTATTTGGCATTCCTAAAACATTTGCTTGGCCAAAATAACCCTGAGGTGAAAGAATCACAACATTAAAGACCATAGGAATCCTTCCTAGAAATGTTTCTAAAGTGGATGGATCAGGGGCCTGCAGAGTCTCCAAGAGCAAATGAATCATATCCAAGACATGTTTTGCATTGTCTCCCCATCCTTTTTCCAATCCCATTTCTTGTAATTTTTATTCAAACTCTGTATATGGTGTATTCTTGGGGAACTTTTTAAGATGTTCCTCTGCCTTTACCAAGACTGAGCGTAGCTTGGACAAACTTTGTATTCTCTCATTCAGCATCAGCTTCTGGCCTCTATAGCTATGTGCTCGAAGGAAACCCAGCAAGGGCTGGATGCTTTCTCTATCATGGAATAATCTTGAGGACAAATGCCGATTGAGAAATTGAACTCCACTACCAATGGAAGATGGCCATGTTGGGCGAGGAAAAGATTCAAGGAAGGGCTCAAGGTCTAGCTCCAATGCATATTTATTCTTGACACTTTCATCCACAAGGTGCTCCTTGAATTCCAAATATTTAGCCACAGAAATTTGTTCAACAACAAGTTCATCAACATTGACACGGACATAGTCCCACACACTAGGCCTTGGCCATACTGCAAGAACAATCGATGGTGGAAGAATGATGGCCTCCTGTGTCGACCTTAACACATCTCCAAATAGCCCATATTTGAGCGTTTGAAGTTCATCATTCTCTCCCAATACCTCTGTTAGTCCATCTAATAAATGATGAGGCTGCAAAATCTTCTTCCCTTGTGCTACATATCTCTCTTCAGGCTCCAAATTTGATGAAGAAAAACTCGAGCTTTTCTGCTCTGGATGACTTTGCTATACTTTCCTGTAGGAATCTTCCTGTAGAAACGCTTGTAGAGTGCCCCTGCGCCTCTGAGCGAGCCTGATACACAACAGAATCTCGAAGACAGGTAAAAAAACTCAGTGGAGGACAATAGGTTAACCAATTGCGCACACTTCAGTTGAGGATGTGGAAAGTGCAGATGAACAACAGTTCGTGAGTTTCAGCCGAGCCTTCTTTAGTTGCTGCGTGATTTGTGGTGAGGTGGAAAAAACATGTGTTGGCCATGCAGACGGAAGTTCTTGCCACAAATCATCATATTTCCTACCTGTGATCACTCCATCAATCACGTTGAAGGTCAAACAGTCACCATTATTTGTTTCCCAATTTCCTCCTGAGATGGCTGAGCGCACGTGTCTTGTTCACCCACCGAGTGTTGTTGAACTGGATGAGGGTGGCTAGTTAGCTGGCCACCGATTTTTGTAATCCCAACCATCTCATTGCTCATGCTGTTTCCGAATTACATTCATGCAATCAGAGGAATGAGTTTTAGTCACGTACCTGAAGTCAAATGGTTGTTGTGAGGTGCTTTTTGCTGCTGCATGCATCTGTTTCAGTGGTTGCATGATGGAACCTTTGTGCTATAAGATCTTTGCTATCTGATGTGTGGTTATTTTTCTTGTGCAGGTATCCTCTAGCCGGATCTAAGCTGCAGGAGTTCGTTTCCACGTTCAGATCTGCACCCTCAAGCTGCTGCTGCTGAATTTTCACAGGACCAAAACTTGTTTTCGCCATTGCTCCCGAATGATAGATCGGATCAATCTGAAACTTGCTGAGCATGTTACTATCATCATGATGCACCTCCCATAGAAAAATTGCGATCAATGGATGCACAGATTTTGAGAAAAATGGAAAATGGCTGAAGATTTCAGAGATCAATTTCTCGGAAACCGTGCATCGGAATTGGCTGAAACTACTTGGGTTGGTTACTATCACCCATATGCATCTCCCCATTTAACAAGTTTTGAAATGGATGCACGGATACGGAGAAAATTCAAAAATGGCTGACGGTGACGGAGGCGGATTTCTTGGAAACCGTGCATCGAAATGGGCCGAAACTGCTCAGGCATATTTCCATCACCCGTGTACAATTCCCCGTAAAATGGTTTTTCAAATGGATGCATGGTTTTCACGTTAGTGCAAAAACAAATTATGTTCTATGTATTTTTTCTTCAAAGCATTCTGCAAGTTTTTGCATGGAAAGAAAAGCTTAGCTTGGGCTCTGATGAAGGCATGGAGATGATGGAGGAGGAGTTTTAAGATTGCAGGAGGACTTCTGAACCATTGCGGAAGCTATCGTGTTCGCCAAACTACTTTTTTCAATCCATTTTTAATTTCTTGTAATTTCTACAAGAACTTCCTGTAGAAAACACAGTTTTGAGGAAAGAAGCACAATGACATGGAAAAAATGATGGAAAAGGGTGAGTGATGGAAAAATGGATGTGTGCAGGCCTCGTGGACATATTCCTAGCCTTCGGGTCCTCTTCGGAGATCAATTTGGCTTTTTTGTAAGCTTCCTATAGAAGACACAGAACTTCCTGTAGAAAACACAGTTTTCATAAAAGAAGCACAATGAGGTGGAAAAAATGATGGAAAAGGGTGAGGAATGGAAAAATGGATACTTGCAGGCATAACCAATAGATTCCAAGCTTTAGATTCCCTTCCAAAATCGAATCTGGCTCGCTTGAAGGTTCTACAGGATGTTTCCTGTAGAAGTACAGAACTTCCTGTAGAAGGCACAAAAATTCCTTTGTCTTTGTTTTGAGTGATCCTGCTGACCTGCAATGTCCTTCTTGCAACCTGCAATTATCCAATGGAAATTAGGTTTATTTTTATTTCTCTTTTTCTTTTTTCTTTTTTGAAAAACAACTAGGGCGCCTCATGGAGGTTTTCACCCTAATTTCTTGCCTTGGGTGCCTCCAAGGGAGGTTTTCACCCAGAGATCTTATTCTCTTTTCTCTTTTTTCCCAATCCATTGACCGCCCGATGGAGGTTTTCAATCAATGAGCCAATCTAAGGCACCTCCGAGGAGGTTTTCACCTTAGATTTTTATTTTCATCTTATTTTCATTTTTTTTCTTTTTTCTTTTTTTTTTTCTACCCTACCCTACTTGAAAAACAAAATTCTTTTCAAGTATAAGAATACTTCCAATGGAGCCATGTGCACATAGAGATTAGAGATAAAATGATGTGGCGGCTTGAAATGCATGCTTTGACTGCTATCCGGATTTCAAAGACAAAATGATCTGACTTTGAAGGGATCAAACATAGCTGAGGAAGAGAGTACTGCTGCAACTTAGTGACCGTCTGAAACCATATCTCAATATAGCTCTGATATCCTTGGTCCTTTTGCTGATCTGGATCATTCTCCATATCTTCTTCTATCATGACCTTCACATCTTCCTCTTTGTGCTGATTTTTCTCTTGACTACATAGAGGGGTTGATGGTACCCATGAGGGAGCTTTCTTGATTTCTGCTTCTGATGTTTTCTTTTAATCAAGTGTAGCCCATAGAGCTTTGATTTCCTCTTTTGAATCTTCTTTTGCCTTTGGTCCTTCAATGTTGTCAATGTAATCCCTGCTTTGCAACACTCTTCCTGAGCTATGGTGAAGATGATTGAGCTCAAGAGGAGTCATTTGGACATGTTGTGTCTCAGCATTGCAATTGTGTTGAGCTGCTCCAATGGGCAGGTTTGGGAATGGTGGTACGGGTAGCTGAGTGGGGGTGTATATCTGAGATGGATGTGGATGGGGTTTTGGTTGGGTAGGAATTTAGGGTTTCCTTGGTGGAGCAGGAGGCGATGGTTGTGGATGAGCAGATGGTGGAGGAAAAGAAGTGAGAGGAGTGTTGTATTGGGGCCTCCACCCCTGATGAGGTGCATTCCACTGAGGCTGTGGCTGAGCATAAGACTGAAATGGATGAGCAGCTGGTTGGGCATAATATGGAGATGGATCCGACCAAGGAGGGGGTGTGGACCAGGAAGGATGAGCAGGGGTTTTATAGACATTTTTGTGCCTTACAACTCCAAGCATGAAATGTCCATAAACCAAGGGCTCCTAAGTCCCTAAAAGTGTTGTTCTAACCCCTAAAGGAACAAGGTCAACATATTAGAGCTTCTCCCAGAAGTTCTCCACCAGAAACTACTCAGAATTTGTCAAAACAGGATCATTTCAGCTGCTCCACTGGCTAAGTGCATTGCAATGCACCTAAATACACTGTGAGGGTGCGTTGCATTTCAAAACTCCCTTCTGTAGGGTGTGATGGGCAAGAAATGACAAATGGCAGTGTAATTCCGCGAGGTGGAGAGGCAAAGGAAGCTTCTAGAATCTTCTCCTATGACACTTGCCTCACTGAATTCGACCAAGGATGAGTAAGAGGCCCTCAGTCTCCAAGTGGAAGCAAGAACTGACAGAGAGAAGACACTAATCAAATCACAAGCTGAGTCATCCTCCTTACAGATATCTATATATGGATCCCTCATCCCAGAGACCGAGAGGCTGGAATTTTGCATATTGTAAGGAATTGTTGTTGGTTTCTAGAGACAAACATCAGATTGTTGAGTGATTTATGCTTTGTTTGAGGTGAAGAGGGGCTTCTTTGCTGGGAGGTTGATGCTGGGTCAGAACCACTGGTTGTAACTCCTCCTGGATCTTTTATTGTTTATCAATAAAAACTATTTGAGTTCTCCTCCATGCTTTTGTATCATTGATGCTTGTTACATTTGTATGGTTAACTTAAATCTGATCCTAAGTTGTTTATGAATATAGATCCATGTCTTTGTATAGTGTTCTCCTTCTGTGATCTTAGAGGTACTTTGTGAAGCTAGGCATGCAAGGGAGCAGGTAGCTGGAGACTATCAAAGAAGAGAGGGATTGGATCAAAGGATTAGCGCAAGACAAAGGTTGGTTCTTTCTATTCCTCTCTCTCTATAATTCATAAAGGAAATACAAAAGTAGTTTTTCTCTGTTTGTTTCTAAGGCAGCTTCACACCTTAGTGGGATAAAGCAGTTATAAATAGACACTTTTCCCTGTAACAAAATGGCGACTCCACTGGGGAATGTCTGATTAGTTTGTTTGTGTATCATTCTTTGTTGTTTGTTTCATAAACTTATAAGTAGCTTTCGAACCGCATGTGCCATAACAAATGCAAAGTAGATAACTGCTGCTTCAATCCATTCACTGGATCTGTTTATGATTTAAACAACTGATTCACAAACTATCTGATTGCCCTTGTGATAGCTCTTAGATCCTCCTTAGATCTACCCCTGATTGTTGCATTACTGATTGCTTTTTACTCGGCCAAAAACCAAGGACTGAACTGCAAATTGTGACCCAGAACCGGACAGAGTCTCGTTTTTGGTCCAACGCAGGTACTGTTCAGAGATCCTGAATTTCAGCGCACTTCCTGAAGGGGCAACCTACGCTGCATTTCAGATTCTCTGTGTTACAGGTGCGCTGATCAGACTAGCTCTGTGCGGCTGTGGTTCTTGTGCTTCATTCTTTCCAGTTCTATCCCTGAATTTTGCTGCCTATGATCAGTATATGTCTGTTTGAAACCTCTTTTCCTTGTTGTTATTCCGCCTCCTTTGTACAAAAGAACTGTAGATGTTTTTATGTGTTTATTGAGTCGTTTACAGTTTTCCTTTGCAAAAGTAGAATAGTCGTACTGTCGTCCCTTGATTTGAATCTGTCGCAAGTTTCGATTTCGATCATAGGAGAAAGTTTGATTGCTATTGATGGTCGATTATACTATTACTATTGCCTTTGGTCTGAATTTGTGATTTTCTAGTGTTAAGAACAAGTGTTCATTTCAAAATCATAAGGTGTCGTAATCATCTCTGTTTTTGATTTCGAAAAAGAGCTTGTTTATATTTGTCGCTTGAAAAGAAATTCAGATTTGTACATCAACTTTATTTTTAGCATCAATACTAAGAAAGTCGAAAACAAATACATGCATGTGCATTTGCATATAGACAGTCTGTTTGGCTTGATTTAGGAAAGTGCATTTACAGTGTGCTCTTTGCTCTTTGTGAAAAGATTCTGTCTTTCTTTTCCCCTAGTAGCTAGGATTTTCATTGCACAAAAGAGATAAAAGTTTGTTTATCATCTTTACATTGCATTTTAGGAATTACATCTACATCTCGTGGTGAACCCGAAAGGCAAACTTCATAAACAAGATCAACTTAAAATAAATTCAATGAATCTAACAACGCTTTGGAACTTAACGCACAACATTTAGAGGTCTAAGCTAGAGACGTATTCCGGCGTCGTAAAGCCTGGTAACTGTTGTCCTCACTGATGGTTGGTTGATTCCTCCACTTTGAGATGATAAGTACCAGTACGGACTTGTGCTCCCACGTACCGTCAAGTATATTTTGGGAGACCCCTATAGGTTTAAATCCTTTATCCTTAGGAAGCTGTGTCTGCCACCCTATCGATCGCAATGCACTGAACACATCATTCGGGAAGATTGACTGCCGTACTGTAAAAAGTATTATGCAGTTTTGCGATTGGTTTGGTACTCCCTCTACCTAGATCTCCAGAGTAGTCCCTTTCCTTCCTTTTCAGACTCCTTAACGGAAAAGGTCCATCTGAGCACTTGTCACTTCAGGCTCATTAAAAATCGAAGGAGACTAGAGTCATCTTTTGTTTTTTCTTGACTCTTAAAAACTGAAAAAACAAGTTGTGTCAAAGCATCTAAAATTCATTTAATTCGGAAACATACATCCCCTTTATTTTAGTTGATCGAGTAATCTTCAATCATGGAAGAAAGTCAATTGAAACCCCATCGTTCGCGAAGGCTTACGAGTCAATCGTCTTTGTCTCCGGAATCGAAACCAGTACAGACAAAGCGAACTCGTTTAACCGGTTCCAAATCTCCTATTAAAGTTAAAACAAGTGTTCCAACGACATCAGAGACTCCGGTTACTCCAAACATTTCTGGAATCTCTGCCTCTACAGAAGAAGTTCAGCAGCCACAGAAGGACAGTGATACTGATCCTTGTCTGAGAGTAAACACTTGTGTTACCGAGCCAGTTCCATCTAAAAACAAGTACTCCAACGCAATTTGGAGTCGGGATCGTTCTATATCCTTCTTCTTCGGAAGTTAGTCTACCACCAGTGGAAGCTCCTGTAGAATCGCTAGGTAATCTTTTGGATAGACTACAAATGTCTGAACAACCGTCAACATCTAGGACTATGTCATCTGACACAGCGACGACAGAACTCCCTGCTATCACTCCGACAATGTTCGTCGGTATACCATCTGTTCCGACTAGCTCTCAGCCGCTAGAAGGAGCCCACTCAGGGGCTATTTCGACAGTATGGTCCGTTCCTGTTTGTTCATCCAGAATAATATCCGGAAACTCTTATGTTGAGTCTCAACAAATTGATCCATTTGGAGGTCAATTTGAGCAGTCCGGCCCCCAAGGGCAAAAAATTCCCTTGAGTTCTGGATTACCACCGTATGGGGGGTAGTATACCCTTTCATTATCCCCTTCAGGAGGATATCCATACGGGAGTTCACAACAACATTCAGGTTATACTGGAATTACCTCAAGCGGTTGGGTACCAATGCTACCTCAACAACCAAGAGTTGTATATTCGATGCAACAATGCTTACCTATGTCAAATATCCCAACTACACCAGCTATTGTGATGGTGTCACAAGTTCAAGCGCTGCCTGTTGTATGCCAACCTCAGGTTTCTCAGGTTGTAATGCAACAGCCCCTTGACCCTGCGACTCAACCACAATCGCCGACCGCTGGAACGACACGGGTTCAGACGGGTACAATTACCCCTCATCTTGGTCAAACTGTTAGTATCGGGCAACAGCACATGGCTTCACAACCATGGCTGGTGCAATACCAACAACCGCAATTCCAACAAGTATACCAAGGTTCTGAGCAACAAATCTTTGCTAACAGTGGACAACGGTACATTCAAAACAGTCAAAATCAACCATTTTACAATGGTCATGCCCACCAACCTTACCAAACATACTAGCATCAAATGCATTATGCCGGTATGCAAAGACCAACTGCTCAGGCAATCCCATCTTACCCTAGGTATGCTTCACCTAACTTGAACCAACAGTTACCCTTTGTGGCAACTTTAGAGTTACTTGATTTAAATTGGTTAACAAACGATCCAATTGCTTACGCCCCTTGGTGGCCAGCAATTCCGCATAAACTTCCATCAGATATTCCTAAATTTAATGGAAATCCGGGTGAAGATCCATCGAATCACGTGATGACCTTTCATCTATGGTGTTCATCAAACACCCTAAATGATGATTCGATAAGACTTCGCCTCTTTTAGAGGACGTTAACGGGTCCGGCGGCAAAATGGTACATCGAATTGCCTAGAGCTTCGTTCGACAACTTCAGTACCTTAGCCACAACCTTTTTAACCCATTTTCAATTACCAATAAGGTACAAAACGGGAGCAGAACTTCTTACCAATTTCAAACAGACAACGGCCACTCACATATCTGATCATATGCGTGAGTGGCGACGTCATCGTAGAATGGTAAAAACGTATGTCCCTGATCAGCTGTTAGCTGAATGGTTTATCAATTCATTACTGCCTTCCATCACGGAAGATGTGGCAAAGGGGGGAGTCGTAACAGAAGAGCAAGTTATTGCTCGTGCACAATATCTGGACTTGATTTACACTTAGTCCAGCACGCTCTACGATAAAATACCTGAGGCCCCTAGACCGGAATTCTCAATTCTTCCTCCTCCTAAATCAAACAATGACTCTCATGTCGGCGATGGCGTGATTGGCACGACAGACACGAAATCGACAAAGGCTACATCCAAAAAGGCCCGTAAGATTTTAGGTCAAAATGAAAAAGACGAACTTCTCACTTCGGAAGTAAATGCCATATCGACAGATAAAGGCAAAGAAACCAAACAACCAGGAAGCAAGAAGAAAGACAAAGAGAAGAAGAAGAAACAGGAGGAATCATCACCTGAAAAATCTTCTTCAAACCGTCTTGGAGATAGGAAACCAAAAAATCCATGCTTTATATGCGATGAGGATCATTGGACCACGAATTTTCCACACAGGGCTGAGCTTAAGAAATTCTTCATGAATTCGAAAACCTCTGCAGTGTTAACTGATCCGTTTCCAAATCCAGGAACAAATCTGATTGAGAGTGGAAATGCTTCCCCGTATCAAGTGCTAATGTTGTCGGTTTCAAAACAGCAAAATGATGCTTTGATATCGACAAGGAACAAGGATTATGGGAATCCACAGCTGTCGAACAACAAGGATAAAGATCAACCAAGTAGTTCGACAACGACTTCGACAACGACTTCGACAGAAGTCGTGCCACCCACCATTCCTGAATTGACGATAAAACCGCCAAAGGGAGTGGTACACAAGTCGACATTTAATCCCCGCGCTAGAGTGGCACAGCATTATAATATAGTGGAAGATTTGGCGCAATCGCCATCTGCTATGTCGACTCTTGAAGTACTACAAAATTGCCCATCCCAAAAGCAGGCTTTATTATCGGCCATTGGTGGGATTGACCCAACGGATTCCAATCTTGTATCCTTCGATCATAAAGGATACGATCCTCAATTACCAGCTCAACTAGCTTTCCTTGTTCAAGTGAAAGCCCTCAACAAAACTGTTCATCGCACGATTATTGATGAGGGGGCATCTACATGCATTATGTTGATGAGTTGCTGGAAGACTTTAGGATCTCCAACCTTGTCGCGATCTTCGACGACATTAAAAGCATTCGACGGAAGGACATATACCCCATATGGTATCCTAAGTAACTTGAAAGTCGAACTAGGAGGGAAAACAGTAGAAGTAGATGTTGAAGTCATCGATGGGAATCTTGATTACAACATCCTACTAGGAAGACCATGGATATATGCCATGGCAGTTGTTGTGTCGACCTATTTTAGAAAGATTGCATTTCCCTTTCAAGGACGGATTACAATCGTCGATCAACAAAACTTCCTCCCCAATGGTTCTCAAGTTACTAGAAGCATTCCCATGATCCATGGAAGCCCCCATTCGCTTCAGAATATCAGAGTAGGCCTACTAAAAGATCCTATACTAATGGGAACTTTCGCTCTTCCACCTCCAATCAATCTGGCGGAAGTAGCGTCGATAGGAACCTGCAACATGATATCTTCTAAAAAGATCTCAGAAAACGATATCGACATGGATCATGCAATAGTTTTGCCCCCAAGCCCAAAGGAAATATTGTAGCAATCAATGTTCCTAGCATGGGAGGCAAACCCAAATCAACGCTCATCAAGCGTTTGGATAAATAGGTCTAGAGAATATGGTACCCCTTCAGATCCTTGGTTGCGAGTGCATATCACCGACGAAGGAATTGTCCAATCTATGGTAATTGAAGGGACACCATGGAATGATTCCCACCATCGTTCCCTTCTTCCGGATTGTGGAGAAGATAATCAAGATGACCTTTAACATCCTTCAGTTTTTGAATTCCTATCAAATACTGTAAACACGATGGATCTCGAGCGAAACTTGTCCAATATTGAAGAGACTATCGCCATAAATATCTCGACTAAAACAGATGTTGTAGAGAATATTCATGTCGGCAAATGTTGTTCCCCTTCAGAACTAGAGATATATAACGCTCTTTTTCGCGAATTCAGAGATGTCTTTGCTTGGTCATATGATGAAATGCCAGGCATTGACTCGAGTATCGTTGAACACGAAATTAAGATGTATCCAGATGTCAAACCAGTACGACAACGGCTACGGGAGGTGCACCCCAAGAAAGCCACTGCCATTAAGGCAGAAGTTGAAATACTTCTCCATGTTGGTTTCATCTACCGAGTTCCTCTAACCGATTGGGTATCGAATATTGTCCCTGTTATGAAAAAACAAGGAATAATTAGAGTGTGCATCGATTATAGGGATTTAAATCAAGCTTGTCCAAAGGACAACTACCCTACACCCTTCATTGACCAGATAATTGATGAATGCACCGGATGCGAAATCTTTTCCTCATGGATGGATTCTTCGGGTATAATCAAATAAATATCCACCCACAGGACCAGTCAAAGACTTCATTTATTTGTCTGTGGGGCACATTCGCATATCGAAAATTACCCTTTGGTTTAAAGAACGCAGGGGCGACTTTTCAGAGGGCAATGAATTATGCCTTCCATGACATCAAAAACATCATTCAACCATACCTCGACGACCTTCCGGCTCATTTGCGAAAGCGGACTGATCACTTGCAGCATTTAAGAGCGATATTTCTACGTTGCCGACACTACAAGATACGAATCAATCCACACAAATGTGTATTTTGCATCAGTTCTGGTCGTTTACTTGGCTTTGTAGTCTCGAAGGACGGGATTCATCTCGACCCATGTAAGGTCCAGGCAATCATAAATTTGCCTCCACCTTCGAATTTGATTCAGATTCAGAAACTCCAACGGAAAGCGAACTTTCTGAGGAGCTTCATTCCAAATTACGCCGAACTTGCTAAAGGTTATACATGTCTTTTGAAAAAGGAGGTACCCTTTGTCTGGGATCAGGTTGCGCAAGCTTCCTTTGATGCTTTAAAAGATTCCCTAATGAAAGAATCATTAATGTATGCCCCTGATTATCAAAAATATTTTAACCTGTATCTGGCTGCAGCGGATATGACCATCGCAATGGTTTTAGTTCAAGAAGTCGATGGAATTGAACATCCTATATATTATTTAAGTAAAAACTTAAATGATACAGAAAGCAAATATTCTTACGTTGAAAAGCTAGCACTCGCATCTGTTCAAGCGATACAGAGATTTCGACACTATATCCTCTTTCGAAAAACTACCATTCTGTCAGATTGTAACCCCATGACTTATATACTGTCGGGACAGTTGCTGGGGGGCAAATATTCAAAATGGATAGCAATCCTACAAGAGTTTGATCTGGAATTTGTAAAATCCAAGTCAAAGAAAGCTCTAGTTTCGCAGAATTATTGTGCGATCTCCCATCGTCGTCCAACGATGACACATCAGAAGAAAAAATCGTGGATGAAAGTTTGTTTCTGATATTTGCAAGCAATGAGTGGTATGGAGATATAATCATTTATCTCCAAACTCAAAAATACAGGCCAAACACCTCCCACTCCGAACAAAAACGTATTCGATACCAAGCAAAAGACTACATGATCGTCGGTGATACACTCTACCGTCGTGGTATCGAAACAGTTCTGAGAAGGTGCCTCACCCATGAGGAGGCCGAAAAAGTCCTAAATGCTTGTCATTCAGGCGCGTGTGGGGGACATCAATCTGGATATGCTACGGCACAAAAAATCTTACGAGCAGGATACTTCTAGCCAACAATGTTCAAAGATTGCATAACCGCAGTCAGAAGTTGCCATGCTTGTCAAATTTTCGATAGCAAAACCAGAAGACCACCCGCACCTCTGCAACCAATAGTTGTTGTTGGCCCATTGGCCAAATGGGGCATCGATTTCATGACATGTAACCCCACCTCGACCGGGGGGCATGGGTACATCATAGTCGCAGTTTACTATTTTACCAAATGGGCCGAGGCGATGCCTACATTAGATAATACTGGTGAAACAGCTGCCCTCTTCTTTTTTAATCATGTAGTCGCCAGATTCGGCGTGCCGCAGGCTATAGTCACAGATCATGGATTGCATTTTCGCAATCACATGATGGTCGAATTAGCTGCCAAACTAGGGTTGTCTCACGACAGCTCTACTCCATATTATCCGCAAGCCAACGGACAAGTTGAAGCAATCAACAAGGTCCTCAAACGCATGCTGCAAAGGATAATTGGAGTTCACAAAAGAAGATGGCACCTAATCCTGTACTCAGCTTTGTGGGCTTACCGAACGTCGCTAAGGAATGCAACCGGGTTCACACCTTTCCAATTGGTATATGGCCTGGAAGCAATCTTACCAATCCAATGTGAAATCTCGTCTCTCAAACTCGCAATTGATCTCCTCCCCGGAACTTCAGAAGAAGAAGCTTGTTTCTTGGAATTAATCCAATTGGATGAAACCCGTCGTGATGCCGCTTTGGCTAATGAAGCCCATAAGAAACGAGTCAAGGTGCAGTTCGACAAAAATGTCAAACCCCGTGTCTTCTCAGAAGGTGACTTAGTCTTGCTTTACGACCAAGAATCCGATAAATTAGGAGCAGGTAAATTTAAGTCTCTATGGATGGACCCCTATATTGTTAAACGAGTGTTAGCAAAAGGAGCCTACGAGTTAATGGATTATGACGGAATTCCGCTTGCACAACCTCGTAATGGGTTGTACCTGAAGCGTTACTATGCATAATGGTAACCTGTGTGCTTTTGTTATATTTTTGTTTTCACTAAAGCGTTTATTTTGGTCAAGTAATCCACTTTTTACATTTTTTGCAGATGTCAAACCTATTGGAGTCATGTGTTGGATATGCCGACGGAGCGAGTCGTAGTTCGCGGAACCTATCCTCCGCAGCCTGGGCCATTTTTGATCCAAGCGGCGAGTTAGTAAGTTTCAGAGGTGTATGTATTGGTCGATCAACGAATAACATCGCTGAATATAGCTCATTGATAGAACTTCTCTCTGATGCCATCACCCATGGTATACACCGACTAATTGTCAGGCTAGACTCACAACTCGTAATACTACAACTCAATGGTATATATTCCATCCGAAACCCAGCTATTTGTCGCATGTTCCTAAGGGTTAAGATTTTGGAAAGACAATTTGATCTTATTCAATATCAACATATTTCGAGAAACTTAAACACATTAACTGACTCATTAGCAAACTATGTGTTAGATAGACATTTGCAACATTTGTAAAAAGAAACACATCATCAATGTTTTACATGTGGATCATGCAGCTCAACCAAAATAAAACTCCGAAAATCAAAAATATATATAACTGTTTATGGTTTACACATAATGTTCTATAACCAAGAAAAAATTGGTCAAATGACCCAAAAAACTCAAAATACTAGGGGGCACCCTAGTCTAATGATGCTTGTGATAGCAAGTCACAGCCTGTGCGATCATGCGTAAGAGACGAGTCCATCGTTTGGGCACACCAGTAGTATGCCCCTGTAACCGCAAAGGTAGCTCGTCGGTCCTCACATCTGGAATACCGAGAGTGAGGCCCTCAACCTGCTCCTGTAATGCTGTGAGAGTCTCGGCCACATCGAGGTCACGAAGAATAGCCCTTCCGACGGGCTCTCCTGCTGGGGTAGCAGCTGGTACTCTCAGGCGAACTACTGGACAAACTGGACCAACATTTGCATGTACACATGAGTTTGATTAAAGTCTTGATAGAATAAAGCACAAGGACATTATAAACAAAAAAGATAAACAGGAATATCGTCAAAGATTTTACCAATGGCGCCCCACTGCTCGCCATCCGGCAGTACTAAATCTGGATCACCCCGGAAGTCCATGCGAGTGTATGCATACTCAGAATAAACCATCTCCTGACGATCAAACCACCTGAAGAAGGTATCAGAAAATGAAATCTGAGACTGGCCAGCATGCCTAGACATATGGTCAACCCATCTCTGCATACGTGGTTCAGTAGGAGAAGGTAAATCGAGTGCAATGTACTGCGGCTACATTAGTGGTATCTTCTCCAAGGCAAAGGCGGTCAAAATAGAACCATACCCAAAGTTCTTCAACCTCCCGCTCTTTATCTTGGTCAACTGTTCTTTCATCACAAGAAGTATTGCGTCGCACCAGCTGAACACCTTCGGTTGGAAGCATTCCAAGGCATGCTGCATGTAATATCGGTTGGCTACATTAAGAGCCGCACCACCGGCCATCCTACCAAAAGTAAACAGAATAGTCCTGAGGGACCTGTTAGTGACATCACAGATGATGATCTCGCCGTCTTTACTCTGTTGAGATCCTTCTCTGCAGTACCGGTGGACATAATCTCTCACAGAATCGCCTCCTCGAGCGGAACCTGACAAAGAGATGGGGGCACCCTGCCTCGACAAGCCAGTCAAGAAATAGATTTCTACTACAGTCAAGGGGATAGATTTGCCCCTGATCTGGAAAACCTGATTGGTAGGATCCCAAGCATCGAGCAAATACTGCAGTAAGTTGATCTGCTGTCTCATGCTAGAAATGCGGAAGAACTTCAGCAAGCCACAGTTCCGCAGCGCGTTCACTGTAACTGGATCATGTAGGGCAAGCATGTCCTCTTCTTCATGCTCACGTTCTCACCGTGTAATGGTCATCTTACTCCAAAGATCTCTGAAAAACAAACAAGAGAGGAGTTAGGTCCTGATTTTGGTGAGAAACAGGCAAAAATTCCATCAAAAATTGTGCATCAAATTCTCTTTTTGCGCCCAACGCACCTGCAGCAGTGTTCTAGGTGCATTGAATGTTATATAGCCTTTAGACAGGCCAACATTCAACGTAGTTTTCGATACACTGAGGGTGCGCTGATGGCAGAACGAGTTCTTTAAACCCCAGGGACTCAGAAAAGCTAGGAATCAAGCTCAAAATGCAAAATGGAAACCATGAAATGAAAGAGATCAGGTTTAGCTCCTACCTGGTCCAAACGGCGCCGAGAATCATCCACAGAATCTCCTAAAATCAGCTGATGAAAATCGAGGGGGAAAGCACCTCCAAAGTCCAACAAACCAAGTTCAAATGAAATGGTAAAATGAGAGGTAAAAAACACTTTTTCATTACTTTTACATAGTTCAAAGTAAAATATTAGTGTTCTAACTTGTTTTCAAGCATATATTGTTCATTTCTGACTAGTTTGATGAAGCAGTTGAAAATACAGTACGATATTTGAAAGGACAAAGCTATTTATGGTAAAATCAAAACAAGGCCATTTAATCGAGCAGTTTTAGCACATAGTTCAAGCTCGTTAAAAAATAAACATAAGACATGAGCAAATGTTTCCACCCATGTTTAAGCTCATTAAAAAATGAACTATTCCCCGGTAAATAACCATCGTGAATGTAGTACTTCAGCCATTAAAGCCTTGGTGGTGTTTGCACCGTCACCTCCACTTTCATTGGCCGATCATTCACCTCCATTTGATTGTTTACCCATTTTGAGGAACAGCTGCGAAGAGTGATTTCACTAGCCATCCTTGTGACACTGCCGTGATTGGAAAATTCCAAACCTTACCTGGAATTGGCTGCTACCCGTTTTATCACTCGTTCCTCAAAAGACGAGTCTCCTTTAAGCTCTTTTCAACTGACCCATAAAATATGAAAAGATTACCGAGCCATTGGCCTCTCCAGCTCGTTAAAGGGATAGGAAGTGCTATCCCTCCTCTAGATTTTAATCTTTTTGGACCTGAGGGATTATTACACAAAAAGATCGAGCGCTTGTTTTGTTCGGCTCGTTAAAACTATCAAAAATTCATCCCTTCTGTATTGTTTTATACTTTTTCGGACTTAAGGGATTAGATGACGAAAAAGGAATTTTAGAGTTACCTTTATGTTCCTTTTCAGACTCTCTAAAATTGAAAAGGACCGAGTTATCTTTGTCGTTAAACTCGTTAAAAATATTAATAGCGACAAACTTGTCTTTAGACGAGAACGAGTTTCACTATCGCTAGGCTCGTTAAAACATAGCGATGGGTTTGCCCGAAGGGAAAATTATAGAACAAGCATATGTTAACCTCCTCAAGCTTGACAAAAATAAAGAGGTACTGGTCAGCAATGACTGGGGAAAAATTGGGAAGAAAACTCAAAGAAACATTGTTGGTAGCAAGTCGCTCTTGAACATGACACTTCCACTCCGTGTCTGAGTCGGGTTGGGTTGTTTCATTCATCGGTCACATCACCATGGTCATGCCATACCATCCACATTTGGGGTTAATGTTTCCAATCCATCACATCAGTGTCGTCGATATGTTCAAGAGAAGTCATCCAGAGAAGTCACCAGTGTCTCACCCACTACCATACATTATACTCCATTCTTTCATGATCGTCACCCTGAACCTTATATCACCAGATCGTTTTCACCTCCATCAAAATCATTTGCTCCGTTCCGTGTCATTGATGTGGGATTCATTAAGGCCCTCCTGTGATAGATCACTTCTTGTCGACATCAGCTCATTATCCAAGAAGTTGTTCTAGGAACACCCCATTCAGTACTTTGAAGCTTGCATGCCTCAATGGCAAGTTTCTCACTTCCGGCGACAGGTTTACATCAATGGCCTTCGACCGAAAGATTTTGCGTGTTGTTCGACGCCAAGTCCTTTATTCACACGACGTGAATTGTACTGTAGTACCTTGAGGATCATTATCATTATCGGTGATTCCTCTCACGCTTGTTAACAATTTACATCATTGACTGGTAATCAAGCGATGTCTTTCCATGTTCAACTTCAGAACATTTCTCACATGGATCGACTTGTACTTCAAGTGAAGATCGGACGAGATTGAAGACCCCGGATCTAGTTTCATCCATCTGGGCTGCGATATATATTTAGGGAAATAAAGACATTAAATGTACAGCATTGCAGCACAGATAATCATCCTACCAAAAGGATGATGGCTCTATCAGAATCATCAGTCTACACTCAGACGATTGTCTGCCCTATGTACATGAAAATGAATTTATAAAGCTGAGCATGGGAATGCCCGCCTCAGCTAGATCATGAAAAATGTATGAAGATAATGTATTGTATTGTATCTTATTACAGGTCTCCTCCCAGCATTGAAAGAACTTCGGATCCTCATAATAAAGCATTTCACCCGACACCAAAAGGTTAATGGCCTCATACTTTAGGGGGCAACTGTTATAGACATTTTTGTGCCTTACAACTCCAAGCATGAAATGTCCTTAAACCAAGGGCTCCTAAGTCCCTAAAAGTGTTGTTCTAAACCCTAAAGGAACAAGGTCAACAGATTACAGCTTCTCCCAGAAGTTCTCCACTATAAACTGCTCAGAATTGGTCAAAATAGGATCATTTCAGCTGCTCCATTGGCTAAGTGCGTTGCATTGCACCTAAATACACTGTGAGGGTGCGTTGCATTTCAAAACTCCCTTCTATAGGGTGCGATGGGTGAGAAATGACAAATGGCAGTGTCATTCCGCGAGGTGGAGAGGTAAAGGAAGCTTCGAAAATCTTCTCTTGTGACACTTGCCTCACTAAATTCGACCAAGGATGAGTAAGAGGCCCTCAGTCTCCAAGTGGAAGCAAGAACTTACAGAGAAAAGACACTAATCAAATCACAAGTTGACTCATCCTCCTTATAGATATTTATATTTGGATCCCTCATCCGAGAGACCCAGAGGCTGGAATTTTGCATATTGTAAGGAATTGCTATTGGTTTCTAGAGACAAACATCAGATTGTTGGGTGATTTATGCTTTGTTTGAGGTGAAGAGGGGCTTCTTTGCTGGGAGGTTGATGCTGGGTCGGAACCACTGGTTTTAACTCCTCCTGGATCCTGGCAGTGTCATTCCGCGAGGTGGAGAGGCAAAGGAAGCTTCCAGAATCTTCTCCTGTTACACTTGCCTCACTGAATTCGACCAAGGATGAGTAAGAGGCCCTCAGTCTCCAAGTGGAAGCAAGAACTGACAGAGAAAAGACACTAATCAAATCACAAGTTGACTCATCCTCCTTATAGATATTTATAATTGGATCCCTCATCCCAGAGAACCAGAGGCTGGAATTTTGCATATTGTAAGGAATTGTTGTTGGTTTCTAGAGACAAACATCAGATTGTTGGGTGATTTATGCTTTGTTTGAGGTGAAGAGGGGCTTCTTTGCTGGGAGGTTGATGTTGGGTCGGAACCACTGGTTGTAACTCCTCCTGGATCTTTTCTTGTTTATCAATAAAAACTATTTGAGTTCTCCTCCATGCTTTTGTATCATTGATGCTTGTTACATTTGTATGGTTAGCTTAAATCTGATCCTAAGTTGTTTATGAATATAGATCCATGTCTTTGTATAGTGTTCTCCTTCTGTAATCTTACAGGTACTTTGTGAAGCTGGGCATGCAAGGGAGCAGGTAGCTGGAGACCATCAAAGAAGAGAGTGATTGGATCAAAGGATTAGCGCAAGACACACGTTGGTTCTTTCTATTCCTCTCTATCTATAATTCATAAAGGAAATACAAAAGTAGTTTTTCTCTGTTTGTTTCTAAGGCAGCTGTCACAACTTAGTCGGATAGAGCAGTTCTAAATAAACACTTTTCCCTGTAACAAGGGGGACCCCAAGAAGGCATGAAAGTGGCTTGATAGGGGTCATAATGGGTCTCAGATGTCCCTTGCAGTTCCTGCTTGTAAGATCTAGGTCCATGTGGCCTCCTTTTGTTCATATAGTAGAGTGATTTAGTGGCTCCTTTTGCCCTCTGATATGCAGCTTTGATTCTAGGCAAGGATCAGCACTGATTCGTAGGATGGTATTCTTCACAGACGAAACACACTTCTAGGGAGTGCATTGGACATTCGTCCCTAGGATGCTTTCTAGTGCACCTGGGACAAAATATGGCCAAAGCCCTCTTTGCTTCCTCTTGCTTCTTTTGGATCCACAGGGTATCCAATTGCATGGCAAGAAACTGTCTCATATCACTCTTGAAATATTCCATCTGATCTTCAAATTCATCTTTGGACAAGGTGCCACTCCCAACATTTCTGCTTGTAGCCATTTGCTCCAGAGGAATGGCTTCTTCCTCTTCTTCCCTTGAGGTTCTTCAAATATGTCTTGTTGTCCACCTAAGGGTTCTTTAATCACAGCCATCGAAGAAGAGAGAATGTTGGTTGTGTGAAGCAGTGGGGGTGTTGTGCAATAATTTTTCTAACTTATCTCTACTCCTACAAGGCATGAAAGGAAATATTTTTGGTTGATTTTTTATTTTTTTTTCTGCTTGTACCTGCAAAAACTAAAATATATTGAACTGCAACTAACTATCTTGCTGAAATGAAAATGCGGAAACTAAATGAAAGCAGGAAAGGACTAATCTATTTTGCTAAAATGAAATTGCAGGAATGAAATGCTAGGCTACGCTTGCATAATTGAAATGTTAATCTACTCTTGCAGAAATGAAATTGCAGAATTTAAATGCTAATCTATGAAAGCGGGAAATTCTAGTCTACTTTTGCAAAAAGGAAATTGCATAATGGAAATGAAATAAACTACTTAGCAGAAGGTTGTAGTGGAAAATAGAAGAAAAGTAGCAATCACCAATACTCTGACGCTTCCCCGGCAACGGCGCCAAAAATATGGTGGGCTCCAGTATTGCAGCAATAATGCTGCAACTCCTGGAACTCCCTTCTTTAATTTTATCAGCCCAGTAGTTCGTAACAAACTTGGAAGCGACAGTGCTGTATGCACAAGTACTAGCTCTTGCCGCAGCTGTCACTTGGTCAACTGGCACAAGTCCACTAGGAGCTTAAGCCAATTTCTATGAGCTCTTAGAAGAAGTTTTTTAATTGATGGATGAAAGCTAACTCGAAGGAAGCTAATCTATTTGCGAAAAGAGATTGAAAAATTGAACGAAAACGCAAACCCTAGCAAACCCTAATTCTACCAGCTAGTCCTACTGATGCAAAGGAGAGAATGCTAACTACTGAAAGAGATGCCATTACTTCTATGAAGGTAAAATACATGTGTCTAGACTACCTCTAACTGAAGTAAACATCTTTTTGTATTTTTGAATAAGTTATTAGAATTATCATGCATGTTCTTTTAACTGGCTTTTGACTGTGAAGGGGTGGATCAAGGAGGAGAAATGCTTGGAAGAGGTCGGGAAGGTTCAGAGAGGGTCTAAGGAATCCTTAACACCCTTCCAGAGAGTTTCACAAAGTTTGGCTATCAGGAAACCAAATTTGTGAGCTTCTACAGGAAGTCTGCAGGGGTTCTACAGGATGTTTCAGGAATTTATACAGGATGTTCAGAAATTTCTATAGGATGTTTTAAAATTGGATTTTGAAGGATGGGTGAGTGAGGGAAGATGCATGAATGGATATGGAGGTAGGATAGGGGCCTGAAGTGGCCCAGGGACTGGTGGATGGAGTGGTGAGAAGGTGTAGATGGCTAAATTGGCTCAAAAAGGGATGAAACAATGATTGCACAAAAAGGTAGGGTTACGTGGGCAAGAGGACAGATGTGAGACGAGGATCCTAGCTAGGAGATGGAGCCGATGGCTCTGATGAAGCTTAGGTGGATGAAAGAGTGGTAGAGATGCTCTGCACTGTATACATTCAACTGAATCAACGAAGTCTTGCAAGTAATCAAAGTCCTAGCTAATCTAATCTAACTAATAATAAAGTGAATGAACAACTACTTTATTTGGAAGAGAACCATGTATATGAACTACGCAATGAAACATTTCAGAGATCTGAACACATAACCAACTTCTGCACATGAAAATCAAACACTATTGATTGCATGGCAAAGCAAAATCAGTGTTTTTGTGGGCAGCAAAGTCATCCTAGTCACAGCTCCTAATCCCACTAAGGGAGAGGTGAAACCATGGATGTTTGTTGGCCCTTTTCTTCAAGCTTTTTCTGTTAACAACCTATCAACTAAATCTGAGCATGAAAAGCTATTTTACTCATCAAAAACAACCTAAATAACAAAACAAGATTTAGATCTAAATAGCAGATTTTATTCTAAGAATGCAGCAAAGACACATGAAGGTAAACAAAGGAGGTACTGGGCACTTGAGATGGGCCCAACCCCAAGAGCTACAGCCTCCTAAGAGAGATTTAGAGTTGTTGCAAAGCTGGATTCATCTTTATTGAGCAAGAAATGTTACATTCCAAAAACTGTCCACAAGGAGAACTTGAAAATGTGCTGAAATGAAAAGCTAATCTACTGACTAAAATCGAACTACAAGCTAGCTAACTTCTACCTACAAAGTCACTACAAAATGACTAACAAAATGACTATCTACTGGCTAACCAAAATGAGGCCCTAATACTTCTTATTTATACAAATTGAGGACCCCAACAATCCTCCTAAACTTTAGGAACTCGACTGCCCAAAACTTGTAGTTAACAGCAGTCCTACTTGACTTGCTTGGCTGCCCTTGTGCTAATTGATTTGGTGGCCCTTGAACTCCGAGCTGATGGTGGAGAATTCGAGGTAAGGGCCCATAAATGAAGGGGACACCTTCCTACAAATCCTCTCCCTTGTTCTCCGACGAATTTGGCTACCAAGTGCTCATTAAAACCTTCAATTTTGTCTCCAAATTGACCAAAAAGGCTACACAAAGCACACATTAGACTTGTTGGCATAATGAGTAACCCAATTCACTCTATTAGCATAAATATAATCAAAAACATGCAATAAACTAATGAGAATGGTGGATTAAGTCAAATTAGGAGGTTGAATGAGCCCATATAATTATCCATTTTTGGGGCTCATCAGCGGGTGATAGGTAGAGACCCGGTATACTTATGGCATTAGATATATTAAACAATGAATCTCCTGTCCCTCTTCAGATAGTACACTAATGCCCATGACTCTTGAGGAATTTGAGTTCCTGATCTCAGCAGTGAATATACGATAGTTGCTCCGACCCCCCACCCCAAGGGCCTGTCATCACTAGGTTCTTTCTACTGGCCTATATTGTTAGGATGTCATCGACAGATCGTTCTATATTTCCTTGCAGTGTTTTATTGTTTGAACCTCTTAGACATGGAATCCCTCCTGAGGACATTCTCAGATAGTGTATTCGCTCATTTTCCATAATTAATGATCCTATAAGAACATTTACATTCTCTTCCTCTTTGATGTTTGCTTCTATCTATGTTATCAGTGGAGGGCTTCCCCCTTCCCTCTCTAATTCCTCTCCTGATTTGGTGATGCATAGCATTTTATCTTGTTATTTTTAGGGGCATGTTTAGTAGTTTATTTTATGTTATTTTATGTTTGACCTCTTAAATATTCTCTTATAGGAGTTTCTCTGGAACTCCAATAGTCTGTCACTATTGATTGTACCTTTGCATGCCACTGACCTACCCTTTTTATCATTCATGGACATTAATAAAATTATCTTATATCATATTTAATGCCAACAAATGATTTTTTGTTTATGTATTCCAACAGAAACCCAAAATACCCTCACAGCTTCCTAAACTGAATTTTGAGGCATAACCAAATAACTTCCTGAATGGAATTCCTAGGTATAATCTAGCAACTTCATAAAACCAAATTCTGAAGAATAACCTAACAAATTCTTTGAAATGAAAACTAACAACTGTTGGAATTAATAGATTATACTTTTAGTTGGTGAGTTGATATTGTGGGGACTATGTTGCCCTATAATTTGGCTACCATGTGTCAACCTAACTGTTGTTTGGAAATTCAACCCTAGAATTGGCGTGGTACAGAATTAAGAAGAAATATGTAGATGACCTAAGGAAGTGATTCTGGAGATTCTGCGACTGTCTTCAATCATTCTCTGTAAGGAATTCTGTCGTAGGTGTTAATTCTAAATAAAATTTTGATGAACACCGGTAACCTTCGACATCTTATAATTGGCGAGAACTAAGACATTTCATTCAAAATATTCATAGAGACCGTCAAACACATTAATTTGCAATCAATTACTTATTTAAAGCCAAATTTCTATAATAAGGTGGCTAAGCAATCTAGAAAATTTGATGTGTTAGGTTTTTTATACTCGTGAAATTGTGGGTGGAAGATGAGAAAACCAACACATTTATGAGGTTCAACGTCATCCCTAAACTGAAGGAATTGTACACCCTTGTGCAATAAGGTCATCCATGACATTATTGTCTATGTTCCTTGAACTCATAAATTTCAAATGGGTTTGTGCATTTTTTATTTTATGATAGACCATGATTGATTCAATTTAATCCAAATTTTCACGTTCACTTTCTACATTTATTGGACCAGTGCTTTTCCAATTCAAAATTGGATAGCATAGCAAGGTAAATCTGAATCCATGTCCTACCCAATGTATTTCAAGATGCTTTACAAATCTATTTTAAAGGTGATCGCTTAATATGACTTGTTTGAAATTTTGAATTGAATTGGGTTCCCTTCTCTTCAATTGTTATGTAAGTCCATTCCTTCTCATTAGGGAATTCGTAGCACTGTCACTTCAAGTATCAAAAAAGATTTTGAAATGCTCTAATAATTTTTGTTATTCCATTACCCATTGGGTCTGAGAATGTGAAGCAATTCAGTAATGCTTATAGAAAGCCTCTTAATGGGGCATGACCTCTGTAGACAAGTAACTCAGCCTTGGATTTGTAATCATTATAGGCCCAAAATTATTCAAACCTTTGAATTTGATTCTACATAGTAGAGATAAATTCCTTAAAATGCCATCCTCCATAATAGGACAAGGAGTCCATCTTGTGAGCTTACCAAGGACATAATTTTCTAAATATAACTCACATTCTAAGTTCTGCCTCTTAGGAATGCCTGTGAAATATATAGAAAATACCTTGTTCATTCACATTAACAATTGTTAGATATGAAACATTCCTCTATAGTAAAATTTGAACCATTTCTCCTTAAAATATAGGGCATACACCTTCGCAAGTGGGCTACATTTTATCTCAAGCCCTCAGTTTGGTCATCCAAATTGATTCCCTTGATTTGAAACACAATTTGACAGCTAAATGGATGCTTAAATTCAATGGCTAAATCTCATGGTTGGTGTGACGTACTAAACCACATGCCCCTCTGAATGGTAAGCTAGAGCAACATAACTCCCATGTCTATCGAATGTATGAAGGTGCCTATTTGTAGTTGATATACCTTTTTGAATCAATTGAAAATAATTCAAAAATGGTTCCTTTAATACAAAGCATAAGGGTGTAAGCACCACATGAAGAATATTCTATGTAATTTTTGTAAGCATCACAAGAAGAAGATTCTACGTAAGGTTCTCATGAGGTTAGAAAGTTACTATCCAAGTGTTTAAGAATTCACGTTAAATTTGTTTGGGAGGACCTAGAATTTTCAGGATAGAGAATTTATGTTGCATTAATGGAGGCATTCAGAAGGTTCATTTTTGTTCAGTTCATGTCCAAAAAAATTGATAGTAGGATCCCTTACCCTCCAAAACTCTTACACCTGTAGGATTATATCTGGGATTTGGATAGAATGAGGCATGTTGGCTGTTGCAATATTACATATTCACAAAAACATTTGTGTGTAGTTATGCATCATTATCGTTGGGTATTAGGTGTTAAAAAATTCAATATATTTTGGATGAAATACCTATTTTGAATGCTCCGGTGTGGCATTTTGGTGAAGGGTCCATATCCACTTGTATTTATTCTTGAATTTGATCCCTACATTGCATGTGCATTACTACAACTTTATATACAACTCCATGGATTGAATGTCTACCAATAGTATGGGTACTTTGTTGAATGCTCTGCTCTCACATTCTATATAAGAACTCATATCTAGAGTTATAGTTCTAGTACATTGCTACATTGTCACATACAACTCCATGGATTGAATTTATACCAACGATGTGTATATCCCATATCCATAGTGGGTCTTAATTATTTATGTACAAACGGTACATTCAACATTGTAATTGAATACTAACAAGCACAGATTAAGGGGGGATAAGTTTGTATTGAAATCTTTTGGAACACTCTCGAGTGATTTCATACAGTTCAGTTACATGTACACCCATTGATGGTAATCATTTCTAATAATTATTAAGGAATAATGTATGTCTGTCAAATATTTCAATGGTTTTGGGTGTAACAATGGAAATCCAAATGTTCAATTACTTTCCTCAATTCCATCCATATTTGGACACTTGAAACATGTTATATAATTTATCGTCGTGTGGCTGCAATTGTTACCCATAAATGACATTTAGGACATTATTAGGGAAAGCATGCATCATAGAAATTATCATCAAGATGCAAATTCATAGAAGTGGGCACAATATTCATGAACAAATACAATTGTTCTTATTAATGTGCATGAAATTAGAGAACAGAACTACTTCATTATTTGAAGCTCTAATGTTTTAATTTTGATTCAAAAATATGTGTTTATTTGTATTACATTATGAGGGATTACCCAAGATTTGTTAATCTTGAAACTGGCTTTGAGATGCAAGTACCTATGTTCGGTTGGGTTGAAGTGATAAGCATGTTTTGTGATGTCCAACACTCACATTTTCTTGCCTATATTTCATCAAGTAATTATTGTAAGTTTGACACCTTACTATGTGGGTGTCTCTATAATATAGGTATTGAAAAAATTTGATCCTTAGCTAGTATTGTATATGAATTGTTGTCCCAAGGTTGTCATCCTTTCCCTTAACCAATCTCGAGCTACACAAACTTGGCACAGTATCATGTCCTATTATTTTGTTCTATGCACTATTCTCTCTGCTTTTATGTTATTTGTTTGTATACCATATATGTTCTCTCTTATTAGAATGACAATTCAACATCATTTTTAATATCTCTAGTATATTCAACCTCCCCCCTGTTGTCATACTACAAAAGATTGGACTATTGTTGAAGTATCAATGCTTGCTAGTAAGGACGGTGTTGAAAGACTTTGGTCCTCATTTTGATCGAATCATTATCCCATGTTCATCATCATTTACCTTAAACAATCTGGATAGCCACACTAAGTTGGCACAGTTAGATAGATAAGATAAGATAAATGTATTAGTGGTTGACTTGTTTCAATGAAAGGCTTCAAATTCCCTAATTTTTCTTTTTCCCACTCTTATAAGCAAGAGCTATGTTGCATCTCTTTTTACTTTTGGCATACCTTGTTAAGTTTCAAAACTTATTATTTGTTTATGTTTCAAAGGGTCTTCCTGGAGGGGAATCCATATGTCCTTGGAATCACAATGATTGTTTCATTTCTTCATTCCATCTTTGATTAAATTTTTGCATTAAAAAATGGTAAGTTGGGCCTTTTTACTATCTTTTCAACTTGGGTTTATTCAGCTGTATTAACTATACTCTAATATTTTCCATTTTTTTGTGATATTGTTTCTTATTGGTTATAGATATTCAATTTTGGAACAAGAACAAGTCAATGGACGTTGGTGGTGTGGGGGTTAGCGAATTATTCCTTTGTAGCAGCCCTTTCTATAGATTTTCGATTCTCTTAAATTATATGCTTATCTGTTGGTTTCTTTACGATATTCGTGTGGTGGAAACTAACTCAATTAGTATGAATTTCAATTTTCTTAATTTTATAGTTGTTGTAAGGCATAAGAGTTGAGATGTCTATGACCACTGTTTTTTTGGATTTGACCCAACTGGTAGAGGAAGTCTTAAATGCTTTCTTAATTTTTATAGTGCTTATCTTTTAAAAATTTATCATTCTGACTTATTAAGTTGTTAATGAAATGATGTTATCCTTCCTTTCGTATTTGTACTTACATCATGTGGGAAATAAATCATAGTTGTGAACTTGTTAAGGGCGAATAAAGAAAAATTTGACCTTGTGATAAGCGATGTCTATATGCTTGACATGAATGGATTCAAGTTGTTGGAACTTGTGGGACTAGAAATGGACCTTTATGTTATCAGTAAGTGTAGTAGTTCATTTGGTAGACCTAGAAGTTGATTGCTTCTAGTTCTGTGTTACTTCTTTAGTTTGTTAATTCCCTTACAAGTTTTATGGCGACTAAAATATGACATGTACAGGTGGAATGATCGAAGCAAATTATTTTTGGTAGAACAGGGACTAGAAGTAGTGATGAAATGTAGAGGATTCACACTAACTTGATATGCAGGAAATTTCTACCTAAGTACAAAAATCAGAACTTATCTTTTTTACTTTTGGAGCCTTAAGCCCTAGATAAGGCAATAGGTTTTGATATAAAGTAGGAATTTCCAAGATAAGTTATGTGCTACATGTTCCATGGTCTTTTATAATTGAATTGGGGTTGGTACTGTAGTTAGGGGCACTTAGAGAAGATAAGGTGCAATTTTCAATTATTATGAGCAATATTTTCCTGCTTTAATTGTCACTTACCTTGTACTAGAAGCCTACATAAGTGATCCTCTCCCAAGTCGAATTGGTAGATATTACAAAAACATTTAGTGTATATTATTTAAGTTGTAAAGAATTCCTAACATGGAGGAATTAATGAACGAACCACCATCCATTAATTGCAATATAATTTTGTTGACCATGGCTATGATTACTATGAACATGGCACTAAAACTATACATTGATTTATGGATTCTCGTAGTGTGTTCTTCTACTAAATTGTTTTTTATTAATGATACAACGATGTCAGCAAATGGCAAAACAAGTGTTTTGATGAAGGGGATAACACATGAGGCTTGTGATTACTTGATGAAGCCTATCAAACTTGAAGAATAAAGAATACCTAGCCGCATGTTGTGAGAAAGAAGGAGGGAAACGAGCAAGGATCATGACAAGTTAGACCATGGAGATGAAAATGACAAGTTTACTCATGGACCAGAGGATGGAGAAATTGGTCTAGTGCCAATGATGGAATATATTGTAGTTGGAAGCTTAATAGGAAGAGAAAAGAACAAAATGATGATGAGGATGAACAGTATATGGAAGACCCTTCAACATCAAAAAATCCAAGAGTTGTTTGGTAAATGGAGTTGCATCAATAATTTGTCAATGTTGTTAATACATTGGGAATAAATAGTAAGAAACCTTATGTTGTACTATGTAACAACCCCTCCATTTATACGAATAATAGTTGATATGTGACATATAAATGGGGACCCTTTTAATTTTTTTAGTCTTTGAAAAAAAAATCCTAACTCTAAGAAATTTTGAAAACTCTTAGAGTAACAACCCAAGTTTAGGATCTTTATCACAAATTGCATTTCGCATTTTTCCCATGTGATAATTATAAACATCTTTAAGTAAATCCCAAATTGTCATATGCAATGAAACCCCCCACTGCGATATTCCGATCAAAATGCCTTGAGAACACATGATCACACTTTGCAGAGTCGCAAATAAGTAAGCCATGACATTGTGTCATCCTTTAATGATTTGCAAAATGTGATATTGCGATTTTCTCAATCACATTTCGCATTATATACAGGAAACTCTATATTATAATGTTTAACAGTTGCAATGCGCAATAAAGCACCAAGCGAGGGAAGTTACCGTGTTTTAATATAATAATGAATGGTTTCATGGGGTAATTAATGTTTAGCATCCCGAGGAGAAGTAATGATGTTTCAAGTTATGGAGATTTAACCTGAATATATCATTTGAAATCCTCCCACGATTCAAAGTCATTTTAGAGAGCTTTCAGCCTTAATTTCTCTATATCATCTGTGTTGATATATCTCTTGCATTTCAGGCAAGATTCAAAAGACATGTCATTGCAGAAGGTGATATAAAAGCAGAAAAAGTAGAGCATTACAGAATCTGAGCTATCAGAAATGTCTCCCATATTCTTTGATAAAGCTTGCAACGTTGATGGGGGAGCGATAGCATGGGAAGTAATATACAACATGCTTGAGGATGAGTGGCCCAAAATTACTGTTGTAACTAGAACGACTAATTCAATAAAACCTTCGAGAGTCCAATTCAAAGATGTCGCATGTTCTTTTCTTCATAGAATAGGAGCGATACTGAAGATCCTCCCGTATACTGATATGACTAGGTGGGTGGTGGAAATTCTCACTATTGATGACAAGAAATTCAGGAACTCGTGGATGGAGCTCATGGGGTCATTCAAAGCTGAAGAAGCAAAGAAAATGTACCATATACTTAACCCATAGGACATATATGATAAGTCATACCTAGCCAACTTTGCAAAGAAAAAATTAAGAACCTTTGAAGATGATCCAGGGCTGGAGGGTATTTGAGAACATGTTAAAATTTGATAAAACGAGTATGTGTCATGTAGCCTCCATAGTAAACCTGTACAACTATGTAGCTGCTATGTTATGTAGTCTATATGGATTACCTAACAATGCCAAGTTTTCCATAGAATGGATTCCTTTGATTGATTCCTATGTCAATTCCCACATTATGAATTGGGCCACTATCCTATTTGGTAACCTAGCCACTGCCATGACCAAATATTGTTAGAAGAGATCCTCCTCCACAGAGAACCTTCCTCCATTCTATTTCAGTTCCTACATCATGGATGCCATCTATTTCTGTACTAAATTTCCAATCATGGGTTGGAAATGGACCTTGCAAGAACCCTACCGTATCCATCTCAGCCATAAATAGATTTGGGAATCCCATTATATACCCCATTTTTATAAAATATGCCATGTTGTAATTTTTCGATTGCATCAATTAATTTTTAAAATTAAAATGCCCCAAGTTTTCCAGAGAAGCCGCTACATACCTTCTCGTAGTGGGTAAGCATTTCGTTGAAGAATGGTTTACATACACTAGGGTTTTTGGCAGTACAACAGACCCACATGTCCTCCCTTTGTATGTCTCCAATAAAATATTAGGAAGAGAAATAGCCGACGAGACTGTGGGAAAAGGATTTAGGAGGACGCTAAAAGAGAACAAAAATTCAATATGGCCATCTTTTCCTATTCGGCGCTGTTCCTTTTTATTAGAAAATTTTAACCATGCAACCATGGAGTCAGTAAGCCATGAAAGCCTCATGCTCCATACTTTGCCGAAAAAGCAATTTGATCGAGACAGAATAGCACATAACATTACTACTAGAGTGAAGATCAAGCCCTCTAACCATGAGGTTAATAATTCTGATGACCTTTTACATTCAGCTGAATCCTTCGAACAAGCATTTGAGTGGGTAAGGGAAAATATTAGTCCTAAATATTTTGAAAGATTTCAAGAATTCAGAAAGAAAAGGCTCGAGATAATTCCACTGCATTTGTTAAAAACCAAGGACAAGCCTACCCCCAGTGTGACTGTAAACATCGAGGGACCAAATTCTCGCATTGAGTATCAAGTGGATGCAGGGACAACACTGGATACAGGGAGGGACCAAGACACCGAGAATACAGCGAAATCCTACAAGAGGCAAGCCGAAAAGCAGGGTATGAGCGACCCACCTAAAGATACTGGTTTGGAGATCAAAAGCAACAATTTGGAGTAGGAGTTGGACCAATTCAATAAACGAATACAAGACACTCGTAAGATAGTAGATGCCTAGGAAACCACGGAATAGCACACTCCTCTACATACCCAGAAAATTACAGAGTCCGAGCCCATGGATGAGTTTGGGACAAGTGAGCATCAGAAAAAAATCATTCCAGCTTTGCCCACATCAGAAATTGTCCTAAAGGTGATTGAAATTCCTCCTTTAGATGTGTTATACAGCCCACTTCACAAGGCATCAGTGAGGAGATAAAGGAAAATAAAGAGGGTAGAGACACCCGAGATCCCACCTAGAAATGAGCTGATGGACATAGTCTAGAAGGACATTCCTTGTAATCCAGCTGAAAACTTGACCAGACTATCGCAGTTTACAGGGGGCATATGCAAGTACCAGCATCAATAAAGATACCAAGATATATATTTATTTAAGGGAAAAGGACGAGAAGATAGTGCATCTCGAGCAATAGCTACAAGTTGGAAAAGAAATGTGAACTAGCAAGCTGTTGAACAAATCGCTCAATTACAGTAGAATATCGAAGTGTTAAAGATAAGCCATGAAGCGGACATTTTTGCAGAGAACGTGCTAGTTCAATAAATGCAAGAGGCCATGGAAAAATATGAAGATGTCCCTACTGTCGAGGAATTCATTAAAGAGGCACTAGAGCTAAATTCCCTCCTATTAAAACAGTAAGAACAATTTTTCCAAAAGATGTCACATATCGCTCCTCATCTGATCACCAGTGACCAACTAACAGATAAGGCGATTGACCAAAGAACTGATTTACTAATCTAAAATAAATAATCTTAGAATTCATCGAGTGGAAAGAAACAAAAGAGGGAAGGAGGGATAATCTGCCTGAGATCGAGGATACACTTAAGGACATTCTATTCATGGATTTGGATGCGAGGATCAAACAAGCCGAATTAGTAGTGGAAAGAGAAGTAGGGGTGTCAAAGAATATAGTAAAAGCGATAAACCACATTTTTTATGCCACAAACCTGGTCAAAGATAGCAACTCGGAAATACTACCCGATTTAAATGACTTGCATAAAAGCTAGAAGGAAAGAGTGGAAATTCAAAGGGCAGCGATCACAAAGTTAGCAAAGATCGATTGGGAGGCATATTGGCAATACCTTGTCAAGCCACACAACCAAATCATGACCCTTAACTACTCACTCCATTCAACTCAGTGGATGTTGCCACCTCTCACAGATTTTATTTTCGTGGGATAGGTCAAAACACAATTTGGGGCACCTCCTCAAGTCAAACCGATGGCCAATATATGCGATTTAAAAAATAAGTTGGCAGACAAAAAGTCATCAGCATAACCTCTCCTCATCAAGTCACTTTTTATTTTTAGAGTTAGTTAACTAGTTAGGAGGAAGGTTGTTTGAAACCTCCTAAATTTTTTGTATAATCTATTTTTGAACATTATTTAGAATAGTATTTATACCCTTCTCGTGCACTTAGAGAAGCGTCCATAATTTTATCAAAAACATTTGAAAAGAATGCACTTCTCTAAATTTGTGAATGCTTTAATGAAATTATGGAACATGATCATTTCTTTTAAATATCAGACTACTTTCCTTTGTTGATGCACTATTTTATACTTGGAAGATAATTTGATCTGAAGAAAGGAGTTGATCTATGTCATTATTCAAATGAGTAGAACTTCACACATATGGTACTTCTATCTTTTATGATTAGTTATGTTTCCATTTAAATAGTGATAACACTTCATTTTCATGAATTGTATATGAGATATGTTCTGTTTGTTAAGCATTAATTGCACTACTATATGTTGCCTTGCTGAAACTAATTATTTTCATATATAATCATCAGATATATGTGATATAGTTTATGAATTTCTTTGACTAACTATTTAGTCAAAGAAATTATATTTACACGTTATCACCTTTGTTTAATGCGTGACTGATCTTTATTATTACATGTCAAATAGATATCTTTTTAGATCGCATATCACACAGAAATACCCGGGTTTATATTATATTAAGTTAGCTATAGATTTGCATGATATAATAGGCCATTTAATTATCACTATCCTTACTGCAATCACTTGGAAACCGCCCACTCTCATTTTAAAACCCACACTGGGAAATTGGTCCCATCATCCCCAGTCAAAGCCACCACTACAAATGGAAAAGGAGTTGTCTTAAGGTTCAGATGGGGTGGTTATCCCCCACGTTGGAGCAATAGAAATCTGAGGCTTCAACATTTTGGCACTAGAAGGAGGGCCATATGACTATGAATGGCATATAAACCTAAATATCAATAAAAAAACATTCATAAGGGTCATAACCCCTCCACAACTTCTACACCTACTAGATCTCATTCAAAATCTTCGGATCAGAAATATGAAGTTGTAGAAACATATCCCTCATCTCCTAAGGTAGTAAGACAACCACCTCCTTTAGATTACACTCCCGAGTCTCCCAAGGTTTGCTATTTGATACAAAAATTGAAACAGATATCCATTTCTGCCGAGAAACCAGAAAGACCCGAAGCTTCTGAAGAAAGTCGCACTTCCTTATTTCAAGAAACTGGTGCATTATCTAGATTACAAAGTGAAAGGCTTGGAGTAACCCCTTTTGAGTTTCCCATCCCTCCACGATGTAATAAAGTTATCACATCAAGATCTTAATGGGATACCATCAAGACCACTTCACCTTTCCATCCATTCACTTCTCCATTCGCTTTTGCTCAATCCACCTCTTCTCAACAATCCACTTCTCCAACTAGTACTGCTACTAGTAGTACTAACCCAGAAGTAAGTTCTTTTCCATCTATACCTACTTCTAGACTGACCTTCCCATCTTCCCAGTCTTGGACTGAAGTAATGGCCAATCAACCCGCTCAACCTTGGACAAATCCTAGTGTTGTTCTGGTTGGTAATCCAAATGCTCTCCCAACAAACCCATAAAAATGGTCACCTAAGTACAATCGTGATGATGGTCTCCCTGTTGAAGCACATCTAAATAAATTTGTGCTAGCCATGAATCTTAATGGAGTTGCACCTAAAGATGTTGTAATTAGATTGTTCCCTTATACTTTCCAAGGATATGCTGGATCTTGGTATTTCTCCCTTCCAGTAGGCTCAATAAGAGACTAGGATACTTTTCAAGAACTATTTGTTGAAAAATTTGGTGATGATAGGACCATAGAATCCTTAATCAATGACCTTTCCATCTTAAAATAAAATTCAGATGACAGGATCAAAGACTTCAACTCCAGATTTAACAAGTTACTAAACAAAATCCCAGCTGCCTCAAAACTTGCAGTCGATGTACAAATAGAATGGTACATATCATCCCTCCATTATAATATCACTATTTTTTTTGATAGAGCCAATAAGGATACCCTTTTAGAAAACATGAACGAAGTTCTATCTGTAGAAAGAATAATTATTGCTTTAGAAAAGAGCTCATAGATAGATGAAAGGAAATCAAAGGAATTAACATTTAAGGATGATTCGAAAAAGAAAACTCTAAAGGACCCCTTTGACGATGAAGGACTTCAGAAAGTGTTAAAGACCATGTCCAATAAAATTGTCAAAATCAAGAAACAACTTGCGGAATCATCTACTACCAGGAAAACCTTTTGCTCATTTAAAATAAATCCCTCTTCTACATATCATCCTCCAAATACTATTTATAATGTTGAGTTTGATCCGGAAACAGAAGAAGACTCCCCAACCGAAGAGAAAGCTAAAACCGAAGAAGAAGTAGAGCTAAACAGAATGTGGGACTTCATTCTTCCACCTGAAGAGGAAGCAAAAGCTATGTGAGTAGCAATAAGAAGTAAAAAATCTCCTGGTATGTCTACAACAATTCAGGAGAAGACAATAGCTAAGAAATATAAGACTACTCAAACTGATTCTATTCCATAGATCCTCCAATTGCTTCCAAAACATTAATGATCTTAGAAATAGTGGAATATAACATAGTCAAAGATATGAAAAAGACAAGAGAAAATATTTCATTACATGAGCTGAGTAAACAAAAACAACAACAACAAATTCTACTCAGAGAGTTAAAAGCAGTTCCTATAGCCCCTCTGCCATCCTTCGTAATCACTCAAGACGCTTATGATATGGGAAAACCTCCTTCATCTAAAAACAAAGTAAATCCCTCATATTTAGTTTCGATAAGTGATAGTTCTATCTCTCATACACCTTCATTTCTTCTTACTTATGAGATTTCCAACAGAAATGTCAATAATTTCCTTGTTGATTCAGGAGCCTCTTCAAATATTATGCCAAGAATTGTGTGCACCAAATTTAATATTACACCTGATATCCTTGAATTCTATGGTTTAATTCTAAGTAGGGATTGGTCTAAAAAGTTGCACAAATACTTTGCAACTGATTGGTCTCACATGTGGTTGCCACATAATGGTAAATCAAACCAAATCATAGTAGACCATGAAAAATTCATGAAGCACACAGTCACTGATCTCGAAGGAAGTAATGAACCTGTAGCTTTCACCTATGACATTATTGGAAACTAATCGGCTGAGTCATTCTTAGGATCCTTTAATGCTCAAAAATCTCCCTTTCCAGATAATTTTGTAATATCTCAGATAGAAAAATTTTCACAAACAAATGCTTCTTGGTGTGTAGATATAGTTGATAAAGTTGTAAATAATTCACTGTTGTGGACCCTTTATTTTGATGGTTCCAAATCTGAATATGGTGCAAGTGTAGGATGCATCTTAATCAACCCGCAAGGAGAAAAAACCATGTTATCCTTCTAGCTTGAATTTCAATGCACTAACAATACCAGAGAATATGAAGCTTTGATTTTGGGGTTGTACAAAGCTATTGGCCTTAATGTCAAGTATTTGCAAGTATATGGAGACTCAGAAATAGTTATTAAATGGGCAAGAAACACAATCCATTGTGTGTCTGGGTATCTCAAACATTATCAATCTTTAGTGCAGAATCTTACTTCTTATTTCACTACTTTTAACATTTCTTCAGTCCTTGGATTACAAAATGCAAGTGTTGACTTACTTGCCAATGTAGCATCTATACTTATACCTTCAGAAGAATTTAATCTAGATAGATTTTCCATAGAATTAGTTTTTAGACCATCCATTCCTGATAATGTAACAAATTGGAGATTGTTTAATAATGATACTGATATAATGGATTTCCTTACATCAGAAGGATCTTATGAGGAACAAATCATAGACGAACACGAGCATGACTTGCAGATAAACCATAAACAAGATCAAAACCCAATTTTGAAATATGTAGTCAAAATGGAAGATCTCTATGATTTAAAGCACAGATTTAAGAAGATTACCAACTAAAAAACCTAGGTACAACTAAAAAACCTCAAAATCTCAACCTAGGTCTTGGTTTACTACCCGAATAAAGGATATCATTCATCAAGTTGTTGAAAACATATAATAGTGTCCTTTCCTGGGATTATTCAAATCTCAAGACCTATAATTCCTCTGTAATTTAACATACTATACCAATGACTTCTAATGAGAAACCAGTTCAACAGAAATTGAGAAAGATTCATCCAAACCTTGAAAATCAAATCAAATATGAGTTGAACAAATTTCTTAAATAAAATATAATCTTTCCTGTTAGACACTCAAAATGGGTATCAAATATGGTTCGTTCAAGAAAAAGAATGGCGATATTGGGATTTGTATTGTTTTTAGAAACCTGAATAGAGCCTGTCAAAAGGATAACTTTCCTTTGGCTACCATGGAGCAAATATTGCAATCAATTGTAGGTTCTGAGTTAATGTCTTTTATAGATGGATTTTCAGGATACAATCAGATCTTTTTACATCCAGATGACAGGTTAAAAACAACATTCAGGACCAAATGGGGAACATACGCTTATCAGAAGATGCCTTTTGGACTTATCAATGCAGGTGCTACATTCCAATGCGCCATGGATATTCATTTTAAAGGTCTAATTAATAAATCAGTTGTTATTTACCTAGATGACATCATAGTCTACTCTAGGAATAGAAACAATCATTTGAATGACCTAAAGAATATCTTTGAAAAATGCAAGAAATATGGAATTTCTTTGAATCCTAAAAAATCATACTTTGATTTATCATAAGGAAAGCTTCTTGAGTTCATAGTGTCCATGAAACGGATTTATATTGATCCTGATTGAATCCAAGAAATTGAAAAGATTCCTCTCCCAGATAAAAAAAACACCATGCAATCATTCCTAGGCCAGATCAATTTTGTAAAAAGGTTTGTTCCATATTTCTCACAGATTATTTTACCCCTTCAATCAATGATAAGTAAAAATGCAGTCTTCAAATAGGGTAAAAATGAAAGAGAGTCATTTGAGTTAATCAAAAAGGCCATTATCAATACTCCTTCTTTAACCACTCAATTCTTTCTCAAACTTTTTGTGTTGTACACTTTTTCATTTGATACATCATATGTGGCAGTTTTAACACAACTAAACGATGAAAACATAGAAGCTCCTATCTCTTTTTTCAGTTCAAATTTACAAGGTGCCAAGTTGAACTACTCAGCTATTGAGAAACAAGATTTTGATATCTTTAAAACCTTGAAACATTTTAGACCTTTTCTCCTCAAAACTCATACAAAAATAATAGTACCTTACCCTGCAATAAGGAAATTATTGATTCAAAGAGAAGTGGGGGAGAAAAGTGCCAATTGGGTCACTCCACTTCAAGAATCCGATGTAGAAATCCGACCAACTAAAATTTTTATGGGCCAAGGCTTTTGTAGGATGCTAACTAGAGCTTCCGACTTATCAACGGAAGAAGACCAAGGTAATGAAGTGAAAATATCATAGGTAAGCCTCAGCGATGCACAATCACAGTATGCTGATTTGATGTTTTATTTGAAGAATGGATATGCTCCTATGCATCTCAATTACAAAACAAAACGTACTTTAAGATTAAAATCAAATCAATGTTAATTGGTTGATGATGTATTATTTAGAAAAAATTATGATTCAATCTTCTTATGATGCCTTGACAAACAAGAAGCTGAAAAGGTTATGCACAAGTTACATGATGGACTAACTGGAGGTCATTTCAGAGGAAACACCAGAGCGCATAAAATCCTACATGCAGGTTATTATTGGCCAATGCTTTTCAAGGATACACATGACTATGCAAGAAAATGGAGAACTTCTCATACTGCAGCTGGAAGAGAAGAGAAACCAACATTCCCTTTGCAGCCAGTCAATATCCAACAACCATTTGAACAATGGGGATTATATATAATTGGTGATATTGTTCCAAACTCTTCCAAGAAACAAAAATACATCCTTACAACTACTTATTATTTCATGAAATGGGTAGAGGCTATCCCACTAAAGGTAGCTAATACAAAAAGTATTAATGATTTTATTGATCAGTACATAATTACCTTGTTTGGCCTACCCACAACTTTCATGTTTGATAATGCATCTTATTTTTTTGGAAATACTATGGTAGAATTTGCTTTGAAAAGAGGTTTCAAATTGAAGTATTCAGTAAACTATTATCCACAAGCTAACAGATTAGACGAATCAACAAACAAAAACCTTATAAGGATCATAGAGAGTACTATTGACCAAAATCATATGAATTGGCAAAAAGCATTAACATTTTCTCTTTGGGTAGATAGAATAACACAAAAGGCCTCAATCGGTTCTTCTCCTTTTGCTTTAGTTTATGGGAAAGAAGAAGTTCTCCCCACAAACATAGCAATCCCATCTCTTGCCCTAGTGCAGTTTATCAATGAAAATCCGTCCTCTTCTCTTCAACCAAGACAATTTCACATTCTTAAACTCAAGGAAGAAAGAGAAAAGGCTAAAGCTACCCATTCCCATCATCAGCAGTTGGTCAAACCCTCTTTTCATACAACCTTCGCCAATCATAAAACTTTTGAAGTAGGTGATCTAGTTCTAAAAAGGGACAAAGCACATGAGGGAAAAGGTAATCATACCAAGTTCCAAATGCTGTGGCTTGGACCATTCCAAGTCATTGAGAAAATTGGTCAATCAACATTTTTGTTGCAAGAATTGTTAGGTAAAGGGGATTCCTTTCCCGTTAATGGGCAAATTATGAAGAAATACTTTTCCTAGAAGACAACATCTTCTATTTTTGTACCATATTGTCTTTAATATTCTTAGGAAAATAAATGTTAATGTAGTATTTACTTTTGGCCTCTCAAAATAAAATATCTAATAATATTTTGATTTTTTGCGTCTATAAGTAGGAAAATTTAAAGAAATAATTAGAGCATTTGAGTATCAAAATGAACCTTATTTCTTTGAAAAAACTTGACCTTTCTAGAAAGATTTGTTCAATGAACAAGCTCTTATCTTTATAAATTATAGATGTTTTGTTATCAATCAAAGAAAAGAATCTTTAACCCAATAAGGAATTTCTATAGATCAGTATCTCAAAACTCTATCATTATCATCAAAAAACCTTTAAAAGGTCCAGTGATTCACCCCATCGGATAAAATTTCCTCTTTTCACAGTGTAATTTGAAAATATATAGAAATTAAAAGATAATAAGTCTCATCAGGAGCTTGTTTACCATGATCATAGGGGAATAACTAAACTGATATTACCAAAATTGCATATCAAAATAGGGTAATAACCGATCATCTAACCAATTAAAGGACAAGGGGTCTCATCAAGAGCCAACTTATTCAGTTTAGTTACAACTAGTGAATGGCATTCTCATTATTGGGTTACCAAGCCTAGAGAATGTCTTTTAGTTTTCAAAAGAAAATTACATGAAAACAAAAGAAAGGTCCTAAGGAAAAAGACAAAGAAAATGAATATCATTTTTAATTATGAAAATTACTTCAAATGGGACAATGAATCATTGTTGGTTAAAAAGTAAACCTGTCGAGGTTATGAACACCTGATGGCAGTAGAGGCTCTACTTGTGATAAATGAAAAAACCAAAAAATCTAATCTGTAGAAGACATCTGCTATACCTCTTTAAAATCTTAAAATTTATTGATGAAAACATTTGGTTTTTTATCACTACAAGATTAAAGTAGTTGAATAGATAGATTTAGTGAGTGATTATTATTTCATAGGAATATTGTTTAGGTTATAACTCATGTAATTATTATCCCTACAACTTTTCTTATTTTGAAAGTTCTTAGAAATTTCAAAAGATCAATCCAAGATAGTCGGTTCTACCAGGTGAATCATAAATTGTGCAGGTTTTAACCCCATATAGAAATTACCTACATACGAATTCTAAAACACACAAAATAAATAATGCGAGAGCATAACACATAAAACACATATACATAGATATTTTCCTCTAGATCCCAAAATAGGGACTACTAGCTTGATTTTTCATTATGTTCCCTTCAATGTTACAATACATATTTGTACATGCTGAAGCATCCAATACCATGGACCGAAAATCATCGCATCCAAAACCATGGAACGAAAACCATCGTGTCCAAAACCGTGTGCGAAAAACATGCACAAAACCATAGGTAGGTTCGCCCAACCTAATATAGGGAAATTTTCTCCAGTCGTCTCCATTAATATATGTAGTTTTTCCCAACCTACACCCCTCAAACCTTGTGTGACCCCCTCGCTACGCAATCGGTGAAATGAAGGGTGGGATTCTGCCCACCGTCTAACCCCCCGGTTAACTACGTGGGCTAGTCATGGAAACAATATAACACAACCCAAAATTCTCCCACTTGTTGTTTTCATTCCATAGGGGTCACAAGAGAGCTTAGTCCTTTATCCAGCCCTGCAATGCCCATTATTCCTCTACACCAAGAGAAATTCTCAGAGCTCACAGATTTTGTCAATGCATTAAGTGTCCACCTTTACCAGCAACACCCTTTTGTATTTTATCATATCCCTCACAAAGTGATACTAAACATCAATGTGCTTTGTCTTTGAATGATATGTTGGGTTCTTTGCCAAGAGAAATGCACTTTTGTTGTCATAGTCTATCCTTATAGCTCCCTGTACTAACCCCATTCTTGAACACAATCTTTGCAACCAAACTACTTCCTTGCTTGCATGAGTGGCTGCCATATATTCTGCCTTTGTAGTTGATAGTGCCACTATAGATTGTTTCTTACTCATCTAACTAACTACACCTCCAAATAGGTTAAACGCATACCCACTTGTAGATCTTCTCTAATCCAGATCTCCTCCCTAGTCTAAATCAACAAAGCCATGAATATCCAACAGTCTGTCCAATCCTGGTCTTCCTTGGTGGCACAAACAATAATCACTAGTGGCACACAAATACTTGAATACTCGCTTCACTGTTGTCTAGTGCTCCTTCCCTGGTTTTGACATGCACCTACTCAATACTCCCACTGCATGTGCAATGTCTAGTCTAGTACAGACCATTTCATACATCAGGCTACTGGGTGCACTTACATATGGAACACGGGACATGTCCTCTTCCTCTTCTTGTGTCTTGGGACACTGTTCATCAAATAACCTCACACCTACAGGAATAGGAACCTTCATCGGTTTACTATCTTGCATATTAAACCTCTGCAATATTGTCTCGGCATACTTCCTCTGGTTTAACCTGAGCTTCCTCTTTTCCTGGTCTCTTTTAATTTCCATGACCAAAATATAGTTTGCAGCACCAAGATATTTAGTGTCGAATTTGGAGGACAATTGGATCTTCAAATCCTAGATAATTTCTTTGTCATTTCCAACCAGAAACACATCATTCACATATAAGACCAGAGAAATAACATGGTCACCAATTAATTTAAAATACACACAGTGATTTGCTTTGCTTTTGGTGAAGCCATGTCCCCTTATAAATGTATTAAATTTATGATAACACATCATTGGTGATTGTTTTAACCCATACAGAGACTTCTTTAACTTGCATAACATTTCTTTCTTACCCTTCACCGCAAAGCCTTCAGGTTGCTTCATGTAGATTTCCTCTTCCAGATCCACATGAAGAAATGTTGTCTTAACATTGTTAGACCCCTACACTAGTAGTATATGGGTCTAACAATTGTTAGACCCCATAACATATTGTGTACATCAAACGGAGATCGTATGCCAAAGTTACGACCCTGGGAAATTGATGTACCAATTTACCCAAAACAGGGGCCATAGTTTGGCGCTTCATCTCCTAAGGTTAGGTTTTTGGATGTTTAGGGTTTTCCATTTTTTATCAACAATAAGGGGTTACACTAGTAGTATAGGGGTCTAACAAACATCCATATGTTCTACCTCAAAATAAAAAGCAGCAGCAACAGATAAAAGTAATCTAATAGAAGTTACCTTGGAAATAGGAGAAAAATTATCACCGAAATCAATTCTCAATACCTCGAAAAAACCTTTTCCTACCAACCGAGATTTATATTTCTCCACCTTTCCTTTTGCATTTGTCTTCTTCTTGAACACCCATTTGTTGCTAATGGTTTTCCTTCCACCGGCAGCTCCACCAGATTCCAAGCCTCATTTTTGTGCAAAGATGACAATTCATCAACCATGGCCTCTTTCTAGAGTTTTCCATCCTCTGAATCTACTACTTCCTTCACAGTTCTTGGATCATCGTCGGTAACAGATAAAGAAAAATTTGAACAGAAAACAGGTGGAATATACCCTTCTGGTTGACTTCTTTCTCGAACTGATCTTCTCACACTCAGAGTTTGTGGCTCTTCATCTTCTAATTCCTCCTCTGTTGTAGATTCTGATAATTCCTCCTTAAGTTCAAACTCTATCTCCTCAGGTTCCTTTGCTTGGACTTCATGTTTAATAACATATTTTACCTCTCTGAACACCACATCTCGGCTGTACACAACCTTCCTTATTATTGGGTTCCAAATCTTATAACCCTTTAAAACATCCTTATACCCAATAAAGATGCACGTTTCAGATTTACTATCTAACTTGGTTCTTTTCTCCTTTGGAACATGTACATATGCATCACATCCAAATACCCTCAGATGTGAAGGACAAGGTTTCTTACCAGTCCATACCTCTTGTGGAGTCTTATCCTCCAACACTGATGAAGGTGATCTGTTGACCAGGTAACATGTTGTCTCCACCACCTCTGCCTAGAATTCTTGTTCTAACCCAGCACCTTTGAGTATGCTTCTTGCCCTTTCCATCAACATCTTGTTCATTCTTTCTACAACTCCATTTTTCTCAGGTGTGTGTGTAGTATTATTTTTTCGTGCTATACCACACTTGTTATAGAATTCTTTAAATTACTTACTACAAAACTCTCCACCATTATCTGTCCTCAACGCCTTTATATTCTTCTCTTCCTGGTTTTCCATCAGAGCCTTAAATTCTTTAAACCTGTCAAAAACTTCAGGTTTATTCTTAAGGAAATATATCTATGTATTTCTTGAGAAGTCATCTATAAATGATACACAGTACACAGACTTACCCAGTGATGGAACCTTCATAGATCCAAACACGTCACTGTGCACAAGCTCTAATATTTGTTTCACCCTCTTACCACCAGAGGGGAAAATCACCTGATTCTGCTTCCCATATACACAATTTTCACAGAAAAAAAAATCCATAGAGGTATTACTCATACCTTCTACCATACCTTTACCATGAAGTATTCAAAGGCCTTTCTCTCCAATATGTCCAAGCCTTTGATGCCACTGCATGGTCTTCTCTCTAGAGACCACTAGATTTTTTACTCCTCTTTCCAGAACCACAGAACTATTGCACCCATCAACAACAGTGCTACCTTGCAGCTTGTATAGAGTTCCAATCCTAACTCCCCACATCAATACCAGTGCTCCCCGAACCATCTTGTAGGGATCCTTCTCAAACACTATTTTTACACCTACATCATCCAGCTTGCCTACAAAAATCTGATTTCTATCCAATGCAGGAATATGAAGAACACCCAAAAGTGTTCTAACCCTTCCACCTTGCAACTTCAACTTTACCTTTCCATGACCAACAATTCTGGCCTTCTTATCATCCCCTAAGAAGACATCACCACTATCGTATTTCTCATACTCGCAGAACCACTCTCTATGAGGATTGAAGTGAAAGGATGCACCTGAGTCAATCAACCATGCCTCATGATCTACATGTGTACTTGAAGAATCCAAGTACACATCCACACCTTCATCTGAGGTGGTTTCCTCCTCTGCAAAAGGAGCATCATCAGACCACTTTCCTTTATCAGGAGCCTTAGAATTACAGTCCCTTTTGTAGTGCCCTTCCTTTCCGCATTTCTAGCACACCACCTTTACAGGTTTTCCTGGAGATTGAGAACTCCCCCTAGATTTAGATATCCCACTCAATGACTTATTTTTGTCTAGGACCATCCTTGTACAGAAAAGGCATCACCATTCTAGCTCTCCATATTTTTTCGTCTCATCTCCTTTGTCAACAAGGACGAGACTATTTCATCAAACTGCAAGGTAGTTGTATTTCTACCTATTGCAATAACCAGAATATCCCACGAATCTGGTAAAGAACACAACAAACTGATGGACTTATCTTCATCTAAAATTTTAATATCAACAGATAATAATTGACTTACCACAGTATTAAATGCATTCAGATGCTCTGTCACTGAGTCTCCATCTTTCATCCTCAAGTTATACAACTTTTTCAGTAGGAATAGTTTATTCACACGAGACTTAGATTAGTACAAAGTCCCTAACCTATCCCATTTAGTAATAATGAATCTAAGACACACAATCGTATTGTGCTCTTTGCCTTCTGATCCATCTTGTTCCACTCTTCATCAGACACTCCTGTTGGTTTAGTACCCGGATCTACTACTATCCACTGATCTTTATCCACCAAAAGATCCTCCATCTTGAGTTTCCACAACTCAAAACTCTGACCATCAAATTTATCGATCTCTATATTTTCACTACTCGCCATATTATTTCACCACCAGAATCAATCTCGCAAATGTACCACTGAAAAGGGTCTACCACAGGCCCGAGCGAAACCCCTCAGTAACAAATGCATCCCCTTGAAACCAAAATAGATTTGATACCAAATGTAGGTTTTAACCCCATACAAAAATTCCCTACATACGAATTCTAAAACAAAGAAAATAAACAATGCGAGAGAATAACACATAAAATACATATACATAGATATTTTCCCCTGGATCCCAAAACCGGGACTACTAGCTTGATTTTTCATTATGTTCCTTTCAAAGTACAATACATATTTATACATGCCGAAGAATCCAATACCATGGACCAAAAACCATCACATCCAAAACCATGGACTGAAAACCATCGCACCCAAAACCATGTGCAAAAAAAATGAACAAAACCATATGTAGGTCCGCCCAACCTAATATAGGGTCCAAAAAAAAAATAAAAAATTCCAAGGTGCCTCCCCCAGACCCAATCGGGGGGGGGGTTACCTACACCCTTCAAACCCCTTATGACCCCACTGCTACGCAATCGATGCAACGAAGGGGGTTCCACCCCCCCTCTAACCCACTAGTTAACTACGTGGGCTAGTCATTGAAAGAATATAACACAACCCAAAAAATTGTTGTACTATGTAACAACCCCCCTATTTATACGAATAATAGTTGATATTTGACATATAAATGGGGACCCTTTTAATTTTTTTAGTCTTTGAAAAATAAAGCCTAACTCTGAGAAATTGTCTTGAAATCTCTTATAGTAACAACCCAAGTTTAGGATCACTATCGAAAATCACATTTTGCATGTTTCCCATGTGATAACTATAAACATCTTTAAGTAAATCCTGAATTTCGATATGTGATGAAACACTCCACTGTGATATTTCAATAAGAACGACTTGAGAACACACTATCAAACTTCGCAGAGTCATAAATAAATAAGCCATGCCATTGTGTTATCCTTTAACATTTTGTGAAATGTGATATTGCGATTTTCGCAATCGCATTTTGCATTATATACAGGCAACACTATATTACAATGTTTAAAGTTGTGATGCGCGAATAAAGCACCAAGCGTGGGAAGTTACTATGCTTTAATATAATAATGAATGGTTTGACAGGGTAATTAATGTTTAGCATCCCAAGGAGAAGTAATGATGTTTCAATTTATGGCTAGTTAACACTGAATATCTCATTTGAAATCCTCCCTCGATTCAAAGTCATTTTAGAGGGCTTTCAGCATGAATTTCCCTATATCATGTGTGCTAATATATCTCTTCCATTTCAGGCAAGCTCCAAAATACATGCCATTGCGGAAGGTGATGAAAAAGACGAAAAAGAAGAGCATTACAAGGACTGAGCTATTAGAAATGTCTACTATATTCCCTTATACAGTTTGTAGCGTCGATGGGGGAACGACAACATGGGAAGTCATATACAACAGGATTAAGGATGAGCATCCCAATATTATTGTAGTAAAGGCAATGACTGATTCAATAAAACCTTCTAGAGTCCAATTCAAACTTGCCTCCTATTCTTTCCTTCACAGAATAAGAGCGAAAATGAAAATCCTCCCGTATACTGATATTATTATGTGGGTGGTGGAAAATCTCACTATTGAAGACAAGTAATTAAAGAACTTGAGGATGGAGCTCATGGGGTCATTCAAAGCTGAATATCTAAAGCAAATTCACCATATAGGTAACCCTCAGGGCATATATGATAATTCATACCTCGCCAACGTTGCATAGAAAATTGAAGAACCTTTCAAGATGATCTACGGCTAGAGGGTATTGGAGAGCAAGTTCAAATTTGATAAAACGGGTATGTATCCTGTAGCCTCTGTAGCAAACCCCTACAACTATGCAACTACTATGTTATGTAGGCTATATGGATTACCTAACAATGCTAATTTTTCCATAGAATTGATTTGTTTGATTGATTCCTGTGTCAATTCCCACATTATGAGCTGGGCCACTATCTTATCTGATAACCTAGCCACTGCCATCACCGAGTATCATCAAAAGTGATCCTCCTACACAGAGAACCTTCCTCCATTCTATTTCAGTGCCTACATCATGGATGCCATCTGTTTCTGCACTAAATTTCCAATCATGGGTTGGAAATGGACCTTACAAGACCCCTACGCTATTAATCTCAGCCATAAATAGATTAGGGAATCCCATTACATACCTCAGTTTTATAAAATATGCCATGTTGTAATTTTTCCATTGCATCAATTAATTTTTAATAAGAGAGCCCCCAGGTTTTCCAAAGAAGCCACTACATACCTTCTCATAGTGGGAAAGTGGGCAAGTATTTTCTTGGAGAATGGTTTACATACGTTAGGGTTTTTGGAAGTACAATAGACCTGCATGTCCTCCCTTTGTATGTCTCTGATAAATTATTAGCAAGAGAAATAGCCCACCAGACTGTGGGAAAAGGCTTGACCAAGACCCTAAAAGAGAACAAAAAGTCATTATGGCCATCTTTTCCTATTCAGTGTGGTTCCTTTTCATTAGAAAATTTTAACCATGCAACCAAGGAGTCAGTAAGCCTAGAAAGCCTTAGGCTCCATACTTTGCCGAAAAGGCAATTTGATCCAGAAAAAATAGCACATAACATTACTACTGCAGTGAAGATCAAGCCTTTTAACCATGTGGCTAATAATTCCGAAGACCTTTTATAGTCAGTTGAATCCTTCAAACAAGGATTCGAGTTGGCAAGGGAAAATCTCAATCCCGAAGATTTTGAAAGCTTTTAGGAATTCAGAAACAAAAGGCTCGAGATAATTTTGTTGAATTTGTCAAAAACTGAGGACATGCCTACACCCAGTTTGACTGTCAATAGCAAGGGACCAAATTGTCGCATAGAGTCTCAAGTGGATGCATGGAAAGAACTGGATATAGAGAGGGACCAAGACATCGAGAATACAGTGGAGTCCAATAGGAGGTCAATCGAAACGGAGGGTATGAATGACCCACCTAAAGATACCGGTTCTGAGATGAAAAGAAGAAGTTTGGAGCAGGAGTGGGACCAATTCAATAAAGAAATACAAGACACTACTAAGACAACAGATGCCCAAGAAACCACAGAATATCACACTCCTCTGCATACCCAGAAAATTACAAATTCTAAGCCAATGGATGAGTTTGGGACAAGTTTTCATCAGAAAAAACTCATTCCTGCTTTGCCCACATCAGAAATTGTCCTAAAGGTGACTGAAATTCATCCTTTAGATGTGTTCTACAGCCCACTTCACAAGGATCAAGTGAGGAGACATAGGAAAAGAAGGAGGGTAGAGACAACCGAGATCCCACTTGGAAATGAGCCGATGTACATAGTCTAGAAGGATATTCCTTCCAATGTAGCTGAAAAATTGACCAGACTGTCATAGTTTATAGGGGCATATGAAACTGCCACAATGGATAAAGCTACCAAGATATATGTTTTGTTAAGCGAAAAGGATGATAAGATAGCGTAGCTTGAGCAATAGTTGCAAGTTGAAAAAAAAATGTGAACCAGTAAGTTGTTCAACAAATCGCTCAATTACTGTAGAATATGGAAGTGTTAAAGATAAGCCATGAAGCAGACATTTCTGTGAAGGACGTGCAAGTTCAATAATTGCAAGAGGCCATGGAAAAATGTGAAAATGTCCCTACTGTTGAAGAATTCATCAAAGAGGCACTAGAGTTAAATTCGCTCCTATTAAAACAACAAGAACAATTTTGCCAAAAGATGTCACATATCGCTCCTTATCTAATCACCAGCGACCAGCTAAGAGACAAAGCGATTGACCAAAGAACTGAATTTATTTATCCACACACAAGAATCTCAGAATTCATCGAGTCACAAAAAATAGAAGAGGGAAGGAGGACTAATCTTCCTGAGATCGAGGAGACACATAAGGACATTCTATTCAGGAATTGGGATGTGAGGATCAAACAAGCTGAATTAGCAATGGTAAGAGTAGTAGGGGTGTCAAAGAACATAGTAAAAGTGGTAAACCACACTTTGTATGCCACCAACCTTGTGAAAGAAGGCATCTAGAAAATACTACTCGATTTAAATTACTTCCATAAAAGCTAGAAGTAAAGAGCGGAAATTGAAAGGGAACCGATCACAAAGTTAGCCAAGACTGACTGGGAGCGTATTGGCGATACCTTATCAATCCACGTAGCCAAATCATCACCCTTAGCTACTCACTCAATTCAACTCAGCAGATGTTGCCACCTCTCACAAATGTTATTTTCACATGACAGGTCAGAATATAGTTTGGGGCACCTCCTCAAGTCAAACTGATGGTTGATATATGTGATTTAAAAGATAATCTTGCAAACAACAACTCATCATCATAACCTCTGCTCATCAAGTCACTTTTTATTTTTAGAGTGACTTAACTAGTTAGAAGGAAGGTTGTTTGAAACATCCTCAAATTTTGGTATAGTCTATTTTTGAACATTAGTTAGAGTAGTATTTATACCCTTCTCATGCCTTTAGAGAAGGGTCCATAATTTTATCAAAAACATTTGCAAAGAATGCACTTCTGTAAGTTTGTGAATGCTTTGATGAAGTTATGGAACATGATTGTTTCTTTTAAATATCAGACTACTTTCCTTTGTTGATGCACTATTGTATAGTTGGAAGATAATTTGATATAAAGAAATGATTTGATCTATATCATTAGTCAAATGAGAAGAACTTCACACATATGGTACTTCTATCTTATATGATTAGTTCTATTTCTATTTAATTAGTGATAACACTTCATTTTCATGAATTGTATATGAGATGTGTTTTTTCTGTTAAGCGTTAATTGCACTATTGTATGATGCCTAGTTGAAATTGTTTATTTTCATATATAATCATTAGAAATATACGATATAGTTTATACATTTCTTTGACTAACTATTTAGTAAAAGAATTTATCTTTACACATTATCACCTTTGTTTAATGCGTGATTAATCTTTATTATCACATGTCAAATAGATTTCTTTTTAGATCGCATATCACACAGAAATACCTGGGTTTATATTAGATTAAGTTTGCTAGAGATTTGCATGATATAATAGGCCATTTAGTTATCATTATCCTTACTGCAATCACTTGGAAACCAACCACTCGCATTTTAAAATCGACATTCAGAAATTGGTCCCATCATCCCCAGTCGGAGCCACCACTTCAAATGGAAAAAGAGTTGTCTTAAAGTCCGGATCGGGTGGTTATCCCCCATGTTGGAGAAGCTGAAATATGAGGCTTCAACATCTTTTTGTTTAGAATTTTAACTTTGAAAATGATATTTTCAATGTATGACCATTGATATAACAAGTTACTTGTTACCATAATGTATTTCATCACTACTCATTTCATCTAGAAGCAATTTCTATTCATTTTAATTGGAATGTACTTCTATGTAAACAATTATTACATTTAAAAGTAACTCAATTTACTTTAGAGGAGAATTTTGCATGATTATCTCTGAATAATAGGATTTTTTTCACAGGAATATTGGAGCTTATGAATGTTCAAGGATTGACACGAGAAAATGTTGCAAGCCATCTACAGGTGTAGTTTATTGTCTACCATATTTTATACATCTAAAACCGAGTCATATTTCATGCTTACATTTTGGATTTAAATCTCTAGATATGCTGAATTCTTTATTTTTTTATGATTTCATTATTTCTATAGGTCTTTTTGATCTCTGGTTTAAATATGTGTATAGCTTGATTAAACAGAGTAGTCACACATCACTCACACTTTTGAATGAATTGATTAACATTAAAGTGTGTTTCTTGGTGGCGTGTACTTTCTATTTTGAATCATCTATAGAAATATAGACCATACTTGAAAATGCTTAGTGGTGTGGCTAGTCAGCAGGGTAGAATGGGCAATTCATTTGGAGGTGGCAAATAATATTTTTTCGCTTCTCTTTCCCAAGTGGATGGAATTGGTGATTTTCAACTTCTTGATTTATCTGGAAAACTTTCTGCTCGAGCACTAAAATCATTGCAAGAAGGGTTTCTAGGTAGATTAAATGGTTCAGTAGGCTTAGGTTTGCCAGGTCTAAAGCCCTCTACAATTCTCCAATTTTCCTCTCTTCCAGGCCTTGGGAGGAATAAAATAATTGGAAGATCTTAAGGAATTGCACTTGTAAACAATCCAGGCACTACATTTCCTTGTTTATCAACTGGAATTGAACTAGATCAATTGCAATAAAAACAAAAAATTACTAGACTTAGAGATAGAATTTATCTCGTGGACAATCGTGAAGGATTTCACACAATGCAGTGGTAGTTGATAGCTACAAATAGTCTTCATATTTTCCTCGGTGAAGGTATCATTTGAAGCATCTCAGTGAATTTAACAAATAATGCTCTGGTGTTGCAATTGATGCAACAGTAGCAGTAGAAGCATATAAGGGGTTGACCACCTTAACCACTGAAAAAACTATTGGTCAAGTATTGGAGTTAAGTGATATTAACATGGTAGTATCTTCTCAACTACCTAATACTAATGTAAATAATCGAAACTGGGGTCATGATGTAGCAGTGTTAGGGTTAGCAAGAAATTCATGTTCAATGGGTGTCCCTCGAAGTAGTACATGTTCAGGTGTGCATTTTAAGGGAAATCCTTTTAAATGTATCGAATGTTGATTGTATGTCAATGTAAGTTTTTGTTCGTCCTGTTAGTTCCCTAGTAGGGTCTAACCCTCATCATCTTAACCCAACAAAAGATATATTTCTATCCTCTATTAATGCGGTGAATAACAACACTAGAACATAAGTGAAGTTGTGCCATCTGACAATAGAAGAACTAAGCTTTCAATTATTCGTAATATGAATGTTGATCTTAGACAGGATATAAATCATATTGTAAATAAGACATTCAAAATCATAATCAATATTTTCGAACCATTTCAAATCCTCTATTAAGTATGAAGTTGATTAGGGACTCTTTTCTTAATCAAAAACTTGTGGGAACATATATTCCTGAACTGGAGGGCCAGAACACTGGTTTTTCTGATCAAAAGATGAATTTGGATTTCAAACTCCTAGTGAATACAATTGTTCCAGGGATTGGTGGACGATGTCAAAGTGAGTAACCCACTATAGACAGTGGATTTCTCAAAATATACTTACTCTCAAATGTATGATTTTAATTTTTTACATATCAAATTTTGTTTTAAATACAGGATCTCTCACTGGAAGTCTAAGAAAAACCTCCTTGAGGACAATTAATATGTCTCCAATCTCAAAAAAATTAATGTGCAACCTAAACAAGGAGATGGTGACCTCCCCCCTTCCATGTCATTGGACAAATCCATGGAAGCCTTTCAAAACTTGGGTGTTTAACCTCGTGTCACTAGTACAAAATAGATAATTAATTACTGAGAAAATGACTATAATTTGCATATAAACGACCATTTTCTAGTTAGTGACCAGTAGTAGCTAATTTAAAGTATCTTATAACACGACCAACTTTTAGTCGTTTTTAGCTTAGTCATTAATTGGATGTCTCAATTTTATCATCTAGTAGTATATTTAGTCATTAATTTAGTCATTAATTTAGCCATTAATTGCCAAAATTAATGACAAAATATACAACAAAATATATTACTATATGATCACCCGATAAAACGAATTAATGACGAAAGAAATATGACCAAAATATTAGTCGTGTTATAAGATACTGTAAATTAGCTACTAATAGTCATATATATGTAAATTTTAGTGATCGTTTGAAACCAATTAATGAACAGAGAAATATGACTAAATTTTGGTCATGTTATAAGATCTGTAAATTAGCTAATAATAGTTGTATATATGCAAAATTTAGTCGTCATTTGTATTCACAAATTTATCATTCGTAGTAGTCATTTATCTTTTTTTTAGTAGTTTCATATTCATTATATAAACAACTAATTTAGTAGTTTATATTCATTTCATTTACATTCATTAATAATCATTATAAATGACTAATTTAGTTGTATATTCATTTTATTTGTCTTCATCATTAATCAATATAACCTACTAATTTAGTAGTTTTAGATTGATTTTATGTGTTCATTATTAATCAACATAAATTAATTAGTATGATTTTGTGACTAAATTTAAAAAATGTCACACAATGTGCATGCTTATCTAATCTGAAAACACAAAGTTGCATATGTTAATTACAATACTAAACAATATCAAGTGCAACTATAAATAATTTCAACGACATAAATTATATTATATGAAACGTTAAAGTATTACAATATGAGTTTCCTACTTAATATTGGTTGGACTACAATTTACACATGAAATGATGTTTCATCACTTCAAAACATTATCATTGTGTTGGCAAGGCATTGCAGGTAAATTCACCAACTCTGAAGGCTTGACCATCAGTCTATGTGTGTGTCTTATGTGGGATATTGAATTTAAGGGTATCACTAGATCAACTCTCTTGTCTCTCTCTTTTTGCATTTGTTGCTCCATTTTTATTTATCTCAACCTCTTTCTTCAATTCCTTCTTCTTACCAAAAATACTGAGTTCCTTTTCTGAAAACAAAATAATATACAATGTAGAGTGTAAAACATTAAATACAATGAACACTAGAATATAAACTAAAGTATATTATAAAGAGTTTATATGACATATACCTCAACATCAACAATGTCAAAGCCATTTTTCCCCATACAAGAAAGACACTCGAACAAGTTTTCTTTAGTTGGGCGATAGTGGCCACTATAATGTGGCTAGATGACCTATATAAACAGAGTAAATAAAATGTCACCATATCAAATAAAACCTTAGTAAATTAGTATTCAACCTTTAAGGGAATATTAGGCACAATCATGCCAACTAAGTTACATGCTAAAAAGCTCAAGCTATAGATAACTTGTGAAAACAAATAATCTAAGGTGTGATGTCTAATTCTTATCATTTTATTCACAACAACATTTCATTTTATAATGCATGAACTTTGTCAGGTATATAAACAAGATGTGCTCAAATAACAACATGAAAGTAAACTTATTTTATAGTCATGAATTTTTTTGAACAGAAAACAACTATAAGGATTCCAATCAATATCATGTAATACTAATTTAATCTTCAAGCTTTGGTTATTGTTTAAATGGACATGATACAAAGTATTTTATAATTCATAGTTAAAGGACAAAACAAAATCAAAATAAACATTCAAAATACAATTGATTCAGGTGGATGTTGGTGGCCACCCACCTATCCCATTTGGACCCCCACAATTGTCTCTTTCAATTTTTCAGTTTCCGTAATTGTAGCACAGTTTACTATTTTTAGTAGTTTTTCGGATCCTGAACTTCCGGAGCCCTTTTGAGGCCCTAAACGACATTTTTTTGGAAACCGGGGAGCAACATGGGTCCATGGACCGATGTTTCTCTTCCAAAAGTTATAGTTCTCGGATAGATATTTCTAATGAGCAATTGTATGCGTCAAACAGAGATCGGGTGCCAAAGTTACGATCCCGAGAAATTGATGTACCAATTTACCCAAACGGGGCCCACAATTTGGCATTTCATCTTCTAGTGTTAGGTTTTGGGATGCTAAGGGTTTTCCATTATTTCCCAACAATAAATAGACCTTCGAGCCTCATTGTAACAGAGTTCGGAGGCATGTAGCTGCCACATCTCTTCTCAAAGATAAGCTACCATTGCCCTAGCTAGTTTCTTTCCATCTCCGTTTGTAAGAATATTTCAATATTCTACAGTAATGAAATGAAGTATTATTTCCACTGCATATCTGTATTTATGGTTATCTCTATAATTTGTTGCATTCTTGTTTAAATTTGGATCAGTGGTATTAGAGCGGTCCGCTTTTTCTCTGTTTTTCTTTGCATGTCCCCAATGAGCTCGGGATATAAGGAGTTAGGGCTTGAACTGGTTGAACCTTTGCAAGACTACCCCTGCAAACCCTAACGTCCTTCCATGGCGGATGAGAAGGAAGATGAAGGGGCAGGAGATCCTATCAAAATCTTGCTCGAAGAAGCCCTCGAGCGGCAAAGGAACACGATGATGGATAGCTTTGCGCAGATCCCTCAGCGGCTACCCAAAGGCGATGCATCGACTTCTAACAGCTACTTTGAAAACATCACACCGTTTAAGGTACAAGTTAATTTTTAAATCCCCATATTCGAGGGCCAAATAGATGCAGATGTTGTAGATAAATGGTTAAATCTGCTAGAAGGGTATTTTTTTATTCATGAATTTTCGAGTCGGGAAAAGATTGTTTTTGCTCTTCTGAAAGCAGCCCCCCATGTCAAGGACTGGTGGGAAACCTACTGCGAGCAGAAGACTGAAATTACGGGCTCAATATTTTCAGCCATACCCACTTGGGATTCATTCTGGGATGCCATCAAGGAGTAGTACTACCCTGTCAAAAGTTATGAGGACAAATACATCAAATGGACCACACTGCGACAGGGAAGGGACCAAGATGTGCCAGAGTTCACAAACATTTTTCATACCCTCCACACACAGTTCTGTATCAAGGACTCTAAGCTGTGTTTGGTACTCAAATAGCATGGCTGCCTACATAGATACATCCAGGAAGAGATGGAGTTACTGAATATCTCCTCGCTCAACACAGCATACTGATATGTTGTCAAAATCGAGCAAAAGTTCAAACATAAGAAGCGAGACTTCGGATCTGCAAATCCGAAGACCAAAGGACAAAGCCAAGGCGGGGTGACCCAAGACAACCCGTCGAAGCTGCAAGAAAAGAACAACACCACGAAGTCGAAGAAGGACACAGGAAAGTGGTGTGATTTCCACAAGAGTCCCACTCATAACACAAGTGAGTGTTGGACCAAGCAATCGCTGGTGGCCGAGTTGAAGGCTTCTGAATTAGATGCATGTTCTGACCCTAAGTCAGAACATGACAAGGGGAATGGGAAAGGGAAACAGATCATTGACGTAGAGTCCAGCACCACTATTGCCACTGCCAAGATCCAGAAGAATGAGCCTGAAGACCTAGAGGAGGGGGAGAGCATTTTCCACTCACAAATGTGGGTGAAGGGATCACCACTGCAGTTCGTTGTTGACAATGGGAGCCAAAAGAACCTCATTTCAGTAAAGGTCATGAAGTGGTTGGGCCTACAAACTACACCACACCTGCAGCCATACAGTATCGGGTGGCTTCACGAAGGATGAGATCTCAAAGTTCCCCAGCAGTGCCACCTTCCATACAGCATCAAGCCCTTCATAGATGAGGTATTGTGTGATGTTACACCTCTGGATGTTTGTGATGTATTATTAGGCCAGCCATAATTGTGGAGGCGACATGTTGTGTATAAGTCAAGGCCTTGTGTTGTCATTATTTCATTGTGTAATTCATTATACAGGATACCGGAGGTAGCCCCACCTACCACCACCTCTTTCATCACTACTAAGAAAGGTAGCAAGCTCATCTCCCAGACTAGGAAATTCATTTTCTATCTAATTCACTCCCAAAGTAAGGGGAAGATCGTCACCACATCCATGACCCCCACGAACGGTTCCTCCACACAGCAGCAGCAGCAAAGGAATACGGTCATGAAAGAACACAGGAACAACTTCTCCTCACCCATAGGGGTACCACACAAGCTTCAAGTGGGCAACAAAGTCTGGTTGCCTCTGTAGAGAGAACGCCTTACAAGAGCCCATCAGAAGCTCCGACCATGCCGACATGGTCCTTACACTATTACCAAGGCTGTGGGAAATAATGCTTTGGAGAAAAACATTCCTCCATTCCTTTGCCTACACCAAGTGTTCAATGTGTACCACCCTCGACCATGCTTCCCACCATTACTGGACACACCTAAGATTGCAGAACAGCTCACCAGGGACCAAGTTCAGCAGATGGAGGAACTCAATGCAATGTGGACCATTGCTTCCTAAGGGGGGAGGAATGATCTAGGTCGATGTTGGTGGCCATCCACCTATCCCATTTAGACCCCCACGACTGTCTCTTTAGTTTTTCAGTTTCTGTAATTGTAGTACAATTTACTATTTTTAGCAGTCTTTCAGGTCGTGAACTTCTGGAGCTGTTTTGAGGCCCTAAATGACACTTTTTTGGAAAACTGGGAGGAGCATGGGTCTCTAGATCAATGCTGCTCTTCCCAAAGTTATAATTCTTGGATAGATCTTTCTAATGAGCTATTGTATGCGTCAAATGGAGATCGAGTTCCAAAGTTACGACCCCGGGAAATTGATGTACCAATTTACCCAAACGGGGCCTGTTAGCGCTCGAAATTTCACCTCAGGCTGAGAAAGGCAAACTCCAAGGCAACATCAGACCACTTAGCCTCGTAGCTAGCCCTACGAGGCAGGAGAGGGCTCTCTCCGGTATATCTCGGCAAAGATCGTCTAAGGGCAGAGATAACCAATAAAGAACACTGATTTTAGGCTAGTAAGCTGATAAAAGGTTTGATTTGAGATTTTTGGGATTTTGGTGGAAAATCGGGGAAAGGCAATTTTGGGTGTGGGGATTGGACACAGTTTTTGCAGGGGGTTCTTTGGGGAAAGGTAGGAGACTGTATTGATGCCTTTGAAAAAGTCATATGGATAAGATTGACTGGTGAGGAGCTAAGGAGAGCAAGTAAACACCTTGAGTTCTCCTTAAACAGATGAAAACATTGATATTAAGCAAACTTAAAAGCAGAGCATGGAAATCATGAATTTTACTTTAACACTTCATTTGCCTAATTTGCAGAAGGAAAAGTGAGAAGATTATTCACATAACAAACTTACAAGTACAAAGAGAAACATACCATCAACACATGTAACCACAGGAATCCCAAAAAGGACTCCAAAACCCTGGTCTTTCTTCCTTTGCCGAAATTGCAGAGATACAATGAGTGATACAATAGAAGCTTTCTCCCTCAAGAGTCCAACCATGAAAATGACCAAGAAAGTACATAATATAGGCAATATAACATCTTTCCTTGCCTCTAGGGGTCGATCTCACTATCCTAGGCGCTGTTTCAACCAATTCCAAACTGAGCACTAAAATCTAGGCAGTCAAAACAACTTGCCTCTATAAGCTAGGAAACCAATTCATTCATTAAATTTTTGCCTATTTCATGAATGAATCTTCTAGAAGAGATAAATGACTGTCAAAATATCATAAAATTACATCATTTACAACAAGGAGGATCAAAATCCACTCCAAAAAGTAAAATCCAGTCAAAATTGTGTTTTGCTGAGCTATAGCTGCATTTCTGTGAAAATTGCCCAACGCGTAGCGCCCTGATTCGGAAAGAGTAGCGCACCTTTGGAGCAACCTTTGAGGCACTTCCGGGTGTCCAAATGTGGCAAAAGTGGTCTTGTTGGAAAGGTCTGGATGTCTACTTTCCAACCCAAGTGGAATTTCAGAATTTGGTGTCCATTTTCTCCTCCAAAATTGCAATCTCCGAAGACTACTTCCTGTGTGTCAAAAAAGTGGCAGAAAGTCATTTTTTGCATGACAAATCCAAAAATTCTGAGTTTTCCTGAAATGGTGTTGCCCATCTTAAGGGTCGCGCGCAGCGCGTTACGCGTTGGGGAGGAAAACGTGTGTTTGGCACAAAAAATTCACAATTGACAAAATTTTCTCCAAATTTCTTGAAATTTGGGCTTGGAGTCCCCAATCAAGTACCATGCTCAGTCAAAAAGGCTTTGGCCAAAATTTGGAGTGGATCGGGCCTTTTCCGTCGTTTTAGTGCCTTGGCCAACCTCCTTGTGTCTGGCGATTGTAATTTTGACATTTCTCTAAAATCATGACACCTGTGCAAAAAATGAAGGAGGTTTTTCTTCCTTAGCTGTTTTGTAAAAAAACCTCTCTCAAGTTTCCAAAATTCATCTTTGATTGCTCTGGAACATGATTTGAGTAAAACCTACCCCGATGTGTGGAACAAGAGATTTTGTCGAAATGAAGCGAGATGAAGGGGATAAGAGGTTTCTAAATTCTTGAGGAAATTTTTGGGATTGGGGAGGGATGTTAGGAAGCAGGGGAAAGTGGAATCTCAGAAATCCAGTGAGGGGAAGGGGTCCAAAAGGGAAAAACACAGGTCCAACCTAGAAAATTGCCAGGTTGTGGCAAGAAACTAGGGTTTGTGCGAAAATGAGGAATTTGGGGGATCTTAGTGATGGGAAGCATTTGATAAGGTATTTTAAGGATAGGGGAAGGTGTATGAACATCTGGATACAAGTTTTGCTAATGATTTGACCATTCAAGAGAAATTAGCTTTCAAAACCCTAGGAGAGGGAAATGACCTTGCCTAGGTGCAACTGAAGCATGAACAAGATGTCAAATGACTCATTAGACATTGACATGATAATGAAAACCCTATGAATGATGATAGACTCAGCTGAATAGTGACATAGATTGGCATTTGGGCAATTTTGAAAAGAGTGAAAGCAAACCCTAGACCTAATGCCTAGTGACCAAATTTTGCTTGAAAACTCTTTGAAATGACAAAATTTGACTTTGACACTCTGAGACCACTTTGTAAGAGCATATTGATGACTGGAGGAAGGATGGAAATACTAACACTAACATTGGCTCCAATGGGGATGGTAACTCCTTGGAGGTGCCAAGAACCTTAGACTTCTGGGAGAGCAGACCAGTGCCTTACAATCATTGGGCAACGGAGTCATTATTTAACAAACAATACAAGACTTTGACTCATTTATTGACTGAAACTTGATTCAAACCGACTCAATTATGAAACCTACGTGACTGAAAACTGACTCATAAATGACTCATGACTAACTTAACTAAAACAAGAACTTACAAAGCTTATTGAAAGGCAGCAGTCCATCAAGATTTGAAATCATGATGACAACCACCTGTGTTTACAAGACAATATACCATCAAACTATATCAAAATGCCAATGCAACCAATCAAGAAGATGGCTTCTTGATTGATTCTCCTGATTAGATCTTCTGGTCAACAATGAATACTAGCAACTGGGCATCCAAAAATATAGTCGACCATATTCTCCTTCATCACTGAATACTGCAATAATCACCTTCACTGTTGACTGCAACAGGTCTGCCATTGGATCTTGAAAAACATGAAGATTTGCCACAACCACCTCTTGCTGAAACATCAAGGTGTCCTTTGTTTCAAATTCTGATCTGCTTTCATCATGTGCTTCAGTAAAAGTATGCTCATGGGCTTCAAAAAACTCTGAACAGGTAGATGAGCAGATCTCCTCTTGTAAAAACATTTCAGCACGTGAAACATATGAAGAATCTGAAAGGTAATCCTGTATGCTATGATCTTCTGTAGTCTGACAATATGGTAGGTCATCTTCATATGATATGACAGCCGGATTATCATCTTTGTGAAGGAAAACATTATCTGTTTGCTGATCTACAAGACAGTCATCTTCTTCAACAGAGGAAGACGTTTCCCCAACACTTTCCTGACTATGTGTGCATTGCAAATCTGTTGTAGCTTGGGTTGTAACAAGACCTTTCAAAAGATGATCTATCTCCTCTTCAGACAAAGGAGACAATGCGGTTTGTTCTCTTTTGCTTAAACAATAATTATCTTCATATGATAGGGCACTCAAACTATTGAAAGGAGATTCATCACTTACTTGCACAAAGATCTCGCCTTGCTGTTCATGAATGGACTAGATTGCTTCTTCATGAAGGCTGTGTTCTAATGATGGACTAACAGTATAAATTACTGTGTCTTCTACATTCCAAATGATTTCAATAGAACCTGGAGTAGCTGACTGGACATTATCACAATCTACAATCAGCATTGGACTTACTTGCATGTTGTTGTCTTCTGTGGGCAGATCTGAAATTTCATTCTCCCTTTCATCATTTTCAGCCATATTATCTTCAACCTGCTGATCTTGATTCTGCTGCAAAATGTCCTGATCATCTTGATGGAAATTCTCTAAGTTTTCTTTATGCTGCTGAAATGGATTCTCATACAGAGCCTCCATGATCTCAACATCCATAAAATTATCATCTTCATAATATTTCTCAAGGCTTTCAATAAAAGTTGAAGCATGTTTGCAACAGTCATGAACTAAATTTAATGATGGATAAGATGCTTGATATCTTTCAATGAACAAGGCATGAAAATCCTTTAAACAATAAATACAAGCAGGCGGAAAACTTTCATACCAAGATTGGGCTTTACCTTCCAGAGTGGCCATGAATATCTTCATCAAGCAATCTTCAGGAAAATCCACCTTCAACTTGCAAATATGCATATGAAATCTAACTAGATGTAAAGCAGCATCCTTCTTACCATCATCATTAAATGTAGGAAAATTCCTTGACCAATCTACCTTCGGAATTTTATTTGGAAAACCAGGGATGTGATCTCAGCTCATGGGAGCATATCTTCTTGTGATTCGGTCCATCTTGAAAAGCTGAAAGCTACTGATCTCTCTGCAGTGAAGTCACCATGAAGCACAGGTGGCTGGATTCTTCAGTGAAAAGAGTCGCCAGGTGAATGATTTCAGCCTTTTCAGTGTTTGATCATTGTCCACTATCAACAATCAGATCTGAACTTGATACATATACTGGGGTAAAATGCAAATGAAGTGTTGTATTCACAAGCTCACGGAGATGGAATGAAGCAGCGTTTATCTACTTCCTCTTATGCAAATCAAAAGTGTTTCGAAGGCTACCTGGCATAACTTCAGGCTCCGTCTAAGACTTATGAAACAAACACATCAGCCCACAAACAAGTTTGTTCTCCCCAGTATGGTCGCCAATATGTTAGCGCTCGAAATTTCACCTCAGGCTGAGAAAGGCAAACTCCAAGGCAACATCAAACCACATAGCCTCGTAGCTAGCCCTATAGGGCAGGACAGGGCTCTCTCTGGTATATCTCGGCAAAGATCTTCTAAGGGCAGAGATAACCAATGAAGAACACTGATTTTAGGCTAGCAAACTGATAAAAGGTTTGATCTGAGATTTCTGGGATTTTGATGGAAAATCGGGGAAAGGCAATTTTGGGTGCGGGGATTGGACACAGTTTTTGCAGGGGGTTCTTTGGGGAAAGGTAGGAGACTGTATTGATGCCTTTGAAAGAGTTAGATGGATAAGATTGACTGGTGAGGAGCTAAGGAGAGCAAGTAAACACCTTCAGTTCTCCTTAAACAGATGAAAACATTGATATTAAGTAAACTTAAAAGCAGAGCATGGCAATCATGAATTCTACTTTAACACCTCATTTGCCTAATTTGCAGAAGGAAAAGTGAGAAGATGATTCACATAAAAATCTTACAAGTACAAAGAGAAACACACCATCAACACATGTAACCACAGGAATCTCAAAAAGGACTGCAAAACCCTGGTCTTTCTTCCTTTGCCAAAATTGCAGAGATACAATGAGTGATACAATAGAAGCTTTCTCCCTCAAGAGTCCAACCATGAAAATGACCAAGAAAGTATATAATATAGGCAATCTGACATCTTTCCTTCCCTCTAGGGGTCGAGCTCACTATCCTAGGAGCTGTTTCAACCAATTCCAAACTGAGCACTAAAATCTAGGCAATCAAAACAACTTGCCTCTATAAGCTAGGAAACCAATTCATTCATTAAATTTTTGCCTATTTCATGAATGAATCTTCTAGAAGAGATAAATGAGTGTCAAAATATCATAAAATTACATCATTTACAACAAGGAGGATCAAAATCCACTCCAAAAAGTCAAATCCAGTCAAAACTACGTTTTGCTGAGCTGTAGGTGCATTTCTGTGAAAATTGCCCAACGCGTAGCGCCCTGATTCTGAACGCGTAGCGCGCCTTTAAAGCAACTTTTGAGGCACTTTTGGGTGTCCAAATGAGGCAAACGTGGGCTTGTTGGAACGGTCTGGATATCTACTTTACAACCCAAGTAGAATTTCTGAATTTGGTGTCCATTTGCCCCTCCAAAATTTCAATCTCCCAAGACTGCTTCCTGTGTGTCAAAAAAGTGGCAGAAAGTCATTTTTTGCATGTTTTTTGACCTTCTGGAGGCTCAAACCTTGGTTAAATTTCTTGGCAATTGCTGAGAAAGTGTATTTTTGCATGAAAAATCCAAAAATGTTGAGTTTTCCTGAAATGGAGTTGCCCATCTTAAGGGTCGCGCGCGGCGCGCTACGCGTTGGGGAGGGAAACGTGTGTTTGGCACAAAAAATTCACAATTGACAAACTTTCTCCAAATTTCTTGAAATTTGGCCTGGGAGTCCGCAATCAAGTACCATGCTCATTCAAAAAGGCTTTGGCCAAAATTTGGAGTGGATCAGGCCTTTTCCATCGTTTTAGTGCCTTGGCCAACCTCCTTGGATCTAGCGATTGTAATTTTGACATTTCTCTAAAATCATGACACTTGTGCAAAAAGTGAAGGACGTTTTTCTTCCTTGGCCTGTTTTGGACAAAAACCTCTCTCATTTTTCCAAAATTAATCTTTGATTGCTCTGGAACATCATTTGAGTAAAACCTACCCCAATGTGTGGAACAAGAGATTTTGTCGAAATGAAGCGAGATGAAGGGGATACGAGGTTTCTAAATTCTTGAGGAAATATTTGGGAGTGGGGAGGGATGTTAGGAAGCAGGGGAAAGTGGGATCTCAGAAATCCAGTGAGGGGAAGGGGTCCAAAAGGGCTAACCACAGGTCCAACCTAGAAAATTGCCAGGTTGTAGCAAAAAACTAGGGTTTGTGCGAAAATGAGGAATTTGGGGGATCTCAATGATGGGAAGCATTTGATAAGGTATTTTAAGGATAGGGGAAGGTGTATTAACATATGGATACAAGTTTTGCTAATGATTTGACCATTCAAGAGAAATTAGCTTTCAAAACCCTAGGAGAGGGAAACGACCTTGCCTAGGTGCAACTGAAGCATGAACAAGATGTAGAATGACTCATTAGACATTGACATGATAATGAAAACCCTATGAATGATGATAGACTCAGCTGAATAGTGACATAGATTGGAATTTGGGCAATTTTGAAAAGAGTGAAAGCAAACCCTAGACCTAATGCCTAGTGACCAAATTTTGCTTGAAAACTCTTTGAAATGACAAAATTTGACTTTGACACTCTGAGACCACTTTGTAAGATCATATTGATCACTGGAGGAAGGATGCAAAGACTGACACTAACAGGGCCCACAATTTGGCGTTTCATCTTCTAGGGTTAGGTTTTGGGATGTTAAGGGTTTTACATTGTTTCTCAACAATAAATTTGCCTTTGAGCCTCATTGTAATAGAGTTTAGAGGCATGTAGCTACCACATCTCTTCTCAGAGATAAGCTACCATCACCCTAGCTGGTTTCTTTCCATATTTGTTTGTAAGCATATTTCAGTATTTTACAGTAATGAAATGAAGTATTATTTCTGTTGCATGTCTATATTTGTGGTTATCTCTGTAATTTGTTGCGTTCTTGTTTAAATCTGGATCAACATTCAAACAATAAAGAGAGGATATCATGGAATGGAGATTTCAATTATAATAAATCTGTTTACATGTCCATCGATGCCTAGTCTAGTATTCTTAAAATATTTTCTTGCCCAAAATGACCATGAGGTGAAAGAATCACAATGTTAAAAACTATAGGAATCCCTAGTTGAAACATTTCCAAAGTTGATGCCTCAAGTGCCCGAAGGATCTCTAACAAAAAATGAATCATATCCAATACATGCTCTTGTTGGTCGCTCTAATTGTTTTCACAATTCGAGCTCCACATAAATTGTCAACCCGAGAAGGTCTTTTTATTTCAAAGATAATAACGCACTGGATATGCTCAATTTCAAAAGCGGGATCGATGTTGTAGTGAAAGAAAGACACACACCTGTTGAATTCATTAATCTACTAATTCACACTCTACTTAATTAAAGCTGAAGTCAATAGCAGAAACGATTCCTCAGTTATAGCAAAGGAAAATCAATCTATAAGGAAAGAAATCATTCAACCATAGCAGGAACAGGACCCTATTCCCTGGTAAGGAACTTCAGCACCTGCTGCCTGGCACTTAATCACACTGTAAGAAAAGTAACTTCAAGAGATCAAGACCCTATTCCCAGGAACAGGAACCTTCAGCACTTGTCCTCTTGTTTCTAATCACACTGCAGGCAAAGGAAAGCAATCAATGGGAGCAAGACCCTATCCCTTTATGCAGGGATCTTCAGCACATGCTCTCAACATCATTCACTCGTGCATTCAATACGTGTAGCGCTAAGAAACAAAGTATTGCAAACCATGTAACTAGTGTTTCAACAACAGAATTAAGGGAAGTGCAAACACATAAAAGATAAACAAACTACAGGAACCAAAAGGGTGAATCTTGTGAGGAAGGCGGGCCCTTTCCTTCTCACAAGATTCCCCAGGAGAAAGAATTAAATTGGAACGCTCAAAAGAAGTTTTTATTCATCTGTCAAAGTAACTGATACATTACAGAAGGAGACTAGCTCCAGTTCTCCACAATACTGTCCTGTAACTTACAATTCAATCCCCCTCTAATGATGATGTCTCCTCTTTTTAAAGAGGAGACATCATTTACAATTTACATGAGAGCGAATATCTCGATTCTGTTTTCTTCTCCAAAACAGGACTATTCTGTTCTTTTAAAAAGAGATACTGTTACAACCGAGACAACAGAGGTGCTATCTTCAGGATAATCCAGGTAACCGTATCTTCGGGCTGCTGCTACTATTCCACAAAAAGTTCTTCCAGAATCGCAAATTACGCATAACGGGATTTGCGTGCTTGACGGCTGTTTCAGCAACTGAGTTAGCTGTTTCAGCAACGGGGTCAGCTGTTTCAGCAACGGAGTCAGCTGTTTCAGCAACGGCCACTTGTTCCCAACAAGGCATATAACTTATCTGCGATCTTTGACTTGTGTTAGCAACAATGCACTTCAATTAATGATGAAATATAAGAGTATTGCAAAATTAAATGTAAGACAGATTAATCATATAATAAAGAAGAGGTTTCTATATACCTTGGGATAAAGTGGATGAAAAAGACATTGAAGTTCATAGTTTAAGAGTAGAGTGGTGTCAAAACATATAGCAAAAATGGTACATAGTGGAGTCCTAACATCCCCCCCAGCTAAAAATGTTGCATGTCCTCAGGCAACCCCTAGTCTGAATCAGAGTCTGAGTACTGGGACTGAGCATGCAAATTACTCAAGCAGTAGCTGGAGAAGGTGGCATCTGTAGGAGCTCGGAATCCGCTGTTGGTCTGCAAATGTTGCCATGCCAAGGCTTCCTCTCTGTTAGTCAACTGGTAATGACATTGATATTCGTCTGAAGGCAGCCATAAAATTGGAAAACAGAAATGATACCCGATCCAGTTTACTCCACAATGTTGAATACAATTAATGTACTTAGGGACCCTGGATAATGCAGCTTGAAGATTGAGAGGGTTAAAAGGATGATAATCCTGTCTTTCCTTACATGACTGCTGCCAAAAGATATCATTGGCCTTCAATGCAGCAGTACCCTTCATTCTAATGTGCTCTTGACACTTAAAAAGTATTGAAGCCTGTAATTGCTGTATGTGCTCCTTCATTCCTGGCTTCTGCAAGAATTCATAATATTGTGCTATAAACGTGGCTGGGCCTACAGGCTCTGGTCTAATCCACAGGAGTTTATTCTCCTCATTATGACTGCTTGCAGTGAACGCAGTCTGCCAAGTGAGCTGGTTAGACAAAAATGAAGCAAATGCCCTGATTTGTATGTCGCCTGCAATTGGAATAAGATTAACTCTCCTATCTTCGGGAATGGCCTCATTATGAAGGTAGAGTTCGCACAGCAGATGCTGGTCACTTTCAGGGGCCTCCTTAAAGGTCTCAACAAATTTCTCTGAAGTCATTAATTCATATGGTCTGCCATTTGCTATTGCTTTTAATTGAAAATAAACTAATCGTTCAGAAAGAAAGAGAGAGTAATTTACAGAGGGTTTACGTGTAACCATCAATTTCCGCACTAATGAGAACATCAAGGCTATCCGTGCCTTAGACTGTCTGGCTTCCTTCTTATACTCCCTGTGCTCTTGCAGTATTTGGTCCCAGCTATCCCAGTTAGCATATATATGGTTCTGCCATTCCAACTTATGCTGTCGTAATATTATATCTTGTTCTTCAGCATATTGCTTCTTCCATCTGTTCATCTGTTCCAATGGATTCCATGGCAGAGTCTGTGTCTTTTTGACAGAAGTAGTGGGTTGGGACACTGTTTCCTCTGTCTGGATGGCTGCCTCAGAGGTAATGCGTTGGGGCATTGTTTCCTCTGTCTGGATGGCTGCCTCAGAGGTAATGCGTTGGGGCATTGTTTCCTCTGTCGGGATGGCTGCATCCGCCTGCAAAGGATGGGATATCTGTGGTTTGATTTCTTCTTCTTCTTGCTTTATAGAGGGTCCTACTGGTTCTTGTGGAGCAGTAGGGCATTCCTCTTTTATTCCACCTGTCGTAGATGTTTCAGGGAGCTGAATCTTAACTAATTTGTAGCCTGCATCCTGGTAAATGCTGCCACACTCCTTGCACATATATTCCATACATGGCTCCTTATTTTGCATTGAGGCTACGTGTGCTAATGTATGGAGATTCAGTTCTCTTTCAAAAGCCTCTCGAGCCATGGTTAGTTCAGTTTTGTAAGCTTCTAATTCAGACTTCAGGAACTCATTTTCCTCCAGTAGAGATGTCATAGTATGTGAACCCTGTGTGCTGATTGGCTCTGTTGGAATATTTTGTTGATGCACAGTCGTAGCTGGTTCTTGTACCACAGTGGGTAGTTCTTGTGTTTCATCCACTGGGCGAGAAATGGATTCTTGTGCTCCAGTGGCTGGTTCTTGTGTTTCAGTCACTGGTGATTTCCCACTATCGTCCTGCTTGGTGTATTTTTGTGCCTCAGTGACTGGTTCTTGTGTTTCAGTCACTGGGCAAGTGACTGGTTCTTGTGGAGCAGTCACTTCTTGGCCCATAAACAATGTCATATTATCCCGGGGCGCTGGTTCTTGTGTGGCAGTGCCTTCGGACGAGCCGGGTTGGGAAGTTTGGAATGGGGATAAAGATTTTAATAGAATAGTGGCAAAGTCAGGGAAAATGGAGGTGGATTTTGTCTCAACAGTCGTTTTCCTTTTTCTTTTTGGTAGGAAGGCAGCAAAATTGCTGCCCTTCCTTTTCTTTGAAAGGGAGGGCTTTTTTCTGGGGACAGGGTTTTCCGAAGGGGTAAGAATTTGAGATGTGGACCTTGTCCGTGGTCTGGAGCCTGCGACTGCTGAGGTTTTCTTCTTTTTCTTAACGGGTGAAGAAGGGGGTGTTAGAGAATCGTCACTAGGGACTGGAATAGTGGGGGCAGTTGGCTCTGCTAGATGAGGCGAGTTCGGGGTTGGGCCAACTGGAGAATGCGGAATTTCTTCCTGTTGTTCTTCATGAGGAATCTCTGGAATGTCATGAGGACTTTCAGATGGTTGAGGCATTTGGTCCTGCTGAGGAATTTCTGGAATATCCTGAGAATTTTCGGGTGGTTGGGATATTGGGGTTTGTTGAGGGATTTCGGGCGGCTGGGGAATTTCAGGTACTTGTTGAGGAATTTCGGGTGGCTGGGGAATTTCAGGTGGGGCGTGCAGAGGGGGATTTTGCTGAGCAAAACCCCTCTGTATCAGCAACTGGCATAAACGGTGATGGGTAAGGGATGACATTGGAGATTTGGCTCGTTTACAATAATAAGACATGTTTTTAATACAACCAAGCAGATAATAGGGGATATTAATCAGTCGTCCATTCCTCAAGTGATTCATCAAAACAAAATCATGATTGTACACTACCTGATAACGCCACTCACATGTTAAGTAGTGTTTGATGAACTCTGCCACTGATGGCCATGGTTGAGGAAGTGAGTGCAGACTAACCCCGCGGCCTCTGGGTTCCACTTGCTCGTCCGGGTGCAGAAATTCTTGCTGTGCGTTAAGAACGACCTGCTTCCTGCTAAACCAGCGAGTGCCCTCAGCTGGCAACCCTGATACTTGCACTATGTCATCCTCTGTTACTGAAATGCGAACCCCTTGGACCACTGAAAAATTGTCTTCAAGGTTTTGTGCAAATTCTAAGACTTGTTCCTCGTTAAATTCCCCCAACCTTTCGAAATATACTGTCCATCCCGCTTGTTGGAAGATCTGATAGACTTCAGGAAACAATTGAAGAAGACTTATGGAGCCGGGCTCATGTCTAACGGCCGACCCTCCCATGGCTGTAGCTTTGAGTTTTCCGCAGAGGCACAGACACAGTAAACACAGACCCTAATCGCACTAGTTGTTGCAACAGAGGCTGCATAGTCTAAATGACGGCAGAAATAGATATGACAACAGGCGGCTGCTTGGTTCATGCGAAATGATTATTCTATTTTCGGAATTCCCCCCCCTACGTATGGTGTAATAATGATTGGACGTGTAAAGATATGCAATCATTATGAAATGAAATCCTCTCTTTAATATGATTTAACCGAATTACATTAAAACCTTATACCTTACATTTTACCTTTGATTTAATAATTCGAAGTGTCGGTTGCTTCAAAATAGCTTTAATGTACATGGAAGAATTTGTAGATTTTTAGAACGGAGGTGTAATTGAATCTGGTACATGCTGAATAGTTTTCACCAAAAGGATCTGAAGTATAATCGTGGAGAACCAGAAAGCTCATATGACAACAAAGAGAGATACTGCTTTGATGATAACAAGTTGCTGAGACTGGTGTTTGAGCAACTGAAAAATGAACGATACGTTGTTGAAACAGGTGTTTCAGCAACGGGAGAAATCGATAATACATTGCTGAAACAGGTGTTTCAGCAACGGGGGAAATCAATGATACGTTGCTGAAACAGGTGTTTCAGCAACGGGAAAAATCAATGATACGTTGCTGAAACAGGTGTTTCAGCAACGGGAAAATCAGATAAATGGGATAACTGACTTAGGTCCGTGAATGATAAGGGATTATTTCGGCAGTAAGGGGTGGGAAATACTGACTGAAGGAGGATATTTCAAGGGTGGTGGGAGTGGGAATAATAGAAGTAATGTGGGTATGGAGGGATATTGCTTTAGGAAAGAGGGTAAAATGATGGGAAGAAGCTTCTTGATTTAAAGCTTCAGATCTTCTCATGATGAATCTGTCCTCCTTATTGCTTTTTCCAGAATCTGCAAAATTCAATTGTAATATGCCAATCCTTGACAGGGATTATTAGTGCTAAATCTAATCTAATACTAAAAATATAGTGCAGAAAATTAAGTACTGTGAGGAGCAGAAGACTCCCCTAGAAAAAGATAATGAATATCAGTCATGCAAGCAGTCTTGAAATCCTCTTTAGAAACAGGGCGCTTATATAGACGGAGCCTATGGCCATTGACTAGTAGAGGTGTTTTAGCATCATCAATTGTTACAAGCCTTACCGTTCCGTTTGGAAAGACATCATCTACTTCATATGGTCCAAGCCAACGTGTATGTAGCTTTCCCTGAAAATTTTCAAACCGAGAGTCATACAACAAGGCCCAATTACCTTTTTGGAACTGCTTGTGTTTGATAATTTTGTCATGCCACCTCATCCTTTGTTGCTGAATCATGTTTGTTTGATGAATGGCATCTAATCTCTTTTCATCCAACTCCAAAAGCTGCTGCAATCTAGCTGTCTGCACATCATTTAAATCAAGATTAACAGCTAAAGCAGTCCTTAAAGTTTTAATTTCAAATTCCACAGGAAAAACAACATTTTTACCATAAACCAATTCATAGGGGGAAAAACCTGTAGTGTTTCTCCAAGTAGTCCTGTAAGCCCATAATGCCTCAGGGAGCCTTTGGGACCAATCCTTTCGGTTGTCCTTCACTGTTTTAGTTAGAATGGCCTCTAAAACTTTGTTTGTGCTTTCCACCTGCCCATTGGCCTGGGGGTGGTATGGTGTAGTCATTCTATGTTGAATATGATATTTGTGAAGGGTAGATTTAAAACCATGAGAATTGAATGGAGGTCCTCCATCAGTAACTAGCTCTCTGGGAATTCCAAATCTAGTGAAAATTTCTTCAAACAAGAAGGCTAGAACAGCCTCTTCATTGGCTCTAATAAGTGCTTTGGCCTCCACCCACTTAGTCATATAGTCTGTGCAGACTAATATATAGGTTCTTTGATTGGATGGAGGATTAATGGGTCCTATGAAGTCCAAGGCCCATCTTTCAAATGGTTCAGAAACTACCTGGGGATTTAATGGCATTTGGTCTCTATGATTGGGTTGACCCATTCTCTGGCAGCTGTCACAAGCCCTTACATACTTCTTTGCATCCTTAAATAATGAGGGCCAATAGTAACCCATCCTCAGAATTTTATGCGTTGTTCTTTTATCAGCAAAATGGCCTCCACAAGGGCCATCATGACAAGCTTTCAATATGTCATACACTTCATCTTCTCTAATGCATCTTCGGATCTCCTGATCAAGCCCAGTATAGAAGAGACACCCGCTTATCCAGCTGTACCTGGCACTTTGTTGAACAATTCTTCTCTTTTCTCTATATGACAGGTGTGCTGGTAGTTTTCCTGCAACCAAGTAATTAGCAATATCTGCATACCATGGAGAATGAGCAGAGACTGCAAACAAATATTCGTCGGGAAAACTATCATCTACTGGAATATCATTGTCAGTTTTTAACCGTGAAAGAAAATCAGCCACCACATTTTCTTTACCAGGCCGATCTACAATTGTAATATCAAATTCCTGCAATAGTAATAGCCATCTGGTAACTCTAGCATTTGTGACAGATTTGTTCATTAAGTATTTAATAGCTGAATGATCAGTGTGCACAAAAGTAGGATAACCAGTAATATAGTGTCGGAATTTATTAATGGCGTAGATTACTGCAAGGAACTCTTTCTCGGTAACTGTATAGTTAAGCTCAGCAGAGGTCATATTCTTACTGATAAAGTATATAGCATAAGGAAGATGATTTTCCTCTTGTCCCAAAACCGCTCCAATAGCAATGTCTGAAGCATCAGAAGATATGTGAAACGGAAGATTCCAGTCGGGCCCCCTCAAAATAGGAGTAGTAGACAACTGATGCTTCAGTTCTTCAAAAGCTTTCTGACAAGAATTAGTCCACTTGAATTCAGCATTTTTCATAAGCAATACAAATAATGGAGAAGCTATTTTAGAGAAATCTTTAATAAATCTCTTGTAATAACCAGCATGTCCTAGAAAACTTCTCACATCAGTTTGAGTTTTAGGAACAGAAAGATTCTGAATGACCAATATTTTAGATGGATCTACCTGAATACCTTGAGATGAAATGAAATGTCCAAGCACTATTCCCTCACTCATCATCATATGGCATTTTTCGGTACTTAGGGAGAGGTGAGCTTGAATACATCTTTTAAGTACTTTCTCAAGGTTTTGTAATGCCTCTTCAAAAGACACACCATAGGGGGTAAAATCATCCATAAATATTTCCATACAATCATTCAGCATATCGGAAAAAATTCCTATAACAGCTCTTTGAAAAGTTGCTGGTGCATTGCACAACCCAAATGGAAGAACTCTATAGGCGAAAGTTCCCCAGGGGCTGGTGAAAGTGGTCTTGTCTTGATCTTGGGGTGCAATTCTTATCTGATTATACCCACTGAATCCATCTAGAAAAGAAAAGAATTTCTTCCCTGAAAGACTGTCCAACACCTGATCAATGAATGGTAAGGGAAAGTGATCCTTTTGAGTAGCTTTGTTTAAAGCTCTATAGTCGACACATACCCTCCATTTCCCGTTTTTCTTAGGAACAATTACTAATGGGGAAACCCATTCACTGTCAGATATGGGGTATATAAATCCTGCGTTAAGCAGTTTTTGAAGTTCTTCTTTAACAATTTCTCGTAAATTAGGATTCATTCGTCTTTGGGGTTGACAAACAGGTCGGTATCCCTCTTTAATGTAGATTCTGTGAGTACATAATTCAAAAGAAATGCCTTTCATGTCCGTGTAATCCCAGGCAAATGCCTCCTTATATTCGTGTAATAACTTCATTAGCTGCTGTGTTTCAGCATCTGTTAGATCAGGATTTATGTTTAATGTCTTACCGGGTTCAATTTCAACTGTTATGCTTTTAGATGAGATCGTGGTCAAAGTTTGAGATGAATCTTCAGGTTCAATCTTTTCTTGTGCATCAGTTTCAAAAATTGCAGTTAATTGATTGTGTGTTTCAGCAATGACAGAAGAAGGCTCACAAATAAAATTATTGATTATCTCATCTTCTGTATTGTCTTTAAGAGTTAAAGCTTGTCCTATAGTTAGAATCGGCTGAACAGCATTATCATCATAATCCATCCATATAGAATCTTCATTATTGACTACTGGCGTAGCGTGAGGATAAAGAGTTAATTGTTTTGTTTCATAACCATTAGAAATTGTCATTGAACCAGATCTGCAACTAATAAATGCATCAGCTGTGGCCAACCATGGCCTTCCTAGAATTAAGGGATGTCCCCCCAGCTTTGTTTTAGTTTGCAATACAACAAAATCAGCTGGATATTTCCAGGATTCAACTGAAATGAGTAGGTCTTCAACAATCCCTTCTGGCTTAATTGTGGAACGGTCAGCTAACTCTAAGATGGTGGGTGTATCTCTGATTGTGTTATTCAGCTGTAACAATTGTGAAGTTTCTAGAGTCATTATATTAATTGCTGCACCTAAGTCTACCAGAACTCGGGGAATCATTGCTTTACCAATCTGAACTGTGACAGTAGGATGGCCAGGATCACCATATTTTACAGGAGGGGCTTTTCCGGACATTAATGCAGACAAGTCTCCCATCACATGTACTGTAAGGGGATCCTTGGTTTTCCTACCAGGTTTCTTAACACAAATATCCCTTAATGTTTTGGCATAAATTGGTACATCTCTTAATGCTTGTAAAAGTGGAATTTTAATATACAAATTTTGCAATTCCCCCATAAAATTAAAAGCAGGTGTTTCAGCTGTTTTGGTTAAAACCAAACGCTCGGGGAATGGTGCTTCTGTTAATTCAACATTTTTGTTAGGAGGTGGTTGAGCTTCTTTTTGTTTCTCGGTTTCATTTTTATCTGAATCAGTTATGTCATCAATAATAGGCTCTACTATTCTTCCAGATCTCAGATGAATATAATTACATTGCATAGTAGGGAATATAGACTGATTCTGAATATCAATGACTTGCACAACTTTATTATTGGGGTTAGGATTTGGTTGCACAGGTAGTTGGGGTCTCATTTGGTTGTTTGGCGGAGCATTTGATGGCAGAGAGAGTGATTGTTGGAATTGAGGCATTTGATTTGGGTACGGGAGTGATTGACTATTCCAATTTGGGTTCCAAGGATTGAAAGGAGGTGGTTGCTGTGGAGGCCAAGGAGTCCACATTGAAGGATCAACAAAGGGAGGGTTTTGCATTTGCATGGGTGGGAAATTCATTTGATTGAAAAGTGGATATTGCATTTGGTTGAAGGGGGGGTAACTTGTTTGGCCAAAAGCAGAATAATTGTTCCAACGATTAAATGGCATACCAGAGTTCGTACCTTGCCCTTTAGGTTGCCATTGTCTTCTTTGAGTTAGCAGGTAAACTGCCTCAGCTTCTTCTTCCGTTGGCTGCAACGCTGCTTTTATTCCTGGTAGAGATGGACACTGTTCTGTCTCATGATCTTTCTCACAAAGGGTGCAAACTGGTACTTTATCTCTTGGGCATTCCCTTAGTGGATGCTTGTCTCTACATTTCGGGCAAAAGACAGCCAGAGTTGCTTCTGCTTCGGCCTGCTTCTTCTTAACCTGCAAAGTGTCAATCTGCGAAGCAAAAGAACTTAACATTTCGGTTTTAAATTCTTCAAGTAAATTACCTATTTCTGCTCTTGTTGCTCGTCCATTGGCCGATTTCTGCACCCTTGAATAGGTGGAGTCTCTTATTTTGTTTCTTGCAGCTCCCCTAGAGCACCTTTTAGCAAGTTCACAAATCTCATCATATGATTCTTTGGATATATCTCCCTTAGCAAGCATATTTAACATATTTAAACAATCATCCCTTAAACCTCTAAGTAATATTGTTTTACGAATTTCCTTACTTATATCCGGATGATCGGATCTCTGTATGTTGTATTGCAGCCTTTCTATGTAGTCCTCCAGACTTTCATCCGATTTTTGTGCCATATTGAATAGTTCATCCTTCTTCTCTCTCGTCCAGCAGTAGTCTTGATATTTAAGCAGAAACTTTTGTTTCATTTGTTCCCATGTTGTGATTACCTGACTTCCAAGGCTCATGAACCACCTTAAAGCATTCCCTTTTAAGGTGGCTGGAAACAGCTTCAATTTTTGAGCATTAGTAACATAATCATAACTTCTGCATAAAATATCAAATTCAAAAAGAAATTCGTCAGGATCCTCAGTGGATAAACCATGAAAGTTAGGTAGAGCAGACAATGGGATATTTTTCATTGTTCCTGCAGGAAGATCACTGATGGGAAATCCTAAGGTAGAAAGGGAATTTTCATCCCTTCTTTCTTCTTCAGGACCTGCACGTCCTCCTCCAAAGAGGAATGCATCATTGTTATCTTCCATCGTTGGCCTTCCTACTGCACTTTCTCGATCGTCAGAATCCTCTATTGGTTCTTCAATGTTTTCTACCGGTCGTCCAACGCTTTCTACTATTTCCTCAATGTGTTCTACTGATCTGCTAATACTTCCCTCTGACTCTTCAGCGCTGGCTGCTGGTTCTTCTGTATTTTCAGGACCCACAACTTCCTCTGTTCTGTAATCTGACTGAGGAGAACGCTGGAATTTTGATTTCCGAGAACTTAATTTTTGTGATGATTCAGCCTTCGATACAATCTCGTCAATAAAAGTTTTTCGTCCTCCCCAGCCCTTGCCACCTGTGCGGTTATTTTTCTTCTGGTTTCCTCGTCCTCTCATACAATCTGCACATTAAAAAGAAAAGATGAATGCTTTTGAAATCTATAATTACCTTCCCCGGCAACGGCGCCAAAATGTTGGTCGCTCTAATTGTTTTCACAATTCGAGCTCCACATAAATTGTCAACCCGAGAAGGTCTTTTTATTTCAAAGATAATAGCGCACTGGATATGCTCAATTTCAAAAGCGGGATCGATGTTGTAGTGAAAGAAAGACACACACCTGTTGAATTCATTAATCTACTAATTCACACTCTACTTAATTAAAGCTGAAGTCAATAGCAGAAATGATTCCTCAGTTATAGCAAAGGAAAATCAATCTATAAGGAAAGAAATCATTCAACCATAGCAGGAACAAGACCCTATTCCCTGGTAAGGAACTTCAGCACCTGCTGCCTGGCACTTAATCACACTGTAAGAAAAGTAACTTCAAGAGATCAAGACCCTATTCCCAGGAACAGGAACCTTCAGCACTTGTCCTCTTGTTTCTAATCACACTGCAGGCAAAGGAAAGCAATCAATGGGAGCAAGACCCTATCCCTTTATGCAGGGATCTTCAGCACATGCTCTCAACATCATTCACTCGTGCATTCAATACGTGTAGCGCTAAGAAACAGAGTATTGCAAACCATGTAACTAGTGTTTGAACAACAGAATTAAGGGAAGTGCAAACACATAAAGAGATAAACAAACTACAGGAACCAAAAGGGTGAATCTTGTGAGGAAGGCGGGCCCTTTCCTTCTCACAAGATTCCCCAGGAGAAAGAATTAAATTGGAACGCTCAAAAGAAGTTTTTATTCATCTGTCAAAGTAACTGATACATTACAGAAGGAGACTAGCTCCAGTTCTCCACAATACTGTCATGTAACTTACAATTCAATCCCCCTCTAATGATGATGTCTCCTCTTTTTAAAGAGGAGACATCATTTACAATTTACATGAGAGTGAATATCTCGATTCTGTTTTCTTCTCCAAAACAGGACTATTCTGTTCTTTTAAAAAGAGATACTGTTACAACCGAGACAACAGAGGTGCTATCTTCATGATAATCCAGGTAACCGTATCTTCGGGCTGCTGCTACTATTCCACAAAAAGTTCTTCCAGAATCGCAAATTACGCATAACGGGATTTGCGTGCTTGACGGCTGTTTCAGCAACTGAGTTAGCTGTTTCAGCAACGGGGTCAACTGTTTCAGCAACGGAGTCAGCTGTTTCAGCAACGGCCGCTTGTTCCCAACAAGGCATATAACTTATCTGCGATCTTTGACTTGTGTTAGCAACAATGCACTTCAATTAATGATGAAATATAAGAGTATTGCGGAATTAAATGTAAGACAGATTAATCATATAATAAAGAAGAGGTTTCTATATACCTTGGGATAAAGTGGATGAAAAAGACATTGAAGTTCATAGTTTAAGAGTAGAGTGGTGTCAAAATATATAGCAAAAATGGTACATAGTGGAGTCCTAACAGCTCTACATTGTCTCCCCATCCCATTTCCAATTTCATGTCCTATAACCTGCCCACAACAAAGTCAAGTAACAATCAAACGAAGGCATTAACATTTTTTTTATCTTCTATATCTATAAAATTTGAATATGATTTGTTTCAAGAACATATTATTTCATATTTAAAGTCTTCCTGACATATGAGAAGGTACCAATAAAGCCTGACATCAGAAAAATTGACCTCAATGAAGTCCTCAAACACTTTCTACAATATCAATATTTTTCTTGCTATGATGTGGGTAGAAAAAAGAACATATCTGCAAAAGAAAAATATGTATATTTCTTATCTTCAAACACTGTATATGGTGTATTCTTAGACAACTTTTTAAGATGTTCCTCATCCTTTTCGAAATTGTCACTTGGTTAAACTCTGTATCCTTTCATTCGGCATCAATTTATGCAAGATAAATTCCACACATTATTTTTTCCCATTTATCAACATGCTACATATGATAAATTAAAAGTCACAGAAAACCAAGAGTAAGCCCTTTTCGAACCAAAACAAACAAACAAACAGTACCTCTAATAAAACTTCATTCTAATATCAACAGATGAAAAGAGAGTGGACCATTTTTACTGCTTGACTTTCCCTATTTTTGTTATGAAAGTGTTTGACCTTCAGAAACCAACAAATGTGAGGGAACTTGTAAATGTGAAAAAAATTATGTTGACCTTTGTAGACTTCTCCAAAATGATGTGAATGATGCCATTTTTGGATGTGGTAAATATCATAATAAGAAATGGCCACATTGGATGCAGAGATTAAATATAAAAACTTGTAGACATGGCATGTATTCTAACAAATTGCATTGCAATGACTACCATGGGCCACCACAAGTTACAGGTCCTCAGTCTGTTAGTCTTGATGATGAAAGAGAGATGGAAACAATAAGTATGGGTAGTCCTAGTTTTTATAGTGGATATCTTCAAACCAAGATCGTCATCTTAATGCACCTAGGTTCTAACATCGTAAACCTGGATCTAGTCCTCACCTAGTTTCATTCCATCATACTTTTTTGAGACTCTAGAGGACATAATGGCCCTTCAACTTATGATACAGTTTATTTTGAGGTTATAGATAAAGCTTATCCAAATAAAATGAATTTTTGGGCTCCAAGAGATATGGATCATTTAAATGATAACAATCATATGTTTTTTTCCCAAGATTCAAATGTAGGGATACATTTTGTAGATTTTACCTGTCCACTAGTGTTTTGTCTAGCACTCCTAAAACATTTGCTTGCCCAAAATAACCATGAGGTGAAATAATCACAACATTAAAAACCATAGGAATCACTACTAGAAATATTTCCAAAGTCTATGGCTCAAATCCCTTAGTTCCTCTTGTATTGGCAAACCATATAATGTAAAAAGTGAACTTCCATAAGCTATTTTGTCTAGCAAATCCTTCATGGTTGAATTTGGAGGTAGTTCTTTCACAATCATCTATTTAACAAAAATAAGCAATCCTTTATTCATGAAATCCATATGATGGTAAAAATTTCAAAAATCATACATAAACAATTGTGAAAAATATTAGCAAATGAATTTCAAAACAAGTTGATTGCAAAGCAACCACATCATAATATGGTGTTTTTAAGAATAGAATACTCGCTTTATCATCTTCCAACATAATTACAAGGAGAATATCATTTGTGCCACATGTTGAGCTCTAGAATTTATCCGTATGTAGGAAACAGTATTTATGGGAAGAGATAATAACACCCATAAATCCATTTGTATGCATTGTATTCTAGGTGAGGAAATCATATCATGGTAGTAGTTTCATAATTACAAAACAACCAACACGTTGAGCATTGAGAAGAATATTAATAACAAAAAAAAGTGTCTTATGACCAATGGCTATATAAACATTGCTAAATCCCATGATTCTAAAGCTTTAAGAAGTCAAGACAACATCTTATGAAAAAAATATTATTACATCTTTCACAAATGGTTGTCTCAAGATAAATGAGAAAATATTGTTGTAAGTATAGTGTACACCACCCTTTCCATGACATCAGAGGAAATTCAATAAGCTTTAAATACATGTTCACCTGTAATAAGAGGAAAAACTTAAGGAATGCCCCAGCTTACTCAAATGGCCATTGTGGACTCCCACACAATAGAGTAAGTGGGAAGCATGGGGTTATGGTTGAGGCCTGAGTGTCACTAGTTAAGAAAACACACTAACAAAAATAATCATACCTTTCATTGGCATGGCCACATTAATATTTTCCTGGTTGGCTCTGCCTTCAATGTGACGAGAGATGTTCACTTCATGGCACAAAAAATACGAACAAAAATTTGTTAACAAACCAAATTCTAAAACGCACCTCGCCAGGCATGTCTAATATCATATGTCTGCAAATATTGTTGGATACAAACATAATTATCATCCATGAGGAAAAAAATACGTCAAAAAAGTAGCAGCCAAAGTTTAGGGATGTTGATGGAAACAATACAGGCTAATGGAATGAAGAGGAAGAATATCCAGATACTACAACAATAGGAAAAGACTTGGATCAAAGATCTATTGCCAAGAGGGATGGCAAATCCAAAATGTATTCTTGAGAAACCTAAACCAGTGGAGGTGTGGAAAATTTGAATGGATGAGAATGAATCCCAAAAATGACATATCTCAAAAAAAATACTCTTTTTCAACAGACTCAGAGGGCAATCCACTGGACGGTGTGGGGGGAGGGGGCGAATGGGTTTGATCCTGGGGGGGAATAGAAATAATTGTGGGTGGGGTCTAGGGAGGCATAAAATAATTGATCAAATGGTCATCATAGGAGATTCTTCTCCTATTATGAGATACATGCCAAATTTATCCAGTCTAGTGGTTCTTAATCATGCAAGAATAATCTTAAAAATAAAACGATAGGAAAAAAAGGTTTGATTTCATTGATTTCTACCCTGTGCTAAGAGGAATAATGTAGAAGGTAGATCACTCAATAAATCCAACATATTTCCTACAATCTAGAAAACTAGTTACAAATGGAAGGAACATCACTCCTCATTTTCCCTATACCATGAGCTCTAATTATGATTTATTCAAAATTTAATGTGCAAGATAGAAAATCAATATCACAATTCATACGTTAAGACAAGAGAGACATGCAAGCTTGTGGTAAGGATGAGCATCAATATTCATGTATACAAAAAGGTGTGACCATCAAATACTTGAGAAGATTGCTTTTAACATGCCAATTAGCTCCATAACGAAAAATGTAGATGGAATTGACCTATTGAATGGATTTTTGTATTATCATTTCTAAATATTCTTCAACTCTTCTCGTTGGATAGTATATGGGAGGAAGTACGTCAGATCCTTATCCTTCCTTCTCTAGGGATTGGTGTCAGACATCAAGAAATTATATTCACAAGGAAATGACCACTCTATATTTTAATGGATGGAAGATAAATCATAAGAAATAAGCCAACTCATCAAGATCCACTCCTCCAACTTCAGAATGACAAGCCAATTGATCTTACAAGAGGAGACTCAATGCTCGGTACACCAAGATGTTAGAAATAGTAAACTTACAAAAAAATCAAAATTCTTAGCTACACAAAGATTGTGCAAGGACTCAGTGTTTCGTTCAACCATGAAGTATCTCCTATGGCATTTTTATGACAAAATATTTCGCCTTAGTGCAAATCATTTCACTGTTGAGTTTCCATGACTTGGGTCTAAGTTAGAGTCTTAAAATCACTAATGCTACCAAACCAAGAATCTCAACCATAAACTACTTTGCACAACGGAAATATAAAGCAGTAACTCACATATGCACAAATAATATAGACAAGTTTTTAGTTTTTCAACCCAACTTTTTTATATTAACAAAATATAATACAATAGTCTAGGGCTCAGCTCCAATACTCTAACCATTTAGTTGTCGCATTCTCCCTCAGCTCCTCTCAGTTGTACCATGTACCTAGCCAGTCCTCCAGCTCCCGATCTACAATTCATGCCTCCCTCAATGATCCAATTCCATCTAGCCACTGAACCTCGACTATCCAATCTGCTCTCTAGTTGTGCCTTCGTCCATCAAGGCGATAATAAATTGAGATTCATGTTGACTTGTTCACATCTCCACTTCTGAACAACTCTCAACTACCCACTATTGCTCCTTAGCTACTCAAGGACTTCAACCCACTCTGGTCTTCCTGCGCTGCACTGATGAAGACCAACATAGGGCATGGAGGGTTGCCTCCTATCACTACAAGATGTCCATCTCCCATAATGAACATGGGCTAGGAGCACTACACATCATCTACTATAGAAGTCCTTCTCCACACATAAGTCTCGGGATCCATAACTACTCCTTTGGTTCGTCAATCCTTGATCTCTACATCTACCTCTCTCGCAACTACCTTTGTCCATCAATCTGTTGCTCACCGGGCTCTAACTTGGACACTACCACACTATGCTCTAGTAGACAATAAGTGTCATATCTTGTGCACACTTGATCTTCTCTCATGCTGCCCTCCAACATTCCACAAGAGACCAAGTCCATGTTGTAGCATCTGCTCCTAGTTAGGGAATCCCCACACCTAGGAGACCCTTACACATTGCTTCCCATAGACTCCACCAATCTGCCATGTTTCCTCACCTAGGACACCATCAATCCATCATACATGAGTTGATTTGCAACATACCTTGTTGTTTTCCTCTTGCCTCTTGATCTAATGTGACTGTTGTTACCTTCGTTGCTTGGTAGGCCTCCCAACAGTCCACGTGGGATCTGCCAAACAACTTCTAAGGGCTGCTACAATCGGCACATCAAACAGATCTTGCAAGAGTCAAACCTTGACCCAATACACCTCTAAGCATGTTGCTGTTCACCACGTTGTATAATCTTTATGGGATCTGTCACTAGGGTATATGATCAATAGATCTGCCCCCTCTCCTTGACTCTCAAAATTTTCTTACCTTGATCTAAATCCAATCAACACCTTTGACTAACAAACCTCCTCAAACCACTGTTGTCCCTTGTTTTCACTTGTTGTTCACTACAATTCTAGTTAGGGCATACCATGCAACCCTTAATCCTCTACGCAATTAGCAAGATTAGCCCTCAAGGGCTGCAGCTTGCCTTGGAGAGGTACCTCCCATACCATAGTGTCCCTTCTAGGATTTTTTCTCCTTAATGCTACCCTAAAGACACATCTCACTGCTTGCTAAGGCCTATAGCCTAGCACAACATCTTGTTGTAGCTGCAACCTTCTCCAAAACAGCCTTCAAACAACAACGTTAGCTCTGCCAGCATTGTGGCCTTTCTTCCCGGTAAATTTTACCCTTGAACAACCCTTAGAACACACCCAAGACAGCCCTAAAACAACCTTGTTGTCACCTACAGTAAGCGGTCCCCACACAAAACTCCATGCTGCTCCTTAGGCTCCTCTATGTTGTCCTTTTGGGCCCTTTCTAGGTACAACTCAGCATCCTCTAATTTCAGAGCTCTTCTTGAGATGTAGTTGCCACAATGGATGCTCCAAATGAGACCTCATCTCTCCTATATATAGCCTTTCAAGGCCTCCATGAAAACAACTTGAACAAACACGTCTAATTGTGATTTACTTCAAGTTGGCCTACTTGAAAAATCCATAATTACCATGTCAACTTCAAAATTCATTTTCTCCCAAATGACAACTCGAATTCAAACAATTTTCGATGCATTGGAATCATCATTCTAAGCACTATCATCCTCATCCATCACATGTCGTGAAATCATCATGATTTTGTCCGAAAACATGATGGGTGCCAAAACCCCCAAGCTTGGTCCTCATGCCCACAAGACCATTTGTGGGCGCTTTGACCTCCAACCCTCGAATTCTAGGGCTTAGAGTACCTCCCAAGCTACAAAAAAGTCAACATTCACAAGGGGCTAAGAAAATATAACATGGGAATATTACCACTGTCACGTAAGTAACCAATTCCTATTTTTACTGAAATATAAACCCAACACAATGGAGGATTCACTTGTAGCATTAAGGAATCCTTAAGAAGGACAAAATCAAGTCTAGGGCCTTCTATACTAACTACTTATTACTACAACTTAAACCTAACATTCAAAGTAATAAATGAAATGGTTTGTGAGGGGATTTTGTAGATTTTAGCATATAAACCTTAAAGACCATTTTGGGATGTTTATCAAGTTATCATAAGTCCAAGAGTAAACCACAAACACTAGAAATGAAGAAAAAGTTATGGTTGTTGGGAAACTTGCAACTAACATAGTATATTTCAGAATACAAGTTATTAGAGGAGAAAATAAATTAGCCCTTAAACTTGAATTCAAATGAAAACTAGGGCTGGAAAGAAAAATTACATTATATTTTAATGAACATACAAATTCTAAAATTAAAAGGGCATATAAAAGCCCTAAAATGCGAATTTTCCAAACCTATTAAGGCTTTAAAAGAAATCAGCAATACAAGATATGATGAATGAGTCTTTTTTCAACTATACAAATGCTCAAGTATGATAACAATATTAAACAATTTAAAGAATATTATGGGTCAATTCTTGGATATGTTGTAAGTTATTTTCAACTGAAAGAAAGTTAACACAAATTACATGTATGAAGAAATAGATCTCTGACTTGGGTTTGGATATTTTGGTCTGCCCTGTGCAGGATGAATTGTTATGGGCAATAGCATGGCTTCATGAACAAAATAGAAGACCAATACTACTTGAACTAGAGGATTGATAATGCAGGTCCACTTAGTGGGAAAACATAGGACATGAATGGATTTAGTTGGGATAATAGATATGGAGGGGTCCAAGTTCTTGCATCTAAAGTCATAGTGAAATATCAATAAAAAAACCAATTTTCTAATGGTTGTTTATCTAGTTATAAATAGTATTTTCCATCAGCTTACATTGTAGGCTTCATACCAATGGCCAAATTGGGCTGCTCATCAACTCAATCAGTTTGGATTGTAATTGAATGGACAATTAGGATTGTCTCTGGTCTTTGTCATCATCTTCTTCATGAGAGAAACCAACATCTTCATCATGGGCTTCCTAAATTTCAGATATGGACTTGTTGAGAAACAATTAAAATATTTTCAAGGAGGTTTTTGAAATATTTGTTTAGCAACAATGACTAACTGAATTTGGAGAAATTGTCATCAATTAATGAGGCATCAATATTGAAGTTCATTCCACGTTTGCAGAAATAGCAGAATAGCCAATATATCTTCATGGAAATAACAAAGTCGTGGAAGTTTTGAGATGTTTCAATTACTTAATAGTGAAGAGGAAAGGAATATCCATGTTCTGAAATCCAAACCAATGAAAAAAATCCTCATTTCGTAGAGTTGTTAGTGGTCAACAATGTGGGGTGAGTTTCAAACTTGTGACTTTGTCATGCCCCACTCAAACATGGTTCAGATAGGAGGCCCAAGAGTATAGTTGTTCACATCACAAGGTTCAATATATTGTCAAATACTTCACATTATTTAATGAGAATGGGTATAATGCTTTTTCATTTTTATTATTTATAATTGTGATCAAAAAGGTAATGCTCCTTTCATTTACTTTATTTCTAAAACAAAATCAAAATATATGCTTGAAAATGGAGTTTTTGAAGCCCTTGTCAAGGGAAACATAAGAGCTTGATTCGTGGCATGAATGTCTGTAGTCTTGCACAATGCGCTCGACATGAAAAAGGTTGAGATGGACCCTATAACATCGATGTTGGTAAACCTTGGGAATCTTACATGCTAGGGGCATTCATGGGGATGGTCAGACATATTGAGTGCACATAGAATGTGACAAGTCAAGACTAAGGCTTGGGTGAACACACCATGTAACAAACTGAAAAAAGGGTTGCGGATGCACATATCATGTGGTGTATCAATATTAGTTTTAGGCCCATACATTGTGTGACAGACGTATATAAGGCTCATCAACACAAATTGTGTGGTAGGAAAAGGAATGACCACAATCGAGTAACCAACATGTTTTTAGACAAATGGTCAGAACAACTATAGACTAGGTGGATGAGTGCATTTGATACATGATGAAACAATCGATATATGTAATGAGAAAGGGGAGAATATTAGTTGTATGAAGTTCCAAGGGGGTCATATGGAGGTTGATTATACAAGTTATGCCTACAGTCTGGTTGTTGTGCAGAGCACATGATGTTGCTGGATGGTAGAATGACTTATATGAAAAACCAGGTGGTATTGCAATGAAGCAAGTGACACATAGTTTGAAATCAATTTAAAATGATATGCATGCGTTGACATGATGTGTGTGGGAGTCTACATAGAACAACTCACTAAGTTGTGGACATGATGCATGTTTCCTTTGAAATCAAAACCTCTTGGCAAAAAACTACTCATGGGAAGATAGGTTAGCGTGATTGGTTGGAAAAAATGAGATATGACCCATATTAAGTGAGAAGGAACTTGCAACTTCAAGGGAGATAGTTCTAGTCCAACAATTCTCATAGGAAGTGTTCAAAGCATTGAAAACATTGGAGGGTGTTTTTTATAAGGATGAGGCTGAATAACCTTGGAAAAACAAGGATGTGCCATCTGTTTGCTTTATAGATGAAACAACTTGAAATGGATTGTTAAAAATTTAGAACAATGGATTAGTCTTTGGTGTCACAAATGGCTCTCTCATAGAGGTAGGTTGGTTTTGGTCAAATCCATTCTAGAAACTATCCTTATTTTTTAACACTCTTTCCTCAATCCCAAAGAGTGTGGTAGAAAAAATATCAAAAATTGTTGTAACAATTTCCTCTAGAAAGGGTGCTTAAACTTTAAGAGGTATCATTGGGATGGCTAGGAAAAGATAACAAAATCTAAGGCTAGGGGAGATTGGGGATTGAAGTATATTATAGCTTTGGGTGTTCATTAATGGCTAAATATATCCATTTCCTATAAAATAATTTGGAAAAAAATCTTATGCAAAATTATATTTCTCTTGGTTCAATTATTGACTAGATCCACTAGGAGCTAAAATGATTTTAGGGAAGTTCTAATCATTGGAAATATTTTTCATTTGTGTTCCCTCTTGCAAAGAAATTTCTAGCCTGGAGGGCTGGGAATGGCTCGAAATTAGCTTCGGAAAATATACTATTATGTGTTATAGTAAATACATACTTTTGTTAGATAACCTGATTTGTCACCTACATGAATCCAATTATTTCATGTTAAATCAAATCAACAAACTAAAGTGTAGCAAAAAAAGTAGCATGGTATGTGCACTACCATATAAAATTCCCATTTTAGAGAAGGAGATATTTCAGAGCCATGACCATTAGTCCTCACTAGGGTGCACTGCCCAAGCTAGGGCCAGCACATGTTCTTGGTTCATCAATGTGATTTAAGTTTGCAACTTGGTAGTTTTTGTGTGGCAATGTTATTTTGTATGTTGTTTTGCAAAATTTGCATGTGAACTAGGACAACTTTCCACTGGACATCAATTGCTGCATATTGAAACATGCATGTTGTATTTCATCTGAATGGTTGCATAGACCAGTAATGTGGAAATTCCCTGTAGATTCTAGGAGTAGATTCTTAGGTTGAAAGCTACATGGGAAAATTTCTAACATTGGACTAGAAGCTAGTTGGTGTTGTTTGGAGATCTGCCCTAGGTATTTTGAGGCTTGAGATTCTCTACTCATGGTCATTTCACTCTTGTTCATAGTGCTAACAATCAAATCCATTCGCAGTTGCAAAGCATTGATGAGGGCACTATTCCACATAAAAAATAGAGCAGAAATGAGGGACCAAGTTCTGCCCAAGTTCCTCTCCAAAGCCCAACTTTTTGAGCTCACAGGTTTTTTGAAGGCCCTTTAGGAAGATTCCTATTGGACATATAACTAAAAATAACTACTGGACAAGCATGGATGTGATGAAGAAGAGAATGTGAATGCATCTAATCAATCTTTGATAGCAGAAGCTGAAGCCAAAAAGGAGGGCATTAATGGTGTCTCAGCTGGAGATCTCACTTTCATGGCTCAAAAACCTCTCTTTGGTTCCAACCTGAATGAAGCCATGGCCAAAGTCTTGTTAAAAATAATAGCAAGAAAGGGTTCCTTGATTTGTGCCTTAATCAAAGGAACCCCAACGAGTTTCTTCTTGTGCATGTATGCTCTAGTTCCTAAAAATAAGGAGATTCCTTATAAATCAGCACAAGTTCCTAAACCACAGGAGAAAAATAATGCCTTTTTCTAGTGTTATTGACCACTTTATCGAGGGAATAATTAGAAGATTTCCAAAATTTTGGCTTCTTTATACATTTGGAACTATTATCTTACAGGTATTCTAACATTATAAATTACGGTTTAGATTTGAATTATGTCAGTTTTGACATGTTGAGGGCCCCGAAGTCGGGTCAACAACAAGGGGGATACCCACCCGGTCCGGAACCTGGTTGGCGGCTCCTTGCCCGTTTGGAGTAGCGGGTCCGACTGGGGGTAATGGGACCAGTTTCCCAATGTGATGGGTGTGTGTGTGTGCGTAGAGTCTGATGATATTAATCTAGAGGTTTTTCTAAACTAGTCTTGATTTTAACTGCTAAACTAACTCTATGCTAATGTAATCTAATGAAGAGAAATACATCTGATCTATGCTAACCCGGGGTGTTTTTCTTTTGTTTATGCGATCTAGAAAGATTTCTAACAGCAGCTGGTAATAAAGATCATTCAACTGATATCAGAATATAAACCAATAAAGATAAACCATTCTGCATAAGAAGTTAGGCAGAGTAGTTGTGAAAAACATATCGCATAATCAGTTTTCTATATGTTAAGCATGATTAAATGATCCCTCCGTACAAAAGTGCCAAATGGTAATGCAGACATTCATACAATAACATATAAAGAACTCAGCTACATATCTCTTTAGGGATACTAGCAGAATCTAGTTAAGAGATAAAAGTACCATTTATGACTAATTTCACCAATAAACTTCAAGTAATAATGATTTATTTCTACTTGTTCTAACATCTGCTAAGAGTACAGAAGCGCAACATCAGTAACAGATATTAAAATGCAAACATAAATAAATCTTGATCCATCTATTCATCAAAAACCTCCTCTGAGGGTGCAGAAGTGCATGTTCTGAGGATAAGTTTTTTGACAGATTTCCGGACCCTTCTCCAAAAACCATGAGAAGGGTTAAATACTACTATCTAATTGATATTAATTACACGAATCTAGGGAATCGGCTTCAAATGACCGCCCTTTACTAAAAGAAAATTTATTTCTAAAACTTTTAAATCTAATTTCTGACCGTTTCTGTATATTCTCTTTAGTGTTGTCAACAGCGCAACGTTTTCCTAGGAAGAGTCGGCTGACTGCCTTATTCTTTTGCTCGGGAGATAAAAGTGGAAATAACAGGAGCTGGCACTTCCTTCTGACAGACCGGAAGATATTTTCGAAAACTTTTCTCTAGCTGGGTGTATTCGCCGCGTGTATACTTAGCACAACCCAGGTTCTTCTCGAACTGATTTTGCTGTTGCTGTTTTGGTTTCCGGTTGTGCGAATGACTGAGTGTGTTAGGAGTCGTGTTGTATGGACATCCCCCTGTTTTAAGAATTGTTTCCGTTCTTTGTTCCAGGTTTTCCTGAAGCGTCTTCCTTCTCATGCGCTTCTTTCTTTGCTTTACCAAGTCTGAGCTTCAGGATCTTTTCTGAACACGCTGCTTTTGTGCGCCTTTGACTCTGAGTCCTGGATAGTCTAATTTCATCAGTGCTGGTTGTCTGATAGTCTGGAATCCGTGGTCCTGCTGCATGCGGCATTCGTTTGCGGAGGCATCTTCTCTCTGCTGTTTGATTGGCGCTTTCCCCTTTCTCTCAGATGTTTCCTGCATATAGATTTATATCAGTTGCGTGTCTTGCAGTCTACGCAAAGAAGCAGGGAAATGAAAAAGATTGACATGAAAGCATTAAACTCTAATGAATGCGTAATCCTGATATGCATCATGACTTGACTCTTCGATAAATGTGATGCAATCATTCCTTGATACTCAAGCATGAGGTCATTAAATTCCTTCAAGGCGCGCACTTAATCCTATGCTTTGTCATGTGATAAGTCTTTTCAGATCGCAGATCACAAATCGCAAATCGCTTCCATCGCAGATCGCAAATTGCTGCCATCGCAGATCACAAATCGCTGCCATCGCAGATCGCAAATCGCTGATATCGCAAATTTTCTTTAATGGTTATGCCGTATAGCGTGATGCTTGCGATTGGCGATTTCGCATATCGGCGGTCGGCGTTTTTCGAAGGTCTTCTTTTAAAGGGGCGCGTGTGATGTATTCGACACGATGAAATTCGCATCGCTCATTCGTGGTCTTGCTTTTCGCGCTCGAGACAAGCTTCGGCCTTTCTTTGCGATGCGATTTAAGCCTTACGGAGAGAAATATAAAAACTTTAGAAAAATATTTTTTTGGAATTTTTTGTTCAGGGTCCCCTCTTTGCTTGACGTTATTGCTAATGTCAAGTGAAGAAGGGGGGTTGTTGGTGACCACAACAATGGCGATTCACTGTGAAGAACCAGTTATCTCTGCTTGTTCTATTGCATTTTCACTTCCAAAACAGAAAAGTTTTCTTACGCCTAAATTTTGTTATGGATAGATAGAGTATTACCCCTTATCCTGTCAATGATGTTTCGTCACAACTTTTTATTTCATTCCGATTGTTTGCTTCCTCTGGGTTATTTCTTGTATTTACACCTAGACATTACTTAGTCTTTTCAAAGACAAAATAAGGTCTTCTCTGCGGACTGGCTTTGTAAAGTATGCTCATTTGTCGTAGGTAGAGCCTCTGCTGCCCGCAAGCGTCCATAGCCTCGACAGGGTTACCATATTATCCAGCAATGATCCTTTTTCCTGCTTGAGGTTATTTACAACATTCCAGAGAAAAACCCTTTTGACACTTTTTCTTTCCTTTTTAATTTTTTTTTATTCTCTAAAGAACAATGTCTTGGTTTGGTGGCCAAATTATGACACAGTCATTCACTTGATTTACACTTTTGCTGAACAAGCTGGCTCGCGATGAGACCCCTTGTCTTTTGATTGCAACAATCTTGAGTCGTTGCCCTGTTTTGATAGACAGTAGTGGCAAAGTCAGCAAGTTATAATATATGTGATCATGATAAGCCGGCTCGTGATGAGACCTCTTATTCTTTGAGATATAGTGTTTTCTTGGATTGTTTCTCTAGATGCTGCGATTTTCCTTAACAGGGAGGAAATCATTGTTGTTCCTTAAGAAAGCTCTGGACGACAATAATAGAGTTTAAGAACAGCAGTTTTGCAGAGAATACTTATTTTGCTATTGATGATACTTTTCATTGCGTTGGCATAGAACAATTTTTTTCCAAAAGTTACCTTCATCCCAGATTTCTTTGTAAAGTTGAAACTAACATCACATTCAGGCTAAAGTTAACTCTACCTGTCAATAATAAAAGTCAGATTTTTCGAAAATTTTTACTATTTATACAAGTGAAATCAAAATCTGATAGAGAAATGGTATATACTTCATAAATACAATTTATGATCACTCACAACCAACCTTATTTATATTTAAAAAAAAAAAACTAAAATAAAACTAAAATTATCCTACAAAAATTTGAAGGATAACCTTCTATGGAAAATACATTTTGAGGATTTGTCCGTTTACAGGCAGAGAATCTCTCCTGCCTGTCAAGTCCTGCAACACAAAAGTCGATGGGCCTATGACTTCTACGATTTGAAAAGGACCAAGCCATAGCTTCTGGAATTTCGTATGTTTGCCCTTCTCTTCGTGAGCCTTATCCCACTTCAAAACTAGGTCTCCCATCTGAAAGTTTTTCTTGGTCATTATGTTCGAATCAAAAGAGGATTTTATCAGCGCTTGGTGGTGAGCGTGGGTTTTCTTGGCCTGTTCTCGTTGTTCTTCTAGCTTGATTATTTCCGTTTGCCTTAGTTGTAAGGGAGAAGTGGATACTTCATCAATGTATTGTACTAAGGACAAGGAGGGAATGACTAAGTGAGTAGGAAGAACTGCTTCTCTCCCATAAACTAAATTAAAGGGAGAAGTGCCGAGAGAGGCTTTCTTTGTAATTCTGTCTGCCCATAGGGCGTTTACTAGCGCTTTATGCCAATTCTTTTGGCTTTGGTCGACTGTCTTTTTGATAATCCTAATTAGGTTCTTGTTCGTTGATTCAGCCAACCCATTACCTTGTGGATAGTAGTTGGCAGAATACTTTAGTTTGAACCGTCTTTTGAGTGTGAACTCAGTCATGGTATTTCCAGAAAAATATGAAGCGTTATCGAATATTAAGGCCATTGGCAATCCAAACCTAGTAATGATAAACTGATCTATGAATTCAATAATATTTTTAGAATTAGCTGTCTTGAGAGGAACTGCCTCTACCCATTTAGTAAAATAGTCAGTTGTAGTGAGGATATACCTATAATGTTTAGAGGAGTGAGGAACGATCTCACCTATTATGTCCAGGCCCGATTGGCTGAACGGCTGTTCGATGTTAACCGGCTGCAGTGGCATGGATGACTTCTTTTGTTTCCCTGCAGCCGTTTGGCAGACTTGGCATTTTCTTACGTGATTGTACGAGTCTTTGAACAGCGTGGGCCAGTAGTATCCTGCACGTAAGATTTTGTGTGCGGTGGCTTCTCCAGCATAGTGTCCACCTACTGGTCCATCGTGGAGTTCCTGCAAAACCTTTTCGGCTTCAGTTTTCTCAAGACATCTAAGAAGCATAGAATCATAGTTTCTTTTAAATAAGACATCATCTACGAGCTGATATTGTTTGGCTTTTAACCTCAGGGCTCTCTTTTTGATGTGATCCAGGTGAAATGGAGCATATCCGTTTTTCAGGAAATAAATGATGTGAGCATAAAATGATTCTGCATCGTTTAGGCTTACCTCATACGTGTGTACCTCTTCAAGCGATTCTTCGGGGATTTGCGATGCTCCAGCTAACATCTTGCAGAAGCCTTGGCCTCTTACGATGTGTGCCGGCTTGATGTCCAGGTCGTATTCTTGCAAGGCGGTGATCCAATTCGCTCTCTTCTCACCCACGTCTTTCTGAATCATGAGGTTTCTTACCGCTGGGAATGGTACTATGACCTTGGTATGGGCCTTTAGCAAGAAGGATCTGAAATATTTGACCGCTTTGAAAACGGCATACGCCTGTTTCTCTACGTCCGAATATTTCAGCTCAGCACCTTGTAAGTTTGAGCTAAAGAATGCGATTGGGGCTTCTGCCTTTTCTTGGTTTGCCTGGGTCAAGATCGTAGCATAAGAATTTTCTGAGGAAAACGTGTATAAGATGAATGGTTCTGAAAAATTTGGGGTTGCTAGGGATGGAGCGTTGATGATGGCTTGTTTGATTAAGTTAAACGCTTCGTGCTCGTCTAGACCCCATTTAAAGCTTGAATTCTTTTTTATCATTTTTTGTAAAGGAGAAATAATGCGTGAAAAATCTGGGACAAATCTTTTCACAAAATTGATCTGTCCTAGGAAAGATTGCATGGTCTTTTTGTTATGGGGCATGGATATCTCGGAAATTTCTCTGATTCTGTCAGGTTCAATGTGGATGCCCGATTTGGACACTATGAACGCTAGCAATTTTCCTTCACTCAACGCGAAAAAAGATTTCTTCGGGTTAAGCGAGATTCCATACCTTAAACATCTTTGAAAGATTTGCTTCAAATCTTTGAGATGGTTGCTTTGGTTCTTGGAGTACAAAGTTATATCATCTAGGGAAATCACTACTGATTTATTGACTAACCCTTTGAACGCAATGTCCATAGCCCTTTGAAAAGTAGCGCCGGCGTTGATCAGACCGAACGACATCTTCCGATACGCGTAGGTACCCCATTTAGTTCGGAAGGTGGTTTTTAGCTGATCGTCTGGGTGTACCAGCACTTGATTATATCCTGAAAATCCATCCAGGAAAGACATCAATTATGAGCCCGCTACAGCCTGTAGTATTTGCTCCATAGGTGGGAGGGGAAAATTGTCTTTCTGACAGGCTTTGTTGAGATTCCGGAAGTCAATGCAGATTCTAATATCTCCGTTTTTCTTCCTAACAGGTACCATATTGGATACCCATTTGGAATGTCTGACAGGGAAAATTATTCTAGCTCTCAACAACTTATTCAGCTCAGTTTTTATCTGATTTTCCAGGTTGGGGTGGATTTTCCTGAGCTTCTGTTTGACGGGTTTCTCGTTGTCAATCATAGGGATAGTGTGCTGAATGATAGAAGTGTTATAAGTTTTCAGCTCATCGTAGTTCCAGGCAAAGACGTTTTTGTACTGTCGTAGAAGACGGATGTATGCAGACTTTTCTTCAGGAGCTAGGCCTTGGCCTAGATTAACATTTTGGGGTTTCTCTTCGGTTCCTAAGTTCACTGATTCGTAGTTCAGAGTTGAACTGTAAAGTTTGGCGTTAGCTGATCTTTTGAACCGACTTTTTAAGTCATACAAATCTTCTAATTTGACCACTGATTTGGGTATAGCATTATCCGTGCCATTTTGTTGTATTTGGTGGTCATGACAGTCCTCGTCGATTATCTGGTTTGAGTAGGATCCTTCAGAGGTAAGGAAACTTACGATGTTTGGGTCGTCGTTGAACACTCTCCAGTTGGTGATGTTGTCAGGGATAGACGGCTTAAAAATTAACTCTATGGAAAACCTATCTGGACTAAAGTCTTCGGAGGGGATGAGTCTGGAGGCTACGTTTGCTAGCAAGTCTGCGCTTGCATTGTGAAGTCTTGGGATTGATGAAATATTGAATGCTGTAAAATGCGCAGTGAGATCTTGCACTAAAGACTGATAGTGCTTTAAATGACTAGACAGGCAGTGTATGGTGTTACGTACCTGTTTGACGACGATCTTGGAATCTCCAAAGACTTGAAGATATTTGACGTTGCAGCCGATTACTTTGTATAGGCCTTGCACCAAGGCTTCGTATTCCGCTATGTTGTTCATGCAATCAAACTCCAGCCTGCATGTGAGCATGGTCTTATTTCCGTCGGGGCTAATCAAGACACATCCTGCTCCCGCTCCCTCATTGGACTTAGAACTATCAAAATATAATTTCAAAAATAAAGAAGTATTTACAGGGTTATCTAAGAAACTAACACATTTTGAATCATCAGTCTGGGAAAAGTTTTCTACTTGGGATACGACTGAATTTTCTAAATATGGTAATATGTGAGCATTGAAATTTCCAAGGAAAGAGTCTACCGAGTAGTTGCCTATGATGCTACTGTTGTATGCTATGGCTTCGTTCTCTCCCTCCAAATCCGTCACTATGTACTTTTGGTGCAGTTCTCGTTCAACCTTTATTTGATTTGGCTTCCCGTTGAAGGGTAACCACATGTGTGACCAGTCAGTCGAAAAATATCCGTGGAGCTTCTCGGACCAATCCCTGCTAAGAATTAGACCATAAAATTCAGGGATGTCAGCAACTAGAATATCGATGACCTGGCATACCTTGGGGTTGGACGACAGTCTTATGTTCACTTGATTAAGTTCGCCTATCACTTCGACTTGTGATCGATCAAGTTGAACTATGCGCACTGCGGATTTTTGTGGTTGAACATTAAGTTTGGCACATATTGACTTGGGTAAAATATTGGTTGAAGCACCAGAATCAACCAAGCAGTTATGCACGTTTCTGTTAAAGATCTCATAAGTGAGGAGGAAAGGAGGAGTGTGAGATCTAGACCTCCCTCCAATCAAAGCGATGTCATTTGGATCGATTTTATAGATCGCGTTGATTGGGGGTCTTCCTATATTATGGGAAGCTATAGCTATAGGTAGAGGCGTAGTAGGTACGGCGTGTAACTCTTTCATCATGATCTTCTGTTGGTGTTTCAATTTGCTCAACGCGTACAGGGTGATATTAGCCCTAGTCTTCTTCATGTCGTCGATGATGTTATACTCCATTTCATCCGACACTATTAGTGTCTTTGATGGAGGCGATTGCTCTGATTGGACTGGACTAAATGAGGTCGCTTTAGAGGTTGTCTTCTTTGTTGCGACCTTTTCTTTCACTGGAGGGCTTGCGCCCTTCTGTTTTGGGGTAGTCTAGGGAGGATCAAGTTGATTTCTGCTTCGTGTGCTAACTGGAAGTGCTTCTTGATCTTCCTCTTGTGGGAGGATGAAATCCCACATTCCTTGCAGTTCCACCACTTCTTCGTCGTCGGTCTGCGTTTCGATGGTGCTCTCTTCTTCTTCTTCTTCAGATTCCACATTTGAGACCACGTTGGGTGGCTTCGTCTCCATAGGGGGATTTCTTTTGAAATTCCTAAAAGGCTTTCTTGGGGACGATTCTGCTACTTTCTTTCTTATGTCAATCATCTCATTAGACATGGCTTTCAAGACTTTTTGTAATCCTTCCATGTCGAAAGGATCCTTCGTTTGCTTCTTCTTGGTTTCTTCTTTGAAAGAGATTTTCTTAGATTTACGCTCTTCGATTGTAGATCTCTTTTCTAGGGCTACTACGCGTCTTTCGACTGCGAATGCCTCAGCCAAGTTTTCGACTAAGGTTGTCTTGCTTGCCCTATCTACGAAGATGGCCAAGTTTGAAGGTAAGGCCGTGATGTACCATTCGCATCTTACTTCCTCGCTGGGCTGGGAAGCAGCGGGGATTTTATTGAGGATCTTGTTGAACCGTAAGTTAAAATCTTTAATGGGTTCCCTAGCCTCAGCTTTAAGATTGGACAGATCGTTGATCACCGTCGCTGTCGATCTATCATCGCCGAATTTGGTGAGAAATTGATTTTGAAAAATATCCCAGCTGGTGATAGATCCGGAGGGTAGCGAAAAGTACCATGACCCGGCTGTCCCTTGCATCGTATAGGGGAAGAGTCGGACCACGGCATCTTCGTTGGTGACCCCGTTGAGATTAACAGAAAGCATGAAATTATTGATATGTTCTTCAACTAGCATTCCAGTTTCTGGATTGAACTTTGGTAACCATTTCTCAGGATGGGCAGGTATTGGACTCAGGGGTGGAGGCATTAGAACCGCCCCAGGGTTGTTCCATGGAGATTGTGCCATCGCTGAGTTGCTAGTTAACAAAAGTGTAGAAGATGATCTTCGAGGTTGAGAAGATAGAGATGTTACGATCTTTGACGATTGTGGAGGAAGGGTTGCGGAAGATGGATGAGTGATTTGAGGTGGAGATGTGGGTGGTTGAATTCGCGGAGAGGGAGTTGAAATGGATGAGGTGGATGAAAGAGTCTCTCTGTCAGACTCTTGAAGTGCTTTCCTTGCTCTTTTCCTAGTGGGGAGAGGGATTTCAGTTGGCTGAATGCCGAACTTTTCACTCTTCAATTGGGTCAGGGGATGAGCAGGGTTATATTGCGAAGTCAAGCTGCCTTTAGATTTATCAGATTTCTGGTTAAAAATAGAGAATCCCTGGAGTTTACGGATCAAGGTTTGAACTTCAGGGGGATCGACAATAAGTTGTTCTGATATATCGGGATGTATAGCAGCGGTGGATGTCCGAGTGACTTCCAGTTCCGAGTTTAGTCATACCGGGGAAGTTGGGGAAGTTGGTGAGGGTGACTTTCTCTTAGAATGGTATTTGAATTTTGAATTATGCGCCATTCATAGCTGGCCCTCCTTCTAGCGCCAGAAATGTTGAGGGCCCCGAAGTCGGGTCAACAACAAGGGGGATACCCACCCGGTTCGGAACCTGGTTGGCGGCTCCTTGCCCGTTTGGAGTAGCGGGTCTGACTGGGGTAATGGGACCAGTTTCCCAATGTGATGGTTGTGTGTGTGTGCGTAGAGTCTGATGATATTAATCTAGAGGTTTTTCTAAACTAGTCTTGATTTTAACTGCTAAACTAACTCTATGCTAATGTAATCTAATGAAGAGAAATACATTTGATCTATGCTAACCCGGGGTGTTTTTCTTTTGTTTATGCGATCTAGAAAGATTTCTAACAGCAGCTGGTAGTAAAGATCATTCAACTGATATCAGAATATAAACCAATAAAGATAAACCATTTTGCATAAGAAGTTAGGCAGAGTAGTTGTGAAAAACATATCGCATAATCAGTTTTCTATATGTTAAGCATGATTAAATGATCCCACCGTACAGAAGTGCCAAATGGTAATGCAGACATTCATACAATAACATATAAAGAACTCAGCTACATATCACTTTAGGGATACTAGCAGAATCTAGTCAAGAGATAAAAGTACCATTTATGACTAATTTCACCAATAAAATTCAAGTAATAATGATTTATTTCTACTTGTTCTAACATCTGCTAAGAGTACAAAAGTGCAACATCAGTAACAGATATTAAAATGCAAACATAAATAAATCTTGATCCATCTATTCATCAAAAACCTCCTCTGAGGGTGCAGAAGTGCATGTTTTGAGGAAAAGTTTTTTGACAGATTTCCAGACCCTTCTCCAAAAACCATGAGAAGGGTTAAATACTACTAGCTAATTGATATTAATTACACGAATCTAGGGAATCGGCTTCAAATGACCGCCCTTTACTAAAAGCAAATTTATTTCTAAAACTTTTAAATCTAATTTCTGACCGTTTCTGTATATTCTCTTTAGTGCTGTCAACAGCGCAACGTTTTCCTGGGAAGAGTCGGCTGACTGCCTTCTTCTTTTGCTCGGGAGATAAAAGTGGAAATAACAGGAGCTGGCACTTCCTTCTGACAGACCGGAAGATATTTTCGAAAACCTTTCTCTAGCTGGGTGTATTCGCCGCGTGTATACTTAGCACAACCCAGGTTCTTCTCGAACTGATTTTGCTGTTGCTGTTTTGGTTTCCGGTTGTGTGAATGACTGAGTGGGTTAGGAGTCGTGCTGTATGGACATCCCCCTGTTTTAAGAATTGTTTCCGTTCTTTGTTCCAGGTTTTCCTGAAGCGTCTTCCTTCTCATGCGCTTCTTTCTCTGCTTTACCAAGTCTGAGCTTCAGGATCTTTTCTGAACACGCTGCTTTTGTGCGCCTTTGACTCTGAGTCCTGGATAGTCTAATTTCATCAGTGCCGGTTGTCTGATAGTCTGGAATCCGCGGTCCTGCTGCATGCGGCATTCGTTTGCGGAGGCATCTTCTCTCTGCTGTTTGATTGGCGCTTTCCCCTTTCTCTCAGATGTTTCCTGCATATAGATTTATATCAGTTGCGTGTCTTGCAGTCTACGCGAAGAAGCAGGGAAATGAAAAAGATTGACATGAAAGCATTAAACTCTAATGAATGCATAATCCTGACATGCATCATGACTTGACTCTTCCATAAATGCGATGCAATCATTCCTTGATACTCAAGCATGAGGTCATTAAATTCCTTCAAGGCGTGCACTTAATCCTGGGCTTTGTCATGTGATAAGTCTTTTCAGATCGCAAATCGCTGCCATCGCAGATCGCAAATTGCTGCCATCGCAGATCGCAAATCGCTTCCATCGCAGATCGCAAATCGCTGATATCGCAAATTTTGTTTAATGGTTATGCTGTATAGCGTGATGCTTGCGATTGGCGATTTCGCATATCGGTGGTCGGCGTTTTTCGAAGGTCTTCTTTTAAAGGGGCGCGTGTGATGTATGCGACGCGATGAACTTCGCATCGCTCATTCGTGGTCTTGCTTTTCGCGCTCGAGCCAAGCTTCAGCCTTTCTTTGCGATGCGATTTAAGCCTTAGGGAGAGAAATATAAAAACTTTAGAAAAATATTTTTTTGGAATTTTTTGTTCAGGGTCCCCTCTTTGCTTGACGTTATTGCTAATGTCAAGTGAAGAAGGGGGGTTGTTGGTGACCACAACATGACTAAAAGCAATTTACAAGAAGGAAAAATTATGAAATACTTACAGTTTCATTGGTTCGTATGTTTCCATCTTGTGATTTTTGCCTAGTTTTTGAGGGTGGGAACATGCCCTGTACTGCAGGTTTGTTCCCAAATATTTGGCATCTGATACCCTCATCTTCCTTGTTAGACTCTTCTTCATGGTCAAGCTTTGCACCTCTGACAACATGGTCACCGTCAAAATAAGATGTGTAACCAATATCTTGTTTAGTATTCTAGTTCTTGGCCTTTGGAACACATGTTGGCTGCTACTGTAAACAAATAAAAGAAAAACACCCTAAAAATGTCAATCTATAAAAACACATACAAGAAAACATCCATAGATATCAAAGTTCACAAAAGAGAGGGGGACACTAAAATCCCTTGCCTTAACCTTTTATGATACCATTATTGTTGGTTTGTTGTAATCCTTCATGTTCTATGATGTACTTATTTGATCTATGAAGCATATATGCAACATTTCTCAACAAAAGGCAAGAGAGGAAGACCTTCTATATGACAAAATAATACTCCAAACTATGTCAATGGGACTAGGAGGACAACATTTTAAAATAGAATTAAGGAGTGCCTTGAGCATCTATCAACCAGTTCTAAAATCTAAGAAGAACGAAAGAAGAGTATATAATAAAATAGAAAAGGAAGGGAACCCAAAAGAGTATCCCTAGAAAGTGGAATTGATAATAGATAATACTTGAGAGAGAAAATTCTCCAAGTCATGACTATTCCTCTCGAAAGAAAAAACTATGGAGGAGAGGAAGAGAAACATCCTTACTAGCATTTGAAACAAACAGGGGCCATCACATCCACCACCATAAATGTGTCATTTTTGACACGGTTACCCCTTGGTTTCTACAAGAAATCACAACACTAGTTGAAGGTCTAATGGATTTTTAATGACTTTGATAAGGTGAATGAAAAAATATGCAAAAGGGACTGGTATGGTTCTCAATTCAATTCAAGCAACATGAATGGGTGAAATGTGCATAAATAAAGTTACATGGGCTGTGTTTCAAAAGTGACTTTACAGCAGCACTTGCAGAGTTTTCATGGCATACAAATCTTGTAATTTGAGGCAGTTTGATGCCACAGCAGAACTCAAACAAAGACTTTCTCAATATGGTCACAAATGTTATGTGTGCTTGAATAGTTTGTTCCAAAGTGGAGAATGATAATTTCCATATCAAACAAAAAATGAAATGTCTACGGGATACACTTATCTTACAGAAAAAAAAGCATTCTTCAAGACACAAGTCAGGCTCTGACCGAAAAGCCCAAAGGAATAAAAAGAACATTAGATTAGAAATGTTGTATATAAAGGCAAGTGACCTATCAAGTATCCTAAGAGAAATAAGGTGAAAACACCTGAAATTTCACTTGAATTTGTATAGAGGGATGGTATTAATGTGTTATGGGCTACTTTCAGCCACAACACGGAAATATTTCTCTCTTGAAGCCTAAATTTTGGTGCGATATGTTGTAATGAAGTAGGAAATTGCAGCAAAGCCTTTCCACAATGAAGAATTCTTGGATCGGATGCAAACTCAAGCATCCTTGGGTATATCAAAAGTATATCTAAACTATCAAGCGAGTTCTTTGTACCTATTTCAGAGTTTGTAGGAGCAAGGTCAGACACTTATATTTGTATTCTTTAAAAGGGCTACTTAGGTTTTTTATATATATACTTGTGCAACCATCACTTAAAAGAGTAAGGGCGGACTTGTTTGAGCTAACCTACAAGCTATATTGAAACATATTTCATGGAGGACCAATTTATAATGTGTTTTGAATTAGCTATTCTATATGGAGCCGGCCCACGTCATTGCAACAATTAGGTGTTGACCTCTATTTTGGGTGGGTTATAGATATGAGAAGTAGAGCTAAAGCTTGTTTGGGAGTATTGTTGGTAGATTTGTATGTTGAGCATTCACCTTAGAATATTTTTCCCACATTGGTGGACACTTGGAGGTCTCATGTACATGATAAGAAGAGTTGTTCCACCTCTTGAAAGTTAGATGTGTCCACTCTGAAGTCCCTGGGCTCCTTTTGTAGGAGGGTTTGGGATCATTCTTGAGAGGATTAGATGAGGAGACCCACCACTAAGGGTGAACAATTTACTTTGGAGCCCATTCTTTTACTTTGGATGACACCTAGGTAGTTTACTAGCTTATTTGTAGAGGAGAATTACCTTTGAAGGGCCTTTGGAGGTTGGATGTTGCACCAAAACCTTTTTTCTCTTCATTTTTTGGAGGTGGGTCACTTTTCTTGGACTACTACCTCTCGTGTAAGCATGGGTACATATGAACGCTTCTCAATTTTTATCACCATTATCGTAAGCCCAAGGTCATGTTACCCCTATTTCAGCAGGGGTACTCCAAAACAATTTGGACACACTATATAAGCCCAAAGGATGTACCTTATAGCCTTGTAAAGTCATGTGGGTGTGTTTTATTTTGTGAAAGTGACCCTAAGATCCCCAATGGTGTGGATGTTCATCGCTACTTTTAGTTTTGTTTTATTCATGGTATGTCTATATCTGTAGCAATGTTGACTTCCCCTTGGTGGGAAGTAACTCTCTACCTTGATGGTTATCATTATAATATTTCCTTTCCAATTTATTTTAGTTTCCAAAAAAGTATTCTATGAAATTTCTTTAGGAAAAGAACATAATAACTCTTGCAATAATTTGAGTGATTTAAATTTTGAAATCAATAATTGCAAAGTTTGTAGACAAATTCTATTGTAAAAATCAACTCCTGGTTTGAAGCAACACCAACACTACAAACACATAAACATGTTCAACTTTCAGAGGCCCCAAATGAAAATGACCATATTTGCTATAGATACAACCTATCTTATTCAAAACTAATTACAGATGACCTTTGGGGTGGCGTGTTATGAAATGGAGTTTCTAATGGTATTATTGGAATTTTGGTTGTTCCTCTTGTCTTCTTGTCTTCCCATGCTTTTTTAAATATAGGGTTTCTTTCACTCAAGGCTCCAACACTGGGGATAGGTGCACCTCTACCAAGCTGCAGCATGTTGAATAACCTTTACATCAATGAAATATAGAGTTGTTCCTTGGAGAGAGTTATTGCTTTATGAAATCTTATGTTAATGCCATGAACCTTGTAACAAATATTCATAGTGCTCAATCAATTTGCTTCAGCCAAGAATCTACCTAACCAAATGCTAATGGATTCCTCTCACCTGTCAGATAATATGCAACAATATTTTAATGTTTTCCTAGAAGTATAGGTATAATAAATATCCATATTACAGATTTTGATGCAAAATTAAGCCCTGCTAGTACCTAACTTAAGAAGGCTTCATAAAGACTTGTATTGTCTCGCAAAAGGTGCAAAATCATTAGATTTTTAGAATAATGAGTTTGAACAATAGATGGTGAGAAATCTCCTCAATCAACCTAAAATGATTAATTTCAAATGTTACAGATGGAAGGGACTTTATTTTAATCAACCTATGTCATTAATAATTTGTCAAATCAACTATGTGTAGACTTGGTTCATAAGTACCTAAGCTTTTTCATTCATGGCTTGTAGGACGTTGACAAATTTTGCACACCCATTCTCCACAAAACATGTAATTTCATGGCTTCATTTCTAAAATATGCATGAAATTAATAGCATACCTTCGTCCTATACACAGAAAGTGGGAGTAATATTTATAAAAAAATTAAATATAATAAATTATTCTCTTTAGATAGGATATCTATCAATCCAAGATCATGGCTATTCAAACCACAAGCAAAAAAATAATGCCATTTTCGAGTGTTATTGACCACTTTATCCAGCGACTAATTAGAAAACTTCTAAAATTTTGCCTTATTTCTACATTTGGAACTATTACCTTAACAAGTATTCTAACATTATAAATTATGGTTTAAATTTGAATTATGTCAGTTTTGACTGAAAGCAATTTACAAGAAGGAAAAACTATGAAATACTTACAGTTTCATTGGTTCGTATGTTTCCACCCTATGACTCTTGCCCAGTTGTTGAAGGTGGTAACATGCACTCTGCTCCAGGTTTGTTCCCAAATCTTTGGCATCTGATACCCTCATCTTCCTTGTTAGACTGTTCTTCATGGCCAGGCTTTGCACCTCTAACAACACAGGCACCCTCAAAATAAGATGTGTAACCAGTATCTTGTTTAGTATTCTAGTTCCCAAACTTCAGAACATGTGTTGGCCACTGTTGTAAACAAATACAAGAAAAACAACCTAAAAATGTCAATCTATAAAAACACATACAAGAAAACATCCATAGATATCAAAGTTCACAAAAGAGAGGGGAACTCTAAAATCCCTTGCCTTCACCTTTTGGGGTACCATTGTTGTTTGTTTGTTGTAATCCTTCATGTTCCATGATGTACTTATTTGATCTATGAAGTATATATGCAACATTTCTCAACAAAAAACAAGAGAGGGAGACCTTCTATGTGACAAAAGAATACTTCAAACTATGTCAATGGGACTAGGAGGACAACATTTGACAAAAACAATAAGGAGCACCTAGAGCATCTATCAATAAGTTCTAAAATCTATGAATAATGAAAGAAGAATAGATAATAAAATAGAAAATGAAGGGAACCCAAAAGAGTATCCATAGAAACTGGAATTGATAACAGATAATACTTTAGAGAGAAAATCCTCCAAGTCATCACTAGTCCTCCCAAAATAAAGGACTATGGAGGTGAGGAAGAGAAAAATTCTTAATAGCATTTGAAACAAGGAGGAGCCATCACCATCCACCACCATAAATGTGTCAATGTTGACATAGTTACCCCTTGGTTTGTGCAAGAAATCATAGGGCTAATTGAAGGTCTAAAGGATTTTTAATGACTTTCATAAGGTGAATGAAAAAAATATGCAAAAGGGCATATGACTGTTATGGTTCTCAATTCAAGTCAAGCAGCATGAATGGGTCAAATGTGCATAAAGAAAGTTACATGGTCTGTGTTTCAAAAGTGACTTTGCAGCAACACTTGTAGAGTTTTCATGGCAGACAAAACTTATAATTGGAGGTAGTTTGAAACTTTGATGCCATAGCAGAATTCAAACAAAGACTTTCTGAATGTGGTCACAAATGTTCTGTGTGCTTGGATCATTTTTTCCGAAGTAGAGAATGATAATGTCCATATCAAACCAAAAATGAAAGGTCTACAAGATACTCTTATATTACAGAAAAAATAATTCTTCAGCACACAAGTCAAAGTTTGACAGAAAATCCCAAAGGAATTAAAAGAACATCATATTGAAAATGGTGTATAGAAAGGTTAGTGGCCTATCAAGCACCTGAAAAGAAATAAAGACTTGAAATTTCACAGTCTTCACAAAACTGGAACTGTGGTTGTCAAAACATGATAAACCTCTCCACGCATTGATCCACTCTCAATTGTTAAAACATAATTGTCACTTGAAAGTCTAAGGTTTGATGAAGCTGCAATCGATTTCAAAGAAAACGCTCCTTCCCATACTAATTTGTCTGGCTTAGGTTTTAGTTTTTTGAATTGAATGAAATATATCACATCTCTCATTATAGATTCATAGAATGGATTTCGATGGTTGTGTTGTAGGAAACATCAGATCTTCTCTGCGGTCACAAAATGTGCATAATAATGAAGTTTTGAGTATCATTCATGAGATGTTCTTGGTCTTCTGCTTGGTGATGCATCTGTGAATATCCAAGCTACCATTAAGTATAATTTTACTAGTGAATGAAGATGAGAGAATGGTGAAGGAACTAGTACAATTGGTAGATCTACATTAACTTTATTCATAAGAAAAGGTTGTTGAGGAATCCATAGAGGAAGACTGGTTTTGTTGCCTGCTTTCTTCTAGCCATGCCCTCTTTCTTGATACCTTCTGTTCTTATCTCTCTGATATTTTTATTTCTGTAAGTGATGTTTGATGATTGATGTATCATGATCGATGTTTGTCACTGTCCTCTATTTTATCATCAGATCTCAATCAACAAAATTGGCTTTCTATGAGGGAAACCTTATCAACATGAAAGAATAATTGAGTCTCCTTTGACATGCAAAAAGGAAAGCATGTTTCACTGCACCTTTGACTACGAATTCTGATTTTGTCCATCAGACACTTCATATGTGAATTTATCATCCTTCTCTACAGAGAAAAGGATCATCTCTGAGTAGGTCAACACATTGCTTACACAATTCTTCCTATGATAAATGATATTTTCTATAGCTTAATGGTGCTCCTTCGTTTGCTACCAGGGGTTCCTCTAATGAAGGAAATTATGCCACCTATTTAACTAGCTGTCATTTTGACTGATATATTTATGCCCTTCAAATATCAAGCTGCGGATTTTATGCTCATAAAAAATGTAATCCAAAACTTTGGCATCTTTAACAATAAGAATTATAGCCTCTTTTTCTCCAGGGTGAAGTCCACTCAGAACACCATCCACATTCATCTACACCAAATATGGGAGGAATTACAAGACTTGGATTCTAAACTGTTTCCTTGTAGTCACCTTGAATCTGAGTGGCCTTGTCCATAAATATCTTCTGCCCGATCACATCTTGGGCAAAAAAGCACACTCCCACAACATTCTCCTTCAGATCCATGTTCAAGCAAGCATTATCTAGTAAAACTACTGCACCTTTTTCCTCCTCTGAGCCATGTCTTCTCAGCTCAATTTGAACATTTTTCTTTTCAACTCCTTGCAAAGCTTGTTGAGGCAAGTTAATTACCTATCATTTAATTTTCAACCCGGGGATTTTGTAAAACTTGTGAAGCATGCATGCACTATATATGCTAGAAATTAACTTTCAATTTAGATAAATTTAACTACAAAACCAAATAATGAAAAACAAAAGTCACCTATTTTAATTCAAGAATCAACTCAAAAGAAATTATAGTACAATTATACTATAGCGTGTAGAATTGAAATCTTAATCTTTCAATCTTGTAGGAATTGAAAATCACACCACTCTTTCATAAATGAAAGAAAAAAAATCATTCTTAGCATCTCACATAGGAAAAGATATGAAAGAAAATAAAAAGAAATGCTCTTAACTTCTAGGTAGAAAGAAAATAAAAACAATCACTCTTAACCTCTCGCATAGAAAAAGATATGAAAGCAAATAAAAACAAATGCTCTTAACTTCTAGTTAGAAAGAAAATAAAGCCAATCACTCTTAACCTATCACACAGGAAAACATATGAAAGAAATAAATATTAACCTATGAAAAACAATAAATCTCATACATTATAGGTGGCCAATCCAAAAGCATAAGAGATGGCAAGTTGAGAGGCTCCCAGTGCAAGCATTACCAATCAAGGTTAACATCACTCATGAGCATGGTGCTAAATCTAAATTCCATTCATAAGTAATCTTAACTCTCCACCTCAGTATCTCCAACTTTACACATGCCTTTCAAAGGAGAAGGCTCTCCTATTTATACAAAAGCATAAGAAGCTACCTCATTAATGGAGGTCCATTATTCTCTCCCTAGATCCCTAGAAAATCTCATAGAGTTACAACTCAAAGAGGTAATGATGAGACACATATCATATTTGGCCTTTATCTAAATCTTCTTCCATATCTTGAAGATAATTCGAATTTGAGAATTGGAGGCCACAGAAGGGTGCCTTGGAAGCTTCCAAATCACCTACACATGTCATGAAACTCAAGTCACTTTTAAGTACTAGCAAGGATATGTCATTTTTCTAAGTTTTAACCATTCAATTCACTTATAATACTAGAAATCATTAACTTTTCGAAAACACAAAGGTAACCCATATAATTATGAAAATGGAGGCTAATGAAAGGTTATATGGTCATGGAGTTGTGACATGTGAGTGAAGTGGTGGTGATAAAGGTGAAAGTGGATGATATTTTGAATACATTTTGGAGACTCTACATTTCCCCCGATTGACATTATTGCATGTCCTCATGCAATCTACTGCATTTCTTAATCATGATTTGCTTTTGAATGAGCTTGGATTATATCATATGTCCTTAAACTTTGCATTTGATAGTATTTCACAATTTTATTTTGTTTTGCAAAGAATTTCTTGTCATACATTGAATTGCAACATGTTTTGTTGGTTCTTATGTGACAACCAAATCTTAATTGGTATTGGTTCTTGTGTTTCAATACCTTGTTTCTTTTTGTTGCAGAAAGATTCATTGAACATATTTAAGAATGCATAAATCAACCATATAATATGCTCATCATTTAGACATTTATTTGAAAATCACATAACATTTGAAGCATAATGTAGTCCTAATTGATTAGGACAAGTATGTTAGGATGAAATGAAGTGAAATGGATGTGATAATAAATGGATGTCCCTTCCCCCAAACTAACGGTGTTTACGACCTTTTTTCAAATGAGAAAGAAAATATAGTGAAGTATTTTCCAAAAATTATAACTTCAGTATTCAAGAAATTCTATGATTAAAAGCTAAAAAATAACATACCTTTACTTACCTAGGAAGTGGACAAACTATGCATATGTAGAGAAGTTGTAGCTACTGCTGGGTCACGGAATAAAATGTATAATTTCATCTAATTCCTGGTTTCATAAATCTTGGAAGAGGTGGTGAAAGTGGATTCTTTATTGCTACTGCTAAATCTGTTGTATCTGCTACAAAACATTGAATGATATAGTCTTCACCTGCTATAAAACCCAATGGTACAATTCTAGTCATGCGAATGAATGTGTTGTTGTGGAGCATGAATAGAAGTCATTGGATTACTCACCATTAATGAATGTCGTTAAGCAATGCAAGGCAAACTCACCATTAATGTCAATGAGTGCCAATGTACCTAAGTGCATCTTGAAAAGTGCGAATAGATGAGCTGATGTCAAGCCACTTGCAAGATACAAAGATCAAGGGACATTGATGTATTACCATGATTTTCGGCGAGAGAACTTGTCATTGATGCATACAAGCCTTAAGGTACTAGTAAGGACTCTAACCCTGAACCGAGATAATGTGGTGATGTCGATAGGCCAAGACTTGTTAGAAGGGAGGCCTTAAGGAATCCTCCATCTTCTAACGTGAGTATGAAAAGATGATTTTGGAAGGACTATAAATGAAAAATTTTGCAGTGGATCAAGGTTTATTTAATGGAAAGGAAAATGAAAAGAGGGTAAACAAACGAACGGAAAGAAAAATGAAAAATCAGCATGTAAGTGAGGTTAGTGTCTCTATTAATGGGTTAATGAATGGAAATTATGGAAAATGTGAATGGAAAATGTAAAGGAAACATGCGACACTTGCAAGGGAAATGGTGATGACAATGCTTAGCGAAAATTCTTGGATAGATTATGAGTTTGGAGAGGAAAAATGATGGCATTTATGGATTATAGAAATGGATTTAATTGGTTCTTGTCTCTTGAAATTGGTCCTACAAAACCAATCATGCACAATTGGCTTCCTTCAATTATCCAATTGCCCTAGAACTTGAAAACAAACATGGCACTAACATTGCAACAAATATAAGTGTGTTCAAAGAGATGTGATCAATTTCTCTAGGTACATGCGGAAAAATTTGCATAATTAACAGGTTCATGACGTGTCTTCATTTCAAATGGTTAGTCCAATTTAATAATTGTGATAATAAATCCATCTTCTAAAATAAAAAAGTTTCCTCAATTTATGCTTGAATCATAGCATTTCATAAAGATAAAGAAATATTATTTTTGAATGCTTAATGATTCCTACAAAAGAATCCTCAATAAAAAAATTCATCAATTGATCTTGCTGATAAAGTGCCTTCATAGTTCTTCTTATTTCCAGCATCATGCTTGAAAACATCATCATTAGACAAAACCAATAAGTTTTGATCATGATTTTCTAAGTAGAATGCATTGTTGACAAACAGATCATTGAGTTAAATTCATAGTTGAAAAATTATTTTTCAGCTGGAAAATTATAGTTCAGCTACAGAATTGTGGTTTAGTTGTAGAATTGTGTAGTTTCTGTAGCTAAAATCTTGAACAGACAGTTAAGTACACACAACTTTGCGTTTTTTTTATGAACAAATAGTCAGTCCAATCTTCGAATTGATCAATACCTCTTCCAAAAAAATTAGCAATTTTTTTTATTATTATTAATAATAAAAAAAATTACATTCGAAAATTATATTTTATTATAGAAATAGGGGAGTTTGGAGGTATCATATTCTATATTTGTTTAATGAGAGTCTACAGGATCTATACGTGACAGAGTAGACATTTAACATATACATATATTCATATGCTACTCCATCATTTTTTTATTGTCTCGTAGATGTTGTATCTCCATTCCATTTTTCTGGTGTTAACCGAAGAAAATGAATGTAAAGATGCAGGCCAAAAAATGACCCTCCCACTATGGAGATGAATGGCAGAAAATAGAAGAAACCCCTCCTGTATCCAAGCTCCGACTAGGACTAGGAGCGCCATCAAAATCATTTGTTGTAGAGCCATAGGTGCAGCCATTCAACAATATACCATAAGTATCACAACTTGAATGAAAAAACGAGAAACTAGATGAGTAGAACCTAGAACTACTAATCTCAAAAACTCCATGGCAGAATTTTATATATAATCACAACCACAGAACATGTCCTCTAGCGCAACCCAAATACTAGATTTTTTTAATTAAATGTTACAAAGGGGGCTAGAAAGAATGCAGAGTTCAGAAGCTGTAAGAGTCCTTCAATCCATATAAATATTGCTTTCTTCTTCTGCCTCCATTGATGCCTCTTCTTTTGACTGTGTTGCATTGCTCCAAGCCCACTATATTGGAACACGCTATAAGGTGGAGTTTTTGGTTTGTAACAATATGTTGCTGGGAAAAACTGAGCATACTTCTTTCTCAGCATCTTTCAAAATTGTATAGGAGCGACAACTCGAATGATTATATCCAACTCACCAAGTTGATAACTGATATGGTATTGCTCATCATCTCTGTGGTGGATCTACCTCCAGTAGATCAAGGAGATCAAATCAGGGCTACAACTACCTCTGTGCATTAATTCTAAATTCGTTTTTCTCACATAATCTCGAAAATAGGGCTCTAGAGAATCCTGAATTTCTCCCAATCAATTACGAATTTGCTGAATTTCTTATTTTTTTGAAATTTGTTTTGATTTGACCAAAAATCGTGTTTCAAAAATGATGTTTTTTAAGTTGTTACAGATTCTGGTAAATGCTCAGTTAACAAAATTAATTATTTCTAGATTGATTGGAGATTTGGGCTTATTACATGGCCCATGCTAATACATATGCAGATTTTTCAGCCTTTGATGTTGGGAGGTTTGGATGTGGAAGATTTGTGTATTCTGGCAGCTAAACGTCGGGATGAGCCAAGCACATGCACCTAGAGTTATTAACAGGGCACAATGAGTTTGGAAAGAAAGGATCCTCTGAAATGAACCCACTAAAATTCACCTCCCAAGATCAGCGAATGAACCACTAATGCTCAACCTGCAAATCCTCAGTTGATTGCCAAATCTGGAGATTCGGAGTGTATTTCTTAAGGATAATGTAATCCACATAAACAGAATTACACTTCTCAACAAATTCCATAACTTGCTGCTCAGCTTTTCGCTCCCGTTGTTTTCTTGGTATTTTTCAAAGAACTCAGCGTTGCAATGGATGACGAGAACACTTTGAATATATCAAAAAATATTTTTGTGGATTATCCCATGGAAACAAAGTTGACATTGGATTATGATGGATGCACTAGAATTAAATCAGGTTCTGTTGCAAAAATGAGTCGTTTTTGCAGTTCCTCAAAATGGAATAGATATGCAACAATTTAAAGCAAGATCTATTTTTTTTATTTTTTTAATTTTTTTTTATTATTATTATTATGATGAACTTTGAATTTGGATTCCAAGCTAAAGCCAAAATATCTTTTTCCTTTACGGGTCACATGAGAATCTAAATTGTCAATCTCTTTTGGAAAAAAGAATTGGTATTTTATTTATCTAAAAATCTACATTTTCCTTATTAAAAAAACATTAATTTTTTTATTAATTTTTTTTTAATTGAAAATCTAACATGACTTTTTTTATTATCAAAACATGATTTTTTTTATTGAAAATATTTTTGTGAGGTTAATGAAGAAATGCAAGAAAATAAATAAATTTTGGAAGATTTTAAAGTCTAAAAACCTTAAAAAATGCATTCAAAAACTCTTAAAAAATTGCAATCAAGCTTGATTTTATTTCTTTATTTTATCCTACTTGAAAGAATATTTTTTTTTTTTAATTTTTAAGTATATGAATGTTTCCAATGGAGCCATTTACGGATTAAACTTTCTACAATGTTCATATCCAAATTTGCAAAATGTACCTGATTGTGCATGAGGACATGAAAAATCGTTTTAACCTTTAGATTTGTGGCAAAGATCTCTTGAAGAACAGATGAATGTCGTGGCCCAATCGTGTCTCGATACCATTCCTCAATGTAGTATTTTTGCTCCAAAGAATATTTGATCTGCATTCTAGATCCTTTGTCCTTTGTCCATAAATGGTCTATAAAAATGACATGCAGCTAAATGATTTATGCATATACATGCTTTAATCATGCATCTAGAAAAAACTGAAAAAAGGTATGAACTCTAGACTGAAAGTTAGTTCCTATGCACACTTCCCTAGCAATGACACCAAAATGTCGAGCCAAGTTAATTACCTATCATTTAATTGTCAACCTGGGGGTTTCGTAAGACTTTCGAAGCATGCGTGCGCTATATATGCTAGAAATTAACTTTCAATTTAGATAAATCTAACTATGAAACCAAATAATGAAAAACCAAATTCACCTATTCTAATTCAACAATCAACTCAAAAGAAATTATAGTACAATGCGTGGAATTGAAATCTTAATCTTTCAATCTTGCAGAAATTGAAAAGCACACCACTCTTTTAGAAATGAAAGCAAAAACAATAATTCTTAACCTCTCACATAGGAAAAGATATGAAAGCAAATGAAAACAAATGCTCTTAACTTCTAGGTAGAAAGAAAATAAAAACAATCACTCTTAACCTCTCACACAGGAAAAGATATGAAAGAAAATCAAAACAAATTCTCTTAACTTCTAGGTAGAAAGAAAATAAAGGAGATCACACTTAACCTCTCACACAGGAAAAGATATGAAAGAAATAAATATTAATCTATGAAAAATAATAAATCTCACACATTATAGGTGGCCAATCCAAAAGCATGAGAGATGGCAAGTTGAGAGGCTCCCAGTGCAAGCATTACCAATCAAGGTGGACATCACTCATGAGGATGGTGATAAATCTAAATTCCATTCATATGTAATCTTAACTTTCCATGTGAGTATCTCCAAATTTACACATGCTTTTCAAAGGAGAAGGCTCTCCTATTTATACAAGAACATAAGAAAATACCTAATTAATGGAGGTCCATTCTTCTCTCCCTAGATCCCTAGAAAATCTCATAGAGTTACAACTCAAAGAGTTAATGATGAGACATATCCTATTTGATCTTTATCCAAATCTTTGTCCATATCTTGAAGATAATTCGAATTTGAGCATTGGAGGCCACATAAGGGTGCCTTGGAAGCTTCCAAATGACCTACACATGTCATGAAACTCAAGCCACTTTTAAGTATTAGCAGGTATATGTAACTTTTCTAAGTTTTAACCATTTAATTCACTTATAGTACTAGAAATCATTAACTTTTCGAAAACACAAAGGTAACCCATATAATTATGAAAATGGAGGCTAATGAAAGGTTATATGGTCATGGAGTTGTGACATGTGAGTGAAATGGTGGTGATAAAGGTGAAAGTAGGTGATATTTTTAATACATTTTGGAGACTCTACAAATCCAAATGTAGCATCATTCTCAGCTGAGGTTTCCTCAACGAGATTGATTAGAGGCTTCTGTGTTACCTCTTGCACTGACAACGTGTAAGTTCGACAGCTTTTCTATTCCATCCATTTACTACACCATAAGCATCGACTGCCAAGATTGGAGTATTTGTTGTTTCAATCAGTCTCACCATATCATTTGTCACTACATTTAATTCATCCATTTCCTGAAGGTTCAAATCAGTCAGTGTCCTATTTATCGAGATATTTCTTCTACTAGCATAATTAGCTTCTTTGCAAGAACCTCACAGTATTAACTGCAACGAATGGATGGAATCCATCTCAACATCCTCCCAAGGCAAAATCCTAATTTTTATCATTTCAAGGAATGCATCAAATGAAGATTGTGGATTCATTTTCCTACCATTGTATATATATCCTGTAGGTCATGCTTGGCACCTCCCCATTTGATTTCTTCTGCAATATGGTATCTGAACCAAATGAAAACTCTTTTAAATTAATTCTCACCATGACAATCCACAAACTGCATTCCCTAATGATCCCACTCGAGGATAGCCTGCATAAACAAGATTATCTATGCTCGAACATGTAGAATCCATGTGATGCTCAGACAACCATGCAACAATATCTTGGATCTGAGCCTCAATAGGAGTTACCCCCATAAGCCAAACTTTTTCTTCACAGTAAAGGGCAGCACCATCACATTTGAAAACATCCCTGATGTTGGGCTTCCGAGTGACAATTCCCAAGGGTGTGTCGTGAAGCAGCATGTCGTAGAGCAATGCTAGATTGTGTAAAATTAACTTTTCTCTCATCTGAGCAGCCAATTCAACTTTCTTGTTTAGATAAACTCCAAAAACTTGCATTAAGAACTCACAGGCATACCTCAAAGGAAATGGAACATAGCGTGGACTACTATGATGACAAACCACCAGTCCCCAAAGCCTTCTTCCTTTCTATTGCATCTACCCCTCACTACTGTTGGCATTATGGCTAAAGTGTTGTCCTTGATGGCAACCCATTCAGGTGACAGGTCACTGTTCTTCAAGTCAGCAGCAAAAGTTGATGATCAGCTATCAAATATTGCAGGAAATAAGGAGGACGCAGGTATACCTTACAGAAAGTGCGTACCCGCAGGTACACCATGCAGAAACCGCGTCCAGAGACGCAGGCCAGCCGTTCAGGAGGTGCGTCCACCCAGTGCACACATTTTAAGGCAGAGAAAAGCACACGTGGGGGTTTCTTGTGTTTTACTCTTGGTATCTAGCCGACGGTATTGTGATTTTGTGGTGTCGGCTTGTGGTATTGTTCCATGATTTGAGGAGGAGCTTGCCTATATAAAGCAAAGGAGATCATTTGGTTTAGGTATGTCTTTGGTTGAATATCTTATTGGGTGAGATCTGGTCTAGATCTATAAGGCGAATCTACTGAAGGATTGAGATCCCTTTGGCGCAAGATCAGATCTGTAGATCTGACTGTTTGGGTTACACTTAAAGTCTTCAAATCATTCATACCCGAAGGGACGCAGGTACAGTAAAAGGAAAGCGCGCCGGGACGCAGTGCAGAATCTGGAGATCTGCGTGGGGACGCAGGGCAGACGAAGTTCAGGTGCGTCTGGGACGCAGCTCAGTGACTGGAGATCTGCGTGGGGACGCAGAGCGATCAAGGTTCAGGTGCGTCTCTGAAGCAAAAGGGCGCGGCGCGATAGTGTTTTTGGGTGCGTCCTGTAGCAAAAAGGCGCGGCGCGATAGTGTTTTTGGGTGCGTCCTGTAGCAAAAAGACGCGGCGCGATAGTGTTTCTGGATGCGTCCCTGAAGCAACAGAACGCAGAGCAGTTAAAGGAACAGTGCGTGGGCACGCAGCGCAGCAGAAGGATATCTGCGTGTGGACGCAGGGGAGCAGAAGGTTATCTGCGTCTGGTCGCAGGCCACAGAAGGAAAAACTGCGTCTCTGTCTTAAGATGTTCTGTTGATTGAATTTCTCTGTTGATAAGGTGTTCTAGGTTACTTCTGTTATTGCTGATCTGATATCTGTAGTAGAGTGTAACTGTTATGTACTTGTTGATCATCTGATGCTTTATGAAAAGAAGTAGGGGGTTGTAGCTCCCTTCCAGGAGTAGACTGGAAAACGAGAGAGAGAGAGAGTAGTAGCTCTCTGCAGGTTGCAGCCTGCGTACTAGTAAAGGACTGCACCAGTACAAAATCATTGTAAAAGAAGTTTCTAATTTGAAAGAAGATAGAGACATATTGCAGCAGGTGGTTTTCACCCACATTGGGTTTCCACCTTACATCTTGTGTTCTTTGGTGTGACTATCTGTTTCTTCTTTGTTCATGCTCATTATTTTATGGTACTGACATGCAAAAATAATTCAAAGATCAAATAAGGAAGATTTATTAAATTGCTAGATAATACTGATTCACCCCCCCTCTCAGTATTATTTCCAACAATTGGTATCAGAGCAGGTCCTTCAGAGAAGCTTGATCTCTTGAAGGTAGATCGTTCATCATGAGCAACTACAAGAGAGAAGCATCAATCAGGCCACCGGTTTTTGATGGGACAAACTTCAATTATTGGAAGGTAAGAGTTACTGCCTATCTTCAATCTCTTGGTACAGAAGTTTGGGACATTGTAGAAACAGGTTATGCTTTTCCTTCAGCTACTCCTACAGATCCAGCTGAGAAAAAGAAGTATGAAACAAATGCAAAAGTAGTCAGTACTCTATTAGGAAGTATATCCCAAACGGAATTCATGAAGGTAATGCACTTCAAATCAGCAAAAGAGATATGGGACAAAATGGTCACGAGCTATGAAGGAGATGAACAGGTAAAGCGAGCTAAACTTCAAACTCTCAGGATTCAGTATGAGACTCTCAAGATGTATAATGATGAAAGTGTGGCTAATTATTTTCTTCAGGTAGATGAGATTGTTAATTGTATGAAAAATTTGGGTGAAGAAATAAAAGAGGCTATAGTAGTTGAAAAGATTCTAAGATCATTATCCCCCAAGTTTGAATCTAAAGTATCTGCAATAGAAGAAAAGGAAAATCTCCGAATTCTCACTATGTCTCAGCTACATGGAATTCTAACTGCTTATGAAATGAGAAAGGGAGGTCCATCAGACAGAAGGGAAGCTGCTTTCAAGGCATCAGGCAAAGAAGATTACTATGAAGCAATCCATGTTCCAGAAGAAGAGGAAGAAGAATCAAATTTTGTCAGAAATCTTCAAAGGGGTTCTGGAAGGTTCAGAGGTAAGCTACCTTTCAAATGCTTTGCTTGTGGAAGAGTAGGTCATTATGCTGCAAAATGTCCTTATAAGGATAAAGGAAAGGAACCTGCTAGATGGAACAAGAAACAAAGTGCAAATAAGAAAAGCTACTACACCCATGAAGATAGTGATGGTCTATCAAACAGTGATGAAGATGAACGAGGTAATGAATATAAGTTATTAATGGCATTTGAAGATGATGATTATATGGATGCTATAGATGTGGATAACCTTTATGATGAAATCACTAGACTCAAGAGATGTATAGAAGAAAAGAATGTGATCATTGATACTCTACAATTTCAAATTGATGAAAAGGAAAAACATCTTGAAAAACTAGAAGGAGAAATTGTTGGTCTTAGAAAAGAGATTGAGAAAACAAAAGCTATTAATCTTAAGTTTGTCAAAGGATCTGAAACTTTGGATAAGATTATCAATGTGCAGCGGTCTCCTCTAAACAAGACAGGTCTGGGCTATAATGGAGAAACCTCTCAAGCATCCACCTCAAAGAGTTATCTTGATGCAGCAAGAAGAAATGAGCAAAAGAACAATGAAGATCATCAGGTAAAGCAGGGACGAATTACAAACAGAAACTATCAAGGGCAATCCATCTTAAGGGTGAACCAGCCACAGGTAAAATCTTCTCAATTTGGTCCAAGAATAGATGAAAATAGAAATTACAATCAGTTGGCTGGTAGATTCGATAACCGCAGAAGTTTCTTCAATGGACAATGCTTTTCGTGTCATAACTTTGGTCACAAAGCAGCTCAATGTGTTGCATATAAAACAATCATGACTAGGGAAGCTCAAAAACAAAGAAGTATGACAGGGATTACAAAAAGGACCTATAACAACTTTTCGGTTCTTGAAAATGAAGTCAAATGTTCTATTTGCAGTAACTTTGGTCATGAAGAATCTGAATGCAGGAGCAGGTTTCAGCAGAAAAAGGAACAAGCCTCAAGCACCAAAACATGGAGAATAAAGGAACCTCAAATAGAAAGATGTGGAATAGCATTTTATGCAGAGGGAGGGGAAAATCTATGGTACATTGACAGTGGATGTTCGAAGCATGTGACAGGTGATAAAGAAAAACTTGAATCTTATTCTGCTCTAGAAAAGGGAAAGAAAGTCTCTTTTGGAAATGATACTCCTGCAACTATAAAAGGAAAAGGCATTGCTCAGTTAAAAGAAAAGGTCAAAGCTGGAAATGTTTTATATGTTGATGGATTGAAGCATAATCTTCTAAGTGTCAGCCAGTTGTGTGATCAAAGAACCGAGGTTATTTTCAGATCGAATGGATGTCTTGTTCGGGATCTTGATACAGGTAAAACAGTACTCAAAGGCAAAAGAACTCCAAATAATCTGTACATATTTGAAGAAGGACAAGAACAATGCTATCTGAGCAAGGATGAAGAGCACTGGTTATGGAATCGAAGGTTGGGACATCTAAGCTTCTCACAAATAAGGAAAGCATGCAAATATCAGGCAGTTCGCGATCTTCCAGATATCAAAATTCCTGACAACACCATATGCAGATCATGTCAGTTTGGAAAACAAACCAGAACTAACTTTCCAGAGAAAGAAGGATCAGCTAGCATGCCTCTTGAGCTAGTACATACAGATACATGTGGTCCATTCAGGAAAAGAACACCTAGAGGAGAGGAATACTTGATATTATTTATTGACGATTTCTCCAGGTTTGTCTGGTTGGGACTTATGAAGCACAAAGATGAAGCATTCCAAAAATTCAAATCCTTCAAAGCCTTGGTTGAAAATGAATCAGGTCACAAAATTAAGTGCCTCAGATCCGACAGAGGTGGGGAATTTACTTCAAATGAATTTTTCGATTTCTGTGATGAACATGGGATAAGGAGAGAATTCTCTACAGCTAGAACTCCTCAGCAAAATGGAGTTGTTGAAAGAATGAACAGAACAATCCAACAAATGGCTCGTGCTATGCTTGATGAATCAGGAACTCCCGCAACTTTCTGGGGTGAAGCTGCACATGCTGCGGTTGTTATTCTCAACAAAACAAATGTCCGGGTGAACAGCACTCAAACTCCTCATGAGCTTTGGAGTGGCAAGACTCCTTCGGTAAAGCACTTCAAAATCTTTGGGAGCAAATGCTATATCAAGAATACTGATGAGCAGCTTGGCAAACTTGAACCTAGGGCAGATGAAGGCATTCTTCTTGGTTACTCTCCATATAGCAAAGCATACAAGTGCTACAATAAAAGACTTGGAAGAATTGTTGACAGCATTGATGTAGTGGTTGATGAGAAGGGATACATTCCTAGGCAAGTCCATCATGAAGACATCGAAGAAGATGAAGGCTACCCTCAAAGACAGAATGATGAAGAAGAAGAACCTCAAGAAGAATCTCAAGAAGAGCCAGAGGAGCAAACAAGAATAGAAGAAAAGACTCCATCCAGATATGTTCAGAAGAATCATCCAGAATCTCAGATTGTGGGGCAGAAAGAAGCAGGTGTACAAACAAGAAGAACAGTTGCAGAAGCCTCAAGCTATTTGGCACTACTCTCCTCTACTGAACCACAAAACGTGAAAGAAGCATGCAAAGATGAATGTTGGGTGAAAGCAATGGATGAAGAACTTGAGCAAATCGAAAAGAACAACACTTGGGAGCTGGTTCCTAGACCAAAGGATAAAAATGTTATCGGAACAAAATGGGTCTTCAAAAATAAATTGAATGAAAATGGAGAAGTAATTAGAAACAAAGCCAGACTTGTTTGTAAAGGGTATGCGCAGCAAGAAGGAATAGACTTTGAAGAAACCTTTGCTCCTGTTGCAAGACTTGAGGCCATCCGAATGTTCCTTGCTCTCTCAAGTTTTCAAAACTTCAAAGTATTTCAAATGGACGTGAAATCAGCCTTTCTGAATGGAGACTTGGAAGAAGAAGTGTACATTGAACAACCAGATGGTTTCATTCTTGGAAATGATCCAAATCTTGTATGCAGATTGAAAAAGGATCTCTATGGTCTCAAACAAGCTCCAAGGGCTTGGTACTACCGCTTGGACAAATATCTTCATCAACAAGGTTTTTCAAAAGGTTCAGCAGATAGCAATCTTTATATAAAAATTGAAAATGACAAATTGCTAATACTTGTTGTGTATGTAGATGACATTATTTTTGGCAGCAATGAAGAAGCTATGAGTCAAAGCTTTGCCTCGGTCATGCAGAAAGAATTTGAAATGTCCTTGCTAGGAGAACTGACATATTTCCTTGGTTTACAAATCCAGCAAAAGGAAGGAGGAATCTTTTTATCTCAAACCAAGTATCTCAAACAGATTTTGAAGAAATACGGCATGGAAGATGCAAAACCAGTATGTACACCCATGGTCACAGGATGTAGTCTTAGTGCAAATGATGAATCTGCAGCAGTACATCAACCAACCTACAGATCTATGATTGGAAGTTTACTATATTTGACAGGTACCCGACCGGACATCATGCATGCAGTTGGAATAGTTGGAAGATTTGAGGCAAATCCGAAGGAGACTCATCTTTAGGCAGTGAAGAGAATTTTCAAATATCTTCAAGGGACTCAAAATTATGGCTTATGGTATCCTAGAGATACAGATCTTACTCTTCATGCTTATACAGATGCAGATTGGGCCGGAAGCATGGATGACAGGAAAAGCACAAGTGGTGGTGCGTTCTTTATGTGTTCCAGACTGGTATCTTGGTTCAGCAAGAAACAGAGTTCGATTGCCTTGTCTACAGCTAAAGCGGAATATGTTGCTACTGCATCTTGTTGCACCCAACTTCTTTGGATGATGCAGACTTTGTAGGATTTTCAAATCACTTGTACACCACCTATCCCCATCTTATGTGATAACACTAGTGCAATCAGCATCTCAAAGAATCCGGTTATGCATTCAAAAACCAAGCACATACCAATCAAGTATCATTTTCTCCGGGAACAAGTGCTTGAACAGAAGGTCAAGTTGGAGTATGTTCCTTCTAAGGAACAAGTTGCTGATATTCTCACCAAACCATTGCCTAGGGACACCTTTGAGTACCTCAGGCAAAAGCTGGGGGTTGTTGATGCATCATCTTGTTGTTGAATCTTTTCTGATTGATGGTACAGGTTCAGGGGGAGCATATAATGCATTGTTGGCATTATGGAGGATGGTCAGAAGGAGGTCTTGGAAATAGCTGCAATATGTCTCTATCTCTTTCATGGTGGATTATGGTTCTTTGTTGCAGATCTGGTTCATATTCAGGGGGAGCATGTTCTTAGGGGGAGCATACCCCTTTTTCCCTTGATGTCAAAGGGGGAGAATGAAGCTGAAGTTTGTGAGGTTGCCATCAAGTCCAAAGGGGGAGATTGTTGGCATTATGGCTAAAGTGTTGTCCTTGATGGCAACCCATTCAGGTGACAGGTCACTGTTCTTCAAGTCAGCAGCAGAAGTTGATGATCAGCTATCAAATATTGAAGGAAATAAGGAGGACGCAGGTATACCTTACAGAAAGTTCGTACCCGCAGGTACACCATGCAGAAACCGCGTCCAGAGATGAAGGCCAGCCGTTCAGGAGGTGCGTCCACCCAGTGCACACATTTTAAGGCAGAGAAAAGCACACGTGGGGGTTTCTTGTGTTTTACTCTTAGTATCTAGCCGACGGTATTGTGATTTTGTGGTGTCGGCTCGTGGTATTGTTCCATGATTTGAGGAGGAGCTTGCCTATATAAAGCAAAGGAGATCATTTGGTTTAGGTATGTCTTTGGTTGAATATCTTATTGGGTGAGATCTGGTCTAGATATATAAGGCGAATCTACTGAAGGACTGAGATCCCTTTGGCGCAAGATCAAATCTGTAGATCTGACTGTTTGGGTTACACTTAAAGTCTTCAAATCATTCATACCCGAAGGGACGCAGGTACAGTAAAAGGAAAGCGCGCTGGGACGCAGTGTAGAATCTGGAGATCTGCGTGGGGACGCAGGGCAGACGAAGTTCAGGTGCGTCTGGGACGCAGCTCAGTGATTGGAGATCTGCGTGGGGACGCAGAGCGATCAAGGTTCAGGTGCGTCTCTGAAGAAAAAGGGCGCGACGCGATAGTGTTTTTGGGTGCGTCCTATAGTAAAAAGGCGCGGCGCGATAATGTTTTTGGGTGCGTCCTGTAGCAAAAAGATGCGGCGCGATAGTGTTTCTGGATGCGTCCCTGAAGCAACAGAACGCAGAGCAGTTAAAGGAACAGTGTGTGGGCACGCAGCGCAGCAGAAGGATATCTGCGTGTGGACGCAGGGGAGCAGAAGGTTATCTGCGTCTGGTCGCAGGCCAGAGAAGGAAAAACTGCGTCTCTGTCTTAAGATGTTCTGTTGATTGAATTTCTCTGTTGATAAGGTGTTCTGGGTTACTTCTGTTATTGCTGATCTGATATCTGTAGTAGATTGTAACTGTTATGTACTTGTTGATCATCTAATGCTTTATGAAAAGAAGTAGGGGGTTGTAGCTCCCTTCCAGGAGTAGACTGGAAAACGAGAGAGAGAGAGAGTTGTAGCTCTCTGCAGGTTGCAGCCTGCGTACTGGTAAAGGACTGCACCAGTACAAAATCATTGTAAAAGAAGTTTCTAATTTGAAAGAAGATAGAGACATATTGCAGCAGGTGGTTTTCACCCACATTGGGTTTCCACCTTACATCTTGTGTTCTTTGGTGTGACTATCTGTTTCTTCTTTGTTCATGCTCATTATTTTATGGTACTGACATGCAAAAATAATTCAAAGATCAAATAAGGAAGATTTATTAAATTGTTAGATAATACTGCTTCACCCCCCCTCTCAGTATTATTTCCAACAACTACCTCTGTCCAATTCCTTCTCATTGATTACTACAACCATTACTATAGATGTTGTAGAACCCATGTTGGCCATGTATTGAGAATGGCAACCATGAGGTGCTATCAATGTAGATCCACAGAAGCTTAGGTCTCTAGGAAATCTCTTGTCCTGAATCACTGTTACAGGTTGTGCATAGCAATCACAAATGATTCTTACTCTGTTCCCCATAAACCAAAATCTTGAAACCTGAAGGACATCAGTTGCAGGGTAGTGAAGACCCAAATAAGGTTCTAAATCATATCTTTTAATCTTGTATATCACCTCACCATGATCAACATCATGAAATTTATAAGACATAACACATTCATAGCATATAAGGTCACCCACCTCTTGTACAATCATGCCACGCAATAGCCCAATATTTCCACTAGGGATCGATTTGCAACTATCATATTGCCTTTTGTAGCAAGCTTATAGGATTGTAATGCTCTCATTGCAGAGGTGGAAACATCCGAAGTCCCAATAGGCTCAAAATCTATCATCAATGCCACATCAATTCTATGGACTATAGCATCGAAGGGCTTATTAGAACTCTTGGAATGGACCAAAAGAGGATTCAAAAGATTGAGTTCTTCAAACTTGGAAGCCTTCTACAATGCCATGGTGATCGAAGGAGTGAACAAGGTCCTTGCATTACTTCCAATACAAAGAATTTGTTGGTCCTCCACGCTGGGAACTGCATGAGCTAACACTTGAAACATATCTCTGGGGGATTTTCACTGTAAGAAATCACTTCAAAAGTCTTCTCATTCATTGCAACCATGCACCCAATTGGATCAAGTAGCTTGCTCCTTTGAATTTGCTATAGATATGCACTAACTGCAACCGATGGAACAATCTCTAAATCCTTGTTATCTGTTTTGGAGTCACAACTTTCAACACCTTGAATTTTAGGCCAGGCATCCCAGCTTTAAGAAATTTAAGAATTTGTCTCAATCCCTCATCTCCCACATCTGCATCATCATTTTTCTCTATGTTAGTATCTGAGTCTTCATTAGATTTAAGAGATAATGAAAAGGAAGCATCTGCAAATTGTCCATTCCACTGCAAGTAGACCACGTGCTCCTTCTATTTCTAATTTTTGTTAAGAAAATTTCAAACATAGGAATGCCTGGAGCTCCTACAGCCTTAAACACCAACAAAATTTTCCCATATAAATAATTTTTAACAAAAAATTATATGTGATAACATGACGAGATGTGTGAGAGAGAAGGAACCAAGGGCTGGTCTGAGTCTGAGACTTGCAGAGTAAAAAAAGCATGGCTTTGGTTTCACAATTCTGGTCTTATTTGCTACATATACCCTTCGATGCAAGATGAACATGAACACAAGGATTGTATTAGGAATGTGTTTCACATGATGGATGCTTGTGCCTCCAAGATCTTCGCCACATATATAGGAATGTGTTTCTTGTATGCAGGGTTGTACCGGCAAGTCATTATGGGATGCTCAGAGCCCCTCCTGTAGAATAGATCTCAAATATGGTGGGCATGCTAAACTAAAAGTGGCAACGACCCTCGATCCTTCCAAATGCGCCCTTCCTTATCCTTCTTCATCATGGAAAAATCTTTCAAATGGAGGGAAATAAAGCATTTTGATATTTGGAAAAACCTTTCAGATGGAGGGAAATAAACCATTTTAATATTTGAAAGAAACAAATATATGAAACTTTAATGAAAATTAAATGAAATGCACTTTTGTTTATCAAGGGAATTAAATTCCGTTAGAGAAAAGGTTGAGTCTTTTATTTTGTTTAATGGGAGTTATTTATTATTATAAATAATTATTAACTTATGAAAAAATTTAAGCTTTTGTGTCACTAAATATAAATTGATTTATCAAAAGTGAATTATGGTGATATCAAAACAAGTTTTATGTGGTTAAAAAGTGAATAAAAGTACTAATGTCATGGTAATAATCAATCATTATTTCATTATTTTGTCTTGGTAATGTCATGGTAATAAGGATAATTCAATTGTAGGAGAGCTTTGGCAGTGGTGGCACATAAGAAGATATCCAATGGTAAGAGAGCATTGGAAACTTTATAAAAGGACAAGAGACTATTGAATAAAAGTAATATTAGAAAACATAAAACAATATGAAAGAAAATTTCTTGAGTATCAGCAGATGAAGAAGATAATTGAGCTTGGGCTAGTTGGTACTAAAGTTCTTTTGCTTCAATTTCAAAGAGACTAGTTACTATAAATTTTTCTCCATCAGATCTGTATTGGGAAATTTCTTCCCATTGAGCAAGTTCGTATGCATTGGTGAAAATTTCCACGATATTTTATTGATATTTGGATTTTGGATTTTGTGGGAAATTTGTAGCCTGATGACCTTTCTTCTTACATATATAATAGTCAAAATTCTTTGAAGGAATCTTCCTTCATTTAAATAACGATTTTGGCCTGGTTGAGATGATGTTTAATAGAGGGAGTCAACATGGGAAAGGTAATACTTTGGCTCTCACATGTTTTAGAAAATTGATATCTCTTGATATCTATTTTTCCATCAACATTAGGGGTGGAAATATAGCATAGCTTCTAGAGCTAAGTTTGTTCCAACCTAGTTATATCTTGAACCAAAAATTGGTGTTGACCTCATGGATATGATAGAAATTTGGTGGCTTGTAGGGTAGTATTGTCATAAAATAAGAAGGGTAGACATCAAAATAAGCTTTGTGTGGTCAAAAAGTATAGTGAAGTAGTAATGTCATAAGATTAATGATCATTTCCAATGAAATGTTTGTTTTAGTAAGGATAACTAATCTATGGAGATTTTCCATGATGTTCAATAGAGGGAGTCAACATGGGAAAGGTGATAGTTTGGCTCCCACATGATTTAGAAATTGATCTCTTTGTCTATAAACATTAGAGGCAGAAAAAAATCCTAGGCTCTAGAGCTAAGTTTGTTCCAAATTAGCTATATCTTGAACCACAAATTGTTGTTGACCTCATGGATATGATAGAAATTTGGTGGCTTGTAGGGTATTCTCGTCATGAAACAATTTTTTCGCTTATTATCTAGTCATATATTTTAATCCTAAACTAAATTAGTCATTTGAGTTAGTCACTTTTAATTTAGTCACTTATTAGCTAGTCGTATATTTTATCCCTAGACTAAAATTGTCATTTAAGTTATTCATTTTTAGTTTGGTCACTTAAAATTGCTCAAATTTAGTAGTAATTTACTTGAAATAATTGCGGTGACTAACTTTTTTAGTCACGAAGTCATTAATTTCATCATTTTCTACTAGTTTCTAAAGTAATGGAGCAATAAGATAAGGCAGTGGTTATCTCAAGCTTTACTTAATCCTCTTGTCAAAAAAATTGAAACCATTCATAGCCAAGTAATATATTTCTCAAAATATACATACTCTCAAATGTACGATTTTAATGTCTTACATATCAGATTTGATTTTGAATATTTATTGGTGTTATTTCCAAGATATGTTATGCAAACGGTAACAAAGCTTGGGATTTCTATCACCTTAACATAAGTAATTATTAATGTACCAAATTATGGAGTCTCTTATGCTACTTCATCTAATAATGTTGCTAATGAGTAGTAGACAAAATTTACCATTGATGAGGATGTAGTTCTTCATCAATTGTGTGTTACTCTCATACAAGCATGAGATGCTCCTCCTAGTAAGTTACACTACTTAAAAGTATTGGGTGTGTATTTTATGTTGTTAAGAGGTTTAGCACTACTTTATAAGTCACTCTAAAGCCTCAATTTTTCTATCTCTGATGCATTCTCTACAAGCTCAATGTTTAAGTCCTTGATGTTGGGTCAATTTTAGGCTTGAAATGCTGAGGTTTCAAAGAAAGAATGTAGTGCTCTGCCTTTTAGCATGTTTTTTGTTTCAGATATTTGAACAAGTTCTATTCAAATTGTATAATTTCTATCTATAATTATTTTCTGTTGCATTCTATCTTGAATGTAGCTCCACAACCATATTTACTAGGCGTTCAACCTCCAAAATAGAAACCTTTCAATCCTCATATTCAAGAATTTTGGGATGTCATGACTGAGCATCAAAGTTTGTGTGCAGTAATGAAAGGAGTGTGGGTTAAGGAGTTGTTACCTCAAAGTATTGTTTGTTCAGATTACACATTACAACGGATTAAAGGTAAAAGAATTTTTAAGTGTGATTTTGGGTAATATCGGTCTGGCTTGTTGAGTTTCTCAATCAAGTGGTAACTTCCAAGGTAAATTTGTATGGGGAATGTACGGAACTTCCAAAAGGAACATGTGTGAAATTTTGAGGGAAGAGGAGAATTTTATAACAAAAACAAAAGATGGACTCTAGAACTACCCACAGATTCACATCTTCTTATGTATCTTTTCTGTTCACTTTTGGAGTAGCCGTAGTGGATGCTACATGTGTAAACTACTTCTTATCCAAATACACAGTCAAGCAATAATGCTTTATTTGTTAGTATCCTTCTGCTCAAAGAAATATTTCCATAGAAGTATGTAACAGTTTTATCCTCTATTCCTATTAATTTTCATCCTGGAGCATGTGTGTTAGTAGTGGGAAAGAAGAGTTGTCGTGTTTTTGCACTATAATGGGATAAAATGTTGTAGTTCTCTCTTTTCTTTTCTTTTTTTTTCCTTTTTTGCTAAGGCAAGAATGGATCCTTCTATTCTGTTAAAAAAGAGAAATAGTGTACAAAAGGCGATCGCAGCGGTGAGGCCCACCAAAATGATAGGCCTACCCTTGATCAAGTTCTCAAGACAACAAAGAAAACCCAAGGACATGGGCCCGCTAAAACAAACAAGTAGTCCAAAACTGATCGTTGGATCTTGTGTTGAAGATCCAGCGGATGAAAAACATATCGTGTGGCTAACAAGCACACCCGTTAACAAATGAATTGGACCTGATGAAGCCAATAGACCATAATCTATAATCCTATGGGGTCTAATTTTGACTTATCCTTCGATCACTTTAACCCCCCAAAATCCACCATTTGCACGCGATCCCAAAGAAGTCTTACAAAAAACTCGAAACATAACCACTAATGCAGACCCACCAACATGGACGCAAAATCCTGGTCGTAGATTAACCTCGTTAGATCCAACTGTTAAGGATCATATCGCGCAGACTAAAAGAATCGATAGTTAGTGTGCGATGAAGGCGGTAATTCCTTCCCGTCCTTAGCCACGTGTCACGTGGTGAGTGGAATCACTCCCATTTGTAAATAATTGCTTCCAGCTTGATGAGCATGAGATATACAGGAAACCACTCCAAGGGTAGTGAAGTTGTTCCCCAGAATAAAAGCTGTGGTTTTGTGTTTACCATGAAAATCTGGACTCCGGTGCATGGGCCAAAGGGAGATGAAGAACCCTCCATCCCGTTGTCCCCCTAAGACATCTGGTTTGCCATTACATGAGTTAATGAGGCCGACATAGACCTACGTCCTAAAAAGGATCTCACTTATGTCATAATACTTCATAATGGAACCAGATTAACTAAACCCGTCTCTGTGGCTGTGTGTTGCTATCGGTCACTGAGGGCCTTGGATGAGCATCCCTCCTTCACCCTGTCATATGTTATCTCCTCCCACTAGCAACATAAATCGATATGCTTGTTTCGTACCCCCTCATTTGCAAGCCAATCCGCAACTTTGTTGGCTTCCCTACAAACATGCACCAACTTGAGGGTTCTCAACATTCTTAGGTGCGCTTGGATTCTTTGGTTAAGTACATTAACCAATGTTAATTTATGTAGGGCCTGGTCAATATCAATGGTCTAGTTTGGAGGGGTGAGATGTGGGTGTCGGCAACATTTCCCCATTCACTACTCTAGTTACAAATCGATTGCCATGACCTCAAACTGCTCGATCCCTTCCAGGATTGCAAGAACCATGCCAAAGCACATCCCCTTAGGACAGAAAATTTTCAACACCATGGTCTAAACCAAGGCCTTATCTTACAAAGTAGGAAATACTAAACAAAAGAAAATCTTGAAGATTTTATGGAAAATGTGGAAGAAAAAATGTCAGATTCTGTGTCAAAGGTAGCAATACCTTCAAAGAAAGGCCTTATAATGCCATCACCAAGCCTTCATGGAATAGGTGGCAACACTCCAAGTCCTGTTCCAAATTCAGGATCTTTCTCTAGCATTCCAAGAAACACCTCCCTGAGGACAATTAGGATGTCTCCAATCTCGCAAAAGTTTAATGCACTACCTAAAGAAGGAGATGGCGACCTCCCCCCTTTGATGTCATTGGAGAAATCCATGGAAGCCTTTCAAAGCTTAGGTTCTTGACCTCATATTGAGTAATGGAGCAACCAAATAAGGTAGTGGTTATCTCAAGTTTTGTTTAATCCTCTTTTTCAAAAATTGAAACTAGCCATAGCCAAGTAATATATTGTTCAAAATATACTTACTCTCAAATGTATGATTTTAATTTTTTACATATCAAAATTGATTTTGAATACAAGGTCTTTCTCTTGCACTCCAACAAACATCTCCCTGAGGACAATTATGATGTCTCCAATCTTAGAAAAGTTTAATGCACCACCTAAACAATAAAATGGTGATCTCCCCCCTTCGATGTCATTAGAGAAATCCATGGAAGCCTTTCCAAACCTGGGTTCTTAACCTCATATTGAGTAATGGAGGAATCAAGTAAGGTAGTGGCTATCTCAAGTTTTCCTTAGTCCTCATATTCAAAAAATTGAAACCGGTCATAGTCAAGTAATAAATTTCTCAAAATATATGTACTGTCAAATGTATGATTTTAATCATTTACATATGAAATTTGATTTTGAGTATTGATTTGTGTTATTTCTAAGATAGGTTATGCAACTGCCAGCAAAGCTTTGGATTTCTATCACCTTAACGTAGGTAGGTAGTAATGTACCAAATTGTGGAGTCCCTTTTGTTTCTTCATTTGATAATGTTGCTAATGAGTGGTAGACAATATTTACCATTGATGAGGATGGAGTTCTTCATCAATTGTGTGCCACTCTCATACAAGCACAAGATGCTCCTGCTAGTAAGTTACATTACATAAAAGTGTTGGGTGTGTATTTTATGTTGTTATTTAAAATGTTGTATTGTTTTTAAAATTCTGCAAATCTTATTAGGCACCTAGATTTTTACCATGACTTAGTAGTTCTGCACCATAGGCACCATTCTCACTGTGGTGTGGGAAATCAATTAGGAAGTATGGTTTAGCAATTCACTATTTTATAATTTCTGGTCATCATGTTCTATACATTAATATCTATTCTCATACATGCCCTGTTTACATTGACATTTTCACTTTGTGTTTTCTATTAATTCTAGCTTACCATGGAATTATATATTAATATTGTGCTTCTATTTTGAGAAACAAATCATGATAAAGTACTTTAAATTTTAGATTGGTAGAAATAATCCAATGACAAAGGAAAATACTATTGTAGGATTTAGTATTTACTTCTTATGCATGGCCCAAAACCACATAAGTAAGAAAATTATCTTCTATTTTCACTCCCTATATTATGTCCATGGAGAAATCTGCATATCAACAAAGAACTTGTTACCTATGGATTATTCTTAAATGTTAGTAAGTTTTCAAGTGTTAATGTGACGAAGTTCTTTTCATAAATTGTTGCAGGGAACAAATGGTTGTTGAATTGATAGTAGTTGTAGGTATCCTACAATATATTTCTTGTGAATTCATTGTTTTGGCTTCCTATCTTATAGATTTTAAACTTTTTAAGGGTTAATAAGATGGATTGTAAGTTTGAATATTACTAGTATTGTTCATTTTTCTAATTGTAGATGGGGTTGTCAAGGTGCTACAAATAATAGTAGGCTTATTGTTCCTCGAATGTATTTTTTCTATCATAAAAGAATTTTGTTGCAGTGAATGATAGATTCAAATGGTTATGATGTTTTTCAAACCCCTCCTCAAGATTCAACAACAAGATCAACATCAAACAAACCTACACAACCATTTGGTTTCATAGAACATCAACAAGAACTTTAGGGGTTAAGGAAGAGGAATATTGAGGAGGGAAATATAGACTTCCCTTGAAATATTGGTAGTATAAAATAGCCATAAAGATCAAAGAAATCATCAACTCCATCCCCCTCATCTCTATTAGCACCTGTACAACAATCACCTTCTAAAATTTCTCATGGACTAGGGCCTGGTCAATATCAATGGTCTAGATTGGAGAGGCAAGATGTGGGTGTCAACAACATTTCCCCATTCACTACTCCTATTACAAATAGATGACCAGGATCTCAAGGTACTTGATCCCTTCTAGGATCGCAAGTACCATGCCAAAGCACATCCCCTTGGGACAGACAATTTTCAATACCATGGTCTAAACCAAGGCCTAGTCTTACAAAGGAGGAATACTCTCGGAAGAAAAGCTTGAAGATTTTCTGGAAAATGTGGAAGAAAAACCATCAAAGTCTGTGTCAAAGGCATCAACACCTTCAAACCAAGGTCTTACAACGCCATCACAAAGCCTTCATGGAATCGGTGGCAACAATCCAAGTCCTATTTAAAATTCAGGATATTTCTCTGGCACTCCAAGAAACACCTCTCTAAGGACAACTAGGATGTCTCCAATCTCACAAAATCTTAATGCACCACCTAAACAAGGATATGGTGACCTCCCCCCTTCGATGTCATTGGAGAAATCCCGGTCGAAGCCTTTCAAAACTTAGGTGCTTAACCTCATATTGAGTAATGGAGAAATCAGATAAGTCAATGGTTATCTCAAGTTTTTCTTAAACCTCTTGTTCAAAAAATTGAAACGAGTCATAGCCAATTAATATATTTCTCAAAATATACTTACTCTCAAATGTATGATTTTAATTTTTTACATATCAAATTTTATTTTAAATATTTATTTGTGTTATTTCAAAGATAGGTTATGAATATGGTAGCAAAGCTTGGGATTTATATCACCTTAACATAAGTAGGTCATAAGGTACCAAATTCTGGGGTCTCTTCTACTACATCATCTAATAATGTTTCTAATGAGTGGATGATAACATTTACCATTAATAAGGATGAAGTTATTCATCAATTGTGTGTTACTCTCATAGAAGGATGAGATTCTCCTCCTAATAAGTTACATTACTTAAAAGTGTTGGGTGTGTATTTTATGTTTTTAAAAGCTTGGTCACTACATTATAAACCACTTTAAAACCTCAATGTTTCTATCTATGATGAGTTCTCTGCAAGCTCAATGTTTAATTCCTTGATGTTGGGTCACTTTTAGGGTTGAAAATTTTAGGTTTCAAATAAATAATGCAATGCTCTACCTTTTAACATGTTTTTTGTTTAACATTTTTGAAGAAATTATATCCAAATTGTATAATTTATCTATATAGTTATTGTGTGTTTCATTCTATCCTGAACGTAGCTCCATACCCATAGTTACTGGGCCTTCAACCTCAAAAAGATTAACCTTTTAATCCTCTTATTTAAGAATGTTTAGATGTTGTGAGTGAGCATCAAAGGTTGTGTGCATTGATGAAAGGAGAGTGGGTTAAGGGCTTGTTACCAGAAAGTAGTGGCCATGAAAATTGCACAGTACAATGGATTAAAGGTAAAAACATATTTAACTGTGACTTTGAGTAATACTAGTCTGGCTTGATGATTTTCTCAATCAAGTCGTAACTTCCAAAGTGCAGTTCTAATTTGTATGTGAAAATGTGTGGAACTTGCAGAAGGAACATGCATGCGAGTTTGGGGGAAGAGGGGAATTTTATAACAAAGTAAACAAAAGATGGACTCTAGAACTACCCACTGATTCACCACTTCTTATGTATATTTTATGTTCACTTTTGGAGTATCCTCAGTGGATGCAGCATGTGCAAATTACTTCTTATCCAAATACATAGTCGAGCAATAATCCTTTATTCGTTAGTATCCTAACACCCAAACATATATTTTCATAGAAGTATGTTATAATTTCTTCCCTCTGTAACTATTATTTTTTATCATGGAGCATGTGTGCTAGTAGTGGGAAAGAAGAGTTGTCATGTTTTGCACTATATTGGGATAAAAAGTTGTATTTCTCTTTTCAGGTACATTGACCAAAGATAAATTATCTAGTTTGAATGAGATGAATTTGCTCACATATAATTGGAATAAATAATATTCATAGATGATTTAAAAAGTTATTAAATATTTCTATGAAATCAATATACGAATGCTTTATATCATTACCAGTCAAGAAAAATACTTGGGGATTTATATCTTTTATGACTTTGATGAAATTTTCACGAGGGTGAATTGATGTTAACTAGATGTCTTTTACTTCATTTTTGTCCATTCCCTCTCCTAAGAGTTGATGAAGATGAACTTGTGCACAGATAGCTAATGCCTTGTATTCTTTAACCCCTAGCACTTTCACTAGTAAGGGAATCTAGTGTTGTGAAATGACATTGACTTTCCTATCAAGATTCAATGTATTTTTATACTTATTTAAATGGTTAGGGAAGTCATTGGAGGGAGTTCTAGCTAAAAAGGGTTCCCGAAGAGTATCTAATACGATAGTTAGCCTTTGGAGACTAGGAGGCCCAAGTGGTCTTTTGGCCAATGCCTCCATGAATGTGGGCCATCGCATTCCATGATAAACACCAATATCTATTACATGAAGAGATTTATTTGTCTTGTCTTCAAAGTCTTCAAGAAAATATTTATTAGCTATGGTCTACAACAACTAATACCATGGACTTACCTCATGAAACTTGGTGAGAGCCTTGTGAAACAACTTTGGATCTATATAGAGGAATTTCGAGCAAGGGAGAGATGCATTGGGATGCATGATATTGCAATGAAAACTCTCAGCCCAGGTGCTACAAGACTATGGTTCACATCACCTGATATTGATGCAAGATCATCGAAGAACCATATGAGATGTTGAATGTGAACAATTTTGTTGTTGGTTATAGCCACTACATAAGATTTTATTCATTGTTCAACCCATATCGATTCATTGGGAAGATTAGGTGGACTACTCTAGCATCCATCTTATTTTCCTTTGTTGTTGCTATTGCTATTGTTGTTATCATTGTTTTTTTTGTTTCCTACGGCGTCCAAATCTAATTGATTGTCTGATTCTTATCCGTACATAAAACTTAGTTTATGGGGCCACACAGTGGTTTCCATTACCCAAACTCTCTCATGTGTAGGGATAGGCTGCATTTTCTTCAAAGACATTCCAGAGCTTGCCTTTAGTAGATTCACCTAAGATTCCAACTATTTTTCTTTTCTTCGTTATATTTTAGAATCCTCCACATCATTTTGTATTCAACAAAGAAAAAAATTAATCATTTTTGGTTTTATAAGCAAATGCACATAAGAAATCTATTTGTTCAAAGTTGTGGAATGAACAACAAAATTAGTAGTAGCAATATCAGTAGTGCATTCTTCTCCATCATCTACACACAACAATATAATCCATAACATAGAGCTTTAAGGTGAGGGGAATTAGAAGGGAAGGGAGAAACATATCTAATTTCAAGTTATTTTTATTTACTCAGAATCAGAAAATAATCCTTGAAGATCAACATAAATAGCAGAAATAACAAGAGAGTAAATCTACTCCAATGTTATAATTGTCTGCTTCAGAGCCTCTTCCAAAGAATGACCCTCTCATATGAAAAATAGTAAAACAAATTTCATAAGTAGTTCAGAGAGTTGGTGTCTTCTCTAGTGGTCCACTTCCAGGAAAGGCAATTGTCTCCTGTGCTAGAATTTGCATGGAGATGGATGTGAGTAAAGATCTCCCAAATAAAATGCTATAATTATTTTCTTCAAAGCCTATTACAAAGCATGAGCCTCTCATCTAAAAATTAGTAAAATAAATTTCGTAAACAATTTAGAGAGTTTGTATTCTTTGTACAATGGTCCTCTTTAAGGAAAGGTGATTGTCCCTTGTGCTAGAATTTGCATGAAGATGGATGTGAGTAAATATCTCCCCACTAAAATGACATTAACTTTATATGAACTTAGTTGGACCCAACAAATTTCTTGAATATTGATTTCAGTGAAAAAAATTCATGAATTGGGGCATCCCCCTCCCTTCGCTCTTGCTGTTCCAAATTCATGGTTACAGGAAAAAGAGGATGTTCATTAGATTATGGTCTAGTAGTTGAGATAACACGTTGTGGAATTAAAGAATCAAATTTGAATGTCGAATAACTATATAATAATTTCAAAAAGTCTGGTAACCTTCCAATATATGTAGATATATAGTTATAGTAGCAACTAAAATATCATCTAAATTAGAGATATGTACATACCCAATGGAGGCCTCTACTAAATATGTTATGTAATAGTGATCTATAAAAATAATCTCATATATGTTAGCATATTTAAACCAAATAATTATAATTATTCCAAAAAGGTATTGTTTTAGTGATATACATAGTGGAGGGCTCCAAACACTGAACAACTTACTTAATCATGGGCTCCAAAATCAGATCTCATAAATTTTAACAAATTTTAACCTAACTATTAAAAATATTCCAAAGAGGCATTAGTTCAGTGGTGAGAAATTATGCCCCAAACATATGATGTGAACCTCAAAGCAAAGAGCCAAGGTACAATTCCCGAGTGAGTTTGGGAGAATACATACCCATCATGATGAATTTCAGAGGTAAAAGAATGGGTTCAAGTCCCAAGGAATTTCAAAAAAAAAAAATGACTTCCCATATGAATTTCAAAGGAAAAATAGATACACACCCCTCATGAATTACAAAAGGATAATGATGGGTGCAAGTCCCAGAAAATTTCAACAGAAGGGGCTTCCCTTATGAATTTCAAATGAAAAAAATAGATACGCACAACTCATGACTTATATATCCATAAGGGCAAGTACAAGTCATAGTAAATTTCCAGAAAATGTACATCCCTCACAAATTTCAAATGGAAAAGACCTAATGCATCTCCCCCTAGCAATTTTGGTGAAATATGTAATTTTATTACAATGAGGTGAGTGACAGATTAACTCATAAAATATTTCTATCCACCAATTTTATACTCTTGTATATATGTAATATAATATGGAGTGTAAAATTTGATTTTCTCTCACACTTTCCTTCTTGTGAGATTGTTATCATTTCTCTTTCAATTCATGCACATATCAACAAGGTCTATTTTCTTGTTTATATTGCAGTATGAGTTTTGTTTGGTTGAGATATTTTTTTTTATAAAGTGTATTCCTATTTATTTAGTTTAATGGTCTTGCATTCAATTCTTTCAATGAGTGGGTGTTGGCTACAAGATCCATAGAAAAAACAATGAAATTTTTTTATTTGTGTAAGATAACCAATTCTTTGCATACCTTTTCTTTTCAAAAGTATGTGATTTGTCTCGGTATAATTCATTTTCTTGTTTATGGAAGTATTATCCTAAATTTCTATTATGTATGTGGAAACTTGAAATGCTATATCTCTTTATGTAGAGGTACATCGAAAATGGAATGCAAATGTATTTCTTAAAATAGAATATAAGGAATTGAATATTCATTTATTCTTATTAAAATTCATTGTAAAGAAGAGAATTTTCCTCCAATGCTTTTACCATTTTATTTGGTAGAACACATGATAGAGAATGATGCACTACTCCTTTTCTCAGTATGTTTGGAATTTGTACCGATTGACTGAGTGTTTCGTGTAGCTTCATTGTTGTTTGTTTTATACCAATAACTTCATTTCTAGTTTTCTTAGTTACCAGTAGAAATTAAGCTTCATTATACGAATATAAATTAAGCTTCATTGTGTAGCTTCATTGTTTGTTTTATACCAATAGCTTCATTTTTGTTTTATACGAATATTTAGTTTTCTGTAGCTTCATTGTTAGACAATGTGGATCATAAAAGAGTATTAATTCTTATGGTTTGTGGAAAATATCGATGAGCATTAAGATATGGATATATTGTGAATGTCATTTCTTTTAAACAAACACTTTTTAGGATGTAAATGAATATGAAAGTAGAAAATCAAGTGGGTACAATTGGTTAGATACATTGGAATGGGGTATAAATGATATAGGTTTAGAATCAATTCTAAAATGCCATTTATTTGGAATATATGACATTTTTGGTAGATATGTGGAGATAACATGGAAAAAATGATACTATGGAGTACAACTAGTTAATGATGAACTTATTTTTACCTTTTTTGACTCACAAAGGAGAGGCAAGGCCAAGATGCAACTAATCTATCATTATGTTAGTATGAAGTTTACTTCCTCTAGACACTAAATATCATGGCATATTAGAACATGTTACCCAACCACATGTATGGGTAACCATATGAGAATTTGTTTCTTCTATGATGCAATTTTTCATCTAGTTCTCATACATTATTTATTATGTTGTCTTTTTCTTTCCACATGTTTTCACAGGATATGTACAGCTTAATATTTTTAGATTGTAACTTAGCTTACATGATTGTTATTAAGTTCCCAATATTTTATTTTTCTATGGTGACATTTTATTTATTCTGTTTATAACAGTCATCTGGCCACATAGTGGCCACTATCAGCCAACTAAAGAAAACTCGTTTGAGTTTCTTGCTTTTCTGGGGAAAAATGACATTGAAAAAGCTGATGTTGAGGTATATGTCGTATAAATCCTTTATAGTCTACTTTATTTTATATTCCAGTGTTCATTGTATTTCATGTCTTATAGTCTACATTATATCTTCTTTCATTTCAAAAGATGAACTCAATATTGATGATCAAAAGTAGGAATTGAAGAAACACAAAAAAATAACATTGAAGTGACAAATGAGGAAAGAGAGAGAGAAAGGAGAATTGTCTAGTCATACCCATAAAAACAATATCTCGCATGAGACACACACAGAGACACTGATGATCAAGTCTTCAGAATTGGTGAATTCACCTCCAATGCCTTGGAAACATAATGATAATGTTTCGAAGTAATGAAACAATATTTCTTGTCTAAATTGTAGTCCAACCAATATTAAGTTGGAAACTCATATTGTAATACTTGACATTTCATATAATATAGTTATGTGGTTGAAATTACTTATAGTTTCACTTGATATTATTTAGTATTGTAATTAACCTATGTAACTTTGTGTTTTCATATTAGATGAACATCCACATTCTATGACATTTTTTTAATTTATGTGGTTGAAATTATTTATAGTTTCACTTGATATTGTTTAGTATTGTAATTAACATATGCAACTTTGTGTTTTCATATTAGATAAGCATGCACATTGTATGACATTTTTTAAATTTAGTCGCAAAATCATACTAATTAATTTATGTTAATTAATAATGGACACATAGAATCAATCTAAAACTACTAAATTAATAGTTTATATTGATTAGTGATGAACACAAATAAATTGAATATATGACTAAATTAGTTGTTTATAATGATTATTAGTTAAAGTAAATGAAATGAATATAAACTACTAAATTAGTTGTTTATATAATGAATATGAAACTACCAAAAAAATATAAATGACTATTACAAATGATAAATTTGTCATTACAAAGGACGACTAAATTTTGCATATATACGACTATTAGTAGCTAATTTACAGTATCTTAACACGACAAAAATTTAATCATATTTCTTTGGTCATTAATTGGTTTCAAACGATGAATAAAATTTGCATATATATGACTATTAGTAGCTAATTTATAGTATCTTATAAAATGACTAACATTTTGGTCATTAATTGGTTTTCTCGGGTGATCATATAGTAATATATTTTTTTGTATATTTGGTCATTAATTGTGGTAATTAATGACTAAATCAATAATAAAATTAATGACTAAATATACTACTAGGCGATAAAATTGAGACAACCAATTAATTACTAAGCTAAAAATGACTAAAAGTTGATCGTGATATAAGATGCTATAAATTAGCTACTACTGGTCACCGACTGAAAAATGGTCATTTATATGCAAAATTTAGTCTTTTTTAGTAACTAATTAACCAGTTTATACTAGTGAATTATTGTTGTACCCAGATCTACGGTCCTAAACCCTAACGGTAGTGAATCCCTCCATGCTCATGTCTTCCTCATCAGAAACTACTACAATGCAAAACTAATCATATACAATAACTCAGGAAGAAGCCAACATGACAACAAATTAAAATTCTTCATGCAACTTTAAATATGGTCAACTTTCTTTCTACATATTTCCTTGGAAATACTAATAGAGTCACCTAGTTTTTCACCCCTTGGTGAAATAAGATTGTTTTCACCGTGAGCACTAACCTCTAACTTATAAGAGAATATAATCTTTTTTTTTCAATTTATATGTTAATATGATTTTTCATTATTTTTATCTTTCTAAATTTTTGAATTATTATTTTAAAAATTATTTTTTCTTATTTTTTAATTGTTAATTTATTTCTTTTCATGCTTTCTCCTTTTTATGTTTAAATTTTTATCTTTTACTTTTTTTTTCTCTTTTATGGGCTATTTTTTTGGTTAATTTTCTATATTTTTTATGATTATTTTCCTCTTGGTTTTAGTTAATATTTATTTATTTTAAAATTTATTTTATGTTTTTTTGTTTATATCTATATATATATATATAATGATTTTTTTCCTCGTGGTTTTAGTTAGTATTTATTTATTTTAAAATTTATTTTTTGTTTTTTTGTTTATATATATATATAAATTATTGAATGTTTTATGGTTTTCTTTTTAACAATTTTTTAATTAATTTAAATTATTTTTATCATTTTTTTTTATTATTATTTTTTAATTTTTTTACCTTTTTTCTATATGTTTTAATGATGTACTGAAATTACGTGCAAACGAATTTTTAAAACATAAAAATATACAATGGCGAGAACATAAAATGAATATACACAAAGCTTTTCCCCTCGATCCCAAAATCAGGACTACCAAACTGATTTTTTATTATATCTCTTTCAATGCTATATATATATATATATATATATATATATGCCAAAGAATTAACAAACCACAATCTATAACCCTAGATTAAAACATAACCATAGTTCGCTTGATTGGATCTACAAAACACCATGGGTAGAAAATTATAATGCCCAAAACCATATATAAAACTGATGCGCAAAACCATGGGTAGGTCCTCCCACCATCTTAGGATGCGCAAAACCATGGGTAGGTCCTCCCACCATCTTAGGGTTCACCACCCATCGTTGGGCCCACCCAACTGTTATTAGTTCGTGGAAAGAATATAACACATACCCAACGTTTTCTATATAGTTTTTTTAATATTTGTCAATTTATGCAATATATATATATATATATATATATATATATATATATATATATATATATATATATATATATATATATATATATATATATATATTTGTGTGTGTGTGATGATGCTTGACTAGCAAGCCAACTCCAATATATGTCAACTTAATAGTTGATAGTTATGATTTTGGTTCAATGGATCATGTTCGCCTCTGCTATGTGTCAATTTGTTGGCTTATTTTTAATCTTTCATTGCAATAGATGAAGTCTACTCTTGCTACGTATCAATTTGATGGTTTATTTTTAAGTTTTTCTTGAAATACCTCAAGTTGTCTTATTCTAAAATTTTAAAAGAGCTATACTTTTAGGATTCGATATAATGACCTTTTCATTTAACTATTCATTTTCAAGGTTTTTCTTAGTCATCATATTTGGTTTCGAAATGATGAAAATTTAAGGATTTTTATAGTCATGATATTTGGTTTCAATTCCATAGTTGAGAAATGTAGAAATTTTAAGGTTATTCGGAGTTTTGATAGTTTTATCTTTAATGAAATGGTTGAAAAAGGTCAATATTTTAGGGTTTTTTGGAGACTTCATATTTATCTTTAATGACATCATTGAAAATTGTTGGAATTTTTTTCAAGCCATGATATTTTATCTTTAACACTATTGTAGAAAATTGGTAGAATTCAAGGTTTTTTTGAGTCACGATATTTTATTTCTAATGTCATTGTTAAACAATGTTAGAATTAAAAATATACATATACAATATCAACACTTTGATTTTGGGGTGTTTTTTATTGCTCATTGCACAAAAAAATTACTTTTCAATGCCGATGTTTAAAAAAATTAGGATCTTATGCCAGGGAAAAGAAAAATAGAGAAAGAAACAAGAATTGATGCAACATCTAGTTGCATCAACAATTTTTGTTTCAGGGAGTTTTTCTCATGTTTATTGCACAATAATTTTGGTTTTTAATGTCATTGCTAAAAAACATTTGGTATTTTCACCCCAAAAAATGAAATGTTGTTGTAGCATAAGCACTTTCGTTTTCCATGTGTTTTTCATGTTTTTTGTGCAACAATAAGGGATTCTTTGGGTTAGTGTTCTGGTTTTGAGGTCACAATTCTAGTTAAGTTGATAGCTTTGTTCAATAGTTTGATTGATGGTTTCTAGGCAATAGTGTTTTGTGAATCATTTTTTGACCAATTATTTTCCCCCATTACGATCTAATTTTTGTCTTAAAATTATAGTAGTAGAGATAAGACAAAATTTATGTAAATTATATTGTGTATTGTTGAAAGTATAATTCAAAAAGAAAATGAAAATTGTCTAAAAATACCATTTTTTTATACAAATTTTCAAAATAAAAAATATTTGTACACTATCTAGCAAAATAATAATAATAATAATAATAATAATTATTATTATTATTATTATTAATATTATTATTATTTTCTTAAATCAAAAATTTATTTCCTAAAAACACATTAAAAAGATATGAACTTGACCCCAACAGACTTTTTTATACGTTCAATGTACAAAAATGTTTTTGATTGCCCATGAAGGTGTTTGGAACTGAAATAGAACCGCGATATATAGCTTGTGTTGGAAGCCTCGTTCCCATAAATTTTAAAACTGACCTTTCAGACATACACATTGTATTCAGAACCTTATACCCATAAATACATCGTGTTAGATCTGTCCAATATGTTAGAGCTATATAAGAGTTTGGCATGTCTACATATTATTTCATACATTTTTTTGCCAATATATTAGAGCTATATTAAATTTTGGTATGTCTACATTTTATTTCATACATTTTTTTGTGAGTTTGTTGCAGCATGGGTCATGCATTATAACTTAGCGTTGTTATATATATGTTCAGGGATTTGGTGCAATGCAAGTGCGCCATATATCTTTGCCTGAATCGTTATAACATAACAGTGAATGACTAGATTTGGTGTTGAAGTGAAATACCTTAAATCATGGGTAAACTCTGTTCTTTCTCTCCTCTAGAAAGTAAATAGTTATTCATTAATGGCTTTTTTGTGGATAATATTTGCATCAAAAGTGTTCATGATCTTTCGATATAAGAAAATAAGCTAACAACCTAAAATGAAAGTCAGTTATATAATAGGATTTTATCTATTAACAAAAAAACACTCAAAATTACTAATCAAATTTATAATAAGAAAAATAATACATTTAAATGGTTTTTAGTCTTTTAAGCATTCATTACTTGAGATAACAAATTCATATACTAGTGGGTGTGACTGAGATACCTGTGTGATGTCCTAAGACCAATTACTTGAGATAACAAATTCATATACTAGTAGGTGTGACTAAGATACCTATATGATGTCCTCAGACCAACAATGCGGCGTGAACTTAAGTTTTATTGAAAGGATTAAAACATCCTATCTGTTTGTTTATTAGAAATTTAATCATTTGTGTGTTGGAAATTTAATCATTATTGGAAACTAGACTATTCTCTCAAAACATATTCTCTTAAGTGCTCTTACATCTAAATTATTTCTAACCTCCATCTTGGAAAATATAAGATACATTGGTGCCACATTTGAAACACTCAAAACACATTTGAAACACTCAAAACAATTTCATGTTATTTGGAAGCACCACTCTGTGACATTTTGAAAAGCTAATTCAATAACTAGGAAAACGGGAGGGAATTTAATTATTATGGAAAGGGAATATGTTTAGTACAACCCTTAGCATGAAATTCAATCTATGTGATGATGGGTCAATATAGGAAATGGGTATGTGCATGTCAACCTATCTCGATTTATCAAGGATGGTGCTGATAAGACATGTTTTTTTGTTGCTACATTCCTCTATAGAGTGCCTCAATTTCTAGTGAATGGCTTGGTTGCATAAGTTTGCATGATGATGGGATAATGCAAATGTCACTTGGTGTAGCAGATACCATTTTTTTTTATCTAGGATTGAGGTCAATGAAAGTTATCGCCAAACCAAGAATAGAGTTCCTTCGTTGAAAGAAGTAAATTATTCATCAATTTTACATTTTTATTTTGAAATGGAAACTTCAACAAAGGAATTACATTTTGGACATATTCTAAATGCTAGTACTCATGGACATGAAGTGGGAATTATGCAGCTCAAGTGTTATGTTACTCTTCCACTCTACATAAGATATTCTAAATCTATGATGCTAAGTTTAAAGTATATTGATTATAGAAAGCGTCTAGAGACACGACTATGTTTTCAAAGTCATGGGATGCTATCAAAGTGTTCAATAATTTTTTGTGATCAATTTTTCGACAAATCAAATTAATAAAAAAATAATTTTAATCTCAATATAGACATCTTTAAGCATATATTACTCCAAAAAATAATAATTAAATACAATCGAAATAGTTGTTTAAAAATTATACCATCATCAAAAATAAAAATGGGTGCCAATAAACCACTTCACAAAAACCCATATCTATCGATTATCAACATATTTATTTATTAATTATTGTTTGGATCTCTACTCACTTGATTTTCCATAAGCTAAATTTGAAAAGAATGTATATTTGAGCTAGGATACAAAGGATTTAGATTTGTCTTCTACTCACATGATTTTACATCAGCACGAATAACTAAATTTGAAAACAATGTATATTTCAGTTTGGATATAAAGCAGCTAGATTTATCTTCCTAAATAACTTATAAAGTATTCAACTTTTTGTGAAAGCTAACTAATAAATACTATATGATGCAAAAATAAATATTGTTTTTTTAATTTTAACTTAAATTTAATGATTAATTTAAGGTGATAAATGTAGGGCTGAGAAAGCTTATTACCTAATTTTTATAGATTTGATATGGAAAATATGTGAAATGAAAAATTATTATATTTTAATGTTGAAGTGTAAATAAAAAATTATATATATATATATATATATATATATATATATATTTGGTGATTTATAGGGCCTAACAATTTTCTTGACACTTAACTATTAGTAAAACTTTCGAGGCTTATGATATGTCTAGCTCCCTGTAGGCTTGTGCTTTCTCTTGGGGGATTACACAAAATTTGAACCCAAGACTTCTGGTTCAACAAGACTTCATTTTCATTACAATTCCCAATTGAACTACCCCAATATATTAAATGTATTTTTTATTTTAAATAAGTAAATTATTTTTATTAATATATAAGAAATAAAATTTATTTCAAATATTTTATTATAGTAAGTTAAGTAAAAAAAAATTATGAATAAATTAAATATTAAAAATAGACATTAGATAAAAAATTTCTCTCATCTTTAAATATAAAACAAAACAAATAAATTTATGTAAAGGTTTCAGCCCCATCAAAGAAAATAATTACATGAGCTAGAGTTAGTGACATTTTGAATAAAAAAAATAGTAATTATCAAATTTAAGTTATTGTAAAAAAAAATTTAAAACACTTATTCACATATCTAATTAATTTCAAGTGTATATAGAATCTCTATAACATCCTCTTGTAATATCGAATGAAAATGTATGAAGCTAGAATTTGTTTACATAATTTACTCAAGGGTAACTATTCAAATTCATGGGTAACTATGCATATTACTATTCCATATTCCTCATTAACTATTAGATAGAATCTTCATCATTATATAGAGTAACTTTAGTAAAGTAATTGTAAGTTACATAACCATTAACAACCATTATTGTGTCATATTATCATAATCTATCTGACGTAACCTTGCACCAATTTCATGATTATTTTAACTCAATTATTTAATCACATTCTTGATAATATAAAAATCAAATCATGCAAGGAATCAACATTATAAAATAATGGCACAACGAGAAACCACATTATTAGACACTAATATAGCCTGGAAACCACGTAGGGTGAAAACCAACAAACGTTTAATTTTGTTATTAAATGCTTGTGAGGGTGTTCACCATTCACTGAATGGCTTGTAAGGGAGTTTATCCCTTAATAATTGTCATTAAATATTACATAGAAATATTATATTAAAACAATATGTCTAGTTAGAATTTATTACACTAACCATGATATCATTTACCCATAAATCTTCAATCTTTATATCTTTGTGGCATGGTTATTCTATTGGCGGACCATCCTGTAACTCGCACTTCCTAATCTACATAGACCATTAGTTCTTTACCTGCCACAAAGTTAAACATAATCTATCCTTTACACAAGTCACGATCCATTCCTGCCATTGTTCTCATGAACACACTTTGATATCATGATTAGATAAAATATTAATCAACCAATAATCAATCTTTAATAGTGACACTTCAACATCTATTCATGTGCATACATAAAACAAAGACAAAATATCATGAAATACCTTATTTAACACCATTGTACATGTATTAATAACATGCATATCACTATCAAGCACCATCTTTCTAAAAAGATGCTAACATAATTTTACATGCACTTTGATATTCTTTCCAAAGGAAAGCTAACATACTAGATATTGTTTATGTACATGAAAATGCATAACAATATTTAACAGAACTAGCCCAAAAATCAATTTTCTTTGTGCCTACTATTATGTTTTATTTTCCAAACGGACCAATTGCATACATCCATCCTTTCATGCATTCAAACATATATTTTCCTCTTACCCAAATATCTAGCCCAATAGTTATAGATAATCTTTTCCCAAAAGAAAGCTAATACCATATCTAATCCCTTTATGCATGTAAGTGCATATTATTTTTCCCAAAATAATACTAACACAATCAATAATATGTGATCATTCCTCTCTTTTCTCCAGAAACATAATTCCAAAACAATCTTTTTCCATGCATGCAAGTGCATACATTTCTCCAAACAATCTTCCAAAATAAACCTTAATGCAATAAAGCATGTGATTACCAATTTTCCTTTCCAAGAAAATTAATACATTAGCTATATTTTTTATCTACATAACCACATATTATTTTAAGAGAACTAACATCATGTCTACTATTTTGTACACATTCTTTTCCCAAGAAATCATAATAATTATTCTTTCATGCATAAGACTTATTTCATTTTTAGGAAAACTTATCATATTTGGTAATTCCTTTCATACATGAAAATGAAAGTTCCTTTCCAAAACATAGCCTAATACCATAACTATTTTTTCTTATATGCCAACACATATTTCTTTTAAAAGCATATATCCCACTAAGTTTTTTTTTTTTTCATATAATACATGTTCCATACATTAGTCATTCATTTTATGCATGTGAACCCATATTTTTTCCAGAAAAATACAACACAATAATTGTACTTTTAGTGCATGCAATGAACATTTTTGTCTTTTACATAATAGTCATTCATTTCATGCATGTAAACCCATATTTTTAAAAAAAAATACAACACAATATTGTACTTTTAGTGCATGTAATGAACATTTTTGTCTTCAACATACTCTAACACAATAGTTCTACTTTTCATGCATATAAATAGTTATTCCGCTTTTAAAAGAAAACTACATTTATAGCCCTTCTTTTCTAGTAAGTTACTAGAATAGTCACATATTCTTTTCAATAAAAAATGGCTACTTATGATACCATTTTTTAAGAATTGTACATGGTTTCTCTAATATCATGGCCACTAAGATTTTACACACAAGGATCACGTTTAATTTCTTCCAACAAAATTGACAAGGCTACTTAGCCTTTACACGCAACACTCCCGGGTAGTTTATTAATTTTTTTTAATAGAAAAAGACAAGGTTATCTAATTTTTTTACATGATAGATTCACATGTATTATTTTTTAGATATGACATGGTACCTAACCAAATATTTCAAGAAATATGATGCATATAGTTATTTTTCTTGCGTGCGTATTTATATTCTTTCCAAGAAATCCATCATAATATTATTATTTTTCCCAATGCAAATATATCCAAGTAAATTTATAATCTAACTTTCCATACAAATTTCTCCATAATATTTCTTTTTAAATAAAATAAATTATGTTATTGATCTTTCCATAAGCAAAGTTTTCGTGCATAAACTAAGAAAACAGTTTCAAGAAATGGCAGGATAAAAACATACATCCCTGCCGTCTTTTAACGTATAGGAGCTTTGCAACACCTTCCAAGGAGAGTAACAAAAGTAACCATACCTTTGCACACAAAAACATATAAATCATTATAAAAAGAATTATCATGATTAGCCATACATTTTTACGCACAAACGTAGCCAAACTTATCTCCCTTTAAATCACATCACCTTAACTATTAATCTTCCATACATACCCTCTATTCACTCAATAACTCATGTCAATGCTATTGAGTTCGATTATACAATAGTTCAGTCTACTTTTGTTTGAAATGGACATTAATATTCCCACAATAGTGGTGTATTTTCCCCCAACTACCCATAATTAGTTGTTAGTTGGTATAAATGACAGATTCTATAACTGAGTTTTGTCGTGTGAAAGAGGGGTAGAGAGACTTAATGCACTAGACTACTTCTTAATACTTCAATAATGATGGATCCATTCATCCATCCTTCTATGGAAATTTTCATCCATTAAATTATCATGTTGAACAAATAACATAAGAGTCAAACTCACCATCAATGAGAGGGCACACACAATCAAACAAGGCAATGAAAATAGTTGTAGAGTAATGTGACATAATCACCCTTCATCATCTCCCATGGCCTCCATCATATCAACAATAATGAACTAATACACAAGAACCTCATGAAATCAGTTTCCTACTCAATTTCTACTTTTCAGAGATATATTGTTTACTTGGGTTTTCATGGTAGGGATATTACATCCTCCCCTTAAATAAAACACCATCCTCAGTGTTTATGATTAACGTTTACTCGTGATCTAACAATCTAACCAACTGAAATGGAACCCTTCCCTTTTAAAATGAAGGATTTTTGTTTCCAAGAAATACCTTTAAATGAAACAATAATGTTTTTATCCATAGTCATAAGCATGTATATTTGAAAAATAATTAATTTCTACTTTTAGTCACTTAGCTATTATTCAAATTTATAGAAACAAAACAAAATCTTTATACCAACTTACCATTAATTGCCAATTACTTTTTGAAATCATGGTCACTTTTATGTAAGAACTCTAAGAATGGTTGAACATCCCATCAACATTTCATGGCAAGAACCCTATAATGTATGACTAACAAATCGGACATAATCATGTTAATCACAACATTTTCAATCAAATTAAATACTTTAACTATCAATTATTTATGTAATATTAGGTAATATTTTAATCGTAGTACTTGTACAAGTACTCCGAGAGCACCCAACTCTTCAATTAACAAAATTATCTTAGCCCCTGCTAAAGACATTCAGAAGATTGGTAATACAATAAATGAACTTACACTTCCATTAATTTGTTTATGAGCACTGAGCTCCTTTCTTGTCAAGATGTACATAAAATTCTTACATAATTGTATAGAAAATTCATTTTTAACACAACATACAATTGATTAGTTAATTTGTTCTTCTATGAGAACAAGAATGGAAAAAGAATGCTCCTTCTGACAAATGGGAACTAGTTTCTATTATGAAATCAAGCCATTTTCACATCCAAATAGTTCTTTGATAGAGACCATACCAGGTCCATTCTAGAATTCTACTGGACAACTAGTTCAAGAACTTCAATGACCACACAGGCTCCAATATAGGAATCTTCTTGGAATTGTACTGCTTATTCCTCCGACAATGACCTGTCTATCAGAAATTTTGGGCCTCCTCCAACAGGCTCTAAAATCAACATATTTACCTCAGGATTTTTCCACTCTTCGCCATCTTAGTCAACTATTTTCACTTACTGAGATCATATATATCTAGGGAGAGGAAATTCAAGTAGAAAACTACGATCAACACATTCAGGTAGGAAACTACCATCAACCCAAGGCCTCCTCGCTTTTCACAACTGCATAACAAACCATATGCACCTTAAAATGAAATAAATAAGAACATTTACACACATCATGTATTCATACTTGACCCTAAGCATGGGTCCGCAATATCTAGATTGAAAGGACACATAACTAGGATACAAATTGTATACATTCTAATTTTCCATAAAACACAATTACGCTATCATAACATTATATTTCTCATTTACAATTGTAATTCACATTGTAACATTTTACCTTCACATGTTCTCATGTTTCCATTATGCTACCCGTCAGCAACATTAGTCATAATTGTTTTTAATAAAACCATACCTTCTACAACATATTACTATACATAAGGCATCTTATCAATGTTCTCAATAATTCAATATGTAGAAAGATATTGATCTTGTTAATTTTCATAAACCATTTTAATGACACTAATGTATCATAATTGTTAGGTCCCTATACTACTAGTGTAACCCCTTATTGTTATTAGTACCACCCCCCTTATTATATTTTTGTGCCCATGTAGTCCCCATAAGGTTATTATTGTGCCCCATAGAAGCCCACTATTGTTATTATTGTTCCCTTACATTATTATTGTTATGTCGGCTCTCATTATATTATGACCCTTTAGACTCCTATGTATAGAAAGGAGGTCTTGTCATTTGTATCATCTAATAATTGTTTATTTGTGTAATGTAAAGGAGGTTTCCCCCTCAAAGAGGCTTATTTCTAAGGCGTTTATCTATCTTTTATATCTTTTTGTGAGCTGGTTTCATAACATTTGGTATCAGAGCTTTGGATTCTAGGGTTTCGCTGCTCCAAACAGGTCATCATGGCATTTTTGCTATAACGTTTTTTTTTGCAACGTTTCAAAAGCTAAAAACAAAAACCATTTGAGAACACATCTCCCTGAACCGCGGGTCCGAATTTCAAATGTTGTCTCGCTATATTTTAGGATATATGATCTAAGAAAGTTAGGGTTTTTGAAAGCTCTTTCATCTAAAACAGGTCATCGTGGAATTTTTGCTATAACTTTTTCACTACAAAGTTTCAAAACATAAAAAAGAAAACATTTGAGATGAAATTGGTCTAAACCTTGGGTCTGAATTTCAGATCTTGTCTCACTATATTTTTGGATGTACGATTTGGGAAATTTATGGTTTTTGCAAACTCCAGAATTACATCCTAAATAGGTGACCTTGGGAAAATCTTCATAACTTTCTCTCTGAGCATCAGATTGAAGTTTCAAAAGAAGTTACAGAAATAGGTCGGGTTGTCTTTTGTTTGGGTATAATTTTCAAAACCTAAGGTTGAAACAATGACACATGGCACATTGTACAAGTTCACTATAGTGAACTATTCTATAATTAGGTCATCGCGAGAGATTGGGAATAAATATTTCTTCAAGAATCCAATTGCGATCAGACTTCCGGAGTTATAAAAGGGACTCAGAGGGCTATTACAGACCAAAATTTTTCAACTTAAAGATCTGAAAGTACATAGTTATAGTCATTTCAATATCGAGCTCCTAAAATCAAGAAAAATCGAGATGATGAATTTTTATGGCAAGGATCTAGTAAATTGGATACTACATATGGAGAAATATTTTGATCTACATGGTGTACCACTGTTACAAAATGTATGTATTGCACCTAATTATTTAGAACCAAATCAATTTTTATGGTATAAAGGGCTTTGTTCTCATAAACCACTTGTCACGTGGTCAATTTTCACAGAGGAAATGATAACACATTATGAGGATACAAAGAGAAATGCCTTCTTTAGTCAATTGATAAATCTCAAACAAAAGTGTTCAATGTAGAGCACATTAAGGAATTCCAAAAATTGAATATAAGGGTAAATGATATTCCATAGAATAAAATGGTTGATGTCTTCATAGGGACTTTAAAGGATAACATTCAACACGAGGTTCGTCTTTGGGAACCTAATTCATTGGAGAAGGCATTCAAGTTGGTGAGAAAAATTGAAAGCAAAATTATGGAAACAAGGAATCCCACCACTCACAACTATAACTATGGAAGTGTTTTTTCTCCTAGCATTGCACAACCTACAAGGTTTACACCACAACAATTGGAAGAAAAAAGAGAAAAAGGGCTTTGTTACAATTGTGATAGCAAATACACTAAAAGTCATAAGTGTGCTGAGAAGAAATTATTTTACATAGATTATGAAGAGGGTGAAGAAAATGATCAAGAAACATCAAAAGAAGAGGATATACACCAGGAACCCACCCAAGAGAAAGAATAAATGAATTCGACCAGATCTTGTAAAGCATTGGAAAGAATTACCACTCCTCAAACTCTCAAGATAGAAAGACATATCAAGAAGAAAAAGGTTCAAGAAGTCAAAGATCACATCGAGAAAGAAGAAATGAATCCAACTATATCTTGTAATGCATTGGCTGGAATTACCTATCCTCAAACTATCAATATATAAGGACATATCAAGAAGAAAAATGTTTAAAAAGTGAAAGTTCACATCGAGCATTAAGAAATGAATCCGACCATATCTTGTAATGCATTGGAAGAAATTAGCACTCCTCAAACTATCAAGATAGAAGGACATATCAAGAAGAAAAAGGTAATAGTGTTGATTGATTCGGGAAGTACCCATAATTTTATTCATTGTAAGATAGCCAAGGAATTGAATTGATTCTTATATCCAGCACCAGAGTGTCAAGTGATGGTTGCAAGTGGAGGAACCATAAATTTCTTTGGAAAGTACCATGATATCAAGCTATCCATGGGAGAATATGTATTGAATAGCCCAATGTTTTCCATTCCAATGGGTTGTGCTAATGTTTTACTAGGAGTCCAATGGCTACAATCTTTGGGTACGATAGCTTTTAATTTTCAAGAAGTTTTCTTGAAATTTTTTTGGGAAGGAAAGGAAGTTGAATTGAGGGGTATCGAAGGGAAACCGAGAAATATAATCAACTCTAACAGCGTGAAAAAGCTTCTAAATGAAGAACAACGGGGAGTAATTGCACAATTATGTTCACTAGAGTATCCCACATCAAAATCATGTATTTCTCCAGATCTCCAAAACATTTTGGACAATCATTGCAAGGTATTTGAGACTCCCAAAGGCCTCCCACCTATTCGCGATCATGATCATGCTATTCATTTGATTTTAGGAAGTGTTCCTCTAAAAATCAGGCCATATAGATATCCATATGCCCAAAGGAGTGGGAACTCATTCAAAAGTTGCAGAAGATCCCAGTGCAAACAGTATTCCAAGAACTTGACAAGGAAGAAAAAAATCATATTGGAACCTAAAGCAGTCATAGAACCAAGAAATCGACAGCTATGAAATAGATCAATTTCATAGTATCTCATCAAGTGGAAGAACTTACCCACTGAAGATTCAACTTGGGAGGACAATAATTTATACATAAGCATCAAGAACTATTGAAGCGTTGAGGACAACACTTTTTGAAGGAGAGGGGCATGTTAGGTCCCTATACTACTAGTGTAACCCTTTATTGTTATTAGTACAACCCCCTTATTATATTGTTGTGCCCATGTAGTCCCCATATTGTTATTATTGTGCCCCATATAAGCCCACTATTGTTATTATTGTGCCCTTACATTATTATTGTTATGTCGTCTCTGATTATACTATGACACCTTAGACTCCTATATCTAGAGAGGAGGTATTATCCTTTGTATCATCTAAGAATTGTTCATTTGTGTAATGTAAAAAAGGTTTCCTGCTCGAAGAGTCTTATTTCTAAAGCGTTTATCTATCTTTTCTATCTTTTTGTGAGTTGGTTTCATAACAATAATCAAAGTTTTTGTCACATTCAAGAACTTTTAGTCATAAATATGCCTTCTTTTACCGAACATTGACTTTCACAATCATTTTAGTTTCATGCATAAAAGTATATGAAAATATTCATAAATGTTTAAATGTCAATAACAATTAGGGTAACAATACAAACATTTCCAATTCCCCACAGTGTAATGTTACCAATAAACCAGCACCTGAAGTAACTACAATAATGAGTTGTTTGCGACTTCTAATAAGATTTAATCAAAACCAATTCATGCATACATGTTTTCAATAGGTAGTGATGCAAGCTAAACGAATTAATGTTACCAACCTTCTTAGATTCAATCTTGACAAGACTCAAGTAGTTATTATCTATTACAGTCAAGTTTTACCACTTGACAATTGTTCATTTTTAACATCTAAAGGGGTTGTTTCAATGTATTTTTAAACATCCTATTTTCCTCCTTCATGGAAACTACCCATTTTTTTAACATTCATGCATTCATTCATTATAAGAAGTGAATTTAAATTTAGACATGTTTATTAAATATATTATTAATATTTTCATATTTGCAAAGGTTGGTAGTTAACTCTCACTTTCACTCGCAAGTGTTTAAGATTGTTCATAGGTGCAACATATTTTTTATTGTCTTTTAGCCTCATCGGTATTAAAATGTCATGAACACATTTTTGTAACATACTTTATTACTTACTATTATTCAATGTGGTTATAAACACGCATCATCCATCTCATGCCAAACATAGTCTACTTCATATATCAATATGTAGATTGTTAGAATCATACAAGTGTTGATGCCCACTACTGTCATACCTTGATTTATTTTCTTCTTACCAATTCCAAAAGGTTGTCAGTGTTGCAACCATCAACTCCGATACAACTAGTAACATGAAAAACAACCACAAAAAATAAAAAATTACAACTTTACCATGCCAATAATGGATAATTTAAGGACATATCATAATCATAATTTTATTTAATTATGAAATTTATAGTTATAACTTCTTCTAAGAAATAATATATGATTCCAAGGGGCTTGGATGATTTTATTAATTAAACTGGTCGAAATGTTATTTGTGTATGTAATTCGTCTTGATTTATAAGAACACTCAACTATTAAATTACAAGGTTTCTTCATCCGATATAATTTTATTTGAAATTGATTTATAGTGTAGTATGCATTAAATATGCAACCTACCACCTGGATGCTTAGATTCACATCCACCGTACATATATTGATTGATTGATGTAATGGAAATAATGTTAGAGGGTTCGGTTGAGGTATCCAACACTACCTGGACATATCTGGGTCGATAATTTGTTTCATGTTTCAATATTGGAGAAATATGTATATGATCCTAGGCATGTGATTAACTAGAAATATGTGCAAGTCCAACTGGACAAACAATTTATAGTAGAGCCTCTGCGTATTCTGGATCAGAGAGAAATAATGTTACCGAGGCAAGCTATCATCTAGGTTAAAATTTAATGAAAGCACTTCATCCTAGTAGAGGCCACCTGGGAGTACGAGGATCGGAAAGAAATAATGTTAACATGGTGAGCTATCATCTAGGTTAAAATTCAATGAAAGCACTTCATCCAAGAAGAGGCCGCCTGGGAGTACAAGGATTTCATGCGAAATAGATGTCGTGACCTATTCCAAAAGGTTGGGCTAAACACCAGGCATACCATTACCTATTCGAAAAGGTTAGACGAAACACCAAGTATAATGTTTTTCATGAAGGGGGAGATGTAACACTCCAATTGTTGTGAATATTTGTTTTACTATTCTTTACTTTTACTTTACAAGATTTAATAAATCATGGCCTAGTGAAAGAAGCCTAGTAAAACTTTATATTAAAAAGACAATTTTAATTTGGAAATGAATTATGAGTATATGTTTTTGAAGTCACTAGAAAGGACCAAATATATATATATATATATAACACAACTTTTGAAACGCCCAAGCATTTATGGACAATTATCTTTTTCTCTCATTTTCCCATCTAAGTGGGAAAATATCTAAGGATGGTAAATGAAGGTTGGAGGATGAAGAGAGAAAAAAATGGAAAATTGATACCTTTCACAAGACGTTGTTAAGGTTGGGAGGACGCTACCAAGATGAGGTGTTCTTGAGCTAGACATAGAGCCAGTGGAACCCTTGGGAATAATCCTTGAGTAAAGAGTTCTAAACTAGACTAGTGTGGTGCTGAAGTTTAACAAAAAATTATCTCAATGGTTGTTTACTACACTATTTGTAAGGGAGAAAGGTTAGGGTGGATGATGGACGTACGTAATTTCTAGGCTCGTTGTAAGGACCTGCGGTTCCTTGGCACACCCACCCAATGTGCGACGGTTTGATTGGCAAACAAGTGAAGTGGAGAACGGACGCAGTGCGAGCTCTTGACTTAATGTGCGAAGGGACGAGTTAAAATGCGCACAAGGAAGGAGAGCGAGGCTTGTTTATATAGCGTGGGGAGCATTGGCTCAACCCATGGGCCGACCTACAATTCAAGAAAAGGTCGACCATGTTAATGGAGAAATTTACAATGAGTAGGGGCATTTCATTACATGGAGGATGAGTTGGCTTGGGCAGCTCGACTCGCCTTCTAATCATACAAATAAACAAATGCGAGGAGTCATTTAGCATCAAACTTTCGTTCATCACTTGAGCAAGAAAGAAATGCGTAGATTAAAGGTGAAGCCACAGTAATAAGGGAAGGCGCAGCAAGGTAATGCGCCCGCTCTTGGGCAAGGCCGCACGGGATAAATGCACAGGTCTTAGTCCTAGGTGAGAACGTGGGTAGGAGCGCCCGTCGTTCAGACAAAGGAGCATGGGTGAGACTTGGTGAAGTCGCCCACCTGGCACACAAACATAACACAGTGGAGTTTTGGTGAAGCTATGCAAAGGAGACGAGGGTGTCTTGGTGACTTGGTGGAGTCGCCCACCCATCATGCACAAGGTTCGGTTGAGAAGTGTGTTTGGCAGCTCGTGTGAGGGCGTGCCCACCCAGCTTGGTCAAGGAACTTTGGTTGGCACATGAAGGTGTGACAAGTTGTAATTTTGGCTAAGTATGAAACTTGGTGTTTCCCAAGTATATTTGTAAAGCTTTGTAAAAGTTGAAAGTTGATTAATAGTATATATTCGGGCAGACTCATTATTTCGGGAGTTGCCCCTCCCTTTATACTGTGCAATTGTGTTCTTCATTTATAATTGCTGATGATACTGAATGTGTGTGGGTGTTCATTGGTATAAATGAAACATAATAATTACTTGGTTGAGAAACACAAACTAAGTAGGACAAGTGGTTAGGCATAGTCCATGAACATAAGTATTGGTGAAAAGAAAGTGTTTGGTGGTGCCGCACCTCGCCAAGAGCGGTTGAAAGACTACTGTCATCCTGGGGGCATGACAAGTGGTATCAGAGCTCACGGTTGGAGCTGGTGAATGAAGTGACAGTTGGTATCAGGTAGCTGATATCTTGCTTGGAGGTGAAAATCTTGACAGGTAGTATTCAGGGTTGAAGAAGCTTGGAAGCTGGTGACAGTGACACAGGTACTTGCAGGTGAAGGAATTTGTTTCACATACAAGTGGAATAAGGGCTGGTTCAGGTTGCAAGCAACTTGGTGAAGCTGTTGGATGGTCGATACTCAATCACAAAGAAGGAAGAAGGAAGAAGAAATGGCAGGTGAATCTCGTGTTGGATCGAGTGAATCTAGCCACAATGCGACCGAGGCTTGGATAAACAAGATACTAGAGAGAGTGGAGGCATTGGAATCTTACTGGACTACAAAGATGGATCTAGTCATGAAAGAGCTAGAGGATCATGTGCAGTTGAGGGAAGATTTTGATGAACTCCGGATTCGGCATGAGTACACTGAGCTTAAGTGTAAACAACTTGAGAATGAATTCAAGGAGATTGGAGAAGCAAGGGACAAGGGTCTGGCAGAGATCGTGAACTTGCGGAAATCTCTTGATGGTGCAAATGATGAGATCGCGGTGTTGAAGAAGGCCATGAGACATAACTCAGGTGGAGGAGTGTCTCATGTGAAAGTCAAGGAACCGAAATATTATGATGGTACAAGAAGTGCGAAGACTCTTGGTAACTTTCTCTGGGATATGGAGCAATACTTGGAATGCTTGGGTCTATCCAATGATGAGACAAAGGTGAAAGTGGCTGCTCAATTCCTGACAAAAGATGCTAAGATGTGGTGGAGAAGATGGATGGATCAAATTGCCAATGGCAGTGCTGATGACATTACTTCTTCGGATGATATGAAGAAAGCTTTGCAGGCTCATTTCAGTCCTCAGGATGAAACGTGGGAAGCAAGGATGAAGATTAAGTTCATAAAGCAGACAGGGAACCTACAGACATATCAGCGGGAGTTTGCAAGTGCGGTTCTAGAACTTCCTAACATGGCGGAGAGGGACAAGGTGTTCAACTTCATTATTGGATTGAAACCTTGGGCACACAATGAAGTGAAGAGGCAGAAGATTAAAACACTTGAAGAAGCTTTTGCTATTGTTGACAGGTTGGTGGAGCATTATGATGAGACTTCTGATGAGAGGAAGAAGAAGTCCGATAAGCCGAAAGCAAAGAAGAAAGATGAAGCTTCGAAGTTGGATGAGAAGACGAAGAAGCCATTGAAGTGTTGGATTTGTGCTGAACCACACACGGTGAAGAATTGTCCTTCTAGACCGAAAGTGGCTGCTATTGCACAATCTAATACGAAGAAAAAGAACCTTCTATAGGGATGATGCAGATTCTTGGAGCTGCTACTGCTACGGAAGTGGTCTCTCAGAGAGATCCTTAAAGGAATAGCTTGGAATATGTTCGAATGAAGATTGGAGGTATGGAGGTACTTACTATGGTAGATAGTGGAGCTACTCATAACTTCATGAGCAAAGATGTTGCAAGAAGAATTGGGCTGAAATTTGTACGAGTGAAGGCACAAATGAAGACAGTGAATTATCCTCCTGAATCGGTTCTTGGTGTAGCTGAAAGAGTGGACACAACACTAGGTGAGTGGATTGGGAAAGTCGACTTCACTATAGTGTGGATTGATGACTATGAGGTTGTGTTGGGAATGGAGTTCTTGAAACAATATGATGCTATGATCGTTCCACATTTGAAGAAGCTGTACATTTTTGATGGAAGGGAAGATGTACCCATTGGTGTTCCAACCATTGGTGTGACAAAGCCTGATTGTTAACTGGCAGTGATGCTGATGGAGGATGAGAAGTGCATGGAAGACATGAGTAAGTGGTTGTCTACTACTGAGGCAAACCTTACCGAGCAGTCATTGGTTATCAAGACACTTTCTGATAGTATCTTGGATTTGTCAAGAAGGCTAGAAGAAGTGGAGGATGATGATGATGACGAGGAGGTTTATGTGAGACCGAATGTCCGAGAGGAGGATCGGGTTGCATATCTACAAAGGACGGAGATAGAGGATCCTGACAAATGGATTGAGCTTATTAGTGAGGGTGAGCCTTCAAGCTCTACTCCCTCTACATCTTCTTAGATGACATAGAAGATGGGGCTCATTGTTAGCTGCTCATGGAAGTGAGTCCTTAAAATAGGTTGAGCAGGTATGACAGATGGTGCAGGAATGGTTCGGCATTAAGCATCATGACATATTGCAGATGGGATGGAGTTTCCATGGACTTGAGCATGGTAGAGATTCGTGGTGAGTCCAGGATGTGGCAGAATCCGAGATAGACTCGTGAAGGCATAAGGATGGACATTCTTATGATTTGAGCATGATAGTTGGACTGATCACTCGACTAGTTCAAGTCATGAGGGCTAGCAGTGTACCAGAGAGATGTTGACATCAGGCAGGCAGGAAGGAGGACAGTTCACAGGATGAGACGACACACGATGGAGATTGTGGTTCTACATATGTTGCAGGAATGTTTGTAGTATGTGGAGGAGTCGATATCATGGACCGAAAATGAGACAGTTATTGATGATGATCTTGGTGGATGGATACGAGGATGGGATGTTGTCGAGGACAACAACGATTTCAGGTCAAGGAGGATGTAAGGACCTGCGATTCCTTGACATGCCCACCCATTGTGTGACGGTTTGATTGGCAAACGAGCGAAGTGGAGAATGGACGAAGTGGGAGCTCTAGACTTAATATGCAAAGGGACGAGTTAAAATGCGCACAAGGAAGTTGAGCAAGGCTTGTTTATATGGCGTGTGGAGCGTTGGCTCAACCCACAGGCCGACCTACAATTCAAGCAAAGGTCGACCATGTCAATGGAGAAATTTGCAATGAGTAGGGGCATTTCATTACATGGAGGATGAGTCAGCTTGGGCAGCTCGACTCACCCTTCCACTCATACAAATAAACAAATGCGAGGAGTCATTTGGCATCGAAATTTCGATCATCACTCGAGAAAGAAGGAAGTGCACAGATTAAAGGTGAAGCCGTAGCAATAAGGGAAGGCGCAACAAGGTAATGCGCCCACTCTTGGGCAAGGCCGCACAGGTCTTAGTCTTGGGTGAGAATGCAAGTAGGAGTTCCCGTCGTTCAGACGAAGGAGGGCGGGTGAGACTTGGTGAAGTCACCCGCCTCGCACACAAACATAACACGGTGGAGTTTTGGTGAAGCCGTGCGAAGGAGACGAGGGTGTCTTGGTGACTTGGTGGAGTCGCCCTCCCATTGTGCACAAGGTTCGGTTGAGAAGTGCGGTTGGCAGCTCATGTGAGGGCGCGCTTGCCCAGCTTGGGCAAGGAACTTTGGTTGGCACACGAAGGTGTGACAAGTTGTAATTTTGGCTAAGTATGAAACTTGGTGTTTCCCAAGTATGCTTGTAAAGCTTTGTAAAAGTTTAAAGTTGATTAATAATATATATTTGGGCAGACTCATTGTTCAGGGAGTTGCCCCTCTCTTTATACTGTGCAATTGTGTTCTTCATTTATAATTTCTGATGATAATGAATGTGTATGGGTGTTCATTGGTATAAAGGAAACATAATAATTACTTGGTTGAGAAACAAAAACTAAGTAGGACAAGTGGTTAGGCGTAGTCCATGAACATAAGTATTGGTGAAAAGAAAGTGTTCAGTGGTGCCGCACTTCGCAAAGAGCAGTTGAAAGACGCCTGGGGGTGTGACACTTGTGGTTGGGTGGAATGGTTTTTGTTGATTAACTTAACTCTCTCAACACAATAGATAAGAATAGATAAGTTATTTTGTGATGTTTTATTTTACTTTATCTTTTAAAGAAAGTTATGTATAGTATTAAGAAATGGAATCTTCTTATGAAACCTAGTACTTTTACAAGTATACAAAATTCTCCCTAGTTTATGGTATGTAAACACTCTTAAAGTTTTACAAAAAAGTTTAATTCTATTTTGAAATAAATTACTTTCTCTATTGTGGACACATGAGATAATAATGATAATTATATAGAGAAATAAACCAGGGTTTAACAAAAGAAAGGTATGAAAGAATGCTGAAATATTGAAAAATGTGTTAGCATTGGGTATCAGTTTATATAATATTAATGAGATGTAATGGGTAAACTAAGATTATTGTCCTTGGGAGGTAGAAGTAATGAAATATTCATTCACGAGAACTAGTATGGATTCAAATCCATAACCCAAATACCTTGATGGGAATGGCACAGGTCATAGATAGCCCTCGGTTATGCGCACTATCGAGCATTAGGAAGAAGGAAAACTATAATCAACATTGTCAAAGTACAAAAAATGTGGGGAAATATGGTCACGTTTAACCAAAGAATATTCTCATTATTTCACAACAGTAAAAAGAACAATAACTTGACTTAATATAAATAACCATGGGGAAGAAACTGACATGCTCTTCAATACATATATTAAAAGAGAATTAATAAGGTAATTTTCATGTTCCAAGTTCCAACTATCGAAAAGCATTCAAGGACACACAGGCAGTTCAAACTACTTGGCATGTTCAAATAAATTATTTTCTTTAACAATTATAATATTCAATATACAGGAAAGAAAGAAAACAAAAACTTAACAAGCATTTATCCTGAAATTAGTCTAAACTTTAGCAAAAGAAATTTTACTTGTGCAAGTTGTATTATTATAGAGATAAGGGGAATGGCCATTACTTCAAGGTGATAAAAACATCAAATCAGAAAACTTGGCAGCCGTGTTCCAAAAGAAAAAGGCAGAATTAGACTAAGGCTAGTATGAGAATAGTCGAGCCCACATATGACATCAAAAATCAAATCTATAGTAATAATAATGTTCAATAACAATGTTAAACAGTGAGGAACAGTAAACCATGATGGTTTCCACTAGTTCTCCGATGACCCATGTCCTCTAAAGCATAAATCTAAATAAGAATTTTAAACCTATGAAGAAAACCCTGAAAACCCCATACAAGTCTAGAGATTAATTAAAAAGCTGGAAGAAGAGTAGAATAATCAGTATTCGAGAGTTGTCAGTCATCAGACATTTTGCTTCAAGGGAAATACTATAGGAGGATACAACCGGCAAGTAGAAGAATTGTTATTAGGCAAAATTGAGGGTTCCAATTGGGAAAATACTTGTAAAATTAACTACACAGGGCCTTAAGGTCGTTACCTGTTTAGTAGACCAGTCCCGATGCTTTGCTCCAGAGTCTGCAATTAAAAACAATATTCCATTACAAAAAAACCCGAAGAGAATGGAATACAGTTAACTGTGGACATGGAACAAAGTCACTGTCAATACCTGTAGAGATGCTCTTGATTCTTTCCCGCTTCTCACTACCAAGTGGATCCCTGTAGGACCTGGGATTACCTTCATAAAAACGAGTATAGAGTACAAAATTAACCACTCGAAGAAGCAAATCAACGACCAAGAAACAAAAAAATATAAAGTTGTCGAAATAGCAAGTTACCTGTAGGCCAGAGGCGATGGAATGAACGAGCTCCTTCTGCACCATGAAGGTGGGTTGCAGAGCTTGAAACCCTAAGGAGAATGACAGAATGAACGCTTTCCTTAGAGACGAGTAGGGAGTTAGTTACCTCAACTGAACCCTCCAACATTCCTGTCGTTGGATGAATCTATGAACAAATGAATGGTGGATGTGAATCCAAGTGTCTCGCTCGCAAGTGGTATATCTAATGCATAGTACATTGTAAATCAATGTCAAATAAAAGTATATCTAATGACCAAACCTTGTAATTTAACAGTTGAGTGTTCTTATAAATCGATAAGAACTACATACATAAATAACATCGCCACTGCTTTAATTAATAACATCATTCATGTCCCTTTGGCGTCAAATATGATTGCTTAGAGGAAGTTATATCTCGAAATTGCAAAATAAAATAAAATTTTGATCTATAATTAAACAATCCATTATAAGAAAAAGGACCTTTCTTTGGTGGTCGTTGCTCATGTTACAATCTCTCAAGAGTAAGATGTTACAATGATATTGGGATATCTCGGAGTAGGATGTTACTTGTTTTTATATGTAAACAGGAAAAAAAACCTTAGAATAAGGAGAAACAAGTATGTTTTCTTTATAGAAAGAGTTAGGACGATTTTTCTTTTTGATAATTAAATAGAAATAAAAATTGAAAAACAGTAGAGATTGAATATTACTTCTACCACTAAACCTAAGTAATAATATTTGAATCACTTAGGTCAAATATCAAGTCAAAGTTATAAAAACAAAAATAATAAGGTTCACACTATAAAATTTACCATTTTCCTTATGAAACTAATCATTAAAAATTATCGCCTTAAAAAAAAATGAAACTAGAAACTTATTCCATAGTCTCCATAGTCTCTAAGTAATTAGTCAATATGATCTATAATCTCATTAAGGTCAAATACATATCTCAGTCAAATACCAAGTCAATTTTATAAATAGATATGCATCATTAGATTATCTAATTAATCTATAAAGTAATGGTGTACGTAAAAATAATCTCAAATACAAAATTAAAAAATGGTGTGCACCATTTCACTCAACATTATTATCTAAAACATTTTCTTCCAACAAACAAAATAAATAATTTTATTTTAACTAACACACTATACTTCACACACTTCTCAATACAATACTTCACATGGAATAACTTAATCCAAATTTTTGAAAAAAGGGTTGAACGCTAGCTCACGAGAAGAATCGATAGAATAAGTTAAAAGAATATGAAAAGGGGTAAAGGAATATCTCATGAGAGCTCAGTAATTAATATATTGTTTTTTAATATAAGATTTAAGATATTATCTTATATTAAAAATATATATTGAAGCTTTTTAAAGTTTTATATTATTATTTCAAATTGATAAGTGTTTAAAATAAATAAATAAAAGAAAATTAATAGGGAAAGAAAATTGTCTTATCTATTAAAATGTTAAAAAATACACCTTTCATTATTTTCAGTTTTAGAAATATAAAAATTATAAAAATAATGAAAAATATATGTGGATAACCTAATTATAAATAATGTAAGATTTATAATATTGTTAAAAAAGTATATTAAATATATATAAATTTTTAAAAATATTAAATTTAAAATAAAATAAAATAGAAGGAAAATATTATAATTTCATTTAAAAGATTTTTGTTTTTGGTATTGAATTAATAGAGTAAATTTTATTTACAAAGGTTAAACGAGATGTTTTATTAAGGGACTTTGTGGTAAAAAGGTCACTCGTTCCAAAAGTTTTATGCAAAAATCTAGCTATAAAGGCATGATGATGTGGGCTAGACTGGGTACCATCTCCAAGTATTTTTTAAAGCTTTAATACCACTAGGTCACAACTACTCAAGTTACAAATTAGATGTGTCAATAATCTCAACACTCACATTACCTAGCCAAAAAACACATAGTATTGAAATAAAATTTTATTACTTTTATTTACATAGTAAATCATGAAAAATTTGCTATATATAATTGATACCTTTTATAATTAAAAATTCATATTTTCTTCCATTAATTTTATATTATTTCTTATATTTTTCCATAATTTTATATATTTTACATTATTAATAGGTTTAGTGTTAAAATATTTGAGATACCTTTTATAATTAAAAATTCATATTTTCTTCTATTAATTTTATATTATTTCTTATATTTTTCCATAATTTTATATATTTTACGTTATTAATAAGTTTATTGTTAAAATATTTGAGTTAGAGTAGTTTGATGAATTAATTTGTAAAAATTATAAAATATTTATACATGGTATAATAATACCTACACATAAAAGTTATTTACCATTACCATAAATTAATGAAAAAATGATGAAAATTAAGAAAGTCATTTTAATATTCATTGGACCACTTTTAACTATGGAATACCACTCATGATAAGTATATTTATCAAATTTTTAGTTATTTTAATAGAAATTCTAGTTTCTTTTTAACAAAAATTAATTCTACAACAAAATTTTAATTTCCACAATTTCAAATAATATTGTTTTGATTAATTATATAAATTAAATTTACAAACCATTTTATGGGTGTGGATCAATTGCTTTGTATTGTCTTAGTTTTCTTTAAGTTATCAATTCAATTTTAGAGATAGTTGAGGGTGACATTTATCTATAAATATAACTTAATCACAAAAAAAAAATTGAAAGGGAGACATCGTGCACAGACTCATTCTAAATAATTCTTATATTACATTGCAAAGCCAAATTACAAGCCACTTAAATAGTGCTCACGAGATCCAACAAGGAGAATATTGTTGACAAAATATCTCAACAAAACTCTAACAACCAACAACCCAATCCTGCCTCTATATTAATGTAAGAATTATTCAAAGACCCCCTTTAATGCTTACATTATATCATTACAAAGATTAATATAAAAAATGACAAACTACAATTCACATGTCACGTTTTTCTGAGTGGTCTTCCTCAGCACTTATCCCCACTCTGAAGTCTCCCGTACATCGCACTTTTCATTGCCACAATCTCCAAGCTTCTGATTCAACTCATTTAAAACATAATCACCTCTAACAATCTTTGATGAAGTTTTTATAATTGGTGTTTTTCGATCTCCCAAAGGATAATCTCGATATTGGACTGTATGCAATAGTTAATTATGAAAATGAGCTTTCCACACACATGGATCTCATAACATAACCTAGGGCTGACCATCTAAAATCTCGAAGCACAACAAGACCTATCAACATATAACAGACTCACACAATCAAACTAGCGATATGTTCTCTCGGAACTAAAAAACATCGAGAACCACTAATTTACATCATGATAGTTTGTTCATTAATTGGTTCTCATTTTTACAAACACAATATAAAACTACACAAATCACAAAGCAAAATCAATAGACATGAAACTATCTGCTTTCATCTGAGCATAGACAAATGTCCTTGTCCCTTCTTCGAGATAATAAGCTCTTCTCCTCGTCTACCCTGTCAAAATATGGAGTCCTTTGTGATCCATGAAACATGTAAAGAAAAAGGCCAAACCATTATGACTGGTGTGCGTATTCAAAAACACATGCGCATATATATACATTATAAAACAAATTTTCTTTCACACCCTACACTTTTTCTCTCACAAATTTATTTCATGGATCAACAACTATATAATATATCAACAGATAATGCATCTAAGACATACGCCTTTATGATGATATTGATTTTCGCTATATGACAATCGACTAAGGTTTAAGCAGATTTAAGCAGGAGGGTTGCCTAGATCGATGGTACGATTGTTCTCTAGAAAGCATCCCTTCTTCATGACAAGGATTTTTGAATTGATGCAACAAAAAGGTAGATTGCAATCAACACACAATCAAAATTACCAATGGCGAAGCATACCTCTTTTCATATGTTGCTACAGTGAGTAGATCAACTTTAGGCTAGCTTACTCTCCACACACGACTGGCAATTGTAACACCCTTGGATCTGAAGAGTAAATTTTAATTACAGTCATTTACATTTAAGTCATTTTTGTGAAAAGAAAATAAAAAACAAAAAAAACAAAAAACAAAAATGGATAATGAGTATGTTTATTGCTTAATAAAATTTAAAAGAATTTTGAGAAGTGAGTTTACGAATGCAAAGTTAATAATTGTTTGAAACTTCCAATACGATTGAGGAGTTAGCTATCTCTTTTGATCTAGACCTTAGAGATAAAGCATCCCAATAGGGGATACAAGGGATTAGCCACCAGAGGGAGGAACCCACCTACAAAGAAAATAAGAGAAATATATAGACTATTAGGAGAGATCATTTTGAGCTAGTCTTGAACCAGTGGAGACTCTCCATTCATAAATAATTATGGTGCTCTAGATCAGGCCATGAGGGTGAGGTGATTTGAAGGCCAAGTTAACCATTGAAGGTTGCAATATATTAACTGTATTGGAAGTGGAAGCTTGTGGGGAATCTAGACATAATATCTCATTTTGTTGTAAGGGGGTACTAGTCTCATCCTTAACCTGTTTTCTTGAACAATTACATCATCCAAATAAATGTTAATCCCTTATTGAGGGTTTCACTTCCTAATGGGTATTAAGTTCTGCAAAAGGTTTTTAATGTTGATTAGAGAAAACACTTTTGGTTGAGAAATTTACTGTAATGTTTAAAGGAAAACAAAGATATAGATTATATGACTGAATTTGGTTAATTATGGAACCCGATTATTGACTTAATTCATGTTATTATTAATTATGAAAAAAAGAAAGATTACCTATGTATAATATCAGATATGAAACGTTACTGAGAAGTTACAAATATAGTTTATATTGTTCTTTATACATAGTCTTATAACTACTAAGATATAGGTTTTCTTTTCACACGAAAGAAAAAACATTAACTGTCACAAACACAAACTACATGGAAAAATGTACTGAATTATGGACCAAGTGGTTGTGGTAAACCCTCAAGTCTGCATAATAGCACAGTCCCCATATTAGCTTTACCAGAGAAGGGAATCGGTACTGTGGACTAAAAAGAGAGGATTAACAAAAATACTGCCTCTGAACATATATAGATAGCTAAGTAAACAATGCCTTAAAAGTGACATATATGTTAGTCTATGTCATACAATCTAAACAAAGAAGTAGACTAAAACGAAATTTGCGAAATCAATTTCTCAGACACCAACAAGGGTAGAGATTAAAGAAAGTAACGCCATGACTTTAATTTAATTTGCATTCACTTTGAAATACCAGTAAGAGAAAAAAACTATAATGTTCGATAATATACCACTATAAATGGATTAAATTAATTAAAATGAAAGCCGAGCATCCAAACAATCATTCTAGAAAAATCAGATATATAAATAAGGTCCAAAACATAATTATCTCTTATATCTTATGCTAGACCTAAGAACCTCGAGCCTCAGAGAATAAATAAGAATTACAAGTTCAGCAGTATCATCCATTCCTATGATAAACAGGCCAAGGGCCTCAAAACCCTAAGAAAGAAGAGACTCGAGTAATTTGCATGACCCTGTATCCAACAATTGACATAAACAAAAAAGGAGGATAGTTCCCTCTATTGTTCTTGAAGTAAACCCAGTCAATTGGAAAATGAGGTAAACCTATTAGACAAAGAGAACAGGGATAAGCTACATTCCAACCTGGGAAAAATCTTGAGTGCTTCAAAGGGATATCTTCAAATGATTGCAACATCAATAGTCACCCTAACACCTCACAGTTGCCTGCAAAGAAAAGAAGTGAGATGCATTAAGGGTGAATGGAACTATTGAAACCCTGCAAAAGTAATTATCTAGATAAATTAAACATAGAACAAAGATACCTAGAATGTTTATGCCATGGTGAAAAAAATGCCCAAGCGAACCTTGCAATACTAGAATGAATGGGGAATGGTTATTTCTTCCACTAGCATGCTCAAATCCTCTGCAGAGATGGAATGGGAGAGTGTTTAACTGAGGCACTGTGAGAATAAACTCTTGGGAAACTCGCAAGTGTTTGCAGAATGGGGAAAATCTCTAATAGTTGTAGAGTCACTCCCCATGCTGACACGAGAGGGAAATGAATTCCACCAACAACAACACCAAGGTTAGTTACCCTAATCCTCTCCAAAGGAGTGTTGACCATCGAATCTCTCCCTATGATCTCCACCATAGGATCTCTACCAAGTGGAAGCTGGAAAGGGGAAACATCTGGATGTTTGCCTCGAGAGGTGGCATACATCTAATCCATTAGTACAAGACCATAATGAAGTGTTATCCATGACAATATTTTGTAAATAAAACATAGGTTTAGTATTGTGTTATCATTAAACAATGGTCAATATTAATAAAATATGAAATTAAATCCTTTATTATGACATAGACTATCTCTATAGTTTGACATTGATATATTTTATGTAATGCATGGAGCATAAAATCATTAAGCATGAGATATGGATAACAGGTTTAATAAGAGAAATCATTTCTTTTTTGTTTTTTTATGGGATGGTTGAGTGTTACAAGTGGTATATGAGCTCATCTCTCAATACCGTGACTTGAATGGGCAATGATGATAACAATAAATGTTTTTAATTTCTCACAGAGAAGGAAGTAAACATGTAAACTAATGCAATGAGAGGGGGATCTAGACATCAAGGAACATACCAGATGCAGAATCCTAATGCAAACCCAAAATTATGGTTGAAACTAGGTGTAGAACAAAAACAACAAACAAGTAGGCTACTAGAAATTGTGCAGAAAATGAAAATTGAAATGGCACACCTAAGAACAAATAATGAAAGGTTGATGTGAGAGAAGGAGAGAATCATAAAGAGCCTCTCAAATAAACAGAATCATCAAACTTTCTGACCTAGTCTGGAGTACAAAACCTGAGATGAGGAGAACATCAACAACAAAGTGAAATTTCGCGAGAAGGGAGCCATACTCAGAAATTCGATAGAAATAGAATGGACCGTGAAGAGGAATCTGGTAATGTGTATGAATCTAGAAAGACCAAGAAACTGAAACTAGAGCTGTAAGGAGAATTTGGAAAAACTAAACATTCATTTTTCTATGGGGAGGTAGACGATGTTGTAGAAGAATGGATTATTAACATGAATAAATATTTTCAGGTTTATGAATATGACAAACACCTCAAGACCACTTTTTCTATTTATAAATTTTAGGGTAAGGCCACCTCATGGTTGGAGGAAGTCAAAATTGTACATAAAGTAGAGGATCAAGACATAGCGTGGGAAAAATTCCGAAAAAAATTCAAAAATAAATACCTCACGGAGCGATTCTATGATGAGAAAGTCAAAGAGTTTCATGATTTGAAGTTAGGGAAATTGACAATCAATGAATATGTGACAAAACTTACATCTTTATTAAGGTACGCACCATATATCATTGAAGAGAAAGCTAAGTTTCAACGTTTTCTAAGAAGTTTACCTACATATATGAAGGAGAGAGTAGAGTTTGATAGCCCTAATACTATGGATGAAGCCATTCGAAAATATCGAATCTTCTATGAGTAGACCAAGTAAAAAGGAGATTCGGGAAAAATGAGGTCCCAAAAGAAGGGGCAAAAGAATTATCAACTGTCTCGAGGAATAAGACCCACAAAATTCAAGAATGAACAAAGGAATTTATCAGGTAAACAACCTAAAAGGAGTGAGTAGAAGACCAAGTGGAAAGAAAACAATAAGCTTACAGAAGAATCCAACAAGCCATAACCTAGTCAGGGACAAAGACCCCCTTTGCAGTGTTGGGGTTGTGGGGGAGCACATTACTACAAAAATTGTGCTCAGCATGTCTGACCTGGGCCAACCGCTAATCTACAAGAGGCATCTACAGTCAGCTAGGTTGTTGTGGGGAAAAATGCCTATGCAGGACGATCCTATCCACCTAAGGTGTGACAGCGCCTTAGCAACAAACGAATACAGCTATTATGATTTCTTCCTTTATGAAATGTGAAAGAGGGGAGATTGGCAGACTTACCGTTGTCTTCCGGTTGTCCCTCGATCTAGATCCTCTTCTCTTTGTGTGTCCACAGCTACTCGTCTCCTCGCTTTCTCAAGAGAACAACTACTTGAATCCCACGAGATCACAAGAGAACAGCTACCTGTGACAAGAGAACAGCTACTTGCGACAAGAGAAGGACACAATGCAAAGGCAAATATACATGTTCATAAATGATTCAGGATTAGAAGTAAATCAAGTACACTAATGCAATCATACAAAATACACCAGCATATAGGAAAGAATCAAGATAGCTTTATTGATAAGTAACAGGGTTCAGGAAGAGATACAACCCATAGGGTTCCAATCCAACATCCCCTTCCCAGCAGAATGGAATTCATTCTTCGGCTCCCTTCAAAGCATTAAGCACCCAATGTTTCTAGCCACAAACCAACAGCAATTCTTTGCATTCACAAAATTCCAGCCTTTAGATCCCATGGAGGTGAGATCCATATATAGATATTTGGAGAGAGGATGAGTCAGCTTGAGATCTGACTAGTGTCCTCTCCCTCTCTCAGTTCTTGAGTCCACTTGGAGGTTCTTGCTTCCACTTGGAGATTTGGAACCTCTTACTCATCACCAGTCGAATTCCTTGATGCAAGTGTCATTTTGGAAGCTTCCTGGGCATTGACACATTGAGGAATGAACCTGCCACTTGTCCAATTACGCTCAGCGCAGGTAGCCTTTGTTGGAGTTGACATTCAACGCAGGTAGACAGTGGAGTAGTTGACATTCAGCGCAGATGCTTAGTGGAGCAGTTGACATGATCCAGAATTGGCTTGTTTTTGAGTGTTTTCAGGTGGAGAACTTCTGTGAATTGCTGTGGTTAGTTTGCCTTGTTCCTCTAGGGGTAGGAACAACATGTTTAGGGACTTTGGATCCCTTAGATTATGGACATTTCATGCTCAATGCTGTAAGGCACAAAAATGTCTATAACAGTTGCCCCCTAAAGTATGAGGTCGTTTATCGGGTGAAATGCTTTATCCAGGAGGGTCCGAAGTTCATCCATCTGCTGGGAGGAGACCTGTAATAAAATACAGTACAATACATTATGATTCATACTGCTTTCATGATCTAGCTGAGGCGAGCATTCCCATGCTCAGCTTTATAAATTCATTTTTGTACATAGAATAGACGATCGTCTGATGGTAGACTTATAATTTTGGCGAAATTATCATCCTTTGTGTAGGATGATCATCTGCTGCAATGACGTACATGTCAAATGTCTTTATCTTTCCTGAATATATATCGCAGCCCGGATGGATGAAACTAGATCTGGGGTCTTCAAACTCGTTCGATCTTCACTCTAAGTACAAGTCGATCCATGTGAGAATTGCGCTGAAGTCGAACATGGAAAGACATCGCTTGATTACCGATCAATGATGTAAACCGTTAACAAGCGCGAGAGGAATCACCGATAATGATAATGACCCTCAAGGTACTGCAGTACAATTCACGTGGTGTGAATAAAGGACTTGGCGTCGAACACCACGCAAAATCTTCTGGTCGAAGGTCATTGATGTATACCTGTCGCCGGAAGTGAGAAACTTGCCATTGAGGCATGCAAGCTTCAAAGTACTGAAGGGGTTGTTCCTAGATCAACTTCTTGGATAATGAGCTGATGTCGACAAGAAGCGATCCGTCACAGGAGGGCTTTAATGAATCCCACAACAGTGACACGGAACGGAGCTGATGATTTTAATGGAGGTGAAAACGATCTGTGACATATGATTCAGGGTGGCGGTCATGAATGGATGAAGGATAATGTATGGCAGTGGATGGGACCCGGTTGACTCTTTCTGAACGACTTATCTTGAACATATGGCGACACTGATGCGATGGATTGGTAGCATTACCCCAAATATGGACGGTATGGCCAGACCATGGTGATGTGACCGGTGAATGAAACAACCCAACCCGAATGTGGTACGGAGGAAAAGTGTCATGTTCAAGAGCGACCTGCTACCATCAAAGTTTTCTCGATTTTTTCCCAATTTTTCCCCAGTCATTGCTGACCAGTACCTCTTTATTTTTGTCAAGCTTGAGGAGGATAACATATGCTTGTTCTATAACCTGCCCTTCGGGCAAGCCCATTGCTATGTTTTAACGAGCTTAGCGATAGTGAAACTCGTTCTCGTCTAAAGACAAGTTTGTCGCTATTTAATAATTTTAACGAGTCTAACGACAAGGATAACTCGGTCCTTTTCATTTTTAGAGAGTCTGAAAAGGTACATAAAGTTAACTCCAAAATTCCTTTTTCGTCATCTAATCCCTTAAGTCTGAAAAAGTATAAAACAATACAGAAGGGATGAGTTTTCGATAATTTTAACGAGCCGAATAAAACAAGCGCTCGACCTTTTTGTGCAATAATCCCTCAGGTCCAAAAAGATTAAAATCTAGAGGAGGGATGGTTCTTCCTATCCTTTAACGAGCTGGAAGGCCAAAACTCAGCAATCTTTTCATATTTTACGAGTCAATTGAAAAGAGCTTAAAGAAGACTCGTCTTTTGAGGAACGAGTGATAAACAGGGATAGCAACTGATTCCAGGTACAGGTTGGAATTTTCCAATCACGGCAGTGTCACAAGGATGGCTAGGTGAAATCACTCTTCGCAGCTGTTCCTCAGAATGGGTAAACAATCATATGGAGGTGAACGATCGGCCAAATGATAAGTGGAGGTGGCAGGTGCAAACACGACCAAGGCTTTAACGGCTGATAAATTTCATTCACAGTGGTTATTTACCGGGATAGGTTCATTTTTTAGTTAAAAATGAGCTTAAACACTGGAGGAAACTCTGCTCAGTGCTTATATTTATTTTTTAACGAGCATGAAGACCGCGTTAAAACTGCTCGGATCTTGCGTTTATTTTTTAACGAGCATGAACTTTATGCTAAAACTGCTCGATTATATAGTTAAATTTTGATTTTTACCATAACTAGCTTTTCTCTTTTCAAGGATAGTACTGCATTCTTAACTGCTGCATCAAACTTAGTTAGAAATGAATAACATTTGCATGAAAATTAGATTATAACCCTAATATTTCGCTTTGAACTTCGTAAAAAGCCATTAAAAGGTGTTTTTACCTCTCATTTTACCATTTCATTTAAACTTGGTTTGTTGGAGCTCTGGAGGTGCCTCTTCCCCCTTGATTTTCACCAGCTGATTCCGGGAGATTCTGCGGACGATTTTCAGCGCCGTCTGGACCAGGTAGGAGCTAAACCCTAGCTCTTTCTTTTCATGGTTTCCTTTTTCAATTTTGTGCCTATTTTCCTGTCCCCATGAGCCCCTGGGGTTTTGCTAGGGCGCTCTGGCATCAGCGCAGGCAGTCCATTCAAAACTTGCGCTGAATGTCAAGCTGCCTTAAGGCAGTTTGACCTTCAACGCAGGTAGGACACTTGCCAACTACGTTGATCTCAGAAAAGCAGTTCTATGCACAGTTTTTTGATGAAATTTTGCCAGTTTCTCATCAAATTCAGGAACTTACTCTTTCTCTTGTTTGTTTTGCAGGGATCTTTGAGCAAAATGTCCCTTACATGGCGAGAATGAGAACATGAAGAGGAGGACATGATTGCCCTCCATGACCCTGTCACGGTGAACGCGCTGCGGAACTGTGGCCTGCTGAAGTTTTTCCGTATCTCTAGCATGAGAGCACAAATCTCTTTACTGCAGTATATGCTTGATGCTTGGGATCCTTTCAACCAAGTATTCCAGATTAGGGGAAAATCCATCCCCTTGACCATAGAGGACATTTACTTCTTGACTGGGTTGTCAAGGCGGGGTGCCCCCATTTCTTTGTCAGGTTCGGCCCGGGGGAATGACTCCGTGAGAGATTATGTCCGTCAGTATTACATGGAAGGTTCCTAGCCGAGTAAAGACGGCAAGGTTGTTATCCGTGAGATTACTGACAGGTCTCTCAGGTCCATTCTATATACTATTGGTAGGATGGCCGGTAGCGCATCTCTACATGTTGCTAACAGATCTTATCTGCAGCACGCCTTGGAGTGTCTCCAACCGAAGGTATTCAACTGGTGTGATGCAGTACTTGTTCAGATGAAAAGTCAATTGACCAAGGTAAAGGACGGGAAGCTGAAGAACTTTGGGTATGGTTCTATTCTGACTGCCTTTGCCTTGGAGAAAATACCACTGATGCAGCCCCAGTATATCGCACTCGACTTGCCTTCTCCCACCGAGCCACGCATGCAGAGATGGGTTGATCACATGTCTAGGCATGTTGGTCAATCTCAGATTACTTTCACTGATACCTTCTTCAGGTGGTTCGAGCGCCAGGAGATGGTCTATTCTGAGTATCCATATGTTGGTATGGATTTCCGAGGTGATCCGGACTTGGTACTGCCGGATGGCGAATAGTGGGGCGCTATTGGTAAAATCTTCGACCATATTACTGTTTACTGTTCTTATTCATAATGTTGTTGTGCTTTATTCTATCAAGACTTATAATCAAACTCATGTGTGCATGCAGATGTTGGTCCTGTTCGTCCAGCAGCTCGCCCGAAAGCGCCAGTTGCCGCCCCAGCAGGGGAGACTGCTGGGAGGGTTATTCTCCGCGACCTTGATGTGGCAGAGATTCTTACAGCTGTGCAGGAGCAGGTTGAGAGCCTTACTCTCGGCATTCCCGATGTGAGGATTGATGAGCTACCTTTACAGCTGCAGCGCCATACTACTGGTGTGCCTAGACGATGGACTTGTCTCTTGCGCATGATTGCACAGACCGTGATGTGCTATCACGAGAATCACTAGGCTAGGGTGCCCCCTTGAATTTTTGAGTTTTGGGTCATATGTCCAATTTTTGTCTTGTTTACAGAACATTATGTATGAACGATAAACAACTTATATATATTTTGATTTTCGGGGTTTATTTTGGTTGAGTTATACGATCCATATATACAACATTGATGATGTGTCTCTTTTTATAAATGTCGCAAATGTCGGTCTAACACATAGTTTGCTAATGAGTCGGTTAATGTGTTTAAGTTTCTGGAAATATGCTGGTATTGAATTGAATCAAATCGTCTTTCCAAAATCTTAACCCTTAGGAACATGCGATAAATAGTTGGATTGCGAACGGAATATATACCATCGAGTTGTAGTATTACGAGCTGTGAGTCTAGCCTGACAATTTGTCGGCGTATGCCATGGGTGATGGCATCAGAGAGTAGTTCTATCAACGCGCTATACTCAGCGATGTTATTCGTTGATTGCCCAATACACACACCTCTGAAACTTACTAACTCGCCGCTTGGATCAAAAATGGCCCAGGTTGCGGAGGATAGGTTCCGCGAACTATGACTCGCTCTGTCGGCATATCCAACACATGTCTCCAGAAGGTTTGACATCTGCAATAAATGTTAAAAGTTGGATCATTCGACCAAAACAAACACTTTAGCGAAAACAAAATACAACAAAAGCATACAGGTTACTATTTAAGCATAGTAACGCTTGAGGTACAACCCATTACGGGGTTGCGTCAGTGGGATTCCGTCATAATCCATTAACTCGTAGGCTCCTTTTGCTAACACCTGTTTAACAATATAGGGGCCCATCCATAAGGAATTAAATTTACCTGCTCCCAATTTATCGGATTCTTGGTCATAAAGCAAGACCAAGTCACCTTCTGAGAAGACACGGGGTTTGACATTTTTGTCGAACTGCGCCTTGACTCGTTTCTTATGGGCTTCGTTAGCCAAAGCGGCATCACGACGGGTTTCATCCAATTGGATTAATTCCAAGAAACGAGCCTCTTCTTCCGAAGTTCCGGGGAGGAGATCAATTGCGAGTTTAAGCGACGAAATTTCGCACTAGATTGGCAAGACTGCTTCCAGGCCATACACCAGTTGGAAAGGTGTGAACCCGGTCGCGTTATTTATCGACTTTCGGTAAGCCCACAAGGCTGAGTACAGGATTAGGTGCCACCTTCTTTTATGAACCCTGATCATCCTTTGCAACATACGCTTCAGGACCTTGTTGATTGCTTCAACTTGTCTGTTGGCTTGCGGATAATACGGGGTAGAGCTATCGTGAGATAGCCCTAGTTTGGCAGCTAATTTGACCATCATGTGATTGCAAAAATGCGACCCATGATCTGTAACTATAGCCTGTGGTACGCCGAACCTGGCGACTACATGATTGAAAAAGAAAAGGGCAGCTGTTTCACCAGTGTTATCCAATGTAGGCATCGCCTCAGCCCATTTGGTAAAATAGTCAACAACGACTATGATATACCCATGCCCCCCGGTCGAGGTGGGGTTACATTGCATGAAATCGATGCCCCACTTGGCGAAAGGCCCAACAGCAATTATCGGCTGTAAAGGTGTGGGTGGTCTTCTAGTTTTGCTATCGAAAATTTGACAAGCATGGCAACTTCTGACTGCAGTTATGCAATCTTTGAACATGGTTGGCCAGAAGTATCCTGCTCGTAAGATTTTCTGTGCTGTTGCATATCCAGGTTTATGCCCCCCACACACGCCTGAATGACACTCATTCAGGGCTTTTTCGGCCTCCTCATGGGTAAGGCACCTCCTCAGGACTGTATCGATACCACGACGGTAAAGCATATCACCGATGATCATGTAGTCTTTAGCTTGGTATCATATACCTTTCTGTTCTGAGTGAGAGGTGTTAGGCCTGAATTTTTGGGTTTGGAGATAAATTATGATATCTCCATACCACTCATTGCTTGTAGATATCAGAAACAAACTTTCATCCACGATTGACTCTTCTGATGTTTCATCGTTGGACGACGATGGGAGATCGCACAATAATTCTGCGAAAACTAGAGCTTTCTTTGATTTGGATTTTACAAATTCCAGATCAAACTCTTGAAGGATTGCTATCCATTTTGAATATTTGCCCCCCAGCAACTGTCGCGACAGTATATAAGTCATGGGGTTGCAATCTGATAAAATGGTAGTTTTCCGAAAGAGGACATAATGTCGAAACCTTTAAATCGCTTGAACAGCTGCAAGCGCTAGTTTTTCAACATAAGAATATTTACTTTCTGTACCATTTAAGTTTTTACTTAAATAATATATAGGATGTTCAATTCCATCGACTTCTTGAACTAAAACCATCGCAATGGTCGTATCCGCTGCAGCCAGATACAGGTTAAAATCTCTTTGATAGTCCGGGGCATACATTAATGATGCTTTTAGTAGACAATCTTTCAGAGCATCAAAGGAAGCTTGCGCCACCTGGTTCCAGATGAAAGGTACATCCTTTTTCAAAAGACGAGTATAACCTTTAGCAAGTTCTGCGTAATTTGGAATGAACCTCCTCAGAAAGTTTTCTTTCCCTTGGAGTTTCTAAATCTGAAGCAAATTCGAAGGTGGAGGAAAATTAATGATTGCCTGAACCTTGAAAGGGTCGAGACGAATCCCATCCTTAGAGACTACAAAGCCAAGTAAACGACCAGAACCGACGCAAAACACACATTTGTGCGGATTGAGTCTTATCTTGTAGTGTCGGCAACGTAGAAATATCGCTCTTAAATGCTGCGGATGATCAGTCCGCTTTCGCGAATGAGTCGGAAGGTCGTCGGGATAAGGTTGAACGATGTTCTTGATGTCATGGAAGGCATAATTCATTGCCCTCTAAAACGTCGCCCCTGCGTTCTTTAAACCAAAGGGTAATTCTCGATAAGCAAATGTGCCCCACGGACAAATAAATGCAGTCTTTGACTGGTCCTGTGGGCGGATATTTATTTGATTATACCCCGAAAATCCATCCATAAATGAAAAGATTTCACATCCGGCGCATTCATCAATTATCTGGTCGATGAAGGGTGTAGGGTAGTTGTCCTTTGGACAAGCTTGGTTTACATCCCTATAATCGACACACACTCTGATTGTCCCTTGTTTCTTCATAACAGGGACAATATTCGATACCCAATCGGTTAGAGGAACCGGGTAGATGAAACCAGCATGGAGGAGCTTTTCAACTTCTGCTTTAATGGCAGCGGCTTTCTTGGGGTGCACCTGCCGAAGCCGTTGTCTTACTGGTTTGACATCAGGATACATTTTAATTTCATGTTCAACGATACTCGAGTCTATGCCTGGCATTTCATCATATGACCAAGCAAAGACATCTCTGAATTCGCGAAAAAGAGCGTTATATATTTCCAGTTCTGAAGGGGAACAACCTTTGCCGACATAAATATTCTCTACAACATTTGTTTATGGCTATAGTCTCTTCAATATTGGATAAGTTTCGCTCGGAATCCACCGTATTTACAGTATTTGATAGGAATTCAAAAAACTGAAGGGTGATAAAGATCTTGTTGAGTATCTTCTTCATATTCCAGAAGAAGGGAACGATGGTGGTGATCATTCCATGGTGCCCCCTCAATCAACATTGATTTTAAGATTCCTTCGTCAGTCCCATGTACTTTCGACCAAGGATCTAATGGGGTACCATATTCTCTAGACCTATCTACCCAAACGCTTCACGAGCGTTGATTTGGGTTCGCCTCCCATGCTCGAAACATTTATTGCTACAATATTTCTATTGGGCTTGGGGGCAAAACCATGGTATGATCCATTTTGACATCGTCTTCTAAGATCTTCGCAGAAGATATCATGTTGCAGGCTCTTACGAATGCTACTTCCCTTACATAGAATGGAGGTGGAAGTGCGAAAGTTCCCATTAATGTGGGGTCTTTCAGTAGGCCTACTCCGATGTCTTGAAGCGAAGGGTTGCTTCCATGGATAATGGGAATGCTTCCTGTAACTTGTGAACCATTAGGGAGGAAGTTCTGTTGGTCGACGACCGTAATCCCTCCTTCAAACGGGAATGCGATCTTCCTAAAATAAGTCAACACAACAGTTGCCATGGCATATATCCATGGTCTTCCCAGTAGGATGTTATAGTCAAGATTCCCATCGATGACCTCAACATCAATTTCCACTGTTTTTCCTCCTAGTTCAACCTTCAAGTTATTTAGGATACCATACGGGGTATAAGTCCTTCCGTCGAAGGCTTTTAATGTCGTCGAAGATCGCGACAAGGTTGGAGATCCTAAAGTTTTCCAGCAACTCATCGACATAATACATGTAGATGCTCCCTCATCAATAATTGTTTAGTGAACAGTTTTGTTGAGGGCTTTCACTTGAATAAGGAAAGCTAGTTGAGCTGGTAACTGAGGATCGTATCCTTTGTGATCAAAAGATACAAGATTGGAATCCTTAGGATCAACCCCACCAATAGCCGATAACAAAGCCTGCCTTTGGGATGGGCAATTTTGTAGTACCTCAAGAGTCGACATAGCGGATGGCGATTGGGCCAAATCTTCCACTATGTTATAATGTTGCGCCGCCCTGGCGCGAGGATTAAATGTCAACTTGTGTACTACTCCCTTTGGCGGTTTTATTGTTAATTCAGGAATGATGGGCGGTACAAATTCTGTCGAAGTTGTTGTCGAACTACTTGGTTGATCTTTACCTTTGTCGTTCGACAGCTGCGGATTCCCGTAATCTTTGTTCCTTGTCGAAATCAAAGCATCATTCTGCTGTTTTGAAACCGACAACATAAGTACTTGTGACGGGGAAGCATTTCCACTATCAACCAGATTTTGACCTGGGTTGGGAAATGGATCAGTTAACACAGCTGAGGTTTGTGAACTTTTAAAGAACCTTTTCAACTCAACTTTGAATGGGCAATTCTTTGTATAATGATCCTCCTCATCACATATTTGACATGGATAATTTAGTTTCCCTTTCATTGGAGGGTTTGAAGAAGTTTTTCCAGGAGATGACTCACCCTGTTTCTTCTTCTTCCCTTTGTTTTGCTTCTTCTTGCTTCCTGGTTGATTGGTTTCTTTGCCTTTATCTGCTGATACGGCATTTACTTCCGAAGCAAGAATTTCTTCTTTTGCATTTTTATCTGAATTCTTACGGGCTTTCTTAGACGAAGCCTTTATCAATTTCGCGTTTGTCGTGCCAATCATGCCATCACTGGCATGAGAGTCACTATTGGATTTAGGAGGAGGAGGAATTGAAAATTCCAGTCTAGGGGCATCAGGTATTTTGTCGTAGAGCGTGCCAGACTGAGTATAAACTAAGTCTAGATACTGCGCACGAGCGATAACTTGCTCCTCTGTTACGACTCCCCCCTTTGCCACATCTTCCGTTATAGCAGGAAGTAACGAATTTATAAACCATTCAACTAACAGCTGATCGGGAACGTATGTTTTAACCATCCTACGACACGACACCATTCATGTATATGATCGGATATATGAGTAGCAGTTGTCTGTTTAAAGTTGGTTAATATTTCTGTTCCCGTTTCATACCTTATCGGTAATTGAAAATGGGTTAAGAAAGTCGTGGCTAGGGAGCTAAAATTGTCGAAAGAGGCTCTAGGTAATTCAATATACCATTTAGCCGCTGGACCTGTCAATGTCCTCTAAAAAAGGCGAAGCCTTATCGAATCATCGTTCAGGGTGTTCAACGAACACCACAGATGAAAAGTCATCACGTGATTCGATGGGTCTTCACCTGGATTTCCATTGAATTTAGGAATGTCAGATGGAAGTTTGTGAGGAATCGCTGGCCACCAAGGGGCATAAGCAATCAGATCATTGGTTAACCGGTGTAAATCAGGTAACTCTAAAGTTGCCACAAATGGAAACTGTTGATTCAGGTTAGGCGAAGCATAACCAGGGTACGATGGAATCGCTTGAGCGGTGGGTCTTTGCATACCAGCATAATGTAATTGATGTTGGTATGACTGATACGGTTGGTGGACCTGACCACTGTAAAGTGGTTGGTTTTGACCGTTTTGAATATACGGTTGTCCACTGTTTGCAAAGATCTGCTGCTCAGAACCTTGGTACACTTGCTGGGATTGTGGTTGTTGGTATTGCACTAGCCACGGTTGTGAAGCCATGTTCTGTTGTGCTATGCTAACCGTTGGACCAAGGTGTGGGGTAATTGTACCCGTTTGGACCTGTGTCACCCCACCAGTTGGCGATTGTGGTTGTGACCCATGGTCAAGGGGCTGTTACATTACAACCTGAGAAATCTGAGGTTGACATGCAACAGGTATCGCTTGAACTTGTGACACTGTTACAATAGCCGGTGTGGTTGGGATGTTCGTCATAGGTACACACTGTTGCATAGAATATACAACCCTTCGTTGTTGAGGTAGCATAGGTACCCAACTACTTGATGTAATTCCAGTATAACCTGAATATTGCTGTCAACTCCCGTATGGATACCCTCCCGGAGGGGGTAATGAAAGGGCATACTGCCCCCCATAGGGTAGCAATCCGGAACTCAAGGGGATTGATTGTCCTTGGGGACTGGATTGCCCAAACTGACCTCCAAATGGATCAATCTGGCGAGTCTCAACATAAGAGTTGTTTGATATTATTCCGGATGAACAAACTGGAACAGACCACGCTGTCGAAATAGTCCCTTGGTGGACTCCTTCTAGCTGTTGCGAGCTAGTCGGGACAGATGGTATGCCGACAAACATTGTCGGAGTGACAGCAGGGGCTTCCGCTGTCGCTGTGTCATTTGACACACTCCTGGATGTTGATGGTTGCTTAGACATTTTAAGTCTATCCAATAGATTGCCTAGCGATTCTACAGGAACTTCCGCTTGTGGTGGATTAACTTCCGATGAAGGAAATAGAGTGACCCCGACTCCAAAATGGGTTGGAGTACTTGCTTGCGGATCCTCTGCAATTTCCTCTATCGTAATCAAACTAGGTGGAAGAAGAAGACCGTCAGGTCCGTAAAATAATATTGGTGCCGAAGAAGGGGTTGTTTCGACAGCGACAGTTGTTTGAGGAACAAAACTCTCTGGACCGGTTACAGATGGAACTGGTTCAGTTACACAAGTATTTGCCCGCAGACTAGGATCAGTATTACTGTCCCTCTGTGGCTGTTGAACTTCTTCTATAGAGGCAGGGTTTCCAGAAATGTTTGGAGTAACCGGAACCTCAGATGTAGTTGGAACACTTGTTCTAACTTTGATGGGAGATTTTGAACCGGTTAAACGAGTTTGCTTTGTCCATACTGTTTTCGATTCCGGAGACAAAGATGGTTGACTCGTAAGCCTCCACAAACGACGGGGTTTCAATTGACTTTCTTCCACGATTGCGGATTACTCGATCAACCAAAATAAAAAGGGGAAATTGGTGTTTCCGAATTGAATTAATTTTATTAGACGCTTTAGACACAACTTGCTTTTTCACTTTTAAAGAGTCGAGAAAAAGCTAAAGATGACTCAAGTCTCCTTCGATGTTTTAACGAGCCCGAAGTGACAAATGCTCAGATGGACTTTTTCTGTTATAGAGTCTGAAAAAGGCCAAAAGAAACTACTCTGGAGATCTAGGCAGAGGTTGTGCCAAACTTTTCGCAAAACCACAGAATACTTTTTACGGTACGGGTGGTCGATCTTCGTGAATGCTGTGTTCACTGCATTGCGATCAGTAGGGCGGCCGACACGGCTTCCTAAGGATAAAAGATATATGCCTATAGGGGTCTCCCAATATATACGCGACGGTACGTAGGAGCACAAATCCGTACTAGCGCTACCGTCTCTCAGGAGGAATCACCCACCTTCTTCGAGATCGACAGTCACTAGGCTTAACGACGCCGGAACACGTCTCTAGCCTAAACCTCTATGTTGTGCGTTATGTTACAAAGCGTTGTTAGGTTCATTCAATTTATTTTAGGTTGATCTTTTTAAAGTTTGCCTTTCAAGGTTCACCACGAGATGTATGATACAAATTCCTAAATGCAGTCTAAGATGATAAGCAAGCTTTATTATCTTTTCAACTTTGAAAATCCTAGCTACTAAGGGAAAAGAATAACACTATCTTTTCTCAAAGAGCAATCAGCACACTCTAATGCACTTTCCCTAAATCCAACATGCAAACTATCAAATGCAAAATGCACAATGCAGGTGTTTGTTTTCCTCTTTCTTAGTATAAATGCCTACAAAGAAAGCTTTTTGCACAACTTTGAATCTGCTTTTAAAAATGATCAATACAAACAAGCTCACTCTTTCGAAAACAACAAGCGTAGAAGAGATTACAATCACTTCGCTACTTTCGAAATAAAGACTTGTTTTGACACTTAAAAGACACAAATTCAAACCAACAAGCAAAAGTAAATCTATAATCAATCTGAAAACAGCCAATGAACTCTCTTCTAAGATCACTATCAAATCTGAATCAAAGGTTACAGGATGACTACTTTACTCATGCAAAGGAAGACTGTAAATGACGCCACAAACACATAAAAACATTCACAATCTTTTTGTACAAAAAACAGGCGGAATCTAAGCAAAGAAAAGGCTTATCAGACTCGTACCTATGCTGGTTAAAGGCTGCAAAAAACAGAGATCAAAACAGGGCAACAGAGGACAAAGAACCCCAACTGCACAAGGCCAAACTGGTTCAACGCAACCTCAACACTGAGGACTTGACATTCAGCGCAGGTAGCCCCTTCGGGACCTGCGTTGAAATGCAGACTGCCTTCACAGCAGTTGCGCTGGAAGAGAAACTCTCGTTTCTCTTGGATTCTGGGTCATAAAATGCTCAAAAATCAACTGTTTCAGGCCAAATCAGAAACACAAGAAAGGTATAAACAGAGGGATACTTTGATAGGGTACTAAATACTATCACAAGGATCATCAAATCATTTGTGGATCTAGTTTAGATCATAGACAAGTCCAACAACTGGATCAAAACAACAACTTTCTACTCTGCATCCGGGAAAGATGTAGTTCAATAGTTACTGTCAAGTCTATGAAGTAAACAAATGACGGAAACACAAATGAAATGAATAAACAAGTCTTCCCCAGCGGATTCGCCAATTTGTTGTGGGGAAAAATGCCTATGCAGGACGATCCTATCCACCTAAGGTGTGACAGCGCCTTAGCAACAAACGAATACAGCTATTATGATTTCTTCCTTTATGAAATGTGAAAGAGGGGAGATTGGTAGACTTACCGTTGTCTTCCGGTTGTCCCTCGATCTAGATCCTCTTCTCTTTGTGTGTCCACAGCTACTTGTCTCCTCGCTTGCTCAAGAGAACAGCTACTTGAATCCCACGAGATCACAAGAGAACAGCTACCTGTGACAAGAGAATAGCTACTTGCGACAAGAGAAGGACACAATGCAAAGACAAATATACATGTTCATAAATGATTCAGGATTAGAAGTAAATCAAATACACTAATGCAATCATAAAAAATACACCAGCATATAGGAAAGAATCAAGATAGGTTTATTGATAAGTAACAGGGTTCAGGAAGAGATACAACCCCTAGGGTTCCAATCCAGCATCTCCTTCCCAGCAGAATGGAATTCCTTCTTCAACTCCCTTCAAAGCATTAAGCACCCAATGTTTCCAGCCACAAACCAACAACAATTCTTTGCATTCACAAAATTCCAGCCTTTAGATCCCATGGAGGTGAGATCCATATATAGATATTTGGAGAGAGGATGAGTCAGCTTGAGATCTATCTAGTGTCCTCTCCCTCTCTCAGTTCTTGAGTCCAATTGAAGGTTCTTGCTTCCACTTGGAGATTTGGAACCTCTTACTCATCACCAGTCGAATTCCTTGATGCAAGTGTCATTTTGGAAGCTTCCTGGGCATTGACACATTGAGGAATGAACCTGCCACTTGTCCAATTACGCTCAGCGCAGGTATCCTTTGTTGGAGTTGACATTCAACACAGGTAGACAGTGGAGCGGTTGATATTCAGCGCAGATGCTCAGTGGAGCAGTTGACATGATCCAGAATTGGCTTGTTTTTTAGTGTTTTCAGGTGGAGAACTTCTGTGAATTGCTGTGGTTAGTTTGCCTTGTTCCTCTAGGGGTAGGAACAACATGTTTAGGGACTTTGGATCCCTTAGATTATGGACATTTCATGCTCAATTCTGTAAGGCACAAAAATGTCTATAACATAGGTGGAAAGGAGCATGCCCAAAATAAACGCTGCATTAGAGGAACGACAAGATGATTACCAACCTACTATGATAGAGTTAGAAGGTAAGCTAACTACTCAATCCATATCTATTTTGGTAGATCTAGGTGCAAGCTTGAGTTATGTTAGTCCTAAAGTGGTTGAAGGATGTTGTTTGCAAACACATAAATTTAAAAACCCCTTGTTAGTACAACTCGCTACAGGAGCTAAGAGAAGGGTAAATGCCAAAGTGAGAAATTGTTCTATGGACATAGGTAACCAGTTTACAAAGTTAGACTTGAATGTACTACCATTAGGGTCATATGATTTTCTAATTGGAATGGACTGGTTGGAAAACCACCGGTCCTTAGTAAATTGTAAGGACAAGACCATCAACTATCTTGATGAAGATGGGACTCGGTAAGAAATCTAAGGAATAAAAAAAACCATGAGGTTGTATGATTTATGTTGTTCAAGTTGGTTATTTCAACTCCAAGGAGAAAATTTATGCATTAAAAAACATACCGATTATTCAAGAATTTAAACATGTATTTCCTAAAAATATTTTGAGGTTCCCTCCAAAGTGAGATATTGACTTTATAATTGAATTGGTCCCTGGGGCAACACCCGTGTCCAAAACTCCTTACCATATGAGTATTCTAGAATTAATTGAACTTAAAATGAAATTGTAGGAACTAATCGATAAAGAGTATATTCGGCTTAGTGTGTCACCCTATGGAGCTCTAGTATTGTTTATAAGAAACAAAGATTGTACACTACGACTATGTATTCACTACCGACTGTTATGAAACCAACTCAAGAAAAAGATAGAAAAGATAGATCAATGCCTTAAAATTCAGCCTCTTCGAGGGGGCAACCTCCTTTACATTACATAAATGAACAATTCTTGGGTGATACAAATGAAAAGACCTCCTTTATATATATAGGAGTCTAAGGGGTCATAACATAATCAAAGCCGACATAACAATAATAATGTAAGGGCACAATAATAACAATAGTGGGATTCTATGGGGCACAATAGTAACAATATGGTCACTACATGGGTACATCAATATAATAAGTGGGTTGTCCTAATAACAATAAGCGGTTACACTAGTAGTATAGGGGCCTAACATGCCCGTCTCCTTCAAAAAGCATTGTCCTCAACGCTTGAGTAGTTCTTGATTCTTTTGTATAAAATTCTTGTCCTCCCATGTGGAATCTTCAGCAGGTAAGTTCTTCCACTTGATGAGATACTCTGAAATTGATCGATTTCGTAGCTGTCGGGTTGTTGTTTCTGTGACTGCTCCATGTTCGAATATGATTTTTCCTTCCTCTTCAATCTTTGGAAATATTGTTTGAATTAGGATCTTTTGCATATTTTGAATAAGTGGCCATACTTCTTCATCCTTCTTCCATTCATCCCTTGCTTCGTTTATCCAATCTAGTTGGATAATAGAAATAGCACAAAACAATGGTTCCACATCCTCATCCTTGAGGAAACTTCCCATTTGGTAAGGTCGCCATTTTTAAGTGCGTGTAGTATTGCCAAAATTTCCTTATCATAAATAGCTTGCTTGAGATGTAGCAGTAAAAATACCCAATCACCTACATCAAAACATTTTTCACTACAATGTTAATCTACTTGTTGTTTCGTTTGATTTTGCACTGAAGTGGCGTTATCCTTTAAAAGTTGGAGAACTTGTTGTTGATGCTCGATGTGATCTTTCACTGCTTGAACCTTCTTCTTCTTGATATGCCCTTCTATCTCTAGAGTTTGAGGAGTGGTAATTTCTTCCAATCCTTTACAAGATATGGTCGGATTCATTTCTTGATGCTCAATGTGATATTTCACTTCTTGAACATTTCTCTTCTTGATATGTCCCTCTATCTTGATAGTTTGAGGAGTGGTAATTTCGACCAATGAATTAAAAGATATGGTTGGATTCATTTCTTCTTTCTCGATGTGATCTTTCACTTCTTGCACCTTTTTCTTCTTGATATGTCCTTCTATATTGAGAGTTTGAGGAGTGGTAATTCTTGCCAATGCTTTACAAGATATGGCCTGATTCATTTCTTCTTTCTCTGGGGTGGGGTCCTGGCCTATATCTTCTTCTTTTGATGTTTCTTGATCCTTTTCTTGCTCCTCTTCATATTCTATGTAAAATAATTTCTTCTCAGCACACTTATGACCTTTAGTGCATTTGCTATCACAATTGTAATAAAGCCCTTTTTCTCTTTTTTCTTCCAATTGTTGTGGTGTAACCCTTGTAGGTTGTGGAAGGCTAGGAGAAACAACACTTCCATATTTAAAGTTGTGAGGGGTATGCTTCCTGGTTTCCATAACTTTGCTTTCCACTATGTCCTAAAGCCCTTCTACTCTTTCCAATTGTTGTGGTGTTGCTCTAAAGAAGGTGTTGCTCTTTGTATCCTCATAATGTGCTATCATTTCCTCGGTGAAAATTGACCACGTAACAAGTTGTTTACGAGAACAAAGCCCTTCATACCATAAAAATTGATCTTGTTCTAAATATGAAGATGCAATACATACATTTTGTAACAATGGTACACCATGTAGATCAAAATATTGCTCCATCTGAAGTATCCAATTTATTGGATCCTTGCCATCAAACTTCCTCATCTTGCTTTTTCATGATTTTAGGAGATCGATTTTTGAACAACTGTAACTCTATACTTTTGGATCTTTAAGTAGTAGCCCTCTGTTTCCTCTTTCCAATGCCACCAATCTAATCCAAATTGGATTTTCCAAGAAAGAGTTATGCACAATCTCCCAAGATGACTTGATTATAGACTAGTTCAGTAGAGCGAACTTGTACGATGTTCCACGAGTCACTGTTTCGATCTTTGGATCTCAAAAAGATATACAAGAAACTGAAATCCGTCCTATTTCTATACCTTCTTACGAAATTTCAATCCGATGCTCAGAGAGAAAGTTATGACGATTTTCCCTAGGTCACCTGTTTGGAATATAATTCAGGAGTCTGCAAAAAAACAAACTTACTCAGATCATATCTCCACAAATATAATGCAAAAAGCTCTGAAATTTGAACCTGAGATTCAGTGCGATTTCTTCTCAAACGGGTTTTTTTTTTTAGCTTCTGAAACATCGCAGAAAAAAGTTATAGCGCAAATACCACGATGACCTGTTTGGAGCAGTGAAACCCTAGAATCCAAAGCTCTGATACCAAATGTTATGAAACCAGCTCAAGAAAAAAGATAGAAAAGATAGATCAACGCCTTAAAATTCAGCCTCTTCGAGGGGGAAACCTCCTTTAAATTACATAAATGAAAAATTCTTGGATGATACAAATGAAAAGACCTCCTTTATATATATAGGAGTATAAGGGGTCATAACATAATCAGAGTCGACATAACAATAATAACAATAGTGGGCTTCTATGGGGCACAATAGTAACAATATGGGTACTACATGGTTACATCAATATAATAAGTGGGTTATCCTAATAACAATAAGGGGTTACACTAGTAGTATAGGGGCCTAACACTGACAACTTAATAAGTTAAAAATTAAAAATAAATATCCTCTACCTCGAATTGATGATCTATTTGATCAGGTCAATGGTGCAACAGTCTTCTCCAAAATTGATTTAAGGTCAAGATATCATCAGATCCATGCAAAGGAAGAAGATATTTGTAAAACAACCTTTCGAACTTGGTATGATCACTATGAATTTGTAGTCCTACCTTTTGGGTTAAATAATGCATCCACAACATCTATGAGTTTAAAACATGGTATTTTCCACCGTTTCTTTTATAAATTTGTTTTAATTTTTATAGGCGATACTTTTATTTACTCAAAATCTTTTGAAAAGGTAAGGATCATTTATGAATGGTATTGCAAATATTAAGAGATCATGAACTGTATGAAAAGTTTAATAAGTGTGACTTTTATAAAGAGTAGATCGAGTACTTGGGACATGTGATTATAGCTGAAGTTATAGTTGTGGATCCTGAGAAAATTAGAACAATCATGGAATGGCTAGTTCCTAGGAACGTGGCCGATATTAGATCCTTTATGGGCTTTGCAGGTTATTAATGTCATTTCATTGAGAATTTCTCTCGAATTGTGTATCCCATCACCACCTTGCAAAAGAAGGAAAAGATGTTTAAATGGACTAATTAATGTGAGCATAGCTTTGAGATGTTAAAAAATTTATTAACTACTGCCCCCGTGTTGGGGATAGATGGCCCAGATAAGGAATTTGTTGTTTGCACAGATGCGTGTATTGAAGGCATAGGAGCAGTGTTAACATAGGACGGGAAGGTGATTGTGTATGAGTCCTGAAAGCTGAAAGAACATGAAAATAGGTATTATGCCTATGATTTAGGTCTAACAGTTGTCATACATGCCTTAAAGGTATGGAGACATTATCTTTTAGGTTAAATATTTATGTTGCTATCTGATCATATTAGTTTAACCAGTTATTTCAAGAAACTTAGTTTAAATGCTTGACAGACATGTTGGAGTTCTTTCCTTAGTGAATTTGATTTTGACAATAAGAATTTAAAGGGAAATGAAAATCGAGTTGCAGATGATTTGAGCAGAAGAATTCATTGCGTATATGAATTTTATTATAACCAGATAGAGTTTAATTGTTTAGAAGACATTAAAGAGGCTACCCATCGAGATCTCGAATACAAATTCTTATGGAAGCAAGCTCAGCACGGTGCTAGATAAGGAAAAAAATCATATTATGACATAAATCAAGATCAACTGCTAACTTTTAGTGGAAGAATTTATGTTCCTCACCAAGATTCGATCAAACAATTGATTTTAGATGAATTACATAAAGCCCATATCATGCTCACCCTAGATATCAAAAAATTATTTCATCCATCAAGCCCAATTATTTTTTGCCATGGATGCACAAGGATATTACTGACTATTTAATAAAATTCATTGAGTGCCAGCAAGTTAAGGTGGAACATCAATATCCTATTTGTCTCCCTCAACCTATACCTATGGCGGAATTGAAATGGGAGGTTATTACTCTCGATTTTATTACAGGACTACCTGGATCTAAGAGGGGTAATGATTCCATTATCGTAATTGTTGATAATCTTAGTAAGGTATCTCGCTTTATCCCAGTGAAGTCCACATTCAAAGTTGTTCATTTGTCGATATCTTTATGAAAGAAGTATTATGATTGCATGGGATTCCTCAAGTGGTCATATCAGATACGGATGTAAAATTTACATCCTCTTTTTGGAAATCCTTATTTATAGGGATGGGAACTCCAGTCAAATTCAGTACTACATATCACCCGCAGACTGATGGGAAAACTGAAAGAGTCAATCAGGTATTAGAGGATATGATTCAGATATATGTTACGTAGCAACCCAGTAAGTGGGAAGAATATTTTCATCTTTTAGAGTTTTCATATAATAATGGGTATCATGAGTCTTTAAAAATGAGTCCTTTCGAGGTGCTTTATGGGAGAAAGTGCTGAACACCTATAAATTGGACCATCCCTAAGAATAGTTTAATGTTAGGACTAGACAAAGGGGCTTCACTGGGGGGCAATACCATACCACGTGGGTTCATATTGGGGGATATATATTAAGGGAAAAATGACATAATATATTGGGTGACATACAGGGGGTAAAGGGTTTTTATATTGGAAGGTATAAAAAATGGAGCTCAATGTTAATGAAAAAATAAAAAGAGGTATAAAAAATGTTAATGAAAAAAATGGATACCTACAATATCTAGTGAAAGTAGGGGTTTTTTAAATTGGAAAGGTGTATTGGTTTTGTATTGGTAGGGGGTTAAATAATGTGATTTTTAGAGGTATTTTCCAATATGCAGTCAAATTAGGCGTATTGTTTAGTATGCCATGAACACACGTGATATGTCAGTAGTTAATTGAGTGAATCCCTGTGGGACCAAAAATGTTAGAGGAAATGGAAAATGTAGTGAGGAAAGTCCAACAAAATTTGGGAGCTACCCAAGACAGGAAGAAATCTTATGCTGATTGGAAAAGAACATATGGAGAGTTTAAAGTTGGAGACTATGTTTTTGTGTGAATTAAAACAAATAAAACCACATTGAGGTGGGCTAGCTCGATGAAGCGTGCTCTTTTTTTTGTGAATATTTCAAAATACTCAAAAAAATTAGACCAGTAGCATATAAATTAGCCTTACCAAGTTATGTAAATGTTCATAATGTGTTCAATGTCTCCTTCCTAAAACAATATGTGTATGATCCTAACCATGTCATTCATTAGTAGGAGGTTCAAGTAAAAGCAAAATGTTATGTTGATTATATTTATTTATATATTCCATTATAAAAAATGTTTTTAAGAACTTTATGATTTTTGCTTCAAGTCAAACTTGATGGAGAATTCCTAGTAGAGACTTTGTGCATCCTCGATTACAGGGAAACAACGTTGCATAAGTGGGTCATTACCCATGTTAAGGTGTAATGGAAGAACTTTAGCCTTGACAAGGCCACTTAGGAAGAAAAGGATTTCATGCAATAGGCATGCCCAAACATATTCCACGATCAAAATGAACACCAGGATGACGTTCCACTCGATGGGAGAAGATGTAACACCCTTGGATCTTAAGAGTAAATTTTAATTACCACCACTTACTTTTAATTCATTTTTGTAAAAATACAATTTGCAAAAAAATTAACAAAAATGGATAATGAGTATGTTTATTGCTTAATAAAATTTAAAAGGATTCTGAGAAGTAAGTTTACGGATGCAGACTTAATAACTATTTGAAACTTCCAATATGGTCAATGAGGTAGTTATCTCTTCTGATTTAGATCTCATAAGTAAAGCATCTTAGGAGCAGATACAGGTGGTTAGCCACTAGAGGGAGGAACCCACCTACAAAGAAAAGAAGAGAAAGGGATAGACTACTGGGTGAGATTGTCTTCAGTTGGTCTTGAACTAGCGGAGACTCTCCATCCAAAAATAATTATGGTCTTCTAGATCAAGCAAGGAGGATGAGATGATTTGAAGCCCATATTAATAGTTAAAGGTTGCAAGATATTGAATATGTTTGAAGTGGAATAATAGGGGAAATCTGGACGTAATCGCTAGTTCAATTGGAAGGGAGGACTAGTCTCATCCTTAACTTGTTTTCTTGATCAGGTACATCATTGAGATAGGTGTTAATCTCTTATTGAGGGTTTCATTTCGTAATGGGTATTAAGTTCAGGTAAAAGTTTTTAATGTTGATTACGGTAAACATTTATGGCTGAGCAATTTACTATAATGTTTAAAGGAAAATGGGATTTAGATTCTATGACTAAATTTCCTTAATTATGGAATCTAGTAATTGATTTAATTCGTGTTATTATTAATTATAAAAAAAAAAAATATTTCGTGTGTATAATATCAGATATCAAAATTTAGTAAGAAGTTACAAATACATTTTACAGTGTTCTTTTATACACAGTCTTGTAACTACCCAGATATAGGTTTTCTTTTCACAGGAAAGAAAAAACATTAACTGTCACAAACACAAACTACATAGAAAAATGTAGTGAGGCATGGACAAAGTGGCTGTGGTAAATCCTCAGAGTCTGAGTGATCGCACAGTCCGCAGGTTACCCAAGCCTGAGAAGTGACTCAGTACTATGGACTGAGAAGAGATGATTGACGAAAGGATCACCTCCAAACATATATAGATAGCTAAGTAAATAGTTCCTTAAAAGTAACATATATGTTAGTCTTCGTCATATGATTTAAATAGAGAAGTAGGCTGAAAGGAAAGTGCGAAAGAAGTTTCTAAGACCCCAACAAGAGTAGATTTTAAAGAAAGTAACAACATGACTATAATTTAATTCTCATTCACTTTGAAATAAAAATAAGAGAAAATTATTATAACACTTAATAACATACCACTGTAAATGGCATAATTTAAGTAAAACAAAAGCTCAACATTTGAACAATCATTATAGGAAAATCAGATCCATAAATGAGGTCCAAAAAATAAGTAACTCTTATATTCTATCTTAAGCCAGACTTAAGAGCCTCAGGCCTTAGAGAATAAATAATAATTACAAATAGTATCGTCCATTTCTATGATAAACACAGTGAGGGCATCAAAAGCCTAAGAAAGAAGAGACCTGAGTAATTTGCATGACCATGTATCCAACAATTGACACAAACGCAAAAGGAGGACAGTTCCCTCTATTATTCTTGAAATAAACACAGTCAACTAGCAAATGGGGTAAACCTATTAAACAAGGAGAAGAGGGATAGGCTACATTCCAACCTGGGAAAAAGATTTAGTGTATCAAAGGTCGTCTTCAAACAGTTGCATCATGAATAGCCACCCCAGCACCTCACAATTGCCTACAAACAAAAGAAGTGAGATACATTAAGGGTGAATGAAACAATTGAAACCCTAGTACAGTAATTATGCACAGAAATTAAACTTACGAAAACGATAACTGGAATGTCTGTGTCGTGGCTAAAACAAATGCCCAATCGAACCTTGCAAGCCGTGAATGAACGGGGAAGGTTTCTTTCTTCCACCACCATGCCCAAATCCTTTGCGCAGATGGCAAGGGTGAGTGGTTAACTGAGGGACTATGGGAATAAACTCACAAGTGTTTGCAAAATAGGGAAAACCTATAACATTTGAAGAGTCTCTCCCCATGCCGAGACTAGAGGGAAATGAAGTGCACCACCACCATGGTTATTTACCCTAATCCGCTCCGGAGGAATTTCGGTAATCAGACCTCTCCCTAGGATCCCCATCATAGGATCTCCACCAAACGGAAATTGGAAAGGGAGAGCCATATTTCCTATGCTATAGGCTATTGAATGCCTTAAGAGTACCATGACAGTGACTGCGACCGTAACTATATCGGAGGATTCAAGGATATATTCATACGTACATGAGCATACAGGAAGGGTCATCCGTCCCACCGCCATGTGCTATAGAAGGACCACAATAGGTAAGGACGATTTAAAAGGCACTGATTTAAACAATGATGGGTTCCTGCTGATGTTATATAACATTGTTGTTCATGTGATAGTAAGTGAATTAGTGGGCCAAATTAGTGGGTATAGCTGGAATGTCGTGTTAAATAATAAACTTTTGGTATTGGGATTTTGACGTAGATTTTTTTATAACTTTCAATATATTTTAAATGATAAAAATATGATTGTTTTATTTAAAATTCTATTAATTTTATTAATTACTTTAAATTAAAAAATAAAAACATGGTCTGGTATAATTAAATTTGAAATAAAATTTAAAAATGTTATTTAAGTAATTATTTAAGTTTGTTAGTGGCTAATTTTTTATGGAATCATAATTCATTAAAAATATTTTTTTTTTAAATAATGAGTGTTAATTTATATCTGTTATTGGAATATTATATCATTTAAAACATACTTAAATTAAATTATTGATGGTTGATGAGTGGATTTAATTTTCAGTTTTTTTAAATGTATGTGGATTCATTATTGTTATTGGAGAGTAATATCATTTAAAACAATTTGTTAATGATACATAAATAGATAAACTTCCACTTTTCCCAAAATATTATTAAAATTATTTTTAATGAGATTATATATATTTTTTAATCATATCCAATCCTAATTTTATATCCCAAATTAAAATGATTATTTTTCAAATAAAAAATTCTATCTTATTTCTTTGATTATATATTTATATAATTATAATGATAATAGTAATAATTAAAATTAAAATTAATTTTTTTTTTAACCATAAAAAAAACGAAATAGATTTTCAATATCTTATATAAATTTTTAAATTCAATTTTCAATTTGAATTTATTATTAAAAAAAAAATGAAATGTTACTATTTTTTATATATATATATATATATATATATATATATATATGAGAAAATAGACTAATTAAATGCTTTTTCTTTTTTAGTTAATTTTTACCAAAATTCAAAAGAGATTTTTAAAAACTTCAATTTAAGTTATTTAATTTATAAAATGTTAGTGGCCCTATTCTAGTGAGTATATATATCTATCTATATATATATATATATATATATATATATATATATATATATATATATATATATATATATATATATATATATATGCTTTGGATCAAGAGTAACTTGAAATAAGTTAATGATCCAAGATGGAGAAACAACTAGTAAAAATGAAAGCTTACCCTTAAGCATCGCTAATAATTACACTGAGAGCCCATTGCACTCTAGGCTCTCTCCAACCCATTACCGTATTTTTACTTGATCTAGGTCCATCTCAACATCTCTTTTCACTCTAAAAGAGGTTTTCATCTCAAGAGATTTGATCAGTCTCGTGGACAATTTAATTTCAACCTTTAAATAAGATATATTGCACATGAATACCATGAGTCAATACCCCAAGTTCTCATACCATCGATGAAGTTATTTTTATTTTAATGTTATCTTTTTATCGTTTTTTATTTTGTTTTAATCGACTAAAAATGTTTTCATGTAGGGTTAATCTTATTTTAAAGGTTAAGTAGGGTTGGAGAGAGTCTCTCGACACAATAAAAAACTTAAATAAAAAATAATAATTAATAATTATAATTATCAATAAAAGTTAATAATTAAACCATCCTATATCTATCTTAACTCCGAAGAGAGATCAAATTTATGTGTGTTTGGTAGATCCAAAGCTAAAATAGATCTAGGTTGATTTATTTCAGATAACATGATTTCCTTTCAATAACTATGATGAATTATATTATATTTCTTAATAACAACAACAATAATTATCCCTAATATTAATGGACAACTAAGGTATAATAAGTATTCCCACTATTTTAAAAAATATTTTCCTAAAACTTTACAAAAACTTATAAAAATTGTATTAAATTAAGTATTGAAAATGAATTTAACCACTAATTTCTATGAAAATTCTGATAAACCACCCACAAACTATATACTTCTACTTTTATTTTTATAAAGATAATAGCTATTAATTATCCATACTATTAATAAACAACTAAGTTATGATACTTATTTTCATTATTTTAAAAATATACTTTAAAATTTTAGGAAAACTTATAAAAAATATATATCAAATTACCTATTGAAGATGAATTGTGAATTTAGATAAAATTGTGGTGAGGATAAAATATTGCACACGCAAACTACTCTACATAGATTGATATCATCACAATCACAATATTTATAAGTCAAGCTAGGTTTTAGGATAGATTGACTATCTTAGGCCCACAATCTATTTAGTTGAGAGAATATATCAACCACAAATTGATCTAGGAGGTATTTTAGTTGGAAAAATTCTCTTAAATCCAACTAAATAATAATCTCCTAAATAATGTAAACAAAAACATCATTTACAGATTACACTAACCAATACATATGATGAGGGACACCAAATATTAAGCATAAGAGAAGTAGGAGATAATATCTCCAACACCCTTCATTAACGAATATTTGTCTTGATCTTTGTCTGCTAAAGTTTTCATCAACATCTCTAATCATTTTGAAATCTTTGAGATTGAACTCCATCGAGCTTTCTTGTAACCTTTGTAAAGGTGTAGCTCCCAAGTTGAATTCATGAGTTCTTAGATTCCACCTTCTTGAACTCCTGAATCATGGATATCTCAAAGTCAAATATTGAACAACATTTCACATTCTATATCATAACCTCATTAGTAGATTTCAATCCATGTGAAATTGCTTAGAACTAATGAGGGATCCTTCCCTAGATCCACAACTTTCAAACAAACTAGATAATCATCCATATTGAGCTATACTTCCACTTCATTCCTTGAAAATATACTTTCTTTAGACCTTTCTTCTCAATCCATATCTATTTTGGTAGATCTAGGTGCAAGCTTGAGTTATGTTAGCCCTAAAGTGGTTGAAGGATGTTTTTTGCAAACACATAAATTTAAAAACCCCTTGTTAGTACAACTCGCTACAGGAGCTAAGAGAAGGGTAAATGCCAAAGTGAGAAATTGTTCTGTGGACATAGGTAACTCGTTTACAAAGTTAGATTTGAATGTACTACCATTAGGGTCATATGATTTTCTAATTGGAATGGACTGGTTGGAAATCCACCGGTCCTTAGTAAATTGTAAGGACATGACCATCAACTATCTTGATGAAGATGGGACTTGGTAAGAAATCTAAGGAATAAAAAAACCCATGAGGTTATGCCCCATCATTGCCTCTCAATTAAGTAAATGTGTTAGAAAGGGTTGTATGATTTATGTTTTTCAAGTTGGTTATTCCAACTCCAAGAAGAAAATTTATGCATTAAAAAACATACCGATTATTCAAGAATTTAAACATGTATTTCCTAAAAATATTTGGAGGTTCCCTCCAAAGTGAGATATTGACTTTATAATTGAATTAGTCCTGGGGGCAACACCCGTGTCCAAAACTCCTTACCATATGAGTATTCCAGAATTAACTGAACTTAAAATGCAATTGTAGGAACTAATCAATAAAGAGTATATTCGGCCCAATGTGTCACCCTATGGAGCTCTAGTATTTTTTGTAAGAAACAAAGATTGTCCACTATGACTATGTATTCACTACTGACAACCTAATAAGTTAAGAATTAAAAATAAATATCCTCTACCTCAAATTGATGATCTATTTGATCAGGTCAATGGTGCAATAGTCTTCTCCAAAATTGATTTAAGGTCAAGATATCATCAGATCCATGGAAAGGAAGAAGATAATTGTAAAACAACCTTTCAAACTCGGTATGATCACTATGAATTTGTAGTCCTACCTTTTGGGTTAACTAATGCATCCACAACATCTATGAGTTTAAAACATGGTATTTTCCACCGTTTCTTTCATAAATTTGTTTTAATCTTTATAGGCGATACTTTTATTTACTCAAAATCTTTGGAAGAACGTAAGGAGCATTTACAAATGGTATTTCAAATATTAAGAGATCATGAACTGTATGCAAAGTTTAATAAGTGTGACTTTTATAAAGAGTAGATCGAGTACTTGGGACATGTGATTATAGCTGAAGTTATAGCTGTGGATCCTGAGAAAATTCGAACAATCATGGAATGGCTAGTTCCTAGGAATGTGGCCGATATTAGATCCTTTATGGGCTTGGCAGGTTATTAATGTCATTTCATTGAGAATTTCTCTCGAATTGTGTATCCCATCACCACCTTGCAAAAGAAGGAAAAGATGTTTAAATGGACTAATTAATGTGAGCATAGCTTTGAGCTGTTAAAAAATTTATTAACTACTGCCCCCGTGTTGGGGATAGATGGCCCAGATAAGGAATTTGTTGTTTGCACAGATGCGTGTATTGAAGGCATAGGAGCAGTGTTAACATAGGATGGGAAGGTGATTGTGTATGAGTCCTGAAAGCTGAAAGAACATGAACATAGGTATTATGCCTATGATTTGGGACTAACATTTGTCATACATGCCCTAAAGGTATGGAGACATTATCTTTTAGGTTAAATATTTATGTTTCTAACTGATCATATTAGTTTAACTAGTTATTTCAAGCAAGTTAGTTTAAAGGCTTGATAGACATGTTGGAGTGCTTTCCTTAGTGAACTTGATTTTGACAATAAGAATTTAAAGGGAAATGAAAATCGAGTTGCAGATGATTTGAGCAGAAGAATTCATTGTGTATATGAATTTTATTATAACCAGATAGAGTTTAATTGTTTAGAAGAAATTAAAGAGGCTACCCACCGAGATCTCGAATACAAATTATTGTGGAAGCAAGCTCAGCATGGTGCAAGATAAGGAAAGAAATCATATTATGACATAAATCAAGATCAACTGCTAACTTTTAGTGGAAGAATTTTTGTTCCTAACCAAGATTCGATCAAACAGTTGATTTTAGATGAATTACATAAAGCCCATATCATGCTCACCCTGGATATTAAAAAATGCTTTCAGCCATCAAGCCCAATTATTTTTTTCCATGGATGCGCAGGGATATTACTGACTATTTAATAAAATTCATTGAGTGCCAGCAAGTTAAGGTGGAACATCATTATCCTATTGGTCCTCCTCAACCTATACCTATGTTGGAATTGAAATGGGAGGTTATTACTCTCGATTTTATTACAGGACTACCTGTATCTAAGAGGGGCAATGATTCCATTATGGTAATTGTTGATAATCTTAGTAAGGTAGCTCGCTTTATCCTAGTGAAGTCCCCACTCAAAGTTTTTCATATTGTCGATATCTTTATGAAAGAACTATTCTGATTCCATGGGATTCCTAAAGTGGTTGTATCAGATAGGGAAAGGGATGGGAACTCAAGTCAAATTCAATACTACATATCACCCGCAGATTGATGGGAAAACTGAAAGAGTCAATCAAGTATTAGAGGATATGCTTCAGATGTATGATATGTAGAAACCCAGTAGGTGGGAATAATATTTTCATCTTTTAGAGTTTTCATATAATAATGGGTATCATGAGTCTTTAAAAATGAGTCCTTTCGAGGTGCTTTGTAGGAGAAAGTGCAGAACACCTATAAAATGGACCGGCCCTAAGAATAGTTTAATGTTAGGACTAGACAAAGGGGCTTCACTGGGGGGCAATACCATACCACGTGGGTTCATATTAGGGGATATATATTAAGGGAAAAATGACATAATATTTTGGGTGACATACAGGGGGTAAAGGGTTTTTATATTGGTAGGTATAAAAAAAGGAGCTCAATGTTAATGAAAAAATAAAAAGAGGTATAAAAAATGTTAATGAAAAAAATGGATACCTGCAATATCTAGTGAAAGTAGGGGTTTTTTAAATTGGAAAGGTGTATTGGTTTTGTATTGGTAGGGGGTTAAATAATGTGATTTTTAGAGGTATTTTCCAATATGCAGTCAAATTAGGGGTGTTGTTTGGTATGCCATGAACACACGTGATATGTCAGTAGTTAATTGAGTGAATCCCCTGTGGGACCAAAAATGTTAGAGGAAATGGAAAAATTAGTGAGGAAAGTCCAACAAAATTTGGAAGCTACCCAAGACAGGAAGAAATCTTATGCTGGTTGGAAAAGAACATATGGAGAGTTTAAAGTTGGAGACTATGTTTTTGTATGAATTAAACCAAACAAAACCACATTGAGGTGGGCTAGCTCGATGAAGCTTGCTCCTTGTTTTTGTGAATCTTTCAAAATACTCAAAAAAATTAGACCAGTAGCATATAAATTAGCCTTACCAAGTTATGTAAAGGTTCATAATGTGTTCAATGTCTCCTTCCTAAAACAATATGTGTATGATCCTAACCATGTCATTCAGTAGTAGGAGGTTCAAGTAAAAGCAAAATGTTATGTTGATTATATTTATTTATATATTCCATTATAAAAAAATTTTATAAGAACTTTATGTTTTTTGCTTCAGGTCAAACTCAATGGAAAATTCCTAGTAGAGGCTTTGTGCATCCTCGATTACAGGGAAACAAAGTTGTGTAAGTGGGTCATTACCCATGTTAAGGTGCAATGGAAGCACTTTAGCCTTGATAAGGCCACTTAGGAAGAAAAAGATTTCATGCAACAAGCATGCCCAAACCTATTCCACGATCAAAATGAACACCAGGATGATGTTCCGCTTGAGGGGAGAAGATGTAACACCCTTGGATCGTAAGAGTAAATTTTAATTACCATCACTTAATTTCAATTCATTTTTGTAAAAATACAATTTGTAAAAAAATTAACAAAAATGGATAATGAGTATGTTTATTTCTTAATAAAATTTAAAAGTATTATGAGAAGTAAGTTCATGGATGCAGACTTAATCCAATACGGTTGACGAGATAGTTATCTCTTCTGATTTATATCTCATAAGTAAAGCATCTTAGGAGCGGATACAGGAAGTTAGCCACAAGAGGGAGGAACCCACTTGCAAAGAAAAGAAGAGAAAGGGATAGACTACTGGGTGAGATCATCTTGAGTTGGTCTTGAACTAGTGGAGACTCTCCATCCAAAAATAATTATGGTCTTCTAGATCAAGCCAGGAGGATGAGATGATTTGAAGGCCATGTTAATAACAAGGGAAATCTGGAATAACAAGGGAAATCTGGACGTAATCGCCAGTTCGATTGGAAGGGAGGACTAGTCTCATCCTTACCTTGTTTTCTTGATCAGGTACATCATTGAAATAAGTGTTAATCCCTTATTGAAGGTTTCATTTTGTAATGGGTATTAAGTTCAGGTAAAAGTTTTTAATGTTGATTAGAGTAAACATTTATGGCTGAGCAATTTACTATAATGTTTAAAGGAAAATGGGATTTAGATTTTATGACTAAATTTCGTTAATTATGGAATCTATTTATTGACTTAATTCATGTTATTATTAATTATGAAAAAAAGAAAGAATTCTTGTGTATAATATCAGATATCAAAATTTAGTAAGAAGTTACAAATACAGTTTACAGTGTTCTTTTATACATAGTCTTGTAACTACCAAGATATAGGTTTTCTTTTCACAGGAAAGAAAAAACATTAACTGTCACAAACACAAACTACATGGAAAAATGTAATGAGGCATGGAAAAAGTGGTTGTGGTAAATCCTCAGAGTTTGAGTGATCGCGCAATCTGTAGATTACCCAAGCCTGAGAAGTGACTCAATACTATGGACTGAGAAGAGAGGATTGACGAAAAGATCACCTCTGAACATATATAGATAGCTAAGTAAATAGTGCCTTAAAAGTAACACATATTTTAGTCTTCGTCATATGATTTAAATACAGAAGTAGGCTGAAAGGAAAGTGCGAGAGAAGTTTCTAAGACCCCAACAAGGGTAGATTTTAAAGAAAGTAACAACATGACTATAATTTAATTCTCATTCACTTTGAAATAACAATAAGAGAAAATGGCTATAATGCTCGATAACATACCACTGTAAATGGCATAATTTAAGTAAAACAAAAGCCCAACATTTGAACAATCATTATAGAAAAATCAGATCCATAAATAAGGTCCAAAAAAGAAGTAACTCTTATATTCTAACTTAAGCCAGACCTAAGAGTCTCGGGCCTTAGAGAATAAATAATAATTACAAATTCGGCAATATCGTCCATTTCTATGATAAACAAACTGAGGGCATCAAAAGCCTAAGAAAGAAGAGACCTGAGTAATTTGCATGACTATGTATCCAACAATTCACACAAACACAAAACGAGGACAGTTCCCTCTATTATTCTTGAAATAAACACAGTCAACTAGCAAATGGGGTAAACCTATTAGACAAGGAGAAGAGGGATAGGCTACATTCTAACCTGGGAAAAAGCTTTAGTGTATCAAAGGTGGTCTTCAAATAGTTGCATCATGAATAGCCACCCCAGCACCTCACAATCGCCTGCAAACAAAAGAAGTGAGATACATTAAGGGTGAATGAAACAATTGAAACCCTAGAACAGTAATTATGCAGAGAAATTAAACTTACAAAAAAGATAACTGGAATGTCTGTGTCGTGGCTGAAACAAATGCCCAATCGAACCTTGCAAGCCAGGAATGAATGGGGAAGGTTTCTTTCTTCCACCACCATGCCCAAATCCATTGCGCAGATGGAAAGGGTGAGTGGTTAACTGAGGGACTGTGGGAATAAACTCTTGGGAAACTCACAATTGTTTGTAAAAAAGGGAAAACCTGTAACATTTGAAGAGTCTCTACCCATGCCGAGACTAGAGGGAAATGAAGTCCACCAACACCATGGTTAGTTACCCTAATCCGCTCCGGAGGAATGTCGGTAATCAAATCTCTCCCTAGGATCCCCATCATAGGATCTCCACCAAACGGAAATTGGAAAGGGCAAGCCATATTTCCTATTTATAGGGTATTGAATTCCTTAAGAGTACCATGACAGTGACCGTGACCGTAACTATATCGGAGGATTCAAGGATATATTCATACATACATGAGCATACAGGAAGGGTCATTTGTCCCACCGCCATGTGCTATAGAAGGACCGCAATAGGTAAGGACGATTTAAAAGGCACTGATTTAAACAATGATGGGTTCCTGCTGATGTTATATAACATTATTGTTCATGTGATAGTAAGTGAATTAGTGGGCCAAATTAGTGGGTACAGATGGAATGTCGTGTTAAATAATAATTTTTTGGTATTTGGATTTTGATGTAGATTTTTCTATAACTTTCAATATATTATAAATAATAAAAATATGATTGTTTTTATTTAAAATTCTATTAATTTTATTATTTAATTTTAATTAAAAAATAAAAACATGGTATGGTATAATTAGATTTGAAATAAAATTTAAAAATGTTATTTAAGTAATTATTTAAGTTTGATAGTGGCTAATTTTTTATGGAATCATAATTCATTAAAAATAATTTTGTTTTTTAAATAATGAGTGTTAATTTATATCTGTTATTGGAATATTTTATCATTTAAAACATACTTAAATTAAATTATTGATGGTTGATGAGGGGATTTAATTTTCAATTTTTTTAAATCTATGTGGATTCATTATTGTTATTGGAAAGTAATATCATTTAAAATAATTTGTTAATGATACATGAATAGATAAACTTTCACTTTTCCCAAAATATTACTAAAATGATTTTTAATGAAATTATATATTTTTTTAATCATATCCAATTCTAATTTTATATCCCCAATTAAAATTATTATTTTCTAAATAAAAAATTCTATCTTATTTCCTTCACTATATATTTAATAATAATAATAATAATAATAATAATAATAATAATACTTAAAATTAAAAAAAATGTTTTTTTACATTTTATTTTTATTTAAACCATAAAAAAAACAAAATAGATTTTCAATATCTTATATAAATTTTTAAATTCAATTTTCAATTTGAATTTATTATTAAAAAAAAATGAAATGTTATCTTTTTTTTCAGATATATATATATATATATATATATATATATATATATATATATATATATATATATATATATATATATATTAAATGAGAAAATAGTCTAATTAAATGCTTTTTCTTTTTTAGTTAATTTTAACCAAAATTCAATAGAGATTTTTAAAAACTTGAATTTAAGTTGTTTAATTTATAAAATGTTAGTGGCCCTATTCTTGTGACTATGTGACTATGTATATATATATATATATATATATATATATATATATATATATATATATATATATTTGTTTTGGATCAAGTGTAACTTGAAATAAGTTAATGGTCCAAGATGGAGAAACAACTAGTAAAAATGAAAGCTTACCCTTAAGCATCACTAATAATTACACTGAGAGCCCATTGCACTCTAGGCTCTCTCCAACCCATTACCGTATTTTGACTCGTTCTAGATCCATCTCAACATCTCTTTTCACTCTAAAAGAGGTTTTCATCTCAAGAGATTTGATTAGTCTCGTGGACAATTTAATTTCAACCTTTAAATAAGATATATTCCACATGAATACAATGAGTCAATACCCCAAGTTCTCATACCATCGATGAAGTTATTTTTATTTTAATGTTATCTTTTTATCATTTTTTATTTTATTTTAATCCACTAAAAATGTTTTCATGTAGGGTTAATCTTATTTTAAAGGTTAAGCAGGGTTGGAGAGAGTCTCTCGACACAATAAAAGACTTAAATAAAAAATAAAAATTAATAATTATAATTATCAATAAAAATTAGTAATTAAACCATCTTATATCTATATTAACTCTGAAGAGAGATCAAATTTATGTGTGTTTGGTAGATCCAAAGCTAAAATAGATCTAGGTTGATTTATTTCAGATAACATGATTTCCTTTCAATTCTATTTTTATTTTTATAACGATAGTAGCTATTAATTATCCATACTATTAATAAACAACTAAGTTATGATACTTATTTTCATTATTTTAAAAATATACTTTAAAATTTTAGGAAAACTTATAAAAAATATATATCAAATTACCTATTGAAGATTAATTATGAATTTAGATAAAATTGTGGAGAGGATAAAATATTGCACACGCAAACTACTCTACATAGATTGATATCATCACAATCACAATATTGATAAGTCAAGCTTGGTTTTAGGATAGATTGACTATCTTAGGCCCACAATCTATTTAGTTGAGAGAATATATCAACCACAAATTGATCTAGGAGGTATTTTAGTTGGAAAAATTCTCTTAAATCCAACTAAATAATAATCTCCTAAATAATTCATACAAAAACGTCACTGAGAGATTACACTAACCAATACATATGATAAGGGACACCAAATATTAAGCATAAGAGAAGTAGGAGATAATATCTCCAACACCCTTCATTAACGAATATTTGTCTTGATCTTTGTCTGCTAAAGTTTTCATCAACATCTCTAATCACTTTGAAATCTTTCAGATTGAACTCCATTGAGCTTTCTTGTAACCTTTGTAAAGGTGTAGCTCCCAAGTTGAATTCATGAGTTCTTAGATTCCACCTTCTTGAAATCCTGAATCATTAATATCTCAAAGTCAAATATTGAACAACATTTCACATTCTATATCATAACCTCATTAGTAGATTGCAATCCATGTGAAATTGCTTACAGCTAATGAGGGATCCTTCCCTAGATCCACAGCTTCCAAACTAACTAGATAATCATCCATATTGAGCTATACTTCCACTTCATTCCTTGAAAATATAGTTTCTTTAGACCTTTCTTCTCGTTTTGGTTTTTTGGAGGACATATTAATCAATATGGGTAGCTTGAAGGAGTCAAGGGCTAAATATCTTGAAGGAAGCTTTCAATCAGCTCCTAAGCGATATTGATTCAGTTTCAAGGGCTAAATTTCCCTTTTTTATTTTTTTCTCAGATTTGGTATGAGATATCTTCCAATATTTGGGTTCCGTAGTTTCCCCACCATAGCTATGAGGTTCAGATGCTATCATTAAATATTCTCAGAACGTTACAGCTTTTCTAGTAAGTGTACTTTGAAACATTGTTGTTGCTTTTCCATGGTGTTAATGCAAATAAGCACTACAACTAGTGCCATTATTTAGATTAAGTGTTGAAATATAGGTGGTCTTGTAATGATGGAGTGATTGTTTTCTAGCTACTAAGGCCATATGCATTTTTATCTCTTATGTTGTCCTGAGATATTCAAATTCAGAATAAGAATTGAGGTCTTGTTTCCACTGTAGATTGCACTCAGTTTCTTGAACATAATATATAGTAGATTATATTTTACTAATCAACTGTGGATGTGATCCCTCGTAGGAAAGGAAATTTAAAGTGACTTTGATTTCACATTAATTTGTCAAAACATACACACAGGAAAGGAGATTCAAAGTGACATTGATTTCACACTGATTTGTCAAAATGGAGGCAAGAGAAAAGGAAACTTTGTATTCAACAATGCTCTTAATTTCATATGTACATGCATAGACATATTATTAGAAAATATTGAAGGGTTGCCTAAGTAATATTTTCCATTCCACTACATTCTTTACAGCTTGTAAATAAATAACTCAGAACAATTCATTACACTACTTGTTATTCTTTATTAATCAGTGGTTAAGATTTTGATATTGAACTGGCTAAGATTTTTCTTCCTTCTGTGAAATTGTGTGTTCTATAATGCTTCTTTTCCATTCACTATGTATAGTATATAAAGTGTGTCTAATGGAGTAGGAAGATTGGAAAGTCTTGTGATCCTTGAACTATGTTACAAGGTAGAAACCTAACGGGGCAGGGTAGGTGCATCCCCACAAAGGGGTCACAAATACCAAAGTTGGTATTGGCTAGTGCCTTGAGCTAGAAAATTTCCTTTACCCTTGTATTAACAGTGAATCCGGAGACGATTCTAATATTATCTTTATAAGATTTATATTAGTAAAGATTGATGAATAAAATTCATGAGACATGAGCTGGGACGTCCTTGCAAGGTGGTTGTTGATTATTGGAAGCTATGATGACCATTATGTCAGGCTAGGTGGTCGCACTCCCTTGATCATGAGCATGATTGTGATCAAGATGGAAGACTTCATAGTTTGGATTGATTGTTTAGCAGTGATAATTAGTGGGCTCATTCACAAAAGCTTCTATTTCACTAATCCTTTTTATAGAGTTGTCAGATTCAATTTCTAAAGGTTTTAATTACACTATAGAGTTGAGTTTTGAGAGAGTTGTGATTCACAGTGTTAAGTATAGCAGCTATGACACTTGAATGAAGACAACCATAGTAGATGTATCAGACTCTATTATAAGCTTACCTGCATATTATAAGGGACTTGGTTGGCTTTTTTATAATTTTATAAACAAGTTCCATTTCATGGAAATGTGAAAAAAATAGTGATATTGCCACCATGTGGCTCTTGTCATATATTGTTTTATACTTTTTCAAAAAATTCTCTAACAATTCACAATGCTAAGATTCACTAGGACCTTACAAAGTTTTATTATTTAGTGAAAGACTCACCAAGATCTTACAAGATTTTATAATTGAGTAAAATATTCCCCATGCCTGGTGAGAGATTCGCCAAAAAATGATATATACATATTATATTGTTGATAAAATCGCCTTCCATTTTTCCTATATACCATGGAGATTCACCCATTTACTATACATATAAATTTGGGGGGGTTCTTAAATTTTTCCCTGGTCTTATAGGTGTGACCCAAAATTTTCTAACATTATTAGCATTTGAAATGACTTGTAAACCTTGTAAAAGTATGATGATAAGCTTTGATATAATAGATACATTCCCCACGTACATGTTTCATAACTCCAATAAGATATTGTCTATTCGTTCCATCAACAAAATACTAACTTTTAATATTATCAAATTTTAACAATGAAATAAAATTTATTGTAAAATCAAACAACTTCACATCTTTATATTACAAAGTCAAACAATTACACTCCCATTAGAAAAACACAATAATACTATTTTCTTTTAAAAAATAAGAAGTTTTTTAAACGGATTAAAGTAAGATAAGATAAGGTCTTTATAATACATAGTCAAATAATTGCTTTGTAATTTAAATAATATAATTGTTTTTTCAATTTAAAAAAGAACAACAATGAATATTTTTAATTAATCACAACTATGGATCAAACTATTTTTAATTAATCACATCTATGGATAAAACTATCTAAGCATCATGTTTGAAAAATATTATAAACAATTGCTCAACTATGTATAACAATTGCTCAACTATCTTGTATTGTAGATGCACATGGTGATGACAACTATCTAAACATCATGTTTGAAAATTATTATAAATAATTGCTCAACTATCTTGTCTTGTAGATGCACATTGGAAATCATCACCCAGAATAAGAAATTTTGTTCAAATAGGAAAAGGCGGAATGTAGATGAGTTGAAGCAGTGTCATATATCATACACTGTATGAGGCTATACTTTAAGGAGTGTTCATTTCAGGATTTGAGTATGTAAATTGGAAAGCACATTTGATGAGTATTTAGAGAAGTGATCAAATTTGAAGGGCAGGTCTTAATTTCATTTAGAAGGGCATACATTCAAGTCGCCCTTCCATAATGAAAAGCATAAAAAAAAGAAATTCAATTGACAACAGTAAATTATCTTCATTTTTTTTAACACATGGTGAATCGATAACTATTTGGACTAATCTAAGGGAGACCCTGGATCAACCCCCATGGCTGCCACTATAACACCAAGAGTATTTCTAGCAACCTACAAGCCAGGTATACCAAATATTATGATTTAGCAAGAGCCGAGACTCACGGATAAGGGGAGTCTACTCCTTGAGTCGAGATCATAGCAGGACACCAAGAGTATTCTTATTTCTAGTGAAATTTTTGAAAGATCAAAGGGTGTGTTGATTGAACAATTATGAGTTCCCCACTAGGCAATTCAATCCTTATATTCTACACTTCCTTGAAATTCTTTAAAACCTCACTGAGAGAATGATGGGAAACCTCTGCAACCATGGATTTATTTGGGCCCAAAACATGTTACAATGTCTTCCATGACCTAACAATGCTACCTAGTACCCATCATGATTCTCATCAAATAGCTCCATATCCCCCTGTTTTTACCACTATTGTTAAAGTTGGTTTCTTCACTGGATATAACATAGTCCATCTCAACTACCACAATTTTCACTTTGGAGACTATACTAGACAACCTCTTTCAAACTACACAACATCATCCCAACGTCTTAGTATCACCAAATTTGTTGAATATAAGCATCCAAAGTGAATCTCATAACCTGTCAAGGTGGTCTACCGATGAACTAAATCCCATGTTTGGATCAATATATATATATATATATATATATATATATATATATATATATATATATATATATATATATATATATATATATCCTCAACATAGAACATAACCACGTAAAAGTCAATTGATTTAGGACTTAATTAGAAACTGCTTCACAATCAAATGAAATCTTCAAATCTTTGATACATATTAAATATCATGAATTCTCATTATCATTTACACAAAATATCATACTATTCTGGCTAGGAAAACCTATAAGAGCCTTCATATTTATACCAAAAAAAATAACAATCAGGCTAATTCTAGTGTAAATCTTCAATCTTGGTTCCATCTCGCGCAACCTCATATTATCCATTACCAAACCTAATCCCTTAAGAAAACCACAATAACCTCAACAAAATGATTAAGCTCTAAATTTCTATGAATTCCCACAACAATTCATACTAAACTCAATATCATTAGATCCCAGAAAACTCTAGAGTTAAGATGGGTCTAGGCTGGTATTTTAGCAGAGTTCATATTATGATAATAGTTTTACCCCTTTCTTGTGAAAGACTGAACACCAAAATCCACAGTATTTTTCTCTTGGAGTATTTTTATGAGTTGACACTTCACTTGTTTTTTTATTGGCAGATTGATGGACATGAACAATAAAGAATATTTAGAGGAACATACTGCACATTTGGCATGAAACAAGGATCATAAAAATTTCTTCCAGTAGTGTTGAAGAAGAATTCAATCATTGCAAGAAGATATAACTTATATTTAGAGAAAATTATTCAAATTTTCCATCTTTTTCATTATATGGCTGCAACTTGATCAAATTTTCAGAACTTTCTCTACCAAATTGCAATTCCAGAATTTTTCAACAACTATAAATGGTAGACATTAGCAAGAGTTGTAAATTGGTTTGTCTTTGAATGTATAATAAGGCCATTTTAATTTTTTAACCTTATTTGGTATTATATACACTTGTAAAAAAGCATCATATATGACTTGCAATGTACTCATTCCGACATAATCTTGAAAAATCCATGCTAACATTTTTGGATGAGCTTCAATATAGCTTTCATGGTTCAGGATTATGGCTTCTCAATATTTTGTCACTTCTAATTCGAGTGAGATATTATTTAAGAATGTGTACATAAATCTAAGAAAATAAACCTTGAAAATTCCTACATTTGAGAAACAATTTTCAAATTCTAGCCAAAAATATGCATGCCTGCTTATGCTCCTACATCATCCAACTGAGAAGAAAACATGAGTATAGTACTTCCATCTGTAGAATTAGAAAAGTATGATTGATGCCTCCTTGTTGAAAGGTGATCCACATAAGTACTGACATACAAGAAATGTTGTAATTAAATAATCATTTTGTTAGGTAATAGCTACTCAACTGGCTTGGCCAATCACCCAATACATAATCAGTTGTGTTTAAATATAGTTCTCCCTTCTACTCCTATCATCTATGTAGCTTATCCCTCCCCTATGTGACTAATTCAAATTATATCTATCATGTATCGTACTTGGAATTGTGCATTTGTTCTATTTATCTAGCAGTCCATGTGCTTTCCAATAGACAAATTACTTACACCTGTAACCAGTTAGTTCACATGACATAGAAGTACATTTAAGGAAATTAAGGGTACCTGCACTTATCTACTTAGTATTTATCATTCTTTATCAATTGTAAGCAAAGACGTGGTTCATGTACACTCATCAGACATTAATCAATCCTGCCATGCAATGATAGCCATGACCAGAAAGTCCAACATTAAAAACAGAGGCATCCTCATGATATGATGAATCATAAAGAGGGGAAGATTGAAAATAAGAAATTGCACCCTATATATCTTGAGAAATATCAAATGATTGATTAAAAAGATCTGGAAAAGAAGATACTTCCTCTCTGAGTTTGAATGTAAAACTGAAATTCTATGAGTTCTGAGTGTGATTAGAAATAACATCATTAGAAATTGATTCTTCGCAAGATTCAACAAGAATGACAGAATTGCGGAAAATTTCAGGGTAATGAGGGAGAGTTGTGGAGGGAGCAATATCAACCATCATCATAGATTCTTGTTTAGATGTAGATTCCCACACATAGTCATTGTAAATGTTATTGTTGGTTTGTTGCTCACCGTTAACTCCATCCTGAACTTGATCCTTATGAACATCAAAAGAAATAGTTGAAACAAGTGAACCAAAAAATGTACAATCAGGAGGACCAAAGGAATCAACGAATGGAGGACAAGGAGATAGAACATCATCAAAAACATTGAATTCACAACCCAAACCTGCACTGAAATTCTGAGTATGTACGATGCGAGGAGATGATGGTAAATTAGCAGATGAACTCTCAAGTGCTCCCATCTCAACTTGTGGAAATGGAGTTGTTTGATGAGGAGAATATGAAGAGTCAGTTGAAACAACAACTTCGTTCATCATAGATTTAGAAGCTCTATAATTGAGGTATATTGGGAGACTTTTGAAAGATTCATATTCGTGTGGATTCATCAAAATGTGAAAAAGAAATTCAAACTTCTCTTTCATTAAATTCCAATCAATATCATCTTCAGAAAATTCAAAACAAAATTGAATGAAACGATCGTGAAAATCATCAAGAGATTCATCATGTGCTTTTCGCAATCACATGATTTTCTTGAAATAGATTTGTAGTTATACATGTCAAAGGAACGAAAAATCTCTTTGACAAGATGTTCGAAAGAGTGTATGGAAGCGACTGGAAAATTGTAGCATCATTGCTTTACGCATGCTTTGAACATTAGGAAGAAAATTCTGCACGTAGTATCCTCATAGTGGATATTGTGTTTAGTTCAAAATCCGAAAAAAAAGCGATGTGCTCAAGAATGGTTGTCCCACCCTCGCCATCGAATTTCAGATTTAACAATTCACTGATAATTCCCATGGGAAACTCTAGCTCAAAAATGTCTGCTTGATGTGTCTCGCCAATGTAACGTTGCCAAGTTGTGTAGTGTGCAAGCTATCTAGGGCTCTATGGCCAGATATCTCAACCCACAATAGGGCTATAGAGATTAAGTCCTAACCCACAACCTATAGGGATTCAATCTATTACAGGGCTCCAAAGATAAATAAAGGAATTGTTAAAATATATATAGAATAAAAATAAACAACTTAAATAATACTACACCACTTATCAATAAAGTTTTCATCTTTAAATGTTTGTATTGAAGTGGTAAAGGCTCAAATTTTTATCGATTTTTGCAGATTTTCTTATAACGCATGTATAGTGTACTTTTTTTTTTCATAAATTCAACTTTAAAAATTCAACTTTAGTTTTCTTTTTCATAAATTAAAAATTAAAATAAATCTAAATCCATATATAGGCTCTCTTCATGTACATTATACATCTATTATTATAACTAAGAAAATTTCCTTGGTAATGATATGTTTGTTCATGAATGCAACATTCAGTAAGATATAAATATAAAAGTAACTTAGATTGCAAACTTGATAACTTGTAAATGAAACAAATAAATCCATTCTAACTACATTCATCAAAACTAATGTAACATTGATGGAATATAAAATCAAATCCACATCATGAATTTAAAATTCAATGAAGACATTGTGATACACACAAGTTCAAATTCATGTATTTGTATTCCAAATTTGTCTAGCTATACATTTTTCTTTTCTACAAAATGCAACTTCATTCCCAACATAGATAATGGAAGTTCATGCCCATGAATGACATTATGGAAAATCGGCCTCACCACTGATCTAGAAATTAGGTGTATAAGTCACGATCACCACTCTGGGCACCCCCAAGTTCATTTCCAAGTTGATATTGCTGAAAAAATTCAATAACCAATTTGTTGTAAAATCCAAAATGCATATAATCAATTTCGTTAATTAATGATAAGTTTTTGATCAACTACTCATTCTCACAATGAAGATCTAAGTCAATGGAGAAGATTTCCCTTCCTGCGTAGCTGGTGGAGAACTTGGTAATGGATATATGCATGGTTCAAGGGTGATGGACAAAGGCATGGTGGGAGGAAAATACGAAAAAGGTAGTGAGTTTGGGCGATGATACATCCTCATTGGTTGTACGATAGTGGGAATAACCCTAGGGTGGGGGATCACCCTAGGGTGGGGGATCACCCTAGGGTGGGGGATCACCCTAGGGGGGGAAATTGGAATGTTAAGAGCAGATAACTGGAACAATGAGAAGGGTGGATGCTTAAAGGGTAAGGGTGGGTATTGGGAAGGGTTTGTGGAGGCGGTTATAGGCATGGGAGAATTTATGAAGGAAAAGGGTGGTGGGTGTGGCTGACAATACATCCCCATTGGTTGTACAATAGAGGGAAGCACCCTCAAGGAGGATATTGGGATGGTACTGATTGGAGAAGTGTTCCCAATTCTATAGTTTCTTTCACCGACATGCTCATCAAATAATTGAAGTTGACAAGTCGGCCCGTCAACTGTAACAACAAAAAATTTCATATAGTTATGTGTATGCATTGCAAATGATAGTATATCATATTTCACATGAAAAATGCATAACATCATATTTCCATACAATCTCTGTGTATAATAGAATGTTGCACTAACTTAGGCATGGGGTCCACATTTCTTTGTTGTTGAGAAGATAATTCCAGTTGTTCATTCATGCTCTTTTTTTGCACGAACTTGTCCAACCCTTTCAAATTGTACTTTACCTTTCCCTGCTTTCAACTTGCGACCACAACACATTTTTTTATTGACTAGGCTCAAGAAACTATATTTTCTCTAAATGTGATCTTGGATGGAGTTATAGTATTGAAAAACATTATGTTGTGTTCTTGACATGCTTTGTCTAGCAAGTTGTTTCATGCATATGCATGTTCCAAATTTGTAGGTATTATGGATCTCAATTTCTCATGAGTTGATGAGTTAACATGTTTCATCTCATCATCTTCAAATAATGCACTATCTGGTCATACATTGGTCGATTCAACATTATATGATAAATTATCTAAATTATCAATGTTTGTTTCATTATGATAATTTAGATTGGGAGGAGAATCAAGGTATGGAAGAAGCTTTGTTTGGATTTCTGGGCCCAATTTAGGTGATTCATTCAAATAAGATAAAATTCTAGGAATTTATGTAGTAGGATTAGTGACATTAGGCAATACATTTTCACCCAAACTAATGTTACTTGCCAGCATCTCAACTTTCAATCCATGTTTATAGACATTTCCATTTAGGTCCCACTTACAATTACAAAAGTGTAGATTGGAATCTTTATATATGACATTGTACCAAATATCACGAGTATTCTTATTTTGGCTACGAACACAATAATTGTTGTTAGTATTTTCATGAAGCACACAATCCTCATTTGGGATTTGGTTAGCTCTACACTTGGATGAATTCAATTGTTCCTCAATTTTTCTGGGTTGTGCAAAACCAGCTTCTTTTAAACATTACATATGATTGTAATATAATACAACCTTTGTTAACAACACATAAATCAACCAATCAACCCGCCTATGGCATGCATTGTTCTTCTCACTTAGGTACCTTTTCTTGATATACCGATGGTAAGACTCAATTGCATTATTTGTATTTTGATTGGAATGTGGAAAATTTCTACACTTTTTCCCACATATCGATAGAAAAAAATTTGTTGGTTGTGAATTAATAACTATACATCTGACATGCAAAATAGAGTCATCAAAGCCACTTATAAGAAACTTAAATATTTGTTGTTGGCTAACCAACTTGTTTTAAAATACTCCAAAAACTTTGTATGGTCACTAAATCCTTCAAATAAATTTTCAACTTCCTTTTTTACAGATTCATCATCTTCACATGTGTGCATGGTTTCTCCTGAAGCATGAAAAATGCAGATTTGTTTTTCCCTTCCTTGGACTTTATTTCCAACATTCTTCAACCATGCATGATGAACATGCCACACACATAATAATATTGTACAGTTGATTGAAGACCTAGAATAACGTAATTTTTAGAGAGAATATACATTAAGAATATTTTTATGTCTCTTATAGAAAGAATAAACACATCACCTTAACACTTCAATTTTGTTGTGTTGTGTTATATTCTTTCCACGACTAGCCCACGTAGTTAACTGAGGGGTTAGAGGGGGGGTGGAGCCCCCCCTTCGTTGCACCGATTGCATAGTGGGGGTGTCATAGGGGGTTTGAGGGTTGTAGGTAACCCCCCTCTATGGGGTCTGGGGTAGCGCCCTGGGAAATTTTGCTTTTGGACCCTATATTAGGTTGAGCAGACCTACCTGTGGTTTTGTGCATGTTTTTTTCACATGGCTTTGGATGCGATGGTTTTCGGTCCATGGTTTTGGACGCAATGGTTTTCGGTCCATGGTATTGGATGCTTCGGCATGTATAAATATGTATTGTAACATTGAAAGGAACATAATGAAAAATCAAGCTGGTAGTCCCAGTTTTGGGATGCAGGGGAAAATCTCTATGTATATGTGTTTTATGTGTTATGCTCTTGCATTGTTTATTTTCTATTTTTAAGAATTCGTATGTAGGTAGTTTTTGTAGAGGGTTCAAACCTACATTTGGTATCAGAGATGTTTTGGCTTCAAGGGGATACCTTTGTTGCTGAGGGGTTTCGCTCGGGCCTGTGGTCAACCCTGTTCAGTGGGAGATCTGTGAGATCGATTCTGGTGGTGAAAGAAGATGGCGAGTAGTGGAAAGATAGAGATCGAGAAATTTAATGGTAAGAGTTTTGAGTTGTGGAAACTCAAGATGGAGGATTTGTTGGTGGATAAACATCAGTGGATCGTGGTAGATCCATGCACTAAACCAACGGGAGTGTCCGATGAAGAATGGAAGAAGTTGGATTGGAAGGCAAAGAGCACAATACGATTGTGTGTCTCAAATTCAATATTGCTGAATGTATCAGGGGAAGCTATGGCGAAGGCTTTGTGGGACAACGTATGGACTTTGTACCATTCTAAGTCTCTGGTGAATAAATTGTTCCCATGGAAAAAGTTGTATAACCTGAGGATGAATGATGGAGACTCGATGACAGAGCATCTGAACACATTTAATAATGTGGTAAGTCAGTTAGTATCTGTTGATATTAAAATTTCAGATGAAGATAAGTGCATTAGTTTGTTGTGTTCTCTACCAGATTCATGGGATAGTCTGGTTATTGTAATGGGTAGCAATACAACTCCCTCGTAGTTTGATAATATAGTCTCATCCTTGTTGATGGAGGAGATGAGATGGAAAAATATGGAGAGCCAGAATGGTGATGCCTTTTTTGTACGAGGATGGTCCCAGAACAGAAACAAAAATAAGTCATCGAGTGGGAGATCTGAATCTCTAAGAAAACCTGTAAAGGTGGTGTGCTGGAAATGCGGAAAGGAAGGGCACTATAAAAGGGACTGTAAATCTAAAGCTCTTGATAAAGGGAAGGGATCTGATGATGCTCCTTCTGCAGAGGCAAAAACCACCTCAGATGAAAGTGGGGATGTGCACTTGGATTTTTCAAGTACACATGTAGATCATGAGGCATGGTTGATTGATTCAGGTGCATCCTATCGCTTCACTCCCCATAGAGAGTGATTTTGCGAGTATGAGAAATATAATGGTGGTGATGTCTTCTTGGGGGATGACAGGAAGGTTAGAATCATTTGTCGCAAAAAAGTGAAGTTGAAATTGCAAGGTGGAAGGGTTAGAACACTTTTGGGTGTTCTGCATATTCCTGCATTAGCCAGAAATCTGATTTCTATAAGCAAGCTGGATGTTGCAGGTGTAAAAATAGTGTTCGAGAAGGATACCTACAATATGGTTCGGGGGTCACTGGTATTGATGTAGGGATTTCGAATTGGAACTCTGTACAAGATGCAAGGTAGCATTGTTGTTGATGGGTGCAATAGCTCTGTGGTTCCTGAAAGTGGAGCAGAAAATCTAGTGGTCTCTGGAGAGAAGACCATGTTGTGGCATCAAAGGCTTGGACATATTGGAGAGAAGGGCCTTCGAATACTTCATGGTAAAGGTATGGTAGAAGGTATGAGTAATAGCTCTCGGGATTTTGATTTCTGTAAAAATTGTGTATATGGGAGGTAGAATTGGGTGAGTTTCCCCTCTGGTGGTAAAAGGACAAAACACATATTACAACATGTGCACAGTGATTTGTTTGGACCTATGAAGGTTCCATCACTGGGTATGTCTGTGTACTATGTATCATTTATAGATGACTTCTCAAAGAATACATGGATATATTTCCTTATGAAGAAATCTGAAGCCTTTGACAAGTTTAAATAATTTAAGGCTCTAGTGGAAAATGAGACATAGAAGAACATAAAGGTGTTGAGGATAGATAATGGTGGAGAGTTTTAAAGTAAGGAATGTGAAGAATTTTGTACGAAGTGTGGTATAGCACGGCAGAAGACTACTCCATACACACCTTAACAAAATGGAGTTGCAGAAAGAATGAACAAGACATTGATGGAAAGGGCAAGAAGCATGCTCAGTGGTGCCAGGTTAGGACAGGAATTTTGGGTATAGGCAATGGAGACAACATGTTACTTGGTAAATAGATCACCTTCATCAGCGTTGGAGGATAAGACTCCACAAGAGGTATGGACTGATAAGAAACCCTCTCTTTCACATTTGAGGGTGTTTGGATGTGATGCATATGTACATGTTCCAAAGGAGAAAATAACCAAGTCGGATAGTAAATCTGAAAAGTGCATCTTTATTGGTTATAAGGATGGTCTAAAGGGTTACAAGCTTTGGATCCCAGTAACAAGGAAGGTTGTGTATAGTCGAGATGTGGTGTTAAGAGAGGTGAAAGATGTTATTAAACATGAAGTCCAACCAAGGGAACTTGAGAAGATAGAGTTTAAGCGTAAGGAGGAAGAATCAGACTCTACAGTAGAGGAGGACTTAGAAGTTGAAGAGCCACAAACTTCGAGTGTGAGAAGATCAGTTCGAGAAAGAAGGCAGCCAGAAAGGTATAGTCCATCTTCTTTCTGTTCAAATTTTTCTTTATCTGTTACTGATGATGATTCCAGAACTGTGAAGGAAGCAGTAGATTCATAGGATGACAAACTCTGGAAAGAGGCCATGGTTGATGAAATGGCATCTTTGCACAAAAATGGGGCTTGGGATCTGGTGGAGTTGCCAGCTGGAAGGAAACCCATTAGAAGCAAATGGGTGTTCAAGAAGAAGACAAATGCAGAAGGAAAGGTGGAGAAATATAAAGCATGGTTGGTAGGAAAAGCTTATTCTCAGGTGCCAAGAATTGATTTTGGTGATATTTATTCTCCTGTTATGAAGGTAGCTTCTATTAGATCACTTGTATCTATTTTTGCTGCTTTTTATTTTGAGGTAGAAAAGATGGATGTGAATACCACATTTCTTCACGAGGATCTAGAAGAGGAGATCTACATGAACCAACCTGAAGGTTTTGCGGTGAAGGGTAAGAAAGAAATGGTATGCAAGTTAAAGAAGTCTTTGTATGGGTTAAAATAGTCACCAAGGATGTGGTATCAGAAATTTGATACATTTATACAGGGACTTGGCTTCAGCTGAAGCAAAGCAAATCACTATGTGTATTTTAACCTAATTGGTGACTGTGTTATTTATCTGGTCTTGTATGTGGATGATATGTTGCTAGTTGGAAATGAAAAAGAAATTATCCAAGATTTGAAGACCCAATTGTCCTCCAAATTCGACTTGAAAGATCTTAGTATTGCAAACTATATTTTGGGCATGGAAACTAAAAGAGACCAGGAAAAGAGGAAGCTCTTGTTAAACTAGAGGAAGTACATTGAGATAATACTACAGACGTTTAATATGTAGGATAGTAAATCGGTGAAGGTTCGTATTCCTGCAAGTGTGAGGTTATCTGCTGAACAGTGTCCTAAGACACAATAAGAGGAAGAGGACATGTCCTGTGTTCCATATGCAAGTGCAGTCGGTAGCCTAATGTATGTAATGGTCTATACTAGACCAAACATTGCACATGCAGTGGGAGTATTGAGTAGGTTTATGTTAAAACAAAGGCAGGAGCACTGGATAGCAGTGAAGCGGGTTTTCAGGTATTTCCGTGGCACTAGTGATTATGGCTTTTGCTACCAAGAAGGACCAGGATTGGACAGAGTGTTGGATATTCGTGGCTTTTTTTATGCAGACTGGGCTAGAGATCTGGATTAGAGAAGATCTGCAAGTGGGTATGTGTTTAACATATTTGGAGGTGCAGTCAGTTGGATGAGTAAGAAACAATCTGTAGTGGCACTATCAACTAGAGAGGAAGAATACATGGTAGCCACTCATGCAACAAAGTAAGTAGTTTGGTTGCAAAGATTGTGTTCAAGTGTGGGGTTAGTATAGGGAGCTATAAGGATAGACTATGACAGCCAAAGTGAAATTTTCTTGGCAAAGAACCCTACATATCATTCAAAGACAAAGCACATTGATGTTCAGTATCACTTTGTGAGGGATATGATAGAAGACAAAAAGGTGTTGCTGGTAAAGGTGGACACTTTGAAGAATACTGCAAATGCATTGACAAAATCTGTGAGCTCTAAGAAGTTCCCTTGGTGTAGAGAAACAATGAGCATTATAGGGCTGGATAAATAACTAATCTCTCTTATGTCCCCCTATCGAAAGAAAAGAACAAGTGGGAGAATGTTGGGTTGTGTTATATTATTTCCACGACTAGCCCACGTAGTTAACCAGGGGGTTAGTCACCGATTGCATAGTGGGGGGGTCACAGGGGGTTTGAGGGGTGCAAGTAACCCCACTCTGTGGGTGGACCTACCTATGTTTTGTGCATGTTTTTCGCACATGGTTTTGGATGTGATGGTTTTCGGTCCATGGTTTTGGATGCGATGGTTTTCAATCCATGGTATTGGATGCTTTGGCATGTATATATATATATTGTAACATTGAAAGGTACATAATGAGAAATCAAGATGGTAGTCCCAATTTTGGGATCCAAGGGAAAATCTCAATGTATATGTGTTTTATGTGTTATGCTCTCACATTTTTTATTTTCTATGTTTATGAATTTGTATGCAGGTAATTTCTGTACAGGGTTGAAACCTACAAATTTCAACAGTAGAATCATCTCTAATGAAGGCTTGAACATGCCAATTTGGTCACTCCTCCTTCCTAATGGCAAAGAGAGTTGACATCCATTTAGAAATATCAGCTATAGTAATGCGTGATGATATCACCCAAGCTACTGGAACCCCACTGTGATGTTTGTCAAAAACCATTAAAGTGTATAGTTGATACTACATTACAAACAAAATACATAATTATATTTATATAAGATACAAGCATTAAAATGGGGTTGAATAAATGAATTAGACTTAGGATAATTTTGTACTCACCCCATACTTATTTGTACTAAATGTTGAATCCATTGAGATTATATTGTTGTGAGAATATTTTAGCATCATTGAACGCATCCACTTTGTCTGTATGCCTATGATAAAAGGTATGTTTTTAGCAAGATCTTGTTTCTGGTAGAATAGAAAGCTCTCAGTTTGTTTCTTATACAAACATTCTACACTTATTGGATCACTTTGATCTTTAACATACTCTATCCTTATGGTATCATTGTAAATGTTTAATATATCTTGTCTTGTCATATATGTATCTCGATATGTCCCTGTGTATAACTCACTGAGTCCATCCTTCACATCAGAGATGAACTTGTCCCATATCATTGTAACATTAAAACCTCTTTGGATTAATTGTTGGACAATAGATCGCATATCCCTTGTTAAATGTGGTGCATAAATGAATCTCCTAGGCCTGCCGATTTCATCTTTTTCATGACAAACAACATTGGATTTATCAATATGCCTACATGCAGTATATATTATTACAGCATCATCTAGTCTAAGTTGAAATCGTCGCACATTGAAGTGACATTGGAAACCAACTTTAATACTTTCATGTCGATTGTGTTTTTCGTTTTGATTTGAGGATGCACTCATAATTCTGTTTTTGTACTTCGGACCGTATGCACACCAATAACTATATATAAAACATATATGAAAAATTAGATATAACATTTATGAATATTGAAAAAATTATACATATATTGAAAAACGATATAAAGACTCACATAATGTACTCCAGATATGTTGAAAAATATGGTTTTCTGATATCCTCTTATCTTTTACTTCGTTGAGAAGTAAGAAGAAATTGGGTGGGTGAACTTTCACTCGATTCCTCTCTTCTTATAAATTCATAAGTTGACAATATGGTATAATTGCAATTTGGTCCCCATCAATCTTTGACCATATTAAGACTTCTACTGAAAATTCAATCATATCCTCCAGGTCTTCAACTTCTAACCCATTAATCCTCTCCCACTTCTTCATTCTTCGAATACCTATAAAATTTGCATTGAAAATAATTTGGTTTGAGTAAATATTATGTTCTTGATTAATGCATATCACTAATAATAGAAATCACATTTTCAGGTAAATATTATATACTTTTAAGGTAAACCACTTTGGTAAAGGTAATATTTGGGTCATTAATCAACTTAGATATTTCTGAGAAATTTAGACTAACCATGTATGGCATATTATGTCTTTGTGGAGGTGGTGTCACCATGTTGGTCTCATGGTACAACTTTTGATGAGTGGTTGAGGTGGAAGAGGTCGAATTGAAATACCTAACATGCAAATCGCATAAAAGCAAGGATGTGCCCAACACTGAAGCATGAGATGGTGTGCTAATAGAGGCCCTTCAAAGAGGGGCCAACGAGAGAGACATAACACCTCTGTCAAAGGAGGAAGGTTTTGTAATCTCCTAGGTTGATGGTTTGGGTCAAAACTATTGTAGGAATGTCACACAACTTTGAGTTTGATCAAGAAAGAACTAAGTTTACTAAAGGGAGCAAGACTCGACGCATTCTCCATAGCAAAAGTGGGCATTCTGAACAAAGTTTATTTAGTCAATTTATAGGCTACATCAATATGAGGGAAAAGGTGATTTTGATGCCTCCCTTCAAATAACCTACAAGGAAACCTAACCTTACCCTTTTCCCCAAGAACTTAAGAATCGCCAATTAATGGATCAACCATAAGTTGACAGGAATATTTATACCACACTTCTAAGACTCTAGGTATACCAGAACAATCCTTAAGAAGGTGAGCACCCTTACAAATCTTGAAAAGGTATTTGAGCATGTGTTGCATGTTGGAGGGTTCCTCAACATTACCAACACTCACGGCCATGGTTGGTTTGTTAAACCCTTTCTTATGTTGCTTCTTCTTCTTCTTCCTTCTCTTATTCTTCTTAGCCTCCTAGTTACGAGCATCGAGACTTTCACCAAGAGAAGAAGAAGAAAGGGTAGAAGACATGATGGGAGAAGAAATGATTTATTGATGATAAAATAATACTAATTTTTTATACAAGATTAATCAACATCCTACTCACTTGGCCATTTTTCTCCTAATGGTGTATTTTATTAGTTTTGTTAAAATTATAAATATGAACATTCGTGTCATATTTTATTAATTTTGTTAAAAGTATAAATATGAACATTCATTAATCAACTAATTAGCTAGTGGTTGGATTGTTGAAAGAATGGCCAACAACAAAAACATTCAGTAAAATCTTGGAAGTGCCATGAAGCTTGAGAAAGCAACGATGTTTGCTTCTTTTATTGTTAATCAACATATGAAGAACAACTACATCGCATTTCACTATGTAGTCTTGTAAGGACTTCACTATATAGAAATTTAAAAATATATTTAATATATTTAAGTGTTATTCTTGTTATAGACATGATTGAACAAAACCAAACATTGTTGAAGAAGGTTTATACCTTGATGAATGTCATAGATTCATTAATACATTTCGTTCATATTAAAAAAAACCATAGTAAGTAGATACTAATTAGTTAGTTTCTGTAAAGACAATGTGTGTTAATTTTTAATATTTATTATTTATCATATACCACTTTTTAAAATGATAAATTGTTAGGTCCTAATGGGGACCCAAGTTTTCTTTCCTATAACCTATTAGGTAGAGTCGACGATTGTCTCCTACAGGGATTTCTTTACAATGCACATGAAATTAATTTTATTTATACAATAAGTTGCATTTATCATGGGATGATATATTGTGCTTTGTTTATCATATACTTGTGTTTTATGTTTTTTTTTAAGAAAGTTTCTAATATTTTTCATTTAAAACAAAGAATGATTATTTATGTATGGTACTCCCAAGTGAATTTCCAAATTGATATTTCTGCAGAACTTATATTAATCAATTAGTTGTAAAATATATAATGCATAGAATCAATTTTATTAATTCATGAAGAGATTTTGATTAACTACTCATTCTCACTGTGAAGATCTAGGGCAATGGAGAAGACTGCCCTTCCTGGGTAGATGTCGGACCACTTGGTGATGGATATAGGCATGGTTTAGGCTTGATGGATAAAGGCATGGTGGAAGTGAAATAGGAAAAGGGTAGTGGGTGTGGGCAATGATACACCCCCACTTATTATACAATAGTGGGAATCAGCATGTTAATTTGGGCCCTTAGAGGAGGGATGAAAGGGAGAGACATAACACATCTCCCCAAAAAACCCCCCAATATCGAGAGTAAAACCACTAAAAAATGTTGTGAATTAAGACAAGAGGCAATCCCCTCTATTAAATCTTCTTTGAGAAAACAAGACACAATGGTGGTGACTTACTAATGTTATATAATAAGATAAGGATCATGCAAATAAAGTATCTCTGAAAGTTAAGACTCACCAAATCAAACTTTATTTTGAAATCTAGTTCATCTAGCTAAAAATCCAAAGCCTATAACCATAATCCCTAGAGAATAAATGGTGGAACCTCTCGCTAGATTGAAATTGTGTGGAACCAAATATTCGCTTACGTAAGCAATGTGAGGATTGATTTGCATATATCTTAATGAAAGTAGTATTCTCCGTTAAATCATGCAAGAAGTTAACACTAGAGAGGTCTTAGATACCTTCTTCACCCACTTTATAATTAAAGCCAAAAGAGTGTTCAATGGAGTAATGTGAACCATACACCTTTTTACATTGTAAAAATTCATCACCACCTTCAAAATTTGAAATTCAAAGTTGATGGAAGCTTTCAAACCTTTCCATAGTGTATAAGATTCATCATGATTATTTATTGAAATATCAAGAACCCAAACAAATGCACTATCAATTAATCCTATAGGTTCTATAATAACCCCTCTATCACCCACCACCCTACTCTGTAACATGATAATTAGTAAGTTAAGAAAGTTAATAGAGTTTTTAGAATTTTAATTGAATCATCAATAATTATTAGTGGTAGGAAATTAATTTTCGTGGAATGTTCTAGAATATTTATGTTTTTTTTGGTCTTTTTAATTAAATTAATTAATTAAAAAAATGATACAACCAAGTGTCATATAAAAAAATTTATGGTTTTTGGTCATGTGGTATTGATAAGCCTTGATATTGTATCAAAGCATATTTACATTAGAAAATCCCCATGGTAAAGTGAGTGCAAATCCTCATGATTAAAAATATAGATACATGTGTTTCTAAATGTATAGATGTTTAATTTATGTATTACTTGTTTTTGTAATTAATAATAATAATATAATTTAAAATAAAATTATAATTTGGTTAAGTTTTATGTTTTCTTAAATGTTAATAAAATGAGATATACTAAAGTAGTGTGTATTGTTATTGATTATGAATTGATATCTATTATTTACTAATCATCTAATTTATATGGTTGCACTAGTTTCATTGAACTTTTGTAATCAAACATATTTTTTCTCAAAAACACAAGCTTTGGAAGTATGTTTTTTACTTTGATATATATTGATAAAGGCATGTCTCCTTGAAAATTGATATCTACCAATATTTATTAGCCGTCTCATTTTTATGGTTGCACTAGTTTTATTATTTTGAATTTTTCTAACCAAACATAAACTTTGCAGCTAGTTATAAGAATTAGAATCCTACTTCTATCATTTCATTTGATGAACTTGGTAGGTTATTTATTTATTCAATATGCATGTGCTTTTATTAAAATGTGTTTTATTTCTTTCTCCACTTATAAATAAATGTTAAGAACATTGATATGGCTCCTAAGACATAAATCTTAATAAACCATAACCTGTTCTATATCATTTGCTAAAAATTTCAAAATCTCAATGACAAGTACGTTTATTATTTCCATTTTAGTATAACAAAATTTACATTTAGATATTAACAAGATTATTTGGGGAACATATTTCAATTCGTACAAACTATATTATGAAGTAAGTTTATACTTATTTTCATTTTTTTAATGGATCATTTGAATTTCATTATATTATTAAATTTTGGTATTAATAATAGTATATTTTACAATCGGAATCACATTTCCACAATAGTTAATGGACAAAAAGATAAGTAATTAGAATTTATAATTATAATGAATGAAATATAGTTAATGGTTTCAATTTTCTTAATTAATTATAATTTGATTAATTATTTTTATTATTTAAAAATATTTTGTTCGTAAACTTAAATATTTGGTTTCGATTTCTATTTGTAGAATTTATTTTAATGTATATTTAGGTGAAACGGGAATTGGAATGTTTTGTGTATCATTGTCTTATTATCCTTAATATGAGAAAGTAAGGTATTTATGTATTCTTAAATGGATTGTGTGTCACTTCTGTGGTGAGGGCAGGGATATGTGTACAAAAAAATTACATACATACAACAAAGTGAAAAATAAATTATTACTTTCCTTTTAAGTTAAACTATGTGATCAATCAAACATGAAAAATGGTTTTAGTTTGTTTTGCGTATCATAAAAGATGCTATGAAGACCTATTCGTTCTTTCCACTCTCAAAGTAGTTGGACCTTGCAAAGATATATTTTATGACGAGTGTTGGGGCTACGTCTCAAAAGAACTAGTGACGCTTTCAGTAGCCAAAAGAATCAACAAAGGTAATGAATGAGGCTTTAGCGCTTCTCGCACCTCCACCTATAGGGAAAGATGCCCTATCATTTAGCCAATAAGATACCTTCGTCTCATGGGGAAGTCTAGTCTTTAGCTTCTTGGTAGTCGTTGATCAATACCGAGCACTATACAAGTCGTGTAGCCCCATATAGTACCACACGCACTGAGCCTAAGCTGAACGCGCTCTAAATCAGGTCTCTGTGTTGCCCAAGTAGTCTTTTCTGTGGGATGATTGAAGGATTTGAAACACCCTAGAAGACAACATCTATGTGTCAAAATGTAGCATGACCATGGCGGCTTATTGGATGCCTACCCCCAACAGTCCTAACCTAAACTATAAATTATTTTATGGCCCCTGTGGAGAAATTTAGTTATTTCAAGTTATGGTTGCTTTTAGGTGTCTTCCTTCACTTATGGTGTGAAAAAGTAAGCTCAAATAAACTATGTACAAAATCTCTTGAAACTTGATGCCCTTTGTTCACACTATATAGTAGCTTAGTGTGTGTAGTGCAATGTCCGTGTATGTGACAAAGTGAGCATAAAAAGTCTGAGGTGATGTGCATATACAATGATCCTTTACAAAATCCCCTACTTACACTAAGTTATGTTTGTTCCTTACCTGCAAATAAAATAATGTGTGGTTGATGGGCCACTTACTACCTTCCTATTACACTATGTGAGCCTAAAAAGGGAGATGGAAAACCAAGTGCTTTGAGAAAGCTTTCAGATGCAAGCTCGAGATCGTCTTAACGATGGAAGGGAAGCAGGGCTACTCCATTTCTTTAATAATACTCGGTTCCTAGTCCCAATGCTAATGAAGTAAAAGTGCTTTGGCTAGTGAAAAATATATGTGGATTATGGACCACTTACTCCTTTACTAATTAAGTTATGTGACTTGTGAAAAATAGCAAAACAAATTGAAAAAGATGTCACCTCATTTCTCTTAAGAGGCTAGCTATAAGCTTTCATTCACAAATATATAGTCTTCAATTAAATAAACAAAATTATATCTAATCTCACAATTTTTTTCGCAAATGTGTATTATAAATTTAATGTATGTAGATAAATATGAGTAGACACACATATTTGAAACCAAAATCATAACAAATTCAAATGCAAAATTAGGCCAAATTAAATTAAATTAAATTGAAAAAGCATGCAACCCAATATGGTAGAGATATAATGTCATGCTCAACTTCGTCAAAATAAAATAAAATAATAAAACATAAAATTAATAATTATAATTTAATTAATTACGAATAATAATTAAATGCTAAATCTATTTCACCTCTCGATCTACCAAGCTCCTATTATGCAACTTTGAAACCAAAATCGTAACAAATTCGCATGCAAAATTGAATTAAATTCAATTAAATTAAAGAAACATGCAACCGAGTATGGTAGAGATCAGGATGTGCACCCCTTTTAACCTATTATTATTATTCTACAAATTAAAAATAAATAAAATAATATATATACCTTAGATTATAAATAATTTTTCATAATCCATCTATATTTTATAACTAATATGTATAGTTATTTATTTATAATACATGCCTAAGAATAATTTTATCATAATCACCTAAATTATTACCAAAAATAAATTTGGGGAGATTTGGTTTAAGAGCTTTGGGTAATGGTTGTTTAGATTGAATATGTTGTGAAACAAAATAAAATTGGAGTTATTAGGAGATTTTTCTAGCCCTCACTATTTAGATAAAATTTGTTCTAACCATGGCTTTAAGATCTTTGGGTCATTAAGTTATGGAAAAAGATTAGAGTTAGGGAGATTGGAAGCTTATTCTAACCCCAACATTGCATTTCCAATTTTGCAGAGTTTGAGTTTAAGAGCTTTGGGTTATGGCGTTTAGATGAAATATTCTACGAAAACATAATAGATTTGGGGTGAGTCGCAGCTTTTTCTAGCCCTCATTGTTTAGATAAAATTTGTCATATATTTCTAAATTTGCAGAGATGGGTTTGAGAGCTTTGGGTTAGGCTGTATAGATGAAATATGTTATGAAAGAAAAATAAAATTGAGGTGATTGGCTGGCTTTTCTAACCTTTATTGTTTAGATTATGAATATTTTATATTTCCAAATTTACAGAGATTGGGTTCCAAATTTCCAAAACATTTGTAGCAGTGGTGTTTGTTAAATGTGATATTTGTTTTTTGATGTAACATTCATAGTCATTCAAATGGCATTAGTTTATCACCAACCCAATCCCATTTTTTTTTGCTTGCTATGGTATCATCTAATTCCAATTTTTTGCTTGGTCCTTGTATATGTGATATTGGTGTTAGTATAATAGAATCTCGTTTTCCACTTAACTAAATGTATTACAACTTGATGATGTATACAAAGTGTAATGTTTAAATATATTAATAATAATAGTTTTTAACATATTGATTTAATAAGTAGATAAATTTGTATGCTACTTGCCGGTTGTGAATAATATGTTACTGGCAAGTTGGGTGTATATGTTACTGGAAGGTAGTGAATAATAACCATTATTGTTCCAAACACTTAGTTAAATCTAATTAACAGCTAAAAATATTTTTATTAAAAATAATGAAACAATTATTTTCCTATATAATTCCAAAATAAAACTCAATTTCTCAACCACAACAAAGAAAAAAAAAACTAACCTATTTATCACCTAAAATATCGAATAAATTGAAAACGGAGCAACCTCAACAATATATCGGACCAATTGAACTGCATCGAGCCTCAACAGAAAGTCACCAGCGAACACTAACCCTAGCAAAGCCTTGTTGAAGATGACAATGACTAATTCTCTTTAGCAAATTATGCAGAATGGCATTTTTATACTTCAAACCTAGTTTTATTACACATGAGTAAACAATAACAGGGGAGCTTTTCTCTGCTTTAACATTATTACCGATCTATTAGCTAGTATTTCCAGAAAAAGCTTCAAAATAAAGTCAACAGCCAACATAACGCAAAACATTGAATAACAATTATAAAATTCGATAGCATATTTACATGACATTCAGTAAATATAGAGTAAATTAACTTTATTACAAACTACATACCTCTTAAATATATGAAATCTACAATTAACACAACAATATCCTCCCTAAATTGATTCCAACCAATCATCTAGACATAATACCCCTCCATTGAATTGGTTGCAACCAATCAATCAAACATATATCGTTCTGTCAAACTTCTCGAGTCCTATTGCCCTTCCATTTTTAAAAATTAAAAAAAACAAAACATTGTGTTTTTATTAATTAAATGGTGTGTACAGTTTCAGGATTTAAAAGTTAGATGTATTATATAGTATCCAAGTATAGAAATTTGACCAAAAGTAAAAAATGGATGAAAATTTAACTAAAAGTAAAAAAAATATGAAATAGATTAGGATTTCAATGAACGATCTCAAAGAATCTTAATTTTTTTTCCGAAAAAGTTTTCTTTTAAAACCATTTGAAGTTAAGTATAGGAATTTGAGTAAAAGTAAAAGATTTATGAAATAATATCAGGATTTCAATGGAACTATATTCTTGAAACTCAAACCTGTAAAACTGTATCAGTCGTCTCAATTGAATTTGTAAAGGTCAAAAATCAACGCAGTTAATAATTAAAAATACTTAAAAGCGCGGTTGATTACCTTAATATGCGGATTGCAACTCCCTGCAAACACAAATGATTCCTGTAAACACAAATGTTGGCCACTGCGGATTGTAGCTCGCCTTGAGGTGACTAGCTACTTGTTTAATATCCGCTGGCCCCGGAGCTCAAAATAAAATCCCGTTGATGCTACTGTCATTTTCAGACAATGAAACACAAAGAGGTTCCATCTCACAGCCTTGAAAGGATGACAGCTGCAAATATTGCACTGTAAAGCTTATAGATATTTTTATAACAAATATTAAATACCCGATTAGATATACTGATATGTATATTTTTGTGGTTGTTCCTAAATCCTGTTGCAAGCATTCCTGATGCAGTGAAGGCTTTGGCTGATGGCGAGTTCTTGGGAGAAACTGGGTGAAAAAGAGAGCTAGCAAGCGTGACTGAGGAATAATGGACACATCAACTTGAATGGCAACCGTTGTTTATTACCTTAATCTACGGATTGCAACTCTCTGCAAACACAAATGGCCAGAATAAGGGGACACATCTCGAGATAAGTTGAGATAAGTTTGAGCGAAGGATTTTTAGACGGAGTTGCATTCATTGCTGGCCGATTTTGAATGGGTTTCGGTATTCATTGCTGGCTGACTTTGAATGGGATGGTGATGGTCAAGATGCATACAAAAAGAGGTCCCTCATAGTACTCATGCCTGGAATTTGACGTCCCACAGAACTTATTTTGGATTTCAGAACGTATTTGACAGTTGTTAGACAGTTGTTGAAAATTTTTCGCGTCAGATTTGACATGTCTTATAATAGGTAAACTGTCAAAATGATTTCCAGTTTCAAAATTAAACATTCAGAATCTATAATAGCTTAAGCGCGAGTAAAAATAGCTACATAGAATATTATGATACCCCATTTCATTATACTATTGGTAGAAATTATAGTACATTACATTAACTTTATGTCAATAGATTGCTGATAACACCAAATGTTGTGACATTTTTACACTGTATTTATGTTCCTATTTATTAAGATACCAAACCCCTATGAATGGAAGACTTGGTATACATCTATCATTAATATTATTTTTCCCTTTTTGTTATCGGATTCTTATTCTGAACTTTTGGGGTTCAAAAGCTTGTTTAGTCATCATCAACCAATATTGGGTTTCAATTTAATTTGGAATGTAATAAGTTCACAGTGCCATCCTTCTATGCATCCTTGGCTCCTTGGCAGAATGGGCTAATGAAGAAAGCTTATGATCTCTAGGTGCTCTAGGATGTTAAAGTGGGACTTATAATTTTCTCCCCAATAGGGAAGTTATACGAATTCACCAGGTATGTGCTTTATGAGTATTTTCCCTAACTATTAGATTTCTCTCCGGCATAATTCTTTGGAACTTTTGACTTCCCTTTTATTCGGTAGACTATTAATCTGTATTTCCCTAGACTGAATGTTTGATTTCTCTTTTTATTATTTGTCAGCCTCTATTTACATAAAGTAATGAAAGCATCTTAGGAATAAATGTGAAGGGATCTACTCCTTTTGACTTCCCTTTTATTCGGTAGACTATTAATCTGTATTTCCCTAGACTGAATGTTTGATTTCTCTTTTTATTATTTCTCAGACTCTATTTACATAAAGTAATGAAAGCATCTTAGGAATAAATGTGAAGGGATCTACTCTTGGAAAGTCTCGGCCATTATTTTCGATATAACATGAATATGCAGTTAGATACATGTTTGATTATGGTTAGATATAGTTTTGATTATAGTTTAACAGTTTCATTGTTCTTTCAGGTTCGACTTGAGGGAAAATTTTGGGCATAACTATTTAGTGTTGACTGGTTAAAGGTCAAAAGCATTAGCTTTTATTATGGACTTGTAAATTTTTAGGTTGATGATACTTGAGAACTGAAATAAACATTTGGCAATTGATCATTATGTAATCATTGGGCCAAGTTCCAGACGGTTTCCATGCGGAAGAAAGCTTTCCTTAACCGAAAACTTGAAGAGACTTATTTTGGGGTTTCAAAGCAATAGAAATTGACAACTCCTTTGTATCCATTTATTTAATTTTTCAATTAGCAATGTGTGTAGGGAAAATATTCAATGCACTAAACATTTGAGAAAACGAGGTATTTCTCTTAACTGAGCAAAGGTTGTAGTTTTTAGTTGATAGAGGCTGCAGTTTTTAGTTGGCATACTGCACTCTATGAAACAGTTTGGAAAGTGGTTGTGGGAGGTTGATATTCCCAAATTTACTTAGAACCTAAAATGAAGCTTAGAGAAAATGCAAAAATATCATAAATTTTTTGTTTGGCGGGCAAAAGGGCTTTGAAATTCGAGGCCTAATTCATTTGGATTCGGGCCTGGGGCTGTGGCATATATCCAACTGGTCAATACACGACCATAATGAAGTGTTATCCATGCAACGAGTTTGTAAATAAAACATAGGTTCAGTACTTACCTATCATTAACAATGATCCATGTTAGTAAAATCTGAAATTAAATTCTATATTATGATGTGGACTATCTCTATGGCTTGACATTGATATATTTAATGTATTGCATGGTGCATAAAATCATTAAGCAGGATATATGGATAACAGGTTCAATAAGAGAATTTTTTATTTTTAAATGTTTTGTCATGGGATGATTGAGTGTTACAGTAGTGAAGCAGTTCCCACACGATGCACAATGGCAAATGCTTAACACAGCCCGCAGTAGCTCTCACGACGCAAAGGCAGTCATTGGAACCCGAGATCCTGAATTGAACCTAGCCGCAGCAGCAAGCCAACGATTTTTGTGATGGAAGCGTTTTGGGTGCAGAAAACGATTTCTCGCCCTTCCCTCGGATTGTTGCTGGCCTGTTCCTAATGCCAGCTCACATATTCCGGTTTATGACCGTGATCTACGGACGACTGGGGTTTTCCTATCCAGCCATTCTACGACGTTGTCTGTCGCTTTCCACAAATCTGCTCAGACTCACGCGTCATGGGGATTACAATAAAACTCTCATGAAAAATAAAACTCGCTGAAAAATAAATATGATCTCACACACCTACATATTTATAGGAATCAGCTCTCACATTTTTCTGGGTCTGTGAAGGCTGAAGGCCAAACAGTGTCTGATACTAAGAAAAATGGAAAAGTAGATATAGTGCACAAATTTCCTCTAAACAATTAGTATATTACATTATAAAACTAAATTACAAGTAATATAAATATTCTTCATGAATTCTAATAGATTGCAAATTAAAAAAATATTTTCTGTATTCAAGTTTCTATTATCTATATGAATTAAACAAAGTTTTTAGGTAGAAATCATATTAGAGAATTTTTTGGTTTACTTGTTTCGAACCAACAAGTGTGGTTCATCATCTGGTCCTGATAATGAACCACACTTATTGGTTCGAAAGCCGTTTGTCAAAAAATATTGTTAAAAAAATCTCTCAACAATACTCAAAACTCCAACTCATAACAACCCAATCCTACCTATATACTAATATAAACATTATTCCAAAATAGCACCACACCTTTCACATTCCTAATTACAACCTTCCATATGTAGGCAAAAGCTTGACTTCGCCTTACTGATAACATTCCATAAATGAAAGTTTGGTACATCTGAGAAATTTCTCTTGGGCGAGAGAAATAGCGATACTGCGTCGTAATAAACTCCACAAGCCAATCACATAGGACTGTGGATACAGGCTATGCTGAAGAATATATTGATGCAAGAGCTATTGTATCTGGAATGTGGGTGATTGCAAGCGTTTTCATTAGCTTGGATTTTCCACGTGTTCATATTAGAAGTAGATATGCTATGCCAACTGTTTGGTTATTTCAGAATTTGCCAATCACTGATATTAACATACATTCATATAAATCCAGATCATTAACATACAGAGAGTTTTCAGGTCGTGCAAAGAACTGAACAGGATTTCGTCATTTAAATATCATGAGTGCTAATGGCTGGCATATTCGAAAAATACAGACATGTTTTTGTCCTGGTTTGTAAAAATTTCTTCACCAGTCCAGCTCGTGATACCAGTTGAGCTGGGGATGGAGTTGGAGTGCATGGGTTGCTCTTAGGCAGATTCAAAATTTTTACTTCGCAAATTTTTGTGAAAATCCTTTATTTTCATAAAAACTCATGTCCAAACAAGAAATATATTTGTTAATAAACAATGTTATTAAAATTAGCTCATGTAAATTTTCACTAAGCACCAAAACTTCTTGAACTTTAGAGATGATAGTTTTTTCTATTACGCTCGCTAAATGCAGTAATATTCGAAGCATTTTAAGTAAATTTATGCATTCAACACATACGAAATGAATTGGCTTATTGCACATAGTATGGCGAACAAAAAATAACATAGAAAGTTCGGTAGTACTAAGCTTCTCTTTTTCGGAAAATGAAGTACACATTCAAGCGATCGTCTCTAATTTGATCCATGAAAAAAATGAATAAGGGTTAAAAAGAGTGAACATATGCTCCATAACCTTGCCATTTTTTTAATGAGTACGATAATGAGGGTCAAAGGGCCAACCTAAAGCAACCACGGCCCACCCGTAGTTTGTGATCAGATTTATTTTATATCGTTTGTATTTTCTTACACTAAATTTTATTTTTATATTATTTGTATTCTCTTACACTATAAGGTATGAACAAAATTATAACGAGCCTAACTAGGTTTGAAATATTCTTACACTACTAAAGTATTATGAACAAAATTATAAAGAGGCCAACTAGGTTAGAAATGTTTATTGATATGGCTGAGGAAATAATTGAAATAGCAAATCGTTATGTGGAAATATGTAGAGAAATAAACCTAATACGAAGGTGTAATCTTCAATGAATTTTCCGTGTAGCTTTTCATTGAGATTTTGCGCTGTCTCCCAAGTCACACCTTCCACTCTAAACTAAAGCTCCTCATCGAATAAAGTCTGCAGTAAAGCCACCGAGTTATGTATCTTCCACTAAACGACCTGGCACAAGTAAACAGCAACAACACTCAAGAAAGCTTTAATTAACATGGAAGTTTTCCTTCAAAATACACTGCAAAAAATAAAAAAAGACGAATGTTTGGGATTTGAAAGACAAATCCGGGGCAGAAGAAACAGATTATATGAACAGTGTGCCCATGATACCATATCCTCTTTTCGTTTATTGCAGGTCACTCGGCCACATAGTTACCTCTTGATGTTGTAAGAGTAATGTTTTCAAAACTCGTTGAATATCACTGAACACCAACAGAACAAGAGAGATGGTACAACCCTTCTTGAAAATATTCTTCTTCTATAAAGAAGGAGCGATATTAATAGGGTGGGGGTTGTACTATCTCTCTTCTACTATGGGTATCTGCGATGAAAATAATCACTGTGAACAGACCATAACCAGCAAGCTAGAGATTTGCCAATCACTGAAGATCAACAAAAGAAGAAAAATCGTACAATCTCTCCTGAAAATATGGTTGCTCTACAATGGAGTATGAAGAGATATTAATAAGGGAGAGGTTGTACCATATCTCTGCTACTATGGCTGTCAAAGCAATCATGGTAAACGAAACCATAACCAGCAAGCAAGACATTTGCCACTCACGAGAATACGAGAAGTTGCAACATATTTAGAGCATCAGGGAAAAGTTTTTGTTAATAAAGTCATAAGAGTACAAGAAGTGGGGTCTCACCGATGTCAATGAAGCACACAAGAAAACAACATAGATGAGGAGGAGCTCCACGCTAATGCCACGGAGTACAAGATATTTATGGTATGAGGGGTAGCTATCATTCTGATGATAGAAACACAAGAGTACCAGAAGTGGAGTCACGTCTGTCCAAATATGGAGTTATATTTTGGTGTCCACATTTCCATCCACGATTTTCAAGAATTCATTTAAGATTTCCTTTTAGATTCTCGCCTGTCGGTTCTCGAGGATGACGACAAGATATACTAGGCTATACTCCATTTGCTCACCGAAAAATATGTGTTAAATTGTCCGTGTTCCAGATATAATTCAATATGTTTGTACGTTTGCATTATAATTGTCTTTAGTTAGTACCACTTGTTGGAATGTGAACCGGCCTCCACATGTAATTATTTCCGATGATCCCTGCTTCATTATAAAAGTTAATATATATATATATATATATATATATATGGAAATGGGAAAATAAAATAAATTTTGCATTCCTATAGAAAAAAATAATAATTATTGAAACCAGTGAAAAATGATGTGGCATAAGAAGTCGGTGGGTTCTTTTCCTTTATCACAACATTTAGGAGAGGTGGTGTGGTCAAATAATGTGTCATAGTAAGTTGGTGGGTTCGTTTCTCTTATCATAACATTTAGGATTGGAACCGGTGAAAAATGATGTGGCATAGGAAGTCGGGGGTTCTTTTCCATTATCACAACATTTAGGAGAGGTGGTGTGGTCACGATGAAAAATGATGTGCCATAGTAAGTTGGTGGGTTCGTTTCTCTTATCATAACATTTAGGATTGAAACCGGTGAAAAATGATGTGGCATAGGAAGTCGGTGGGTTCTTTTCCCTTATCACAACATTTAGGAGATGTGGTGTGGTCACGATGAAAAATGATGTGCCATAGTAAGTTGGTGGGTTCGTTTCTCTTATCATAACATTTAGGAGAGGTGGTGTGGTCACGATGCATAGACATGTGAATCTTTATTCCTCATTCTTTATAATTATCAATTTTTTTACGTTCACTTGTTCTAGTAACTATTTTCTTATTGTTGGAATTTATGTTCTGTCTAGCCACCCACTTGCCACTAGTGGGATTACTATGTCTTCCATCTAGTAGTTCTAGGTTGTTGCTTGGGAGAAATTTCACAGGATTATGGTGTGACCCTTGGATTTTTATGGAGATTGGGTCGCTTGCACCTTGAATTGATGTCACAACAACCTAGGTCTGCATGGAACCTTGTAGGGATATGAACCACTACAATATCAATTACCATGTTTTTGGCAGTGATCTAGGCTAAATTGACAACCAAATCTTTAATCATCCCTAAATATTTAACCCTTTTTGAATCAGAAGAATATAGATATTTGTATGGCCTTGTAATTTGAAATCCTAATTGCAACATAATAGACAGTGGAATCAAGTTGTGAGAGGCTCCTGAGTCAAGCATGCAATTTTATAATAAAAGCTCATGGATTACCAAAGTAACTTAAAAAGGGGCAGTGAAAGAGTGTTTTTCCTCAACATGAGGTCCAAATACAACCATGGGCCTTTCTTCCTAGAGGTTCGGACTATCATGGAAAGGGGCTATGGTGAATGGACACATAAACTCAGACACCTAAGCTTTATAATTAGGATGTTTCGATAGTTTAGTCAAAGGGCTAGAGATCTTGACCTTCTTCGACACTTTTTAAGATTAAAAGCAGAAAAGCTCCTATCAACTAAGAAAACATCAACAAGCTCTTTCTCTTTCTCACAGACTAGCTTGGGTGGTAAAGGTGATCGTTGTGTTTGAGAGCCCTTGGGCTTGGGTAGATTGGACTCTAGGCACTCTTTCTTTTTGGGTGGGGCTTGATCTAGAGGCTTCTTTCCTTTTCTCAGTTGATTTTGGAGGATTTGAGGAAGAGGGATCCTCATTTTCGTACTGCATCCTACATCCTTTTCTAGAAGATGTAATATCATATTTCCTATGCAGTTTTGCTTGCATGAAGTCAAAAAAGTGCCTAAAGTAGTTTTCAATCTCACATCACCTAGGGGTACATCCAAATCATCCCCTCCTTCCTCGTATGTTTCAACCTCATATTCTTCATTAGAAAAAGGACAAATTTGTTTTTCCTAAACTTCCACAATTTCTTCAGCATGCTCCTCTCGATCATCTTCTAAGTACAATGGAGGTTGAACGTGATCTTGTTTCTCTTCCCTCTCCCTCTGCAATAGCTACAAAGGGGATATCCTATACTGAGGATTGAAACTTTGGTTAGGAGTTGGTTCATTTTGTCTCAGAGGGTTCTTATTTTCCAATTCCAATTTCACTAGTTTGTTAGACAAGTTTCTTATCAGTTTATTCATTTCCTCAACTTTATCTTCTTGAGTTTCCTTTCCTTGGCTTGATGAACTGGCTTCTTGCTTTCCTTTTCTCATATCTCCATGATCAGTTCTATCTCTCCACTTCCCAATAGAGGTTACATTTGCCTCAACTTCTAATGCAACTATTTCGCTCTAGTCCAATGAGCGAGACTTCCTCTCTCTGAGAGTGAAATGAAAATCTTGCTCAAAAGCCCCAGCAAAAACCACTTTAGTAGCAACCTGTGAAGGTTTGATTTCAACAGGAAGGCCATTGTACAATTTGTTGAACCTCTTCATAAATCCAAATACATCTTCATTATGATTTTTATTCATGGAATTAAATTTATTGAGGATGTACACATCGTCCCTCTTCTCCCCCCATTTCTACATGAAATAATTCTCCAGCTCTTCCACATTAAGGTTCTCAATAAAAGCATAGAAAATTTTATACGCTTTTGTTCTAAAATGTCATCTTCCCTTGTGAATATAGTAAAGAGATTGTTGGTTCAATTTACTGGGTAAATTAAAACATGTATTTTCTTATCAAGCCGAGTTTCTAGACTTAGAAGCAAACCAAAGTTTATGGAAGCTTAGATTAACTAGTGTATGAAGTAGTTGTTCAAATAAAAATAATTGAAATGCATATTACAAATATAAATTACTTGAAAAGAAACTATGAAAATTTAATCTAGAAGTAACAATGCAATGAGTCTCTATGGAGAATAGGAAATGAGGAAGAGGCTCTAACATAGAGGTCATGTTTGTCCTCCCTCATCATTCTTATCCCAACAAGATTAGTTCACCATAAAACATATAGAAAACCAAAGAAATAAAAGATCAAATTCATAAACATAATTTACAGTTAAGTTATTAATCTAGAAGGAAGAGGATCTAACTTAGATACCTTGGTTGTCCTTCCTTACTTAAACTAATTACTGAAATGAAATCTTCCAAAAACATAAATGAACATGACATATAATGAATCTATTCAGAAAATATTCACAAGAACTACAAAGAAAACAACTATCTAAAATATTCACAATTATGCATAAAATTACACTATAGTGTACTTAGCTCAGAATTGGGGCCCTCCACCCTTGCTTGGTACACTTGAAACTTTCAGTTACTGTAGATCAGCAATCACATTCCATAGCAAGAACAACAAGAAAATCCCACTAAATCACAAAATTGCCCCTTTTAGTTATGAATTTTTGCGTGACTGGTCAAGTTTGACCAACATTGACCAAGCCTGTTCTAACTCATTTGGATTGTGCCAATAGGAGTCCGTCAATACTTGCTTCCCAAGCTTCTAGAATATATCTTCAGTTTCCACCCAGGTGTCCTACACATACAACTTCAAGGGAGCCATTACGGGAAATTATGTTCTAGTCAAAATAATTTTTAATGCCAATTTTTTACTAAAAATTCTAAAATTTAAAAGACATAAATATTTTTACCTTAAAGTGCAATAAGAAGTAAAAATGTGGCAAAATGACCATGATATGATAGAAAATAATGATGGACAGACGGAAAATGTATGTGGAAAAAGACCAAAAATGGAGATCCAACAAAGCTTTAAGTAGTTTTGTGGCACACCATTCAAGGGTTGTGGAAAGTCCAATTGAGCATACTTGTTTAGAAGAAAACCCAGGACAACCATATTGAGCAAGGGAGGTGTTAGAAAGTTTATAACTCGTCCTTGTAGAGGAGTTATTTGAGTGGCAGTTGAATGGATCTGGATTGGGAAACTATTCACACTTTGTTTAGGACTTTTTATAAGAATATCTTTGACCTCTTTAGCTTTAGAGAATGGATGAAATGATAGAGATAGTTAACTAATGGAGGCTTCTTCATCTTTGATTCATGAGAAGAGAGTATCAAATTGTAGAACACCTTCTTGAGGATACTCCAAAACTCTAGAAGGAAAATATAAACAGTTTATTAGAGCCTTTTGAGATGTGGAAGAGGATATTTCTAGAAAAGAGGTCATAAGAATAGGGTGGACAGGGGTATTTTCCTTCCAAACCTGCCTAGATTTTGTCCTTTCAGGTTTAGGTGTAGGATGAGTTCTCTGTTGTGAAGTATCCGAGAAGGTGTGGGACCTTTTGAAATCGAGGGTGGTCAGAATTGAATTTATATAGTTGAGTCACCAAGGGGAGAGATGTTCAACCCACATCCATTTCGGTTCACCTTATCAAAGGGTGTATAGATCTCATATCTAGGGAAGATATTTTGATTCATCTCTCGCAATGGCATCGAAAGATGTTGTAGATCCTAGAGGCAAACCCTGGGTTGAAGAGAGACCAGTGCCTAGGACATCTTGATGAGTGTCTTAAAGATTTGTTGAAATTAAGATCACACTCAATTTTTAACCTTTAGAGAGAAAATTGATCCAAAATCATCCTTCAGAGGAGGAGTACAAAGCATGATAAAAATTATTACTCAAAGAAGCATTAATTTTTGATATGTAGTGGCCAACATCACATGAACTTGTAGTTCTTTAATCGTTGTAGTATTTTTTGGTAGAAGATTGTAACAATAAGGGTGTAATATCGTTCTCCCACATCTAACCAAGCAACCGGTCAGTCGAGGTAAACATGCGACAAGAGGCCACTATGATATGATTCAACCTCCTAGGTAACCTTAAGGAAATGGAATCGACGAAACATCACACACACCCATCCAACATCATAAATAAAAACCACAGAAGACAAGATTGCCACTCAGACAACCTGTCCTTGGGTCCTACTATTGTTCTTGACCTCTTAGGCCATATTCGCTCTCATGCTATGGGCAAGGGAGCAACCAAAAACCGAAAGTCACTCTCATAGGCCTACTTGTAAACGACTATGGACCAAAATTTCCAGTTTTGTGTCATCGACCTCGAGATTTATGCCACTTTTTTAGGCGTAGAGTCGAGGCCAATACTAAGAATGGAATGAATGCCTACAATCAGGAGAATTATAGGGAAACAATGATGCAAAAGAAATAATATGCTCAGGACCTTAGCTAGACCCCTACTATCCATGACAGACATTTCATCAAACATATCGTGAACATGTAACCTGCAGGTGTAAACAATAGAATTAAGTGTACAGATCTCATACTTATCTGATAATTGCTATGAGCCATTAATTTCTCATGTCATTCGATGCATATTCATCTATTAGATCATAGACACATTATCCATTCACATACAAGTAAAAATATGCTGAGATCCATACATAGTTGTTGTCATAAAATATACGTATAACCAACATAATATGGAAAGAAATATTAATAAAATCACAGCTATATACACCACATATAATCCATCATAATACTCATAGAAATACTAGGAAATATCACCTTTCATTAATGATGCAAAATCCAAACCTGGGATGGGACTTCCACATTCCACCCGACTACAGAATGGCTAAGTCAAATTTCTCTTCATCCATTCACCCCCATGCCATATTCCAAGCATGAATGTGGGATCTCATAGAGCACATCAATAAAAACTCATATAGGGCTTCAAGAGGCCATCCAACTCAACCCATCAAATAGTTATACCACCTCATGGTAGAACATCACAAAACCATCATTAGATCAGTCTCTATCCCAACCTTTCAGGTCTCTGGAGCGTTTTCTCCAACCCAACTCCCAGGACTAGTAACTCAACCCACAATTGCCGCTAGGCTCCAGAGCATTTGTCCAACTAAGGCTTTGAGGACTAGTAACTCAACCCACAATTGTTGTAGCGCTTCAAGAGTGTTTATCCAACCTGTTAGCGCTTGGAATTCACCTAGGCTGAGATAGACAAACTCTCAAGGCTACATCAAACCATTTCACCTCGTAGCTAGCCCTACGAGGTATGAGAAGGCTCTCTCAGGTCAGATTCGGTAGATCTTTCAATATGATAAGCTGACCAATTAGGGATAAAGATATTAGGCTAGTAAACTGATGAGGGGGTTTGATTTGATGATTTTTTAGGGGTTTTGGTGGCAATTGGTGGAAGTGCAATTCAGGGTGCGGGGATTGAGCACAGTTTTCACAGGGGGGTCTAAGGGGCAAGGTAGGAGTGAGTGCTGATGCCTTAATCTGATGATGGATGATAAGAGATGATAGAGGAGAAGCTAAAGAGGGCAAACACACAATTCGAATCCTCTCTAGACAGTAGAAAACATTAAAATTGAACAAACTAAAAAGCTGAGCATGCTAAAACATGAGTTCAAACTTTACCACTTCATCTGTCCAATTTAGAAGCATAAGAAAGATGTGAAACACATAAACAAACTTACAAGAACATGTAAAGAACACACCATCAGCACATCAATCCACAAGAATCCTCAAAGATGTCTGTAAAACCCTGGCTTTCCTGGCTTTAAATTGCAGAAATAGATGCACAATATACAATGAAGCTTCCTTCCACAAGAGTCCAACCATGAAAATGAGAAAGAGAGAGCATAATATAGACCATCTAACTCCTTTCCCCACCTCTAGGAGTCGAGCTCATCTTCCTAGGGGCAGTTTGAACTAATTCTAAATCAAGCACTAGATAATAGGCAGTCCAACAACTTGCCTCTATTACTTAGCTAACTGATTCATGCATTAATTATTCACTTTTTACATCAAGGAAGCTTCTAGAAGGGTAAAGATAGATAAAATCTATCAATGTGCCATGAAAATATTACATTTATCCATCATCTACACGCAGAAATCATTAACCAATGTAAAAACAGTGTTTTCTGGGCTGAAAAGTCAAAATTGCCAAAATTCAGCTCAAATGGTCGCGCCCCCTGTTCAAATGGTCGCGCCCCTTTGCAGCTACTTTTGAGTGGGTTCCACTGATCCAAATCAGGTGCAAGATGGCTCATTGGAAAGCTTGCTCTGTCTACTTTCCATCCCAAGTGAAATTTCTGAATTTGGAGTTGTTTTGCCCCTTCAAAAACCATTTCTCCCAAGGTCACTTTCTGCAACTCAAAAAGTGGGCAGAAAGTCATTTTTTTGATGTATTTTGAGCTTTTGGAGGCTCAAATCTCAAAATCAGGCTTCTCCCAAGTATTGGTAATTTTCCTCTTTGCATGCCCTTTCCAAAAATGCCAAGTTTTCAAAATTCCGAGCAATCCTCCAGAATGGTCGCGTGCGGGGCGCGACCATTTCATGAGCAAAAACCTGTAATTTTACCAAAAATTTGCAAAATGCTCCAAAATTCTCAAAATTTTCAGATTTTGATGCTAGATCAAGGCTGATCAGTACCATGATGAGTGAGGGATGCCTCAGCCAAAATGTGGAGTGGATTTGTCCTTTTCTTCTTCTTCTGGGCCTCTGACAGCTTCCTTTGGAGAATTTTCATTTTTGCCTTACAAACGTGCAACCTTGCCCAATAGTGTGTTTTCATGTTGCGTAGCAGCTCTTTGTCACGATTTGCCTTCTCCAACAATCTCTCAAAGTGTGCATTCACACTGATAAGTATGGACTCCCGGTCAGCAGGCAATGGGTCACCGGGCCTCCTACGGTTCAAAGTTCGATCATTGCGGATCCTCCATAGCTCATCAAGTTCTTTTTCTTCTTCTAATTGTTTGGTGCGTTGTTCTAGATAAGTGATGGTCCATTGAGCCATTTCGAGCTTCCGCTGCAACACGAGGTTCTCCTCCTCTGTCTGTCTGATAATCTCATAAAAATCTGAAGGAGGAGAGCGGGCATCACGACCAATGAAATCATCATGTGCCTCGCCAACTGCCTCATCCTCAACCATGGGCTGCTTGCCCTCTCATACTGCCTGTGACGATGAAGAAAGCGAGGCCCCTTCCACCTGGTGTGGAGATAACACTCGCTGCTCTGAAGATGATGACGAGACCCCTTCCACCGGCTGTGGAGAAAGTACTCGTCGAGCTGCTGCAAATAAGGTCCTCTGACCTCTCTGATATGTGACCCTAGGAGAAGAAACCATGTGTCTCGGAATGCTGGTCTCGGGCTGATGTGATGGCCCTCCCTCTTCGTGAACTGCCTCTGGCTCTGGATGTGGCTGTGTAAAAAACTCTCGGGAGATAAAATCTGCCCAAGGAATGCCCTGCTGGCTCAGCTGATGGGAAACTACTAGCTGGATAAGACCATGATGGCATAGGCTCCGAAGTTGCTGTACTAGGGTCTGTCTCTGAAAGATAGAGACCATCCTCTGAGTGTCATGAAATAAGTATGCTGAGATGTTCATCATCCTCACTCTGGTGAAGTGCATTAGCATGCGGATATGACCAGGACCTACCCGTGAGAATCTCCCCTCGCATGTGAAGTAGTGCATAATGAGTCTCATGATATCTACATACTCCGCTCGGAGGAACTTGATAGGAATGTTTCCTGATAAATTATGCAGATATGTAGGCCTGACATATGGCTCATAGTATACTAGGTCCAGCCACTTGCGCTTCGGCCACGGCTCACCCACATTGGGTATCCCGGTAGCCTCTGTAATAGCCTCTGGAGAAAACACAAAATTCACCCCTGCAAGGGTGACCTGCCTATCATGGAGATGTAGAACAAACAACCGGGCCAACTCTCTGTGATGCTGAATGTGTGACAACCTCTCACAAAACTGATAACAACCCATGTACTGAAAACAAGTCACTGCCAATGGGCAAGCCTGCAACTTTGCCAATGATGTGGGCTCTTCTCTCCTGTGGTGACCACTTTTGCCTCCCCTACAAGGCCTCTGCTGTGTCTCAATCTCAGAAGATGATGATCGGTCATCACCTTGCTCATTAGTCTCAGTGGTTGACATGGTGTTATTGAGCAAGGTGGAATAAACAAGTCAAAATGACCGCTGCCCTGCCTGCAAAATGCTGTGAAGTATGCTGTTTTCAAGGGGAAACATCATGAGGGACATGTTAGGGGAGGGAATTTACATATAGGAAAGGGAAAAATATATATAAGCAGGGAATTTTGAAGGAAAACATCACATAATGCTAAACATGTCATTCCATCTTTCAACATTTGCAAATCAATACATTATTTAGGGAAACTGTGTTTTTTAAGCATCAAGGGAAAGGACAATGAAAATCTTCATGATGGAGGGGAGGATGTCATGGGCATAGGGGGATAGGGCAGCATCACTTATGTACAAGTAACAGGCAACTCATTTCATTTTTCTTTTGCATGTCCTTGAGGAGCATACTCTGTTTTTTATAACTTTTGGAATGGCCATTTGATGCTTTGGGAAACAGGGAGTTAGGGTATTTGATTGCAAGAGGAAGGGAGAGGGGATTGCTGTGATTATGTTACAATGGAAGGGAGAGGGAATTGGTAATTTGGGAATTAGGGAAAAGAGAGGATATTAGGAATTAGGTTTAGGGGGACAATGAAACCTTTTTAATAATCACTGCCAACTAATTTTCGTAACAGCAATTCATTTAGGACAGTGGTAGCTTCATCATGCTTTTACCATGGGGAATTAGGGTTTCACTGTGTGCTTTGATCGTAGGGAGGGACATTCAATTTTCATAAGGAGTTTTACATGAAGGGAAATGCAATTTGACATAGATTTTCATACAGGGAATAGATAGGGAAAAACAGAGTTTTGAAGATGGGGAAGAATACCATGTTAATGTAAAACCCTAATCACAGCAAAACTAATTCCTTTGACAACTATGCAGCTGTATTTTTAATGAATTTTGTCATGACTTTTATTGAGCTTTCAAGTCTTTGACATATACACAAGATGACCTTTTTCATTATTTTTTCTAAGGCTATGCAAATGGCATTTTCACTGTTTTTTACAATTTCTTGTGTGCATGCCTTGTCATCACTTTTCTTTTTATTTTTTACAATGTTTCTTCTTCATTTCCTTGCTGTGCATTTCATATATTTGCTGTGTGTCATAATGGTGCTTAGGGTTTTAGCATGATGCATGGAGGAACTAAGGTTTGAATAGGTTTAGAAGGGATTAGGGTTTCATAGGATTTTGGGGGTAGGGTTTGTATAGTTAATTTGCAAATATGATTAATGAATATGACATTTTAACACATGTGAATTTATTATGGGAAAATAAATGGAGGGACTAAGGAAGAAGTTGCCTTGAAAAACAAACACACTACCTAACATATGCATTCAAAACAACTATCATTTCAACCTATCTTCTATTAATTTTTACATGATAAAATGAGCACAAAACAACCCTTGAATCCATGGCAGCATCATAAAAGTCGTTTGGGAGGCATACCTTGCAGAAACCGCAAGCAAATTTGGGAGAAATCTGAAGTTTAACAAGTTTTCTAAGTTTGCTGGACAAATGGTCGCGCAGCTTCTTCAAATGGTCTCGCAGCTCCCAGGTGGTCGCGCCTGACCAAAATTACAAAGGAAAATGGCGCTGGAATGGTCGCGCACCTCCCAGGTGGTCGCGCACCATGTGAAATGGTCGCGCAGCCTGAAAAAAGCCCGAAAATTGCCTGAACTTACCAAATTCGTATTGCTGCCTCTCTCACTTGTGTTTGCTTGCTATCAAATGCACAATGAGGCTCTTTAGAGAGGGAATTAGTCTTTATAGGGTCATTTTAAAAAAAAATTAACTTTAGAACCCACTTTATAATGTTTCCAACTTGCTTTTCTTTTTAACACTGTTTTAGAGTCTTTTTGTCCTGAAATGAACTCTCTTGAAGCGTTTGACTCCATTCTTTTTGCAGTTTGACCGCCTGATGGATTGTAGTGAAGGAACCAGGTTTGTTTCCGGCACTTTTACAAATATTTGAAAATTTCTTTCTTTTTACAAATTTTCTCATGACCTTGAATTTAAAAAACAGGGTTTTTTTTTTTTTTTTTTTTTTTAAATCCAAGGCATAAAATGAACTGTAGATGATAAAAATAATAATGAAACATCTGTACATACTTCCATCTGGATTGCTGGGGCACTTACTGACCATGACTCATGAGTTTGTAGTGATTTTGACTCAAAACCCTAGACCTAAGACTTAGGACCTCAAGGCAAAAATAAAAACAAGTATGACTCAATTACATTGAAGTATGTCCTGATCCAGCAAAACCAAGAAGGGAACAAAGACCAGCTCCTCCATTCAGTGTTATGGCATGCTTAATGAGATGCAAAATTGACTCTGAATGAGACACCTAACTATGCATATGCAAAGAGCTATTGATCACTGATGGAGGGCTCAAGACCGACACTAACACAACCAAGGCTTCCGGGATTAGTAACTCAACCCACAAAGGGCTTCCAAAGCATTTGTCCAACCAAGGCTTCTAAGACTAATAAGTCAACTTAAGTTGTTACAGGGCTTCCAGAGTGTTTGTCCAACCAAGGCTTCCAAGACTAGTAATTCAACCCAAGTCGTTATAGGCTTCTAGATCGTTTGTCTAACCAAGGCTTCCAGGAACTAATAACTCAACCAAATATAAGGAAACATGAGAACCAACCAAAACAAACAAGGAAATAAACCCACAATCTCCATGGATATCCAAGAAATGGAAAGGCTGGGAAATCCACTGTTAATCCAGGAAATCCTCCATGCCAATGACAGATCACAACCAAGAATCCACATGCATACGCCATGCATGCCAAAACTAGTGAATAAATCATACATGCAAATCGGTACCTACAACCAAAACTGTTGTAGTTGTTGATCCTGATGCCCTCTTGCGCTTTCCTACTCTTCCTTTACCTTCTTGCTCCAAAACGCAAAGTATGCCACACCCTCAAAGAGTGCTCCAAGAAAATCTAAGTATTTAAGAGTATGAGAGAGGGAGAATAATGAGAAAGCTCCAAAACTAAACTGATCAAGTCTTAGCCAAGAGCCTTTGCCAATTTCATTAGCCATAAACAACCAAATGAACACCCACTAGGACGTCCTACCAAACATTCAACTTGGAATATGTGTCCCATCATCCATGGTATGTATATACTTTTACATGGAATTTTCACCAGGGTTGTTACAAAACCCTCCCCCTTGGGGGAACACCGCCCTTGGTGTTAAATGACATCTATAACCAATAAGACCACTGAAAATAAAGCATACTAGACATGGAGATTTATGACATACCTCATTGCAATATTTACAATGACCACTGCTGAAACATGACAATCATACCATTTACTAGATCTTTATAACATAGCTCATTACGATATTCACAATAACCACATATACACATACACACTTTTTTCAAACAACAAATAACCATATTGTCTATGGAGCTTTATAAATCCAACTCGATACAATATTTACAATAATACACACACATACACATATGCACAGTGGCTAAACGAGTAAATAAAAATATATGATGTTTGCATCCACAACAAGGGAATCCAGAGGCTCACACCTCAACCCTCAAGTAATACTAGGATTCACCACCTTCCCAGGAAGTCCAAAAGCCACTACCACAGTAAACCTGTATCCAATGTCCAATGCTATAATGCCACATTACTTGTCCTCTCAGTGAACAGTTACCGACTCATTGTTCCAGGGCACACTCCCAATGTGCATCTGATTCCATCTAGCAATGATCATGACCAAAAATAAATCCATCCCTGACCTTCCCTTCTTTGCTACACAGTACCTCGGGTGATCCGATCAACCCTTCTGTGCAGTCACTCACCTTCCAAGTTCTACTAGCACCCCCATTCCAGGTAGTCCATCCCTTGGCAAGGATTTCTCACATTGGAAGATACAAAAACCAAGGCATATCCCTACCTTAAAGCCATCATACCAGTCATAACATGCTCATGGTAATCAATGGACACTATTGGGTACCAGTGTCCCACAATGGCCCTGCAACTGAAGTGTTCTACCAGCATATTGTTGCACGTTCTGATTCCTTTTATTGTTGCAAATTCTTGCAGTCGATTTCAATCACCCAACTGGGCATTTCATGCATTGTTGTACCAAGCACATAAATTCCATTAGATTTAAAATAAATTGAAATAAGTTCACATCATACCTTTTTGGTATCTCATCAATAAGGTTCATTTGCAATCCTATTTGCTTCCTGTCACAATGATTCAAACTAGCATATTTGACCAAATCAACATGTATACAAATATCACATTAGGTTAGCTCAAAACATAACCAACAAAATCATAATTCACATGTAATCATCATATACCAGAATCATAGATCACTCGTAATCATCATAAACCACATGTATAATAAAGCTGAAATTAAATATCGATACTTATCCTTCAACGATCCTTACTTCTGCCATTGTTCCTATTTCATATGCACACTGAATTGGTTTCCACACCCGATGAATACCCAGTGCCTTCTCCTCAACCAGGTACACATAAAGATAGTGTGCATCACACACATGCAACCACACACGACATACAACTCCATGCAATACATGCACCTACATCTGACATAAAACACATAAACCTACACCCACTGCATAACTCAATACATCTATACCCAATGTATAACACCACACAATACATGCATGTACGTAATACACATACATAATAGCACATGCCCGCAGCATAGCATGTATGACATGCACATAATACCACATGTGCACTAGTACCATATGTACAACATGTAGACAGAACCACCCATACACTCCACCACCTGCACTACAAGTGCGCATCATCACATGTAAACGGTGCCACCTGCATAACTTGTACACAATGCCACATGTACACTACACCACTTGTACAACGTGTACACAATACGACATGTACATAGTACCACATGCATGACATGTACATGACACCACATGTACACAACACCACATGCATGACATGTACACAACACCACCTACACACATCGCCACTTGTAGAACATGTACACAACACCACATGCACACAACACCACTTGTACAATCCTGCAAACCACACCATATGTACATAGAACCACATATACAACATGCATGCAACACCACATGTACTTAGCACTACATATCCAGTATGTACATAGCATCATATGTACACAACACCGTACACCTACACACGCAGAGCACCATATCCATACAACGTTGTGTATCCATCATGCACACAATATAATATGTACATAGCACCATATATTGTACATGTAGATAACATCATATGTACCTACCATTGAATATGCAACATTCATACAACACTATCTGCACTAACATCCTGTACATAATATTGCATAAAATCATTTACACACTCTACATATGCATAGTACTACATGTGTGCACAATCATCCCATATGCAACATGTATAACACGCACAACAATAATACCTCACATATGAAAGCACATTATCTCCACCAGGGAACCTTGTTTCTAGTGCCATATCCATGCTTATCCTAGCATGTCATAGACCACCTTGCTTTCATTTCACTGATGTATCCTTCCACATTACCTATCATAACATAAACATAATATAATCACATAATAACAACTCATAAACACATGATGCTAACCTCGTAGATGTGTTAGGCTACTCTTCCCACTTGATTCTTCATGAACCAGGAATCTCTTCACGCCATTCACCTGCATAAGAAATCATTCCTCCACACGAATGATCTCTCACAACCTTGAGAGAAATTGACATAGATACATACATACATACATATATAAGCATTAGCATAAAAGAATCATCATCATTTCATACAAAGACATACATACACACATACATGTATGGTTATAAACATCAACATAATCATGATCATAACAAAATTACCAGATATCAAGGTCAAGGTTAAGAGAACTTCCTTTATTAATCCACAACATGCACGACATTGAGAACAATGGTTCCCAATATAGCCAAGGCATCTGACACATCATATCTTTTTACTTTACCTTTTATGTTTACCTTCCTCATGTATGTGTTGCCACTGTCCATTTACCATAATTGACCCAACCATTTCAACCGACTGTCATAGTCTTACCTTCTGATGTGCTTACTCATGCACAGAGCTTCATCTAAGTCTTACATTACCTGTTGGGTACCACCCATCTCTCCCACAAGCACCATTAACTTTCCTCTTTCCAAACTAATTCCAAAGGCTCAAAACATAAAAGGAAACCCAAGAAACCAACAAGAAGAAAACCATGGAAAACCAAAAACAATACGACACTACAAACAAAGTGGCATAGTTATGCACCAGACACATGCAAAATCGCAAATCAAGCAAAACCATCACAAAAGACCAAAATCCCACAACTAACAATAGACACCATGAATCAATCCCCATGGTTCCCAAGGAAAGATCGACCTAAGCCTTCTTTGAGATTTCATGGCAACCTCTCTTTACATGCAACTCCCTCCATCATGTTGTCATTAACACATAATTTCTAGTGCATAAATAAACATAACAGTACACCAGTTGCCTCATCTTGTTTTGCCAAGCACATTTCTTGCAACTAAACACATCCATGCCATCTCTCAAGGGACTCTAATTCTCTGACAAATCCACCTATAACTAAACACTAGATAATATACCTGTCAACTACATGTTCATGAATATAGCATGTATCCACATGATGTCAAACAAGATTAAGTTTAAGAAGACTTCCTCTATTCAAAACACTCATTCGTTTGGAATTAGGGTTTCCAAACATAGCCTAAGGAATTATTACCCCAGTCCTTTCTTTTACCATTTATCTTGCTCCAATTCAGTCTTACTATGTACAATCACATCACACAACTATTAGTTATATAGGAAAATCACTTATTACCTTGCCATGCTAATACCAAGCATGTTTCCTACAACTATTCACACATGTTAACCACATGTTCCAAACATCAAGACATTCATATCTATCAATTTAAAATAACTATGCCAAGACTAACAATCATGTCATAATCGATAGTCAACGCATATTCATTAGGCATAATGCTACAACTGTCACCTACTATAATCAAGTACATATCAACTATCTCAACGCATATTTGTTAGTAAAACAATCTTAAAGAAAGATCATTGGAACACATACTCATATTATGAAATTCGTCAAACATTCTGTTAACACTCAGGTTGTTCCCTTTGACTCCTAAGGGAATACGGCCGAGGTAACCACAAACCAATCTTTGGACTACAGGTCCTAGCCTACCTGCAGTCAGAGAGGGCTCTCTCTTTATGATTTAGCTTTGTTTTAGGGGTGATTTTACGCTAGATATGAGTGCATGAGTTTGATTTAAGTTTGGTGGGATGGTTGATGGTTCAGACAGAGTTGGCATGCAAAGGATGAGGAGTTCAGACCATTGGGCATGGAGTCAATGAATGTGAACTGAAGGGTGTGTTTCCTTTGGCAGAAGAGGGGAATACAGAGCAGGATAGCTACACATGGCACAATGATTAATTCTGGAACAAGGATGAACTGGAGGTTAGGGGATAAAAGGCAATTAAGGATCTCTCATCCAGCAAAAGAGGGAAAGTGGAAGGCTAAATAGGAGCAGTGAAGTATTCCTAGACAACATTCAGAAATGAGAGAAATAGCTTAAACATGATCAATTAAGTGTGCATATTCATCACTAATTCAGAGGAAAACATAAAGAAATGACAGGAATTGAGCATAGAGTGCTGCTAAGCAAATTCTAAGCTATTCTTCTTTCCTGCTATTTAGATGGTGAAACAAGGGTGGCATAAACACATATAAACTGAGAACAGAGACACGAAGGACTTATTGAGTCATGTAGAAAGACCAGAAATCTGTAGCATACTCTTTAAGCCATGAAATCCACAACCAACAGTTCAGAGACAAGCATTCCAACATTCTTTGATTATAAAAGCTATCAACATATACAACGCAAGTCTCGAAAGAGGAAATCAACCAACCGACCCTTGAAAAAATGCACAGGGTGGTTTATATAGAGAAAATATCTAAAAATATGTATAAATACATATCTGATGGCAGATCTGGAGAAATGAATGATTCTAACCTAACATCTATTCAAATAAATGCTAAAAATATCTCTATGCGCTGCGCTGGAAGCAACAGCCATAAGAATGAATTAATATGGTCCTTTGAGCAATGTGCTGGCATTTTAGCCATAACTGTGCTTTGGGACTTGCAGCACCACTCATATGTGTCTTCATACACAGTTTCTGCAAAATCTGGGCCTGGTTCACTTGAACTGCCTCTTTTAGGCGGTTTTGCTACTGCTAAGTGGCATTGCAGCGCATTAATTCCGACTTGGTGAGCCTTGATGGCTCTTAGCTGCTTCATTGACTTTGAGCGATCCCTTTATTGATATCTGCTTTGCAATAAAGTCCTCTGCTGTTGATCATGACTGATACACTTTACCACTTCCTCTGGTATTCTTTGACATTGGATCGTGCCTCTTTCTACCTCTGAAGCACTTCAAACTGTCAAATCGTTGCTTTGTCCTTTAACTGATACACTTTAATGTCAAAACCGCCCCTTTCTAGCCGCTGTTCGGCCAAAAGAACCGTTGTCGCACTGTCTGCTGGCTTCTGGAGGCCTTTGGAAGCGTTTCGGTGCCTGGACGACTCAAAACTACCTCTACAACTAATAAAACTGCAAACTGGCGGAATAAATGGAGGCCGAGAGCTTGCTGATGCTAAAAATCATGCATTTTGGAGCAAATACAGGCCGGAGTGATCGAAAATGGCTGAGGAAAGCCATGTCTCCCTTGTAGCTGTAGTGGGCGCAGGCGCCGCATATAAAACAATGAAAATTTCCCTTTTTCTTTAAAACGGGAAAAAATGCCTTTAAACGTAAAAAACCATCAAAATTGGGCGCAGGCAGAACACTGTTCATAAGATTAGATCCGGGCCATTGGATCCGGCATGGGCCAATCCAACGGCCAATATTAAATCGGCATATCGCTATCGGGGCGGGCGTGGGCTTCATATATATGTGGGAATGCCGATGGGTCGATTGCCGATATCGCATCAGCGATCGCTCATCGGGGTGGTATGAGCGATATGTTATAATGGGCAGAGAGATATGTATGGGCCGCAACTTAATCAGGGCCGTCAATCTGAGTATCCGATCTGACAGCTCCCGATAAGTCGGAGCATTGGCGATCGGCGAGGGGCATAAAACATATGGCACATATCATTGCGACTGTCGACTGTCGATGCGAAATCGCAATTGGCGATCGGAAAACCTTCCATGGGGCTTGCATATATAAAAAGGGGCCAACATATAAGCGTTGCGACCTCCGACAGCGATATCGCGTCGGAGGGAGGGGCATATGAATTCGGAGAAGGGTTTTTATGGTATTTGGAGGGTTTTTAATGCATCGGAGGGGTCCGATTGCACTTAGAGGGGTTTTTATGAAGTGATAAAGGCTTTTATGCATTGGAAGGAGTCCAAATGCATGGGGAAGATGGTTTGAAAGGTGAGATGAGGGTTCTTACTAAGTTTCAAGTAAACTTAGTAATTCCCAAGGGATACTTATGGTTATTTTTCAACCAGGGGGAGGGGATATGTACATAGAGGAGCTAGTTAGTGCTTTTTAGTAGGGGGAGGGGAAATACATAGGGATTTACATAGTAAAGTTAGTAGTTAACATGACATTGTGAAGAAAGCGCTAAGTATAGAAATCTTAGACTATAAAGGGGAAATAGAACTTGTTAGAGAACATGTGAACACTCCTCAAGTAAAGTAGATCTTTACCAAGGAAAATGATGTGAAACATGATGAATTTAAGAGATATCAAGCAGATCTTGACCTCTTTGGGGAAGTTAGTGAGTGATTTGAGGAAGGAGAAGAAGGGGAAGTTAAACATTCCTCACTTGAGCTCCTCCGAAAAAACTGCCTCACACTTGTGATCTGAATAGATTTGACACTTGAAAACATAAAATGGATCACAATTCATTAATCTGCCACCACAAAACTACGTACCTAGCCTACTTACCTAGCATTTTATCTTCTTTTTGGTTTGGGTGCACTTGAATTAGCAAACCCAGCTTTTCATTCTTTTCTTTTTTCTATCCTCCTATCTAAGTCGACCCTTATTTCCTCCGGGGCTCAGATTAAGTTGTTGAGCGCCCTTGCTTCTCTACCTATCTACAAATCTGCCGAGATTAAACAGTTTGGACAGATGTTCATCTCTATATTCTAAAACATGAAATTTAAACCTAGGGAAGCCAAGATTAAACTATTTTTCCTTCCCTTAACTGAAACAAAAATGGCATGCCACATCAAATATGGAACTTTTACAGCACGGAAAAGATGAACATATTTGGCACTTCCACTATTAATCATGAAAAATGACACCATATCACAATAGGAGGCTAACACATTCAACCACTTGAAAACATACCATGTTAAATATATCAACTAGGCACCAAACACTCAAACACCAAATATACATCATAATCAAACAACCAAGCACCAAATATATGACACAAGAAAACTCATACCTTAATGTATATTAGGGGAGGCTATCTTGTCTACACAATAAAGCTATGTTAGCATGATACAACTTCACAACATATTAACTCAAACATAAATCATGATATACATAACAATGACCTAAAGTAGTTTTCAATCTCACATCACCTAGGCGTACATCCAAATCATCCCCTCCTTCCTCGTATGTTTCAAGCTCATATTCTACATCAGAAAAAAGACAAAATTGTTTTTCCTAAACTTCCACAATTTCTTTAGCATGCTCCTCTCGATCATCTTCTAAGTACAATGGAGGTTGAATGTGATCTTGTTTCTCTTCCCTCTCCCTCTGCAATAGCTACAAAGGGGATATCCTATACTGAGGATTGAAACTTTGGTTAGGAGTTGGTTCATTTTGTCTCAGAGGGTTCTTATTTTCCAATTCCAATTTCACTAGTTTGTTAGACAAGTTTCTTATCAGTTTATTCATTTCCTCAACTTTATCTTCTTGAGTTTCCTTTCCTTGGCTTGAGGAACTGGCTTCCTCCTTTCATCTTCTCCTATCTCCATGATCAGTTCTATCTCTCCACTTCCCAATAGAGGTTAAATTTGCCTCAACTTCTAATGCACCTATTTCGCTCTGGTCCAATGAGCGAGACTTCCTCTCTCTGAGAGTGAAATGAAAATCTTGCTCAAAAACCCCAGCAAAAACCACTTTAGTAGCAACCTGTGAAGGTTTGATTTCAGCAGGAAGGCTATTGTACAATTTGTTGAACCTCTTCATAAATCCAAATACATCTTCATTATGATTTTTATTCATGGCATTAAATTTATTGAGGATGTACACATGGTCCCTCTTCTCCCCCCATTTCTGCATGAAATAATTCTCCAGCTCCTCCACATTAAGGTTCTCAATAAAAGCATAGAAAATTTCTATACGCTTTTGTTCTAAAATTTCATCTTCCCTTGTGAATATAGTAAAGAGCTTGTTGGTTCAATTTACTGGGTAAATTAAAACATGTATTTTCTTATCAAGCCGAGTTTCTAGACTTAGAAGCAAACCAAAGTTTATGGAAGCTTAGATTAACTAGTGTATGAAGTAGTTCTTCAAATAAAAATAATTGAAATGCATATTACAAATATAAATTACGTGAAAAGAAACTATGAAAATTTAATCTAGAAGTAACAAGGCAATGAGTCTCTATGGAGAATAGGAAATGAGGAAGAGGCTCTAACATAGAGGTCATGTTTGTCCTCCCTCATCATTCTTATCCCAACAAGATTAGTTCACCATAAAACATATAGAAAACCAAAGAAATAAAAGATCAAATTCATAAACATAATTTACAGTTAAGTTATTAATCTAGAAGGAAGAGGATCTAACTTAGATACCTTGGTTGTCCTTCCTTACTTAAACTATTTACTGAAATGAAATCATCCAAAAACATAAATGAACATGACATATAATGAATCTATTCAGAAAATATTCACAAGAACTACAAAGAAAACAATTATCTAAAATATTCACAATTATGCATAAAATTACACTATAGTGTACTTAGCTCAGTATTGGGGCCCTCCACCCTTGCTTGGTACACTTGAAACTTTCAGTTACTGTAGATCAACAATCACATTCCATAGCAAGAACAACAAGAAAATCCCACTAAATCGCAAAATTGCCCCTTTTAGTTATGAATTTTTGGGTGACTGGTCAAGTTTGACCAACATTGACCAAGCCTGTTCTAACTCATTTGGATTGTTCCAATAGGAGTCCGTCAATACTTGCTTCCCAAGCTTCTAGAATATATCTTCAGTTTCCACCTAGGTTTCCTACACATACAACTTCAACGGAGCCATTACGGGAAATTATGTTCTAGTGAAAATAATTTTTAATGCCAATTTTTTACTAAAAATTCTAAACTTTAAAAGACATAAATATTTTTACCTTAAAGTGCAATAAGAGGTAAAAATGTTTACAAAAAATATTTTTCGGCGAAGATCACATGAGACATCATTTTTCGACGCGTTTCGAACCAACCAGTGTGGTTCATCGTCAAGACAAGTTGAAGAAACATATCTAGCTTAGCATGTTAAATAGACCGAGCAGAGCTTCCAACGGATAATTTGACCAACCACTAATATTGACTATTGGACCGGGATCAAAACTTTTTTAATAATAAAAAAAGAGATAAGTTATACAGGGGACCAATCCCTTAATAAATAAATAAAATAATTTAAATTAGTGATAATAGTTAGTTAAAAGTTATTAAAAATAGTTAAAATTTATAGGTCAATTATTATTTAAAAGGAAATTAGTTGTAAAGGACCTCGCCTATGAATAAATTAATTGTGAATACAAGTTAAAATATATATATATATATATATATATATATATATATATATATATATATATATATATATAAATAAATATAAATAATAAAAATAAAAATAAAAATAAATTAATAATAATAATAATAATAATAATAATAATAAAATAAATAATAAAAATAAACAATCAATAAATAAATAAATAAATATATTATTTTTATTTTTATTTTTATTTTAATTATTTATTTATTTATATTGTTATTTAATTTATTTTTATTATTATTATTATTATTAAAAATGAGTAAAAAAAAAAAAAAACGAGGATTAGGACGAGAGTGCTGGGACCCAACATCGACTGATTTTCCAGCCATCATCTCTATTGAGATTACACGGCCTCTTTTCAATCTCAAGCGCCTCCCTAAATTTCCGATGATGGAAGTGCGAAACTTTAGCAATAACACTAGCTTCCTCAATACAAACATGATGATTGGTTTTCTCGGCGTGCTCAGCCAAAGCGGAAGACTTAGTACGCCTATGCTTAAGATCAGCAGCATGCTCACTAATCCTCTGGTTAATGGAGCGACCAGTTTCCCCAATGTAGGGGGTCCCACAAGAACACGGGATCAAGTACACACCTTTCATATCTTTAGGGTCGATAGGATCCTTTGCTGATCTGAGGGACATACGAATGGTGTTCAGGGGCCTAAAGGTCACAGGAACATCATGCGACTTGAGAATCCTACCAATCTTATCAGTAGTCCCCTGAACATAAGGAAGAAGGACACCAGGAACTCACTCCTTCGGTTCTCGATGAGAAAGCGAATTCTTCGAAGCTTTAACGAAAGCCCTCTGACCCAAGAATCTACTATAACCGTTCTCAACAAAGACATCAATGAGATGGGATTTTTCATTCTCTAAACTCTCCTTATCCGAGATCCTTAGGGCCCAAGTAGCCAGGGTATTGAGAACACCCAACTTTTGAGCCGGGAAATGATGGGAACTGGCATGAAGATACTGCTCAGTAGAAAAATGACCATGATATGATAGAAAATGATGATGGATAGATGGAAAATGTATGTGGAAAAAGAACAAAAATGAAGATCCAACAAAGCTTTAAGTAGTCTTGTGGCACACCATTCAAGGGTTGTGGAAAGTTCGATTGAGGATAATTGTTTAGAAGAAAACCCAGGACAACCATATTGAGCAAGGGAGGTGTTAGAAATTTTATAACTCGTCCTTGTAGAGGAGTTATTTGAGTGGCAGTTGAATGGATCTAGATTGGGAAACTATTCACACTTTGTTTAGGACTTTTTATAAGAATATCTTTGACCTCTTTAGCTTTAGAGAATGGATGAAATGATAGAGATAGTTAACTAATGGAGGCTTCTTCATCTTTGATTCATGAGAAGAGAGTATCAAATGGTAGAACAACTTCTTGAGGATACTTCAAAACTCTAGAAGGAAAATCTAAACAGTTTATTAGAGCCTTTTGAGATGTGGAAGAGGATATTTCTAGAAAAGAGGTCATAAGAATAGGGCTGACAGGGGTATTTTCCTTCCAAACCGGCCTAGATTTTATCCTTTCAGGGTTAGGTGTAGGATGAGTTCTCTGTTGTGAAGTATCCGAGAAGGTGTGGGACCTTCTGAAATCCAGGGTGGTCAGAATTGAATTTATATAGTTGAGTCACCAAGGGGAGAGATGTTTAACCTAGATCCATTTCGGTTCACCTTATCAAAGGGTGTATAGATCTCATATCTAGGGAAGATATTTTGATTCATCTCCCGCAATGGCGTCGGAAGATGTTGTAGGTCCTAGAGGTGAACCCTGGGTTGAAGAGAGACCAGTGCCTAGGACATCTTGATGAGTGTCTTAAAGATTTGTTGAAATTAAGATCACACTCAATTTTTAACCTTTAAAGACAAAATTGATCCAAAATCATCCTTCAGATGAGGAGTACAAAGCATGATAAAAATTATTACTCAAGGAAGCATTAATGTTTGATATGTAGTGGCCAACATCACATGAACTTGTAGTTCTTTAGTCATTGTAGTATTTTCTGGTAGAAGATTGTAACAATAAGGGTGTAATATCCTTCTCCCACATCTAACCAAGCAACCAGCCAATCAAGGTAAACATGTGACAAGAGGCCACTATGATATGATTCAACCTCGTAGGTAACCTTAAGGAAATGGAATCGACGAAACATCACACACACTCATCCAACATCATAAACAGAAACCTCAGAAGACAAGATTGTCACTCAGACAACTTGTCCATGGGTCCTACTATTGTTCTTGACCTCTTAGGCCATATTTTCTCTCATGCTATGAGCAAGGGAGCAACGAAAAACTGAAAGTCACTCTCATAGGCCTACTTGTAAACGACTATGGACCAAAATTTCCAGTTTGTGGCATCGACTTCGAGATTTATGCCACTTTTTTAGGCGTAGAGTCGAGGCCACTACTAAGAATGGAATGAATGCCTACAATCAGGAGAATTATAGGGAAACAATGATGCAAAATAAATAAGATGCTCAAGACCTTAGCTATACCCCTACTATCCATGACAGACATTTCATCAAACATATCGTGAACATGTAACCTACAGGTGTAAACAATAGAATTAAGTGTACAGATCTCATACTTATCTGATAATTTCTATGAGCCATTAATTTCTCATGTCATTCGATGCATATTCATCTATTAGGTCATAGACACATTATCCATTCACATACAAGTAAAAATATGCTGAGATCCATACATAGTTGTTGTCATAACATATACGTATAACGAACATAATATGGAAAGAAATATTAATAAAATCACAGCTATATACACCACATATAATCCATCATAATACTCATAGAAATACCAGGAAATATCACCTTTCATTAATGATGTAAAATCCAAACCTCGGATGGGACTTCCACATTCCACCCGAATATAGAATGGCTAAGTCAAATCTCTCTTCATCCATTCACCCCCATGCCATATTCCAAGCATGAATGTGGGATCTCATAGAGCACATCAATAAAAACTCATATAGGGCTTCAAGAGGCCATCCAACCCAACCCATCAAATAGTTATACCACCTCATGGTCGAACATCACAAAACCATCATTAGATCAGTCTCTATCCCAACCTTTCAAGGCTCTGGAGAATTTTCTCCAACCCAACTCCCAGGACTAGTAACTCAACCCACAATTGTCGCTAAGCTCCAGAGCATTTGTCCAACTAAGGCTTTGAGGACTAGTAACTCAACCCATAATTGTTGTAGGGCTTCGAGAGTGTTTATCCAACCAAGGCTTCCAGGATTAGTAACTCAACCCACTAAGGGCTTCGAAAGCATTTTTCCAACCAAGGCTTCTAGGACTAGTAAGTCAACTGAATTTATTACAGGGCTTCCAGAGTGTTTGTCCAACCAAGGCTTCCAAGACTAGTAATTCAACCCAAGTCGTTACAGGGCTTCTAGATCATTTGTCCAACCAAGGCTTCCAGGAACTAATAACTCAACCAAATATAAGGAAACATGAGAACCAACCAAAATAAACAAGGAAATAAATCCACAATCTCCATGGATATCCAGGAAATGAAAAGGCTGGGAAATCCACTGTCAATCCAGGAAATCCTCCATGCCAATGATAGATCACGACCAAGAATCCACATGCATGTGTCATGCATGCCAAAACTAGTGAATAAATCATACATGCAAATCGGTACCTACAACCAAAACTGTTGTAGTTGTTGATCTTGATGCCCTCTTGCACTTTCCTACTCTTCCTTTGCCTTCTTGCTCCAAAACTCAAAGTATGCCACACCCTCAAAGAGTGCTCCAAGAAACTCTAAGTATTTAAGAGTATGAGAGAGGGAGAATAATGAGAAAGCTCCAAAACTAAACTGATCAAGTCTTAGCCAAGAGCCTTTGCCAATTTCATTAGCCATAAACAACCAAATGAACACCCACTAGGATGTCCTACCAAACATTCAATTTGGAATATGTGTCCCATCATCCGTGGTATTTATATACTTTTACATGGAATTTTCACCAGGGTTGTTACAAAACCCTCCCCCTTGGGGGAACACCGCCCTTGGTGTTAAATGACATCTATAACCAATAAGACCACTGAAAATAAAGCATACTAGCCATGGAGATTTATAACATACCTCATTGCAATATTTACAATGACCACTGCTGAAACATGACAATCATACCATTTACTAGATCTTTATAACATAGCTCATTATGATATTCACAATAACCACATATACACATACACACTTTTTTCAAACAACAAATAACCATATTGTCTATGGAGCTTTATAAGTCCAGCTCGATACAATATTTACAATAATATACACACATACACATATGCACATTTGCTAAACGAGTAAATAAAAATATATGATGTTTTCATCCACAACAAGGGAATCCAGAGGCTCACAACTCAACCCTCAACTAATACTAGGATTCACCTCCTTCCCAGGAAGTCCAAAAGCCACTACCACAGTAAACCTGTATCCAATGTCCAATGCTATAATGCCACATTACTTGTCCTCTTAGTGAACAGTTACTGACTCATTGTTCCAGGGCACACTCCCAATGTGCATCTGATTCCATCTAGCAATGATCATGACCAAAAATAAATCCATCCCTGACCTTCCCTTCTTTGCTACACAGTACCTCGGGTGATCTGGTCAACCCTTTTGTGCAGTCACTCACCTTCCAAGTTCTACTAGCACCCCCATTCTAGGTAGTCCATCCCTTGGCAAGGATTTCTCCCATCGGAAGATACAAAAACCAAGGCATATCCGTACCTTAAAACCATCATACCAGTCATAGCATGCTCATGGTAATTAATGGACACTATTGGGTACCAGTGTCCCACAATGGCCCTCCAACTGAAGTGTTCTACCAGCATATTGTTGCACGTTCTGATTCCTTTTGTTGTTGCAAATTCTTGCAGTCGATTTCAATCGCCCAACTGGGCATTTCATGCATTGTTGTACAAAACACATAACTTCCATTAGATTTAAAATAAATTGAAATAAATTCATATCATACCTTTTTGGTATCTCAACAATAAGGTACATTTGCAATCTTGTTCGCTTCCTGTCACAATGATTCAAACTAGCATATTTGACCAAATCAACATGTATACAAATATCACATTAGGTTAGCTCAAAACATAACCAACAAAATCATAATTCACATGTAATCAACATATACCAGAATCATAGATCACATGTAATCATCATAAACCACATGTATAATAAAGCTGAAATTAAATATTGATACTTATCCTTCAACGATCCTTACTTCTGCCTTTGTTCCTATTTCGTACGCACACTGAATTGGTTTCCACACCCAATAAACACCCAGTGCCTTCTACTCAACCAGGTGCACATATAGATAGTGTGCATCACACACATGCAACCACACACGACATACAACTCCATGCAATACATGCACCTACATCTGACATAAAACACATAAACCTACACCCACTGCATGCACCTACATCTGACATAAAACACATAAACCTACACCCACTGTATAAAACCACACAATACATGCATGTACGTAATACACATACATAATACCACATACCCGCAGCATAGCATGTATGACATGCACATAATACCACATGTCCACTAGTACCATATGTACAACATGTAGACAGAACCACCCATAAACTCCACCACCTGCACTACAAGTGCACATCATCACATGTAAACGGTGCCACCTACATAACGTGTACATAATGCCACATGTACACTACACCACTTGTACAACGTGTACACAATACGACATGTACATAGTACCACATGCATGACATGTACATGACACCACATGTACACAATACCACATGCATGACATGTACACAACACCACCTACACAAATCGCCACTTGTAGAACATGTACACAACACCACATGCACACAACACCACTTGTACAATCATGCACACCACACCATGTGTACATAGAACCACATATACAACATGCATGCAACGCCACATGTACTTAGCACTACATATCTAGTATGTACATAGCATCATATGTACACAACACCGTACACCTACACACACAGAGCACCATATCCATACAACTTTGTGTATCCATCATGCACACAGTATAATATGTACATAGCACCATATATCCTACATGTAGATAACATCATATGTACCTACCATTGAATATGCAACCTTCATACAACACTATCTGCACTAACATCCTGTACATAATATTGCATAAAATCATGTACACACTCTACATATGCATAGTACTACATGTGCACAATCATCCCATATGCAACATGTACAACATGCACAACAATAATACCTCACATCTGAAAGCACATTGTCTCTACCAAGGAACCTTGCTTCTAGTGTCTTATCCATGCTTATCCTAGCATGTCATAGACCACCCTGCTTTCATTTCGCTGATGTATCCTTCCACATTACCTATCATAACATAAACATAATATAATCACATAATAACGACTGATAAACACATGATGCTAACCTCGTAGATGTGTTAGGCTACTCTTCCCACTTGATTCTTCATGAACCAGGAATCTCTTCATGCCATTCACCTGCATAAGAAATCATTCCTCCACACGAACGATCTCTCACAACCTTGTGAGAAATTGACATAGATACATACATACATACATATATAATCATTAGCATAAAAGAATCATCATCCTTTCATACAAATACATACATACACACATACATGTATGGTTATAAACATCAACATAGTCATGATCATAACAAAATTACCAGATATCAAGGTCAAGGTTAAGAGAACTTCCTTTATTAATCCACAACATGCACGACATTGAGAACAATGGTTCCCAATATAGCCAAGGCATCTGAAACATCATATCTATTTACTTTACCTTTTATGTTTACCTTCCTCATGTATGTGTTGCCACCGTCCATTTACCATAATAGACCCAACCATTTCAACCGACTATCATAGTCTTACCTTCTGATGTGCTTACTCATGCATAGAGCTTCATCTAAGTCTTACATTACCTGTTGGGTACCACCCATCTCTCCCACAAGCACCATTAACTTTCCTCTTTCCAAACTAATTCCAAAGGCTCCAAACATAAAAGTGAACCCAAGAAACCAACAAGAAGAAAACCATGGAAAACCAAAAATAATACGACACTACAAACAAAGTGGCATAGTTATGCACCAGACACACGAAAAATCGCAAATCAAGCAAAACCATCACAAAAGACCAAAATCCCACAACTAACAATAGACACCATGAATCAATCCCCATGGTTCCCAAGGAAAGAGCGACCTAAGCCTTCTTTGAGATTTCATGGCAACCTCTCTTTACATGCAACTCCTTGCATCATGTTGTCATTGACACATAATTTCTAGTGCATAAATAAACATAACAGTACACTAGTTGCCTCATCTTGTTTTGCCAAGCACATTTCTTGCAACTAAACACATCCACACCATCTCTCAAGGGACTCTAATTCTTTGACAAATCCACCTATAACTAAACACTAGCTAATATTCCTATCAAGTACATGTTCATGAATATAGCATGTATCCACATGATGTCAAACAAGATTAAGTTTAAGAAGACTTCCTCTATTCAAAACACTCATTCGTTTTGAATTAGGGTTTCCAAACATAGCCTAAGGAATTATTACCCCAGTCCTTTCTTTTACCATTTATCTTGCTCCATTTGAGTGTTACTATGTACAATCACATCACACAACTATTAGTTATATAGGAAAATCACTTATTACCTTGCCATGCTAATACCAAGCATGTTTCCTACAACTGTTCACACATGTTAACCACATGTTCCAAACATCAAGACATTCATATCTATCAATTTAAAATAAGTCTATGCCAAGACTAACAATCATGTCATAATCGATAGTCAACTCATATTCATTAGACATAATGCTACAACTGTCACCTACTATAATCAAGTACATATCAACTATCTCAACGCATATTCGTTAGTAAAACAATCTTAAAGAAAGATCATTGGAACACATACTCATATTATGAAATTCGTCAAACATTCTTTTAACACTCAGGTTGTTCCCTTTGACTCCTAAGGGAATACGGCCGAGGTAACCACAAACCAATCTTTGGACTACAGGTCCTAGCCTACCTGCAGTCAGAGAGGACTCTCTCTTTATGATTTAGCTTTGTTTCAGGGGTGATTTTAGGCTAGATATGAGTGCATGAGTTTGATTTAAGTTTGGTGGGATGGTTGATGGTTCAGAAAGAGTTGGCATGCAAAGGATGAGGAGTTGAAACCATTGGGCATGGAGTCAATGAATGTGAACTGAAGGGTGTGTTTCCTTTGGCAGAAGAGGGGAATACAGAGCAGGATAGCTACACATGGCACAATGATTAATGCTGGAACAAGGATGAAATGGAGGTTAGGGGATAAAAGGAAATTAAGGATCTCTCATCCAGCCAAAGAGGGAAAGTGGATGAAGGCTAAATAGGAGCAGTGAAGTATTCCTAGATAGCATTCAGAAATGAGAGAAATAGCTTAAACATGGTCAATTAAGTGTGCATATTCATCACTAATTCAGAGGAAAACATAAAGAAATGACAGGAATTGAGCATAGAGTGTTGCTAAGAAAATTCTAAGCTATTCTTCTTTCCTGCTATTTAGATGGTGAAACAAGGGTGGCATAAACACATATAAACTGAAAACAGAGACACGAAGGACTTATTGAGTCATGTAGAAACACCAAAAATCTGTAGCATACTCTTTAAGCCATCAAATCCACAACCAACAGTTCAGAGACAAGCATTCCAGCATTCTTTGATTATAAAAGCTCTCAACATATACAACGCAAGTCTCGAAAGAGGAAATCAACCAACCAACCCTTGAAACAATGCACAGGGTGGTTTATATAGAGAAAATATCTAAAAATATGTACAAATACAGATCTGATGGCAGATCTGGAGAAATGAATGATTCTAACCTAACATCTATTGAAATAAATGCTAAAAATATCTCTATGAGCTGCGCTAGAAGCAACAGCCATAAGAATGAATTAATATGGTCCTTTGAGCAATGCGCTAGCATTTTAGCCATAACTGTGCTTTGGGACTTGCAGCACCACTCATATGTGTCTTCATACATAGTTTCTGCAAAATCTGGGCCTGGTTCACTTGAACTGCCTCTTTTAGGCGGTTCTGTTGCTGCTAAGTGGCATTGGAGCGCATTAATTCTGACTTGGTGAGCCTTGATGGCTTTGAGCTGCTTCATTGACTTTGAGCGATCCCTTTATTGCTATCTACTTTGCAATAAACTCCTCTGCTGCTCATCATGACTGATACACTTTGCCTCTTCCTCTGGTATTCTTTGACATTGAATCGGACCTCTTTCTGCATCTGAAGCACTTCAAACTGTCAAATCACCCCTTTGTCCTTTAACTGATACACTTTAATGTCAAAACTGCCCCTTTCTAGCCGATGTTCGGCCAAAAGAACCGTTGTCGCACGGTCTGCTGGCTTCTGGAGGCCTTTGCAAGAGTTTCGGCGCCTGGCCGACTCAAAACTACCTTTACAACTGATAAAATTGCAAACTTGCGGAATAAATGGAGGCCGAGAGCTTGCCGATGCTGAAAATCATGCATTTTGGAGCAAATCCAGGCCAGAGCGATCGAAAATGGCTGAGGAATGCCATGTCTCCCTTGTAGCTGTAGCGGGCATGGGCGACGCATATAAAACAATGAAAATGGCCCTTTTTTCTTTAAAACGGGCAAAAATGCCTTTAAACGTAAAAAACCATCAAAATTGGGTGCAGGCAGAACACTGTTCATAAGATTAGATCCGGGCCATTGGATCCGGCACGGGCCGATCCAATGGCCAATATTAAATCGGCATATTGCTATCGGGGTGGGCACGAGCTTCATATATATGTGGGAATGCCGATGGGCCGATTGCCGATGTCGCATTGGCGATCGCTCATCGGGGTGGTATGAGCGATATTTTATAATGGGCGGAGCGATATGTATGGGCAGCGACTTAATCAGGGCCGTCGATCTGAGGGTCCGATCCGACGGCTCCCGATAAGTCGGAGCATCGACGATCGGCGGGGGGCATAAAACATATGGCACTTATCATTGCGACTGCCGATGCGAAATCACAATAGGCTATTGGCAAACCTTCCATGGGGCTTGCATATATAAAAAGGGGCCAACATATAAGCGTTCCAACCTCGGATAGCGATATCGCATCAGAGGGAGGGGTATATGAATTCAGAGAAGGGTTTTTATGGTATTTGGAGGGTTTTTAATGCATCGGAGGGGTCTGATTGCACTTACAGGCGTTTTTATGATGTGATAAAGGCGTTTATGCATTGGAAGGAGTCCAAATGCATGGGGAAGATGGTTTGAAAGGTCAGATGAGGGTTCTTACTAAGTTTCAAGTAAACTTAGTAATTCCCAAGGGATACTTATGGTTATTTTTCAACCAGGGGGAGGGAATATGTACATAGAGGAGCTAGTTAGTGCTTTTTAGTAGGGGGAGGGGAAATAGATAGGGATTTACATAGTAAAGTTAGTAGTTAACATGACATTGTGAAGAAAGCGCCAAGTATGGAAATCTTAGGCTATAAAGGGGAAATAGAACTTGTTAGAGAACATGTGAACACTCCTCAAGTAAAGCAGATCTTTACCAAGGCAAATGATGTGAAACATGATGAATTTAAGAGATATCAAGCAGATCTTGACCTCTTTGGGGAAGTTAGTGAGTGATTTGAGGAAGGAGAAGAAGGGGAAGTTAAACATGCCTCGCTTGAGCTACTCTTGAAAAACTGCCTCATACTTGTGATCTGAATAGATTTGACACTTGAAAACATAAAATGGATCACAATTCATTAATCTGCCACCACAAAACTACCTACCTAGCCTACTTACCAAGCATTTTATCTTCTTTTTTTGTTTGGGTGAACTTGAATTAGCAAACCCAACTTTTCATTCTTTTCTTTTTGCTATCCTCCTATCTAAGTCGACCCTTATTTCTTCCGAGGCTCAGATTAAGCTGTTGAGCGCCCTTGCTTCTCTACCTATCTACAAATTTGCCAAGATGAAATAGTTTGGACAGATGTTCATCTCTATATTCTAAAACATGAAATTTAAACCTAGGGAAGCCAAGATTAAATTTTTTGGCCTTCCCTTAACTAAAACAAAAATGGCATGCCACATCAAATATGGAACTTTTACAGCACAGAAAAGATGAACATATTTGGCACTTCCACTGTTAATCATGAAAAATGACACCCTACCGCAATAGGAGGCTAACAGATTCAACCACTTGCAAACATAGCATGTTAAATATATCAACTAGGCACCAAACACTCAAACACCAAATATACGTCATAATCAAACAACCAAGCACCAAATATATGACACAAGAAAATGCATACCTTAATGTATATTAGGGGAGGCTATCTTGTCTACACAATAAAGCTATGTTAGCATGATACAACTTCACAACATATTAACTCAAACATAAATCATGATATACATAACAATGACTAACTAACATGTCCATGTCATAAGATCATAAGAATTTGTCGTTTATGAATAACACTCACATATGTACAATCAATCTAGATTAGTACGGCCCCATATCACAAATATGTCTGCTCATACCTGAATATCACAACAATAACAATCTGTGTAGGTCAAACCAGGTTAACAAAATACATATAACATCAATATCTTCAATGCAATGAACATAACCATCACACATATGACCAATCCCTATTACAAAATCAAGATCTCAATGAAATAACCCTAATCATCAACTTAATAACACATAACAACAATAAGCTATATATCATGCTCATCAACAACATAAAACCTAATTGTCAAGCTAACTGTCATATAGAGACAACAAGTTAACCTATAGCATACTCATCAAAAACATATCATATAACATTTTCATCAAGTTATCTATCTAACCAGCAATAACAATGCTTACAACCACATGTTACTATTATTCTTGACTATCTGACTCATGTGCATATGACTATTCTAGTCAACTATCATTTATCATGGATGTAACCATTATGTCAGAAGGCATGTACATTAACCTAATGTATATAACCCTAATGCATATAAAAATCCTTAACGTACATACCTACATGCCCAACATACAATGTTGTATGATGACATTTTCTTGCCTCGAGGTCGAATGTTGCAACTTCACTTTGATGATCTGCATCTCCTGCTTTACTACATTCAACACATTAGCATCATAACAAGACAATAGAACCATGATGACCTAAATTTCATACCATGACTTCACAAGGCATGTTTGATCTACTATTCATGCATAACTATAACCAAGGCCATACATGCATAACAATTTTATATAGACATATAACAATTGAGTACAAAACCATATACATATCATTCTAGCTACAATTGAGTCATCAATTCATGTCCATATCAACTACACAAACCATGACCTCAAGCATGACAATAACAACCACATCATGTGCACTTGATAATATGTGAACACTGACGTGCAATCAATGCATAATCAACCATACACACATGAAGACATACTCCACAACAACACCTTCAACCCTCACATGGTGACATCACTACAACCATGATGAACACCATGCAAATGCAACAAGCACATGGACTACGTGAATAAGAAACACATATGCAACCAATGTGAAAGCATGATCAACACATAGTTGAAGGATGGTGCAACCACACTATGATACAACTCTGTAACACCCTTCTCCCACATCTACCCAAACAACCATCCAAATGAGGTAAACATGTGATGAGAGTCCACTACGATATGATTCGACCTCCTAGCTAACCTTAAGGAAATGGAATCGACAAAACATCACACAGAGTCATCCAACATCATCAGCAGAACCCTTAAAATATATGTCAACCACTCAAATAACTTGTCCCTGGGTCCTAATGTTGTGCTAGACCTCTTAGGCCATAGTCGCTCTCATACAATGGGAAAGGGAGCGACTAGAAACCCAAAGTTTCTCTCATCAGCCTGCCTTCCAGTGACTATGGACCAAAATTTCCAGTTATGTGCCAACGACTCTGGTATTTAAGCCACTTTTTCATGCCCAAAGCCCAAGCCACTATCCATAATGTAATGAATGCTTAGAATTAGGAAAATTATAGGGAAATGATGATGCAAAAGAAATTAGATGCTCAAGACCTTAGCCAAACCCCTACTAGCCATGATAGGCATTTCATCAAACATATTGTGAACATGTAACCTACAGGTGTAAACAACAAAATTAAGTGTATGGATATCATACTTATCTAAGAATATCTATGAACCATTGATTCCTAATGTCATTCGTTGCATATTCATCTATTAGGTCATAAACACATTATCCATTCACATACAAGTAAAAACATGCTGAGAGACATACATAGTTGTTGTTATAAAATATACATATAACCAACATAATAGGGACTGAAATATCAATAAAATCACAACCATATACACCACATATAATCTATCATAATACTCATATAAATACTAAGAGATATCACCTTTCATTAATGATGCAAAATCCAAACCCGAGATGGGACTTCCACATTCCACTTGAACATAGAATGGGTGAGCCAAATCTCTCTTCAGCCATTCACCTTCCTGCCATATTCAAAGCATGAATGTGGGATATCATAGAACACATCAATCAAAACTCATCCAGGGCTTCCAGAGGCCATCCACCTCAACACATCAATTAGTGATTCCACCTCACGATTGGACATCACAAAACCATCATCATATCAGTCTCTATCCCAGCCTTTCAATGCTCTAGAGTATTTGTTCCAACCTGGCTCCAAGGACTAGTAAGTCCACCCAAAGCTATTGCCAAGCTCTAGAGTATTTTTCCAACCAAGGCTTCCAAGACTAGTAACTCAACTCACAACTGTTGTCAGGCTTCTAGAGCGTTTGTCCAACCAAGGCTTCTACGACTAGTAACTCAACCCAAGTTTTTACAGGGCTTCCAGAGCATTTGTATAAATAGGGCTTCTAGGACTAGTAACTCAACCCAAGTCATTACAACGCTTCCAGAGCATTTGTCCAACCAAGGCTTCGAGGAACTAATAACTCAACCGAAGCTAAGGAATCATTAGAACCAACCAAAAAAAAGAAGGAAATAAACCCACAAACTCCATGGTTAACCAGGAAATGACAAGGTTAGGAAATGATACATGCAACTCGGTACTTGCAAGAAAAAATGTTGTATCTGCTTATCCCGATGCCCTCTTATGCTTTCCTACTCTTCCTTTTCCTTCTTGCTCCAAAACTCCAAGTATGCCACACCCTCGAAGAGTGGTCCAAGAAAATATAAGTATACAAGAGTATGAGAGAGAGAGATAATAATGAGAGAGATCCAAAACTGAATTGATCAACTCTTAGCGAAGAGCCTTTTCCAATTTCCTTAGCCATAAAAAACCAAACGAATAACCATTGGGATGTCCTTCCCACCATTTATCTTGGAATATGTGTCCCATCGTCCATGGTTTCTATATATTTTTACATGGAATTTTCACCAAGGTTGTTACAAAGGGAATTCAATACACGGGGCTTAAACTTGTAAGAATCTTATGCATCTGAATTCAAAGTGAAATAATTGGAATATAGAATTAAATGTAATGGAAATACACATGGAGTGAATTTTGAGGATTATTTCTCATATTATTACGGGCACCTTTCATCCACATTAGACTAAGATGAATCCATAAATCCATGAAACATTTCCAACGATTATTACATGTAATCTGAGACGACGATTGAAGACATATAGAACAAACATAGAAGGATCGCAAAAAAGAGATTCAAATGAGCCGAAATCACCAAAAAAGTGTATTAATCTTCCACATAACACACAATGCATTTGACAATAAACATAACTTCTCTTTTTGAAATCACAAAATTTTGAACCTTTTGTTTAGTCTCATAAAACTATTTTTATAGGACCTCAGAGGGAGAACCCGTTACAAAATATTATTTCCTAATTTCATTACAATGATCAATCGTAACAAAAACTTTAGCATGATTTGTGGCACAACTGTACTAATTGAAACCGTAACTGACTAGCTGAAAATGAAATATTATATATAGAGGAAAAAAAAGTGTCACAATCAACACAATATGTAGTACCAGTGATTATGATGCAAATTTTGTGGTGGTTTCATGGAACGTTCGATGATCTGGAGCATAGGAGGGTTGATGAACTTCTCAGATATTTTCCATTGCGGTGGCTTTAGTAGACGAGCTCATAAGAATTGCTGATATGCAATCTCGAGGTTGGCCAGGCTTGTATATTTCAATCTAGAATGAAACAAGGTTTTGACCATTCCAAACAACTGAAAGTCCCTCTTCAGATAGCTAAATATAGTCTTCCCGTTCAGAGTAGCAGCCTTCTCATGACAAGAGTCTAGTTTTATTTTTTCCTCCACAAGTTGTTGATTGTATTGTCACCATTAGAACAACAATCCCCCAAAGTCCCAACAACTAGGAAAACCTGCTTTGACAATCCTGTCAAACTCGATGTTGAAGGAATCCACATTATTTGATAAAACCTCTAGGTACTCCTTAGATTTTACCATAACTTCCTCCTTCTATGCAACCTTGGAGATCTCCATTATTGATCTGATAATCACCCTATGAGTGACCTCAGTGAAGATTTATTAAACAAAAGGTATTACAGACCCATGTGCTGGTGTATGTGTGTGTGTTCTGTGTTATTGAAACAACGGATCGATAAGATTGCCAATACACAGAGAATAAATGGAAAGACAACAGAGAAATACAGTAAGCAATACAAAGACACAAATAGTTTTTAATAAGGAGTTCATCCTATTCTCCAGGGCTACATCTTCGGTCCAACTTCAGTGGTGGCCTTGTTTTATTGTGTCTTTAGCAGAGAAATTACAATGCAGGGACTCAATATGAGTTCTCCTGAAGCAGAGTTTGCTTGGCAAGGTGGTTCATGGATTCTCCAAGCCACTTAGAGTACACAGACACTTGTTTTTCCTACCAGCTCTGTGACCCTTGGTCTACAATGGAAAGAGCCAACTTTGATGCTCAATCCGGATAGATCCTCTATGGGAAGGCTTGATTCTTCAAGCTCTCTGGTGCTCGATGCTGCCTGTGGTCAGCTCAGCCCTCTGTCTCCTCTGCTTGGCTTTACTACTCTCTGTGCTCAGTCCTCCTCTCAGGGTTCACTGTTCACTGTCTCTCTTGGTCGATTCGACTCTTCGATCTGAATCTCTCTTCTAATCCCTGTTCACTATGTCTGTTCATGGCTTTAGTCATTCAACCTCCATGCATGTTCGGTTCCTCTCCTGCCTAAGTCAATTCTCCTGTCGCCTGTGTGCTTGGAGTTCCCTGTTCGGTGTCAGCATGAATGCTCAAGAAGTAGCCATGTGTCCTCACTGGAACAACGCCAACCTATTCGTCAATTCATTTCTTTCTCCACCATGGTGGTCAAGGGATCCCAAATCCCCTTAAATAGCGGCTCAATCCCCTATTGATTCCACTCTATCGATCGGGCACAATCTCTGCCGTCTGATCTGGGCTCCTCTAGATCCAACGTCATTCGCACGCTGAGCGCGGTTGACTTGTTCGACCGATAACGTGTGATCACGACGGTTTTTCTCTATCCTCCGTTGCCATGTGTCGATCACTGAGTGTGATCGCTCCGTTTTCTCCAAAACTGCTTACAGTTCAAGGGTGCCCTAGTCAATATCGTTGGTTTCCAGGGTGTGGGTCTTGCCTTTGTACTTTAGCACCTTTACCTTTTTCCGCACCCGGTCCTCTAGTTCCCCCACGCAACTTAGTGCTTAAGGCTCCTCCTTTTCAGCCCTATTTGCCCAGCGATGCGCGTTAAGCGCTAACGCGCATCGAAAATCAGCTCCTTTTCCCGATCTGAGGCTCCCAGGGGCTATTTTGACCTCCTGTGAAGTCTCCATAGGCCTCGGTCAGCGCACTTTGACCGAGTCCTCATTGTTCCGCACCGGCTGCCATGGCCACTGGTTCAGGGTGTTTTCGATTGCTGTTTCAGATTCTTCAAGGATTTGTTTTGTCCCGATATAGTCATGGTCTTATGACAGTCATTTATGGATCCGATTCGGATCACGACCTCCCAACTGAAAAGCTTTTGGACCACCGAAAGTTGGTTTTCTTCAAGCATCGACTAAGTGAGGAAACTACTGTCTCACTTGTCCCATATCAATCAACTTAACACTGCTCGGATTTGAACCTTTAAGCCCAATTCTGAGGTATTCCACCTGTCCACTACGCATTGTCCTTACCTTCCTGTCCAGCATTGTATCTTCTTGCAACTCATTAAGATATTCAGGTAGTAGGTCATCAACAGAAGGTAATTGACTCTACTTTTTAGGGTCCTCAATCATTGAAGGTTCAAACAACCTCAAGCAATCTGCGTTCATGACTAATTAGATGTGCATGTAAGCTGGTAGATCAAGGTGAAAAGCAGTTTCACCAATCTTCTCAAGTATCCTGAAGGGTCCATACCTGATAGGTTTTAGCTTCTTGCCTTCACCTTGCATCCTGCCCTTGCTGATATACAGCCAGACTTGGTCTCCAGCTTGAAAAATATGCTCCATCTGATGCTTATCATGCCTAGCCTTGTACTTGGCCTGGCTCTTTTCCAACTGTTCCTATACTGACTAGTGGATTTCCTGGATCTGTTCAATGAACCTAGTTGCTTTGTCCACATCACTATGTCCATCACCCATGGTATCTTTACCAAAGACAAAATCCAAGGGAGACCTTGGTATGAAACCAAAGCAGGTCTCAAAAGGAGATCTCTGGGTAGAAGAGTGTTTGGCTCTATTGTAAGAATGCTGCACATAACACAAGTGTTCATCCCAAAGGTTAGGGTGTTTGCTGCAATATCCTCTCAGTAACTGGATCACTGTCCTGATAACTACTTCGGTCTGGCCATCTGTTTGTGGATGAAAAGCTATGCTTTTCATTAATTTGGTGTCCATTAGTTCCCACAGATTGGACAAAAACTTTCCCACAAATCGGGTGTCTCGATCAGATATAATAGAAGTGGGTAATCCAAAATGAACCCATACATTTTCAAAGAATAATTTTGCAGTTTGTTCAGCTGTAATCTGTTTACTACAAGGTATCAAAATACACATTTTGTTGAACCTATCCATAACAACATATAGATAATCATGACCTTTCCTAGATTTAGGTATTCCTCCAACAAAATCCATGGAAATGCTTTCCCAAGGGTGAGAAGGAACTGGCAATGGAGTGTACAAGCCTAGTTTTCTATTGCTGGGCTTGCTTTTAGCACACATAGCACACCCCTTTACATATCTAGAAACTGTCTCACTCATTCTTGGCCAATAATAGAACCTTTGCAGCTGTGCAATTGTTTTACTTACCCCAAAGTGACCTGATATCAGAAAAGTGTGTGCTTCCCTAATTATCTTTTCTCTCTCAGTTTGGGGAATGCAGAGTTTACCACAATGATATAAGAGTCAGTCCTTCACATGATAGTCCAATTCTTCTACTCTTTTTCCTTGACTCAAAGTTGCATATACATCTTTAAAGTCCATATCCTGAGCATACCGTTCTATGTAGCTTTCATGTAGCACAAAATTATGCTTAAGTATGGTAGATGCATTTATAATGGGTCTTGATAACATGTCTGCAACCTTGTTATGTATGCCCTTTTTGTATCTGATGACTAAATGAAACTGTTGTAGAAAACCCATCCATCTATAATGTCTTGATTGTTGCAACTTAGTGTGGGAGTGTAGATATTGAAGTGGCTGATGATCAGTATGTATTACTGTTTCTTTGCCCATTAAGTAATGTTTCCACTTTTTCACACTCTGAACATAATGCATACAATTCTTTATCATATGTAGGATAGTTAACTATTGTAGGATTAAAAGTCTCAGAATGATAACATATGGGTCTATCGTGCTGTGTCAACACTACTCCCATGGCATAGCCACTGGCATCAGTTTGGATCTCAAATGGTCTTTTTAGATCTGGCAGTGCTAGTACAGGTGTTGTACTAATTTTTTCTTTCAAGGTGTCAAATGCTTTCTGTTGTTTGCCTCCCCACTGAAACACCTTGTTCAATCCTGTCAAAGTATGTAAGGGAGCTGCAGTTGAGGAGAAATTTGAAATGGACTTCCTCCAATACTGTGTTGCTCCTAAGAAGCTTCTCACTTCTATAGCAGACTTGGGTTTAGGCCAGTTTACAATTACTGCCACTTTAGAGGGATCTATTTTCAATTCACCTCCCCCTACTATATGACCCAAATAGTTTAGAGACGTTTTTCCAAATTCACATTTGGAGAGTTTAACATAAATTTTTTCTCTTTTCAAAAAATCTAATGTCTGCTTAACATGCTTTAAATGTTCTTCCCATGTTTTACTAAAAATCAGAATGTCATCCAGATACACAATAACAAAATCATCAAGAAAAGGTCTGAGTACATCATTCATTAATCTCATGAAAGTAGCAGGGGCATTAGTCAAGTGAAAAGTCAGAACCAGCCATTCATACAATCCATGCATTGTTTTGAAAGCAATCTTCCATGCATCTTGCTCTGCAACTCAGATCTGATGCTATCCACTGTGCAAATCCAGCTTGGTGAAATAAACAACTTCCTTCAATTGATCTAGAAGATCATCTATGCGAGGAAGGGGATAACGATTTTTTATCGTTATTTTATTTAGTGCTCGATAATAAATGCACATTCTCCACGAGCCATCTTTCTTTCTCACCAAAACAATTGGTGACCCACATGGTGATGTGCTAGGCCTGATGAACCCTTTCTCGAGCAACTCCTGCACCTGCTTCTTGATTTCGGCATTCTCTAAAGTAGATAACCTATACATCCAAATGTTAGGCAAAGGAACATCTTGCTGCAAAATAATATCATGTACTATTCCCTTTTTGGGTGGCAGACCTTAAGGTTCTTGAAACAAGACATCATACTCTGAAACAATCTTTTCTATATCAGCTTGCTAATCAGAATTACTGCCCTCAAATACATTAGTTTTATCAGTTTTCTTTTCCTTTACAACCATTTGTAAGAACTATTTGCATGAATTTATCATTCTTTTCATATGTCTTGAGTTTATGAGAGTATAATTATTCTTGAGCTTCTGAGCTCTTATAAAGTATTCGATTCCATCTTTAACAAGTAGATACTTGTTCTCAGCTCTATAGAAAATAGCCTTTCTATCATACAAGTAAGGACTTCCTAAAACAATTCCACATATATCCAAAGGAATTACATCTAACTCAACCTCATCTACAAATGCTGACCCAAAAGAAAACTTGAGTTTGCACTGTCTAGTCACTTGTAGTTTGCTTTATCATTCAACCATCCTAATGGGTATGGTTTCTTATGAGGTGTAGTCACTAATCCCAATTTCTTTACAATTGCTTCAGAAATCAGATTTACTTGTGAGCCACTATCAAACAAAGTATCAATCTTTTGATATTTGGAAACAACTCGAATATGGAAAAGCTCGCGCCTTTTTCTCTCATGTTCTTCATCAATGACAGATTGAGCAGAATTACTAGTAGACACTTCAGAATTCTTACCTTTTATACCTATGGCTGCAATGATTGTTTCATCTTCCGAGTCTAACCCCAAATCCTTATGAATAGCTGCAACAGTCTTCTTCTTCTTGCCCTCGGACTTCTTAGGTCTTAGCTCTGGATGCAGAATCCATTAGTGCTCATCATCATGCCCCTCCTCTTTACAGTGGGTGCATGAGGCTTTGCCTTTCTGTGCAATGTTAGCCTTCCTTTCTTTCCACTTTTGCTTTCTTTTCTCCTTGCTTTTTCTTATAGTGGGTTGGGATGGTCCCCCAACTTCTGGATTTCCATTCTTTCCTCTAGCTTCTAGATGAGTAGCTTGTACGGATACCTCATCTATACTAGTGGGATTAAACATGAGGATGGTATGCCTCATCTAGCTGTGTAGACCACCAATGTACTTCAAAAGAGTTTCTAGTGAGTCTAATGAAATACCCAACATCAATGCTCTCTTTATGAACTCTTGAGTATACCCTTGTACACTTTGCCCTTTCAACTGCCGAAGAGTTTTCCAACTCATCATGGCTTGTTGCATGTAGGCCAATGGATAGAACTACTTTTTGATTGCAATAAAAAATTCACTCCAGACAGAGATGGTTCCTCATATCATCTTGGATTTTGCCTTCCCACCAAACCAAGGCAGTGCCCCCTAGGTGAAGGCTTTCCAGTTGAGTCTTGCTCTTGTCTGAGTCTATATTTTGTACTCTGCAATACACATCAATTTGTCTTATCCAATTGTCCAACTTTTTAGCATTTAACTCTCCATCATATGTAGGCAAATCAAATTTAACATCTAACTTAATCAAAGATGCTTTCTTATTATGCACAGGGCTACTAGGAGGTGTAGGGAACCTTTCTTCTTTCCCCTTTCCTTTGGAGTGGTCTTGGGAATGGGATTCATCTTCTTCTTTATCTTGCTTAGGGCCTCATGAACCTTCACCCTTATGCTTTCTAAAGTCCCTATACATTTCTTCCACCATGGACTTTATAGCTAGGAAACTTTCTATGAATTGAGAGTCTGGCCCTATAGAACCTTCTTCTGACATTGTCTTTCGAGAATAGACTCTCCCAATCTCAGGATTAGTTTCCACCAACTCTCCTTCTCCTAATTTGAGCTTTGATCTAGTGAGCATCCACAACTAAACCAACACAAGCTTGTCTAACCTTACAGCCTAGAGCTCTGATACCACTTGATCTGATAATCACCCTATGAGTGACCTCAGTGAAGATTTATTAAAAAAAAGGTATTACAGACCCATGTGATGGTGTGTGTGTGTGTTCTATGTTATTGAAACAAGAGATCGATCAGATTGCCAATACACAAAGAATAAATGGAAAGACAACAGAGAAATAAAATAAGCAATACAAAGACACAAACAATTTTTAATAAGGAGTTCACCTTCTCCAGGGCTACATCTCCGGTCCAGCTTCAGTGGTGGCCTTATTTTATTGTGTCTTTCAGCAAAGAAATTATAATGCAGGGACTCAATATGAGTTCTCCTGAAGCAGAGTTTGGTTGGCAGGGTGGTTCTTGGATTCCCCAAGCCACTTGGAGTACACAAACTCTTGTTCTTCCTACCAGCTCTGTGACCCTTGGTCTACAGTGGAAAGAGCCAACTGTGATGCTCAATCTAGACAGATTCCTCTATGGGAAGGCTTGATTCTTCAAGCTCTCTGGTGCTTGATGCTTCCTGTGGTCAGCTCAGCCCTTTGTCTCCTTTTCTTGGCGTTACTACTTTCTTTGCTTAGTCCTCCTCTCAGGATTCACTGTTCGCTGTCTCTCTTGGTCGCTTCGACTCTTCGATCTAAATCTCTCATCCGATCCCCGTTCACTGTCTCTGTTCATGGATTTAGTCATTCGACCTCCATGCCTCTTCGGTTCCTCTCCCGCCTGCATTGATTCACCTGTCGCCTGTGTGCTTGGAGTTCCCTCTTCGGCATCAGCATGAACGCTCAAGAAGTAGCCATGTGTCCTCACTCGAACAGCGCCAGCCTATTCGTCGATTCGTTTCTTTCTCCACCGTGGTGGTCAAAAAATTCAAAATCCCCTTAAATCGTGGCTCAATCCCCTGTCGATTCCGCTCTATCTATCGAGCGCAATCTCAGTCATTCTATCTGGGCTCCTCGAGATCCAACGTCATTCACATGCCGAGCGCGGTTGACTTGATTGACTGATAACGCGTGATCATGACAGTTTTTCTCTCTCCTTCGCTGCCATGCGTCGATCGTTGAGTGTGATCGCTTCATTTTCTCCAAAACCGCTTAGCGTTCAAGGGTGCCTCGATCAATACCGTCAGTTTCCAGGGTGCAGGTCCTGCCTTTGTACAAAGCGCCTTTACATTTTTCCACCCGCAGTCCTTTGGTTCCCCCACGAGACCGAGTGCTTAAGGCTCCTCCTTTCCGGCCCTGTTTGCCCAGCGATGCGCGTTAAATACTAACGCGCATCGAAAATCAGCTCCTTTTCCCAATCCAGGGCTCCGAGGGGCTATTTTGACCTCCTGCGCAGTCTCCATGGGCCTCGGTCAGCGCGCTTTGACCGAGGTCCTCATTTTTCCGCGCCGGCTGCCATGGCCACTGGTTCAGGGTGTTTTCGATTATTGTTTCGGATTCTTCAAGGATTTCTTTCGTCCCGATATAGTTATGGTCTTATGACAGTCGTTTATGGATCCGATTCGGATCAATTATAGTAGTTACCTTTTCCACCACATCTATGTGCCTCAGCGCACTGAGTGGACTCTCATTCACAAAATGAATGAATCTTTTGGAAATTTGGGATTTATTTTCTCCCTCTTCTTTGGCTGATAAGATAAAGCTCTCATAATCCTCGATAAATATCCTCTACTCATCCATTAAGGTAATGTACTCCTACTTGTTCTTGATCTCTTCAATGATCTCATCCCAAACTAGTTCTTTGTATTGTGACAGGGAGATGTTTCCTTTCAGCCTTCCCTTAAGCTAAGTGATCTCTTGGTTTTCTGCATGTAGATTCTTGGAAATGATTCCTTCATTTGTCATGGTAGTATTTAGTTACTCCTCTTTCTGTGTCAATATTTTTTGGGAAGCATGCAGATCATTCTACACCCGTTTAAGCTCCCCCTATTAAAGATGGATCTCTGTGAGGGTCTTAGTGAGTTTTTCGGTTGGGTTTTGAGGGTCTTTAAGCACTATCACTGCACATATATGTGAATCTATCATATTTTGTAGCTATTCTTCCTACTGCTTCAGGGCCACTATTTCATTATTCATGTCTATGATCTCTTTGTCCAATGTCTCCTTCTCTTATTCTACCTGTGCAAGCTCCTTAGATTGGACATGTGCACTACTTGGAATCTTCATCTTATACCTCAACTCTTGGATTTCTATTTAGGAGCTTTGCAGGAGAGCTTCAAAAGAAAATTTATCTTCAAGATTCACTCCTAACACCACGTCTAGCTCCTTGAAGATCTCATTCAGCATGTGGAGAGCCCTTGAGTTGGCTCTCTCTTGCTTCAACCTGGTTGTGACCTTATCAAACAGTTTTTTGGCCTTGTTGATGGCCATGGCATGTATGTTGAACTCGTTTTACAATATCTCTCCAACCTGCCTATGGAAGTTTATCTTGTCTGGTAGGGTAACAAATGTTAGGTCCAATGAAACATCCAAAGCTTTAAACTAGGAACCTGATGGTAGGGACTGTGCCAATGGATGTTGAAGTGAAAAATTCATTTGATTTCTTTCTAAATCCATAGTAGCCAATAGTTTCGTGTGGTATGGAACTGAGTGAGATGCCATTTGTTGTTGCATCTCCTCTCTCACCTTCTTATTTATTTCTTTAATGGCCTTTCTAGTAGTCCAGCTCGATCCAATAGCTGTTACAATTCCTTATGCACCTAGAACAACTACCTCAAAAGAGGATGAGGCAGTAGCTTGCAATAATTTCTCCAATGTCATTTGGAAACCTAGTTGACCTAGCCTTGTCTCCACTGGCCTAGTTCAAGTTCCTCTTCTTCTACATCTTAGGTCTTTGCTTTATTTGTTGCATGTACATCTTCCATCTCTATATCTCCAGCCTCGTCGATGGTCCTCTTTTTGACTTTTCCCTCTACCACTGAAGTCTCGATCTCCATTTATGTATCCATAGACAATGAATCAAGGTTAGATTTCAATTCAATTTCAGGCCTATAATCATGTTCATAGGTTGAATCTTTGATCTTCTCCCTCCTTTGAGAAACGACTCCATGAGGGTCATAGTGCCATAAATTTCCCAGCTTGAAATTCATTTTATTCAATAATGATTTAGCTTCCTTGAAGGCCTCCCTTGAGTTGAACAAAAAAGGCCCCATGGACTTTCCCAATTTGAACATATGTCACTTCTTTGTAGGGACAAAGTGGAGCTGGTCTAGGTTGGGACTCTACCTGATACATTCTAAAGCAAATATCCCCATAAGAATTAACACTGGTAGATTGTAGGGTGGAAGTTCAAAACCATAAACCCTCATCTCAGTATGATCCTCAAAATGGTACCATCCCCCTATCCTGTTATCTTTGGTGAGATGGGGAAGCTCTCTTTGTTGGGGGAGGACTCTAGGGGGAGGAAAACCATGAATAATCTTATATGAGATGGAAATATAGGTGGATATAAATTGGGAGTAGCTATCAACATCTGGCCTCTTTCTAACAAAAATTTCCGAGTCAAAAACAAACTTCCTCTCCTTGTTTCCATCCACAAAGTTGAGGCCCATGCACTCAATCTCATCCACATGATTATAGATAAACATGTAAAATAGTAGAGGATAGTACTTGAACTAAGAGGTAGCAGAAAAATGGTGTAGATAAAACCTTATTTCGTCAGCTAGGTAGGCTAGAATGTCAAATAGGTGGCCAGGCTGCATTATCTGACTTAAAAACCGGAAGGTGGCTTTGTTGGGTATGTTGGAATCATCATCCCTTAATAGATGGGAAATTAGAGATAGGATGGGTTGAATAGGTTAAGAAAAGGTGGTGATAGGGAAGTTTTCAGCTACAGGAAGGGCTTGTAGGCCAGTGGCCAAGACCATCTGTAGGAAAGACTATATTTCATCAATTGGGAGGGTTGAGCAATGACACATTAGGGTGACATCACTGAACTGCTAGGTGATGCAGGATCATTCAACCCAAGAGAAAATCATTGTAATTAAGTAGACATAGAGGGGTAAAATGTTTTAGGGAAGTTAGTTTCCTAAGTCTTAAGTTAATGTAATATTTAGTCTTTTAAGTGATTTAATTAGATAATGTGAGATGTTTGTAAATGCTCTCGAATAAATGAGAACATGAGTGGGCAATAATGACCAAAGAGTCTAAAGTCAATTAGGACTCTTTAAGTAGTTCCATTATTCGAGGAACTAAGGAGAGCTATTAGGAATTAAATTGAGATTAGAAGTGGACATAGAGGATAGAGGATTTAGGAGTCAGTTCAGTAGATTTAGGAGTTGAACGGGGATTAGTTCAATGAACCTTTCTAGAATAAATGTAAGCCTAAGGGAAGAGCTCAAAAAGAGGCCACGATATTGAAGAATGGGCCTATGAGAGACAGAGGGTCTCAAATGTAAACAATTGTTCATATTTATATACAGAGCTTCAATTTGGTACTATGTAATTGTGTGAAGTAAGTGTGTAATGATTGATTATGCTTGAATTCGTAGGTTCTGTAACAGAGGTTACAAGCAGAGTTCTGAAGAGATACGCAGAGGAGAAGAATGATTCAGAGGAATCGTAAGGGATCATTGAATCCACTTGGATGATGAGAGTGAAGCTCTGAAGAGAAGGCGATGTAAGAATTCATAGAAGACAAGCTCAGGAAGAGTGCGCAGTGAAATAGAAGAAGACCCAGAACCTTTGAAGAAACCCGAACCACAAAGGGAAATTGAAGAAATAGCGTAAAAGCATAAGTAAACAGAGAAACGAGAAGTGAAGAAACAATGAATAGCAACCATCAGATCTTGAAGATCAACGACCAGGAGCCAATCATAGAGGAGATGGAGGAATATCGCATCGGCATTTTGTAACAGTGAAAGTGGATTTCGGGCAGCCTCAAAATCGTAAGTGGTATTGAAGGACGAGCACCGATTCCAATCATCAAATTATGCATGGCAACGAGAGGAGAGAGGAAACCACTTTATCGGGTGGTTAGTCCTTGCGCTTGTTATCTACCCAATATCAACAACAATTGTCAGATCTATTGGGTGCAAATCGATGGTGGAGAATAGGCGTGCAAGTTTAAATAGTCGAGAGTAATATGAACCATTGGATCGGAGGATACAACAAATAGTCAATATTTGATTGGAGGCTTTGGTGATTGGAGATCAAAGGAGGAGTAGCGTAGCAGAAGTTTTGACATGGAAGGGCAGACCCGACGATAAATATAGATGCAGGCTTATAAACTTTGAAGTCCGACCTTATATGGTTCGGAGCGGATTTGTAATGTATTTCCTTTGTATTTCTATAAAGTGTTGTGCAAGGGTTTTAATGTAAAGATGTGATTTAAATGTTTCGATAGTCGAATATCAGAGTCAGAAGGGGTGATGAGGCACATATGTAATGTGATCGCGGAAGAGCTGAATACCTTATTGCGATAAAGGTAAACCTCGAGAAATGCACCAAGTTCGTACCAAGGTGGAAAAGGTACAGTTTTGTATATATTTCCTTTGTAATTAGTTTATAAAGGATTAGGTGCGGGTATATGGTATTTTATATATAAGTCCAACGATGGAAGGTTTATTACGTTAAAACATATTTAACCAACATTAAGAGAGGGAAAATGTTGTATATGTGTGGTATAAGGGTTAATGAAGGTTAAGAAGGGTTTTAAAGTCTCAATAAGAAGGATTTGAATGAAAGGTCGGAAATAAAGGTTAATGAGGGTTTAAGCACAGCACATAGAACTAAAAGAGGGCCTTAACCATTTATGGTTAAAGATTTGACTCCTTTGAGAGTTAAATACCTGGGACAATGTGTGGATGCATTTTACATGCATACTGTGGGTATAAGTGGGGGTAACCCTCGAATCAAGTGGTATCATAGCCAGGTTTGTAATCAAAACAGGGAAAGATTTCCTATGAAAAGGAGTGTGCACACAGAAGAAGGTAATGTGCATAAGTTAATTGATGAATGATAGAGGCTACAACAGAAGATTGTAGGGGAACTTTTGGAGTTCTTGGGAGATTGTAGCAATTCCAGCAGAGGCTTGGAGTAGACAAGAATAGAGGATTCCTTGAAGAAAAGTAAGAGAAAGACTGCTTAGTACAAGTTCCATAGGAAAGAGGACTTGGAGACAAAATAGAAGTACAATCCATTAAAAGTGCAGAAGAATGGGAGAACAAGATCATACATAGATATTGGAGGTAAGATAGTGTGTTTTGCTTCAAATTGAAATTTAAGATTGTGGTTGCAGATGAAACATCTCAACAAAGGATAGCAAGAGAAGCTGTGAGAGGAGAACCAGATGTGTTCTTGAAGACAAAGTAAGGAAAACACTCTAAAGAAAAAGTGGTGGTGAATCTTAAAAAAATCCAACAAGAGATTGGATAGAGAGGACAGTTGAAGTGTTCTCAAGAGAGAGTGATAGATTGTAGAAGCCTAGAAGGAGCAAAGGTGTTTCTCAAGTGGAGGTTCTGGACAGAGGACCCATGCTTACCAAAAGACTGAGTGAGGAGAGCTTAGTGAGGTAAGATTGCAATGAGGAGGACTATTTGTTGCAGAGGTTTGTTGCAGATGAGTAAGGAGCTCATGAAGAAAGAGGAGAAGAAGATGACTACTGATAGTCATAGCAGAGGTTTAGAGAGAAGCCACAACAGAAGAAAGATGAAGAAAGAGGATGCCAAGGAAAATGGTAAGAGGATGAGTCAAGAGGAAGTTAACAAAGAGATTGTAGAGTTAAAAAAACAACTCGATGCATTAAGGATAATACTTGAGGAAAGCCAAAGACTAGGTTGGGTCTCGAGGAATAAGTCAGTGAAGTCGCATAAGTTGCAAAGAAAGCTACAACAGAGACAAGTAAGGTGGCTAATGGAAAAACTCAAGGAATTTGAGTTAGAAATGGAAGAGTCCATTTCTGAACCAGAATAGGGAGAAATTCTGGGAGAAAGTGAAGATGAAGACTAGAAGACTGAAATTTCAAGTGAGGCCAAAGAGTCACATGGTTTTAAATCTGACAATTTGTGTATGTTTCCAGGTGAAACATGTAAAGAAAGACAATTTGCTGATATTGTCATAAATAAGAAAGAAGACAAGAAGAATCTAAATTCTGTTCTGGAAAAAGATGAGATAGATAGGTCTCATTTACAGTTGGGGAAAGATATCAAGCAACCAAGTGAAGGGCTTTAGGAGATTGAAGACGAGACCATCGAAGAGTTTTTGAGTCATAAAGAGAACTTGGAACAGCAAGGAGGTATGATGGCTGAAGCATCAAGTGAGATCACAAGGTCTTATGTTTTTAAAACTGATAGTTTGTGTATGATGGAAGGTATTATAGGAGAAAAGAAACCTTTTGAAGATATCTTCAGAGTAGATGAAGATTTAGAAGTAAAAGGTGACAAAGAAAACTTCTCAGAAGAAGACGAAATTTGACTGCATACAGAAGAAAAAGTCTATGGATGAGTCTAAAGAAGCTGTCATAGAGATGAAGAATCAAGATCTTATTCTGATGAAGAATGAAGGAATACTATCTCAGAAAGATAATCAAATGAGTTTGATTAATATTATTGATGAAAACCAAATACAGGAGAATGTTAATGCAAATGGTGAGACAAGGATAACTCTGGGAGAAGAGATACAAAGGGACAACAAGGAAAAATTTACTGAAGAAAAAGGGACTTTGTTCACTGAAAACATAGTAAGGGATCATCAATTCATCATCATGATAAGCATAGTGGAAAAAGCCATGGAAGCTATTGAGACAGTCAATAAAAAGGAAGGACATCTACTGAAAGATGTTAAGAAGGAAGAAGTCCAATTTAAGACTTAGCAAAGAAAAAAAGGACATCTGATGATTTATTAGTAACAAAGGAAGGTATGGATAATTGTGTAAAATCTCCAAAATCTACTCCAATTGAAATTATTGAGTTATATAGAAAATTAGATTTTCAAAGAAGGGAGTTGGAAAAACAAAGAATAGATGTTCAAGAGAGATTGCTGCAAAAGAAAGACATGAAAATTGTCATCAATGACAATCATAAGAAAAAGGAGATGGATATGAAAGTTTAGCAGATTGACACTACAAAGGAAGGAGTTCACTATAGTGGACAAGCGCAAGAAGACATCATTAGAGTAGATGATGAGGAAGAGAGACTAGTTGACAGTCTCATGATTTCTTATGAGTATTCAACATAGCATATTGATGTGCTGATAGAGGAAAAAGAAACGAAGCAACAAACTTAATTGTTGCCAAAGGAAGATAAGGCATAGAAGTCTTATGTTTTTTATTTTAACAAGTGTTTTGTGAGTGCAGGTTTAGTTGCAAATGCTGGAGGAGATTTGGCACAAATGAGCAGCCAAATAAAAATGGAAGAAGAAGATTCTGTGGAAGAATTTAATCCATGGAACAAAGATGATCAATTGCTGGAGAGAATGCTGAAAAATCATGATTAAATGAAGACAGGAATAATCATGAAAGAGGGCAAGCATGAAAGGGAGGCAGTAAGTGAAAGTAACCAACATAAGTTTGAAGAATTAGTGGACAGTAGTAGCAACTTGAAGCAAAGAGAAAGAGGAAGAAGTAAATGGCAGAATATGGACCAATCTAAGGATGAACTGGAAAAAGAGATTGAAGAAATGTGGCAGTTGATGATGAAGTAGTCCAAATGGAGGGAAATGATAGCAACAGGAAGGATGATCAATCAGAACTTGAACCTGATTGACAAAGAAAAGAAGATGGAACAGAAAGCTACAGACATACAACAACAACAAAGGTACAAAGAATTTGGATAGTTACAAAACAAAGTATGGGATCCAGGAAGACAAAGATCAGAAGACACATGATCGGGAGATCATGAATATTTTCTACTTTGGGAGTCTGATGCAGGAACATTCAACCCAAGAGAAAATCATTGTAATTAAGTAGACATAGGGGGGTAATGTGTTTTAGGGAAGTTAGTTTCCTAAGTCTCAAGTTAATGTAATATTTAGTCTTTTAAGTGATTTAATTAGATAATTTGAGATGTTTGTAAATGCTCTCGAATAAATGAGAACATGAGTGGGGAATAATTACCAAAGAGTCTAAAGTCAATTAGGACTCTTTATGCAGTTCCATGATTCAAGGAACTAAGGAGAGCTCTTAGAAATTAAATGGAGATTAGAAGTGGACGTAGAGGATAGAGGATTTAGGAGTCAGTTCAGTAGATTTAGGAGTCAAACTAGGATTAGTTCAATGAACCTTTCTAGTATAAATGTAAGCCTATGGGTAGAGCTCAAAAGGAGGCCACGATATTGAAGAATGGGCCTATGAGAGACAAAGAGTCTCGAATGTAAACAATTGTTCATATTTATATACAGAGGCTCATTTTGGTAATGTGTAAATGTGTGAAATAAGTGTGTAATGATTGATTATGCTTGAATTCGTAGGTTCTGTAACAGAGGTTATAGGCAGAGTTCTAAAGAGATACACAGAGGAGAAGAATGATTCAGAGGAATCATAAGGGATCATTGAATCCACTTGGATGATTAGAGTGAAGCTCTGAAGAGAAGGCAATGTAAGAATTCACAGAAGACAAGCTTAGGAAGAGTGTGCAGTGAAATAGCAGAAGACCCAAAACCTTTGAAGAAACTCAAACCACAAAGGGAAATTGAAGAATAGCGTAAAAACATAAGTAAATGGAGAAACGAGAAGTGAAGAAACTATGAACAGCGACCGTTGGATCTTGAAGATCAACAGCCAGGAGCCAATCGCAAAGGAGACGGAGGAATATCGCATCGGCGGTTTTGTAACAGTGAAAGTGGATTTCGGGTGGCCTCAAAACCGTAAGCGGTATTAAAGGACGAGTGCCAATTCCACCCCATCAAATGACGTGTGGTAGCGAGAGGAGAGAGGAAGCCGCTTTATCAGGTGGTTAGTCCTTGCGCTTGTTATCTACCCGATATCAACGACAGCCGTCAGATCTATTGGGTGCAGATCGATGGTGGAGAATAGGCACGCAAGTTTAAACTGTCGAGAGTAATGTCAACCGTTGGATCGGAGGATACAATGAATGGTCAAGATTTGATCAAAGGCTTCGGTGATCAGAGACCGAAGGAAGAGCAGTGCAGTGGAAGTTTTGATATGGAAGGGTGGACCCGACAATAAATATAGACATGAGCTTATAAACTTTGAAGTCCGGCCTTATATGGTTTGGAGCGGAGTTGTAATGTATTTCCTTTGTATTTTTATAAAGTGTTGTGCAACAGTTTTAATCCAAAGATGTGATTTAAACATTCTGATAGTTGAATATCGAAGTCAGAAGGGGTGATGAGGCACATATGTAACGTGACTGCGGAATAGCCGATACCCGATTGCAATAAAGGTAAACCTCGAGAAATGCACCAAGTCCATACCAAGGTGGAAAAGGTATGATTGCATATATATTTCCTTTGTAATTAGTTTATAAAGGATTAGGCACAGGTATATGGGATTTTATATATAAGTCCAACGATGGAAGGTTTATTACATTAAAACATATTTAACCAAAGTTGGAGAGGGAAAAGGTTGCATATGTGTGGTATAAGGGTTAATGAAAGTTACGAAGGGTTTTAAAGTCCCGATAGGAAGGATTTGAATGAAAGGTCAGAAGTAAAGTTTAATGAGGGTTTAAGCGGGGTGATTAATTTCCGATAGAAAGGAAAAGGTGGGTTAATGTTTAGACTTTGTTAAGCCTATGAATCATTTCACATAAGACTAAAAGAGGGCCTTAGCCATTTATGATTAAAGATTTGAATCCTTTAAGAGTTAAATACCTGTGACAATGTGTGGATGCATTTTATATGCATATTGTGGGTATAAACGGGGGTAACCTTGACATCGCTAGGGTTCTGGAGAACTAGCGTAAACTAGGGCTCTTTGAATTAACTCTAGGTTACTTCGAGGATTTTTACCAAGGAGGAAGAGACAAATTAGTTCTTTTTGTCGATGTAAGTTGCGGCTAACGAAGAAACAAACTCTGGGAAATGGTGCACAGTAGGTGTGATTTGATAATATCGACTAGAGTCCACTACCCAGAATGGGTCCTCCCCCCTGATGTGGTTTCCATATAGCTCAAAGTGGAGGTCATCCAGGTGATAGGCACAAGTTGGGTCAGTTATTTGTGCCTCTATGTCCATGACAGGTTCCACGCTGGTAGAGGTTTTGGCCTCTCAGGCCTTTGGGGCATGGGGAGTTGCGTTCTTCATCTTATTAATCCCCTAAATGAATTAATAGGCGTACAAGAGAGATTGGGATTACCTAGTTGTCTTGAAGTGAGCAGAAAATGAAGCTGGGATGGAGGTGCTCGATCAACAGATCTTGAACAACGATCTAGACAGGTGATTGGTGAGAGAGTGATGCATCAATGAAAACAGCTTTAAAAATTTATAAGAGGGAAGGTTTTTATAATTGGTGTGAGGGCAATGGTCGAGTGACATGGGGTGACATCATGGAGTGGACATGTGGCAGGATGTGGTTGGGTGATGGCGAGGAAAGGTGGATAGGAGCAGGTTGGGGTAGATTTGTCGTTTCTTAAAAATCACGCTCACTTTTAATGCCACCTGCAGATTGGCCCAAGTGGCAGGTGGTGCCCACTCCAACCATCCTTTGGTGGGTCGGACAGCGGGAGGGTGGACCCTGCATTCCCCCGAGAATAAATATGGACAATTGGATCCAAACTTGTGGATCCATTCTAGGGGGGGCGCTTGTTTAACATTTGAGCAAGTTACCCCCTCATATGGTTTTGGGGGGCATCTGGGTGGAGATGGATGACGTTCTGCGTAGAAAATGCTTGACTTTTAATCGACAATGAGAGTTACATAAAAATCACTCTTCTTGCCTATTGTGCATTCCTGGTAGGGGTTTGAGAGGTGGCTCCTATGCTATTAAACACTCCAACACACCTCCAAGCCCTCATAGTGGCGCCCATAGTCGTTTTAGCTTTTCTGTGACTTTAGGAGGCATTTAAAAGGCCCCTAAGGTGCTTTTAAAGGAATTTTGAATCTAAACTCCGGATTTGACTTATCATTTTCTTGAAGCACATGAAGAAAGGTAACAACACCTTGAACACCTCTGACTACAGTTTAAACTGAATTAATTTTTTATTTTTTTTCATGTTGGGCTTTTTATCAGGGTTTAGTAATAGATGAATATACCATTTTAACTTTAGTTTTCCTTTAGTTTTGGCAAAACTACAAAATATCAAAACATGTCGACTCGTTCCATCGGTATCCCAAAGGCTTTAATAAATAAAGTTATTTCACTCAATTTTCCATGCAAATCATTGCCATACTACCAAACCAAGTTTCCGACTCATTTCATGCCAATGTGCCAAATCACTTTATTATAGGCACAAAGCCTTTTAATACCACTGCCATCAAACCTGCAAAAACTTCATTTAACATCTTTTTCACGTGGCACCTGTATGTTTACCACCATTGGACTAGGTCACGTGACCTTCACTCATGCCTTCAGACGCTTAACATTTTTTATGCCTACGATGGCATATTTCCTTCATTAACAATTCGGTGCCCTACGTCTTCCATTGTGTATGCCTTAGCGCCAGTGCTAAGATTTTAGTCCTTAAACCCATCAATTATATTTTCAGTTCTTTTAAAAACTTCGCGGTCCTGCTAGGAGGCTTAGTTGTCTCGTGGGGACACCGTACCTGAATATTTAATGGCCGCGGCTCTGCATAATGACACATGACCCTGATGCCTCGCGCTCGATGCTTCTTCTGCGTGCACCTTTAATTTTCCTCTAGGCTCCATATTGTGAGTTGAGTTGTACCATGGGGACCGCTCTCTACATCAAGAACCAGTAACATTACACCTGGGAGGATTTGTCTCTCACACATACCATGGCTTCCTCCACCTAGTCAGCCTTCTTGTTTCTTTAATTGCTTTGCTTATTTCTTCTGGGCACTATCTAATGGGATCGTGTCATGTTGTAGTCACCTACGCCGCATGTTTTCCAACGATTGGTCCATGTGTCACTAATAAATGGGTCATTCATTCACGGTCCAAAAACTACCAAATCTACTAGCCATGTGTCGTAGTCCCATTGGATTTTATTGACATCATCATCCTCCAATCATCTAAGAAAATCAAATGTTGCCATGTGTCCCACTGTTAGAGCGGAGAGAGAAGTGTCTCGGGCAATCTTTTTCTGCCATTTTCTTTACAAAAATTTTAATGGCTACGGACTTATTTCTTTTATTCTGCTTCATTCATCCTGTGGTCCAACAATCCTTTACACACTGCCTTGATATATTCTTCCGGGGTCACCTCTTCAGGTGCGCCTCATTATATTGAACTGTTATGTGGGGGCATCTTGCTCAAATATTTGCCAATGGTTGATACTGTTGTGCTTTGTTAGGGCCACACCCACCCATCAAATGTCATCTTGCCTCAATACTTATACGCGTATTAAATTTTTTGTCAGGATTTCACCGTTGGGGTCTCAGCTACCATATTATATGTTGTTGTGGGTTCCCCCTAGACCAATAGAACGACTCTTAATTGCTACATCTACCCGCTCAAAACTCCTTGTGTGCGTTAAGGTCACACTGGGGTTATACCACTGGGGTACCTATCCCAGGCCAGGTTGTGGTGTGGGCTCCGCCTATTAACCAATAAACAACTTTCCTGTTTCCTCATTCTCCTTCCATGTGTGCTCGATGGTCTTTTGGTTGCTTCGCCACTTTTTCTGTCATGCCCCCAATTCTTTATTCGTTAAATTGGCCAAGTGCGGCACCGCCTAAGTTATTAAGATGTTCCATCGTTAATAAACTTTACGAACTACGCCTTAACAATTCATAATCAACATGAATTCATATTATTAATGTGCGGAAACCATTAACAATATACAATAATAAAATCAACTCGACAATATAATAATAATCAATCTTTTATTATATATGCAAAGTTACATGACCGGGAGCCGCGCTCAACCGGCGTTCCATAAACGGGAGGGCGCCCGCCCGTGCAAGAGCGCACGGCGGTCTGCCAAGACTCCACCAAAATACAACTTTACACATACAACATACACCTCTCGTGTCGTTGGGCGGGCGGGCGCACCCGTGCACGAACCCACCGCCAACACACAACAAGATATAATAACACAAGACCGCACAACTCGGCGTTGGGCGGGCGGGCGCACCCGTGCACGACCTTCGCCCACGCCACAACCCAAACCAAGTGCGATACCCGTATGCGCCACCAGATCCTCTACACGACCCTCGCCCGGCTCAGCGGGCTCATCCACCCAAGCTGCGGTAAACTGCGCCTTCTCCAAGTGCGCACTACCTTGTGCGACAAAGAGCGATGTCCGATCAGTTGATGCTCCAAATGAACTGTAGGTCGCCATGCTTATACGCACACTAGCTTGTGCGTTATCTCCTGGCCGACGTTACAAAATATAACAATGAACGCCCCTTGCCTTCGTTTCTCACCGTCGGCTCGATTATGTTCATCGCCCATCATCCATCGCATATAAACATAAATTCGCACGCCCATAACTTATATTATTCTGCGCGCCTCTATGCGATGGTGACCAACACTTAGTCATTTTTGCGAGGAGAGGGAGCACGCGCCCGTGCACGACCGCAGGGCGTTACACCCTCCCCCACCAGAAGTCATTGTCGTCCCGACAATTCCTGCTCTTCTTCTCAACTTCCTGTCGTACTTCACGATCTTGTTCTTCCATCTCCAAAGTGAATCCTCTGTTTCCCAGCTGTCCTCCTCCGGTGCATCCTTCCATCTGCAAAGAAATTCCCGTTGCATGTGGCAACCAACTCCTGTAGTTCTGAGACTCAAAATCTTCTCCAACTCTAGTCCTGGTCTATCCACAATCCCGGTTGGTCCTCTCGTCGGTTCAACCCTCTCTGGATGGTCTGAATCAAGTCTACATCTCTTCAACTGACTCACATGAAACACTGGGTGTTTCATGTTCATATGGCGTGGAAGTTCCAGCTCGTAAGCAACTTCCCCCACTCTCTTCTTCACTCGGAATGGTCCCTCATACTTCCGTGTTAGTTTGCTCGTCGTCCCCTTCGCTGGCTAAAAATGCTCCCCGGTAATTCTGAGAAACACCATATCTCCCACACTGAAGTGTGCCTCCCGTCTTCCACGATCAACATACTTTTTCATCTTCCTTGCAGCATCGTGCAAGCGCAACTGTGCTAACTCCAAGGTTTCCTCCCAAGCCTTCATGAACTTCCTCGCATGAGGACTTCTCAAGAAGCCTCCCGTCACTATGGTATGCGGTGCAACCGGCATCTGCCCATTTACCAACTCAAATGAACTATACCCCGTCGCAGAACTCTTTTGAATATTGTAGCTAAACTGAGCAATATCCAAGAGTTCGGGCCAATTCTTCTGATCAGCCATCACATAATGTAGCAAGTAGTCCTCCAGCAATGCGTTGATCCTCTCGGTCTGCCCATCTATCTGCGGATGGTAACTCGAACTCATCAACAACTCTGTCCCGACCAACTTGAACAATGTGGTCCAAAATCTCCCTGTAAAACGCGGATCTCTATCCGACACAATACTCAATGGCATCCCCCAATACTTCACTATGTTCTTAAAGAACAACTCCGCAGTCCGCTCAGCTCCACAAGGTATCTTTGTAGGAACAAAGACAGCATACTTGGAAAAACGATCAACCACGACCATAATCCCATTATACCCCTGAACCTGTGGTAACTGAGTGATGAAGTCCATCGAGACACTCATCCATGGCCTCTCTGGAATCGGTAAAGGCTGCAACAGTCCTCCTTGTATCTGAGTATCCGATTTGTCCTGCTGACAAATGATGCACGTGTGTACATACTCCTCTACATCCTCTCTCATCTTCTCCCAAAAGAATCCTCTCTCCAACAATGCCAAAGAACGACGTTGCCCTGGGTGGCCAGCCCACGGAGAATCGTGGCACTCCTTCAAAAGGTGTCTCCTGAGTCCGGGTGACTTTGGAACATAGAGTCGGTTTCCAAAGAACAAGAACCATCTCGTAGAAAGAACTTTCGTGTCTTCCCCTCCTTTATCTGCTTCACTATATTCTATGCCAAAGTATCGGTTTCAACACTTCCCTTGATCTTATTCTGCATCTCTTCTAACATCTGAACTCGACTCCTACCCCTTGCTGCCCGGTCTTCTTCCTCCTCCAATGCTGCAAGTTGTCCCTTCCTGCTAAGGGCATCTGCTACCGCATTGTGTCTACCCGGTCTATACTCGATAGTCATGTCGAATTCTGCCAAGAAGTCCTGCCAACGAGCTTGCTTCGCAGAAAGCTTCTGTTGTGATGCAAAATAACTTGCTGCAACGTTTTCAGTCTTGACAACAAACGGCTTCCCAATCAGGTAATGCCTCCACACATGAAGACAATGGATGATGGCAGTCATCTCCTTCTCATGAACCGGATACCTTCGTTCTCTATCCTGCAACTTCCGACTCTCATACGCCACCGGATGCCCATCCTGCATAAGAACCCCTCCTATGGCAAAATCCGAAGCATCAGTGTGTACCTCAAACGGTCTCTCGAAGTCAGGCAACTTCAGTATCGGTGCTGTAACCATCCTCTTCTTCAAGTCATCAAATGCCTCTTGACATTTGCTCGTCCAACTCCACCTCTTGTCTTTCTTCAATAAGTCTGTCAGTGCCGATGTCACCTTGGAGTACCCCTCTACAAACATCCGTTGGTAGTTGGTCATGCCCAAAAACACCCTCATCTCATGGACATTCTTCGGTTCAACCCAGTCCTCAATCGCCTTCACTCTGCTCGGCTCCATCCGTATGTACCCTTGACCAACAATATGCCCAAGGAACAGAAACTCGGTCTGAGCGAACACACACTTAGACTTCTTCAAGAACAATTGATTTGCCCTCAGTGCCTCGAATACCATCGCCAAGTGTTTCTTATGATCCTCCATGTTGTCACTGAACACCACTATATCGTCCAAGTATACCACTACGAACGAATCCAAGTATGGTCGTAGAACATCGTTCATCAAAGTGCAAAACGTAGCAGGAGCATTGCACAACCCGAATGGCATAACAAGGAACTCAAAGCTACCATACCTTGTTACTATCGCGGTCTTCTTCTCGTCTCCTTCAGCTATCCGCACCTGATAATACCCATGCCTCAAGTCGAGCTTGGAAAACACTCGGGCTGTCGCAAGCTTGTCAAAGCAATCAGCAGCCAATGGCAAAGGATATCTGTTCCTTACCATCTGCTTGTTCAATGCACGGTAATCACAGCACATCCATAGCTCATTTGAATCCTTCTTCCGTTGGAACAATACCGAAGCTCCATAAGGGGACCTTGAAGGTCTAATGAAACCTGCCTCAGTTAACTCCTTTAACTGGCGTTTCAATTCCTCCAATTCAGGCCCTGACAATCGATAAGGTGCTTTAGCCGGGGGTTGCTTTCTTGGCTCAAGCTCAATCCTGTGGTCCACTTTACGCCTTGGTGGAAGTTTCTTCGGAAGCTCATCAGGCATCAAATCCGCATACTTGGTAAGCACATCAGATATCTCAGCTGGAACAGGCGTCCCCACTCCATCACCTTCAACATCCTTGAACATCACCGCATATGTTTCCATATTTGAATCCTTCATAGCCTTCTCCAAACTCAGTGCCGAAACATGCTGCACCTTGACTTCCCTTCTTTGCCTATGAGTGGGCAAAGTCCAAGTTTGTGACTGTCCAACCAGCACCACCTCATCACAGAAGGGGACAACAATAGCCTTGTTGCCCTTTAAGAAATCCTGTCCAAGTATCATATCAAAGTTGTTCATCTCCATCACCGTGAAGTCCAACTGACCCTTCCAGTCTTTTATCTGCACAGGTACATCATGTACCAAACCTGCCACCTTAGCTCTAGAGTTCACTGCCTTGACCTCCATATTCGATGGGGTGATCGTCAGCCCAGCCTCTTTTGCCAACTGTGTCGTCATAAAGTTATGTGTGGCACCTGTGTCCACCAGAGCTTGAATGGTCTTGCCATGAACCATCAAGTCCACGAAACCCAGACTGTTCATCCATGATTTCTCCATAACCTTATCAGCTTCACCTGTCATGAGCAACCCTGCTCTATCAGGCTTCACCATTTCATCTTCATCAAGCTTCTTCAACCCTGAATCAGCTCCGATACCACCTGTCATGCCCCCAATTCTTTTTTCGTTAAATTGGCCGGGTGCGGCACCGCCTAAGTTATTAAAATGTTCCATCGTTAATAAACTTTACGAACTACGCCTTAACAATTCATAATCAACATGAATTCATATTATTAATGTGCGGAAACCATTAACAATATACAATAATAAAATCAACTGGACAATATAATAATAATTAATCTTTTATTATATATGCGAAGTTACATGACCGGGAGCCGGGCTCAACCGGTGTTCCATAAACGGGAGGGCGCCCGCCCGTGCAACGGCGCATGGCGGTCTGCCAAGACTCCACCAAAATACAACTTTACATATACAACATACACCTCTCGTGTTGTTGGGCGGGCGGGCGCACCCGTGCACGAACCCACTGCCAACACACAACAAGATATAATAACACAAGACCGCACAACTCGGCGTTGGGCGGGCGGGCACACCCGTGCACGACCTTCGCCCACGCCACAACCCAAACCAAGTGCGATACCCGTATGCGCCACCGGATCCTCTACACGACCCTCGCCCGGCTCGGCGGGCTCATCCACCCGAGCTGCGGTAAACTGCGCCTTCTCCAAGTGCGCACTACCTTGTGCGACGAAGAGCGATGTCCGATCGGTTGATGCTCCAAATGAACCGCAGGTCGCCATGTTTATACGCACACTAGCTTGTGCGTTGTCTCCTGGCCGACGCTACAAAATATAACAATGAACGCCCCTTGCCTTCGTTTCTCACCGTCGGCTCGGTTATGTTCATCGCCCATCATCCATCGCATATAAACATAACTTCGCACGCCCATAACTTATATTATTCCACGCACCTCTATGCGATGGTGACCAACACTTAGTCATTTTTGCGAGGAGAGGGAGCGTGCGCCCGTGCACGACCGCAGGGCGTTACATTTTCCATTGGGTTTGAAACTTTTTCCAACATTATTGAAGTGCCAAAAAAATCCCGAAGCCTCTTTAACTCTACCAACTTTGACTGGTTGTATATTTCAACGCAAGGGGCCATTTTCAAACTTCTGCATACTATTAGAAATGGGATTGCAAACATTCATCTATAAAAATCCAACAACTATACCAAAGAAATAAATCCAAATCATTACAAGAATCTATCTCAAGCAATGTGAGCATACCCTTCACCAAGCTCAAAACATAAAAAGCCATAACGACCTCGGCCAAACAACATCCCTACCAATTGAATATAAAAAAAATAATTCTATGAAACAACATTTTTATTTTTTAATATAAAACAACATTTTATTTTTTTAGTAGTTTTTTTTTTTTTTTTTTCTCAAGACTATCTCTATTTTTCTACGTAACGCTCTATTTAATTTTTTTTGGTTATCGTATCTCAAGAAGAGAATGGTATGAACTTTGAAGAAAAACATTAGTTTATGCTATACGTCTGGATTCACAAATGGCAAACTCGTAGAGACAAGCATCGATCTATTTTAAAACTTTTGACTGTATTATAATTTTACTGATTTTACAGGAAAACAAAATTGCATTTTTATAATTTGGAACTACAATTTATTAATTAATTTAAGGTGATATGTGTAGGGCTCAGGAAGGTTTATTTCCGCATTTGTGTAGATTCTATATGGAAAATATGTGGTATGAAAAATTATTATAATTTAATGTTGAAGTCTAAATAAAAAATAAAAATATATATTTTATATCAATAAATATAAATATAAATATAAATATAAATATATATATATATATATATATATATAATTTTTTTTATTTTGAAAAAATAAAATAGTTTTATTAATTTATAATCAACTTGGTAGTGAGACCGTATTCTTGCTAATGAAATGCTATGTTTCTTCAAAATAAGAATATATATATATATATATATATATATATATATATAAAAGTTTTTGTTATTAATAAATTAAATATTAAAAATAAATATAATATAAAATGTTTCTTTTTTAAATATAAAAGAAATTAATTTAAGTCATTGTAAAAAGTAATTAAAACATATATCCAATTCAATGTAACATATCTATAATGATATTGTATAGATATTCAATTCTATAGAGAATCTTGGAGTACTATGTTAGGTTTTGGTTCATGAGTATAAAATAACTTTAGAATGGGGTTTTAGTTAAATAGGTTAAAGGTCAAGGGAAATTTATTAAAATGGAAATAATAGGGTGTGCTTAAGACTCATTAAACTAATCATTGAGAGATGATTATTATAAATTTATTTCCCTTCAAATAATTAATCAATATAGTTTATAATCTTAGATTTAAATATATATCAAAACATAAATATCTAATAATTTATAAATCAATATAATTCATTAAATAATTCTCAGTTAATTTATAAATTAATATCATACATAAAATTAAACGTAAACATCACGATTTTACGCAACACTATTTCTAACTATAAAAATTTATTTTAATAAATATAGACAAATAATTTTGTCTTATCTAACTACCTTACTCTACTTCACACCCTTCTCCTTAAAATACTATGAAAAAAGTATAGATATTTCAGGAAATGAAATAATTTAACCTATAATAGTGAGATCCGAGACAATCTCTTTCAAAAATAAAAACATATAAATATAAACATATCTTTAAAATAATAAGATTAATAATATATTTATTTAAAATTAATATATTTTTAACTACACAATTAAAAACAAATATATATATATATATATATATATATATATATATATATATATATAAACTTATAAACTAATAAATGTTAAAAATAAATATACTCATGATGCTTAAATGGGAAAGAAAACTTCTAAATTTTTAAAATTCTAAAAAGTATATCGTTCAATATTTTGACAGTGAGAAAGATAGCAATTATAATAAAAAATATATTTTGAAGATATAATTGTAGAGCATATAAAATTTATAATATGAATAAAAAAAATATTATATAAGTTCATTAAATTTTTGGTTTATTAAATTTTTTGGTTTTACTATTGAATTAATATTTTAATTTTTAGATAGCAATTATAATAAAAAAAATATTTTGAAGATATAATTGTAAAGCATATAAAATTTATAATATAAATAAAAAAAATATTATGTTCATTTAAATTTTTTTGGTTTTACTATTGAATTAATATTTTAATTTTTTTTTATTGAATTAACGCTATAATAAATTTTGAAAAAATTACTATATAATTTATATTTTTATAATAATAAATTAATATATTATTTTCACAAATTTTATATCTTTTATATTATTTTTTATTTTTTATATTATTAATAAATTTATTTAAAAACAAAAGTCTGAACTGGAGTAATTTGGAAAATAAATTTATGACATATACTTGATGTGAAAACCATGTATTTAAAAAGTTACTAATCGTTCTCAAGAAAATAATGACAAGATGATGAAAATTAAAACACTTATTTTATTATTAAGTGGACCACTTTGAAATTCTGTTTTCTGAAAATAGGAATAATAATTATTTTGAAAATTTTGACAAAAAAATATTTTCAAAATTTTAAATATTATTATTGTAATTAATTGTAAAAATTATATGTAGAGTTATCTTATGGGTATAGATTAGTCGATTTGTATTGTTTTAAATTTACATCTTGATTCAGTTTCATGGAAGGGTTGAGAATGAGATTTATATATGAAGACAAAAATGTTTTACTGAATCTAACTAAATAATGATCAAAACATCCAACTTTGGACAATCTTTCTTACAACATCCTACAAGTAGCTCCACAATACAATCCTAATCAAAAAATCCCATATGTAGGTAAAAGGTGGAGTTAGCTTCCCTGATGACTAACATTCCATAAATAAGAGCTTAATACTTCTGCCAAATTTCTCTACTAATTGTGTCATATTAAACTTCACAACTCAATGACATAGGACTGTGAATACAAGATCCATCTTAATAACAGATTTTACCAAGAGCCAAGAGGGATCAAATCTCATTATAGGCAAACTTCACTTTAGAATGCAAAACTTAAAAAAAGATTTACATGTCAAGAGATTTAATGACTTTTTATGTTTGATAAAGTCATGTTTAACATAAATTTATAGTGGGCTTTTGTCCCTCTAGCTCTATAGACCATATGCAATTTTTCATTTTTTAAATTGTATTTTTGAATAATTTATTATTATTAATATTTTATATTAAAATTAAATGAATTACACATTTTTCTCTTATGAAGAAGTAATTAAATTATTTTACTTTTAATTATTTTTTTCTTTTGAACATGAAAATAATTTACTAAGATAAACATTAAGACAAAGTGGCCACCTAAATATATATATATATATATGTAACTAAATATATTAGTTAATATGGATATTTTAAAGAGTTTATTTAAATTCTATATTGAAATATTTATAAAAGAAATAAAAGGTTTTTTATTATTATTTTATCTTTATAAAGTTATATAAAATTATAATATTTAACATAGATATCTAAATATTTTATTTATTACTTGAAAAGTGAAAGTGAAATATCAATTAACTATGTAAGCACAATGTTAATTTGATTTAATATTTCTAATTAAAATTAACAAAATATGATAATCTTTTATATATCTATTATAATTAACAATATTTTTTATTTAAAATATTTTTTCAATAATTACATATCAACTCCAAATTGAGTACATAAAAAATTACAAATAACCCTTAACAACCCTCGCAATGAATTGTATAATCAACCTCTAATTCACTCAAGAACGTGGACACAAGACATGCAGAAAAACCTAGTAATGTAGAGTCTCTAATTCACTCAAGGCCGTGGACACAGGACATGCAGAAAAACATATTAATGTAGAGTCTATTGTATCAAAAACGTTTGTGATAGCAAGCGTTTTCATTATCTTGTATTTTCACTTGTTAATATTATATGTAGATCTGCAAATAGCAATATAAAAGTTAATAAGCAATGTTATTAAAATTAGATAACGTAAAAGGAAATATTAATTTTAAATAATGATGACATATTGAATATGATGATGGAATCCCATCCAAATTTTAAAATAAATATATATAGATACATACTAACTTAAAATATGTAGAATATTATCATTAGGAACCAAAAGCTAATGTAAACGGATAAGAACACACAGACATGAACTTGAGAAACGATATTTTTTATAGCGCTGATTAAAGCCAGTAATCTGCGAGCTATTTCAAGAAATTTATTCAGTCAACACATATGTAATGAATTAGTTGATTGCACAATGCACATAGTATGCAAGCAAAATATAACATAGAAAGTTCGGCAGTACTAAGCTTCTCTTATATCACTAAATCGGGTATCAATATATGAAATTTTCATGCTTCCTGAAAAAAATGAATCAGGATTGAAAATAATGAATCTATGCTCTATAAGCAATAAACATGCCCTTTCTTGAATGAATATGATTTAATAAGGGTCAAAGGGCCAACCTAAAGCAACAGTATAGCCACGCACTTATATATCTTCCACAAAGCGGCCTGGCACATGTAAACAGCAACAACACCCCAGAAATCTTTAATTCACCTGGAAGCGTTACTACAAAGGACACTGTAAAAATAAAAAACAATTGGATGTTAAGAACGTGAGCGACAAATTCGGGACTCAAGAAACGGAGTATATGAACAATGTGCCCATACCATATCCTCCTCTTGTTTATTGCAGGTCACTCGGCCAAGTCTGAAGTAAAGTTTTCAAAGTTCATTGAATATCACTGAATACCAACAGAACAAGAGAGATAGTACAACCCTTCTTGAAAATATTCTTCTTCTTTATAGAAGTAGCGATATTAATAAGGTGGGGGTTGTACTATCTCTCTTCTACTATGGGTATCCGCAATGAAAATAATCAAGGTGAACAAACCATAACCAGCAACCTAGACATTTGCGAATCACTTAAATCAACCGAAGAAGAGAGATTGCACAATCTCTCCTGAAAAATTTCTTGCTCTGCAAAAAGTAAGGAGAGATATTAATAAGGTAGAGGCTGTACCATTTCTCTTCTACTATGGGTGTCAAAACAATCGCGGTGAACGAAACCATAACCAGCAAGCAAGACATTTGCCACTCACGAGAATACGAGAAGTTGCAACATATTTATAGCATCAGTGAAAAGTTTTTGTTAATAAAATCATAAGAGTACGAGAAGTGGGGTCTCACCGATATCAATAAAGCGCACAAGAAAACAACATAGATGAGGACGAACTGCACGCGAATGCCACGGTGTCCAAGATATCTATAGTATGAGGGGTAGCTATACATAAGAGTACCAGAAGTGGAGTCACGTCCGTCAAAATATGGAGCTGTCTTTGGCTGTCCATATTTGCAATCCATGGTTTTCAAGAGTTCTTTTTAGATTTCCTTTTAGATTCTCGCCTGTCGTTTCTCGAGGATCACGACAAGATATACTAGGAAATACTCCATTGCTCACCGAAAAATACGTGATAAGTTGTCCGTGTTCTAGATATAATTCAATATGTTTGGACGTTTGCATTATAATTGTATCTGATATTTCGTAATACCATGGGTAATGCAAACATTATTCTTGTGGTTGTGGGCTGAGAGGATTGGTACCACTTGTTGGAATGTTAAACGGCCTCTACATGTAATTATTTCCGATGATCCCAACTTCATTATAAAAGTTATAATATATAATATATAGGATTGGGAAGAATAAAATAATTTTTTCATTCCTATATAGAATAAAGTAATTATTAAAAGCGGTGAAAAATAATGTGACATAGGAGGTTGGTGGGTGCCTGCTACCTTCTCCCCTCTAACAACATTTAAGAGGAGTGTGGTTAGCTCACCCTATGTATACACCTGCGATTTTTTATTCTTTAATCTCTATGACGATTTTGTGTCTTATTCTTGAATCTCTATGATGGTTAATTTCTTCATACCTGATTGTTTTAGTAACTATGTTCTGGTTGCTAGATTTTATGGTGTGTCTAGCCACCTTCCCGCTGGTGGTGGGATTATTAAGTTGTTTATCTTGTAGTTATGGGTGGGTGCTTCGGGAGAAATTTCATAGGACTATGGTGTGATCTTTTGTTTTTTCTGGAGATTGGGTCGCTTGTCTCGTGAATTGATGCCACAATGACCTTGGTCTACATGGTAGTTAATTTGTCTTCAGTGTCGAGAAGGATCAACTAGTTGTGGGTGAAGATAAATTCAGAACCATAAACATGGTGAACTACGTTGGGAGTGAAGGTGGTAGCAGTTGGAGGCATCGCCTAGAACCTTGAGTCTGAGAATTTCTCGACTCCGGAAAAGTGTGGCAGTGGCAGCTAGTTCGTTGCTTATATTTGTATCCCTTTTCTTTTCTATTATGATTATGAGTTCTTATGGCTTAATTTGGGTGGTGTTCTCCTAAATTTGGTTGGGGTTCAATGGGACCCGCTTGGTGGAGATTCTTATTGTGAAGGTGACGTTGTTTGGAGGAGCCTTTTTGTGTTTCTTGTGTTCTAGGCTTTCTTTTCTTCCTTGACTAGGTCGCCCCACTTTCTCTATTTCACCTATATTTTCTTTAGGTTTCGTCTATTTGGTTTTTCTCTTATTTGACTGAGTTTATAATGGGTTATTCTTCTAGTTTGGTCTTGTTTTTCTTGCCATAGAATCTAAGAACAACACATGTACAACCACATTTCACTCTGCAACTCCTCCCAACATTTGGCACTACCATTTTCCAGCTACAAACCATTACTACTACTAGTCATCATGCTTGCTCCGACTTGGAAATAGTGCAGGAAGTTGCCAAATGTGTTCCTTACTATGGTCATACCAAGGCAAGAAGGAGTCAATATCTAAAATCCATCATCCTCCACTTCAAGATAAAAAAAAAAATTGGGTAGAGACTTGAAAGAGAAGCGTGAATATCATAATGACATCATCTCTTCCTTGAATGAGAAAAAGAAAATGAAGTGACACCAACATTCATGTTTGGCTTGCATGGATGCTCATTTGTATCATATAAAAATCCATCTTCATTGTGAGTTCAAGCTTTCCACTCCAGCTGGTACTAGTGCCCAAGATCTTTCTCTACTTACCTTTTTAGCCTCTTAGATCTCTTGATCACATGATATGGTATGATTTAGAATTTTTTTTTATCTATGTAACTCACTTTATGTTAGTACTTGTTATTTTTAGAAATAAGCACTTAATTTTGATACTTACTAATAAATTATTGATTAATGGACATGACTTGTCGCAGATTAACATGAAAAGTAGTTTGCATTTTGATGCTTGGGATGATGTATTTTGACATTTTAAAGTAATACAAATTTAGAACATATATAATTAACAAAATTATAATAAGAAAAATAATAAGAATAAGAATAATTTTAATAAAACAAATATAATATAAAAAATATCTTTAAAATAAAATTAAAATACTATACAAATTTTTATTTAAAATAAAATTAAAATACTATAAAAAAATTATATAATAAAGAAGTGATTTATCCAAAATTTTAAATGAAAAGTAATAAGAAATATATATTAATGAAAGAATAAAAATAGTAAATCATAAAAGAAAATTTAAAGGGAAAGTTTTAATAATTTCAAAATATGAGATGAAAGAGTTTTTGATAAATATGAGAGGAAAGAGTTTTTGATTTTATGACAATTTTGAAAGTAGAAGGTTAAAAAAAAACATGATTATTATAATAATAAATTTTGATGAATTTTAGGATAAAGTGAGAGTTGGTCAATTCCCAAAATATACTGAGATGAAAAATCTATTACCTTTATGATACTAAGAGGATTTGAAAGTGAAAAACACTCTTAAACTATCCATCATATACATAAATTAAATCTAAATTTCCAATTATTTTTCATGTTACTAATCTTCTTAATCTTTAAACATAATAAAATTATTATAAATTTAAAACACGTCTCCTAATACCTTTGAAATATAACGAACACAACAACATTAATAAATATGATTTATAAACACTAATAAATGTATATCAACAACAATTATCAATATTAATATTAATATATTATTAATAATTAATATCAATATATTATTAAAATAATAATATTATAAATATAGATAAAAAACAATAACAGATATTAAATAATTTTTAATCAAAATAATTTAGAATAATATAAATAAATTAAAAAAATATTAATAAAAAATATTAAATATTTTAATAATGACATTAATAATTTAGAATAAAATAAATAATTACAATAAATAAAACTCATAATCCATCAAAATGAAAGAAATAATTATAATAAATACAAATAATAATAATTATAATAATATTTAATTCATTTATTTAATTAAATAATAATAATAATAATTAATTAATTATTATTATTATTTATTAAAACTATAAATATTATTTTTTATAATTTATATTAATTATGGTTAGTAATAATAATATTAACAAAATTGTCCATTTGGGGTAGCTCAATTGGCAATGGTCATGGAAATGATGTCTCACTCAACGAGAAGTCTTGGGTTCAAATATTGTTCTATCTCCCCAATCGTGTGATAAGTTAGACATGATGAAAAAGTAGTCCTACCAAATTTACAAAAAAATATTATTAACAAAATTATTGTTAATTCGATGATAATTTTTTATTATTAATATTATTTAATAATAGTTAATTAATTATACTAATATTAAATAATAATATTAATAATAATAAATAAATTAATTAATAATAATAATTAATTAATTAATTAATAATAATAATAATTAATTAATTAATTAAATAATTAAATAATTAAATAATTATTACTATTATTTATTAAAAATATAAATATTGTTTTCTTATAATTTTGATTTTCTTATTGGGAAAATATTTGTCACAATGTGATGTTAGACCATGGTTGAACCATGGACTTAAGAAATTTATATTAAACTTAAGGATTAAAATTATAAACCCTATGAATAACATTATACCCCAGGAATATGAACCCTTAGATTAATAACCCCAAGTGTTTGATATTATAAACCCAAAGGATCAATACTGAAAACCTAAGGGATTATAAACCCAAATGAACAACATTAAACCCGAGGGATAAATATTATAAACCCAAAGTATATAACCCCTAAGATAGATTTTAGAAACTCTAAAGTAAACATCATTGATCATGATAATAAACCCAATGGATTTATATTAAGCCATAGGATTAATATTACAAACCCTATGAATAATATTATACCCTAGGAATATCAACATTTAGATTAATAAAAGAAAAGGATTAATTCTAAAACCATAAGGTATTATAAAGTCAAGCTAATAATATTACACCCAAAAGATTAATATTATAAACTCAAGGTATATAAACCCTAACATAAACATGGATGATCGTTGTTGACCATGGTTCATTTTCATATTGAGAAAATATTTGTCACAATATGACGTAGCACCATGGGTGAGCATGATTAATTTTCATATTGATACAATCTTTATAACAATACAACGTTGGACCATGGTTGATTTTCAAATTGAGAAAATCTTAGTGAGAATGTGATGTTGGACCATGGTTGACAATGGTTGACCACAATTATAAACCTAAGTCATCTATATTAAACACAAGGATTTATATTATAAACACTATAGTTAATATTACACTCTAGGAGTATGAACCCTTAGATTAATAAATTCAATGGATTGATATTATAAACCCAAGGGAAAAGTAAAACCAAGGTATTAATATTAAAATCTCAAGGGAATATAAATCAAAGGGAATAATATTAAACACAATCTATTAATATTATAAACCTTAGGTATATAAGCCCTAAAAGAAATACTATAAACCCTAAAATAAACATGGGTGACCATGGTTTGCCATGGTAGATTTTCATATTGATACAATATTTGTCACAACGCGACAATGGACCATGGTTGACTATGATTGATTTTCATATTGAGACAGTCTTTGTCACAATGTGACATTGGATAATGGTTTCCATAATTATAAACCCAAGGGATATTATACCCTAGGAATATGAACCCTTAGACTAATAAACTTAAGGGATTAATTCTAAAACAATGTTTCTCACAATGTGACTTTGGACCATGATTAACAATGTGATTAATTATAAAACCCCAAGATATTAGAAACCCAAGGGAATAATATTAAACCCAAGGGATTAATATTATAAACCGAAGGTATATAAACCTCGAGATAAATATTATAAACCCTAAAAATAACCATGGTCGACCATGATTCATTTTCATAATGAGAAAATATTTGTCACAATACGAAATTGGACTAAAGGGAATAATAAACCCAAGGGATTAATACTAAAAACCCAATTGAATAACATTAAACCCAAGCAATTAATATTATGAACCTTAGGTATATAAGCCTTAATATAAATACTATAAACCCTAAAATAAACATAGTTAACAATGGTTTGCCATGGTTGATTTTCATATTGAGACAACCTTTGTCACAATGTAACGTTGGACCATGGTGGACCATTGTTGATTCTCATATTAAGATCATCTTTGTCACATTGTGACATTGGACCGTGGTTGACCATGATTATAAGCTCAAGGGATATATATTAAACCCTATGATTAATATTATACACCTTCTGAATAATATTACACATTAAGAATATGAACCCTTAGATTAATAAATCCAAGGGATTGATATTATAAAACCAAGGGATTAATTATATAACCTCAAGGGAATAATATTAAACCCAAGGGATTAATATTAAAAACCCTAAAATAAACATGGTTGACCATGGTCTATTTTCATATTGAGACAATCTTTTTCACGATGTGACATTGGACCATGGTTAACCATGGTTGTGCATGATTGATTTTCAAATCGAGACAGTCTTTATCACAATGCGATGTTGCACCATGGTTGATTTTCATATTGAGAAAATCTTAGTCTCAATGTGACGTTGGACCATGGTTGACCATGATTATAAACCCAAGGATTTATATTATTAACCCTACAAACAATATTACACCCTAGGAATATGCACACTTAGATTAATAGACCGAACGGATTGATATTATAAACCCAAGGGAATATAAACTCAAGCAAATAATATGAAATGAAGAGATTGATATTAGAAACCCTAAGATAAATCCTATAAACCCTAAAATAAACATGGCTGACCATGGTTGGTTTTCATATTGAGACAATCTTTGTCACAATCTGACATTGGTCAACCATGATTACAAACCAAAGAGATTTATATTAAACCCTAGGATTAATATTATTAACCTTATGAATAATAATATAACCCAAAAGTATGAACCCTTAGATTAATAAATCCAAATTATTGATATGAAAATCAATCATGGGGAAACATGGTCAACCAGTGTCCAACATTGCATTGTGATATAGATTATCTCAATATGAAAATAAACCATGGTCAACTATGATTATTTTATGGTTTATAATATTTACCTTAGGGTATATATACCCTGGGTTTATAATATTAACCTTTGGATTTAATATTATTTCCTTGGATTTATAATCCCTTGGGTTTTTAGTATTAATCTCTTGTGTTTATAACATCAAATCGTTAGATTTATTAATCAAAAAATTATATTCCTAAAGTATAATATTATTTATATGGTTTATAATATTACTCTATAGATTTAATATAAATATCTCAAATTTAATTAATTAAAAAATAATTAATATAAATTATAAAAATATATTTAGATAAATAAAAATAATATTTTTATTTTTATAATAATAATATTATTAATATAATATAATATTATAATTTAACATTATAATATTATATCAAACCCTTCTTTCTTTCCATGTTTTTGGTGATCATACATTTCTTTATCTATTCTATCTTTCTTTCTTTTTTAACTCTTATTATTAAGAACGGATTTTAAAACCTAAAATGATTATTAAACCTAACATTAAAACATAACACTACTAATCATAAATAAGAATGTTAACATGATGTAAAGGAGGTGTGTATAGGAGGGTGAACACTCTTTTTAATTATTATTTATTAAATCTAGTAACAAAAAATTAATTAATTTTTTAAAAACTATAATTAATTATAAACCATTTAACAAATATTATAATTTAAAACATTAATGTAAAGAATACAATTATAAAACATATACCATAAATCAATTAGCATTTTTAAAATAAAATAATTTCATTTTAAAAATAATTGATTAAATAAGATTTTATTTTTTTGTCAAGTTATTTGCGATTCTTTAGTTTGACCCATGGCTTGAGGAGCTGCAATGCAGGGACATCTAGGTCGTCAATGTCACTCAATGATCGCACCCGACCTAAACCACACCAACCCTATGTTGACTGGATTTTTTAGCATGTATCCTCCCCCTAGCACAGGGAACAATGATCCCCGTGAGGTTTGATCCTAGGTTGCCTTGTTGAAGAGGCCCATCCTCAACTGGTTGTGCTAGTAAAACTTCACAATCGATTAAATAAGATAAAAACAAATAAACATCCATTAAAATTTACAAAAAAATAAATTTCCATCATAATTAACTCTCGAAAAAACCAAGGAACCATCGATTCACATACACTTTCTTTTGAACTATACTAATAATGGAAGTATCATTTTAGGAAGATCCAAATGGATTCATAGTATATGGGAAAAAATTATTTTTGACATTACATCAAATCAATTTAAGTAGAGCAAAGAAATCTTTTGGAAATTACTTCAAATCAATTTAAGCAAAGCCTTATCTTTGTATATGAATTTTTGGGAAAAATTTAAAGGTGTTGATCATATGGAATAACTAAAAATGTGAATGACTTTGATTCAATATGATAAATGTTCTTTTTTTTATAAGTAATCGCCGTTAATAATAATGATAATAAAATATTAAATAATATAATATAATATTAAAATATAAGAAAATAAATAATAAACAATAAATAAAAGATAATAATAATAAATAGGTAATAAATAATGAAGAAATATAATAATAAGAAATAAATAATATATAGAGAGAGTAAAGTTAACAAAAAGTAAAATAAAATAAGAAAGAGTTAACTAAGAGAATTATAAAACTAGTAAAAATAAGTAAAGTTATCAAAATGTAAAAATAGATAAAATAAGAAAGAAATAAATTAAAAGAAAATTTAACTTAAGTAAAACTTAAAATAAATGTTGCATGTTGACACATGGAATGCATGCATGCAGTTCCCCTTCCAATGTTTGGTCTATTTAATAGAAGATGAGAAAGATGAGAGATGATTCCATCATCCATTCTCTTGGGAGAAAAGTGTTGTGAGACAATGGATTCCTTGGAAGTAGTATGCTGATTGAGGGCTCGGGGGTGGCTAGTTGTAGAAAGATTATATGCAACTGAGCCTATGGTTAGGTGGAGAGTCGTCCCCAAAACATTATTGCAGTTAGCGAGATTCAAATAGCGTTCAACACCGAAATTACAAGTAAGGAATATAATCCCTACAACACCGAAATTACAAGTAAGGAATATAATCTCTACAGGTAAGTTTCCTTTTCTCCTATTTCTCAACAATTCTATGCTAATTAGTTGAATAGAGATGTGTATCTCTATTGTAAATTGCATAATTGATCTAATTAGTTGCATGTTTTAATTTCGGGGTTGTTACATATGGTAACAAAGTGGGTTTCGATTCTAAATGACCTTTAAATAAAAATTAAAAAAATATATTTAATCAAATTTATCAATAATTTTACTTACGAAAATTTAATCAAATAAATTTAAAAAAAATAAAGATAAATTTAAAAAAAATAAAAAGTCATATACCGTTAAAATAATATATGAAAATATATAAAATTATATATATATATTTTTTTTAAATTAGTCATTTTAAATAAAATAATTATTATATAAATTATTAAATAAATAACATTTCTACATAAATAAAAACTTTCTTTATTATTAAATATAAAATTCATGCACTTTTTATTTGGCACGTAAAAATCTTCTAATATAACAAAAGAAAATTCCTATTAAAAAACAATTAAGTTTATAACATTGATGTTATAGCATATCTTAAATATATTATAAAAAAACACATTCTCATCTTAGCTACGATTTTCTGTCAGAATTAGAATTTTATTAAACCGTGTGGTATTCTAAAGCTTGTGATATTTCAAAATTTTGTTGAGGAATGATCGACTAATAATATATTTAAATTAATTAAAAAATAAATATATTATTATATAGGAAAAAGAATAGATATATTCTTATTGTATATTAATGGAGTAATTAAAATAATACTGCATGGTTATTCAAACCCATCCGGTCCAAGAATCCTCCACGCGGAACGACACAGGTAATAAACATCACAATGTTGAGGTCATTAAGAGATATATGAGGTCATTAAGAGATATATGCCAAGCGATATATGATAATAAGACAGAGAAAAGAGGTTTTGGGTACTCGCGACAATGTGAAAGACGAGAGACGAATAGGCTGCTTTAAGGCCAGACGAGTTTTTAAAGGAAAAAAAAAACTTAATAGGTTGCATGTTAACTTTATTGCATTAAGGTTATTAAAATTAGTGCTTATATTTAGCAGAAGTGATAATATACATATACATTAATATTAAACAATATAATGGACACCATGTAATTCATGTAACTCATTAACATAAAGTATATAATGGGTTCAGGTTATAATTAATATTTATAGGTGACTATAATTTTTATTAGAAGAAATAGGACTTATAAGATATTGTATTATTAGAATATTTTTAAATTAAAATTTTAAATTTTAAATAAATATTTATATATATATATATATAACGGAAGTGATAATAAATATATATAATAAGTGGATAAAAATTAGTTTAGATATTAATAACAATAATGAGTGTTATTTTATATTATATAAAATATAGTATAAAAATGATTCGCCAAGTTTTAAGGAATGAAAAGGAATTTATATGATGTGGATTTATCTATTTAATAAATTAGATAGTAGAATTTGAATTTGTTTAATTATTATTAAAGTATTATGTTGAAAAAGATAATAAAGGTTGAATTATTTTAGTTAATATTAAAATATTATGTTGGAATTTATAAGTTGCTAATTTACTTTATTATTTATTGGAAGTATGAATATTTATATTATTATTACTTTTAATATTTTTTTAGTGTGGTATTTTGAGTTAATAAGAAATTTGAGTGTAAATTGATTATCGATAAAGAATTTATTGGCAAACATATTAGGCATACCAAATCATTCATGGATGATAATGGTGGTAGTGGCTCCAAGCATTTCAAATTCTTAACTAAAGATTTAATGAGTAAAAATTAAGGTGGAAGAATCCCTAGTCCAACTTGAAGATGGATGAATCTATGATAAAAGAATCAAGTGGGAACTTGATGAGATAAGCAAAGATGAACAATGACAATTATGCGAGTGATGGATAAATCACTAGGGGACAACAAGCACATCATTTCATTGTGGGGACTTGAACCTAAGCTGCTCTAGTAAGAGAAAAGTATCTTGACCTATTGGGCTACAATGGAAGCATAACAGGTGGATTAATCAAAACATAATACTTGAATAAGGATGACCTCGTGTATGTATGCCATTTGGATAAGCACAATATGTATAGTGATCATGAAATTTTAAACATGATATTGATTATTTAAATGATTGTATAAACGGTAATATCTTAACAATCAATTTAACTCAAATGTCCTTGGGAAGGAAGAATATTTGATGAGAGATTAAGGTTCAAGGTGAGGAGAATCCTTTGAAATTTAACGATGTACTTAGATGAGTATACATACGATGTAATGGTTAACTTCCTAAAAAAAACAACAAATGATTATTGAAAAAGTAATTGGTACCTTGATGAAAACATGACACTAATAGTACTCATGAGATAACATAATCCTGTTCAGGGTTGGAACACATCCTAACTTAGATCATAGAGAGATGTTGAATAATATTAATTCATAGTTAGCATTCATTTTATTTATTTTTTTTTTTTTTTTTTTCTAAATAAGACTAAATCTATTAAAGAGACAAAAAATAATGATACATAGAGGCACCGGCCTCTGCAAAACCTGTCTCAAAGTTTACCAAGTATTAACAAACAGTAACTGAAAAACAGACTGCCCTCAAGGAGAAATCAGTCCAAAAATCATGGTGTGAGCTACCCACGCAGGGGAACCAACCTGTAATTCCATGTATAAGAGGTTTTTGAGCAGAACAAAAACAAAATTGACCCCAAATAATAGAAATTACAACAAAAACTACAAAAAAGAGCCCTAAGATGGTGACCGAGTGTCTAAAAACCTGAATAAAAAACCGCGGCCTGCTAGGTGTCAGCATGTGGCAGAGGTTCCTCCACAATGAGACACCCGTAGGCATATATATCTTTGACGTCATGCTGTTGTTCGCTTGTCGTGGCTTCCGTCTACATCTTGCCACCTGGAGTGCTCGTCGTGGCTTCCATCTTCACATTACTGCCTGGAGTGTTGTCCGTCTAGTTCAAAGCGTTCGGTTCAGAGTGTGCTATGTCCGTCCGATTTAAAGTGTCACCAGGAGATCTTCGAGTCCCCGGGCTGCTACCATGAGTGTTTCGCCTGCTAGTGCTAGTCCTGTCCTGAATGATGCATGCCGGGATGACAGTACTCTGTGGCTCCTCTCTGAAGGTGACAGAAATGGAGGTGATAATACAAGGGCACTCCAAAGTGCATCTAAACTGGAACTGGGTTGAATGACAGGGATTCATCATCGGCACAGAGTCATTAGGGGGTTGTTGGGCTTCCGCATCATGCCTAAAGCTAGTCCTCTGGGCATTCCCTTTGCCACTGCGGGTGTTGGGATACCGACCTGTGCAAAGAGCAGCAGTCAAGGACGAGGAGGAATCCGCAGTAGTCAGGTCAGATGGGGACAGCGAGGGAGGGCAAGTTGCTCTGCCTCTGCTGCTACCCCTACGACTTCTCATTCTGTGCCTCAAACGCGGCATATTTGCTTGGTGAATATCGATACGCTGGGTGCTTGGAGGAGCAGGAGAAGGGATGGAATGGCTCGTGGAGGCAGGAGAGTGAGGAATTCAATTACCAGAGGCGGAATTCAGGGCCAAAGCAGTAGCTCTGTAGTAGCAAAGTAGGTTGTGCGAGAAGTGGGCACCTTTGTTCATCCCAAGGAAACAGAGGATTTGACACCTTCTCCCCATTGTCGTTTGAGAGCTCAGTTCTGCAGCAGTGGGGAGGCAGTTACAGGCCAGAGGCAGCAGAGCAGGGGGAAGGTGATCCGCATTCTCCATCTTAAGGATCAGAATTAGGTAGCCTCGACCCTCACCCATCATTAATGTTTTTCGGCTTTTAGACAGCATTAAAATGTCATAAATTATGGCAGTGGGTGTCTTGGTTGCAACACGTGTTGCCATGTGGCCATGCCACTTGCCTGCCCGGACGAGCTAAATCACTAGCATCCAGGATCATAGTTAGCATTCATTGTTTATACAAGTAAATGAAATTAATTCATGACAAGAATGTTTATAGTGTATTGTTGTTCTATATTTGATAACTAATGAGATGATTCTCTTATTAACGATGTTTCATGATATGATGGTATGTGGTAAATGTATATAGTTATAACAAGAGGTTAACGATGTATATGTGGTGCTTATTTATTTATTTGTTATCATAATGATTTTGAATGCTCATGATGGATATGATATGCATAGGGATCGTGATGTTATGTTACGATGCAAATTGAGATGTGGTTCATTTATTATGAGATGTCATGATATATCTTTCATGTTCATATGTTGATGTTGTAACTTATGAGGATATTATGATGTGAAGCATGTGGTAATTGCAAGCAAATTTTATAACATGAGAATGTGGTGATTAACAATGATGTTATGTTATCATGATGACATGCAAGAGTTGGCATGTAGATTATTTTATATGATATTATGATTATAACTAATGCAATGGTTGCATGTTGAGATGTGGTGACTGACAGGAACTCCACAAATGGGTCGAGAGGGCTGATTTATTTGATGATCTCGTGGGAGCCCATACTTGCGAGGGAGAATATGTAACACCATATGGGTTGGGGACATACTCAATCAACACTACATATGCCAATGGTTCCTTTGTCTTGTATAGCTCTTGATGGATAGCTCTTGAAGGGCTATGGGACCATCTTGAGGAGGCCAAGTGCCTGATATTGTAGGCTAGGTGCATGGTCTTGGATTGGGATGCCGAAGTTTGGTGGGGGTGTAAGGACTTTGATGCCTCACTTTGTGCACCTTAGTAGGTGTGGAGGGAGTGGGCTAGCCTTGTGAGATGCCCAGAGTCATTGAGTACCGTACCGGATGCCTGCCTTGGGCCAGATGAGGTCTGAGTCAGGCGCGAGCCTTGCGGCCATCCTTGGACTAGGATACAGACTAATGAGGCTTATGCCTAGTTCTAAAAGTGGGAAAAATGACAGAGATTCCTTCAAATTTCCCGGGTGTTGTGAAAATTTTCGATGTCTGCTGGTTACATTAGTTTAGTAGAGGGTGTAGGGCAAACATGAAGTAATAAATAACTAAATAAATAAAATGTTAAATGATTCAATTTAACTTCGGGACGAAGTTCCTTAAAGAGGGGGAGTATGTAATGTCCACAAATAATAATAATAATAATAATAATAATAATAATATAATATAATATGAAAATATAAGCAAATAAATAATAAATAATAACGAAAAGATAATAATAGTAAATATATAATAAATAATGAAGAAATATAATAATAACAAATAAATAAAATAGTAAAGTTATATATATATATATATATATATATATATATATATATATATATATATAGATATATATAAAACTAAAATATAAAATAGTAACAATAAGTAAAATAAAATAAGAAAGAGTTAACTAAGAGAACTATAAAAATAGTAAAAATAAGTAATGCTATCAAAAAGTAAAATGGATAAAATAAAAAATAAATAGACTAAGAGAAAATTTAACTTAAGTCTAACTTAAAATTAAAAGTAAACTTAAAATAAAAGTTGGATGTTGACACATCAAATGTGTGCATGCGGTTCCCCTTCCAATGTTTGGTCAATTTAATAGACGATGAGGAAGATGAGAGATGATTCCATCATCCATTCTCTTAGGAGAAAAGTGTTGTGAGACGATGGATCCCCTGGCAGTAGTACGTTGATTGAGGGCTCGGGGGTGGCCAGTTATAGAAAGATTATATGCAGTTGAGCCTACGGTTGGGTGGAGAGTCATCCCCAAAACTTTGTTGCGGTCAGCGGGATTCAAATAGTGTTCAACTCCAAAATTACAAGTAGGGAATATAATCGCTACAGGTAAGTTTCCTTTGCTCCTATTTCTCAACAATTCTATGCTAATTAGTCGAATACAGGTGTGTTGATTGTAAATTGCATAATTGGTCTAATTACTTGCATGTTTTAATTTTGGGGTTGTTACATCAGCCTTATGTTGACTAGATTTTTTAGCATCTATCCTCCCCCTAGCATAGGGAGCAACGATCCACCATGAGATTTGATCCTGGGTTGCCTTGTTGAAGAGGCCCATCCTCAACCGGTTGTGCTAGTAAGACTTGATAATCGATTAAATAAAATAAAAACAAATAAATATTCATTAAAATTTACCAAAAAAATAAATTTACATCAAAATTAACTCTCTAAAAAACCAAGGAACCATCGATTTACATACACATTTTTTTGAACTATACTGAAGTATCTTTTTAGGAAGATCCATTAACTATACTGATAATGGAAATATCTTTTTAGGAAGATCCAAATGGATTCATATTGCTCCGAATGAATTCATAGTATATGAGAAAAAAATAGTTTGGACATTACTTCAAATCAATTTAAGAAGAGCAAAGAAATCTTTTAGAAATTATTTCAAATCAAATTAAGCAGAGACTTGTGAAATTACTTCAAATCAAATTAAGCAGAGACTTTTGTTTGTATATGAATCCTTGGGAAAAAAAGTTAAGGGTGTTGATCATATGGAATACCTAGAAATGTGAATGACTTTGATTCAATATGATAAATGTTTTTTTTTTTATAAATCTACGATTTTAATAAAATTCCAAGTTTATTTCAAATATATCTATTATTTTATTATCTTAGAAAGCATAATTTAAATTGGATTATTTTTTTCATTTTTATATAAATATTTATTATATATTTTTTGAATTTATATATAAGCATATTTAACTTTTTTTCTAATATTTTTTTCATTAATAATATATATATATATATATAGATGGGTTTTTCATTTATATTTACATATATTTTCGTTAAAAATATGAAATTAAATGCCTATTGATAATATATGTTTTTTTCTTATTTGAGAGAACATTATCTCAATTAAATTTAGTAATAAAAATTTAATTAAATTTCATTAATTATTTCTAATAATAATAATATAAATATTATATCTTTTTTTTAATCAGATAAGAGTAGGACCTTCTATTAATCTAGTTAAAAATACATAATTTACAAGCTGCAGCCCCGTGAGAGTTCAACAGGCATCTGTGCAGTCAGAATAACGAACCATGCATCCAGAACCATGTGAAGTCCTAACAAAACAACCAGGGAGTTACCTCCATTTACTCTGGACAACAGGCAATCAGTAGACCATCTGGTCATGTTGTCTAGTACTGAAAGAATTCGAGCCCTCAGAAGACATTTCAAGTAAGGGTCCACTAGACTTCCAACAAAGAAGATCAACTAGAAACTTCATAGAGCTTGTAGAGCCGCGCACCCTCTGAACCGACCTGTCAGTGTCCACTGGACCCGCACTGAACACGGGCCCACAACAACCCATACCAAACCATTCTTATGGACCCGACGTAAACTTTATTCCAACCCTCTAAACTTTTTTTGGGTCCGAGACACCAAGCTAACTTGCACGATCAAACAAACATTGTTGATCTCCTGCTAATTATCCAATGGTTTATGAAGATATCGGGTGGACAAGTCGCATAAGGGATAACCATCCAATGAGAGTGGTATTCTCTCACCTCTCACTGCTACGTGTCACATGCAGAGTGGAATCGGAGCCTTCCTCAAAACCCGATACCACTTAGACCCCGCCCGATAAACCTCTTGTGGTTTTAGAAAACAACTCCTCGCAGAATAATTACCGTGCTCTTTCACCAAGCGATAGCCATTAATCTCATGCATCAGACGATTCTTGTGCCATCCTCCCAAAATCATTGTTAAACCAAAAACACCATCAACATTTACACTTAATGTCTTGTTCGATGGATGGCCCAACCTATAGTACTTCCATAGAGGGTCCGAAGGAATATTGAGCTATGGATTGCAACCCATACCCTAAGAGGGTAGACAATTTAGGGTACCCTGTCCTCCCTCCTGTCTTATGTGCCATCTAAGTCCTTCCTTTGAATCCATACCTCTATATCTTTGTCTCCCTAACAGAGACAGTCCTCCAACAGTTTTCTAGAGAGTACTAGATCCCATTGATACTGGGAATCCCTAGCCATGTTGGTGACTCCCTCGTTCACCAAGCGATCCGCTAACATGTTAGCTTTCCTCTTCACATGGATAAAGCTAACCATTTTTAAGGTTTGTAGGTGGAAGTGGATACGGTGAAATACTTGCAAAAGCCTCTAGTGCTTTGAAACTTTATCTCGAGAAGTACCATTACATATTTTCTTGGCCACTCTAATAATCAATTCTGAATTTTCTTCTATGATGACATTGTCCAAATTAAAAACTAATAAAATTTCCAAGCCTTGTTCTAGTGCCATGAGCTCTGCCATGTTGTTAGTAGCCTTTCCTAAGTTTCCATGGAATATTTTCTTTATTTGACCCTTTTCATCTCTTATAACCCCTCCAAAGCCAGCTAACCCTGGATTTCCTTTAGAAGCTCCATCTATATTAATCTTTAGAAATCAATGAGGAGGAGGCTACCAAATATTAAAATTTGCATTAATTTGGCTTACTCCTTTGAATAAGCCCTCTGGTTTATAGATTGTGTTATCATTCAGGTTGTCCCTGAAGGTTAAGAAAGGGATACGACCGAGGTAACCACAAACCAACTTTGGACTGCAGGTTCTAGCCAACCTGCAATCAGAGAGGGCTCTCTCTTTTAGATTTAGCTTTGTTTGAAAGGATTTTAGGCTAGGTCTTGGGTCCAGAGGGTTTTTTGTTTTGTTTTGGTGGGAAAATTGACACTTTCAGGTAGAGAGGCAGAGCATAGTCTGAATGTTTCAAACCATTGGGCGTGGAGTCGAGGAGGGGAACTGTTGGTGCGTTTCCTTAATAACAGTGAGGGAACATGGAGCAAGATAGCTGAGCTTGAAGCAATTTTCAGGTTTAAAGGATGAAATGAATGCTAAAGAAAGAGAGGCAATTAAGAATCTCTCCAACAGATTAGCAGAGAAAGTAACAGGGCGCTACCTAGGGGCAGTTAAGAATCCCTAGATAATTGGCCAACACAGGTGAATTGGGGTAAACATGAGCTAGAAGGAATTCAATATTCATAACCAATTCATTCAGAGGAAAACATCAAGAAACAACAGAAATTGAGAATAGAGAGTATTTAAACTAATTCTAGGCTATTCCTTTTTCCTGCTATTTAGATAATGGCAAACACATAAACAGAGATAAGAGGCACTTATTGCTTCAGGCCGCAGCACAAGAATTCCATCTTCAGTCTCCAAAGAATTTATCAACAACAGACAGTTCGCTCTTCAAGCTTTCGACAATCTTTGATTACAGAAAAATTCAGGTATACACAGCGAGTCTCTCGTGAAGAATTCTCAATTTACCAATCCTTAAAACTATACAGAGGGTGGTATATATAGGGAAAAAATTTCTATCTACTGCTTTTATTACATCTTGACCTAATCAGGTCATAAAAATAATTTATTGACCTACTCCTATCTGAAATAAATGCATGAAAATTCTCAGGCTACACTGGGGGCGGCCGTAAAAAAACATGAATAAATGATGTAGTCCTGGGTGCCTTGGTGCAATGTCTTCTGAAATAAATATGCATGGGTTTCTGCTTCCTTGCTGTCCTGATGCTTTGAATGCCTTAATGGTGATTTGAAGGCAAGGATGGGCTGATGCTTATTGATTTGACTTTCTGGGGGCTTCATCAATGTTCAAGTGCTTCGAGCCCCTAAACAAATCTTTGCTAATACTCTTAGGCATCTTTTCTTCCACTGATACTCTTTGACAAAATCTGGACTGCTGATCTGATGTATTGCGGGTCTAATCACCAGTAAATGGCCATTGTTCGGCCTCTGTATCATCTGGAATTGTCTTCTGCTCCTTTTGGTATGCTCTGTGAAGAAAACGGAACATTTTTGCGCCTTTTCGGGCTTCCTGGGGCCGCATGATGAGAAGATTCCCTAAAGATTCCCTGAAGATTCTCCATTTTGGCCCAAAAAATCCTGCGATGAGCGATTTGCGATAGGCGCAAATCGCTCATCAAAAACTGCCTCAGAATTGGATTCCGGGGCTCCGAAGTGCGATTTTCGTGCCTTTGCGCCCAAAAAGTGCTGATGATGTCAGCATGATGTGACATTGTACGGCGGGTGACGTCAGCATGGCGACATGGCGGGATGATGTCAGCATGACGTCATCACATACGGACGATGACGTGGTAGGTACGGTGGCAGGGACACGTGGCAGTGACGTGGCAGGAGGCCACGCAGGCAGGTGACTCATCGGGTGACTGGACAAAGGGGTGACGTAAGCAGGGACTGTGCAGGGGGTGACGTGGGATGTGACGTCACGGGTGGTAAGCGGTTTTGTGGCGCACCGCTTATGGGCAAAGGCGGTCTCGGGGGAGGGGGCTCCGCCACAGCCCAACGCTTGATGCGTGGCAGGAGTACGGCGGGAATACCGCCCATCTCCCGGACGCTAAAGCTCGGGCGCTTTGGAGATGGGACGGCCCACCCACCGTTGATCTGCGGGGCGGGTGATCCAACAGTTGGCGGTCGGTGCGAGGTGATGGCGGGTTAGGGCGGGGAATATTCGCAGGAATATTCCCTTTTTAATATATGCGCGCGGTGGGTTATGACTTAGGGAAAGCGGGTTTGGGGTCTTTTAAAATGGGCGCGATCAATATTTACGGTTGGGAATTAGGGTAAGAGGTAAAATATGGGTTAAAAGTGCGCGGGTTTAGGATTTTATGCACAAAACTTTGGTTTGGGGACAAAATAGGGAGTTTTTGAGTGTTTTAGAGGGTTTTTGGGCTAGGGAAGCGGTTACTAGCTGACCTGATGTCAGACTAGCTCCTTAATGACTCGGATGGGCTAAAGACAACCCCAGATGGACTGTGATTTCACGGACTTATAGGAAATATGGCTATATTTCCAGGGAGGGGTATTTACATAGGGGAGTTTTATATACATGATTTTAATAGGGGAAGGGGAAAATTGTTAGGGACTTATATAATAAAGTTAATAGTTAATATGGAGATGAAAAGAGGGCGCTAAGGTATGATACCTTAGGCTTTGTTGGGGAAAGGAAGGCTCACAGATGGTGAGTGAGCAGTCCTTGAGTGAAGCAGATCCTCACCAAGGCGAATGTCATGGAAATGATGAAACTGAGAGGCTCAAGCAGACCTTGACCCCTTGGGGGATGTTAGTAAGTGACTTGGGGGAAATGAGAAGAAGGGTAGGTTAGTGAGTTCTAGCTTGAGTACCTCCTTTGAATGCAAAACTGCCTGATAACTATGATCTGAAAAGATAAGACATTGTGAGATAGAAAATTGATCATCAATTATCATTCTGCCACCAAACAGCTACCTACCCAGCCTACTGTCATAACATTTTTTCTTCTTTTTGTTTTGGGTGCACTTAGACTTGCAGACCCATGTTTGCAATTTTTCTCCCGTTTTTTTTTTTTCTTTTTTTTATATCTAAATCTACACTTATTTCTGCTAGGGCCCAGATTAAACAGTTGGGTCCCTTAGTTTCTCTACCTATCTACAAATCTGCCAAGATTAGACTGTTTGGACAGATATCATTCTCTATATTCTACAACAGGAAATTGAAACCTAGGGAGACCAGGATTAGACTGTTTGGACCTCCCTTTAAGAAATTCTTCAAAATTGGAACAACTCATCAAAATGGAATGCAGTAGTGGCATTTGGATCAGCACACTTCATGGCTTCTTCTTTGGTCTCTTCTGGAAATATGGAACACTGCAGCTTGCAAAGTATGACATATTTGGCATGTAAAAATGTCAATCATGAAAGATGATACCCTGTTGCAACAGGAGGCTAACAGTGGCTCCACTTGGGGATGGCTTTTCCTTTTGAAATGTCAAGAACAGCAGGTCAGACTGCCTTGATCTTCTGTTTGTTGCTGTTAACTGTGAATTTCTTCTTTGTTTTGGCTGTTTTAGATATGAAACTTTGAACTATGAACCACTCCTCCTCAACAGAGCTTTCCATGAGCTGTACAGCAGCGCCTGCTTTCTTCTGCGCGCTTGATCTTTATGTACAATGCTTGAGCAACTATGCTGATATAAACTAAAAGTTCTTGCTCTGTTTTGATGCTTTTGAGATTGAAGAATTTGCATCGGCTATGTCCTTTCCAAATTTACTACTATTCCTTAATAATCGACCTGTTTACAAAAATTTAAACTGAGTGTTGATATATACAAATAATATTGTACAAAGATATTTATAGAACTTGCATTGTTTCAATAACAAGGATCGTGATAATGTTTCAACATCCTGCCATTCACAGGGCCTTCTTCAACAGTGTTGTTCTCCATAGATCTGAGAAAATAGGTGTTGTTTCCTTGAACAACAGAAATTACAAATGGACCTTTCCATAGAAAGTCAAACTTGGCATGTTTGCCCTTGTCTTCTCTTCTTGAGTCCCACTTCAAAACTTTGTCACCAATACTGAAATCTTCAGCTTTAGCTCTCTTATCAAACATCTTTTTGAGCTTTTCTTGTAAGATTTGTGCTCTGTCATAGACTTGTTCTCTCTTTTGCTGAAGGTGAATTGTCTGATTAATTCTTCTTTGAATGTCATTTGGTTCAGCCTGAATTTCCTGTAACAGCTTGATAGTAGGAATGCCTAGGGATGAAGGAAATCTAGCCTCCATGCCATATACCAGCTCATAAGGGCTCATTCCAATTGATCATTTGCTTGAAAGTCTGTCTGCCCATAGGGCGTTCACCAGCTTTTTGTGCCAGTTTTTCTTGTTTTCTTCTAGCATTTTCTTTATGATGTTGATGAGGCTCTTGTTAGATGATTCGGCCAATCCATTACCTTGAGGGTAATATGTTGTAGAGTGGCCCAGGGTGATATGAAACTTATGGCAGAAACTAATCATCTTTTTGGACTTAAAGGCAACGACATTGTCAGTGATGATTTTCTCAGGGCAACCAAATCTGGAAAGGATGTTGCATTCAAGGAATTGGATAATGATGGTATCATTGGCTTGTCTACAGGGAATGGCTTCAACCCACTTGGTGAAATAATCGGTGGCTGTTAGGATCCATTTGTGCTGGCCTGAGGAAGAGGGATGAATTTCTCCAATGAAGTCAAGACCCCATTGTTGAAAAGGTTTTTCGGTGGAGATGGGTTTAAGGGGCAGGGGCAACAATTTTCTCTTGCATTAAAAAATTTGGCACTTGTGACATGTCGTGGAAAACTTTTTTACATCTGCAAAAAGAGTGGGCCAGTAGAAACCAGCCCTCAGGATTTTGTCTACTGTGGACTTCCAGTAGAGATGTCCTCCACAATCACCTGCATGGAATTCTTTGATGACATTGTTAGTTTCATTCATGGTTAAACAATTTAACAATATACCTTCATGATTTCTCCAAAATAATGCACCATCTATAACACAAAATCTGAAAGCCTTCATTTTTAAAAATCTTTTCTTTGTTCTGGACAATCCCGGGGGAGCACACAGGTTTAACAATACAAAGCAAATATCAGTGTACCAGGGGCATTGCAGAAATATTTCACTGATCTGTGGAGTCGCCAGCTCCGGTTCATTGTCCAGTTGGTTAATGTCTAAGGCCTGAAAGTTTGTTTCGGACATCAGCTTGGCTAAACCTTGTCCCTTTATTAGCTTGGTTGGTTTTATTTCAATGTCATATTCGAAGATACTTGCAATCCACTTAACTCTTTTGCCTTCTAATCCGTCTTGAGTCAATATATCTTTAACAGCAGTGTGTGGGACATAGGCAGTCACGTGTGAATATAAAATGTACACTTTGAAATCCTTGATGGCCTTAACAAGTGCATAGGCCTGCTTTTCCATTATTGGGTACTTCAGAGGGGCGTCTCTTAAGGCTCGATTGAAAAAAGCAATTGGCTTTTCAGCTCCCTGCTCATCCTTTTGCAACAGGACAGCAGCGATTGTGTGGTCTGATGCGAACGAAAATATGATAAAATCCTTGTCAAACTGTGGACTGGTTAGAACAGGAGTTTGGGTTAATGCAGTTTTGATACTCTCGAATGCCTGCTTGGCCTCAAGGGACCATCTTACTTTGGCATCCTTCTTTAGCATGTTGCTTAACAGTCTTATTACTTCAGCTAAATTTGGAATAAATCTTCTCAAAAAGTTAATTTTACCAAGGAATGCTTGTAGCTCTTTTATGTTTCTCGGATGTGGAATTTGGAGGATGGCCTGTATTCTTTCAGGATCAATTCTGATCCCATCCTTTGATATAATGTGGCCAAGTAATTTTCCTTCTTCCAAACCAAATAAGGACTTCTTTGGATTCAAGGAAATGCCATATTTCCTGCATGTCATGAAAATTTGTCTGAGATGCTTGAGATGTTCTTCATCAGATTTGGAAAATGGGGTTAAATCATCAAGGTACACAACTAGGAAGTCATGTAATTCTTTGGCGAATGCAATGTCCATTGCTCGTTGAAAGGTAGCACCAACGTTTTTAAGTCCAAATGGCATCTTTACATATTTAAATGTTCCCCAGGGTGTGGTAAAGGCAGTTTTGTCTTGGTTGTCTGGGTGAACAAGTATCTGGTTAAAACCTGAAAAACCATCTAGCAGGGAAATTCTAGATGCTCCCACTACTCTCTGCAATATGTGGTCCATTTTGGGCAGGGGATAGTGGTCTTTTAAGGAGACTTGATTTAAATTTCTGAGGTCTACACAAAGTCTGATTTCACCTGTCTTTTTTCTTGTAGGCACTAGGTTAGACACCCACTCAGAGAATCTGATAGGGGCTATAATGCCTGCTTCCCACATCCTTTCTACATCTTTTTCAATCGGGGGAAGCAGCACAGGGTTGATTCTTCTCAATTTCTATTTGAAGGGCTTCTGATTGGGCTTCAAAGGGATCGTGTGCTGAATCAATGATGTATCATAGGATTTCAAATCCTCATAGCTCCAAGCAAATACATCTTGAAATTCTTTGAATAAGTCAATGTACTTGGGCTTTTGATCAGGTGGCAAATTTTTGGACAGTTTGATCATTTTTGGGTTCTCTGGTGTCCTAATGTTGTGTTCTTTAATTTCTGTGTTTATTGGTTGCAGTTTTGGTTTTCTGGGAACGTCATTAGAGTCAAACATGTCTTCTACCGGAGTTAGTCCAGCAGGCAAAAAATTATCTCTCAAGTCAATGACCTCTGCCTCTGTTCTGTCTACTTCTTCTGCCTGTGTTTGTTTCAGCTGTTCAATGTTTTCATTGTCAAAAATGGTTGGCTTCAGAATCTGTTTGGCTGTTGCAGCGGTTAGAACTTGCTGACTTTCATTTCTCTGCTGTTCAGAATCTGTCATGGCATCCATGTCAATGTGAATATTTGAAAATTCATGCTCGAGGGTAAGGAAATTATTAATCTGGGCATCATTCTCGAATACTTGCCAATCTCTGACATTATTTGGGATGGTGGGCCTATGTTTTATTTCGGCTGTGAAGTGATGATTCGGGTCAAAAGGGAGCTTGCATGTACTCGCGAAGGTGGCTAGGCTGTGTGCATGAATGTTGTGATTTCTGGAAATCTTGTCAAGCTTGAATTCAGTGAATGCCTGGAGTATGTTAGTAGCAGCAGTTCTGTAGGCTCTCATTCTGTTGTCATTGGTAACAAAATTACCTTTCATCTGTTGTATAACTAGATCAGAGTCACCTAAGATAGACACTTTTACAGCACCTAGAGTTTTCAGTAGTTTAAGGCCTAACAGCAGAGCCTCATACTCTGCCATGTTATTTGTGCATTTGAAATTCAGTCTATAGGCATGTCCTTCTGCATGATTATCATGTGTATTGTGAATCCAGACACCTGCCCCTGCTCCTAACTTGTTGACAGAACCATCAAACTCTAAGAACCATGTGATTTCTTGCTTGTTGACAATGCTAAGAGTGTCATCCGAATCAGGGTTGGGCAGATTTAAAATTTCTGTTTGGGGAGGTTCTTGTAACATGCTGGTTGCATTTACTGTTTTGACAATTTCTTTATTGTGGGCAACCGTTTCTTCATTGATGTGCACTTGTTGTTCTAGAGCCAAAGGCTCCTTATTAGTGGGCAGATTTGAATCATCATTGAATAAAATGAAAGAATCCATATCGGAATGAATTGAATAAATGGGAAAATTTTCAGGCTTGCTTTCACTACTTACTACATATTTCATCAGCGTTTCTCTGTACAGTCTCTTTGGTTGCCCAAAGACTGAAATGGTAGCGTAGGAAAGGTCTAATTGAAGGGATCCTTGGAGCTTTTCTCCCCATGATCTCGAGAGGAGCATACCATACTTTCGTGGGATGTCAGCCACTACTACATCCATGAGGATGGTCTTGTTGGGATATTGGACTAAGGAGACACATAGATCTTTAATGAGACCTAAACATTTCACTTGACTTGAGTCAAATGAGTATAAATCTTTGTAAGGTCTTGTGATGTCGAGATTCAGTTTTTCCATAACTGCTTTGGGCATAAGATTGTGCGATGCCCCTGAGTCAAACATAGCGTTGTGTAAAACTTTGTCATGTATATGCAGACTGACATAAAAGGGTGGGACAGGTCCTTGTGTTGACTTTCCATTAATTTCTGGTCCAAACAATAGTTCAGGGGAATCATCCAAAACATTTACATCATCTTTGTTTTCTGGGAGTTGAAGTGACCTTTGAATTTGTTGCCTATATACATCGTGTTTAGCCAATTCTGAAAGAGGAATGGCTATCTTGAGTTTTCCAATCTTTGTTTCTAAACTAAACGGCTTCTCCAATGGAGTCTTAGTATTGGCATTGGCAGTTTTTTCCTTTTCATTTGAATTTTCAGCGACTTGCTCTTGTTTATCAGTGCTATGGGAAGTATTTGCTTGCGGTTTGGCAACTTCAGGAGTACTTTTTGGGACGTTGTTTAAATTTTCTTTTGAGAAAGGAGGAGGCAAAGGCTGATCTTTGGAAGGCTGTATTTCTATTATATCTTCTACTGTCACTTGATGTGGGTTTGGGACAGTCATATCAGCTGGTTCTGTTACAACAGCTTTGTTTTTAATCTTGTTGGGCTGTTTACTTTCCTTTGTCTTGCTAGGCTCAGAGATGTCAATGGTCCTAGTTCTGAGCTTATACTGTTTGTGTACTTCATACACAGCAGTATCATAACCTTGTTTAAAATCAAAAGACTCACCAGATTTAGTCTGAAGTTGATTGCAATCATGCTCATTTTGGTCTTCTTGTGTCAGGAAAGTTTGATGCTCACCCTTTAGATCCATTAAATTCATATGATCGTCTTCTATGAGTTGACTAGAAGTAGATCCTTCTACATAGTTATCTTGAAAAGGGGGTCTTGTATCATGGTCTTGGTTAGACCTACCAACATTTATGTTCTGCGTTTTTTCTGAAATTTGGGTTTCTTATGGGATTAGACTGCTGTCCTTCCCATGATGCCTTTCTCTCCACATTTTCTACCCTCTCTCCCAGTCTTTGCAAGCCATTGATGATAGCATCAAGCTTCTGGTCGAAGGCTAAGGGTTCTTCCTTAAAGGTGGTTCTCTTTTCCATTCGGGCTCTATTTCTTTTGGCAATTAAGTTGGCTTCTACCGTGACATCAACCTTTTGCACATCTTCAAGGGTTTCAGGAGCTCTTTCTTTCAACTGATATGCCATATCAGGGTCAAAACCATCAGGAAATTTGTACAAGGCAAGGTCGGGTGGAGGCCTTAAATTCTGTGGTATCGCATTATATACATTGTTGAATCTTGCACAGTATTCTAAAACGGTCTCTTGAGGACCTCGTTTAATTGTATCATATTCAGCTAGTATGTGCAAGGGATCTTTCTTTTTCTCCCATCTGTTGGTAAAGGATAGGTAAAGCTCATCGGGAGTGGTTATGGAATTTGCAGTGAGTGATCTGAACCAAGTTCTCACATCACCTGTTAGACTCTGAACAAAAATTCTCATTCTCACGCTGTCATCATCTATTTCGTAGTTCTCAAAATAGTCTTGCATCTTTTTGGCATGCTGAATGGCTGTGAAAGGACTAGTGGAATCAAAATATGTAATTTTCGATTGGTAATCTTGGGGAAAATCCGCAACGTTAGCAGGTAATTGCAGGGGTGCATATCTATTAGCCATATTGGCCGGTACAAGTGGAACAACGGGGATGAATGGAACAAAGGGGATAACAGGGATAACGGTAGTGGTAATGGAAGTATGTGCAGTGAATGAAGGTGTGGAAGGAGTGCTATGAGATGTGGATGACGAACAAGGGGAAGCAGGGGTAGACCGGAATAAAACCTTGACAGGGGTTGGAACAGAGCTAGGGTAAGCTGTTTCAGGACTCAAATCAGCAAAATTTTCCTGTCTTTGTTGCTTCCTAAGGATTTTAGGGATTATGTTAGGGTTTTCAAAAACAGCTGGAGGATCTGGGTCTGGGTTTGACCTTGTATATCGTGAACTTTTCTTGGGAGCCAGCTTCCGCACTTGTTTTTTTTTTGGTATATATTTTTTGGAATATTTTTTGTATTCACAAGGGCCAGATAAGATTTTGGAATGGCTGTGTATATCTTAAAACTAGCATGAAGATTGACTGAAGCAGCTTTTATCTAAACCTGTTAATGTAAAACAAAAATAGTTTCAAAGGCTTCCTGGCTGACATTCAGGCTTCATCTGTAGTTTTAGGAAATATACAGCAATTAGAAAATCGATTTCTACAGGGGATTTTTAACCTTCTTCGTGAAACTTTGTAAAATTAACTGAGGAAAATCCCCAGTGGAGTCGCCATTATGTTATCACTCAGGTTGTCCCTGAAGGTTAAGAAAGGGATACGGCTGAGGTAACCACAAACCAACTTTGGACTGCAGGTTCTAGCCAACCTGAAATCAGAGAGGGCTCTCTCTTTTAGATTTAGCTTTGTTTGAAAGGATTTTAGGCTAGGTCTTGGGTCCAGAGGGTTTTTTGTTTTGTTTTGGTGGGAAAATTCACACTTTCAGGTAGAGAGGCAGAGCATAGTCCGAATGTTTCAAACCATTGGGCGTGGAGTCGAGGAGGGGAACTGCTGGTGCGTTTCCTTAATAACAGTGAGGGAACATGGAGCAAGATAGTTGAGCTTGAAGCAATTTTCAGGTTTAAAGGATGAAATGAATGCTAAAGAAAGAGAGGCAATTAAGAATCTCTCCAATAGATTAGCAGAGAAAGTAACAGGGCGCTACCTAGGGGTAGTTAAGAATCCCTAGATAATTGGCCAACACAGGTGAATTGGGGTAAACATGAGCCAGAAGGAATTCAATATTCATAACCAATTCATTCAGAGGAAAACATCAAGAAACAACAGAAATTTAGCATAGAGAGTATTTAAACTAATTCTAGGCTATTCCTTTTTCCTGCTATTTAGATAATGGCAAACACATAAACAGAGATAAGAGGCACTTATTGCTTCAGGCCGCAGCACAAGAATTCCATATTGAGTCTCCAAAGCATTTATCAACAACAGACAGTTCGCTCTTCAAGCTTTCGGCAATCTTTGATTACAGAAAAATTTAGGTATACACAGCGAGTCTCTCGTGAAGAATTCTCAATTTACCAACCCTTAAAACTATACAGAGGGTGGTATATATAGGGCAAAACTTTCTATCTACTGCTTTTATTACATCTTGACCTAATCAGGTCATAAAAATAATTTATTGACCTACCCCTATCTGAAATAAATGCATGAAAATTCTCAGGCTGCACTGGGGGCGGCCGTAAAAAAAAATGAATAAATGAGGTAGTCCTGGGTGCCTTGGTGCAATGTCTTCTGAAATAAATATGCATGGGTTTCTGCTTCCTTGTTGTCCTGGTGATTTGAATGCCTTAATGGTGATTTGAAGGCAAGGATGGGCTGATGCTTATTGATTTGACTTTCTGGGGGCTTCATCAATGTTCAGGTGCTTCGAGCCCCTAAACAAATCTTTGCCGATACTCTTAGGCGTCTTTTCTTCCACTGATACTCTTTAACAAAATCTGGACTGCTGATCTGATGTACTGCAGGTCTAATCACCAGTAAATGGCCACTGTTCGGCCTCTATATCATCTGGAATTGTCTTCTGCTCCTTTTGGTATGCTCTGTGAAGAAAACGGAACATTTTTGTGCCTTTTCGTGCTTCCTGGGCCCGCATGATGAGAAGATTCCCTAAAGATTCCCTGAAGATTCTCCATTTTGGCCCAAAAAATCCTACGATGAGCGATTTGCGATAGGCGCAAATCGCTCATCAAAAACTACCTCAGAATTGGATTCCGGGGCTCCGAAGTGCGATTTTCGCGCCTTTGCGCCCAAAAAGTGCTGATGACATCAGCATGATGTGACATTGTACGACGGGTGACGTCAGCATGACGTCAGCAGGGCGACATGGCAAGATGACGTCAGCATGATTTCATCACATACGGACGATGACATGGCAGGTACAGTGGCAGGGACACGTGGCAATGACGTGGCAGGAGGCCACGCAGGCAGGTGACTCATCGGGTGACTGGACAAAGGGGTAACGTAAGCAGGGACTGTGTAGGGGGTGACGTGGGATGTGACATCACGGGTGGTAAGCAGTTTTGTGGCGCACCGCTTATGGGGAAAGGCGGTCTCGGGGGAGGGGGCTCCGCCACAACCCAACACTTGACGCGTGGCGGGAGTACGGTGGGAATACCGGCCATCTCCCGGACGCTAAAGCTCGAGCGCTTTGGAGATGGGACGGCCCGCCCACTATTGGTCTGCGGGGCGGGCGATCCAACGGTTGGCGGTTGGTGCGAGGTGATGGCGGGTTAGGGCGGGGAATATTCGTAGGAATATTCCCTTTTTAATATATGCGCGCGGTGGGTTATGACTTAGGGAAAGTGGGTTTGGGGTTTTTTAAAATGGACGCGATCAATATTTACGGTTGGGACTTAGGGTAAGGGGTAAAATATGGGTTAAAAGTGTGCGGGTTTAGGATTTTATGCACAAAACTTTGGTTTGGGGACAAAATAGGGAGTTTTTGAGGGTTTTAGAGGGGTTTTTGGGCTAGGGAAGCGGTTACTAGCTGACCTGATGTCAGACTAGCTCCTTAATGACTCGGATGGGCTAAAGACAGCCCCAGATGGACTGTGATTTCCCGGACTTATAGGAAATATGGCTATATTGCTAGGGAGGGGTATTTACATAGGGGAGTTTTATATACATGATTTTAATAGGGGAAGGGGAAAATTGTTAGGGAGTTATATAATAAAGTTAATAGTTAATATGGAGATGAAAAGAGGGCGCTAAGGTATGAGACCTTAGGCTTTGTTGGGGAAAAGAAGGCTCACAGATGATGAGTGAGTAGTCCTTGAGCGAAGCAGATCCTCACCAAGGCGAATGTCATGGAAATGATGAAACTGAGAGGCTCAAGCAGACCTTGACCCCTTGGGGGATGTTAGTAAGTGACTTGGGGGAAATGAGAAGAAGGGGAGGTTAGTGAGTTCTAGCTTGAGTACCTCCTTTGAATGCAAAACTGCCTAATAACTATGATCTGAAAAGATAAGACATTGTGAGATACAAAATTGATCATCAATTATCATTCTGCCACCAAACAGCTACCTACCCAGCCTACTGTCCTAACATTTTTTCTTCTTTTTGTTTTGGGTGCACTTAGACTTGCAGACCCATGTTTGCAATTTTTCTCTTTTATTTATTTATTTATTTATTTATCTAAATCTACACTTATTTCTGCCAGGGCCCAGATTAAACAGTTGGGTCCCTTAGTTTCTCTACCTATCTACAAATCTGCCAAGATTAGACTGTTTGGACAGATATCATTCTCTATATTCTACAACAAGAAATTGAAACCTAGGGAGACCAGGATTAGACTGTTTGGACCTCCCTTTAAGAAATTCTTCAAAATTGGAACAACTCATCAAAATGGAATGCAGCAGTGGCATTTGGATCAGCACATTTCATGGCTTCTTCTTTGGTCTCTTCTGGAAATATGGAACACTGCAGCTTGCAAAGTATGACATATTTGGCATGTAAAAATGTCAATCATGAAAGATGATACCCTGTTGCAACAGGAGGCTAACAGATTGGAGACCCAACTACATAAGAATTCTCACCTCTAGGGGCAAAGGAGGATCCTTATGAAGATTCCTCAACATGCTTCTTATTGTGTCTTTGAGCTGCCTCAAAATTTGGGCAATTATGTGTTTGGGCTCTCTTGCTCTGTCTTTGAAGATCCGATTGTTGTGCTCTTTCCAAACATTCCAGATAACAAAGCCTGGTACCAAAATCCAAGCTTTATTAATAATTTCATTCCTTGAGAAATTTACCCGCTAGTTCTTCAAAGTATTGGAAATGCTGAGACTATCCCTGTCTGTTTGCCTAAAGATTGAGGCCACCCAGTCCCATATGTTTGATGTGAAAGGATAGAGGTTAAGAAGGTGTTTCATCGTCTCCTCTTGAGAGCCATAGAGATAGCATTGGGAGGGGCCAATAAAGACTTTTTTTTTTTAGATTCTCCCAGGTTAAGATTTTCCTTTGATGCACTAACCAGATGAATAACTTTATTTTCATCCAATGGGGGCTTTGCCAAAGTTTCTTCCAGACTAGATTAGGATTCTAATATTTAAATCCTGTTACTTCTTGTTTAGCTTCTTTGAGGTTAAAGTTGCCTTTGGTGTTCTTTCCCCATCTTAATTGGTCAGGTAAGGAGGATACTAGATTCCTTCTATGCTCTAGCTCCTGGGTAAGGAATCTTGCGAAGACCTTCAAAGGACTATCATCACTGTGGCCCAGATCCTTCCAAATCCTCCATTTTTCATTATCCCTATCATGGTCCTAGAAATATTTAACCATAATTAGCCCTTTGTTATCTGTGTCTCTCTTGAGAGCTGCTAATTCATCTTTATATAGGTTGGGTTCCTGTTGCCAGTCGTCCTCCCAAAATCTTGCTAGTTTTCCTGCTCGAATTTCCCAGAGGCTATGTTGTTGAACAATACTTTTATTCTCCCAGGCTAGATTCCAAATATGGGAGCCCTTGATTTGCCCTGACATTCTAATGTGATCCTTTTTCTGCCAATACTTGTCACATTTTTGTTTCCACGGCTTAGCCCAGGGAGCTGACAATTCCTTAATCCATCGCCACTAAAGTTTGGCTCTCGAAACTCTACTAAGGGTTTCAAGGTCATGAAGCCCAAAGACACCATGGTTTTTGGGCTTGCAAATCTTGTCCCATGCTACTAAAGCCCACTTCTTTTTTTATTCACCTCTGCCCCACAGTTAATCCCTTTGTATACTACTAATTTGTTGCATAATGCCTTTAGGAGCAGGAAGAGCTAAGAACATAAAAATGGGAATAGTCTGCAAGACCACTTGTGTGAGCACTAGGCGTCCTGCCAAATTTAGTGACCTGTGTGTCCATTTCCTGACCTTGTCCTAAAGTTTGTTAATTATTGGCTCCCACACACTCTTGCTCAAAGGTTTATTAGTAAGAGGTATTCCTAGATACTTGGAAGGTAGTTGTTCCCTTTGAAACCCAAGAATTATGGTAATATTTATTTGAATAGCAATATTGGTATTAAAGAAAAAAACTTTTGATTTGTTGAGGCTTACCTTTGTTCCTCCTACCTTAGCAAAGTCAATCAAGATATGGTTGATCTCTCTGGCTTCCCTAACTGTGGGTATACCCTGCAGCATTATATCATCCACAAATTGTTGATGAGTATTTGCCACTCCATCTTTGGTGAGTTTGATACCCTGGATACGTCCTTTAGCATTTGCCACTCCATCTTCAGTGAGTTTGATACCCTGGATACGTCCTTTAGAATTTTCCACTTTGAACGCTCTACCTAGCCCTTCCATCATGAAAACGAAGAGGAAAGGTGAGAGTGGATCTCCCTGTCTGAGACCTCTAGATGGTGTGAAGGTTCTTGATGGAGCTCCATTGAGCAGTATAGAGAAACTGGTCGTGGTGACAAGTGCCATAACCCATTTTATCCAATTTTGGTCGAAGCCATAGGCCCTTAGAATTGCTCTTATATAAGACCAACTTAGCTTGTCATAGGCTTTTGCTAGGTCCAACTGAATGATCATACCATATTGTTTGTTGCTTTTGAGAGAGTGTACCACCTCATGTGCTTGGATGATGTTGTTGAGAATTTGTCTTCCTTCCACATAGCCCGTTTTCTCCTTCGAGATTAGAGATGGTAGAAGGGGCTTGAGTCTATTGGCTATCACTTTGGAAATGATTTTGCACACCACATTACATAAGGATATGGGTCTAAAACCATCCAAAGTCATGGAATTTTCCTGTCTTGGGATCAGAGTTATGAAGGAACCATTAAGAGCCTTCAGAACCTTTTTAGATTTTCTTGAGTCTTCCACAACCTCAAGGATATCATGTTTGACTGTTTCCTAGCAGGCTTTGAAAAAGTCCACATTGAACCCATTCGAGCCTGGGGATTTTCCATTTTGCATTTCATTGATCACTCCATTGACTTCCTCTTCTGACACTCGCTTGTTAAGATTGTGGTTATCTTCTCTAGTGACCAGCTGAGGGATGTATTGAGTGAATTGTTCAATGAACCTGGATCTATCCTCCAAGGGTTCCTCTGCTATATTGAGGAAGTGTTGTACAAGGACTGATTCCATATCGTTGTGAGAGACAAGCTCTATTCCCTGAGAATATTTGAGCTTGGTGATTCTGTTATGTGCCCTGTGAGCCATGGTGGATTTATGAAAAAAATTTGTATTCCTTTCTCCCTCCCTAATCCACTGTATCCTTGATTTCTACCTCCAGAAAATTTCCTCTTGCAAGCATCGCTCTTCCCATTCTTCCTGCAAAGAGTCAGTAAGCTTTTGCCTCTCCTTAGTAAATCCATTTGTGATGTTTATTTGATTAATCTCTTGTAGCTTCTGCTCCACTTCCCTTTTGGCTTTGAAGATATCACCAAATTCCTTTTTGTTCCATTCTTTGAGTTTGGATTTGATGTATTTGAGTCTCTGATGGAGCATGAAAATTTTAGTGCCTTGGATGTTCATATCTTCTCTCCACCATTTTCCAATATTACTGATGAATTCAGGGTGAGATAGCCAGGCATTTTCAAACCTGAAAGGTTTGTTTCTGGGTGTGCCCATAAATGTGGCTTCCAGCTGTACAGGCCAGTGATCTGATCCTCCAAAGGGCAGAATAGAAGCTTTCATGGTTGGGCCTGCGAGAAGGAGGTCCTCTGAAATAATAAATCTATCAAGTTTGGAAGCAACTTGAGAAGCTCCTCCCCTCTTGTTGTTCCAGGTGAAGGTTCCATTTATTGTTTCAGTGTCCACTAGCCCCATGTTCATTATAAAATTCTAGAAAGCCAAGGAGTCTCTTCCTAGTTATCTAATACCTCCTTTTTTCTCTGAGAGAGATCTTATCATATTGAAATCTCCTGCAACAATCTAGGGAAAATTGGGGTATCTTGCTCTGAGATCCTCAAGGGAGATGAGAAGCTTGAGTTTGTCTGCTTGCTTTTGTGGTCCATAAACATTTGTAATCATGTATACTTCCTTATCACCTATAGGTTGAAAAACCATAGAAAGATAGTTCCTGGATGCTTCAGTGTCCAAGATCCCAAATTTCTGTGGATCCCACAATGTGAGAATCCCCCCTGCCAAGTTGTTTGCTTTAACCTCTAGGTACTCATATCTGATTAGCCACTTATTATGAATTTCTCTAATCTTTTCCATCGAACATTTTGTCTCCTAAATAAAGATCATATCTGGTTTTTCTTCCTTAATTCTATAACTGAGAGTCCTTTGTTTCCTTTTATTTCCTATGCCTCTGATATTCCAGGTTGTGAGCTTCATTAAGAAAGGTTAGTAAAGGAGTAACTGGTAAGATCTTTCATCTTACCTGAGTTAATCAGTAGTTTCCCGCATTCGTTGAGCAGCTCATTCTGTCTTTTCCTTCCTCTTTTCCTTCCTGAGTTCTTTGACGATTGTGCCTGTACATTTTCCATCATTATGACTCCATTGTGCTCTTGACTTTCATGATTTCTTTTGACTCCAGCTCCCTTTGCTTGTGATCTCCATAGAAAGAGCTGTTGTACCCTGTCATAGTCCTCTTTTCACAGGGAGTCCAGTCCTATAGTCATCCCTTGTTCCAGAAATTTTTTTAGATATGTTTTTTCTTTATCTAGAATCTCCTGTAGTTCATAGTCCTCCATTTCCACTTTACTTGGAGTCATCTCCTAGTCCTTACTTATCTCCATACAGCTCGGTAGATCATCCTTTTGCTGGTTATCTACCATGATATCCTCCATGTCGTTTTCCTTTTCTTTTTCATTGATTATGTTCTCCATATCCTGGACTATTTCCTTGTTCCACTCTTCTTCCTCTAAGATTTTGAACCAATTGTGTCTTGACTGTCTATCCTCATTCATCTTCTTTTGTGCACATTTACCAGCTTTCCATTTGTTCCCGACCTTGGTGAAACCCTCATGATTCTTATCCTTAGTAGTTTTCGCATTTCCTTCCATATTATTTGCTGGGAAGTCTCTGAATAAATGCCCATGTTCATGGCATTTGCGACACCTAAATGGGATGTGCTCATGGTCCACAGTCTACACCCATTCTTCATTATACACCTCCAAAATTATTGCTTCCAAAAGAGCTCAAGATAAGTCCATTTCCACACAAATTTTGGCAAAGGAGGTGTATTTTCCTTTCAGATTCGCCTCTGAAATCTTTAGAAAATGCCCCAACTTATTGCCTATTGTTTTCAGAGATTCTAGTAGATAATAATCTAGAGGAAGGTAGTAAAGTCTAATCCATACTGGTACTGATGTGAAGGTTTCCCGCTCTGGGACAAAGTTCATCATCCATGGTCTCATGTAGAGTCCTGCTGCAGCATAGAAATATGGACCTCCTTCGAACACTCTATCCTTATCCTCTAAGATCGTGAACACCACTATAAAGAAGCCCTTAGAACCTAGATGTAGGTGTATTTCCCCCTTTGGCTTCCAATGACTCCTTATCCAGATATGTAGCGCCCTCTCCATCGGCCATAACCCCATAAATTTGCATATGATCACATGTTCCGTCATGTGATCCATATGTGATTGAAGCACAAGATCGATCAATATGACTTGTGGAATGGTACTAGACTTGGGTTTGCAGACCCCTGTTGTCCTTATGGACGGATGTTTTCCATAGCTTCCTACATTCTCCTTCTCCTTGTTTGTTTCTGGTTTATCCCCTTCTTGTTCCTGAAGTCCATTTCTTTCCAATGTTCCTTTGCCTCTTGCTTATGCTGCCTTTTCCAGAGGTTTTTTAAAGTATTTCTTTTTCACTTCCTTATTTTTTCCTGTAACGACCTGATTGTAGGAGGGAGCCGCACTCCCCCCTGCACATCCCGCCATGGTTCCCAAAGCCAAAACACTAGTGTTATAGACATTTTTGTGCCTTACAGCATTGAGCATGAAATGTCCATAATATAAGGGATCCAAAGTCCCTAAACATGTTGTTCCTACCCCTAGAAGAACAAGGCTAACAAACCATAGCAATTCACAGAAGTTCTCCACCAGAAACTGCTCAAAAACAAGTCAATTCAGGATCATTTCAATGGCTACACTAGCTGTTTGCGCTGAATGTCAAAGCCAACACTGGCTACCTGCGTTGAATGTCAAATGGAACACTGACAACCTGCGCTGAATGAGAATGGACATGTGGCAAGCTCATTTCTCAAGGTGTCAAAACCCAGGAAGCTTCCAAAATGACACTTGCCTCAGGGAATTCGACTGGTGATGAGTAAGAGGTTCCAAATCTCCAAGTGGAAGCAAGAACCTCCAAGTGGAATCAAGAACTGACAGAGGGAGAGGACACTAGTCAGATCTCAAGCTGACTCATCCTCTCTCCAAACATCTATATATGGATCTCTCCTCCATGAGATCTAGGGGCTGGAATTTTATTATTGCAAAGAATTGCTGTTGGTTTGAGATTGGACTAATTGGGTGCTTAATGCTTTGAAGGGGGTGAAGATAGGAATTCCATTTGCTGGGAAGGAGATGCTGGATTGGAGCCCTCTGGGTTGTATTTCTTCCTGAACCTTGTTATTCATCAATAAAGCTATCTTGGTTTCTCCTATATGCTGATGTATTCTTGATGTATGATTGCATTAGTATGTTTAGTTTATTTCTAATCCTGAACTAGTTATGAATATGAATCCATGTCTTGTGTAGTGTTCTCTTCTTGTGGTCTTGCAGAAACCTCTTGAAGCTGGGCGAGCAAGAAGGCAAGTAGCTGGGAATCCTCCAAGAGAAGAGAGACCGGATCGAGGGACAAATGGAAGACACTGGTTAGTCCATCTATCTCTCTTTATTCTTAATTCATAAAGGAAGAAATATCAGAATAGCTGTCTCTGTTTGTTGCTAAGGCACTGTCACACCTTAGGTGGATAGGATCGTCCTGCATAGGCATTTTTCCCCACAACGAATTGGCGACTCCGCTGGGGAGATTTTTTTAGTCATTTTATTTGTGTTATTATCATTGTTTGTTTCATAGACTTGACAGCAACAATCGAACTGCATCTGCTTTTCCCGGATGCAAAGTAGACAGTTGCTGCTTTGATCCAATCACTGGACTTGTCTATGATCTGAACAATGGACTCACAAATGATTCGATGATCCTTTGTGATAGATATTAGTACTCCCTCAAAGCATCCCTTTGATTACACCTTGCTTGTTGCTTTTATTTGGCCTGAAACAGTGAATTACATAGCAATCTGTGACCCAGAACCGGTGAGAAACGAGAGTTTCTCCTTCAGCGCAGACCCAGTGAAGGGATTCTGCATTTCAACGCAGGTCCCGTGAAGGCTACCTGCGCTGAATGTCAAAACCCCTGTGTTGAGGTTGCGCTGAACCAGTTTTTCCTAGTGCAGCTGGGGTTCTCTGCTCTGTTTTGCCTTGTCTTGATCTCTGATTTTTGCAGCCTGTAACCAGCATAGGTACCAGTCTGATAACTCCTTTTCTCTGCTTAGATTCCGCCTCCTTTTGTACAAAAAGACTGTGAGTGTTTTTATGTGTTTGTGGCATCATTCACAGTTTTCCTTTGCATGAGTGAAATAATCATCCTGTAGCCCTTGATTCAGATCTGTTGATTGTGATCTTAGGAGAGAGTTCATTGGCTGTTTACAGTTGATTATACGTTTGCTTTTGCTTATTGGTTTGAGTTTGTCTCTTTTAAAGTGTCGAAACAAAAGTTTATTTCGAAAATCGTTAAGTGTTGTAATCTCTTCTACCCTTTCTGATTTCGAAAAAGTAAACTTGTTTGTATTTTTCATTTAAAAGCAAATTCAAAGTTGTGCAAAAAGCTTTCTTTGTAGGCATCAATACTAAGAAAGCGGAAAACAAACACTTGCATTGTGCATTTGCATCTTGATAGTTTGCATGCTTGATTTAGGAAAAGTGCATTAGAGTGTGCTGATTGCTCTTTGAGAAAAGATGGTGTCTTTCTTTTCCCTTAGTAGCTAGGATTTTCAAAGTTGAAAAGATAAAAATCTTGCTTATCATCTTTAGACTGCATTTAGGAATTTGTATCATACATCTCGTGGTGAACCTTGAAAGGCAAACTTTAAAAAGATCAACCTAAAATAAACTGAATGAACTTAACAACGCTTTGCAACATAACGCACAACATAGAGGTCTAGGCTAGAGACGTGTTCCGGCGTCGTAAAGCCTAGTGGCTATCGATCTCGTGGATGGTGGGTGATTCCTCTTGAGGGACGATAGCGCCAGTACGGATTGTGCTCCCACGTACCGTCGCGTATATATTGGGAGACCCCTATAGGCATAAAACCTTTATCCTTAGGAAGCCGTGTCGGCCGCCCTACTGATCGCAATGCACTAAACACAGCATTCAGGAAGATCGACCGCCCGTACCCTAAAAAGTATTCTGCGGTTTTGCGAAAAGTTTGGCACACCCTCTGCCTAGAACTCCAGAGCAGTTTCTTTTGGCCTTTTTCAGGCTCTATAACAGAAAAAGTCCATCCGAGCATCTGTCACTTCGGGATCGTTCAAACATCGAAGGAGACTAGAGTCATCTTTAGCTTTTTCTCGACTCTTTAAAATTGAAAAAGCAAGTTGTGTCTAAGCATCGTTAAAAATTTATTTTAAACAGAACAATCACCCTTTATTCCTGCGTTGATCTTTAGGTTGAAAAAATGGAGCACACCAACCAAGGAATTCACCTTGGTGGAAATCCTAGTCCCTTCTCCTCTTGGGGAGATGTTGGTGCGCCCCATATGGCCACATTGTCGCTTCCAGGATTGACAATTGGCCTGGCGGTCTGGCTCTTTTCAACCAATGTCATTCAAACCACCACTATTCTTGAACAGTCGAGTCAACAGTTAGACCAGACCAGAGTTGCCAACCAGCCTTCTACTTCATCTAACTCTTCCTCTCCTCCTTCCTCTTCGCTTGACGGAACTGGTAAAACAAAAAACCAAGTTCCTAAGGAGAAGAAGGAAAAGAAGAAGAAAGAGAAGAAGAAGAAGGAGCCAAAAGTGACTGGGGGCAAACAAGTGTCGTCTGACAAAAATCCACACACAGCACTGACCAGGCCTAAATCGCCATGTGTCATATGCAAGGGAGACCACTTCCACAGAGATTGTCCCTGCATCCCTCGGATACTAAGGGACTGGTCTCCCCGTTTGCACAATTCGGTAGCATCAACCTCTGATAGCCATTTTGACTGCTCACCGTCAACTAGTGAAAGTGAAGCCACAGGACAGAGAGGGAAATCTAGATTTCCCTACAAACTGTGTGAAGGCAATCATGCCATCCACTGTTGTCCCTTCTTAGACGAGGCTAAAAGAGTTCTGGAAGATCGCCCGATTTTACGAGCGCAACTTCCTCCTGGATATCAAAAACTCCTGCCAAGTCCTTCACTAGTTGAGAACCCGACTGGCCCACCCAGGTGGTCAGCCGAAGCACCTATCATTGAAGATGAACTGTCTGGATCCATGCCTGACGAAATTCAAAAGGTTGAGGCGGCAGTTGACCCGGTTTTGCCTTCAAAGGCTCTATCTTCGAATGATACCATCACAGAGGAGAATAAAGACGACATCGTCCAAGTTCTCTTCATCAACACAGACTCCGACGGACAAGGGGTCAATTTGCCCATTCCTTTGTCGCAGGAAGGAACTTCGCCAGAGTCATATCCGGCCGTCTATTCGATCCCACCACCAAGCAACCTAGTTGTCTCGTTCGATTGGAACCAACTAGGCAGACCCCGGTTGCCAGCCAGCATACCATTCAGGATTATCGTTCAAATATACAGAATGGTAATGGCTGGCACTATCATTGATGAGGGGGCATCTGTGAGTATCCTTTCCTCTATTGCTTGGAAAGCGCTTGGTTCGCCAGCGCTTTTGCTTGAAATGAGAAATCTATCAGGCTTTGATAAAGGAACCAATCGACCTTTAGGGATCCTCCCCAATGTGCCCATAACATTGAAAGGGAAGACCGTTCAAATGAACGTGATGGTCGTTCAAGGACCCTTGGATTATAACCAGCTCATTGGACGAGACTATATATATTGCATGGGAGCCATCGTCTCCTCACTCTTTAGAGTAATGTGTTTTTTGCACGAAGGAAGAGTGGTCAAGCTCGTGGACCAACTTTCATTTCCCGGATCACGCATCGCAAATAGTCATATACCATCGCTAAATGGTCTATTCACGCAAGAAGTGTCTCAACCCACGGTCCATCCTCCTGATGAGCGCGAGTAATCCGGGAGGATATGACTGGAACCCAGGGGGCATGCGTCCTGGTTTGCTTCGGCAGGAAAACTTTGGGTATAGAGTAGGTTTCCGCGGGAGAATATGACTAGTCTATACCCCGCCCATGCTGGAAGAGGGTTATTCTAGAATAAGATTCTTTTGTCAAAGTTATGTGAGTTGGCGGGTGCCGTCACTCACCTTTGTCTATTTCGGTAGACATTGCCGAGGAAGTGTTTTGTTTAATTAACGAGACAATCTTTGGGTAACCTGAAAGAGGTAAGCCTCTCTCGTTAAAACAATTGTTTTGACGGAAAAGAAGTAGAGGTAACCTTGAAATCGTACTTTATACCTGGGGGCATGCAAACCTTTTGGAGTGCAAGCAAAGAGCGGTTATTTATCTGTTTTTTGGGTTAGCCGTTTCCTAACTTGCATAAAGAAAGGATGTGGGGCAAAGCTTTGTGAGATGAAGCTCCATAAAAAATAGAATCTCAATGAGACACTCTTATCATATGACTGGGTTAATCGAGCAGTTTTAGCACACAGTTCATGCTCGTTAAAAAATAAACGCAAGATCCGAGCAGTTTTAGCACATAGTTCATGCTCGTTAAAAAATAAACATAAGATCGAGCAAATGTTTCCACCCGCGTTTAAGCTCGTTAAAAAATGAACTATCCCGGTAAATAACCACTGTGAATGTAATATCATCAGCCATTAAAGCCTTGGTCGTGTTTGCACCGTCACCTCCACTTTTCATTTGGCCGATCGTTCACCTCCATATGATTGTTTACCCATTTTGAGGAACAGTTGCGAAGAGTGATTTCACCTAGCCATCCTTGTGACACTGCCGTGATTGGAAAATTCCAACCTGTACCTGGAATCAGTTGCTAACCTGTTTCATCACTCGTTCCTCAAAAGACGAGTCTTCTTTAAGCTCTTTTCAACTGACTCGTAAAATATGAAAAGATTGCCGAGTCCTTGGCCTTCCAGCTCGTTAAAGGGACAGGAAGAGCTATCCCTCCTCTAGATTTTAATCTTTTTGGACCTGAGGGATTATTGCACAAAAAGATCGAGCGCTTGTTTTATTCGGCTCGTTAAAACTATCGAAAACTCATCCCTTCTGTATTGTTTTATACTTTTTCGGACCTAAGGGATTAGATGACGAAAAAGGACTTTTGGAGTTAACTTTATGTACCTTTTCAGACTCTCTAAAAATGAAAAGGACCGAGTTATCCTTGTCGTTAGACTCGTTAAAATCACTAAATAGCGACAAACTTGTCTTTAGACGAGAACGAGTTTCACTATCGCTAGGCTCGTTAAAACATAGCGATAGGCTTGCCCGAAGGGCAGGTTATAGAACAAGCATATGTTATCCTCCTCAAGCTTGACAAAAATAAAGAGGTACTGGTCAGCAATGACTGGGGAAAAATTGGGAGAAACTAAAGAAAACTTTGATTGTAGCAAGTCGCTCTTGAACATGACACTTTTCCTCCGTACCACAATCGGGTTGGGTTGTTTCATTCACCGTCACATCCATGGTCTCGCCATACCATCCATATTTGGGGTAATGCTACCGATCCATCGCATCAGTGTCGCCACATGTTCAAGAGAAGTCATTCAGAAAATTCAACCGTGTCCCATCCACTGCCATACATTATCCTTCATCCTTTCATGACCGCCACCCTGAATCATATGTCACAGATCATTTTCACCTCCATCAAAATCATGAGCTCCGTTCTGTGTCATTGATGTGGGATTCATTAAGGCCCTCCTTTGATGGATCGCTTCTTGTCGACATCAGCTCATTATCCAAGAAGTTGATCTAGGAACAACCCCTTCAGTACTTTGAAGCTTGCATGCCTCAATGGCAAGTTTCTCACTTCCGGCGACAGGTATACATCAATGACCTTCAACCGAAAGATTTTGCGTGGTGTTCGACGCCAAGTCCTTTATTCACACCACATGAATTGTACTGCAGTACCTTGAGGGTCATTATCATTATCGGTGATTCCTCTCGCGCTTGTTAACGGTTTACCTCATTGACTGGTAATCAAGCGATGTCTTTCCATGTTCGACTTCAGAACAATTCTCACATAGATCGACTTGTACTTAGAGTGAAGATCGAACGAGTTTGAAGACCCCGGATCTAGTTTCATCCATCCGGGCTGCGATATATATTCAGGAAAGATAAAGACATTGACATGTACATCATTGCAGCAGATAATCATCCTACTCGAAGGATGATAATTTCATCAAAATTATCAGTCTACCATCAGACGATTGTCTGTTCTATGTACAGAAAAATGAATTTATAAAGCTGAGCATGGGAATGCCCACCTCAGCTAGATCATGAAAGCAGTATGAAAAATAATGTATTGTATTGTATCTTATTACAGGTCTCCTCCCAGCATTGGATGAACTTCGGATCCTCCTGATAAAGCATTTCACCCGATAAACGGCCTCATACTTTAGGGGGCAACTGTTATAGACATTTTTGTGCCTTACAGCATTGAGCATGAAATGTCCATAATCTAAGGGATCCAAAGTCCCTAAACATGTTGTTCCTACCCCTAGAAGAACAAGGCTAACAAACCACAGCAATTCACAGAAGTTCTCCACCAGAAACTGCTAAAAAACAAGTCAATTCAGGATCATTTCAGTGGCTACACTAGCTGTTTGCGCTGAATGTCAAAGCCAACACTAGCTACCTGCGTTGAATGTCAAATGGAACACTGGCTACCTGCACTGAACGAGAATGGACATGTGGCAAGCTCATTTCTCAAGGTGTCAAAACCCAGGAAGCTTCCAAAATGACACTTGCCTCAGGGAATTCGACTGGTGATGAGTAAGAGGTTCCAAATCTCCAAGTGGAAGCAAGAACCTCCAAGTGGAATCAAGAACTGACAGAGGGAGAGGACACTAGTCAGATCTCAAGCTGACTCATCCTCTCTCCAAACATTTATATAGGGATCTCTCCTCCATGAGATCTAGGGGCTGGAATTTTATTATTGCAAAGAATTGTTGTTGGTTTGAGATTGGAATCATTGGGTGCTTAATGCTTTGAAGGGGGTGAAGATAGGAATTCCATTTGCTGGGAAGGAGATGCTGGATTGGAGCCCTCTGGGTTGTATCTCTTCCTGAACCTTGTTATTCGTCAATAAAGCTATCTTGGTTTCTCCTATATGCTGATGTATTCTTGATGTATGATTGCATTAGTATGTTTAGTTTATTTCTAATCCTGAACTAGTTATGAATATGAATCCATGTCTTGTGTAGTGTTCTCTTCTTGTGGTCTTGCAGAAACCTCTTGAAGCTGGGCGAGCGAGAAGGCAAGTAGCTGGGAATCCTCCAAGAGAAGAGAGACCGGATCGAGGGACAAACGGAAGACACTGGTTAGTCCATCTATCTCTCTTTATTCTTAATTCATAAAGGAAGAAATATCAGAATAGCTGTCTCTGTTTGTTGCTAAGGCACTGTCACACCTTAGGTGGATAGGATCGTCCTGCATAGGCATTTTTCCCCACAACAACTAGTGCCACCTTCAACCCTAACTCCAGTTGTAGACCTCCCTCCGACCTCAGATGGAAAATATAAAAAAGGTGAGCGGGCCAAATATTATATCATTTGTAAAGTTATATATAATAATTATATATAATATTAAAAGATAATAATAAATCTATTATATTAAAATATGAACAAGATTCCTTAATAACCAATTTCATTGACATCATATTAATTTATACCAATTTAAAATATATACATGTATTTATGTGATCATATATTATGTTTGGAAAATGTATGATCCATATAACTAGCATTTGCACCAGATTTTGCAAAGAAAACATCGTAAAGGAATAGAAAAGGAACTATTAGCTTGAAGTGTCTTGTAAAATTGATGCAATCTCTACACATCATTATAATGTTTCAAAATTATATATTTACAATGTCCATGATCATTCAATCAACATTTATTACCACGACAAAGAACAATATAAAGACCTGGAAAATAGGCTTGTGATGACCCTATGAGGACACAATCTCTACACATCATTATAATGTTTCAGAATTATATATTTACAGTGTCCAAAATCTTTCAATCAACATTTATTACCACGACAAAAAATAATATAAAAACCTGGAAAATAGGCTTGTGATCACCCTATGAGGACACTAATGAGAATGTTGAAGTTACTTTCCTTGGAAACAACTTTTGAATGGTGCTAGATAATATCTAAAATAAACATATGATAGATATTGTATAAAAATCAATATTGGAAACAAGTTACAATTCTAATCAAAATAGATGTATCTATCTATCTATGTTTTTTTATATAAAGACTAAAGTCATGATAAGTTGAGTTGACTGTTAGACATGGATCTCTTGATCTTGCACAAAAGTTTGTATAAAATACCATAAATGTTGTAAGCCATTGTTGAGGGAGGGGACATATGGCAAGAGGCACAAAAAATCTAATGGCTTCTTCAATGTCCCAACCATTCTTGCAGCAAGCTGCATTGTGGTGATCTCCATTATCCAATGATGTCCATGTGATTTGACTACAAGAAAGTTAGAAGTGACCATCATGAATACTGTGATAGCAGTATGAATCCTCCAGACAAATATCCCAGCAAAACTAATTACATGGCCGTCCCATCATAAAGAAATATATACATAATAACATATATTAAACAAGAGGGCATCGGTCCCAACATCACACCATACATAAATAGGAAGTAGAGTACCAGAGTACATTGAAGCAGCCTAAAAATTTTCACCATGGATCTTGGTCCTTTTCTTTCTCTAGATGGTATGATATTGAAATGTCTTATTCATCTCTAATACATAACCAAAATCCATGCACTCGAGTTAGAAATAAGAACATGGTAACAATTCCCCCTCAACACCAGCATTGATCTGTTTCCCAACTCCTTCCTCTCTAATGCCAAAATGAGGATGGGGATGATGCAGCACTGCCAGTGTCAAACTTGGGTATGAGGTGTAGATCAACATATGATTTTCTCTTTTGTCGATGAGACAGAGTATCATAAGCCATATTTATCTCAGAAAAAAGGCTAGTGGTTGTCTCAAGCTAGTGCAGAGGCATGACATCAGGGTGGTATTTTAGTGCCAGTGCTTTGTATGCAACCCTGATATCATTGCAGGAGGAATGACAAGAGAATCCCAAAGTATCATAGTGATCCTTTTTCCTCCTGAAAGCAATATCCCTCTTTTCTTTTGTTGCAAAATTGGCACTGATGGTTCTGCCATTGAAGCTGTGAGAAGTCCTTCATACCACATTGTGAAGACTTGGCTGATTACTTGAAATTGGGTTGCTTGTGATACTTGTTGGGAATATCAATTCCCCCATAATCAAAGGGGATTGGAACTGATGCTAATAGATGGGAATAAGAAGTTTCACATCGTTGACCAAGGTTCCTTTTCCATATGATAATATGGCATAGTCTATTTGCAAAAGGAAGTGATTTCTTCTCACTAAGCAAGCCAATAAATAGATCATGCCTAGCATAACTATGTTCAACTCTGTTTTTTCAGAAGTAGTGGATCCTTGTGCTTACTCTTTTAGGACAAAAAGGACTTGAGAAATCAGTTCAGGGCAAATAAAATCTCATCAAGCCTCAGACATGAATATATAACTAGATGTGTTTCACTCTCGTATATTTTTTTCCCAAAAACGAAATGTTTAGGGATAAAAAGTGTATTTGGTAAGGCTTTGCCCACAACTAAGAGGTAAGACTATTAGAATGCATATTGGGGCTACCAACAAATTTCAGGTAGGTAAGTAGTATGCTGATTCACAAAGATGCACATTTGGGATGGTAACTTGCACCATATCCATGAATCATATCCATACTCACATTGAGGTCAACTAGGTACCTATTTGATGTAGTGGAGCGATCTATGCATACATTGTTCATGGGAAGAACTTGTAAGGGATGTGTAAGGTATTATGTTTTTTCTGTGGTTAGTGCTGATATTGTTATGGATAATTATCAACATTTTAGCCTCCCTGTCTTAGGGACTACTGATATACTTTGATATCAGTATGTTCTTGATGCAAGTTTCATATACAGGAAGGAAGGCCTATGGCATATTCCATCTCTAATACATAACCAAAATCCACGCATTGGAGTTACAAAGAAGAACATGGTCACAATTCCCCCTCAACACCAGCATTGATCTGTTTCCCAATTCCTTCCTCTCCAATGCCTAAATGAGGATAGGGGTGATGCATCCCTGGTAGTGCCAAACTTGGGTATAAGGTGCAGATCATCATATGATTTTCTCTTTTGTGGATCAGACAGAGTATCAAAACCCTGATTTATCTCAGAAAAAGGTTAGTGGTTGTCTAAAGCTGGTGTAGAGGGATGCCATCAAGGTGGTATTTCAGTGCCAGTCCTTTGTATGCACCCGTGATATCATTGCACAAGGCATGACAAGAGAATCCCAAAAGACCATAGTGATCATTCTTCCTCCTAAAAGCATTATCCCTCTTTTCTTTTGTTGCAAAACTGGCACTGATGGTTCTGCCATTGAAGCTATGAGAAGCCCTTCATACCACATTGCCAAGACTCGGCTGATTACTTGAAATTGGGTTGCTTGTGGTACTTGTTGGTAATATCAATTCCCCCATAATCAGAGAGGATTGGAATTGATGCTAATAGTGGGGAAAAAGAAGTTTCACACCGTTGATCAAGGTTCCATTTCCATATGATAATATGGCACTATCTATATGCAAAGGGAAGTGATTTATTCTCACTATGCAATCCAATAAATAGATCATGCCTAGCATAACTATGTTCTGCTCTGTTTTATCAGAAGTATTGGATCCTTCTGCTTACTCTTTGAAGAAAAAAAGGACTTAAGAAATTAGTTTAGGGTAAATAAAATCTTAGAAAGCCTAATACGTGAATATATAACTGGATGTGTTTCACTCTCGTATACATTTTTCCCAAAAACAAAATGTTTAGGGACAAAAACTGTATTTGGTGAGGCCTTTCCCACAACTAAGAGGTACCAAAAGATTTTAGGCAGGTAAGGAGTATGATGATTCTCAGAGATGTACATTTGGGTTGGTAACTTAAGCCATATCCATACTCACATTGAGGTCAACCCAATACCTAGTTGATGTAGTGTAGTGATCTATCCATACACTATTCATGGGAAGAACTTGGAAGGGATGTGTAAGGTATTATGTTTTTTCTCCGGTTAGTGCTGATCTTGTTGTGGAAAATTATAAACTTTTTAGCCTCCTTGTCTTAGGGACTACTGATATGCATTGATATCAGTATGTTCTTGATGCAAGTTTCACATACAGGAAGGAAAGCCTATGGCATATTCCATCTCTAATACATAACCTAAATTCATGCACTCGAGTTAGAAATAAGAACATGGTTACAATTCCCCCTCAACACCAACATTGATATGTTTCCCAGTTCCTTCCTCTCCAATGCCCAAATGAGGATGGGGATGATGCACCCCTGGTAGTGTCAAACTTGGGTATGAGGTGCAGATCATCATATGTTTTTCTCTTTTGTGGATCAGATAAAGTATCATAAGCCTGATTTATGTTAGAAAAAATGTCAATGGCTATCTCAAGCTGGGGTACAGGCATGACATTAGGGTGATATTTCAGTGCCATCTTTCTGTATGCAACCTTGATATCATTGCAGAAGGCATGACAAGAGACACCCAAAAGAGCATAGTGATCCTTTTTCCTCCTGAAAGCAATATCCCTCTTTTCTTCTATTGCAAAATTGGCACTAATGGTTCTGCCATTGAAGGTTGTGAGAAGCCCTTAATACCACATTATGAAGACTCAACTGATTACTTGAAATTGGGCTGCTTGTGGTACTTTTTGGGAATATCGATTCCCCCATAATTAGAGGGTATTGGAACTGATGCTAATAGCGGGTAACAAGAAGTTTCACAACGTTGACCACAATTTCCTTTCCATATAATAATATGGCACAATCTATATGCAAAGGGAAGTGATTTCTTCTCACTAAGAAAGCCAATAAATATATCATGCCTAGCATAACTATGTTCAACTATGTTTTGTCAGAAATAGTGGATCCTTGTGATTACTATTTGAGGAAAAAAAGGACTTAAGAAATCTGTTCAATGCAAATAAAATCTCAGCAAGCATGATACATGAATATATAACTGGATGTGTTTCACTCTCATATACGTTTTTCACAAAAACGAAATGTTTAGGGACAAAAAGTGTATTTGATGAGGCTTTGCCCAGAACTAAGAGGTAAGACTATATCCACGCATATTGGGGCTACCAAACGATTTCAGGCAGGTAAGCAATATGTTGACTCAAAGATGTACATATGGGATGGTAACTTGCACCATATCCATGAATCATATCCATACTCACATTGAGGTCAACTTGGTACCTAGTTGATGAAGTGCAATGATCTATGCATACACTGTTCATGGGAAGAACTTGTAAGGGATGTGTAAGGTATCATGTTTTTTCTGCGGTTAGTGTTGATCTTGTTATGGACAATTATAAACTTTTAGCATCCTTATCTTAGGGACTACTGATATGCATTTATATCAGTATGTTCTTCATGCAAGTTTCACATACAGGAAGGAAGGCCTATGGCATATTCCATCTCTAATACATAACCAAAATTCCATCTCTAATACATAACCAAAATCCACGCATTGGAGTTAGAAATGAGAACATGGTCACAATTCCCCCTCAACATTAGCATTGATCTATTTCCAAATTCCTTCCTCTCCATTGCCCAAATGAGGATAGTGATGATGCATCCCTGGCAGTGTCAAACTTGGGTATGATGTGCAGATCATCATATGAATTTCTCTTTTGTGGATCAAACAAAGTATCATAAGCTTGATTTATCTCAGAAAAAAGGTTAGTGGTTGTCTCGAGTTGGCAGAGAGGCATGACATCAAGGTGGTATTTTAGTGCCAATCTTTTGTATGCAACCCTGATATCATTGTAGGAGGCATGACAAGAGACATCCAAAAGAGCATAGTGATCCTTTTTCCTCCTAAAAGCAATATCCCTCTTTTCTTCTGTTGCAAAACTGGCACTGATGAGCCCCAAAAATGGATAATTATATGGGCTCATTCAGCCTCCTAATTCGATTTAATCCACCATTCTCATTAGTTTATTGCATGTTTTTTATTATATTTATGCTAATAGAGTGAATTGGGTTAGTCATTATGCCAACAAGTCCAATGGGTGCTTTGTGCAGTTTTTTGGTCAATTTTGAGACAAAATCAAAGGTTTTAATGAGCACTTGGCAGCCAAATTCGTGGAAGAACAAGGGAGAGGATTTGTAGGAAGGTGTCCCCTTCATTTATGGGCCCTTGCCTCGAATTCTCCACATTCAGCTCGAAGTTCAAGGGCCACCACATAAATTATCACAAGGGCAGCCGAGCAAGGGCTAGTAAAGGTGTTGTTAACTACAAGTTTTGGCAGCCGAGTTCCTAAAGTTTAGGAGGGCTGTTGGGGTCCTCAATTTGTATAAATAAAAAGGCTTAGGGCCTCATTTCAGTTAGTCACTTTGTAGGTAGAAGTTAGCTAGTTTGTAGTTCGATTTTAGTCATTTTTTAGGCAGTAGGTTAGCTCTACATTTCAACACATTTTCAAGCTTTTCCTTGTGGACAGTTTTTGAAATGTAACTATTCTTTTGATCAATAAAGATGAATCCAGCTTTGCACCAGCTCTAATCTCTCTTAAGAGGCTGTAGCTCTTGGGGTTGGGCCCAACCCAAGTGCCCAGTACCTCCTTTGTTTACTTTTATGTGTTTTTGCTGCATTCTTAGAATAAAATCTGCTATTTAGATTTAAATCTTGTTTTGTTATTTAGGTTGCTTTTGATGATTAAAAAGGATTTTCATGTTTAGATTGAGTTGATAGGTTAATAACAGGGAAGATTTTCAGAAAAAGGCTATCAAGCACCTCTGATCTCACCTCTCCCTCAGTGGGATCGTAAGCTCGGACAAAGGTGACTTTGCTGCCAACAAAAGCACTTTCTTTGCTTCACCGTGAAACTGTTAGTGTTGTATTCTCGTTTGCAGAAGTTGATACCAGTTTTGGTTAGATGATTAGGTCAATGATTGCTTAGTTTTCATAGAATTTGACATCATTTCGTTGCAAATAAACTGCTGTTCATTTTCCTTGCTGTTATTTAGGTGAAATTAGGTCAAGATAGCTAGATCTTGGGTTTGCATAGACTTTGTTTGGTCAGTTTTAGAAAATTTTGTGTAGATCACCTGTATTACCTCTCTATCTACCTTTCCTCCATCAGATAATCTACTCCAACCCTTAATCCATGATTCCTACCCTTCATTTGCCATACTTTTCCCACCTTGCCCTAATTTCTACACTCTTGTGCATCATCGCTTCCTCCATCCTCGAACAAATCCAATCGCTCCTTAGCATCATTCACCAGGTCCTAGACCCCTTAACATCCTTATACAACCTCCATACCCACTTCTTCACCTTTCTTCCTCCATCAACCCTCCAAAACTCCCTTTCGGAACATCCTGTAGAAATTACAGAACATGCTGTAGAACCCCTGCAGACTTCCTGTAGAAGCTCACGAGAGCAGTTTCATGATAGACAAACTTTGTGAAACTCTCTGGAAGGGTGCTAGGGACCCCTTAGGCCCTCTTCTAACCTTCTTGACCTCCTGCAAGCATATCCTTTCGCCAATCCCCCTCTGCACGTCAAAGACATTTAAAACACATGCACAATAATTCTGCCAACTTACTCAAAAATACAAAAAGATGTTTCTTTTCAGATTTCACTTCAGAAGTAGCTTAGTCACATGCATTTTACCTTGCTAAGAGTCAATGGCATGCCTTTCTGTAGCTTTCATCATTTTTCTTGCACCAGTAGGGTTAGTCGGTAAAACTAGGGTTTGCATTTCCTTTCCGCTTTCAATTTCTTTCTGCAAGTAGATTAGCCTCCTTTGAGTTAGCTTTCATCCATCAGTTAAAAATATTCTTTTAAGATCTCATAGAAGTTGGCTTAAGCTCCTAACGAACTTGTGTCAGCTGATCAAGTGACAGCCGCGGCAAGAGCTAGTACTTGTGCATATAGCACCATTGCTTCCAAGTTTGTTACGAACTACCGGGTTGATAAAATTAAAGAAGGGAGTTCCAGGAGTTGTAGCATTATTGCTGCAATACTGGGGCCCACCATATTTTTGGCTCTATTGCCGGGGACGCGTTAGAGTATTTGTGATTGATGCTTTTCTTATATTTTCTACTACAACCTTCTGCTAAGTAGTTTATTTCATTTCCATTCTGCAATTTCATTTCTGCAAAAGTAGATTAGACATTTCCTGCTTTCATAGATTAGCCTTTCAATTCTGCAACTTCAATTCTTCAGGCGTAGAATAGCATTTCAATTCTGCAAGCGTAGAATATCATTTCAATTCCGCAAGCATAGATTAGCATTTCAATTCCGCAATTTCATTTCAGCAAAATAGATTAGTCATTTCTTGCTTTCATTCAATTCCGCATTTTCATTTCAGTAAGATAGATTTTAGCTAGTTGCAACTCAATCTCTTTCAATTTTGCAGGTAAAAGTAGAAAAAACACACAAAAGAAACCAAAAAGATTTCCTTTCCTGCCTTGTAGGAGTAGAGATAAGTCAGAAAAATGTTTGCACAACACCCCCCACTACTTCACACAGCCAACCTTCTCCCTTCTTCGATGGTTGTGAGTAAAAACAACCCCTAGGTGGACATCAAGAAATATTTGAAGAACCTCTAGGGGAGAAGAAGAAGGAAACATACCTTTGGAGCAAATGGCTACAAGCAAAAATGTTGGGAGCAGTACCTTATCCAAAGATGAATTTGCAAATCAGATGGAAGATTTCAAGAGTGAGATGAGGCAGTTTCTTGCCATGCAACTGGATACCTTACAGATCCAAAGGAAGCAAGAGGAAGCCAAGAGGGCTTTGGACATCTTTTGTCCTAGGTGCACTAGAAAGCATCCTAGGAACGAATATCCAATGCACTCCCTAGAAGTCTGTTTCGTCTATGAAGAATACCATCCTATGAATGAGTGCCCTTCCTTGCCTAGACTTAAAGCTGCATATCAGAGAGCCAAAGGAGCCACTGAATCACTCTATTATATGAACCAAAGGAGGCCACATGGACCCATACCCTACCAGCAGGGAATGCAAGGGACATCCCAGACCTATTATGACCCCTATCAAGCCACTTCCATGCCTTCTTGGGGTCCCCCTGCTCATCCTTCCTGGTCCACACCCCCTCCTTGGTCATATCCATCTCAATACCATGCTCCTCCAGTTGCTCATTCGTTTCACTCTTATGCTCAACCACAACCTCAGTGGAATGCACCTCATTGGGGGTGGAGGCCCCAATACAACACTCCTCCTGCTCCTTTTCCTCCACCACCTGCTCATCCACAACCATCACCTCCTGCTCCACCAAGGCAAACCCAAATGCCTGCCCAACCACAACCCCATCCACATCCATCTCAAATATACACCCCCACTCAACTACCCATACCACCACTTCCAAACCCGCACATTGGAGTAGCTCAACCCAATTGTAATGTTGAGGCACAACATGTCCAAACGACTCCTCTTGAGCTCAATGATATTCACCGTAGCTTAGGAAGAGTATTTCAAAAAAGAGACTATATTGAAAGCATTGAAGGACCACATCCAGCAAAAGAAGATTCAAAAGAAAAGATCAAAGAACCATGGGCTGCACTTGATGAAGAGAAGGCATCAAAATCAGAGATTGAGAGAGTTCCCTCATGGTTACCATCAAATCTTCCATGTATTCAAGAGAAAGATCAGCAAAAAGAGGAAGATGAGAAGGTCATGGTAGAAGGTGACATGAAACATGATCCAGATCAACAAAAGGACCAAGGATATCAGAGCTATATTGAGACATGGTTCCAGACGGTCACTAAGTTGCAGCAGTACTCTCTTCTTCAGCTATGTTTGATCCCTTCAAAGTCAAATCATTTGGTCTCTGAAATCCGGATAGCTGTCAAAGCATGCATCTCAAACCGCCACATCATTTTGTCTCTAATCTTGATGTGCACATGGCTCCATTGGAAGTATTCTTATACTTGAAAAGAATTTTGTTTTTCAAGTAGGGTAGGGTAGAAAAAAAGAAAAAAAAAGAAAAAATGAAAACCTCCATGAGGCGGTCAATGAGTTGGAAAGAAGAGAAAATAAAAAGAGAATAAGATCCCTGGGTGAAAACCTCCCTTGGAGGCGCACAGGGCAGGAAATTAGGGTGAAAGCCTCCATGAGGCGCCGTAGTTGTTTTAAAAAAAAAAAGAGAAAAACAAAAACAAAAATAAACCTAATTTCCATTGAAAAATTGCAGGTTGCAAGAAGGACATTGCAGGTCAGGGGGATCGCTCAAAACAAAGACAGAGAGAGTTTTGTGCCCTCTACAGGAAGCTCTGTGTCTTCTACAGGAAGCCTACAAACAAGCCAAAATTGATCTCTGAAGAGGACCTGAAGGCCGAGAATTTTTCCATGAGGCCTACAAGCATCCATGTTTCCATCCCTCACCCTTCTCCATCATTTTTTCCATCTCATTGTGCTTCTTTCCTAAAAACTACGTGTTCTACAGGAAGTTCTTGTAGAAATTACAGGATTTCTACAAGAAGCTAGAAATGGATTTCACAAAGGTAGTTTGGTGAACATGATAGCTTCCTCATGGGTTCATAAGTCCTCCTACAATCTTCAAACTCCTCCTCCATCATTTCCATGCCTGCATCACAGCCCAAGCTCATTTTTTTTTACCATGCAAAAACTTGCAGAATGCTTTGAAGCAAAAATACATAGAATATAATTTGTTTTTTCCCTCACATGAAAATCGTGCATCTATTTACAAAACCTTTTTATGGGGAGTTGTACAGGGATGATGGCAACATGCCCAAGCAGTTTCAGCCAATTCCGGTGCACAATTTCCAAGAAACCAGCCTCCATCACCTTCAGCCATTTTTGCATTTTCTCCATATCCGTTTATCCGTTTCAAAACCTGTTTCATGGGGAGATGCATATGGGTGATAGCAACCTACCCAAGTAGTTTTAGCTGATTCCGATGCATGGTTTCCGAGAAATTGACTTCTGTAATCTTTAGCCATTTTCCATTTTTCTCGAAATCTGTGCATCCATTGATCGTAATTTCGCTATGGGAGGTGCATAATGATGATAGAACCATGCTCAGAAAGTTTCAGATCGCTCCAGTCTATCATTTCGGAGTTGTGGAGAAAATAAGTCGTTGTCTTGTAAAAATTCGACATCAGAAACTTGAGGGTGCAAGTCTGAACATGGAAACAAACTCCTGCAGCGTAGATCTGGCCAGAGGATACTTGCACAAGAAAAATAGCCATGAATCAGCAACCAAGCCATCATGCAACCACAGAAACAAATGCATGCAGCAGCAAAAAGCACCTCACAACAGACACATTCAACTTCCAGGTATGTGACTAAACTCGTTCCTCTGATTGCATGAATGTAATTTGAAAAATACGTGAGAAATGAGATGGTTGTGATTAAAAAAATCGGTGGCCAGCTAACTGGTCACCCTCATCCAGTTCAAACAGTGCTCAGTGGGTGAAAACGACACGTGTGCTCAGCCATCTCAGGTAGTGGTGCCTGTTTAAACCTCAGTGTCATTGATGGATGTGGTTACAGGCAGAGAACAAACAGTTAAACACTGCAGTGGGGACCAACAGTCTGCGTGGGGACAACGTGCAGTTGGCCAGCTCACCCTCCATCAACAGAAATCTTCATAAACGGCCAATCGAACTCTCACCACTGTTGTTTCCAAGTTATCATCATCCTTGCAACTGCAACAAGCTCCATACCACCTCCATAGCAGCAAACCAAGCTTTATCGTCCAGTTTTTTAAAACCCTCCTGCTTATCGGCATTCTACAGGAAGAAGTTCTATACGACGTACATCACAGCTTTCAGAAGCAGGGAAGCCTGGACTTTTCTTCATCGAATTTGGGGTTCTCAGAGAGGTAGGCTCGAGACACTCTTCCATGCATGATATATTCCGCAAAGATGATGGACTGAGCTGTTTTGAATTGGAGGGTTAGAGACAAGTTTGCCTGTGAGTCGAAAATAGCAGTTTTCCTGTGTTGCACGGAATTTCTCAGTTGGTTCTACACCAATATTCTCCTCCATAGTTCCTGTTAAAACATTTTTTTCCTGTAGAAAAGATAAAGCACTGTGAGGGCTAGCCTGTATATAATAAATAAAAAATAAAAAAAAATGAATATGCACGTTTGTATGTATGATGGGAGTAAAAAAATTGAAGTGATGTACCCTGTCTGTGGAAACCAAATTTCTCCCTCTATAAACGGGCAGCCATGTTCTGGGAAGCAATAGCCTTAGAACCAGGGAATCGGTGCTAATTGATAGTTGAAATCCCTTGTCCAGGGGAGAAATCCATACACAGCATACCCTTTTCTAATCAGAGCATAAAACAGAGCACTCTCACCATCAGCAGTGAAGAAGGGGAACACACCGAGGGAGGAGAGAAAGCTAGTGGTAAACAAACATAGGACAAACCACCACAGAAAGAACAGAAGGGGAAACAAGGAAAAGGCCAAGTTGCTGAGCCTAAAATTGTGGGAGGACCAATGGCACAAACACCCAGGGAGAAACGACTATAGAGTAGAGCAGAGAGGACTGAAAAAGTCCAAACAAAGGAGGGCACAACCAAGGCAACCAAACATGGATTAAAAATAAAGACACATCCAGCCAAACAGTCCGAAACAGTCTCTACAGGAAGTCTGAAACAGTTTCTACAGGAAGCATGGACACAAAGCAGCAGAAGGAGAAATCTCCTGAGATTCTGGCCAGGGAGGAAGCAGCCATGCTTGCCACCTTAAGCACACCTCCAAAACAAAAAGGGAAGAGAAGAAAGGAAAACTTCCCTGTACTTTAAGGCAAGGAGGTGCACACAGGTAGAAGTAGGCAGACCCCAGCCACAGTCAAAGGAGAAAATTGTCATTAAGGACACAACAAAGAAACAAAAGGAGGAGTCTCCTTCAAAGATAACCATCACCTATGAACAAGGAATCCAAAACCCTTCACTTGGAGAGAGAGAATTTAGATGATGGACTCAAAGACAGCTCTACAGGAAGTTGAGACAGTTCTACAGGAAGCTAAGGATTCTTTACAGGAAACTCGGGCTAAGTTAAAAGAGACCAAGAAATTGGAGGAAAATGTGGCCAAACAATCATAGGAAGAAGGAAATACAAGGAAACATCTGATGACCAGCAAGGAGAGGACAAGTTGCTGGCTGAGGTTGAAGCTTTAACAAAACTGCTATAGGAAAAGGAGCACAGGAAGTGGGAAGAAGTAGAGAGAAAAGCATGGTTTCATGACCGAGAAGAGGACATCACTTCAGAAGCTTGGCATGATAGGGAGGCCACCAAGGCCATCAAAGATGAAGAGATAGATTAGTTGCTCAGAGGATGAGCAACATTTTCAGTAGGGGGGTGATGATGAGCCCCAAAAATGGATAATTATATGGGCTCATTCAGCCTCCTAATTCAACTTAATCCACCATTCTCATTAGTTTATTGCATGTTTTTGATTATATTTATGCTAATAGAGTGAATTGGGTTAGTCATTATGCCAACAAGTCTAATGGGTGCTTTGTGTAGTTTTTTGGTCAATTTTGAGACAAAATCAAAGGTTTTAATGAGCACTTGGCAACCAAATTCATGGAAGAACAAGGGAGAGGATTTGTAGGAAGGTGTCCCCTTCATTTATGGACCCTTACCTCAAATTCTCCACCATCAGCTCGAAGTTCAAGGGCCACCACATCAATTATCACAAGGGCAGCCGAGCAAGGGCTAGTAAAGGTGTTGTTAACTACAAGTTTTGGTAGCCGAGTTCCTAAAGTTTAGGAGGGTTGTTGGGGTCCTCAATTTGTATAAATAAGAAGGCTTAGGGCCTCATTTCAGTTAGTCACTTTGTAGGCAAAAATTAGCTAGTTTGTAGTTCAATTTTAGTCATTTTTTAGGCAGTAGGTTAGCTCTGCATTTCAGCACATTTTCAAGCTTTTCCTTGTGGACAGTTTTTGGAATGTAACTATTCCTTTGATCAATAAAGATGAATCCAACTTTGCACCAGCTCTAATCTCTCTTAGGAGGCTGTAGCTCTTGGGGTTGGGCCCAACCCAAGTGTCCAGTACCTCCTTTGTTTACTTTTATGTGTTTTTGCTGCATTCTTAGAATAAAATATGCTATTTAGATTTAAATCTTGTTTTGTTATTTAGGTTGATTTTGATGATTAAAAAATATTTTCATGTTTAGATTGAGTTGATAGGTTAGTAACAGGGAAGATCTTCAGAAAAAGGCTATCAAGCACCTCTGATCTCACCACTCCCTCTGTGGGATCGTGAGTTGGGACAAAGGTGACTTTGCTGCCAACAAAAGCACTTTCTTTGCTTCACCGTGCAACTGTTAGTGTTGTATTCTTGTTTGCAGAAGTTGATACCAGTTTTGGTTAGATGATCAGGTCAATGATTGCTTAGTTTGCATAGCATTTCACATCATTTTGTTGCAAATAAACTGCTATTCATTTTCCTTGCTATTATTTAGGTCAAACTAGGTCAAGATAGCTAGATCTTGGGTTTGCATAGTCTTTGTTTGGTCAGTTTTAGAAAATTGTGCACAGATCACGTGTATTACCTCTCTATCTACCTTTCCTCCATCAGATAATCTGCTCCAACCCTTAATCCATGATTCCTACCCTTCATTTGCCATACTTTTCCCACCTTGCCCTAATTTCTACACTCTTGTGTATTATCGCTTCCTCCATCCTCGAACAAATCTAATCGCTCCTTAGCCTCATTCACCAAGTCCTAGACCCCTTAAAATCCTTATCCAACCTCCATACCCACTTCTTCACCTTTCTTCCTCCATCAACCCTCCAACACTCCCTTTCGGAACATCCTGTAGAAATTACAGAACATCCTCTAGAACCCCTCCAGACTTCCTGTAGAAGCTCACGAGAGCAGTTTCTTCATAGCCAAAATTTGTGAAACTCTCTGGAAGGGTGCTAGGGACCCCTTAGGCCCTCTTCTAACCTTCTCGACCTCCTGCAAGCATTTCCTTTCGCTAATCCCCCTCTGCACAGTCAAGAACAATTAAAACACATGCACAATAATTCTGCCAACTTACTCAAAAATACAAAAATGATGTTTCTTTTCAGATTTCACTTAAGAAGTAGCTTAGTCACATGCATTTTACCTTTCTAAGAGTCAATGGCATTCCTTTCTGTAGCTTTAATCATTTTTCTTGCACCAGTAGGGTTAGTCGGTAAAACTAGGTTTTGCTAGGGTTTGCATTTCCTTTCCACTTTCAGTTTCTTTCTGCAAGTAGATTAACGTCCTTTGAGTTAGCTTTCATCCATCATTTAAAAAGCTTCTTCTAAGAGCTCATAGAAGTTGGCTTAAGCTCCTAACAGACTTGTGCTCGCTGATCAAGTGACAACCATGGCAAGAGCTAGTACTTGTGCATACAGCACCGTCGCTTCCAAGTTTTTTACGAACTACCGGGTTGATAAAATTAAAGAAGGGAGTTCCAGGAGTTGCAGCATTTTTGCTGCAATACTGGGGCCCACCAGGTTCTACCATTGAAGGTTGTGAGAAGCCCTTAATACCACATTGCCAAGGCTCAGTTGATTACTTGAAATTGGGCTGCTTGTGGTACTTGTTGGGAATATCGATTCCCCCATAATCAAAGGGGATTGGAATTGATGCTAATAGTGGGGAACAAGAAGTTTCACACCATTGACCAAGGTTCCATTTCCATACGATAATATGGCACAATCTCTATGCAAAGGGAAGTGATTTCTTCTCACTAAGCAAGCCAATAAATATATCATGCCTAGCATAACTATGTTCAACTATGTTTTTTCAGATGTAGTGGATCCTTGTGCTTACTCTTTAAGGACAAAATAGACTTAAGAAATTAGTTCCGGGAAAATAAAATCTCAGCAAGCCTAATACACGAATATATAACTAGATGTGTTTCACTCTTGTATATGTTTTTCCCAAAAACAATATGTTTAGGGACAAAAAATGTATTTTGGTGAGGCTTTGCCCACAATTAAGAGGTAAGACTATATCCAGGCATATTCGGGCTACCAAAAGATTCCAGGAAGGTAAGTAGTGTTTTGATTCTCAGAGATGTACATTAGGGATGGTAACTTGCACCATATCCATGAGTCATGTCCATACACACATTGAGGTCAACTGGGTACCTAGTTGATGTAGTGCAACAATCTATGCATATGCTGCTCATGGGAAGAACTTGTAAGGGATGTGTAAGGTATTATGTTTTTTTTGCGGTTAGTGCTGATCTTGTTATGGAAAATTATAAACTTTTTAGCCTCCCTATCTTAGGGACTACTGATATGCATTGATATCAGTATGTTTTTGATTCAAGTTTCACATACAAGAAGGAAGGCCTATGGCATATTCCGTTACTAGAAATGTGAGGAAGAACAACGAATCTGGCACATCAAAAAGACCCAAGAGAATGATCCATTGTGTCAAGGAAACTCAATATTTAGACAATTACCTATATGGTCCTCCTTGGTACCTGATCTAGCACAGGTTATATTTTACCAATCTACATCCATAAGTCCAACAGAATAACTATTTTATACTTCATGACACTTGTGATTCAAAAGATTAATATTAGTAGATGTAGAAAATCAATAGAGAATTTATAGGTGCATTATTTCTACTTATATTGTATTGCAGATTTCTTATCTGTTGAATCATATTTAACCCGTACCCTTTATATCATGGTAGTCTTTATTTCTGAGGTAAGTTAGGTCTTCATGGTTATGGAGATAACTTTCATATGTGGTCATCATGTAACGTCACTCCTAAATATTGACATAAAATAGGCATAGTTAGATTTAATAGTAAATACTATGCTTAAAGCCACAAGCCTTCGAAGAAATTTAGAACAAAACATGCAACAAGTTTTCCACAGCATGGTAACAACTCATCCTTGAATCACAATCATGCAGAGACATTTCACACATGCTAAAGGTTTCCCAATCCATATGAATATATATAAGAAAATATAATGAATCAAGCACAATAGGGTGGAAAATACCAGCACAACTTAAATTTGGCCAATGTAAGGATTCCAATGCAATCCTTTAGCACAGGCTCAAATTATTTCATGAATCCAAAGCAATGAACAACCCAAGTCCCAAAACTGACTCAGGAAAGTCAGTGCGCAAATAAACACAAAAATCCTCTCTTTACAATGTTAGTCCTCCATAGAACCTAAAACTAACAAGGCAAATGCATCCAGTTCTCCTCCTAGATAGAAGTACCAAACGTCCAAAACTCTAGAAGCACTTCCTGTGAACAATTGAGGGGCCAGAATCATCATATTCTGATTTTGAAATCCACATCTTTAATACACATAATAAGTTCATATTTTTAGGTGAATCCAAAACTTTTTCCTTGATAAAATTAAGAAGCGATAAACCAGATACAATATGCAAAATGAAGCGACTCATAGTTGTAGTGCATAACTGCTGAAAAGTACTGAGAGAAGCCAAAATAGACTCTTCAATCCAGACACTGTGTTTTATTTCCTGAGGTCCCACCACCTTAATCTTCATGTTGCTAGAGCTAATGAAGTAATTTCCTTACTCATTCAATCTGCAATCCCTGGAAACATTGTGGAAGCGCCAATGAGCACAATATTCACATACAAATCTTTACAAATATCCACATCACACTTCATAATAGAATTGTAAGTAGTCTCATGGATTCCAGTTGCTTCGATTCCTATTAAACATGACTATAATAACACTTTTGCACATCTAAACCTTTTTGCACCGATGGTGATTACTTGGCCATCAGGAAGCTCATAACTCTTTTCTAATGAAGAGCTAGATTTTGCATTCTCCATCTCCTGTTCAAAATCTAGAGATACATAGGCTAATTTCTCCTTCATATCTTGGACAATCTCGTGCTCTGCAGTGGTGGTGAAGGTGTACCCACGTTCTGTAGGAATCTTCATCAATGCATCCATCAGATCATGCTCAGCAAGGTCCAGTCTGAGTATGGCATGAGGCAAAGCATATCCATCATAAATTGGGACAGTGTGTGTGACACCATCACTAGAATCAAGCACACTACCTAGGATGATAAGTGTAAAACAGTTAGTGACAACCTAAATTAAGATTTTAACAAAATGCATGTGTTAGTGAAACTTATAACTCTTAGAAGTATCAATTCAACATAATTATCTGTGGAAATGGACACAAGAGATCCAAAATTAATGGCTGAAAAGGGATGGAATAATAAAAAAGCATACCAGTGGTTCCTCCACTTACATACAGAGAAAGTACTGCTTGGATTGCAGCATACATGGCAGGCACATTGAAAGTCTCAAACATTATCTGTGTCATATTCTCTCTATTAGCCTTGGGGTTAAGCGGTGCCTCCGTGAGAAGCACAGGGTGTTCCTTAGGGGACACTTGGGGTTCATTGTAAAATGTGTGATGCCAGATTTTCTCCATGTCATCCCAATTGGTCACAATACCATGGTCGATCAGATACATGAGAGTCAAGATACCCCTCTTTGATTGATCTTGATCTCCAACATATGCATGTTTTCGCCCCATACCAACCATCACACCAGTATGCCTTGGTCTGCTCACAATGCTTGGGAAAACAACACACTGAGAATCGTCTCCAGAAAATCCAACCTTATATAGGCATCACAAGAATAAGAATGGATAGGATCAACATAACTCAGAAAAAAAATCACAGTCCTCAATGAACATAAATCTTTTAAAACCTATCTCGTTAGTTTGAGGCAATATCTGCATCGATTATAAGATGGTCTACAATATATATACACCATTGCACCTCCCTATCTTAGGGACTACTGATATGCATTGTATGAGTATGCTCTTGATGCAAGTTTCACATACAGGAAGGAAGGCCTATGGCATATTCCATTACTAGAAATGTGAGGAAGAACAACGAATCTGGCACATTAAAAACACCAAAGAGAACGATCCAATGTGTCAAGGGAACTGAATATTTAGACAATTACCCTATATTTGTCCTCCTTGGTACCTGATCTAGCACATAATGCAGGGGACGTGGTTTATTGTACATAATTGCCCAGTAATTAACCGTATGGACCGAGACCAAGTAAAATTACAAAAAGCCTGTGCAATTTGAGTTGTTAGGAGGGGAATATTTTTATATTAAACGAAATAAATTGAAACAAATAATTTGTATAGTAGATATTATTGTAATTTTCATTTTTTTATTAGTTCCTCACATAGGTAGGGCATTATGGCAAATTGTAGTTGGGTAAATATTTGATTGATTGATTTTTGATATAGGGGATAATGGAAAATTGTCGTTAGGTTAATGTTTGATTTAATATTTTTGGTTCTCCATGTTTAATATAGTTAACCTTGAATAAGACGACGAAGAAAAATTACAAATTGGGATTGAGAAAAAGGTTTAGTATGAAGCAAGAGTAGAAATAACTAATAAAATCATTCAATTTTGCTAACTTTAAAATTTAAAAAAACTATAACTAATTAAAAACAAAATTATTATAATTAAAAACATTAAATTAAGATATTTCATAAAACAATAAAATATATACCATAAATTAACCATGAACAATAATTTTCATTTTCGTATACCATAAAACAATAAAACATATATTTAGGCCGATAGGCCTTCCTTTGAAAGGGGCCTTTCGTCGTCCTTCTCCTTCTGAAGCTGACACCTGGCGGACTGGGCATTTGCTTAGTGTTGGTTCACCCTTGATTCTCAGGCTGACACCTGGTCGATCGCTCCATCGCTTCAATTCCCTCTGCAACGGCTTCGTTCGCTCCATCATTTCAATTCCCTCTGCAACGGCTTCGTTCGCATAAGCAGCATGAATTCCCGTAATTTTTCCGATGTTTTCGTTGGGAGTGGGCGGCGGTGGACAGTGGAAAGGGATATGGCACATCTGGAACATTACAGAATTAATTGATAAACCATTTGGATGGCTACCTTCAGCGGAGGCAAAGAGATAATGTGCGCACTTACAGTATAGCTGGCTCTGTTTTTGCTCCTCCGTTTTACGGTGTGCGGATAAACCGCTGGATTTACCGGTGAATTCCGCGGAATTGAGGCCGTCGTCGCTCTGCAGTTCGCAGGGCTTGATTTTTGGTTTTATTTGCTGTCAGCTCTGCTCCTCGTACAATTCTTTGGCTTTGGCGGCAGAAAATGCAAGTTTCTTTGTCGGTTTGGCATTTTCTTTTTCTAAATTCTGCAAAAGATCAATCGGAAGTTGAGCTGTCGGTTTAATTTCTGAGGTAGAGCTATCGTTTTGATTTGTGAGGTCGAATGCTCTTCGTACCGCAGGAGCTGCTTTAGTTATTATTTTGTCTGTTTATTGATAACGATAATGGTTAAAGATTTAAACGTGTCGATGGGTTTTTTGCAGGTTGCGGCTGGGGTTCAATGCGGGCGGTTCCCGCAGGATGGACTGCTTTCTTTAATTGCCGGTACATTGAAGCTTTAAACACTAATCATTCAACCCGCTGTAACCTCATCGTGTCCCTGTACTCTCAATTCCAATCTCCGGGACTCGAACCCGCGGGCTTCCGTTCCATTTGCCGGTGAAACCCTCAGTATGGGACTCCTTGCGGGCTCTCACGGGTGGTTTTGTGCAAACTAGAGCTAGCAATGTTGTTCAGAACCCCATCGGAGCCCCTACGCGAAGCTCTCCAGGTATGGTCTCACTTTTATTATGGACCCCAAGCATTTCCAGTTTTATTGTTGTTTTTCTTTAATAGAAACCCTCCGATGGGGTTCTGGGACTCATCGTTTTAGGGTTTCTCACATAGAATGAACTGAGAATGATTTTGGAGCAGTTGTAATATAACTCCCACTGATCTGTCCTGCACCACAAACCGACTGCCAATGTTTTCTTAATCATATGGAGATAATCTTTTCTGTGCAATGTACCGAGGTTTTTTGGATTTCCAGAATTTATTTCCTCTTTTAAGAAGAAGCTATTCCTTATGTCTAAATTTATCCATCATTTGTCATTTCTCGCTTTTAACATGGATAAAGAACGTACTTAACATGCTAAATGCCAAGTTCAGCCATGGAGTTTAGTAAGAGAAGTCAAAATTGGGCATGTGGAAGATTAGTTGATGGTACTTTGTTGATGGATTCCAAATAAACTATAATTATGTTTTTCTTTCTAGTGACCGCTTTGTTGATGGACTTTTTGTCTTCTTCACTTGTTCATGCCTCAATCCTTTCTGTTTTTCAAGCTTTTGGAATCTAATTTCTTTCATTACATTGTTGCTCAAGTTCATCAGCTATACTGAACTTCACCTTCTACACAAACTTTGGAAATGTAAAAGAGTTTGTTTCATTCAGGAAGGGAACTAGAATAGAAAGAAGAATGAGCTATGCACAGCATTACAGTAAAAGCAGGTGAAACAAATTTGGGACATTCTCCTTGTTTTCTACTTAATATCACAGTAATCCCGTTCTCCCCATCTTGATACTGCATGATCAATAACTTATTAGGGTTTGATACTATTAATGGTTCATGTTGAGTTTGAACAACACCATATATTAACCGTTTCAGATTTGGAAAATGATATTAAAGGGACAGCTAATTCAAACATCCATAGTGTTTTTTGATAAAAACAAAGAACATCGATTCATCCCGTAATGATTTTAAAACGAGAAGTACTTTTAATGATTTGCCATGGCCAGTTTACATACTGCGCAGTCTGGCTTTGAGTTACCTATAAAATGTTGAAGGGGTGTGAGGGGAAACACCACATCCCCACAGGATATGCAGATTTGAGACAACTCAAGTCCATCAGACCCCAGCCAGCAAGAGCACCCTTGATGGGCCACAACAAGTCAGCAATGGCATGGGAGTGGCAGAAAAGGTTTATTTTCCTATGCCTTGCAAACAGCATCACATGCACCAGTAGGCAAATTGAAACTGAGAAATGCTTCAGCAGTAAAGAAACTGTGCTGTGGCTGGAAATAAAGGGCATCATGGCAGCAGCAAACTGATATCAGCTCTGCCATATGAGGATAGGACAGATAAGGTCAAATTAAAATGATTATAAAATGCAAACCAATCCTCCAAGGCCTACTAATTTGCACATACCAATTCGAAATCATAGGTCAACCTTACCAAATTCATCATATTACTGTCCAGTAAGTAGTTGACTACGTCATAATTTTATGTTCATTGAAAGAGAAGGCTTAATGACATACGCATTTGTGTGTTGATATCTGGGTGTAAGTAATGCATTCGCATATGTGTTACCATTTAACTTAATATCTGTAGTAACCATTCAATTGGTTTTATTTACAATTCTTGCAGGCTTGAAAGAAAAATATGACAAAGCAATGAGGAGAAATGATGTGAAGGCCATTGTTGTCACTGGTATGCAACTTTGCAGAAGGGATGGAAACTGTACTAAATGTTCAATGGTGTTATAAATCTTTATATATATTCATATATATAGAGAGATGTAAATGCTTCTGTTCAAAAATCGAGATGATTTCATGTCTATGTCTCTGTTTTGGCATTGTTAGGTAATGGAAGCATATTCTCAGGTGGTTTTGACATCAACGTTCTCCAGGAGGTACAACAGACTGGTATGCCAAACTAAGTTTTCATACAAAATTCAAATTCTGTTGCAGATTGTTTCAAAGGTTTCCATGTTTGCTCATATTCAATTCTCTGTAACTGTGTATCTAGCAGGGAACTTGTCACATTTGGGTAGAGTTTCTGTTGATCTTATGATCAATACTATTGAAGGTAGGCGTTTGTTATATATGTTTTTTTTTTGTTTTCACTAAAGTTGCAAGTTGTTGGTGATATATAAGGCTGAAGTGGGGGTACTGTATCTCGGGAATGTTAGCTATTATCAAATCCACAAATAATGTATCTTACTTTGTCGTTTAAGACTTCCTTTTGATCTTGTTTCCATGAACAACCATATATATCTGTGAAAAGCAAAAGCAAACCTCTAAGGTCCCGGAAGAGGGTAGACTTCGATTTTTCTGCTATGAAGAGGGTTACTGATGACAGCGGTTTTATTAGCGATGGTAACGACTTCCAGTTATTTTTGTAGACTCTCACGCGGCTTCTGTTTCTCTTTTATGGTTTTGGAGCATTTTTTACAACGATAGAATTTGTGTTTTCAATGTAATCTCTGTGCTGCCTACAATAAGGACAATACATGGCATGGCGGAGGATCTATTGGGAAATAACCAAGTTGCATGGGTGGATTTATCGAACAATAATTTCAGTGGAAACAGGTATGTTATGTTTCCTTAGTTATAGTAGCACCTCTTTTGAATTTTTTCATTCCTAAACTCACGGTATGGATCTCATTTTTTTTTCTTGGTGGCTATGGTTGTTCATTGCTTATTGGTACACAGAAGTTCCACTGATCTAGGATTACAGTTGGAAATCTTTCTCCGATGGTTTCTGGGTGTTTCCTGCTGTCAAATCATGGCTTGAAGCTACACTATGAATGTCTTAAGTGTTATTCGTGGCCTTACTGTATGATGATGGTTAGCCACAGAGTGGTAACCTAATTTTGTTTACTCCAAAGACATTGTATGTCTGAGCTAAATTCCTACAATCTAATGATTTCCAGGATTTTGAGTAATTATTATGTTGGTTCTTTTTGTATAGAACATACCCAGTATTGGGTTTAAGCTCGGCTATTTACTCGAAATATCGCTCTATTTAATGTATGCATGCTTATATTCTCAAATGAAGGTTATAGTAACTTATGTGGGTTTTGTGCCCTGAAACATTTACTACAATTTTTATGTGGTTTCTATGTATGATTGATTCTCGCACTCTCGAATACATGAATGTTATCAATCTTATGTGTTGATTCGACTTTAATATATCGTATACACCTGGAATTTCTCTTATTTCTGATCTTGTCATGCTTCTTCTTTTGATTATCATTGTCTAGCCGATTTACCTACTAGTCCTATAAGGTTTCTCAACACTTTGGTTATTTCGCCCTCTTTACTCACTGGATTGAAAGGAAATTTCGAGTTTATCATTCCCTTGCATGTTTTGTTCTGTTATATTGATTAATGTAATTTTATATATCTGTCTCATTATTTTCTCGGAGTATCCAGCCAATCATTCTTCGCACACTGCGGCTGGATAGTGCTAAATGTTCCTATAACAAAGATTTAAATTACTCTTGTGCCTGAGTCGTGATGATAATAGAATGGTGCCTCCTTTAATTAGAAACTCGAGGTCTTGTGTGAGCCTCTCTGTGAGATGTTTTTCTTTTCTATCTACACACGATTGCTTGACTAATTCTGCATAAAATTTACACTTACAACTATGTGCTTACACAGGATTTGAATCTTTGTATTATGTATGAGAGTTTATTTATTTCCTTATTTAAAAGTAACAAAGCTATATCTATATTAGTTTCATTATGATTGAAACTGGTTGTACTAATATAATTTCCTTATTTAATATAATTCTGCATAAAATTTACAGTTACAACTATGTGCTTACACTAGAGTTAGGACTTGAATCTTTGTATTATGTATGAGAGTTTATTTATTTCCTTGTTTAAAAGTAACAAAGCTATATCTATATTAGTTTCATTATGATTGAAACTGGTTGTACTAATATATGGTTCTTGGCTTAAGTAGCTTAATGCATGTGCTGCTCATTTTTAGTGTCCAACCAAATCTCTATAATATAAATGCACATGCGTAATATTTCTAAATCACTGAAGTACCAATTTCCCTACTTTCAATACTGATTCAATAAAACATGTTACAGGAAAATAGGTAGAAAGTCAACATTACTCCATTCGAAATTGAAATAACCACTCTAACTCATAAAATCACACTATTGCTGAATCTTCCAGAAGTATATTATCTTACTAATTCCTATTATCTCAGGAAGTTGCAGGCATGAACAGTAGAAGTTTAAGCGAGTCAGAGCATAAACAATGAGAAGTCTAAGGAACTCAGGACGCTAAAGGCATAAGAACACTGAATCCGTTCCAAGAACTTAAGAAGAAACTCTTCCCAGACTCTCAGTAAGGGCTGAACATAAATATTTGAATGATGAAGTACTAAAAAATCAACTATCAGCAAAACACAATGATTTACTTCAGAAAAACACAATTTAAAATACCCTAACAAGCCCTTGGGTGAACATTTGAGTTGAATCAGTACTAATAAGAGAGATTCAAGAAGAATGCCCTGTGCTAGTACTAGTATTGTTACCTCTCAGAGTTCTGCTGTTTCTGGGACACTTCATAATTAGGTTCTACTGAGACTGTATCTGTTAACCCTGCATATTCTTTACATTTCTATAATACATCAATGAATTAATGTTAAAGAACAAAGTAGAATTCACGAAATCTATTAATCCATCCAATGACAAAAAATAATATATGGGATTGTATTTTACTATATCAGAATCTAGTGGAGAAGCCAAGACATTCAATGCTTGGGAATATAAAAGATTTTCATGTTAAGAGGAAGCTTCTACGAGGCTACGAGCTCGTCACACGTTATAAAACCGAACATTAGTACGTCCCTGAAAAGGCTAGCGCAACAAGCTACCCTGTTTCACGGGAAACAACGCCTGAGAAGTGAATCACACACAATTCTTTTCATTTCATTTTCATTTCTTTTACGAATGAAATACAAACCCATCAATGCGCCATCATTTTTACTACTAAACATAGAGCCCTAAAATTTGATAAAGAGACATACAAATATTAAACAGCTCGTCATGCCATCTGATCACATGCTTGTCTATATAATATACATCAAACAAATAATACAGAATTAATGGCGATTTGCTAGGCAACAACAGTCGATTAATGGAACAACTTACCATTCACTGGTCCATGACAGTTAAATTTAATAAGTAGAGGATGCCATTTGATCATATGGTTGTGTATATAATATACATCAAACAAATTAATACAAACTGAGTGGCAATTTTCCAAGCCAGAACAGTCATTTATTGGAACGACTTTTACTATTAACCAGAGGGGGCATAAATGCATATAACTACTATTAAAAGTCACTATGCTCATTTGACACACTGGAAAAGCAACATATTGCTGACTCCAAGTTCTATAAGCTCTCCCCTTTCTAATCTCAAGAATCAAGCTCTTACGTAGTTCCAGGAGGTTCATTCCCTGCTCCTGGCTTGCAGTTGAGATAACGAATGATTGCATCTTCAACCCATGGTTGATTGTAGAAGTCAGACCTGCCCTCCTTCTCAGCATTCCGGCTTGCTTCCCCGGCAACAAGCTTTAAATCCCTGCTCTGTGAGGCTATCAACGCATTTATAAACTCCACAGGAGATTGACTAAAACCCAGATAAAATGCTCTTCTGCGACTATGCTCATGAATCTTTTTAATTGCTCCAGAAATTGCTTCATCGCAGGCATCAATGTCCTTGTGCTTCTCAATATTAGCCAAAAACGCACTCATTTCCTTCTGCAATGGGAAAGGAACATCCACTAAAACATCATAGCAAGCATGGCCAACAGGACTATTTCCTGACAATCTTATCTTGTGCTCTAAGTGGATGGGCTGCGGAGGATAGAGATGCTGAAAAAGCTTCTGGGATATAAAAGATATATGGACTCTCAGTTCGAAGCAAACCTCAAGAAGACAACAAGTAAAAGGAAAAGGTCATAAAGGTTGCAGGGAAAACGCTAAATATGTAAGCAATTGTGAATCAGGATAGCATAAGTTTATTAATCTTTTATTAAAGGAAGCCTCTCTTTGCACTGCAACCCCTTGAGGTATGTTTCTGTGAAGCATTCCAATATATATATATATATATATATATATAACAGATACTAAATTATCTAGAAGTATGTTTCTGTGAAGCATTCATATATATATATAAACTGCAGATACTAAATTATCTTTTACCCCATCACCGGGTTTAATAATTACATATGACCAGTAATGGAGAAAGCAAATGCAACAGCTAAAGCTATATCATTCAGCCATGAAATTTGCTTTTGTGGATGGAATCCTCCGAGAAGACTTAGAACAAAAGTTCTGGCCCTTTTAAAGGCATCGAATAAGTGGCTACTAGAAAAATTGAGCATAAAGAACAGTTCTAAACCTTGGAAATACTTCAACGTATCCAAAAAAACTTGTCTCATCTAACGTCTTCCCTTTTTTGAGGTTAGAGACATGAATTAAATGCCACACACACATATATCTTAGTCGAAGAGGTTAGTTCAGTTGGCTATGGCCAATGTTTTTAGGCATTTAGCCTTTTTGATCAGGTGTACTAGTCTATGTTCATGGGTTTATCAAGAACGCCATCCAAAATGTGACAAAGTATTCCTCAGGTTCTCATTAAGTTTTGCTTGGAAAAATATATAGATACATACCTCAGGCTACCAAAACAGTGCCAGAAGAAGAAAAATATAACTAATCACATAGTCTAGAAATCATTATGTTATTAGACAATAACAGTTAGAATTTATATTCCAAAAAAGTGTGGCTAAACCATATAGCGTAGGTTTACAAGAAATATATAGTTTTAGGTAGACATACCCTAGAGTGCACAGATAAGTATAAATTATCCAAAAAATATTGTGGAGGCCTATCCATTTCATTCTACTCTGAATTCTGCATGTCTGCTGCTTAACATTTCATTGAGTATATATCTACAAATCAGTGATTTTGGGATCAAATCCCACAAAGCAATTCTAGCAATTCTATACCTGCTCTTCAAATTCCTTCAAGCTTTTGAAAGTAAAACCAATGAATTATCAATATAATTTTACCATAATAAAAAAACAATTAGAAGGCGTTTAGCTAGCTCAAATTGCTCATCCGTTAGGCTTGAACCAACATCTCTTCTAGAAAAATTCAACCATTCTAATTTAATAATCCTATCGGCCTCTCTTTGTACCTTTTGGGACAATTGCTAGTTTATTGTTCTCGAACCTTCTCGCCAATGCAGCTGGGCGCTAGACAAAATATCTCGTCGCTCACCCTTCTCCACCCTACACCTGTACACGACTCCATCCAAGGCTGGACACTAATCTCGACACGGACAAGTGTTGAACGTCTTACATGCAAAATATCCACCTAGTTTTCGATCTGCGCCCTACACCTATCCATCCACAACTCAATCCAACGGTGGACGCGAATCTTGACAACAAACGGATGTGAACAAATCTTTCGGTTTCCTCCAAAAGTACTCATTTCCAATTTCCACCTGCAAGTGAGAGCTTTGTCTCTCTGCGTTCATTTTCACCCTTCATCTGCTCCTCAGATCTTCGCGTTCCCAGTTTCATCTACCGAGTAGCATCACTGTTTCCGTTTGCATCAAGTTTTCATCTCTCGAGCTGAAGCAATGTTTCATGTGCCCACCTCTATTAGGGTTTCATCTGCCGAGCTCTAGAGTGGAAGTTTACCGACCACCATATTTCCAGCTTAGTTGCGGCCTTCACAGGTATTTCATTCTTAAAAAAAATATGTTTTTAAGTTCTTTATTACGGCCATTCCCTTACACAAAACACCGACTTCCAGGTAAAATTGTCCATATTTTTTGCAGGATATTACCACGGTCCCAAGCTGTCACTTATGAATTTAGCCACTCTAGGTCGAACGACACAATTGTAATGACATACAATTTCCAGGTTTTTCTATAATTCCCTATAGGGTTTTCCTACTGTTTTTCCCTCATGTATTGGTTTCTAGGCTGTCAGCCTCATATTGGACTCTAGGGTTTCGTCGTCATGTTTTTGAAGTTTCTTGTAGGGTTTCTCCCTCATGTATCGATTTCTTACACCATTCCTTTCCGAAGACCGAAGGCCTCACGGCCAGCGAATCTCTATTTCGAAAACCAAAAAGCCATATATAATTCTTTGAGTGATTGTTTCTGTAGCTAGTTTCAGGTTTTCTTTTTTATGTTTTTCCTCCTATTTTTTTTACAAATTTTTTCTCTCAGATATCCTTAGCCCAAGCGCCAACTACCTTGCAGGTTTCAAGACCTACCTTGTGGGTTTCAAAACCATGTCATGTAAATGGGAGTTTTAAAACGATGGCCTGTAAGGGTTTTCACCTCTTATGGTTAATGTGAGAGTCAGTCAATTCCCAAAATATAATTAGATGAAACAATCTATCACCTTTATAATACTAAAAAGATTGGAAATAAAAAGCACTTTTAGATTATCCATCATATACATAAACTAAATCTGAATTTCCAATTATTTTTCATATTATAGCCGTTGGAGTCTCTGCACAAATGTTGCAGAGATTCCTCGGTTAGGGTTTGACTAGGATCTTAGGTCAAAATTAGCTGTTGGCATTATAGCCGTTGGAGTCTCTGCACACTCTATTTATTCAGCTCAGCCGATTAGTTCTTCAACTTGTCCTGACGATGAACCACACTGGTTGGTTCGAAACGCGTCGACAAAAGATGGTTTATGTGATTTTGCCGAAGATTTTCTAAACATTACTAATCTTATTAATCTTTAAACATAATAAAATTATTATAGTTTTAAAACACTTCTCCTAATGCCTTTAAAATATAAAAGTAAAAATTCTATATAATTTCAAATTATTTTTTTTACAATTTTTAATTTGGAAACCAACTTCAATTTTAATAAGTATTAATGATTATACCATCTTTAAAATCAAAGTCTTATTATATTTAAATTAAAATTACAATTATAAATAAAAATATCCGATCGGGATGTGGGCCGATAGTTGGGAGCGCATAGGTGTAGATATGTTGGGTACTCGGGTGGGAGCGCATAGGTGTAGATATGTTGGGTACTCGGGCACTTAATATTGTCGTCCCACATGCTCGAGGGAGGGGGTGTGGTGTCCTCCAGTATGATGGCAAGCTGGGAAGTGGGCAAGGTGGCGGGATTGGAGGAACGACATGGTAAATATTGGACGGAGGGGCATTTTGACATGCAGTCTTAGTAGGATAGTTTGTGGAGAAGGGTGGTGGCTCTGAGCTGGTGGCGAGCGTCGGATCGTGAAGAACTAGGGCCATCGTCGTCGAACAACTGCGAACTTCGGGTATGTTATTTGGCTCCACCTCAAACCCATAATTATGGTATTGTTGTGGTTAAGCTTGGATGTAAGGGGGTCTGTCTGGGGATAGGGAATTGTTGGTGGCAATGGGGTAGGCAACTGCTCGCCATGTCCTGGTTCTGCGTGTTTTCCTTATGTAAAATGGAGGAAACCCATGACAGTTGTGGGGAAATTACCCACAGTTAGGCTCGGAAGCGTCGCGCTCCCCATCAAGGGGGGAGCTTGTCAGTCGCAGGGTAATGCAAGAAGAGCAATGGAACATAGATGAGGGTAGGGGAAAGAAGCTAGTATGCATGCTAGGATGCAACGATGCTCGCAATTCACATAGTAAGCACTGTGTTACCTAAAACCCATGCCGGAGTGAGGATAAGCCCAAAAATTATGGGTGGAGACCCAGTTGGGGGGAAATGAGAGGCAAGAGCTCTAAGGCGGAGGCAATGGGTGATAGGAACCTGCGTCATAGCTGGTATATAGCATAAGGCAAGGGGGGGTTGCGAGCTTCGCATGCGTGTGGGAAGGCAAACCTACATATGGTCGCGAGAATTGGAGAGGGGGAAAGGGTGCTTCAAGGGGCTGTGGCTGCGGGCCTTTCCCACTGGGGGCTGCGGGTTTTGACCCGCCCCACCATGACTGTGGTGAGAACGGGCAATGAAGAGAAGCAAGGAAAGACGTATCTCACTGCAAGTAATAAGGAATGGGTGAGGTGGTGTATTGTTTCAGTCCTGTGCTTCAAACTAACTCACTGTGGATGTCATCAGTGCTCAGGACAACAAGGTATGGCGCGTGTTGCGCGAGGCTGTGGACATGGTAGAAGAGGTTTGACACCTAGGCAAGCTAAGGGGTCGAGTACGTCGAAGCCATGCAAGGGCAGCAAATCAGTCGAACACCTCATAAAAGAGGCAGCAGAGGCTTACCGTGAGGGGACGGATGAGGGCATCCAGAAGCTATTGGAAGAAGGGGAAGAGGAGTGAAACAAGGCAGTGCATCAGAGGAAGAGAGGGACAACTGGAGGACCTTTGTCCTGGGTCCGGGAAACACTCGCAAAAGAATCACTCAGTTTAAGCAAACTTTGTACTTGTATTGGCTCATGAAGAGCCTATTAAACAAGAATATGGAGCAGATCTTTGTTGGGATGGTGGTAACTTTACAAGGATTTCCGAATTACAAGAAGGATATGGAGAAAATCTTCTTTCAGCTGCATAAGTAGGATATTCAACTGAACATAATAGACCGCCATATCCCTTGCATCTTGGAGCTGTATGGTATGCCTAGTGAATCTTTCCAGGACCCGACACCTGTTGCATCTATCTCAGAGGAGAAGAAGGATTAGATAAGCACCCATGCATAATTTTGTGTTACGCACATAGTTTCTAATTTCGATGTTGCAATTATCAATTTATATAGTTATGTAGTGTTAGCCTCGCTGGAAAGCCTAAGACAATTCTATTTTTGGATGACTTATATTGTGAATCGATGGCCAACATACTTAGTTTCCCTTCGGGGCAAGTTGAGGTCACTCCATTTATGTGTGTGGTATAAATTTGTTTATATTTAATAGAAAATAGAATGATCCACCGAAACTTGATAAAAAAAATTATAAATAAAAATACTTTTTTATTATAAGTAACCTAAAAAATTATAATAAAATTTTAAAATTTTATGTAATAACACGGAAAAAAAATTAAACGAAAAAATATTAATGAAGTCTTACAGTGAAATCATTTCTAAATATATTTTCTTTTATAAAACCTTATTTATTCAAGTTATAGAACCTATTTATCCATCTTTATTGTAAAATACTTTAATCTTAACTATATGCAATTCTCTGAATTTTATTTGGTTTCTTTAGCTTCTTAATATATTTTTTGTACATTAAATTTTTTTCTTTAATAATTATTTTGTATTAGAATTTATTAATATTTCTTAATTTAATTCAATTTTAAAATATATATAACTTAATATTTATTAAAAAAATTGCGAATTTATGTATAGGAGTTTGGAAAAATGCCTAGTTTGCAAGTGGGCACTTACCCATGCAGTGGTTACGTAGCAGCAAATAGGAATTTTGGTAATGATTTCGATTGAAGCATCGTCCTCTAACTACCTAGAAAAAAAGTGGATGTATTGGTTGTGATAGATATTGGATGTATGGGTGGTGATCGAATAATATATATGATATATTATTTTATTATGATAAATAAGAGTAAGTGTTAGGTTTTGCATGAGATTGACTATGTGCAGAAAGGCATGAAGTATTGTAAGAAAGAGCCGGTCAAATTGGTCAAGCATTATGAACTCAATCATTCATTGGAATAGGTAGAAAATGTAATGCGGTAATATATTTAGTGAAAAAAAAATATATAAAAAATTTATTGATATTGGAAATCATGTTTCTGTTAATTTGAGAATAAGAAAAAATATTAAAACCATAACCTTGATTATTATTTGACGATTTTACAACTAGAATTTTATAACTATTTTCAAAAAAATTATTATCTACCAAAATTTATCCTTAGACGTTATTTTGTATCCTCACCATTGAGAGATTCAATATCTTTTATGGAGCTCTTTTTTTGCATTATGTACTTGTCCTTTAAGAAGGAATGGAATGGTTGGATTCAAAGTTAAGGCCGTTCCTACTGATATCAATTATGGTGAAAGGGAGGGATATGTAAGTTTAAACTACAATGCTCATTTAAAAGGTTTGTATTTAAAATTGTTTTTATTTTTGCATGTTAATGTTTATTGTTAATGTTGTGAGTTTTGGATTCGTTATTAATTTTAAGTAATTTAGTTACTTAAGATCGATACAAACGTCGTGAGGTGCAATACTTTTTTCAACTTTTGTATTTTAAAATAAATTCACACTTGAGAGAAATTTCATCCCTTCTGCATTTAGATAAATATAGGTTTAATATAAATTTATGTTCATTTTTTTATTTTTATTTTTTATTTATATATATAGTTGCATTGAAATATTTTATTTATGGTTATATTGAAATTTTATTTGTTGTTAATGTTTTTGTCACTTGATTTGTAAGGGCCATAATTGTCACATTGATTTGAAATAATTATGCAATAATGAATAAAATGATGGATCATGATCATGAGACCTTTGTAAGGGCCATAATTGTCACATTGATTTGAAATAATTATGCAACAATGAATAAAATGATGGATCATGATCATGAGACCTGCACTAACTTTTAAATGTATGATCTACTCATGAATTGACTAGATCTAAGTATTGATGCATGTTTTCATCTCTGATTAGTGATCTGGGTCTTTCTGAAGTTCCGAAGAGTGATGAGGCTCATCATTGGGTAAATATATGGACCTTAATACACCTCCAAGCTTACTAAAATAAACTCTTCTCATAATTCCTTACATGTTTTAATTATATATTTCTTAATGAGATGAGTAAAAGTAAGATGTTATGTCTAGCGGTCTAATGTGCATTGATTGCAGGTTTTTGGGAGCAAATTGTGGCAATTATGGCTAATTAAGGTGCAGGAACTCGAATGAGACAAGAAGGAGAGATTATAGGAGATGTATATTCCTCATTAAATCATCATTCATTCGACGATCCCTCATTCAAATCACACTAGCTCGGAGTTGCAGGCAACCAAGTCATGAGGATTATTCATATCCGAGCTAGTGATAGTTAAGAACTAGTTATCTTAAGATTGGGAGCCAAGCCTCCCTAGATTTAAAGAAGTTGTTGGTAAATTCAATTGTATAAATAAGAAGTCCTAGAGCCTCATTATGATTAATATTTTTTATGCAAGATAACTAAGCACTTTTGAGTTGAAGGATTGTGACAAAACACGGTTATGCATTTTTTTTGAGATGTTAATGAAAATGAGCATTCCATTGATCCACCTTGAGTTGACTCAGAGGGCTGAAGCTCTTGGGTTAGGGCCCAACCCTAAAACCATAGGTTCTTCTTACTATACTTGTATGCTTTGGTTATTTCATAGATTACTTGTTGAATTGATTTTGGCAATGTTACATTACAAGTATTGGTGAATTTGATTAGTTTGCTTCCATTTGTGCAAAGCTTTAACAATAGCTTTAAAGAGATAAAGAAATACCAAAAAGGCTAATAATAGGTGGATCTTGCCTCATTCCTCCCTTCAGGGACCATGGTTTGAGGGAAAACTCTCATTTCGCCGAAAAAGATAAAATTCTAGTTTCTTATGAAATTTAGGTTTTTTTAGTGAATTAGGTCAGCATCTCTCAATTTTCAAAGATAAACTGCAGTTGTCATCTCTTATATCTTAGGCTTGGTATTATATTTCATGGTGTGTTCACAATAGGCTACAAGTATTCCCATGCATGAAATAAGCAAATGAATGATGAAATTTCATTTTCTTATGTTGTTGGAAACCTTTCTTGTTTTGACATGATTTATGGGTAAATGCCTGATGAGCCTCATAAATGGTAATTATTTGGGCTCATTTTACCTCCTAACCTAGTCAAATCAACCATTCTCTTAGCATATTGTATGATTTTCTTATTATATTTATGCTTATGGAGTGAGTTGAGTTAGTTATGATGCCATGTAGTCTAGCATGTGTTTAATGCATATTATTGATGAATTTTGAAGTCAAAGGCAAGGATCCAGTGGACAAAGGGAAGCAATAACTTGAAGTGGACAAAGGAGAGGACTTATAGGAGGGAATCCCTCTCATTTATTACTCCTCACTTTGAAATACCCTTCATTCATCTCAGAGTACAAGCAGCCAAATCATGCACCAGAAGGCAGCCGAGCAAGTGGAGGATGACTGATGAATATCTCGAGTTTGGGAGCCATGCCTACCTTATTTTAAGGAAGAAGTTGGTAGCTTCATTTGTATAAGTAGAGAGGCCTAGGGCATCACTAGGGTCGAATTTTTGTTGAATTTTTTCTTATGTAAACTCTGCTCCAACTTCAAGATCATTATTTTTGAGATAGTTTCATGTAATCTTGTTATTGTTTTTATAATAAAGATGAAATCCTTTTTGAGCTAGCACTGAGATACCTTAGAGGGCTGAAGCTATTGGGTTAGGGCCCAATCCAAGCAGCCAAACTCCTCTTTACTTGTATTTATATGTTTTATTTCAGTTTGTAGATTACGTTGCTATTAGATGTATTTCTTTTATGGTTAAGAATAGGTTTCTTTTGATGGTTCAATAGTTTGTTTCCATTTGTGCTTTCTGTAGTAGGTTAGGTAGTGATAAAGGGAATATTCAAAAGGTTAGCAATAGTGCCTTGGCCTCTCTTCCTCCCTTTGGGACCATGATTTGAGGAAAAGACCCTCTTGCTGCCCCAAAAACACAGATTTTCCTCATTCATAAGACTTTTAGTGTTTGCATCTTTTTAGTGGTGAATAGTCTAGTTTTGCTTTGCTTTAGAACTTCTTCATCATTCTCACTTATTTATTTACAATAGTCTTCTTTCATGCATTCCTTTCTTGCAAAATTTCTCAGCCTTTCCTTTCATATATCATAGTTTAGACTAGTTTGATGCAAAACTCTATTTTCCTAGATGCACTTATTTCATTGCTTGCTTGATCTTATTGGTCGATTGTCAGTTGTTTATGCAGCAGATCTCTTTTAGAAATAGGCTAGCCTATCAGCCATCGAATCCTCCATCTGATCCATGCCCTACAAGTCATGCAAGTCTCCCCTCAATTCTGTGTTAGTTTTCTGCATTTTCCATAGAATTTTTTCCTCTCTCCTTGAGCAAATCCAATCATTTTTCTCTCTCCCGATGATTCTTGGTAGACCCTAGGTGTCCTAACACCTCATTCCAACCTTCATCCACCTCTTTCACCCACTCTCACACCCTCGAAAAAGTGAAAACTGCTCTCAGCCTCCTCCTGTAGGCCTCCTATAGAATGTTGTTTTCCTCTTGTAGATTTCCTGTGTCCTCCTGTAGATTTTCGTGTAGGCTTTCTTTTGAAGGCCAATTGTGGGAAAAGCCTCCAGAAGGCCACCTGAGACCTCCTAGGACCCATCCACACCATCCTACATCCTCTCAAGTCCGAAAACCACTTTCCAACACCGCCTACTCGCTGCCACATTCACAAACAAAAAATTATATGCATGTCAAATTCACATAAAAATACATAAAAATCCAAAAAGATGTTTTTTGCTTATTTAATTCCAGAAATAGCTTAGTTAGAGGTTGTTTACTTCCTTGAATAGGTAATGGAATTCATTTCATGGTTTTTATAGCGCTTTCTGCAAAAGTAGAATTAGTTGGTTAATTTGGGTTTACTAGTTTTGTTTTAGATTTCAGACTTTCTCCTTTCTCCACTTAGAGTAGCATCTATAGAGTAATATTTCTCTCATTTCTTCACATATAGAGCTTCTTCTGGAATCCATAGAAGTTGGCTTGAGCTCTTAGTGATCTTGCGACAGCTGACCAAGTGACAACCTGCAGTAAGGACTAGTACTTGTGCATACAGCACCGTCGCTTCCAAGTTTGTTACGAAGTACTGGGTTGATAAGAGTAAAGAAGGTAGCCTATGAGTTGCAACATTATTGTTGCAATACTGGTGCTCACCATCCTTTTGGCGTTGTTTTCGAGGAAGCGTCATAGCATTCTGTGATTATTGCTTTCTTCTATTTTCTATTGCAACATTATGCTAATAGTTTATTTCAGCAAGAGTAGACTAGTCATTTCCTTTCCTTTCAAGTTCTGCATTCCCTTGCTTTCCTTTTTAATTCTGCAAATTTCATTTCAACAAGAGTATACTAGTCATATCCTTTCCTTTCAAGTTTGCAAATTTCATTTCAGCAAGTTCATTTCAGTTAGTTGCAAGTTGTTTTGTTCAATAAATTTCAGTTTTGTAGGTACTATTAGTGTGGGGAAAAAAGAAACAAAAACCAACCAAAAAATTTTCTTTCATGCCTCGTAGGAATAGAGATAACTGAAGAAATTTTTTTCTCAACACCCCCACTGCTTCACATAGCCAGCCTTCTCTCTTCTTCGACGACTACGATAAAAAGGAACCCTTAGGTGAACATCAAGACATATTTGAAGAACCTATAGGGCAAGAAGAAGAAGAAAACATTCCTTTGAAGCCAATGGCTAAACACAGAAATGCTAGGGGGAATGGAGAGAGAATAGAGGGTACCTTTCACATTTGGGAGACCAATGGGACACCAAAATGAAGAATATAAGCCCTTCCACCCTACCTCATTTCTATGGTATGACTATAGAAGATCCTGACACCTTTTTGTTTGAGTTTTCTATTATCTGTCGAACCTATAACTATGCAAAGGATGAGCAAAAGTTGAAACTGCTCCCTTCTACTCTCAAGGATGTAGCACTATGCTGGTTCATCGGATTACCTGGCAATAGCATCACAACTTGGGCTCAGATGCAGCAAGCCTTTAACAACAAGTATCGAGACTATTGTAGGTCAAAAGATACTAAAGAAGAAATTTTCCAAATGACTATAGGAAGCGATGAGTCCCTGGAAGATTATGAAGAGAGGTTCCAGCTCAGTTACAAAAGGGTCGGGTGTACATTTGACCTTGAGTCTCTGAAGCTGGTCCTGCTCAGGGGAATTCACGAAGATCTTTTAGACACCCTCCATCTACTGGCCGGGGGAGACATCTACTAACTATCCTATGAGGACATAAAGACTGTTTTTAGAAACCATTTTAGAGCAGCCAGAAAAAAGGGTAGGGGGATTCAACCTATAGCTAGTACCTCTTCCTCTAACTCATCCATTACAGGAGAAATTGGAAACATGCTGGAAGACTTCAAGAGTGAGATGTTGTAGACTCTTGCCATGCAAATGACTACCTTACATATCAAAAGGAAACAAGAAGAAGCAGAGAGGGCTTTGGCCATTTTTTTCCCTAGATGCACTAGGAGGCATCCTAGGAATGAATGCCCATTGAACTCTATAGAGGTTTGTTCAGTCTGTGAAGAAAATCATTCTATAGACAAGTGCCCTTCCTTACCCAGACTTAAAGTTGTATATCAAGGGGCTGAGGGAGTCACTCAACAACTCTATTACATAAACCAAAGGAGGCTGCATGGACCTAGACCATATCAACAGGGGATGCAAGGGACATCTCAAGCACACGACAACCCCAACCAAGTCACTTCCATACCTTCTTGGTGTCACCCTGCTCATCCTTCGTGGTCCACACCTCCTCCTTTGTCCTTCACATCTCCATATCATGCCCAGCCAGCCACCCATTCATTTTCAATCCTATGCTCAGTCGCAACCTCAGTGGAATGCATATTATCAAGGCTGGAGGCCCCAATACAACTCTCCTCCTGCTCTTTTGCGTCCACCACCTGCCCAACCACCACCATTACCTCCTGCTCCACCAAAGTAACCCCAAATTCCTGCTCAACCAAATCTGAACCCGAACAACAGATAGGCTCAACAAGTGTATAGTGGGGAGCCATCATGCCCGACTTATGCTGTGGAGATTCAGGAAATTAACTTTCGATCTGGGAAAGTTATCCAAGATAGCTAGCCTCCACCTAGGGAGGTTGAGGAAGATAAAGAGGAAATCGAAGCTAAAGCAAATCCACCCTTTCCTGAGAGACTATCCGCGACAGTCCAACCTACCCCAGAAGAAACTGAACTCCTGGGAGAATTGAAACATTTATGTGTGAAGATGCCACTTCTCCAAGCCATAAAAGATGTGCCTATATAAAATAGGTTTATCAAAGAGAAGTGCTTTAGGGATCCAGGAAGGCGCAAGAGAGATGCCCCAACCATCACTATCATAGGGCAACTGTCCGACTTAATGTTAGGGCAGGTAATCTGTCCAAAAAATTTGGACCGTGGAAGCCCAGTAGTTGATGTCCACATCAATGGCACCATGATCCCACACACCTTGATTGATCATGGAGCTGCCGTTAATGTGTTGACAAAGGACACAATGCTCAAACTCAACTGTTGGGGCTCCTTGAGGAAGACCACGATCATGCTACAACTTTCAGACTTCTCCACCGTCATCCCTGAGGGGATTGTGGAAGATGTGATGGTACCCATTGATTCTTGGGAGTACCGTGTTGATTTCTTAGTTCTCCAGCCAAAGGCAAAGCTCACTGGGTATGCTCTTATTTTGGGAAGACCCTGGTTGGCTACCGCAAATGCCTACATCAACTGTTGAGCTGGGAACATGACCATAAAGAACGGGCATATGTCAAAGCAGTTCATCCTATATCCGCATGCCCAACCCTTACTAGAACATGATCTACCTCTCTGGTTGGAGGAGGAAGATGAGGATGAAGTCTATTTTGCACCGCTTTGTGCATTAGAAATCGCCATGGGGGGGAACCACAGGATGAGGATGATATGATTGAAAATATGATTCAGAATCCATCTCCCAGTGTATTTCCATTAGAGGACATAGTAAGAGAAACCCAAAATGACCCCTCAACTTATCTCTGTGTGGCCAACTCCACTCCTTTCTGTATTAAGAACATAGAGTTCAGCCCAAAAAGAACCTTGAAAATCAATCCATCCTTATCCTCTTCCTAGGAGAAGGAACTGTGTAGCCTGCTGAGAAAACACCTAGATGCCTTCGCTTGGAGTTATAAGGAGATGAAGGGAGTGCACCCTTGAGTATGCACTCATCATATATACATCAAGGAGGATTGCAAGCCAGTCAGGCAGCCTCAAAGGAGGATGAATCCAATGCTTAAAGATATTGTTAAGGAAGAACTGCAAAAATTTCTTGATGCAGGATTCATCTATCTCATCTCTGACAGTGAATGGGTCTCTTCCTTGGTGCTAGTTCCAAAGAAAAATGGTAAGTGGAGAATCTGTGTCGACTATTGGGAATTGAACAAAGCCACTAAAAAGGACCATTTTCCTTTACCTTTCATAGATCAAGTGTTAGACTCTCTTGCAGGGAAAAAGTTTTTCTCTTTCCTAGATGGGTTTAGTAGGTACAATTAGATTCAAATCCGCTCGGAAGACCAAGATAAGACCACTTTCACTTGTCCTTTGGGTACCTTTGCATATCGGGTCCTTCCTTTTGGTTTATGTAACACTCTAGCCACTTTCCAAAGAGCGGTACTGAGTATATTTTCTGAATTAGTTCATGATGCAATAAGAATATACATGGATGACTTTACATCTACGGTTCTAACTTTCAGGAAGCTTTATCTAACCTAGGGAAAGTTCTAGACAAGTGTATTGAGATGAACTTGTCCCTTAGTCTGGAAAAATGTGAATTTCTGATGACTGAAGGGACCGTGCTAGATCATGCAATATCTCAACAAGGATTGCAGGTGGACTCCAACAAAATTACCATCATCCAAAGGGTCCCACCTCCTCAAAAAGTGAGAGATGTCATAAGTTTCTTAGGCTTAGCTAGGTATTATCGGAGTTTCATTAAAGATTTTAGCAAGCTAGCATCTCCGTTGTTTGACCTCTTAGGTAAAGATTTCGAGTTCATATGGTCGGAAAACTGCCAAGAAGCTCTAGATACCTTGAAGAGCAAGCTCATGACTGCCCCAATTCTGAGAGGCCCAAACTGCGCCCTACCTTTCCACATTCACACAAATGCCTCGAACAAAGCAATAGGAGCAAACTTAGGACAAATTTATGAAAATTTACCGTATGCCATATACTTTATAAGCAAAAACTTGTCAAAGGTAGAGTTAAACTATATCGTGACCGAGAAGGAACTCCTAGCTGTCGTGCATTCCTTAAACAAATTTAGACATTATATCATAGCCTATCAAACTTTTGTGCACACTGATCATGCTGCAATAAGATATTTAATGAACAAACCGAATGTAAATGCTCACATTATTAGATGGTTGCTTTTACTGAAGCAGTTTGACTTGACCATTATTGATAAGCCTGGTAAAGAAAATGTTGTTGCTGACTTTTTGTTTAGAGTAAATTTTCCTATAGGTGAAGAAGGAATGGTGGATGACTAAATGCCAGATGAACATCTGTTTGCTATCTTAGTACTCTCTCCACGGTTTGCTGATATAGAAAACTACTTGGTTTCAACACAGTTCCCACCACACCTGTCCTCAAAAGAGAAGAGCAAGATAGTAAGTAAAAGCACCCCTTTCACCTGGATTGGGGGCAATCTCTTCAAACTTGGTCTAGATCAGATCTTGAGAAGATGTATCAGGGAGGAGGAAGCCTTTGACATCCTCCTGACCTGTCATGACGAGCCTTGTGGATGTCATTTTGGAGCAAAAAGAACTGCCTTTAAGATACTGCAAGCAGGCTACTACTGGCCCACTCTTCATCAAGATGTGAGGAGATATACCAGTCAGTGTGATCAGTGTTAGAGGATGGGGAAACCTATTCCAAAGGATGAGATGCCCATGCAACCTCAAGTGACCTAAGCAATTTGAGAAGCGGGGCATGGACTTTGTGGGGCATATTAGCCCTCCTTTAAAGAAGAAATAATACATAATTGTGTGCACCGATTACCTGACAAAGTGAGAAGAGACAAAAGAAATCAAAGCAGCGACAAAGGAAAAAGTAGCTGAATTTTTGAGAGAGAACATATTCTACAAGTTCGAGTATCCAAGAGAGTTGGTCACAGATCAAGGTAGTCAGTTCACTTCCAATTTAATTGAAGACTTGCTCACACATCATAGAATCAAGCACAGGACTTTGACCCCTTACCATCCACAAGCCAATGGGTCGGTGGAGCTCACTAACAGAGCATTGGAAGAGATCCTGACAAAGGTAGTGAGAAGCAGCAGAAAAGACTCGGCGGACAGATTAGTTAAGGCCACTTGGGCCTACAACACAACATGGAAGACCACCACAGGGTTCACACCTTATGAGCTAGTCTATGGGAAGAAGGCTTTGCTGTCAATAGAATTTGAATTTAATACCCTAAGGATGGTAGTTCATCTGGACCCAGACCTCAGCCATGCATAGAAAGAAATATTACTTCAGATCAATGGATTGGATGAACATAGAATGCAGGCCCTTCTCCACACAGAGGTAGTTCAACTTCAGAGAAAGATATGCCATGACAAAAATATCAAGGAGAAGTAATTCCAAGAGGGAGATTGGGCACTACTCTATGATTCAAGATACAAATATTTCAAGGGAAAGCTAAGGACAATATGGCTGAGACCCTACACTATGGATAAATCCAATGACAATGGTTCAGTTCTGATCAGAACCATTGATGATGAAGCCATCCCCATGCTTGTCAATGGACACCAGTTGAAAGTCTACAAGAAACCCCTCTCCAAGAAAGAGTTTATTGAAGATCTGAATAAGAAAGTGATGGTAGTGGAGCATGTCATAGCCTCCACTTCACCCACTCACTGAAGAAAAAAAAAAAATAAGGACTCAAGTGAAAACCTCCATGAGGCGCTTGAGTCCCATCATTGGGTTGAAAACCTCTTCTGAGGTGGCCCAGTGATGTCAAAAAAAAAAAGAGAGAAAATAAGATCCCAGGGTGAAAACCTCCCTTGGAGGTGCCTAGGGCAGGTAATTAGGGTGAAAACCTCTTTGAGGCACCCTAGTTGTTTTCAAAAAAAAAAAGGGAGAGAAAAAAGAGAAAAAGAAAAATGAATTTTCATTTGCATTGCAGGTTTGCAGGAGGATTATAGGAAGCAGCAGAAGGTGCTAAGGGAGCCATGCAACCAACACCAGCACCTATCCTACCTTCCCATACCTTTCTCCGTCATTCTTGGCGTTTCTTTCACCTCACTGTGTTTTTTTCAAGAACTGTGTTTTCTATAGGAGGCTCCATGTTTTCTACCGGAGCTCTTGTAGGAACTACAGAGAGCCAGAAATGAGTTTAAAAGATAGTTTGAAGGACAGGGAAGCTTCATGAATAAACTATAAACCCTCCTATAGTCTTTAACCCTCCTTGCCACAATTTCCAAGCCTGCATCACAACCCCAAGAATCATTCTTCTTCCCGTCCAAGAAAAACACAGAAAAAACAGTTTTCAAGAAAAGGGAAAAAAACAAAAAATAAGAAAGGAAACAGCACCATCCATCTCACCTGAAGCCTACCTATTACCTCTCCATATCTATTTACATCTCTGGAATCATCCTCACATCTCCAAGAACAGAAAGAAACTGAAGTTTCAAGGGGAGAAGCATCTATAGGAGCTCCTGTAGGAATTCCTGTAGCAGCCGATCCCATTAAAATCCAGCATCAACAGTAAGAAGTGCAAACATGAAGGTTGAACAAGACACCAAAGATTAGATCTAGCTAGAGAAGAACCTACAGAAGACACAACCACACATCAGCAAGCAGACAACATGCATAAAAAAAAACAAAGACATTCAGCAGAGAGAGAGAGTCACAACACCTCACAAGCAAATACATTCGGATCTCAGGGAAGTAACTAACCCGCTCCTCTATTCGCATTTGTGTAATTAGAAGGCATGCAAAAGTAATGAGATGGTTGAGGTTGAATGAGGGAAAGGTGGCCTCTAACTTGGCCACCTTCATCTAGTTGACTCCACTCATCCGAATATGTCACCCACACATGCGCACAGTCAACTCAAGAAAGTTGTCAAGGACATGTAGTGGAGAAAGTGTGAACTCCGATACAATCATGAGGGATGATTAAGAGGAGGGGCCATGATGACAAGGTAGGTGAGGACCAATGGTCCGAATATAGCCAATGTATACATTGCCAGCTCACCCTCCACCATCGGAAATATCCATAAAGGGCAATAAGTACTTCTCTCCGAGCACTCTCACCGCCTTTTCCTTCATTTTCTCCTCGAAACTCAGCTACAACAGTTTCTCTATGCCTCCATAGTCTCGTAACCATCGTTCTCCATTGATCTCTCCCATATTCCTACTCTCGCCATTTTCTATAGGAGCACTTGCAGGTTCTATAGGAGCACATATAGGAATTCTATAGGAGGGACAACAGGCTTCTACAAGAGGGGTAGTGAGTTATTTGAAGGGAGAAACACAGGTTTTAACATGGTTTTCAATCTAAGGAGGTAGGTTCCATGCATGCCCCCATTTAATATCAAAATATGCAAGAAGTGTTTTAAATTTGAAGAGGAGATAAAGTCTTTAGGAGGAGGAAGTACATAAAAAAACTCTGCTTATTTAGAAAAAAAAAACACAGTCTCCTCTGTTTCTTTGTTTCTTCAAAATTTGTTGTCTCCATATCCACATTTGGTTTTTCAAAGAAGTATAAAAAAAATCATAGGAGGATTTGTGAGGAAGGAGCCCACCAACTCCTCCAAGCTCCATGCACATCCCCAAGTAGTGGACATCTTCACAAGGGCAAATTGGATGAAATTTTTTGAAAAATTCCGAGGGTTTGATGAGGAAATTGTCCAAGAATTTGTGCACTCTTTGGTCCCTCACTCAAGAACACATGCCACTGTCACCTTTAGAGGTCTTTCCATGGAGATAACCCCTGAATTTATCAGTAGAGTCACTACCCTTCCTCTTGGGCTACCTTGGAGTAAGGATGAGAAACCAATTGGCCAGGTTACTAAGAAAAACTTTTTCCAAAAAAATGAAACCCTTGTAGACAATAAAAATGGCATTAGAAGGGCTAGCATACCATATCCTTGGGATGAAGTTAGCTACCAAATAATCAAATATATTTCCTGTGAGGGGAGGTACAACATTTTCTATGATTACCACTTTAGAATCCTTCATGAATTAAGGTATGGCATGGACACTCCAGCCCCTCAGAAGCTCAACATCCCCTATTTCCTCCTACAGTCTCTCATTGAGTCCAGCACTAAGGTTCAAGCAGGAAATTCAGAGCAGTTGGCTCACCATGGGTTAATTAAAATTTTAGTGGGAGAAGCCCTCCATACATTTACACTCCCTATAGCATGGGAAATATTCTGAAACATGACAGCTGAGGATGACATAAAGACCCTAACCTATGATATCAGTCCTACTGGTAGTGAGGAGGAACAAAAGCAAGGGGGAGAAGGTAAAGCAACTGTTGACTTAGCAGAAAAAGAAAGGAAGTAGGAAGAAACTAAGATAGAGGAGGAGAAAGCTAAAGAAATAGAGCAAGAAAAAACTAAGACAGAAAAAGAGTCAAAAGGAGGAGAGAAAGAGGCAGAAAAGATAGAACAAGGAGAAGCGTCTCCTGAGACTCTAGAAAGAGAGGCAACATCTACTCTCACTACCCTCAGTACACCAATAAAGCCAAAACAAAAAAGGAAAAGGCAGGCCTCCATGTATTTCAAGGCTAGGAAGAGCACAAGAATCAAAACAGGGAAACCTCAACCCTCTTCAAAAGTGCCAATTACAGTTGAAGATTCACCCTATGCCCAAGGAAAAGAATCCCCTTCCAAGGCACCTATCACATATGAAAGGGGGACTCCTATATCTCCCACATGGAAAGAAAAGGTAGAACTACAGGACCCAAAATCAGTCCTATAGGAGGCTCAGACAATTCTATAGGAGAAACTGTCAAAACAACAGGAGACCTAAAAGCTTGAGAAAGAAATGGAAGGACAGCCACAAGTAAAGGAGGAAGAAACAGAGCTACAAGAACTTGATCCCCAACCTAGTCTTGCCTCCTACTACAATCTACTTGAGGAAGGAAGAATAATTCCACAAAAATTTGCAATTCCACTATTCTTTGAACTAGAGAAAGAGTGAATAAGAACACATAGGTGGATGAAAATCACCAAATCCAAAGGAGTTAAGGATATTAGCCATATGGAGAACAAACTCAAAGAAATGGGCAGAGAGTTGAGTGCTATCAGACACAGGGAAGTAGTTACAAGAAGCCACCTTGAAACTGAAAATGAATTGCTAAGGAGGTAGATGCAAGAGAAAGAGACCCAGTTGGCATGCAGGGCAAGCTTATCCATGGAGGCATTGGAATATAGAACAACACCAAAATCCTATGGCCTATATCTCAAGGACCAATGGTTGCAATTTTAGATAAAGACTTTGACACAAAGAGGCACAATGCCTTTCCAATATTACAGGCAATTTGTGGACTTGTGTGACCAAAGCACATCAGAAGATAAGGCAAAGATGGAATAATTCTACCTATATAACATGGACCTCACAGACATGAATGTGTGGGACCCCAATGGCAGGCTAGGGGACCTGCAACTAATGGCCATGGCCTCATGGATGAACCATGAAGAGTCGAGGGCAGCAGAAATAAGAAGGTTGATGATAAAAGAGCAGAATGAGCCATTAATGATCAGAGCTGAGCCATCAGATCCCATGGCACTCATCAGCACACATAACCTGCTCGCTAATAATTCTCAGATTTCCCCTAGATATATAAGTGATCAGTCACAAGCCATTGCACACTTTGAGGGTATGCAAAGGCTACTTGGGGATGACTGTGTGCATGCATGCATGGGGAGATGGAACACCTTACCACACAGTCTGTAGATAAGGGAATATCATTTTCCCATGAGGATGAAGGAGGAATTAAGAAGAGTGCCACTATAAAAGCGCTCCATGCAGAGGCTGAAGGTCAACTGGATTGGCCTCAAAATGAGTCCCCATTGCTGTTAGGCATGCTGGAAGGCAGAAGAGAAGAAGAAGAGGAGGAGAAGTGGGAAGAGATAGAAAGGAAGGTAGGATTCTATGAAAAGGAAGAGGAGATCACATCAGAAGCTTGGGATGCTAGGGAGGCCACCAGGGCCATAAAAGATGAGGAGATGGACTATGTTGCTCAGAGGATGAGCAACACCTTCAGTAGGGGGGTGATGATGAGCCTCATAAATGGGTAATTATATGGGCTCATTTTACCTCCAAACCTAGTCAAATCAACCATTCTCTTAGCTTATTGTATGATTTTTTTATTATATTTATGCTTATGGAGTGAGTTGAGTTAGTTATGATGCCATGTGGTCTAACATGTGTTTAATGCAGATTATTGATGAATTTTGAAGTCAAAGGCAAGGATCCAGTGGACAAAGGACATCAGTAACTTGAAGTGGACAAAGGAGAGGAATTATAGGAGGGAATCCCCCTCATTTACTACTCCTCACTTTGAAATCCCCTTCATTCAGCTCAGAGTACAAGCAGCCAAATCATGCACCAAAAGGAAGCCGAGCAAGTGGAGGATGACTGATGATTATCTTGAGTTTGGGAGCTAAGCCTCCCTATTTTTAAGGAAGCTATTTGTAGCTTCATTTGTATAAGTAGAGAGGCCTAGGGCCTCACTAGGGTCAGATTTTTGTTGAAATTTTGGTTATGTAAACTCTGCTCCAACTTCGAGCTCATTATTTTTGAGACAGTTTCATGTAATCTTGTTATTGTTTTGATAATAAAGATGAAATCCTTTTTGAGCTAGCACTGAGTTACCTTAGAGGGGTGAAGCTCTTGGGTTAGGGCCCAATCCAAGGTAGCCAAGTTCCTCTTTACTTGTATTTGTATGTTTTATTTCAGTTTGTAGATTAGGTTGTTGTTAAATGTATTTCTTTTATGGTTAAGAATAGGTTGCTTTTGATGATTCAGTAGTTTGCTTCCATTTGTGCTTTCTGTAGCAGGTTAGGCAGTGATCAAGAGAAGATTCAAAAAGATATCAACAGTGCCTTGGCCTCTCTTCCTTCCTTTGGGACCATGAGTTGAGGCAAACACCCTCTTGCAGCCCCAAAAACACAGATTTTCCTCATTCATAGGACTTCTAATGTTTGCAGCTTTTTAGTGGTGAATAGTCTAGTTTTGCTTTGCTTCAGAACTTCTTCATCATGCTCAATTCTTTATTTATAATAGTATTCTTTCATGATTTCCTTTCTTTCAACATTTCTCAGCCTTTCCTTTCATAGATCATAGTTTAGACTAGTTTGACACAAAACTCTGTTTTCCTAGATGCACTTATTTCATTACTTGCTTGATCTTATTGGTTGACTGTCAGTTGTTTATGCATCAGATATCTTCTAGTAGTAGGCCAGCCTATCAGCCATCCCATCCTCCATATTATCGATTCCTTACAGGTCGCCCAAGTCTCTCCTCAATTCTTCCTTAGTTTTCTGCATTTTCCGTAGAATTTCTTCCTCTATCCTTGAGAAAATCTAATCATCTTTCTCTCTCCTGATTATTCTTGGTAGACCCTAGGTGCCCTAACACCTAATTCCAACCTTTATCCACCTCTCTCACCCACTCTCATGCCCTCAAAATAGAAAAAACTACTCTCGGCCTCCTCCTGTAGACCTCCTGTAGAACACTGTTTTCCTCCTATAGATTTCATGTGTCCTCCTTTAGATTTTCCTGTAGGATTTCTTTGGAAGGCCAGGTGTGGGAAAATCCTCCAGAAGGCCACTTGAGACCTTCTAGGATCCATCCACATCATCCTACATCATCTCAAGTCCCAAAACCACCCTCCAACGCCACCTACTTGCTGCCACATTCACAAACAAAAAAATTATATGCATGTCAAATTCCAATAAAAATACATAAAAATCCAAAAAGATGTATTTTGCTTATTTACTTCTAGAAATAGCTTAGTTAGATGTTGTTTACTTCCTTGAATAGGTAATGGCATTCCTTTCATGGTTTTCATAGTGCTTTCTGCAAAAGTAGAATTAGCTGGTTAATTTGGGTTTACTAGTTTTGCTGTACATTTCAGACTTTCTCCTTTCTGTAGTTAAAGTAGCATCTGTAGAGTAATCTTTCTCTCCTTTCATCACATATAGAGCTTCTTCTAGAATCCACAAAAGTTGGCTTGAGCTCCTAGTTATCTTACGCCAGCTAACCAAGTGACAACCTGCAGTAAGAACCAGTACTTGTGCATACAACACCGTCGCTTCCAAGTTTGTTACAAACTACCGGGTTGATAAGAGTAAAGAAGGAAACCTAGGAGTTGCATCATTATTATTGCAATACTAGTGCTCACCAATGCCAACAATGATGTGTATATTGCAGGAGTTTCAATAATGTAGGAAGGCCTCATATCAGCAGCCTCAACCTAACCTCTCCCATCAATGATCACCAAAAGCCACTAAGTCCATAATTCGAGTTATCATTTCATAAGGACAACTAGCCATGCTTGTTGAGAAAATCCAACCATCATACAAACTTTGGTTGAGTTCTGAGGGAGTTCTAATCAGTTCCTTGCCTTATTCCTTCCATGAATCACCTTCTCTAAGCCTTATACCACTGCCCAAATCACTCTTCATGCTTTCAGCCTATTCGTGTAGCAATACAGGGGATCCTGTAGGTGAATTAGGACATCCTGTAGACATCATGTAGGATGACCTTTAGAGGCCTGTTTCGAGGCTGATTTGTGAGAAATGCATCATAAAAAATAGGAGAAGACCCCTGTTTTCCTCCCAAACCATCTGACCCATCACAACCATCTCTCTCCACACCTAAACCACCTACCATACAATCAAGAATAATTAGCATTCATGTTTTTACAAAAAGACAAAAAGAAAAAAATGTGTTATGCTTATTCATATTCACAAAAATTGAGTGTTTTATTAGATCAGATTGCATGCTTAGGTTAGTTAGGGGTTCACATGTGTTAGCTTAGAATTCTTCTGAAGCAAGGTATCTTTACAAATAGCTAGATAAGTGGTGTGTTTTAAGCATCCATTTCAACATTTCTTTACTGCAGTAGGTAGCATTTAAGTTCTCTCAATTAGTGTAAAATTCTCCTTTCTCAATTGGTAATCAAACTTGTTCTAAATCAATAGAAGGTTGGTTTGAGGAAACCTAGTGGTCTATCGCCTAGCTCAGAAATGACAAAAGAGTGGAAGCATTGCATCTATTTGTTTATACAACACTGTCACCTCCAATTTTGTATGAACCTCGGGTTGATGAAGTAAAGTTGGTAACCCCAGGAGTTGCAACATTCTTGCTTCAATTCTAGTGCTCATCACTTTTTGGCACCGTTGTCGAGGAGGTGTGTGAGTAGATGTGATTTCTCTTTTCTTTATTCCATTTCTTATCTCTTTCATTCTTCTACTAGTTTCATTTTTTCAAGATAGTTGTAAGTTGGTTTTCTTTCATTTCCATTCTGCACGTGATTTCATTCAGCAGTTAGTTTCAATTCCATTCGTCTTTTACATTTTTCAATTAGTCTAAAAGCTTGAAAAAAACAAAACTAAAAAACACTTCTTTCATGCCTCGTAGGAATAGGGATAATTAATGAAAATTTCTACCAAATACTCCCACCACTTCAAATAGCCAACCTTCCCTCTTCTTTAGTGGCTATGAATTAGAGGACCCCTTAGGCAAACAACCGAAGATTTTTGAAGAGCCTATGGGGGAAGAGGAAGAAGAACCCATTCCAACTAACATAATGGCTGAAAATAAAAATGAAAGGGGAGATACAGAAAGAATTGAGGGTGATTTTCCCATCAGAGAAACGTATGGGGATGCCAAGATAAAAAACATAAGCCCCTCCGCTCTTCCTCACTTCCATGGCCTAACCTCGGAAGATCCAGATACTTTCTTGTTTGAATTCGCTGTCATATGAAAAACTTATGATTACACCACTAATGATTGGAAGTTGAAATTATTCCCATCCACTCTCAAGGATGTAGCTTTACACTGGTTCATGGGTTTACCTAGGGATAGTATCACCACCTAGACTCAGATGAAACAAGATTTCAACAATAAGTATATGGACTACTGTAGTTCCAAAGATGCTAAAGAGGAAATTTTTAGAATGACCTTGGGGCATGATGAGTCCTTAGAGCATTATGAGGAAAGATTCCAGCTTAGCTACAAAAGGGCCAGGTGCATACTTGATCCTAAGTCACTTAAGCTAGTCCTACTCAGGGGGGTCAGGGAAGATCTCCTGGATACCCTAAACCTACTATCAGGAGGGGACATCTACCAGCTACCCTATGAAGATATCAAGACCATTTTTAAGAACCATTCTAGGGAAGCTAGGAAAAGGGGTAGGGGAAGTCGAATAGTGGCCAACTCATCCTCTTCCAACACATATATAAAAGGTGAAATTGGAAACATGTTGGAAGATTTTAAGAGTGAAATGCTTCAAACCCTTGCCCTATAGATGGACATTATGCAAATCAAGAGGAAGCAGGAGGAATTAGAGAGATCATTAGCCATCTTCTGCCCAAGATGCACAAGGAGGCACCCTAGCAATGAGTGTACACTAAACCTGATAGAATTTTGCTCGATCTATGAAGAAAAACACTCCACAGACAAGTTCCCTTATCTACCTAGACTAAAAGCTATGTATCAGGGAACTCAAGGGGTGATTGAACAACTCTGCTACATAAATCAAAGGAGGCCTCATGGGCCTCAACCATACCAACAGGGCATGTAAGTGTCATCCTATGCATATTACAACCCTAACCAAAACACATACATTCGCTCTTGGGCCCCCCTACTCATCCCTCTTGGTCTACACCTTCTCCGTGGTCTTTTGCACCCTTATACCATTCCCAGCCGACCAACCAACCATTTCGGTCATATACACCTCCACAACCTTAGTGGAATGCACCACCCGAGGGGTGGAGGCCCCCATACAACAACGCTCCAACTTTATTGCTTTCACATCTTACTCAACCACATCTTTTACAGCTTGCTCCACCTAAACAACCTCAGATGCCTACCCAACCAAACCTGAACCTGAACAATAGACAGGCACAACAAGTATATAGTGGAGAGACATCCTACCCTGCTTATGCTATGGAAATTCAGGAAATCAACTTTAGATTTGGGAGGGTGCTCCCGGATAATCAACCTCCATCTCCAAATAGGGAGAGTGAGGAAGAAAGAGAGGAAGGTATGCCTAGAGTGAATCCACCACCATTTTCTAAAAGATCAAATCGTCCTGTCCAACCTACCCTAGAAGAGAATGAACTTCTGGGTGAATTGAAAAATCTATGTGTCAAAATCCCACTTCTCCAAGGCATTAAGGATGTACCTATTTACAACAAACTGATTAACGAGAAGTGTTTCAAACATCTAGGTAGGCGAAAAAGAGACACCCCCACCATTAATGTCATTGGACAGATGTTCGACTTAATGCTGGGATAGGTAATTTTCCCAACGTATTTAGACCCTCGAAGCCTTGTAGTAGATGTACACATCCATGGAAAAACTATCCCACATACCTTGATTGATCTTGGGGCTATCATTAATTTAATGACTAAGGACACCATGCTCAAGATAAATCTCCAAGGCTCATTAAGAAAGACCACGACAGTCTTGCAGCTTGCAGACCGATCCACAGTAGCCCTTGAGGGGATTTTTGAGGATGTGATGGTCTCCAATGACTCTTGGGAGTACACTGCAGATTTCTTAGTTCTCCAGCCTAAGACCAAATTTAATGGTTATCCTCTCATACTTGGGAGGCTTTGGTTAGCCACTACTGTTGCCAACATCAGCTGCAGAGCTCGAAACGTGAATATAAAAAATGGGCATCTATCCAAGTAGTTGATCCTATACCGTCCTGCACAGCCATCTTTAGAACACGATTTACCTTTATGGCTAGAAGAGGAGGAAGAAGATGAAGTCTCCTCCACCCAACTCTATACCCTAGAAACTGCCATGGTAGGAGGACAACCTAATGAAGATGATTTGATTGAACACATCCTCCAAAATCCAAAATCCAACTCCCAACACCTTGTCTCGAGAGTAAGTAGTGAAGGAAACTAAGAACAACCATCAGATTGATCTATGCTTAGCTGGTTCAAACCCTACTCGTTCCAAGGCAATAGAATTTAGCCTTGAAAGAACAATGAAAATCAGCCCCTCTTTTTGTACACCAATAAGAAGAGTTGCGTAATATGCTAAGAGATCATTTGGTTGCCTTTGCTTGGAATTACAAAGAGATGAAGGGAGTGCAACCCTTGACATGTACTCACCACATTTATATCAAAGAAGGTTGCAAACCAGTCCAACCACCCCAAAGGAGAATGAATCCATCTCTCAAGGATATAGTCAAAGAAGAGTTGCAAAAGTTGTTGGATGCAGGATTCATCTACTCTATCTTGGACAGTGAGTGGGTGTCTTCTTTAGTGCTGGTTTCAAAGAAAAATTGAAAGTGGAGGATTTGTGTTGATTACAGAGAGTTAAACAAAGCAACAAAGAAGGACCGTTTCCCTCTGCCTTTCATTGACCAAGTGTTAGATGGTATGGTAGGGAAAAAGCTTTTCTCCTTCTTAGATGGGTTCAATGGATATGGTCAAATCTAGATTAACCCAGAGGACCAGGATAAAACCACCTTCACCTATCCTTGGGGTACTTTTTCTTATATGGTCCTTCCTTCTATTTTATTCAATGCCCTTGCCACTTTCCAAAGGGTATTTATGAGTATCTTTTCCGAGCTAGTCCATGATGCAATAGAAATTTATATGGATGACTTTACACCCTATCGGTGTGATTTTCAAGAGGCTCTCTCTAACTTACGTAAGGTGTTGAACAAATGCGTTGAAAGGAACTTATTCCTTAGTCTCGAAAAATGTGAGTTCTTGATCACTGCAGGGACTGTTCTAAGTCACTTAATACCCCAAGAAGGAATGTAGGTAGACCCAAATAAGATAGACAACATCAAAAGGGTCCTGACTCTACAAAAAAAGAGGGATGTTAGAAGTTGTTTAGGTTTAGATGAATACTATAGGAGATTTATAAAAGATTTCAGCAAGTTAACTTCTCCTTTATTTGGGTTATTGGCCAAAGACTTAGAATTTTTATGGTCAGAAAGCTGTCAAGAAGCCTTGGACACCCTAAAGGACAAGTTGACTACTGCACCTATTCTCTGAGGCCCAAATTGGGCTCTTCCTTTTCATATACATGTTGATTCCTCTCACAAATCTATAGGATCATCTCTAGGCCAAATAAATGACAAGCTATATTATGCCATTTACCTCATCAGTAAGAATCTGTCAAAAGTCAAGCTGAACTACACCATGACTGAAAAAGGGATCCTAGTTGTTGTGCATTCATTGAATAAATTTAGGTATTACATTAATTGTTACCAAACATTTGTACATACCGACCACGCTGCAATTAAATACTTGATGAATAGACCTGATGTAAATGCCTGGATTATTAGATGGTTACTTTTATATCAACAGTTTGATTTAACTATTATTGATAAGCTTGGAAAGTAGAGTGTTGTTATAGATTTTTTATCGAGATTGAATTTACCTGCAGGGGAGGAAAGAATGGTTGATGATCAGTTACCAGATGAACATTTATTCGCTATTTCAATTCTGCCTCCATGGTTTGCTGACATAGAAAACCACTTGGTGTGTGCATAGTTTCCACTAAACTTGTCCTCCAAATAAAATAACAGGATCATAAGAAAGAGCACCCCCTTCACTTATATTGGGGGAAATCTCTTAAAGCTAGGTATGGATTAGATTCTAAGAAGATGTGTCAGGGAGGAGGAAGTCTTTGACATCCTCCTGACCTATCATGATGGACCTTGTGGAGGCCACTTTATAGCCAAAAGAACAAAATTCAAGGTATTTCAAGCTGGTTATTACTAGCCCACTCTTCACCGAGATGTGAGGAGGTATAGCAGTCAGTATGATCGGTGCTAAAGGATGGAGAAACCTACCCTAAGGGGTGAGATGCCTTTGCAACCTAAAGTGACTTTTGAGCCATTTGACAAGTGGGGCATGGATTTAATTGGGCGCATTGACCCTCCATGCAAATAGAAGCAGTACATCATTGTGTGCACTAACTACTTAACCAAGTGGGCGGAATCCAAAGCCATCAAAGAAACAATAGAAGAAAAGGTGGCTAAATTCTTAAGGGAAAATGTGTTTTATAAGTTTGGGTACTCTAGAGAATTGGTCATTGAGCAAGGAAGTCAATTTAATCTCACATGATTGAAAATTTGTTAAGCCAACACAAGATGAAGCATAGAACATCCACCTCTTACCACCCACAGGCTAATGGGCAAGTGGATGTAACCAACAGAGCACTAGAAGGCATTCTAACTAAGGTAATTAATAGCAGCATAAAGGATTGGGTAGAAATATTAGTTGAGGCCACCTGGGTCTACAATACCACCTTGAAGACCACCACTGGATTCACCCCTTATGAGCTGGTCTATGGGAAGAAAGCCCTGCTATACATTGAATTTGAATACAACACATTAAGGATGGTAGCACAACTGGATCTGGATATCCCCAGGGCACACCAAGCAATATTGTTCTAGCTGAATGGGTTAGATGAATTTATGATGTAGGCCCTCTTGCGCATATAGGTGACTAAAGTTCAAAGGAAAATTTGGCATGAAAAGAATATAAAGGATAAACAGTTTCAAGAAGGTGATTGGGCTTTGTTGTATGATTCCTGGTACACGGATTTTAAAGGTAAGTTAAGAAATAGATGGTTAGGGCCTTATGTAATAGAAAAGTGTCATGATAATGGTGTTTTGTAGATAAGAACCATTGATGCAGAGGCTATCCCTTTTCTTGTCAATAAGTATAGATTAAAAATATACAAGAAGCCCTTGTCAAAACAAAAATTCATCAATAGCATCAGCAAGATAGTGATGGTCATGGATCAAGTCTTAGCTTCCACCCCACCAAGTCCCTCAAGAATAAAAAAGAAATAAAGAAAATAAAAAAATAAAAAAAATAAAGAGACTTAGGTGAAAACCTCCATGAGGCACCTGAGTCCATTGTTGGGTTGAAAACCTCTTGAGGTGGCCCAAGGTTGTTTAAAAAAAAAAAAGAGGAAAAAGAAAAATATGTCTGGGTGAAAACCTCTTTTGAGGCACCCAGGGCACACAAATAGGATGAAAATATCCTTGGAGGGAGACGTGTTTTACAAAAGAAAAAATAAAAGAAAAAAGAGAAAAGATACGAAAGATGGAGATTATGTTTTGTAGGTCAGCAAGAGGAGGATAAGCACAACATAAGAAGTATAACAGGACCTCGAAGAGACATATTTTAATCCACCCATCTCACATCTATCACTATTCACCTATTCCTCCACTTATAAACCCCTCTAGCTCACCTTACACAAACTCTGTGTTTTCTATAGGATTCCCTGTAATCCTACAGAAGTTTCTTGTAGGAATTATAGTGACCTGTAAAATCACAAGAAAGGTAGCCTGAAAGCAAGGGGATGACACAAGCCTATGTCTGGATGAAAAACAATTTACTCCACCAAACCATAGCCATTCCTTTCATAACCATGTCACCCCTACATCCACCAAAGAAATTAATTAAAAAAAAAAGAGATCACAAAAGAGGAAAAAAAGAAATAAAAAAACAGAGGAGAGAGAGAAGAGGGAGATAGGAACCATACCCAGAGGCAACTTCTCTCACTTACCATTTCCTACCATCCTTATCCACTCAGTTCAACATCCCTTATGCTTCAGAGTTTAAAAAGTATGAAAGTTTAAGGGAGAGACAACTACAGGACATCCTATAGGAATTCCTGTAGCAGACTATCCCACAAAGGAAACCACACAGTTGCATCCATCTTCATAACAAGGACTCCAAGGATGAAGGAGCTCCTCCAGATCTCAGCAACAACAAGAAGATCACCAGCATCACTCTCCAACACCTGCACATCAAAAGAAACAAGCATCAAAAGAGGCAAATACACAGGAAAATATGCAGCAAAAACACAATAAAGAGGCATTACTCTCCAGCATGCATCATCAACGAAGCACCTTACCCATAGGTATGTCATCTTACTCATGCTCTCTCATTAGTATGATATGATTAAAACTGTAGGATTATGTGAGAGTTTTTTTTATAAGTAAAGGTGGCTATTTAACTTGGCAACCTTCGGCTAGTCGATGAGAAGAAAACAGTTAGACCACTTTACATGTGGCAAAAGTAAAATCAAGAGGAAAAGGGAATAGAGCCCAGAATGGTTAAGTTAGAGAGGAAAGGAGTGATAGACGATTACGAGGTGAGGTATAATGATGGACTGATAGTGGGACCAACAGTCCAAAAGGAGGTGCTCGTACTTGGACAGCCAGCACACCACCCCACATGATCATCCATATATGGAAATAAAACACCGATTCCCATACAAAGAGAGAAAAATCAACTTCAAGAATTCATCGAATGAAGAGGTTGTTCTAGGTCGTCTTGAAGCAACACCTATAGGAAATAGTCAGCATCTACAACGTAGGAAACCTACAGGAAGCCTATAGGATACAGAGGAATCAACCTACAGGGTTGTCATTGGGCACTAAGGGAGGTAAAATTATAGTTATCTTCACAAGAACATGGAAAAATGAGGTAGGAGCCATACCCTCCATGTTTTCCATTTGAAAAGAAAAAGAAAATCCTCAATTTGGGTGGGAAATTGCAGTGCATCTCAAGATAGGAGAATGGTGTTGCATGCCACTAAAAATTAACATTGAAAACTCCCTCACCTACCAAATTTCTTGAATTGTATCCACACAAGCCTTTACAATTAGCAGGGAGAGAACCTATAAGAGAGAACCCACAAACAAAACAAGGATCCACTAGCATCGTCCTGTGGTGGAAATTTTCACAAGGCATCAATGGATGGGGTTCTTTGAGAAGATGAGAGGATATGATGATGATGTGGCTAGAAAATTTTCCCTCTCACTCATACCCCTCACTAGTGCCAATGCCACTACTATGGTGAAAGGTTTATTTGTAGTAATTACCCCTGAAGTTATTAGCAGAATCACGACACTCCCTCTAGGGTTACCATGGAGAAAATAAGACAAGGCTAACAATACCCTTGCAAAGAAAAACTTATTTTTAGAAGGATAAGAGCCAATGGAGGACAAAAATGGGGTTAGGAGGGAGATCATTCCATACCCTTGGAATGAAGTCAGTTACCACCTCATTAAAAGCATTTCATGTGAAGGGAGATACAATGTCGTGTATGGATACCACTTCAGAATCATCCAAGAACTAAGATTTGGAGAGAAATCACCTCCTAAAAATAGATTGTGTATACCCTATTTTCTTCTACAATAAATAATAGACATGAGCATCAAAGTGAAGGAGGGAAAGAATCAATAACTAGCCCATCATGGATTGATAAAACTCATCCTTAAAGATGCTCCACAAAACTTAAGACTCCCTATCGCATGGACAAACTTTATAGACATGCAGGAAGAAAGATAAATTCAAGCTATTGAATATGATATAAGCCCTACTGCTAGTGAGGGAGAAGAATAAATAGAAGATGAAAAAGGAGAAGAAACAAAGGAGGATATTGAACAAGATATAGAAGAGGAAATTGAGGAACAGATAGAGGGGGAAACAAAAGAAGAAACAAGTGAACAGAGTGAAGAAATAGAAGAAGAAGAAGAAGAAGAGGAAGGTGGAGACAAAGAAGAGGATGAGAAAGAGAATGGAAAAGAGGAGATAGGACATAAGGATGAATAGAGGTCTACAACTCAAGACAGAGAGGAAGAAGGATCACCAAGGGTATCCGTAGAGCCTACATAGAAAGAGGTAGTAGTTGCTCGCTCTTCCCTAAGTACACCTGTCAAATCAAAGGGGAAGAGGCAAAGACAAACCCCACTATACTTCAGGACAAGAAAGAGCACTAGGATTAAACAAGGAAGACCTCAAACCCCCACAAAAACTCCAATTGTCATTGAGGATTCACGAAAGCAACAAGAAAAGGACGTCCCTCTAAAGAAACATGAAAAATAAGGATCATCAAAACAAGCTTCTCCCAAGTCTCTAGTTACTTATGTTAGGAGGCCTGTCACAAGGTCACCCTCATCAAAGGGAAAAGGTCTCCTACAAGAGACACAGAGAGACCTACAGGAAGCAGAGGCCATCCTACAGGAAACTCTGTCAAACCTATAGGAAACACAGAGAAGGGACCAGGAAGGTGTCACTCAACAAGAAACAAAGGAGGAAGAGAAAGAACTAAGAGAACCTAGTCCACATCCAAACCTCAGCTCCTACTATAGATTCATTGAAGGAGTTAGGGTAGTACCACAAAATTTTTCCATTCCCCTATTCTTTGAGCTTGAAAAATAGAAGGAAAGGACACATAGGTGGATGGAAATTGACAAATCAAAAGGGGTGGAGGATGTAGGCCACATGGAGGAGAAATTGCAAGATATGTGTAGAGAACTGAGCAGCATGAGAGATAAAGAAGCCATGATGAAATCTCAGCTAGAGGATGAAAACACATGACTAAGGAGACATCTACAAGAAAGGGAAATCCAATTGGAAACTATGACCCGTTTGTCCATGGAGGCAATCCAGTGCAAGATGCCAACAAAGTCTTATGACTTGTATCCTAAGGATCAATGGCTACAATTCCAAATAAAGACACTAGCACAATGAGAAACTTTACCCTTCGATGACTATAGATAATTCATTGATCTCTATGATCAAAGCACCTTGGAAGATAGAGAAAAAAATCTATGTTTTACCTACAAAATTTGGCCTTGACAGATTTAAATGTGTGGGACCCAAATCCCAAGCTAGGGGACTTGCAATTGATGGCCTTAGCGTCATGGATGAATCATGAGGAGGCAAGAGGTACAAAGATGAAAAAGGTAATGGAAAAAGAACAGAAAAAACCCCTTATGATCAAAATAGAGCAATCTAACCCAATTGCTATCATTAGCACCCACAACCTCATTGAAAATGATCCCAAGCTTGCACCAAGGTACCTTGTTGTACAAGAGTAGGCAGTCACAAACTTTGAAGACATGTTCAAATTGCTAGGATATGACAACATGCAATCTTTCCAAAGAACATGGAACACATTGTCTTACAACCTAAAGATTAGAGAATATCATTCTCCTGATAGAATGAGAGAGGCACTAAATAGAACCCCCATGTATAAGCAGGCTCTACAAAGACTCAAAGTCAATTGGATTGGCTTGAGCCTTAGTCCACCATTTCTTTTGGGAATGTTGGAAGGAAGGAAAGAAGAAGAAGAAAGAAAGCAGTGGGAAGAGATAGAGAGAAAGGTAGGATTTTATTCGCATGAAGATGATACTACAATAGTAGCATGGGATATGAGGGAAGCCACCAGAGCAATGAACTACATGCACATAGCTCAAGTTGCCCAGAGGATGAGCAACACTTTCAGTAGGGGGATGATGATGAGGCTCATCATTGGGTAAATATATGGACCTTAATACACCTCCAAGCTTACTAAAATCAACTCTTCTCATAATTCCTTACATGTTTTAATTATATTTTGCTTAATGAGATGAGTAAAAGTAAGATTTTATGTCTAGTACTCTAATGTGCATTGATTGTAGGCTTTTGGGAGAAAATTGTGGCAATTATGGCTAATTAAGGTGTAGGAACTTGAATGCGAAAAGAATGAGAGATTATAGGAGATGGATCTTCCTGATTAAATCCTCACTCATTTGGAGATCCCTCAATCAAATTACACTAGCTAGGAGTTGCAGACAACCGAGTCATGAGGATCATTGACAGTCGTGCCAGTGATAGTTAAGAACCAATTATCTTAAGATTGAGAGGCAAGACTACCTAGATTTAAGGAAGTTGTTGGAAATTTTAGTTGTATAAATAAGAATGCCTAGAGCCTCATTAGGATTCAAATTTTTTATGCAAGATAACTAAGCGCTTCCGAGTTGAAGGATTGTGACAAAACATTGTTATGTATTTTATTTTATATGTTAATGAAAATGAGCATTCCCTTGATCCAACACTGAGTTGAATCAAAGGGTTGAAGCTCTAGGGTTGGGGCCCAAACCTAGTTGCAGAGGTTCCTCTTACTATACTTTTATGCTTAGGTTATTTCATAGATTACTTTGTTGAATAGATTTTGGCATTGTTACATTACAAGTATTGTATGAAATTTATTAGTAGCCTCAGCCTAACCTCACCCAACCATGATTGCCAAAAGCCACTAAGTCCATAATCTGAGTTATCATTTCATAAGGACAACTTGCCATGCTTGTTGAGAAAATCCAACCATCATAAAAACTTTGGTTTGAGTTCTAAGGGAGTCCTAACCACTTCCTTTCCTTGTTCCTTCCACCACTCACCTTCCCTAAGACTTATACCACTGCCCAAATCACTCATGCTTTCGACTATAGGAATACAGGGGATCCTGTAGGTGAATTAGGACATACTGTAGACATCATGTAGGATGACCTGTAGTGGCCTTTCTTGAGGTTGATTTGTGAGAAATGGATCATGAAAGATAGGAGAATACCCCTGCTTACCTCCCAAGCCATCTGACCCATCACAACCATATCTATCCACACCTAACTCACTTTCCATACAATCAAGAAGAATTATAATTCATTTTTTTACAAAAAGACAAAAAGAAAAAAGGTTGTTATGCTTATTCATATGCACAATTGTTGAGTGTTTTATTAGATCAGATTTCATGCTTAGGTTAGTTAGGGTTTCACATGTGTTAGCTTAGAATTATTCTGAAACAAGGCATCTTAACAAATAAATAGATGAGTGGTGTGTTTTAAGAATCTATTTCAGTATTTCTTTACTGCAGTAGGTAGCATTTCAATTCTCTCAATTAGGCTAAAATTCTCCTTTCTCAGTTGGTAATCAAAATTATTCTAATTCAATAGAAGGTTGGTTTGAGAAACACTATTGCTCTATCGCCCAGCTCAATAGTGAGAAAACAGTGAACCCATTGCATCTATTTCTGTATACAACACTGTCACCTCCAACGTTGTATGAACCCTGGGTTGATGAAGTAAAGTTGATAGCCCCAAGAGTTGCATCATTCTTGCTGCAATACTGGTGCTCATTAAAGAGTTGCACAATTTTAGGTGAAAATTTGTAGATCTATACGCTGGTTGGTTTATGGAAAAGTTCGTATACATGTGGGTTCACTTCTGCAAAGTCGCGTATATAAAGTAAGGGTTTTATGTTCATAAATGACTGATCAACTTGATTAGTGCTATTGTTTCTATGCTATCTATCAATGATGTCCTCATGTTGATCTGGGTCGAGTGATAATGTCTAAAGTAGATATGTTTGAATGATGAAGTTGAACTTGGTTATTAATTGATTGAATGTTAAGATTACTTGCTAATTATGATTGAAGATCAGAGATAGTTCTCATTGGTTCAGAGTGTTGCAGTGATCTGAAAATGAAGATCTTAGATTACTTTTAAGGTATTATAGACTCATGTGCATGGATTAGCCTATATTACTTAGTGCAATGGATTGATAAGATTGCGAATAATATAGACAATTGAGCAGTTAGAGAAGCATAATAGAAAAACACATAGAAACACAACAAGTTAAATATGGAGTTCACCCAAAACTCTTAGGCTACAACTCCTGGTCCAACCTTCAGTGGTGACTCTCTATTATGTCTTCGAGAGCAGAGTTTTACAAAATGTGAGCTCAAATTGAGTATCAACATAGATATACAAACAATAGGAGTTTGCTTGAATCCCTCAAGCCCCTCTAAGTACACACACTCTTTCTTTCACTCTCTGTCTCAGTACTGCTTCCCCTCTGTCTCCGTCAGTATGTAGCTTTAAATCCAATCGGTGTTGTCTGCTCATTTCCCCTTCTTGGGCTTTCTGGCTCCTGGCCTCTGTCCACTTGAATATCCTTCTGAGCATTAGCAATCATGGCATTAACATCTTTAGGGAAGGTGGCCACCTGTTCAGCGATGGAAGGGACCATAGGGCCTTTGAAATCCCAAAAAATAGTGTTCTATACTTACACAGATAAATACATTAAGAACTTGGGAAAACTCGCCAAACGGTCATTTATCGGACTTCAAATATCCTTAGATCCACCCTATACTCCTATCAGGTCCACCTGTAATCGCTATCGTAATTCAGAATGCCCTTGTGCCGTGGTTCCCTTTGTATTTATAAAAATACATTAAAAACACTAAAAATCCGACGGAGTGCCTTATGGAAGACTTCAAATAATTATGCAGTGGCATTTACATACCCTTTCAAGTCCGGTTTCATCGCATCGGTGCATTCCCTTTGCTTTTCATTTATTTAATGAAAACGCGAAAACACATAGAAAAATGTTCTTTTACGGAACTCAATACATATTAAATTTGGTTCATAATTCTGTTGGGTCCAGCCATCGCCTCGCATATATATATATATATAGCCCCACTCCTCTATAATGCTCTGACATGATATTGCGATGTGATTATATCACAATCGCGTATCGCATCGTCCCCAGGAAGTTTATAAGCGCTCCCCTGTGGTTTGCCAACACGATATTGTGATTCAACTTGGGCTGTCAATCTGCACACTTGATCGACGATCCTTGTTGACCGCGCTGATCGCTATCACAATAAGTTTGTGGTAGCCTCTGATAGCCTCTGATAGCCTCCACCGATTGCGATATGTTGATTAGATCTAGACCGTTGATTGGCCAGATTCGACGGCTCCTGTGCAACACTGTCCAAGCCACCGATAGCTCTGTTTTTATTGATTTCTTTGTGTTTTTCGCTACTGATAGTGTTATCCGCCATTTCTAAGGGTTCTTCTTTTGCAATAGTTTTGATATTTAGAAGACTTAGAGGGTTTTACAGGATCCATTTTGGATAATGCAGTAGATCTGAGTATGATTCCGGGTTCTCTTAACAAATTGCAGTAGTCAAGTTTTCAGTTTCTGTATATTAATATCAGTATGCAGGTTCCTCTACTAAAAAGCACGTATGCACGCATGTTTCCTAAAGCGAAGTAGCATATACAATTTGGAAAATGAATGATCAGGGTTGCAGTTGATTATGTGTGTTGATGTAGCATTCTAAGTTCTGTTCTGTGTATTGGTTATAGTGATTTGATTGTTCCAGTTGATTGGTTAAGTCTTGATTATGTATCGGTTGTTTGGGTTTCAGTGATTAGTCGATTCTGTGTGTCAAAGATTGATGATTGTATTACAATGATGATTGAGCATAAGTGTTGATATTGGATCCAGTGTAGAAATTCGTGAAACATGGTCCACGAATGTTGTTGAGGGTTGGATCCTTCAGTGAGGAAGTTGAAGCTTCCTGCCAGTAATAGCTAGTGATTAGATCAGGGGGTTGGATCTCCCTTCCAGTAGGAGCTAGAGAATCAGTGAAGTTTGAAGCCTTCAATAGGTGGGTGCCTTCATACTAGTATGTGCCTGCCCCAAGAAAAGAACGTAACAATGTTTTCAATATTAATAAGTTTTGAGGATCGAGGCAACATAAACAATTGTTGTATCCCTCATTGGGTTTCCACCTTAAATCCTAGTGTTCATGTGTGTTTACTTATGTGTAATACTTTATTATGTTCTTACTACACCTGTTTACTACTTATCAAATACCTGATAAATCTCATACATTATGGTTCAAAGTTTAATAGATAAATAATTAGTTGCTTTACAAGTTTACTGAGCATACACTAGGTTCTTTTACAATAGTCACATATATACCCTAGTTGCATTCAATTAAGTTGGCTATACATTTCAGAAAAGAAAATTATTGTTGAGTTTTTAAAATATTGATTCACCCCCCCTCTTAGTATTTTCCTCAACATTTTACCCTGTAGGGACCTAAGATGACCAATGCACAAAATGGACAATGCTACAATAGGGGATAGACTATACAATGCTAGATTAAAAGAAGAAATTTCATACCTTATGCTCAAATCTAGGTATTAGAGGCTCAAAGTGACACATTGTCTTGAAGTACCATAATGGCCTACACGGGTAAATCCAAATATATATGGATGTCATGAAAATATCCTCATTGGGAGCCACTTGTCAATGTGTTACCAAAATCGAGTATAACATGAAGAAATGGAATAAATGAGAGTTAAAGTCTACTAATCCACTCCAATAGAAGATTAGTAAATGAAACCATAACTCAAAGAAGAAGGGAAAGAATAAGGATATCCAACCTCCAGACCACAAACGCTAATGGGAAGTCAAAAAGGGAGAGTCAAAAGTGGCTTGATTTCCACAAAATCCACTAGCACAATAGTAATGAATATTGCTTGAGATAATCATTGTTGGTTGAGCTTAATGAAAAGGAAAAAATCTCTGGCTATTATTATGATTTATAATAAAATAAATGAATGTGGATCATTAATGCAAAACCAAGTGTTACCATCATGACCACAAATATCCAACCAGAAGAGCCAAAGGAGCGTGGAAAGGGGTAATGCCTCTTCAACTCACCAATGTGGGTGAGGAGGAATCCTTTCATTTCATTGTTAAAATTGGGAGCTAAAATAACTTGATATCAGTTGATTTCATCAAGAGAATGAAGCTATATATAATGCCACATCTTCAACCATTCACAGTTGGTTAGTTGATCCATGGATGAGACATCCATGCTATTTGGTAGTGTTTCTTTCCATACATCATCAAACCCTTCCAACATGAGGTGCTATGTGATGTTCCCCACTTCAATTTTTTAGGACAGCTATATATGTGGAAACACCATGCTATTTATGAGTCTTGTCCTCATGGTGTCATTGTTAATATTAGAGGTTAGATCTACATAATACTAGAGGTACCATGGCTACTATAGTTTCATTAATATTAGGAAAATAGTATTAAAGGTATTCTCTCAAACCACAAAGTTCATTCTCTACATAGTTTAGTTAGAAGGTGAAAGGAAGGTCACTGCAACCACCACAACCTCTACACGATGCCTCTCTACATAATAGAAGAAATGGAAAAGCCTATAGAGACATATAAATTTATCTTTTCTCCAACTATGGGGATTCCCATACACTGCCAAGTCCAACACATAGTGGACTTGATACATAGTTATCCTCTATATGATGGCCAAATATATGGATTCTCTCTCTTGGAGAATGAGTAAATAAAACATCAGACTCATGAAATCATTCAAAATTTCCACATTTAACTGAGTTCCTCACCTTTTGGGATTGCAATTGTACTGGTGCAAAAGAAGGATGGGATATCGAGACCCTATATTGATTATTGAGCCCTAAGCAAAATCACTATCAATAACAAATACCTAATCCATAGTGTTATGCGGAATTTATGATTGTAGACAAAGGTGAATTCAATAGACCTAGTGGATTGGTCTATAACAAAAAAATACAAATAATATAGAATTTTCCTTAGAGAATTTAGAGAATGGGAAAGATGCCTACCTCAAATCGGTAGTAAGCTTCTCGTTCCTCCTCGCTTGTAAGCTCCAATTGTAGCTCCAAGTGCTATAATTAAAGCCTATAAACATGACTGAAAGAAGTAAACTATCTACGAAAACTAAGTAGCATAATCTAACATCTCTAATTAATGAATCAACAAGGCATTGGAATACATGAGTACTGTAAACATAATACAACACATATAGGAAAAAAATATACTCTTTATATTAATAGAAATAGGGAAGAGTTTACAACAAATCACACCTGAATATCATCCTTAATGCATGAAGATGATGACTCCTTTAGATTCAAGGAAGCATCATAAGGGAACAATCAGTATCCAAAATCCAACCTTGATGCTATGGATGGCAATAAATTTATAGGATAAGGATGGTAGTTTAGGATTTACCATAATGAACTTGAGATCCACTTATGATGGGAGGATGATCTCAAGCGATAAGAGGTGAAGTCTCGAATGTAGGATCATATAGGATTCGATCTCTTATCCATGGTAATTATTTAAAACAACCCTTGGAAACTTATGAAAGAGGAAGCTTTGGCATATTTTTTAATTTTCCTGAATTTCTAGAAATGGCATAGTTGTAAAATGGAGCAAGAAGTATTGATCAGTGCCGGTGTAGAAGGGAGTAACCAACACCGAACACAATTGGCTAAATGGATAGAGTGAAATGTGCTAAAAATATTGGTTTTGAGTAATTAATACAATAAACTCATACTTTTTGGAAAGGTCATGTGTAGGGCTTTGTGAAGGGATGATGACCACATGTTCATGTATGTTGATTCATCCAGTTTGCAGGCCTATTAAGGAGATGTGACAAGATGGCCTATAACAGATTGTCGCCTAAAGTACAAAGTATGAAACGATAGTTGATGACTGAAGTGATTTACCTTGTGACATGTCCTTATCAAGAACAAATGGTCGATATCATCATCTGTTACAATACTTTTTATCATGATGTCTTTGATGAGGGAGGCATACGCATGCTTAACGCATAAGCTAACATTACATGTACAATAACTAAGAATTCTGTTCAATGATTTAAGAGAGTGTAACGATGCTTTGATGACTATTTGTATGATAATGGCCATCATGTTTTGTAATATTACATTAATCCTAGAACTGTAACCCAGATGGATGTAACTAGATTCAAGGTTTTCTATCTCATTTAATCGATTGTCCAATGTATGAGTCAAACGCTGAAAATTAATGAGCAGACCGTGGTAAACATGTGATGAGAAGTTACGATGATATGATTCGACCTCCTAAGTCACCTTAAGGAAGTTGAACTGACATAAACACATGTTAGACCTTCGACATTAGCAACAAGACTCCCAGGAACCATCCCAACCTCTCACGTAACCAGCCTCTGGGTCCCACTGAGTTTAAATATCATTAAACACCTAGATACTCACTTGATATGGGCATGCATGTGTTCAAGAGGCTCTCAATGCTCCAACAACATGGTATACCAACGTCCACAGACTATTCTACCCAATGTTGTTCCTGCGTCTCTAGTAGTTGAGACACTTTTTCAGGCCCAGAGCCTAGGTCACTACCCAGAAGTAAATGATAACTTTAGAACTTAAAGATAAAAATAGAACACTAATACAATTGCAATTACTTGAATAATGCCTTAACGGGACCCCCACTAGCCACGACAGGAATTTCATCAAATATGTCACAAATATGCAATCTATAGGTTTAAATGAGCATATCTAAGCATAAGGGTCTCATACTCATGTAAGAATCCATAAGAAGCATTGATTCCTCAACTCTTTAGCTACAGTTTCATCCATTAGGCCATAGATAAATTTTCTATTCATTTACAACTAAAAATATGCTGAGATCCATACATATTATCTCTGATAATACATGTTCATAACCAACATAATAGTAATAGAAATACCAAGGAAGAAACAACCATATAATACTCATGAAATAATAAGGAGAAATAACCTCATATTAATGATGCAGAGGCCAACCAGTTGTGGCACTTCCATGAACCACCTGACTGTAGACATGGATGAGCCAAATATCTCTTTTCCAGTCACCCCCATGCCATATTCAAAGCATGAATGTGGACTCAAACTTCGAGAACCAACTAGTGCATCCCGAGGCTAAAACACCTCACCGTCATCATTAGAAACCAGGCTTTACCACAATCCACACGAGATCACTAGGCCAACACAATAAACATGTAATAATAGGATTTACCATAATATCCACGAGATCACTAGAACAAAACAATCGTGGATGCCACTAGATTTCTCCACCTACATCGTGAGGAATTTTTCTATCTCCTAGTCTCTCAAGATTTATTGCGATCCACACCAGATCACTAGGCCCTAAACCAAGACCCACTCTCCAAGGTTTACAACATATCCAATCCCAGGATTACTAGGCTTGATGAAGAGAACCCACCTCTAGGATTTACAATATATGTTGGGTGTGGAGCCTGATTATCCTTTGTATTCAAAGGTCTCAGCTGGATGTATACCCTAGGAATATTGTACACCCCTCCACACGGGGAGGTGTGGGGGCGTACTTGCCCCCCTTGCAGGGGTTCGAGCGAGGGGGGGGCATCCCCCTTGGCTGGGGGGTCTGGGGGCCAGCGGTCCCCCGATGGGGGTTTGGGGGTAGCGTCCCCAAAGCTAAAAACAGATGTAAAATTGCCTTGTAAAAGTATAGTAATTTCTAGTCAATCTGGGCCGTTCATTAGGCAGATGATCTGACGATAGAAGTTATGTTTAATTTAGTGTTTTTTTTTCCCTAGAAGGAAACCCCTTACTATATAGGAGAAAATTGTAGTGCGTCTATGTAGATCTATATTCTGAGTGAGAAAAAGAGAGGAGATTGAGAGTGAAGAGGGAGTTACAACGGATCTGTTGTAGGTTGTATCTCTTTAGTTTGCTAGATAATATAATAAAAGAAGGATTGAATGTTTCTCCATGGATGTAGCCCAAACTGGGTGAACCACGTATATCTGTGTCTCTCTTGTTTTATGCGTTTTCTATGTTTATATGTCTACAATATTTTATGTGTTCCATTGTTCTGTAATATATAATTTACTAACAACTAGTATCAGAGCCGAAGGTCTATTTGGCTGATAAACTCACAGGAGAGAAGGGTTCCTGGTTCAAGTGGGAGAAATGGTGGAAGATGGTAGGTTTAGGGTTGAAAAATTCAATGGCCAAAGCTACCAGTTGTGGAAGATGCAGATGGAAGATTATCTGTATCAGAGAGATCTGTACCTACCATTGAGCGGAAAGACAAAGAAGCCGACGAGTATGACATACACAAAATGGAATATTCTCAACAGAAAGGCACTTGGAACAATATGGTTATGCCTAGCGGCGTCGGTTGTGTTTAATATTTCAAAGGAAATGACAACAAAGGGTTTAATGTCGACACTGGCCAAACTATATGAAAAACCCTCGGCCTCAAATAAGGTATTTCTAATGAAGCGTTTATTTAATATGAAGATGTCAGAAGGTGGATCTGTTGCAGACCATTTAAATTATTTTAATACAGTTACAAGTCAGTTAACTTCTGTAGGGGTAATTTTTAATGATGAAGTTAGGGCTTTGTTATTTCTGCGCTCATTGCCAGAAGGTTGCAATGGTTTAGTTATGGCCATTAGTAACTATGTCTTTGGATCTAGTACTTTAAAATTTGATGATGTTGTCGGTGTAGTCCTTAGTGAGGAAATGCGATGGAAAAGCTCCGGTGAGACATCAGGTAATGCTTTGACTGCAGAGACTAGGGGAAGAAAGATGGAAAGAGGAAAGAGCCCAAGATACTGCAGTAAGTCAAGAAAAGGCAGATCCAAGTCCAGATCGGGGATAGTGTGCTGGAAATGTGGGAAGAACAGACACCTGAAGAAAGACTACAAGTCTCAAAAGGGAAAAGAAGGAGACGCACAACAAGAAACTAAGCATGAAGCGAATGTAACAGGTGATGTGTTGCAAGATGCTTTTATTCTTTCATTAGAAAATATTATTGATGCCTGGGTGGTAGATTCAGGGGCCTCATTCCATGCCACACTTGATAGGAAACACTTTTATGATTATGTTCAACGAGATTTTGGATAAGTTCGATTGGGTGATGATAAACCATGTAAGATCATTGGAATGGGTACAGTTTTCATAAAACAACAAAATGGAAATCGGTGGCTATTGAAGGAGGTAAGGCATGTTCTAGATTTGAAGAAAAATCTGATTTCAATAGGGTAGTTGTTAGGTGAAGGTTGCGTAACTACTTTCACAAATAAAACCTGGAAGGTCACTAAAGGATCCCTGGAAATAGCAAAAGGAGGAAAGGTTGTTACATTGTATTTATGCAATGGTATTTCTAATTCTGTTAATGCTTTAACCTTTACAGGAGAATATATGGTATTGTGGCATCACAGGCTTGGGCAAATGAGTGAGAAGGGGATGCAGATTCTTCACTCAAGAAATTTGTTACCAGGTTTGAAACATGTTGATTTAAAATTATGTGAGAATTGTGTTTATGGAAAACATAAGAGAGTTAGGTTCCTTAGAGTTGGGAAAGAAAAGAAGAGTGAAAAATTAGAGCTTGTGCATACAGATGTATGGGGACCTACTCAGGTAACATCTCTTGGTGGCTCTCGTTATTATGTTACTTTTATTGATGATGCAACCAGAAAAACCTGGATTTATTGTATTCGAAATAAATCTAATGTATTTGATACTTTCAAGAAATGGAAAGTGTTGGTTGAAAATGAGATAGGAAAAAGGTTGAAGTGTCTCAGATCAGACATTGGAGGTGAATATTTTAGAAAAGAGTTTGATAGGTACTGTTCAGAGAATGGAATTCATAGAGAGAAGTCAGTTCTAGGAACACCACAAGAAAATGGTGTGTCAAAAAGGATGAACAAGATAATCGTGGAGCGTGCAAGGTGCATGAGATTGCATGCAGGATTGCTTTTACAATTTTGGGTAGATGCTATAGATATTGTTCTTTATCTAATAAATAGAGGGCCTTCAAGTTCCTTGGATGGTGGTATTCCAGAGGAGGCGTGGACAGGTAAAAAGGTAAATTACTCTTTATTAAATACTTTTGGTTGTGAAGCCTTTGTCCACATTAATAAAGAAAATAGAACAAAGCTTGAGGCAAAATCAAAGAAATGTACCTTTATTGGATATAGTGTTAATGATTTTGGTTATCGCTTTTATGATTATGAAAAACACAAAATCATTAGGAGAAGAGATGTTATATTCAATGAAAAGGTTTCGTATAAGGATCAGTTGCAGGAAAAGAAATAGGAAAAAGAAAACAGAGAATACACAATGCTTGATGAGATCACAGAAAAAGTGATGGTGCCTGAAAATCATAATGATCAACAACCAGAACAACAACCATAATAGCAACAAGCACTTCAAACACCTAAAAGTGGTGTTAGAAGATCTACCAGGATAAGTAGACCCCCTGAACGATACTCTCCTTCATTATATTATGTATTGTTGATTGATTCTGGTGAACTAGAATGTTATGAAGAAACAATGCAGGTAGAAACCAGGAAGAAGTGGGAGCAAGCCATGAAAGAAGAGATCGACTCCTTAGCACATAACCAAACTTGGGACTTAGTCAGGTTTCCTGCAGGTAAAACAGCATTACAGAATAAATGGGTTTATAGGCTGAAGGAAGAAGATGGAGTAAAATAGAGGTACAAAGCTAGAATTTCGGTGAAGGGGTTTGCACAGAAGAAAGGTACTGATTTTGATGAAAAATTTTCTCCTGTTGTTTAAATGACTTCAATCAGAACTATTTTAAGTCTAGTAGTAGCTGAAGATTTGCATCTTGAGAAGTTAGATGTAAAGACAACCTTTCTCCATGGGGATTTGGAGGAAGAGATATATATGCATCAACCACAAGGATATGAGGTAAAAGGGAAGGAGAAACTAGTGTGCAGGTTGAAGAAGAGCTTGTATGGCTTAAAACAGGCTCCAAGGTGGTGGTATCTAAAATTTGACAGGTTTATGTCTGAACAAGGTTATACTAGATGTCACTCTGATCATTGTGTTTATCTCAAAAGGAAAAATGATGGCAGCTATATTATATTGTTATTGTATGTAGATGACATGCCTATTGTAGGTTCTAACATGCAGGAAATAAATGTTCTCAAAAGGAAATTGGCAAACTCATTTGCAATGAAGGATTTGGGTGCTGCAAAACAAATCCTCGGTATGAGAATAAATAGAGATAGGAAGAATTGCAAATTAACATTGTCTCAAAGTGAGTACATAAAAAAGGTCTTGAAAAGGTTTAATATGCAGAATGTAAAACCAGTTAGTATACCTTTGGCTAGCCATTTCAAATTAAGTAAGGAGGAGTGTCCCAAGACTCAGGAAGAAATGGCTGATATGTCTAAAGTTCCATATGCATCAGCAGTTGGAAGCTTAATGTATGCAATGGTCTACACAAGGCCTGATATTGCACATGCAGTGGGAGTTGTAAGCAGATACATGAACAATCCGGGAAAAGAACATTGGATGATGGTCAACTGGATTCTCAGGTATTTGAGAGGTACTACAAATCAAGCATTATGCTTTTATGGCTTAAATATTTCTCTACAGGGATATGTTGATGCATATATGGCAGGTGACAAAGATAATAGGAGGAGCACTACACAATATGTGTTTACTATAGGTGGAACAACTGTCAGTTGGGTCTCAAAACTGCAAAGTGTTGTTGTACTCTCGACAACAGAAGCATAGTATGTTGCTGCTACAGAGGCTAGTAAAGAAATGATTTGGTTACAAAGGTTTCTGGATGAATTGGGTAAGAAGCAGGAGTTGGGCAGGTTATACAGTGCCAGCTAGAGTGCCATACATCTTGCAAAGAACTCTTCGCTTCATTCCAAGACTAAGCATATATAGCTCAAGTACCAATTCATACAATCAGCATTGGAATATGGATAGTTGAAGTTGGAAAAGATACACACTAGGCAGAATCTTGTAGATATGTTAACAAAAGTTGTAACCAGGGAGAAACTGAGAATCTTCTCAGTTTCAATTGGTCTTCAAGTATGATGAAGAAGATGAGAAACAGCCAGGTCCAAGGTGGAGCTATTGTCTAGCAAATGAAGCAGCGGTGGAGTTTCTATAATCAGTCTCCAAGTGTGAGATTGTTGGGTGTGGAGCCTGATTATCTTCTGTATTCAAAGGTCTCAGCCGGATGTATACCCCAGGAAGATTATACACCCCTCCATGTGGGGAGGTCTGGGGGGGACTTGTCCCACCCGCGGGGGTTTGGGGGGGGCCATCCCCCCTGGTTGGGGGGTCTGGGGGCCAGCGGTCCCCCGACGGGGGTTCGGGGGCAGCACCCCCAAAGCTAAAACAGATGTAAAATTGCCTTGTAAAAGTATAGTAATTTCTAGTCAATTTGGGTCGTTTATTAGGTGGATGATTTGACAGTAGAAGTTATGTTTAATTTAGGTTTTTTTCCCTAGAAGGAAACCCCTCACTATATATGAGGAAATTGTATAGCCTCTATGTAGATCTGTATTCTGAGTGAGGAAAAGAGAGGAGATTGAGAGCGAAAAGGGAGTTACAGTGGATCTCTTGTAGGTTGTATCTCTTCAATTTGCTGGATAATATAATAAAAGAAGGATTGGCTATTTCTCCGTGGATGTAGCCCAAACTGGGTGAACCACATATATCTATGTCTCTCTTGTTTTATGCATTTTCTGTGTTTATATTTCTGCACTATTTTATGTGTTCCATTGCTATGTAATATATACTTTTCTAACAATATATCCATCTATTTACTCTTTGAGGATTCGTAGGACCACAGAGGAAACAAAAAATTTGGCTTTACCATAACCCACAGTCCAGTTCAGGAGTTAGTAGGTCATGTGTTCTATCATTTAGAGATCCACCTCACTCAGCTTCGAATCCATCTGGTAATCTAGCTCAACTGAAATATGAGAAACCCATCGCACAATGGTTATCTAGAAATGGAACGGCTAGGTAGAAAACACTATTACACTTGTTAAAACCCATGCCATAACATCAAAAGAACCACATGCAATACCGTGCATGTGAAATCTAGTAAGGAAAAAAAACATCCAAATCGATACCTGCAAAGAGTCCCGTTGTAGCGGCTTGATACTGCTTTTCCTTGCTTGCTCCTTCCTTCCTCTTGCCTTATTTTCCTTTCTTGATACAATGCCAAAGTTCTAGAAGAAAACTTTAAGTTCCCAAGACTCAGAGATAGAGAATAATGAGAGAGATTTGAAAAACAAACTGAAAAGAGGTTGAGAAAAAGCTTGCCAACTGATCCTCTTAATACTTGTTTATCGATGAGGCCTCTATTTTCTTCGTTTTCCCTTATTTTCCTTCATTTTCCTTCTCACATGCATCCTGTGACCTTTCACCTTCCTTTTCTTCCAATTTCCTGTATTTTCATATATAAAAAGCCAATAAATGCTTCATGCCTTTCCAAAGCCTTTGCCATTTCCTTTGCTGAATTCATTCCACATAATAAACCAATGTGACACCCTAGTGGGATGTTTTTTCCAACCATTCAGATTAGAATACGTGTCGCATGACCATGGTCTTATATATATTTTACATGGATTTTTAACCAATACTATTAGAGAACCCTCCCCCTTGGGGGAACACCATCCTCGATGTTCAATGACACCTATAACCAGTAAGACCATTGAAAATAAAACATACTACCGATGGAGCTTTATAACATAGCTCATTGCAGTATTTAAAATGACAATTTGCTAAGAGATGATAAATATACCATTTACTAGAGCTTTATAACATATCTCATTATGATATTTACAATAACCACATATACACATACACATTTTCTTCAACCAAAATATAACCATACTGTCTATGGAGCTTTTATAAATCCAACAAGATATAATATTTATAATAATACACATATACACATATGCACATTTGCTCTACCATCCAATAAAAGGATGTGATGCATTCATCCACAACAAGGGAATCTATTGGCTCACAGCTCCACCCTCAAAGTAACTCCACGATTTGCCTCCTTCCCAGGAAGTCTAGAATCCACTGTAAGCTCAAATACACATCCAATTTCTAGTGCTATAATCATGTGTTGCTTGTTCTCTCAGTGAACAATTATCGGCTCATTGTTCGAGGAAAAATCCCAATGTTCATTTAATTCCATCTGGAAATGCTAATGAAAAAAACATATCCATCGTTGACCTTCCCTTCTCCGTTATGTAGTCCCTCGGGTAATGTCATCACCCACTTCCATGTAGTCACACAACTTCCAAGTTCTGCTGGGACCCACCATCCCAAGTGATCCATCCCTGGGCAAGGCTTCAATGCATTGGAAGGTCAAACAAACAAGGGATATACCTGCCTCAAAACCATCATACTAGTCATATGACGTTCATGGAAATCAATGGACATTATTGGGCACCAGTGTCCCACAATGGCCCTGATCCTAGATGCTTTACCAACATACTGTTTCCTATTCCAATTCCTTTTGTTGTTGCTACTAATTCTTGTCGTCAGTTACAACCACGCAACTAGCCATTTCATGCTTTCCTGTAAAAATCACATAATTTCCATTAGATTCAAAATAAATTGAAATAAATTAAAACTACACCTCCTTGGTGGCCCATCAATAACATATTCTTCCAATTATGTTCGCTTCCTATCACAACAAGTCAATCTAGCATATTTGACCAAATTATCATGTATAAACATATCACATTAGGTTAGCTGAAAACAAAACCATCATAGATAAAAATCATAAATCACATGTAACCATCATAAGCCATATTAATATATCACATGCAATCATCATTAACTAGAATCAGAAATCATGTGCATAATAAAAATGAAATAAAATACTGATATTTATCCTTTAATCAATTTGTAGCTTCTACCTTTGTCCTTATTCTGTACACACACCAGATCGGTTTCCAAAGCCGACAAACATCCAATGCGTTCTCCTCAACCATATTATGCACATACACATAGTGTGCACCACACACATACAACCACACATGACCTACAACACCATGCAATACATGCACCTACACCTGACATAGAACACATACACCTACACCCAATGTACAACACAACATAATACATATTCCTACTTTTGGTGTACACGAAAACACAATACTTACTATTAGAAAATTATACATTACAAAGCAATGGAACACATAAAATATTGTAGAAACACAAACAGAGAAAACACATAAAACAAGAGAGACATAGATATACGTGGTTCACCCAATTTGGGCTATGTCTACAGATAAATAGTTAGTCCTTTCTATGATATTATCCAATAAAATGAATAGGTACAACCTACAACAAATATGCTATAATTTACTCTATGCTCTAACACAGTCTCCTCTCTCTTTCTCTCTCAGAAAACACATATACATAGACACAATATAATTCCCTCATATAAATCGAGGGCTTTCCTTCTAGGGAAAAAACCCTAAATTAGTAGAACTTCTACCGCCAGATCATCTGCCTAATTAATGACCAAGATTGACTACGAAATTACAATATTTTACAAGGGGGGATGGAGGTGATTAAATGCATAGCATTTCCACCCCATTGGGAATTGGGGTTCAACGTGATCAAACCTCTAAATAAAGAAGATAATTAGGCTCCACACTCAACACTCTCCCACTTGGAGACTACTTATAACAACTCCAACGCTGCTTCATTTGTTGTACAATTCTTCCACTTTGGATGTAGTTGTTTCTCATCTTCATCATCATACTTAAAGACCAATGGAAATGGAGCAAAATCTCAGTTTCTCCCTGGTTACAACTTTTCTTAACATAACTGCAAGATTCTGGCTAGTGTGTATATTTTCCAGCTTCAACTGTCAATCTTCCAACACTGATCATATGAAATGGTACTTGAGTTGTAAATTTTTAGTCTTGGAATGAAATGTTGAGTTCTTTGCAGGATGAATGGCACTCTGGCTGTCACTGTATAACCTTCCCAGCTCCTACTTCTTACCCAATTCATCCATAAGCCTTTGCAATGAAATCATTCCTTTACTAGCCTATGTAGCAACAACATACTTTTCTTCCGTCATTGAAAGTGCAACAAAACTTTTCATTTTTGAAACCCAACTGATAGTTGTTCCACCTACACTAAACACATACCCTTTGGTGCTCCTCATGTTATCTCTATTGTCTACCATATTTGCATCAAAATATCCTTGTAGAGAAATGTTTGAACCACAAAAGCATAATGATTGACTTTTGGTATGTCTCAAATACCTGTAAATCCACTTCACTACCATCCAATGTTCTTTTACTATATCGTTCATGTACCTGCTTACAACTCCCACTACATGTGCAATATAAAGCCTTGTCCATACCATTGCATACATTAATATTCCAACTGCTGATCAATATGGAACCTTAGGCATATAATTCATGTCTTCCTGAGTCTTGGGACACATCTCCTTACTTAGTTGGAAATGGCTAGCTAAAGGTGTACTAACTCATTTTTCATTCTTCATATTAAATATTTTGAACACCTTTTGTATGTATCACTCCGAGACAATATCAATTTGTGATTTTTCCTTTATCTAGTTATTCTCATACCAGGGATTTGTTTTGCAGCACCCAAATCCTTCATTGCAAACGAATTTTCCAATTTTCCTTTGTGAACATTTATTTCCTGCATGTTATACCCTACAACAAGCATTTCATCTACATACAATGATAATATCATATAATTTCCAACATTTTTCCTTTTGATATAAATACAATAATTAAAGTGCCATCTAGTAAAACCTTGTTTAGACATAAACTTGTCAAATTTTAGATACCACTGCCTTGGAGCCTGTTTTAAGCCATATAATCTCTACTTCAACCTACACACTAGTTTCTCCTTCCATTTTACCTCATATCCTTACAACTGCTACATATAGATCTCTTCCTCCAAATCCCCATGGAGAAATCTCATCTTTACACCTAACTGCTCAAGATGAAAATCTTCTGCCACTACTAGAAATGAAATAGTTCATATTGAAGTCATTTTAACAACAAGAGAAAATATTTTATCAAATTATATACATTTATTTTGTGCAAACGCCTTCACCACATGTCTAGCATTATACCTTTTTATACCTCCATCTTCTTCCTTCAACCTGTAAAACCATTTATTTTGCAATGCTTTCCTACCTACAGGTAACCTGACTAAGTCCCAACTTTGGTTATCTACCAAGGAATCCAACCCTTCTTTCATGGCTAGCTCCCACTTCTTCCTGTTTTCTACCTGCATTATGTCTTCATAATATTCTGGTTCACGAGAATCGGTTAACAATACATAATATAATGAGGGAGATTATCATTCAAGGACTCTACTTATCTTGGTAGATCTTCTGACACCACTTTTAGGTGTTTGAGGCTCCTATTGTTGTTGTTGTTGTTTTTGTGGCTGTTGATCATTATGATTTTTAGACACCTTTACTTTTTCTATGATCTCATGAAACACTATGTATTCTATGTTTTCTTTTTCGTATTTCTTTTCCTACAACTGATCCTTATAGATGACCCTTTCATTGAATATCACATCTCTACTCCTAATTATTTTTTGATTTTCATAATCATATAAGTGATAACAAAAATCATTAGCACCATATCCAATAAAGGTATATTTCTTTGATTTTTCCTCAAAATTTGTTCTATTTTCTTTATTAATGTGCACAAAGGCTTCACAACCTAAGGTATTTAAAAATGAGTAGTTTACCTTTTTACTTGTCCATTCCTCCTATGGAATAACACCATCCAAGGAACTTGAAGGCCCTTCATTTATTAGATAAACAACACTATATATAGCATATCCCCAAAATTGAAAAGGAAAACCTACATGCAATCTCATGCACCTTGCACACTCCATGATTGTCCTGTCATCCTTCTTGACCAACCATTTTCCCGTGGTGTTCTTGGAGCTGTCTTCTCTTTATGAATTCCATGCTCTGGAAAATACCTATCAAACTCTTTGCTGCAATATTCTCCTCCATTTTCTGACCCGAGACACTTCAAATTCTTTCCCATCTCATTCTCAACCAAATCTTTCCATTCCTTGAAAGTATCAAATACATTAGATTTATTTCGAATATAATAAATCCAATTTTTTCTGGTTGCATCATCAATAAAAGTAATATAATAACTAGAGCCACCAAGAGATGATACCTTACCAGGTCCCCATACAAATGTATGCACAAGCTCTAATCTTTTTCTCTTCTTTTCTTTCCCAACTCTGAGAAATATGAATCTTTTGTTTTCCATAAACACAATTCTCACAAAAATCCAAATCAACATGCTTCAAACCCCGCAACAAATTACTTGAGTGAAGAATATGCACCCTCTTTTCACTCATGTGCCCGAGCCTATGATGCCACAATTTTTTATCTTCTCATGTGTAGATTAAAACATTAACAGAATTAGAAATACACTGGATAAATACAATGTACCAATATTTCTTCCTTTTCCTATTACCAGGGTTCCTTTAGTGACATTTTAGGTTTTATCTGTAAAATTAGTTAAACAACTTCCACTTCCCAACTTTCTTGTTGAAATTAAATTTTTCTTCATATATGGAACATGCTTTATATCCATTAATAGCCATTGGTTTCCATTTTGATGTTTTATATAAACCTCACCCATTTCAACAATTTTACAAGGTTTATCATCACCTAGATGAACCTCTTCAAAATCTCCTTTAGCATAATCATGAAAATGCTTCATATCAAGTGTGGCATGGAATGAGACCCCTGATTCTACCACCAAGAATAAATAATATTTTCTAAAGAAATAATCAAAGCACCTTGCAACACATCCCCTGTCACATTCGCTTCATTATTGTTTTCTTGTTGTGTGTCTCATTCTTTTCCCTTCCAAGGCTTATAGTATTTCATGATGTGTCCTTTCTTCCCACATTTCTAGCACAGTATCCCCAATCTGGACTTGGATTTTCCTTTCCTTAACTCACTTTGATATCTTGGGTTATTTTCTCTTTCCATTTTTATTCCCCTAGTCTTTGTAGTCAAAGCATTACCTAATGTCTCACCAAAGCTTTTCCATCGCATTTCCTCGTTAAGGATGGCACCGACAACATCATCAAACTTTAAAGTACTACATCTAGAGAAATATTTACTAATGGCCCTAACTAAATCTTTCCATATTTATGGCACAGAACACAGAATTAACAGAGACATAGTTTCATCAACAAAATTTACCTCAACAGAACTTAACTGACTGGTAAGTGTATTAAAGGCATTTAACTGATCAAAAACATATCCACCTTGTGACAACTTCATATTAAGCTTCATAAGAAGTATCTTGTTTGAGGCTAAAGGCTTTTCATATAGTTTAGCCAATGTTGTCATCAAACCCTTTGTTTTTGTTTCCTTTGAGATATTAAAGGATACTGATGCCATTAGGCACACATGTATTGTTCAAGGTGTTGTTTTAGCGAGAATCTCCCATTCTCTGTCTCTCATACTCGTCGAATTGTTTGTTTTCTTCTCAATGGTAGGTATAGATCTTCTTGATACAAATAATCCTCCATCTACATCATCCACAGTTGGTAGTTTTGGGTGTTAAATTTCTTGACCCTAAACCTACCATCTTCCACCATTTCTCCCACTCAAACCAGAAACCCTTCTCTCATATGTGTTTATCATCCAAATATACCTTCAAATCTGATACCATTTGTTAGAAAATTATATATTACAGAGCAATGGAGCACATAAAATATTGCAAAGAGACAAACATAGAAAATGCATAAAACAAGAGAGATAGGGAAATACTTGGTTCACCCAATTTGGGCTATGTCGACAGAGAAACAACCAGTCCTTCCTTTTATATTATCCAACAAAATGAGGAGATACAACCTATAGAAAATCCATTGAAATCTCTTCTTATCCCTCACATAGTCATCTCTCTCTTTCTCACTCAGAATACACATATACACAACCACAATACAATTCCCTCATATAAATTGAGGGGTTTCCTTTTAGGGAAAAAATCTTTAAACTAACATATATTCTACCGTCAAATCACCTTCCCAATAAATAGCCTAGATTGACTACGACATTAATATATTTTACAAGTGGATTTTACATCTATTTTTAGCTTCAGGGGCACCGCCTCGAACTCCTGCCAGGGGATGGTGATAACAATTGAATGGACGATTTTGTTGCCCCGTTAGGGAATGGGGTCCAACAGGGAGAAACATATGAATAAAGAAGATAATAATGCTCCACACCCAAAAATATCCCACTTGGAGACTAATAATAACAACTGCACCGTTGCTTCATTTTCTAGATAATGCTTCCACTTTGGACCTGGTTCTTTCTCAGCTTCATCACCATAGTTGAACACTAATTGAAATTGAGAAAAAAATCAGTTTTTCCCTAGTTAAAACTTTTGTTAACATATCTGCAAGATTCTGGCTACTGTGTATCTTTTCTAGCTTCAACTGTCCATCTTCCAACACAGACCATATGAAATGGTACTTCATTTATATATGTTTAATCATGGAATGAAATCTTGAGTTCTTTGCAAGATGAATGGCACTCTGGCTATCACTATATAACCTGCCCATCTCTTGCATCTTACTCAATTCATCCATAAACCTTTGCAACCAAATCATTTCTTTACTAACCTCTATAACAACAACATACTCTGCTTTTGTCATTGAAAGTGCAACAACACTTTTCATTTTTGAAACCCAACTAAGATTTGTTATACCTCAATTAAACACATACCATGGGTGCTCCTCCTTTTGTCTCTATCACCTGCAATATTTGCATCAACATATCCTTGTAGAGAAATGGTTGAACCACCAAAGCATAATGCTTGATTTTTCATCCCTCTAAAATACCGAAGAATCCACTTCACTGCCATTCAATGTTCTTTTCCTATGTTTTTCATGTACCGGCTTACAACTTCCATTGCATGTACAATATCAGGCCTTGTGTAGACTATTGCATACATTAAGCTTCCAACTACTGATGCATATGGAACTCTATACATATAATTCACCTCTGTGTAAGTATTGGGACACATCTCCTTAGTTAGTTTGAAATGGCTAGCCAAGGATGTACTAATTGGTTATTCATTTTGCATATTAAATATTTCCAACACCCTTTGTATGTATCACTCTAACACAATGTTAATTTTTTACTTTTCCCTTGTCTAGTTATTCTCATATCAAGGATTTGTTTTGTAGCACCCAAATCCTTCATTGCAAATGAATTTTCCAATTTTCCTTTGAGAGCATTTATTTCCTGCATGTTAGAACCTGTAACAAGCATGTCATCTACAAACAATAACAATATCCAACATTTTTCCTTTTGAGATAAATACAATGATCAAAGTGCCATCTAGTATAAGTTTGTTTAAACATAATGATCTGGAATTTATCCAAGACAAAAAATTAAAGGTATTACAGACTCATGTGCATGGATGTGCCTATGTTAATTATGCAACGGATTGATAAGTTTTCTAGAATACATAAACATTGAGGCAATCAGAGAAACATAATAGTCAAACATGTAAACAAAACAAGTTTAATAAGGAGTTAACCCACTACTCTTGGTCTACGTCTCCTGGTCCAGCCTCTCAGTGGTGGCCTCTCTATTATGTTTTCAAGCAGAGTTTTTACAACAGTGAGCTCGATTCGAGACTCACTAAATAGAATGAAGTGAGTAGGAATGGAGTGCACAGACTCTCCTTACGGAAACTTGACCTTTGAGGGTCACAGTAGTATGACAGACCTATGCCGATGAGTTTGCTTGAACCTCTTAAGCCTCCAATGGAGTACACAGACTCTGTGACTCTCTCTGGCTCTGTCTGGCTCGATGCTACCTTCAAGTCAGCTCAGCTTCTACTCTTTTTTTTTCTGATATAGCTTCTTGTGTCTCTTTGTGCCTGTCTGTGTTATCTCTCTATTTCTATCATTTCATGGCTTTAAAGCTAGCCTGTTCTTTTGACTGTTCATTTCCGCTTCTCAGCCTTATGGTTTCCTTACCTCCATCCATTCGAATTCCTCTGCTTTGCATCAACATCACTAGGTAATGCCTTGCAGGGAGGTGGCCACCTGCTTCCCAACGAACTGGGTGCTAGATTCCTTGAATCATTTTTGAATGGTCGTTATTTCCGTTTGCTTCAAGATCACCTGCGAATCATGAATTGTTTGCCAACTCATCATCCACGTAGGACTTCAAATCCCCTGTCATCTTGCTTTTTGACCTGTCAAATATGGTTAGTCATCGGGATGTATCTTCGCTATTGATCTAGGCCCCCCAGGTCCTATGGTCGTCCTTCATATCGAGCAGACGAGTCGCACGATGTTTACCTGTCTGATGTGAGCGGTTTTCTCTCTCATCCACCGGACACATGTCACTCGATGTGTGGCATTGGGCGGGACTCAGTCAAAACTGCTTACCACCTCGAGGCCTTTCGACATCCTGCCGATTTGTGGAATCTCGCACTATGGAACCGAATTCGTTACTTTTCTGAATTTTATAGCGATTTTGGGTCTAGGCACTTCGGGGCTTTCCTTCTCTATTCGCATATCAGAAACCACCCCCGTTTCTTGATTTGGCCTCCAGTTTTTCCAGTTTGCGGCAGTGCGCGTTACCATGGGCCAACAGTTTGCGCGCTTGACCACGGGTCCTTGTTTCTCCACTCTGGCCACAACTACAATGGTTACGAGGATTCCTTCTGATAGTTTTGATTTCTCTAGGACTTGAACGTTTTAGCATAATTTGAAACAGTCATGAAAAATTAGAGAGTGTTCTAGGTGTAGGAATTTACAGGGTAAGTTCCACAGAAAGAATACCAAAAGGACACCGCTCACAACCAGATCTCAAATCAATACACCAGTATTTTGACGTGGTTAAAACCCTCAGAGTGCAAGGAGGGAAACAGTCCACGGCCTGTCCCAACGTGGGTACTACAGGCAATTTATTAATCAAAGAATGAAAATTTACATAAGCTTCTCTCATGCAGGGATTACCCGAACAATGACCCTCCATGCACTTTAAATAGAACTCATGGACCAATCGGGTGTCAAGCCACGGATCAAGTGTCGGTAATACCGAGGTGAGAGTGAACCGTCGGATCACTACATATCATGACCGTCGGATTGTAAGTTACAAAATGTACAACGGTAAAGAAACACACTTTACCTAACTCTAACCTAACTCTATACTAGACCAAGTTGAACTTAACTATATCCTATGTGTCGGAATATCCTAACATCCCCCCTTAAGAACAACTTGGGATAGGATTGAAGGATTTACAAATATGACACAATAGGAGAAGGAAGGAGGCACTAGAGCCTATCCCCCCTTAGTGACAACTTCCTGAACTCCAAGCATATATCGAAGTTTAGTGAACTTCGCCTCTGTGAGAGCCTTTGTGAAGATGTCTGCAACCTGATCATCTGTTGGACAATATTGCACTTCAAGAACATGGTCATGAATGAGCTTTCTGATGAAGTGCATGTGTAGTTCAATGTGTTTGCTGCGCTGATGCTGGACTGGATCTTTGCATAGCTGAATGGCACTTTGATTATCACACCAAAGTGTGGTTGGATGCTGCTGCTCAAAGCCAAACTCTGATAGGATCTGACGAAGCCACAAGGCTTCCTTACTAGCTTCCACGGCACCACGATACTCTGCTTCTGCTGACGAAAGAGAAATTGCAGCCTGTTTCTTACAAGCCCATGTAATAGGTCCTGAACCAAGAGTGAAGACATAACCGGCAGTAGACTTCCGATCATCAGGGTCACCAGCCCAATCAGAATCAGTGAAACCAACTAACAGAGGAGCTGCTTTGGCACTGTAATGAATCCCAAACTGTACTGTACCTCGAACATAACGAAGTATTCTTTTAGCTGCTTTCCAATGACTTTCACGGGGGTTTTGCATAAAACGAGCAACAAGGCCAACAGCAAAGGAAAGATCAGGACGAGTATGGGTTAAATACAAGAGTTTTCTGACAAGTTGACGGTATAAGGTAGCATCGACTTCAGGAGAAGTACAAGAGACTGAAAGTTTGACTCCAGACTGAAAGGGAGAAGGGGCTGGCTTACAGTCTTCCATGTGAAAATGACGAAGAATATCACAAGCATACTTGGACTGGGAAAGGAAAATACCCTCTTGGGATTGCAAGACTTGAAGACCGAGAAAATAGTGTAAGTGGCCTAAGTCTGTCATTTCAAATTTCTTTTTAAGGCTTGACTTCACATGGTTTATAAGGTTGGGATCACTACCAGTAAGAATAAGATCATCAACATAAAGAACAAGGATGATAAGAGAGTTGCCCACTTTCTTGGTGTAGACAGTATTGTCAGAATGACACCTAGAAAAGCCAGATTCTAAAAGAAAGCTATCCATTTTGGCATACCAAGCCCGAGGAGCTTGCTTGAGGCCATAAAGGGATTTCTTAAGTCGACAAACAAGGCTGGAGTCTGTTTGTATGAAGCCAATGGGTTGTTCCATATAGATTTCTTCCTGCAAGTCCCCATGCAAGAAGGCAGATTTAACATCCATCTGATGGACTTCCCATTTTAAAGAGGCAGCAAGGGAAAGAACAAGGCGGATAGAGTTCATTTTGGCAACAGGGGAGAAGGTTTCAGTGTAGTCAATGCCTTCAACCTGTGAAAAGCCCTTAGCAACGAGACGAGCTTTATGTTTATCAACTTTCCCATCTGGTCCATACTTGGTTCTGTAAACCCATTTACATCTAACAAGTTTGCGTCCCTTTGGTAGAGGAACAAGATCCCATGCATCATTTGTCATCAATGAATGATATTCTTCATTCATAGCTGCTTCCCAATGTGGATGGCCTGAAGCTTCTGCAAAAGTGTCAGGATCATGATTTACTGGAGCTTGAGCCAGTAAAGAAGAGGCTCTTTCAAACTGAGAACGTGTACGTCGCTGATCTGTAGGATCACCGGCAAGATCACCTGCTGCATCCCGAGTAGCACGGACCCATCTTGGAAGTTGAGGATCCTGAGAAGGTGGGGGAGGATTATCATCCTCGCTTTCATCATCTGAAGAAGAAATGTTTTCAAAAGTAGAAGAGATAGGAAGAGGTGGCACATCCGCCGGACTAGGCTCGCAGGCCGATTTATTTTCATCAAATTTTACATCTCTTCTAATGATAACATTTTTGGACTTAAATGGAATAAGTCTATAACCTTTTACATCTTCAGAATATCCAACAAAAGTACATTTCTCACTCTTAGGTTCTAAAGCTTTATGCTTTTCATCTGGAATATGGGCCCATGCTTCACTTCCAAACACACGAAAGTGACTTACATCTGGTTTAATGGAACTCCAAGCTTCTTCTGGAGTGATATTCTCTAGAACCTTAGTAGGAGTGCGATTGATTATATAATTTGCACAATTAATTGCTTCGGCCCAAAAACTAAGACTGAGTCCTTTAGATTGCAGCATACAATTAGCCATTTCCTTTAAGGTGCGATTTTTCCTTTCAGCTACACCATTTTGTTGTGGAGTGTATGGAACAGTATGTTGCATTTGAATTCCATTTTCGGTGCAAAAGTTGATGAATGTGTTTTTAACATATTCTCCACCATTATCAGTTCTTAGCTTAAGAATTTGATGTCCAGATTGTTTTTCAACAAAGGCTTTGAAGGCCAAAAAAGTGTTAAATACTTCACTCTTGAGTTTTAAGAAGTATACCCAAGTGCGTCTGGAGAAATCATCAATGAAAGTTACGAAGTACTTGCAGCCAGAGAATGAAGCAACAGGAAGAGGACCACATAAATCACTGTGCACAAGCTGTAAAGGGGCTGAGGCGTGCCAAGAGGCGCGTTTGTCAAAACTGTCCCGATGATGTTTTCCGAGTACACATCCGGAACAAACACCATCTCTGCAAGATATCATAGGAAGACCTGTCACCATATTTTCTTTACATAGATGCTGAAGGGAGCGATAGTTTAAGTGACCAAATCGCTCATGCCAAAGTTTGCTCACTTCATCATTATGAGCAACAAATACTGAGGGAAGATTGGATGACCCAAAGTTGTGAAACTTATACAACCTTTTGGAATCATCAGCAAGACCAGTAGCTAGAATCTGTTTAGGATCTTTTAGATCCTTGATTACAACATCATGAGGTGAAAATTCAACAATTTTACCTTCACCTGAATGAGTTATCTGATAGACAGATAGAAGGTTGCAGGATAAGGTTGGAACACATAATACATCATTAAACTGACCATTGTCTAGATGAACAGTTCCAGTCCCTACAACATTAAGAGATCTATCATCACCAATATATATATTTTTGGTGTTACAATCATTTAAAGAAGAAAACATGGCTTGATTTTTGGCCATGTGACAAGAGGCTCCAGAATCAATGAGCCACTCATGAGAATGAGAAGAAGAAGAAGATACATTTAATGCATAACCAGACTGAGATGATTGATAATGACATGCAGAAAGTGCCATTCCGGAAGTTGAAGTTGAAGTAGGCTCCACATGGATGTTATGTTTCTTCATTGCGGCTTCCAAGGCTTCCATCTTCTTAAAGCATTTAGATTCTAAGTGGCCATCTCGATTACAAAAGTTACAATGTCTATCAGACTTCTTCCATTTGTTTTTATTGGTCTTATCATTTTGCTGAAATGATCTTTCATTTTGAGGCTGAGATGGTTTAGGACCATTCTTTTGAGGATATGACTTCTTAGGATTCTTTGAATTTGGTTGCTGCTGGGCGGCTAACGCTTTCGTGGAAGAGTTTCCAAGATTAAGAAGACCAAGGTGTAAGAGTTTTTCTTGTTCTCTTATTAAGGAATCACAAAAGGAGTCAAAGGAAGGGGCCTTGTATTCTTGTCCTTGACAAATGAAAGCTTCCCTTGTAGAATGGAAAGTGGAAACAAATACAGAGTAGGCTGGTCCCAACTTAGTAAGGATGGAATAAATAAGGTTACCATCTTCTTTCTTAACTTTAACACCTTCCAAGAGATATCTAAGGGTCTTGAATTTGGACAAGAAATCTTCAATGCAAGAAAAATTATTAGGATCCAAAGTAAGCAGCTCATTTTCAAGTTGATGGGCTCTAATTTCATTTTTAATTCCAAAAACTTTAGCAAGTTTTTCTAATGCTTCATGAGGAGTCTCAAGTTCTGCAATGTGGAATCTAAGATCAGGAGAAACAGACATCCCTATCAAACCACGTGCTTGATCTTGTCTATTTTCCCATTTTGCCGCCTTGTCTTCATCTTTTGGTTTCTTCTCTTGGTCTATGGCTATTCTGTAGAGACCTTTACTTCTAAGTAAATCTCCCATGTAGGCTACCCATTGGAAGTAGTTAGTGCTGTCAAGAATGACTTGGCATAGACTTTCCATTTTAAAAAAAACTGAAGCTGAAGATGCTGAAAGTAAGTGTTCCAATGGATAGATCTCGAAAAAATAGGCGGTTTTAAAAAAAACGGCTCTGAAAAAGGCTTCCGGATGAAGAAGTTATGGCTTTTTGAAAAAAAAATGTTGACGTTGCCGGCAAAGTGCGGGAATGAAAAAATCCGCCCCCACAAAATGGAGACTTGAACCCAAGACCTCTACTCTCTTAAAATAGCTTTGAACCAATTGATCTATACAAAAAATTTGAGAGAGAGAGAGAGAGAGAGAGAGAGAGAGAGAGAGAGGGGGGGGGGGGGCCTTGGTTCGCGTGCTTGCCTTGAGAAAGCTCTTTTTCCCTACAAAACACAAAACACAAAACCCAACACGAATATGCAAAGAAAAACGAACCTTACGGCTCGAAGTTAGCTTTAGCCAAAAAAAACTAGAAATTTTAAAAAAAATCTCAAAGTTAGCTTTAGCCGAAAAACTAAATATTTTTCTCAATGTTTCTGATTTTCCGAGATCACACTAAGGTGCAGGGAAAAGAGCATACGCATGAGAAAAATCCTTCCTTTCTGTTTCTGATTTGCCCAGATCGCATAGAGTCGCAGGGCAAAGAGCATACGCAGAAATGAAAGGTATAGATCCGGTTAAAAAAAAGGCTAAATAAACTGAGACCGAAATAAGCAGAGAGAAAATAACAGTAAACTGCAAAAAAACACTGTATACCTCCCGATCTGAAAAATGACGCAGCTAGGGCTACCGGAAACCTTTTCGCATGAAACGAAAGGGGTTCCTCACTGGAACAGATGCTCCGAACGCAACAGAGCAGTCCTCTCGGCCCGAAAGCAGTCAGAAACAGCAGATCTAGGAAACGACAGCCGCATGCAGTTCTACCGGCTTCAGATTTGGATCACCAACGGACGCGGCCCTCAAATAGCTCTGATACCATGTAGGAATTTACAGCGTAAGTTCCACAGAAAGAATACCAAAAGGACACCGCTCACAACCAGATCTCAAATCAATACACCAGTATTTTGACGTGGTTAAAACCCTCAGAGTGCAAGGAGGGAAACAGTCCACGGCCTGTCCCAACGTGGGTACTACAGGCAATTTATTAATCAAAGAATGAAAATTTACATAAGCTTCTCTCATGCACGGATTACCCGAACAATGACCCTCCATGCGCTTTAAATAGAACTCATGGACCAATCGGGTGTCAAGCCACGGATCAAGTGTCGGTAATACCGAGGTGAGAGTGAACCGTCGGATCACTACATATCGTGACCGTCGGATTGTAAGTTACAAAATGTACAACGGTAAAGAAACACACTTTACCTAACTCTAACCTAACTCTATACTAGACCAAGTTGAACTTAACTATATCCTATGTGTCGGAATATCCTAACACTAGGATCCAATTCGACTCACAGTCTTCCCACTGAAAAATATTTTGGACCACCAAAAGTTGGTTTTGTTTTTAGAATCAATCAAGTGAGGGTATTGCTTCCTCGCTTGTTCAATTTCTATCCATTTCTCACTGCTTGGTTTTGAACCTTTGAGTTTAATCTTGAGGTACTCAACATTCCCTATGCGTGTAGTTCTTACCTTCCTGTCCAAAACTATATCTTCCTTCAACTCATTAAGATATTCAGGTAACAGATCATCAATATAAGGAAATTGACTCTACTCTTTGGGATCTTCGATTAATGAAGGTTCAAATAGTCTCAAGCTGTCTACATTAACGACTGAGTAGATGTGCATGTAATCTGGTAGATCAAGGCGAAAATCATTCTCACCAATTTTCTCAAGTATCTTGAAAGGTCCATACCTTATTGGCTTTAGCTTGTTACCTTCATCTTGCATTCTATCCTTGTTGATATACAGCCAGACTAGATCAACAACTTGGAAACTATGCTCCATTCGATGCTTGTCATGCCTTCCCTTGTACTTGGCTCGACTCTTTTCTAGCTATTCTTGTATTGCCTGGTGAATGTCTTGGATTTGTTCAATGAACTTGGTTGCCTTATCCACATCGTTGTGTCCATCAACTGCTATGTCTTTACCAAAGACAAAATCCAAGGGAGACCTTGGTGTGAAACCAAAACAGGTCTCAAAAGGAGATCTCTGTGTAGAAGAATGTTTAGCTTGGTTGTAAGCATGCTGCACATAACATAAATGTTCATCCCAAAGTTCGGTATGCTTGTTGCAATAGCCTCTAAGCAACTGGATCATTGTCCTATTGAACACTTCAGTTTGGCCATCTGTTTGCGAATGAAAATCCGTGCTCTTCTTCAGCCTGGTGTCCATCAATTCCCACAAACTTGACCAAAATTTCCCAACAAATCAAGTATCTCGATCAAATATTATGGAAGTGGGTAATCCAAAATGGACCCATACATGCTGGAAGAACAAATTTGCAGTTTTTTCAGCTGCAATCTATTTGTTACAAGGTATAGACATTTTGTTGAACCTATCCACAACAACATATAAATCGTCATGACCTTTCCCAGTTTTAGGCAATCCTCCAACAAAGTCCATGGAAACACTTTCCCAAGGATGAGAAGGAACTGGTAGTGGAGTGTACAAGCCTAGTTTTCTATTGCTGGGCTTGTTTTTAGCACACATGGTACACCCTCTTACATACCTAGAAACCATCTCATTCATTTTTGGCCAATAACAAAATCTTTGCAGCCGTGCAACGATTTTACTTACACCAAAGTGACCTGATATTAGAGAAGTGTGTGCTTCTCGAATTACCTTTACTCTTTCAGTGTGTGGAATGCATAGCTTTCCAAAATGATACAAGATTTGGTCCTTAACATGATAATCCAATTCTTCTACTCATTTGCCTTGACTTAAGGTTGCATATACATATTTAAAATCTATATCTTGAGCATATTGTTCAATGTAGCTCTCATGCAATACTGAATTATGCTTAAGTACAATAGATGCATTTATAATTTGTCTAGATAACATATCTGCAACTTTATTGTGTATGCCCCTTTTATATCTGATGACTAAATGAAACTGTTGTAGAAAACCCATCCATCTATAGTGTCTTGATTGTTGAAACTTAGTTTGGGAGTGTAGATATTGAAGTGGTTGATGATCAGTATGTATAACTGTCTCTTTGCCCATTAAGTAATGTTTCCACTTTTTCACACTCTGTACTAATGCATACAATTATTTATCGTATGTGGGATAGTTAACTACTACAGAATTAAATCTCTCAGAATGATAACATATGGGTTTACCGTGTTGCATCAACACTGTTCCCATGGCATATAGTCACTGGCATCTGTTTCAATCTCAAATGGTCTTTGAAGATCGGGTAGTGCTAGTACTGATGTTGTACTAATCTTTTCTTTCAAGGTGTTTAAGGCTTTCTGCTATTTGCCTCCCCACTGAAACACCTTGTTCAATCCTGTTAAAGCATGTAAGGGAGTTTCAATTAAGGAAAAGTTAGAAATAAACTTTCTCCAATATTTTGCCGCTCCTAAGAAGCTTCTAACCTCTGTAGCAGATTTGGGTTTAGGCCAGTTTATAATGACTACAACCTTAGAGGGATCTAGCTTCAATTCACCACCCCCTACTATATGTCCCAAATAATTCAAAAATGTTTTTCCAAATTCACATTTTGAGAGTTTAACATAAAAATTTTGTCTTTTCAAAACATCTAGAGTCTGCTTAACATGCTTTAAATGTTCTTCCCACATTTTTCTAAACATAAGAATGTCATCTAGATATACAATAACAAAATCATCAAGAAAAGGTTTGAGTACATCATTCATTATTCTCATGAAAGTAGTAGGTGTATTAGTTAAGACAAAAGGCATAACCAACCACTCATACAGTCCTTGCTTTGTTTTGAAAGCAGTCTTCCATGAATCTTGCTCTGCAACTCTGACCTCATGATAGCCACTATGCAAGTCTAACTTGGAAAAATAAATAGCTTCTTTCAACTGATCTAATAGAACATCTATTCGAGGAAGGGGATAATGATTTTTGATCGTTACCTTATTCAGTGCTCGGTAATAAATGCACATTCTCCATGAGCCATCTTTCTTTCTCACCAAAACAAGTGGAGACTTGCATGATGATGTGCTAGGTCTAATGAACCCCTTCTCAAGTAGCTCCTATACCTACTTCTTGATTTTTGCATTCTCTAAAGCGGACAACCTGTACATTCCGATTTTAGGCAATGTAGCATCTTGTTGCAAATTAATATCATGCTTTAGTGAGTAGATACTTGTTCTCAGCTCTATAGAAAATAGCTTTTCTATCATACAAGTAAGGACTTCCCAAATATATCCAAAGGAACTATATCTAACTCAACCTCATTTGCAAATGCTGACCCAAAAGAAAACTTAAGTTTACATTGTCTAGTCACTTGTAGCTTTGCTTTATCACATAACCAACCTAATGGATATGGTTTCTTGTGAGGTGTGGTTAGTAATCCCAAATTCTTTACAATTGCTTCAGAAATTAAATTTACTTGTGAGCTACTATCAAACAAAGTATCAATTTTTCGATGATTGGAAATAACTCGAATATGAAAAAGCTTATGTCGTTTTCTCTCATTTTCTTCATTATCAGTAAATTGTGCAAAATTACTAGTAGATGCTTCAGAATTTTTACCTTTTATACTTGTGGTTGTGATTGTTGCTTCATCTCCTGAGTCTGACCCCAAATCCTTTTGAATAGCTACAGCAACCTTCTTCTCCTTGCCCTCAAACGTCTTAGGTTTCCGCTCCAGATGCAGAATCTAGTAGTGTTCATCATCATGCCCATCCTTCTTACAGTGAGTGCATGAAGACTTGCTTTTCGGTATAGTGTTTGTCTTCCTCTCTTTCCATTTCTATTTTATTTTCTCCTTATTTTTGCTTGTAGTGGGTTTGGATGATTCCCCAACTTCTGGGTTCCCATTCTTACCTCTAGCTTCTAGATGCATAGCCTAAATGGATACCTCATCTATGCTGGTGGGATTGAACATGAGGATAGTGTGCCTCATGTAGCTGTGTAGACAACCTATATACTTCAACAGAGTCTCAGGTGAGTCTAAAGAAATTCCTAGAATCAAAGCTCTTTTCCTAAATTCTTGGGTGTAACCTTATACACTTTGCTCTTTTAGTTGTCGAAGAGTTTTCCAGCTCATCATGGCTTGCTGCATGTAGGCTAGTGGATAGGATTGTTTTTTAATTCCAGAAACAAATTCACTCTAGAAAGAAAGAATCTTACCATGTTTCTTCATTTCAGCTTTTGTCCTACCTTCCCACCATACCAAGGTAGTGCCTCCAAGGCGTAGGCTGGCCAGCTGAATCTTACTCTTGTCTCAGTCAATGCTCTACACTCTGCAATAAACATCAATCTATCTGATCCAATTATCCGGCTTCTCTGCATTAAACTCTCCATCATATATTGGTAAATCAAATTTAACATCTAATTTAATCAAAGATGTCTTCTTTTTATTTTCAGGGCTATCAGGAGGCATGAGAAATTTTTCTCCTTTCCCTTTTCCTTTAGAGTGGTCATGGAGGAGAGATTCTTCTACTCCTTTGTCTTGTTTGGATCTTGATGAATCCTCATCTCTATGTTTCTTAAAGTCCCTATCCATTTCCTCCACCATGGATCTCAGGGTCATAAAACTATCCATGAACTGGGGGTCTGATTCCAAGGGATTTTATTCTAACATTTTCCTCTTAGAATAGATTCTTCCAATTTCCGGGTTAGTTTCAACCAATTCTCCTTCTCATAATTTAAGCTTTGATCTAGTTAGCATTCAACAACAAAATCCAACACAAGCTTGTCTAACCTTAGTAACCTAGAGCTCTGATACCACTTGATCTGGAATTTATCAAAGAAAAATAATTAAAGGTATTACAGATTCATTTGCATGGATGTGCCTATGTTACTTATGCAATGGATCAATAAGATTGCAAGAATACATAGACACTAAGGAAAACAGAGAAACCATAACAGTCAAACATGTAAACAAAACAAGTTTAATAAGGAGTTCACCCAATGCTCCTGGGCTACGTCTCTTGGTCCAGCCTTTCAGTGGTGGCCTCTCTATTATTTTTTCAAGCAGAGATTTTAAAAGAGTGAGCTCGATTCGAGACTAACTAAACAGAATGAAGTCAGTAGGAATGGAGTGCATAGACTCTCCTTACTGAAACTCGACCTCTGAGGGTCACAGTAGTATGACAGGCGTATGCCGAGGAGTTTGGTTGAACCCTTCAAGGCTTAAATGGAGTACATAGACTCTCTGACTCTCTCTGGATCTATTTGGCTTGATACTGCCTTCAAGTTAGATCGACTTCTACTATCTGTTTTCTGTTATTAGCTTCTTGCGTCTCTGTGTGTGCCTCTTTGTGTTCTCTCTCTATTTTTGTCAGTTCATGGCTTTAAAGCTAGTCTATTCTTTTCATTTTTCGTTTCCGCTTCCCAACCTTCTAGTTTCCTTACCTTTGTCCATTCGAATTCCTCTACTCTGCATCATCATCACTGGGTAACGCCTCGCAAGGAGGTGGCCACCTGCTTCCCAACGAACTGGGTGTCAAATTCCTTGAATCTTTTTTGAATGGTCGTTACTTCCGTTTGCTTCAAGATCGCCCGCGAATCATGAATCACTTTCCAATTCATCATCCACGTCGAACTTCAAATTCCTTGTCATCTTGCTTTTTGACCTGTCAAATACAGTTAGTCATTGGGACATATCTCGGCCATTGATCTGGGCCCCCCAGATCCTACAGTCAGCCTTCATATTGGGCAGATGAGTCGCACGATGTTTACTCGTCCGATGCGGGCAATTTTCTCTCTCATCCGCTAGACACGTGTCGCTCGATGTGTGGCATCAGGTAGGACTCAGTCAAAACTGCTTACGACCTCGAGGCCTTCCGATATCCTGCAGATTTCTGGAATCCCACACTACGAAACCGAATGCGTTACTTTTCCAAATTTTATAGCGATTTTGGGTCTAGGTGCTTTGGGGCTTCCCTTCTTTGAGGGGAATGCCCTACGATACACGATTAGTGCTTTAGCACTAATCGCGTATCAGAAACCACCCCCGTTTCTTGATTTGGCCTTCTATTTTGCCAGTTTGAGCCAGTGCACGTTACCATGGGCCAACGGTCTGCGCGCTTGACCGAGGGTCCTTGTTGCTCTGCTCTGGCCACAACTGCAATGGTTACGAGGAATCCTTCTGATAGCTTTGATTTCTCTAGGACTTGAACCTTTTAGCATAATTTGAAATAAACATGAAAACTTAGAGAGTATTCTAGGATCCAATTCGGATCACATAAACCTATCAAATTTTAGATACCACTTCCTTGGAGCCTATTTTAATCCATACAAGCTCTTCTTCAACTTGAACACTACTTTCTCCTTCCCTTTGACCTCATATCCTTGCGGCTGCTGCATATAGATCTCTTCCTCAAAATCCCCATGGAGAAAGGTTGTCTTTACATATAACTTCTCAATATCCAAATTTTCTATTGCTACTAGACTTGAAATAGTTATGATTGAAGTTATTTTGACAAAATGAGAAAATATTTCATCAAAGTTTATAGTTTTCTTCTCTAGAAACCACTTCACCACAAGTTTAGATTTATAACTTTTTCTACCTCTATATTCTTCCTTCAACCTATAAACAAATTTATTATAAAATCTTGTCTTACCTAGAGACAGTGTGACTAAGTCCCAAGTTTGGTTATGTACCAAGAAGTCCATATCTTCTTTCATGGCTAGCTTCCACTTATTCCTTGTTTCTACCTGCATTGCTTCTTCATAACCTTCTCATTCACTAGAATCAGAAAAAATAAATAATATAATGATGGAGAGTATTGTTGAGGGGGAAAACTTATCTTGGTAGATCTTTCTTTCCCAACTCTAAGAAATCTGACTCTCTTTTGTTTTCCATAAACACAATCCAGAAACAAATCCAAATCAACATGTTTCAAACCTGGCAACAAATTTTTTGAGTGAAGAATTTGCATTCGCTTCTCACTCATGTGCCTAAGCCTATGATGCCACAATGATGTATCTGATCTTGTAGAGGTTAAAACATTAACATAATTGGAAATTCCATTGCATAAATACAATATACCAAATTTTCTCCCTTTTCTATTACCGGGGCTCCTTTAGTGACCTTCCAAGTTTCATCTGTAAAAGTAGTTACACAGCCTTCACCTCCCAACTGTCTTGTTGAAATAATATTTTTCTTCATATCTGGAACATGCCTTACCTCCTTTAATATCCATTTGTTTCCATTCTTTTTTTTCTTATAAAAACCTTACCTATTCCAACAATTTTATAGGTTTTATCATCACCCGAATGAACAGATCCAAAATATCCTTGAACATAATCGTCAAAATATTTCCTATCAGGTGTGGCATGGAATGTGGCCCCTGAGTCTACCACCTGCACATCAATAATATTTTTTAAAGAAATAATCAAAGCATATTGCAACACATCACTTTCCATGTCTACTTCATGATTGTTTTCTTTTTGTGTGCCTTATTCTTTTCCCTTCCAAGACTTACAATCTTTCTTCAAGTGTCGTTTCCTCTTGCATTTCCAACACACCATCCCTGATTTGAACTTGGACCTGAATTTCCTTGACTTACTGAGATATCCTGGGCTCTTTCCTCTTTCCATTTTTCTTCCCCTAGTCTCTACAGTGAAATCATTACTTGATGTGTCACCGGAGCTTTTCTGCCGAATTTCGTTGTTAAGGATGGCATCAACAACATCATCAAACTTTAAAGTACTAGATCCAGAGACATAGTTACTAATGGCCATAACTAAACCATTCCATCTTTCTACAAATGAGCATAGATTTTCAATTAATAAAGACCTAATTTCATCATGAAAATTTACCCCTACGAAACTTAACGATCTTGTAACCATATTAAATTCATTTAAATGATAAAAAATAGATCCACCTTCTCACATATTCATATTAATAAACGCCTCATATTAAATAACTTGTTTGAAGCTGAGGTTTTTTCATATAGTTTGGCCAATGCCGTCATCAAACCCTTTGTTATCATTTCTTTCGAAATATTAAAGGGTACGGACACTGCTAAGCACAATTGTATTGTTCCAAGTTCCTTTCTGTGGAGAATCTCCCATTTTGTGTTTGTCATACTCATCAGCTTCTTTATTTTTATGCTCAAGGGTAGGTACATATCTTTTTGTTACAAATAATCTTCCATCTACATATTCCACAACTAGTAGTTCTGGATGCTAGATTACTCGACCCTACACCTACCATCTTTCGCCATTACTCCCACTCAAACCAGGAACCCTTCTCTCTTGCAAGTTTATCAACCAAATATATCTTTGAATTTGATACGAATTTTTAGGAAATTATATATTATAGAGTAACAAAACACATTAAATATTATAGAAACGCAAACATGGAAAATGCATAAAACAAGAGACACATATATTAGTGGTTCACCCAATTTGGGTATATCCACAGAGAAACATACAATCCTTCATTTTATATTATATAGCAAAATGAAGAGATACAACCTATAGAAAATCCATTGTATTTTTCTCTTCTCTCTCACACAATATCCTCTCTTTTTCACTTAGAATACACATATACACAACCATAATATAATTCCCTCATATGAATCGAGGGGTTTCATTCTAGGCAAAGGAACCTTAAATTAACATAACTTCTACCATCATATCATATTCTTAATGAATGACACAAATTGAATACGAAATTACAATATTTTACAAGGAACATTTACATCTATTTTTAGCTTCAGGTGCGTTGGCCCTGAACCGCAGCTAGGGGGGATGATGATGATTAAACAGGCAGTATTTCCACCCTATAAGAAACATGGTTCCAACACGGTGAAACCTATGAATGAAGAAGATAATCAGGCCCCACACACAAAAATCTCCAACTTAGAGACTTACTATAGGAGCTCCACCGCTACTTCATTTGCTGGACAATGCTTCCACTTTGGACCTAATTGTTTCTCATCTTCATCATCATACTTGAAGACCAATTGAGATTGATAAAAATATCATTTTCTCCCTGTTTACAACTTTTGTTAGCATATATGCAAGATTCTAGCTAGTGTGTATCTTTTCCAGCTTCAACTATCCATCTTCAAGCAATGACCATATGAAATGGTACTGGAGTTATATATGTTTATTATTGGAATGAATTGATGTTTTTTTTGCAAGATGACTAGCACTCTAGCTATAATTGTATAACCTTCCCATCTCCTACTTCTTACCCAATTCATTGATAAACCTTTGCAACCAAATCATTTCTTTACTAGCCTCTGTAGCATCAACATACTATGATTTCATCGATGAAACCCAACAGACATATGTTCCACCTACAATAAACATATACCATATGGTGCTCATCCTTTTATCTCTATCACATGTAGTATATGGATCAACATATCCCTGTAGAGAAATGTTCAAACCACCAAAGCATAATTCTTTTCTTTTGGTACCTCTCAAATACCCAGGAATCCACTTCACCCCCATACACTGTTCTTTTTCTAGATTGTTCATGTACCTTCTGACAACTCCCACCACATGTGAAATATAAGACCTTGGGAAAACCATTGCATACATTAAGCTTCTAACTATTGATGCATATGGAACTTTAGACATATAATTCATCACTTGCTGAGTCTTAGGACACATCTCCTTACTTAGTTTGAAATGGATAGCCAAGGGTGCACTAACTATTTTTTCATTTTTCATATTAAATCTTTCCAACACCTTTTGTATGTGCTCACTCTGTTGGGTGTGGAGCCTGATTATCTTTTGTATTCAAAGGTATTGCTGCATTGGACCCCAGTTCAAAATGGGGTGGCAACGCTGCCTATAAAATATTCGCTACAGAGGGATCCATGGGGGGTGGCTGTGACCTTTTGGGAGCCCCCCTTGGCGGGGGGGATCAGGGGCAACGCCCCTGAAGCTAAGAATAGATGTAAAATTGCCTCGTAAAATGTTGTAATCAATCTGGGCCATTCATTAGGTGGAGATCTGATGGTAGAAGTTATGTTTAATTTAGGGTTTTTTTCCCTAGAAGGCAACCCCTTTCTATATATGAGGGAATTGTATTGTGTCTATGTAGATCAGTATTCTAAGTGAGGAAGAGAGAGGAGATTGAGAGCGAAAAGGGAGTTACAATGATCTATTGTAGGTTGTATCTCTTTAGTTTGCTAGATAATATAAAAAAGAAGGATTGGTTGTTTCTTCGTGGACGTAGCCCAAACTGGTGAACCACGTATATCTGTGTCTCTCTTGTTTTATGTGTTTTCTGTGTTTATATTTCTGCAATATTCTATGTGTTCCATTGCTCCGTAATATATAATTTTCTAGCAACTGGTATCAGAGCCGAAGGTCTGTTTGACTGATAAACTTGCAAGAGATAAGCATTCCTAGTTTGAGTGGGAGAAATGTCGGAAGATGGTAGGTTTAGGGTCAAAAAATTCAACAGCCAAAACTACCAGCTGTGGAAGATGCAGATGGAAGATTATCTATATCAGACAGATCTGTACCTACCATTGAGTGGAAAGACAAAGAAGCTGACGAGTATGATAGACACAGAATGGAATATCCTCGACAGAAAGGCACTTAGAACAATACAGCTATGCCTAGTGGCATCAGTAGCGTTTAACATTTCAAAGGAAATGACAACAAAGCGTTTAATGTTGACATTGGCCAAACTATCTGAAAAATCCTCGGCCTCAAATAAGGTATTTCTTATTAAGCTGTTATTTAATATGAAGATGTCAGAATGTGGATTTGTTGCAGACCATTTAAATGATTTTAATACAGTTACAAGTCAGTTAAGTTCTGTAGGGGTGACTTTTGATGATGAAGTTAGGGCTCTGTTATTTCTGTGCTCATTACTAGAAAGTTGGAATGGTTTACTTATGGCCATTAGTAACTTTGTCTCTAGATCTAGTACTTTAAAGTTTGATGATGTTGTCAGTGCAATCTTTAGCGAGGAAATGCGATGAAAAAGCTCTGGTTAGACATTAGGTAATGCTTTGATTGCAGAGACTAGGGGAAGAAAAATGGAAAGAGGAAAGAGCCCAGGATATCGTAGTAAGTCAAGAAAAAGTAGATCCATGTCTAGATCAGGGATAGTGTGCTAGAAATGCAGGAAAAAAGGACACCTAAAGAAAGACGACAAGTATCAGAAGGGAAAAGGAGACACGCAACAAGAAACTAATCATGAACCGAATGTAACAGGTGATGTGTTGGAATATGCTTTGATTCTTTCACCAGAAAATATTTTATCGATGCGTGGGTGGTAGTTTCCTCCTAAAGAACGGTAAGGAGTTGATAACCCCTGATATGGGTTCCAAGCCGAAGCAAGGGGAGGAATGCTTTGAAACATGCTAACCGTGGAATACGGCCTACTTCCTTGTTGGCCGATAAATGGATTCGCAGTTCCTACGCTACTAACCCCAGGGTTATTCCAACCTTGGAAAGGATTGCTGCTTTGTCCTATTGAAGAAAAAGGCATGGATCCTACTGTTGGGTTGGAATGTGGTATATGACCACTTCTGAAAGGAAAACCCTGGAATGAAGCCGATCCGCCCATCATGGACGTAGCGGCACTAAGCGGAACCGATGGAATACCCTGTGATTGGGTGCCAAAAAGGAAGGAACCAGTACTAAAAGCATTGGTTTGGGCATTTCCACTCGTAGATGGAATGGAGGTAGACCAAATTAAAGACGTGCTAGCAAAAGATCCGAACAAGGAAGCGGAGGGGATGGAAATGGTTCCTCCCCCTTGCACCGATGTTGGGGTTTGCATAGTCGCAGCACTCGTAGAAGCCATGCTTCCAGTAGTGATCATAAATGGTAAGCGCGTAGCGTAACCTGGACTCGATGGTCTATGTGACGGAGTCCCAACGTATTGCAATACGTCTGGATAACTAGATGGTAGAGGAGAATTTGGAACCACTAATGATTCTGAAAGTTCTTCTACCTCTACGTTATTCTCCGCTTGAAAGCGAACTCGAGAAAGGACTGGAGTGTCCCTCTCTTGCTCAGAAGTGCCAGGCCTTGCTTGGCCGCTAATATCCCTGAGAGGAGGATCAATCCCCGATGCGTCAACCGGCGTGGAACGGACCCCACCGGTAGTATCCCCTCTGTGCCTTCTAGTAGAAGGCTCTAAACTAGGTGGCGAGAGACCACGAAGTCTTCGAGACCGTCTTGGAGACTGGTCAGCCACTTTGAATTTCTTGTTATGATCTAACTAAAGACTCAAAAAATTAAAAGCTAAGCCGACTAGGAGCACAGAGCACACACTATAAAGTTCCTAAAGATACAGCCAGTCAAACAACTTCCAAGTATTTCCGCTCCGGGTGATTAGGACCGGACACCAAAATACGAGAAAGTGAATCAAAGGGCCTTCCGAAGATATTCTGGGATGATGAGGGCCCAGTCCTATCAGCGAAGGTATCAGAGGAAGTTACGCTGACCTCCTAACAACAGCCTGCGCCGGTGCAAGCCCCCAAGCTTCGCAAGGGTGCCCTCCAGTAGTATTGTCGAGAGTGATGCAACGTCGACCTCAGGTGCCACGGGATTCCCCTCCGTAGCCACCTATGCAGATCCCTAGGAGAGGCAACTATGGGTACCAACTCGTCGCAGAAGCCAGGCGGAACAGTCGTGAGGTAAGTTCGGACAAGTAGGAGAGGGGGTATCTCTCTTCCCTGTCTTCACAGACCCTCGTGCTTAACTCCTAGATCCGGAGCTTTCCTGGTCTTCCTAATGCTATTGGATTTACTCTCGTTAATCAGACTCTTATGTTTGACGTTTTATGTGGCCTTGGAGAGTTAACTCTCCACTCGCCTAATCCAAGGCCCTAAAATCCTAAACTTGTTGGTGTAATAACTAAAACAAAAAAGTTCTAGTGGATTTTAATTAAGCGCTTGATTTTATTAGGCTGTTCTTTAAGTCACAAGGTAATGGAGATGAAACTTGTGGTGTTTTTATGGACGCAAAAGAAATTAATAAAACTTAGCTACATGCACATGCACTTTTTGTTTTCGATGAACAACAATATCTATGAGGTTCAGAGGTACTTGTAATATAAACAAATTTTCTTTTTCTTTTCAGACTCCACACTCACAAAAACTAACAAAACTAAATATGCCTAAAAAGAGATGCAAATCTTATCCTAATGCAAGAACTATATGTGGATGCAAGATTCAAAGACTACTCTAAAAACAAAGAAGGAAAGTTGCTGCTTTACCAAATTTTGTCTTGCCACTAAAATGCTCAGATAGAAGATGATGTGTTACCAATCATTTCGTCCAAACAATAAAAACAAGTTCTAAGATAAAAACAAAGAACTTTCACTTCGCAAAAAAGGAAATCAAATGAAAAGCAAGTTTAAGAAAGCGAAACTCAAAAACTTTCAAAAGATTTTCTTTCAATCAAACCAAAAAGTCTTTTTCAAAGGAAAGCTCTCAAAAATACTGACACCAAAGATTGATAAATAGGCAACCAAACACTTTTGTGAATCTACACCTTTCAAATGATGAAAACTCAACAAAAATGAATGTGTTTGAAATCGCTTTTGACAATCAAAAGCAGCAATGAAAGTCCAAAAGATCAAAAGACAAGTTTCAAGAAAATGATAACAAACAACTTTCCCGAAACGAAGGAGCAAATGGTCACAAGAATGATTTCGTTAAGCAAACAAAAGTGTCATGAAAGCAAAATGGACACAAAGATTGAACCCAATCTTCCTACTCTGCCGAAACAGAGCAATCAAGATTTCTAAACAGAAATCTTGTGTGTCAAAAATCAATGACGCTTGCAATCAACGAAAACAAGACTAAAACTCCTTATGACTAGAGAGAGTTCAGAACAAGATGCCCCCTGTTAAACAGAGGATTGTTACTGGAAAATGACTGCTTGAAACTGACCCAAACCACCAGACAAACATTCAGCAAAAAGAAAATTTATAAATCTTGAAAATTATGTCATATACGCGCCTGCAATTATGTGCAGAATGCGTGTACACGCGACTGTAACTAAGGAAACCTGCGTATACGCGGGTTCACTTAGTGCAACTTGCGTATATACGCTTCTGTAATCCAGAAAAAGAGCGTATCGGAATTCTTTCAAGAAAAATAAAAAACACAGACTGAAAAAACTGGAAAAGCTTGGAGTTCAAGGACAGATCAGACAGTCAGAGCCAACAAACAGAGGGGCTGAGCTTTGATTGGCTTGAAGACTACCCAAACTAGGAACAACAAGAGTGTTGTCCCCAGTATGGTCGCCAATTCTGGTTGAAGGGAAAGTACCCCTAGGGTCCTTTGGGCTAAGACTCTACCAGACTGAAAATTGCTTATTCAAAGAAACATACACACAGCCATCATTTTTACTTTTAAGCAAATTCTAATGTTAAGGGTACGTACCTAAGGTCCTACGTTCGAGAAGGCCTTTAGGGTCCAAACCTTTCTTGGAGTTCCCTTCTTCTTCCTTTGACCTGCAAGACAAACAAATCAAAGAACACAACAGTACATGTACAAACACTTATGTATAAACCATCTTTATGCTATAGAGTTAGTTATAAAAATCTTTAAGTAACCACTTGCATAAGAATTCAAAACAAGAATCTCATAAGCATAAAGAAATATTGTTTCGGGAACAAAGACGTGTTTCTTTATATATGAAGGCAAATAAAGTACATATAACGGAAAGATATCACCTGAACACCTTCAGCAGGCTCCAAGCATAGCTTCCTCCCGGATTCGTTCCAGCCTCAAGCCTCCAACAAGAGCTCCTTCCAAGTCTTACTCAATGATGATATCAAGGATGAATGATCACCAATACACATGGAAACAAGGGTTTCCTATGCAAAATGGGGGAAGTGCAGAAAGCACCAAGGACTTCAGACCTGGTCTAAGGGGAAAATCTCAGCATAATAATCTTGCTCTCATTTCTCTTTCCCTTTGGCCTTCCCTTCGATGTCTTTTTATACCATCTCCAAAGTAGTTTTTTAGTTAGGAGTTGGTTGGGAACAGTTGGGCCACGGGCACTAACAGGTGATCTAGCAGGTAAAACCCGCGATCTCCGCCCGAAAATAAGGAATTATATATTTTTTTAAGTGTTTTAATACATACACGCGGGTTGGGTATACACAGACCCGTGTGTACACGCGTTTAACTCAGGGCAATGTCGCGTATAGGGAATAAAACACTGTTTTTTAAATTTTTGGACCAGGTCTGGAAGGAGGGGTTGCCCTAGGCCATGAGTGCAGCATCACAAACCATAAGAGTGAGATTTGGAGCTATAACACTCATTCCATGCCACACCTGATAAGAAACATTTTCATGATTATCTTCAAGGATATTTTTGACAGGTTCGATTGGATCATGATAAACCATATAAAATCATTGGAATGGGTACAATTTTCATAAAAACAACAAAATGGAAATCAATGGCTATTGAAGGAGGTAAGACATGTTCCAGATTTGAAGAAAAATCTTATTTCAGCAAGGTAGTTGGGAGGTGAAGGTTGCATAACCACTTTCACAGATAAAACCTGGAAGGTCACTAAAGGATCCCTGGTAATAGCGAAAGGAGGAAAGGTTGGTACATTGTATTTATGCAATGGTATTTCTAATTCTGTTAATACTCTAACCTCTATAGGAGAAGATACGACATTTTGGCATCATAGGCTCGGGCACATGAGTAAGAAGGGGATGTAGATTCTTCACTGAAGAAATGTGTTGCCAGGTTTGAAGCATGTTGATTTAAAATTTGTGAGAATTGTGTTTATGGAAAACATAAGAGAGTCAGATTCCTTAGAGTTGGGAAAGAAAAGAAGAGTGAAAAATTAGAGCTTGTGCATACACATGTATGGAGACCTGCTCAAGTATCATCTCTTGGTGGCTCTCATTATTATGTTACTTTTATTGATGATGCAACCAGAAAAACATGGATTTATTGTATTTGAAATAAATCTGATGTATTTGATACTTTCAAGAAATGGAAAGCTTTGGTTGAAAATGAGATAGGAAAAAGGTTGAAGTTTCTTAGATCAGATAATGGAGGTGAATATTGCAGCGAAGATTTTGATAGGTATTGTTCAGAGAATGAAATTCGTAGAGTGAAGATAGTTCCAAGAACAGCACAAGAAAATGGCGTGTTAGAAAGGATGAATAGGACAATCATGGAGCGTGCAAGGTGCATGAGATTGCATGCAGGATTGCCTTTACAATTTTGGGTAGATGCTTTAGATACTGCTGTTTATCTAATAAACAAAGGGCCTTCAAGTTCCTTGGATGGTGGTATTCTAGAGGAGGCATGGACAGGTAAAATGGTAAACTACTCTTTTTTAAAGACATTTGGTTGTGAAGCCTTTGTCCACATTAATAAAGAAAATAGAACAAAGCTTGAGGAAAAATCAAAGAAGTGTACCTTTATTGGATATGGTGTTAATGATTTTGGTTATCGCTTTTATGATTATGAAAACACAAAATCATTAGGAGTAGAGATTTCATATTCAATGAAAAGGTTTTGTATAAGGATCAACTACAGGAAAAAGAAAACAGAGAATACACAATGCTTGACGATATCACAAGAAAAGTGATGGTGCTTGGAAATCATAATGATCAACAGCCAGAACAACAACCAAAACAAAAACAAGCACTTCAAACACTTGAAAGTGGTGTTAGAAGATCTACCAGGATGAGTAGACCCCCTGAAGGATACTCTCCTTCATTATATTATGTGTTGTTGACTGATTCTGGTGAACCAGAATGTTATGAAGAAGCAGTGCAGGTAGAAACCAAGAAAAAGTGGGAGCAAACCGTGAAAGAAGAGATGGACTCCTTAGCACATAACCAGACTTGGGACTTAGTCAGGTTGCCTATAGGTAAAACTGCATTACAGAATAAATGGGTTTACAAGTTGAAGGAAGAAGATGGAGGTAGAAAAAGGTACAAAGCTAGACTTGTGGCGAAGGGGTTTTCACAGAAGAAAGGTATTGATTTTGATGAAATATTTTCTCCTGTTGTTAAAATGACTTCAACCAGAACTATTCTAAGTCTAGTAGCAGTTGAAGATTTGCATATTGAGTAGTTAGATGTAAAGACAACCTTTCTCCATGGGGATTTGGAGGAAGAGATATATATGCAGCAGCCATAAGGATATGAGGTAAAAGAGAAGGAGAAACTAGTGTGCAGGTTGAAGAAGAGCTTGTATGGTTTAAAATAGGCTCCAAGGCAGTGGTATCTAAAATTTGATAGGTTTATGTCCGAACAAGGTTATACTAGGTGTTACTTTGATCATTGTGTTTATCTCAAAAGGAAAAATGATGGTAGCTATATTATATTGTTATTGTATGTAGATGACATGCTTGTTGCAGGTTTTAACATGAAGGAAATAAATGTGCTCAAAAGGAAATTGGCAAACTCATTTGCAATGAAGGATTTGGGTGCTGCAAAACAAATCCTTGGTATGAGAATAACTAGAGACAGGAAGAATCACAAATTAACATTGTCTCAAAGTGAGTACATAGAAAAGGTTTTGAAAAGGTTTAATATGCAGAATGCAAAACCAGTTAGTATACCTTTGGCTAGCCATTTCAAATGAAGTAGGGAGGCTTGTCCCAAGACTCAGGAAGAAATGGCTCACATGTCTAAAGTTCCATATGCATCAGTAGTTGGGAGCTTAATGTATGTAGTGGTTTGCACAAGGCTTGATATTGCAAATGTAGTGGGAGTTGTAAGCAAGTACATGAATAATCCAAGTAAAGAACATTGGATGGTGGTGAAGTGGATTCTCAGGTATTTGAGAGGTACCACAAAGCAAGAATTATGCTTTGGTGGTTCAAAAATTTCTCTACAGGGATATGTTGATGCAGATATGGCGGGTGATAGAGATAACAGGAGGATCACAACAGGATATGTGTTTACTATAGGTGGAACAGCTGTCAGTTGGGTCTCAAAACTGCAAGGTGTTGTTGCACTCTCAACAATAGAAGCAGAGTATGTTGCTGCTACAGAGGCTAGTAAAGAAATGATTTGGTTACAAAGGTTTCTGGATGAATTGGGTAAGAAGCAGGAGTTGGGAAGGTTATACAATGATAGCCAGAGTGCCATACATCCTCCAAAGAACTCTGCATTTCATTCCAAAACTAAGCATATATAACTCAAGTACCATTTCATACGGGCAGCGTTGGAAGATGGACAGTTGAAGCTGGAAAAGATACACACTAGCCAGAATCCTGTAGATACATTAACAAAAGTTGTAACCGGGGATAAACTGAGAATCTTCTTAGTTTCAATTGGTCTTCAAGTATGATGAAGAAGATGAGAAATAGCCAGGTCCAAAGTGGAGTCATTGCCTAGCAAATGAAGTAGCGGTAGTGTTCCTATAATCAGTCCCCAAGTGGGAGATTGTTGGGTGTGGAGCCTAATTATCTTCTGTATTCAAACAGTTTGAAATGGGGCGGCAACAATGCCCATAAAATATTCGCTGCAGGGGGGTTCCAGGGGGGTCGGCTGCGACCTTTTGGGAGGCCCCCCCTGGCGTGGGGATCGGGGGCAGCGTCCCTGAAGCTAAGAATAGATGTAAAATTCCCTTGTAAAATGTTGTAATTTCGTAGTCAATCTAGGCCGTTCATTAGGTGGAGATCTGATGGTAGAAGTTATGTTTAATTTAGGGTTTTTTGCCCTAGAAGGCAACCCCTTGCTATATATGAGGCAATTGTATTGCGTCTATGTAGATCGGTATTCTGAGTGAGGAAGAGAGAGGATATTGAGAGCGAAGAGGGAGTTATAGTGGATCTGTTGTAGGTTGTACCTCTTCAGTTTACTGGATAATATAAAAAAGAAGGACTGGCTGTTTCACCCTGGACGTAGCCCAAACTGGGTGAACCACGTATATCTGTGTCTTTCTTGTTTTATGCATTTTCTATGTCTATATTTTTGTAATATTTTGTGTTTCATTGCTCTGTAATATATAATTTTCTAACACAATCTGAGATAATGTTAATTTGTGATTTTTCCTGTCTCTAGTTATTCTCATACCAATGATTTGTTTTGTATCATGGAGATCCTTTATTGCAAATGAATTTGCCAATTTTCCTTTGAGCACATTTATTTCTTTCATGTTAGACCCTGCAACAAGCATGCCATCTACATACGATAACAATATAATACAGCTGCCATTATTTTTCTTCTGAGATAAACACAATTATCAGAGTGACATCTACTATAACCTTGTTTAGACATAAACCTGTCAACTTTTAGATTCCACTGCCTTGGACCTTGTTTTAAGCCATACAAGCTCTTATTCAACCTACACACTAGTTTCTCCTTCACTTTGACCTCATATCCTTGTGGCTGATGCATATAGATATCTTCGTCAAAATCCCCATGGAGACAAACTATCTTTACATCTAATTGCTCAAGATGAAAATATTCTGCTGCTACTAGACTTAAAATGGTTCTAATTGAATTCATTTTAACGACAAGAGAAAATACTTCATCAAAATATATACCTTTCTTCTCTTCAAATCCCTTCACCACAAGTCTATATTTATACATTTTTCTACCTCCATCTTCTTCCTTCAACCTGTAAACCCATTTATTCTACAATGTTATCTTACTTGCAGGCAACCTAACTAAGTCACAAGTATGGTTATGTACCAAGGAGTCCATTTGTGCTTTCATGGATAGCTCCCACTTAGTCTGAGTTTGTACCTGCATTGCTTCTTCATAACATTGTGGTTCACGAGAATTAGTAAAAAATGCATAATATAATGAAGGAGAGTATCATTGAGGGGTTCTATTTATCCTAGTAGATCTTTTGACACCACTTTCATGTGTTTGAGGTGCATGTTGTTGTTGTTCTTCTTGTTGTTGTTGTAGCTGTTGATCATTATGTTTTTTAGATACCTTTACTTTTTCAGTGGTCTCATCAAACACTATGTATTCTATGTTTTATTTTTCCTTTTTCTTTTCATGTATTTGATCTTTATACGAGACCCTTTCACTGAATATGACATCCCTACTCCTAATGATTTTATGATTTTCATAATCATATAAAAGACAAACAGAATCATTAACACCATATCCAATAAAGGTACATTTATTTTATATTTCCTCGAGATTTTTTCTATTTATTTTATTAATGTCAATAAAGGCTTCACAGTCAAAAATATTTAAAAATGAGTAGTTTACCTTTTTATTTGTCCATGCCTTCTCTGGAATTCTACCATCCAAGGAATTTGATGGCCCTCTTTTTATTAGATAAATAGTAGTATCTACAAAATCAACCCAAAATTGTAAAGACAATCTTGCATGTAATCTCATGCACCTTGCACACTCCATGATTATCCTGATCATCCTTTCTAACACACCATTTTCCTATGGTATTCCTGGAATTGTCTTCTCTTTAAGAATTCCATGCTTTGAACAGTGCTTATCAAACTCTTTGCTACAATATTCTCCTCCATTTTCTAATCTGAGACACTTCAACTTCTTTCCTATCTCATTCTCAACCAAATATTTCCATTTCTTGAAAGTATCAAATACATCAAATTTATTTCAAATACAATAAATCTAGTATTTTCTAGTTGCATCATCAATTAAAGTAACATAATAAAAGGAGCCATTGAGATATTATACCTGAGAAGGTCCCCATTCATTTTTATGCACAAATTTTAATTTTTCTCTCTTTTTCTTTCACAAACCTGAGAAATCTGACTCTCTTTTGTTTTCCATAAACACAATTCTCACAGAAATCCAAATCAACATGCTTGAAACCTAGAAAAAAAATTCTTGAGTGAAGAATCTGCATCCCCTTCTCACTCATGTGCTCGAGCCTATGATGTCGCAATGTTGTATATACTCCTGTCGAGGTTAAAACATTAACATAATTAGAGATACCTTTGCATAAATACAATGTACAAAAATTTTCTCCTTTTGCTATTGTCGAAGCTCCTTTAGTGACCTTATAGGCTTCATTTGTAAAAGTAGTTATAGAACCTTCACCTCCCAACTTTTTTGTTGAAATTATATTTGTATTCATATCTAGAACATGCCTTACCTCCTTTAATAGCTATTGGTTTCCATTCTAATGTTTTATAAAAATCTTACCATTACAATAATTTTACAACGTTTATCATCACCCAGATGAACCTGTCCAAAATTTGCTTAAACGTAATCATGAAAATGTTTTGTATCACATGTGCCATGGAATGAGGCCCCTGAATTACCACCCAGGTATCAATAATATTTTCTAAAGAAAGAATCAAAGAATCTTGCAACACATCACTTGTAACATTCGTTTCATGATTGTTTTCTTGCTAGGCATCTCCTTCTTTTCCATTCTAAGACTTAGTGTCTTTCTTTAGGTGTCCTTTCTTCCAACATTTCTAGCACACAATCCCGGATCAAGACTTTGATATGTCATTCCTTGACTTACTATGATATCTTGGGAACATTCCTCTTTCGTTTTTTCTTCCCCTAGTCTCTGCAGTCAAAGCATTACTGGATGTCTCACTGGAGCTTTTCCGTCGCATTTTCTCATTAAGGATGGAACCAACAACATCATCAAAATTTAAAGTGCTATATCCAGAGACAAAGTTACTAATGGAAATAGCTAAACCATTCTAGGTTTCTGGCAATGAGCACCAAATTAACAGATTTCTAATTTCATCATCAAAATTTTCCACTATAGAAATTAACTGACTCGTAACTATATTAAATTCATTAAAATGGTAAGTAATAGATCCACGTTATGTCATGTTCATATTAAATAAATAATTCATAAGAAATACCTTGTTGGAGGACAAGGGTTTTTCATATAGTTTGGTGAACTCCGTCATTAAACACTGGCATATTGTTACAAGTGCCTTTCTGTCAAGAATCTCCCATTTTTTGTTTGTCATACTCGTCGGCTTCTTTGTTTTTCCACTCAATGGTAGGTACAAATATTTCTGATACAAATAATCTTCCATCTTCATCTTCCATAGTTGGTAGTTTTGGTTGTTAAATTTCTCGACTCTAAACCTACCATCTTTTGCCATTGCTCCCACTCGAACCAGGAACCCTTCTCTCATGCATGTTTTACAGCCAAATAGACCTTCAACTTTGACAATATTTTTTATAAAAATATATATTATCGAGAAATGGAACACATAAAATATGAAGAACCACAAACATAAAAAAACACGTAAAACAAGAGAGACACAGATATACGTAGTTTATCGAATTTTGGTTACTTCCACAAAGAAACATCCGGTCCTTCCTTTTATATTATCTAGAAAAATGAAGAGATACAACCTATAACAAATCCATTGTAATTTCATGTTCACTCTCAAACAATCTCCTCTTTCTTTCTCACTCAGAATACACATAGACACAGTCGCAATAGAATTCCCTCATATAAATTGAGAGGTTTCCTTCTAGGGAAAAAAAATCTTAAATTAACATAACCTCTACCGTCAGATCATCCGCCTAACGAATGGCCTAGATTAACTATGAAATTATAATATTTTATAAGGCAATTTTACATTTGTTTTTAGTAATGGGGTCATTGCACCCAAACCCCCACCAGGGGGGGTGACAGTGATTAAACGGGTGGTGTCATCGCACAATTAGGAACTGGGGTAGAATGCGGCGAAACCTATGTGTTAGCCCCATAATTTGCTCTCTTTTTGCCACTTCCCCTTCCTAAATCATAACCATTTACCATTGTCTTACCTCTCTTATACACCCTCATCTTGCACCAGTCCAAGAACGATGACATATTTCGTATAAACTTTATCTTTGATATTTTTCAATCAACTTAACATTAATTAATCATTTATTAAATGATTTCTTGCTTATAATCACTCTTTGTAACTTATCGATATCTCATATGTTTATTTGGTAGTCAAAGTACTTACCATGACCGCTGATCCTAGTGCAGTATCAGATCTTGCACCATTGCCAGCATAACAAATCTTTGCAACAGATTCGAACCTCCTTGATCAACGCCTTGTTTTGAGCATCTTCAGCCACAATAGCAAGAACGATCTAAAGGCAACCAAGCTCTAGCCACAACAACAAGATCGATCCAAAGGCAACCGAGATCAAATTTATGAAGAACGAACAAGTGGAGATTGGCTACGGCTAGTTTTGTTAAACTGACTAATTTTGAAGGCCTAAAAGCTAAATTATGCATTTGGTTATGTAATTGGTTGAACAATCTATTTTGGCCTTTGGCCAAAGATCTATATAATAAAGAATGTAAATAGGATGAGGATAGTTTTGGATAGGAGTTTTTGTATAGAACATAGACACAACCAAAGAGGCGGTAACAGGTTGCTATATTTTGTTATCGCCCGAATCTAGGTTGGACGATGTATTAATGCATGTATTTGCCTCAGTGAATTAATAAAAAGGGAGCTCCACCTCATGTTTTATAAATCGCATTTTTGTATTTGAAGCTGATGAATTGATTAAAGTGTTGAGTAGTGTTTTTGTTTGAAAGGGAAACACACTGGTTGGCTAGGGCCCAGCCAACCCAACACGTTTACCATATTTCCTTGTTCTTGTAATTTGTGTTTATATTGTCAAGTGTGATTTAATTTCAAGCACATGCATTCCTGTCTGAGTGAAAGCAAATCCATTTTGTGAAGTAGCTAAATTTCCTTTTCTTGCCCCTGATTTCAGATTGCTTTTCCCCGCATAGTCCGAGCAGGAGAAATAAACTTGCACCAGTGCACGTTGGTGTGATATTTCCTTTTTTGTAGTTATAATTGGTTGGCTTTCCCTGCCTATTCCAAGCAGGAGAAATGAACCTACAACAGTGCACATTGGTGTGATGCAGCAAGCCTTTCTAGTCTACTTCCCACAATTTCCTTTCTTTCATTAAACACTTTATGATAGGATAAATGTATATTGATTGTTTCTTTATTTCTGCATTCTGTCAAGATCAAAAACATTCATTTTTTTTATGTGTGCAATTTTATTTAATAGTAGAATAGCACTTGTAGTAACTAAGCACTCATTTTAAGAATTAAATGCTAACTGCAAGAAGCTCTGATCCGGTGCAATAACTAGTTTGTTGCCATGGGATATGAGTGCTTTGAACCTAGAAAAGTACAAGCCCTTGCAGGAAGTAAAATGCCTTTAGTAAAGATACCATTTATACCTTCTGCGTAAATCTCTGTTCTTGCACTAGTGCAAGAAGACTGCGATAGTGCAGGACATATTAGTACAAAAAGGAAATCTCTAAAGGAGCATGTTTAAAGGGCCCATCTGATGAGACTGCTAAGTGTCTCTGCTAAAGAATAACACACACTCAGTAGTTAAACATTAATTAGCTAGAGTGATTTCCCTTTATCTTTAGTTCCCTCTTACAAATGCATTCTTCCTTGTTCCAGTCTTAGATTATTTTGATGGTTCAAGTTTCCTTTTTCTCTTCTTAGTTTGATTCTGCAATATTTCCTTTAAAAAAAGTAGGGATTTATATTAGAAAGATTCATACCATCTTTGCCATTGCCTATGCTTCGTCTCTAAGTTTATGGATCCCCCGGGTTGTCAAATTAAGTGTTGAGGAGTTTGCTTAAGTGTAATTCTTGCACCCAACATTTTGGCACCATTGCTGGGGAGGCAATTTGACTTGGTAAGAATTTTCTGATTATACAATAGAGGTAATTTTTCCGTTATTTTTGCAATATTGTTTGGAAAAGCTTCTTTGCATGAATTTTGATTGATTTCTGACAACATTTTTATTAGAAGTTGTTTTTTATTTTTCTTTTTTTTGAAATGAATGCCTAGAAAAGGTAAGGGTTCAAAGCCCACTAAGGGCCGAAAGAATTCTGAAAAAAAATTCTCATATTGGGTCTCCTTCTGTGAGCAAGAAGCCAAATCCAATTCAAACCCATCGTGTAGGAACAATCCACCTGGATTCCGGTGACAACAGCTCAGGTGTGGTTCAGTATGTTGGGAGAAAAAGGGAAACAATGGCAAACCATGAAGATCATGTGGAAGGGACTGGTGAAAACCAGGTAAGTAGGGAAAAATCCACTTTTGTGTTTCCAATTGTGGACCCTGATACTGTGGCACAAGTGAAGAATATTCCACCATCACCTCTCCCTCATTTCCATGGTAAAAGTTCATGAAGATCCTCACTCTTTTTTATTTGAGTTTGATATTCTATGTAGAAGTTATGATTATTCAACTGATGCTCAGAAGCTAAGATTATTTCCTATTACTCTCAAAGACTCAGGTCTACACTGGTTTATGGGGCTGGGAGGAAACACTATAGCCTCTTGGGATCAGATGAAGAGAGTGTTTTTGTCTAAATATCAAGAATATTGCAAAACTCGGGACATGCAAGATGAGATTTTTACAATCATACAGGATGATGATGAAACTCTTGAAGATTACCTAGAAAGATTTATGTATATTTTACAAAGGTCAAAACCTAAGCTTGATTCCAGTACTATTAGAACCTTGTTCTTAAAAGACTTACTGATAATGATAAAAATAATTTAAATATGTTAGGACAAGGTGATATTTCTCAGCAAACTTTTGAACAAATTTGTGAATTATGTAGGAATTTTTCAAGAAATGAGTATAGATCCGGTAGAGGAACTCGAAAAAGAAATAGAAAAACCAAATCTACTGATGCTATGATTATTGGACTAGAAAATAAAATGGAAAACATGAAAATTGATATAATAAATGTTGTTACTAAACAGTTGGACTCTTTAAAATTTCAACAAAAACTCATGAAGGAACAAGAGTCATTATGCATTTTCTGTCCTAAATGTAGAGACAAGCATCCTCCTAAAGAGTGTCCTCTTAATTTGAAAGAAACTAATAAGTGTGCTTTTGCATAAGACCATGTCAGAGAAAAATGTCTCTCTATACCAGGACTTAAAGCTGTATTTACACGGGGACAGCTTGAAGCTGAATACTTGTATGCCATGGTAGAAAAAAGAAATTGGCCTCATGTAGGTGTAGGTATGGCTCCTGAATTTTCTCCACACTATTTTGGTTATAATTCACATGCATATTCTTATCCTAACACTAATCAGCAGTGGCAATATGGGAATCAATATCAGCATGGGAAACCTTCTCAACCATGGCAATAAGGTTGGAGAGGGCCAACTCATTCTCCATATTCCTACTAGCCACCCATGCAGTCATATCCATCTACACATACACCTTATTCAATGCCTCAACTTCCGAGTCAGTCTACTCCAGCATTACCTTTACCTCCACCTTTTCGACCTCGTCAATTGCCTGCTCAATCTATGCCCAATCATAACAATAATAAAGCAGTGCAAATGATTTATGTAACAAACCAACCTTTACCATTCGAGTACCAGTCTATCCCAGTTGGGGTTCATGATATTCAATTAAAATTAGGAAGGACTGTGACATCAGAAAACCATAAGCAACCTAGAGTGATTGTTGATGAGAAAGAAGAAGAGGAAACCCTTAATGATTCTTTGAAATTTGTCACTAAGTAGCCCTTACCCTCTGAATCCTTGCCATCTTCTTCCAACCAGCCTCCCTTCCAAGAGAGACCAATAATGGAAAGAAGTGAGCCTATTTCTGAGAATATCTTGGAATCAGAACTTCAGAATCTTTTCATTAAGATACCTCTGCTCCAAGCCATCAAAGAGATTCATATTTGTACGAAGATTATTAAGGAACTCTGTCTCAAGAAACCAGGGAGGAAGAGATTGGAACCCCAAACCATTCAATTTGTTGTTAGGGCAGCAGAGTTGATGATGGGATGTGTGTCTATGGAAAAATATACTGATCCCAGAAAACTTGTCGTCTAAGTTTAGATTGGTAATGTCCTTGTCTCTAATGTTCTTATAGACTTGGGGGCAGCCATCAATGTCATGACTAAGCAAACCATGGATCAACTTCGGTTATCTCATCTTCGCCCTACTCCCACTATGCTTGAACTAGCGGATAGATCTAAAATTAAGACATAAGGAGTATTGGACGATGTGATCATCTCATTAGATTCTTGGGAATATCCTATTGATTTCATTGTGCTACAACCAAAGAACCTAGTAGGAGGACATCCCTTGATCATGGGTCGACCATGGCTTGCTACAGCCAATGCATATATTGGATGTCGCTCTAGTGATATCTATATTTCGCATGGAGATTCTAGGAAGAAAGTTACCTTATACCCCCCCGCCAGATCCATTCAAGACCTTTGATATACTTTATGGTTGGATCAAAGCAGTGATGAGGAGACTTAGCCCATTTCCCTTATCCATCATTATACTGAGTCTTCACAAGAAGGTGAGATTCAAGATTTCCTGAATAACCTAGATACTATGCCTAATTTTGAGCTATTAAGCTATATTTTCAGCCTAGATTTTCAAGATAATCATGGTACTCATTCTTTTGTACTACTGCATTTGACCAGCCCCTTGAGTACTTCTGAGCCTGATACTACTCTTGTTGAGATTAGCCCTGGTAAATCCTTGCATATTAGTTCAGATTTGGACTCATCTTAGCAAGAGCAGCTTGTGAATATGTTGCAAAACCATCTTAGTGCCTTTGCATGGGGCTATGAGGATATGAAAGGTATTCATCCTAAAACTTGTACACATTATATCTATATTCAGGAAGGAACCCAACTTTTTTGACAACCCCAAAGGCAAATGAATCTAGCTCTAAGAGATATTGTGAAGGAAGAAGTATAGAAAATCTTCGATGGCGGTTTTATCTATCGTATTTCTAATAGTTAGTGGGTCTCTCCATTAGTTCTAGTATCGAAGAAAGATGGAAGATGGTATATTTGTATTGATTATCGAGAATTAAACAAAGCCACTCTCAAAGATTATTTCCCTCTCCCTTTCATTGACCAGGTGCTTGATACCCTTGCAGAAAAGAAATATTTTTCCTTTTTGGATGGCTTCAGTGGTTATAACCAGATACAAATTACAGCTGAAGATCAGGATAAAACTACTTTTATATGTCCATGGGGTACATTTTCTTATAGAGTGCTTCCCTTTGGTTTATGTAATGCCTCGGCTACCTTTCAAAGGGAAGTCTTGGCCATTTTTGCTGATCTAGAATTTGTAGAAATTTATGTGGATGAATTTTCTGTGTTTGGTGATTCTTTTCAGGAAGATCTCGAAAATATGGAAAAATTACTTCTTCATTGACAGGAAGCCCTTCTCACCTTGAGTGACAAGAAATGTAGATTAATGTGCAAAGCGGGAGTGGTACTTGGCCATTTGATTTCTGGTAAAGGTATCCAGGTTGATCCAGCAAAGATCGAAATCATTCTGCATCTTCCTACACCCAAAACTCAAAGGGAAGTAAGAGGTTTTTTAGGACATGCTAGTTACTATAGGAGATTCATTGAAATTTTTTCTAAGATAGCTGCCCCTCTTTTCCGACTTCTAGATAAGGATAGAAAATTTTCTTGGACCACAGCTTGCCAATAGTCTTTTGAAACATTGAAGGAAAGTTTAGTGCATGCACCAGTTTTGAGTGGTCCTAACTGGTCCCTACCTTTTCACATTTCCTCTGATGCTTCAGATTTGGCTATTGGCAAAGATTTAGGACAAGAGGAAAATAAACAATCCTATGCTATTTATTATATTAGTAAAAAATTGTCTTCTGCTGAATTAAATTATACAGTTATAGAGAAAGAGGTTTTAGCTGTAATTTTTGCAATTAATAAGTTCAGACACTATATTACAGGATATGAAGTATTTTGTACATATTGATCATTTCGTGATCAAATATTTGATGAACAAGCCATTGACTAGCGATAGAGTGACTAGGTGGTCACTATTGCTGTGGGAATTTAATACTACTATTATTGATAGACCATGAAAATCTAATGTTGTAGCGGATTTTCTTTGTAGATTAGATAATCCTGGTGAAGCAACTCCTATTAATGATGATTTTCCTAATGAACATATTTTTTCTATGTCAACAAATTCCACATGGTTTGCTGGCATTGTTAATTACTTGGTTACTGGGAAAACACCACCCCACTTGTCTGCTCATGAAAAGCGGAGTATTATTCAGATAAGTGCTGCATATTCTTGGATTCAAGGAGATCTCTTTTACACTGGTCCAGATCTGATTATCTGTAGGTGTGTAAGAGAGGAGGAAGTGTTTGACATATTGAAATCTACTCATGATGAACGTTGTGGAGGCCACTTTGCTGATAAGCGGACTGCATATAAAGTATTGCGTGCTGGTTACTTTTGGCCTTCCTTGTTTAAGGATGCCAAACAATATGTCAGGCGTTGTGATAACTATCAGCGAATGGGTCAGCCTAATCAAACCAATGAAATGCCTTTATGCCCCCAAGTTATGATTGAGCCATTTGAAAAATGGGCTATTGATTTTATAGGGCCAATAAATCCAACATCATTAAGTAAAAAGCATATCTTGCTTTGTACAGATTTTGTTACGAAATGGGTAGAAGCTAAAGTCCTTTCTTTTGCTACAAAAAAAGTTGTTGTTGATTTTATTTTTACTGAAATATTTACTAGATTTGGTGTAACAAGAGAAATTGTTTCTGATAATTGTCCACAATTTATTTCTAATCTGGTACAGGGTGTGATGGAGCAATATAAGATCCAGTACAGGAAATCCACTCCATATCACCCGCAAGCAAATGGCTAGGTGGGATCCACAAGCAAAGTGATCAGGTCCATTCTTACAAAGATAGTAACTATGCATCAGAAAGACTCGGCTGAAAGATTACCAGAGGCTTTGTGGGCATACAGAACCACTTGAAGAAATAGCATGGGACATACACCACATGAGCTGGTATATGGCAAACAGTTTCTGTTACCAATTGAATTGCAGACCAAAACTTTCAGAATTGTAGTTCAGTTAGGACTAGATCTCTCTGAGGCACAACAACAACGTCTTCTCCAATTACATTTGTTAGATGAATTTCATAGGGATGATATTCAACAAAACATACTAATTTAGCAACAACGCAAAAGGTGGCATGACAAGTCTATTCAGAAAAAGAAATTCCAACCAAGTGATTGGGTGCTCCTTTATGATTCTAGATTTAAAATATTTAAAGAGAAATTGCACACATGTTGGATGGGACCTTATGAAGTGATCCGAGTATTTGAGAATGGAGCAATAGAAGTTAAAACTATTGATGGACAAAATTCAGTATTTTTGGTAAATGGACACAGGTTAAAGAAGTATTTTCAGCCACTTACCATGAAAGATTTTACACAACAAGTCCAACAACAATTCGAAACACTAGTGGTGAATGGTAATACCAACCTTTTCAAAACATGAATTTTTCTTCTTCTTAAAAATAAAAAAAGAAAAGAAAAGTAAAGAAAAAAGCATTTTCCTGTAATTATGAAAATCAGTTCACTGACATGATTGCAAAAGGATCAACCTAAAAACCAACTTGCTGGTAGGAAGATCAAAAATTTCTAACAAAAAGAAAATGTTGCTTGATCTTAAGATATGCTAGCGACCACCAAGTAAAAGCAGGTTCAGTAGAACCAACCTTTATACAATTGGGGTAATTAACATGGATATTTTTATTCAAGTAATGCTTAATTTTCGCTGCAGTTATTTTTTTCTTGCACCAGTGCAGGCAGACCTTCCAGAACATTTTCTGCCTTTCTTCATATTCCACTTCCGTAATATTCCCTTAGTTTTCTTATTCAATCCTAGTATGATTAACCTTCCCACATTCTTCTAAATTTACCCTGTCCGCTTCGAAAAAATTCCACTCTACCCTTGAATTTTTTTCCCTATCCCACTTTTGTTTATTCCCTCTTTTGGTACTATTCCTGGAATCCCTATAACATAATTCTTTCCCATTTTGAAATTTCCCTTTTCCCACTTCTTTTTTCCCTCATGAATTAATTGTAGGATCTCACTCACAAAGAGCAAAAGGATATGCTCTGAAGCATCAAGAAAAGGGTGAAGCAAATTTCCAGTATAAGTTGAGGAAGCCATGTGGAAGTCCAGCCTATATTTTATTTAAATTCTCTATTCTCTCTTAGATATTATGCTTGCACTAGTGCAATCATGTTGTCCTATATGATAAAGCAAACAGAATGGTACTAGCAGAATAGCATAATTTAAGCGGTGCAAGCAGACCAGTGCAAGCATGCACCCTGTCATAAACATAGTACAATTTGTTATTTTCATAGCATACGTCATAGGAAAGTGGTCATCATGAAAATTTATAAGAAGTCCCTTCACTTAGCCGATGAGTACTTGTGCTATCATACTAACTAGGAGAAAATTATTTAAAGTACAAGGTGTTTTTAAGTTAGGAATCATGATCATTTTTTTAATGAATGCTAAGTTCTTTTTTTTTGAATTATGAAGGAATGCAGAAGTGTTTAACTGTTGCTTGCATAGAATTACCTCTTTCCTCCATAATCCTAGATGTCCTTCACTCATAATGACTAGCTCACCTAGCTGTTAAAACGTCACCGCAAGTACCAATCCACCCTGATCTCAAAGATGTCGTGCATCTACGACGAATGAATGGGTGATAATATGGAAAGGATGGTGGACAGTTGGATCCCTATTTATAAGAACAGATTTTACCAATGTTGCATGTAAAATTCTCGACTGTTCATAGCCGTTAAGCAGCAATGCTGCCTGTTCGAAATGAACCCTCATCTCCTAGTAAGGTAGAACAGACCGTCGAGCATTGCAATATTCTTGCACTATTGCGGGACTCGGGCTTTCTTCGGTTCTTACAGAGGTTTGATGGGCACAATAGAGAAGTGGCTTTATAGTTTGCCAGGAGTGTCAAAAATGGCCGAGTAAAAATTGGGCCTCTAAAATTTGAAATCACAGAAGAATTTATAGCAGTAGCAACAGACCTGGAAAATATTGGTGAGTAGTGGTTTAAAAATCAGAAACTAGAAAGGAAGCGATGGCAGCATTTCGTTGTCGAGAAAAAGATGGAAGTAGATTGGAAGGAAGGAGTTCCACGCAGTGCTCTGTTGGGACAGTGGCAAGACCTCCTTTTCATCCTACAAAAGTTTGTAACCTGTGAGGGAAGATACTCACGTACTTTTGTATATTATTTTAGTATGTTGCAGCATTTCGAAGCCACCCGGCACATCCGGTGGAGGATGAATTTTCCCTATTTTTTGCTTAAGAGCTTGGAAAAAATCGCCAAAGGTGTGTGGGACGGGCGGGCAGACTAGGCTGACACGAAGCTATATCACCATGGACTGATAAAGATTCTGGTCCTGAAACAGCTAGAAGCTAAAGGCATGACCTGGGAGACGCTGTTGAAATAGCTACATAAAAAGACAACTGCTGGAAAGGAGACAGAGGACCCCGCTAGCACAAGCAAGGGCCCGAGTATGAATGAAAAGGGGAGTCCTTCTTGCACTAGTGCAAAAAGGAAACACTCTGGAAAAGCAGAAAAGGCCCCATCTTCAAATAAGAAGACAGCTAGCACACCTATTAAAGAGACTCCTTCTACGCCACTAGTACAGGCACAAACCCCTGAAGATGACAACCTGTCAGTCCTTGCGGACACAACAAAATTTGCAGAGGTCGAAGATGAAATTCTGTTGGTAGATTTCATTAAAAATCCCCAGAAAAAGAATAAAAGATCTGATGTAGGCAAAGAACCACAATCCCCACAGGGTGTTGAATCCCCTCCTGCACCAGTATAAGAAGAAGCACCAATACAAGAAGTAGAACCGCAAAAAGAAGAATAAGAAGAAGAAGCAGAAGGAGAAGAAGCAGAAGAAGAAGCAGAAGAAGAAGAAGCAAAAGAAGAACCAGCAGAAGAAGAAGAACCAAAAGAAGAAGAACCAGAAGAAGAAGGACCAGAGGAAGAATAATTTCTTGATGTGACCATGTAGGATATTGAGGTCCCTGCGGAAGACACAGCCCCTGTCGGGACAGAAAAAGAAAAAGATTTGGTATCTCCTGCTGCTCAAGTAGTTGAAACAGAGCTTCAAGTGCAGAACTTAGAACAACTTATAGCTAAAGAGCAGAAGGATAAAGAACAAAGTATAGGAGAATTGACTGTGGAGATCCAAAAAAAGAAAAGAGAAATTAAAGTTTGGAAGTACCGAGTTGCGCAATGTTTCAAGCGACTTAAAAAGGTGACAAAGAAACTAAAGAACATCAGAAAGAAGAAGTTAGAAACATTACAGGCTGATGTCAATATGCCAGAGTAGGATTGAGCTGGAATGCTCAAAATTTTGAATTCTTTTTGCATAGGTAAAGAGTTGTGTGAGGACACACAACAGTTTAGGGATGGGAGGATTTTAGCCCCCTAATTTTTTCTCTTTTTTCCATTTCCCCTTCCTAAATCATAACCATTTACCACTGTTTTACCTCTCTTATACACCCTCTTCTTGCACCAATCCAAGAATGATGACATATTTCATATAAAATTTATTTTTCATATTTTTAAATCAACTTAGCATTAATTAATCATTTATTACATGATTTCTCGCTTATAATCACTCTTTGTAACTTATCGATATCTCCAATGTTTATTTGGTAGTAAAATTACTTACCGTGACCACTGATCCTAGTGCAAGATTGGATCTTGCACCGTTGCCAGCACAACAAATCTTTGCAGCAGATCCAAACCTCCTTGATCACCACCTTGTTTTGAACAGCTTTAGCCATGCTGCAAGATCGATCTAAAGGCAGCCGAGCTTTAGCCACGAAAGCAAGATCGATCCAAAGGCAACTGAGATCAAATTTATGAATAACTAACAGTTGGAGATTGGCTACGGCCAGTTTCGTTAAACTGTCTAATTTTGAAGGTCTAAAAGCTAAATTCTGTGTTTTGTTTATGTAATCGGTTGAATGATCTATTTTGGCCTTTGGGAAAAGATCTATATAATAAAGAATGTAAATAGGACAAGGATAGTTTTGGAAAGGAATTTTTGTATAGAACAGAGACACAACCAGAGAGGCGGTCACAGGTTGTTGTATTTTGTTATTGCCTGAATCTAGGCTGGATGATGTATTAATGCATGTATTTACCTCAGTGAATTAATAAAAAGGGAGCTCTACCTCTTTTTTTATAAATTGCATTTCTGTATTTGAAGGTGATGAATTGATTAAAGTAATGAGTAGCATTTTTGTTTGAAAGGGAAATGCGCTAGTTGGCTAGGGCCCATCCAACCTAGCACATTTACCCTATTTCTTGTTTCTTGTAATTTGTGTTTATATTGTCAAGTGTGATTTAATTTCAAGCACATGCATTCCTGTCTGAGTGAAAGTGGATCTGTTGTGTGAAGTAGCTACATTTCCTTTTCCTGCACCTGATTTCAGAATGATTTTCCTCACCTGGTCCAAGTAGGAGAAATAAACCTGCACCAGTCCACGTTGGTGTGATATTTCCTTTTCTGCAGTTATGATTGGTTGGTTTTCCCCACCTAGTCCAAACATGAGAAATGAACCTGCACCAGTGCACGTTGGTGTGATGCACCAAGCCTTTCCAATCTACTTCCCACAATTTCCTTTCTTTCATTAAACACTTTATGACAGGATAAATGTATATGGATTGTTTCTTTATTTCAGCACTCTGTCAGGATTAGAAACATTCATTTTTTTATGTGTTCAATTTGATTTAAGAGTATAATAGCACTTGCAATAACTAAGCACTCATTTTAAGAATTAAATGCTAAGTGCAAGAAGCTTTGATCTGATGCAAGAACTAGTTTCTTGCCATGGGATCTGAGTGCTTTGAAACTAGAAAAGTACAAGCCCTTGTAGGAAGTAAAATGCCTTTAGTAAAGACACTATTTATACCTTCTGCATAAATCTCTGTTCCTGCACTAGTGCAAGAAGACTGCGATAGTGCAGGACAAATTAGTACAAGAAGGAAATCTCTAAAGGAGCACGTTTAAAGGGCCCATCTGATGAGACTGCTAAGTGTCTTTGCTAAAGAAAAACACACACTCAATAGTTAATCAATAAGTAGCTAGAGTGATTGCCCTTTATTTTTAGTTCCCTCTTGCAAATGCATTCTTCCTTGTTCCAGTCCTGGCTTATTTTGATGGTTCAAGTTGCCTTTTTCTCTTCTTAGTTTGATTCTGCAATCTTTCCTTTAAAGAAAGTAGGGATTTATATTAGAAAGATTCATACCATCTCTGGCATTGCCTGTGCTTCGTCTCTAAGTTTACAGATCCCTCAGGTTGACAAATTAAGTGTTGAGGAGTTTTCTTTCTTAAGTGTAATTCCTTCACCCAACACTATGAATAAATAATATAATCAGGCTCCACACAACAATCTCCTACTTGGATACTTATTATAACAACTCCACTGCTACTTCATTTGCTGGACAATGCTTCCACTTTGGAATTGGTTGTTTCTCATATTCATCATGATACATGAAGACCATTTCAAACTAAACAAAATCTTCGTTTCTCTCTAGTTACAAATTTTGCTAACATATCTGCATTATTCTGGATAGTGTGTATTTTTTATAGCTTCAATTGTCCATCTTCCAACATTGACCATATGAAATGGTACTTGAGTTGTATATTTTTAGTCTTGGAATGAAATTCTAAGTTCTTTGCAAGATGAATAGCACTCTGGTTGTCACTATATAACCTTCCCATCTCCTGCTTCTTACTGAATTCATCCATAAACCTTTGCAACCAAATCATTTCTTTACTAGCCTTTGTAGCAAAAGCATACTCCACTTTCGTTGTTGAAAGTGCAACAAAACTTTGGATTTTTAAACTATTGATGGTGCTGGGCTTGCCAACATTCAAGGGGATCTCCCCGGTAAGAAGTCCCAACTAGACCGCAAACTCTTTGGAGTAGGAGTCCTAGTAGTGGGTGGTAATGTCGTGCCTTGAAAGTGGTAGCGCACAGAGATAAGTATGATGACTTTGGTTGGAAGCAAGTGTGTGACCTTGCAGTGAGTCAAGTTAGATGCATGGTTTTTCTAACACATGGAGGGGACAAGGAAGTGTGTCCCTTAGAATCCTGTAATAGCATGTAGCCTGAAAGGAACACACGAGAAAAAAGACATCACAAGCTGGAAAACAGAATATTCCAGAAACCAAAGTGATGGGTTAATCCAACAACACACATTCAACAAGATTCATAGAATTGCATAAAAAGTAGTTCATAAGAAAATGTGTATGTTAAACAACATACATTTCTAAAGGAACTATAATAGTCCAACTACAATAACATCATATGCATGAAAATGTGTTGTCTTAATTATTATTATTATAAGTGAAATTTCCATCCATACATACACCACTGACAGGCACTAGACCCAATAGTGGAACATTAATACAGTTAAGAACACTTGATCCTCCAAATAAGTATACTCACTCTACGATGTGGAAAATCCAAGGCTGGTCACAATACTCTCAAGATTTCTCTAAGCCTAAGCCTAGCCAAAAGCTTGGCTCCCAAAATCCTCTTCTATGAGCTATGAGGCTTTATTTATAACAAAGGGTGGGGTGACCCCTGACATTCCTCTTTGTGACTCTTTGGCTACCCTCATGACTCCTCAAATTCTTTACAAATAACTCATGAAATTACATAGTGACTATTCACATTGCACTAGTGACACCTGAAATTTCACTTACAACATATTTACAAATAATATACATTTTACACATGTACCCATGTGAGAGACAATAGGCTAGCAACAACCTAACAATACAAAACACTATGACTCCAAAGTTTGGGGAAATACAAACTCGACAACCTCCACTTGATGTTTCTCGGTAATGTACTCATGCCAAGCTTGGTACTATTTCATGATGTCCCCAAACTACTTGATGGTGTCTTTCAGATAGTAGACTCTTGCCTCCATAGCTTCTAGGTATATGGTCTTGGAACCTATGTGTAACTCATCCTGAAGCATGTACAACATGGTGCTGACCATGACAGGACCAACAATGTACTTTTGCATGTTTTATGTGCTTAGCTCCAAGTCATCCTTGGCAGCCTCTCGCATTAGTTTTTTCATGTACCTGTCGTTCTCTATCTGGACTTGGTTCTTTTAGCATTTGTGAGAGAACCTGCATTTATTCACCCCATTCCTCAACTGTTGGATGTTCTATCTCATCAACCTGTATTGGTGATGATTTCTCTATCATTGTGCCTTGCCTTTCTTCTTCTTCCTATTTCTTCTTCTCTTCCTTTTCTTTCTTCCTTAGCTCTGGTTCTTCCTTCGATTTTTCTACTTGCTGCGATCTTAGTTTTGCTACCAACAAGCTCTGATTTTCTCTCTCCCTCTGCTATGTTGTTTTTGTCCTCTACTTCCTTTTGCTCCTACTGTCAAAGCTACATGAATGAAGATTGAATCTTCTTTCGCTCTAAAACTTTGTTCTCCCTTTATTGTGCCAGTAATTTCCTCTTTCCCTCATCTTGTACTCGATTATTGCCTTCTGCCACTGCCGCTGAACATGCTGCCACGTTAATATTGACTCATTTTCTATAAAAAATCAAGTGTTTGCATATATTGGCAAGAAAAATGGCATCTGATCACTTGTTTCCCCAGTATTGCTTTCAATGCTCTCTCTTAAAGCAACTCTTTTTGGTGCCATGGTATAATGACTACTGGAGATAAGTGCTTCACGATTGTGGTACCTGTGGAGTGAAAAGGACACTCATGGCAAAAGAAAATTAGTTCTTAGAAATCTAACTTCACAGCATGACCAAGAATAAATCAGGGCATGTGATGAGAGGGAATGCATAGTTTTAACTGACAGGGGTGACTAACCGACTCCCATAACTTCGCACTGCACAGTTACAACAGCTAGTGTGGAATCTTGATGACTGGAACTGTGCAATGCGTGGTTCAGTCTAGGCTAGGATCTGGGAGAGACTACACATCATGCAGTCTAAGTGGCCAAGCTGGGAGTCTGCCTCCTAAAACTACATTGTGCATAGTTGGAGTTAGGCCTTGACAACCTCTACGCAATTCGAGAAGCCAAGGAAAAGGACTTTAGCTCCCAAATTGTGCAATGCATGTTGTGAAATGTGAGATTCGAGCAAGGGGAGCCCAGATCTGTCCATGGGTAATGTGCTAAAAATAATATCTGAGGGATGATGTGAGGATGAGTGCATATCTGATTAAGTGTAGAGGTATGCATGTGAATCAAGTGCAACGATTGATTAAATTGAAGGAAAATGAAGCATGTGAAGAGAGTCGCTGCAACAACGACCATTCATGAAAAAACTCAATGATGCATGTGACACTTGGCAAAGGTAATGAAAAACTTAAAAAAACACTTCTACAAGCTAAAAAAATTTAAAACACTAGCAGTCGTTCAAAGGAATGAGTGAAACAACACTCTCATTAGCTAAACAACAAAAAGCGATAGAAAAAACGACAAAAGGTGATACAAGCAAAACTATCCCGGAAAAGTGACAAGAGTGCTCTGAAGGCTCCTTGATCTCCTCATAATGATGGAGCTTGATGATCGAATTTACACATGAGATCTAGAGGCATCCCTTACATAGAAATGAGCTAATTGGAATTAATGACGCATATGGCATAGATCAAGGACAAAAGCGACACTTTGCGGAAACTTCTAAATATAGTAATGTGTCACCTTTGTGAAACTAATAATAGATCCCTACTTCCTATGGATGCTTTTTCCCTTTATTTTTATTTATTTTCCTGAGCCGAGTTTAAATAGGAATGCAAAAAATTACAAAGATAACCATAAACATAGAGATGAAGTAGAAACAAAACTTCATTTCATTAACATCAAAGAACTGAAATATGCTTACATAAGTAATGGAAATAAAGTAGCTATGGTTATGGTAACTTATCTCTAAGAAGAGATGTGGTAGCTAGATTCCTTGAAATGCCAAACTATGGGCCCCATTGGGGTAAATTGGTATATCAACTTCTGAGGGTCATAACTTTGGCATACGATCTCCATTTGATGCATATGATACATCGTTAGAAACATCCATCCGAGGAATAGAAATATTGACAAAAAATATCAAGTTGTTAGAACTTGATATTTTCTACCGGTTATTTTCCAAAAAAACATCACTTAGGGCCTCAAAATGGCTCTGGAAGTTTGAGACCCAAAAAGCTACTAAAAATAGTAAATTGTGCTACAATTAAGGAAACTGAAAAACTGAAAGAAACAATGGTGGGGGTCCAAGTGGAATAGGTGGCATGCCACCAATATCCACCTGGATCACTCCTCCCCCCTTTGAAAGCAATGGTCCCCATTGTGTTGAGTTCCTCCATGAGATGAGGAAACTTCTGTTGAACTTGGTCCCTGGTGAGCCACCTGCCTTGGTGAAGGCGTTGGCCTACTTTGACAAGTCGATAGTTGGATCCTTTACTTTTGGGTGTTCTTGATCTGTGTTTCCGTGATTCAATCAATTGTGGATTGTTCCATGCAGTCTGGATTTAACTCTGAAGGGGTGAGTTGTTCTACAATGCTTGATGTGTCCGACAATGGTGGGAAGTATGGTTGAAGGACGTCCACATTGAACACTGGGAGTAGGAAAAGGAATGGGGGAATGATGAGCTCAAATGAATTGTCTCCGATAGCCTTGGTAATGGTGGAAGCACCATATCAGAGTGGTTTGAGGTTCCGATAGGCTTCGGTAAGGTGTTCCTTCTGCAAATGCAACCAAACTTTGTAGCCCACCTAATACTTGTGCGGCACACGATGTTGATCATGTTGACATTTGTACCTGGCATTTGATTTTTCCACAATGTTGTGGACCCACTGGAGGATTTGCTGAATGTTCTCAATGAAGTTGTTTTCCTTGTTAGCTTTAGACTAGACATGAGTCAAATCTCCCTGAGTAATTGCAATTGGTATGGCCACATCAATGGGACATAGTGGCTGGAATGCCAATCCCACTTGAAAAGGGTTGTGGCCAGTCGAGCTCTAGACAGGTCGACTATAACTATGTTGGAAATATGGGAGGCTCTCATCCCATGTGCATGGATTCTTTGAGTTATACATGTGTAGAATGTGTACGATCATCCTATTGACGAACTCTATCTAGCCATTAGTTTGGGGATGGAAAGTTGTGGAATTAGTGAGCTTGGTGTCTAGCATCGACCAAAGACTAGACCAAAATGTATTGAGGAACCTATTGTCCTCATCTCCGATGATAGACTGTGGGATCCCAAAGTGTACACACACTCATTCAAAGAAGAGTTTAGCAGTGGATTTCACTGTGATATTCTTCTTGCAGGCTGCCATAATGGCCATCTTTGATAATCTATCAATGACCATAAAAAAAGTCATTTCCATGCTTAGTAGAAGGAAGGCCCGACATGTAATCCATGGATATGGATTCCCAAGGTTGACTAGGGGTATGAAATGGAGTATAAAGGCCTTTCTTCTTGATGGTCTGTTTGTCAATGGCGTAGGCAGTGAAAGATCTGATGTACTTCCCAACATCCTGTCAAAGATTTAGCCAATGGAAATACTTCTGTAGGACTTCCACTATTTTCTCGACCTCGAAACGCCCAACAACCTGACTGTAGTGCACTTCCCAAATCATCTTGGCACACTTGCTTGAAGGAACACAAAGGTGTCCTAAGTGGCATAACAGTGCATCCTGGAGGTGAAAATCTGGAACTTGTTGACCCTCCAAGGGTGGCTGGTATGTGTGGCCAAATTCTAGGTCACTTTTATAGAGAAGTGGCCAATCATAAGTCTCGTGCCCACAAGAGTTGAGCATGGTGGTTAACGCCATGATTAGGGGTCATATGAAGTAGTCTGCAACATTATTGGTGTTTCCCTTCTTGTACTTGATATTCAAATTGAACTGTTGCAGGTATGTGAACCACTTCTTATGGTGATCATTATGCAATGTCCCTTGAACTGCAGGGGTCAGTGGTCTTTGTGGATGACCGTTTCCTTCTCCAAAATGTAATGCTTCCATTACCGAGAGGCTTGCACAATGGAATATATCTTTTGTCATAGGTGGAATTCTTTTGGACTGTTTGTGAAAGTGTATCACTATGATATGCCACTGGATGCTCTTGTTAAGTAAGGACTACCCAGATAGCATAGCTAGAGGCATCTGTCTCAATCTCAAATGGTTATTGCAAGTTTGGTAATGTGAGCACAAGTGTATAGCAGAGGCAATCTTTCAACTATATGAATGCCTTATGTTGAGATTCAAACCAAAATAATTTTTCTTTTTCTCCTCCCTTGGTGACTTGACTCAAGGGCCAAGTGATATGAGATTTCCCCAACATGAACCTCGGGTAGGAATTGGCAAGACCCAGAAAGTTGTTGATCTCTGCCAGAGTGGTTGGGGCTGGCCAATCCCGAAGGACTTGGATCTTGGTTGGATCCATATGCACCCCCCATTCATCAATAATGTATCTCAGATACTGAACCTGGCTCATGTGAAATGTCCATTTCTATGAATTGGCACACATCTTGTATTGTTGTAATGTTTGGAGAACCTGTTGGATGTAGTGGAGGTGCTCTTTCCAACTTTTGCTGAAGATCAACATGTCATCCAAGTATACAACTACAAATGAGTTGGTGAATGGACATAAGATGTAAACCATCAGCCTCATGAAGCTTGTAGGAGCATTCGTCAACCTGAAAGGCATAACTAGCCATTCGAAAAGGCCCTCCTTAGCTTTGAAAGAAATCTTCCACACATGGGATGGTTGAATCAGTACCTGGTAATATCTGGACTTCAAGTTGATCTTGCTAAAATATTTCCCCCCTTCTTTTGGTCCAGAAGGTCATCAATCCAGGGGATCGGGTACCTATTATGGATAGTGGTCTTGTTCAACACGTGATAGTCAATATAGAATCTCCAAGTCCCATCCTTCTTCTATACCAACATGATTAGGTTCCCATAGGGTGATGAACTCAGTTGGATGTGACCTTTCTACAACAACTCCTAAATTTTCCTTTTTATTTCGTCATTCTCCAAAACATAGAACTAATAGAATGGTCCATTTGGCAATGACACACCTGGGGTCAGATTGATGGAGTCCTTGACCTAACAATACAGAGGCACCCCTATCGGGGAGGTGAAGATGTCCTTGTACTCCTCCATGACCTTCTCCATCTATTGTTGTCATGTGGAGGGGTCCTGTCTAGAGTTTGTGGCCATCATATTCTTGGATTGTACTTGGATAGAGAATTAATAAAAGATAAGTTGATTTTGAAATATTGTGTGTCTATGCTTCTGTTATATTTATGCATCTCTTTATGCTTTTATGATTACACGCACTTGTTATGAATGTTGAATGATTAAGGAGAATATCGGGCCCACTCAATTAAGTTAAGATCTATAATAATAGCACAATAAGGATAAAGGATCTAGACAACACCTCTTCGGGCACTTTACAGAGCTGCGTGGAAGCAGTTGCACAAGTTGCGAATGACAGATGGCTATGCAGAGCAGCGCAAGCGTGTAGGTTCGGTTTGTGAACTTCCTAGACTTCATCGAGACATCACTAGGGTGCGAAAACTTGGTTCTAGCACCCTCCCATACTACCTCACGTGAGACCTCAGTCCGTGCACTATGAACTGTTGTCGAAAGGGCCGATAGTTTTGGGATTTGTTTGGCTAAATCACTTCTAAACCTGGGTCAGGCCCCAACAAGCCAACAAATGGTTCTGTTGCTGGGACCGGGATCTACCTAAGGGATGTCTAATGTCGTGCCACTGTAACCCCACAAAGAATGAAATTTAAGAGTGGTTGGACAAGAAGATTCACGAGTTCATGACACAGGAAAACAGAACTCTGTAGGTGTCCAAGAAAAGGTGGCTGGATTGCTACATGTATGTGGAGATCAATGAGATCTTCATGTCCTTTCCTTCTAAACTTTATGAATGGATCGTAAGGTTAGCTGATAGCAAGGGAAGGTATAATATCAACCAACTGATAGTGTGGACTCTGGAATTAGTGCGCAGACTAGAGGCATCAGACGATAAGATCGCACGAGCTATGGACCATTGGCTCGACCAGATAATAGGGGGATTTATCACTGAGTTTGCGGTAGAAACAATCGTGAGCTACAGCGAAGAAGAATGAAGTTTTCTCAAGGGACCACGAGGTAAGTACATTAAATGTTTGAATACCTAGATTACAATGTTTTTATATGAGAAGCGGGTTATGCGAATACATTAATGTTTGCAACAATGAAGAGCAGAAAGATCTACAAAGGTAGCGGGGAAGTAGGAAACAATCCCTTCATTTCACCTTCATGAGAGAGCGAGGAGGAGCTCACTCGGGTCTCTCTGAGAAGTCCGGTAAGTTTGATAAGATGGTGCATTCTGCAGTTACCACCTCCACCGATGCCACCACCCGCTTTACCTCCTTCACCTCCATCTCAAACCACTCCACCTCCACCAACCCCGCAGTTCAGCATGGCGAGCACGATCAAGCTACCCGTATTCAGAGGAGTAGGAAATGAGGATTTGAACCAGTTCTGGTTTGTGGTAAGGGTAGTATGGGAAGTGCAAGGGGTCATGGATGAAAACATTAAGAAGTCTACATTGGTGAGCATGCTGTAGGATCGCGCATTGACATGGTATATCAAGCACTCTAACGATCACCCAAATGCAAGAATAACAGAGATCCAAAATGCGTTGAACAAAGAATTTAGCTCACCGAAATCAGAGACACAATCAATCATTCGGTTCAAAGAGATTGCGATGCTTCCAGGCGAGACCCCCTAGGATCTAGATCAGTGGATGAAGAGTATGATCTGTGAGGCTAATATGACACTAACAGATGCACAACACTGTGCATGGTTTGTGGCATCTTGGACACCACACTTGAGGATGGCACTGTCACAACGAAAGCTTTCAACCCAAGCCTAAGCATTGGAAATGGCGATGAGGTTGCATGAAACACCGATACAAGATCCAGGCTGGGAGTTCAACAAATCCACGTGCAACTATAGAATCTCTACCTAGAAATGCAGAGCTTGAAGTAGAATAGGGCACTACAGTGAGAGGCATGCGAGGAAGTATGGTGCATAAAATGCAAAGGCCAGGGCCATGATAAGGATCATTGTCCAGTATTCACAAACTACTTGGCAAGAGGAGGACCAATGTTGTTGAGACCAGAGGCACAGGCAAGGCCGAATGGGACACTCGCGCTATGGTGCACGAACTGTCAGATAGGAGGAAAACACACGACGAATAACTATCATTTGTTGCAGAAGTATACACAGGCTCCCCAGTAGTTGTTTTGTAATTTCTACAAGTCAGTAGGCCACGATGAGTGTACTTGTCGCAGTTATGAGTTAATAATGGATCGAACCCCAACCTATAGAATGAAGACAGAAACGTGAAACCTCGACCCACCTCCGGGGATGGCGTATGCTGGATTTCAGGGGCGAGGTCAAGGACGAGGAGGAATGGGGCTAGGAAGGGGCCGTGGAAAGTTAATTTGTTACAACTGCAGAGGACCATGGCACTACGCCCATGATTGTACCAACCCGACGAGAATATCCCGTTCATACTATGCTCAGTTTGATCATGAAGTAGTAGATTGTCCTACATTGATTACATATATGCATGAGAAAGGGGTACTCTAGCCTTCTTCGACTCCGAATATCCAAATGATGAGGTTTGAATCGTGCGAAGAAGACCCAAATGTGAACATGATGCTCAGAAGCGGTGCGACCATAGGGGAAGATAAGAGGAAGTAGCCTGAGGAAGATACATGGGCTCGCAAGGCTCCTACAAAGGAACCTGAGTTTGACCTAAAACACGCAAAGGAGACATTTATGGAAGCTAAGAAGAGCTTTGCAGAGGCCTCTACTTTAGGTAGTAAGGATCAACCAGAGCCAAGTATGGATCTTTCTATGCTTACTACCTTTTTGGAGACATGAATGAAACTACTACGCAACAAAAATGTAGTTAAGGGACTACATGAGTTGATTACTAGATGCGCAGCGTTAGGGGAGTTGCACGTAGTCCGAAAATTAGGGAAGCATACATTATGCACTGGGAGGGAAATGAGATTGACAGCAGAGATTGACGAGTATGAAATTGATTAGGTAATCCTATACTAGGGTTCAGACGCGAATGTATTACCGAAGTAGACATGGGAAAGTATGGTCTGACCCGCATTACAGTGATCCCCTATTCAATTATGAATGGAGAACCAACAGAAGATTTTGCCCATGGGGAGGTTTCAAGGGGTAACAGTTGATATCGAAGGTGCAAGCATATAGACAGACTTTGAAGTAATAGAGATTGTCAATGATAGCAATCCTTATCCCGCGTTGCTAGGAATAGATTGGGCCACTGATATGAATGGAGTCATTAACCTGAAGAAGCAGAAGATGATATTCGAGAAGAAGTCCCTACACGTAATAGTTCTGCTAGACCCAACCGAGGGAGCGCGTTACACTGAACCAGTGTCCGACGATGAAAGCGAGGATGAGATAGATTGTATTTACCAGGTAACGACACGACACCAGGATCAGGAAAACCCGACTGCAAATGGGAGAATCTCATGGGAGGGCGATAGTTCCTACACTTAAGATTCAGATGAAGAAGTAGAACGCTGGCAAAACTGGTTGCATGAAGTGACAACATTGAATTGCAACATGATGATTAGATCACTAAATTTTGTGATGACCGAGGCAAGGGAACTGCCAACATATGATGGAGAAACAGTGGTAGATGAATTCCCGAACAAATTTGAAAGTGCAGTACTAGAACAACATCGATACGGTGCACTGGAATGGGCATTGTGCGAAACACCTGCATGATGGTGGAGTACACATTAGAATACCATAGTAAACTGGCGTGAATGTAGAAGACAAAAGCACTTGCAGTTTGGAAGCCCCTAGTGTCGAATGAGAGCCAGGTAGCCAGAACGAAGCAGCTTATGCACCCACCTGTGTTGATGGGTGAACCTGTGTGTTATGAAAGCACATCCCAGACTAAGGATCAAAAATTAGAACCCGACGCGGCAGTAGGAAAACCAACGCGACCCACATAGGTTCCACGTAGAATCATTCCAAAAGATATGCAGAATCCTGAATAGGGTTTACCAGGAGGGACAGATTGATTGGGACCTACGCATACTAGTGTTCCGATGGGCCTATAGGGCCATGCACAAGAACCTGAGTGCGGAAATGATTTCGAAGACGACGGGCAGAGTCAGGGCCATAGTTTTGGAAAAGAATCCTCACGCCATAACTCCAATTATTGGGGCCACACTTGAGGACAAACATATGCAGATTTAAAGATCCATTTAGCGAGGGAGCCATGAACTTCGCGAACTTGAAAAAGATCGGGTACGACTGAAGTAGAAAAGCATGTTAATGAACACGGAAATAAGAAAAATGAAAACTGAAATTGTGCAAGCATGTTGCATCGATAGAAGGATAGGACAAGATATGGGCAGCCATACCACTGCCTTAGAATATTGTCGCCAAGAATGTCTGGCTCTGCTACCATGGCTACGACTGCACCTTATCAGACAATGTAACCAGGGGAGCGCACTATCTAAGGAAGAACGTGAGGTGCTGACTGGTGCAAGGATAATTAAGGAGGGCTCACGGACTGGGTTGGAAGGAGATTTGAAGCCTTGCATCGGTGGTGTGACCACCTGACTATCCATAGGAAGCATAGTTTCAGCACTCCAAGCAGTTGAAAGAGAGCGCAGGACTCTAAAAGATTTTTTATTGGCACTGCACGACAAGGAGGTTGCGTGCAGGATCAGTATGACACCTTTGTTAGACACCTTTTAGGTTAGTCTATGGCATGGAAGCAGTCATGCCAATGCAATACATCATATCCAATTTGTGGATAGAAATATTTACATGCATGTCGGACCGCGAAACCTTGAAAGAGAGACTTGCACAATTAGAAGAACTTGAGGAAGAATGGTTTCTGGCGGGATTCCATCAGCAGGTACAGAAACATCACGAAAAAGCCTGGCATGATCACCATATCAAGTTGCACACATTCAAGGTAAATGATTTAGTGTTGTTGTATGACAGCAAGTTTGAAAAATTTCTTAGGAAATTCAGAATGCACTGGTTAGGACCATATGTGGTAAAAGAAGTCATAGATGGAGGCACGGTCTAGCTAGTCAGACTTAATGGGGAACCCTTCCCAGGAAGAGTAAATGGCAGTCGCCTGAAGCCTTACACAGGTGGGTTGGCTATCTGCCTAATCGACCAAACCACAGTCTTCGCGACTCGACAAGCCGAACAAAGGTGCGGGACTATAAACACAGGTACTAGAAACCGACATCAAAGTAGAGAATCAAGTTAGCCATAGATGATCCAAAAGCAGAGATGGAGCAGATCCAGACGGCGACAACATGGTGCATTACGAACCTTCGCACAACACAAGCACAGTTGGATGTACTTCACGCAAAGCTCGCTGCACCAGTAGAGTGACTCGGGACGAGTCACAATGATTGTGTTGGGGGTCTATTGGGCAAGGGATCCCCCCATAGTGGGTTTTTGGGGCTTGAAACCTGGATTTTGGTCAAGTGTAATGTAAAGACCCTGCGAAATGCGGGTGTGGAGCATGAGAGTAAAGGGTTGTCCACCCTTGAAAATATAAATTAATATATTGTAATGTCGGCCTACCCATGGTCCGCGGACCATCTGATTGTATAAATAGAGTAAGGCTCTAAGTGTAAAGTCAGTCTAAGTTCTTGTTGGATGATGAATTAGCTCTGAGTCTGTAAGTCCGAGTCTTGGGTTGTAGTAGTAGGAAGAGGCTCTGCAACTAAGTGAACATAGGCCTGGTAGAGTACGCATCTGTGTGTGCAGACCCTTGCAGCTGAGTGCACAGGGAAGAGTTGGGATTGTACTTGGACAGAGAATTAATAAAAGATAAGTTGATTCTGAAATATTGTGTGTGTATGCTTTTGTTATATATATGCATCTCCTTACGGATTTATGATTGCGCACACTTGTTATGAATGTTGAATGATTAGTGAGAATATTGGGCCCACTCAATTAATTCAAGATCTATAATTATAGCACAATAAGGATAAGGGATCTAGACAACACCTCTTCACACCCTTTACAGAGTTGCGTGAAAGGAGTTGCACAAGTTGCGAAGGATAGACGGCTGCGCGTAGCAGCACTAGCGTGTAGGTTCAGTTCGCGAACTTCCTAGACTTCGTAGAGACATCCCTAGGGTACGAAAACCCGGTTCCAACACCCTTCCATTCTTCCTCAGGTGAGACCTCAGTTTGCACACCACGAACTATTACCGAAAGGGCCAGTAGTTTCTGGATTTGTTTGGCTAAATCACTTCTGAATTTGGGTCAGGCCCCAACAAGCCAACAAATACCTCATTAGAAACATATATTTGAGGAATCCAACTGATGACAATGAATTTCAAGTTTAAGATCCATTTTCAACACCGATTATTTTCCAACAAACCGTTGTTTAGGGCATCAAAACGGCTCTGGAAGTTCATGAAACGAAAAAATGCCAAAAATAGTAAATTTTGCTACAATTAAGGAAAATAAAAAATTGAACTAAAGAATTGTGGGGGTCCAAGTGGAATAGGTGGGTGGACACGAATATCCACTTGGATCATTTCCAGGGGAAACTTTGCATGCATTGCTAGTAAATATTGCATAGTTCTCGGAAGGAATGGGCAACCCTCTAGTTCATGCACTGAGCATTTTCTCAGCATAGTAGGTTATGTGCAATTTTTGAGTTGAGTGGATATAGGTTGCCTTTCATGTTCTGTGCAATTTCCCACCTGAAGGTTGGATTTCAACCAACTCTATACAATTTTGGAGCTGAAGGTTCACTTTCAGCTTGGACTGTATAATTCTCAAGAGAAAGGTTGGTTTCCTTCAAGGATTGTACAGTTCACTAAGGAAAGCCTAGAACTAGGTGGAAACCAAGTCAAAATATCGGTTTTTGGGTTAGTGAGTAAAGCAAGTAATAAAACAAAATCCATAATGCAAAATATAAATCTTAATCAAAGCATAAGTACTTGGGTCAATGTGAGATAATTTGTCGAGATTTAGGAGGGAGGCTTTGAAACAAAGCATAGGAAAAATTTTGGAGTTTGGTTATAGCCACTAAAATAGAAACCCAACTAGCAGTTATTCCACCTACATAAAACACATACACTATGGTGCTCCTCCTATTATCTCTATCACCTGTCATATCTGCATCAATATATCCCTGTAGAGCAATGTTCGAGCCATCAAAGTGTAATGCTTGATTTTTGGTACCTCTCAAATACCTGAGAATCCGCTTCACTAGCAACCAATTTTCCTTTCCTGGATTTTTAATGTACCTTATTAAAAGTCCCACTGTATGTGAAATTCAGGCCTTATGCAGACCATTGCATACATTAAGCTTCCAACTATTGATGCATATGAAACTTTATACATATAATTCATCTCTTCCTGAGTCTTGGGACACATCTGCTTAGTTTCAAATGGCTAGCCAAAGGTGTACTATTTGGTTTTACATTCTCCATATTAAAACTTTCCAACAACTTTTGTATGTACTCACTCTGAGACAATGTTAATTTGAGATTTTTCCTGTCTCTATTTATTCTCATACCAATAATTCTTTTTACAGCACCCAAATCCTTCATTGCAAATGAATTTGCCAATTTTCCTTTGAGCACATTTATTTTCTACATGTTAGACCCTGCAACAAGCATGTCATCTACATACAATAACAACATAATATTGCTTCCATCATTTTTCCTTTTGAGATAAACACAATGATCAGAGTGACATCTTGTATAACCTTGTTCATACATAAACCTGTCAAATTTTAGATACCATTGCCTTGGAGCCTCTTTTAATCCATACAAACTCTTCTTCAACCTGCACACTAATTTCTCCTTCCCTTTGACCTCACATCCTTGCCACTGCTGCATATATATCTCTTCCTCCAAATCCCCATGGAGAAATGTCATATTTACATCTAACTGATCAATATGAAAATCTTTTGTAGCTACTAGACTTAAAATAGTTATGATTTAATTCATTTTAACAACTGGAGAAAATATTTCATCAAAGTCTATACCTTTCTTCTTTGAAAACCCCTTCACAACAATTCTATCTTTACACATATTTTACCTCCATATTCTTCCTTCAACTTGTAAACCCATTTATTCTACAATGTTGTCTTACCTATAAACTACTTGACTAAGTCCCAAGTCTAGTTATGTAGCAAGGATTCCATCTCTTTTTTGAAGGCTAGCTCCCACATCATCCTAGTTTCTACCTGCATTGCTTCTTCATAACGTTCCAGTTCACCAGAATCAGTCCACAATACATAATATAATTAAGGAGAGTATCATTCAGGGGGTATACTTATCTTGATAGATCTACTGACCCCACTTTCAGGTGCTTGATGTGCCTATTGTTGTTGTGGTTGTTGTTGTTGTTCTTGTTGTTGTTCATTATGATTTCTAAACACCTTTACTTTTTATGTGATCTCATCAAACACTATATATTCTCTATTTTCTTTTCCTGTTTCTTTTCTTGCATCTATTCCTTATACAAGACAATTTCATTGAATATGAAATCTCTAATCCTAATGATTTCGTGATTTTCATAATATTATAAGCGATAACCAAAATCATTAACAGTGCATCCGATAAAGGTACATTTCTTTTATTTTGACTCAATAGTGGTTCTATTTTCTTTATTAATGTGGACAAAGGATTCACAACTGAAAGTATTTAAAAATGAGTAGTTTACGTTCTTACTTCTCTATGCCTCCTCTGGAATACCAAAATCCAACGAACATGAAGGCTCTATGTTTATTACATAAAGAACAGTATCTATAACATCTTCCCAAAATTATAAATGCAATCCTACATGCAATCTCATTCACCTTGCATGCTCCATGATTGTCCTATTCATCCCTTATGAAATACCATTTTCCTGTGGTGTTCCTGGAAATGTATTTTCTCTATGAATTCCATGCTCTGAACAATACTTATCAAACTCTTTGCTACAATAGTCTTTTCCATTGACTGATCTGAGACACTTCAACTTCATTCTTGTCTCATTCTCAACCAAAGCTGTTGGGTCCCTATAATACTAGTGATTACCCCATTACTATTGTAGTTATACCCCTTATTTATATTGTTGTGCCCCTATTACCCCCATATTGTTATTTCTGTTCCCCATAGAATCCCTCTATTATTATTTTTGTGGCTTTATATTATTATTGTTAGGTCAACTGGATTATATTGTGACTCCTTAGACTCCTATATATAGAAAGGAGGTTTTGTCATTTGTATCATCTAATAATTGTTCATTTATGTAATATAAAGGAGGTTTCCCCCTCAAAGAGGCTGAATTCTAATGCGTTGATCTATCTTTTCTATCTTTTCTTGAGCTGGTTTCATAACATTTGGTATGAGAGCTTTGGATTCTAGGGTTTCGCTGCTCCAAACAAGTCATCGTGGCATTTTCACTATAACTTGTTTTATGTGACGTTTAAGAAGTCACAAAGAAAACCCATTTGAGAATAAATCGCGTTGATCCTTGGGTCCAAATTTCAGAGCTTTTCGCGTGATATTTGCGGAGATATGATCTAAGGAAGTTGGTCTTTTTGTAGACTCCTGAATTACATTCAAAACAGGTGACCTGGGGAAAATCGTCATAACTTTCTCTCTGGGAATCAGATTGAAAGTTTGTAAGAAGGTATAGAAAGACGACGGACTGTAGTTTCTTGTATATCTGTTTCAGATCCAAAGTTTGAAAATTGTACACGTGGCACTTCATACAAGTTCGCTCTTCTGGAAAGGTCTATAATCAGGTCATCTTAGGAGATTGTGCATAACTCTTTCTTGGAGAATCCAATTTGGATCCGACTAGTGGCATTGGAAAGAGGACACAGAGAGCTACTACAGGTCACAAATTTAGAACTAGATGATTGGAAAGTACAAAGATACATCAGAGGCAATATCAAGCTCCTACAAAGTGAAAAAAGGTCTGTAGAGTTTTTTAAATTTTTGCTTAAGCTTGGTTTGAAAATTTATTTTGAAGGAATTCAAAGGGCATAGTAGAGCATTATTATCGGTAACTGATGCCCCGAGGAAAGAAAATGCAAACACCTAGTAAGGAACCTGAAAGCTCTAGCATGACTCATGAAGAAGAGGAAGAAATGCTACATGATATATCAAAATTACAAGAACAAGTGCAACAAATGTCACGCTCACAAAAGTTAACAGAAGCTAAGATAAATGGCATGGAAGCTAAGATGAATGGCATGGAAGCTAAGATGGACAATTTGAAGATAGATTTGAACACAAATTTGAAGACAGGCATGGCAGATTTGAAAACAGATTTGACAAATTTTCTACAAGAAATACTTACTAATGGTGAAAAGGTAGTAAAGGAAACTCATGATGAGAACAAAAGAAATGTTAATCATGATTCCATAGATGCTAATGTTGGATTGAAGAATCACCATATTCCAAAAATCGATATGAGGAAGTTTGATGGCAAGGATCCCGCCACATGGATATTACAGATGGAGCAATTCTTCGATCTCAATAATGTGCAAAACGCACAAAAGGTACGTATGGCAATTGTTTATTTGGAACCAAATCAGTTTGTATGGTATCAATGGCTTTGTTCTCGTAAACAATTTATCACTTGGGCAATTTTTACAGAAGAATTGATAGCACATTATGAGGATACAAAAAGCAACACTTTTTTTAGCCAATTGATAAGTCTCAAACAAAAGGGTTCAATAATGGAGCACATTGAGGAGTTCCAAAAATTGAACATAAGGGTAAAAGATATTCCAGAGGAGCATAGGATTGATGTGTTCATAGGGTCTTTAAAGGATAATATCCAACATGATGTTCGCCTTTGGGAACCTGATTCATTAGAGAAGGCATTCAGGTTAGCAAGAAAAATGGAAAGAAAAATTATGGCAACTAGGAAGCATACCACTCACAACTATAAAGGTGGAAGTGTTGTTGCCCCTAGTCTTCCACAACCTACAAGGTTGACACCACAACAATTGGAAGAAAAAAGAGCAAAAGGGCTTTGTTACAATTGTGATAGCAAATACACAAAAGGTCATAAGTGTGCTGAGAAGAAATTATTCTACATAGATTGTGAAGAGGAAGAAGAAAAGGAGCAAGAAAGGTCAAAAGAAGAGGATATACTCCAGGAACAAAGCCTAGATGAAGAACAAATAAATCCGACCATATCTTGTAATGCATTGGCGGGAATTACCACTCCTCAAACCATCAAGATAGAAGGACAAATCAAGAAGAAAAAGGTAATAGTGTTGATTGATTCAGGAAGCACCCACAATTTTATTCATTGTAGGGTAGCAAAAGAATTGAATTGCTTCCTATATCCAGCACCAGAGTGTCAAGTGATGATTGCAAATGGAGGAACAATAAATTGCTCTAGAAAGTGCCATAATATCAAGCTATCCATGGGAGAATATGTATTGACTAGCCCAATGCTTTCCATTCCAATGGGAGGTGCTGATGTTGTACTAGGAGTCCAATGGCTACAATCCTTGGGTACAATAGCTTTTAATTTTCAAGAACTTTTCATCAAATTTTCTACGGAAGGAAAGGAAGTTGAATTAAGGGGTATTGCAGGGAAACCAGGAAAGATAATCAGCTCTAATGGCATGACAAAGCTTCTAAAAAAGGAGCAAAGAGGTGTAATTGCACAATTATGTTCGCTAGATGTTTCCACATTGGAATCATCTATTTCTCCAGATCTCCAAAAAGTCCTGGACAATCATTCCAAGGTATTTGAGACTCCCAAAGGTCTCCCACCTATGCGTGATCATGATCATGCTATTCATCTGATTCCAGGAAGTGTTCCTCCAAACATCAGGCCGTACAGATATCCCTATGTCCAAAAAAGTGAAATTGAACGTATGGTTGCAGAAATGCTAGAGGCTGGTATAATTCAACCGAGTCAAAGTTCTTTCTCAGCTCCAGTAGTATTGGTGCACAAGAAGGATGGATCATGGCGCATGTGTCCGGATTATAGGGAGCTCAACAAGCTCACTATTAAAGATAAGTTCCCCATTCCTGTCATTGATGAATTACTGGATGAATTGCATGGATCAATTTACTTCACCAAGTTGGATCTTCGTTCGGGATATCATCAAATCAGAATGAAGATTGAAGACATTCTGAAAATGGAATTTAGAACTCATGAGGGTCATTATGAATTTTTGGTCATGCCTTTTGGCCTTACCAATGCACCTTCAACATTTCAAGGTTTGATGAATTCAATTTTCAAACCATTCCTTAGAAAATTTGTGTTAGTATTTTTTGATGATATACTAATCTACAACAAGTCTTGGAAGGATCATGTTGAACATGTTGACAGGGTGCTACAACTATTGGAGGAGAAACAATTATATGCAAAAAGATCCAAATGTTTCTTTGGAGTCCAGGAGGTGGAATATTTGGGTCATATTGTATCTCATGAAGGAGTTAAGGTAGACCCTAGCAAAATTAAAGCCATTAAGGAATGGAAAATCCCCACATCCATAAAGCATCTGCGAGGATTTCTTGGGTTGACAGGGTATTATCGCAAGTTTGTTAAGAATTATGGGAGAATAGCAGCACCTCTAACAACATTATTGAAGAAAGATTCATTTTCATGGACTCCGGAAGCAACAAAGGCCTTTGAACATCTTAAAGAGGCAATGTGCCAAGCACCGGTCTTAGCTACACCGGACTTCACAAAAACCTTTATTGTGGAATGTGATGCTTCAGGAAATGGAATTGGTGCTGTTCTAATGCAAGATGAAAGACCCATTGCTTTTGAAAGTCGTCCAATCAAGGGAAAGTTTTTAAGCAAAGCTATTTATGAGAAGGAAATGTTGGCAATACTCCATGCACTTAAGAAATGGTGACCCTACCTAATGGGAAGACACTTCAAGGTAAAAACGGATCATGATAGCCTTAAATACTTTTTAGAACAAAGATTATCCTCTGAAGAGCAACAAAAGTGGGTCACAAAGATGTTGGGTTATGACTTTGAAATCATCTACAAAAAAGGGAAGCAAAATGTGGTGGCAGATGCACTCTCAAGAAAGGATGAGGATGTGGAAGCATTGTTGTGTGCCATTTCTATTATCCAACCAGATTGGATAAACGAAGCAAGGGAGGAATGGAAGAATGACGAAGAAGTGTGGGCACTTATTCGAAAGCTACAACAAGATTCCAGTACTTCTGATACATTTAGCTGGCAAAATGATTCGTTATGGTACAAAGATCGCTTATACCTCTGTAAGAATTCCCAGCTAAAACAAAAGATTCTTATGGAATTGCACACTTCTCCCTTAGGAGGGCACTCAGGATTTTTAAAAACTTACCACAAGGTTAAGAAGGAATTTTTTTGGGATGGCCTTAAATCAGATATTCAAAAGTTTGTGGCGGAATGTTTGGTTTGCCAACAAAATAAAGTTGAAACAATTAAGACACCGGGTCTATTACAACCTTTATCCATTCCAAGCCAACGTTGGGAGGAGGTTTCAATGGATTTTATCACAGGTTTACCCAAGTCTGAGGGAAAGAGTGTCATCATGGTGGTAGTTGACAGACTTACCAAGTATGCACACTTTTGTGCATTATCACATCCATTTAAAGCCAGTACAGTTTCTACTGCATTTATGGAAACAGTTCAAAAGCTACATGGAAACCCAAAGATTATTGTAAGTGACAGAGATCCCATTTTCACTGGAAATTTTTGGACAGAATTATTTTCTTGTCTTGGTACTCAGTTAGCTCATAGCTCATCTTATCATCCTCAATCTGATGGACAAAATGAGATAGTAAACAAATGTTTGGAAGGATATCTTCGTTGCTTTGTATCTGATAAACAGACACAATGGGTCAAATGGTTGCCTCTGGCTGAATGGTGGTATAACACTTCCTTCCATACAACAACAAAAATGACCCCATTTATGGCACTTTATGGGTATCAACCACCATCCATCACATCATATTTAAGAGAAAATTCTAAGGTTCAAGCAGTGGAACATCACATCGAACATCAACAACAAGTCCTCCAACTCTTAAAGGATAACCTCGTGTTGGCACAAAATAGAATGAAACAACAGGCAGATCAACATCACAGTGAAAGAAGTTTTGATGTAGGTGATTGGGTATTCCTACGGCTACAACCATATAAGCAAATGTCCCTAAAGCAAGCTAAGAAGGATAATAAATTATCACCAAAGTATTATGGTCCGTACAAGGTGTTGCAAAAGATTGGTACTATGGCATACAAATTGGAGCTTCCTGCAGCTTCTCGATTGCACCCAGTTTTCCATGTTTCATGTTTAAAGAAGGTTATAGGTGACAAGCTCCCAATTCAAACAATATTGCCAGAACTTGATAAGGAAGGAAAAATTATATTGGAACCGGAAGCAGTCACAGAAACAAGAACTCGACAGCTACGAAATCGATCAATTTCAGAGTATCTTATCAAGTGGAAGAACTTATCCGCTGAAGATTCCACATGGGAGGATGAGAATTTTATGCAGAAGTATCCAGAACTACTCAAGCGTTGAGGACAACACTTTTTTGAAGGAGAGGGGCATGTTGGGTCCCTATAATACTAGTGATTACCCCATTACTATTGTAGTTATACCCCTTATTTATATTGTTGTGCCCCTATTACCCCCATATTGTTATTTCTGTGCCCCATAGAATCCCTCTATTATTATTTTTGTGGCTTTATATTATTATTGTTAGGTCGACTGGATTATATTATGACTCCTTAGACTCCTATATATAGAAAGGAGGTTTTGTCATTTGTATCATCCAATAATTGTTCATTTATGTAATTTAAAGGAGGTTGCCCCCTCGAAGAGGCTGAATTCTAAGGCGTTGATCTATCTTTTCTTGAGTTGGTTTCATAACAAAAGCTTTCAATTTCTTGAAAGTATCAAATACATCAGATTCATTTCGAATATAATAAATCCAAGTTTTTCTGGTTGCATCATTAATAAAAGTAACATAATAAGGAGAGAAACTGAGAGATTTACCTTAGAAGGTCCCCAAAAATAGGTATTCACAAACTCTAATTTTTCGCTCTTCTTTTCTTTCCCAACTCTGAGAAATCTCACTCTCTTATATTTTCTATAAATAGAATTCTCATACAAATCCAAATCAACATGCTTCAAACCTAGCAACATATTTCTTGTGTGAAGAATTTGCATCCCCTTCTCACTCATGTGCCCAAGTCTATGATGCCACAATGTTGTATCTTCTCCTGTAGAGGTTAAAACATTAAAATAATTAGAAATACCATTGCATAAATACAATGTAGCGACATTTTGTTCTTTTGCTATTATTGACACTCCTTTAGTGACCCTCCAGGTTTTATCTATAAAAGTAGTTAGACAACCTTCACCTCCCAACTACCCTGTTGAAATTATATTTTTTTTTAGATCAGTAATATGCCTTACCTTCTTTAATATCCATTGGTTTCCATTCTTATCTTTTTATAAAAACATTACCCATTCCAACAATTTTACAGGGTTTATCATCACCTAAACGAACTTGTCAAAAATCTCCTTGAACATTATCATGAAATTTTTTCCTATTAGGCATCGCATGGAATGAGGCCGATGAATCTACCACCCATGCATCAATAATATTTTCTGAATAAAGAATCAAATAATCTTGCAACACATCACCTGTCACATTCACTTCATATATATTTTCTTGTTGCGTGTCTCCTTCTTTTTCCTTCTAAGACTTACATTCTTTCTTTAGGTGTCTTTTCTTCCCGCATTTGCAACACACTATCCCATATCTAGATTTGGATCTTCCTTCCCTTGACCTACTATGATATCTTGGGCTCTTTCCATTTTCTCCCCCTAGTCTTTGTAGTCAAAACATTACCTGATGTCTCACTAGAGATTTTCCGTCGCATTTCCTCGTTAAGGATGACATTACCAACATCATCAAAGTTTAAAGTACTAGATCGAGAGGTAGAGTTACTAATGGCGAACTAAAACATTAAATATTTCTGGAAATGAGTACAGAATTAAAAGAGCCTTAATTTCATCATCAAAATTTACCCCTACAAAACTTAACTGCCTGGTAACCATATTAAATTCATTTAAATGATCGGCAGCAAATTGACCTTCTAACACATTCATATTAAATAAATGGTTCATAAGGAATACCTTGTTTAAGGCTAAAGGTTTTTCATATGTTTTGGCCAATGTCGTCATTAAAACCTCTTTTGTTGTTTCCGTTGAAATATTAAAGGCTACTGACGTTGCTAGGCACAATTGTAGTACTCCAAGTTCCTTTATGTTGAGAATCTGCCATTCTATGTCTATCATACTCGTTGACTTCTTTTTTTCTTCTGCTCAATGGTACGTTGAAATATTTCTGATGCAAATAATGCTCCATCTGCATATTCCACAGCTGGTACTTTTGGTTGTTAAATTTCTCGACCCCAAACCTACCATCTTCTGCCATTGCTCCCACTCGAACTAGGAACCCTTCTCTCTTGTGCATTTATCAACCAAATAGATCTTTGAATCTAATACCAATTGTTAGCAAATTATGTATTATAGATCAATGTAACACATAAAATATTGCAAAAACATAAACACATAAAATGCATAAAATAAGAGAGATATAGATATATGTGTTTCACCCAATTTGGGCTACGTCCTCGGAGAAACAACCAATCCTTCATTCTATATTACCAAGAAAAATGAAGCGATACAGCCTACATCAAATCTGTTGTAATTTCCTCTTCACTCTCACATAGTCTCCTCTCTATTTCTCGCTTAGAATACACATACATGCAATAAAATTTTCTCATATAAATCGAGGGTTTTCCTTCTAGAGAAAAAACCCTAAATTAACATAACTTCTACCATAAAATCATCCACCTAATGAATGGCCCAAATTGACAAAAAATTACAATATTTTACAAGGCAAGTTTACATCTATTTATGGCTTTGGGGATGCTACCCCTGAACCCCCTCTAGGGGGGGCTCATAAAATTGTTGTCCCACCCTTGGATCCCCGTGACAGTGATTAAATAAGGAATTTCTGCCCCATTAGGAACTGGTGTCCAACGCGGTGAAACCTATGAATAAAGAAGATAATTAGGCTCCACACCCAACACTTACACCTATTCCCGATGTACAAGACAATAAATATACGTACACAAAGTACAACACATCAAACACCCATGTTAATACCATGACTACACAGTGCGCATACATAGTACCACATGCCCGAAATAGAACATATATGACATGCACAAAATACCACATGTACAATAGTACCATATTTACAACATGTACCTAGTACCACCTATACATGTACCGCCTGCATAATATGTCCTCAACATCACAATACATGGTACCACCTACATAATGCCACATGGGCATTGTACCACTTATACAACATGTACACAATATTAGAGGTAGATAGCACCATATGCATGACATGCACATGACACCACATGTAGTCAAAATCATATTAACGACATATACACAACACCACATTTACAACATGTGCACAACACCACATGTACAACATCTACATAGCACCACATGTAGACAACACCACTTGTATAATCGTTCACACAACACCATATGTACATAGCACTCCATATACAACATGTGCATAACACCCTATGTACACAACATTGCATATCCAACATGTGCATAGAACCATATGCACACAACACTGCGAATCCATCTTCCGTTGAATATAGTATGTACACAACACCGCACATCCAATATGTACATAGCACCAAATATACCCAACACTTCATATGAAATATTCACACAACATTATTTGTACCACCATGTACATAACATTGCATTAAAAACATGTACAGACACTATATATACACAACATCGCATGCACACAAGATTACAGATGCAACATGTACAACATATACAACATGTGCACAATAGTAGTACCACACATCCAAAACCACACTGTCTCAAGCAAGCAACCTTTCTTTGAATGTCTTATCCATGCTTGTCCCAACATGCAGCAAGACACACTACTTTTATTCCACTAATGTATCCATCGATATCGTCTATCGATAACAAAAACATATTATAATAACATAATGTCAATTCATATCAACATGATATTGACCTCATAGATTTGTCATGACTACTCTTCCACTTGATTCCTCATAAATCAAGAACCTCTTCTTGCCATTCACGTATATAAGCAATCATTATTCCACAAGAATTATTCCTAACGACCCTATTAGACAAAACATACACACACACACACACACACACATATATATAGATATAAATATTAGCATTAATAATCATGATCCATGATGACCATGTCAGACATGACATATATACATACATACATGTATACACATATAGACATCATCATAATCATGATCACAACATAATTACTAGATATCATAAGGTCAAGGTTAAGAAAACTCCCTCTATGCCTGCAACACATGTGCAACATTGAAAACAAAATTTCCCAACATAACCAAGGCATATGATGCCTCAAATCCATTCACCTTACCTTTCTTGATCACCTTTCGCATGGTTGTCCTACGATTGTCCATTTACACCAATCGACACAACCATTCCAATTGGTTGTCATACGCTTGCTTTCAACTACCCTTATACATGCACTGAGCTTCATTCAGACCTTATATTACTTGTTGAGTTCCACACAGCTCTCCTAGAGCTGCATTAACTTTCGTCTTTCCCAACCAATTCCCCACACCCTCAAGAAATAAAAGGAAAGAATAAATGCAAACAAGAAGAAAAACATGAAAACTAATAACAATATGACACTGTGAACAAAGTGGTATTTCCATACACTAGACATAAACAAAGATGAAAATCAAGGGAAAAGAAAGTACAAACAATCGAAATCAAAAGACTCTCAAGAGACACCATGACTCAATCCCCATGGTTCCTAGTACTTCCAAAGGAAAGCTCAACCTAATCCTTCCTCATAATTTCAATGTGTTCTCTTTACCATGCAATCCCCAACATCATATTGCCATAAACACATAATTATCAGTGCATAAATAAACATAACAATACACCAACTACCTTACCTTGTTGTGCCAAGCACATTTCCTTGAAACTGAACACGTCCATACCATCTCTCAAGGGAATCCATTTCCCTTGACGAATCCATCCATAACTAGAAACTAGTTGATATACTTGTCAAATACATGTTCATAACTATAGCACATATCCACATAATGTCAGACAAAATCAAGGTTAAGAATACTTCATGTATGCAAAGCACTGATTCGTTCAATATTAGGGTTTCCAAACATAGCCAAAGGAATTCTTTCCCAATTCCTTTCTTTTACCTTTTACTCTATTGCAATCGATTCTTACTATGTACTGTCACATCACCCAACTGTTATTTATGTAAACAGATCAACTATTACCTTATGAAGATAATACCGAGCATGTTTCCCTACAATTGCTCACACATGTTAGTCTCACATTCCAAAGATAAAGACATCATGTATATTAATTTTAAATCAACCTTTACCAAGTCTAATGACTATGTCATAGTCAACAATCAACTCACATTCATCAATCATAATACATAATGCTACAACTATCACCTACTTACACTCGAGTACATATCATATGCCTCAACACATATGTATCAGTACAACCATCTTAAACGAATATCTTTTCGGAAAGAAATATTATAGACACATACTCATATCATTCAAGTAATCAAACATTCAGAGAACATATAGACGACATAATAGATACCAAACACTCAAACAACAAATAAATGACATAGTCAAACATTCAAGCACAAAGTGGATGACATAAGAAACCTCATACCTTATTATATCTCAATGGAGGCTATATTGTTTGCACAATAAATCTAGTTAGCATGATATAACTTCACAACACATCATCTCAAACACAAATAAGATCATGATATCGATAACAGTAACTAACTAACATGTTCATATCATAAGTTCATAAACATTTTTCATTCATGCATAAGAATCACATATGTACAATCAATCTATATTAGTAAAAGACAATGTCAGAAATAAGTCGACTCATACCTGAATGTCATAACCCTAACCATATGCATAGGTCAATCCAATTTAGCATGATCCATATAACATCAAGATATCAAAGGTATAACCTTAATCATCAAGTTAACTAACATATAACAATAATAAGTTAACATATAACATGATCGTCAATGACATATAATATAATCATCAAATTAATTTTTATGAAACAATAGTAACAATGCATACAACCATATGTTACTATCATTCATGACTATCTAACACGTGTATATGACTACATTGATAAAATAACATCTATAATGTATGTAACCATAACATCAATAGAAGTAAAGGCATACACATAACCATAATGCATATAACAATATTTAACCTACATACCTACATGCCCAACATACAAACATGTATGACGACACGCTCTTGCCTTGAGGTCCAATACTACAACTTCACCTTCATGGTCTGCATCTCCTACTCTACCTTAGCCAATACATTAGCATCATAACATACCAATAATGTCATGACTACCTAATTGCATACAATGACCTCATAATGCATGCATAACAACATATAAACACTGACATGCATAACAAATGCATATAAAATGGACATGCATTCATGATAAATGCATCCCAAAAACATCATCATCAACTCCATGGAAGCACAACTATAAAAATGACCACTACCATGCTTACATAATAACCACATAGTCCACAAACATAAAGAACACATGCAACTGACATGCATGCATGACAAACACATTCTACCCATCTAGTCCGAGGGGTGAACCATGCTATTATACCACTATGTGGTATCATATATGACCCAAAGAGGGTGTAACCTTCTCTGATACCACTTTGTAACACCCATCTCCCACATCTATGCAAGTAACAGTCAATTAGGGTAAATATGCAACGAGAAGTTACTGTGATATGATTCGACCTCCTAAGTTACCTTAAGGAAGTCGAACTGAAGAAAACAAACCATACAAAAATTCGACATCAACAACACGACTCTGAGGAACCATCCCAACGTCTCAGGTAACCAAAACCTAGGTCTAGTTATGTTTCTAAACCATTAAACACCGAGACACTCTCTTTACATAGACATGCATGCATCCAAGAGGCTTTGGTTGCTCCCAAAACATGGTATGCCAATGTCCAGGGACTATACTGCCCAATGTTGTGCCCACGTCTCTAGGATTTGAGCCATTTTTTTAGACCTAGAGCCTAGGTCACTGCTTAGAACTAAATGACGCCTTCAGAACTTAAAGATAACGGCAGAAAAATGATACAATTGAAGTTACTTAAATAAGGCCTTGACTGGACCCCTATTAGCCATGACAGAAATTTTGTCAAACATGTCACAAATATGTAATTTAAAGTTTAAGCAAACAAATCTAAGCATAGGGGTCTCATACTCATTTAAGAATCGCTAAGAAGCATTGATGCCTCAACACATGAGTTGCAATTTCATCCATTAGGCCATATATACATTGTACATTCATTTACAAGTAAAAACATACTGAGGTCCATAGATAGATATTTTCATAATACATTCTCATAACCGACATAATAGAAATAGAAATACCAAGGAAATAACAACCATATAATCCACATATAAACCCATATAATACTCATGAAATAAAAAGGATAAATATCTTCATATTAATGATGGAAAGGCCAACCAATTGTGGGAATTCCACGAACCACCCGGCCATAGACATGGCTGAGACAAATCTCTCTTCATCCATTCACCCCCGTGCCATATTCAAAGCATGAATGTGGGACTCAAACCAAAAGAATAAACAAGGGCATCCTAAGGCTAAACTACCTCATCCTCATTAATAAAACCCAGGGTTTATTGGATTCCACAATGGATCACTAGGCCAACACAATAAACATGTAATAGTAGGCTTTACCATGATCTCCACTAGATAACTAGGGTAAAACAAGCATGGATTCCACCAGATTTCTCCACCTACATTGTGAGGAATTTTTTTGTCTCTTAGTCTCTCAAGATTTACCGCAATCCACATTGAATCACTATGCCTTAAACCAAGATCAAAATCTAGGCTTTAACACATATCCCATCCCCGAATTACAAGGCCTGATGGACAACACCCACCTCTAGGCTTTATGTATATCCATCCATTCACTAGTTGAGTATTCCTAGGCCCATTGAGGCAACACAAAATTTGACTTTACCGAAACCCATAGTCTGGTTCAGGGTTTACAAGTTTACATGTTCTATCTTTCAAAGGTCCACCTCACTCAGCTTCGAAACCATCCGACAATCCATCTCAACCAAAACATGAGAACCCCATCACATCATGACTATCCCGAAATGACAAGGCTACACTAAAATCCCTGTGACACCTAGAAAAACCCATGCCATAACAACAAAAGAACCACATGCAATGTCTTGCATGCCAAATCTAGTAAGAAAAACACAGAGGCAAATTGATACCTACAAAGAATCTTGCTGTAGCTTCTTGATCATGCTCTTCCTTGCTTGATCCTTCCTTCATCTTGCCTTCTTTTCATTTCTTGATCGAATGCAAAAGTGCTCCAAGAAAACTCTAAGTGTCCAAGAGTTTGTGAGAGAGAGAAAATAATGAAAGAGCTCCCAAAAATGAATTGAAAAATGGTTGAGCAAAAGATTTCCAACTGATCCTTAGAGGGAATTTTCTCAATGAGGCCTTTATTTTCTTCATTTTCCCTGATTTTCATTCATTTTCCTCCTCACATGCAACTTGTGAACTTTCACCTTCCTTTTCTCCTAATTTCCATAATTTCCATAAATAAAATTCCAATAAATTCCTCATGCCTTTTGAAATCCTTTGCCATTTCCTTAGCCATAATAAACCAAATTAACACCCCAATAAGATGTTTTTCCCACCATTCAACTTGGAATACGTGTCCCATGACCGTGGTCTTATATTTTTGTACATGGATTTTTAACCAGGGCTGTTACACTGAAGTCAAAGATGATAGACACCATCTAATTGCTGACCAATAATGTAAGCCATTAACAAACACGATAGAAACAATCGATGATGTTAATGTCTCTCAAGATACCAAATTACAATCTCTACTGTGTGAATGAATGAGTTGAAGTTGAAGACCACACAGAATCCTTCGGTCGAAGGTCAGTGATGAAAAATTTTCACTGAGAGCAAGGAAACTTATCATTGATGTATGCAAGCCCCAAGGTACCAAAGGGAGTTTCTAAGTCATCTTCCTAGATATGAGATGATATCGACAGGAAGAAACCCGATCCAGGAGGGCCTTGATGTATCCCCCAGCAATGACACTAAACGTGTATCAAGATTTGAGATAGAGTGGTATTGATGTGGAATTGGTTCAGGAACGACACACATGAATTATGGCTTAGGAGTGTCATAGAAAATATCAAGTGAAGGATTTGTCTTGAACATATCAGTGACACTGAATGGAGTTGGTAACATTGACCGAAAACATAATGTGGAGGCTTTGATATGGTGTGATGAACCAAAAGACAAGAATATTTCCCAACCGAACATTCATGGAGATGAAGTGAGAGAGTGTCATGTTCAAGACCGACTCACTGCCATTAATAGTTAAGTATCATGTTTTCTAATTGATGAGGCTCATCAATAGGTAAAATATATGAACCTTAATGCACCTCCAGCTTACTGAAATCAACTCTTCTCATAATTATTTACATGTTTTAATTATATTTTTCTTAATGAGATGATTAAAAGTAAGATGCCGTGTCTAGTGGTCTAATGTGCATTGATTGCAGGTTTTTGGAGAAAATTGTGGCTAATTAGGGTGGAGAAAATCGAATGAGATAAGAAGGAGAGATTATAGGAGATAGGATATCCCTCATTAACTCCTCACTCACTCAAATATCCCTCAATCAAATCACACCAACTTGGAGTTGCAAGCAACCGATTCATGAGGATCATTGGCGTCCAAGGCAGTGACAGTTTAGAACCAGTTAATCTTAAGATTGGGAGTGAAGCCTCCCTATATTTAAGGACATTGTTGGAAAGTTGAGTTGTATAAATAAAAAGGCATAGAGCCTCATTAGGATTCAATTTTTTTATGCAATATAACTAAGCAGCTTTTGAGTTGAAGGATTGTGACAAACACTATTATGGTTTTTTTGACATGTTAATGAAAATGAGCAACATTCCCTTGATCCAACATTGAGTTGAATGAGAGGGTTGAAGCTCTTGGGTTAGGGCCCAACCTAGAAGCATAGCTTCCTCTTACTGTACATGTATGTTTAGGTTATCTCATAGTTAGTTGTTAAACTGATTTTGGTGTTGTTAAATTGCAAGTATTGGTAGATTTGATTAGTTTTCTTCCATTTGTGAATAACTATAATAATAGCATTATAAAGATAAGAAAATATTCAAAAAATGTTGATAACAGGTGGATTTTACCTCATTCCCCCCTTCTAGTGACCATGTTTTGAGGAACAATTCCCATTCAGCCCAAGAAAGACATAATTCTGGTTTCTTATGAAATTTTGGGTATTTTTGCTAATTAGGTCATCATCTTTTAGTTTTAGAAGATAAGTTGCAATTGAAATTTTTGATATCTTAGGTCTTGCATTAAAATTCGTCTAGCTTTCATAATGGTTTCAAGCATTCCCATGCATAAACTAGGAAAAAAAATGATGAAAATTCTATTTTTTTCTATTTTAGTAAACCCTTCTTGTTTTGAGATGAATTTGTGGATAAATTTCAAAAGTTATGTATATGTTGCAGGAGTTTCTACATTGAAGGAAGACCTTATATCATCAGCCTCAACCAACCCATATCCACCCATGACCGCCAAAATCCACTAAGTTCTCAATTCGAGTTATCATTTTACAAGGAAAACTTGCCATGCTTATTGAGCAAATCCAACCATCGTAAAGCTTTGGTTTGAGTTCTGAGTGAGTGCCTACCATTCCCTTGCCTTGTTTACTCATTAATAACCTTCTCCAAGCTCCATACCACCTTTCAAACCACTCCCTATTCTTTCGGCCTATTCCTGTAGGAAAATAGGGGATCCTGTAGGTGAACTAGGACATCCTGTAGGAAAACTTGTAGTGGCCTATTTTGAGCCTGAATTGTGAAAAAAACATCACTAAAGCTAGGAGTAGACCCCTGCTTGCCTCCCAAGCCATCTAAACCATCGCGCTCATCTCCCTCCACACCTATCTCACCTGCCATGCAACCAAGAAGGATTAGCATTTACATTTTTATAAAAAGAAAAAAAGTCTTTATATTCATTCATGCACACAACAGTTAAGTGCTTGCTTAGATCATACTTCATGCTTAGGGTAGTTAAGACTTCACATGTGTTAAATTAGAGTTCTTTTGCAAGTAAGGTATATTAAAAAATAGCTATATGAGTCATGTATTTTGTAGGCATTTCTTTCAGTCTTTCATTATTGCAATAAGTAGAATTGCAATTCTCTCAATTAGGGTAAAATTCTCCTCTCTCAATTGGTAATCAGATTTCTTCTAACCAATAGAAGGTTGGTTTGAGAAACCCTAGTGGGATATTGCCCCAGATCAACGGTGACAAGAGTAGACTCACTATATTTATTTGTGTATACAACAATGTCACCTCGAAGTTTGTACGAACCCTGGGTTGATGAAGTAAAGTTGGTAGCCTTGGGAGTTGTGGCATCCTTGCTGCAATAACGGTGCTCATCACCTTTTGGCACCATTGTAGGGAGGTGTCTGAGCAGATGTGATTTTTGCCTTCTTTCTTCCATTTCTTATCTCTTTCATTTTTTTTTTAGTTCCATTCTGAAAAGTAGTTGTAAGTTGGTTTGCTTTCCTTTCCATTGTGCAATTGATTCCATTCAGCCATTAGTTTCAATTCAGATTGTATTTTCAATTTTGCAGTCAGTCTTAAATCTAGAAAAAAAACGAAAAACACTCCTTTCATGGCTCGAAGAAATAGGGATAACTTAGAAAAATTTCTACCAAACACCCGCACCACTTCAAACAACCAACCTTCTCTCTTCTTCGGTGGCTGTGAATTAGAGGACCTCTTAGGCGAACAATAAGAGATTTTTGAAGACCCTATAGGGGAATAAGAAGAAAGAATTCCCACAGACATAATGGCGGAAAATAGAAATGAAAGGGGAGATAGGGAACAAATTGAGGGTCATTTTGCCATCAGAGAAACTAATGTGGATGCCAAGATGATAAACATAAGCCCCTCTACTCTTCCTCACTTCCATGGCCAGACCTCAGAAGATCTAGATAATTTTTTGTTTGAATTTGTTGTCATATGCAGAACTTATGATTACACCTTTGATGATCAGAAGTTGAAATTATTCCCATTGAATCTCAAGAATGCAACCCTACGCTGATTCATGGGTTTACCTAGGGATAGTATCACCACCTAGGCTCATATGCAGCAAGATTTCAACAACAAGTATAAGGACTACTGTAGGTCCAAAGATACCAAAGGGAAAAATTTTAGGATGACCTCGGGACATGATGAGTTCTTAGTGGATTATGAGGAAAGATTCCAGCTTAGCTATAAAAGGTCCTGGTTCACACTTGATCCTGGGTCACTTAAGTTAGTCCTTCTGAGGGGGGTTATGGAAGATATCCTAGAAAGCCTAAACCTGCTATCAGGAGGGGACATCTACCAGCTACCCTATGATAATATAAGACTATTTTCAAGAATCATTCTCTAGGGAAACTAGAAAAGGGATAGTGTAAGTCAAACAGTGACCAACTCATCCTCTTCCAACACATATATAAAGAGTGAAATTGGGAACATGTTGGAAGATTTTAAGAGTGAAATGTTGCAAACTCTTGCCCTGCAGATAGACAATATGCAAATCAAGAGGAAGCAGGAGGAAAGAGAGAGAGAATTAGCCATATTATGCCCTTGATGCACAAGGAGGAACCCTAGGAATGCATGTCCATTGAACCTTATAGAAATCTACTCGGTCTGGAAAACCACTCCATAGACAAGTGTCTGTCTCTTCCTGGAGTAAAGTTGTGTATCAGTGAATTGAAGGGGTGATTGAAAAACTCTATTACATAAATCAAAGGAGGCCTCATGGGCCTCGACCATACTAGCAGGGCATATAAGGGTCATCCTATTCATATTACAACCCTAATCAAAACACATCCATTCCCTCTTGGTGCCCCCCTACTCATCCCTCCTAGCATACACCTTCTCCCTTGTCTTTTGCACCTCAATACCATTCCTAGCCGACCAACCAACCATTTCAGCCATATACTCCTCCATAACCAAAGTGGAATGCACAACCCCAGGGGTGGATTCCCCCATATAACAACACACCAACTTTATTGCCTTCACCTCAATCTCAACCACGAATTTGAAACCCTGCTCCACATAAACAACCTAATATGCCCGCCCAACCAAACTGGAACTCGAACAATATACATGCACAATAGGTCTACAGGGTAGAGACATCCTAGCCTGTTTATTCTGTGGAAATTCATGAAATTGACCTTAGGTCTAGGAGAGTGCTCCCAGATAACCAACCTCCATCTCAACCTAAGGAGAGTGAGGAGGAAAGAGAGGAAAGTGTGCTTAGAGTAAATCCACCACCCTTTCCTGAAAGATTAACCCATCTAGTCCAGCATACCCCAAAAGAGAATGAACTTCTGGGAAAATTAAAAAATCTATGTGTCAAAATCCCACTTCTCCAAGATATTAAAGATGTGCCCATTTACAACAAGCTGATTAAAGAGAAGTGTTTCAAACATCCATGAAGGCAAAAAAGATACACCCCTACCATTAATGTCATTTGATAGTTGTGTGACTTAATGTTGGGGCGAGTAATTTTCCCAAAGTATTTAGGCCCTGGGAGCCCTGTAGTAGATGTACACATCGATGGCACCATTTCCCCCCATACCTTGATTGATCTTGGGGCTGCCATCAATGTAATGACTAAGGAAACTATGCTCAAGCTAAATCTCCACGGATCATTAAGAAATACCACGACAGTCTTGTAGCTTGTAGACCGATCCATAGTAGTCTGTTGGGGGATTGTCAAGGATGTGATGGTCTCCATTTATTCTTAGGAATGCCCTATAGACTTCTTAGTTCTCCCTCATAAGACCAAATATAATGGTTATCCTCTCATCCTTTGGAGGCCTTGGCTAGCCACAACTGATGCCTACATAAGCCGCGGGGCTGGAAATATGACTATAAAAAATGGGCATATATCCAAGAAGTTGGTCCTATACCATCCTGCTCAGCTATCTATAGAACATACTTACCTTTATGTCTAGAAGAGTAGGAAGAATATGATGTCTACTCCTCCCAAATATATACCCTAGAAACTACCATAGTAGGACGGTAGCTTGATGAAGATGATTTGATTGAACACATCCTCTAATGTCAATCTCCGAACACCATGTCTCTGGAGGAAGTAGTGAAGGAAATCAAGAACAAACATCAGATTGATCTATTCTTAGCTAACTCAAACCATACTCATGTCAAGACAATAGTTTTCAGTCCTAAAAGAGCATTGAAAATCAACCCCTCTCTTTCCCTACACCAATAGGAAGAGTTACGTAATATGCTAAGAGAGAATTTGGATGCTTTTGCCTCAAATTTCAAAGTAATGAAGGGAGTTCACCCCTTGCTATGTACTCATCATATTTACATCAAGGAAGGTGGTAAACCAATATAACAATCCCAAAGGAGAATGAATCCACCTCTGAAGGATATAGTCAAATAAGAGTTGTAGAAGTTGTTGGATGCAAGATTCATTAACTATATATCAGATAGTGATGGTATCCATTTATTCTTAGGAATTCCCTATAGACTTCTTAGTTCTCCCTCATAAGACCAAATTTAATGGTTATCCTCTCATCCTTTGGAGGCCTTGGCTAGCCACAACTGATGCCTACATAAGCCGCAGGGCTGGAAATATGACTATAAAAAAAGGGCATATATACAAGAAGTTGGTCCTATACCATCCTGCTCAGCTATCTATAGAACATACTTACCTTTATGTCTAGAAGAGTAGGAAGAAGATGATGTCTACTCCTCCCAAATATATACCCTAGAAACTACCATAGTAGGACGGTATCTTGATGAAGATGATTTGATTGAACACATCCTCTAATGTCAATCTCTGAACACCATGTCGCTGGAGGAAGTAGTGAAGGAAATCAAGAACAAACATCAGATTGATCTATGGTTAGCTAACTCAAACCATACTTTTGTCAAGACAATAGTTTTCATCCCTAAAAGAACATTGAAAATCAACCCCTCTCTTTCCCTACACCAACAGGAAGAGTTACGTAATATGCTAAGAGAGAATTTGGATGCTTTTGCCTCAAATTTCAAAGTAATGAAGGGAGTGCACCCCTTGGTGTGTACTCATCATATTTACATCAAGGAAGGTTGTAAACCAATCTAACAATCCCAAAGGAGAATGAATCCACCTCTGAAGGATATAGTCAAATAAGAGTTGTAGAAGTTGTTGGATGCAAGATTCATTAACCGTATATCAAATAGTGAGTGGGTGTATCCTCTAGTGCTGGTTCGAAAGAAAAATGGAAAGTGGAGGATTTGTGTCGATTATCGAGAGCTAAACAAAGCCACAAAGAAGGACCAATTTCCTCTACCTTTCATTGACCGAGTGCTAGATGGTGTGGCAGGAAAGAAGTTATTCTCTTTCTTGGATGGATTTAGTCGGTACAATCAAATCAATATCAGCCCAAGGGACCAGGATAAAACCAACTTCACCTATCCTTAGGGTGCTTTCGCTTATATGGTTCTCCATTTTTGTCTATGAAATGCCCCTGCCAATTTCTAGAGAGTAGTCCTGAGTATCTTTGCAGAGCTAGTCAATGATGTAATAGAACTTTATATGGATGACTTCACACCCTATGGGCATGATTTCCAGGAGGCTCTCTCTATCCTGGGTAAGGTGCTAAACAAATGAATTGAAATGAACTTATCCCTTATTCCCAAAAAATGTGAGTTCTTGATGTGTTGGGCTACCAAATTGACATACACTTTCACTCCATTTTCACTTTTATCCTCATTTTGTCATCCCATTTCATCACATTATCATTATATTTCCATTCTCATATGGGTTCACATTTTCATTTTCCAAATTTATTTATTTTATGTATTTAAAGAGAATTTATGATTAAAAGTTAGAAAAGTAACATGTATTTTCTTATACCTAAAGGTGGAATGAGTTTGGTGACATGTGTAGGTGATTTGCAAGGTTCCAAGACACTCTTATGTGGCATCCAAGACTGAAATTCGAATTCTCTTGAATATTTGAAAGAGATTTGGGATAGGGGTCAAGCATATCTCACAGAGAAAAATCACAGATAAAGGTGTGTCTCACATTGGTTGTAACCATATGAAGGATTTGTGGATCTAGGAGGGATTAGTTGATCTACATTAATGAGTTAGTTGCTTATGCTTTTGTATAAATAGGAGTACCTCCTCCATTCCAAGTGGAGGACTCTTGGAGCATGTATCCTAGCTTATGATGGAATAGAATAAAGTTTTCTTTCTACAATTTTAGATATAAATTGTCTTAATGTAGTATATGAATTTATGGAATAGTTTGCCACGTTGTTATTAAGAGAATTGAGCTCACTCTAAAAGGATCAAAGAAACATTTTATTTCATTATAGATTTTATTGTCATTGAATTACTTAGATGTTTGAAGAATTTTCATTATTAATGAATGAATTTTAGTTTAAATCTTATCAGCATATGAAAGGACAAACAAGGGTCTAAGTTATGCTCTATTCCATTTGATATGAGTAATAATTGAAATTCATTCTCTTTTTCTAGTTTCAAGTGATTTTCTGAATTTCCAGTTTTCCAACAATGGCATCAATGATGAATGGATTTGTAATGAAGAACAAAAATGATATCCTTAGTTAGGAGCCTCTTCTATTATTTGTTTATGCATCTTAAGCTATTGTCCATTAGTGGTTTTTGATTTCTGTTCATGAAGTAGTATTCTAAAAGAAGGACAAATCTGGTTCTCCTAAGCTTAGAGCCACCTCTCTTGCTTATTACATAATGAATTAGAAATTACTTAGTTAAATTTTATATTTGTAACATGAACTTCTAATTAGTTTATAATTGCATTCCCTTCAGTTTCCATAACTTATCTTCCAAAGCTGATTATAGTTGCATCTGAGGTCCCATATATTTTGGTTTGCTTCTAAGTTTTATGAAACTCCTGGGTTGAAAATTAAATAATATGGATTTAACAGACAATTAAATCACCCAACATTTTGGCACCGTTGTTGGGGAAGCAAGCTTAGATGTAACTAATTTAGGAGGATTTTTTAGGAAACATTCTCTTTTAAGGTCATTTTCATTTGGGGTTAGATGCACTTAGGAATTTTTCATTTAAGTTTATTTGCATTTGCATATAGAAAAAATAGAACATTAAAATCAAGAACCCCCATTCATTAAAAAAAAAATCCAATTGCAAAAACAAGATCTGAAGAGCATCGTGTTATGACAGTTGAAGAAAATAAAAAAACTAAAGATCACATTCAAATTTGGTTTCAACTAGTCAGTCTTCATGATCATGACCAAGAATTCAACATGGTTTACTTTTCAAACATAGATATGAGTCTACTCATGATCTTGTTGTGCAAATGGACGCATTGGAAATTCTCTTATACTTAAGAGAATGTTTGATTTCTTTTTCAATAGAATATGACTAACAAATAAAAACAAGTTTTTGTGACTTTTAGGATAAATTTTTGATTTTGTGGTACAATAAGAGTCGCACATCTACTAATCCTTGGCAGAAAAAATTTCAATAAAAATGATTGTGAATGAGGAGCACAAGCAAAGGTGGAAGAATGATAGTTTCAGGTAAGAGATCGATTCTTTTCATTTTATGTTTTGCATCCAAATTTTTGAAAGAGAGGAATTAACTAATAAAAACTTGAGTATGCTCTCCTCTTGTGCTTTGTGCGACTTGGAGGATCAGAAAATGAATTTCAATGTTAGTATATCTTTTGTTAAAAAAAAAATTGATTCTTCTCTTTCATTATTTGTTTCTTTATATATATATATATATATATATATTAAATTTTAAAATTGAACATAATTTTTTTTAAATGTTTCATTAAATTTCAAATGGAACATAATTGTTTTTAATGTATATATATATATATATATATATATATATTACAAGTGAATGGAAGATATGTAAATTAAAAGAAAAAAAAAAGACATTTGCTTATTTAACCAAGTTGAAATAAAAAAATTAACTTAAAACATAAAACCAAAACAACATTACAAAACAAAGAAATAATAAAAATAAATAAAAATACAAAAATAAAAATTAGAATAAAGCGAATTTAAACAAATAAAAAGAATTTCATGGAAGCCAATGAAACAAATTGCTGCAAATATTATGTGTGATTTTGAAAAAATGAAAGATAGTTGTGCATTCTCCTGATTAAAAAAAAAAACCAATTTGCACCTGGCAGTTACCTCGGCAAAGGCCAAATTTGCAGAGGTTAAAAACATCAATTTTAAAATGCATTTTTTGACCAAATGAAAACTAATCTCAAAAATCCAAAACATGGTTTTTTCTCAGAACCGGGTGAATTATGTTTAGTGTTTGAAATTTCTTCAAAATTCATAACCGTTTGATACATTTTCGGGGTTCTCTAGAGCCTTATTTGCCAGGTTCCATGAAAAATAATGGTTTTGAATTAAATGCAGCGAGCAGCCAAGGCCAAGGCCACGACCATCCAACGGCCCAGCCACAGAGCCATGGCCAGCCACCCAATAGCGTTGCCAAGCTACAGAGAAAAGAAACAATCAATAAGTAAGAAAAAAAATTTAATAAAAATAAAAAAATTTAATAATTAAATAAAAAAAAATTATAAAGAAAAATGAAAACAAAAAATTCTTACTGCAGAAATTTTCAGAAATGACATTTTCTCTATGCTTACAATTTGCAACAAAAAATATATATATAAAAAAATCATAAACATTTCCCAAGCTTTTATAGAATAAAAATTGGTTAAAAAAATCCACTTTCTAGGAAAAAAGGATGAGTTCAAAAGATATGAAAAATGATTTGGAAAATATTTTGGAATTCCATTTTCCTAAAAATCTTGGAAATGATGAATTCAAAAGATATGAAAAATGATTTGGAAAATATTTTGGAATCATATTTTCCTAAAAATCTTGGATTTAGATTGGCCACTTGTCAAGTTGTTGTTTCAATTTTCATTTTTAGAATAATTAAAATTTCCAAAATTCCATTAAATTCATAAATGTGATTTGTGATCTATTGGTAAGTCATTCAAATTGCATAATGGAGGTCATGAGTTCAAATTTTGTGGGGATTGGAATTTGTTAATTATTCTACAATTTTGACACAACATTAATTAAACAACAATTTTTCCACCACATGGCAGCACAACATTGGCCAATATTGCACATTCATCACCATATCATCAGTCAAACAGTCAACATGTCACATCATCCATTTTCCATGTCACCCATTGCCACATCACTATTACACAGTCACCCTCCATCTGCCAGCTCATTTTTCAACACTGAAAATGGATCAAGAAGAAGAACGATAAGGGTGCTTCATCTACAGGATTATTGTTTTATAAATTGCCTTGAAGAGAATCCTGTAAATGGAAGATTGAATCATGTAGACCTATGTTTTTGTTCCATAAATTATTTTTATATGATCATGTTTCTTTGAGTCTTGCAGGTACAGAAGCCTATGACATCACAAACCAGAAAATCTTATACCATGGCTCAGCCAAAGAAGACAGACAAGATTTTTAGATGTAGGAAGCAAACAATCCTGCAACTAAGAAACCTCATGACAATCTTCACTGTTTCACCCAAATTTCAAATAAGCACAACTTTCTCATACGACATCGGATTTTGATGATTCAAGCATCGTTGGAAATATCTCAGAGAGATATACATAATGAGAAAGATATCATAAAAATTTGAAACAACTAAAGAATGAAGAAATTGCTGACAAGATATAACAAGTAAAATGAGGCACTAGTTTCAACAAAAGTATAAATTCTTTTGGTTTTTCTTTCATGATTTTTTTTATTAGTACCAATTCTCATTGTTTTTTTGTAAATGTCATAAATGGATAGACTGATCACCTCTCTCTTATGATTAACTTACATTTCATTGCAGAAAAAGTACTAAGTTTTTGCAGGTTCTAGGAAGATAAACAGATGACCACAAGCAAATAGTGTCTCTCAAAGACCACATTTCATAAATACCTCATCAGAGAAACATCAAAGGTCAAAATTCAAGCATGAGGACATGTGTTTGAGTAAGCCAAGGGGAAGAATGTCATCACATCCATCACATCATTGAAAATCCTCTCAAAGACCACATTTCTTTCACAATAAAATGGTCAAAGCAGCAACAAAGATGAAACATCAATGCATGAGCACATGATGTGAGATTAGATCCATCACTTGCAAGACTTTCAGATGCCAGTATCTTCATTGCATTCTCACTTTTTCATTCAATAAATTTTTCATTCAATTTTCCTCCTCATGTTTTCAAATAAAACTTTGATCCATTGTTCAATTTCCTTCACTGCTCATTTTATTTCATAGTGATTTTCCTGCCTCGCTTTCACTAACTTGTAACCCACCAATAAAAAAATTCAGCTCCTCTAAAAATTTGATTCATTCCATTTCCTTTTCATTTTTCGAAATAAACCTTGATCCACTGTAAAATTTCTCATGCATAATCCTTCAAAATTATTGCTTCATGCTCGAGTTAGATGATGGAGGATTCCTTAAGGCCTCCCTTCTAACAAGTCTTGGCCTATAAACATAAGCACATTATCTAGGTTCAAGGCTAGATTCCTTAGTAGTACCTTGAGGCTTGTATGCCTTAATGACAGGCTCTCTCACCAACAATCATGGGAATAACCAATGTCCCTTAATCATTGGATCTTGCAAGTGGCTTGACATCAGCTCATCTATTTGTCGTTCGCAAGATCTACTTATGTACCTTGGCACTCATTGACATTAATGGTGAGTTGCCTCACATTGGATAATGACATGCATTAATGGTTGGTAATCCAATGACTTATCTTCATGCTCGACATCAACACATTTATTCACAAGATTAGAATTGTACCTTCAGGTGTTGTAATGATTGAAGACTATATCATTTTAATATTTTGCAATAGATCAATTTGTTATAGCAGCAATAAATATTCAAACCTTGTCATCAGCAAAGAGAACACAGAAGAAGATCCAAATTCCCTTGTTTACATACTCCATGATCCAATAACATCAGTAGCCACACTCTTCAACATCCACAACTCATGTACATTAAGGGTAAGTGAAGGTATGTGGTTTTCTAATTTTTAGTCATGCAATTAAAGTGCTTAAAATTGTAACTTTGGAAAGTTCCTCACTTCCTTTTTCACATTGTCATATCTCTAGTTGGAGGGGGAATTCATGTTCATACCTCATATTCACATTTCGTGATATATCACCTTTCATATGTCATATATGTCCTTGATACACATGCCATACTAACCAACATACTTTTCCAAACAACTACTATTGCATTATGATTCAAAATGTTACATGTTTTGCAAATTATGATCATAGAATGAATGGTTTATCAAATGTTTTCAAAGTCTTTTGATGCAACGCAAAAATAACAAAAGTATTCTTACAGAAGAACCAATAATAATAAAAGTTGGTTGCCACACAAGAGCCAACTAAAGTAATATGTTGCAATCAAATATTTTTCGAAAGGAAACTTTGAAAAAGGAACAAAGTTATCAAATGATTATGCGAAGATGAAAGAAGAATTAACATCAACCAAATTTCATATAAAAGGAAGACAATTCAAATGATAAAATAATGATTAAAGTAAATCAATGCAATAACCTAAGTTGGGGGGTATGTTGGGCTGCCAAATTAACATACACTTTCAGTCCATTTTCATCTTTATCCTCATTTTGTCACCTCATTTCATCACATTATCATTATATTTCCATTACCATATGGGTTCATATTTTCATTTTCCAAAGTATTTAAAGAGAATTTATGACTAAAAGTTAAAAAAATAACATGTATTTGCTTATACCTAAAGGTGGAATGAGTTTGGTGACATGTGTAGGTGATTTGGAAGGTTCGAAGACACTCTTATGTGGCCTCCAAGACTCAAATTCCAATTCTCTTGAAGATTTGAAAGAGATTTGGGATAGGAGTCAAGCATATCTCATGGAGAAAAATCATGGATAAGGGAGTATGTGTCTCATATTGGTTGTAACCATATGAAGGATTTGTGGATTTAGGAGGGATTAATGGATCTCCATTAATGAGTTTCTTTCTTATGCTTTTGTATATATAGGAGTACCTCCTCCATTCCAAGAGGAGGACTCTTGGAGCATGCATCCTAATTTATGATGGAATAGAATAAAGTTTTTTTTATACAATTTTAGATATAAATTATCTTAATGTAGTATATGAATTTATGGAATAGTTTGCCACTTTGTTATTAAGAGAATTGAGCTCACTCTAAAAGGATCAAAGAAACATTTTATTTCATTATACATTTTATTTTCATTTAATTACTGAGATGTTTGAAGCTTTTTCATTATTAATGAACAAATTTTAGTTTAAATCTTATCATCATATGAAAGGACAAACACGGGTCTAAGTTAGGCTCTCTTCCATTTGATATGAGTAATAATTTAAATTCATTCTCTTTTTCTAGTTTCAAGTGATTTTCTAGATTTCTAGTTTTCCAACAATGGCATTAATGATGCACGAATTTGTAATGAATAACATAAATGATCTCCTGTAATGAAGAACAGAAAGGATCTCCTTAGTTAGGAGCCTCTTTTATTATTTGTTTATGCATCTTAAGATATTGTCCATCAGTGGTTTTTTATTTCTGTTCATGAAGTAGTATTCTAGAAGAAGGACAAATCTGGTTCTCCTAAGTTAGGAGCAGCTTCTCCTGCTTATGACATAATGAATTAGAAATTACTTAGTTAAATTTTGTATTTTTAATATGAACTTATAATTAGTTTATAATTGCATTCCCCTTAGTTTCCGTAACTTATCTTCTAAAGCTAATTATAGTTGCATCCAAGGTCCCATATATTTTCGTTTTCTTCTAAGTTTTATGAAACCCCTGGGTTCACAATTAAATAATAGGGATTTAATGGAAAATTAAATCACCCAACATGATGATTGTAGGCACTATTCTAGGTCACTCAATATCCCAAGAAGGATTGCAGGTAGACCCAAATAAGATAACCATCATGAAAAGTGTCCCAACTCCATAAAAACAAAAGGATGTCATAAGCTTCTTAGGTTTAGCCGGATATTATACGATATTTATAAAAGATTTCATCAAGATAGCTTCTCCCTTATTTGGGTTATTGGTCAAAGACTCTAAATTTTTATGGTCAGAAAGTTGTCAAGAAGCATTGGACAGCCTAAAGGACAAATTAACAATTGCATCTATTCTCTGAGGCCCAAATTGGGCTGTTCCTTTTCATATTCATGTCGATGCCTCTCACAAAGCTATAGGATCAGCTCTAGGCTAGATAGATGACAAGATTCCTTATGCCATCTACTTCATCTGTAAGAATCTGTTGAAAGCCAAGCTAAAATACATAGTAACTAAAAAATGTCTCCTAGATGTTGTGCATTCATTGAATAAATTTAGACATGACATTACTCGCTACGAGACATTTTACATACCGACCAAGCTATAATTAAATACTTGATGAATAAACCTGATGTAAATGCCTGGATTATTAGATGGTTACTTTTATTGTAACAAATTGATTTAACTATTATTGATAATCTATGCAAGGAGAATGTAGTTGCAGATTTTTTATCCAGGTTGAATTTTGCCTATGGGGTAGGAAGGCATGGTTGATGATTAGCTACCAGATGAACATTTATTTTCCATTTTAGTTTTCTCTCCATGGTTGTCTGACATAGAAAACTACTCGTTATTTGCACAATTCCCTCCAAATTTGTCCTCCAAGGAAAAGAGTAGAATCATAAGAAAAATATCCCAATTCACTTGGATTTGGGGAAATCTCTTCAAGCTAGGTCGGAATCAAATTATGAGAAGATGTGTCAGGGAGTAGGAAGTCTTCGAAATCCTTCTGTCCTATCATGATGGGCCTTGTAGAGGTCACTTTGCATCCAAAAGAACAACATTCAAGGTACTACAAGCTGGTTATTATTGGCCCACTCTTCACCAAGATGTAAAGATGTATACCAACCAATGTGACTGGTGCTAAAGGATGGGGAAGCCTACCCCAAGGCATGAGATGTCTCTGCAACCTCATGTGACTCTCTAACCATTTGACAATTGGGGCATGGATTTCGTCAGGCTCATTGACCCTCCATCTAGACATAAGAAGTACATCATTGTGTGCACTGACTACTTAAAAAAATGGTTTGAAGCCAAAACCATAAAAGTAGCAAGAGAAGAAAAGGTGGCTCCATTCTTAAGGGAGAACGTGTTTTATAAACTTGGGTGCCCTAGAGAGTTGGTCACTGATCAAGGAAGTTAATTTCAATCTCACATGATTGCAAATATATTAAGCGAGCAAAAGATCAAGCACAAAATATCCACCCCTTACCATCCACCAGATAATGGGCAAGTGGAAGTAACCAACCAAGCATTGGAAGTCATTCTGGCCAAGGTGATTAGTAGCAGTAGAAAGGATTAGGAAGACAAATTAATTGAGGCCACCTAGACCTACAATACCACCTGGAAGACCACCACTAGATTCACTCCTTATGAGTTGGCCTATGGGAAGAAAGCTTTGCTTTCTATTGAATTTGAATACAACACCTTAAGGATGGCAACACAAATAGATCTAGATATCACAAGGTCACAACAAGAAACATTGCTCCAACTGAATGGGTTCGATGAATTTAGGATGTAGGCCCTCTTGCACACATAAGTGAATCAAGTTCAAAGGAAAATCTTGCATGACAAGAATATAAAGTACAAAAAATTTCAAGAAGGTGATTCGGATTTTCTATATGATTCCTAGTACAAATATTCCAAAGGTAAGTTAACGACTAGATGGTTAGGGCCTTATGTAATAGAAAAGTGTCCTGAAAATGGTGTTTTTCAAATAAGAATCATTGATGCAGAGGCTATATCTTTGCTCTTCACAGATTAAAAATCTACAAAAATACCTTATCAAAGTAGGAATTCATCAATAGCATCAGCAAGATAGTGATGGTGGCCGAGAAAGTCTCAGCTTGCACCCCACCATGTTGTTGGCATTATGATTCTGGTATGGCTCTATGATACAGATGTTGTACTTGATGGCAACACCCTCAAGTGGCAATGCTCTGATCAGGCTCTCAAAATGTTGAAAATTAAGAGGTACGCAGGAGAATAGTTCAAAAGGTGCATACCCGCAGGTACGCCGTGAAGGGACTGTGGCCGCACACGCAGGTCACCCGTTCAGAAGGTGCGTACCCCCAGTTCACTTACTTCAAGGCAGAGAAGCGCGCTCACATGGGGTTTCTTATGTTTGGCCCGTGGTATTTAGCCCGCCGTTCTTGATTCTATGGTTTTGGCCCGTGGTATTATTTTATATTATTTTTATTATTGAGCCCCATGTTTTTGGGCCCCTTGTATTAGTTATCTATGGTATTGATCCATGATTTTAGGAAGAGCTTGCCTATATAAAGCAAAGGAGATCACTTGGCTAAGTATCTTTTGCAAATTGAATATCTTAAGATCTGAAATATTGGGTTATTGTTTTAAAAGCTTGATCTATATAAAAGTGAAGTTGAAAGCGAATCTATGAAGGGTGATCTCTCGAGCGCATGATCAGATCTGGGCATCTGACGATCTGTAGCACACTGGTGGACTGCCAATTCAGCCCGAACCAGAGGTACGCAGGTGATTAACTGTACAAGAGCGTGGGTACGCAGAGCAGAAGAAGGCGCACTGTGTGGGTACGCAGAGCAGAAGAAGGCACAGTGCGTGGGTACGCAGCGCGACAGAGGTTCAGGTGCGTAGGCACAGTGAAAGTACGCGGCGCTTCAGAAGGCGCAGGTGCATAGGTATGCAGTGCAACAGCATCTGTGGGTGCGTGGCTACAGCAGCAGTACGCGGCGCGATAACATCTGTGGGTGCGTACCTACATTAACAGTATGCGGCGTGATTGAAGAAACAGTGCGTGGGTACGCAGTGCAGCAGAAGGCTCTCTGCGGGTGTATGCAGGGGAGCAGAAGGTGAAGTGCGTGTATGCCCAGGCCAGATAAAGAAAAACTGTTGATCTGTCTTAAGACCTTTTGTTGGCTGAATTTTTCTGTTGATAAGGTGTTCTAGGTTTTGTTTACTGTTATTGTTGATCTGGTTACTACAGTTTACTAGGTGATTTACTTGTACTTGATGATCTCTTGATGTTTATGGATCCAGTTTTAAAATTTATGAAAAGTGGTCCTTGAAGGAAAAGAAGTAGGGGGTTGCAGCTCCCTTCTAGGAGAGATTGGAAAATGAGAGAGAGTTGTAGCTCTCTGCAGGTTGCAGCCTGCGTACTGGTAAAGGACTGCACCAGTACAAAACCATTGTAAAAGGAGTTTCTAATTTGAAAGAAGATAGAGACATATTGCAGCAGGTGGTTTTCACCCACATTGGGTTTCCACCTTACATTTGGTGTTCTTTAGTGTGACTATCTGTTTTCTTTGTTCATGCTCATTATGTTATGGTACTGACATGCAAAAATAATTCAAAGTATAAATAAAGAAGATTTATTAAAAGAACTTGATAATACTGATTCACCCCCCCTCTCAGTATTATTTGCAACAATTGGTATCAGAGCAGGTCCTTCAGAGAAGCTTGATCGCTTGAAGGAAGATCATTCATCATGAGCAACTACGAGAGGGAAGCATCAATCAGGCCACCAATCTTTGATGGGACAAACTTCAATTATTGGAAGGTAAGAGTTACTGCCTATCTTCAATCTCTTGGTAGAGAAGTTTGGGATATCATAGATACAGGATACACTTTTCCTTCAGCTACTCCTACAGATTCGGCCGAGAAGAAGAAATATGAAACAAATGCTAAAGCAGTCAATACTCTGCTAGGATGCTTATCTCAAACAGAATTCGTAAAGGTTATGCAATATAAATCGGCAAAGGAAATATGGGACAAGATTGTCTTGAGCTACGAAGGAGATGAATAGGTAAAGCGTGCTAAACTTCAAACCCTCAGGATTCAGTATGAGAATCTCAGAATGTATAATGGTGAAAGTGTGGCTAACTATTTTCTTCGGGTAGACGAGATTGTTAATTGCATGAAAAACTTGGGTGAAGAAATAAAAGAGGATATTGTGGTTGAAAAAGTTTTAAGATCATTGTCCCCCAAGTTTGAATCTAAAGTATCTGCAATAGAAGAAAAGGAAAATCTACGAATTCTTACTATGTCTCAGCTACACGGAATTCTAACTACTTATGAAATGAGAAAGGGAGGTCCATCAGACAGGAGAGAAGTAGCTTTCAAGGCTTCAAAGGAGACTACTATGAAGCAAGTCACGTGCCAGAAGAAGAAGAAGAATCAAATTTTGTCAGAAATCTTCAACGGGGTACTGGAAGGTTCAGAGGTAAGTTACCTTTTAAATGTTTTGCTTGTGGAAGAGTAGGTCATTATGCTGCGAAATGTCCTCATAAGGATAAGATTGACAAAGGAAAGGAACCTGCTAGATGGAGCACGAAACAGAATGCAAATAAGAAAAGCTACTACACTCATGAAGATAGTGATGGTCTATCAAATAGTGATGAATATGAACGAGGTAATGACTATAAAATTTTAATGGCATTTGAAGATGATGATTACATGGATGCTATATATGTGGATAGCTTTCATGAAGAAATTTCTAGACTCAAGACATGTATAGAAGAAAAGAATATGATCATTGATACTCTACAATTTCAGATTGATGAAAAAGAAAAATATCTTGAAAAGTTAGAAGGTGAAATTGTTGGTCTTAGAAAAGAGATTGAGAAAACAAAGGCTACTAATCTTAAGTTTGTCAAAGGATCTGAAACTCTAGATGAGATCATCAATGTACAGCGTTCTCCACTAAACAAGACAGGTCTGGGGTATAATGGAGAAACTTTTCAAGCATCCACCTCAAAGAGTTATCTTGATGCAGCAAGAAGGAATGAGCAAAAGCATAATGGAGATCACCAGGTAAAGCAGGGACCAATTACAAACAAAGACTATCAGGAAAACCAGGGGCAATCGGTCTTAAGGATGAACAAAAGCTACAACTAGCCACAGGTAAAATCCTCTCAATTTGATTCAAGAATGAATGACAATAGAAACTACAATCGTTTGGCCGGAAGATTTGATAACTGCAGAAGTTTCTTCAATGGACAATGCTTCTCTTGCCATAACTTTGGTCACAAAGCAGCTCAATGTGTTGCATATAAAACGATCATGACTAGAGAAGCTCAAAAACAAAGAAGTATGACCGGGATTACAAAAAGGACCTATAACAACTTTTTGGTTCTTGAAAATGAAGTTGAATGTTCTATTTGCAATAATTTTGGTCATAAAGATTCTGAATGCAGGAGCAGGTTTCAGCAGCCAAAGGAACAAGCCTCAAGCACCAAAACATGGAGAATAAAGGAACCACAAACAGAAAGATGTGGGATAGCATTTTATGCAGAGGGACAGGAAAATCTATGGTACATTGACAGTGGATGTTCGAAGCATATGACAGGTGATAAAGAAAAACTTGAATCATATTCTGCTCTAGAAAAGGGAAAAAAAGTCTATTTTGGAAATGATACTCTTGCAGCTATAAAAGGAAAAGGCACTGCTCAGTTAAAAGAAAAGGTCAAAGCTGGAAATGTTTTGTATGTTGACAGATTGAAACATAATCTTCTAAGTGTCAGCCATATGTGTGATCAAGGAACCGAGGTGATATTTAGAACAAATGGATGTCTTGTTTGTGATCTTGATACAGGTAAAACGGTGATCAAAGGTAAAAGAACTCCAAATAATCTATACATATTTGAAGAAGGACAACAACAATGCTATCTAAGCAAGGATGATGAACACTGGTTATGGCACCGGAGGTTGGGGCATCTAAGCTTTTCACAAATAAGGAAAGCATGCAAATATCAGGCAGTTCGCGGTCTTCCAGATATCAAAATTCCAGACAACACCATATGCAAATCATGTCAGTTTGGAAAGCAAACCAGAACTAACTTTCCAGAGAAGGAAGGATCAACTAGCATGCCTCTTGAGCTTGTACATACAGATGTATGTGGACCATTCAGGAAAAGGACACCTCGAGGAGAAGAATACTTGATATTATTCATTGACGATTTCTCCAGGTTTGTCTGGTTAGGACTTATGAAGCACAAAGATGAAGCATTCAAAAAATTCAAATCCTTTAAAACCTTGGTTGAAAATGAATTAGGATACAAAATTAAGTGCCTCGGATCCGACAGAGGTGGGGAGTTTACCTCAAATGAATTTTTCGATTTCTGTGAAGAACATGGGATAAGAAGAGAATTCTCTACAGCTAGAACTCCTCAGCAAAATGGAGTAGTTGAAAGAATGAACAGAACAGTCCAACAAATGGCTCATGCTATGCTTGATGAGTCTGGAACTCCCGCAACTTTCTGGGGTGAAGCTGCATATGCTGTAGTTGTTATTCTCAACAAAACAAATGTCCAGGTGAACAGCACTCAAACTCCTCATGAGCTCTGGTATGGTGAGACTCCTTCGATAAGGCACTTCAAAATCTTTGGGAGCAAATGCTATATTAAGAATACTGATGAGCAACTTGGCAAACTTGAACCTAGAGTAGATGAAGGCATTCTTCTTGGTTATTCTCCACACAGCAAATCATACAAGTGCTACAATAAAAGACTTGGAAGAATTGTTGACAGCATTGACGTAGTGGTTGATGAGAAGGGATACATTCATAGGCAAGTAAATCATGAAGATATCGAAGAAGATGAAGACTACCCTCTAAGACAGGATGATGAAGAAGAAGAACCTCAAGAAGAACTAGAGGAGCAGATAAGGATAGAAGAGAAGACTCCATCCAGATATGTTCAGAAGAATCATCCAGAATCTCAGATTTTGGGGCAGAAAGAAGCAGGTGTACAAACAAGAAGAACAGTTGCAGACGCTTCAAGCTATTTGGCATTACTCTCTTCCACTGAACCACAAAATGTGAAAGAGGCATGCAAAGATGAATGTTGGGTGAAAGCAATGGATGAAGAACTTGAGCAGATCGAAAAGAACAACACTTGGGAGCTGGTTCCCAGACCAAAGGATAAGAATGTTATAAGGACAAAATGGGTCTTCAAAAATAAATTGAATGAAAATGGAGAAGTAATTAGAAACAAGGCCAGACTTGTTTGTAAAGGGTATGCGCAGCAAGAAGGAATAGATTTTGAAGAAACCTTTGCTCCTGTTGCAAGACTTGAGGCCATCCGAATGTTCCTTGCTCTCTCAAGCTTTCAAAACTTCAAAGTATTTCAAATGGACGTGAAATTAGCCTTTCTGAATGGAGACTTGGAAGAAGAAGTATACATTAAGCAGCCAGATGGTTTCATTATTGGAAATGATCCAAATCTTGTATGCATATTGAAAAAGGCTCTCTATGGTCTCAAACAAGCTCCAAGGGCTTGGTACTATTGTTTGGACAAATATCTTCATCAACAAGGTTTTTCAAAAGGATCAGCAGACAACAATCTTTATATAAAAGTTGAAAATGACAAATTGCTAATACTTGTTGTCTATGTAGATGACATTATCTTTGGTAGCAATGAAGAAACTATGAGTCAAAGCTTTGCCTTGGTGATGCAGAAAGAATTCGAAATGTCCTTGATGGGAGAACTGACATATTTTCTTGGTTTGCAAATCCAACAAAAAGAAGGAGGGATCTTTTTGTCTCAAACCAAGTATCTCAAGCAGATTTTGAAGAAATATGGCATGGAAGATGCAAAACCAGTATGTACACCCATGGTCACAGGATGTAACCTCAGTGCAAATGATGAATCAACAGCACTGCATCAACAAACCTACAAATCTATGATTGGAAGTCTACTTTATTTGACAGGTACCCGACCAGACATCATGCATGCAGTAGGAATAGTTGGAAGATTTCAAGCAAATCCGAAGGAAACTCATCTTCAGGCAGTGAAAAGAATCTTTAAATATCTTCAAGGGACTCAAAATTATGGCTTATGGTATCCTAGAGATACAGATCTCACACTTCATGCTTATACAGATGCAGATTGGGCAGGAAGCGTGGATGATAGGAAGAGCACAAGTGGTGGTGTGTTCTTTATGGGTTCCAGATTAGTATCTTGGTTCAACAAGAAACAGAGTTCGATTGCCTTGTCTACAGCTGAAGCAGAATATGTTGTTGCTGCATCTTGCTGCACTCAACTCCTTTGGATGATGCAGACCTTGCAGGACTTTCAAATCACTTTTACACCACCTATCTCCATCTTATGTGATAACACAAGTGCAATCAGCATTTCAAAGAACCTAGTCATGCATTCAAAGACCAAGCACATACCGATCAAGTATCATTTTCTCTGGGAGCAAGTACTTGAACAAAAGGTCAAGTTGGAGTATGTTCCTTATAAGGAACATGTTGCTGATATACTCACCAAACCATTGCCCAGGGAGACCTTTGAATACCTCAGGCAAAAGCTGGAGGTTGTTGATGCATCATCTTGTTGAATCTCTTCTGATGGTTGGTTGTACGCAATGCTCATCTGGGGCATATGCGTACATGTGCTGGGTTGCGGATTGGTTGAAGATCGAATGGCACAGGTTCAGGGGGAGCATATAATGCATTTTTGGCATTATGGAGGACTTACAGAAGGAGATCATGGATGCTGGTCTGAATATTGCTGCAATATGTCTCTATCTCTTTCATGGTCATTTATGGTGTTTGGTGGATTATGGTTCTTCTTTGCAGATCTGGTTTATATTCAGGAGGAACATGTTCTTAGGGGGAGCATAACCCTTTGCCCTTGATGTCAAAGGGGGAAAATGACGTTGAAGATTTTGAGGTTGCCATCAAGTCCAAAGGGGGAGATTGTTGGCATTATGATTCTGGTATGGCTCTATGATACAGATGTTGTACTTGATGGCAACACCCTCAAGTGGCAATGCTCTGATCAAGCTCTCAAAATGTTGAAAATTAAGAGGTATGCAGGAGAATAGTTCAAAAGGTGTGTACCCGCAGGTACGACATGAAGGGACTGCGGCCGCACACGCAGGTCACCCATTTAGAAGGTGCGTACCCCCAGTTCACTTACTTCAAGGCAGCGAAGCGCGCTCACGTGGGGTTTCTTATGTTTGGCCCGTGGTATTTAGCCCGCCATTCTTGATTCTATGGCTTTGGCCCGTGGTATTGTTTTATATTATTTTTATTATTGAGCCCCATGTTTTTGGGCCCCTTGTATTGGTTATCTATGGTATTGATCCATGATTTTAGGAAGAGCTTGCCTATATAAAGCAAAGGAGATCACTTGGCTAAGTATCTTTTGCAAATTGAATATCTTAAGATCTGAAATATTGGGTTATTGTTTTAAAAGCTTGATCTATATAAAAGTGAAGTTGAAAGTGAATTTATGAAGGGTGATCTCTCGAGCGCATGATCAAATTTGGGCATCTGACGATCTGTAGCACACTGGTGGACTGCCAATTCGGCCCTAACCAGAGGTACGCAGGTGATTAACTGTGCAAGTGCGTGGGTACGCAGAGCAGAAGAAGGCGCACTGCGTGGGTACGCAGAGCAGAAGAAGGCGCAGTGCGCGGGTACGCAGCGCGACAGAGGTTCAGGTGCGTAGGCACAGTGAAAGTACGGGGCGCTCAGAAGCCGCAGGTGAGTAGGTACGCAGCGCGACAGCATCTGTGGGTGCGTGGCTACAGTGGCAGTACACGGCGTGATAGCATCTGTGGGTGTGTACCTACAGTAACAATACGCGGCGTGATTGAAGAAACAGTGCGTGGGTACGCGGTGCAGCAGAAGGCTCTCTGCGGGTGTACGCAGGGGAGCAGAAGGTGAAGTGCGTGTATGCGCATGCCAGATAAAGAAAAACTGCGGATCTGTCTTAAGACCTTTTGTTGGCTGAATTTTTCTGTTGATAAGGTGTTCTGGGTTTTGTTTACTGTTATTGTTGATCTGGTTACTACAGTTGACTGGGTGATTTACTTGTACTTGATGATCTCTTGATGTTTATGGATCCAGTTTGAAAATTTATGAAAAGTGGTCCTTGAAAGAAAAGAAGTAGGGGGTTGCAGCTCCCTTCCAGCAGAGACTGGAAAACGAGAGAGAGTTGTAGCTCTCTGCAGGTTGCAGCCTACGTACTGGTAAAGGACTGCACCAGTACAAAACCATTGTAAAAGGAGTTTCTAATTTGAAAGAAGATAGAGACATATTGCAGCAGGTGGTTTTCACCCACATTGGGTTTCCACCTTACATCTGGTGTTCTTTGGTGTGACTATCTGTTTTCTTTGTTCATGCTCATTATTTTATGGTACTGACATGCAAAAATAATTCAAAGTATAAATAGGGAAGATTTATTAAAAGAACTTGATAATACTGATTCACCCCCCCTCTCAGTATTTTTTCCAACACATGTCCTGGAAGGAAAAAAAAACAAAATAAAATAAAATAAAGAGACTCAGGTGAAAACGTCCATGATGCACCTGAGTACAACTATTGGGTTGAAAACCTCTTAAGGCAGCCCAAGAGTGTTAAAAAAAAATATAAGAATAAAATATTTCTGGGTGAAAGGCTCTTTTGAGGCACCTAGGGTCGGCAACTAAGATGAAAACCTCCTTGGAGGAAGACTAGTTCTTGTTCAAAAAAAAAGAAAGAAGAGAAAAATATACAAAGTTGACAATTTTGTTTTGTAGGTTTGCAAGAGGAAGATAAGAACAACATATAGAGGACAATAGGACCTACAAAAAATTATGTTTTACTTCACCCATCTCATATCCTCCATTATCCCCCTAGTCTTCCATCTATACTCCACTCCATACCATTTCAAACAGTTTTGTGTTTTTTATAGGATTCCCTGTAATACTACAAGAGATTCGTGTAGGAATTACATGAGTTCTTGAAAACCACAAGAAGAGTAGTCCAATGGTAAGGTGGTGACACAAGCCTATGTTTTAATGTAAAAAAAAAAACCATTTACCTCACCACACCATAGCCAATACCTTTCATAACCATGTCGCCCCTATATCCATCAAAGAAATCAAGTTCAAAAAAAAAATGATAAGGAAAAAAAATAAGAGAAAAGCGAAAGAGGAGGCATACCGAAATCATCATCCCTCACCTACCATAACCCCATTCTCCACTCATTTCAACACCCCTTCTACTTCAAAGTTGAGGAAAAATGTGAGATTTTAAGGGAAATGCATCTACAGGACATCCTATAGCAGCCTATCCCACAAAAGAGACCACATAGGCTACAACTATCTTCAGCACAGGGGCTGCAAGGATGATAAATCTCCTCTAGAGATCAGCAACAATAGGAACATTAGCAGCAACAAGGTCCAACACCTGTACATCATCAAAAGGAACAAGTCATCAAAAGGAACAAGTCATCAAAGATGAAATATAGAGTTGAAAATATGGAGCTCAGAAAGAACAGCAAATTGGCACCATTCTCCACCATGCATCATCAATGAAGCAAAGGACCCATAGGTATGTCATCTTACCAATACTCCCTCATAAGTATGACGTGATTAAAACTATAGGGATAATGTGAGAGTTGATTTTATAAGTGAAGGTGGCTAGTTAACTAGGCCACCCTCGGCCAGATAACAAGAAGAAAAGGGTTAGTCCACTACACGTGGAAAGGTCAAATCAAAGGAAAAAGGGGAGTAAATCCAAAAATAGCTAGTTTGTGGAGAATCAGAGTGGGGGATGATTATGAGGCAAGGTGATATGATGAACTGATAGTGGGACCAACGATCCAAAAGAAGGTACTTGTACTCGTCCAACCAACGCATCATCCAACACAATCATCCATAAATAGAAATAAACGCTGACTCCCATAAGAAGAAGGCAGAGGGAACTTCGAGGAGTCATCGAAAGAAGAGGTTACTCTCAGAATTCCTGAAATAACACCCACAAGAAACATTGAACACCTACAACAAGCACGAAACCTACAGGAAGCCCACATGATAGAGGGAGATTAGCTTACAAAGCTATCAATGGACACTAAAGGAAATCAAATCAATGGTTATCACTGTTATAGCTCCAAATCCCACTCTTATGGTTTGTGATGCTGCACTCATGGCCTAGGGCAACCCCTCCTTCCAGACCGGGTCCTAAACTTTAAAAAACAGTGTTTTATCCCCTATACGCGACATTGCCCTGAGTTAAACGCGTGTACACGCGGGTCTGTGTATACCCAACCCGCGTGTATGTATTAAAACACTTAAAAAAATAAATAATTCCTTATCTTCGGGCAGAGATCGCGGGTTTTACCTGCTGATCACCTGTTAGTGCCCGTGGCCCAACTGTTCCCAACCAACTCCTAACTAAAAAACGACTTTGGAGATGGTATAAAAATACATCAAAGGGAAGGCCTAAGGGGAGAGAGAAAAGAGAGCAAGATTATTATGCTGAGATTTTCCCCTTAGACCAGGTCTGAAGTCCTTGGTGCCTTCTGCACTTCCCCCATTTTGCATAGGAAACCCTTGTTTCCATGTGTATTGGTGATCGTTCATCCTTTATATCACCATTGAGTAAGACTTGGAAGGAGCTCTTGTTGGAGGCTTGAGGCTGGAACGAATCCGGGAGGAAGCTTTGCTTGGAGCCTGCTGAAGGTGTTTCAGGTGAAATCTTTCCGTTATATGTACTTTACTTGCCTTTATATAAAGAAAGACGTCTTGGTTCCCGACACAATCTTTCTTTGTGCTTATGAGATTCTTGTCTTGAATTCTTATGCAAGTAGTTACTTAAAGATTTTTATAACTAACTTTATAGCATGAAGATGGTTTTCATGTAAGTATTTGTCCATGTACTGTTGTGTTCTTTGATTTGTTTGTTTTACAGGTCAAAGGAGAAGAAGGGAACTCCAAGAAGGGTTTGGACCCTAAAGGCCTTCTCGAACGTAGGACCTTAGGTACGTACCCTAAACATTAGAATTTGCTTACAGTAAAGATAATGGCTGTGGGTGTGTTTCTTTGAATAAGCAATTTTCAGTCTGGTAGAGTCTTAACCCAAAGGACCCTAGGGGTACTTTCCCCTCAACCAGAATTGGCGACTCCGCTGGGGAACAACACTCTTATTGTTCCTAGTTTGGGTAGTCTTCAAGCCAATCAAGGCTCAGCCTCTCTGTTTGTTGGCTCTGACTGTCTAATCTGTTCTTGAATTCTAAGCTTTTCCAGTTTTTTTAGTCTGTATTTTTTTATTTTTCTTGAAGATCTTCAGATACGTTGTTTTGCTGGATTACAGAAGCGTATATACGCAAGTTGTACTAAGTGAACCCGCGTATACGCAGGTTTCCTCAGTTACAGTCACGTGTACACGCACGCTGCACATCACTGCAGGCGCGTATATTATCTAATTTTCAAGATTTATAAATTTTCTTTTTGCTGAATGTCTGTCTAGTGGTTTGGGTCAGTTTGAAGCAGTCATTTTCCAGTAACAGTCCTCTGTTTAATAGGGGGCATCTTGTTCTGAACTCTCTCTAGTTATAAGGAGTATTAGTCTTGTTTTCGTTGATTGCAAGCGTCATTGTTTTTTAACATACAAGATTTCTGGTTAAGAATCTTGACTGCTCTGTTTTGGCAGAGTAGGAAGATTGGATTCAATCTTTGTGTTCATTTTGTTTTGGTGACCCTTTTGTTTGCTTAACGAAACCATTTTTGTGACCATTTGCTCCTTAGTTTCGGGAAAGTTGTTTGTTACCATTTTCTTGACACTTGTCTTTTGATCTTTTGGACTTTCATTGCTGCTTTTGATTGCCATGAGCGATTTCAAACGCATTTATTTTTGTTGGGTTTTCATCATTTGAAAGGTGTCAATTCACAAAAGTGTTTGGTTGCCTATTCATCAATCATTGGTGTCAGTATTTTTGACAGCATTCTTTGAAAATGACTTCTTGGCTTCGTTGAAAGAAAATCTTTTGAAAGTTTTTAGTTTCGCTTTCTTAAACTTGCTTTTCATTTGATTTCCCTTTTTGCTAAGTGAAAGTGCTTTGTATTTATCTTAGAACTTGTTTTTATTGTTTGGACGAAATGATTGGTAACACATCATCTTCTATCTAAGCATTTTAGTGGCAAGACAAATTTGATAAGGCAGCAACTTTCCTTCTTTGTTTTAGAGTAGTCTTTAAATCTTGCATCCACATATAGTTATTGCATTAGGATAGATTTGCATCTCTTTTTAGGCATATATAGTTTTGTTAGTTTTTGTGAGTGTGGAGTCTGAAAAGAAAAGGAAAATTTGTTTATATTAGAAGTACCTCTGAACCTCATAGAAATTGCTCTTCATCGAAAACAAAAAGTGCATGTGCATGTAGCTAAGTTTTATTAATTTCTTTTGCGTCCATAAAAAAACCACAAGTTTCATCTCCATTACCTTGTGACTTAAAGAACATCCTAATAAAATCAAGCGCTAATTAAATTCCACTAGAACTTTTTGTTTTAGTCAGTTACACCAACAAGTTTAGGATTTTAGGGCCTTGTATTAGGCGAGTGGAGAGTTAACTCTCCAAGTCCACATAAAATGTCAAACATAAGAGTCTGAATAACGAGAGAAAATCCAATAGCGTTAGGAAGACCAGGAAAGCTCCGGATCTGGGAGTTAAGCACGGGGGTCTGTGAAGACAGGGAAGAGAGATACCCCCTCTCCTACTTGTCCGAACTTACCTCATGACTGTTCCGCCTGGCTTCTGCGACGAGTTGGTACCCATAGTTGCCTCTCCTAGGGATCTACACAGGTGGCTGCGGAGGTGAATCCCGTGGCACCTGAGGTTGACGTTGTATCACTCTCGACAGTACTACTGGAGGGCACCCTTGCGAAGCTTGGGGGCTTGCACCGGTGTAGGCTGTTGTTAGGAGGTCAACGTAACTTCCTCTGATACCTTCGCTGATAGGGATGGGCCCTCATCATCCCAGACTATCTTCGGAAGGCCCCTTGATTCACTTTCTCGTATTTTGGTGTCCGGTCCTAATCACCCGGAGTGGAAATACTTGGAAGTTGTTTGACTGGCTGTATCTTTAGGGACTTTATAGTGAGTGATCTGTGCTCCTAGTTGGCCTAGCTTTCAATTTTTTGAGTCTTTAGTTAGATCATAACAAAAAATTCAAAGTGGCTGACCGATCTCCTAGACGGTCTCGAATACTTCGTGGTCTTTCACCGCCAAGTTTAGAGCCTTCTCCAAGAAGGCGCAGAGAGAGTACCACCGGTGGGGTTCATCCTACGCCGGTTGACGCATTGGAGATTGATCCTCCTAGCAGAGGCATTATTGCCCAAGCAAGGCCTGGTACCTATGAACAAGAGAGGGATACTCCAGTTCTTTCTCGAGTTCTTTTTCAAGCAGAGAATAACATAGAGGTAGAATAATTCTCAGAGTCGTTAGGGGCTGCGAATTCTCCCCTACCATTTAGTCATCCGGACGTATTGCGATACGTTGGGACTCCGTCACATAGACCATCAAGTCCAGGTTACACTACATGCTTACCATTCATGATCACTACTGGAAGCATGGCTTCTACAAGTGCTACGACTATGCAAACCCCAACATCAGTGCAAGGGGGAGGAACTATTTCCATCCCGTCCACTTCCTTGTTTGGATCTTTTGCGAGCAAATCTCTACTTGGGTCTACCTCCATTCCGTCCACAAGTGGAAATGCCCAAACCAATGCTTTTGGTACTGGACTCTTCCCTTTTGGCACCCAATCACAGGGTATTCCATCGGTTCCGTTTAGTGCCGCTACGTCCATGATGGGCGGATCGGCTTCATTCCAGGGCTTTCCTTTCGGAAGTGGTCATATACCACATTCCAACCCGACGGTAGGATCCATGCCTTTTTCTTCAATAGGACAAAGCAACAATCCTTTCCAAGGTTGGAATAACCCTGGGGTTAGTAGCACGGGAACTGGGAATCCGTTTAACGGCCAACAAGGGAATAGGCCGTACTCCACGGTTAGCATGTTTCAAAGTATTCCTCCCCTTGCTTCGGCTTGGAACCCATACCAGGGGTTATCAACTCCTTACCATTCTTTAGGAGGAAACTTTGCGGGTTATGGAGGTTATACGACAGGAGTTGGTCAAGCTCCGAATTTTGCTGGACCACAAGGCTTGCCTTTTGGTTCAGCCGGTTCTACTGGTCACTTCGGGCAGCCTGGTGCCTCCCAAATTCCAGGACAATCTTTTCAGAGCTTTGGGAGTTCTGCCCAGTCTGGGTGGAATCCCCTAGGTCCTCCTAGGCTTCCGTTTCTGGCAACGTTAAACTTGCCAGATCTCACTAAGTTAACAAATGACCCAATCAGGTATAATCCGGCCTGGCCTCCGGTCCCAACCAAACTCCCTTCGGACATTCCAAAATTCGAAGGGAAGAGTGGTGAAGACCCAGGCGACCACGTAACCACGTTCCATCTGTGGTGCTCATCCAACTCCCTCATCGATGATTCGATTAGGTTGAGACTCTTTCAGCGCACCTTGACTGGTAATGTGGCCAAGTGGTATATAGAGTTGCCAGGGGGCAGCTTTACATCATTCGCCGACTTAGCCAATATTTTCTTAAATCACTTCCAGTTGCCTGTCCGCTATGATGCCGGAACTGAACTTCTGGCCACCTTTCGTCAGGATAAGGCTACCCACATTTCCGATCACATTCAGGAATGGAGGTGGAGAAAGAGGCTCATTAAAGCTGAAATTCCTCCGGAGTACCGTCTCGAGTGGTTTTTGAAGTCTTTACAACTCGAGATCTCCAAGGATGTCTCCATGTCTGGGGTCTATTCTGAGGAGCAAGCCATTTTTAGGGCCCAACAATTAGAATTGATCTACTCTCAGTCTGGGATCCTACAAAAGTACTTGCCAGATGCTCCTGGATCTAAGGTTGATTTAGCTAAGCCGAAGGCAGGTCCGCACGCAGATGGTATCGTTGGGTTAGTAGACACAACTACAGTGAACTTGTTGAATCAATTGCAGCAGTTGTCTTTGCAAACTGCTTCTAACAACCAAGTCACATTGTCTAATCCTCCCGCTTCCCAAAATTCTTCAATTAATGCCGTCCAATCCGATAACCCCAAAGGAAATCAAAGCTCCAATGGGAAGAAGAAAGGATGTGGTAAGAAGAAGAACTAGGATGGGAAGCCCGATGCAAATAAATCCGGCAACAATGCTGGTGGTGGTGGAAATGAGTCGAGAAAGAAAGTCAAGTTTCCTTGCAAGTTATGCAGTGGAGACCATCTAACTCATCTCTGCCCTAGGATTGAAGATGCTCAGCGCTTGTTAGGGCAGCAAGGGACTTCTAGTTCGCAAGTTGTGTTAACTAACCCGTTTCCCCAAGGGCAGCAACTTCTTGCTGGCGCGAGTTCAAACCCTGGTACCTCCGCAGGGGGCAACCAGGAAGGGGACAAGTCGTCAAATTTTTTCATGATGGGTGCTCACGCTAACGTGGCCACACGGTCACGTGATTATGGTGAAGGTGAAAATTCTAAGGGTAAATCAATTCCCGAAACTAACAACCCACTTCATATTGAGAGACCTTCTGTTGAGACTATACCTCGGGTGCCGAAAGGTTCCGCTAAACGCGCGACTATCAACCCTAATATTAGGGCAGCCCAGAATTACTCCATTGTTGAGGATCTGGCTCAGAGTCCATGTGCTATGTCCGCGTTGGAGGTTCTCCAGTCATGTCCTGCTCAACGAAGTGCCTTGCTATCAGCAATGGGGGCAGTGGATCCAAGTAACTCCTTAGCTCTCACTTTTGATATGAGTAGTGTCAAAAAGAGACTTCCTCATCACATGGCTTTCCAGATAAAGTCTACCTACCAGAAAACGAATATTTTTCGGACGGTTGTAGATGAGGGAGCTTCCACGTGTGTCATTTCTATGTCATGCTGGAAGGCCATTGGATCACCGTCGGTTGTTCCTTCACCCACCCTATTGACAGCATTTGATGGTCATTCTCATAGGCCATACGGGATTATCCCGGCTTTTCCTGTATGTGTTGGAGGAAAGGTCGTTAATATTGAAGTAGAGTTCATAGACGCTAACCTAGACTATAATCTCCTATTAGGAAGGAACTGGGTATACGATATGGATGCTGTGGTTTCGACTCTGTTTCGTGTCATTTGCTTTCCTCATGAGGGGAAAATCGTTAAGGTTGACCAATTGGACTATTGTCCAGTTGATCCTCAAGCAAACTCTGACTCTACTATTCCTTTAGTGGGTAACCCCCGTCTGCCTACCGAGAGTCTAGGAGTCGGGATGTACTCTTCATTGATGGGTACGTTTAATCTTCCCCCTCCTACAGCTTGCTATAGATACAATTTCATCCTCCAGGGATCCTTTACGGAGAGAGTTTGTCCAAACTCCTTATTCTTCGAACCCTGGAACCTTAGCTTCATCTGCGACCACATCAGGTGACGACAAGGTGGGTGGAATAGAATCTCTTATATCTACAGTGGAACCTAGATGCGAATCTATCGATAACTATGTAGATAACATTTCTACTATTTCCTTTGGGAAAGAAATAGATGGTGATGTGGCTCATTTTCGGACCCTTGATTCCACCTTTGCATCGGATTGCTCGGATATTGTTTTTCCATCGGATGAAGTGATATTCGAAGCAATGACGGCCGTAGATCAACCTATGGAAGATTTACATCGTCGGTTACACTTTTATGCCCCTGTGCGTGAAGTCGAATCTCGGTCCTCCAGTTCGACTAGTGATGTTTGTACGGTCCCTTTGGCTCCAACACATTCATTTTCCGAAGAGAGTATATTGATTGGTTCGATCGTCGTACCTATAAACATCCCTAGGAGTAAGTTGGCGGAGCCCCCTGACGGGCTCCACCTCAAGAAGTACTTTTCTTAGTTTTACCAGGCAATGGCTTCTTTGTATATTATGTATATATTTATACATATATCGTCGAGCATTTTCTGATATTAGTGCTTTTTGGTCTGCTGTGGCAGGTGCTGATGGATGATTTGGTCTATTTTGGGTTCGCCGATGGTGCTAGTCGACACACTCGGAATCTTGCTTCCGCAGCTTGGGTACTTTATTATCCAACTGGTCAATTGATGGTATCGAAAGGTGTGTGTATCGGTCCTGCTTCAAACAATATGGCCGAGTATATAGCTGTTATCAATTTATTATCCGAGGCAATCTCTTATGGGATCGACTCGTTGGTAGTATATCTTGATTCTCAATTGATAGTGTCTCAATTAAATAACATTTATCGGGTTAGGGATCCATTATTATATCGCCAATATTTAAGGGTGAGGTTGTTGCAAAGATCATTCATTTACATTAATTATTTGCACATTCCAAGATCTCAAAATTGGTTAGCTGATTCTATCGCTAATCAAGCATTAGACTGGCATATCAATCATTCATCATCATAAAATAATACATCAAAAAGTCAAACTGTATATATATATATATATATATCATAAAACGCCTCGAGTGTACATATGTGTGTCCAAAAATATACAAAATTGGGACTCAAATGCCCATAATCATGTCAGGTATATCTAACGCCTCGGCTCAGGATGAGCATCTAAGTATGTCACTATAGCATTGGCCACACGCCGAAAGACGCGAACCCAGTCACGTGGCATGCCAACCACATGACGCTGCATATCTGGAGGAAGGTCCTCTATCTCGGCCATCGGTACTTGACAGCTCAGTATCGCCAAGTGTCGTTGGACGTTGTTCAGGGTCCGTTCCGTATCCGGAGCCGCCTCTTCGGCTCCTCGGCCACGCCGTCCATGCCGCGGGAATCCATCTGGTCGTACAGGCCCAATGTCTAGAACATGATCATCATATTAGTCATTTGAATCTCATCAAAAAATATTTTTCGAAATTCATCATTATATTTGAAAAATCCAAAAAAATCATAAAATAATAAAAAATTCTTACTAATCTCACCCCATGCTGCATCCGATGGTAACACTAGATCAGGATCTCCTCGGAAATCCAGTCCAACATAGGGGTAGTCATCCACGGCGATGATCTGCTGCTCCCACCAGGCAAAGAAGTCATCGTCAAATGCATTCCTTGGGACTTCCCCACCACCCAGACATTTCATCAAGTCAGCCCACCGGCCCATGTGTGGATCACGTGGACTACTGATGGCAATTGCTACCCTGGGGCGGAGTGCGGGAACCTTCTCGAAGAAGAAAGTGCACAAGATGGTTCCGAACCCAAAGTTCTTGGTCTGTCCCCTCCTGATAGAAGTGAGTTGTTCCTTCATGTTGGCAAGAAGAGGAGTACACCAGTCAAACACAGTAGTGAGACAGTCCACTGCCACGCTCATGGTTACCCGTGACGCCTGATGTAGTGAGGATGATCCGTTCACTCGAGCTATGGTGAACAAGATTATCCTGAGTGACAAACTCGCCGCATGTGGAATAGAGATCTGGCTCCCGACCTTCCGATGACCCGGGCAGTAAATCTGTACATAGTCATCTACACTCAGACTATTCCGTGTCCTACCCTGGGAATGTGCTACCTCTCCCCTTCGGGAAAGGCTCGTGATAAAATATATGTCTTCCACTTCTATCTTGAGTGGCATCTGATCAATCACAAATGCTTCCTCATCGACATCCCAATAATCAATGAGCCTCTCGAGCAGACGCGTGTTTGCTTTCATATTTGGCAATTTGAAGAATTTAAGCAACCCGCACCCCTGTAGGGCATCTAATGCCTCATCATTGCCCATAACTTCATTATCCACGGCTGAGTGCTCTCTTTCACGCCATGTGATAGTCATCCTAGAAGAAAAAATCATTTTCATCCGTTAGTTTTGTGTATAAAATTAGTTCGATGCGCACACGCGGGTTCCTATATACACAGTCGCGTGTAGGGCCATCGTATACGCGAGTTCTATATGCCCAACCCGTGTGTACGCCGCGAAGGAATTTTTTGCAAAAATCCAACGGTAAAACGTCAACTAAAATTCCTAAAAACTATCACAATTAATTGCAAGACAAGTTTAAGGCTTACCTGGAAGTTTTCGGCAAGTTTGAACGGTTGAATTGGTCACAGGGAAGTTTGCTCCTTTTTCTCCACAATTTTTGCTCTCCAAGTCAAATGGTGAAAATGGTGAGTCAAAAATACCTTTTATAAGTTTTGAAAATGCAAAATTTTTTCAAAATTTTATTTTGTTTGGCCTCATGTTACTTTTAACTTGGGAGCTTGGAATGCCGAGTTTGGTTTGTTTTTCAGGACATTTTGGACATTTTTCGACAGTTCAAGACGGTTCCATGACCGCTGACCTGTCATGGCAGGTATCGTGTTTTCACTGGCATATAGGTTAGGGTCACCGTTTTTCCGTTGCATTATGCATACTAGCCTCCATGTGACCGATACATCTGTCGTAGGGTCCACCCCAGCATGTTATGGTTAGTAAGCCATTTTCACTCGCCGATTCTTTAAATCATGACACGATGGTAGAGCCATCCCTTTACATGGGCATCGTAGTTAGCACCTCACTGACATTTGTTGCCCATGCTGCTTCGTTTTGAGTAGGCTCGGGAGTCCTCTGTAGTCCCGCCATGACTTATGCGTTGAAGACTCATTCCTCTTTGCTTCTTCGATTTGTTCTGGCCTTATACCCTAGAGGCTCCTATGTGTGTTGAGTTGTACTTCTGCATTGCATGTTGACCATTTGCACCTTTTGGCCTAGAGCCGGCTTCACTTGGACTCGTGTTTAAGCCAACTTTTGACCATCACATCTGCAAAATCAACCTTGCATACCTTTGACTTCTGCAGCTTGACATACCCTGATCCGTGGAAGGAACATACCTCTAAGTGTCACTGACTAGTTTTCACCCCCCTGCATTGAGCATAGGAACGTTCCTTTCCCAGGAACTAGATCATCTGTTTCACCGACACTCGTTCTTTCCACTGTACCATAGCATTCTTTTATTCTTTTTCCAGCTTAACAGAAAAAGACAAAAAAATTAAATATTCCAAAAAAAAGAGCGAGAACAGGGACATTATTTCCATTTATTGTTGGCAGCTAGAGTCAGTCGTGTCGCCCTTGAACAAAGCACTCAAAACAAAGTCTCCTCCGCATGGGTGGGATTTAGTTTGACTTAGGTATGCCATAACCTTGTTATTGAGTCATTTCTCCCCCGATTGGTTATCTCTTCCAATCATATGGAGGGTTCGTTCGTGCCTCCTGCATGGCGAACTTATACAGAGTCATCATTTGCTGCCACATAGTCACATTGAGTCGTGCTTTTGTTCAAGGGAAGTTAGCCTGAGTTGGCCTCTCTGCGGTGTCTGTTGACTCATTTTTCAGTCGGCCCTCCCTGGTTGTCAGTATCATGTCTATCATCACATCAATTATATTGGTCCTGTACTCGTGCCGGTTTGAGAAGGTCCCCATTGACTTCTTGCTGGCGGGTCTTGTCCTTATCGACGATGACACCTTGCTCCGAGGACAGGCCTAGAGCCACACCCTGGCCCTATTTTCATTATTGATAGGTCACCTTGTGCTCAGCATCGATCGGTATCATGGGTCTTTGACTGAGTGGTTTCCCTTGTGTTCGACATCAGCATACATTATCACACATTGGGATTCGTGCAGTACCTTGGTTTCCATTTGACCCTATTGGTGGATACCTCGCCTCTGTGCCAGCTTTCATTATTGGTTGGTTCAGAGGGTTTCTGCCGTGCGCTAGCCACATCTTGTGTACGCCGGAAACGTACTTAGGTTGGGTTACTACATCTTTTTCGTCTGATTCCTTCCACATTATTGGCCTACGGGTTACACTCACGCTAGATTGATGGAGGATGCCTTAATGCCTTCCTTCTAGCGGATCTTTCCCTATCGACTCCGACTCATTGCTCTGGGGCAAAGATCTAGAGTCCATTTGGCAGTACCTTGGGGTTTGCAGTCATTAGTGGCAGATCCTTCGCTATCGACAGTGGGAAACCATCATTGTCTCCTGATGGATAGATTCTTACAGGTGTTCGACTTCAGCTCATCTATTCACACTTGTTAGATTGTACTGGGTACCTTGACGCTCATTATCATTATCGGTGAGTAGTCTCGCGTTTGTTAACGGTATACATCAATGACCGGTAATCAAACGATTTCTCACATGGTCGACTTCAGATCATTTATTCCCATGGCGTAGAAATGTACCACGACGGTCGGTGAAGACCTCAGGTTGTATCAGCATTCATTGGTTCACTTGATAGTTGCTCCTGTTGCTTCTAGTTGATACCACTCCACCTTATATGTTGCAGTCAGTCATGGCGACATTCTATATGCTGGCACCTGAGTTTGCAGTGTAGTACCATCCTATTCCATCATGTTCAGTTGGTACCTTTTGGGATCAGTCTTTGATATCAGTGATCCGTTGCAGCTTTCAACATCATTGCCAGTCTTATATGTGATATTCAGACATGTACTCGCTCCTTATGATCAGATGATCCATTATGTATCTTCCAGTCATTTATACTTGTATACTTAGTGGATCCGCTTGTACTTGATATGCGGACATGCTTTACTTATTCTGAGCATGGGTATGCCCGCCTCAGATAGTGTTTCTTTCTGATCTCCTTTTGGTGGCTTGGCAGGCTGAATTCTGGTGAAGTCCTCCTCGGTCTCTCGACAAACTTCCTTTCCATGTACTTACATAATATATTTCGGCCATCATGTTCCCCTTCTGACTTCATATATTAGGGGGCATCTGTTATAGCTCCAAATCTCACTCTTATGGTTTGTGATGCTGCACTCATGGCCTAGGGCAACCCCTCCTTCCAGACCTGGTCCTAAAATTTAAAAAACTGTGTTTTATCCCCTATACGCGACATTGCCCTGAGTTAAACGCGTGTACACGCGGGTCTGTGTATACCCAACCCGCGTGTATGTATTAAAACACTTAAAAAAATAAATAATTCCTTATTTTCGGGCAGAGATCGCGGGTTTTACCTGCTGATCACCTGTTAGTGCCCGTGGGCCAACTGTTCCCAACCAACTCCTAACTAAAAAACTACTTTGGAGATGGTATAAAAAGACATCAAAGGGAAGGCCTAAGGGGAGAGAGAAAAGAGAGCAAGATTATTATGCTGAGATTTTCCCCTTAGACCAGGTCTGAAGTCCTTGGTGCCTTCTGCACTTCCCCCATTTTGCATAGGAAACCCTTGTTTCCATGTGTATTGGTGATCATTCATCCTTTATATCACCATTGAGTAAGACTTGGAAGGAGCTCTTGTTGGAGGCTTGAGGCTGGAACGAATCCGGGAGGAAGCTTTGCTTGGAGCCTGCTGAAGGTGTTTCAGGTGAAATCTTTCCGTTATATGTACTTTACTTGCCTTTATATAAAGAAACACGTCTTGGTTCCCGAAACAATCTTTCTTTGTGCTTATGAGATTCTTGTCTTGAATTCTTATGCAAGTAGTTACTTAAAGATTTTTATAACTAACTTTATAGCATGAAGATGGTTTTCATATAAGTATTTGTCCATGTACTGTTGTGTTCTTTGATTTTTTTGTTTTACAGGTCAAAGGAGAAGAAGGGAACTCCAAGAAGGGTTTGGACCGTAAAGGCCTTCTCGAACGTAGGACCTTAGGTACGTACCTTAAACATTAGAATTTTCTTACAGTAAAGATAATGGCTGTGGGTGTGTTTCTTTGAATAAGCAATTTTCATTCTGGTAGAGTCTTAACCCAAAGGACCCTAGGGGTACTTTCCCTCAACTAGAATTGGCGACTGGTTGAGGGGAAAGTAACCCTAGGGTCCTTTGGGTTAAGACTCTACCAGACTGAAAATTGCTTATTCAAAGAAACACACACACATCCATTATCTTTACTGTAAGCAAATTCTAATGTTTAGGGTACGTACCTAAGGTCCTACGTTTGAGAAGGCCTTTAGGGTCCAAACCCTTCTTAGAGTTCCTTCTTCTCCTTTGACCTGTAAAACAAACAAATCAAAGAACACAACAGTACATGGACAAATACTTATACATAAACCATCTTCATGCTATAAAGTTAGTTATAAAAATCTTTAAGTAACTGCTTGCATAAGAATTCAAGACAAGAATCTCATAAGCACAAAGAAAGATTGTTTCGGGAACCAAGACGTCTTTATTTATATAAAGGCAAGTAAAGTACATATAACGGAAAGATTTCACCTAAAACACCTTCAGCAGGCTCCAAGCAAAGCTTCCTCCCGGATTCGTTCCAGCCTCAAGCCTCCAACAAGAGCTCCTTCCAAGTCTTACTCAATGGTGATATAAAAGATGAATGATCACCAATACACATGGAAACAAGGGTTTCCTATGCAAAAAGGGGGAAGTGCAGAAGGCACTAAGGACTTCAGACCTGGTCTAAGGGGAAAATCTCAGCATATTAATCTTGCTCTCCTTTCTCTCTCCCTTCGGCCTTCCCTTTGATGTCTTTTTATACCATCTCCAAAGTAGTCTTTTAGTTAGGAGTTGGTTGGGAACAGTTGGGCCACGGGCACTAACAGGTGATCAGCAGGTAAAACCCGCGATCTCCGCCCGAAAATAAGGAATTATTTATTTTTTTAAGTGTTTTAATACATACACGCGGGTTGGGTATACACAGACCTGCGTGTACACGCGTTTAACTCAGGGCAATGTCGCGTATAAGGGATAAAACACTATTTTTTAAATTTTAGGACCAGGTCTGGAAGGAGGGGTTGCCCTAGGCCATGAGTGCAGCATCACAAACCATAAGAGTGAGATTTGGAGCTATAATTTCAGATTGATGAAAAAGAAAAATATCTTGAAAAGTTAGAAGGTGAAATTGTTGGTCTTAGAAAAGAGATTGAGAAAACAAAGGCTACTAATCTTAAGTTTGTCAAAGGATCTGAAACTCTGCATGAGATCATCAATGTACTGCGTTCTCCACTAAACAAGACAGGTCTGGGGTATAATGGAGAAACTTTTCAAGCATCCACCTCAAAGAGTTATCTTGATGCAGCAAGAAGGAATGAGCAAAAGCATAATGGAGATCACTAGGTAAAGCAGGGACCAATTACAAACAAAGACTATCAGAAAAACTAGGGGCAATCGGTCTTAAGGATGAACAAAAGCTACAACTAGCCACAGGTAAAATCCTCTCAATTTGATTCAAGAATGAATGACAATAGAAACTACAATCGTTTGGCCGGAAGATTTGATAACTGCAGAAGTTTCTTCAATGGACAATGCTTCTCTTGCCATAACTTTGGTCACAAAGGAGCTCAATGTGTTGCATATAAAACGATCATGACTAGAGAAGCTCAGAAACAAAGAAGTATGACCGGGATTACAAAAAGGACCTATAACAACTTTTCGGTTCTTGAAAATGAAGTTGAATGTTCTATTTGCAATAATTTTGGTCATAAAGATTCTGAATGCAGGAGCAGGTTTCAGCAGCCAAAGGAACAAGCCTCAAGCACCAAAACATGGAGAATAAAGGAACCACAAACAGAAAGATGTGGGAGAGCATTTTATGCAGAGGGATAGGAAAATCTATGGTACATTGACAGTGGATGTTCGAAGCATATGACAGGTGATAAAGAAAAACTTGAATCATATTCTGCTCTAGAAAAGGGAAAAAAAGTCTCTTTTGGAAATGATACTCCTGCAGCTATAAAAGGAAAAGGCACTGCTCAGTTAAAAGAAAAGGTCAAAGCTGGAAATGTTTTGTATGTTGACAGATTGAAACATAATCTTCTAAGTGTCAGCCATATGTGTGATCAAGGAACCGAGGTGATATTTAGAACAAATGGATGTCTTGTTTGTGATCTTGATACAGGTAAAACGGTGATCAAAGGTAAAAGAACTCCAAATAATCTATACATATTTGAAGAAGGACAACAACAATGCTATCTAAGCAAGGATGATGAACACTGGTTATGGCACCGGAGGTTGGGGCATCTATGCTTTTCACAAATAAGGAAAGCATGCAAATATCAGGCAGTTTGCGGTCTTCCAGATATCAAAATTCCAGACAACACCATATGCAAATCATGTCAGTTTGGAAAGCAAACCAGAACTAACTTTCCAGAGAAGGAAGGATCAACTAGCATGCCTCTTGAGCTTGTACATACAGATGTATGTGGACCATTCAGGAAAAGGACACCTCGAGGAGAAGAATACTTGATATTATTCATTGACGATTTCTCCAGGTTTGTCTGGTTAGGACTTATGAAGCACAAAGATGAAGCATTCGAAAAATTCAAATCCTTTAAAACCTTGGTTGAAAATGAATTAGGATACAAAATTAAGTACCTCGGATCCGACAGAGGTGGGGAGTTTACCTCAAATGAATTTTTCGATTTCTGTGAAGAACATGGGATAAGAAGAGAATTCTCTACAGCTAGAACTCCTCAGCAAAATGGAGTAGTTGAAAGAATGAACAGAACAGTCCAACAAATGGCTCGTGCTATGCTTGATGAGTCTGGAACTCCCGCAACTTTCTGGGGTGAAGCTGCATATGCTGTAATTGTTATTCTCAACAAAACAAATGTCCGGGTGAACAGCACTCAAACTCCTCATGAGCTCTGGTATGGTGAGACTCCTTCGATAAGGCACTTCAAAATCTTTGGGAGCAAATGCTATATTAAGAATACTGATGAGCAACTTGGCAAACTTGAACCTAGAGTAGATGAAGGCATTCTTCTTGGTTATTCTCCACATAGCAAATCATACAAGTGCTACAATAAAAGACTTGGAAGAATTGTTGACAGCATTGACGTAGTGGTTGATGAGAAGGGATACATTCATAGGCAAGTAAATCATGAAGATATCGAAGAAGATGAAGACTACCCTCAAAGACAGGATGATGAAGAAGAAGAACCTCAAGAAGAACCAGAGGAGCAGATAAGGATAGAAGAGAAGACTCCATCCAGATATGTTCAGAAGAATCATCCAGAATCTCAGATTTTGGGGTAGAAAGAAGCAGGTGTACAAACAAGAAGAACAGTTGCAGACGCTTCAAGCTATTTGGCATTACTCTCTTCCACTGAACCACAAAATGTGAAAGAGGCATGCAAAGATGAATGTTGGGTGAAAGCAATGGATGAAGAACTTGAGCAGATCGAAAAGAACAACACTTGGGAGCTGGTTCCCAGACCAAAGGATAAGAATGTTATAAGGACAAAATGGGTCTTCAAAAATAAATTGAATGAAAATGGAGAAGTAATTAGAAACAAGGCCAGACTTGTTTGTAAAGGGTATGCGCAGCAAGAAGGAATAGATTTTGAAGAAACCTTTGCTCCTGTTGCAAGACTTGAGGCCATCCGAATGTTCCTTGCTCTCTCAAGCTTTCAAAACTTCAAAGTATTTCAAATGGACGTGAAATTAGCCTTTCTGAATGGAGACTTGGAAGAAGAAGTATACATTAAGCAGCCAGATGGTTTCATTATTGGAAATGATCCAAATCTTGTATGCATATTGAAAAAGGCTCTCTATGGTCTCAAACAAGCTCCAAGGGCTTGGTACTATCGTTTGGACAAATATCTTCATCAACAAGGTTTTTCAAAAGGATCAGCAGACAACAATCTTTATATAAAAGTTGAAAATGACAAATTGCTAATACTTGTTGTCTATGTAGATGACATTATCTTTGGCAGCAATGAAGAAACTATGAGTCAAAGCTTTGCCTTGGTGATGCAGAAAGAATTCGAAATGTCCTTGATGGGAGAACTGACATATTTTCTTGGTTTGCAAATCCAACAAAAAGAAGGAGGGATCTTTTTGTCTCAAACCAAGTATCTCAAGCAGATTTTGAAGAAATATGGCATGGAAGATGCAAAACCAGTATGTACACCCATGGTCACAGGATGTAACCTCAGTGCAAATGATGAATCAACAGCACTGCATCAACAAACCTACAAATCTATGATTGGAAGTCTACTTTATTTGACAGGTACCTGACCAGACATCATGCATGCAGTAGGAATAGTTGGAAGATTTCAAGCAAATCCGAAGGAAACTCATCTTCAGGCAGTGAAAAGAATCTTTAAATATCTTCAAGGGACTCAAAATTATGGCTTATGGTATCCTAGAGATACAGATCTCACACTTCATGCTTATACAGATGCAGATTGGGCAGGAAGCGTGGATGATAGGAAGAGCACAAGTGGTGGTGTGTTCTTTATGGGTTCCAGATTAGTATCTTGGTTCAACAAGAAACAGAGTTCGATTGCCTTGTCTACAGCTGAAGCAGAATATGTTGTTGCTGCATCTTGCTGCACTCAACTCCTTTGGATGATGCAGACCTTGCAGGACTTTCAAATCACTTTTACACCACCTATCTCCATCTTATGTGATAACACAAGTGCAATCAGCATTTCAAAGAACCTAGTCATGCATTCAAAGACCAAGCACATACCGATCAAGTATCATTTTCTCTGGGAGCAAGTACTTGAACAAAAGGTCAAGTTGGAGTATGTTCCTTATAAGGAACATGTTGCTGATATACTCACCAAACCATTGCCCAGGGAGACCTTTGAATACCTCAGGCAAAAGATGGAGGTTGTTGATGCATCATCTTGTTGAATCTCTTCTGATGGTTGGTTGTACGCAATGCTCATCTGGGGCATATGCGTACATGTGCTGGGTTGCGGATTGGTTGAAGATCGAATGGCACAGGTTCAGGGGGAGCATATAATGCATTTTTGGCATTATGGAGGACTTACAGAAGGAGATCATGGATGCTGGTCTGAATATTGCTGCAATATGTCTCTATCTCTTTCATGGTCATTTATGGTGTTTGGTGGATTATGGTTCTTCTTTGCAGATCTGGTTTATATTCAGGAGGAGCATGTTCTTAGGGGGAGCATAACCCTTTGCCCTTGATGTCAAAGGGGGAAAATGACGTTGAAGATTTTGAGGTTGCCATCAAGTCCAAAGGGGGAGATTGTTGGCATTATGATTCTGGTATGGCTCTATGATACAGATGTTGTACTTGATGGCAACACCCTCAAGTGGCAATGCTCTGATCAGGCTCTCAAAATGTTGAAAATTAAGAGGTATGCAGGAGAATAGTTCAAAAGGTGTGTACCCGCAGGTACGACGTGAAGGGACTGCGGCCGCACACGCAGGTCACCCATTTAGAAGGTGCGTACCCCCAGTTCACTTACTTCAAGGCAGCGAAGCGCGCTCACGTGGGGTTTCTTATGTTTGGCCTGTGGTATTTAGCCCGCCATTCTTGATTCTATGGCTTTGGCCCGTGGTATTGTTTTATATTATTTTTATTATTGAGCCCCATGTTTTTGGGCCCCTTGTATTGGTTATCTATGGTATTGATCCATGATTTTAGGAAGAGCTTGCCTATATAAAGCAAAGGAGATCACTTGGCTAAGTATCTTTTGCAAATTGAATATCTTAAGATCTGAAATATTGGGTTATTGTTTTAAAAGCTTGATCTATATAAAAGTGAAGTTGAAAGTGAATTTATGAAGGGTGATCTCTCGAGCGCATGATCAAATTTGGGCATCTGACGATCTGTAGCACACTGGTGGACTGCCAATTCGGCCCTAACCAGAGGTACGTAGGTGATTAACTGTACAAGTGCGTGGGTACGCAGAGCAGAAGAAGGCGCACTGCGTGGGTACGCAGAGCAGAAGAAGGCGCAGTGCACGGGTACGCAGCGCGATAGAGGTTCAGGTGCGTAGGCACAGTGAAAGTACGGGGTGCTCAGAAGCCGCAGGTGCGTAGGTACGCAGCGCGACAGCATCTGTGGGTGCGTGGCTACCGTGGCAGTACGCGGCGTGATAGCATCTGTGGGTGTGTACCTATAGTAACAATACGCGGCGTGATTGAAGAAACAGTGCGTGGGTACGCGGTGCAGCAGAAGGCTCTCTGCGGGTGTACGCAGGGGAGCAGAAGGTGAAGTGCGTGTATGCGCATGCCAGATAAAGAAAAACTGCGGATCTGTCTTAAGACCTTTTGTTGGCTGAATTTTTCTGTTGATAAGGTGTTCTGGGTTTTGTTTACTGTTATTGTTGATCTGGTTACTGCAGTTGACTGGGTGATTTACTTGTACTTGATGATCTCTTGATGTTTATGGATCCAGTTTGAAAATTTATGAAAAGTGGTCCTTGAAAGAAAAGAAGTAGGGGGTTGCAGCTCCCTTCCAGCAGAGACTGGAAAACGAGAGAGAGTTGTAGCTCTCTGCAGGTTGCAGCCTACGTACTGGTAAAGGACTGCACCAGTACAAAACCATTGTAAAAGGAGTTTCTAATTTGAAAGAAGATAGAGACATATTGCAGCAGGTGGTTTTCACCCACATTGGGTTTCCACCTTACATCTGGTGTTCTTTGGTGTGACTATCTGTTTTCTTTGTTCATGCTCATTATTTTATGGTACTGACATGCAAAAATAATTCAAAGTATAAATAGGGAAGATTTATTAAAAGAACTTGATAATACTGATTCACCCCCCCTCTCAGTATTTTTTCCAACACATGTCCTGGAAGGAAAAAAAAACAAAATAAAATAAAATAAAGAGACTCAGGTGAAAACGTCCATGATGCACCTGAGTACAACTATTGGGTTGAAAACCTCTTAAGGCAGCCCAAGAGTGTTAAAAAAAATATAAGAATTGGGTGAAAGGCTCTTTTGAGGCACCTAGGGTCGGCAACTAAGATGAAAACCTCCTTGGAGGAAGACTAGTTCTTTTTCAAAAAAAAAGAAAGAAGAGAAAAATATACAAAGTTGACAATTTTGTTTTGTAGGTTTGCAAGAGGAAGATAAGAACAACATATAGAGGACAATAGGACCTACAAAAAATTATGTTTTACTTCACCCATCTCATATCCTCCATTATCCCCCTAGTCTTCCATCTATACTCCACTCCATACCATTTCAAACAGTTTTGTGTTTTTTATAGGATTCCCTGTAATACTACAGGAGATTCGTGTAGGAATTACATGAGTTCTTGAAAACCACAAGAAGAGTAGTCCAATGGTAAGGTGGTGACACAAGCCTATGTTTTAATGTAAAAAAAAAAAACATTTACCTCACCACACCATAGCCAATACCTTTCATAACCATGTCGCCCCTATATCCATCAAAGAAATCAAGTTCAAAAAAAAAATGATAAGGAAAAAAAATAAGAGAAAAGCGAAAGAGGAGGCATACCGAAATCAACATCCCTCACCTACCATAACCCCATTCTCCACTCATTTCAACACCCCTTCTACTTCAAAGTTGAGGAAAAATGTGAGATTTTAAGGGAAATGCATCTACAGGACATCCTATAGCAGCCTATCCCACAAAAGAGACCACAGAGGCTACAACTATCTTCAGCACAGGGGCTGCAAGGATGATAAATCTCCTCTAGAGATCAGCAACAACAGGAACATTAGCAGCAACAAGGTCCAACACCTGTACATCATCAAAGGAACAAGTCATCAAAAGGAACAAGTCATCAAAGATGAAATATAGAGTTGAAAATATGGAGCTCAGAAAGAACAGCAAATTGGCACCATTCTCCACCATGCATCATCAATGAAGCAAAGGACCCATAGGTATGTCATCTTACCAATACTCCCTCATAAGTATGACGTGATTAAAACTATAGGAATAATGTGAGAGTTGATTTTATAAGTGAAGGTGGCTAGTTAACTAGGCCACCCTCGGCCAGATAACAAGAAGAAAAGGGTTAGTCCACTACACGTGGAAAGGTCAAATCAAAGGAAAAAGGGGAGTAAATCCAAAAATAGCTAGTTTGTGGAGAATCAGAGTGGGGGATGATTATGAGGCAAGGTGATATGATGAACTGATAGTGGGACCAACGATCCAAAAGAAACACCTTCAGCAGGCTCCAAGCAAAGCTTCCTCCGGATTCGTTCCAGCCTCAAGCCTCCAACAAGAGCTCCTTCCAAGTCTTACTCAATGGTGATATAAAGGATGAATGATCACCAATACACATGGAAACAAGGGTTTCCTATGCAAAATGGGGGAAGTGCAGAAGGCACCAAGGACTTCAGACCTGGTCTAAGGGGAAAATCTCAGCATAATAATCTTGCTCTCTTTTCTCTCTCCCCTTAGGCCTTCCCTTTGATGTCTTTTTATACCATCTCCAAAGTAGTTTTTTAGTTAGGAGTTGGTTGGGAACAGTTGGGCCACGGGCACTAACAGGTGATCAGCAGGTAAAACCCGCGATCTCTGCCCGAAAATAAGGAATTATTTATTTTTTTAAGTGTTTTAATACATACACGTGGGTTGGGTATACACAGAGCCGCGTGTACACGCGTTTAACTCAGGGCAATGTCACGTATAGGGGATAAAACACAGTTTTTTAAATTTTAGGACCAGGTCTGGAAGGAGGGGTTGCCCTAGGCCATGAGTGTAGCATCACAAACCATAAGAGTGAGATTTGGAGCTATAACAATCACCACCAGAACATAGAAAAGGGAGGTAGGTGCCATACCTTCTATATTTTCCATTTAAAAAGAAGAAATCCTCAATTCGATTAAGAATTTGCAGTGCATACAAGGATAGAAATATTGCATTTCATGTCAATAAAGGTTAAACTCGAAAACTTCCTCACCTACCAAAAGTCTTGAACTATATCCACCCAAACCTCGAGAATTACCAAGGAAATATGACAGGAGGTTTCAATAAAAGAGAACTCACCAACATAACAAGAATCCACTAGCACCCTCCTGTGGTGGAAATTTTCACAAGGCATGAATGGATGGGGTTCTTTGAGAAGATGAGAGGATACGACGATGACGTGGCCAGAGAATTTTCCATGTCACTCATACCCCTCACTAGAGCTAGTGCCACTGTAGTAGTGAAGGGTTTGTCAGTAGAAATTACACTTGAGGTTATAAGTAGGATAACTACACTCCCCCTAGGGTTACAATGGAGAAAATAGGAAAAGAATAACAACACACTTGCAAAGAAAAGTTTCCTTTTGGAAGGAGAATAACCAATTGAAGAAAAAAATGGGGTTAGAAGGGAGAGAATTCCATACCCTTGGAATGAAGTCAGTTACCACATCATCAAATATATCTCGTGTGAAGGTAGATACAGTGTAGTGTATGGATATAACTTTAGAATCCTCCAAGAACTGAGATTTGGAGAGAACACACCTCCTCATAACAGACTGAGTGTACCCTATTTCCTGTTACAATCCATGATAGACATGATCATCAAGGTAGAAGAGGGAAAGCATCAATAACTAGCTCGTCATGGGTTGATCAAACTCATCCTTGAAGATGTTCTACACAACTTCAGAATCCCTATTGCATGGACAACATTTACAGACATTCAGGAAGAAGGAGAAATTCAAGCCATTTTGTATGACAAACGCCCGTCTTCTAGTGAGGGAGGAGAAGAAACAAAGGATTTCAAGGAAGAAGAAACAGAGGAGGAAAATGAAGAAGAAACATAGGAGGAAACAAAAGAAGAAACAGAGGAAGAGACATAAGAGGAAAAAGGAGACAAAAAAGAGGATGAAAAAGGAAGTGGAAAAGAGGATGAAGGAAAAAAGGATGAATAGAAGTCTACAACTCAGATAAGGGAAGAAGAAGAATCACCAAGAGTGTCTCCAGAGCCTATAGAGAAAAAGGTAGATGCTGCTCTAACTTCCCGAAGTACAACTATCAAATCAAAGGGAAAGAGACAAAGACAAACTCCACTTTACTTCAAGACAAGAAAGAGCACTAGGATTAGATAAGGGAGACCTCAAACCCATACCAAAACTCCAATTGTCATAGAGGACTCACCAAAACAACAAGAGAAAGAAGTCCCTCTAGGGGAAAAGGAAGGAGAAGGAATATAAAAACAAGCTTCTCCCAAGCCTCCAATCACATATGTTAGGAGGCTTGTCACTAGGTCAACCTCAAAAAAAGGAAAAGGTCTCCTACATGAGTGTTATGCAACCAACTCACAAAAATATAGAAAACATAGATGAACGCCTTAAAATTCAGCCTCTTCGAGGGGGCAACCTCCTTTACTTTACACAAATGAACAATTCTTGGATGATACAAATGACAAGACTTCCTTTCTATATATAGAAGTCTAAGGAGTCATAATATAATCAGAGCCGACATAACAATAATAATGTAAGGGAAAAATAATAATAATAGTGAGCTTCTATGGGGCACAATAGTAACAATATGGGGACTACATGGGTACAACAATTTAATAAGGGGGTTGTACTAATAACAATAAGGGGTTACACTAGTAGTATAGGGGCCTAACATGCCCCTCTCCTTCAAAAAGTGTTGTTCTCAATACTTGAGTAGTTCTTGATGCTTCTGTAGAATATTCTTGTCCTCCCACATGGAATCTTCAACGGGTAAGTTCTTTCACTTGATGAGATACTCTGAAATTGATCGATTTTGTAGCTGTCGAGTTCTTGTTTCTATGACTACTCCAGGTTCCGATATGATTTTTCCTTCCTCTTCAAGTTTTGGCAATACTGTTTGAATTGGGATCTTCTGCAACTTTTGAATGAGTGGCCACACTTTTTCATCCTTCTTCCATTCATCCCTTACTTTGTTTATCCAATTTGATTGGATAATAGAATTAGCACAAGACAGTGCTTCCACATCCTCATCCTTTCTTGTGAGTGCATCTGCAACAAAATTTTGCTTCCCTTTTCTATAGATGATGGCAAACTCATAACCCAATATATTTGTGATCCATTTTTTCTATTCTTCTATAGATAATATTTGTTCTAAAAAGTATTTAATACTATCATGATCCATTTTTACCTTGATGTGTCTTCCCATTCAGTAAGGTCCCCATTTATTAAGTGCATGTAGTATTTCCAACATATCCTTCTCATAAATAGGTTGCTTGAGATGTAGCAGTAAAAATAACCAATCAAAACATTTTTGACTAAAATGTTGATCTACCTGTTGTTTCATTCGATTTTGCACCAAAGTGGTGTTATCCTTTAAAAGTTGGAGAACTTGTTGTTGATGCTCGCTGTGATCTTTCATTGCTTGAAACTTTTTCTTCTTGATATGTCCTTCTATCTTGAGAGTTCGAGGAGTGGTAATTCCTTCCAATGCTTTACAAGATATGGTCAAATTCATTTCTTGACAATGTGATCTTTCACTTCTTAAACATTTTTCTTCTTGGTATGTCCTTCTATCTTGTTAATTTGAGGAATGGTAATTTTGACCAATGCATTACAAGATATGGTTGGATTCATTTCTTCTTTCTCGATGTGATCTTTCACTTCTTGAACCTTTCTCTTCCTGATATGTCCTTCTATCTTGAGAGTTTGAGGAGTGGTAATTCTTGCCAATGCTTTATAAGATACGGTCGGATTCATTTCTTCTTTCTCTGGGGTTGGTTCCTGGTGTATATACTCTTCTTTTGATGTTTCTTGATCCTTTTCTTCCTCCTCTTCATAATCTATGTAAAATAATTTCTTCTCAGCAAACTTATGACCTTTAATGCATTTGCTATCACAATTGTAACAAAGCCTTTTTTCTCTTTTCTCCTCCAATTGTTGTGTTGTAACCCTTGTAGGTTGTGGGAGGCTAGGAGAAACAACACTTCCATTATTATAGTTGTGATGGGTAGACTTCCTTGTTGCCATAATTTTACTTTCCATTATGTAATAAAGCTCTTTTACTCTTTCCAATTATTGTGGTGTTGCTCTAAAGAAGGTGTTGCTCTTTGTATCCTCATAATGTGCTATCATTTTCTCCATGAAAATTGACCACGTAACAAGTTGTTTACGAGAACAAATCCCTTTATACCATAAAAATTGATCTAGATCTAAATATGAAGATGTAATACATACCTTTTGTAACAGTGGTACACCATGTAGATCAAAATATTGCTTCATCTAAAGTATCCAATTTACTTGATCCTTGCCATCAAACTTCCTGATATTGCCTTTTCTTGATTTTAGGAGCTCGATCTTGAAACGACTATAACTCTGTAATTTTGGTTCTTCCAGTTCTGAAATTACGAACTATAGTAGCCTTCTATGTCCTCTTTCTAATGCCACTAGTCTTATCCAAATTGGATTCTTCAAGGAAGAGTTATGCCAAATCTCCCACGCTAACCTGATTATAGACTAGTTCAATAGAGCGAAATTGTACGACGTGCCATATGTCACTGTTTCGACCTTTGGATCTGAAAAATGTATATAAGAAACTACAGTCCATCGTCGTTCTGCAACTTCTTACGAAATTTCAATCTGACGCTCAAAACAAAAGTGATGAATATTTTCCCAAAGTCACCTATTTGGAATGTAATTTAAGAGTCTGCAAAAAGACCAACTTCCTCAGATCATATCGCCGCAAATATTGCACAAAAAGCTCTGAAATTCAGACCTAAGGTTCAGTGTGATTTTGTCTCAAATGGGTTTTTGTTTTCACTTCTGAAACATCACAAAAACATTTTTATAGTGAGAATTCCATGATGACCTATTTGGAGCAGCGAAACCCTAGAATCTAAAGCTCTGATACCAAATGTTATGAAACTAGCTCACAAAAAGATAGAAAAGATAGATGAACACCTTAGAATTCAGCCTCTTCGAGGGGAAACCTCCTTTATATTACACAAATGAATAATCCTTTGATGATAAAAATGAAAAAACCTCCTTTCTATATATAGAAGTCTAAGGAGTCATAATATAATTAGAGCCAACATAACAATGATAATGTAAGGGAAAAATAATAATAATAATAGTGGGCTTTTATGGGGCACAATAGTAACAATATGGGGACTACATGGGTACAACAATATAATAAGGGGGTTGTACTAATAACAATAAGGGGTTACACTAGTAGTATAGGGGCCTAACAAGGAGACACAGTCAGACCTAAAGGAAGCAGAGACAATCCTACAAGAAACCCTATTAAACATACAGGAAACATAGAAAAGAAACCAGGAACAAATTACTCAAGAAGAAACAGAGGAAGAGGCCCAGGAACTGGAGGAACCTAGCCTACAGCCAAACCTCTCCTACTATAGATTAATTGAAGGAGGTAGGGTGATACCACATAATTTTTCCATTCATATATTCTTTGAACATGAAAAAGAGAGGGAAACATAGCTGGATGAAAATTGCTAAATAAAAAAGGGTAGAGGATGTAGGCCCCATGGAAGATAAACTGCAGGAAATGGCAAGAGAACTAAGTAGAATAAGAGATAGAGAAGAAATAATGAAATCTCAGTTAGAGGCTGAGAACACATGGTTAAGGAAGTAGCTACAAGAAAAGGAAGGGCAATCGGAAACTCTGGATAGTTTATCCATGGAGATAATCCAATGCAGGATGCTAGCAAATTCATATGCCTTATACCTCAAGGAATAATGGCTACAATTCTAGATAAAGACCCTAGCACAAAGAGGAACTATGCCTTTCCAAGACTACATACAATTCATTTACCTCTGTGATCAAAACAACCTATAGGATAGAGAAAAGATATATGATTTATATCTACACTATTTAGCTTTGATGGATTTAAATGTGTGGGACCGAAATCCAAAGCTAGGAGATTTACAATTAATGTCCTTGGCATCTTGCATGAATCGTGAGGAGGCTAGAGCTATAGAAATGAAAATGGTATTGGAAAAGGCAGAAGCAGAAGCCCTTATGATTAGAGTAGAACACTCTAACCTAATGGTTGTCATCAACACTCACAACCTCACTGAAAATGATCCCAAGCTTGTACCAAGGTACCTTGCTATACAAGAACATGAAGTTACAGATTTTTAAGACATGCTAAGATCTCTAGGAGGTGACAGCTAGCAAACTTGCTAAAGGAGATGGAAAACGCTACCATACAACCTAAATATAAGAGAATATCATTCTCCTAACAGAATGAGGGAGGCACTAAATAGAACCCCAATGTATAAGAAAGCATTACAAAGGCTCAAAGTCAATTGGATTGGCTTGAAGCTCAGTCTACCATTGCTTTTAGGTTTGTTGGAAGGAAGAAAATAAGAAGAAGAAAGAAATCAATGGGAGGAGATAAAGAAGAATGCATGGTTTTATTCACAGGAGGAAGAGACTACAACAGAAGCATGGAATGTCAGGGAAGCCACCCAAGCAATGAAGGATATGGACATAGATTGAGTTGCTCAAAGGATGAGCAGTAATTTTAGTAGGGAGTGATGATGGGGCTCATCAATGGGTAAAATATATGGACCTTAATGCACCTCCAGCTTACTAAAATCAATTCTTCTCACAATTCTTTACATGTTTTAATTATATTTTGCTTAATGCGATGAGTAAAAGTAAGATGTCATGTCTTGTGGTATAATGTGCATTGGTTGCAAGTTTTGGGAGAAAATTGTGGCTAAATATGGTGGATGAACTCAAATGAGACAAGCAGGAGAGATTATAGGATATAGGATCTCACTCCTTAACTCCTCAACCACTCGAAGATCCCTTAATCAAATCACACTAGCTCGGAGTTGCAAGCAGCCGAGACATGAGGATCATTGGCAGCCAAGCCAGTGACAATTAAAACCAGTTAATATCAAGATTGGTAGCCAAGCCTCCCTAGGTTTATGGAAGTTGTTGGAAACTTTAGTTGTATAAATAAAGAGGCCTAGAACCTCTTTAGGATATAGTTTTTTTTATGCAAGATAGCCAAGCTGTTTTCAAGTTGAAGGATCGTGAAAAAAACTTTTATGTATTTTTTAATATGTTAATAAAAATGAGCAGCATTCCCTTGATCCAACATTGAGTTGAATCAGAGGGCTGAAGCTGTTGGGTTAGCACCCAACCCTAGTAGTAGAGGTTCCTCTTAATGTACATGTATTCTTAGGTTATCTCATAGTTAGTTGTTAAACTAATTTTCGTGTTGTTAAATTGCAAGTATTGGTAGATTTGATTAGTTTGGTTCCATTTGTGAATAGCTCTAACAATAGCATTATAGAGATAACAAAATATTCAAAAAAGGTTAATAATAGGTGGATCTTACCTCATTCCTCCCTTCCAGGGACCATGGCCTGAGGAACGATTCCCATTTAGCCCAAAAAAGATAAAATTTTGGTTTCTTATGAAATATAGGGTTTTTCTGCTAATTAGGTCACCATCTTTCAGTTTTAGAAGATATGTTGCAATTGAAATTTTTGATATCTTAGGTCTTGCATTAAAATTCATGTAGATTTCATAATGGTTTCAAACATTTCCATGCGTAAACTTGGCAAATAAATGAAGGAAAAATTGTTTTCTTCTATTTTAGTAAACCCTTGTTGTTTTTCGAAGAATTTGTGGAGAAATGTCAAAAATGATGTATATGTTTCAAGAATTTCTACATTGCAGGAAGAACTTATATAATCGGCCTCAGCCAACCCATATCCAACCATGACAGACAAAAGCCACGAATTTCTCAATTTGAGTTATCGTTTTACAAGGAAAACTTGCCATTCTTATTGAGCAAATCCAACCATTGTAATTCTTTGGTTTGAGTTCTAAGTTAGTGACTACCACACCCTTGCCTTATTTCCTCTTTACTCATATTCTCCAAGCTCCATACCACCTTTCAAACCACTACCTATGCTTTCGGCCTATTCCTGTAGGAAAACAGGGGATCCTGTAGGTCAACTAGGACATCCTGTATACATCGTGTAGGAAAATGTGTAGTGGCCTATTTTGATCTCTAATTGTGAAAAAGGAATCAATAAAGCTAGGAATAGATCCATGCTTTCTTCCCAAGCCATATGAACCATTGCACTCTTCTCCCTCCACACCTATCTTACCTACATTTTTACAAAAAAATAAAAAGAAAAGAAGTCTTTATATTCATTCATGCACGCAACAATTAAGTGTTTGTTTAGATTAGTTTTCATGCTTAGGCTAGTTAAGACTTCACATATTTTAAATTAAATTTATTTTTCACGCAGGGTATATTAACAAATAGCTAGATGAGTCATGTGTTTTGTAGCCATTTCTTTTAGTCTTTCATTACTGCAGTAAGTATGATTACAATTCTCTCAATTAGGGTAAAATTCTCCTCTCTCAATTGGTAATCAAACATTTTCTAATAAATAGAAGGCTGGTTTGGGAAACCATAGTGGTCTATCACCCCAACACAATAGTGACAAGAGTGGACCCATTACATCTATTTTTGTATACAACACTATCACCTCCAAGTTTGTACGAACCCCAGGTTGATGAAGTAAAGTTGGTAGCTCCAAGAGTTGCAGCATCCTGGCTGCAATACTGGTTCTCATCACCCATTTTCACCAACCATTTATGGTCAGTACCTCTTTATTTTTCACAAGCTTGAGGAGGATAACATATGCTTGATTGCTAAGTTCATCCTTCATATGAATCGCTATGAGTATTTTTAACGAAGCTTGGGAAGGAGTCATTAAGTCCTGTCTTGTTCGACAAGTCCATCGTTCTTCAAAGTTTTTACAAATCTAGCAAAGGCATAACTTAGTTTCTTTTTCATGCTTAGAGAGTTTGAAAAAGAGGTGAAAAATAAAACTCCATAGTTTCCTTTTCATAAATAGTCTCTTGAGTTTAAAAAGGAAAAAAACGATACTGAGGAGAACCTCTTAGCCATGTTCGACTAAATTATTCCTTTTTATGTAAATAGTCTATCCCAGTTTAGAAAAGGGTTATACATATACTTGGCAGATGTATTTTCATTTACTTTAACAATTTTGAAACGACAAGTGCTCGAGAATGTTTTCACGTTTAGGGAGTTCGGAAAGAGTTGAAAGAGGACGCGAGGGGATTCCTTTTTTGTGAGCTTATAGAGCCTAAAAAGGCGATAAAATTATGCTCCATAGTCAAAATATTACGTTTTAACTCAACACATCATTTGTTCCTTCAAACAGTTGTTAATCATCTCATAACATCATCAAATGATTAGAAATATCAGATACATGGTAAAATTAGGTCAAATTTAGATCAAAATAGTAAAATATAATTAAATATTTCCAAAAATGGCCATAATTAGGTGAAAAGTAATTTCAGTTTTACCATTTCATAGTTTACCCCTTGCTGAGTGAGCTCTGAGTGCATTTTTCCCTAGATCTTCATCAGTTTATTGTGACCAATACAGTGTATTGTTTTTGGTGTCATCACTTCCAAGTAGGAGTTCCTACTTTCTTCTTTCTTTTTATCGTTCCATTTTTTAATTTTATGCAATTTTTTTCAAGTTTTGAGGGAGTTAGTGCTTTAATTTTGTGCCCTAGTTCTAATTCACCCCAAAAATGTCAAAAATTGTGTTGAGATAGAAAAAAAATAACCGTGGAGAATGCTACAACGCACTATCTCCCTTTAGTAGGGTGCATTGGGTGCATTTGAAAATTTAGTTTTGCTTCCTTCACTCATATTTCTCTCAAATTTTTTCATGGGATTTATTTTGATGATTTTTCTTGTCATGTTTCTATATCAATTGGAAAAAAAATGGCTTTGATTTGGTGAGAAAGAGAACATGAAATACAAGACCTGGATGTTGCTAATGATCCAACAACCATCCAGGAATTGAGAGATTATGGGCTTCTCAAGTTCTTTTGGCTTGCTGGGATGAGACAACAGATGGAACTATTGGAATATCTTGTTAGGGCATTGAATGTGTAGGCACAATCCTTTAGGATTGGAGTACATATGATGAGAATATAGGTGGAATACATTTATTTCTTGATAGGTTTATCGAGGAGAGGTGCTCCTATCTTGTTATTTGGTTTGAGAAGGGGTGGTAAAACTATCAAGTATTATATTGTTGCACAATGTAGACCTCGATCACAGCCAACAAAACATGGGAAAAGAGAGATAAAGGATGTGATCTATTTTCCTCTTAGGACAATCCAATTCATTATTGCTAGATTCTCCACCACAGCTACCTTGCATTTGGCTAATAGGTCCCAAATGAAATACACATTAGAGTGCATAGAGCCGACAATACTCAACTGGCGCGAGGGTGTATTAGCAAAAATGACGGAAAAAATCACCAAATAAAAGGATGGAGATTGAAAATATTTGAGTATCATTCCATTTTAATCTCATTTGATTTGGAGAGAATTATGTTACTCTATCCACAACATATCTCAGTTGAGCTTCCAGATCCTAGAGATCCACAAATGTGATGATGAGTAGACCTCATGTCTAGAAATGTTGGACGATCATCCATGAGTTTCATGGATGTCTTCTTTAGATGGATTTGTATGAAGAGAAATTAAATATTTTCCTCAATGTTTCTAATTTTCTGAGATCACAGTAAGGTGCGGCGGAAAAGAACATACACATGAGAAAAATCCTTCCTTTCTGTTTTTTATTTGCCCAGATCGCACAGAGTCATAGGGCAAAGAGCATACGCAGAAATGAAAGGTATATATCCAATAATAAAAAAAACAGAGAGCTAAATAAATTGAAATAAACAGAGAGATGAATAACTAAAATTTCAAATAAAGGTTGTATACCTCCAGATCTTAAAAATGGCGTAGCTAGGGCTCCTAGAAACCTTTTTGTGTTAAACAAAAGGGGTTACTCACTGAAACAGATGCTCTTAACACAATAGAGTAGCCCTCTCAGCCTGAAAGTAGTCAGAAGCAATAGATTTAGGAAACAACATTCACATGCATTTGTACCAGCTTCCAATTTGGATCACCGACGGATGCGGACCTCAGGTAGCTTTGATACCATGTAGGAATTTATAGGGTATGTTCATCAAATAGAACACAAAAGGACACCTATCACAAATATATCACAGATCAATAGACCAGTATTCTTGACATGGTCGAAACCCTCAAAGTGGGAAACAGTCAACGACCTGAGCCAACGCGACCACTTCAGGCAACTTATTAATGTAAAATAAAGAAAATTTACATAAGCTTCTCTCATGAAGATCCACCCTACAAATTACCCTCCATGATTTTTAAATATAGATCATGGACCAATTGGTTGTCAAGCCACAGATCAAGCATTGGAAATATTGAGGAGAGAATGGACCGTCAAATCACTTAATGTCTAGAACATACCATCATATCACTTGATGTTTCTTGTTACTTTTCTTCCTCCTCTTCACAATCTATGTAAACCAATTTCTTTTCAGCACACTTATGACCTTTAGTGTATTTTCTATCACAACTATAACAAAGCCCTTTTGCTCTTTTTTCTTCCAATTGTTGTGGTGTCAACCTTCTAGGTCATGGAAGGCTATGGGCAACAACACTTCCATCTTTATAGTTGTGAGTGGTAGGCTTCCTTGTTGCCATAATTTTTCTTTCCATTTTTCTTGCCAACCTAAATTCTTTCTCTAATGAATCAGGTTCCCAAAGGTGAACCTCATGTTGGTTGTTATCCTTTAGTGTATCTATGAACACATCAATTCTATTCTCCTATGGAATATCTTTTACCCTTATATTCAATTTTTGGAAGTCCTAAATGTGCTCCATCATTGAACCCTTTTGTTTGAGATTTATCAATTGGCTAAAAAAGGTGTTGGTTTTTTTATCCTCATAATGTGTTATTATTTCTTCCGTAACAATTTCCCAAGTGACAATTTGTTTACGAGAGTAAAGCCATCGATACGATTCAAACTAATTTGGTTCCAAATATAAAGTTGCAATGTGTACCTTTTGTCTGTTTTGCACACTATGGAGATTGAAATATTGCTCCATCTATAGTATCCATGTTACGGCATCCTTTCCATCAAACTTCCTCATATCTATCTTTCAAATATGGTGGGTCCTTAATCCAACGTTAGAGTCTATCAATTCATGATTAAATTTTATTTTGTTCTCATCATTGGTTTTCTTTACTGTGCTTTCGCCATTAGTAAGCATTTCTTGTAGCAACTTTGTCAAATCTATCTTCAAATATTCCATGTTTCCTTTAAGTTATTCTTATATACCATCCATCTTAGCTTCCATCATTCATCTTAGATTCCACGCCTTTCTTTAAACCATCCATATTGGCTTCCACACCTTTCTTTAAACCATCCATCTTACCTTATGTTACTTTTTGTGAGAGTGAATTTTGTTGCACTTGGTCTCATAATTTTGATATATCATGTTGCATTTCTTCCTCTTCTTCATGAGTCATGCTAGAGATTTCAGGTTGCTTACTAGGTGTTTCCATTTTCTTTCTTTGGGGCATAAGTTAATCATAATAATGCTTCACTATGCCCTTTGAATTCCTTCAAACTAAATTTTCAACCAAACTTATGCAAAATTTAAAAAAAACTAAACACATGTTTTCACTTTATAGGATCTCGATATTGAATTTATTGTATCTCTATACTTTTGGGTCTCCAAGGTTTGAAATTACATCCTACGGTAGCCCTTTAAGTCCTCTTTCCAACCCCATAAGTCTGATCAAGATTGGATTCTCTAAGGAATAGTTGTGTCAAATCTTCGACGCTGACCGGATTATAGACCAGTTCAATAGATCGAACTTGTACGAAGTGCCACGTTAGGACCTGAACTCGATATAAAGAAACCTACAGACCATCCTATTTCTGTAATGTTATACAAAATCTCAATCAGATGCTCAAAGAGAAAGTTATGATGATTTTCCCCAGGTAACCTATTTGAGATATAACTTGGGAGCGTACAAAAAAGCAAACTTGCTTGGATCCTATCTTCAAACATATAGCGAGAAAAGATCTAAAATTCAGAGCCTAGGTTTATTACAATTTCTGATGAAATGGGTTTTAATTTCAACTTAGGAAACGTTGTAGAAAAAACGTTATAGTGAAAATTCCATGATGACCTGTTTGGAGCAGTGAAACCCTAGAATCCAAATCTAACCAAATGTTATGTAACCAGCTCACAAAATAGAAGAAAAGATAGATCAACGACTTCAAAATCAGCCTCTTCAAGGGGAAAACCTCCTTTACATTCCACAAATGAATCATTCTTGGATGATACAAATGACAAAACCTCCTTTCTATATATAGGAGTTCAAGGGGTCAAAATATAATCAAAGCCGACATAACAATAATAATATAAGGGCACACCAATAACAATAGTGGGCTTCTATGGAGCACCATAATAACACTATGGTGACAATAGGGGCACAACAATAATAATAAGGGCTACAATGAGAATAATAATGGGGAATCACTAGTATTATAGGGACCTAACCTTCAAAATTGAATTGAAGGTTAGGTCCCTCGCAATCCCACCTATGATTTCACATGTTCTCTCATGCTTTTGAATTTTGTGAATAGATGACAACATATGCCTAGGACAAGTCACTCATAGAGGAACATGACAAGGCACTCATAGATGAACGTAAGTGTAGTTTAAACATGGATGATAGTCTAAAGAGATGCTATAGACCAGAGGAAGTGATATTTGAAACCAATGTGAAACTAAGCAAGTCTTGAAGAGAATTTGCAATATAATAGTAGAATTTGAATTTTGACTATCAATCTTGATAGAAATGACAGTGAAGCGGAATGGATGGTAAGATTCATAGGTGATACGGTTGTCAAGGATACAATAGAGGTTGCAAACACACAAACACAATACTGCTCGATGACAACAAATATACAACATATTATAGGGCATTAAATGAATGGTGGTTGTATATGCCAACTGTTCTATTTTTCCAAGGCCAAAATTGAATGATGGGAATATAAAGCCCATGCTCATTTAATGCCCTATAACAGGCTATTTATTTTCAGCCATTGCGAGAATCACTGAATAATTTCTTGCAACATTAATTAGAAATGTTACATGCTAGAAGCGTTATTAATCAATATATTGTTTGGTGTATTGTTGGTAATGAAAGGGTAAGTGGAAACTATGCTAATGATGGTGAAAAATATTCAAAGGAATGACAGGTAATAATAGTGCTAGGAGGACAAAGGTCATGACAAAATTATTGTGATGCATTATCATGCTTAAAAGGAATTATTATGGTGTGTTGGTGCATTATTTATCTCAGGATATAGCCTCTAAACAATTATTTGTAAAGTCCATTGCATTGACCTATTTTTGTTGAAGCATTATATTGTGTATGTTACAATTATTGTATTATTAATGGAGCAGTACAATGAACATATTGTTAGTGGATCATCAATACACATATTATTAATTCTTATATTATTACTAGAACACTACAATTCACATATTATTTTTGTTGAAGCATTATAATGCTTGTATTATTACTGGAGCACTACAATGCGCATAATTTTAACTAGAGCATTAATGCACATATTATCAATGCTTATTATATTACTAGAGAATTAATAAAATGCTTAAACCATTGAATGATTAATACATATTGGCCAAGAGTTATATGTATATTGGTATCCTCAATACAATGATCAAGGAATTTGATGTCAGAAGAGTTAATTTTGGCGGAGCTCTGAATGATTCATCTTATAGTGACATCCTTTACCAGAAATCTACATATTCTAGTAGTTTTACTCATCAGAATAAGGAATAACAGTGCAACCCATGCATAGTATAGCAACCTATAGATATGAGCTATTAAGTAATTGGAAGTGTAAATGTGTAACAACAACAACTTTGATATATATTTACAGTATGATATTTGCAGTGCGATTATTTTTTTAATGAAGAGCATATTATTCATGTGGAAAAGTTGTGTTTTATTATTCATGGAGAGGAAAAAATATACCTAGAGCATTATTGTCGAGGATCATACTGTTGTTACAAGATTTTGTCCCACATAAAATGTTGAAATGGGTATTACAACTATAAAATAGCACAGAAACATCATCATGCTAAATCACGATGTTGGAAATAATACTGAGTGGGGGGATGAATCAGTATTATTCAAATAAATGAATTTTTCCTTTTATACTCTTATTTATATATGCTACTTCAATGAAGGTAACTCATGTGTACACACAACTGTATTTAAGGCAATTATCATATATCCAACAGACTTATGATTCGGTTAATCCATCATATGTTGATCTTCAATCAGTGCATCAGTACTTCATTAACCATATAAACAGTAACCATGTGAAGTAATAATTGAACAAACCATCACACATAAGAAACACACATGAACACCAATATTTAAGGTGGAAACCCAATGCGGGACAAAAACCACCTACTACTGTCTTCTTTTAATATAATAAAAACCTATTTGAAATCTTGTACTAGTGCAGACTCATACCAGTATGCAGGCACCCACCTGCAGAAGGCTACAACCTTCTCTTGTTCTCCAGCTACTACTCGAAGGGAGCTACAACCCCCTAGCTCTTGTACTAGCCGATTCATTTACTGGTATGTATGCGATTACCTATAGAAGACTCCAACCTTCACTCGTTTTCTAGTTGCTACTAGAAGGGAGCTCCAACACCATGGTTGTTGTACTAGCTGATATGTTTACCAATATGTAGGCACCTGCCTACAAAAGGCTACGACCTTCTCTCTTCCTCCATGGACCATGTTTCATAAATTTTCAGTCAGGATACTTCTCGAACACAACACCACAATCTGAAGGCCACATTTCATCCAAATTTCATACTGGACCCATCAGCAACACTGAAGCTCAAAATCAATACCACTGCATTACAACCAATCATAGAAAATCCATCATCACTGAAGCAAATCACAATCAATCAATCTGAAGATTCAGAACACTATCACTAGAACAAAGTCACCAAAACACTAAGCAAAACCCATAACTCTGCATCAACAACCATAACCAATTGTAACTTCAAATATCATATTTCATAATGTATACACTATTTTTTTGTGTCGAACCAGCGTGTATATGTGATTTTACTAAAGCAAACCAATGTACAAATCTACAAATGCTAGATTAAAATATCACAACTATTCCAGACTTCAGTCATACCTAGATCTGGACATTTATAGTGTAAATCACATGTTAGCATTCAAATCTAGACTATCCATGATCAAACCATATAGTAATAATTCATTTTAGGTTTCATGATCCTGATCCATCATTAGATCTAATCCCCCATCAACTGCTAAGGTTCATCCTTAGTTCAGATCAAGAAAAGCACCATAAACCCATAACATGCATATTTTCTTTTGATCTCACTCTTCATAAGATATTTATTACTTGCACAACTTGGCCTGATGATCTTCTTCTCCTTATATAATTTTAGGCCTTTCTCAATACCTTGGACCAAAACAACTTAGTACCAATACCTTGGACCAAAATACCTTGGACTAAATACCTCAGAGCAAAACCTTGGTTTTCCAACATGTACACACTTTTCCTCCTGTGAAAGTGTGTGTATACGTATATGCTCCTTTTGTTCTGTTAACCCACGTGTATACGCTGCTTGGACAAAGTGAACCAACATTTTCCTTTGTTTCTTCAATATCGGGAGTTTGATATGTAATCCTTTGTTGTTAACCTGTTGCATTGTGAACTGTTAGATGAGTGAGTTTCCATCAAGGACAACATCTGTATCATAATGCCAAAAATCTCCCCCTTTGGACTTGATGGCAACAACAACACTAAGACACTCTCCCCCTTTGACATCAAGGGAAAAGGGTGGACCAAGATATTCTCCCCCTTTTATATACATTATGTTGTCCATGTTCCCCCTGAGTACATGCTAAATTCGTTTATTAAGCTCCCCCTTTGTACATGCTGAGATGCACTAAACCATCCATGCTCCCCCTGAGCACATGCAAAGTCTATAAAAATATTTTTCAAAATAATAACATGACTCTATAACTCAACTAAGTAAGTATGACCTTCCTATCACCAATGGCTCATACATACATCAATCTCCCAACCAAGTGGGGATACACCAATTTTGACTCATCCACCCAACCAAGTGGGGATATACCAAATGTTTATACATGACTAAAATAGAAATTATTACATCATCCTTCCCATGCATAGTGGGGTTACAAATTAGGTCTTTTCATGACCTTTACATCAAATGATATACATGACATTTATAACAAGGACCAACAATCTAAAAAATACCATGATAGTCATCAGTAACTATCATACACCATATATGATCTGCACCATCAACATTTGTCAGCAGCATCAAGATCAACAACCTATATATGTCCATCATCAAAAGAGTCACCTAAATCAAACAACTATGTGGATCAAGAAATATAATTATCATCATGTACCAAGGTCTTCTAACATAATGCCAACAATGCATTATTAGAAGCATATGCTCCCCCTAAACCTGTGCCAATTGTTCATTGTCAGATCTAATCATTGCAAATATTAGTAAGAATCATCAAGGCATCATCATCAATTAGAGATACATCAACTTTTTAACAGCTTATGAGCACCAGCACATTTCTACATATCATCAGTAGATTGTAACCATCATCAAATAGAGAAAATAATTGACTGAACCATATCAGACCCCTTTTCCTGAGTCTATCCCTCTAATTTTTCCTCAAACCAACATATACACGATTGTGCAACTTCTAACTCGCGTATATACACAACTTGTCTTCATGAAACTTGCATATGATATTTAGAACACTGAAGTTTCACACTTTCAGCTCCCCCTGAGTCTGTTATGTCTGTACACTATGCTATGCCACATCTTTCTCATTGTATTTCCTTCTTCTTCCATATCTTCAAGTGTGATGATGTTTATTCCTTTTGGTATGGTGCCCAAAATTTTCTCTTGCATTCCTTTGCTATATGTCCAAACTTGTTACATGCATAAAATCTTACATGTTTCATATTCCTCCTATAGCAGCCAATGGCTTTGTGGCCAAACATATTGTAGGAAAAACAATATCCCTTAAAGTACCTGGAAGTTGATGATATTTTTATGTGATGGTATTATACCATTCTCCTTCTGCATCTCGCTACAACATGTCCAAAATTATGACATATACAACATTCAACATTATTCATCATAGGAAATAATTGACTATCACTTCCATGGTTAGGAGTAAAAGATTTTCTTTGAAGACTTTCTTTCCTTGGTTTTTGATGGGGTTGACCTCTCATTTCCTTGTTGAGCATTTTAGATTTTGCATTAGAGTTCCTTGCCTCATCTTGTGAGCTAGATTCACCTTCAACAAATTCATGAAATCCAACACCAGTTTTGATGGTAGGAGACCTTTGACTACTAAGCATATTATCCAAAATCTTAGTATTGTCTTGAAATCGTAACAGTTTATCCTTTTCTTCTAATTTACCTTTTAAGATATTTACCTCAACCTAATATTTATATTCCTTTTCCAGATATTTTTTTTCAAGGTTTCTTCAGCCTTTCTTCCTTCTTCCACTTGTTGCCTTAATTTCAGAATCTCATTTTGTTGTTCTTCATCTTCTTGAGGTAGTTCTTCATTTTGATTATTTTCAAGATCTTCTTTTAGAGAGAGGATCTTAGCTTCAAGACTTTCATAGTAACTGGATCTATCTTTAAGTCTCTTGATTGGTGTACCCTTTTTATTTACTTCATTTCTTAATGATGTCACTTCATCCTACATCTTTTGAGATTGATCTTTCTTTTCCTTGTACTACTTCCTTATTTTGTTTCATTTCTTTAGCTGAGCTTTTAATCTAGTAACTTCTTCTTTGAAGGCACACTCCATTTTGTTAAATAGATCTTGTTTATCTCTGATTTTATCTGCGAGTCTTTTAAATTCTCACTCTATGTTTCTTTCACGATCACTTCCAATATCTTCAATATTGCATGAACAAAGAAGAGTATAACTAGAAGACCAAAATTTTGTACCTGATATTTCATTTGCTTGTTCATCTTCAATCTGAGGTGACTCTGAGTCTGAATACTTGCTTCCACCTAACGACCAATTGTCTCTCCTATTGTCATTATTCCTTTAAGATGTCTTCTTCTTTTGAGGTGTTGTCTTCTTCAACTTCTTTCCCATTTTTTCTACAGATCTCCTTCAAGCAATCAAGCTTCTGCCAAAGGACCTGCTACGATACCAATTGTTGGAAATAATACTAAGAGGGGGTGTGAATTAGTATTACTCAAATGAATAACTTTTTTTTTTTATACTCTGATTTATACATGCTATTTCAATGAAGGTAACTCACGTGTACACGCAACTGTATTTAAGGCAACCAACATATATCCACCAGACTTATGGTTCAATTAATTCATCATATGTTGATATTTAATCAATGCATTAGTACTTCATTAACCATATAAATAGTAAACATGTGCAGTAATAATAAAACAAACCATCACATATAAGAAAACACGCGAACACCAAGATTTAAGGTGGAAACCTAATGCGGGACAAAAACCACCTACTATTGTCTTCTTTTAATATAAGAAAAGCCTGTTTACAATCTTGTACTGGTGCAAACCCATACCATTATGCAGACACCCACATGCAAAAGGCTACAACCTTCTCTCATTCTCGAGCTACTACTAGAAGGGAGCTAGAATCCCCTAGCTCTTGTACTAGCCGATCCATTTATTAGTTCGTAGGCGCTGACCTACAGAAGGCTCCAACCTTCACACATTTTCTAGCTACTACTGGAAGGGAGATCCAACCCCTTGGCTCTTGTACTGGTTGATATGTTTACCATTATATAAGTGCTGGCCTATAGAAGGCTATGACCTTCTCTCTTCCTCCAGGGACCAAGTTTTATAAATTTTCAGACTGGATACTCTTGGACAACAACACCACAATTTGAAGGCCGCGTTTCATCCAAATTTCATTCTAGACCCATCAACAACACCGAAGCTCAAAATCAATCACCACTGCAATACAACCAACCACTAAAAACCCATCATCACTGAAGCAAATCACAATCAATCAATCTAAATATTCATAACAGTATAACCAGAACACAGTGATCAGAACACTGAGCAGAACCCAGAACTCTGCATCAACAACCATAACCAACTGCAACTTCAAATATAATATCTTATCATGTATATGCTACTTTGATTTGCCAAACCAGCATGTATATGCGCTTTTACTAAAGACAACTAGCGTACAGATTTGAAAAATCTAACTTAAAACATCACAACTATTCCAGACTTCAATCATACCTAGATCAAAACATTTACAGTGTAAATCATGCGTTAGCATTCAAATCTAGACTATCCATGGTCAAGCCATATAATAATAATTCATTTCAGGTTTCATGATCCTGATCCATCATTAGATCTCATCCATGATCAACTACTAAGGTTCATCCTTAGTTCAGATCAAGCAAAGCACCATAAACCCATAACATGCATATTTCCTTTTGATCTCAGTCTTCATAAAATATTCATTACTTGCACACCTTGGCCTAATGATCTTCTCCTCCTTATATAGTTTTAGGCCTTTCTCAATACCTTGGACCAAAACCACTTAGGACCCATACCTTGGACAAAATACCTAGGGTCAATACCTCGGACCAAATACCTTGGACCAAAACCTTGACTTTCCAACATGTACGCACTTTTGCTCCTGTTAAAGTGCGTGTATAAGTATACGCTCCTTTTGTTCTGTTAACCCGCATGTATATGCTGCTTGGACAAAGTGAACTAGCTTATACCTCTCTTTCTTCAATCTCTGGAGTCTAATTTGTAATCCTTTGCTGTTAACCTACCGCATGTGAACTATAATCTAAGTGAGTTGCCATCAAGGACAACACTTATATCATAATTCCAACACACGATATGTGTTATCTGTGGCCAATAAGTAATAGGAGGTGCTAGCTTGTGGATTACCATAGTTTCCTCTTTGTTGTACGCGCCATGGATGTCCTAAAGAGGTCGTGAGCTCGGGCCTCCCTCAACAACCCTTTTTGTATTTTCTCATCGTTGATAAACAAAGCAGTGATAAAATTGTTCGTCAGTCTTGTGATGTGTGTTACACTAAGTTCCATGGCTACAAATCTAGGTGTACATATTAGACTTTTGAAATTCATATTTACTATGTAATACCTGCGAGATATGCATTTAAAAATAGTGCAGATGGATATAAAATCGATTTAGAAAAGGAAAATGGATTAATATGTCCCCACTCTCTTCATTCTCTACCATTATCTTGAGACACTATCTCTTCATGTATAAATAATTACAAGATGAAGTTGGATGAGTAAAGTGGTTAGTAGTAAATACTAATTAATTAAGTTTCATGGAAAACGCATTTAAGAAAATTATTGAATCTTCTCTAGTATTATTATGTGCTCATTTTTTTTTAATAAAGTCGCAACACTGAAATGCATTGTATATGGAGATACACTCATAGCCAATATATTGCAATAGTCAAGGTCAATATACATTGCAGTGTTCAATATCATAGCATTTATACAATGGTACTTCAATATAGCATAATTTGGTAATAACTTTTAATGGAGCTATGCTTAGGATTTTATGACCTAATTTGAGCGTGTATTTTTTTTCTATGTAAGATTAGTCTATTAACAAAAAGGAAATAAAATTACAGTGAGACCGAAGTTATATACATTTCCCTGAAGAGAGCAAAGGTGTCAAGATAAACATGGAATGAGACTGCCCCAGTTCAGGGAGCTTAGTCTTGAACCTTTTACTGAGTTTACAAAATACAAAAAAAGAGCTGAAATTCCATTTCACCATCTGAACAAAAACATGCCCAATAGTATGGGCCGCCTGTCGAGCTATCATGACATCAAAAAACAAGCTAAACATCAGGAGGTTCTTCAATAATCCGGCACCAACCTGTATCATACATGTTCCCTTCAGGAGCTGCTGCTGAGTTGGATGGACCAGGGTCGTCCGGCGCCATAGCCACATTCGGAGCACTGCTAGCTGGTGCCTCAGGAACCTGCAAAGACTCTCTGCCAATCTCCAACTGGATACTCGATGTCGGAACAGAAATAGGTCCCAGGCCCTCCTGATGAGCACTCGGCTCTCCCTCTTGGGCTTCCTCCTGGAAAACCACTGAAATATGTGCCGTGATTCTTGGACGATTCAGCGCGCTGCAGAAGGTGAAGAGCGCAGAGCCATATGAGGGACGCCCTCTTCCACTTCGAGTGTGAGGGTAGTGCCCAACAGAGAAGTCACTAGAAGGGGAGGTCGACTCAGTGGACAAGCTGGAAGGCACCCGCCTAAGCTGACCTCGACGAGACCTCATTCGATGGCGACAGCGAGGCATTGGGACGACCAAAGCAGTGGTAAGAGAGCGAGGTGGTGCAGCGACGATGACAAAGCTAGTGGAGCGCGTGACCACAAAGACCAGGCTAGCAGATAACAGGAAAACTACAATTCGCAGGCCTGGTGCCCAGGATAAAAACCAAAAGGAGGACGGAGGCAGCTCTGCCGTAAGACCAGAGCTTGGATACAGAGTCGCCTCCCCGTTTATGCCACCATAATCATCAGTGAGGATGAGACTCGCATAAATAATGCCAAAAACAGAGCTCCAACCAGACTTTGGAGAATTCTGCGAATGAATCACTGGGATTTTCTTCCCCTCCGGCTCATAATTGAGCTTTAAAACATCAATCTCCTTTAGGTCTCAAGAATCATCCAACATAACTTCCACATTAAATGGAGCCAAGGTTTGAATCGAGCCGGCTTGTGTGAGTGCATAAACTAGGGTGTCAGACAGGGATGGAGGATCAAAGCCGATGAACAGTGAGCAAGTGAACTCTGCATATACCAAATTGCTATAACCTTCATTTATTAGCCGGTTGATCATGCTGTACTATGTGGGCAGTTGTCATGCCTCCTCGCACCACCTTTGTCCCATCCAGAGTGATAGATGTTTAAGCACCGGCATCCAGGGTAATTTGAGCGTGTATTATTTGAATAAAGGTTGATTATTATACTGAAGGAGCAACTTATGGTTTATACTCTAGTGTTTAATACATTTATCAATTTCAATACCAGTGTTCTTGGTAGTGTTCTCGAAATATATTTGACTTCATCGATATCAAAAAATACCCTATTATATTATAAGCCTTCCATCTGAGTGATGTATTATAAGAAGTTACATGAGAATTATATGGAGCACCATTATATGGAACAACACTATATGGAGTAGCTTTATATGAATTGTTATCGTTTATTTGGAGCAACATTATAATATTGTTTATTTCGAGCAATGTTATGTCGAGCCACTCTATATGGAGTAGAATTACTTCGAGCATATATATATATATATATATATTGTTGAGGAGTCCCACATGTGTTGTTGGAAATCCTAGTTTTGCATCTGAAAGGTATCTTGTCATCTCTAAATTTTTACACATCCATTACATTGGAAATATATTACCATTATTTTCAATGCATGGTTATAAATGTCAGTCGACATACTAAAATATGGATGTATGAGATTGGACTATGTTTCGATTTGTTGTTGTGATTATTATAACTAGTGATATTACATGAGAAAGATGTTTGAAGTTGTTGTTGTGATTATTTGAACACTAAACATTACATGAGAAGGATATTAGAGGCTATTGTTCTATTATTCAGAATCCTTATGTGTGGTATGTTTTTTTTTCGTACCTTGGGAAGCTTGATTTATGTGTAATGATTAGAGAGAAAGATATAAAAATGCTATAATAAATTATTCGCCATTTCAAAAATCTGATGTCCATGACTGAAAAGGCACAAAAGAGTATAAATTTGAGCAGAACATAGGTTTCTTTTTTCTATTTGTTTGTTAGAATTTCTAACATGCTCAATAGTTTCTCAAAATTATATTGAGATATGATCTTTATTAAATTTATTGTACATCCACTACATGGTACTAGTGTTGTTTTTATTAAGGATGGATTACAATGGGAGAGAATATGGGCACCTCCAATGAAAACACCTACTCATATTATAATTTCCAGACTAAGGAAAGCTATGAAAACTTGTGAAATTGTATTGAAAAAAACTAATATTACATGGCATTGAAATTACATATTATTGATTAAATCATGGTAACGTATCAATTGAAACTTTTCTTATATCACTTGTGAGAGGAAAATATGTCATTGGCGGCGTCTGCAATATTTATTTTTTCATAAGGAAAGATGTGTCTTTGTATAGGCTTTATACATTTGGCTTACTTATGGTTTTAAAATTTTCAACTTACTTCATATTAGAGGGCTTCAAAAAATGCAATGCAATGCATCCATTGTAGATGATCTAGTTCTTATTTTGAGTTGCAAGATGAAGCTTGACTTGAGTGGCCTTCAACCTGTGAATCTCTATCAATTGTTCTATAATACTCAACTTCACTCTTAATATTGTCCTATAATACTAAGCTTCACTCTTGGGTAAGCATGTAATGGCATGGGGGAGGTTATCCATTTCACGAAAAACATGTATTATTGATAACAGACAAAATTATGGAGATTGAGCATAAAGTTGTTGCAATAAAACACTAGAGTGTTCTTGCTAAATCTAATTTTTCTTAGAACCCCCTTATCATTGATGTCAAAGGGGGAGGTAAGAACAGTATGGAGGACAAAAAGGAGGAGGAATAGTGTCTTTCCATCAACGAGAAAGGGGGAGATTGATGCCATTGTTGTCATTAAGGGAAAACTCATTGTAGGAGCAACAAGGCAAGAGATACTTGAGCAGAAGAACAACAAAGGAGTTGAAAATGAGCAAAAATAAGGAAATGAGAGGAAAAATCTACTCTATGCAAGGCAAAGGAGTAGAAAAGGAGATTGAGCATTATTTTGATGCAAGGTTATGGCAAAGGAAAATATGTGTAGAATATATGTTAACGGCATATGTTGGCTTGTTTAAGATGTTATATGCATATAATGGTTACATTGAATTGTTGTGATGCAGGGAAAATGAAAGACTCCATGAAAACAAAGGCAAGAATCCATGATAGAAAAGGAAAAACAACATGATAGAAAATGCTAGAGTCCATGGCAGACAAGACAAGATGCATTGCTTTCATATATTGTGTGCATATTGATTGAATTAGAGAGTGAATGGTTTACATGTGTTATAATGTTATAATGTGTTGCTTGCATACATTGAAATTATGTTGATATTGGTGTATCTAATAATTATAGATGGCTGAAAAATAATATTTGAGCACTTATTTGTGTTTTTATATTCAAAATATGAAGTGTTTGGAAACATATGAGTGGAAGGCCAAGAGTCAATCCTTTTCAATACATATTCTTATGTGGAATATAGTCAACCAACAATTTTTTTTAATCAAATGTGGTTATATACATTGAGAGAATGTGATATCTAATTGTCGAATTGTTCTCTAATTACCTAGTACACACAAAGAGAATATGCGAAGAAGATTTGAGGAGAGGAAGGTGTTGAGACAAAAATGGAGGTATACAAAATTATAGACCAGGAAAACCAACATGTTATTTTATGTATGTATTAGGGGATTGTAGTCTCCTTTCAAATTGTAGCTTCATAAAGAACAAGTTGTAGCCTATTGAGATAGGAGCATGTTGTGGGTTGAAGCCTATAGAAAACATAAATTGAGGTAGCAATCTCCTACGGGTTAGAGCCTACAGAAAATCAAATGTAATAAGGGAGTAGGAGCTTGCCTTTACATCACAACAATAAAAAAAGATATGATTTTCTTTGTTTATGGGTTTCCACTTATATCTAGTTACCATATATGTCACTATTATTTGTTGATGTGAAGTTTTAGTTTACATATTATTTGTTGTTCACATATCGAATATGTTGGTCATTATGTTTTAGTATGCTCATTTAAAAGTTCCTTTAATGAGTTTAAAGAAAATCAAATTAATGTTCATGAATTTACTAAATTGATTCACTCCCCTTCTCAATTTAGTAAAGTTTCCATCATGCCTTATATAAGGGAAGAAAAATAAAAGTAACAACATTTTATAAATTGCTTCCCACTCTCTTTTACGGAAAAAATAAAATATAATAACCCCAAAACCATGAAATATATTATAAAAAAGGAAAGGATTTGGTACGAGATGGCCATGAAGAGAAATGATAATAGTAAATCATGGCCTAAAAAAAAGAAATATCGATTTGTACAATGAGGTAAAAGAGGGAAAACTAGATAATTTAATTAATCTAGTAAGGGGAGTCATAAACAAAACATCAAATAAAAATAATAATTAGCACCAAATATTTCAAATGCAAACTCTAATTGAGTCTAAATAGACCAAATTTAAAAAAGGATTTAATGGAAATGATAAGGAGCCTTTAAATTGTTATGGTTACAATGAACCTCACCTACTATGAAATTGTCCTTATAACATGAGATCGCCACTTCATATACAAAATTTTTAAGTGGCCTCCACCAGCAACGATGCAGACAGATACATTCCACATATCAGTGTAGCATTAGAAGAGCACCAAGAAGAGAATCAATCCACCATGGTGGGAGTAGAAGGAACTATCTTTAACAAATTTGTTTCTCTCTTCATAGAACTTGGAACTAACCTTAGTTATGTTAGCCCCCAGGTTGTAGAAAAATGTAAATTAAAGGCTGAAAAATATAGAAGTTCTTGGTTGGTTCAGTTAGTTATTGGCACAAAAAGAAAATTTCATATTTGGGTAAAGGCATACCAAGTTATACTTAATGAGAATCAAACTATGATAAATTTAAACATATTTCCCTTACTCTCATATGACATTATAATTGGAATGGACTAGTTGGAGGGACACAGGGCAATTTTTAATTCTCTCAATAAAATAGTCAAGTGTACCATAGAAAATGAAGAAACTTAGATTATAAGGGGCATATTTAGGCCCATTTCTATGTACCAGATATATTCATTACAATTAAAGAAGGTTGAAAGGAAATTATGCCAAATGTTTGCTATGAAGGTGGAATATCACTCTGAAGATAAGTTAGTTAAGTCTTTAGGCGAGTTAGAGGTTATACGGAATTATCAAGATGTGTTCCTCGATGATATTCCCAGTTTACCACCTAAGAGGGAAAGAGACTTCACCATAGAGATGATACAAGGAGCATTGCTGGTACCAAAGGTTGCTTACAATATGATTGTACCAAAACTAATGGAGTTAAACATGTAGTTACAAGAATTACTAAATAAAGGATAAATCAGACCCAATATGTCACCATGGGGGGCACTAGTCCTATTTGTTAAGAAAAAATATGGAATATTTAGATTATGTATTGATTACAACCAATTGTACAAGATAAAAATTTAAAATAAATATCCCTTACCTTGAATAGATGATCTCTTTGACCAAGTCAAGGGAGTGATTATGATTTCTAACATAGGCCTCAGATCTAGTTATCACCAACTAGGAAACAAGGAGGAATACATATAGAAAACAACTTTTCAAACCATGTATCGACACTACAAATTCACAATGTTACCTTCCGGACTTACAAATGCACCTTCTACCATTACCTTATTTATTAATAATGCATTCAACAAATTATTGCATAAGTTCATAATAATTTTTATAGATGACATTATAATATATTCCAAGACCTTGGAAGAGAATAAGTTGTTGGAAACAATGTCGATACTAAGAGGGGGGTTAATCAATATTAAGGCTAATTTAAACTTTTATGCCAATTTATCTTTACTCATTCAAACAAGGCATCCATTATATGAGAGAAGTCATTAAAAACCATAAAAACAACCATATCAACCAATACAAGCATACACATCATGAGCTACAAACAGACGAGACATGGAGGTTTAAAATGGAAACCCTTCCAGGAGCAAAACCACCAAATCTTGTTTTTTTTATTGATGAAAAAATAAGAGCACATACTCTATTACATCAATCTGTTTGTGAGCCACCACTCACAAGAAGCACAAACTTCCTTTGATTTTTTTCTAGCACCCACTAGCAAGAAAGATGAAATCCCTCCTTTTACAAACACCTAATCAATCTACTTGAAGCACCATCTGAAGCAGCAACTTCATGGATTTGTTGTAAGCACCAACTTTTAGATCCTTGGATTTCTGCAAGCACCAACTTGCTGGAGGCACCAACCCCCAAGCCTTCTCAGACACCCACTAGAGATGGAAGCAAAAACTTCCTATATGTAGGCTCTAATTCAAACTCAAAAGAAAACATACTTCTCACTGTAATTGACAACTATCTTCCTATTTACAGCTCTTTGTTCTCCTTCTCCTTTGGCCCACACAACATTATATATCCTCTACTCACTATGCAGAAGCCCACTATTCTATTCAACAAAATTCATTAATACACATCCCCTGCTACACTCTGTCCACACCACAACATCATACGTATACTCTCGACCCTATAATACTACACAGGATCTCTCAACCTCATACAACAACAACGTGCCACTCAACCCCTTTTCTTGACAACATAGGAACACATAACCTCTTTCTGCAGCATAGGCACACTTGGCCTCTCCTCAACAGTGCACTCACGCACATAGCTCTCCACACAACTCACTAGCAACAATGTTCCTTCCCCCCCATTGCTCAAATAGGATCTAAGCTTTTGTTTCACTGAAACTGAATGTTCAATGTTTTCTTTGTCAGCCATCATATTTCCATCCACGCTGCCTGAGTGTACTCCTTCACTTGGCACTGCTTCCTACTATTGCCCTTGATACATAGGCACTGTAACTTCATTAACCATTGAGAATGGGCTCCATTCTCTCACCATTTTTATTTAATTAAACATGAGGATGGGAGCCTGAGTGTTCCCATGCTGAGAGATAAATCCTTAGTCAACCCACACACTCCAACAAGGCTCTTGTTCTTTTTGTGAACAAAAATCTTGTCACTAAGGCTTTGATATTTAATAAATTCCTCATAGCATGCAAAATATACCATGGATGTCTTGTCTTAGCTCATGTTAGACTCGATTATTTCATCTTATGCAATTGTGGTCCTATATATTCTTGGGTACACCTTCCAATGTAGGTTGGGAGGTTGGGAGTTGTGGGTCAGCCACCTTCACCTGTTATGCATTTGTGTTTACTTCTAACTTATGGGCACACCTTACAATGTTGGTCAGGAGGTCATGGGTTGGCTTGTTCTATCTTATTATGTGCTTTCCTTTTCCTTGACCCTGGACTTGCCCATAAGCCTAACTATATTGGGGGTATTATTTTCCTGTCAGCCTAACTCAGTTCATTTTTCACTATTTTAGCCCATTCTTATTCATTCAGTGTCAAAAACCAAATACACGGGAAATACTTCACAAACAAACTCCTTGGTGCAAATTTCGAGGTTCTTCTACATCATCAACTTATGTCATGTTGACATCTTCTGGGCCACATGGATCCTTCTTTATGGTGACTCATTAGGCCTCCCAAAAATTTCAAATCTACCTACCACTTGTCCTCCATACTACCATGTCATTCTGATGTCATGTGCCACATTTCTGCCAACAAATCATCGTCATCCAATCGCATTCTACCATTTGTTTTCCTGTACCAGATCCCACAGAGGTCAGGGGTTGGGAGTTAGGGATTTTTATCTAGGTAAAATTTGTTGCACGAACCGACCTTTGATTGGTCCCAACTAGATGTATATCCCGACTTGTTTGACTGCCGACTAATCCACATGCCTGAGTAGGAGTGGGTCCCACAGAGGTTTGGGGTTGAGGGTTGGAGCTTTGTTCTTCTAATAACTCTGTTATGTAGCCCAACCTTAGATCAAAATATTCCCAATTCCTGAGTGAATGAGTGTTTCTCTCTACCAACTTCAATTGACTACAACTCCTTATCCAAGAGGCCATTTGCGAACTTCCACATACCATTGGAAAGATCTTTCTGAGAGATAACCAATTGCGTTAACTATAAAAGTATCTAATGTGATATATTAAGGCAAAATATTCTCCAAATCATGGGACTCAAAACCACCATAGTCATCATTTTATGGCTTCTCCAATAGGCATGCTACTGTGATGATTCTCTACAGAGCACTGCAGCAACCATGGGACTCTTCATGAGCTTGATACACCAAACACATAAATGCTATAATTTGTTACCATCATAGGCAACCTAGTGGACATAAATGTTGTCTTGCCTAAAATCATGCTAACATGTACATCCATGCTATTTTTGTTGACATCAATGCCAACACACTTGCTAACTATCAGGTAATTCCAACTGCCCAACTTGATCTCCCAGCATGACTTTTAACACCAATGCCTACACACATACTACCACTAGCCAACCAGACAATGCTAGTTTTCCAACAATCTCCCTATTTGGCATTGATGGAAATACTTCTTCACTTCCCCACGTTGATGGTGAATCCTCATGTTTCTTCCACACATTCCCTTTCATGATCCACTAATGGCTTTCTTTCCTCTACTTGGGCGATCACAACTTTATCTCCAAGAAGCTTCTCTCCCACTTTGACATCAATGGAAAAGGCCTACGAGTTGTTTCTTCTCCCTCTTGCAATCACTGATTGCCAATCACCGCGGGTCGGATTGCTAATGTGCATTATTCTCTCCAAAATTATCTTCAAGGACTGATAGTTATTGTTGCTCTATAAATTGTACATATGTGATATGCTCCCTCTAAACATATATTACCTCTACTTTGAATAATCCTCTAATTATAAATGCCTTAGGCTGCTAGCTTTATAATTTCTCACCCAATTCATATTCTGTACCAGTTAAAGGAAACTTATACCAATTAAAAACTCCTCATGGTACTCTTGTTGCTACAAATACTATCCAATAATGATGCATTTCATCTTTATCTTCACTACTCTTGTTGTTGTTAGCACTTTGCTCACTTATTCTGAGCATCTTCATTAACCAACTCTGCTTCCCCTGAGATCATAATTCTTCAAATAGGGACTACTGCTTGAATCACACCAATTGCACCAAAAAATTGATACAAATTGGGAAAATTACTAGGCAAACTCTAATACTTCCTTTCAAAAAAAAAAAAAATCCCATTTGCATAAAAGGCTGTGCCATACACACCCATACCACAAATTTACATAGTGATACCAATTGAAAGCTAAGGGGAAATAAAAGTTTGTACCTATTGTATTTCAAGAACAAAAGACTTCTAAGCAAAAATCAAATTCACGTATTAAATGAAATAAGTGGATTTCACCCAAGATGAAAACCTTTCATTTCTTGTGCAATATTTCTTCCTGAGGCTAACAATTATTTTCTTATACTTCTTCATAAAGTAGCTCCTCCCGAGTCAATAATCGTTGATTTCCTACAACTTCTTCCTTTCATCTACATGGGGCCGAATCTTGTGGACCTAACTTTATTGTGGCATACTTGTCATTCCACACTTCTACTAGAACTCATCTTCTTAGACAACATAAATTGTTGTTTTGTACTCCTGAAACCATGTTGACTATACTCTCCTCTCTCTTTTAATGTTGATACATTTGAAATAAACAAATACATTACTGTGATTGACATGGGGACTTGACCATACCTTCAATAATCATATGCACCCCTTTGTTGATTCCTTCTAGCTTCTTGCATTTGACTTATTCGGCCTCTATTGAGGCCATTACCTTTAATTACTAAAGGGAGATATAAGTTATTCCTCCCTTGAGTAGATTTTCCTCCTTCATCACCAAAACCTTCAATGGCCTAGTCTTAGCAACATCGTTTCTTCACAGTTTCTCCTTTTCCCATATTTGGGCCTTTACTTGGTTGCACATTAGAGAACACTTGTCCTTCAGAACCTCTTTCCTCACCCAAATATTCTTGCCACCATTTTTCTTTCTTTGCAATAGAATGGTAATTAGGTTGTTGCTTCCATTCTTCACTTTAGGTTTTTGTTGAATGCAATTGGAGACTAAATATAACTTTCTCCTTCATTTATTCAACAAGCCCTTTTGACACAGGGCGTTAAAGGCACACTTGGCTTCGTTTCCTCTTCCATGTTTTCTCAACCTCACTGATCGACTTGCTTGGTTTATATTCATATTTTCAGGGAAATTCCTTGTCCTCTAATATCTTCAGTCCACTTCCTTGTGTTGAGAGTTTCCATAGTTATAGCATTCAATATGGCTTAAGAATGGAGCAAAGGGTTTGCCATATCTACTACCATTCTTGTCATGGCCTCTACTATTGCAATCATGCCCTCTCCTAGCTACTTTTCACATTCATGGGTTTTTTCTACCCAACACATTGTGTTTTCTTACATGCCATCTATAGTATATGGCTTTATGTCAAGAATTATTGCAAGAAAACCAATATCTATAAAAGAGATTTTGAGGACTAAAATACCTTTTCTTTGATGGCTTTGTCCTTAAAGAGGAAAGGACCTCTATCAATTCTTCATGTGCCATCCATGATAGTTTTCATTACTACTTTGCATTCTTTCTTACCTCTATTTTTCTCTCTTTTTCTTCTCTCCTTGCTATTTCTTACATTATGTTCCTACCTCTTCTTCTCTTGTTGTTGTCCAACAGCCTATTTTCCCTTGTTTTTGTTGAAACTTCCAAATTCCCTTACTAGGATAATTGGCCCTTTATCCTTTTCCTTCATGGAGCTTGATTCTTCTTGAAAACTCAAGCCAACCTTGATGTGTGGGGATCTCTTCTTAACAAGCATCTCATTCACAACCTTTGTGCTTTCCTAAAATTTGTGGTACTGAGACAACTCTTTATTTTACATTTCTAAGCCTTGTATCAATGATAGTACTTTAGCTTGTAGTCTCTCACAATAAGCTTCTCTTTCATCTAACTGGATGGTTAGCCTCCCGTTCAATCTGCTAGCCCCTTCTTATTGAGCATTCAGATCACCTATTTTTTTCTCAACTTATCATTCTCAAGCTCATACTCATGCAACTGCTCCTTTTTCTTCATATTTTCCTTTGGTATCTCCTTGATCTCTTTTAGAGCATAGATCAACTTCTTCCTCAAATAGATCCGTTCATCCAAATCCTTTTCTTTACTATCAGAGGTGCTCTACGAGCCACCAAAGAGATCTAAATCCATCTCTATGTCTAGGGAATATTCCATAGGTCTAAGGAGTATTCCATATTCACTACTTCTAGTGATACCCCTATTCTCTTCATAGGATATAATCTCTTCTTATTTAGAGGATCCCTCATCTTCTCTTGGTACTAAAGTGGGTCTCTCTTCACAACAACTAGAAGTATGAAAGTATTCATATTCACAAGAAGAATAAGTACAATGAATGGAAAGATGACCTATTTCTTTATATTTATCATATAAAAATAGCTTACCTTCTGATCATCATGACCCTTCTTCTAACTCTTTAGCATCCTCTCGAGAGTGATGAGCAGCACCTTGTGCATTAAGTGAAATATCTTCAATCTTCTCAGCGTCTCTCTTATGGGCTACTTTCCTTAAATTCTTCCTTCCCTTATTCTCACTATCAACAACCTTCACATACTAAATTTCACTACTTGAGCAACAAGATTCTTCAACCTCCTTTGTTGCTACACAACTTTCTCCACCATATAGACATTGCAATTTCTCCAACATTTCCTTTTTTGTCTCACAATGCCATACTTTATCAGCATCTAGATTAGACAACCCTTTCATGATAATCTCCTGAGCTTCTTCATTCTGCTCACTCTTTTCTCCATTCAATAAGGACACCATAAATCAACATCTAAATCCATTAAATAAGGTTCCATTCTAACCCTCTAGAGTACATACTCTGATTAATTTTAGAATGGAACTCCTTTTTGTATCAAACATTGATTAGCCATCATTTCTCTTTGATCTACTTTTGAGAGGTTAAGTTGTTTCTAAATGAACTTGGCTATGATAACAATTGTTGGAAAACATGTTAATACTAAGAGGGGGGGTGAATCAATATTCAAGCTAATTTAAAATTTTGTGCAAATTTATGTTTACTCATTCAAACTTGTCATCTGTAGTATGAGAGAAACCATTAACAAACCATAACATTATTCATATCAACCAATACAAGCATACACATCATGAGAGGGAAACACATGAGACATAATGGTTTACTATGGAAACCCTTCCAGGAGAAAACAAAACCAATTTTTTCTTTTATTGATTAAAAAATAAGATCACCTACTCTATTAAATCAATTTCTTTGTGATCCACCACTCATAGGAAGCATCAATCCATTTGAGTGTTTGCTATAACCCTTATAGTAGGAAGCACCAACTCCCTCCTTTTGCAAACAACTGCTCAGCCTACTAGAAGCACCATCTGAGGAAACAACTTCATGTATTTGTTGCAAGCATAACTTGCGACTCCTTAGATGTATGCAATCACCAACTTACATGAGGTACCAACTCCCAAGCATTCTTAGATACCCATTAGATATGGGAGCGCCAACTTCCTTTATGTAGGCTCCAACTCAAACTCAAAAGAGAACATACTTCTCACTGTAATTAGCACCCTCTCTTTCTATTTTCAAGTCTTTATTCTCCTCATCCCTTGTCCCACGCAACATTCTATGTCCTTTACTCACTCTGCAGTAGGCCATTATTTTCCTCAACAACATTCTCCAATACACAACCCACACAACACTTTGTCCACACTACAATATCATGCATCATCTCTCGATCATCTACAATTCCATAGACTCTCTTAGAATCACACAACATGACCAACCCAGTCAGCCCTTTTTTTTTGCAACATAGACACACCTAGCCTCTTTCTGAAGTACATGAATACTTGGTCTCTCCTCACTAGTGCACTCATGCACAAAGCTCTCCACAATTCTCACTGGAAACAATGTTGCTTTAACCCCATTACTCAATTCTAATCCTAGGTTTTGTTTCACTTAAACATAGTGCTCGATGTTATCCCCGTCAGTCATTTTTTTTCCACCCACTTTTCCTGAGTGTACTCCTGCACTTGGCACTGCTTCTTTTTATTACTTTTGATACAATGGAATAGCATCTTCATTGACCACTAATAATGGACTCCATTCTATCACCCATTGTTGTTGCATTATACATGAGGATGGGCACTTGAGTCTTCCCATGCTTAGACATAAATTCTCACTCAACCTGCACACTCCCACAAGGTTTTTGTTCTTTCTATGAACAAATCTCCTTTCACTAAGGCTCTGATCTTCATTCAATTCCTCATAGCATGCAAGAAATATTAGGGATACCTTGTCTCATATCATGACATACTCCATTATTTCATCCTATGCAACCATGGTCCTATCTATTCTTCGACCTAGGAGTTTCTATAACTGCCATTATTTCAACAACCAACTCTTCTGTGTGCATTTACTTGGCTATCCTAGGGTTTTGCTAACCATCCATTTCTATGGAAAAATATGGCATACCTGCCAAATATGGAGAACTTATCTACAAAGATACGAACTCATATATGCCTTTAAACATACACTCGTGGTGAAATTTTCTTTTCCTTCGGCCCAATGGCCTATGGTCACCAAAGCATGCAAAACTGGCGCAAAGCCAAGTCTTCAGCACATCTTCCAATGTATGTTAGGAGGTCAGGAGTTGTGGGTTAGTTTTCTTCTCCTGTTATGCATCTATTTTTTCTTTCGGCTTCTGGGCACACATTTCAATGTTGGTTGTGAGGTCATGAGTCAGCTTGTTCTGCCTTCTTATGTGCCTGCCTTTACCTCGACCCTTGACTTGCCCATAGGCCCGACCATCTTGGAGATTCAATTTTCTTGTCAGCGCAATTTGGTTCCTTTTTCGCTATTTTGGGTCGTTCTTCTTCATTCAATGTGAAATACCAAATACATAGGAAACACTTCACAAGCCTACTCCTTGGCACAAAATTCGAGGTTCTACCACATCATTAGCTTATGTCATGTTGACATCATCTCGGTCATGTGGTACCTTTTGCATGGTGACATGTCACTTGGATTTGGCCCATTAGGCTACCCAAAAATGTCGAATATGCCTTCCACGTGTCCTTCGTACTGCCACATTAAACTAACATCATCTACCATGTTGCTACCAACAAATCACCATGAGGCAATCACATTCTGCCATTTGTTTTCCTGTATCAGGTCCCACACATGTCGGGGGTTAGGAGTCAGGGCTTTTTCTCTTGCTAAACTTTGTTGCATAGCCTGACCTCTTCCTTCTCCCAACTAGACGTCTTTCTCGACTTGGCCAATTGTCGACTAATCCACATGCAAAACTAGGAGCTAGCCCCACACAGGTCAGTGGTTGGAGCTTTGTTCTCTTGCTAACTCTACTATGTGTTGTGACCTTACCTCAAAGTATGCCTAAGTCTTGAGGAAGTGATTTTTTTTGTCTTCCAACTTCAACTGGCTATAACTCATGCTATAAGAGGCCATATGTAGACTTCGACATATCGTTAGAAATCTCTTTCCGAGCACTAACCATTTTTTCTAATTACAAGAGTATTTGAGCTAATATCATGAGGCATAATTGCCACCAAATCATGGAACTCCAAAACACCATAGTTATTGTTTTGTATCTTCTCCAATAGGCTTTCTATTATGATGATTCTCTATAGAGAATTGCATCAACCATGGGACTCCCCTTGAGCTTGACACACCAAGCACATCAATGCTAGCATATACTACCATCACAGCTAGCCTAGTGGACATCAATGTTGTCCTACCTAACATCATTCTAGCACATACATCCATGCTAGTCCGATTGATATCAATTCCAACTGGCCAACTTGATCTCCCAGAATGACTGTTGACATCAATGCAAACACACTTATTTCCACTAGCCAACCAAATAACGCTGACAGTCCAACATAAGAAAAATTTGGAGATAGTACTACATACATGACATGAACATCAATTATATGCAAAATTCAACAAATGTGAATTTTACCATGACAAGGTATGACATCATAGGCATGTAATATCGAAAGAAGGGATAACACTCAAACCTAAAAAGGTAAATGGAATTCTTAATTGGCCAGTCCCAAAAGATGTGCCTGATATAAGATCATTCATGGGAATTACTAGTTATTACCGCAGATTGATAGAAAGATTTTCTAAGTTAGAATAACCTATAAACTCCTTATAAAAGAAAGGGGTGAAATTTATGTGGATGAAATAGTGTGGGGAAAGCTTTGAGAAATTGGAATATTTACTTATTGTTTCTCTGGTGTTGAAAAAAATAGATCTCAATAAATATTTTGAGGTATGTATCAATGCATGCTTGAAAGGCCTTGGAGGTGTACTTATGCAGGAAGGGCATGTAGTCACTTATGAATCTCATAAACTAAAAGAACATGAAACAAATTATACATTTTACAATCTTGAATTGGAAGTTATAATCCACATAGTTAAAGTATGGGGACACTATCTAATTGGTAAAATGTTCACATTGATCATTGACCATGTATGCCTAAAATATTTTTTCATCTAAACAAAAATGAATTCGAGGAAGGCCAGGTGGATGGCCTTCCTTATTGAGTATTAGTTCAACATCAAACACATAAAGGAGAAATAAAACAACGTGGGAGATGAATTAAATCAAAGTTTGAAGCAAGTATATAAAGTAATAGTAAGTGAATCTTAGACATATTTTATTAAGCAGATTAAAGAGGCAACATTATCAAATCAAAATTATAATCAGTTATATGAAGAGTTGAAAATTAAAACTAATTAGAGAAAATGGGTCGACTATGCAATTAGTAAAAGCAGATTGTTAACATACAAGGGCATAATTTATGTCCCAAATGGAGATAAAAATAAGATATTAATATTCAATGAACACCGCAAGATACCTTTTGCAGCTCACTCATGATATCAAAAAATGGTTTATCCCTTAAAAATGATTTTTTTGGATGGGGATGAAAGGAGAAGTCAATGAATACATGGAAAGATATCAAGAATGCCAACACGTGAAAGTAGAACATGAACACCCATCCAAATTACTAAATTCCCTATCTATACTAGAGTTGAAGTGGGATGCAATTTCCTTAGACTTTATTACTAGATGACCCTAAACATCAAAGTAACATGATTCCATTATGGTAGTGGTAGAAAACCTGTCTAAGGTGTCCCATTGTATACCTTTTCAATCCACTTTTAGATCTTTGTGGGTTGTTGAAGTCTTTATGAATGAAATTTATAGATTTCATGGTGTGCCAAAGACGATTATATCAAATAGAGATCTAAAATTCACCTCAAACTTTTGGAAATCATTATTTACTAGTATGTGTCCCTAGCTAAACTTTACCAGTGTGTACCATACACAAATTGATGTGTCAAATAGAAAGGGTTAACTAGGTTCTTGAGGACATCCTATGCATGTATGTAAGGAAGAAACTGACAAAGTAGGACTATATACATTTGGTAGAGTTTACTTATAAAAATAGCTACCAAATATCAGTCAAGATGATTTCCTTTGAGGCTATGTATGGAAGGAAGTATCATGTTCCTATAAGTTAGAGTAAACATGAGGTTAGGCTCATGTTAGGGTTTAATTTTTTACGGGAAATGTAACAAATGATGAGCAAGATCTGACAGAACATGAAAGTGCCACAAGATAGGCATAAGAGTTGCACTAACTTGAGAACAAAAGATAAAGAGTTTCAAGTGGGTGAAGATGTTTATATTAAAGTATGAAAAGAAAACAACTCCTTGAAATTGGGGAGTTGTTCTAAATTGTCCCCTTAGTTTTGTGGGCCATATTCTAATATTAGCGAGGGTATGGCCAATGGCCTACGATTTGGTACTACTAGCCCATATTAGAATTCATAATGTATTTCATCTATCTCTTTCAAATAAATATGTTCATGTTCTTAGTCATATAATTGTTGAGAATGTTGTACAAGTCAATTTGGAAGGAGAGTTCTAGGTCGAGCCTCTACAAATTTTGGACTAGAGGGAAACTACACCTCAAAATTTATCCAACACTCAGGTTAATGTGCAAAGGAAGTAGTTTGGGATTAAGGAGACCACCTAGGAAATTTAAGATTTAATGATGGATTATTTTCTTATATTGTTCAAAAGAAGAATGGAATTCGAAACACCGAGGACAATGTCCCTTTAAGGGGATGGGATATGTAATACACCTAGACAAATTAATTTATGATTTTTACATTTAATTGTTGGCTGGAAATTTAAAATACAAATGACATGATATGATGATGTAAGTATTTATTTTTAAATAATGAAATAAGAAATATTTTTGATATGTTAACATTCCTAAAGATATGTTAAAGGTTGTCATGTGAGATTTAACTCCTAATTATCATGAAAGAAATTTCAAATTAGTTATCACCAAGAAGGGGCAGTAACAAAAGAAGACAAAATCCTCCTTTTTTCCATTCTTCAATAGAATTTGACAGAGAAGTGCCACTTAAAAGATTTCTTGATTGGAGATAGATGTCATGAGGTGGAACTTGTACAAGAGGACTATGGGAGATAAAGGAAGTTGTTTTTTAGAATAATAGCAATGGGAGAGAAAGACTATTTTTGAACGCAGAGGATTAGAATGACATTGCTAAAGGGTGTAGCAGGTAAATTTTATTAAATATTTATGATCTTTTTTATTATCAAGGATGAGTAGAGCTTAGGCGAATGAAATGTAAAATATATTTCAGGGTTGGGAGGAATTTGGAAGCCTTTAGCATATTTCTATGGAGCCCTACATAAGTTTATGGATGTTATTAATTTTTATGTCAAATGGTTATTTATAAAAATGAATTTATGTTGAGTAGGAATCATGTTTTGGTTTTATGTAGGAATAATTAGACAGGAAATTTGATTATAGTTCTTGTGTTTGATATGGATGTTAGGATAAGTAATTGAGTAAGTCTTATGAACCTTAAAGAAAAAACAATGGTTGTATAGGAATGTATGTGCAGACTAACACCTTGCAGGAAAGAAAGAGGTACTAGAATTGAATACTTATCATGGTAATGAAAGGGAGACTTCAAACTAAGAGCTACCCATAAATCATTGTACTAGGATCATGAAGAAATATACTAGACAAAAAGATAATATTCTTAGAAAATATTTTGTGTTGAGTAATTTACAGTGAAAGTATAGTATGAACATGCATGTGTATTTATTTTTATATTTTTAAAAACTGATATATTGGGAGAGAACTAGTTAATATACAAACCAAGTTGATACAATAATTAAAGAAAAAAAACTATACAAACCAAGTTGATACAATAATTAAAGAAAAAAAACTATGACTGGGTTATCCAAGTAGACCTTGTCAATGATAGAACCCTCATAATTGGTGTAAATTAGGAATTCCTAGAAAATACTAATAATAGGGCCTAAAGAGGTCCTGTGGTTTCCCATGATAGGAATCCTCCATGCCTCTCTCCTAGTTCTGAATTTGTACTAAAAAGAAAGAAAAATAAAATTAATATAACGGTTTAAAATTAATATAACGGTTGTGATAACTATGATAGACTGTATTTAAGAGAAATTGAAATGATACTCATATAAAACTAACATGAAAAATAATGGCAACTTCCAATTATAAGGGTTATTATCTAAAACAATTAGAGCAAAGTGTACCTTACATAGCATATGAACCCTACAAAGAATTATTTAGTAACATGAAATTATAAAAAGAAGACAAAATATCCCTACATCAATATATATATTGAAGAATAACATAATGTTTTTGGTCTATCTCTACAAGACCGACCATAAGTAATGTACAGTTCTAATAAAATATGCATGCGTATGTTAATGCTACATATAAGCACGCAAGTCCCCAGAAATAGATCTATCATTTCCTTTAGAAAATAAATTTGCATAGTACATACTTAGCCAATTCTATAAAGACCATATATTTTATGCAAAAATCAAACGTGGAAGAGTAATAAAGGAATAATCCTCGTTTTCTTTAACAGATAAAATACATATTTCAAGTGATCGGTTATAACCTTGAGCATATGTCTAAATATATTTATAAATTTTCGAATAAATACATAATCAAAGAAGGGTGATTATGGCCATATAGGGTTTATTTGCATAGACCCTAGAACCTAAGAAAATCCTCTGGTGGAGTTTTAAGTCAAAGACTATCATGGCTTCATTTACTTGTAATAGAAAATTAAGCAAATAAGCACTTGGTTTAGTCGTGATAAGAGGAAGAGAGTTTCGATTAGTCAACTTAAGAAGATACTTAAAAATACCACTGTAATGATAATCTCACCTACGAAGAAATGGTATGGAACTATCATTAAATAATAGGAAAGAACCTTAGAAGAAAAACCCCGTAAAGAAAGTTCAGGATTACATAACGTTAGATACTTTGTACATTACTTTGAAGGGGGGAAGAAAGTTCTAGCTCAATATCCTACCATAGAGAGGTAAAACCATTAATTAAGCCATGAATTGTGAGATAAAGAAATTAATTGGTAATCGTTCAGGTTATGGTTTGGACTAACCCTGTCTTGCCTTAAGGAAGAATCAACTAAGAAATTATAGAAGGAGATGTTACACAAAAACCCTTTTATAGTTAGGCATCACCATAACCAAAACCTTAGACAAGAACTTAGGGTTTAACATGTCATTGAAAAATGTGTCTTAGCAACTATACTTTTCAAGGACATTAAGAATAAAGCTAGAATACATAGCTTGCATCTAATAGAAGCAAGAGCACCATGAAAACCTTACGAGGTAGAATAATCCATGAAGAATCCAAGGTATTTTTGAATTGTGCACTAATCCTAGAGATGAGATAACTAGAGTAAAAAATCCTTGACATGAAAACTCTTTAGAACTGAAGGAAAAAACACTTAACTTCTACAAACAAATTCACATAATTTGTAGAGCTCATATCACAATTTGACCGAATGACAAATGGGACTATTGGGAAGAGGTAAGGTTAGGTTGTTACCCTAACCACATATGAAATTATCACCACCATTCACCAATCCCTGAAAATATTCACCATAGAATGTGGCAACTAGCTAGAGTTCCATCTACAGTGCGAGCCCTCTAACAATGTTAAATCAACCCATGTGATTGGATGGATTATCAGGAGACCACAAGGACATGTGTTTTCATGAGGGCTGACTATTAAAAAAATGACATAGCCTTGAGAATACCATGACAAAAATCAAATGAAACAAAAATGAGCCTACAACTAAGTCAAGCAAGTATATAACCAAGTCATGTAATAATGAGGTTGAGGGAATGATTACAAGTAGTGGATCATTAATACCATAGTTTTACATTAAAATAGTTATACCCTCTAAATTAAATAATTATACCCTATTTGGATAAGTGAGTGTTGAAACGAAAACACGTTGCTATAAACGTATGTATTCGAGTGTAAACTTTGTGTGTGTGTGTGCATGCATGCGTGTGCATGTGCGCATTCAACTAATTCACACCACTGATTATATAAAAATGGATAGGAACCCCTATTTCAAACTATTATAATCATACAGTTGAACAAAAGGAAACCAAAGGAGGCAAACATAAATAGTCCATTAGTTTTGGGGCATTGGAACCCAAAATTGAGAAATATAATACAAGAGAGTACATGATCATTGGTGCATCAAAAAGGACCATAATATAAGAAAAAAATTACACATGTTAATGTGAATTATAAGAGAAAGAGGTTTTAGTAAATATTTTCCGGACATAATTTAATACATGTATTATTATTATGAAGAAAAAAAATGTTCTTTATAACCAGATGGAAGTTACCATAATATTTTGTGTAAAAGCTAGGGGATGTTACATTAAATATTAAATCGATAGATTAATTTAGAATTGAACAAACATGTAGGAGAGATCCATGGAAGAAGAAATAAAGTGCTGTGATAAAAAGAATAAAGGCATTGTTGAGAAATTGTAAGATAACACTAAAAAATTGAAGGATTTTGATTGAAAAGATGGATAAGGCAGAACAAACTATAAACCATGATTTTGAAACCATCAAGGAAACTATTATATGTGATTGATCATCCTCCAAACAATTTAGTGTATTATAGAAAATTTTGTATATGCATTTAAATTGTGATGTAAATATATTACCATGCCCCTCTTTATGATTTTCTTGTTGAATTATGTATAAAAAAGAATCTCTAACATTGTGTATAATTCAATATGAGAGTGATGCGTAATTTTTTCATTGCTCAATCTTGAGTTGACACATATCCTTTTTAAAATAAACAAAAAATATTCTATAAATAATAAAATAATATCGACTACAACAAGAAAATATAAATTAATATGAATATTTAGACAACTTTAATTAAAAACTTTTTAAAACATTCTTAATTCCACTCTCATTGTGCGAGCTCAATTAATTATTGATATTACGACCCTATCAAAGAGATGTACAGATATTGTATTCTTAAAAATAATAAAATATTTCCATGTCCATGTGAAATAAACTATTTTTATATCAACTTTAAAGAGAGATAGAGTAATTAAAAGTAAAAATTATTTCACATTTAAATATGAGTAAATTGTATAATTCTTACGAAGTTTTATTTTTGTTCAATTAATGATTTGGATTTTTTACTTCATTAATGCATTCATAATCGCATATAAAAGAGCATGTAACCATAAAATGCATATACATAACATAAATAGAAATGAAAGGCAATCATGAGAAACAAATCGCAAAATGTTGATAATGGAGTTCACCCAGTGTGGGATACATCTCTGTGATCTGCTCAAAGTGGGGAGGTCTCTTTCATTAATCTTCAGCAAAAATCAAATTACATGCATAAAAAAAAAACACCTTATACCTCCATTTTCGTGGATGTCCTGAAAATGCACACATTTGCTAGAGAAATGGACTGCATCGTTGAATTCTTGGCATGAAATCTTATCAAATGACTATAAAATCGACCCCTTTTTGTCACTATCCAAATATGGACCCTCAAGGATCTCAAAGATTCCTTCTTGCTGGTTGACTGGAATTATGCTGCTTAGATGACAAATCTGACTTCAGCACTTTGATCCTACAAAAAAATTGAGTCTAAAGTCGGTCTGGTTCTAAAACTATCAAAATTTGGCCCTTAGGGAATCTTTTAGATTCCTCATGATTCCACCAACATTCCTCTTTGTAAGTTGACTAAAATTCCGCCGCTTAGATCAGAAAATGGATCACGCCACCAAACTCCTTGTAAAAGTTTGGTTCATTTGAGAATAAATTTGGCATGATTTTATCACTAAGAAAATTTGGCCCCAAGGGAATCTTTTAGATTCTTCATGATTCCACAAGGATTCATTCCTGCAATTTTATTGAATATGGGGAAAATGATTACACCATCATATTCCTTGTGGAAAACTCAGAAAAATGAGTACAAATTTCATATTCTTTTGCCTTTATCAAAAATCAACCTCCAAGTGAATCTAAAGATTCCACCCATATATTAGAGAATATTCTTCTAGAACTATGTGCAAGGCATGGCTCACCACTTTGTTGGGTTTCATGCTCGATCCTTTGTCCCCTAGGTGACTTTTTTTTTTGTCTTATATGGTACTTGGGTGGAGTACTATACAACGTCAGACCACCTAGCTTCAAGGCTTGCAAAAGGTTTTTAAGGAAATTTGTTAGAGGAGGTCCTAGGGTCAATCCCGTGAGTCTCCCCCACGTCAATGATTATTTATTTTAGTTTTTAAATGGTGGAACTTTTGTTGGTGGGTGGTCTATTAATCATAAGTGGGGTTGTTGGTGGGCGTGCTGGCCAGCAGGCTGGGCAGGTTCAAATCTAGCTAGCCCCTTCACAGATTATATATATAATATATGGTTGGCAGGGGTGGTGGGATGCTGGAATCTGTCATCGATAAGTGCCAAATTATGGCCTGATTATTGGCCATCAAATTTAGTGGATTTCACTAAATTTAGTCAGACCTCAAATTCTAGTTGGTGTTCTACCAAGTTTAGCGAGTGGACCTAGTTTAACCAAAACTTTGACTGGACATAACTTTCACATATGATGTCAAATTCAGGTGTCATTTTGGCCATTAGAAATCTTGTGAAGAGCTCTTCAATCTGACCCTAGTTTTATAGAAATCCAAGAATTTTTATTTTTAATCTTTTCCTCAGCCCTCTTTGATCTCTGAGTGTTTCTAGAGCCACCTGGATCATTCCTCCCAACTAAGGAGCTTTTGGTGCTCCAAAAACATGGCCACATTTTGCAATCTGCATGTGTCCTTGCCAAGCCACACTTTCAACATGTGCATTCCATGCACACCTGTGGTACATTCTTTGCAAATTACATACAAGACCAAAGATGACTCAAACAACCACATACTTTCCAAGAGTTTATAACACACACTCTTTGTTCATGTTTACATCATAATAGAAACCAATACACCAACTATCAACAAAAAGTACAAAAAATCATCGTTTCTTTAATAAGCGATGGAAAACACATCATCACTTTCACAGTTATATCACAACACTTGATTTAGAAAATGCAGCCATGACATACTACTATACCTAGTAAAACCATCTATTACTCAACAAATTGAATGGGTCATTTCGCTACAATAGATTCACTCATTGAACATCTTCACCAGCTGGTTTGTTCATAGGTGATTTTGTTGGGTTGTGTTATATTCTTTCCACGTAGTTAACAGGGGGTTTGAGGGGCACCCGTAACCCCACTTTATGGGGTCTGGGGTAGTGCCCTGGAAAATTTTGGTTTTGGACCCTATGCTAGGTTGGGTGGACTAACCTATGGTTTTCTGCATGATTTTTGCACATGTTTTTTGGACGTGATGGTTTTCGGTCCATGGTATTGGACGCGATGGTTTTCAGCACATGGTATTGAATGCTTCGGCATGTATAAATATGTATTATAACATTGAAAGGAACATAATGAAAAATCAAGCTGGTAGTCTCGGTTTTGGGATCCAGGGGAAATTCTCTATGTATATGTGTTTTATGTGTTCTTCTCTCGCATTATTTATTTTCTATGTTTTAGAAATCATACGCAGGTAAATTTTGTACGAGGTTAAAACCTACATTTGGTATCAGAGCTGTTTTGGCTTCAAGGGGACGCCTTTGTTGCTGAGGGGTTTCACTCGGGCCTGTGGTAGACCCCGTTCAGTGGGAGATCTGTGAGATCGATTCTGGTGGTGAAAGAAGATTGCGAGTAGTGGAAAGATAGAGATCAAGAAATTTAATGGTCAAAGTTTTGAGTTGTGGGAGCTCAAGATGTAGGATCTGTTGGTGGATAAAGATCAGTGGATCGTGGTAGATCTGGGTACTAAACCAATGAGAGTGTCCAATGAAGAATGGAAGAACTTGGATCAGAAGGCAAAGAGCACAATACGATTGTGTGTCTCAGATTTAGTATTGCTGAATGTATTAGGGGAAGCTATAGCAAAGGCTTTGTGGGACAAGTTAGGGACTTTGCACTAATCTAAGTCTCTAGTGAATAAATTGTTCTTATGGAAAAAGCTGTATAACCTAAGGATGAAAGATGGAGACTCAGTGACGGAGCATCTAAACACATTTAATACTGTGGTAAGTCAGTTAGCATCTGTTGATATTAAAATTTTAGATGAAGATAAGTGCATCAGTTTGTTGTGTTCTCTACAAGATTCGTGGGATAGTCTGGTTATTGCAATAGGTAGCAATGCAACTGCCTTGTAGTTTGATGAAATAGTATCAGCCTTGTTGACGGAGGAGATGAGCTGGAAAAATATGGAGAGCCAAAATGGTGATGCCTTGTCTGTACAATGACGATCCCAAAACAAAAACAAAAAGAAGTCATCGAGTGGGAGATCTAAATCTAGAGGGAGATCTAAATCTCCAAGAAAACCTGTAAAGGTGGTGTGCTGGAGATGCGGAAAGGAAGGCCACTTCAAAAGGGACTATAAATCTAAAGATCTCGACAAAGGAAAGGGATCTGATGAGGCTACTTCTGCAGAGGTGAAAACCACCTCAGATGAGGGTGGGGATGTGTACTTGGCTCCTTCAAGTACACGTGTAGATCATGAGGCATGGTTGATTGACTCAGGTGCATCCTTTCACTTCACTCCCCATAGAGAGTGGCTCTGTGAGTTTGAGAAATATGATGGTGGTGATGTCTTCTTGGGGGATGACAAGAAGGCTAGATCATTGGTCGTGGAAAAGTAAAGTTGAACCTGCAAGGTGGAAGGGTTAGAACACTTCCGGGTGTTTTGCATATTCCTGCATTAGGCAGAAATATGATTTCTGTTAGTAAGCTAGATGATGCAAGTGTAAAAATAGTGTTCAAGAAGGATACCTGCAAGATGGTCCGGGGAGCATTAGTATTGATGCGGGGAGTTCAGATTGGAACTCTGTACAAGCTGCAAGGTAGCATTGTTGTTGATGGGTGCAAAAATTCCATGGTTCCTGAAAGCGAAGCAGAAAATCTAGTGGTCTCTGGAGAAAAGACCATGTTGTGGCATCAAAGGTTTGGACATATTGGAGAGAAGTCCCTTCGAATACTTCATGGTAAAGGTATGGTAGAAGGTATGAGTAATAGCTCTCTAGATTTTGATTTCTGTGAAAATTTTGTATATGGGAAGCAGAATCAGGTGAGTTTCCCCTCTAGTAGTAAGAGGGCAAAACAGATATTAGAACTTGTGCACAGTGATGTGTTTGGACCTGTGAAGGTTCCATCACTTAGTAAGTCTGTGTATTATGTATCATTTATAGATGACTTCTCAAGGAATACATGGCTATATTTCCTTAAGAACAAATCGGAAGCCTTTGACAGGTTTAAAGAATTTAAGGCTCTCGTGAAAAATCAGACAGAGAAGAAGATAAAGGTGATGAGGACAGCTAATGGTGGAGAGTTTTGCAGCAAGGAATTTGAAGAATTCTGTAACAAGTGTAGTATAGCACGACAAAAGACTACTCCATATACACCTCAACAAAATGGATTTGTAGAAATAATTAATAAGACATTGATGGAAAGGGCAAGAAGCATGCTCAGTGGTGCTGGGTGAGGACAGGAATTCTGAGCAGAGGCGATGGATACTACATGTTACCTAGTGAATAGGTCACCTTCATCAGCGTTGGAGGATAAGACTCCACAAGAGGTATGGACTGGTAAGAAACCCTCTCTTTCACATCTGAGGGTATTTGGATGTGATGCATATGTACATGTTCCAAAGGAGAAAAGAACCAAGTGGCTAGTAAATCTGAAAAGTGCATCTTTATTGGGTATAAGGATGGTCTAAAGGGTTATAAGCTTTGGAACCCAATAGCAAGGAAGGTTGTGTACAACCGAGATGTGGTGTTCAGAGAGGTGAAAGATGTAATTAAACATAAAGTCCAACCAAATGAACTTGAGAAGATAGAGTTTGAGCTAAAGGAGGAAGAATCAGACTCTACAGTAGAGGAGGAATCATAAGATGAAGAGCCACAAACTCTGGCTGTGAGAAGATCAGTTCGAGAAAGAAGGCAGCCAGAAAGGTATAGTCCATATGATTTCTATTCAAATTTTGCTTTTTCTGTTACTGATGATGATCCTAGAACTATGAAGGAAGCAGTGGATTCAAAGGATTGAAAACTCTGGAAAGAGGCCATGGTTGATGAAATGGCATCTTTGCACAAAAATGAGGCTTGGGATCTTGTAGAGTTGCTGGCTGGAAGTAACCCATTGGCAGCAAATGGGTGTTCAAAAAGAAGACAAATCAGAAGGAAAAGTGGAGAAATACAAAGCTTGGTTGGTAGCAAAAGGTTATTCCGAGGTGCGAGGAATTGATTTTGGTGATATTATTTCTCCTGTTGTGAAGGTAACTTCTATTAGATTACTTTTATCTGTTGCTGCTGCTTTTGATTTTGAGGTAGAATAGATGGATGTGAAGAAACTGTTTCTTCATGGGGATCTGGAAGAGGAGATCTACATGAAGCAACCTGAAGGCTTTGCGGTGAAGGGTAAGAAAGAACTAGTATGTAAGTTAAAGAAGTCTCTATATGGGTTAAAACAATCACCAAGGATGTGGTATCGGAAATTTGATACATTTATATAGGGACTTGGCTTCACCACAAGCAAAGCAGATCACTGTGTGTATTTTAAATTAATTGGTGACCATGTTATTTATCTGGTCTTGTATGTGGATGATATGTTGTTGGTTGGAAATGACAAAGAAGTTATCTAGGATTTGAAGACCCAATTGTCCTCCAAATTCGACATGAAATATCTTGGTGCTGTAAACTATATTTTGGGCATGGAAATTAAAAGAGATCGAGCAAAGAGGAAGCTCTGGTTAAACTAGAGGAAGTATGTCGAGACAATATTGCAGAGGTTTAATATGTAGGATAGTAAACCAGTGAAGGTTCCTATACCTGTAGGTGTGACGTTATCTGTTGAGCAGTGTCCCAAGACACAAGAAGAGGAAGAGGACATGTCCCATGTTCCATATGCAAGTGTAGTCGGTAGCCTGATGCATGCAATGGTCTATACTAGACCAGACATTGCACATGCAATGGGAGTATTGAGCAGGTTTATGTCAAAACCAGGGAAGGAGCACTAGACCACAGTGAAGTAGGTTTTCAGGTATTTGCGTGGCACTAGTGATTATGGTTTGTGCTACCAAGGAAGACTAGGATTGGATAGAGTGTTGGATATTCATGGCTTTGTTGATGCAGACTAGGCTGGAGATCTGGATCAGAGAAGATCTACAAGTGGGCATGTGTTTAACCTATTTGGAGGTGCAGTCAGTTGGATGACTAAGAAACAATCTATAGTGGCACAGTCAACTATAGAGGCAGAATACATGGCAGCCACTCATGCAAGCAAGGAAGCAGTTTCGTTGCAGAGATTTTGTTCAAGTATGGGGTTAGTACAGGAAGCTATAAGGATAGACTGTGACAGCGAAAGTGCAATTTTCCTGGCAAAGAACCCCGCATATCATTCAAAGAGAAAGCACATTGATGTTTTGTATCACTTTATGAGGGATATGATAGAAGACAAAAAGGTGTTTTTGGTAAAGGTGGAGACTTTGAAGAATACTGCAGATGCATTGAAAAAAATTGTGAGCTCTGATAAGTTCTCTTGGTGTAGAGAGACAATGGGCATTTCAGGGCCGGAAAAATGACTAGGCTCTCTTGTGGCCCCCTGTGGAAAGAAAACAACAAGTGGGAGAATGTTGGGTTGTGTTATATTCTTTCCACGTAGTTAATATGGGGTATGAGGGGCACCCGTAACCCCACTTTATGGGGCCCGGGCAGCACCCCAGAAAACTTTGGTTTTGGACCCTATGTTAGGTTTGGCGGACCCACTTGGTTTTGTGCATGATTTTCACACATGTTTTTTCGACGCGATGGTTTTCGGTCCATGGTATTGGATGCGATGGTTATCGGTCCATGGTATTGGATGCTTCGGCATGTATAAATATGTATTATAACATTGAAAGGAACATAATGAAAAATCAAGCTGGTAGTCCCAATTTTGGGATCCAGGGGAAATTCTTTATGTATATGTGTTTTATGTGTTCTACTCTTGCATTATTTATTTTCTGTGTTTTAGAATTCGTATGGAGAATTCGTATGCAAGTAATTTCTGTATGGGGTTAAAACCTACAGATTTTTTAGCATGGAGTATCCAACGCATGGCTCTTTGGTGTCCATCCTCATCGCAGTGACTACAATGATTATTTATCCTCCAAGATTTTTGGATCATCTTGTAACAATTACTCTTATTGCACCTCTGATAAGTTCTCGTGGAATCCTCTTTATCACTGAAATGTGATGTGGTGATTCCATCGTTTTCCATTGGTTAATTTCTGGTTGTATTGAGAATTATCCAATCTCTTTTCTAACATACCGAAGTACTCCACTTTGATGGGATTCACAATGCCCTGGCCATTAATATCGAGGCCCTCCTGTTGATATGCCGTCCTCTTCAACAATTTTGATCCAATTCTTGTAGTATGTTTCTCAAAAGTAGAAAAATCATCATCATAAAAAGAACATGAAATTGAAGAATGGATTTTTACCTCAGGCTTGTTATGTTGCAACTTTACCAAGGCCTCCTCCTTGACTCATAGTTGATGCTGAAACCTTCATTTCTCCTTCTCTGCTTCTTGTAAGATTCTCTTTAGTTCAACATTCTCTACTTGAATTCTTTGGTTGATCTCTTCGAGTTCTTGGAGCCATGCAGTTTTTGGTTCCTTTCTCACCTTTGGCACAATGTCTACTCAAATATTCATCTCATCATTTGAATCAGATCCCAAGTCAATAGGTCCACCTTCTACAATCCCATGACCTGCAATATTCATTTCATCACCTGAGTCTGATCCCAGGCCAATTGGTCTAACACTTGCAAATCCTGCAGCCATGATCTTCTCATCATCCTCAGATTTAGATTCTTGTTCTTGTTTTACATGCTTCCCCCTATTTTGAAGATGTAGAACCTTCACACTAGCTTCATTAATAATTTTAGGTTCAAATAATAACAATGAATGACACATATAACTATGGATAAGAGCCAATATATTTCATCAACATCTCAGAAGTGTCTAGTGGAAAATTCAATGCTAATGCTTGTTTTTTAATCTCCTCTGTAAAATTGTAAACATTTTGACCTTTGCCTTGTTTCAAATGTTGCCATTCCATCATCACTTTATGTCTATAACCCAATGGGTAAAACTATCCTCTTAAAGCATAAAGGAACTTAGTCTAAGATGAAAGATGTTTTCGACTACTCTTACCACCGTTTTGCAGTTTTCCTTCCCACTAGACAAGAGTAGTGCCACTAAATCGAAGGGATGCTACCTAGATGTTGACTTCATCCTCTTTGATATGTTGTATGTGATAATACACTTCAACCTATCTGATCTAGTTATCTAGCTTTTCTGCATTAGATTCTCCACTAAACACAGGAAAATAAAACTTGACATTCAACTTAAAAAATGGATTTTTAGATGCATTCTTATGATGCCTATTGGAATGATGAGAAGAGGAAGAAGAAGAACTCTCACTGGAAGACTAAGAGGGAGGGATCTCTTCTCCCCCACCTTCACGATGTATGGACGCATAATATGGTTCTTTCTTCTCTTTCTTCATTGTCTTCTCATATTCTGCAAAAAACAATTCTACTTTCTCTGCCATGACATAGAAGGCCTTACGATAATTTCATTCTTCCTACAATCAAGCATGTTTATCTGCCATTTTCCTTCTTCGTGTTGCACACCCCTCTTCTGGATCAAAGGACTTAAGTTTTCCTTCACCTCTTTGGAGCTTTGCCCTAGTTATCATATACTTGCAATTCACATCAACAGAAGACTCACTCTGATACCAAACATGATCCTAATCTTTTTACTTCATTGATGCATTTATAGTTTCATATGAAAGAGCATGTAAACATAAAATGCATACACATAACATAAATGGAAATGAAAGGAAATCATGAGAAACAAATCACAACAGGTTGCTAATGAAGTTTAGCCAATGTGGGCTATGTCTTTAGGCTCTGCTCAAAGTGGGGAGGTCACTTTCATTAATCTTAAGCAAAAATAAAATTACATGCATGTACAGAAGGGCACTTTATACCTCCATTTTTTAGGGTGGACTAAAAATGCATACCTCTGCTGATGAAATGGACTATACCATTGAATTCTTGGTCTGAAATCGTGTCAAATGAGTGTAAACGTGACCCCTTTCTGCCACTATCAAAATCTGCACCCCCGAGAATCTCAAAGATTCATTCTCACTGGTTGACTGTAATTTTTTTGCTAATATGACAAATATGACTTCAGTACTACACTCCTAACCAAAAATAGAGTAAAATGTGTTTACATTCGGTTTGGTTCTGAAACAGTCAAAACTTTGACCTTAGGGAAGATTTTAGATTCCTCATGATTCGACCAAGATTCCTCTCTACAAATGGACTGAAATTTCACTACTTAGATTAGAAAACCAATCACGTCATCAGACTCCTAGTGAAATTTTGGTTTGTTTGAGTATAAAGTTGGCATGATTCTGCCACTCAGAAAATTTAGCCACAAGGTAATCTTTTAGATTCCTCATGATTCCAAAAATATTCCTTCCTACAAGTTGATTGAATATCTGCTGCTCATATGGGGAAACTGATTACACCATCAAATTCCCTACTAAAAACTAAGAAAAATGAGTATAAATTTGATATTCTTTTGCCTGTATCAAAAATAATCATCCAAGGGAATTTAAAGATTCCTCCCCTGCATTAGAGAATATTCTTCTCAAACTCCATGTCAGGGATGGCCCGCACTTGCGTTGGGTTCCACGCTTGCTCCTCTGTCCCATGGGCGATTAACATTTTGGGCTTATATGGTATTTGGGTGGTGCACTTTACAAGGTCTGACTACCTAACTTCACAGTTGGCAGAAGGTTGTTAAGGCAATTTGTTGGAGGAGGTCCTGGGGTGAAACCTATAGGCCTCCCCCATGTCGGTGGTTATTTATTTATTTTTTGGTGGGTTGTGTATTAATAAGAAGTGGGGCAGTCCATCCAACAGGAAGGGCAAGTTCAAATCTCGTCGGCCCCTCCACACATTATATATATAATATATGGTTTGCGGGAGTGGTGGTTGGCCAACACATAATTTTTCTCTTATATAATATAATATGGGGTTGGTGGACTAGTCGGCTAGATTTGAGCACTGTTCAACCAACCACTTTTTTTAATATTTTTCTTTTGCTTTATTAACACATATTCGCCAAAATATCCCCCGCCCCAATTTTTTGTGTCATCCACAATTTTAAAGAGGCGACAAATTCGATTGTTGTGACCGCCAAAATTCATCGCTGATAAGTGACAAATTGTGGCCTCGTTAGACACCACCAAATTTAGAGGCTTCTGCCAATTTTATTTGGACCTCTAATTTTAGTGGAAACCCAAATGTAGTTGGTGCTCCACCAAATTTATTCGGGGGTCCTTGTTTGACCAAAATTTTGACTAGCCATAACTTTCACATACGATGTCAGATTGAGGTGTTGTTTTCATCATTGGAAATATTGCAACGAGGTATTCGATCTGACCCTATTTTAGTTACAATTAAATAACTTTTATTTTTGATCTTTTCCTAAGCCCTCTTTGATCTTTGAGTGTTTCTAGAGCCACGTGGATCAGTTAAGTATAAAATAATGGAAGAGCACTATACAAGGCTTCGGAAAGAACTTGCAAACGGTTGTTGTGAATAGCTAACCAATTATGACACCAGTGACATCATGAGTAGCGCAGATGTTGGCAAGGCCTACATTTTGAGGAGAAACTTAATGAGGGGAAAGTCACTCCTTCCATAACATTTTGATAGGTTCACATAAGATGATATTGTGTATGGCAGGCTCATCATCCAGAAGTAAGGCTCAAGCAGAAATCTCATTATTGGGCACTCAATGGAGGAAAACATTGAAGGGGGAGTGCCTTCCAAAACCCAAATCAAACCCCAAATTTGTGATACCCAATAATAGGCTGGAGAATACGAGGGATTTTATGAAATACTACGTCCTAATTTACAAGTTTATGGGCATATGACCAAAATAAATGAACATTTTCAAGTGGATCAAATTAAAGTTGAATCCAAAGTGATCAACAGATTTGAGATTGAGAGCTAGAAGTTTTTCATGGTGATTTTTATAGATATGTATTATTGCAAGCAGGTTTTTGAAAACAATATCTATTTAATGGATAATTTGGGTCTATATGTTTAATATGAGGTTTTAGGAAGAATGTGTGAAGATTGAGAGAAGGAACAATTCCAAGTAGCTCTAGTGTGGGTGAGACTCTTCTCCTTGTCAGAGGACTTCTAGAAACCTGATATTTTGGAAATATTAAATAATGTGATCAAAAGTTTTGTGAAGGTATCAGAGATCACCAAAAGGAGAATACATGTGTCATACACCTGAATTTATGTCTATATGTGCAGATATATCATCAAAAATTCCCTCCTCACTTTGGCTGAGGCTTAGAGAGGTGAAGTCCCATAAGAGCAAGAGGGATTTTAGCTAATTGGATAGAGGAAAAATCGACCCAATTGAGGTTAAGCGACTCAAATAGCTTTGACAAATCCATAGGGGAAGAAGTTGGTGGATCGAGGGAACCATTATGTAGTATTAGAACATCTAGAGAATAGGCCACAGTGCCGAATGTGCAAAACATGTAGAAGAAAAAAACTAGTCTTAGCATGGTCAAGAGAATCACCCCTAGAAGAAAAGACTCAAATGATTTGGAGGAGCATTGGGAGTTAAAAGTGGTTTTGACCAGCACTACCAAAATATTGGAAGTTGAGGATAAACATAATAGGTTGGGGCTAGATGAGAGGACGATGCTGGAATTTTTTCGTGCCTCGGCAAGGGAATAATTTCAAGAGATTCAAAATTTTCTCCATCTATTTAGTCAATGGGGAAAAGTCAATTTCTAGGAGACGGTGACTTATGACTAGCTAGTTGTAAGAAAGATATTGTATCACAAATATCCCTGAGAATGTGCTTGTGGTGATTGAACGGAAGAAGAAAGGGCACAAATCCACAAACAAAGTACTCATAGAAGAAGAGAAATACATGTTGAGATCTAATCAGATGAACTGAATGACAAAATACTATCATCGATGTTCAGGTACCTCCCCATGAAAGCGGTCTCATGGAATATTTTTTTTCTTAAATAGAAAAGGTAAACAAAGGTACTTGAGAGCTAATATAGAACATGAGAGCTAATACAGAAGATGCTTGAGGTGTTGCAGGGGGGTTAGCAGTTGTTTGGGTTCCATGGTGGATCAATTTTCATGATTATTTTATCACCCCAATTATCCTTTTAGTACATTTCCATTGTCTAGGATTTAGGGAAACCGTAAGCCTATCAGTGGTCTATCGCCCTTTAGTGCATGGACAAAAGGAGAAGTGCCTAGAATATTTGAGGAGGGCTAAAAAATCATCGTAGGATGAAAAATGGATACTAAATGGGGATTTTAATTTGATTTTCAATCTAGAGGAGAAGAGACAAGGTAATAGGAGATTAGATCGAGTGGTGACCTCTTTCTAAGAAACCATTACAGACCTCAAATTGGTGGAAGTGGAGATGTGGAATGGAGTTCACATCTAGAATAATAGGAGGGGGAGATGACACCAGGTGGCTTGATGATCTGGATTGGTTCATCATGTTTTTTGTCATCCATCTCAGTTCATTCAGAGTGGAAAAAATCGAGGAATCAACTCATGGGACCGTTTTTACCAGTGGGACCTATTTTGGCGAAACGAGTTCTAAAACCTTCTAGGAGCGTTTTGAGGCATGAAACCATGTTTTCTAGGGGGGGAACTTTATTACTTTAGCATGCCCATTTTCATGTTTTTCTACACATAGATATCTTTCCAATGACACAAGAAGCTTGTCATTCGAATTTTGTATGCAAACGTTATGCCACTTAGAAGCTGACCTTCCTGTTTTCAGACCTATAATTTAGGAGGATGTCACAACATGCCCCTTTATTCATGGAAAAGAGGCTAGCCACATGTTTATGATGTAAAAATCTCTATAGGAGTCTATATCGTAACTCTAGTTAAGAGTTCATGTACTCAAACTTAACCACTAGTAGGCTATCAAGCTCTGTTATTACCAAGCCTCTAGGAGGAAGAGGCATTCCATTCTTTTGAGAGAATTTTGTTCCATAGTTGAGAAAATATTTCCAAGAGAGATTGGAGGTAGAGCACATAGAGAGGATTTTCGCACTGTAGAAACCCACAAGCTACATGCATTACTTCTTTCTACCCGCAACCTAATTTTCTAGATAGAGAAAGAGCATGAAGCAACCTCACCTTCCAGCTAGGTTTTCTCCCCAAAGGGTTTCCTAGAGAATATTTCATGTCTTATGTGACTATGTGTGTGATCTTATTTTTTCATTCTCTGTTTTTCTGCATAATTTCCATCTGCATGCATGCACTAGTTACAGTTATACCTACAGATCTTAAAGTTTAATAAAATTGCAAAACTATATAATCTTATATTTTAATATAATATTATCATATCTATTGTGATGAACTATCCAATGGAGTATCCATGATTTTTTACAGATCACCTGTCACCTCGATCAATTCTTCATCTTTGAGGAGTCTTTAATCTATGACACTTTCATAGAAACCATGATTCTACCTAACTTGGGATTTGATCACTGGCCCATTCAATTAGAGATCTATCTGAAAATGGCCCCAAGGAGCAACCCATTATGATTTGATGAATGATGTCTCCAAAACTAGGTATTAGTAGAAAAACTAGAGGAGTGATGGAAGGGAATCATGGTTCAAGGGGGTAGCTTAATCCGGAAATTCCAACGCAAACTAAAGGAACTCAAGATCCAAATTAAATCTTGGAACAAGGAGGAATTCAGGAATATCTTGGTGGAGAAGAGGAAATTGGAGGCTCAAATGGAAGAGATACAAAGCAAAATAAGAGTGGAGAGTAGATTTGAGCCTCTTGTAGAGGAGGAAGTGAGTATTATTCATGACTTGGAGGTGTGGCATAAGGAGGATGAAGTGCTTTGGAAGAAAAATTCATTGTGTACGATGGCTAAGAGAGGTGGAGTACAACATGAAATTATTTCATCACTTCGTGGTGAAGCAATGACATCATAATCTAATATTCTCCCTTACATCTATTGAATGAAATCGTCAGGTCGAGGATAGAGAGATGGAAGAAGAGCTAGTGTCTTTTTACCATGACCTACTCATGGAATAAGATCAAGATTTGTATGAAGCCATTAATTGAGCACCAAATTAGTGACCAACTTCATCCCCTCGCTTATCACATCAGAGTAGAGCGGGGTACTCATGTGATAAATATCATATGAAGAGGTGGATGATGTGGTGAATGATATGCCTAGTAACAAGGAGCCAGTGATGAATAGTTTTAAAATAGATTTATTTAAATCTTGTTGGAATTTTCCTAGACAGAACATCCATGCGTTGGTAAAGTAGTCACAACAATCTCAGCAAGTATGGCTTAGTTTAAATGAAACCTTTCTCACTGTGATCCCTAAATATTTAGGTAATTTGGTTTACAATATCCTATCATCAATAATAACTCAAAGACTAAAATCCCTCCCAAAAAATATCATCACCTTGGAGTTGCCAATATTTGTGGAGGGTCATCAAGTCGTAGATGGAATTGTGATGGCATGTGAGATTTTCAATGCACTAAAGAAAAACAAGAAAGAAAGGATGTTGATTAAAATCTAATTGGATATGACCACCTAAATTGGGGTTTCCTTATGACAATGTTGGAGCCATTTTGATTCTTTTCTCCTTGGATACACTAGTTTTGGTCACTGGTGTCCCCCTTTTCTTTTATATTTTTCTTAATGAATCCCCTAGAAATAAGTTTTGGTTTTGTCAGGGTCTGTGGCAGGGAGTTCGTGTCTCCCTATTTCTCTTTATCATAGTAGTGGATTGAAAAGGAAGTGCACTAAATAATGTATCAATTTGGTCTTTTAAAAGGTATTTGAAATCTTGGGTAGGATTTATGAGTGATCCATCAGCAGTTTGTAGATGATACCATGCTCTTTGGGGAGTCAACTCTACAAGCGATTCAAACCCTCGACACCATCCTCTCTACTTTTCAGGATTTTTCATGGCTGTTGATCAACAACGAAAATTATAACATGCATTTATTTAACACCCCCAAGTCATTTCAAAGGAATTTGGCTCGCACTCTTGGCTTTGAGATCAGCTCTTTTCTGGGCAAGTATCTGGGAGTTTATTTGGAGTTAAACCCCTTAAGAAAAAGTTGTTAGGAAGAGGTCAGAGAAAAAAATCACAAAGGGATTGGTGAATAGGGTGTTTAGATCATTGAACATAGTGGGAAGATTACTTTGTTGAAGTTTGTCTTGCAAGCCATTCCATTGTACCAACTACATGTTCTCCCGGTCGTTAAATTTATAACAAAAGGTTATTTCTTTATTTCAATTTTTTTTGTGGAAGGGAATGAATACTTCTTGAAAATGGGAATTAGTCACATGCACGAAATTGTGTATCCCTAAATTGGGAGGAGGTCTAGGCCTCCACGACCCTAAGATGCTCAATCGAGTCATGGGGGAAAAACTATGGTGGCGCTAGATGAAAGGGGGATATGATCTATGGAAGCATATATGGGATAGGAAATATAGCTTGGGGAGATCGGAGGTGGAAAAACTCAGAGCTTCATTACTACCTTTGGGCTCTTCCCTTTGGAATATAATGTAAAGGAATTACGAAATTATAAAGTAGCACATGTCTTGGGAGATCAAAGATGGAAACTTGGCTAGGTTCTCGGACGATTCACAGTAGCAAAAGACGGGCTTGGATATAAAAGAGGAGTTATGCCCCATTAGGGTGATAACTTAGCCTAAAGGGGCCTCAAGCATGTTAGAAAACAAAAAAGGAAGAAATATTTTCTTTATGTTGATAATTACTTGTGATATTCTTATGATCTTATTAACTTTCTTATGTCCTTATTTTACTTTAGTTCATGAAGAAATTACCAAAATAATAATAGACACCATATGTAGTGGACAAAGACAACAAAACCTCTAACTAGGGGAAAACCTAGTCAATAACTATTCCTTAATAATTTCACGAGACGATCCAAGACTCCTTGACCTAGACACATAATTCCTCCAACCACCAAGTCAACCCTTTCCCTTCTTCTGCAGATGCTAACCTTCCAACAACAACTTTGACCTAGATGCAGCAACAAGAATTCGACCTAGAAGAACTTCGACTCAACAGTAGTCCAACAAAACTTCAACCCAACAGTATCCTAGAAAATACTTTGACCCAAAATTAGCCCAACAAAAGCTTTGACCCAATAGAAACTTCATCCTTCCAGCAAATAGCCTAATAAATCCACACGAGTGATAGAGAGAAAAACTCATAGACTTTGATATTCTTTCTTCCTGCAAATCTTCTCCTTCTTCTACAACTTCACACTTTTTCTACTTCCTCTTCTTGGATATCGAACTTGTGAGTGAGTTTCCTCTAAATGAATTGAACTTCTTGTATATATAACATTTTTTGGATGTTGAATTACCCTCATGTAGGCCGACTTGGTGTGGAGGTGACAAATGACTTATTTTAGTCAATATTATTTCCTTTTACATGAGTCAAAACCCCAAGGGTCTCTTTAAATGGAAAATGATTCTAATGAATCAAGACAAAAACTATAAGTATTCAATGGGGAATTTGACCTAAAACATGATGACCAAAGCATAAAACCCATGCTCTAATAGTCATAATAGTAACAATAATAAAAAAAAAATCTTTCTTTTGATAGATATATTTCATTATGATTGAAATACAATTTATGAAGACCTAACCTAGTTACATTCTTCAACAAAGGGTTCCAAAATTTTTGACAGACACAAATCCCCTCTCAACATGGAGAGAATAGAAAACGAAAGTTAATTTGGAAGTGGTGGGAGATATTAAAAATTGGTTGATATTTCCACATTCCTTTTGGGACAGGAGAATCTAGTTTGCAAAGTGGACAAACTATTTAAGATGGGGACACAAGCCATTGGGTTCATTCATAATCATGGAAGCATATGGGATAGTCGAGGTTTTCATAGACATCCCCAAGTATCTAATCTACCAAAATATTTTGACCTCCAAATTTTGGTCGAAAATATCTCACTTCCCTTGGCTCATTGACCATCAATATCTTCTAACTTTGGATCACTTATAGAGAAAAAGATTCATGGCACCATCCTAGTGTCTGTTGCATCAACAAAATGGAGAAAATATAGAGCATCTACTGAATACATGTGGAGTAGTGGAAGATGTCTGGAGCAAGGTCAAGAATATATTTTTCCATATGGATCACTCCTCCAACAACCTCTGGGAAAAATGGAATAGGGGAGAGGGGCACTAGTCAAATATTTTATTGTCAATCATGCTTGGATGTTGATCGTAGGATTCCTTCTCTGGGACATATGGAAGGAGTGAAACAAGTATATTATTAAAAACTAGAGATCCTTAGGAGAGATAATTTTGAACATAGCAATAAGGAGCATAAGGGAAATATTTTTACGAAAGAAGTGGACTGCAGAGGACTAGTAAGGAGAAGGGGAGGAGGCCGTAACTCCTAGGAAGATGGACCTATCTTAGGAAATGAAAAGATCTAAATGCCCTAACTCAGTGAGAAATATGAATTAATCTCCATCAGGTTTTGTGTTCCCACCTGAAGGATTTGTCAAGATGAATTTCAACAGGGCTTTTAAAGAAAAGCCTAAGCCAGTGGGATTAAGCGTAATACTTCAGGAGAGTAGTAGAAGAACCCTGCGACTATTTGATGGATACTATAGGCATACAACTAATAATTTGAAAGAGTTTACAACATTAGAAGAGGGCCTACAATTAACAAGAAGATGGGGAGTGAATAAGCTATACAGTACACAGGACTCACAGCTCGTAGTGAATGTAATCCAGAAACTGATAAATGGATCCCCCATCACAAAAGTAATCAAAAGTTTGAGGTGTCAACATCAAGCTTCCAAAGTTATAGATATATTATTATCATTCCCCTATGTCATAACATCTAACACTAGGAGATCTAGCAATAAGGTGGTTGATTTCCTGGAAAGCTAGGGTGCCCAGGACGCATTCCTTGAATTTGAATCGCAATGGCCTCCTTTGTTGAGCTCGAGGGATATTGAGCATATTTAGAACTTCATCGAGAGGGAAAAACTACCTAATGGGGGTGAGGAACAAGGTGATAGAGGTTAATGAGTGGGTAATAAATGCACTCCCAAGGGACATTTAAGTGAGGAAGAGTGTTGAATATACTATGGATGGAGCAAAGCTTCAGAACATTTGAGAACATATCAAGTTTATTTGTATTTTCTAGTTCGTTGTGGGTATCATTGGTAAGCTTATGGCTATGGGTGATGAATCGATGGGGGATAATTTATTTTGTGGAGTGTAGGTTGGATAGTCACTACAATCATACATTGTACTCCATCCTATGAGAGGGAAGCACAATAGGGATTCTCATAGTAATGGTGGAAAATCGGTTCAAAAAGTAGTCCTGGGAATAAGCACTTGAGACCCTGGTCTGCTTCAGGAGATGTTTCTTATGGCCAAATTCAAGTTAGTAGTGTAAGAGGGAGGCATGGTTGACAAGGTGACAACAAAGACCTTCGGGGAAACTTTCCCTCTTAGTGAAGTCCATGTATCAAGTTCATGTCCTATTTTCCATTCAGTTTCGTATTTATTTTATAGGGTATTTACTGTGGTATTTATTGAGTCTAGGTGTTTTTGACCGAGTTGGGAATTAAAGACTTAAATTATCTTTGTGGATTTCTGTACTCCTTCTTCTAGTCTTCTGGTTTTGGAGGTTGGGTAAGGAAGTGGGTTGCTAGGGATAGGCATTTTCTCTGGGTGGGGGAGAGAATAAATTGTATGGAGAAGGGGGGCCAGTAGCAAGGTGAGTTAGTGAAGTCTCGACAAAGGAACTAGTTCAACTTGGATCTGTCAAGGTAGCGTAGTATATTCAAGGTGGCAAGGAAGTTGGCTAGAAGCCAGTGGAAATTTTGTTTTCTGGTTGTTAAGGTGGGAAGTGGATGAGTGAGATAGGGATACTTGTTTACAAAGTTCGATGTTCTAGCAGGATTTCCACCTTGGCTTCTAGGGCATTGGATGAATATGTTGTGTGAGCTGAGTTGAGTGGATGGTTAGAGCACAATGCAGTGCCAGTGGGGAAGGGAATGACACGTTGTGGGTCTATGTGGTCAAGGTGTTAGACATTGTGTCACTACTACACCAATGATACTTTTAAGACAATTTTTTTAAGACAAAAGAAATCTTTTGTCTTAAAAAGTCACTTTTATTTTAGTTATTTTACATTAAAATTTAATATTAATTGAATTGTCTTAAATATAAAATTTAAGACAAAAACAGTTGGAGATGAAAACATTTTAAGACAAAACTTTATATTTAAGAAAAAAACAGTTTAAGACAAAAATATTTTAAGACAACTTTAAATTTAAGACAAAAATAGTTTGAGACAAAAATATTTTAAGACAAACTTTATATTTAAGACAAAAACAATTTGAGACAAAAATATTTTAAGACAAAAACATTTTAAGACAAAATTATTTTAAGAAAAAGCTTTATATTTAAGACAACGACCACTTAACATGAAACTCGATTAAGATAATTAACAATTAAGACAAACATATCAATTTTGTTGGCATTATGTTTCTGGTATGGCTCTATGATTCATGTGTTGTACTTGATGGCAACTCACACAGGTGGCAATGCTCTGATCAGGCTCTCAAAATGTTGGAAATTAAGAGGTACGCAGGAGAATAGTTCAAAAGGTGCGTACCCGCAGGTACGCTGGCCAGGAAGTGCGTTCATACCCGCAGGTTACCCGTTCATGAGGTGCGTACCCCCAGTTCACTCACTTCAAGGCAGAGAAGCGCGCTCACGTGGGGTTTCTTATGTTTGGCCCGTGGTATTTAGCCCGCCATTCTTGATTCTATGGTTTTGGCCCGTGGTATAGGATCTATTTTAGCCCCGGTTTGGATCCCTTGTATTGGTTATTGATGGTTTTGTCCCATGGTGTGAATAAGGGCTTAACTATAAATAGGGAAGGAGATCACTTGGCTAATGTATCTTTTGCAAATTGAATATCTTAAGATCTGAAATATTGGGTTATCGGTTTAAAAGCTTGATCTACATAAAAGTCAAGTTGAAGGTGAATCTACGAAGGGTGATCTCTCAGGCGCATGATCAGATTTGGGCATCTGACTATCTGTGGCACACTGGGGGACTGCCAATTCGGCCCTAACCAGAGGTACGCAGGTGATTAACAGTGCAAGTGCGTGGGTACGCACAGCAGAAGAAGGTGCACTGCGTGGGTACGCAGAGCAGAAGAAGGCGCAGTGCGTGGGTACGCAGCGCGACAGAGGATCAGGTGCGGAGGCACAGTGAAAGTACGCGGCGCTACAGAAGCCGCAGGTGCGTAGATACGCGGCGCGATAGCATCTGAGAGTGCGTGGCCACAGTAGCAGTACGCGGCGCGATAGAAGCAGTGGGTGCGTGGGCACAGTAAAGGTACGCGGCGCATTTAAAGGAACAGTGCGTGGATACGCAGAGCAGTTCAAGGATCTCTGCGGGTATACGCAGAGGTGCAGAAGCTGAAGTGCGTAGCAACGCATGCCAGAGAAAGAAAAACTGCGTATCTGTATTAAGGCATTTATTTGACTGACTTTTCTCTGTTGATAAGGTGTTCTGGGTTTAGTTTACTGTTACTATTGATCTGGTTACTGCAGTTGACTGGGTGATTTACTTGTACTTGATGATCTCTTGATGTTTATGGATCCAGTTTGAAAATTTATGAAAAGTGGTCCTTGAAAGAAAAGAAGTAGGGGGGTTGTAGCTCCCTTCCAGGAGAGACTGGAAAACGAGAGAGAGTTGTAGCTCTCTGCAGGTTGCAGCCTACGTACTGGTAAAGGAATGCACCAGTACAAAACCATTGTAAAAGGAGTTTCTAATTTGAAAGAAGATAGAGACATATTGCAGCAAGTGGTTTTCACCCACATCGGGTTTCCACCTTATATCTGGTGTTCTTTGGTGTGACTATCTATTTTTCTTGTTCATGATCATTAATTTTATGGTACTGACATGCAAAAATAATTCGAAGTATAAATAAGGAAGATTTATTAAAAGAACTTGATAATACTGATTCACCCCCCCTCTCAGTACTATTTCCAACAAATTTGAGAAAATATTGTCTAACAACTGCAAAATTGACTCTAACAGTGCACCCTAAGTGCGCTAGCTTGCAGGCTACTACTGTCTTATGCCTATAGCGAGGTTGTTTCTTCAGTTACCATTCATGTTATCTTATATAAAGGCAATGATTTGTTGGGCTCCTCATTTTTTGGGGTTAGATGACTCTGAAGAACGCAACAATTTTTCCTTGCAAGATTCCTGGACATCAATTCCACTTTTGTCCCTTCAATCTTTATTCATACGATTAGAGACAATTTGTTTGTCATTGCATTCAGTCAGTGAGTTAGTTTTGTGTTTACTATTGTTGAGCAGTTAATAAAATAACTATGTTGTGGACTCCTTCACTTGGTTATGTGATTAAGCCTCTAGTTAAAATTTCCCTTAGTATGCATCCACTTAGAATTTTGATCTATCTCAAGGTAATCAGCTGCAAGAAACATTGCAATATGGCTGGCTAACAATTGGGTGGAGATTTGAAGTCCTTCCTTCATTTTTCATTTATCATTAAACACACAGATTGATAAGTGTACATTTCTTATGTGTATTTCCTTATGGAGTGTGATGAATCTTGTTACATTGTGAATGGTGCAATATCTTGCGTGTTTGTAAATGTAAATGAATGTCTCAATTTTGATGCTCACTATGTCTTTATGATTAGAATGGTGTCATGTATGCACATGAATTTTAAAGTGTGCCTAGAATATGCTATTCATTATTATGTGCATGGTGAATGCACAATTATGTGTTCATATTCATTCAGTTGATTTCCAAATTTATGGGTATACTTAGTTTAACCAATCCCTATGCTAGTTATTCTATCAAAACTAAGAATTTAGGTATCAGGAATTGAGCCATGAGTCTCCTTAAAACTATAGGAGGGTGGGTCAAAAACAATTGTAGTTCTCCTTTATGAACCTATCCTAGGTTTATTTTTAGTCCATATGTGCTATGTTTTTAAGGTTGAGAGGAAGTGGGAGAACATGACTTTGTTGACATTTTAGCAGGTCCAACACCTAGTGGACACTGGTGAAACCACACCCTAGTGGAACCATATTGTGTGTATAGACACCAACCATAATCCATCGGCCACGGTGATCAAATTTGAGGTAAGGGAAAGATCTATATGCTTGGCCAAATGTTGTTTTATTTTGGGTGAGAATCATAAAGAAAAAGGTAGTGGTCCAGAAAGAACTAGGAGTGTTGGGAACATTATTAGCTTCCCATCACTGAGATATTTGTACCCTACAACATAAGCCCTTATTAATTACCTTTTAAATATGAAATCCAGTGTAGGCGACTATTAAATTCGTTAGCTAGTAATTGAGGAGAATGTTAAGACTCAAGAGTATCTAGCCTATCCATTGGATCTCATAGTTTATTCTTTACATATTTAAATGTGACAATTTCCTACTCAAGTATAAAGGATAGATCATATGTCTTTTGTTTCTTATTATGTTGTTATGACTGCTCTACCTATTCTCTCATTTGGACATTTTCAGTAACAATTTGATGAACTAGTTGTTGCATTGAGTCCAATTGGTCCTCACTTTTTCTTAGGCAAGCTATTTGTGGGTGATATGTTGTAGAGAAAATGCACAGGGGAGGGTTACATTGTATCATGTCTTTTAAGGGTTACCTTGTGTTATGTCTTGTATTAATCCTTTGTTGTATATAAAATAATTATAGATTCTAACAAGGGGAATTCTTTGTAAACATGGTTGGCTTTGTGGCAGTGTCGACATCATAATGATTTCCATTCATAATCCAATATTTGGTTGTGCACATATCCTAGGTAGTGGAGTATCATATTTGTAACCAATCCATCCCTGGTGTCGAGATAGACAAAGAAACTAGAAAAATATATTTCTCCCATCTCCAAGTATGATCTGTCGAGGTCAAGATAATTATCAAGGTCCTCCCTTATACACTGAAAGACATCTTCCGCCTAATGTTGAAGGGGGAGGATGGGGAGCCTTAATCATATTGGCCCTACACCTAGCTATTCTCACTCAACGTCAAAGAGGGGATTCCACCTTTTCAAATACACAGGGGGCATTTCTATGTTCCAGTAATGCAAGAGAACCCAATTCACATGTCCCTCTTTACTAAATTTGAAAGAAAACCATCCTTTGGGCATGGTGCATACATATGGAAGTGCATCTAGAATGTGTTCCCAATTCTCTTGCACCCACCTCCTTAGACGCGTTGCAGAGTAGTGCCTGCCTCTAATTCTTCTGACAAAAACCCTTTCAATTATAGACATAACTTCATCTAATCTGATAGCCTATCCCAGTAATAATACTTGGTTCCTATCTCTTACCTTAGGGAATTTTATCTTCCTTGCCTTCTTCTTTTAGCCTGTCATCGAAGCATCTTCAAAGGGCGTGGTTGTGTCTTGAGGGTGTACCCTCAACAGATCCTCGGTGCAAGGAAGACCCAGGTTTGGTGATCTGCCTTCATGCCCTATGCCATGACCGAAACAAGAGGGCAAACCTAATGAGCCAAAAATGGAATTGGGAGAGATTTGAGCCTTTCCTTGCTGAACTATCGACAGGTCTTCCACATGACCATCCACGTTCCCCATGAGAGCCCCAAAAATGCCCCCGAAATTTGTAGTTCTTGGCAGAAGACCACTATGTTTGCCTGAAGGCTTTGAACATTAGAGTTGATGATGACAGGTTCAAAAGTTTGTAATGGCCTGCTAGGGTTTAAGCAGTCCTCGATGAAATTTAGGGCCTCAATCGAAAAACCTGGTGAAAGAGATATTTGTTCAGTCAAATATGTTGATATTTATGTCTATATCTCAGATGGAAATCCCTACCTAACCTAGTCACACCTAACATAGGCACAGTAAAACAAATTAAACTTTGAAGTTCCACTTTAATTCTTCCTGCTAAGTTTTTACCACAATCTTAAGGGACCTTGGTAAAATAAGTTTGTTGGTGACTAGTCGTGACATTCTGGTGAAATAATGCTTGTACATACCATAGAGTACAAAAATCTATAAGTTTGGTTTTTGTGTTAGTCGATATCAAATATTATTAATATTTCTGTAATCTTTAGATTGTGATTGTTCATATGTGGCAACAAGAAAGATATAATTAAATATTTTACTAGGTATTAGTTCTTTGTTTCTTGAAACCCTTTGCTTCCCTGCCATGGTCATCTCTTCTCCTGCTGCTGCAACAATATCTTCCTTTGAACATTAGAGCCAATGCTGACAGGGTCAAAAGTTTGTAATGTGCTGCTAGGGTTTAAGCAAGCCTCGATGAAATTTAGGGCCTCAATCGAAATACCTGGTGAAAGAGATAATTGTTCGGTCAAATTCTTTGATATTTCTATCAGGATCGAAGATGGCGCCTCCTACCTAACCTAGTCACAGTAAAACAAACAAAATTTAAAGTTCCACTTTAGTTCTTCCCGCTAAGGTTTTACCACAATCTTATGACTTTGGTAAAATAAGTCCATTGGATTCTGGTGTAATAATAATTGTACATGCCATAGAGTACATAAATCCATGATTTTGGTTTTTGTATTAGTCGGTATCGAATATTATTAATATTTCTTTAATCTTGACTAAAACTATACTGAAACAACAAAATAAGCGTACTCATATAATGCCCAAGGTAATCATCAAAAGATTTAGCTAGTGTCAGGTCTTTGGCATTGTAGCCTAGAAACTCAGTTTGAGTCAAGTAGGGGATATGTTTCTCTATGCATGCAAGACAAGCATTTTGTTGTTGGATTTGGTGTTGAATTAACTAAAATTCCTTATGAATTTCTCGAATTTCATCTGTAAGACCTAAAATGCTTGTAATACTCATTATCAAGGCCTTCGCTAGAAGGGTCTTCACTAACCAAAATATAAATAAAGATTGTTCGTACTAAGAGAAATTACCACGGGTATGGCCCAGAGGAATCATGTCCCCCAACTCCTCTAAGACTGGTCGTTGATGTTGACCTGGTTAACAATCTTTTCTTCCCATTCATCAATCGTTTGGTGGGCCCGCAGGTGGGTATTTGTTCTGTATGCTCTGGAAGTTTCTAAGATGAATCGAGTTCTATTCCCATGTCCTTGACCTCCATTAGCACAAGATTTCCCACTCCCATGGCCTCAGCCTTGACCTCGCCCCTAACTTGCATTATGAGTGTGACCTCGGTGTGTGGTTGGAAAGCCATGAACTTTGATTGATTATTGTTGTATGGAGAATTAAAATGTACCAATAAGGTGGGGCTCCGACTTACAAGTATCGCAATGTGAACAACAAAAATTGATCGGGAGGATACCCAAGATGGATGAGCCCACAAGTCAGTCCAATTAAGGAGCCTGCAGGGTCTACAAGAACATAAAAATGACAAAGAAAACCATTAAACCTCACTCTAAGGAACATATCCTAATTATCTTCATGGATTTGAATTACGAACCCATCCCAATTATCTTGAAGGTTCTTTTATGTTTGGTGCATGAATTCCTCACGAGAATAAGAAGTACCACCCACAAAGCAGTCACAAATTGCATCTCATAAATTTCATGGAAATAGAGTTAGAGATGTAAGGCTCTATCATGTCATCTATAAAGAACTAGGAAATATCCATATCCCAAGGTTTCCAAGCTCCTAGGTAGTCAGGATTACTAAAATGAGTTAGGGGCTTCCCGTCAAGAGGCCTCTCGACCCCCGATATGCAAGAAAGAGCATGAACCCCATCCCATCCAGTCATAAGAGGGCTAAAATCTGCATTAGTCCATAATGGTGTGTCTAGACCAACCATCCCCAACCATATACAAAACATATATATCATAGAAAGCATTGAATGCATAAGGAAGCCAATATGAAAATACTAGGAAGGACTGCGAAGGAGAGGAGGCGTCACACCTTCAACATCTTGAGCCTGGGTGCAGCTTCCATTTCCAAGAACTTCTCTAGAGAGATGCCTATGCCACTAAAAACCTGTGGAGGAAATAATTTTTCCAGTTTCTACAAGTTTGAAAAAATTCAAATCCAAATACAAAGAATACCCTCTCCATTTGTGACTTAATTTCCTTGACATATTATGCATGCTAAGGTTTGTGTGGGGGTGTCCATTCTAACACCCTCAATGTACCTTCAATAATTGCATGGCAACAATGCAAATCCCACCATGCTCCTCCTCTCAACTCTCACCTCGATCAAGGGTAATTCATAATGATGATGCTTTTTTTCTCTTTTCTTTTTTTACCATGGTGGATCACTAACTCGTTGGTGTGATCTAGGCTAGCCATAGGATTAAACCTTCCAACTGCCACTATACCACTCAGAGTATATCCAATCTGCCCATAAGATGAATATACCTAGAATATATGACTTAGCAAGAGCTGAGACGTCTCATATTGACCAAAACAGAGTAACTCCCTCGGGATTCCTATTCCTCTAACCTCATCACAACATGCTTAACATGTCATTTAAAGGAATTGAGCTTAGGTGGAGAGGGAGCTAATGTCCCGTCTTAACCACTCAGTTAACCTTGAGGACTAACTCAATTGGTCAAGTCCTTATTCTATTGTCTTACAATTGGTAGTAGCTCACTTATTTAAACATTACTTTATTTAGGAAGGGGTCTTGATTTCAAATCTGTTTGTCTCCTAGTAGAACGACCTAGTAATTCGCACATTGGGATGTTTTCTTCTCCACCCATTTTTCTAATGAACTTATAATGACATTAAATATGTCATTCTAATGTGTTGGTTAGTTCTTTGACTTAAAAATAAAGAACTATTATAATTGTTTTAAGAATAGAGTTTTATAATTTTTTTATATTAATTAAGATTTTTGGTATAAATTTACAAAGATGTTTTATATTCAATTCCAATATGTTGGCCAGGGTTGTAACCTAAAACGAGATTATGGTAAGTGTTCTTAACATGGGTTTTTATGTAAATTTGACATAATAATGATCATTATGGTCTAAAATCAAGAAGATAATGTGTATATCCTTAAAACATTTAATACACAAGTAGAGTTTTCTAACTAAAATTACAACCTAAAATTAATGGGATAAGGTGTTCACAACTTTACAAGAAGGTTGTACATGCAAATATAAAACATTAGTTAGGGTTATGAGCTAAACTCAAAAATGTGTTTGCGAATAAATCTTGAATACCAATATGACATGCTTGGTAAAAACATGATTGAAAATAAAAATAAAGTATGGTTTATTTTTGAAAAAGATTCAATGTATAATTATCACATACTAATCAAAATTCAATTACAAATATGACATGTTTGGTAAAAAGATGATTGAAAATATCACATATTTGGTAAAAGCATGATTGAAAAAAGGAAGAAGCATGACTTATTTTTGAAAAATATTTTATGTATAATAATCCCATTAATCAAAATTATGGTTTAATTCGTAAAATTCAAACGAGTTAACTTTTCATATATGAACTATAATAATAATTTAGAATAAAAAATAAAACATATACTTATATATTTCTAATTTTTTAATATGCTAACTTAACAAATTTATTATTCTATAATATTTCTTAAAACACATAAATTAATGTTATAATTAATCTCAATAATCACATATAAAATCATTAATGAGCTAGATCTGCGGACTCGCGAGCGAAGAGCCTAAATTTTATGGGCTATTTAATTGTTTTTATAATTCACGAGAAGCATCTTACATATTTTTGGTTCATTTTGTGAAGTGTTATTGGGAATAGAAGGGGTCTCAAAGTTAATAATAGTTTGGTGTAGAGTAGGAGTGTTGAGCGCAATGTGGATATGGGTTTTTCCCACCACTGCAATTTTTTTGAAACATTGCCTGAGATTGCATAAAACAAAAGCCTTCAGATCAGGAGATTAACTCGAGAGTCTCACAATTGAGGCCACAATTGGTATGATTGCAGGTTCTCACAAGAGGAATGAGCTGGTTTTGATTCGCCATGATGCAGAGATTGGTGTAAGTTTATTCAGCTACAGTTTGCTTAATTTGCTAGAATTTATCCTTTTTTCTCAATTGGATCCAACATTTGGGCTTGTACCCTTTTGGATTTTCATAAGGAAATAAGCTTAGATTGTTAATAGATGTGGGATTCCTGTGATTTCTTTTACTTGTAAGGATCTGAACAATGGAAAGCTTAGCAAAACAACGTTAAGCCCTTTGCTACTTCTATAGAGTTTGAGGTTGTTCTTCCACTGTTTTGGAACATATCTGGCCCAAGATTTTAGGTTGGGTATTAACTAGAGGTAATGTTGGATGGCAAATTTTGACTTGGATGTAAAAATATATTAACTTGGGACATTTCATTTTAGGTTTATCAGAGTACCCACTTCATATTTTCAGTTGAAAACAATTCTACATTATAGCTTGTTCTAAAGAAACCCTCATAGGGATTTGGCTTGGGAATGCAATTGAGAAATGGCATTCCATTGATTTTTGTTCCGATAATACCTTAGCAAAATTTTGGCAGTTGGGATCCCAAAAGTCTAAGCTTAACTGAGCTGAGACTTAAAACATAATAAAATTAAACACAATAAGATGATAATGCAATTTAATCATAATGGAAAAATTATCATGAGCACACAAGGCAACTCAATCAGCCTTCTCTTTTGGTATTAAATAATAATGCTAATATAATGCAAGATTACAGGATTTATAGACTCAGATCCCATGTATTAAAGACTGATGAATGGTTGACTAGTTAAAAAACCTAACATGAACCTACATTAGGCTATTAATGGTCTATCTGATTCAGCAGAGAAATGCAGAGAAGAGTGGCCCAAGTTGTAGATTTGATTTTTCAACTTTTGCTTGTTTGGTTTGTGTAATTGAGACTAGGTGTTTATTGGTGTGAAAACAAATGGGGAGATCTTTGTGGCGTGCAATGAGTGTGGATTCCAAGTTTGTAGGCCTTGCTATGAATATGGGCATAATGATGGAAACCAATGTTGTCCTCAATGCAAGACCAGATACAAGGACACAAAGGTAGGTATGTATATTTTTCTTTTTTGGGTGTTTAGCAAAACACGGAAGCCCCACATTGCACAAACGATATATTGTAGAAATGATGGTGGCATTTTTGCAGATCTAGATTATGGGCATTCTAATCTACTTGGTTGTCTAGTAGCGGCCTCTTGGGTAGTAACGATAGCTGTCTTTGATATTGGGTGTTTTTCCACAGGGAGTCCAAGAGTGGAAGGTGACGAAGAAGAAGACAATGTTGATGATTTGGAGAATGAGTTAAATTACAGTTGTGGTGGAAGAGATGACAACAAACAAAGGGCAGAAGCAATGATGTAGTGGCAGATGCATGGGCAAGTGGAGGAGATCAATTCAGTTACCTCTTCGAGACAGGATCCTCAGAATCCAATTCCTCTTCTCACAAATAGTCAACTGGTATAGTGTCTAATAACTTCTAAGGAAACTTCACTTGTCATTCTCCTTTAGTTGCATCTGTGGTTGGAATTGGGACCTGAAATGTGACTGTATGGGCTATTATTTACAATCAATTTAGCTTGTATGGATTTAATTGTAATTGTAATTGTAATGCCTTTTGGCAGGTTTCTGGGGAGTTTCAAGATGTCTCCCACAAGCATGTGAAAGTCACTAGTGGTGGAGATGGAAAGCGTGTTCAATCGGTCCCCTATGTTGATCCCAATCAACTAGGTATTTGAATTATTTATGTAATATCAGTGAGATTTTCTAATTATAGCATTGAAGATTAAACCAAATAAATAACAACATAGTCTTGAACTGGTCTTGGGATTTCACTGGACAACTATGTTCATCTGGGGTTTGAACTGATTAGTTATGGATGCTTTCTATGGATTTCATGATGCATTTTTATAGTGCAAGTAATGATTGTGGACCCTTCCAAGGACTTGAATTCTTATGGAGTTGGAAATGTGGACTGGAAAGAAAGAGTTGAAAGCTGGAAGCTTAAACAAGAGAAAAATATGCTTCAAATAACCAGTGGAGGTAGATTTGCTAATGGCAAAGGGTACATGGAGGGCACGAGTTCCAATGGGGAAGACCTCCCAATATATGCTACTTGCCACAATTCATGGAATGGAACAATCAATCTTACCAATACTTGCTTTAAGATTTAATATAAGAATATGATTCTTCCTTGTCGATTTTGTTTCTCATAAATCTCAAGTTTTTGGAGTGATGCTATGATACTATATTTATTTTGATAATAGATTTTCTTTTATTGATTGGTGTCTATATGTGTGTGTGTCATGATTGATGGCACACAACAACCTATGAATAAGGTTGTGCCTCTTCCTTCCACGAAACTTACTCTTTACAGGATTGTGATCATTCTTTGGCTCATAGTCGTGGGAGTTTTCTTTCAATATCGAGTATCAATGCTTGTTAATGATGCATACCCACTTTGGTTGGGCTCCATGATATGTGAGGTCTGGTTTGCTGTGTCATGGATTCTTGACAAGTTTCCTAAATGGATTCCCATTAACTGAGAAACATATCTTGACATGCTTTCTTTGAGGTTAGTTTACCATCTTGAGGAGATTTAATAAATTAATAATCCCTGGCATTTAGCTTCAGATGTGGCCATATTACTTTTAGGATTATATTCAAGAAGCCACTAATTTTAGGCTGTTAAAGCAGAAAGCATGTGTATTGTAGGAACCTTGTGGGTGAGATTGAATTTATTCTTTTGCAGTTTCATAGGTTTGACAAAGAAGGAGAGCCATCTCAATTGGTCGGTGTTGTTATTTTTGTAGTACAGTGGACCCTCTAAAGGAGCCTCCTCTTGTCACAACAAATACTATTATGTTTATCATTGTCGTGGATTATCCTGTCGATATAGTTTCATGCTATGTTTCTGATGATGGAGCAACAATGTTGACCTTTGAAACCCTTTCAGAAAATTTAGAATTCACAACGAAGTGGGTGCCATTTTTCAAAGAATACAGTATCGAGCCGAGGGCTCCAAAATTCTACTTTTCCCAGAAGATTGATTATTTGAAGGATAAAGTACAACTTTCCTTTGTTAAAGGAGGGACAACAATGAAGGGAAGTGCACATTAAAGTATCTAGATGTAAGAGATACTTTTGTTGGTTTATTCATTTTTCTTGCACTTGACATCTTCCATATTCGTAACAATATTAGAGGGAATATGAAGAGTACAAGATTTGGATTAATGCTCTTATGGCCAAAGCACAAAAAGTGCTAGAAGAGGGATGGACCATGCAAGATGGCACTGCATGGCTAGGAAACAACACTCGAGACCATCCTAGGATGATCCAGGTATCAGAGACTTGTCTTTTACCCCATAGTCTTATCGTTCCTTTGTAGTCTATATGCAGTATGATAATTTTCTCTCCCTTTTGTTAACATGCTTATAAATATGTTACAAGTAGCGAAAATTAGTACTACTGAATTTTCACTTTCTGCTTCAGGTATTCTTAGGTCACAGTGGGGGAGTTGAAAATGATGGAAAAGAATTGCCATGGTTAGTTTATGTATCCCATGAAAAGAGACCTGGTTTACAACACCACAAGAAATCCGGTGCAATGAATGCATTGGTATATTCCTAGCTATGTACACATCTCTCTTTTTCTGGTGATTTCCTCATATGAAATTCATTAATTATTATGCTGACACTAATGATTGTTATCCATTGCTCAACTTAGGTTCGAATGTCTATTGTAGTCACAAATGGCCTCTTTATGTTGAACCTTAATTGTGATCATTATATAAACAACAACAAAGTTATTCATGAGGCAATGTGTTTTCTAATGGATCCAGTTCATGGGAAGAAAACTTGCAATGTACAGTTTCCTCATAGATTTGATGGCATTGATCAACACGATTGATATGCTAATTGTAACACATGTTCTTTGATGTAAGAATTGATCAACAACCAAAATGTTTTCTTATATGAAATTATGAAATTTTCATATAATTTCAGCCTAGCATATTAATTCTGAAATCTTTGCAGATCACCTTGAGAGGTTTCGATGGTATCCAAGGGCCTGTTTGTTTGGGTACATGGTGTTGTTTTAATATACAAGCACTCTATGATTATGATCTTGTTCTCATTGAGAAGGATCTTGAACCAGCATGTTTTCTGAGATGTTCCCGAGGATCTCAAAAGAAGAGCAGAAAATAAAACAAAAGGTATGATGATGATAAGAAGAGAACCAAGCGAACTGAATCTACTATACTCATATTTACTTTTGGAAGACATAGAAGAGGGTGTTGAAGGTGAGTCCAAGTCCAAACTAGTGATTTGTATTTTTTGACAACTCATTTACCCTTAAACATTGTTTTCCCTCACCCTTCTTTGAAATTGCGTATTGCAGGATTTGATGATGAGAAATCACTGCTCAAGTCCCAAAGGAGAGCTTAGAGAAAATATGTGGTCAATCACCAATGTTTACTCAATCCACCCTCATGGAAAATGGTGGTCTTCAACAATATGTGAATCCTGCTTCTTTATCGAAAGAATCCATTCATGTTATCAGGTGCGGATATGAAGACAAGTGAGAATGGGGAAAAGAGGTATGAGTAGTGGTGGACGTGAATCTATTTGATGATGCTATGGATATTGTTTATGTCATTGAACTAGTTTTTTCTATAGTGAAGTTGTATAAACATTTTTCCTAAATGTGCATAAATTCTCTTTAGAATAAGGCATCATTGTGTTTAGGAAACGAAGCACCAGGCAACTGTTCTTGAAGCAAAGATCTAATATGAATGGGTTCTCATATTTTGTGCAGATTAGGTGGATTTATGGTTCTGTCACATAAGATATTTTGAATGGGTTTAAAATGCATTCTCGAGGCTGGATTTCAATATACTGCATACATGCACATCCTGCATTCAAGGAATCTACACCAATCAATCTTTCAAATCATTTGAATCAAGTGCTCCGATAGGACCCTGGTTCTGTTGAAATTTTACTAAGCAGGCATTGTCCAATTTGGTATGCCTACACTAATTGCAGAAGCTGGCATACATAAATACCACAGTTTATCCTCTCACATCCCTCCCACTAGTTGCATATTGTACCCTGCCAGTTGTTTTTATTCTTATAGGGAAGTTTATCATTCCTGAGGTAATATTGTCAACCCTTACTAACCCTAATATTTTCAAGATTTACCCACCTCTAATGCAACCTACCTTTTAGATTTTTTTTGGATTTTGTTCTCATACAATGCTTCACATTTTTCCCCTGATTTTTATATTTATTTTTATCTGCAGATTAGGAACTTTTCAAGTGTGTTCTTCATATTATCTTTTATTTCCATTTTTACAACTACTATTCTAGGTCTACGTTGGAGTACAATTGGCATCGATGAATGGCGGAGGAATGAGAAATTTTGGGTTATTAGAGGTGTATCAGCACATCTGTTTACCATCTTTCAAGGGTTACTGACATTTCTAGCAAGGATTGACACAAACTTTACTATCACATCAAAGTCTTCAGATGAAGATGGTGAATTTGCTGAGCTTTATTTTTTTAAGTGGACCAATCTTCTCATCCCTCCAACTACTTTGCTTGTGGTAAATCTTGTTGGTGTAGTAGCAGGTGTTTCCCAAGCTATTAATAGTGGTTATCAATCTTGGGGTCCATTGTTTGGAAAACTGAAAGGTTTTTCTCTCTGTGGGTGATTGTTCATCTTTATCCATTCCTCAACGGATTAATGGGTCACCAGAACCGGACACTAACAATAGTTATTGTTTGTTCAATTCTTCTTCTGTCCGTATTCTCCCTACTTTGGGTGAGGATAGCTCCTTTCACAAAAAACGCAGGATCATTATCAAACACACAACAATGTGGTGTAAATTGTTAAAACCCCTGTTAGTGTTCATTTGCAACAAATAAGGAGGAACTAAAGACACATCTGAGGGCCAAGAATATCTCAAATTCCTTTATATCATCTGTAGATAATAATATTTGAGAGCAAGGGCCTTTAAGCATATTTCTTTCTAGCTAGTTCTAGCATAGGGACTAAACTTTGTACTTTGTGTTTGGTTGATAGTTAAGATTGTACGGTGTAATTGGTTCTCTGTTTCAACCAAGACAACTGAGGTTTACTTCGAGTCATGCTTGTTCCAGAACTTATCTGATGCCACCGAATAGTGGGCAATGGATTATATGGTTTCATATTGAAGAACGTATTTTTCAAAATATTTATTCATTTTTAAGTGACATTCTTGTCATGGACAAAATTATGGCACGTCTTAATTGAATATCATCTTTTTTTAAATGTGAAGTGGTCAATATCAAATAATTTTGTCATGTAGGAGCAGTGACAGTTATTAATATTTTAGGCATACAAGTGCCTATGAAAATGGTAAATGTATGATGTTTGTTCGTTTCATAAAACACAATTATAAGTTCCTAGGAAAATAGTAAATATACTTTGTTTGTTTGTTTCATAAATTACAATTATAACTACGTTCAGAAATCATTGGCCCCATCTTTGATGACTCCACTGCATCCAAAATGTTAGTTCTACAGTGCGTTAAATAACATGCTTGTTTTGATATAACCTTGAATCATTTAAATTTGAGACTTTTTTTAGAAGTCTTTGTTCTAGGTTTCTATTTAAATTTTAGTGAATGGCAGTTTTAACTATGTTAAACTTTTTTATCAAAAAAATTGCTTAACACATGATTCTTCATCCTGCTTTTGATACATTTACATGTCCGATAATATTTCTCTGATTGTATAAAGAGAACATTACTACTAGATGCCCAAGCTCTTCTTGTCAGATAATGTTCTAGCCTAAAGAGACAATGTCCTAACCTCTTGTTGAAAAACTTCCATTAGAAAGGCATTTTGATTGTTATGAGGTGTCATCTATCTCACCAAGATAAGAATCTCTTTTGCGTGATATTTTTAGATTATCGTAATCTACTCTATCAAACATGATTTGTGTTTGCAATTACTACTCGCTAATCTAACTATTCCTTTATTTTATTTTTATCTCTTTATTTACTGCAGTATTGTTACAGTACATTATAGTGGGTATCTTAAAATATTCATGTCAACATTATATTGTAGTTAGCAGTTCACCAAGATTACTATGGTATTGTCAGCCATGTGAAGCTTTAAACTGGCAACACCAACTCCAAGGCATGAGGCGTTCAGTTGTAGATAGCTATGGTATGCCTGGTTATGGTATGAACTGTGCTCTATGTGGTGTTTTGAGTGGTGGTTTTAAGAGGACTACTAATGGCTGGTGGGTTCATGTATTTTGTTCTCAGGTAAAAATCTCTGATTGAATAGTGTTCACTTTAGAAGAATACAAGAAGTTAATTATGCAAAATCGTATTGTTGATTTTAGCTTGTGTGTTAATGGTTTGGTGAGGAGCAATATATTTTCTCCCTTATGGTATATTAATTTCCTTTGTGAACCTACAGTGGTTGTTGGAGAATACGTTTAGGAGGGGTCAAATGGAGCTTGTTAAAGTGATGGTATGTTTAAATTGAGATGTTTCTTCACTACCAGTAATGCATATAAGTTTGAGCATGCTGAATTGTTTTGTTTTACTTGTTCTATGCATGGTTGTTGCATCTGGATTCTGTCTAGTGAGATGTTGTTAGAGACCTCTATTAGCATCCCATTGAATGGTTTGGTCAGTGACATATTGATGAAGATGGATCTGTGCAATGTTAAAATTAACGATTGGTATGTTATGAAATTCAGGAAATACTTTTTAGAGAACGATATATGTTTCCATGCAGTATTTGTCATCGGCAAGGTGCCTATTTGAAGGTTAGGATTCAATGTATATGAAAGTTTGAAACTTATAATAACACTTGTTGGGTTAGTAGATTGTTCTATCCTTGTAATTCTCATGGAATCTATATTTTATTTCTGCACTAACTAACAAAAATATTTTGTGGTTTCGCAGTGCAATTTTGGCACTACCAAAGTAGTTTTCATCCCTTATGTGTAAGAGACTCTAGGTTTTATTTGACTGTGAGTACTCATGGTGGAAGGGTTCAACATAAAGCATATTGTGTAAAACATACCACAGAGAAAAAGCTAAAGGTACATGTAACATCATATATATTCCAGTGAATTTCCATAGTGTTAATTCGATATAATAATTTTCTTGCTTAACCTGTCTCTATTGAATGAAAGATGCAAGCTGAAGCACAATGATGTGGAGGAACTGAGGAGTTGAAGAAAATAAAACAAATGCAGGTGAGCATATGTAGCAATCTTCTGCAAGATTTTTTGCATTCTAAAATGGTTCATATAAATCCTAGGGAATTTTCTTGCATACAATCCTGGAGGCTTTATGTAGTCACATGTTAGCTCCTACATTTAAAGAATGCAATCTAGAATTCTGGTTTTCACATGGATTCATTTATGACCTTCTTGCCTATCCTCGTCATCATTCATTTTTAGATGGATTCATTCATGAGCTTCTTAGTTATCCTTGTTATTGCTTGCACTATGCTTATGCCTAGACCCACTCTCATGGTTCCCTCATTCCACACCATCAGTACAAGTGACTTTCATTCTAAGCCCCCTCCAGGTTGACTTATTGTGTGTGGGTTCTATTTTGTCAATATTTTGATGATTTTGAACATTATAGGGTGTTGTATGTTACTAGAGTTAATTCACTACTCCATAACATCATCACACATTTGATATTGTTCCATCTATTGCTCTCGAGTCTCAACATCACAACACACACAACTGAAGTTTGCTTCAGTCAGATTATCCACAACACAATCTGAGGTCATTGTGACCATACCTTATAGCCATGTAGCAGACAACATGCGACATTAGAAAGACAGTGAAATTGAATGAGGCTGAAGATTTAATAAATAAAATGTTGTTTGAACCAAATGATTTGGTATGGCAGACCTTGTTGTCTTCCTGTAGAATCCATGGAAATGTTGATTTAGGGAAACAAGCAACAAAACATATTCTCAAGTTGGAACCACAAGATTCTCCAGCATATGTGCTTTTGTCCAATATATATGTTGCAGCTGGAAGGTGGGATTGTCTCGCAAATGTGAGGAAAAAGATGAAAGAGAAAGGATTGAAAAAAGTAACCAAGAGTCAGTTGGATTGAGGTCAAAGGTAGGGTGCATAGTTTCACTGTCAAAGACAGAAGGCATCCACAAATAAAAGTGATCTATGAGAATTTGGAGGAATTAACCAAGTTGATGAAGGAGGCAAGGTATGTGCCCAATACAAACTTTGTTTTGCACGATGTAGAGGATGAGTAGAAAGAACAATTTTTATCCTAGCATAGTGAGAATTGGCAATTGCGTTTGGGCTTATTAGTATTCTTGGGAGAATGCCTATTTGAATCATCAAGAATCTTTGCATTTGTGGTGATTTTCATACTTCTTCAAAACTCGTTTTTAAAACTACAGGGCAAGAACTTATTGTGAGGGATGACAGTTGGTATCATCATTTCAAGGATGGAATGTGTTGTTGCCAGGATTTTTGGCAATACTAAAACAAGAGACAATTATATGTATGTGATTCCCTCTTACAAGGAAAACTAATTGATTCCTAATCTCTAGCCTCTTGCATCGACAATGTATACTCCAAGCATTGGAAGATGATCAACACTAAATTAACAAAAAGTTGATCCTTGACCTTGCTAGATTTAGGATCAAAGCCCAACCAGTCTTTCTGAGAAGACACGAGTAATGTAAAATTGTATTTGCTTGGTAGTGCCAGCCTTGGTGTTGGCAAGAACTATTTTGATCTAGTTTCATGCCCCACTGGTCTCTTTTATTTCTAGTATCTTGTTACCTGGAGATGGAGGACACAATTACCATTATAGAAGATAGTTTTTCCTAAATTTTGTTTCTTTGCTTCTCTTTGTCAAACACAAAAGCAAAGAGCAACAAGATTTGTTGTATCTAGATACAATATTAGGAAGATATTTAACTTTTGCAAGATTGGATACCTGCTTGAAGAAAGATCACAAAATGGTGCTAGATGTTGATGGGATGCAGGGAATGGATTGAGTGTTAGGTCAAGCCTTTCACACCCTTGTAAGATCATTGCACTAGTTCAAGAATTTGCCCTCCAAAAAGAGCTCCTAAAAGCTAGCCACTTTTAATATGTACAAAACATGCAGTGATATATAGACCATTTTAGTCGTTGGAATGAGTTATGAACACCAATTTAAAGGTAACTTGCAATCTCCACCTCATTATTTTAATTTTAGATATTCTTTGGAGAAAATATCGAAGTATTATTACTTCTAATAAAGGTGTTGGAGAATTGACATTTAGCTTAAGAAAATTCACTGTAAAAGATTTTCATTATTTCCCTTACGTAAGTTATCCATATGATATTGTAACAATCCCGAAATAAAAACATATAATTAATTAGATTAATCATGTGATTTATAATCAACACACAATTTATCAACTAATTAACATCAAATTCCAAAAATATGAGTAGAGACAACTTACCTGTGGTGATGATGTTTCTCACTTGTGATTTCAAGGTTGAACACTAGCTGAATTCTGCTAACTACAACAAAGTCTTGGGGACGACTCTCCACCCAACTGTAGGCTCAATTGCACAAAATTTTGCTACAACTAGCCAAACTCGAGCCCTTAATCAACGTACTACTGCCAGGGAATCCTTTGTCTCACAACATTATTCTCCCAAGAGAATGGATGATGGAATCATGGAATGATAGAATGCCTCTCATCTTCCTCACCATCTATTAAATCGAGCAAACATTGGAAGGGGAACCACATGCACACACTCCATGTGTCCACATGCAACTTTACTACTTTCTTGTTTTATTTCTTTTGTTTCTACTTTTTGATAGCTTTACTGATTTTTACTGCTTTCTTGTTTTATTTCTTTTTTTACTAATTTTTTGTTTATTTATATTTATATTTATTTGGAGCTTTAGTATTGTTATTGATTATTTTATTATTATTTATTATTTATTTACTATTACTATTTATTTATTTATTTTCCTGTATTTTAATATTATATTACATTATTTATTATTTATTATTTATTATTAAGGGACATTACATACTCCCCCACTTTTAAGGAACTTCGTCCTGAGTTAAGTTGAATTATTTAACATTTTATTTCGTTATTTATTACTTCATGTTCGACGACACCCCCTACTAAACTAGTATACCCAGCAAGCACTGAAAGTTTCACAACACCCAGGAAATCCCACGGAATCTTTGTCCTTTTTCCCACTTTCAGAACCAGGCATAAGCCTCCTCGGTCTGTATCCTAGTCCAAGGTTGGCCCCAAGGCTCTCGAATGACTCGGACCTCATCTGCCTCGAGGCAGGCATTCGGTACAATGCTCAATCTCTCTGGGCATCTCACAAGGTTGGCCGACTCCCTCCACAACTCACTAAGGCACACAACCCCAGGCATCGAAGTCCTTACACCCCTACCAAACTTCAGCATCCCAATACAATACTAGGCACCTAGCCTTCAATATCAGGCACTTGGCCTCCTCAAGATGGTCCCATAGCCCTCAATAGCTATCCATCAAGAGCTATACAAGACAAACGAACCACTGGAATATGTAGTGTTGATTGAGTTTGTCCCCAGCCCATATGGTGTTACATATTATCCCTCGCAAGTATGGGCTCCTACGAGATCATCAAATAAACTAGCCCTCTCGGCCCATTTGTGATTTCCTGTCAATCACCACATCTCAACATGCAATCAATGCATTAGCTATACCATCATAGTATCATAGAAAATAATCCACATGCCAAGTCTTGTATGTCATCATGAGAACATTCATCATTGTTAATCGCAACATTATGAATAATAACGAATTGCATGCTCATGCATGTCATAAATTTTTACGCAACTATGACATGCTTCACCTCATGAAATACCATCATAAGTTATAACATCAACATATTTGCGTCAAAGTCATTTCATGACTTCACATAATAAATGAACCACATGTGAATAAACGTTATATTATAGCATCATAGTTCCTATGCCACGTTATGCATATCATATCCATCATGAGTATTCAACATTAAATACCTATCATCACGTAGTAAATGAATACGTCAATATACCTTGACATAACATCATAATGCCTATGCATATGATCATCATCATAAGGATACATCATCACTATAAGAACCGCATGTGCATCATTATCCTCCTACCATTATATCACAAAACCTCATGTAACATTATACTCAACATCACAATAGTTAATTAAACTAAACTGAAATCATAGTGTATGATTTAGATGTATCATAAAGTTTAAACAATAAAACATGATTTAGATGCTCCATAAAAGTATCTGTCTTAGCTAAGTAAGCACTCCTAATTAGTTCACCACACATTTTAATCAAGTAAATAAGGAAAGCCATCATTAAAAACAACCTCTGCATCTTCCCAGGTGGCTGAATCTAGGCTATATTGGTCCCACGGGACCTTGACTTGTTAAAACTCAGGATTCCTAAGTTAACAAACCTAGCGGTCCAGTATACAGAATAGTTTGACCAGAAGGACTCCCTCCTTGGAAATTCGTGGACTCAAAAATGGTGGCTTGGTGGAGTGCGTCCACATGCAACTTTATTGTTTTCTAGTTTTATTTCTTTTGTTTTTACTTTTTGATAGCTTTACTGATTTTTACTGCTTTCTTGTTTTATTTCTTTTTTACTACTTTTTTGTTTATTTTTATTTATATTTATTTAGAGATTTAGTATTGTTATTATTATTTATTATTTATTTACTATTACTATTTTTATTTATTGTTTATTATTTGTTTTCTTGTATTTTAATATTATATTATATTATTTATTATTTATTATTAAAGGACATTACATACTCCCCCACTTTTAAGGAACTTTGTCCCGAAGTTAAGTTGAATTATTTACTATTACTATTTTTTATTTATTGTTTATTATTTATTTTATTGTATTTTAATATTATAATATATTATTTATTATTTATTATTAAGGGACATTACAGATATCAAATTTCAGGATATGTATTGTAATACACCCAAATTTTCACTTTGCACATGGCTCAAATTTAACACATTCGTTGATTCAATAGTTTATGGAAGGTACTAATTTTACTAGGACATTTTTGCAAAAGGAGCAAGAGTATATATTAGAAAGGAAAAATCAGGGTTTCATTTTGGCTAAGATGAATCTGTTACTTGGCTGAATCATTCCCCTACTTGGCTGAATCATAAATGAAAGCTTATGAATCTTGGGGAGACTATTTCTTATTTGGGCAAGTCCTTCAGTAAATAGTGTTTCAGTTGTAGTTTTTCAGCGTTTGGTTGTTGGAGATGGATAATAGCCAACTTTTAAAAAAGAAAAGTTCAAGCTTGGAGTAATATTGACGTAGTGCCCTCCAAGAAGATTGTAATTGTTGATAAATTTCAAGTTGCGGGTCACATTGGTTTTTGTGTATTTTTCTTTTTTTCTTTTCAAGTAGCCTATAAAATGTTGGGATAGGTACTCCAAAAATTTTATTGGGCAAGTAAGGTGGGGTAAAATGGATTGACATGGTGTCTTTGAGTTTTTTGTAATTGGACTTTCCATATATTTCACTTGCTTATTGGCTTCCACATTCCTACTTCTATCGACATTTCTTTGCAACTCTCGGTGCAATTGCTAGTTTTAAAATCAATGCCTATATATGCAATTCACATTCCCACTTTTATCGGCATTCCCTTTCACTTCTCGGTGCAATTGCTAGTTTTAAATCAATGCCTATATATGCAATTTCAAGGAATACCATAATTCTCACATAATTCTTTAAAGGATTTGATTCCACTGTGTCCGAATATGAATTAATCAATGACATTGTAGTTTATTTTTAATTAAATACTTTTAATATTGGTTTATTTCAATGGGGAGATATTTTTCTAGATTCATTATTTTATATTGTCTCTAAAGAGACAAAAGTGATGATGTATTATCTTTGAATGTAATTTTTTATTGTCTCTCGAGAGACAATATTTCAGATCAAATACATTGTCCTTTTAAATACAATATATCTTTAATTCCAACTATTTTCTCTAGAGAGACAAAAATGAAATTGTCTTTGGAGAGACAAAAATGAAAATGTCTCTAGAGAGACAAAAATGCTTGTGTTATATATTGTCTTTATAAAGACAATATTTTAAGACAATTTAATTTGAGACCCCCGCTTAAAGACAATAGACAAGTTTTCTTTTGTCTCAAGTTGAGACAATTTACCCAAATATTGTCTTAAAACCCCCCTTTGTCTTGTAGTTTGTTGAGCAACAGGACAAGGGGGAGGAATTAGAATAGCAACAAGAGGTTTCGTTGAGACAAGTTGAACTTCCTCTTTCATTTGACGTTTTAGAAGAGTAGCTTTGCTAGGTGATAATGACAATGGAGCAACTAGCCCGTGACAGAAATGACGATAGAAACGAGATCATTTTTTTCATGAATGATCTCTAGTATAATCTGTGGCACATGATGGATCGGTTAGTCTCCCTTTGGCAAGGTTATAAGCATCTTCATGAGAGGCTGGATAACTTTGAAGGAAGGACATGGAGGCTCATATCAATAAATCCTCTCACGAGCAACATGGCAATGGTCTAGGTGACCCACCTTCGGGTAATCTTGCAAGTTAATCATGAGTGTAGGTTGTATTTTGATCCACGGAATGTTCTAGTTTATATGGGCACTCTGTGTATGGTCTTTAAGCTTTGTTTTCCTACTATCTGTGTCTTTTCTCATTACCATTTAGATAATAAGTTTGTTGTCATTACCATTGCGACAATAAATCTGATAAGAATGAGGTAAGTGGTTTTTTGAAATCAAGCTCTACATGATATAATTTTTTTATGAATTAATAAAAAAGAAAATATAAAATGTATAATTCATAAGTTTCTTAAACAATATTTCACTACTAGATTTAAATAAATTATTTGAATATGTATATTAACTGATTTATTTTAATATCAAATTCTTTAATTTATTTTAATATCAATTTCTTATATATATTCAAATATGAAAATTAACTAGTTTATTTTCCACTTCTTAACCTAATTTTATATACTACGAAATAATTTTGAAGAACTGGCCACATATAGATTTATAATTTTGAAGAACTGGCCACATATAGATTTAGTATTTAACCGTCGAAGTATGATATAGAAATATAAGAAAAGTAATACCTTAACCGTCAACATACAAAATCAAAATTCGAATAAATCACAGTAATAGATTTTTGGTATGCATGAATTTTTCATAGTATTCTTATACGAAAGAGGAAACCTAATATACTTAGTAATAGAATGAAGATTAGAATGAAGATTTTGATAGTTATTCATATTTGTAAAAGAATTCTGAATAAAATTGTGTATAAGATTATTATTTTGTTAGACATTCCGTCTATCATCCACCATCATCAAAAACCATAAAAAATTTAAATAAGATATTAATCTTATACACAGTTTACCCAAAAATACCCAAATTTTTAATAACGCGAAAAGAAAACCAAGGCTTTGACTTTTAGTTGACCAGAATACCAAATTTTGAGTGAAGCTAAGAGAAAACCAAGGCTTTGCTTTTATTTGACCGTGATACCTTAAGGCCGAAGCGGCATAAACCCGGTTTCTTGGTAAGGGGAAGGGAACCCGAAGGCTTTGACTTTTGTTTGGTTCGATTTCAGTTCGATGTAACTGGGCTTTGGGGAGACATTCATGCCTTATGCCTTAATAATAAGATGTATTTGATTTTGAATTAGTGAAAAATTTATGTTGAAAAAAAAAAAAAAAAAAAATTTCATTTTATATATTTATTTAAATAAATAGTAGACAAAAATTTAAATCATATTTTTAAATTTAAATTAAATATAAAAATATTTTTTTTTTAATTATTTAATTTTTATTTTGTATTTATAGGAATATGTAAGCAAGTTGGTTTTATGCTTTAGTGATGTGGTGAATTTAGCAAATTTGAACTTTAAATTTTTTTAAGCATAATACTTTAATTATATAATACTTCATTTTCACTACCATCCCAAGTTGAATTGTCCTCAGAACTTTTAAACTATTAAATTAATAACAATAATAAAAACAAAATTTTATTCAAAACAATCTCAACAGAGATGACGGCTGGAAGATCAATAGATGTTGGATCCCTGCCCTTTCGTCTTAGTGTTTCTTCCCCTTCTCTCCGCTTTTTCCATCTTTTGCGCTTTAGTCGTTCCCCCTGGTGCCTTCCTTTCTTCCTTTTCCTCCTTGATCTTTGGTTTTCTATTGGATTTTTTCCAGTCCTTCACCTTCTTTGTTTCTATGTTGCTCTTCCCGTTTGATTTTTTTCCTAATTGATATTAGTAAATATAATCTTAACTATATATATATATATATATATATATATATATATATTATTTATTTATTGATGTTTTATTATTATTATTATTTGTATTATTATTCCTGTTATATATATATATTTATATATGTTACTTCTTCTTTTTCTTCTTTTTTTTTTAACTAATAAATAATTTACAAGTAAATTACCTTTTTACACCAACTATTAAAATTATGTTATTTATTTATATATTTTTATGAACATCCTAATACTATTATTATTATTATATATATATATATATATAATTAATAAATAATTTAATAAACAAATTAAATTAACTTTTTAAACTAACCATCATAAGTATGGTATTTTTTTTTTATTAATCCTAATTTTCTCTTAACAACCTAATATTATTATTTATATATATATATATATATATATTAAAATGGACGGAAAGGATCTGCCATATATGTGAGAATAGGAACATCGAGGATGAAAACCGCTTCCTCTTAGAATGCCCCGCGTATAACCGCATTAGATCTCAGTTTCACAATCTTTGTTACAATACTGACTTTCCTAGCCTTTTACAATGTCAAAATTATAGTGAGCTCGAAAGGCTTCTCTCCAAGCTTTTTGAGCATAGGAATAAAATCTTAAATCAAAATAGATAATTTGTTTCTTTAGGTCTCATAGACCATTATTTGGTCTCAGTGGACGTTAACCACCATCATCATCATCATAATAATTTAAATAAATAAATAAATTATTTTTAAAAAACTAACCATTAATTTATTTTATTTATTTGTACCTAATTTAACTTAGTTCCATAAATAAAATAATAATAATAATTAATAAATAATAATTAATGAATAATTTAATAAACAAATAAATTAACTTTTTATACTAACCTGGTATTTATTTATATAATTTTATTAATCCTAACTTTTTCATATATATATATATATATATATAATTAAGTAATAATTTAAAGAAATAAATGAATTTTTAAAAAAAACTAACCATTAATTTATTTTATTTATTTTACCTAATTTAACTTGGCTCCATAAATAAATAAATAAAATAATAATAATAATATTAAATTAATAAATGAAAATTTGACCTGGGTCCTAGAGTCAAAAATTAGCGGTTAATCTTTTGTAGCCGTTGGAATCTCTGCATAGACTATTTAACATGCTAGACTAGATCTATTTCTTAAACTTGTCCTGACCATGAACCAAAACGCGTCACACTAGTTGATTCGAAACACGTCTTAAGACAAAGATCTTACTATATATGATTTACCCCAAAATTATTCTTATAAAAATAATTCATTTTTAAAATAAAAAAATTACAAATACATCTCCAAAATAAATCTATATTTATATTTTTTAGTTAAAGTTTAAATATATAGAGAGTATTAGTTTTAACCTAAATCAGTAATAATAATAATAAGAATTATTTAGTTTTGATTATGAATAGGTTCTACTGTCTTTTTCAATGGAGATACTTAGATTTGCAGCGCCACATATGGCGATTGCAGAAGACTTGCAGTGTCTTGATGTCAATTACTACTAACGAATCACGAAAATCATTTTTTCTCTCGAAATCTTTAGACATGCAGGGCCACAATATCTTTTTTCTGTGGCTATCCATGTTATTTTTTTGCATGGCTATCCAAGTCAATATCCCTTATTTCTGCCCATTTATTCTTTACATCGCGATATTGTCTATTTCGATGGAGATGCTTGGACTTGCATTGCCACAATTTCTTTTCTTTGTAGCCATCCATGTTATCTGTTTCTATGGCAATCTAAGTCAATGCCCCATATTCTTGCTCATTTATTGTTTAACATGAAAGCAAACCAATGTGTATTTATTAAAAAAAAATGTCATCCCCCCTCCACATAAACAAACGTGGTCTCTAAAAAAAAATCTCATCCCCCCTCCACATAAACAAACGTGGTCTCTCGGTGATGTTCAACAAAGAAACCCCATAAACCCCGGCACAATTTGCACATATTTTATCAATGCATGAAATTCCAGGAAAACCTGAAACCAAATTACTAGTGTAAATTTATTGCAAATATTTATAATTGAGATGACTAAATTTTTAATGCCAAAGCTTACTCAATGAATTAATATGAGCTATAAAAGAAGAAGCAGAAGAAGTACAATACAAATTTCTAGAAATCTTGTGGAGCATCAACAAAAAAAAGACATTGAGATTCATATGCACTTCATTGGCTAACTTATTCAAGATTGTGTTCTTCGCCGGAATATCTACCTACTGAAGAATAAATAGTTACAAAGTCCTTGGCATCACCAAGGTTTCTTCACTTACAAATAGTTACAAAATCCTTGGCATCACCAAGCTTCTTCAGTTACCACATATGCTTGGAGTAAAAGAAGTTGTCCTTGTGGGATCATCTTGAGTCCTCTTTCCTCTATCTCTTCACTTTATTTCATTTTTTCTCTCTTATGAAATGTTGTATAAAGGTACCTAAAAAGGAAAATTTGTGGGGACCCATTCTTTGAGTTATTTTTTCTTTATTTTCATCCCTACATTTTTCTTACGGGCAGTGTTAGAGTTCCATAAAATATTGAAACTTGGTGCTAACTATCTTATAAGTTGCCTATATTCCTATTACATTCCTACAAATTTGGTTCATGTATAGCTCACTTTATCAAGCAATGAAGTGTGTTTTCTCTTCATTCTTCATCTTGTGATCACTTAGTAGAAAGATTGTTTAGCTTTGCACTCAGATCCTTGGATATTTTGATGCTCTTTCCATTTAAACCTTATACTTTTTAAAAATTCAACAAGAGATTTAAATAAACTATTTGAAGATCTATGTTAACTAATTTATATCAACATGAACTTCATATATATCTATATATAGAAAAAAATGTTAAAATAAAATATTTTAATACTAATTAATATTCACATATAATTAGAAATATAATAATAATAAAAAATTATTGATACGTAAATTTTTTAATGGAAATTATGTCTATATTGTACATCATTTTAAAATAATTATGTATATATTATGAAAAAAATAAGTTTTATGGTTAAAACTTTTATTTGGTCCTATATATGAAAAATATAGCATTCAAAAATACAATTTAAAAATTGAAAAATTACACATTGTATTTTGCATTTTAAAGAAGTTTGCAAGTGAAGAAATTTGATCCATCTTCTCATGTTAGATCTGTACGATGAATCTATGCCATTCCTTCTTGAAATTGTTTTGCTTTCTTGTGAAAAACAAATATTTCGTCTATAGGTTAGACTAGCCAATCATATATACCCACTTTTTTCATGACACTCAAAAAAAATTAATATACTTTATTTTTACAATAAAATGAATATTACCACATCTATTTATATTTGTACATCTATTTATATTTGTATAAAAATTCTTAAAAAAAAATGTGTATAAAATTATTATCATCAAAAACAAGAAAAAACATTTAGCAAGATAATAATCCTATAAATTCCAACCCGAATACCCAAATTTTTGGTGAAGCTAAGAGAAACAAAGCTTTGCCTTTTGGTTAGCATGATACCTCATGGACGAAGTTACATAAACCCGGGTTCCTGGTACCGCCACGGGAGCCCAAGGATTTGACTTTTGTGTAGCTCAATTCAGTTCGATGTAACTAGGTTTAGGGAGACATTCATGCCTTCATCAAAAGTATTTTATTTTTTATTAAATTAACGTAAATGCTACCAATATCTGTATTTTAATTAATATTAAAAAAAATTATATTAAAATAATTGTTTATTGTTTTATATATTTATTTATTTATTTAAAGTAAAATAAAATATAATTTATTTTCAAATAAATTTAAATCATTTTTTTAAATTAAAATTAAATATAAAAATGATTTTTAATTTTAATTATTTATTTTTTATTTTGTATTTATAGGAATTGGTAAGTGGGTTCGTCTTATACTTTAGTATTGAGTTTAACTTCAAACTTCTTCAAACATAATATTTTTATCAAATTTTAACATCAACTTCTTCGAACATAATATTTTATTTTCACTACCATCCCAAATTGAATTGCTCCAAAAACTTTTAAACTATTAAATTAATAATAATAATAATAACACAATTTTATTTTAAAAAATAATTCTTTTTTAGAATTAAAAATTACAAATCAACTATAAAATAAATTTATATTTATATTATTTATATTTTTGAGTTAGAATGTAAACATATATATCTTATTAATTTGATCCTAATGCAGGTAATAGCAAATATTTAATTTTAGTTAAAAAAAATACAAATTAATTTTAAAATAAATTTATATTTATAGGTTTGAGTTAGAATTTAAAAATATATATATCTTCTTAATTTGATCATAAAGCAATTATAATAATAGCAAATATTTAGTTTTGATTATGAATAGTTTTAAAAAACTGTATAAAAAAATTTGTAATGAAAAAAGTGATAAATATTTATTTATATTTTTAAATTATTAATTAGATAAGAAATATTATTTTTTAATAATTAGAAATAAACGTAAAATATTACTTTATTCAAAATTAATGGGATGAAAAAGCAATTTAAAATTTATTATATAAAAATGTTGTCATATACTTTGCAAAATCCAATAAAAAAATATCCCTACATATCTATCTCACTTTAATAAAAATAAAAAATAAACGAAAGATAACCTACTCAGAAAATAATAAATAAATAAAGGATAGACTTCTAGGTATTATAACATCTTAAAAACAGTTTCTGTGGAAGTATCTCAATAGAAAAAAAAACAATTGAAGTACTTTTTTAATGATTCAATAAGAAAGAATTAATATTAACATGGAATTAGATGATTAAAAAAAAATTATACCATTAAAAAAAAATTATACCATTAAAGTGAGTATATAAGTGTTAAAATATAATATCGAAATTCATGAAAATTAATAATTTACCACAAAATATACGATATCAAAAGTCCAATTAGTAGCAGCAATTCACTTATTGTCTGCATAAAAAAATCCCACAAATAGCAGTAATTGACTTATTCTTTGCAGAAAAAATTCTTAGTATTTTTATTCCAAAAAGTTTGGAAAATATTACATTCAACAAATGCTTTCCCAGCAAAGATGGTCTAAAAACCTACTTCTGTTACATCCTATTAAACCAAGCGCGAAGCCCACAGAGCATGAAAATAAAAATAAATCTTCATAACCAAAACATTAGGGCATATAAACGGTAACACTCGGGAACAAGTTCAGAACCTGCAAATAGCTGCAGACTAATACCTACCAGAAGTCTCCATCATAGATGTCGACCAAAGAGAAATAAATAACTCACCCCTTGTCTCCACCAGCTACAGAAGACCAACCTTGACCTTCGATTGCCATGGATACTTCATCTGCTGCGCTCCTAACGTTTGAAACCTATCAAGAAAAGCTCTTACCAGTTCACACGACTGCTTGAAGTCGTCTGTTCAGGAATCGATAAGCCTCATCCAATTAATTAAAAGTCATGAATCTCCAAAGATTTGCTGCGCCATAACGTCACTTACTGGTCGCAAATATCGAATGTGTTGAATCGCGTCACTGTCTTTTTCAATGGAGATCCTCAGATTTGCAGCACCACACTATCTTATCTTTTCCTATGGCGGTCTGTGAAGACTTGCAGTGCCATGACCTCAATTACTACTCACGAATCTCGAAAGTCCTTTTTTCTTCTCGAAATCGTTAGACTTGCAGCGCCACAATATCTTTTTCTGTCGCGATCCATGTTAATTTTTTTTTGTATGGCTACCCAAGTCAATACCTCTTATTTCTGCCCATTTATTCTTTACATCGCGATATTGTCTCTTTCCATGGAGATCCTTAAACTTGCATGGCCACAATTTCTTTTCTTGTAGTCATCCATGTTATCCGTTTCTATGGCGATCTAAGTCAATGCCCCATATTCTTGCTCATTTATTGTTTAACACTAAAGAAAACCAATATGTATTTATTAAAAAAAAAAATTACCCCACCACATACACAAACCTGGGCTCTCGATGATGCTCGCCTAAGAAACCACATAAACCCGGGTTCACCGGCCCCAGTTCCGGGGATGTCCGGTCAACGAAATCACAAATACCCATACCCAGGCTTTTCGTGAAGCTGAAGAAAACCCTGGGTTTCGACTTTTGGTTCACCACAATACCTCATCAACATAACAACATAAAGCAAGGTTGGTTCATGTATAGTCCAAAGACTCTCAACGCTTTGACCTTTTTCTCGTTTATTTTCGGTTCGATGTAACTTGAGTTTGAGTTCATAAAACGTATTTGGTGTTTAACCAAATTAGAGAATTTATTAAAGAAATTTTGATGCTAACAATAAATCTCAAAATAAAAAGTATATTTCCCCGATTGGGGTGCGATACAGCGCAGAGTATTTTTGGGGATTTGAGAAACGATTGATATGACATTTGGCAGGGCCGAAGGGTGGCCACTTCCAAGGTATGCATGTGTGAATGAGTTAGTGGGATGGCAAACAATGGTTGAATGTTAAATGTTGAAACGACAAGCTGCGGAGCTCATAAATTACAAATGGAAAAGGAAGCTCTCTTCTTGCCCGCATTTGTCAAGTATTGGTGTTGGGTTCTAAGGAAAAGTGGCAGACATTCAACTTTCTCATTCACCCTTGTTCAACCGGGTTGGCAAAGTTGCAATCAGACTAGGTCCAATCCGTCCTAGTTATTGGCGTTTGTAGTCGGGTGTGTTATCCTCTCTTTTCCCTTTCCTTCAGGATGGTTGTATGTTTGAAATACTCTCCAGTGCAATGACAATGACAAGATGTGTAATTGAAATGTTGGAGGTAATGGAAATGGGTGTCTCGAAAGATGGAAAGTTTCTGTAGTGTTATTCTCTATTGTGTGTGATGTTTCTATGTCGGTGTTAGTTTTCTTTGGCATTTTATTGTTTAGAATGGGCATGTATTTTCCATTCTCGGTTAATTATTGTATAATGAAAGACCATATAGATGAGAGTTAAGGATATTCTCATGTTTTGTTCATCATGAGCATAACAATGGAAGTATGGTCAAAAACTGCTTCCTATCTCTTTGTATTTCAACATTCTTGAGCACGAGATGCTAAAAAGTGGTATAAAATAGTGGTGGAGGCCACCCTGGTTGATTTTTAGCTTTTCTGTTAGGCTTTCTACTAACTCACTTTGTTTCCTTCTCCTCTTTAATGTTTCTACATAAGGTCCTTGTAAATTGTGTTTACACTGTGGGCACATGTTCAAACACTAGTATTGGTTCTCGACCTACCCTATCTATTGGCCTCTTTACAGTCTGTGTAATTTGAAGGGAAACAAGATGGACTGCCCTTCCCCTATTAATAGCTCGATTGGTAATGGAGGAAGAGGAAGAGGCCGAAAGAATGGTAATCATGGTAATAGCGGTTCCCCATCAATTCTGCCATGAAAGCAAAGTGGGTGCAGGTCGGATGCTCACATTATACACGAAGCAGTTAAGGCTTATAATATTGGAACCCCAGCTTAGGTGAAACAATTGATACCCTCATGGGAAGTTGATCTCAATCAATGAGCAGAAGCTGAAGTACAAGTTGAGGATTGCCGAGTTCTTGTTCTAGATCATGGTGATACGTGTGGGCACACCACATAGTACAAACAAAGAGTGCATCTCTATTGGATTATGAAGAGTCTCGTGGCTGAAGCCATCATGTCATCATCGGTTGATTCTAGAAAACTGACCCATGCCTTTAGGAAATCCATAAGGAATTTCAGATTCAATTCCAAATCCAACAATAGAATGTTTGTCTTCGTCATATCGAAAATAACACATTCCATGCCTCCCCCAGTCAGAATTATCCAGATCTAGTGCTAAGGACCCCACACCTGTGGAGTCCTATGAAGATGATTAGTTTTAGTTCTGTTATGGTTGATTTTTTGTTAAACTTTTTTATGTATATGACATATAGTATCATCTATTATAGCTTTATAGAGAAACACTAATTTTTAGACATTCAGACCTATAAGGCCTTGTTTGAGAAACTAACTTTATTGAGATTTTGGATGGCTTATAATGAGTTTCGGTTGCCAACATACCTGGTTTCCCAATGGGCAGGTTAAGGCCACTAAACGTCTTTCATGGATATAACCTACTTTTGAAAATGAATGAATTAATTTTCAAATAACCAATGGGATTTATCTCACATAGAAAATAAAATAAAAATTAAAAAAATTAAAAGAACGAGTATGATTTAAGATGGTGATGTTATCCTCGACGGAAAAATTAAAAAATATTTATTTTTTTAATTATATCATAGTTTTATTTAAATGTCAAATGTAGACACCCATTGGATGTGAAACTAAATTCGTCACTTCGCATCTTTTGAGTAGAACCACATTAAAAACAAACACACATGAAAAAAATGTGTTCAACCTGCTATTTTCATGTTTTTTTTCTTTTTTTTTTTCTTTTTATGTGATATACCTAAAAGTATACAAAGTGGGTGCTTATTGGATGTGGAATTTAATTATGCATCCAATGACTATTTACATTTGAAATTTGAATAAACTTATAAGAATATAAGCCAAAAATATATATATATTTTTTTAATTTAAATATTGATAAATCTTATTTTGTTTTTTAAACTATTATTTAATTATTTTCTAGAAAGGTCATGTTAGACATCGAAATTATATATATATATATATATATATATATATATATAGAGAGAGAGAGAGAGAGAGAGAGAGAGAGAGAGAGAGAGAGAGAGAGGAATTAACACACACACAGACACACACACACACACACATACATCCATCCATATAATATAAATTAATATAATAAACCTATATATAATTCGATTTTTGAATACTACTATAAATATTTTGGCACATTATATTGAGGTTAAATCTCTATCATTCACTTAATAATTTCCAATAATTGGTGGTTGAGAGGTTCATTATAACTTAGTATGATGGAGCCGTTATCAAGTAATATTACATTTTAAAATAATAAAATAATATTTACATAAACAAATTAAATAATAATAATAACAAAAACACATATCAGATATAAATAGAATACTTATTTCCACCTTAACTTCACATGAAATTTATATAGAGATAAAGTGATTAAGAAAACAACTTAATATTTAGTACTTGGAGCATATTTAATGTTTAATTTACATTTGAAATATGACATGTTAAAATAATATTATTGATATTACATAATGTGAAATTTATTTTATGTTTAATTGGCATGTGATTTTCAAAACAAAAATATATTAATAACACAAACTTTGTCAAACCCGTAAATAAAATATTTTAGTTTATATAGAGAAAAACAAAGTAATTAAAATGAAAATTTTCTTGTATTTTCACTTTCCATTATAAGGGATATGGGTAACTTATTTAATTCTTAATATAAAGTTGATATATAATATTTAAGAAAAATATAATAACAAAAAAACTTTAGTATATATATATATATATATATATATATATATATATATCTATATATATATATATATATATATATATATATATATATATATATATATATATATATACACACACACACACACACACACACACACACACATATCACCATAGAGAAAGATTATATTCTATGGAAATGTTTTCCACTTTTGAATATGAGGGTACATATACCAACTATTTAATATGGTGAATATGAATCATAAATAAAATATTTTAACGTCAAATATGTAGAGATTATATAAGGGGCATATATCAACATAATGTGGTTAATGTGAATCATAAATAAAATATTTTAATGTTAACTATAATGATTTTCTCAAAATCATCATATATCCATCTTAAGTCTAAAATTACTAAGACTGATAGGAATAATTTCTTTAAAAATGCAAACTTTTTCCTCATGTTTTGCAGTTAAAAATATGTTTGCATCTTGAGATATTTGTTCACTCTTTTTTCTAGGTTGATGTAGAGTTATGATGGATCTATAATTGTTGCATCGACACACTATGCTTGAGTATGAGTAAGAGGCTTTTAGGTAAAGTTAAATTTAAAAATAAGAAAATAATATTTACTTTAATAAATGAAAAAATAATAATTAGTAAAAAAATCAATGCCATCTATAAATAAAATACTTTAGTTTCCACCTCTCAAGAGTAAAAAAATAATAATTAATTTTTTTAATACTAGGGAGATATGTAGTTCCTTCACTACCTAATCATAAATAACATCTAAAAATAATATCATTGATATTATATGTTGTGTAATTTATTCTATGTTCAGTTGGAATGTAATATTCAAAACAAAAATATATTAGTAACACAAAACTAATATGATGCATACAAAATATTTCGATATGTATTCAAATAACTTAATTTTTTTCTTATATTTTCACTTTTTTGTGTAATCCGGATAGATTCCATCTTATGGATATATGTTTTCTACTTATGAATATCAAAGGGTGTGTATTAGTATGTTAATGTGAATAATAAATAAAATACTTCAATGTCAAGTATGTATATATTATATATTTACTCAAAACAACACACATTCGTCTCAATTCAAGATCTTGGTAGATGTGCAGTTAAGATGAATGTATTGTGGTTGATATCTATCATGTTAGAAATAAAATAAAATAAAATCATTCTAACTAATTATAACTTTATTTTATATTTTGTTATTGATAATTGATAATAAAATGAATTAATTATGCCTATAGGAATGTCAGTTTTGGAATAAGGCTTTCCAAATTTTAATTATTGAAAATTATTAGGTGGATGGCAGGGATTTAACCTCCATAGAATATTCTAGAATCTTTAGCGGTATATACAAGTGGTGATTTATTTAGAAAGTTGTTACACATTTTTTGCTCTTTTAATTAATTTCATTAATAAAAAAAATGTCATATCAACAAGTTTCATATGAAATGAATCATGGTTTTTTGATCATGCAGTATTGATAATTCATAGTATTACCCAACGATATCATAACTAAGCCTAGTTACAAATTAAGATTCTCCATAATGATGTGGTAGTGAGTCTCCACAATTAATAATTTTGTTACATGCTTTCTTTTTTTAAATGAATATATGTTTATGCTATATATGTTATGTTATATTTTAACTAAAGTTATAATTTAGTTCATTTTATAATTTTTAAAATTTGAGCAATTTGAGATGTATGACAAAGTAAGTGTTATCGCAATATGGGTTTGTAAATAAAATGACATGAAGATAGAATGAAAAAATAAATTTGATGTCGCATTTTGCTTAACAAATATTTTTGTCGCTATGCGACATTACAAAACCAACAACATAATATGGTTTTAAAGAAAAAAGCTAGTGTCACATTGACAAATGAACTATCGTAACAACTAGACCAACATCACATTGTAACAAACATGTTCAAAAGTGAGAATGGTACATAATTTTATCATACATCACAATGTGACATTATCTTGTAATTTTTCATTTGTTCCAATGTGACAAACATTACAACAATGTGACATTAGAAAAATAACAAAAGCTTATTCAACAATGTGATGTTGTCATACTGTGACATTACAAAACTAACCATATGATATGATTGTGTAAAAAAAATTGTGTGAAACTACTATGAAAATAAATGTTTGGACATTATGATGAAAAATTCTAACGTCGCAATGTGACAAATATACTACAATGTGATATTACAAAAATAACAAACAATTTGTCCAATAATGTGACATTTCTACAGTTTATCAAACATCAATGGGACAAACATTGTCGCAATGTGACATTACAAAACTAACAAGATAATTTGGTTGTGTAAAAAAAATTGTTTCAAACTACTATGAAAGTAAAATCTTGGATATTGTGATGAAAAAATAGAGCATCATGTTGTGACAAGTGAACTAATGTGAAAAAAAGACCAATGTCACATTTTGACACATGTTGTGATGTCATAATGGTATACAATTTATCTAGCATTGCAATATAACAAACGTTATCTAATGTTGCAATGAATTTGACATATCCCAATATCAAATTGTGACACACATAGTCCAACCATGTTCAACCACAGGGAAACATTGTCAATCATGGGCATCCATGTTCAATCATAGACACCATATTCAACCATAAAAAATCAAGGACAACCATAGTATACCATAGTGAATATGATAAACCATAGTCAACATGTGCAACCATGATCAAAATGGTCAAAAGTGGTGAAGCATTTTGAAATATGGTTACCATGGTTAACCATGGTAATCATGGTGAACCATGGCTAGCAATGATGAGAAAATTTCATCAATGGTAAACTAGGGTCAACCATAAGTAACCATAATAAATTATGGTATACCTTGATCTATCCTCTTTATCCTTTGTCAACCATGGTAATCATAAGAAACAAATGTCAACCATAATCTTATTTTTAATCCCTGCTCAACCATGGTAATAATTGACAATCATGTTAAATTGAGTTTCACCATGGTAGTCATTGACAACCATGTTTAACTATGGTTATCCATAGTCTACCTTAACCAATATGGTCAACGCACTTCAACTCTAGTTAACCCACTTGAATCATTAATGTAACCATTTTTTAAACATTAATGTAACATTAGCATTAACATTAACATAACATCAACCATCAACAATGGTCAAATATTAAAATGACATTGTGGTTGTGCAAATAAAGGACATGAACATGAAATGAAAAAAGAAATTCCTTATCACCGTTTGCTTAAAAAATATCTTTGTTGTACCCCGATCGGGGTGGAGAAAAGAGAAATTCACAAGGAAATGATGGGGTGCAGTACACGGCAACAAAAGCCACATCGCAGGGTAATCATTTTAAGGTTTGTAACGACAGAATGCAGGAGAGACTGAAAACCAAGACAAGGAACCAGGAGAATTATGGAAAAGGCAGGGGAGAAGAACGACGGCGATCAGTCGGTGAAGCAAAGGATAGGTGGCGGTATATCTACAGGAGCAGGAGAAGATAGTGATACTGACAAATCGAAGATTGGAAAGGTGGCGAAGAGTGAAGCAGTCTGGCAGAGAAACCCTGGGTATCGTCTCAGAAGAAGGCAGGAAGTTATGGCGGAGGGAGGTAGGAAGGAAAGGTTGTCCAAGGAAGGAGAGGTGAGGAACAAATGGAGGGAGCAGGAGCTGATGGAGGAAGAAGAAGGAAATCGCAGGGAAGGGGAAATGGAGACCGGGAAGGAAGAGTGCATGGCAAAGGTGACTTTCGAGGTGGGGCAAGGCAACAGGGGTAACACTAGAGGCAGACCTTCCAGAAGAGGTAAAGGCAGGAGGTGCAGGGGTCGCAGGAGAACCTAGCAAGCGATCGTTATGAAACTGAGACACTGGCTTCAAATCAACAGAAAAGAGGATGTCGATCCACAGTACAGATAGCTCAGGAAGCAGAGAGAGCATACATCAAAGGGACCAATGAGGAGATCAGAAGGATTATAGATGTCTTGGAAAATAAAGTCGTGGAGGAGGCCTCTGATCCAGAAATGGAGGAATGGAGCATTCTCATTTCGGACCGCGGGAATACAAGGGGGCGCTTATCGTTGTATAAGCAAGCACTGCACATGTACTGGGTTGTGAAACATCTGTTCGTTAAAGCTATGGAGCAGGTGGTCGAAGAGATGACGGAGATAGATAAAGGCTTACCGAATTTGAAAAAGGAGATGAATAACCTACAGCTGAAGCTCCTGAAGCAAGACAAAATACTGGAAGAAATCTGAAACATGCTAAAGGAGATAACCACCACACAACGTGAGGAGGAAATCAAGCAGGAACTCATGGTAGATTGACAATTTTGCTCTGTTTTCAATTGATTTCTCATCTAGGCTTAAGAGAATCAGTTTTTGTGGGCATGTTTTTGAACTGTAATCGTTGATAGGCATATAGAAATAGTATGTAGATAGGGTGATGCTTTGGTTCTAAACCTGTTGATGCACCTGCACAGTTGAGAAGTTGACATTCTCAGACTCTTGGTGACCAACAGACCCGGTTTCCCTCCGGGGAGGGTTGAGGTCACCAGCGAATGTATATATTTTTATTTTGGCTATATATAATAGAAAACATCCTATTGTAGCTTACAAAAAAATAAATATCTATGTTGCTATGTGATATTACAAAACTAGCAACATAATGTGGTTGTGTAAAAGAAATTACGAAGAAAAAAACTAGTGTCACATTGACAAATGAAATAATGTGACAACCACGTCAGCATCACATTGTAAAGAACATGTTCAGAAGTCAAAATGTTACAAAAATTTATCCTGTGTCATAATGTGACATTATGTGGCAATTTTCGAATGCCACAATGTGAAAAACATTACTACATTTTCACATTGGAAAACTAACAAACAATTTATTCAACAATGTGACATTGTGACAATTTATCCAATGTCGCAATTCCACTAAACATTGTCACAGTGACATTACAAAACTAATAATGTGATGCAGTTGTGTCAAAAAAATGTGTGAATCTACTATGAAAATAAATTTTTGAACATTTTGATTAAAAGAGCTAACATGGAAGTGTGACAAATATTATCACAACATGTATTACACAACAACATATCCAACGTTCCAATGTGAAAAAAATTACTTCTATGTGACATTACAAATATAGCAAATATTTTATGCAATAATGTGACATTCCTACAATATCCAGTGTCATAATGAAGTGAACATTGTCACAATGAAACATTAAAAGGCTAATGGCATAATCTGGCTATGTAGAAAACCTGTGTGAAACTACTTTGAAAATAAAATCTTGGACATTGTGACGGAAAAATATAGTGTCACATTGTGTTAAATTAATTAACGTGACAAACAAACCAGTGTCACATAGTCACAAACATGTTATGATGTTAGAATGATACAAATTGTATCAATCATTGCAATGTGATAAACATTGTCAAATGTTGCAATGAATTGAACATATCCCAACATCAAAATGTAAAACACATAGTCCAACCATGTTGAACCATGGGGAAACATTCTTAAACATGGGAATCAATGGTCAATAATAGACATCATATGAAACCATAGAGAACATTGAAAAATAAGGTCAACCATAGTCAATTCATGGTAAACCAAATTCAACATTCCCAACCATGGTCAACCATTATCAAAATGGTCAAACATGGTAAAGCATGTTGAACTATGTTCACCATTGTTGATCATGGTAATCATGGTCAACCATAGTTAAAAATGGACACCAAAGTTCAAGCATGATGAATTGGGATCACCTATAAGTAATCATAATGAATGAAATTCAACCATATCTATCCCATTTATCCTTTGTTAACCATGGTAATCATAACCAACCATTGTCAACCGTAATCCTCTTCTTATTCCTTAATTAAGTATGATAATTAGTGATAATCACATTGAATTGAGGTCAACCATCGTAATCATTTTCAATCATGTTTAACTTAGGTTATGCATGGTCTACTCTAACCATCACGGTCGACCCACTTCAATCATTAATGTAATAATTTTTGCAACATTAATGTAGCAATGTAACCATGGTGAACAGTAATATGGAAATGCTATATTGATGTAACATTAATACTTTGCTACATTAAATGTTTACCATTACCAACCTCGATAAACCATCTTCAACCTTGTCAACCATGATCAAGTTCATCAACCCTCTTCAACCATAGTCAATCATAGGCAACAAATCCAACCCCCACGCCAGTCGTTAACTAGCACAACTACATTATTAACTATAGTTGATATATGTTGATCAACATCATTTTCCACCTTTTGTATGCAAATTGGCTTACGAAAATGACCTAAATATACTATTGGAACACTATAAATAAATTTATTGTTGAAATATGTCTATAAACATTTTCCGCTCACATCCTTCTTTAGATAACTAATGATTTTTTTCCCTTCCTATATATGTGTTTGTTTATTTATACTTCATCATTTTTTATATATATTCATGCATCCACACACATATATATTTAATTAATTAATTAATTATAAATTTATTTATTTATATTCATATACAATTAAATTATTATTTGAAATAAAAAAAAAATGGATATAAAGTCGCATATAAACATAAAAATTATTTAAATTCAATTCAATTTTGCACAATTCCAATGACAACATTATATAGCATTAAAATTGATTCCAAACTAAACATAATTTAAAATTATTTCTTATATCTATCTATATATATATATAAATAATTCATACCTAATATATATATAAAATTATGTATGAATTAGTTAGTTATATATATAAGGATAGGTATATCTATTTTCTTGAATATGGTTTAGAGAATTTTAATTTGATTTAATTCTAAGAATTATTTTCAAAATACTTTTCTTTTTCTTCAATTTCATAATGAACAAATGTCATATCAAGTGAGTTATGAATGTTTGGGCATATATATATAAATATATAAAAAATTTATTATGTGGATAGGTATGTCTATTTTGGAATAAGCGTTCCTTAATTTTAATTTGATTATCAATAATTATTAAGTGAATGGTATGATCTTCATAGAACATTTTAGAAAATTCTTATGAATATACAAAACTCAAAGACAAACATTTATTTTCAAAGTAATTATTCCTTTTTTTCCCTTTTAATTAGATTCATTTAATTTTAAAATGTCATATGAACAAGTGTCATATCAAATTAGCTATGATTTTTTGGCATATGATATTGATAAATCAGGGCTTTGTAGTATAATGTTTTTATAGTATAAGAAGCTTCATAAATAAGTAAGTATTTGATGCTTAATTTTAACAACTTGAGATGTATAATAAAGCAAGCATTTTAATATTTGTTATAGATTAATACCTATCTAAATTTACCAACTATTTAATTTACATAACACCACTAATTATATGCATTATTACTTAAACATAATTTTAAATATTTTAAAACTTATAAAAATTATTTAAAAATGAAAAACCATGTAAATCCAGATTTAGTATTTAACCATTAAATAATAAATTATGTGAAAAATAATAACTCTCAAACCATAAACTACCTTAAAAAGTCGTAAATAGCAGTAATAAATTTTGTGTCTCCCAAACAAAATTCATGGTACTTTTATTACAAGGAGATCTGATCATGTTACCATCAGTAAATGCTTTCGAAGCACAAGACAGACTAAAAGCCTAGATCTATAACATTCTATCAAATACCAGCCCGAAATTCATAATAGAGTGAAGATCCAGCCCAAGTCCATAAGAGAAAGAAAATAAAAACAAGTTACCATTACCAAAGCATTAGGGTTTATAAACTATAACACCTGGGAAACAAGTTCGGAACCTGCAAATAGCTGTAGTCCAATATCTCCAGGAGGTCTACATCACAAATCTGGACGAAAAGGAAATATGTGACCCATTCCCTGTCTCCACTACCTACAGAAGACCAACTGTGACCCTTAATTGCTCTCGATAGTTCATCTGCTTTGCTCCTAAATTTGAAACCTGACTAGAAAAGCTCTCACCATTTCACACTAGCTCCTGAAGTCGTTTGTTCAGGAACCTCCAAAGACTTGCTGCGCAATTACTGCTCACACATCTCGAATGCCTTGCATTGTCAAGCTGTCATTTTCAATAGAGATTCTTAGACCTGCAGTACCACACTAGCTTATATTTTCCTATGGCGATCTCTAAAGACTTACAACGCCATAACGTCAATGACTTCTCACGAATAGTCTTCGCGACATTTTCTTATTCTCTGGAGATCTTTAGACTTGCAGTGCCACATTATCTTTTTCTGTCGCTATCCATGTTATCTTTTTGTATGGCGACCCAACTCAATCCGCTTCATTTCTGCCCATTTTTTCTTTATATCGCGACATTGTCTCATTCCATGGAGCTCGTAAGACTTGCAGCGCCACAATTTCTTTTCTGTCGCGATTCATGTTATCTATTTCTATGGCCATCGAAGTCAGTGCCTCATATCCTTGCTCATTTATTGTTTTATGTGAAGTATAACGAATGTGTATTAAAATAAAAATGAAAAAAATATCTTCCGCCGCCAACAAAACAAACCTGGTCTGTGACTTTGTTCACCGTAATGCCTTACCAACGAAACCACATAAAACCAGGTTCCTGCTGATGCCAAAAAGCCACAATGCTTTGACTTTTGTTTGGTTTATTTATCCCTGGGTTTTGGTAGACTTTCATGCGATCATAAAATGTATTTTATTTTTAATTAAATTAAATTAAATTTATTGGGAAAGGAATTAGCATATGAAATGATGGTTTCATGGTTGAAATTTGGAAATAATGCATAAATAGATTTTGCAGTCTAAAAATATTACATATTCAATCTTTACAAATTAAATAATTTAAACAACTTAAATTTATGATTTTTAAATTTTTTTATTGGATTTTAAATAAAATTGACTAGAAAAAGTTTGTCTAATTATATTATAAGATGCTAAAATAATCTATATCTTCACATGTTATTTAATATTAAATTAATTAATTATATATATATATATATATAGATACTATCTAAAGTTGTTTTTTCTTGCCTAAGAATTCCTTAATAGCCCAAGAACCAAAGGCATTGGCACCACTGAAAGCTTACTTCTTGTAGACCACTAAGGGGCCTTGTTTTCTTTGAATAATAGTGATGCATCAATTTGCGTTTGCCTACAACATCATTGATAGTTATCCTCAGTGCTCATCTCACAATTGAGTTATGATAAGTTTTCCACTATATATATATATATATATATATATATGATTTGCTAATTTTAACTATTTAATTAATACTAGTCCATGGGTCTTGGATAGACGGTAATCGGGTGCTTTGTTAAGACACTCCTTGATGTGAAGTCATCGATTCAATTCCCCACCCTGATTGGGTTGATATATTGGACATGTTGAAAATGTAGTACTTCCAAGCCTACACAAAAAAACTATTTAATTAGTAGTAATAATAATAGCAAAATTTTATTTAAAAAAGTAAATATCTTTAAAATAAAATAAAAATGCCCTCAGTACAAGTGATGATTCCACGTGATGTCATGTTTAATAACAAATAATCTAGAATGGAAAGTCATATGGCCTGCCATGGGCATCGGTATAATCAACAGTACCAAATATCAATCTTTCGAATGTGGCGACCATTATGTCTAGCATGTGAGTATCATCAAGTTAGTTGTTTCATGATGGCTTCAAATTATGGCATGAAATACCCTCCTGTGTACCTAACAGTATGTGTCATCATGCCAAGCCTACTTTATGTAGTCCTTTGTATATGAAAGGGAGCACAACCACCTTTGTTGAAAGCTTTGATATGCATGATTTTGTTTCCCATGTTAGTTGTTATATCTACAATTGTGCATTCATTATCTGGGCTAACCATAGGTGTGCACTAGGTCTCACAATTATGATGTATTGGGATTGCATTTCATTTATCCATGAGCCCTCTTCCATCAATTGTATTTCCTTGGATTTTGTTGGGTGTGACACAACATGTTCACCTGCAACTCATGATTCAACTAAGATAAAGGCTTTCTTCCACTTTTTTGGCCTGTAGAAGGTCTTAGTCTCCTTGCCCATTTTCGGAGAATTGTGGTTAGGGATTTTTTACTGGAATGCTACTCTCAATTTTTCTGCTTAGTCTAATGTGTTGAGGCTAGGTTTTTGTCTCACCTTTGCAATGGTAATCCCCCTGTGTTTATTTTCACCATAGTGTGTTATTCCCCTCTTGTTGTCAATTCCTTGGGGGTTCTGTTAGATTTCCACCAGCAACTATAAGGTAATCCCAGTCATTATAGCCTCCTCCTCTCACATTTACCCACTTTCACTAGTTTTCCCAGGGAAAATATGTTCTGAGGGTCACTATGATAAGACTCAACCTTCTATGTGACCTTAAGGAAATGGAGTTGACAACTTAAGACTTTACTAACCTTCCTCTAGTGCTACAAGACCTGCAGGAGTTACCCAACACCCCCAAGTGCCCAACCCATGAGCTCACTCTCCTTTTCACTAACCTAGAGCCTCAGTCACTCCATTTCCAAGGCATGCAAGTGATAATAGTTCTCCAACCGCACTCATGAGCCTGTCTCCATGCAATTGTAGACTTTTCCATTTAGTTCTATGCCAGCGACCCTAAATTCTAAGCCACTTTTTCAGGTCTATGACTTAGAATTTTGCCTAGAACTCAATGAAACTTCAAGAAATTATAAATGATATAGAAACAAAGCTTATGAACCAAATCCTGAACCAAAACTTGACCTAACTTCTCCCAACTGGGACGGACATTCCATCAAACACATGGTTAACATGTAACCTACAGGTCATGAATGAAAATCTGAACATAATGATTTGAAAAATTATCTGAGGCTAAACAAGAAGGCACAATGGTTTCTCACAATAAATTTCATAACACCAATTAGGTATTGTATTCATTATCCAAACATTCATTAATAGAAACTTGTTAAGAGCTAGACTTAGATATGTCAATTAACCATGCTTATAACTAGCATATAACAAAATAAATAATAATGAGAGAACAACCTTTAAAGAAACATAATAAAAAGTACATTTACTTATCAAAGACAAGAGAAATTTAGCTCTTATTAACCATATGCAAAATTCAACCAATTGAGGGTCTTCCACATACCAAATGACCATAAATTGGGCTGAACCAAATCTTTCTTTCAGCGAATCACCCACGTGCCATATTCCAATCATAAATATGGGATCTCATAGGCTAAAGCCATCCATAAAGAACCAAGGGAATCTAGAGGTTAAACCACCCCCACCCTTGCCATACCATGATCTCACCTAAACTGGTCCCGAGATCACAAAACCAAACTGAGCTTGAATGCCTCAGAATTCCTTCACCATCCCTTGAGAAATCTTCTTATCTATACCCACCTGTTGAGGGCTTCCCAGAGAAAACCATCTCCACCCACAAGCCTTGGGATTTTCCTGAAACCACGTCACCCGGATCCAAAACCTTTCGGCAATCCATAGCTCAAACAAGAAAGAATCCCATCACACTGTGGCTATCTAGAAACAACAAGGCAAGGTCAAAACCACTTTCAAAACTTGGAAAAATCCATGCCACCCACAACAAAAAAACCAAAATACACACATGCATATTCCATGCATGCCAAAACCAACTAGGAAACCATACATGCAATTTGTTACCTGCAAGTATTCATGTTGAAGCTACTTGATTCAACCTTTCCTTGCTTCATCCTTGTTTCCCTTTGCTTTCCTTGTATTTCCTTTGTTTTCCTTGTCCTTCCTTTGCTTTCTTTCTTTCCTTCTCCTCTTGGTTCTCTTCTCCTCTCGTAGACTAACCCCAATACTAAAGTGATAAAAGGCTACCAATTGATGCTTTGGTGTTGTTTTATTATTGATTCCTCTAATTTCCTCATTTTTCCATTATTTTCCTTCAATCTACTCCTCACATGAAACCTGTGATGTTTTACCTCCCTTTTTTCCTAACTCCCTTTATTTTCATAATAAAATTTCAATTAATTCTTATTTGCCTTTTCAAAGCCTTTGCGACTTCTTTCGTCAATTTCCCCTTAGCCATAAACACAACAAGTGATACGCACTAGGATATTTTGCCCAACATTTAGCTTGGAATATGTGTCCCTTGACCATGGTCTTATTTTATCTTTATTAACTTTTATTACATTAACATTTATCCCGGGGTTGTTACAAACCCCACCCCCTCAGGGGAACATCATCTTCGCTATTTTATGACACCTATAACTAGAAAAACTGCTAAAAACCAAAACATACTTCACATGGAGCTTTATAACCTAGCTCATTGCAGTATTTACAATGAACAACCTACACAAAGGAAAAACCATCATGACAAACATGATAACATGAAAACCTTACCACTTATTGGACCTTTATAACACAACTCATGGTTGTATTTACATCTATGTACATATATAAATATACCAAAATTGCATTGCCTCAACTGGAAAACAATGAAGGATACACAATCCACATCTAGTCAACCATCTCCCATGTAGCTTCATCGGGCCCAAAGTGCTTCCTCCACACTTGAATTTGCTCTATTGCTCTATTCCAAAGCATGAGTTGTTTTCGCTACAATATGCACTGAGGTTCCAGCTAGAATTCTCCTTCTGGTTCCACCTGCAATACAAACCAATCAATAACATTATCAACATCCTTTAAATATATTTTAAGCAATGAAATATATAAAAAAGCATGCAATTTCATTGTCGAAGGCAATGAAAGTCTCTAGGCCACTGGCCCAATCGTCTCAAGAATCTCAAAAGTCCAGCAATACCATGGTGCCAACTTTGCACATAATCCAATCCTCAAGGAGATCTTCTAGACTTGATGTGAAAATACACATTCTCCCCAACCTAAAACTCCTTAAATAACATGTGTTGATCTGCATAACTCTTCTCCCTATCCTATGTTGCCTTTAGATTTTTCTTGATTACTTGCATTTCTTGTTCTATGTCTGCCAACATGTCCGTTGAAATAAGTGCCCTTTTTAAATGGATCACTCGAACTGATGGGAGTATTAAACCTCCACCCATACAGTCCCTCAAAAGGACTCATCCTCAGTGACTCTTGATAACCATTGTTGTAAGTAAAATCAACCAATGGAAGGTACTCCTCCCATCTCCTTTGTTGATGCATGACATATATCCGTAGCATATCCTCCAGAATCTTGTTGACCCTCTTTGTCTATCCATCTGTCTACAGATGAAAAGTTATACGGAAGGCCAACTTTGTCCCAAAACATGCAAACATCTCCTTCTAAAACTTGGAAGTGAACTTATCATCCTTGTTCAACATAATCTTCTTTGGAAAACGATGCAGTCTCATGATCTCTCTGATTAATACCTGTGCCACCTCACTAGCTGAATAAGTAGTCTTCATTGGAATGAATGAAGCTACCTTTCTCAACCTGTCATGTTGCCTCGATGTCCTCAGAATACATGTAATGAAATCCATGGAAATGACCTCCCATTTCCATTTTGGAATCGAAATAGGGTGAAGCAATCCACCTAGATGCTTACACTCATTGTTCACTTGCTGACTATCCAAACATATAGCCACACACTCTACCACTTCCTTCATTAGATTCGAGAATAGTAGAACTTTTTCACCATTGTCAATATCTTCTAGTATCATGGGTGTCCTCAATAAGGCTTGACATGAAATTCCATCAAGATAAGATTCTTAAACCCACTATCATCTGACACATAGATCTTGTCCTTGAATCTCACTAAACCATCTATCGTGAGATGATAGCATACTTCCTGATCACCTGTACCTTTTTGTTATAACTTGTGTCTAAGCTCCTTGTACCTATCATCCCGTTGTCCTGCCTACAAGATCTGATCATGTAAATCTATCCCATAAGATCTCACTGCTACAACATGGTTCATATACACTCTCACGCTGACAACATCTCCAACCTTGTTCTCCTTATCCTTGATGTATCTAATCTCAAATTCAAATTCACTAACTGTGGTCAACCATCTAGCTTGTCTGGCATTCAAATTCGGTTGGTCAAATAGATATCTCATCCCACTATGGCTGCTCATCAATACGAACCTCATGCCAAGGAGATAGTGTCTCCACATATTCAATGCATAAATAATAATGCCAACTCAAGATCATTACTTACATTGTTTTGCTCATGTTCATTCAATTTCCTGGACTTGTAGCATACCACAGATCCCTCCTACATCAACACTCCACCAAGTCCTCACTTGCAGGAATTTTTACAGACCATGAACTCTTTATCTATATCTGTAATCTTAATAACTAGATATTTTTTCAAAAACTGCTTCAATTGCTCAAAACTTTCCACACACTCCTTTGTCCATTCAAATTTCATCCCCATCCTCTACAAATATGTAATGGGATAGGCAATCCAAGAAAATTTCCTGATGAACCTCCTATAGTAACTTGTTAATCTCATTAATGATTAGACTTCATCCACATTACTAGGAGCTTCCCACCCCATGAGAACCCTTAGCTTTTCTGGATCTACTGCAATGCCTTCCTTGGAAATAATATGTCCCAAGTAATGCACCTCTGTTTGAAAGAAACTGCACTTGCTAAGATTGGCATACAACTGATTCTCTCTTAGAAATCTAAACATTATTGCTAAATTCTTAGTATTCTCTTCCTCATTCTTAGAATATATCAATATGTCATCAATGAATACAATAAAAAACTTGTCCAGATAAGGGCACAACACATTATTAATCGATCATATAAAATTAGCTAGACCATTAGTCAAACTGAATGGAACTACTTCAAACTCATAATTCCCATACCTCGTACTTAAAGAATTCTTGTAGATATCCTCTTTCATGTGTACCCGATGATATCCTGATCTCAGACCAATCTACGAGAACATTGCTTCTCCCTTCAATTGATCCAACAAGTCATAAATCATCGACAATGTGTACTTGTTCTTGATCGTCACCTTGTTAAACTGCTTTTAGTTAGTGCACAACCTAAGAGTGCCATCCTTCTTCTTCATGAACAATATTGTGCACCAATACACTTGGTCTAATGTGTCCCTTATCAAGCATTTCCTTCAGATGCAACTTCAAATTCACTAACTTTGTTGTCCTCATTCCGTAAGGTTCCTTTGATGTTGTTGTTTTCCTTGGTACCAACTCAATAGAAAAGTCCACTTCCTTGTGGGGAGGAAACTTTGGAACCTATACTGGACACACATCATGAGACGGTTGTAATACAGGGTACCTCTTGAATATTTTTGTATCCTGAACATTGTTTCCTCTGTCACTTGAGATATGGAATGCAAACATCACACATCCTTTCCTACAAGTGCTCTTAGCCTGCGTAGTTGTGACCATCCTAACTAATGTAGGGCTCTTCTTTCCTTGTAATATTCTCTTTCCCCATTATCATCGAGGCACTCAATAGCCTTGTCATAACAATCTACTTTGGTCCTGTGAAGGTACAATAAATCCATACCCAAAATAATGCTATATGATCCCAATGGATGTACATATAGATGTGTTGGTGTAGGCATACCATTGAGCTAAAATTCACAAGCTCTTACCCAATCATGAACTCTCTTTTTAGTACTTATATCCAACTGCACCAACCAAGACTCTGCATGCACTTATTTTCTCAAGCCACACTTATCCTCCAGGTAAAGATTAACATAACTATAATGAGATCCAAGATCAATCAAAATAGAAGAAACTCAACCATGGATCTTACCTTCAATCTCAATAATGGATGTCTGGTGATCTGTCGACTTGTTGTCCGCAGCTGCATAAATATGAGGAATGCTTTGACAAACATCCCGAGTTTTTTGTGCCTCCTGAGCACTATAGATATAAGGCCTAACAACCTGGTACAATGGACAATCCTTCTTATGATGATCTTTGCCACATAGCCAACATTGTAACGATCCCCTACCATCACCTTTGTTTTTCTAATCTCAAGGTTGTGACCCATGTCCCTTCTCAACTACATTGAGCTTCTTGTAAAGAACCACATTTTATTTCTCACCTACATCCTGAGGTATTCCTCGCTTTAGTGACCACTTCCATTTAACTTTATCATTCCCTTTCAAGTTATGATTAGGCTTAGATTTTCATTTTGACTGCTCATAAGAACGTTTTATCTTCCTGATGGATTCCTCCAATGATCTATGCTCATCAAACTCAATCTGGTCTCTATATGTTGTTGGTAGTCCACTGATGAATCTATGGATCTTAGCCTTCTCATCCTTCAGATAGGGCACATACCTCAATAGCTCTAGGAACCTGCTAGTATACTCATCCTCTGTCATAGAACCCATCTGCAACTCATAAAATTCCTTAACTCTGTCATCATAGTACCTCTTTGACAAGTAATTATTCTTGAAGAGCCTCTCAAAATCATCAAAAATCAACTCTTCTTCCCAAACACCCTTGACATTCTTCACATCTTCCCACCAAATATATGATTTCCCTTTGAGACTGAATGTGGTTATCTTAGCTTTCATTTTCTCTGAATAGTTTTCCAATATAAAGAAATTCCTCATTCCAAGCAACCATGCCTCTGGATCTTCTGACTTTTTCATCTCTCCATCGAATGTAGGCAGCTTGACGTTATTGAACTCGTGAAGTAAGTACTCACCCCGCCTATAAGGATGATCATGGTGATGACTGTAATGATGTCTCCTGGATGGGGAACTAGAATGATACGCATACATACTAGTCCTCCTCTTAGGTGTATCCAGTGATATTCCACCTCTAATGATATCCCCTTTATCTAACCTATATTCGAACCAAGACCTACTACCATAAGCTCCATTAGTTTTCTCTTCTTGCTATTCAATGATCATCCACTGTCCCTGTCTTTGCAACTCTAACAAGATTTGAAGAATCATTGTGCTGACCTCTATGAGCTTTTCTTGAGCCCATGCAAGTTTTTCTTGAGCCTCACCAAGCTGTCATTTTCCACTTTGAAACTTCTGATATCTGCACTCAAAATCCTTAATGTATCTTCTATATAAGGAGAATGTTCTCCTCAAAGTTTCCCAATTGATCTGTAGGGAAAGTCATAAGAACGGTAGTCTACCATTTTTCTCATCATCTTTCATTATCTTCTTCCTACAAGTAGGCCAAGTTAGATAAACCAAATAGATACCAAAAACACAACCATACCTCATTTATGTTCAGGGGAGGCTTATCCCATCTACAATATTAGTCCACATTAGCGAGATACATATATAATTATAACCGTATCAATATAAAAACATCATTCATCACCATACCAATTGTACACCATGATCCCATTCATGAAAAACACATCCATGACAACGTCAAAATTTTGTGAAATTTCCAAACTGGAATTCTATTGTAGCAACTAGTAATTATTATCCTCATTGTTACTTTAATTTAACAATTTATTTGTTGTTTTCTATGATAAATATTGAATAAATCACATTGCAAATAAAATTGGGGAAAAATTAATGCTAGAATAAATCCTAGCACACACATAAAAATAAGACAGTTAGTTTTGGACAAAAATCCCTAGAAAAACCCAACTTGTGAAAACTGGTGCAGAAAACGAGGGTTTTAATATTATGCAATAGCGAAAAATATGAGTACAATCTAGATGCCTGAAGTGGAAATCCACAGCAAGAAAATCTGGGAAAAATATTGAAGGGAATTTCCCTTCTCCCATAGGAAATCTCTGGTATGACTTACCTTCAAAAAATTGGTTTTCCAAACCCTAGCATGAGCCTCTTCTAAGATGCCTCTGCTATTTCTCCCACAAGTGTGGCTCGAAACTGCCTCTAATGAAGTTGTTATTCCTCCAGCTACTAAGGAAATCATCCCTCCAGTTTTCTGGAACCTATTCTTGGCCTCTGGAACTAAGAATGATTTTTCTCACTAGCAAATCAATCTGCCTTGCTAAATCTATTGCGAATAGCCTCTGTGTTTCCTCTCTGGGTTAACTCATCCCTCTTGCTACTTCCTCTCTAGATCTAGACATATTTCCTCTTGATCACTGTCCTTTCCCCTCTCGCACTACTTCAATCTCTAGGTCACTCTCTCGAAGCTAACTACTGCTACTATGGAAATCAATCTTATCTGAAATCAAACCTCTCAAGTGTCTTCTCCTCCACCACATTGACCTTCTCTTATAATCCTTTGTTGGAGCACCAACAGCCAAAACTAAAACTTAATAAATGGCTAGGATCATCTCCGGATCGATTCGTGTGAGTTTCTAGATGATTCTTGCCTTCACTTGATTAATTTTGATTAATTAACCATATTCCCTAAGTTTAGAATTAGGAAATATTTTAAAATTGGTTAATATTCTAATTAAGTAATTTCTAGGTGAAATTTCCAAAAATGATTCTGGGTTTTTGATATATTATGTATTCTAGCCTCTCTAGAAACTTTTAAGGCTATAAGACTTATAATTCTACAAAAAATAACACTCCCTCTTAGCGAGGAATGTGTTTTAGTGCTACTATATGCCATGTAGCAACACCTATTTTTGCACAATCTCCTGTCACACTATTGATTCTTGGCCGTACTTCCCACCAACCACTGAACAACTATAATTTATGTTACATCTATGCTACTTCTGACCTTGTTGAACTACTACCAACACTGCATATGCACTACAAATCCCTCTCATATGTTGTTGCTGCAACTGCAACATCTGCAACTTAAAAGAATTCAAAATACTGAATCAATTGTGATCAGTATAATTCATCTGTCACCCAAGTCTCTAAATGCTACTAGTATCTACACTGTCATTGACGAAACTGCAATGCTACTGACTCTACATTGTGCCAACTTCATTGTTCTCTCCATCATCTGATTGCTACTAGTCTTTGCAACCATCACTCTAGCAAATGACTGCATCAGCTGTGATGGATCCATCCCGCTACTGAATATTCTAGTCCCCTATAGCAAGGTATTGATCCATGAGGTGGAATCCTCAAGGATACTACCAAACTATAGTGTTTTGTGGCTACAACACCAAGTCACCCCACCTCACTCTTTGAGGTATATCAGTAAACATGGTGAAGTCTTCCTCTAGACTAGAGGAAAGTCTCTCGATCTTTTCTAAAGTTGCTTGTTGGTCCTGTTTCTCCTACTTTTCCTTCTTCCTAAGAGGAAATTGGGTATTGTAGCGACAAAACTCACAACATCTGATGCACTTGATTTTCAACAGGTCCTTCTTCTCCTTTCTCTACTCCCCCTGTCCCTGACTGGGTCCCTTTAATGCGAGGGAGACATTCTCCTCCTCCTTCACCTACTTTGATCTACTGTTGTTGCCACTGATGGAGCTCTTGAGAAGAGCTCATATCAATTCCTCCTGTTGCAAGTTAGCCCACGTCCTGTCCCAATTTTTTAACTTTTCTATGCCCAATATGCTTTTGAAAAAGATGTGTCAGTCGTCATAGACATTGTTGAGTTCCAATCTCACAAGCTCTGTGGGTTGAGGCACTACCCATCAGCTGACAACTGGTTGCAAACCTCCCGAATCCTAGTGAGGAAGGGGTCTATGCCTTCCCTCTTCTACATCAAGATGAGTCTTAACTTTTGTTCGAGGTACATATATCTCTGCTTGGTAGTACCTGATACAATGTGGCTAGAGAATCCCACATCTTCTTGGCAGTGTCTTTGCCAACTATATGTGAAACAACATGATCCCAGAATCCATTTAGGATCAACCATTTTTCCTGTGTCATTTCTACCCTATACTCTTTCTACTGATCTACATTTGTTGGAACTGCTACCACTGCATCAATATAGGCTTTCAGGCCATATTCATATATAAGGAAGGGCATCATTGCCTTCCAGATGATGTAGTTGGCAACTCCATCCAACCTGTCATGATCACGAAGCCTAGCAGTGGTCATCTTAATGAACTGTCGAAAAGTTCCTCTTTCCTTCTGGTCAGTTGCTAATCTTCCATTCACACTCCCTTCTAGAGTGAGAAGATATACTCACAATGACTTATGATCTACAAGGAAAAATCGAACTTCATGAGACTAGAATTTACCTAAGGAAAATTTCCCTCTATGTGTACTCTTCTTCCTTCCACCTGAAGCTAGCTCTGCTCTAGAGAAATTATGCAACAAGCACTGCATCAATCTAGAGATCTTGTCAACAAAAAATCCAGGCTTCTCCCTCTGCCTCTAGAATCACTCAATCTGGAAAGATCAATTTTTTTACCCCTCAATCAGAAAATTTGAACCTCCACAAGTAATTTGGCCTCCTGGTACAATGACTGTGTTGACCTTGGGAATTTCAGCCTGTTGGCCACAATGAGCAGTGAAATTAATTCTCCTTTTGCCTCTGAGCTCTTTGGATAATCAACTGCACTTTGATACTATGTGAAAATTCCAAACTGGTATTCTATTCCAGAAGTTGGAAATTGTTCTCCTAATTATTAATTTAATTTAACAATTTATTTGTTTTTTAATAATGAATCCATATAGGTGGAGTGTATTTGAGATAAGGGAGGAATAACCTCTTTTAGAGATTTTTCTTTAAAGAATCCAACATCTAGGACTTCTAAGTGCGTCCCTCATCAGGGGGGTGCCATTCATTTTATGAGAAGATCAATGACATATCATAGAGCTAATTATCATGTGTGTATATATAAAATTCATAAAATGTACACTTGTAAAAGAAAATTAGTCGTTTAGGATTTTTTATTTTGAAATAGTATTAAATTGTTTTAACCTTGAGGATTGTTATGGGTTGAAATTTTATGAACCTATTAATTGAATGTATAGTTAATCAAATTATTGGTTTTATTTTGGGAATAGGATTATCAAATTGTTAGAGGTATTTTATTTTTGGATTTATTATTAAGGTTATATATGTATTTGGAAATATGTGACTTAACATATTATTAGTGTAGATTTATCTAAATTTTAATCTATTAAAGATTTGATTTTGGTTTAATTTCATTGGATTTATTATTGGACTTATTATTAATGTTAAAAATTCAATTTGTAAGGTATGTAAAAATAGCATAGCATTAGAATAATTAATCTAAAAAAAATTAATCTATTAGGTTTTGGGAAATGAATTGGTTTAACCATGACGATTGTTATGTGTTGAAAATTTAAAAACCTCTTAATTGACTAGGATTGTCAAAATGTTAGAGGTATTTTGTTTTTTGGATTTATTTGATTTGATTTATTACTAATGTTATATATGTATTAGTGAGGTATGTAACATAACATATTATTAGTTTAAATTTATCTAAATTTTAAATCTATTAAATTAAGAATTTTGGGTTTATTTCATTGCAACTATTATTGGATTTACTTATATATGCAATTTTTAAGGTAAGTAAGATATCATAGTATTAGATTGGATTTATCTAAAAATTGAATCTATATAAGTTACGAGATACAAACATTTTATAAGAGAAAAAAACTTAAGAGTCTTGGTTTGGATATTCTTAATAGTAATTATTATAGGATGAAGGTTATGAATTGTAGGTAGAATAATTATTGGTTTTTTATAATTTTTCAGTAATGGTTTCCATGTGTAGCTCAGTTTTAATCCATCTTCATGATTCATGTTGTTTTATCTTTTTTCTTTTTCTATGGGTTCTTTAATTTTCCATTTTAGATAATGGTCCTCTTTTTTAATTAGTTTGGCTTCTTCCATGTAGATGTGGTGCAAGGAAGAGTGAACATGTTCTGCTAGGGATGATTTTGTGGTTCTTTCTTTCAGTAAATCAACGGTGTGTTCTTTAATTTTAATGTTAAAAGATATGGCAGTTTATCCTATATATTCTTTACCACATGAACATGGTACATTATATACTCCATTTTTCTAGTTAGGGTGTATTGAGTCTTTAACAGAGTCAGTTAATTATCTAATGGTGTTTGGGGGAGTGAAAGCTACATTGATATTATGTTTATTTAGTAATTTTGGGATTTTGTCAGTGGTGCCTTTTATATAAGGAAGGGAGATTTTTTGGGTGTTTAAAGTTTTTTGTTTACTTTCCTTGTTATTCTTGCTTAGTGTTTGGTGCATGGCTTTGTTGATGGTGTTTTTATTGTAACCATTTTGTTCAAAGATCTTGCGAAGATGGTTAAGTTCAATATTTAGGTGATTATGACTTGAAGTTTTGGCTGCCCTAGTTGTTAAGGTTTTTATGATTCCAATTTTTTGTTTAGGGTGGTGATGATAGTTTGTGTGTAGATATATTTTGATATGAGTATTATTTCTAAAGAATTGGAAACCATGTTTCCTATCCTTCTTGGTTAGAAGGTGTTGTACCTCTGAGATAGTAGTAGGTTAGCTACCAATGCCAGAGCATCTAAAATAATTTTTTTGGGTTTTTGGTTTTAGTTTTTGAAGACCAATGAATGAAGACAGATGTAGAATTGAGATACTTAATCCTTTGGATAATAATAATATCTCAGCAAAGGGCTGCTCTAAAGCTTTACACAGTGATATAGATCAAATAGTGGTTAGAAGAAGACAAAAAATAATATGATTATCACAGTTTCCAGACTGTAAAACAGAACAATCATAAATATGAAAACCTTCTAAACTACATTCCAAAGATTCAAGGTAGTATACTTAAGCTTACAAAATATACTGATGATTTATTGATTAGAGGGGATTAGCTAAACAGACAGTTCATTAATCCATTCTCTTAATAGATGATCACTTTAGGAGTTTATAGGAATAAATTGAGACACAATTATTCCTACATAGATATCTCTATAAGTCATAAGCGTATGAAGAAAAACATAATGATTGATAATTGGAAAAACTTACAGGATAACATAAATTGTGTAAAACCAAATTCAGAATCCTCTGATTTGTATTAAGGTTCCAGAAAGACTGAGTACATCAAGTGTCTAGAAAATCTTCCTTCAAAGGTGCAACCAAGTTCAAAGTAGAATGAACAGTCACGACTTAACAAAAAATGAACAATGAACCTTTAACCTTTAACAACTCGAGACAAGAGTTATTTATACAATAATGAAACTAAGAAAATATCTTAAAACTGATTAAGATTTATTCTAGGAAAGGAAAGATCTGCATGAAAGAAGATAGGGGAAACTATTGAACTTCTTCTTGTTGTCCCTTTTATTCAGGTTGTGTTGGGTCTTCTGTTTGATATGTTTCCCTTTAAGCTGCTTGATTGTTTGTATCCTTTACGCTGGTTGATTCCTTCATTTGATCTTTCATTTGATACTCTTTAAACTCTATAAATATCCTTTGACCCTGCTAAGTAGCCTTTACTGTGTTCTTTTTTACCTTTACTATGCATTTCAGGTTTTTACTGTGTTTTTCAACAGTAAATTGTTTATATTTTATGTTACAGGGTAAAGTGATTTGATATGATCTTCGTATTTTCCTTCTAATTGTATGTAGGCATTTTTCTTTGTAATCCTAGAACATGAGTTTTTACCGACAAAACACAGAAATTTTTAAGAAAAACATAGGTGACAAAGAAGGTCATCAATGGCTTTATTGAGCTCGAAAGGATATTGGAAGGAATCGAGAGTGTATCCGAAGGTAAAATAATTGTTTTATTGGTAGCAGAGGTTTATGGAGGTTTCACTGTGTAAACAGGAAAAACAAACTAAAATGGTGATTTTTACATTTAAACGGAAAAACAGTTTACTTTTTGAATTATGGCGCGAAGTGGACAATGGCCATTTTATCATTATGCAGGAGGTGGTTTTGGTTTTCATCGCACCGCTTATGAGGCATGGATGATTTTTGGGATGGGTCACCCGATATAGTCTAGAGCCTGACACGTAGCAAGGGAAGGTTGGTGGGATACTACTTTTTCGGGTCGGTAATACTCAGACAGAGAGCCAACCCGAAATCGCTGAGGGTCATTGGATTTGAATGCATTTGATCGGATGGTGGTGGAGCGTAATAGTAGCACGGAGGTAAGAGGAAAGAGAAATGGAGGGGCCCAATGATTAGTCATGTTGGTATGGGCTTTATTATGGGTTAAAAACTAAGATTAGTAGGGCTTTATGGTTAAATAGAGGCTTAGGTTGGTTCTTCATTTAAGTCATAAAATAATTTTAACAAAGAAATCCTTTGAAAAACAACATATGGTGGACTTGAAATGGTATGAATTTGGGTGGATAAATGACGACAGGTCTGGGTTCATCACATATTGCAATCGCATTTTAGCAAAGGAAGGCCTACCACAAAGGAATGTGTTAGGGGTCGCACACGATGTGGAAAACAAATCATGGATAATACTGCGATTGGGTCTAGGTTCCCATCGCATATCGGAGATCAAAATGGCAGAGGGTGTATGTTTCAGCCGGGACGTGCGATGAGGAGCGGATGCGAAACGGGCAATGAATTATGAAATGTATTTGCGTCAGGTCCCTGTCCATCATGCATTGCATATCACAAGGCGAAGGAGAGTGCACGCACGTTGAAAAGTTTTTGATCCGCCAATATGCAATGTTTTATGGAATACATAGTTTTATAGTAAAACTTATGGTTTCGGGATATTTAGTAAAGGGAGCTAATAATATACAAGAAAGGGAATTTAAGGTGTTTAATACTCTAAGTTAGCATTAATATGAAACATGAGTGGAAAGGGGAAATACACTAAGTATAATGCCTTTTCATGAGTTATTTGCTTTTCACATATGTACATCAATACTTAGGCTAAACATCTTTTTGTGGGTTTTTTGAGTAAAACGGGATTTAACATGGGGTTTTAACTTTTCCTAGGAAAAAATGAATCTAACCTTAGGAAAAGGGGTTTTTTTATGGAAAATGAATGAATATGAACTGTATGAAGGTGGGAAGGGGAATTAGTAAATATAGGGATGAATAGGGATGAGGGAAGTTAATTAATTGATCTTGTAGACCTTCATTTGGTTTCTCTAATTGCCTCATGGAAATAGAAACATATGGTAAAACATGATAAATGTACATTTTGTCCAATCAATCATCATACTTCTGTAAACTTTCTTCTACTTACCCTTTGCTTATCCTATCATTTTTTCTTCACTTAATGGGTTCATTTAAGCTAGCAAAACCTTTTCCTTTATTTTTATTTAAAAAGAAAAACAAACTATCTAATTCTAACCTTATAACATCCAAGGGCTCAGATTAAACCGATCAGCACCTTATTATTCTCTACCTGACTACTGATCTGCCAAGATTAAACGGTTTGGCCAAATCTTTATTTTCTAATTATAACATCAAATTTAAAGCATGAAGAAGTCAAGATTAAATTATTTGACTGTCATGGGTTGTGGCATTTATGACAAGCTACACACAACCATTGTTTTGTGGAAAAAATAGTAGTGGCATTTAGACTTTCTCACTTTCAGAGTTTATTTGTTTTATTTTCTTTCTAACCGAACATTTTCTTTGATATGGAAATCATCATCAAGATATTTTCAAAAATATTTTATTCAATATTATTATGTCCCTATCCTAACTTAACATTTTTTCAATATATATATATATATATATATATATATATATATATATATATATATATATATATATATATTGTTTTTTTGACTAATTTATTCTATCTTATCAAAAACAAAAAATGCCACAACATTGGCTCCATCTGGGGACTACTTTCTCCTGTAGAATGGAGAGAACTTGTAGATGCACGTGCCTTCTCCTTGGGCTATGGAATCCTCACTGTAGAAAAAATCACACTGACAGCTTGAAAAGTAAAAGGAAACTAGAGTATTTACAATGAAAACTATTTCAACTTCTTAGTACTGAATGTAATGTTTGAGAAACCTTCCATTTACAGGATAAGTGGAATATAGCCCCTCAAGATTCTTTATAACAAAAGTTTTGTTACCCTTCACTTCAGAAATTTCTAAAGGTCCAAACCATATATTGTCAAATTTCCCATTCTTTCCTTTCTCTTCTCTCCTGGCATCCCATCTTAGAACTAGATCACCTTCCTTAAAGTCCCTTTCCCTAGCTCTTCTATCAAATAGGGCCTTCATATTATTTTGATATTTCTTCAATTTGTGTTGAACTTCATCTCTATTTTCATTAAGTTCAATAATTTGATTTATTCTTCTTGAAAAATCATCGGTTTCATCTATTGAATCCTGCAAGAATTTTAAAACAGGGAAGGCCAAATTGGTAGGAAAGAGTGCATCTTTCCCATAGACTAATTGAAATGGAGATTTTTGAGTTGATCTCTTTGGAGTAATTCTATTTGCCCATACTGCATAAATCAAATTTGAATCCCAGCTCTTCTTATGATCAGCTAGAGTCTTTTTGATTACCTTTACCAGAATTTTGTTTGATGACTCTGCAAGGCCATTACCTTGAGGGTTGTATGGAGTTGAATGATGTAACAGAATTTGATATTTCTGGCAAAAGTCAATCATTTTAACACTATAAAAAGCTGCTACATTATCAGTGACAATTTTAGTTGGGCAACCAAATCTAGATAAGATATTCTCCTCAATGAACTTAATTATTACTGAATCAATAGCATTTCTGACTAGAATTCCTTCCACCGATTTAGTAAAGTAGTCTGTTGTAGTGAGGATCCATTTACGCTGATTACTTGAAGTGGGGTGAATCTCTCCAACAAAATCTAATCCCCATTGAGAAAAAGGTTCTGAAACTATTGATGGAATGAGTGGAAGAGCCGCTAATTTTTGTTTACCAGCAAACATTTGACAAGGAACACAACCTCTGACCTTTCCCCTACTTTTAAGAAAAATGTGGGCCAATAAAATCCTCCCCTTAGAATCTTTTATGTTGGTACTCTCCAACCATAATGTCCCCCACAAAATCCTGTATGAAACTGATCAATGATTCCTTCAGTTTCTGATTCTGTTAAACATAATAACAAAATATTCAGTGGATATTTCCAGTATAAATTTGAATTTATAATGCAGTACTTGACTGATTTTAACTTAAGGGTTTTACACTGGGTTTTGGAGAACACTGCTGGACACTCAAAATGGATCATGAAATTTACAGTATCTTCATACCAGTTTGACAACAATAATTTTTCATCAATGTGTATAGGACTGATCTACTCTAAAGGTAGAGTTTCTTATGGGTTCTTTTCTTTAGGATGAAGGGAAGGTTCTTGTGGATTCTCCCCTTTTGCAAGGACAGAAGGTTGTTGTGTATTATTCCCTTGTATTTCTAAAACAGAATTGATTCTAAGTACTTTGCAGTTGGATTCAGCTAGAAGCTTGGCTAATCCTTGACCTTTTACTAGCTTGGTAGTCTTGATAGTTAGATCAAACTCCAGAATTTGAATGATCCATCTACCTCTTTTCCCATTAGTGTCTGGTTGGATTAGGATAATTTTCACAACACTATTAGGGACATAAGCAGTAATAGGTCAATGTAATACATACATCCTGAATGGCTTCAGGGCTTAAATGAGGGCATAGGCTTGCTTCTCAATGATGTCATACTTAAGCTCAACATCTATCGTAACCTTGCTGAAAAAGGCTATGGGTTGGTCATGGGAATATTCATTTTTCTGTAATAGAATGGTAGCAAGGGTTGCTTCAGAGGAAAAAGAGAAAATACTAAATGGCTTAGTATAATCAGGGCTGGCTAAGGTGGGAGCTTCAGAGATAAACTTTTTTATTTGTTCAAATGCATGCCTAGAAGAGGCAATCCATTTGACTTCATGGTCCTTTCGGAGCATGCTAGTTATATATTTTACAATCTCTGCATAATTTGGAATAAATCTCCGTAGAAAATTAATCTTGCCTAGAAAAGCTTGAATCTCTTTCTTGTTTCTAGGTAAGGTCAATGTTTCAATGGCAAATACTCGCTTGGGGTCAATTACTACTCCCTCCTTTGAAATTATATGGCCCAACAGTTTTCCTTCTTTGACATCAAACAAGGACTTCTTAGGGTTCAATGATATTCCAAAATTTCTACACCTATCAAAAACCTTCATCAAGTGCTTTAGATGTTTCGGATCAAATTTAGAAAAAACAGTTATGTCATCAAGATAAATAACCAAAAATTTATTTACCTGACCCATAAAAGCTATGTCCATAGCTCTCTGAAATGTTTCTCCAGCATTGGTTAAGCCAAATGGCATCCTAGCGTACATGAATGTATCCCAGGGTGTAGTAAAGGTTGTCTTCTCTCTGTCTATTGTATCAACATTCACTTGATTGTAACCTAAAAAACCATCAAGCATAGAAATTCTTTGTGCTCCTAAAGCCATTGGAAGTAACTGATCCATTCTGAGGAAAGGATAATTATCTTTTAATGATGCCTTGTTCAAATTTCTAAAATCCACACAGAGTCTTATTTCTCCATTTTTCTTTCTATCAGGAACAAGATTTGCAACCCAATTAGAATATCTAAGAGGGAGGATGATCTTAGCATCTAGCATTATCTCAATCTCCCTTTCTACATTTGGTAGAAGGGATGGACTTATCTTTCTAAGTTTCTATTGAAAATGTTTTTCTTCTGGCTTCAAAGGAATCTTATGTTGTATTAATGAAGTATCATATGTCTTTAGATCAGCATAAGTCCAAGCAAAAACATCCTTATAATTTTGCAGTAGCTTAAGATATTGGGCTTTGATCTCAGGTTCTAGAGATGCACATATTTTTATGTTTTTGATATCTTCATCAGTTCCAATGTTAATCTCTTCTATGTCATCATCTGAAGAAATGGATTGAGGGTTTCAGAGGACATCATTTTTATCAAACAACCTTTCTAAAGGAATGAGTTCTTTTGGAATAAAATTATTAGATAATTGAATAATGTCACAATTAGCAATTTGGTTTTTAAAATCTAAAGTAACATTTTCGTTTTCATTTTCATTTATTTCAGTTCTATCTTCATCAATTTATAGAAATGATTTCAAATGTTCATCATATTCGAATATTTGTTAATGTTTCATATTATTTGGGATAGATGGCCTATATTTGACTTGTATCTGATAGAGTACATCAGTATGATCAGGAATTTTAAAAGAGCTAGCAGAGACAGCTAAGGCATCTACATGAATATTCTGATATCTGGGAATATGAGTCAAATTAAAAGCATCAAAGAAGTTTTCAACTGAATCCCATACTTCATGTCGGTAGGACCTAAGTCTAGGGTGCTTGGTCTGGCAAAAATTTCTTACATTCTTAACAATAAGTTCTAAATCAGTAAAAACACTTAAGTTTTGAACTTTTAAGCTTTTGGCTAATTGCAATCCTAAAAGGAAAGCTTCATATTCAACCACATTATTTGTAACTTCGAAGTCTAATTTACATGATTGGGTTATATTTTCTTTTTTAGGTGAAATTAAAACTACTCCAGCTCCTACCCCATCTTTCGTGCAAGAGTCATCAAAGAACAGTTTCCAAATATCATTTTGGTTTGTTTCAGGACCTTCAACTACCTCTTCAATTTTGACTTGAGTTTTATGTTGGTTTGAAGTGAGTTGAAAACAACCAAAGTCTTGAAATATTGCATAAATTGGATGGTTCCTTGGCTGGTCAGTCTTACAAACAGTATGTACAAATCTTACCTCTCTATATAATCTTAATTGCTCTCCTCCATAAACAGGAATAATAGCATATGACATATCCATCTATAGAGTTCCCCCTAATTTGGCACAAAAAGACCTAGAAAGGAGCATTCCAAACTTGGGATGGATATCTATGACAATAATATCAAGTACTAAACTTTCCATTGGAATTTGGGAAAGGGTAACCACTAGATGCTTGATCAATCCCAAACAAGGCACCCTTTTAGAATCAAAGGTGTACAAGTCATGGTAGGATCTAGTTATGTCAAGTTTCAAATGATCCATGATAGATTTTGGCATAAGGTTGTGTGACGCTCCTGAATCAAGCATACAATTATACAACGTGGAATCATTTGTTTTAGGAGTTACATAGAAAGGAGGCACTATCTCATCTATCATGTCTAAACTAGGGCCAAAAACTACTGTTGGTTTTTCATCTTGCAGACTTATGACATCACCTTCAGCATCAACCAAGGTATTTTGTATCCATTTTGTGACTTGTCTTTTGTAACCAGGGTTTTTAGAAAGTTCTGACAATGGAATTGGGATCTGAACCCTCTCTAATTCTTTTTCAACATTAAATATAGTCAAAATGTTTTTACCAGTTTGGGTAGTATCAATTGACTGATCTAAGGGATGAATAAGAGTTGTTTGAGCTTCAGTAATTTTGGTACATGGTTCAATTATTAGAGTTTCCTTTGGAGGTCCTCCAGGACGAGGCCGAGGCCTAAGATCATACCTCTTGTTTAACTCTGCAATTAAAAATTCAGAGAAAGCGTGATATTTAGAGACCTGTGAAGCTTCCTGATCTTCTTGAACCTAATTTTGTTGTGAGAGAGGAATGATGACTTTTTGATTGGAAGAAGAATCCATACTATTAATATCTTCAGTGATTGTCATAGTATTATCATCAAGTTTTTCGTCATCTATCAATACAGGAGTAGGAACCTATTGATCATTGCTAGGTCTCTGAAGAATTTGTAGTGGTGGATTTCTTTTATACTGACCTTGATTTTGGTTTTGGGGTCTTGTAATTGTTTGTTGAATTGTTCTAGGTTGGGTCTCAATCTTTGAAATCCTATTTGATACGTTTCTAATAAGGGATGTTATTTCATCTATTTTTAAGTCTTCTGATTTAGTCTTAGAGGAATTAGAGGTTTCTTGAACAAATTTGAGTTTTCTTTGGGCCCTTTCTTCCTTAAGTTTTAAAGAAGTTAAGGTTGGCGTATTTGTTTCTATTTCTATAGCGTTTGTTTGCATATCTTCAAGATTTCTTGAAGTTCTCTCTCGTAGCATAACAACAAAGTCATCATCAAAAGCTTTAGAAAATATAGACTTAGTTGCTGCTACAGGGGGCTTACAATCAATAGGCATTTTGTGATAGACTTTATTGAATCTTTTGATAAAATCTAATACTGGTTTACCGAATTTCCTTTTCAGATCTTCAAATTCTGTGAGGAAGTAAAGAGGATCCTTTTTCACACCCCATTGATTTGAAATATGGTTGTAAGATCTTCCCAATTTCTAATGGAAGCCGTTGGTAACTGCCTAAACCAAATCCTCACATTTCCTTAAAGTGACTTTACAAACAATCTCATATAAGCATTTTCTTTTTCAATATTCATGTTGTCTGCAAAGTCTAGGAAAGCTTGAAGATGGTACTCAGCTAAGGGACCAGTTTCTCCATTGTACTTGGGAAGTTATTTTAGGTATCTAGCTGGGAATGCATCAAGTTTATTAGGTAAGACTAAGGGAGCATATCTAGCCTATACAATAGGTCAGAAAGCCATGACAACATGTGGTGTATGAGGTTGTCCAGGTGGAGTATCTAGTGTTTGTGTGTATGTAGAGGTTGAAGAAGAAGTAGAGGGAGAATATGGTGATTCAGGAGTTAATGAACTAGTTGGAGGTGAAGGAGGAGGAGATCTCCTGAAAGACTTCAAAGGAGTCTTAAGAACTAACTTTGTGACCAGTAAAGAAATACCTTCTTTTGTTTCAAAGAGAGGATTGGAATATATAGAGAAGGTCTCCTCAGGTTGTTCAGAAGAAGAAGCTTTAGGTCGGTCAAAAATTGAAGGAAATGGATAGGTGGTAGGGGATATGAAATCTATAGGTTTATATTTTGGTAGATCAACGCCCAAATCAGATTCAGTTTTAGGTGATCCTGGTGATAGTGTGGGTATTGGATGAGATTCTAATGAATGAATTAGGTAGGCTGACTTAAAATCAGCTCCTCTATCTAGAAGTTCAGTAACCCTAGGTGATAAATGGGAGTAATCAGGATCAGATGGGATATTACTATAGGGGTCAAATGATTCTAATTCTTCGGACTGTAGGATTGAAGAGGAAAAAGAAGAAAGATGGTGTCCCCTTTTAGAAGTGGATTTTCTCAGAATCCTTTCAGGATCTAACAGAGGACTAACTATGTCAGCGTCTAAATGAGATCTGGTACGTTTAAAAGGTGCCATCTTGGGAGTGTGGAGTCACCTAGGTGAATGATTTTAACCTTTATAAACCCTTTGATCACCTTAAAGGAAAATAATGAATGAATATCATTGTCCCAAGGTAAAATTAAAAGAAATTCAAATCCTCAGCAACGACGCTAGTCTAGATGTTGTACCTATGAGATAGTAGTAGGTCAACTACCAATGCCAGAGCATCTAAAATAATTGTTTTTGGTTTTTGGTTTTAGTTTTGGAAGACCAATCAATGAAGGCAGATGTAGAATTGAAATACTTAATACTTTGGATAATATTAATATCTCAAAAAAGAGCTGCTATAAAGCTTTACACAGTGACATAGATCACATAGTGGTGACAAGAAGAGAGAAAATAATATAATTATCACAGTTTCCAGACTGTAAAACAGAACAATCATAAGTATGAAAACCTTCTAAAATATGTTCCAAACACTCAAGGAAGTATACTTGAGCTTACAAAAGATACTAATGACTTATTGATTAGAGGGGATTAGCTAAATAGACAGTTCATTTATCTGTTCTCTTAATAGATGATCACCTCAAGATTTTATAGGAATAAATTGAGACACACTTATTCCTACCTAGATATCTCTATAAGTCATAAGCATATGAAGAAAAACATAATGATTGATAACTGGAAAAACTTACAAGATAACACAAACTGTGTAAAACCAAATTTAGAATCTTCGACTTTGTATTAAGGTTCCAGAAAGACTGAGTACATCAAGTGTCTAGAAAAGCTTCCTTCAAATGTGCAACTAGGTTCAAAGTAGAATGAATAGTCATGACTTAACAAACAATGAACAATGAACCATGAACCTTTAACAACTCGAGAAGAGAGTTATTTATACAATAATGAAATTAAGAAAATATCGTAAAAATGAGTAAGATTTATTCTAGGAAAGGAAAGATCTTCATGCAAGAAGATGGGGGCAGCTATTGAACTGCTTCTTGCTGTACCTTTTATTTAGGTTGTGCTAGCTTTGCTGTTAGATATTTTTCCCTTTAAGCTGCTTGATTGTTTGTATCATTTACGCTAGTTGATTACTTCATTTGATCTTTCATCTGATACTCTTTAAAATTTGTGAATATCCTTTGACCCTACTGAGTAGCCTTAAATACTGTGTTCTTTTTTACCTTTACTGTGCATTTTAGGTTTTTACTGTGTTTTTCAACAGTAAATCGTTTTAGATTCTATGTTACAGGGTAAAGTGATTTGCTATGATCTTCGTATTTGTCTTCTAAATGTATGCCGTCTTTTTTCTTTGTAAGCCTAGAACAAGAGTTTTTACCTACAAAACACAGAAATTGTTAAGAAAAACATAGGTGACAGAGAAGGTTGTCAATGGATTTACTGAGCTTGAAAGGATATTGGAAGCAGTCTAGAGCGTATCGGAAGGTAAAACAATGGTTTTATTGCTCACAAAGGTTTATGGATCTTTCACTGTGTAAACGGGAAAAACAAAGAAAACTGGTGATTTTTACGTTTAAACAAAAAAACAATTTACTTTTTGAATTATGATGTAAAGAGGACAGTGGCAGTTTTATTGTTATGGGGAGGTGGTTTTGGTCTTCATCACACCGCTTATGAGGCGCGGACGATTTTTGGGAGGGGTCACCCATATAGTATATAGCCTAACATGTAGCAAGGAAGGTCTGTGGAATATTGCTTTTTTAGGCGAGTAATGCTGAGATAGAGAGCCAACTCGAAATCGCTGAGGGTCGTTGGATATGAATGCATTTGATCGGATGGTGGTGGAGTGAAAGAGCTGTGTGGATGTAATAGGAAAGTACAATGGAGGGGCCAACGATTAATCATGGTGGTATGCACTTTATTATGGGTTAAAAACTGAGGTTAGCGGGGTTTTATGGTCAAATAGAGGTTTAGGTTGGTTTTTTGTTTAAATCATAAAAGCATTTTAACAAAGAAACCCTTAGCAAAACAAGGTATGGCGGACTTGAAATAGTATGAATTCGAGCAAAGAAATGAAGTTGGGTCCGGGTTCGTCGCATATCACAATTGTAGTTTACCAAAGGAAGGCCTATCGTAAAGGAATGAAATAGGGGCCAGACGTGATGTGGAAAATAAATCATGGATAATACTGCGATTGGGTCTGGGTTCCTATCGTATATTGGAGATTGCAATGGCGGAGGGTGTATGTTTCAGCCAAGATGTGTGATGAGGAGTGGATACGAAATGGGCATTGAATTATGAAATATATTTGCATCGGGTCTAGGTACATTGCACATTGCATATCGCAATGCGGAGGAGAGTGCATGCACATTGAAAAGTTTGCGATTTGCCAATATGAAATGTTTTATGGAATACATGGTTTTATAATAAAACTTATGGTTTTGGGATATTTAGTAAAGGGAGTTAATAATATATGGGAAAGGGACTTTTAGGGATTTAATACTCTAAGTTAGCGTTAATATGAAACATCAGCAGAAAGGGGAAATACACTAAGTATAATGCCTTTTCATGAGTTATTTTCTTTTCACACACACACACACACACACACACACACACACACACACACATATACATATACATATACATATACATATACATATACATATACATATACATATATATATATATATATATACTTAGGCTAAACATCATTTTGTTGGTTTTTTGGGTAAAAGGGGATTTAATATGGGGATTTCACTTTTCCTAGGCAAAAAGGATTTTAACCTTAGGAAAAGGGGTTTTTTTATGGAAAATGAATGAATACAAACTGTATGAAGGTGGGAAGGGGAATTAGTAAGCATATGGATGAATGGGGACGAGGGAAGTTAATTAATTGATCTTGTAGACCTTCATTTGCCTTATGTAATTGCTTCATCGACATAGAAACATATGGTAAAACATAATAAATGTATATTTTTTCCAATCAATCATCATACTTCTGCAACCTTTCTTCCACTTACCCTTTGCTTATCCTATCATTTTTTCTTCACTTAATGGGTGCACTTAAGCTAGCAAACCCTTTTCCTCTATTTTTATTAAAAAACAAACTATCTAATTCTAATCTTATAACATCCAAGGGCTCAGATTAAACTGATGAGCACCTTATTATTCTCTACCTAACTACTGATCTGCCAAGATTAAACAATTTGGCCAGATCTTTATTCTCTAATTATAACATCAAATTTAAAGCATGAAGCAGTCAAGATTAAACTATTTGATTGTCATGGGTTGTGGCATTTATGAAAATCTACACAACCATTATTTTGTGGAAATAATAGTAGTGGCATTTAGACTTGCTCACTTTCAAAGTTTATTTGTTTTCTTTTCTTTCTAACCTAACATTTTCTTTTTGTCTTGATTTTATTTAAGGCATCTAACCTAACATTTTCTTTGATATGGACATCATCATCAAGATATTTTCAAAAACATTTTATTCAATATTGTTATGTCCATATCCTATCTTAACATTTTTCAAAATATATTTTTATTTTTATTTTCTTGACTACTTTATTCTATCTTATCAAAACCAAAGAATGCTACAACAGAAGGATATGAAGAAACGGAAGTTGATTGTCTTTTTGGATTTCAATAGTGATTTTTATGTGATTAGAGAGGCTATTTATGCGAGACATAAATTATCCGTGAAGTAACCATGAAAATCAAAGAGTCATATCTTGATGACATCGCTAAAAATAGGATCACCCCCAATAGTTCAATCATTCCAAGAATTGATGGATCTCCTAAAATCCATAAACCTAACATCCTTCTTAGGCATATAGTGAACACCATAGGTTCCCCTACATATCTACTTGCAAAATACCTTACCAACAAAATACAACCCTTATTTGGAAAAACTTCCTCATACATAAAAGAATCCACTTCATTGGTACAATGGATTAAAGACCTAGAAATGAAAGATGAAGACGCCATGGTAAGTTTTTATATTGTATCACTTTATACAATGATTCCTATTGATGAAGATATTAATGTCATGCAGGAAATCACTGATGAATAAACTACGGACCTTTTAAAACTTTGTTTAAAATCATCATATTTCAGTTTTAAAGGTAAAATATATGAACAAACCCACGGAGTAGGCATGGGCTTTCTTTTATCCCCCATAATTGCAAGCATATATATGTAACACTTTGAATAGAAAGCCCTTAATTCCTTTCCCTGCACCCCTAAAGAATGTAAAATATTTGTAGATGACATATTTTCCAAATAGAGTCATGGGAGAGACAAATTGGAAATGTTGGCTTTTTGGGTCCTGACCCAGGTTTGAAGTTAATTAGCCAAACAAATCCTTCTACTACTGGCCCTTTCAGCAACAATCCACGGAGCACAGATTGAGGTCTCACCCGAAGTAGTGTGGGGGGTGCTAGAACCAGGTTTCCACACCCTTGAGATGTCTAAGGGGTTGATTTGGTCCAACTGCTAGTCCCTACATGCAGGTTGCTTTGCGCACTTCCCTAGCCTTCGCGCCTTGATAGATTCACCTTTGTGCAGCCCTAACCAAGGTTTTGGGGCTTCTGCACTACTGGAGCAACGTTCTGCACTATTTCCCTAAGTTACACCTGAGATCTTACTTATCTTCCTACACCAGTTAGTTATCTTCGTGTAAATGGATGCCTTATGTTATATTTATTTATACAACACATTCATATGAGTTCGCGCAGCAAATAAACAGTACACTTGCAATTTATACCCAATAATACATAAAATAGGAAAAGATACACATAAATATGGTAAAAAATCTCTTTATTAATTCTTCCCACAGTTAAAGACTCGGCCTGCCCTGCGCACTCAGCTGTAAGGGTCCGTGCACTCAGCTGCGGACTACTCAGCCTCTGGGCACACAGCTGCAGAGCCTTCTCTTACTCTACGACCTGAGGCACACTTTACACTTTGACTCAATCTCTTAGACTCATCCTGCTTCTATTATATTCCTTGATTTTCTATCTTCTACACTTAGAGCCTCACTCTATTTATACAATCCCATGCCCTGCAGACCATGGGTGGATCTTTCAAGTTGACATTACATTTACAAAAACAATGGTGGACAACCCTATGACTCTATTATGACTTCACGCTTCGCGCCCACAAATCGCGGAGTCTTTACAATGGACTTGGTCAAAACTTGGGCTTTTGATCTGAAAACAAAGATCTTTGACTAATATTAAGGTATTACAGACTCATGTGCATAGATTTTCCTATATTACTTAGTGCAATGGATCGATAAGATTGTGAATAATACAGACAAGAGTATTTAGATAAACATAATAGACAACACACATAACACAAAAAATTTAACATGGAGTTCACCCAAAACTCTTGGGCTATGTCTCCTCGTCCAGCCTTTGGTGGTGGCCTCTCTGTTATGTCTTCAAGAGCAAATTTTTACAAAGTTTGAGCTCAAATTGAGAACCAACATAACAGATGTGAAAAATAGGAGTTTTTCTCGAATCTGTCAAGCCTCTCTGAGTACACAGACTCTTTCTTTCACTCTCTGTCTCTATTTTTATTCTATGTCTCAATACTGCCTGTCTGTGTCTTTGCCAGTCTATGGTTTTAAAGCCAATCGGTGTTGTCTATTCGTTTCACCTTCTCGGGCTCTCTGGCTCCCAGCCTCTATCCGCTTTAATCCCCTTCTGAGCGTTAGCAATCATTGCTAAATGCCTTTCGGGATGGTGGCCACCTGTTTCGTAATGGAATAGACCATCGGTGCCTTTGAAATACCAAAAATGGTCGTTCTCTGTTTACATAGAGAATACACAGAAAACCTGTAAAAATCCACCCAAACGCGTCTATCGAGCTTCAAAAGTCATTAATTCCACCCTTTTTCCATTCGGATCCATCTTTGGGTCTGATCACGGGTGCTTGTTGATCAACAACTGTTATTGATTTTGGGTGGCTAACATGCACGAATATTACCCACTCAAAAAGGGTGGTTTTCTCTCTCCAGTGCCTAGCCACGTGGCAGCCAATGTATGGGCTCAGGCGAAGCTCAGCCAAAACCACTTACCGCCTACGGCCTGCCTGAAATCCCGCTCATTTGGTGATTTCCCTTTGTATTTGAAAAATACATTAAACATTGAAAATATCGTAAAAACAGCTTTATGGTAGACTTGAAATGTTATACATATGTATTCATAAACCCTTTTGGGTCCGGTTTCATTGCATCAGGCATATTTCCTTTGCAATTCATTTATTTGGCAGAAATGTGAAATACAAAGGAAAATGACATTTTCCAGATTTCAAAATATATAAAATATCGCCTATAACCCTATCGAGTCTGGCTGTCGCAAGCCATATTTATATTGGCCTCGCTACTTTGTGTACCTCCGATGCGATATGGCGATATCGCAATCCCACATTGTATAAGCCCTTGGGCCGTTTGTAAGCGCTCCTCTGTAATCGCCAAATGCAATATCACGAGTTAACCTGGGTCGTCGATCTGCACACTTGATCAACAGTCCTCATTGACCCACGCTGATCGTGATCACAATTGTCATATGATAGGCTCCGATATCCTCTGCCTATCACCGCCGATTGCGATATGGTGATCGGATCTAGACAGTTGTTTTGCTAGATCTAACGGCCCCCGTGCGTCATTCCACTGACCTCCAATAGGCAATATTTCATTGTTTTCTTCATGTTTTTGACTCCTAATAGTGTAATCTTCCTTTTTAAAAGGTTCTTCTTAGGCAATAGTTTTAAATTTTTCAAGAATTAGAGGGTGTTTTGGATTGATTTTGGATCACACCTTCCCACTAAAAAAGCTTTTGGACCACCAAAAGTTGGTTTTTAAGCATCGATCAAGTGAGGATACAACTTCCTCACTTGTCCAATTTCCATCCATCGTACACTGCTTGGTTTTGAACCTTTGAGTCCAATTCTGAGGTACTCAATATCCCCTTTGCATGTAGTTCCCACCTTACTATCCAGAAATATATCTTCCTACAACTCATTGAGATATTCAGGAAACATATCATCAATATAAGGCAACTGACTTTGCTTTTCGGGATCCTCAATCAATGAAGGTTCAAGCAGTCTCAAGTCCTCTGCATTAACCACTAAATAGATATGCATGTAAGCTAGTAAATCAAGACGAAAAGCATGTTCACCAATTTTATCAAGTATTTTGAAAGGCCCATACCTTATTGGCTTCAGCTTCTTACCTTCACCTTGCATTGTATCTTTGCTGATGTACAACCATAATTGGTCACCAACTTGGAAGCTAACTCAATTTGATGCTTATCATGCCTTGCCTTGTACTTGGCCTAGCTCTGTTCCAGTTGTTCCTGCACTGCCTGGTGAATTTCTTGGATCTGTTCAATGAACTTGGTTGCTTTGTCAACATCACTGTGTCCATCAACTGCTATGTCTTTTCCAAAGACAAAATCTAAGGGAGACTTTGGTGTAAAACCAAAACAAGTCTCAAAAGGAGATCTCTGTGTAGAAGAGTTTTTAGCACGGTTGTAAGCATGTTGCACATAACACAAATGTTCATTCCAAAGCTTGGGATGCTTGCTGCAATAACCCCTAAGAAACTGTATCATAGTCCCGTTGACCACCTCTGTTTGACCATCAGTTTGTGGACGGAAGGTTGTGCTCTTCTTCAGTCTCGTGTCCATCAATTCCCATAGACTTGACCAAAACTTCCTAAGAATTCAGGAACCTCGATCAGATACAACAGAAGTGGCTAACCCAAAATGAACACATACATGCTAAAATAACAACTTTTTTGTTTGTTGAACTGTAATTTTCTTGTTACAAGGTATTAAAATACACATTTTTTTGAACCTGTCCATAATAACATATAAATAGTCATGACCTTTTCTATACTTTGGCAATCCCCTAACAAAGTCCATGGAAACACTTTCCCAAGGACGAGAAGGAACTGGTAGTGGAGTGTACAAGCCTAATAGTCTATTTTTGGGCTTGCTTTTAGCACACACGGTACACCCTCTAATATATCTAGAAACTGTTTCATGCATTCTTGGCCAATAACAGAACCTTTTCAGCTGTGCAATTATTTTACTTACACCAAAATGACCTGATATTAGAGAAGTATGTTCTTCTCAAATTATGTTAAACTCTTTCAGTTCGTGGAATGCATAACTTTCCCAAATGATATAAGAGTTGGTCCTTAACAAAATAATCCAATTCTTCTACTTGTTTGTCGTGACTTAAAGTTGCATATACATCTTCAAAATATATATCTTGAGCATATTGTTCAATGTAGCTTTCATTCAGTACTGAGTTATGCTTAAGTATAGTAGATGCATTTATGATTGGTTTGGACAACATATCTACAACTCTATTGTGTATGCCTTTCTTATATCTGATGACAAGATGAAACTGCTGTAGAAAACCGATCCACCTATAGTGTCTTGATTCCTGCAATTTAGTTTACGAGTGCAAATACTAAAGTGGTTGATGATGAGTATGGATGATTGTTTCTTTTCCCATTAAGTAATGTTTCCACTTTTTCACACTTTGTACTAATGCATACAATTCTTTATCATATGTGGGATAATTAACTACTGCAGAATTAAATGTCTCAGAATGATAGCATATGGGTTTACCATGTTGCATCAACACTGCTCCCATGGCATAGTCACTAGCATCTGTTTCAATCTCTAATGGTAGTTGAAGATCTAGTAGTGCTAGTACTAGTGCTGTACTAATTTTCTCTTTCAAGGTGTCAAAGGCTTTCTGTTGTTTCCCCCCCACTGAAACACCTTGTTCAATCCTGTTAAAGCATGTAAGGGAGCTGCAATCAAGGAAAAGTTAGCAATAAAATTTCTCCAATATTGTGCTGCTCCTAGGAAGCTCCTAACTTCTGTAGTAGATTTGGGTTTAGGCCAGTTCACAATGACTTCAACCTTAGAGAGATCTATCTTCAATTCACCACCCCCTACAATATGACCCAAATAATTTAAAGATGTTTTACCAAACTCACATTTTGATAACTTAACATAGAGATTTTCTCTTTTCAAAACATCTAGAGTCTGATTTACATGCTTCAAATGTTCTTCCCATGTTTTAATGAAAACAAGAATGTCATCTAAATATACAATTACAGAATCATCAATTAAATGTTGGAGTACATCATTCATAACTCTCATGAAAGTGGTAGGGGAATTAGTTAAGCCAAAAGGCATAACCAACCATTCATACAACCCTTGCCTTGTTTTGGAAGCAGTATTCCATGCATCTTGTTCTGCTACTCTAACCTGATGATAGCCACTACGCAAGTCCAACTTGGGAAAGTAAACTGCTTCTTTCAGCTAATCCAATAGATCAAAAATACGAGGAAGGGGATAATGCTTCTTGATCGTTATTTTATCCAGTGCTCTGTAATCAATGCACATCCTCCACGAACCATCTTTCTTTCTGACCAATAATATTGGAGATCCACATGGTGATGTGCTTGGTATTATGAACCCTTTATCAAGTAGCTCCTATACCTGCTTCTTGATCTTTGCATTCTCTAAAGTGGATAACCTGTACATTCCCATGTTAGGCAATGGAGCATCTTGTTGCAAATGAATATCATGTACAATTTCCCTTTTGGGTGGAAAAACTTTAGGTTCTTGAAATAGGATATCATATTCTAAAACAAATTTTTTAAATCATCTTTCTGTTTAGCATCACATACCTCAAATACATTGGTTTTATCAGGGTTCTTTTCCTTTACAACCATTAGTAAAAATTGCTTGCATAAATTTACAATTCTTTTCATCTGCCCTGAGTTTATGAGAGTATAGTTATTTTTGAGTTTATGAGCTCTTACAATATACTCTATTCCATCTTTGGTGAGTTGATACTTATATTTAGCTCTATAGAAAATGGCTTTTCTACCATACAAGTAAGGATTTCCTAAAACAATACCACATATGTCCAAGGGAATTATATCTAACTCAACGTCATCCACAAATGCTAACCCAATAGCAAACCTAAGTTTACATTGTCTAGTAACTTGTAGCTTTGCTTTATCACGTACCCAACCTAATGGGTATGCTTTTTGTGAGGTGTGGTTAGTAATCCCAACTTCTTTAGAATTTCTTTAGAAATCAAGTTTATTTGTGATCCACTATCAAATAAAGTATCAATCTTTTGATGCTTGGAAATAACTCTAATATGAAAAAGCTCATGTCTTTTCCTCTCATTTTCTTCATTATCAATAGTTTTTGTAGAATTACAAGTAGATGATTCAGAATTTTTACTTTTTATACATGTGGCTATGACTGTTGTTTCATCACCTGAGTCTGACCCCAAATATTTCTGAATAGCAGTAGTATTCTTCTTCTTCTTGCCATCAAACTTCTCGCATTTCAGTTCTCGATGCAAATACCAACAATGTTCATCATCGTGTCCATTCTTCTTGCAATGAGTGCATGAAGGTTTGCCTTTCTGTACAGTGTTTGTCTTCCTCTCTTTCCATCTTTGCTTCTTCTTTTCCATGTTCTCTCTTGCAGTGGGTTTTGATGATACCCCAATCTCTGGGTTCATATTCTTGCATCTAGCCTCTAGATGTGTCACTTGAACTGATACCTCATCTATGCTAGTAGGGTTAAACATGAGAATGGCATACCTCAAATAGCTATGCAAACCACCTATATACTTCAACAAAGTTTCAAGTGAGTCTAGAGAAATGACTAGAATTAAAGCTCTTTTTCTAAATTCGTGGGTATAGCTTTGTACACTTTTCCCTTTTAATTGGTGAAGAGTTTGCCAACTCATCATTTCTTTCTACATATAAGCTGGTGGATAGAATTTTTTTTTAATGGCAAAATCAAATTCACTCCAGGTAGAAAGAATTTTACCATGCTTCTTCAAATCAGCTTGTGTCCTGCCTTCCCACCATACTAGGGCAGTTTCTACAAGGCATAGGCTAGCTAGCTGAATATTTCTCCTTTCTAAATCGGTGTTTTGCACCCTGCAATATACATCAATATGTCTAATCCAGTTATCTAGCTTTTCTGCATTTAATTCTCCATCATATATTCGCAAATAAAACTTTACATCTAATTTAATAAAAGATGTTTTCTTCTTTTTATTTTCAGGGCTAGAAGGAGGTGTTGATGGAGGAGGCTCTTCCCCTTTCCCTTTGCCTTCTAAATAGGCAACTAGAAGAGGTTCCTCTACTCCTTTTCCTTGCTTGGGTGTTGAGGTGCTTTCACCTCAACCCTTCTTAAATTCCCGATACATCTCTTCTACCATGACTCTCATGGTCATGAAACTATCCATGAACTGAGATTCATATTCCAATGGGACTTGTCCTTCCATTTTCCTCCCAGGATAGACTCTTCCAATATTTGGGTTAGCCTCAACCAGTTCTACTTCTCCTAATTTGAGCTTTGACCTAGTTAGCATTCAACAATCCAGCACAAGCTTGTCTAACCTTGGCAAACCTAAAGCTCTGATACCTCTTGATTTGAAAATGAAGATCTTAAACTAATATTAAGGTATTATAGACTCATGTGCATTAATTTTCCTATATTATTTAGTGCAATGGATTGATAAGATTGCGAACAATACAGACAGTTGAGCAGTTAGATAAACATAATAGACAGCACAGATAACACATCAAATTTAACATGGATTTCACCCAAAACTCTTGGGCTATGTCTCCTGTTCTAGCCTTCAGTGGTGGTCTCTCTATTATGTCTTCAAGAGCAGAGTTTTACAAAGTGTGAGCTCAAATTGAGTCTCAACACAACAGATGCAAAAACAAGAGTTTTTCTTGAATATCTCAAGCCTCTCTGAGTACATAAACTCTTTCTTTCACTCTCTATCTCTGTTTTTCTTCTTTGTCTCAATACTACCTCTCTCTCTCTTTGTCAGTTTGTGGCTTTAAAGCCAATCATCACGGTCTATTTGTTTCCCCTTATCGGGCTCTCTGGCTCCTAGCCTCTATCTACTGAAATCCACTTCCGAGCATTAGCAATCAGTGCTAAATGCCTTGTGGGATGGTGGCCACCTGTTGCGTAACAGAATGGACCATCGGTGTGTTTGAAATCCCAAAAATGGACGTTCTTTGTTTACACAGAGAATACACAAATAACCTATAAAAGTCCACCGAAATGCATCTATCGAACTTCAAAAGTGATTAGTTCCGCCCTTTATTTCCTTTGGATCTATCTTTGGGCACGATCGCAGGTGCTTGTTGATCAATGATTGTTATCGATTTCGGGTGGCTAACACACATGAAGATTACCCACCCAAAAAGGGTGGCTTTCTCTCTTAGCTCCTAGCCACGTGGCAACCAGTGTATGGGCTCGAGCGGAGCTTGGCCAAAACCACTTACTGCCTACAGCCCGCTCGAAATCCCACTCATTTCATGGTTTCCATTTTTATTTGAAAAATAAATTAAACATTGAAAATATCGCAAAAATGGCTTTATGGAAAACTTGAAATGTTATACATATGTATTCATAAACCCTTTCAGGTCCTATTTCATCGCGTCACGAATATTTCCTTGGCAATTCATTTATTTGGCGGAAATGCGAAATACAAAGGAAAATTCCATTTTCCGGATTTCAAAATATATAAAATACTGCCTATAATGCTATCGGGTCCAGCTATCACAAGCCATACTTATATCCTCCCCGCTCCTTTGTGTAGCTTCGATGCGATATGGTGATATCGCAATCGCACATGGCATAATCGCCCGGGGCGTTTGTAAGCGCTCCTTTGTAACTGCTGATTGTGATATCGTGAGTTAACCTGGGCCGTCGATCTGCACGCTTGATCGATGGTCCTCATTGACTCGTGCTGATCATGATCATAATTGTCAGATGATAGGCTCCGATATCCTCCCCTTGTCATCGCTAATTGCAATATGACGATCAGATCTGGATCGTTGATCAACCAGATCCAACAGCTTCTGTGCATCATCCCTTTGACCTCCGATAGGCCTTATCTCATTGTTTTCTTCATGTTTTTGCCTTATGATAGTGTAATCTTCCTTTTTGAAAGATTCTTCTTAGGCGATAGTTTTAAATGTTTGAAGACTTAGAGGGTGTTTTGGATCCATTTTGGATCAAATTTAAGCCCCATAAAATGCCTTGGGGGGATTCCATGCCCAAAAGGCCCCCAACACAAACATCGTGACTCACCCTCTAGTCACTCTATCGGCGCGAAGAATTTGTGCATAGTCCCTGCAACTCTGCTCGAACCGCTGCAAGTTCGGCAATGCACTGAGTAGCTGCTTGTTGAATATCCTATACCCATTGCTTTGAGACTGTGGTGTTGGAACTGCTTCCCTGGATCTGTTCCTACGTCCCTTGCATTTGTGGAAGCTTGCCTTCAATTATTGTTGTGATAGTGAAGGCCTCGTCGATCCAAGGCTTAACGCGCACCTTCAAGGCTACTTCTTTGTGTCGTGCCGTGTCCACCTTCTCTTTCAACACTTTAGCCTCTTGCATGTGTGTGAGCCTCTGAGTTAGGGCCACCGTTTGCGGGATCCCTTTGATACTGTCATACCAATGCTAGAGCTCACGCACCTCTATCTCTAAGTGTTGGATGTTGGGGTCCTCCTACAGATTTGTGAGGACCTCAAAGGACTCCTCCAACATGTTGGTGCAGTCACTTACTGCACTAACACGCTATTCTCTTACTTCTAGAGGGGTGGACGACTGCGCCTTCAACCACAACTGTGATATCTGAAGGTTCAACTCTAGTTGAACCTTAGTCATTTCTTCCCGCACCTCGCACATCCCTGCTGCTAGTTGTTGTATGCACGCCTCTACTGGTATGTCTACTTGGATGGCCAGCTCAGGGACCATCTGACACGCTTCTTCTAGTATCTGTATCATCTTCCTATTCTGTGACACCACTTCATCACGCTGCAAGCTCAAATGCTCCATGTTGATATTTTTCTCACTTAGTACTTGCAGGGCATGACTCTCCCTAGCTCGTAGTTCTGCAGTAATCCCATCCTGCAGAACATATAGTGTCTCCTGCAGGAGTGTAATGATTTTTATCTCAATACCCTTCAATGCACTAATCGTAGGCTTGTCGACCTCATTTGTCATCATTAGTGCCCCTTTTGGTAGTATTATTGTATTTGTTGTCCGAGCGCGCAACATCTTCTCTGTTGCAGTTATCCGTACTACAAGGCTGGTCGAGATGGTACCAGCTTGAGGAGTGCGCTCCTGCAACTCCTGGAGTTGTGTTCTAAGGGACCCCAACACAATTTGGTTCTCTTGCATGAAGTTTTGGAGGGCCTCAGAGGTGACATCACGCACCGTCTCATCGATGTCGTGCAGATCACCCTCAATAAGGGTGATCGGATCAATAGACAACTTTGATGCCTTGACCTTCTTGCACGGCCTTGTCCACTCGGTTGGCCATTAGCGCTTCAGTTGTGTTGACGCAGCTTGTGGGTTCCCACCGCCCTCCTCTTCCTATGTTTCCTGCCCATGCGAAGGTGACTTCGGGCCCTCGCGCACCTTCTCGGCTACCTCTTGTGATGTTGTTGCTGTTGCGGCTGTTTTTTGTTCTACTGCTATCTGTTAGCGTCCCACACCTCCTATGCTTTTGGTGTCATTGTTTCTTGCCTTCTCTTTTCTACCAACTGTGCCATGTGCAATTTGGCCTCCTCTTTATTTTTCTGTGCCGCAAACTTCTACATTGTCGCGATGTCTAGGGCACACCACTCTGGCAACCATGTCCCTAGTACATTGAAAATTAATTGTCTGTGGCTATGAAGGGTAGCTCGCTCCATTTCTTAGCCGGGTCCTTGCATCCTCTGATGTATATGTTGTGGAGGTTCACTTTAAACTCTGCAAAACTTTGCAGGTTGTTGTAGACAGTGGGTGATAACTGCGACTTGTGGTTAATCCCCATTATGAGGTTCATTTCCATGAAGACCCAGAATATCTTACTGTCACGGAGCCGGTTTGCATCCTGCGTGGCCAGAGCGAAGCGTACTTCACAGCCTATGGCAGATCTCTATCAATTTTGGGGAACTATCTGTCCTCTGACAATTCTCTTGCCATGAGCACTATGGATGGTAGAAGTGATGCATAGTGGAATGTTTTGCCTTGTTCCTGGGCCTTGCAGCAATTTTCCAAGAACTCCTTGCATAGGAACTCGGACCAGTTAAATGGGATCCCCTCTATGCACTGCTCAGCAAGTGCCACCACCGGCATGGGTACCTTGTCCGCGCTACACTTGCACATAACCTTACTCACTAGTATCTGGTTCACCACTTTAACTGCTTTGTTGTTGATGCTGGATATGGCATAGCCCCTTTTCTTCTTCTCCAGATTATATTTCTTCTTCATGGCCTCTCTGATGGCCAAGTCACTGTTCTTCCCCTCTGAGATGTCTATGGGGTCCTCTCCATTGCATGAAATCCAGGTAATGAGGTGAGTTAAGTGGTCTGTGATTGGGATGGGATCCTCCAACCACAAACACCCACCATGCACTGAGCAGAGAAGCTACCTGATGAAAAAAAATATTATTGGGCCATGATACAAATGCGGCATCGAGAGTAGGTTTAGTAACCTTGATTTTTCCACTCCACGCAACCACTTTTGCGGTTCCAATTCGATAACCCTCATCATGGTGTTTTGCTTGGGCTTCATGAGCTATGTGGTCTCTAGGTGAGGGAACTTCTTGTGGTCATCGAGATCCAAATATTCAAATTTCAAGCTAGGCACTCATCCCAAGTGTGTTCCCTCATGAACGATGTCATCCAGGAGGAGCAGGCTCTGGAGTGAGCTCTTGCTTTCATCAAGATCATTGGGCACTTTTGCCTTCCACATCCACGGGGCGATATAAGCAGGCATCTTTGCTGGAGGATGCACAGGCTCAATTTCTTCCTCCATGCCTTCATCCTCATCTTCTTCGATGATAAGGTCCTCCAGGTCTTCCTCCTCCTCTTCGGTTTCCAAGTTAATGGCCTTCCCTTTCTCCTCCATCATTAACCTAGTGCGTAATGGGTTTCGCAGGGACACACGTACGAGAACCATTGACTATTTCTCTTTCTTTAGCCTTAGTGTGCACGAAAATTTAGGGATTTCTACCACAATCCTGGCACCTTCAGGGGCATCCCCCGCAGTTAGGGCCTACGCGGCCTCTTCGATGGCCATATCTGCAATTTCCATGACTTCCTCAGATGCTGTCATTGTCTCTGACCAGAAATCTATCACTCACATAATTAGGGGTTGAATCAACACTCTGCACCGATCGAAGAGGGCTCTGCTTAGAATACGCGGGGTATACAACAACTCAATTCACAAATGACCAAGTGTTGTTTGCTGGGAAGCCCTTTGTAATTTATAGCACCTTTTGAATTTGAATTCAAACATTCTCCCACAATCCATTTCATTAATGCTCCCTTGGTAGCAGATTTTCCCAAATATTACCCATAAATGCCGTCTTAAATCCCTGCCTCCCACACCATTTGATCTCAATTCAAGCATCACATCATGAATAGTGACTCTAGCAATCACTTTCTGGTCAACCCGCGTGACAGTGCAGACCTCCTTGTGCGATCGCGGACCCTGTGACACTTTATTCCTGTGCATAGCTCCAACATCGCATAGCTCCCAAGAAGAGTAGTTTATAGTTCCGCATCTCCTTTCAACTTCCTGGAGCGCTAAGAGTGTACTTCCCACTACTAGTTAGCTGGTCACGTCACCTGTATAAGGTTTCATCTAGACATCCATCACTTTTCCTGGAAGATACCCACCTTTTATTGTTATTGGTGGTGTCACGCACATTATCATCTGCAGTGTGCCACCATGGCTGATTTGTGTAGTAATATGATGTCCAAGCCAAGGCTTCAAATTGATCAAGTCATGGCGATAGTCCCCAAATTTGTTAATGTGATCGTGTGCACGTTGTTTTATCACCCTAGTCTTCTTATCGAGAAAATATTCCCTTATCTCGTCCTCAAGCTTCTTGACTTCTGCTTCCGCCAGAGCACTTTTCTCCCTTAATCGCACCCTTTATTTCTCAAGTTCTTGGAGCCTAAAATTACCTTGTTGGATTTCTTCCTCAGGTCCTAAGCATTTTGCTTCATTCGGTTGTGCGATCCCTTCTTCAAAGGCTCCACAAATCGTCGTATCTGCTGGTACTGCCATGTGCGAACTAGGCATTTCATGCTCTATGGGGGTTACAACACTCGCTTCATAATCCAGCCTTGGAGGTGTCTGCGCCATCAGTTCCTTGCATGCGGTTCTATAAGCCCATAGAACCGCTGGTATGTGCATGTCCTAGTCAGTCCACTATGCATTGTGGACCTTGTTCAGTGCTTCACATACTTCGTTAAAGGCTTCTACATGGATACCCTTCTCCGCACTTGGTCTTTCCATACTCCATGGTTCCAACCCGAGGGGTTGTTCGCATCATTTCCTCGCCCACACATGCTTACTGACCATGTCTCCTAATGTGAAGATTGTTTGCATCCGTGCAGATTTCGCACCATATGCCTACATCCATCTAGACAGGTCGGTGTGCAGACCGTCGTGTCTGACAATATTTTCTGCTAATCACATCTGAGGCTTCCCAAATCACATGCCCATCATCCTCTTGCATTCGCACTAGTCCTTAAAGCCTCTTTGGTGCATACCCCACCACCTCGCAGTTGTAGCGAGTAGTACCCATTTTAAAGCTTCGAAACGTTGCTATTCTGACACCTCCCTTTAAAATCTATTTAGGAAGTCATCTACCTCACTTACCCCATCATACATAGGGAGATCCCTTACCTCCATTGATGTGAAGCGCAGCGATCTCGTCATCATGTTACAATTTAGTGTGGTTACCTCGTTTAACCGGTTCTGCCATCATTATATCTCCTCATCAGAATCCGATGTGCAGGAGCTTTCGTTCTCCCATGAGATTTATCCATCCGTGGTTGGGTTTACCCAGTCTTGCTCTTGCATAGTTATCTTGTAGATGCATTAAAATCGTCATCTCTGTCGTAGTCATAGACTGGCTCCATGTAGCACGATCCTTCTACAGGGTCTAAAGGTAGAACTACATGCAAAGACTTTTTCTCAAAAATCATCTTGCGCTTCGTCAAATTTACCACCCCATTCATGTCAGTGGCTCAATCTATTCCAAATAGAGTGGGCTAGGGATTGTTGTCATCAACTATCTCCATCACTTCGAAATATGCTAGCACGCTTGCTCCTTCAATATCCACTGTGATTCCCTGCAATCTCCCCATAGGTAGGATATTTTGCTAGTTCGCCATTTGTAGTTGGAAAGGAGACCATTGTAGTGTAGAACACATATTTCATTAAATTTGGAATTAAATAGTGGATATAAAATTTCAAAAAAACCAAAAATCTCAATACTTGTGATGTCTTTGTAATAAAATATTTCCAATTTTAATGAAATGTGCATTGTAGGCCTTCCCATGTGCTCTGATGTCTGCTTGGTAGAAAATTTGTGTCTGATCCTAAATCCAGAATCACTTGGTCCATCTCATATTCTCCAATCTTCTCAGTCAATCTCATTTCCCTTCCTGTTCACGTCGTGTGCAACCGAGCTTCCGAACTACGCGCGGCTCTGCTGGTGCGGTCCCAACGCATCTATTTATGAGTTCTTGTAGCCCCTTTACAGCCTTGTTGCATGCAGTAGCTTCATACATGTTTCCAAGAATGTTGTGAGCATTGATGGGTCCATTTACAACTCAAGTCTGTCTTTGCTTCCTGAAGTGGAGGCATCATCGAAGCTCTTCCTGGCTTCCATGAAGGTTTCCTTAGCGGGCTCTAAATCAAACTTTGGTTCTTTCGTCGGAGCCTTGTGAACACAGGTACTCTCTTCATGCTACTTGCCTTTGTCATCCCCTATCGTAATTCCACTACGGAGCACAATATTCACATTAGGGTCTTCCTCGCGCAGCTCAGGCCTCATCATTTGTAGCTTCTAAGTCGGGGGATGTTGGAGTGCTCCTTTATCACACAACCTTGATATCAGTGTGGGAAAATCCTCTATCTCATGATCAAACAATGTACAATACAAGCATGATGGCTACATTGGATTTGTACAATCACGGGAATAATGTCTTGGCCCTCCACAATTGTAACATATCAGTTGTCCGCAACCTCTTCCAAGTCCTCCTCCACCTTAGCTTCATCTGCGCCCCTAAAATCTGGTTTTCCCCATCCCTGTGTTCTAGTCAAGGATCCACATTTGAGCATGAACTTTGTAGGTAGGAGTCCAGTCCATCATTAGCTCATAGATTCTACAGGTGCGCTCATCATGTCCCACTGATCTACAGAAATTATAGAAAAACTTCTATGAATTATGTGTGTACTTCTGTAGTAGATGACAGTTATCTGTAACATGCTTTCCTCCTATTTGACAAATCATGCACCATAATCCAGGCCCGCACTCGGTCTTTCTTGTGCCTCCAGTCTCAATCGCATTAGTCCTCCTCCCGCGAGGTAATTTGCGAACACCGGGAAGTGGTCCTTGTCATGTCCCCGACCCTTGCACTTTACGCACCATACCTCGTCGCAGACTTCTCGGTGAGCTTTCCTGTCTTGTTTCAAACTCTGCATCTCAAGGCACATGTTTTTCAACTACCCGTGGATCTATTGAATTCCCAGGTTGGGATCCTATATTAGGTTCTCATGCAGTCTCACCGCAATCTCTAAGGATTCTGCCTAAGTTGTTAGCCTCTGTCGTGACAGCGTATTCCTTCAGTGCAGTGTTAATGATGCTACAAACGATTTGCAGTGTTGTCCATCTGTCAGCATCGTGTTAGCTTCACGAATTGTGCACTAGAGTCTCTGATCCAACTCCCAAGGGGTATCGCCTAGTAGCATTGTGATTTCATTGAACCCAATTATCGATTTTGCCTCTGACTTCAGCCTGCTAATTCTATGTTTAGCACAGTTATAATATCTATGATCCCTGCATTCATATTTTCATTGGAATGCTTAATGTACTAAGTCAGCGCGTGATCCTGCAGAGTGCTAACCAACGTCACTTTCTTTATATTGTCAGCCATGACTCCTTACGCTTCCCATATAGCTTTTATCATGAACCAAAACTAGTCTGGATCTTCACTTCCTACTCCCTTGAACACTGGAAACTTTATCACACTTGCCATATTGACTCATAGTGGTGGCAGAGGTGGTATGGGTGAAGATGGGGGTGAAGATGGTGAAAGTGGCAGTGGTGTCGGTGGGAGTGGGATGTGCAGAATCCTCTGCCTTATCAAATTGATCACACTTCTTGGTGAGACCTTTGTGAGCTCTTTTTCGCCCCCTCACGGAGGTGAAATCAAGGGGCAAGTTTCTAGTTCTACACTACCTTTGTTTCTGTAGATTCTCCCACTTCGTGTAGCCCCAAACATCAATTTATTCGCATAACCCACTTTTCACACAGTAGAATTTTAATCCAAGTGTTCAAAGACTTAACGTACTTACCTCGCGGTCCTTTGAGGAAGCATCGTTTTGCCTCGCTATAGCTGACTAAAGTATCTACCACGAACTCGGTGATGAATCCTCCTATAATTCGATCAAGCCAGTGATCAACAACGCACACAATATTATCCTCCAAAGCTTCCAATCTGCACACCAATTCTAGGATCCACACAATAGGTGTATTGAGCTTGCACCTTCCTTAGCTATCTGCTAGCTTCGTGATACACTCGTATAGCTTAGTAGGGAAAGATGCGAAGAAAATTTCGTGGATCTTTGTGTATAAGTAGCATTCTAACCACTCTTCCCTTGATAGTCATGGATTCATGTTTTCCTGTGTCGCGAACTCATGAATCTTTCTTTCCAAGTAATCTTTAATTCATTTCTTTGTTGGATTACAGTGATATGACATCAAACTTCTCTATGCAGATCTCGGTCCCAACAATGGAAATTTTTTTTGTTTTGTTGGGGCCTAACCCAGGTTCGAAGCTAATTAGCGAAACAAATCCGTGTACTACTTGCCCTTTTGGCAATAGTTCGTGGAGTGCGGATTGAGGTCTCACCCGAAGTAGTATGGGGGGGTGCTAGAACCAAGTTCTTGCACCCTTGAGATTTCTGAGGGGTTGATTTGGTCCAATTGCTGGTCCCTACATGCAGGTTGCTGCGCGCACTTCCCTAGTCTTCACCCTAATATATTCGCCTTCGCGCAGCCCTAACCAGGGCTGTGGGGCTTCTGCGCTACTGGAGCAGCTTTCTGCACTATTTCCCTAAGTCACACCTGCAATCTTACTTATATTTGTTTATATTTGTTTATAAAGCACATTCATATGAGTTCGCGCAACATATAAATAGTACACTTGCACTTTATACCCAATAATACATAAAATAGGAGGAGATACATAGAAATATGGTAAGACTTCTCTTTATTAATTATTCCCATGGCTACAAACTCGACCTGCCCTATGCACTTAGTTGCAGCGGCCCGCGCACTCAGCTGCGGACTACTAGGCCTTTGCGCACACAGCTGCAGAGCCTTCTCCTACTGTATGACCCAAGACACACTTTACACTTTGACTCAATATCTTAGCCTCATCCTGCTTCTATTATATTCCTTGATTTTTTATCTTCTACACTTAGAGCCTTGTTATATTTATACAATCCCATGGCCCTTGGACCATGGGTGGATCTTTCAAGCTGACATTACATTTACAAAAACAAGGGCAGACAACCCTGTGACTCTATTATGACTTCACGCTCCGTGCCCACAAATCGCAGAGTCTTTACAATGGACTTGGGCTTTAAGCCCCAAAACATGCGTTGAGGGGATTCCATGCCCAACAGGACAAATTCCTTACTCACATAAATAACCTCTCCGATCACATAAAATTCACTATTGGAATCGAGAAAGACAATCAACTTACCTTTCTTGATATCCTTCTAACCAAGAAGGATGGAAAAATTGGTTTCCAAGTCTTTAGAAATAAAAGTCACTCTCCTCACCACCCTAAACCAAAAATTGGAATCATAAAAACCCTGACCATTAGGGAAGCCAAAATTTCCGAACCTAATCACCTAAATCTTGAACTTAACCATATTCGCAAGATCTTTGAACAAAATGGTTAGAATAAAAACACCACCAACAAAGCCATGCACAATACCCTAAGCAAGAACAACAATAATAACAAGGAAAGTAAACAAAAAACTTCAAACACCTAGAAAATCTCCTATCCTTATATAAAAGGCACCACTAACAAAATTGCAAAAATTCTGAATAAACAAAATATCAATGTAGCTTTCACTCCCCCAAACACCATTAGAAAATTAATTGACTTTGTTAAAGACTCAATAATCCCTAATCACCGAAAAGGTGTATACATTGTACCTTGTTCTTGTGGTAAGAATATATAGGAGAAACTGTTAGATCCTTTAACATTAGAATTAAGTAACATACCACTAATTTACTAAAAGAAAGAACCACAAAATCAACCCTATAAAAATATGTTCTCTCTTCCTCGCACTACATCTGCATGAAAAAAGCCAAACTAATTAAAAAAGAAAACCATTATCCAAAAAGAAAAATTAAAAAAAGTATAGAAATAGAAAAAAAGAAAAAACAACAAAAATTGATGATGGATTAAAACTAAGCAACACATGGAAACTATTACTGAAAATTATAAAAACCAACAATTATTTTACCTACAATTCATAACCTTCATCATATAATAATTACTATTAAGAATATCCAAACAAAGACTCTTAAAACTTTTTCTGTTATAAAATATTTGTATCTTAGATCCAATTTTTGGATAAATCCATTCTAATACTATCCTATTTTACTTACTTTAAAAATTGCATATATAAATAAATCCAATAATAAAGACAATGAAATAAACCGAAAATTCATAATTTAATAGATTTAAAATTTCGATAAATCTATACTAATAATATGTTATGCTACGTACTTCCATAATACATACGTAACATTAATAATAAATCAAATAAGAAAAATAAAAATAAAAATACCTCTCACATTTTGACATTGCTATTCGATTAAGAGGTTTGTATATTTTCAACACATAACAATCCTCATGGTTAAATCAATTTGTTTATTAAAGCTTAATAGATTATTTTTTTTAAGATTAATCTATCCTAATACCATGCTATTTTTACATACCTTTCAAATTGCATTTTTAACATTAATAATAAGTCCAATAATAAATCTAATGAAATTAAACAAAAATAAAATCTTTAATAGATTAAAATTTAGATAATTCTATACTAAAAATATGTTAACTCACATATTTCCAAATACATATAAAACATTAATGATAAATCCAAAATAAAAATACCTCTAACTATTTGATAATCCTGTTTTTAAAATAAAAACAATAATTTGATTAACTACACAATTCAATTAATAGGTTCATACAATTTCAACCCATAGCAAACCTTAAGGTTAGAACAATTCAATAAACCAAATTAACACTATTTCAAAATAGAAAATCTTAGTTGACTAACTTTATTTTACAAATGCACATGTCATGAATTATATATATACACACATGATAATTAGCTCTATAATATATCATTGATCTTCGCATAAAGCAAATGGTGTTCCCTTGATGATGTAATCACTTGGAATTCTGAAACATTGGGTTAAAAAAAAACTCTCTAAAACAGGTTATTCTTCACTTACCTCAATTTATCTGTTGTTTGGTACGAAAAATACTAAATAAACCACACTGTAACCTACAAAACTAAAACCGTAGAAGAATAAACATTGGAAAAAATGCTAGCACACACAAATAAAAATAACACAATTATTTTTGGAAAAAAGTCCCCGGAAAACCACAACTTGGGAAAACTGGTGTAGCAGATGAGGCTTTTAATATTATGCAGTAGTGAAGAATCTAACTACAATCTGGATGCCTAAAACTGACAATCCACAACAACAAAATCTGAGACAAATACTAAAGAGAATTTCCCTTCTCCCATAGGAATTTCCATTCTCCCACAGGAAATCTCTCACATGACTTGCACAAAATTTCCTCTTAGGCACTACCTTTATGTTGTCTACCATAGTGGCTTGAAACTATCTCTGATGAAGTCGTCCCTTCTCCAGCTACTGAAGAAACCATCTCTCAAGCCTAGAACTTCTGCCTGAACTCTAGAGCTAAGGATGATTTTTCTCACCAACAAATCAATATGCCTTGTTGAAGCTACTACACGGAGCCTCTATGCTACCTCTCTGGGATAAATCGGCCCTCTTGCTGCTGCCTCTGCAGATCTAGAAATATTTCCTCCATATCATTGTCCCTACCCCTCTCACATTGATTCAATCTCTAGCTCTCTCTCTCTCCGAGAACTGACTACTGTTACTTTGGAAATAAATCTACTCAAAAATCGAAGTTTTCAAGTCTCTTCTCCATCACCACATCGACCTCTTCTTATAATAATTTGTTGGAGCACCAATGACCAAGATTAAAACATAATCAACGTCTAGGATCATCTCTCATTGATCCATGTGCGTTTCTAGATGATTCTCGCCTTGACTTAATTAAGTCTAATTAATTAACAATATTTCCTAAGTATAGACTTAAGAAATATTTAAGAACTAGTTAATAACCTAATTAATTCATTTCTAGGGGAATCTTCCAAAACAATTTATGGGTTTTGGGGATATTATGTATTCTAGCCTCTCCAAAAATTTTGAAGTCTAGAACACATATGATTCTACAAAAACTAACAACTTTACCCAAAGAAAGTGTAACATCTCTTTAATACCACTTTGTAATCACCTCCTCCCACATTTACCCACTTTCACCAATTTCCCCAGGGTAAACATGAGCTGAGGGTCACTATGATAAGACTCAAACTCCTATGTGACCTTAAGGAAAAGAATGATACAAATTAATATTTTACGAACCTTCTTTAGGTGCTATAAGACCTCCGAGAGTTACCGATCCCCTCCAAGTTCCCGCCCCCTAAGCTCACTCTCCTTTTCACCGACCTAGAGACTAAGTCACTCCCTTGGCAAGGCATGCAAGTGACTGTAGCCCTCTAGTCACACTGATGATGTAGCCTCAATACGACCGTAGACTTTTCCAATCAATGCTATGCAAGCTATCTAGAATTATTCATATAAAAATAAATTATTATCTTAAATTAAAAAAAATATATATAGAGCCACATATGAATATAAACATTATTTAAATTCAATTCAATTTCACACAATTCTCATAACAACATTCTATAACATTAAAATTAATTCCAAACTAAACATTATATCTATATATATATATATATATATATATATATATATATAACACTAATTAGTACATGATATTATTTAAACTATGTTGTTACATCATACAAAAAAAAAATTACAAATATATTCAACATTCAAAAATATTGAGACCTCCTCAAACCTATATATATATATATATATATATATATATATATATAAAACTTATGATGAGGATAGACATGTCTATTTTGGACTAGAGATTCAAGAATTCTAATTTGAATATCAATAATTATTAGGTCGATGGTAGGATTTAATTTCTATATAATATTTTAGGATATTCTTAGTAGTATACTTGAATCAAATGAGAATTACTTTCAAAGTGGTTATGCCTTTTTTTCCATTTCAATTACATTCATTTATTTCAAAAAATGTTATATCAACAAGTATTACATAAAATGAATTATGAATTTTTGGACATGAACCTAAACTTATATATATATATATATATATATATATATATATATATATATATATATATATATATATAGATGAACAACGTTTCCATGATTTTAATTTGATTATCAATAATTGTTGAGTTTCCATGATTTTAATTTGATTATCAATAATTGTTGAGTCGATGATATCAGAGATGGAATTTGATGGGCATTTTACATGTATTTTACACCTAAAAAATTATGCTCATTTTTCCGAATGTACTTGAAATGGAGAAAACATTATTCTGACATAAAAAAATATTTGAAAACGTTATTAATTCTTATTTCTTTCCACTTTATTTTCTACATACCACTGATCATTATCAAGTGAATCTCGACATTGGCCATTGTCCAACTCAACTCGACTCACCTAAGAGCAGAGCTAATCTGAGGTATATATACACTTACTCTAATTTTTAGATAATGAGCATGTAGTGGTATTAAATGTGTAGACGATGCTCCTTTAATGGAATTATGGCTTACTTCTCATCACTGAAATGGGCACCATGACGACAATAGGTTACAATGTGCAAGTTTGAAATATTATATATACATTATATATTATTGCGTACGTAACAAGGAAAAAGAAGAAAATAAACTGAAATGAAGCTTAGAGGATGGACTCGTTAAGTTGATGCACATAGAACTATAGAGAGGGGTATTGAGCTCTAGACTCCACCTACAAGTTGCGAATTTGTGATAAATATGGGGTTTTAGGGCCCTTAGGATAATGAAGACTCAGAGAATCCATATTGATTCGCCTCCCTTGCGAATTTTTGATGAATACGAGGTTTTAGGTCCCTTTCACATAATAAAGACTCATAGAGTCAAGAGTGATTCACCTTGCTCTGGCCATCAATTTATTGTTCACTAGCAAACTTCTAGTGTGTCAATTTGCAGCCACAACATTACTCAAAACGTATGAGCACCCCATGTTAGATTTCCCTTCAACTTCACTAATTGAATTTGAAGATCTATTTCTCAAAATGAAATTCATTAATAAAATACAAATTATAATATTGGTTGAATATGGGATATAATGGTGAGTTTTATATTTATTATTATTATTATTTATAAATAAGAGAAGTGGACATTCCGAAGGAGAGTTATTTTTGTGTTTATTGAGTTAGTTTGAATGCTTTAAATGAATTTAAATTTTTCGATTATTTTTTTGTTATTGAGTTTATTTTAATGAATTTATTATTTAGAAATTTTAATACTTTTATTATCGAGTTTTATTCTTTACCTCTCTGTAAGCAACACTTGTAGGTGGTGTGATTTAATGGATTTTTGTTATTACTTGTTCTTTTCTTATTAACCCTTTTAAGAGCCCACAATCTCCAATTATTTATGCACGTAGCATTGAATTCATTAACTTTTTCTTTCTTCCAATGCAAATTAGAATCATATCTATCTATCCCTTTTAATGGTTATGACGTTGGTGTTGTTGTAATAATTACTGGCGTTGATATAGTAATGAGCCTTATTTTAATGTGATGAGGCTTGGTGGAGTAGGTTTTCCTTTTTGTTATGAGGTCATTTTATTTTTATTTGGGGTTTCTTGTCATGTTATCCTTTTAAAAATTCCATTTGAAATTTAATAAATTTGACAATTCAAAAACATAGAGATTCATAAACCAACTATAAGTGTGCATATCGAGATAGTGCAAACAACTTCCCTGAGCTAAATCAAAGTTGCGTGAAACACGTATGCAAGGGATTTTTCAAACCGACACAATTCTTAAGCATGAATTCTCAAAAGGTTAAGATAACAGGAAAACAACTTTGTTGTGTATGTGTGTGCCCTACTTTGTACAAGTTAACCAAGATCCACAGTTTCCTTTTAATGTTTTATATATTCTCTTTTTTCTTAACATATTACAATTAAGATTTAAAAATAGGACATACTTTTAAAACAAATACAAAGAGACAATCATTCCTTGATTGGAAAATTATGCAACATGTAAAAGATTTTCAAAGCATTTTTCACTATAAAATATGAACAATAAATAAAAAGGGTCACATACTAGAAAATTGATCATAGGAGATTAAATAAGAGCATTTTATTTTGTTATTTTATCATTTATGTTGTCCTTTAAAATTTCTATTTAAAATTTAATAATATAATTTTTTATTATTAAAATTGTTTTTTTTAATATGACATGAATTTATTGTTCTGAAATTTATATTTTATAAATTTATTAATTATTCTTGTAATTGTAGCATATTTTAACTATATTTTGGAAAATTTTAATTAGAAAATACATTTAGAAAAATATCATAACATATAACATTTAGACTAGTTTATTAAATCTAATCTATTTTGATATATTTAAATTTATTTTTTGAATGACTATTATAATTTGACAAGGTATGTGGTTATCAAAACTAAATAGTTATAATAATGCCACATAGAGAAAAAGAACATTGGTCATTTTGTTTTTGCTTTGTGATAAATATGTGAAATTTTTTTAAATAATTAATTTTTTAATCAAGTCATCTTTATTGGTGAAGTGTTAAATTATTATGAGAACATCACTTTTGAAGGGAAAAATTTTAGACAAAATCTTTTGACGAGAAGCATAAAAACCCAAAATGGAAAAAAAAATTGCATGCCAAGGTAAAGAGAAATCCAAAATCCAACCCAGATGGTATAATTTGCATAGAATATTTTAGAATATTCTTAATAGTACACACAAATCAAAAGTAGTTGTGCATTTTTTTTCCTTTTTTCATTAGATTCATTTAATTAAAAAAATGTCATATGAATGGGCATCATATGAAACGAGATATGATTTTTTGTTCATGTGGTATTGATAAGCCATGTTATTGTGATACCATCTATTTACAGTATAAAAAGCTCCATAATAAAGTAAGTATTATGATACGTAATTTTAGCAAAATGACATATATCATGAAGTAAGTGTTTTGATGTTTATTATGGATTGATGCCAATTTAAATTGATCAATTATTTAATTTACATGTATATGCACTATTTAAACATAATTTTATATGTGTAATGAACTATAAAAATAATTATTTGAAAATAAATAACACTACACACTGATTTGGTATTTAAGAAATAAATAACAACGTGGAAATATAAAAAAAATAATAACTCACAAGGCCAATAAACTACATAAAAAGTCCAGTAAATAGCAACAATAACTTTTGTGTCCTCAAAACAAAATTCATGGTATTTTTATTCCAAGGAGATCTCATAATGTTACAATCAGTAAATGTTGTCGAAGCACAGACAAAGTAAAAGCCTAGCTCTATTACATTCTATCAAAATCCAGCCCGAAATTCATAATAAAGTGAAGATCCAGCCCCAAATCCATAAGAGCAAGAAAATAAGAACAAGTCTTTATTACCAAGTTTCTATGGTTTATAAACTATAACGGAAAGAAGTTCCCCGACGTGCAAATACCTGTAGTCCAATATCTCCAGGAAGTCTACATCACAAATCTGGAAAAAAAGGAAATATGTGACTTATTTCTTGTCTCCACTACATACAGAAATCCAACCTTGACCCTTAATTGCCTTCAATAGTTCATCCACTTTGCCTTAAATTTTGAAACCTGACAAAAAAAGGTCCACCATTTCACACTACCTCCCTAAGTCGTTTGTTCAGGAATCAACAAGCGTCTTCCAATCATTTACAACTTAGGAATCTCCAAAGACTTGCAGGGCAATTACTGGTCGCAAATATCCAATGTCTTGCATCGCCAAACTGTCATTTTCAATGGAGATTCCTAGACCTGCAGTACCACAGTACCTTATCTTTTCCTATGGCGATCTCTAAAGACTTGCAGTGCCATAACGTCAATTGCTCCTCACGAATCTCGAAAGTCATGCGTCGAGACATTTTCTTTTTCTATAGAGATCTTTAGACTTGAAGCGCCACATTATCTTTTTCTGTCGCGATCCATGCTATCCTTTTGTATGGCGGCCCAACTCAATCCGCCTCATTTCTGCCCATTTTTTCTTTACATTGCGACATTGTCTCATTCCCTGGAGCTCGTTAGATTTGTAGCCCCACGATTTCTTTTTCATCGCGATTCTTGTTACCTATTTCTATGGAAGTCAGTGCCCCATATTCTTGCTCGTTTATTGTTTTACGTGAAGGAGAATCTCTTCCGCCGCCAAATAAACAAACCTGGGCTCTGGTTGAAGCCCCCCAATGAACCACATATAACCGGGTTCACCAGCGCCATTTCCGGGATGCCCGCTCAACGAACATACATACTCAGGTTTTTCTTAAAGCTTAGAGAAAACCCAGTGCTCTGACTTTTTTGACTTTGTTCACCGTCATGCCTCATCAACGAAACCACATAAACCCACGTTCCTGGTTAGGCCAAAAGAGCCCGATTGGTTTTTGTCTCGTTCTTCCTCGTTAGGCCAAAAGAGCCCGATTCTTTTTTATCTCGTTCATTTTCAGATCGTGGGTTTGGGTAGACTTTCACGCGCAGAAAATGTGTTTTATTTTTAATTTAATTTAATAGGAAAGGTTTAGTTTAATTAATAGATGAAATAGTTTTGTGGTTAGAATTTGGTAATATTCTATAAATGGATTCAACACTTTAAAAAATTTGTTAAGATACTTAATGTTTGCATTTTTTCTCCAATTATTTAACACGCATAAAATCAAACATATAATTAGAGATTAGTGCATCAAACATAAATCATGAAAGCAATCACACAATGGACACAAGCGTTTTTGGTGGAAAACCCATCCCTAGAGAAAACTCATCCTTCTGTTGTTGCGTTGCTCAATTTTTTTTATTAATTTGTCAAAAGAATTATACATGGATCAACTCACTCCCATGAGTCAGAAGGCTCCACTTCTTTCACATTATGTTAGCACTATCAAACATGAAATTGTTTTAATCTCAGATCTATAGACTACCATCCACTGAAGGCTCCCATGATTAGTTGATCCTCGCCCAACCACCATTGGACTATTCAACCACAATTGGATTGACAAATCTCTTCCTTCTACTGAATCCGCCAAGTCACGGTCTACTCACAGCCTCCACACCTTGAGTTCCTCTATGCGAGCTTCGTTTCATATATTTTTAGACTAAACTCCTAAAACTTGCTCAACATGACCACCGCAGCAACATAGCATCAAAGCTCACAAATATGAATCAAAAACTTTAAACCCCAGTGCTCCACAAGAATAAATACAATCTCCTCAAAACACTAGTCTAAACCCCACATCAGCACCTCAAACACTGCATAGTATAATGGTTGAAATAAACTTCAGCTATCTACCAAAAATTTTCATACTAAGGCTTACACGTTTGCAAGCTCTTCACCAAGCTCATTCTCACTCAACACACATTCAACAACCAACCATACTAACAATGAGTTTTCCTTAATATATGGATGAACTCAAGTGCTTAACTCAATAATTACATAAAACTACTAAGGTCAAAAATCCTGTTCATATGCTTGATTTGAACTAGACTCAGCTCATTGACTAAATTGACCACTAACTTCATTATGTTTTTTGATATTTTCAACCTCAATTAGCTTTTGAAGATCCCACGAACTTTTCCGGAAATAAACTGAAAAGTTGTGATCAAGGATATCACCATAAACTAAAAATTAGTTCAATAGTGTAAGAAATTCAGAGTAAATCTCAAGAAATCCTCCAGTCACTCCCTTGACATAGTCTGAAATCGACTGGGGCTATAACTACTCCCATAGGCTAGCCTCCATGCAACTAGATCCTTCCAAGCACTCCCTTAGGCCTTTGTACATGCAATTGGGGCTGAAGCTTAGTAAAATCATTAATCTCTTAGCTTTAAACATCTGCCACATGTTCCATCATCTTCTCCAACACCTGAACACTTTTCCAAGCGTTTGTGACAAGTATGCAACTGATGAAATAGGTCAGGAACAAGTCAATTACATGCTAGACCAATTTTTCAAATTGTAGTGACAATACCAACACCTCCAGCTCCTCAAGCAAAAACCATAACATCTCTAAACAAGTCCAAGACTCGCAGCAACATCTCTATCCCTTGTAGCAATAGCCTCAACACCTACAACAATAACATCAAGGCATCCAAATGTCTGCAACATTAGTAGAAGCACCTCCAACATAGGAAACCACATCTCACACATATAGCAGCACATGCAATGTCTCCAAGACATGAAGAGACATATGAAAAATCTATAGAAGCACTCCAATCACCTGTAATAGGAGCATCTCCAACCAACAACACATGTCTGGAAGCCATCTCCTTAGCAACCATAACATCATCTACAATATGTATAATCATAGGCATGTTGACATCAATTCCAACTAACAAGACCATTACCAAACATCCAATACCAAGCTCTCATCACACATGCATATGACCAAGAACACCAAGAGCTTGCTGACATCAATGCTAACAAACTCCCCCTTTTGGCATTGATGTCAACCTCAATAAAACATGTGAGGTTGACCTCTAACCATCCAATTATCTCCCTCTTTGACATCAATGGAAAAGGGCCATATCAAAAATGAAGAACAATGCCAATAATGTGTCAGAAGAAGGAAGACTCTCCCCTGCCATAGACAACACCGTATTGATGCAAACCAAGAAGTACCCTCCAGAAGATAATCATATAAAAACAAGGAATCCATCTGCCAAACCACTAGCCAATGCAATTCCACCATCGAAGACTAAAACATGCTCACCCTAAGAATGTAATGGGGCTATAATCAACATTGTTCCTATTGAAGCAACACATCTGTTGGCTGCAATAAGCCTCCTTTCCAAGTGCAAGAGACTACTCCTCATGGACCATGACTCTAACTGACTTTGGACATGATATACAATACATTACAACATAATGCTTCATGGAGAAAGTACATGACTGTGACAAGTACATAGGACTGACATATGACTCCTCTACACCTATCACCAACCATGACTATAAGGACCCAATTTTTACATCATGCACCCAATAAAGTGGGGCTACATCAAAGATATACATTATGAAACATGACTTGGACATCTATTGACCCATACATAGTAAATGAGAGGACATTCTAGACACTATCGTTAACTCCATAACTAATGTGCCCAAAAATGAAACAATGTTATTACATTTCTTTTACATCTGCACACAAAGATGGTCTCATCAATACATTCCAAAAACATGAAATAACATGAGTACATGGAAAAAATGGGCATCAACATATGCTCCATATGGAAGTAGCAATGAAATACAATATATGGCATCCACGAGTTATGACATGAGCTCTCCAAATGTAGAAGCAAAAATAAGAAGTACTAACAATATCATATGCTAGTACATGGCTGCTCAACACCTTGGTTGTTACCATCTCAACAATAATTATCCTGCAATAGGATCACCATGCTCCACATAGATACAACAATAAGATCATCTAATAGTAGAAACCTGAAAATATATCATAGAGGCATCAACAAATACATCCACATCATCACATTCTCTCTCCGCATGAGAGCAAAACCAAGCAACAAAATCCATGATACCAAACCATCAAAAGCAACAGAAAATACTTATCCTCATCATAGGTTAGCAACATATGATCAATGAGGAATAAGGAATAAATTAGTAAGAAACAAAAACATATATTCTCCACATATGAGCAACAATCATCATAACTCATCCATCCAACAATACATGAGCAACAATATGCTTTCGCCATATATGAGAAGCATTATAAATCATCATCTCTCAACCATGTAATCGCATGCTATAGGAAAGAAGATATTCTCTTCATGCAACCACAACAGATGACTCATCCATCTAATACATATCAACGACGTGCATAATTCATCTAGAAATTAATAATATGCATAATCTAGATAAACTATCTCCAACATATCATATGATCTCCATAGAAGCTACATATGCATGACAACATATGACATAAACATCAACTATATCATGCCAAACATATGATATTTTCTACTATATGGAAGCAACATCAAAAAATCTTCCCTGCACCAAATCAATGTCAAATATATATGCACTACATAGGAACACAATGCCAACACTCTTCTGATCTATTAGGAAGCACAAATGCTCCCCCTGGATGTGTGATCCCCCATCACACCTAGAAAATGCACATAAGAATGGCTTCCATAACACCATTAGCATCAATAAAACTAAAACATATAGCTGCTCCAAAATCATCAATATATGCACATGTTTCTCAACCTAAAACAAACTGGAATAGAAAAAGAGAAAAATCTGGAAATAACACTTCAAACCTCAAGGACTCCCCATAAACACATACACTTTCCCATATGGCTACATAAATAAGAATAATCATTCAACTCATGGTGCAACCATATGTGCCCCATGAGACCATGCAAGCCTCAATTTTTGGAGGGAGATCCTTTGTTCTCTTTTCTCCTCCAAAATTTCATTTGTTGATCCTTCTTCTTCTTATGTTGATGACCATTCATAATCTCCTTTTTCTAATCAGATCTCTTGAAACACATGGGCAATTTGCAATCCTTGGAATTGCGGCCAACATTTTCCCATACAAAACATCTAATTTAACTAAGTAACTGAGGAATAGCTTGATCTATTATGTTGATCTTAATTTTTTTCCTTGCATCTGCCCTACATTCAATAGCCCTATGGCCAAAATCATTGCATGAGAAACAATAATCAATATAAAATGGACTACTATACCTAATAGTTGGAGATCTCCTTTGGATGCATGCTTGATGTAGCTTCTTGTTTGGTAATTCAATTGATGTTACATTACTACATAAATTATCGACTAGGGCTGGTATACGGATAAAACGTATATGCACTATATGTGCTAGGAGTCTTTATTATTCAAGGAATTACTAGATTAAATTGAGAAATCGAGATGCACATGATTTCTCTAACAACTATCACCTTCCATGAAAGTAAATATATTACTCTTAAAAAGAATGAAATCAAAATAATTTCACTTTCTTAAAGAAATATCGCATTGTACTTGAAGGAAACATCACACTTGCTTCAAATAAATATCACACTTTACTTGAAAGAAACATCACAGTTGCTTGAAATAAATACCACACTTTCTTGAAATAAATATCACACTTTCCTAACTAAATAATGGAATTAATCTAAATCACTTTGACAGAAAAAGAGAAATTGAATCTATAATCACACTAATTGGAAATTGAAATATTCTTTACTCAAACGTAATTTAACTCAAATCTAACTCAAACTATACTACAAATCCTAAATCATTCCACACTCTATCATACTACTTTTCATGTGCATAAGATATCTTGGCTTCACTCATTCATCCTATAGAAAAATGGTTAGACACAACATACTCTGTTATGAACTATGTTATCACTATCAAAAGCATTCATTATCAATCAAAACTAAAAGGTTAGATAAAATAATTCAAAGCAATATAAAATGAAAAACTGAATGTTGTCTAAAAATAAGTAAGACCTTACACCTCCAAGGGGCCCTCCTGTGAGTTTTAGACATGCATGATTACTCAAAAAATAAATACGCATCAAGAAAAATTCTCACCAGAATTATCGAACTTGCCTTTATAAATACTAACAGATTTTCAAAAATAATATTCAATTATGTTGTTTATCATGCCAAGAGGTAGATTTAGCACCTCTATCAATAATTGTTTTAGAGATCTACAAGCCTATCCTACTCAACCAAGACTAAAACTAAAATAAGAGGATAATATGACATGATTTCCTCGTGATTTTCTATTAGATAAGAAAATCATGAGGCTAAATATATGCTTCCATTAATTTTCTCACTCGCCCGATTCTCCTTTGACTCCTTCTTCATTGATTGACTTTTCCATTCACTGGACTTATACAGTGTTCTTATCATTGATCTAGGTCATGAATATAGGTAAACATTGTTACGCAAACTATTAGCCACATGCCCATATGTATCATTCCTCATCTGGAGTTCTGAAACCCTTTGAACCTTCAACTATGCTACATAATCAGTCATTAGTTGCAGAATTGATGCAATTAAGTAGCTTATCTAAATATTGAGTTAAATAATAAAGAACAATGAAACTTATGAAAGAAGCTATGTTTAATTACCTTCTATTGCCATTAACCTTGTAAACTTATGCTTAATTAGAGTAATTAGAGTAAAAAAGGAGGATGGAGTGTAAGAAGGTTGTAAAAAATAGATAATATTCGGCTTCAACATTCCCCCACATAGAAGACGTTGCATTTCCTCATGCAAAAAAATTCAAAAATTGTAATCCTTCTCTGTTATTGAGCTTCTTCAGACGACTCAGAAAGAACATCTAAGTTAGTTCTTCTTTCTTTCCTAATATTTATTGCCACCTTCCTTGGCTTCTTCATCAAGAACATGTACTACAAACTTATGACCTTATTCTTAAGAAATTTATTTTTAGCTTTCAATTTCTTATTTTTCTCATACCATAAACTAAGATGTTATCATTTTGAGTTTTTTAGATTTCATTTTGCACCTTTAGTGCTTCTTGTTCCTTCTTTAAATGTCTATTTAATAGCTCCAATTCATAGATTTCTTGCTTAAGAGTGTTTACAATTTGGGTTTCTTCTCGAGGATCAAAATGAATTCCTTCATTTAAAATTGATTCTCGGTTTGGGGATGATTCAATAGTTTTTCTGGTAGCTCTTCACTCCAGACATTCTTTGTAGTTGTATATTTCTTGCTGGATAGGATCAATTTCCAAATTTCTCCTAGATAGACATGCAACTAGTGACGAAACTCTCGGTTCCTCTTATTCTTCTAACTTGATGAATCCTGGAGATTGTTTTTTTTTTCTTGGTAAAACTAGCTAATCTATTATATTATATTTACAAGTAAACTTTACATGCAAAGAGACAGGCTGTCCAGGGCCAACTGTGGCACCTTGGATGACTTAGCTTGACACAAAATGCTCCCTCGCAGGGGCAGCACCTCCTGAACATACCAAAACACTTCCAAAACAGACCAAAACAAAAGACAGTAATGACACAGCTATACCAGAACATGAAACAGAATTGAGCTTAGACAGTAGCGATACGGCCCACGCAGGGGCTTCCATTCAAAAAACTTCACGGGAAACCTTGCCCAGACGCATGACCGCAAAATACATGACATAATTAAGAACTGAAAATAAACAGACACAGTAACGTAGCCGAGAGAGACCTTTGAGTTAGACCATAGCCGAGAGAGAGAAGAGAGGGCTGGAGAGTGCTTCTGGGGATCAATCTTCAGGCTCTTCCTCCACGACGTAGCACCATCCTTGGCCTTCAGGGATGCCTGCCCACATTGCCATTGGATCCTTTGCAGTGGCCAGAGGTTCCTGCTCTGGAAGTTGGGGAGGGGCTTGCTTGGGCTCTTTCCCAGAAGTTCCTTCTTCAATTGATGGCTGCAGCACTAGACTCTCCTCACGATTGCCTTCTGGAAGTAGCTCAGCCGAAACTCGTGGCTTTCCATCTTCATTCTCCTCAGGATCCTTGGTAAAGAGGACTGAGATATGTGCACTGATGCCTACACTATCCCTCAAGCTGCCCAAGGTGAAAACAACTGAGCCAAATGCTGGAAGCATAGGCTCTCCTCCACTGGAGCTGCCGACCTCCATCAACTGATTGGCTTGAATTGGGGTGGCTTTCGCTCTCCTGTGGCAGTAGCAGCAGCAGCAGTGATGGTGCACATCTGCTGCAGGGGGGCGTGAAGAAGCACCTCGCCCCGGTCCCCTTCTGCTCGGTTGTCTCTCCCGCAATCGAGCCATAGACTCCACGTCTTCTTCAGCTTGTTCCAGGACCGAGCGCGTGGGTTTGAAGTCCCCGCTGTGACTGCCAAAGGATAACAGTACCCGAAATGATGCAGGGCGGAACTCAACTGCCCAAAGACCACGCACAGAAGTAGCAAACCCGGAGCAGACTTTGCCCGAGCGAGAGACTTCAATTTTCGCCTCAAATTCACTCCAATTGCTCTTGGAGTTCTGTTCCTTTCTGAGACATTCACCAGATTCACAATAACAGATTGCAGTGACTGCGTTTTGAGGGAGGAGAGCGCCCACCCGTCCAGAAACTTTCCGAGCCTGCACCACCCAGACCTTACCAAGCCAATGCATCTGCATTGATCCGTCTTCCCTGTAATATCTCTCAACATTCCCTCGAACAGAGCCCTCCATAACTGCTTCCTGCCTCCCCGTCGCTTCACTCTGCGCAGCATTGAATGCCCAGAGCTCGGGCGGCTGAATGTTATACCTCGGCGGCGGTGAGCCATTACTCTGCGACGTTGGCACGGGGCGGCACATGCTGGGCATGTGGCTCGTCCCTGTCTGACATGCCATCACCCGCATCTGGGGATGAATCCTGGAGATTGTTGAGATTGTGGATGTATTGGATTGTTAAGCCTTGCACTTCTTCTTAAAGTTAATGGTGATTTTTCAGTAGTATGGGGACTCCTTTTAACCTTTTCTTGTTTTATTTCTCCTTTTGATGTACTTTCCCCTTTATTGTTGGATATCTTTCTTCTAAAAATTTCTTAAGAGTTTCCAACACACTTGCAAGGGGGGTTTCATCATCAGAATATTGATCTTGTTGTGTTTCCTGTGCAGGTGAGTTTTCCTTAGGATTTTAGGGAAATTTTCTTCTACTCTTCCTAGATTTATTACTAGGCTTTCTTGTTCAACTTCTTTGAAATGATTTCTAATCAAAAAATCTTTCGAGTTATCCCCTTTTCTTTTCAAATGAGCTTGAATTAAAATTTTCACTAACCCATGATGGTACAAGGCATTATCTATGGATTGTATTTTCCTTTGAATGTTCCAACCATTTTTCTCAAACTACGAAATAGGAAGTATGGTAGGTTGGTTTCATTACCATCAAGAAAATCCATCATCAGGTGAGCATGGTAAAAGAACACATTTCCAAACCTACCTTCACAAGTTATGAATTTTTGAATAATTAATAGAAAATTTATCCATTTAGTCTTTAAGGTTGTGAATGGGATTCCCTTCTTGAAGAAAAAGTATCCATACCTATATTTTTAAGGAAGACTTCCCTTATTTTCTCTTTAATCTTCCGGTTCTTGAACCAACTTTCCCTAATTCTCAGTAATCCGATAGCTTTTGCTACAAATGACTCTATCATAACCAATTTAGTGTCTCCATTATATGTTTATATATCATCATATGCTAGAGAAAATGATTTCGTAACTTCTTTCTCATGCCCATCAATTTTTTCAAGAATTCTAATGACTGCGCTTGTTTCACCTGTGGGTATCCTTCAATAAATTTAGCCCCATTCGATTTGGAGCATAGAATGAATCTCATCCTGAAGAAGTCTTAGTCCCTAATTTCTCTTTTGGACAGGGTTATGGAAGGAGTTTGGTTATGGAGTAGGTCAAAGAGATAAAATTTGGGTAATAGGTGAGGCGTTTTCGGCAATGGAACAGGCCTGAGTGGAATGGATATGATGTAAGGAATTATGATGGTATGCGAAGGAAGTGGGATCATATATAGAAGGAAGGGAGTAATATTGAATGATAACAAGGTCATATCGGATTCATATCCCTTTTGATAAGATATAGATATTTTCATTAGAACCAAAGTCATGTCATAATGAGGGTAATCATTATACAAAATGGCTGTAGCAACCGTCATTCATCTATTTAATTTCATAAATCAATGTTTTTTCCCTTTATTATCTAACTAATATTTACATACCTTCTATCTTGCCTTACTGACTTTTGGATTTTTTCCTTTTGTAGGCTTTACCCAGGTTGCTTTAGCTGTGACCTTCATTCAAATTTATTTTTCCATGATCTTCATTTGCCCTGGTTCCAATCTATCAAGTCAAATACGGAATTCCATGAGAGATGCATATTACTAACAATTCTGTAGCTGTATTGTTTTTCAAAAGAAGAACGAAAAGAAAAGGCATAAGAATATGGAATTAAAAAGAAAATCTATGCTTCCAAGAATTATTTATTTTCAACTAATATTTTCTGTATAAACATGCCAACAATTATGGTTTTCATGTTTATACAAAAAAAATATTTTCATTTTTCTTCTGAGAAAGAAAGTAGAAGGCTAAGTTGTAGAGGAGCATGAATCTTCTTTGACCACCTTCAAATCAAGATTATCTTGCATATCTCTTATGAACTCTTCCTTTGTTGATGGTTTATAATATATTCGCAATCTATGACCATTTACAAGGAAAGTTACTTTTTCTTCATCAATGGTTCTGATGCTAACTTTTCCATCATCATGGACAATTTCAATATCATAAGGATCAAGCCAATGAGTTTAAAATTTTCCTTGAAAATCTTTAAACTTTGAATAAAAAAGTAATGTCTAATCACCAAGCTGGATTTTTCTTTCTTTGATAAACTCATCATGCCACCTAGATATTTTTTGTTGGACTATATTGGTTCTATGAATATCATCTTGTCGTATATCATGAAGTCCATTCAATTTCTCCATTTTGTCTTTGGACTTCTGATAGATCAAGACCCAATTTGACTGTTATTTTAAAAGTCTTTATATGGAACTCAATAGGAAGCAAGACTTGATTTCCATAACTAAGTTCATAAGGAGTTTGTCCTATTGTGTTTCTCCACGTGGTACAATATGCCCATAAATCTTCTTGAAGCTTTTTTGCCCAATCTATTCTATGCAGATGCATAGTCTTGGTAAACTTTTCTTCAATTACTTTATTAGTAGATTCAACTTGTCCATTTTCTTATGGATGATATGCAGTAGATTTTTTATGTTTGATTTTGTCTTCCTCCATTATCTTTTGTACAAACTTGGATGTAAATTGAGTACCTTGATCTGTCACAATTTCCCTTGGGACACCAAAATGATTGAAAATCCCCTAAAAAATTGAAACTACAACATTTTTAGTACCAAAAGGAATTGATTTAGACTCTACCCATTTTGTGAGATAATCTATACAAACAAGAATGTACATTTGTTATCTTGATGTTATATTGATCAAATAAACAAAATCCAAAGCTTATTTCTCAAAAGGTTAAATAAGTACGTGGGGTTGTAGAGGCATTTCATCTGAAAATATAAGCTTTCCCATTCTTTGACAACTATCACATCTCTTAACATATTCTTTGGCATCCTTAAAAAGAGAAGGCCAACAGTATCCTAAGAGAAGGACTTTATAGACAGTTCTCTTATCAGCTAAATGTCTTCTGCATTGTTCATCATGACAAAATTTTAATATCTCTAGTACTTCACCCTCTCTAACACATCTTTGAATGATTAAGTCAGGTCTTATTTTGTACAATTCTTGATTTATCCATGAATAAGATGCACTAGTTTGAATAGCCTTCTTTTTTTCTCGAAGAGACAAATATGAAGGTAACTTACATGTAGCCAAATAGTTAGAAATACCTGAAAACCAAGAAGCTTTAATAGATACCAAAAAACTATATTCATCAAGAAAATGTTCTTCTACAGGAACCTCTTATTATGATTTTGGAATCTAGATAGAAAATCAACAACTGTGTTTTCCTTTCCAAGTCTATCGAAAATAGTAATATTGAATTCTTACGATAAAAGTAACCATCTTGTAATTCTGCCATTGGTAATTGATTTATTCATTAAATATCTAATTGCAAAATGATCTATGTGAATGAAGGTTTCATAACCAGTGATATAATGTCTGAATTTATTGATGGCATGTACAACAACTAAAAACGCCTTTTCTATTACAATGTAATTGAACTTTGCAGTGGTCAGATTTTTTCTTATACAATAAATGGCATAAGGAGTTAACTTTTTATGTCCTAATACAACTCCTAAAGTTGTATCTGAGGCATCAGTCAAAATGTGAAAAGGTACTTTCCATTTTGGTCCTCTTAAAATGAGTACTTCGGAAATCTTTGCTTTCAATGTTTCAAAGGCTTTCTGGCAATCAGAATTCCAGATGAATTCAAAATATTTTGTAAGCAATTTGAAAAGGGGAGACACTATGTTCGTAAAGTTTTCTATAAATATTTCTATTATAGCCAATAAAACCAAGAAAACTTCCAACATACCTTTGACAAGTAGGAACTGATAATCTAGAAATGACTTCTACCTTAGATGCATCCACTTTAATTCCATTTCCTGAAATATGATGGCCTAAAACAATTTCCCTAGTGAACATCATAAAACAATCTTCATGGCTTAATGAGAGATTTTCTTATTTACACCTAATCAGAACTTTTTCCAATTTTTTTTGTTTCTTCAAAAGAGTTTCCATAGACAGTAAAATCATCCATGTAAACTTCCACACAATCATGAATTAGATTAGAAAAAATGCCTAAAACTTCCCTTCGGAACATTGCAGGTGTATTACATAACCCAAAAGGAGGTACTCAATAAGCATAAGTTCCCCATGGACAGGCAAATATTATTTTATCTTTATCTTCTGGAGCTACTTGGATTTTTTTATATCAACTAAAACCATCCAAAAATTAAAATTGTTTTTTCCCTGTTGATGTATCAAGGACTTGATCTATAAAAGTACGTTGAAAATGACATTTTAAAGTATATTTATTCAATTCCCTATATTCAATGCATATTGTCCATATTCCACTCTTTTTCAAAACAACTACCAATGATAAGACCCACTCGTTGTATGATATTGGATAAATGAAATTCACATTTAACAATTTTTGTATTTCTTCCTTACAATTTCACTTAGATTTCGATTCATCCTCCTCTGGAGTTGTCAAATTGCTCTGGAATTTTCTTCAATATAAATATAATGCATACAAGTGTTAGGATCAATTAATTTCATATCATTGTATTTCCATGCATGAGCAAGGTAATGTTCTTGTAACATCTTCACTAATTATTTCTTTTGAGATTCTTCTAAAATATCATTAATATTCAAAGTTTTCCCTGGAAAAATTTCTATTAAAGAATTGTCAAATTTGTCCATAGAATGTAAATCCATTTGATGAGATGATAGATATTCAATATTACATTGTTCTTGAAAAAATTGATTTTGTCCACAATATGAGTAAGATTCATTATTTTCCATTAAATTTAAAATCTGACATCCTTCATCCATATGTGAAGTAGCAAAAATTGGTCGTATATCAAAGTTTTCATTATCATCATCTATCCATAATTCACTTTATACTCCTATTGTTCTTTTTGTAGGAGGATATAATGTTAATTTCTTTGTCGAATTTCCATTAGAAATAAACATATCACCAGATCTACAACTTATAAAAGCATCAACTATAGCTAACCATGGTCTAGCTAGAATCAATGGGTGTCCTCGTAGATTGTTCTTGGGTGTCAATATCATGAAGTCAACAATATATTCCCAAGAATATAAGGTTACAAATACATATTCTAACACATCGTAGAGTTTGATAATTGATCTATCTTCTAATTGCAATAGTGTAGGTGTATATTGAAGATTAGGAAGTTTCGATTGATTCATAGTTTATTTACTCATGATATTTATAGCGTTTATTAAATAAATCAATATATAAGGAATTTCAATACAATTAATTGCGTGTTTTCACAATGGGACTTCCTAGATCTAGATATTTCTGAACTATTGTTTTTCCCATCATGATATCTACATTTTTCCCAACTAACTAGATTATTTTAACTTCTTTTTCTCATCTTCCTGCTTTTTTAATACTTAACTCCTTGATTGTCTTTGTAAATATTGGTATTTATTTGATAGCTTGTAACAAATTATTTTTTATACAAACATTATTTAGTTCATCTATCATATCATAATTAGGCAATTTCAATTTCTAATCTCCTTGATCATTAGATTAAGCATGTTTGAATTGTTATGTTGCATATGCCTTTGATATTTCTTATGTTTGTGGTTGTAGGTCTTTTTAAGCGTTGAGAAGCTACATAAAGACAAGTGGGGATCTTCATCAAGAATTTTTAAAATAGGTTAGAGGCTTATTCACATCTTTTATACTCATAATTCAAATGATGTAAGCTTAGGGAAAGAGTTATTCATTTGTCTGTTAGTTTCTAGTTTCCTTTAGGATATAGGGAGATTGCTCTTGTCAGCAAGATGGATTTAACCGCCTAACAGCCACCTGCCCATATGTCTCATTCCTTGGCTGGAGTTTTGGAACCCATCGAACCTTCAACTATGTTTCAGAATTAGTCATTAGTTGCAAAATTGATGCAATTCAGTAGCTTGTGCAAAGATTGAGTTAAATGATAAATAAAAATGAAAATTATGAAATGAAAGATGTTTAAGTACCTTTTATTGCCATGAACCTTGTAAACTAATCCTCAATTAGAGTTATTAGAGTAAAAAAGAAGGAGGATGGAGTGTAATAAGGTTTTCAAAAAGAGACAATTTTGGGCTTCAACACTTCTCTTTTGGCTTCTCCTTGTAATGAGAGAATTTGATTTCTCCATTCTTGCAACTTGCTTCTATGTCACCATAAACACCACAATTATAACACTTCTCAATTCTATTATTCTTCTTGGACCTCCTCTTATTTTGCTGCTTCTTGCATGACTTATGGATCTCATAGTTTTTGCTACAACTAGGTGCTCCAACAATTTTTTATTTTCTTGTAGATGCTTGAGCACTAGTTTTGAGGCTCTCTACTTCTTATCTTGTAGAAATTGTTTCACCCTTTAATTCTTGACATTTATCCTGCAACTCTTTATTTTCAATCATGAGTCTTTGAATCTCTACTTCTAGTGCCATGATCTTGGATTGCTCATCATGTTTGCAACTGATACTCAATCTATCTTTTTTTGTGTAAGTCAGATGTTTATATTATAGCACAAAATATAGTACAAAAAATCTGCGAGAGCGGATCGAGAAGCAGTGACAGACTAGAGATCATAACTCATCACCTGCTCAGAGAGTTCAAAAAGAAACTGCAAAGTGCACACCACGCAGGGTGGCTTGAGCAAAACTGATGCCTAATTACCCGAAACTATCGAAACATTACAGTACATGACATTAACAATAAGAGACAGAGGCCGAAGCATGGAGAGAGAAGAAGGAAACAGTGAAAGGGATGACCCTAGATGAACTTGCCCATGCGACTGATAGTGTCCAGACCAACCTCCCGAACGTGTTTGTCCACTTTTGCTTGCAGGGTTTCGATTGGTTCGTTCTCCTGCACCTCAGTAGTGGCCTGCTGCGGAGTCAAGGGTGTTGGGTTCACCGTGTCCCTCAGGATCCTGATGAGCAGAGTAAGCTTTATGTTGACTGTTTGAACGGCCTCATGCACAGTAGTGATTCGGCGGTCCAGCGAACTGTTGTAGTCGATGATTTTGGCCATTTGTGCCTCCGTCAGGTTCACCTCATTCACGATTTGCGGCTTTTCTTTCTCGATCGATTCCAGAGCTTTAGCAATGAGAGTTTTGGTGCGCCAGCTCTCTTCTTTTGTTCTAACAAACTGCGTAGCTCTCTTCGAGGGAGTGCCCGGATCCTTCATCCAGTCCACCTCTTCCGCAATCTCCTCCTCCGTGCGCCCATCTTCCTCCTGTTTAGCCTTGGCTTCCAGCTCGGCCACTTTGCGTTTATTCTTACTTGCCGTTCGGGTTTCATACCCTCTCTTCGCATCTTGAAGGTCCTGATTCGCAGCAGCGCAACGGCAACTCCCCGCGTCCATAGCTGACTTTCTATACTCCTCCCAACTGATGCAATTGCCGATAGAGGATGCGAGCTCAGCAATAGAAAGAAACACTGTGGAGAAAACAGGGTATCTACCCTCTGATTTATAGTGTCTTCGCTTGTAAATCCTCCTGAGGCCTGTCTTAATCCAGCTGGTAGTGGGAGTACTGTTGTAATAAATTTGGTTGAGGTTCGCACAGGCCGAGCCGCTCCAGGTCGAATTAGCTTGAATGTGGCTGCTCATGATCCAAGTGGAGTTATGCCAAGTGTCCTGTACGTTTGATCTGTTGCTATGGTGAATAGTGGTGGTTGATTTATCCCGATTGCCTGCATGTCTGGCCTCCTTGTGCAATGACTCGAGCCAACCCGCTCCTCTTGAGATCACCATAAATGTTGCTGATGCTTCCCCATACGGAACCATCCCAGGTGTCTCAATTTTGATGCTGCTGATGCTGTGTGCTCTGTGGCGCGATCTATTATGATCATTCGTCTGGCTGGCCTGCCGCCGCCAGGAATTCCACCGCCAAAAATGTCCTATCATCCCATTTCCATGGTTATAATTACTGCCATAACCGGTATCTTCAAAATTCCGGTTACGTAACCCAAAACCGTCGCCGGCTAGGTTTGATCGGCTTGGATTAAATCCTTCTCTGCCAGCTGTGCACATGTCACTTTGAGGATTGGGCAGTCCACCTCCTGCCAACAGCTGTCCAAAATTTTGTCCTGGTTGTCTACACCATGGTTTGCCAAATAGTCTGCCAACCCGTTCGCTTTTCTTCTGATTGTTTGGAACACCAAGCCTCTCATTTCTGCAATCAGCTCCGCTATATTCTCAGTCGCCTTAGCCAGCCTCCAATGTTTGGTGGCTTTACTGGCTCTGGTTCCTGCTTGTATTCGTTTGGCCGCCGTGATAGCCAAGGAGGAATCCCCTTCAACGATTACATTTCCTTGTCGAATTGTCCTTAGAATTTTCAAACCTTGTTCGAGCGCAGCAAACTCTGCTTCATTGTTTGTGCTTTCACCAAGCGCCCTACAGTAGATATGAACAATTTCACCATCCTGATTGCGAATTACGCCTCCGATACCTGCTGTGCCTGGGTTGCCCCTCGATGCCCCGTCAAAATTCAATTTTAGGCCTCCCTCCGGCGGGCATTGCCATCTGAGGATTTGCGATGAAGGTTGTGACCTGTTTCCCCCAGTCGGTGGATTGCTGGATGCCTCCAAGTGAAAGCTCTTCAGGATGCGTAAGTCCTGAGCCGATGGTTTTTCATTCGGTACTTCTTTGCATTTTGTTTGTATGAGCTGTTTGATGTTAATTGTGATTGAGTCTTTGGCAAACTCTATGTTTCTGATTTCCTCCTGAAATATCCTTCGATTACGCTCTTTCCATATCGTCCATACGATAAAACCTGGGACACATTTCCATATGCTTTCAACTCTTCGAATGCGAGAGAAGTTTTTCCTCCAGTTGATGATAGTTCCTTGAATGGAGTCTTTGTCCCGATCAGAAGCGCCTAGTACGCCTTCCATCCAGTGCCAAAGCTGGTTAGCCCACTCACAAGAATTAAAAAGGTGATTCATTGTTTCCGCTGCATCCATGCACATAGGGCATCTTGAAGGTCCCCTGAACCCTTTTTTTAGCAGGTTTTCCCATGTCAGAGTTTTCTTTTGCATAAGAAGCCATAAGAAGGTTCTGATCTTCGGCCATTGAAGGCTGTCCCAAACTTTGTCGGACTAGGGCACTATTTCAGGCTGCTCTTCCCTCTCTATTATACTCCTGGCTTCTTTCAGGGAGAAATCTCCATTGCCTTTCGGACCCCATCTTAGCTTATCATTCTCTTCGGCAATTCAAATTTTCCTTTTGAGGATTTGCTGATTTAAAGCTTGAATGATGTCCTGAATGTTTTCGTTATTGCTTGAGTTGAAAACCGTCCATTCCCTCCAATCCGGGTCTTCACTGATTGGGTTCCAGTATTGATTAACTGTGAATTTGCCCTCATTTTGATTATTTTTCTTCAAGGGTAATAGTTGTGGGGTGTCCAGTTTGGGGGATTGCTGCCAGGCATCCTCCCAGAAAAGTGCTTGAGTTCCATTTCGTATCTCCCAGAAACTATGTTCCTGAACTATGCTTCTGTTGTTTTTGGCATGGTTCCATATTGGCGAACCGTTAGGAGCGTCCTACATTCTTATAAGGTCTAGACTGGTACCATTCGGCATATACTTTTCCTTCCAATGATTGGCCCAAGGTAGGCTTATGTCGGTGACCCATTTCCCACCAGATTTTGGCCCCACAGATTCTATTTACCACTGAGGGATCCATGTTGTGGGGAAAAGTATCGAACACGGAATGACCCTATCCCACTCTAAGGGTGATAGTTCCTTAGCAACAGCTGAAGCAAAGCTATCTAAAGTTACTTCTTTATGACATGCAAGAGATGAAAGGAAGAGATCCACTTACCGATGTCTTGCGCAAATGGTCGATCCAATCTCCTCTATTTGCCGCTCGCTCCCAGCTCCAAGTCTTCTCACGGGCCCAGCTACACGAGATCCTGCGAACAAGACAAGAAAAGGAAACTACAAGAAGCATGCATTCATAATTGATTCAAGGATTAGCATAAATCAAATACGCAAGTAAGACAATACACCATTGAAACACATGCAAATAGAAGAACCTCAAATGCTTTATTAATATAAGGAAGTAAGGTTCAGGCGGTGATACAACCGTGAGAGGTCCAATCCAGCATCACCTTCCCGACGGAAAGAAATCTCCTCTTCACCTCCCTCAAGCAATCACCCAATACTCACAACTGTAAACCAACAGCAATTCTTTGCACAAAATTCCGGCCTCCAGATCCCATGGGATGAGATCCTTATATAGAGTTTTGGAGTGAAGATAAGTCAGCTTGATGTGTGACTTGTTGTCCTCTTCAACTCCAGTTGTTCTTCAGTCCTTGAGTCCACTCGGAGTTTCTACCTTCCACTTGGAGTTTTAGAACCTCTTTACTCATCATTAGGCGAATCTTCTGATCCAAGTGTCATTTTGGAAGCTTCCTGGGCACTGGCACATTAAGAAAAGATTCCTCCACATGTCAAAGTACGCCCAGCGCAGGTAGCCTTTGTTGCACTTGCTATGCAGCGCAGGTACACAATAGAGCTTTTGACATTCAGCGCAGATGCTTAGTGGAGCAGCTGCTTTGATCCAAAATTGACCTGTTTTTGAGTGTTTTTCAGTGGAGAACTGATTTGCAGTGCTGTGGTTTGCTGACCTTGTTCCTCTAGGGGTAGGAACAACATGTTTAGGGACTTTGGATCCCTTAGATTACTGACATTTCATGCTCCATGCTGTAAGGCACAAAAATGTCTATAACAGTTGCCCCCTAAAGTATGAGGTCGTTTATCGGGTGAAATGCTTTATTAGGAGGATCCGAAGTTCATTCAATCGTCGGGAGGTGACCTGTAACAAAATACAATACAATACATTATCTTTTCATACTTTCTTTTCATGATCTAGCTGATGCGGGCATTTCCCATGCTCAACTTTATAAATACATTTGTTGTACATAAAACAGACGATCGTCTGATAATAGACTGATAATTCTCTGCTTTTAATTATCATCCTTTTAGTAGGAGGATCATCTGCTGCACATGTCTATGTTTTTATCTCCTGAATATATATCGCAGCCCGGATGGATGAAACTAGATCCGGGGTCTTCAAACTTGTCCGATCTTCACTCTAGTACAAGTCGATCCATGTGAGAATTTCTTGAAGTCGAACATGGAAAGACATCGCTTGATTACCAGTCAATAATGTAAACTGTTAACAAGCGCGAGAGGAATCACCGATAATGATGATGACCCTCAAGGTACTGCAGCACAATTCACGTGGCGTGAATATAGGATCTGACGTCGAACACCACGCAAAGTCTCCCGGTCGATGGTCATTAATGTATACCTATCGCTGGAAGTGAGAAACTTGCCATTGAGGCATGCAAGCTTCAAAGTACTGAGGGGGTGTTCCTAGATCAACTTCTTGGATAGTGAGCTGATGTCGACAAGAAGTGATCCGTCAAAGGAGGGCCTTAATGAATCCCACATCAGTGACACGGAACGGAGCTAGTGATGATGGTGAAAACGATCTGTGAAATATGATTTAGGGTGGCGGTCATGGAAGGATGAAAGATGATGTATGGTAGTGGATGGGACCCGGTTGACACTTTCTGAATGACATCTCTTGAACATATAACGACACTGATGTGATGGATCGGTAGCATTACCCCATGTATGGATGGTATGGCGAGACCATGGTGAAGGGACCGGTGAATGATAATAACCCAACCCGATATTTACGGAGGCAAATGTGTCATGTTCAAGAGCAACTTGCTACCATTAAGCTTTGAGGTTCTTCCCAATTTTTCCCCAGTCATTTCTGACCAGTACCTCTTTATTTTTGTCAAGCTTGAGGAGGATAACATATGCTTGTTCTATAACCTGCCCTTCGGGCAAGCCCATCGCTATCTTTTAACGAGCTTAACGATAGGGAAACTCGTTCTCGTCTAAAGACAAGTTTGTCGCTATCTAATATTTTTAACGAGCCCAGCGACAAAGACAACTCGGTCCTTTTCATCTTTAGAGAGTCTGAAAAGGGTACATAAAGTGGACTCCAGGGGTCCTTTTTCGTCATCTAATCCCTTAAGTCCGAAAAAGTATAAAACAATACAGAAAGGATGAATGTTCGATATCTTTATCGAGCTGAACTAGACAAGCGCTCGATCTTTTTGTGCAATAATCCCTCAGGTCCAAAAAGATTAAAATCTAGAGGAGGGATAGCTCTTCCGGTCCTTTTAACGAGCTGGAAGGCCAAAACTCGGCAAACTTTTCATATTTTACGAGTCAGTGAAAAGAGCTCAAAGAAGACTCGTATTTTGAGGAACGAGTGATAAACAGGGATAGCAGCAGATTCCAGGTATAGGTTGGAATTTTCCAGTCACGGCAGTGTCATAAGGATGGCTAGGTGAAATAACTCTTCGCAGCTGTTCCTCAAAATAGGTAAACAATCAAGTGGATGTGAATGATCGGCCAAATGAAAAGTGGAGGTGACGGTGCACAAACACGACCAAGGCTTTTATGGTTGATGAATTTACGGTCTCAAATGGTTATTTACCGGTTCATTTTTTCTGGATGAGCTTGAACTCTGGGGGGGAAGCCTGCTCACATGCCTATGTTTATTTTTTAACGAGCATGAATTCCACGTTAAAACTGCTCGGATCTTGCGTTTATTTTTTAACGAGCATGAACTTTGCCAAAACTGCTCGTTTATTTTGCATGCCCCCAGCATCATAATAACGCATGTCAAAGGAGGGTGCCCCCCAAGCTTCATTGCATTCAACTTGGTGGTTGGAATGAATGTTTACATTTGAATTTTGAAAAGGGGATTTGTTTCATTTTTTAATGAGGTTGACACAGTAAAAGAACTATCCTCATGACTCCTTGTTTCATTTTTTAACGAGGTTGACACGAGATAAGAACCGTCCTCGGGGCCCACTATATTTATAGTATTTCCATTAGGGCGATGATCCACGCTGACAAAATGTTTAGGAGTCTTCCGAATCCATTAGATATAGAAGATTTCATATTGTAGGTTTCCACTGTGGCCACTTCCGCCAGATTATTTGCAGGTGGTAGGGCAAAAGTACCCATTAAGGCAGGGTCTTTTAGGAGACCTACTCCAATATTTTGGAGCGATTGATTACTTTCATGGATCATTGTAATGCTTCCCAACTTGTGAACTGTTGGGGAGAAATGTTTGTTGGTCGACGACTGTAATTCCTCCTTGAAAGGGAAATGCAATCTTCCTGAAGTAGGTCGACACAACTGCGGCCATGGCGTATATCCAGGGCCTTCCTAGTAGGATGTTGTAATCGAGATTTCCATCGATCACTTCAACATCAACTTCTACTGTTTTGCCCCCCAGTTCAACTTGCAAGTTACTTAAAATCCCATATGGAGTGTATGATCGTCCATCAAATGCTTTTAATGTCGTTGACGATTTTGACAAGGGTGGTGAGCCTAAATTTTTCCAGCAACTCATCGACATAAGACATGTAGATGCACCCTCATCAATAATTGTTCGATGAACAGTTTTGCTGAGGGCTTTCACTTGAATAAGGAAAGCTAGTTGAGCTGGTAACTGAGGGTCATATCCTTTATGATCAAAGGCCACAAGATTGGAATCCATTGGGCCAATCCCACTTATCGCTGATAGTAAAGCTTGCTCTTGGGAGGGGAAATTTTGCGGTACCTCAAGTGTCGACATAGCGGACGGCGATTGGGCCAGGTCCTCTACTATATTATAATTCTGTGCTATTTTTGCACGAGGATTAAATGTCGATTTGTGTACTACTCCCTTTGGCGACTTTATCATTGGTTTAGGAATGATGGGTGGCACGACTTTGGTCAAAGTTGTTGTTGAACTACTAGGTTGTTTATTTGCCTTGTTGTTCGACTGCTTTGGATTCCTGTAATCTTTATTCCTTGTCAAAGCATTATTCTGCTGCTTTGAGGTGGACAACATAAGCACTTGGGATCGGGAAGCATTTCGATTAGCAACCAGATTTTGGCCTGGGTTAGGAAACGGATCAGTCAATATTGCTGGGGTTTTCGAACTCTTAAAGAGCTTCTTAACTTCAGCTATATGTGGACAATCTTTCGTCCAATGATCCTCATCGCATATATGACACCCTGTCGAGGGTTTCCCTTTCCTTTTCTTTTTCTTCTTGCCCCCTGGTTGCTTCAGTTGTTTTCCCTTGTCGGTCGACATGGCATTTACTTCTAAGGCAAGAAGTTCCTCATTTGCATTTTGACTAGAAATTTTGCGTTTTCCAGTCACGCCATTAATGGCGTGAGAGTCAGTATTCGGTTTAGGAGGGGGAGGAATTGAAAATTCAGGTCTGGGGGTGTCAGGTATTTTGTCGTAGAGCGTGCCAGACTGAGTATATACTAAGTCTAAATATTGAGCGCGAGCAATGACTTGCTCCTCTGTTATGACTCCTCCCTTGGCCACATCTTCTGTTATAGCCGGAAGTAACGAATTTATAAACCATTCAGCTAACAGCTGATCGGGAACGTAAGTTTTCACCATCCTACGACGACGACGCCACTCATGTATATGATCAGATATGTGAGTAGCTGTCGTTTGTTTGAAGTTGGTCAGTATTTCGGTTCCTGTTTCATACCTGATTGGTAATTGAAAATAGGTTAAGAAAGTCGTGGCTAAGGAGCTGAAATTGTCGAAAGAGGCTCTTGGCAATTCTATATACCATTTGGCCGCCGGACCTGTCAATGTCCTCTGGAAGAGGCGAAGTCTTATCGAATCATCGTTTAGAGTGTTCGACGAACACCACAGATGAAAAGTCATGACGTGATTCGACGGGTCTTCACCTGGATTTCCATTGAATTTAGGAATGTCCGATGGAAGTTTATGCGGAATCGCTGGCCACCAAGGGGCATAAGCAATTGGATCATTCGTCAGCCGGTTTAGATCTGGTAATTCTAGAGTTGCTACAAAAGGCAACTGTTGGTTCAGATTAGGCGAAGCATACCCAGGATAAGATGGTATCGCCTGAGCAATGGGTCTTTGCAGACCAGCATAATGCTGACAACTTTGACAAGGTTGATGGGCAAAACCATTATAGCATGGTTGCCCATTACTTACAAAGACTTGTTGCTCAGGTCCTTGATATGATTGCTGGAATGGAGGTTGTTGAGATTGAAACAGCTCTGGTTGTTGGACCATTTGCTGTTGACCAATACTGGATGATTGACCAAGATTAGGAGTCACAGTACTTGTTTGAGCCTGAGTCACTCCAGATAAGGAGGCACTACCCTGAGATTGTGATTGAGCCGCTGAGACAAGAGGTTGTTGTATTACAACAGGTAGTGCTTATACTTGCGATGCATTCGCCATAGTAGGTGTGGTGGGAATATTCGACTCAGGGTGTACTGGTTGCATTGAATATGCAACTCCTGATCGTTGAGGCAGTATTGGTACCCAACCGTTGGATGTAATTCCAGTTTGACCTGAACCTTGTTGCAAACTCCCATATGGTTGTTCTCCGGGAGGGAACAATGAAAGAGCATACGGCCCTCCATATGGTGGAAATCCAGTACTTAAAGGGTAAATTGGCCTTTTAAGACACATTGTATCAGTTTGTTGAGTTTCAACATAAGAAGTACCAGATGATAATCCGGATGAAGAAATAGGAACTAACCATATTGTCGCCCCCGATTGGACTCCGGCTTGTTGTTGACAATTTGCCGGGACAGATGGTATACCAGCGAACATCGTTGGAGTAGCAGCAGGAGGTTCTGCTGCTGCTGTGTCAGACGACACAGTCCTAGATGTCGACGGTTGTTCAGACATATCTAGTCTATCCAAAAGATTTCTTAGCGATTCTACAAGAACTTACGATGCCAAAAGACTAACTTCGAAGATCAACGCAGGAATAGGAGGTGATTATGTTCCATTTAAAATGAATTTTATTATGACGACGCTTTTAGACACAACTTGCTTTTTCACTTTTTAAGAGTCGAGAAAAAGATAAAGATGACTCTAGTCTCCTTCGATGTATTAACGAGCCCGAAGTGACAAATGCTCGAATGGACTTTTTCAGTTATAGAGTTTGAAAAAGGCCAAAAGAAACTACTCTGGAGTTCTAGGTAGAGGGTGTGCCAAACCTTTCGCGAAACCACAGAATACGTTTTACGGTACGAGTGGTCGATCTTCATGAATGCTGTGTTCACTGCATCGCGATCAGTAGGGCGGCTGACACGGCTTCCTATGGATAAAGGCTTTGTTCCTATAGGGGTCTCCCAATATACGCGACGGTACGCGGGAGCACAAATCCGTATTAGTGCTATCGTCCCTCAGGAGGAATCACCCACCTTCGTAGAGATCGACAGTCACTATGTTTAACGACGCCGGAACACGTCTCTACCTAGACCTCTACTGTGTTTCGTTATGTTTCAAAGCGTTGTTATGTAAATTCAGTTCTTTTTAGGTTGATCTTGCTTAGCAGTTTGCCTTTATGGATCACCACGTGATGTATGATACAACTCCTAAATGCAGTCTAAGAATGATAAGCAAGCTTTTTCAATTCTTTCAACTTATGAAAATCTTAACTACTGAGGGAAAAGAAAGACATCATCTTTTCAAACAGATCATAGAGCACACACTGATGCACTTTTCCTAAATCGACATGCAAACTGTCAAAATGCACATGCACAATGCAAGTATTTCTTTTCTTCTTCCTTAATGTTGATGTATTACAAAAAGAAAGCTGTTGTATAATTTCGAATTCAATTTCAAGTGAAAGAAAACAAGTTTTTGTCCAATAATCAAAAGAACACCTTAAGATTCACTCGTTTCAACACAAGAAATACTGAAATTCGAACCATATAACGAAAGAAAATGTTCAAGCAGCTATGAACAATAATAAACTAGCTCTTAGAATCACAACGACACTTTCTTACAGGCCTAGATCCAAGAGGTCACAGCAAGACTAGTTCACTTTCGCTACGGGAAACTGTGAATGAAAGCAAGAAATACAATAAGAACAATCACGGTTTCTTCATACAACTGAGGCGGAATGAAGGCAAAGAAAGGTAGTTTCAGCTGGGTATACAGGTTGACAACAGGCTGCAAAAACAATATTGAAAACTGGGCAACAGGCAGTAGGGAACCCCAGTTGCACAAGGCAAAACTGGATCAACGCAGGTACTGCACTGTCAATCTGACATGCAGCACAGGTAGCCCCTTCGAGACCTGCGTTGCAGCGCAGGTAGCCTTTGTTGCAGCTACACTGAAGAGACAACTCTCGTCTCTCTCAGATTCCGGGTCACAGTTTGCTCAAAAATCAATGGTTTTTGGCCAAATCAGAGGCTATCAGCCAAGTATACACTAGAGGATGATTAAGGAAGATGAACACTATCAAAAAGAGCTAAAAAGAGTCCTTGTGGATCAGCTCTTCAAATCATAAACATGCCCAGCACTGAGCTAGAGTAGCTGCCCTCTACTTTGCATTCGAAGGATTCGAATGTAGTTCGATTCGGTACTCCCTTTGTTTAGGAAACGAATAGCAAGAAACACAAGCTACCAACAAGACACGATCCCCAGTGGAGTCGCCAGTCTGTTGTGGGGAAAAGTATCCAACACGGAATGACCCTATCCCACTCTAAGGGTGATAGTTCCTTAGCAACAGCGGAAGCAAAGCTATCTAAAGTTACTTCTTTATGACATGCAAGAGATGAAAGGAAGAGATCCACTTACCGATGTCTTGTGCAAATGGTCGATCCAATCTCCTCTATTTGCTGCTCGCTCCCAGCTCCAAGTCTTCTCACGGGCCCAGCTACACGAGATCCTGCGAACAAGACAAGAAAAGGAAACTACAAGAAGCATGCATTCATAATTGATTCAAGGATTAGCATAAATCAAATACGCAAGTAAGACAATACACCATTGAAACACATGCGAATAGAAGAACCTCAAATGCTTTATTAATATAAGGAAGTAAGGTTCAGGCGGTGATACAACCGTGAGAGGTCCAATCCAGCATCACCTTCCCGACGGAAATAAATCTCCTCTTCACCTCCCTCAAGCAATCACCCAATACTCACAACTGTAAACCAACAGCAATTCTTTGCACAAAATTCCGGCCTCCAGATCCCATGGGATGAGATCCTTATATAGAGTTTTGGAGTGAAGATAAGTCAGCTTGATGTGTGACTTGTTGTCCTCTTCAACTCCAGTTGTTCTTCAGTCCTTGAGTCCACTCGGAGTTTCTACCTTCCACTTGGAGTTTTAGAACCTCTTTACTCATCATTAGGCGAATCTTCTGATCCAAGTGTCATTTTGGAAGCTTCCTGGGCACTGGCACATTGAGAAAAGATTCCTCCACATGTCAAAGTACGCCCAGCGCAGGTAGCCTTTGTTGCACTTGCTATGCAGCGCAGGTACACCATAGAGCTTTTGACATTCAGTGCAGATGCTTAGTGGAGCAGCTGCTTTGATCCCAAATTGACCTGTTTTTGAGTGTTTTTCAGTGGAGAACTGATTTGCAGTGCTGTGGTTTGCTGACCTTGTTCCTCTAGGGGTAGGAACAACATGTTTAGGGACTTTGGATCCCTCAGATTATTGACATTTCATGCTCCATGCTGTAAGGCACAAAAATGTCTATAACAATCCACCAAATTTAGTCCCCCCCTATCCTTAGGTTTACACAATTTCTGCCAAGCAACCAAAGACCATTTTTTCTTTTCACTGTTTCCACTCCATAAAAAGGATCGTTGGATGATTCTCATTTGATTTAAGATTCCTTTTGGAACAGGAACAATTGATAACAGATAATGAGGGACGGCCTGCAGGACAGCTTTGGTTAGTATAAGTCTACCTGCGAAATTCAGAGCCCTGTTTGTCCAATGTTTGCACTTCCTTTCCATGCTGGCCAAAACTTTCTCCCAATGAACCTTTTGCCATGGTTTGAGAGTAAGAGGGGCACCAAGATATCTCGAAGGTAAGGATCCAATTTTAAACCCCAGAAGCCGAGACAGATGAGATTGGATAGCCTGATGAGTATTGAAGAAGAAAATTGTAGACTTGGAGAAATTGATCTCCATTCCCGAAGCTCTGCTGAACAGATTGAGAATATCCCTGTAAGCTAAAGCTTCTTTTACTGTGGGAGTACCATGTAACATGGTGTCATCCACAAACTGTTGATGAGTTGTGGCTGGAATGGATCTGATGGGTTGCAGACCTCTAATTTGACCCTCTGCTTTTTTCTTGGCTATTAATCTACTTAGGCCTTCCATTAGAATGACAAACAAGAATGGGGATAGGGGATCACCCTGTCTGATGCCTCTTGAGGGGCTGAAGGGGGCAGATGGGGCGCCATTCACAAGGATAGAATATCTAGGAGATTTTATGAGGGCTAAAACCCATTTGATCCATTGCCTGCTGAATCCAAAAGCTTCTAAAACTGCTTCCAGGTACATCCAACTTACTTTGTCATAAGCTTTAGATAGATCTAATTGCATAAGCATTCCGGCTTCTTTCCGCGAATGAAGTGAATGAATCATCTCCTGTGCCAGCAGAATGTTGTCTAGAATTTGCCTTCCTTCAACGTAGCCCGATTGCTCCTGCAAAATTATGCCAGGGAGGACCGACTTCAGCCTATTGGCTATGACCTTAGAGATGATCTTGTAGATGACATTACAAAGGGCTATGGGCCTGAATTTCTCTGGTTTGTTAGCTTCCTCCACTTTGGGAATAAGAGCAATGAAGGTTGAGTTTAGAGATTTTAGGATAGTTTTGGAGCGTCTTGAGTCTTCCACGATTTCCCATATATCTTGCTTTACAATGTGCCAGCATGCTTTATAGAAGTTGATGGTAAATCCATCCGGTCCTGGAGCTTTGTCGTTGGGCATACTTCTTACTGTCTCCTCCACTTCTTCCATGGTAATTGCTCTTCTTAGGGCCCAGTTCTGATCCTCTGTGATGGATTTAGGTATGACATTAGTAATTTCTTTGATAGCTTCCTCTCTGTTGATCCCTGGTTCTTGCGCTATGAAGCTGAAGTGATCCGATAGGGAAGCAAATATCTCGTTATGATTTCTAAGGAGTTCTCCCTCACTATTTTTTAATTCTAAGATTTTGTTGGCACTTCTGTAATCCATGGCTGATCTATGGAAGAACTTAGTATTTTGCTCCCCTTCCTTCAACCATAGAATTCTTGATTTCTGCCTCCATAAGGATTCTTCCTGCTTGCATCTGTTGTGCCATTGCTGGGTAAGCTCTTTTTCTTGCTCAAAGGTCTCTTCATTTCTGCAACCTGCCGCACCATCCTTTTGCATTTGTTCCAGCTTATTTTCGATGGTAATTTTCTCCTGAAAGATATTTCCAAATACTGTTTTATTCCAATCTTTTAACCTTATTTTGATTTTTTTTAGTTTCTTTTGAAGATTGAACATTTTGGATCCTGTTTCATCTAAAGGTTCTGACCACCATTTTTCCACCATTGAGAGAAAGCTGGGGTGTTCTATCAAGAACTTTTCGAATCTAAAGGGTTTATTCCTGGGGGTGCCCTGAAGCTCGACAGTTAGTGAGATCGGCCAGTGGTCCGACCCTCCACATGGGAGGATGTTCGATTCAACTACTGTTCCATCTAAAATTATGCTTTCCGAGACTAAGAAACGATCCAGTTTGGATGCTATTAATATTTCACCCCCCCTTCTGTTGTTCCAGGTAAATTTACCACTTTTAGGGAATACATCCACCATTATGGCATTTTCAATGAAACTAATGAATTCCTCCGCATCCCTGTTTAGTTTTCTGAGGCCTCCTTTTTTCTCCAGGAGGGAGGTGATCATGTTGAAATCTCCCCCCAATATGTAATTAGCATCAGGATGCCTTTCTATAAGTTTGGATAACGAATCTAGGAAACTTATCTTATCTTCTAACTTCTGAGGGCTGTATACATTGATGCATAGGAAAGATTTAGAGTTACCTGTAGGTTGAACTTCCAGTGCTATGTAGTTTTTGCTTGCCTCAGCTGTTAGAATCTGGTACTTCCTTGTGTCCCAAAATGTAGCTAAGCCTCCTTCTCGCCCTTGGCTCTCGATCTCTAGGACTTCAAAACTCCTTCCCACCTTGTTTCGTAGGCGATCTATGATGACTCTATTACATTTGGTCTCTTGTAGAAACAACATATCCGGGTTGTATTTCTGCATCTGCCGCTTCAGAATTCTCTGTTTAGCCTGGATGTTGATCCCCCTTGCGTTCTAGGAGACAATCTTCATAATTAAATGGTTAGTTGGAAGGACGGAAAATCACTTAGCTGCTTTATCTTACCTGCGTTAAGCAGCATCTCACCAATCTCCTGCAAATGTTCTCCGCTTGATTTGCGGCCTCTACGGCGTTTATGCCTCGAACCGGAGGTTTTTCCCAGGAGTGCTTTATAATGTGGGCTGCTTCCTTTGATTATGCCTAACTTTCTCTTCTGTTTTTCTAGTTCTGCATTCTGCCGTGCTAAGAAGAGATCATTGACCTTCTTGATTTCTTCCTCCGGTACTGCTTCAATCCCTGTTGCTCTCCAGCTTTCTACAATCGTTGTTAGGTCCATTCCTTCCATAGCTAGGGTTTCTTCCAGCTCTAGATCCTCACTCCCCGCCTCACTGGTTAACATTTATGTTTCTTCTTCCGTATCTGCTGTTCTTTCCTGCATGTGGATTTCATTATTAAATTCTCCTTCCGTAGTTCCTTTTCTTGTTGGTTCTTCCTGTTCTTCTTGCCCTGCCTCCACATTAGGTATGTTTTGCTTGTCCTCCGAATCAGTCTCAAGATCTAGGATCTCAAAGGGGTTACTGAAGTAGTTTCTTTCTGTATTACCTTTATTAGATCTTCTTCTGTTGGCTCGTTGCCTGTTCTTTGGTCTAGTGAAATTGTTCTTTTCTTTGTTGTTTTGTGTTTTCTCGTCTTCTACCTCCTTTCTATTTAGTGGACAGTCCCTTCTCAGATGCCCATGCTTGTGGCATTTACGACACCTGAACGGTATTTGCTCATAGTCTAAGGCTTGAAAGTATTCCTCATCCCTGTACTCGAGCCATAAACCTTCATGTAGTGCACCGGACACATCCAGTTCCACGCAGATTCTAGCGTATGAAGTGTATCTTTTCTGCATGGTAGCCTCCGAGGCTTTAACAAAGGTGCCCAGCTTATCACCTATTTGCTTTAAGGCATTCAATCCCCAATAGTCTATTGGGAGAGAGAATAGTCTAATCCAAACTGGGACTTGAGTAAAAGATTCCTTTTCCGGGACAAAGTTTGGCTTCCAAGGTCTCATATACAAGCCTGCTGCTGCTAGAAAATAAGGGCCACCTTCGAATACTCTGTCTTTATCTTCTAGATTTGTAAAGACTACTGTGAAAAATCCTTTAGCCCCCAGGTGCAACTGCACATCCCCTTTCGGCTTCCACTGTTGTCTTATCCATTGGCACAGAGTCCTTTCAGACGGCCAAACTCCCATAAATTTACAAATGATGGCATGTTCAGCCATGTGCTCCCTGTAAGCCTGGATTTCAGGGTCAATGATTATTACCCTTAGGTTGTCTTTTTTCTTGGGCTTACAGGCATTACTAGTCATGGAGGTCTTGTTGGGGTTCGCGCTGGTCTCCCCCTCCTTCTCCGGTTGATCCTCGTTGTTGTTTTTTGGCTCTTTGTCTTCTTCTGGTCGTTCCTCCTCGTTTCCTGAGGGTTGAAACTTTGCGGCCGTTTTGTCTTTTGTGTTTACTCGGTTCTGCTTCTCTTTATTCCTGACTTCTGAGGGAATGTCTGTCTTGTCAGGCATCATTGGTGTCTTTTCCTTGTTTTTTCTGCTATTCTGCATCTTGCTGTTCATTCCATCTATTCTGACTCCCTCTTTCATTTTCTGTTGCTGCTTCTGCATGACAATCTGCTTAAAAGTTGGGGTCCCACTGGACCCCTCTGCTCCCATCCAGTCCGACAACACTTTCCCCTTTCGAAACAGTGCTACCAATCTGACTCTATGTTGTTCCAGCACTGTCTCAAACGCTGGACCGCATCGATACTCAATCTATCATTGTGATCACTTGTGCCTTAATCTTCTTGTGAAGAGGATTGATTAGTTACTGCAATAAAAGTAGAATCCTTTGTAGTTTTCTCCAAATCTGGAAAAAAAAATAAATAATAATAATAATAATAATAAATTAATTAATTAATTAAAATTAAAATTAAAAAATAATTAAAAAATAAAAATAAATAAAAATAAATAAATAAATAAAAAATTAAAAATTAAAAATAAAAATTAAAAAATTAAAAAGAAAATTAAAAAAATAAAAAATAAAAAAATAAAAATAAAAATAAAATAAATAATAATAATAATAACAATAATAATAACAATAATAATAATTAAAAATAAAATAAAAAAATCCTCCAAGATACAAGTTCTCCAACCTATCCACCATTTCTTGGGAAATCTCACAATGCTTCACATGCATGCTATCAGATTTTGAAATGCTATTCAAAATAATCATTTTATCTAAATCATTAGATTTATCTTTAGCTCCATTTTCAAATGATAGAAAAATCTCCACATTAACAGACACTAAATATGGTTCCAAATTGAAATTTTACCTATATGAAGTATTAAAATACCTTGTTGATCCATTTTAGAAACTTTTCAAAAATGCTCACAAAATATCCAATATCCACTCTCCAATGATCAAGATGCAATCGAGAGCCCTGCTTTGATACCAATTGTTGGAAACTAGATCACTAGTGAGAGGATGAAGGTGAATTAGTAGTATAAGCACTCATACAATTTTTCTCCAATTATCTAATATTTAACATGCATAAACATAAACATATAATTAGAGCTTAGTGCAAGAAACATAACTAAAAAATAAATGAAAGAAATCACATAATCGACACAAGTGTTTCTGGTGGAAAACACATCGTGGGAAAAAAACCACCCTATTGCTCATGCATTGTTCAATTTTATCTTTTTTCAAAAAAATTATACATGGATCTATTAAATCCCAAGATATGGAAGACTCAAGTGTTTTTAGAGTATGCTGGCACTATGAGACAGAAAATGGTTTCTCTCCCAGATCTACGGACTACCAAAGGCATCCACGATCAATTGATCATTGCCCAACCACCATTGGCCTATCCAATCACCATTGGATTGAGAAATATCGTCCTTCTACTGAACCTACCAAACCATTTTCTACTCAAAGCCTCCATGCCTTCACTTCCTCCATGCAAGGCTTGTTTCACATATTTTCAGACTAGACTCCTATAACTTGCTCAACATGAGCATTGCAAAAACATAGCATGAAAGCTCACAAATCTGCATAAAACACACCAAACACCAATACTCCACAAGAAGCAAGACAATCTCCTCAAAACACTACTCCAAACCACACATCAAAACCTCAATCACCGCATATGATAATGACTTAAACAAAATTCAGTTATTTTTTGCTACAATGGAAAACTCATACATAAAACGTAAATACTAAAACTCACACAGTTTGCAAGGTTTTCACCAATCTCACTCTCACTCTACACACTTTCAACAACCAACCATACTAATAATGTGCTTTCTCCAATATATGGTTGAATTCAAGTGCTTAACTCAATAATTACACAAAACTACTGAGCTTAATAATCTTGTTCATTTGGTTGATTTGATCCGGTTCACCTCATTGAATCAATCAACCACTAACTCCATTAGCCTTTTTATATTTTCAACTTTAATCAACTTCTGGAGGTCCCACAAACTTCTTCGACCATAAACTGAAAAGTTCCGATCAAGGATGTCACCATAAACCAAAAGTTAGTTCAACAACACGAGACATGTGAAATAGATATCAAGAAATCCTCCTACCGCACCCTTGACAAAGTCTAAAATCAATTGGGGCAATAACTGCTCATGTAGGCTTACCTCCATGCGATTGGAGCCTTTCAACTGCTCCCATAGGCGTCTTTGCATGCGATTGGGGCTAAACCTCAGTAAAATCATCAACCTCTCATCTTTGAACCTATGCCACCTATTCCATCATCTTCTCCATCACTTGAAAACTCCTCCAAGCCTCTACGAAAGGTATCCAACTAATGAAATAGGCCAAGAACAAGTCAGTGACATACTAGAATTATTCTTCCAACTATAGCACCAAGACCAACACCTCCAACTCCTCAAGTAGCAACCATAACATCTCTAAACACCTCCAGGACATGTAGCAGCAGCCTCAACACCTACAACAACAACACCGTGGAATCCAAATTTCTCCAACACTCATAGAGGTATCTCCAACACAAGAAATGACTTCTCACACATGCATCATCACAGGTAATGTCTCCAAGACAAGAAGAGACATATCCAACATCTAGAGCAACACTTCAACCACCTGTAGCAGCAACATCTCCAACCAACACAACATGTTTGGAAGTCATCTCCTGTGTAGCCACAACATCATCTCCACTAGGTCGAGTTATAGATATGTTGACATCAATGCGAACTAACAAGACTATTACCAAACATACAACACCAAGCACTCATCAGACATGCATATGACGAGAAACACCAAGAGCTTGTTGACATCAATTTCAACACTACGATGCCAACATATATATAGATATATATATATATATATATATATATATATATATATATATATATATATATATATATATATATATATATATATATAGATATGAATTAAAATTAAATATAAAAATGATTTGCTAATTTTAAACTATTTAATTAATAGTAATAATAATAACACAATTTTATTTAAAAAATTAAATCTTTTTTAAAATTAAAAAAAGGACCTTCATTGCAATTGATGATTCCACATGATGTCATTCTAATCAATATATAGTCTATAATGGAAAGTCATCTGACGTGCCATGAGAATTGGTATAATCAAAATTACCAAATATTAATATTTAAGAAGTGGTTACCATTAGGTCTGGTGTGTGAGTAGCATTAGGTTAGTTGTTTCATTATGGCTTCAAATTATGGCATGAAATTCCCTCTTGTGTGCTTGGCAGTATGCATTGTTGTGCCAAGCCTCCTTTAGATAGTCCTTTGTGTACAAAAGGCAGCGTGACCACCTTTGTTGAAAGCTTCGATATGTAGGATTTTGTTTCCCATGCTAGTCGTTATCTCTGCAATTATGCATTAATTATATGGGTTAACCATATGTGTGCATTGGGTATCATATCCATGGCATATTTGGATTGCATTTGACTTAGCCATGAGCCCTCTTCTATTGATTATATTTCCATGGATTTTTTTTGCATGGGACTAAACCTGTCTTCCTACAAATAATGATTCAACTAGCGCAAAGTCTTATACTTTCTTCGACTCGTAGAAGGTCTTAGTTTCACTGTCCATTTTGGTAGAATGGTGGTTAGGGCTTTTATACTAGGATGCTACTCTCAAGTTTTCTACTCAGTCTGATGCTATGAGGCTAGGCTGCAGTCTCACCCTTGTAATGGTAATCTTTCTTATGTTTTATTCACCATGGTCGGTTATTCCCCCCTTGCTCTCAATTCCTTGGGGAATCTTTTATATCTCCACTAGCAACTATAAGGTAATCCCAATCATCTTGAAGTTACTCTCTGACTTTCATTCGGTGTCAACTCAAAGAATAGCGTGGTAGGGTAGTCATTCGCCATGTGTGGCTTGGGCTCCAATTTTGGATTGCATTGGCAAGCCACGTTGCGAATGACAAGGAAGCCTCAATACTCATGGCCATGCAACCTACAAAAGGTAAACCATCATATGCATGCATGGAGATAGAAAATCGTGGTCTTAGTGGAGAAGTCCCTTTGTGAGTTCTTGTGAAATTTATAGCAACCGCACGTCAAAATTGGAGGAATGGCTTGTAACATTTTCTTCCTTCTAAGAATGCATCGGCCTAATTTGAATGGCTCAAGGTACTTTGTATCCACTTGCATGGATAGTTGGTTCAGTCAACTCATGCCGATAGTTCAAGCATGTCCCACTTTTGTAATTTTTTCCTAGACAGAATAGACCTATGTGCCCATGGTGTGTCCTATAGCCTTTTCAGTCTTTTTATATTGTCTGAGGCCATGGTTGGGCATAAAATATGCAATCTTAAGATATTGAACTATTTTTATTCGTCTGGTTTCCCTTATGGTAGACTAGTAAGACAAAGCACTCTCTAAATAATGTTTTTTTTTTAAGAAATGAAATAGTCAAACCTTCACACAAAAAAAGACTTTAAAGTAAATTTAAATTTATACTTTTAAATTGGAGTTTTAAAATATATATCTTATTAATTTTATCATAAATTACTAAAATAATAACAAATATTTACTTTTGATTATTATTGAGTTATAAAAAAAAGAAATATGTACTTTTGATTATTATTGAAAAAGTTTAAAAAAATTACTTAATTAATTTGTAATGGAAAAAAAAACATTTATTTATGTTTATGAATTACTTGTTGGAAAAAATATTAATAAATTACAAATAAAATTTAGAAAATTATTGACTTTTATTAATTAGAAATGAATATAAAACATTACTCTATTGAAAGTTGGTTGTATTAAGAGGTGATTTATAATTTAAAGGGAGAAAAATGTTGTCATGTAACATGATGCAATAACCCATAAGAAAAACTACGCTTCTACATACCTACATCTTTCAAAAAAATTAAACAAACGATAAACAACTATGTATTACACCATCTTATAAACATTGTATATGTACATATCTACATCTCGAACAAAAATAAGAAATAATTCATTAATAACTATAAAGGAGTTATTAAGATAGAATCAGAAATAAGAAATAATTTGATGATAGCTATGAAGGAGTTATTAACCTAACAACTATGTATTACAACATCTTATAAACAGTCTATATGCACATATCTAAAGAATATGGCCACTTTAGGTTCTCACCAGAGCTCTCACTCTGATGTGCAAGCTTCTCAAATCCGACTCTAAAGAGATGAAAGAAAAATCTTCCTCCTCGGACTCAAAACTCATAACCAAAACTCACACTCGCACTCTACTTTGACCACCCTAGAATGAGCCTTACTCTTTCATTATATAGGAAAAATGAGGGGACAATCATCCGATAGTCAAGCATACAGATTTAGTACTATCTTTCATCAGTCGAAGAGATGTGTCTCAAAACTCACCAAAAGTCAAAGTGCTCTGAGTCTCGTGACTAAAGAATCTTCGTACAAGGTTCCACTATGGATGATTTGAACAAATCCCATGGAAAACATTGTATTGTAATAAATTTTACATAGTGGATGCTTTTAAATAGAAAATTCCATGAGAAAATTGGTCACGTTCAGTCTTGTGACTAGACATCATTATTACACTATGGAAGCTTTAAGGACAAGCCCACGAGAACCATTAGTCCCCCAAGGGTGTGGCCCTTGGAAATGTTATCTCGGAATATCTAACAGAATCCCAAGACTTTGTATAAATTCTTCGTACAATCATAAGATTTCTTAAGATGATTTGGTATTTAATATTGGTCATGACTAACCATTCATGGTGTCCTTTCATAAAGTAACAAATAATTTGACAGTCTTGATAATTATTGACATCTCCAATAGTTTTACATGGAGAATGCCAACATTCTATTAAGAATCCACAATTGTCACATTCTAGCTGGAAGTCATGCTGGAAGAAGAGAGGATTTATAATAGTCTTGTTGAGGCCAAAATCATTCCACTGTTGTTGAAGCCATTCACATTGCCGTTGTCTTTGTGTGGTCCACATGGCCCCGAATTTTACTCGTGTAGTGAGTTTCATTTTGTCCATCTACATTCATGACGCCCCACCACAATTTTTTGTAGTCTGAAAAGTTGTAAATCGTGTCCGGAAAGATAATCCTTGGATCACCTTGTGGCCGCAATTCTGTCATGTCGTACCATCTCGGCCATCTGGTCCGATTTATGGCAAGATATTTGTTGAAGACTCTTCTCTGGTTCCTTCCTTCTGTCCAAATCATATTGATATCTCTAAAATCTTTACTTTGGGATTCTTCAGCCAAATGTGAAACCAACATACTTCTTTGATACACCATGTTGTCTATCAATTTGCTACCTTTGTGGTAGACTTTCCTTTTAGGTACTAAGTGCTAAATGCCAAAGTGAGGTTGCAAATTTGAATCAAGCACTTTTGTGTTTCTTAGTTGCCATGTTGGTTTCCATTTGGAACAGTATTCTTCCGAGTTTGTGTTTCAGAAATACTTCTTAGAGTCTTTGTATATTGGGAAGGGTCCCATTCTGTTACAATTGCCATAGCAGTGTCTTTCTGACTTAAATATTCTCTGCTTAGGAAGTCAGGTAGCCAATTTCTTTTGCCTTTGATGTGTTTGACTTCGAAGTCAAAATTTGCAAACAGAGCTTGCCACCTTGCAAAGTTAGCTTCTCCCTCTTTCTTTATAGCTTTACTAAGGACTTTCTTCAATGCAGAGGCATCAATCCTTAAGAGAAACTTTTTGTGTATCAAATGGATATCAAATTTATCAATGCAGTTCCATGTTGCTTTGACAACCTTTTCTATAGTAGAATACTTTTTCTCAGGGGGGCTCCAAGTCCCTAAGCCAAAATGAACTATTTTTTCTTCTCCTTCTTTATTTTGCTTCATAATTCCTCCCCACCCTTCGTTGCTGGCATCTGTTTCAACAATTTTGAAAGAATCTTCATCAATGATATGAAGAATAGGAAGAGTTTTTACCTTTGTTTTAATTCTTATGACAGCTTCTGTGTGGGCTTGAGACCAGGGTTCTAGATGTTTTTGCAGCCTTCTATTAAGTAATGATCTATCTTTGGCATAATCTTTGTAAAAGATGCTCACATAGTTTAAACATCCCAAGAATCTCTGTAATTGAGTTTTATCAATGATAATATCTGGAAATTTATCAGCAAATTCCAGAGCATGTTTTTGCAGAGTGATCTTCCCATCTTTAATTTTATGGCCAAGAAACTTCATACTTCTATGAAATAACTCAATCTTTTTCTTGCTAAGAACCAGTCCATTGGTTTTGACAAGTTGTGCAAATTTCTGGACATGCTTAAAGTGATCATGGACATTTTATAAAATATAAGTATATCATCAATGTATACTAGTAGCCAATCAAGATATGGTTTGAAAATATCGTTCGTAACCTTCTGGAATTTGAAGGGTGCATGATTTAATCCGAAAGGCATGACGTTCCATTCATACTGTCCTGCCGGGACATTGAAAGCTATCTTAAATTTATCATCTTCATTATTACCACCTGCCAAAATCCTGATTTCATATCAAATTTAGAATATACTTTAGCCCTAGCTATTCTTGCTAGTAGATTTCCTTTATGAGGAACAAGTTCAGTATCATCTAAGAGGACAGTATTCATAGGTTTATAGCTTATGACTAGTCTTGTAATACCTCTTAACTGTTCTAAATGTTTAATAACATAAAAACCATAGCAGTTCCAAGGAATGTTAGATTCTCTGATCAATCTTCTTTCTAGGAGGATTTCTATCTCTTTTTGACAGAGATCTCTATATTCTTTGTTCATAGGGATTTCTCTACTCTTGCAAGGTTTCCCTTTATACTCATCTTTGTAGGGAAATCCGACACAATGATGTTTTCTATGCCAAAATGCATTCGGTTGTTCAGAACAGCATTCCTTTTCTATATGTGATCTTAGACTTGAGATCCCTTGTTTAATTATAGGCATCTGAAGATAGTCTCTTATTTTTATGGTGGTATTTAGCTCTTTGAGCTCTTCAATTTTATTTTTTACTTTCTCAATCTGCTGCATTTCTTGTACCATCGTAGACACTCTGGGAGTACAAACAAAGGGTAACTTGATTGTTTTCAATTTTTTGACTGAGCTTGTTATAGATATAAAATAACCAGTCTTGCCATTTTTCAATCTAACTTATCCATGTGGCTCTACAGCTGCTAAAAAACATTCCCCAAAATAGAGTCAATAGGAATGTCTGCAACAACAAATTTAATTTGATGCAGTGCTCTTTAAAGCAAATAGAGGCCTGAGGGACTTCATACAATAGATCTTTGTTTCCTAACCCAATCATTTGTCTAAATGATTTTACCTAGTACTTTGTAGGTACTATTTTTGAGTTCACAATAATGACATCTGCCCCAGAGTCAATAAGTGTTCTTAGGGAAAATATTTCACCATTTATACATAAATCTAACATAACATGATGTTTCTGATACTCGATAGCCATTACTCTCATGTCAGTGAAACCCATAGTATCATCATTTTTCCTTCAAATATTTAAATATTTGGGTTAGTCTAGTATTCATCATATGCATCCTCTAGTTTCTTCCCTTTTTCTACTCAGAGGCCTGTGCTTTTAGAGAGACAATTTCATTTTTGAGATAATGGATCTCTTGGCTGACTTCTCCTAAAGTGAGGGCTCTCATTTTAGATTGCTGTTGACTTCTCTGGAAAGATCTTGTATTTCTTTCAAATGAGGCATCGATGAATAATGCCTTTGGTTCAGTTTTAGAGGTGGTCTTGCTACTGCTCCCCTGATTTTTATGCATTGTGCTTAGAAAATTTTCTAGTAACTTTTCTTTCATCTCTCCTTCTCCTAATGTTATGATCTAGGCAAGTAGCTTTATTTCTACAACATCCATGGTTTGTGCCATGAGAACTTTCTCCTTTGGCTAAGAAACAATTCCTTCATCAAATGAGATTTCTGATTCAGTGTTTGAGTCACACTACCAGTTGTCTGAATCAGTACAGTCACATTCATTCATGTGCATGTTTAATTCTTCATTACAGCATTCTGAAGAAGAACTTTCAGAGGATTCAGATGTTGAACAGAGTTGTCATTGTTGTATCTGTTCTTTAAATGATATTTTTGGACAATTTTCAGATTTGTGATTTTTAGAACCACATTTATTACACAATATTTGCATCATGCCTTCTGTTTTTAATATCCTTTTCTTCTTTACAGCTTCAAAGAATTTCTTTCCTCCATTTCTCTTAGATTCTTCCACTAAAGGACAACAATTGGAGGTATGTCCAGGTTGGCCACAGAGCCAACAAATCAATTTATTCCATTGATCTTTCTTCTGTGTCTATAGATGAATTGGGTTCATAGTAATGTGTTTTTGGCACATATTTATAGTATCGTTTCTTGGTCCCTTTTCTTTTGCTCTGTGGATATTTTCTATATTCTTGTCTTTTTTCTTTCTTGGCCTTATTTTTAGCTTTTCTTCTTTTTACTATGGGGTCATCTATAGCGAGGCCATACTTGTTACAGATGGATTTACCATCTCGTAATCTTGACATTTTCTAAAGAGATTTATTAACTTTCATACTAGTGCATAAATTTACCATAACTTTTGTTATAATGCTATATATTCGTCCCCAACTAAAGGATTCAAAAGGCAAGTGAAAAACATCTTGTTGTCTTAGATAATCTACAAATTTTGAAGGCAATGTCGTTAAGTAGATTTTCTTCCACAAGAGATTTTTGCTATTTTTAACCTCATATATTCTTTGAATCCAATCTTTATGAAAATCTTCATAATGGGACATTTTATTGCATTTAATATTGATGAGAATTATCTCATGCTTATTGGAAAGTTCATGTTCTCCTCCACACCAATGTTCTAAAATAAATGAAGTTACTACCCCAATCATATTTCTTGATGGATTTCCATCAGAATTGTGAATAATATCTCCCATTTCATCTTTCAATATCTCATTTTCCTTTTTTTCCACTAATGCTAGTGATGACTCTGTTTCCCACCATCTCAACAAAGTTTCAGTGAAGCACTTAACGATAGATTTACAATTTTCTATTTCATTTTTTCCCCTTAGGCACATAAGCTTGTATTCTATAAACATAAGATCTATCATTTTTCGAATCTAAGCAACACTCAGATTGTCAATATTCCATTTTCTATGTGATTCAGGATGGAAGTAATGTGCTTCTGGAAGTTTCCCCTTTCCACTGAGATCAGGTGCTGGATACCTGATATATTGGCTTTGGAGAGGCTCATAGATAGGGAACAGATGTGGTTCAGATCTTTCAGGTTGCTTTCCTTATTTAAACAATGAGGAGGTAGTCATTGGATCAGATTTATCTTCGACTATTTCTTTAGGAAACAGAGAAGGAAATTTAACAACATGCTTAACGGGATGTTGAATATTTATAGATCTCTTGAATAGAGAAGAAACATGAATTTGTTTTTCATTGGGAGCTATATGAACTTTATCAAATTTTTCAGACAGTTCTTTAATAGATTCCTAAGTAGATTGTTTTCCCATATCTACTTTCCTTTCAACACCTTCTATCCTTATTAAGGATTCTTTGACAAAACCTTTTAATACAGAAGTGGAATAATTCACATCATTTAAGGTTTTGTTTATACTATTTACAAAGAATTTTATACTATCAAATTCTTTTTTCACCTCAATAGACTTTGCACAATTCATTTCTAGCCCTTTAACTGTTGTATTTGTCCAATTTATTTTTTCACTTGCTTTCTGTATTCTACCATCAATGAAAAGGGCATTATCATCCTTTAAAACCACTGGAATGTCTTTAGCATTGTTCTATGCTTCTCCTAATACAATGCCTTTGTAAGGAGAGAAGGATGTAGAACTTTCAATTTTATTGCCATCTTTCGCAGTCCAAGAATGTTTTGTTGAAGATGATTCGGCATCTGCCATTTGTACATCTGTATTTTCTTGTGTCTTTTTTTGTTCATAAAAATACAACCAAACATTTTTCTCTTGCATCTATGCTTTCCATTCATCGGATAATATAATTTTTTCTGGATATGGAGCAGTGAGATCAAACCTTTCAGCCTCAGGATGAGTGTATAAATCCCAATTAAGCATATTTTTCATCCATTGATCGTCAATCTTATGCTTCCTACATCCTTCCACAACTGAGAAGAACTTGTGCATTTCTGTTTTTGAAGGCTTCTTACAATTAGGAGGCACAAAGTTGTTAAATCTGGATTGAGGGATTATCTTATCAAGTTGTTCCAAATATCCTCGACCATAGCACGGCATACTAAAAGGACGCATTTTGCTAAACATGTCTTTGAGGTGAGGATCTTCATTTTCTAAATATGGAAGCTCATAAATTATTAATACATGATCAACATCATGAGGGGATGGTATATCAGAACACTTAGGATTAGGACACGGAGTGACAGATGTTGTAGGGGGAGATTCTCTTGTTTTTGGATGGTGGTTCTGATGTATGACAAAATCAGCAAGGCTACTGAGATTTATATTTTGATTGCAGCTTGGGCAAATAACTTGTAGAGATGAAAACTTTACGATCTGGGCATATTGAAATAGATCTATATGTGGGAAATTTACAGATGGTGTAAAAGAACTAGAAGTATCTATTATTTGTGGATCAATATACATGGATTATGCTTTGCAAGCTAAATTGATTCTTCTGTGATCTATTATAGATCTTCTAGCAAAGGACACTATGTCAGATGATGGTCTTTCTTGTATATCAGTAGAAGTGATCTTTTGCATTGTTGGAGGTTTTGGGTTATCAACAACCCAATGCTTTGGGAAACTTAAGTCTTCCCATTTAATAATCTGATGTTCTAACTTTTGATTCTAGGTATGTGTTAGAAAAACCATAGTAGATTTGTATTCTTTGCTGGGAGCATGGAGAACTGGAGGATAGAGGGTATTTGTGTGTCTGAAACAATCACGAGTTTGAATGGAAATATTATTTCTCTTTTTCTTCATATCAAACCCCGTTGTGTGGATCTGTAGTTGAAAAATATCCTTGACGTGCTCATCAAATGTATATATAGAAAAGTTGGGATAACAATCAAAGTATACTACTCCATTTGATAATGGAGCAACCATCCCTCCTATCAATGAATATGAATACTTGTTATGTGTAAGATCTCTGCCTGTAGCAAGAACGAAAGTATTCATTCCTGTGTGAACTAAGGGATTTATCCCTACCCTTATGCACCTCACATGCAAATATTTGGTTCCCAACCTTTTAGCCTCAGCCTGAAGTTTCTTAGTGTCAAGAAGAGAAAGTGTTTGTATAGAGTCAAATTTCTCCTGTATTTGGCTAATGCTTTCTGTGAGATATTCTAGTTACAACTTTAAGATGGAACATGGATGGGTTAGCATATACTTATGACGAGGAGACACTGGGTAAACACCACTTAGGTGCAGGCTGACTTTCAAAATATTCAAGTTTTGCAGAATTTATAGCCCTTTTAGATGATATGCAAGCATATCTCTTAATAGGTTTTCTGCTTATTTTTGAGCTGCTCTCTTCCAGTATTGTCTATTTATAAACTTACAGATATTGAGTACTAATCGTAATGAACCGTAATAAGAAATAATTCAATGATAACTATGAAAGAATTATTAACATAGAATCAGAAATAAGAAATAATTCGATGATGACTATGAAGGAGTTATCAACCCAGAAATAAATGATAAAAACACTTCGGTCATATCAAAATATAGGACAATTAATAATAACTTATAAGCCAATATACTAAATCAAAAGTCCAATATAATATATAGCAGTAATTGACTGATTGTCTGCATACAAAATTCTTAGTACTTTTATTCCCCGAAATTATGATAAAGTTGCATGGGATAAATGTTTTCCAAGCACAGATGGACTAAAACCCTACCTCTGTTACATTGTATTAAAACAAGCTCGAAAGCCACAGCAGCATGAAAATTAAAACAAGTCTTCATCACCAAAACATTATGGTATATAAACCATAACACCTGGGAATAAATACAGGACCTGCAAATATAGTTGTAGACCAATACCTAAAGAAGTCTCCATCGCAGATGTGGACGAAAAAAATATACTTGACTTACCCCTTATTTCTGCCCATTTATTCTTTATGTCGCGACGTTGTCTCTTTCCATGGAGCTCCTTACAAGTGCAGCGCCACGATTTCTTTTTCTCTCGGGATCAATGCGATCCTTCGAAGTCAATACCTCTTATTCATGTCCCTTTATCGTTGAGCGTGAACGAGAACCTGTGTGTATTGGAATAAACATTTAAAAAGTCTTTTCTGCCGTCAAAGAAACAAACCCTTGCTCTCACTGAAGCCCCTCCAAAGAAACCACATATACCCAGGTTTTTCGTGAAGCTCGGAGACAACATCCCACATCTGGACGAAAAGGAAATATGTGACTCATCCCTTGTCTCCGCCACCTACACGAAAAGGAAATATGGGACTCATCCCTTGTCTCCACCACCTACAGAAGACCAACCTTGACCATGGATTGCCATGGATACTTCATCTGCTCCGCTGCAAAATTTTGAAAAAAGGTTCTTACCATTTCACACGACTACCTGAAGTCTTTTGTTCAGGAAGCGATAAGCGCCATCCAATCATTTACAGCTAACGAATCTCCAAAAACTTGCTGCGCAATAACGTCAATTACTGGTCGCAAATCTCGGATGTCTTGCACCGCCACAGAGTCTTTTTCCGTGGAGATCCTTAGATCTGCAGCACCACACAATCTTATATTTTCCTATCGCGATCTCTATTGACTTGCAGTGCCATAACGTCATCGAAAGTCTTGTATTTTTTTCTCTCCAAATCATCAGAGTTGCAAAGCCAGAATATTGTTTTCTGTCGCGATCCATGATATCCTTTTGTATGGCCATGCATGTCAATACGCCTTATTTCTGCCCATTTATTCTTCATATCACGACAATGTTTCTTTCCATCTTTAGACTTCAGCGCCACAATTTCTTTTTCAGTCTCCATCTATGTTATCTATTTCTATGGCTATCGAAGTCAATGCCCCCATATTCTCGCTCATTTATTGTTTAACGTGAGGAGAACAAATGTCTATTAAAATAAAAATGAAAAATATCTCTTTCGCCGCCACATAAACAAACCTGGGCTCTTGTTGAAGCCCTCCAATGAACCCCATAAACCTGGGTTCGCCGGCCCCGATCCGGGATGCCCGCTTAACGAACACATATACCCAGGGTTTTCATGAAGCTTAGAGAAAACCTAGTGCTATGACTTTTTGACTTTATTCACCGTCATGCCTCAACAACAAAACCACATAAACCAGGTTCCCAATGTTTTTGTCTCGTTCATTTCCCGAAACCTCGGTTTGGGGAGACTTTCCTGCGTCTGCATTTTATTTTTAATTAAATTTAATTTGTGAAAGGCTTAGTCTAATTGATAGATGAAATAATTTTGTGGTTAGCATTGTAGTTGGAATTTAGCAATATTGTATAAATAGATTCTATATCCTAAAAAATCATTGAATTATTCAACGTTTGCAAATTAAACAACTTTAAACTTTTGATTTTTAAAAAAATCTATTGGATTTTGAACAAAATTCACTACAAAAAGTGTGTCTAGTTAGACTATGTGCTACTAACATGATCTACATCTTGGTATGGTATATATATATATATATATAGATATATATATATATATAAAATGGGCATGGAGTATGATCTAAAATTGCTTTTGCTTGGCTAAAAGATTGGCCCAAGACCTAAAGGTATGTGGCAGAAGTGAAAGCTTGGCCCTTTGTGGACCACTAGGTGGCTAAGTTTTCCTTGAATAATAATAATGCATCATTTTGCATTGGTCGAGAACCAATGGTAGTTGTCCTCTACTGATTTTTTTTTGTAAGCTTGCTAGATTCTTCCTTTTCATTAGAATATAAACAAGTTACATCCACATAAAAACAAGTTAGGTGGTCTCAACTTGCCCATCGGGAAACCAAGTCAGTTGACCACCTAACGGCATGATAAAGTCATCTAGTAGCAAAAAAGATTGAGTCTATCTATCGAAGCTATATAAGTTTGATTATCATGTCCACATCCATATTCTCTTTGCCTATACATATATATGACTATAAACTAGAAATTAAAAGGTATCTGCATAAAGACCGAAAAAAAAAAATGAAAGCTGATAGTCTATTCATCTTGCTCGGTGGGGCCAGATGCAACTGGGGCCAGAACTTTAGTACTAGAGCCTCGCAGCTCTGTCTGTGAAAGCATACAAGGAGAGTGTCCCTCCATATGACCAAGGTGCCCTCCTTATTTCTGCATCTGAAATTGCAACTTCTGAAAATGTCGTTTATAATTTGGAAAATCCTGAACAAAAGTCATCATGCTCACCGAGATTTGTTCTAGGGCCTTTCCCAGGAGACCTTTCATCACTCAGTAAAGATACAGAGTCTGTTTGAATTGAAGCACTATCCCTCTAGTGTGATCAGGATCTGGAACTAGGAGTCTCGAGTCCTTCATTTCAACTTCATTCGTGTTTGATTGTCTACTTATTTCCTCCTCCCATTCTTCTATCAGCCTTCTAATCTCGTTGTTGGTGTCTTCCTTGTATGTGGTGGCCGCTTCATTTATTTGGTTAGCCACTGGCTTTCTGTTGTGTCTCTTGCTTGAGGATCTTGGTTCATCCTCCACCTCAGCCAACCAATATCTCTTGCCTCAACCCTTCCCTTTCATCGTTCTGCCCATTGCCTTACCGTCTCAACGCCTTTCTATCAAATTATGTGGAAATGGGGAGGCTAGCCTCGATGCTCTTCACACCCGAGACTACTTACCATGTCGAGGACCTGATATGGAAACACAACACCAGAATTTCCAGAACATTATATTTTGTTTTTCTGTCACCCATAGGCTCTGCCATTCCGCAAAATCTGCCACCCCTCGTTCAATTGCATAACAATATAATTTAAGGATCCCATACCCAACATGTCCATTACCTGCACCCTAGTGCGGGTTCCTTTGCCCCCACCGACACCCTCTAATTTCGAAGTCCATTAGGGAGCCACACTGTGAATGTGAGAGAAGCCTCAATATCAGTAGCCATGCAACTTGCAAAAAGGAAAGCATCATATCATTCTGCATGTATGGAGACAGAAAATTTTGGTCATGGTGGAGGAGTCCCTTTGTGGGTGCTGGTGGAATTTACAGTGAGCACAAGTCAAAAAGGAATGGCTTGCAATGTGATCTTCCCTGTAAGAATGAATCAGCCTGATGCGACCAACTTTAGGTACATTGTGGCCTCTTATATGCCTCATTTCATTAGTCAATTCAAAGTAAATTATGGAATTTTGTTATTCCTTCTAATATCTAAGTATGACTCTTGTGGATAGTTCAGGCATGTCCCACTTTTGTAATTTTTTCCTAGACAAAATAGGCCTGTATGCACATGGTTTGTTCTTAATCCAGTTGGATATTGGTGGCCACCCATCTATTCCACTTAGACCCCACCATTGTTTCTTTTATTTTCCTTAATTGTATCGCGATTTACTATTTTTGGCAGTTTTTTGGCTCTTGAACTTCTGAAGCTCTTTTGAAGCCCTAAACGACATTTTTTTTCGAAAATGGCAATGTGTTTATAATCGAAAGTTGTAATCCTCAAATAGATCTTTCTAACAAGATATCATACGCATCAAATAGAGATTGTATGCCATACTTACGACCCCAGGAATTTGACATACCAATTTACCCAAACGGGACCCAGAAACATTTGGCGCTTCATCTCCTAGGGTTAGGTTTTTGGATGTTTAGGGTTTTCAATTGTTTCTCAATTATAAATAGGCCTTCGAGCCTCATTGTAACACAATTAAGAAGACATGTAGCCACCACATCTCTTCTCATAGTTAAACAATCATCACCTGACCTAGTTTATTTCCATTCTACATGTAAATAGTTTTTAATAACTTTTTATTATTGAATTGAAGTTCTATTTGCACTATATCTTTGTGTTTTTGTTTATATATCTATTTTATTTTTTTCCTTCATAAATCTGGATCAGTCCTATAGTCTCTCTAGTCTTTTTATATTGTCAGAGGCCATGGTTAGCCGAAGACTATGTAATCTTGAGATATTGAACTTATGTTACTGGTCTCGTTTCCCTTCAGACATACAAGTAATAAAAAGTCACTCTCTATGTAGTTATTTTTCGAATAAATGAAAGAGTCAATCCTTCACACAATAAAAAATAAAGATAAGGACTTTAAGGTAAATTTAAATTTATACTTTTAAATTGAAGTTTAAAAATATATATCTTATTAATTTTATCATAAATTACTAAAACCATAACAAGTATTTACTTTTGATTATTAATGAGTTATAAAAACTACTAAAAAAGATTACTTAATTAATTTGTAATGAAACAAAAACATTCATTTATGTTTTTGAATTACTCTTTGAATCCTCGATGGGGGTGTATGCTCAATGACCACACAAGGGAAAAGATCGGTTGGACGATTTTGCACACAACCCAACTAACATGATAAATGATATGGGCGCATGGTAATGGTACAAGGGTAGAGAGCCCTAAGTGGTCGAAGCCAGGAACAATCGAGAAGGAGGCCATGATCCATTTTTATGGGTGTTGGGGTTTGATGTGTGTTTTATGCATGTTGGTAATGGGAGTAAGGTACAGAGGGGGCAGAGTCATGGTGTATGCACATGTACTTTTCCTGTGCATGCAAGTTCAAACTTGTAGAATTTAGGGTGCCCACGGTAAGGGTGATGAGGGATTGTTGTCATCGACTGACTTCTAGTCCACTAGGATGGCGATTTGTGACCTAGGTATTCAGTTTTTTCATGGCTTGATAGACGCTCCAAGCCTCGCCTTCCACAATTATTCTCTGAGCGTAGGGGAGGGGTCTCTAGTCGTCCAACTATTTTGTTGGTCAGTGTTGTTCCCTTCTACCTAGTTTCTTTCATGTGGTGGTGGATGACATTGCTTTATGGTTTTGCGACTTTGTGTTATTGTGAGAATTCGGTATTGGTTCCCATTTTTTGGGTGTTGGGACGGTTTAGGGGTTGAGTAGTGTGGGAGCTCTGTAATAGTGGAAAAGAGCATTAGGTGGGTGCTCGTGAATTAGGGATCCAGTGAAGTTCATCTCACTTAGGCAGGTGGGCCCAAATATTCTCGGTAGTGTTGAAACGAGGGTGCAGTGGGTGAGAGGATATCGATGCATACCAGAGGTAGCTAGGGTTGGTGGTGGAGTAATGCAATGATAGAGGGGTAGGCTGAGACATGGAGCTGACCACTGGGGCTAGTTGGGGGCAAGGGCAGCGAGAGGCGAAGAATCTGAGGAGGATGCACCCTGATGAAAGAGTACGTGGCGGAGTAGTTTCCCGAGTCGTTGGGTCATGTCAAAAAACAATAAACACTACAGACCATTGTGAAGTATCTGCAAGGCATCCAAACCAGCCTAGACATTCTCTAATAGGAGCGATATGAAGGCCAGAATGAGGTAATCATATATATCAATGATTTGCAGTTTTCTAAAGAAAAAATTATGGAATTCCTTACCTCTCTCCGTCGCAGCCAACAGTAGTTGATGAGCAGTTGGATGAGATAGAGGCTAGATTGGCTCACATATATTCTCATGTCCATGAGGGCCGAGGTCTGTTGGCACCTTTAGATACTATACGAAGCCAAAATCCTCCTATGTAATTGTGATGAGAGTTGGTAGCTTTCTAGTTTTGATAGTTCTGGGCTTTAGAGGCTGTTTGTTTTTCAATATTTTGTAGAAATCACTTTTTGTTCTCAAGGAACTGTGTAGTTGTCTCAGCCAAAAAATTGGTCAGAGTGAGGCTAGGAGAGCTAAGAAATCACAAAACATTTCTGCTCATTTTCCGAAAAAATAATATAAAAACTTGACTGAGTTACAAATAAAAAAAAGTATTACTACTCTTTGAAAAAAATATTGATAAATTACTAATTAAGTTTAGAAATTTATTTTCTTTTAATACGTAGAAATTTATATAAAACATTACTCTATTCAAAGTTGATTATATTAAGAGGTCATTTTGTCATGTAAAATGATGAGAAAACCCCCCAAAAAAAGAACACACCTACCTTTATACATATCTACACAACATTAAAAAAAATATAATAGTTAAACAAAGGATAAACCACTATGTATTACAACATCTTAGAAACAATCTATATCTACATATCTACATCTAGAACCAAAATAAGAAATAATTCAATGATAAATATTTTAAGTAAATGATAAAAAAAATTTCTCATATCAAAATATAGGACAATTAATAATAATTTACAAGCAAGGGAGATTGTGACAAAGATTGAGGGTGGAGAGAGAGAGTGTGTATGATGGGAGGGGGAGACAGAGAGAGGTGAGAGAGAAGGGGGGAGAGAGGACTTAAGAGAGAGGGGGAGAAAGAGATGGAGTTGGAAGGGGAAGAAATAAATACAAAGAGAAAGGTGGAGAGGGAGTGGCATGGGAGAGATGGAGAGTCAATGACAGAGAGAGAGAGAGAGAAGGGTGGGAGAAAGTGATGGAGTTAGAAGGGGAAGAAATACATAGAGAAAGAAAGGTGGAGAGGGAGTGGCTAGGGAGAGATGGAGACTCAGTGACAGTGAGAGAGAGAGAGAGAGAGAGAGAGAGAGAGAGAGAGAGAGAGAGAGAGAGATGGAGAGAGAGTGTGTATGTTTTGGGGGTGAGAAGGAGATATAATGGGAGATAGAGATATAGATGGGGAGGGTGAAGGGTTGAAAGAGAGAGGCAAAGAGAGGGTGGGAGGAAGAGGGATATATGGGAGAGAGAGAGAGAGAGAGAGAGAGAGAGAGAGAGAGAGAAGGGGAAGAGATAGAGAGGGAAATTAAGAGGGAGAGATAGATGGATAGATAGATAGATGTGGGGGGAGAGAGAGAGAGCATGACATATGTTTAGGGGGTTGAGAAAGAGAGACATATAAGGAGAGATGGAGGGAGGTATAAACATAGATGGCAAGGGGAGAGAGGAAAGAAGAGAAAGATAGAGAAAGTTAGGGAGAGGCGGATAGAGTGAGACGAGGGAGAGGGGGAGGGGAAGGGAGAGAAGGAGAGGGGGAGGTAGATAGACATAGAATGGAAGGTAGAGAGGGGGAAGAAGAAAGAGTGTCATAGAGAGAAATACAGACATAGAAGTTAGATCTATAACGTCATGAATAATTTAGATTTTCATTAAAATAGATGTATTGATTTCAATGTAGTTTTTGATTTCTAATCCTATTTGATCACGTGCATTATATGCATTGATTTCAATGTAGATGTTGATTTACAATTCTATTTAATACCTTACACTAGATGCCTTGATTTCAATGTGGATGTTGATTTCTACTCCTAATTGATTGCTTACACAAGATGCATTGATTTCAGTGTAAGCACATCTCTACCTCATCCATCTATGTCTCTATCTCCCATTATCTCTCCTTCTCTATCTCTCTATCTCAGCCCCTAAACACACACACTCTCTTTCTATATCTATCTATCTCTCCCTGTGTCCCTCCCTTTCCCCTCCTTCTCTCTCTCTTACCCTTCTCTTTCTCTCTAACATTTCTCTCTCCATATATATATATATATATATATATATATATATATATATATATATATATATCTCTTCCTCCCTCCCTGTCTTTGCCTCTCTCTTGTTCCCTCTCCGCCCATCTATATCTCTATCTTCCCTTGTCTCTCCTTCTCACCCCCAAACAAACACATATCTCTCAATGTAAGTACATACAAATTATTCAACCATAAATACAATACTTGAATTTTCATCATAGATAAAATCTTTTCTTACCCCAAATGTTTGCTTCCTCAAACTATAAACTATTTATAATTGGGTACATTCTTATTATTCCCATTTTCCACCATTCAACATTGTTAATTCCTTTGCATTCAAACGCAATAATAGAAAATAAATACTATTGAAAATTATTTGGGGTTTAACACTCCATAAGTCACAATGATTGACATTGGAGAAAACTACTATTAATATTGGAGGGCAACACAGACAAGGTATGTTGTTTAGTACAGTAGCTCGAGTTAAATATTTGAATGGTCTATGATTCCAACTACTATTTTCATATGATCGATATGAGAAAATGGAAAAACTAATAGGTGTGACAATAGGAACAGTAGAAGAAAATAGTTTCAATTGATTGCAATGAAGATTGTTTGTAATTAACTATATATTATTAGTATTCACATTTTCTATCTATCAAAATTGTTACATTGACACTTTTCACTCAAAATTTGCATTCCATCATTTTTCATCATTCAAGTTACTAACAGTGTCTCTCATCTCAACAAACTTAGGTAACTAAGCAAATTTTAAATTAAATTGACCAAATTAATTTTAGACATATTTAGCATATTTAAAATGATCAAAATAATTAGATGTTCAGCCGCACACCACTGAAACGAAAGATCCATTTTAACACAGGAGAGGGATCAAATCTCTCGAAGTGCAAACATTTCCTCAAGTATTACACTCAAAAAATAAGTTTCTACCTTGAGAGATTTGATCCCCTCAACGCCTGTTAAGATAGATCTAGGCTAATTAGTTTCTAATAAAAAAAACTTAAATACCTATTTAAACTCATAAATTACAAATTAAATTTAAAAAATTATTATTTCGGAATAGCGAAAACTGAATATGAAATATTAGCCTATCAAAATTGGTATATCAATATTACTGAATTAGTTTTTAATGAGAAAAGTGATTGAATACTTATTTATGTTTATAAATTACAAATTAAATTTAAAAATTATTGTTTTTTAATAGCCGGAAATGAATATGAAATATTTTACGAATTAAATTTAAAAGGTTATTGTTTTTTAATGGCCGGAAATGAATATGAAATATTAGTCTATTCAAAGTTGGTATATCACTAAGTGATTTATAATTTAATTTGGGAAATATTGTCATGTAACCACTAAAAAAGATAACTATGTATTTAGTTTATTTAAAAAATAATAATAATTAAATAAAATATAAATAATTATATATTACATCAAGAAAAAGAAAAATCAGTATATACATATTTACATCATTGAAAGAAATAATTCCACGTGTAAATTTTTATCCGATAAAGAAATTAATATTAATATGGAATTAAATGATAAAAATAATTTAGTATTTAAATATTGAAATATAGAAAATTAATAATTTAAAAGTGAATACATTAAAAAGTTGTTTATAGTGTGATTTTTTGGATATTCTCATATCTTAAAAATTTGATGGGAAATTTTGATTTGTGTTATTTAAACTAGTTTTTTTAATTGTATATATGGATTCATTACTCTGAAAACCCTTAGGTCACTTCGATTGTGTAGGGGTTACCCTGCAAGCTTCAAGCTTGTGATTTTAATAAATTTCTGTACGATATTAGAGAAATAGGGGTTACCCAATATGCTTATGATTTCAATAAATTTCTATCAGATTTTAGAGAAATTAGACAGAAAAACCCCTAAAACTTTTCAAAAAAATCTCACTAAAAACAACTAAATATACTAAATCAAAATTCCAATAAATAACACTATATGACTTACTCTCTTCATAAGACTTTCTCAGTATTGTTTTTCCCATCAAGTTATGATAACGTTACGTTACCTTCAGTAAAAGCTTTCCAGGCACAGACGTACAAAAGGACTACCTCTGTTATATTCTAAGAAAACCAGTCCGAAAGCTAAGAACATGATAATAAAACAAGTGTTCATCGCCGAAGCATTAGGGTATATCAACCACAACACGTGGGAAGCAAGTTCATAATTTGTAAATATAGTTGTAGACTATTGTGGAGAGGGTTATGTGGGTCTAAAAGCTACTCAGGTGTGTGATTTTTTCAGTTAGAAAAAAAAAATATAGCCATAAAGTGATATTCACAGAAAGTCTTCATCACAAATTTGGACGAGGACGAAAAAGAAATATGTGACTCATAGACCAACCTCGCCCCTTAATTGCCCTGGATAGTTCATCCAGAAAAGCTCTTACCAGTCCGCACGACTGCCTCGTGGAGTCATGTGTTCAGTAATAGATAAACCTCATCCAATGAATTACATCTCACGAATATCGAAGGACTTGCTGCGCAACGTCAATTACGGGTCGCAAATCTCCCATGTCTTGGATCGCCACACTGTCATTTTCAATGGAGATCCTTAGACTTGCAGCACCCCACTTTCTTATGTTTTCCTGTGCCAATCTCCAAAGACTTGCAGTGCCATAACGTCAATTATTACTCACGAATCTAGAGAGTCTTCCGTCGCGACAGTCTTTTTCTCTGGAAATCGTTGGATTTGCAACGCCATAATATTTTTTCTGTCGCCATCATGCTATCTTTTCGTATGACGATCTAAATCAATACCCCTTATTTCTGCTTATTTAATTTATCTTTTAGCTGGCTATAGTGTCTTTTCTTTTTTTAAGAATTTTTTTGAAGCGAAGAAATAGTATCAAAAACCATTTCCGGAGGTATATAGTCCTACTCAGAATTGCACTTATAAGACAAACTTCCGCACATATTCATTGAACCTAAAAACTTAAACGTGCCGTGCCACCATTTCTTTGAACCAAACCTCCACACAGATCCATTATACCTAGAGACTTAAACGCGTGTTCTTCGTGAAGCTCACAGAAAAGCCAGGGCTTTGACTTTTGGTCCACCGTGATGCCCATCAACGAAACCATATAAACCCAGGTTCATCTTCAACGCCGGAGAAACCCCAGGGCTTTGACTTTTGTTAGTTTGATTTTCACTTCGATGTCGGGCTTGGGGAGACTTTGATGCCTTAGTAAATGTATTTGATTTTAAATTTAAATTACACTTCATGCTGGATTCAACCTATTCATTTTTTAAAACAATGTTGCATGACTCCGTGCAGTGGATTTTGGAACAGATGTTACACCTCAATTAATAATAATAAATGGAGTTGTTTAACAAGGCAAAGGAATTATTCAGATGGCCAAATTTTTTTTAAAAAATCTTGTAAAGGAAGTGTTTGAATCGTGTTTTAGATGCTGGAAATGGATTCAGCACCATCAAAAACATTTAGAACACCTAAAATTTTGAAGTTTAAGAACTATAACTTGGATTTACAAAAATCCTTGTCCGATTTTCTCTAAATATTATCCGAATTTCCATAACTTTATTTATTTTAATTATTTTATTGGTTTTGACATATTTGTCATATAAATTAAATAGTAGTTGTTTTTTGTTTGGAAAGTTATGGAAATTCTGATCATATTTTGAAAAATATGGCAGGGACTTTTGTAAATCCAAGTTATAGATGTCAAAATTCAATATATTATGTGTCTCAAAATTATTGATGGTGCTGAATCCATTGCCACCATCAAAAATATATGGCAGGGATTTTTGTAAATCCAAGTTATAGTTGTCAAAATTCAATATTTTAGGTATCTCAAAAGTTTTGATGGTGCTAAATCCATTTTCACCATCAAAAACATGACTCAAACACCGTCTCTACAAAATTTTGTGAATATTTTTTGCCCAGATTCAGGCCACTTTTGGCAGTCCGGGCAATTCCTTGCCTTCCTAAAAAACCATTATAAATAGAATATAAATCTTAAACTTGGAAATTACTTAAACAACCAAGAAAATATTTAGAAATCTCCATTTATAAAATGAAAATAATTTAATAAATGTAATTAAAACTTTCTCTTAAATAGTGATGATGAAGAGTTGTTTTTAGTGAGACGTTTTGGAAGCTTTTTCGGTGGTGTTTTCCAGTCTAATTTCTCTAAAATCCAACAGGAATTTATTGAAATCACAAGCTTGTTGGGTAACACCTACACAATCAAAGGGCCCTAAGAATTTTTCAGGGTGGTAAATCCATATATACCGTGAAAAAATTAGTTTAACTAACACAAATCAAGATTTCACCTCAAAAAGTCCCACTAAAGATAACTCCAAATAGAATATAAATCTTAATGTTGGAAATTACTTAAGCAAATATTTAGAAATCTCCACTCATAAAATTAAAATAATTTAATAAATGTAATTACAACTTTCTCTTAAATAGTGATGATGAAGAGTTGTCTTTAGTGAGACGTTTTGGAAGCTTTTTCGGTGGGGTTTTCCACTCTAATTTCTCTAAAATCGGACAGGAATTTATTGAAATCACAAGTCTGTTGGGTAACCCCTGCACAATCAAAGGGCCGTAGGACAGGAATTTATTGAAATCACAAGTCTGTTGGGTAACCCCTGCACAATCAAAGGGCCGTAGGAGTTTTTCAGGGTGCTAAATCCATATACATAGTAAAAAAATCCAGCTTAAATAACAGAAATCAATATTTCACCTCAAAATGTCCCACTAAAAACAACTCCAAATAGCATATAAATCTTAAAGTTGGAAATTACTTAAATAGCCAAGTAAATATTTAGAAATCTCCATTTATAAAATGAAAATAATTTAATAGATGTAATTACAACTTTCTATTAAATAGTGATGATGGAGAGTTGTCTTAGTGAGACATTTTGGAAGCTTTTCGAGTCCAATTTCTCTAAAATCCGATAGGAATCTATTGAAATCATCACAAGTTTGCTGGGTAACCAGTGCACCATCAAAGGGCCCTATGAGTTTTTTAGGGTGATGAATCCATACATACAGTCAAGAAAACCAGTTTAAATAACACAAATCAAGATTTCCCCTCAAAAAGTAGCACTAAAGACAACTGTTATGTTCTTTTATGAAAACTCTAAAATCTAACCCACTTATTTTAATAATAGGCATTTTTATAAAAGTAATGATGGGAAATTTATTTTTGTTATCAAATTTTAGGTGTCCACCCAAAATATTGAACAAGATTAAAAATCCTTCACACAGTTTCTCTGATTACCAATAACTGTGAAAATATGCACTCTCACACACATTTGTAACTAACAAAAATAAAATCTAACATTTTCTTTTTAATATAAATATGTAAATTAATATAATTAAATAAATATTTATATTAAAAAATATAATATTGTATTAAAAAGTTAATAAATTTAATTAATATAAATATTTATTTTTATTAAAAAATTGATTTAATGTAAATATTTATTTTTCTTAAAAAAAAATACTAATAATAAATTGATAAATAATAATACTAATAATTTATATTAAAAAACTCAAATACCATATATTTATTTAAAATTAAAAAAATATAAATAAATTTTAAATTAAATTTAAATTGTATTGGATCTATAAATGTATTATATTTTAAATTTAAATTACATTTAACCTTTGATGAAATCTATGGTTTGATTTTTATAATAATAATGTCGTGTTATTGTCTTTAGTGAGTATTAAATGCAGTGTTACAATATTATTTTAAATTAAACTAGCAATTGTACTACATGTTGCAAAGGAAACTCAGTGAGGAACAATAATGTAGAAGAAAGAAGTAAAAATTTTATGCAATTTTGTATTTTTATTAGCATTTCATATGTTATGTTTCAAGCACGTTCAAACTAGGCCAATATTTCATAATATGTTGAAAATGAATGCAATGGAAAACACCTTAACTCCAAAGGATTTATGAAAATGCTCTTCATTAAGATTCAAGAATTGGACCATTCCCAACTGTTATAAGTAAATGATTTAAATAAAACATTTCATAGCACAAATAATCTCATATCAACTTTAATTCATAATGTAATTGATAATAGCTTTTGTTAAAAAAGATTGAAGATAAAGTATGCACATTTTGAGTCAATTTTTATGTCAATTCCAACATGTTGTAACAATTTTGTTTTTGTGATCAAAACTATAAAGGTTTTAGGGTGGCGTTCTATGTACACTAAAATACATGTGAGTTCCAACACTATGTATGGGGTTTTGTTTTTAAGATTTGTTTGTCGAGAATAAGGCATATTTAAAAGGTTTTCTACAATAAGCAGAAAACTAAGTTGTTGCACTTTCTATTGGCTATCTCTCCAAAAAAATCTACTTAAAACAAATCTAGAAAAACAAATCTAGAAAATAATAAGGACCATGAATAACTCCTTCCATAAACCAATAGCTAAAAGTAAGAATTTGTTTATATCATTTCCAACATCATTAAGCTTATATCATACACCTTAATCTTATATCATACACCTTAATCTTAGGGAGCAAACCACCTCAGGAAATGCTCCTAAGCAAATAGGAAATGAGACATTTCCCACATACAAAAAGAAAAAAAAACATCTATAAAAAATGAATGGTTTAAAACGACTCAAAGATTTTAAACATCCTTTAAGATCTCGACATGATTAACTTTGTAAGAATAATTCCGAAAGAGTTGACTTTTTATAAGGTATTAATGGAACATTAGAGGAGATCTCGATAGACATACACGATGCAAATATGGAATTTGCATTACTTAATCGACATTATTGCCTTGTGGCAGCTAGATCTTTTGTGATACATATTTGGGGGCACTAAATACTTTTGGAAAATGCAATTAGATATAAGTTAAATTTTTTTCAAAAACTAATATAAAAGCTTCAAAATACTCCAGAAGCCTCCAAGTTAGAGAAACTTTGTTACTGTGAGTTGTTCGTAGGAGACTCAAGAATCCATTTGCAAAAAGGGACCAATCTCACCATTGTATCCTTTTCGGGTGTTCCCAATTTTTTTTTGATGAAAATGATTCATCGATGCCTTTTCTAGCCTGCAATATATTCAAGAGGCATAATGAATAACATTAAACAAGAAGACATCCCTCTGACAACAAGAAAAAAAGAATGGCCACAAAAACCCATAAGGATAAAGGATTGAAATGGATAGCCCATTCATGGTATAAAACCACTGAGAACCCAAAAAATGGTTTCTGAAAAAATTAAGAACATCAATGTTAAAATGACAATCATTATAGGAAAATTCAACTAAAATAGGGAAACATTAATATCAAAAAGTGTGCAATTCCATTGATTTCATATAGAAATGATTAAAAAAATGAAAATATTTTCTAAGAAATTAAAATTATGTTTATGTTGCATTTTGAATATGAGAACAACTTTCTCTGACATATTTTTGGAGACCTCTTTGCCAAGTTATTCACCTTGCCTAGCGTTTGAAAATATAGAAGATACAAATATAAGGATGTCACTGAAGTTATATTTTATAAAATTAGAATTATGTAAATCACATATTGAAAATCTATCTATGATTTTAATTAATTAAATTTACCAAATAATATACCCAAAAGAAATAAATCAAATCCAAAAACATTTTTTTTATTGGGATCTATATCATAAACCACATCACCCCTCTTCCACCCCATTCCATGTATGGGTCATCATTCTTTAAATTAGCCAACTACTCGACACCTTCTCTGTATCTCAATACACCAATTTACAGGTTAATCACGCTAGTTTATGTGATTCTTAAGATCACTCACAAGATTAACATGTGGCTTGAGTATCAATGACTTAGGGACATCTAAGCCATTAAAATCACCTAGAGATTACACCTGACATGGGCGGCAACAATCCTTAGCATGGTGAGATTTTCTCCCATTAAAACCCATAACCTTTACACCATAGAGTATCTTAACAGAACACCATGTCACAATCTACTCTAGTACTCTACGGTGAGTGAGCTGAAATTAAAAACAAATTTAAATACACTTTAAATTTATAAAAAGATCCATCTAAATCGTTTTTCTTCCTGAATAGGTAAAATTTTTGCTTCTAAATAGTCTATACTACATGACCATTAAACAAGAAGGTGCACCCTACACATGTCTTGCATATTGACACAATTATCTATTCGACTATATTCATCCCCCTAACATTGTTATTTCTCTGCCCAATTAGATGCAGAAAGATTTTCAATGGTAGATGAAATTAAACATATGATTAGAAGTCATTATTCATTGAGGGTAGACATTAACTTCTTTACAAAAAAAAGTATTGGCTAGAAGTAGTGGAACCTGAAATAATCTTTACATGCTGCTTGTAATCATTTACGCATGCTTGTCAATTACGGCTTCAAACAATTCCTACACTTTAATATGAAATTCTTTGTCTATGATATATAGAACCTGAAATGGTTTATATAGAACCTGAAATGGTTTATATAGAACCTGAAATGGTTTATACACACTACTTGGAATTATATGAAATTCTTTATCTATGATATATAGAAACTGAAATGGTTTATACACACTACTTGGAATTATGATGAACAAATATTTGACCATTCCATTTCTATCTACCATGATTTAAAAATCCCTACACATCAATCATAACATTGTTAACATTTTTAATAGCTTTCTTAATGGTGGATAATGGTTAACCATAACATTGTTAACATTTTTAATAGCTTTCTTAATGGTGGATAATGGTTAACTTTAATCGATACTTTGATGGTTACATAATCTGTTTTAATTGTTTATAGGCACACCGTGTAAATACATGACCCCACTTCAAGGGCTTTTTTCATATACTTCAACGTTCTATGCTGTCGGATGTGCAAAAGTTGCATGCAAATTAAGGATATGATAGTTTAATATCTGGGACTATTCATATTTCAGGCAATGCAGATGAAACGATGTTAATAGTAGGTGGAGACTTGACATTGGAAGGTTCTAGACGGAATAAGTTTGTAGTTTCCTGGCAATCAACAACAATTCATAACCCAAGTTATTGCTACATTTGAGAGACTCATAGTTATTGTGATCATGTCTACGGGTCCTTTTGATATAACATTTGTAAAGGATGATAACAAATTTTTAGGTATTCTTTGGGTGGGCTATCGAGGAGAAGTTGGTGGAGCAGCCATTCTAGATGTGATATTTGGAGCATACAATCTAGGTAATGTTTAAAATGAAATAATCAGTTTTGGGTACCTTATCAAATTGGCCATCTTAATTTTTGAGCTCCAAAGGTTAGCTCAAGTGGTCTAGAGTAAGATATGATTTTTTTTATATTGTTTCTAGTTATTGCTACTCATGGGTTTTAATCTCTTCCATTCCGTTGGGGAAAGACCCTGGAATCAGGGCGAATGGTTATCATAACTTACCATCCACAGAATGTGGTTAAGTACTCTACTTCTTGAGCTTTCATGCCCTAAAATCATGACCAATAGTTTACTTTGGGGAAAGTACTCTGTTTCCTTTCCTGAGCTTTCATGCCCTAGAATCAGCGTCAATGGTTTACCCAATTTACCATTCATGAAATAGGCGAAGTACTTTTTTTCTTGAGCTTACATTCCAAGTAAAAATTTCATCTTATTTTTGAAATCCACAAACATAAAATGTTTTTGCAACTTTCGGACCACCCTCTGCTAGATTCCACTTCAAATCCAATTCTTTTTTCAATGCCCATATGAATGCAATGAAATTGAGGCTCAGATCCCTTTTGTTGTAGGTGGAAAACCACCTATGACTTGGTACCAAGAGGATTTTGATATTAATGTCCCCATCAACAACATAAACATGACGCCTAATAACACCGTATGTTATCCTAGTCAGACCTACAGATTATACACCAAAAATGTTGTTTACTCATTCAAATATGAACTGAGCTATACAAAATTCAACCACAATCTAGTCAAAGTGCCTGAACTGATCTGTGTTCCTCTAGTTGACTATTCTTAAATGAAATCAAATTCTTGTGAGGTTCTCAACGTTACCCACCATCCTCATTCCAAACATTTAATACCTTGTACTTTTCTTTGGTTGATGAGTTTGTCCTCCATCTTCAACAATGGCAACTAAAACGATTGTGCCAAGCACACGAGAATGAGAAGTAGTTTCAATGAGTCCTCAAACCCGTCTCCCAACAAAATCCGGTCCAAAAGAACTTGCACTCAATGCCATAACATTTGCATTTGGGTCAACGTGTGGTATGACTAGTTCTCATTAGTGTTACAAAAAAGAACAAAGAGTTGAAAATCGATTTCTCGAGGTTGCAAATCACTTCGCTTCAGTGGGCCTCTAATGTAAAATAGTAATGTAGTAAAAACATCCTGATTGGTTGATCACACAAATGTTTGGAAACATGTAGAAACAAAATATATAAAAATAGTAATGTAGTAAAAACAACCTGATTGGTTGATCACACAAATGTTTGGAAACATGTAGAAACAAAATACATAGCTAGATTAGAATTTGTTACTGGATTTGACAAGACAAGATATAAATGTTCTTTTCTTTAAAGTGGTAGTGATAGTTAGATTCCTCTTCTTGCATGGATCATTAAAGAGATACAACATATTTACAACCCTATTTTGTATATAATTGGTCTTGTGGTAGTGATAGTTAGATTCCTCTTCTTGCATGGATCATTAAAGAGATACAACATATTTACAACCCTATTTTGTATATAATTGGTCTTCGAGTATGGATGAGGACCCTGCAATTTTGTACAACATATATGGAATTTTAATTTTTATGTGCAAACGTTTAAACTATAATGTGATCTATTTTGCTAATTTTTTTCATGAACATTGAAAAATTTAATGTAGGATCATTTAAAAATATATATATTTTTAATAAAATTACATATTTTGATAATCTAAATTTTTTCAAATAAACACAAAATTTAAAATAATGAAATTTGATATAAAATATTAAAACAAAATTGTTATTGTACTCAATATGTTTAATTTATAAGAGGTATAGGATTTGTAAATATTTACATATCAATTCAATTAAATAATAGAAAAATATTAAATGTAATATAAAGCAAAAAGATGTTGTAGTGTATGTAAATAAATTAAAAGTAATTTATTTATTCAGGCTTCTATGATCCATAATAAATTAATAATTAATTTATATATTTAGGTTTTTGTGATTAAGCAAAGTTTTTTTTTTAGAAATCACATAAGAGGATATAGCCTTTATTTAATAATATTTTTTTTAATATATTAATATATTAATAAATTAATATCATAATTTAAATATTATTGTTCAAATATAACGTTACTTGAAATTATGTTCTCTATATTGCTCTCTATTTAAGCCTTTGTAGTGGTCTACCTCTTCATTTGGTCATGATGATGAACCACACTCGTTGGTTGGAAACGTCTCTTACATCTACCTTTTGGCCAAAAAATTCTCTTATATGTGTGATTAAATTAAAATTAACAAAAATAATAATATTCAATTTGTTATAATAATAAAATATTAAATGTAATATAAATCAATGAAATGTTGTAGTATGTGCAAACAAATTAAAAGTAATAAAAATAATCAAATTCAATATGTTATATTGTAATTTTGTTTTAATTAATAAAATTACGACTAACATTTTTATAAGAGGAAATCATAGTATAAATATCACATAAAAATATATAACATATAAGTAGTAGCTATGATTTAAGGTCCATTTTGCAACTATATTTAAATTTAATTAGTAAGCAAATAATAACAATATTTTTAACCATACACTTTACCAAAGATAGTATTGCCTTGTAAATAGGTTTTGTTACAATATCATCCCTCAATAGCATGGATCATTGATACCACATGCCCAAAAATCATTTCTCATTTCACAATAAAATATTTATAAAATATTTTATTTGCATTTAATTTTATAATTTTTTAAAATCATATCTAAAGCAAAAAAATTATAACTACTTTTGAAATATATTTAAACCCTGTATCACATTAATATATAAGATAAAAATAATAGCTATAAATCTAGATCTATTTTACCATATAAATTAAAATAATAATTTTGTAACTATATTTAAATTTCATTAATAAACACATAAAAAATTAATATTTACGATATAACAATATTTGTAATCATAGATATTTACTCTGTAAAGTATATTCAAATTTGATAATAATAATAATAAGATTTTAATTTTTATATAATATATTAATTTTAAGAATTTAAATAACAAAATTAAAAATTTTAGAATGATTTAAATTATGGGTTGTGTTAGAATACGATGGCCAACTTTGCTTTATGCAATCTCAATGTAAAAAAATAAGTTAGGCCAAAATTATTCTAATATGTATAATCCATCGATTTTATTTAATGCAATATATGTTACAAGTTCAATTGACCTTTGATTTAAGGGAACAAAAGTGAGTGAAAGCCCATACCACTAATAACAATAATTATATTAATCCGTTAAAATTATAATAGATTACAAGCTTATTAAAATTATAATAGATTTCTTTTATAAATAGCGTTTAAATCGCCCCAAACTATTTCGGAATTGGGAAGATGTTTACGTATTTTAATATAGACATGTATTCCATCGTTACTTTTTCTTTTAATCCTTGGGATTTATTATCTTAAACTTCCAAAAAATTTCAATAATAAATATTAAACTTCATTGTTTATTTTTAAACTTTCGTACAATTAACCACTTCAAAAACAAATAACATCTGGTCGCATGCCACGGGATCAAAGTGCTTAAGTGCTTTAAATTCTTCATCACCGTCACCAGCACAGGTTCGATTCCTCCACCAAACAAACAACTCCATAGATGCTATTTCTTACGTCGGGGAAATTACAGTGCCTGCCGTGCAAAGTGGCGAGCTGGACGTCTCAGATTCTAGTCTTCATTCTCGTCCACAGACGAGGTCCACTGGACCGATCCCACGGATGAGAAGCAATTGGCGGTTGAAGTGAGCCATGAAACTGTAACTGGAGTCTATTATAAAGAACACACTAAATATATTCCGGTCAAGGCTTTCTTTTCCACGAGAGACGAGTTTGCATAAGACTCCGTGAGAGAGCAGCAACGTGAATGAAGAGAAAACGTAAACCTCTGTGGGAAAGCAGCAGAAGTTTGAAACAGCAAGGCCTAGGTGAAACAGATTGAAGGATATTTTTTTGAGAGATTAACGCTTTCCATGCATTAAAACAATGAGTTAGTAACACCACTAACGCTTAACAGTCAGAGGAGAAAGCGTGTTAATCGAGCTTTCCTTGCATCGATTTCGATTTAACGCTCCGTCCTATTGATGAACAGTGCGTTAGTGCTGTAACGCTCTCCTTCAGCTGTGACAAAGGCTTTAGCACGCTTCCTACCCATTCTTTCCGCCGCATTAACAAAAGTCAAACCAGATTCAAGCTTTTTTGTTTAACGAGGTCAACGAGGTATTTCGTCTCATCCGTTCACGTATTCATTTGTGTTTAAAACAAAAATTAAAACCTTATGATATGCCTTATGGGATTATGACGTATCGTGAGTTCAAAAGTATTTTTTGAATCGAACTTACAAAAGGGTTTGGTTTTTTTGTAAGTTTTTTTTTAAATAAAAAGCTTGGAAAGAAAAAAGGAATATAGAGTTTGTAATTTTTTTAAAGTTTTTTTTATAAAAACTTGGAAACAAAATGGATTTTTAAAGGAGATTTAAAAGAAAAGGTGTACATTTTGCATTTAAGAAATGGCTTCCTCTAGTGCTTTGCCAACCCTCATTCAGTTTGGCAAAAATTATGAGTTTTAGTGTTTGAGAATGACAACATTCGTGCAAGCCCAAGAGTGTTGGGATACACTTCATACTGCATATGTAGAGCCAACTGACGGAGCATGGGCAGCCATGACTAATAATCAGAGGAATGCAGCGAATGAACTCAAAAAGAAAGAACACAGAGCCAAATGTTGGATTCAAAACTCAGTAGATGACTCTATTTTCGACAAGATAACAGGTGCATCCACAGAACATGAAGCTTGGGAAATCTTGAAAGTTGCATATCAAGGTAATGATACAGTGAAGAGAGTGAAATCGCAGACATTGAGATCACAGTTTGAAACCCTAAAGATGACTTACACAGAAAATGTGGATCAGTGCATGACTAGAGTTGTGGGAATAGTGAATCAGATCAAGCTCATCGATGAAACATTTCAGATGAGAAAATTGTTTAGAAAATCCTTCGAAGTCTGCCCAAGAAAAATGACATGATTGTAATAGCCATTCCAAAATCCAAAGATCTTCCAACATTCTCAGTAGAACAATTGACTGGATTGCTTCTTGCACACAAAACAAGACTCAACTTGATAGAATATTCCATGGAACAACCTTTCAAAGCACAACTCTCTTTTGGGAGAGGTAGAGGATATATAGGTGCCAACAAGCAAGGCAGAGGCTGAAGCAGAGGTAGACTAGAACATCATCATGCAGCGGAGCAGTGGAGACCTCCACAAAATCAAACTCAAAGAAGCAGACCTTGGAGAAAATTTAATGTCGAGTGTTATTACTACAAGAAATTTGGGCATTATGAAAATGAATGCAAAAAGAAACAATCAGATCAACACAGAGGAAATGTCCATCTCTCCAACAATGAAGGAGAATCCTCTGAAACAATGTTTCTTTCATGCAATTTTTCTGAAGACACTCACAACAAGGATATTTGGTTGCTGGACAGTGGCTGCAACAATCATATGACAGGTAACAAAAATATGCTTTCTTATCTTGATGCTTCCATAACATTAGAAATTACTCTTGGAGATCGTTCTTGCATTAAAGCTAAAGGAAAAGGTATTGTTCCTATTCTTACTAAACATAATCAGCAAATATACATTCATGATGTTTATTATGTTCCAAATCTAAAGTATAACCTCATTAGTGTAGGACAACTGATGGAACATGGTTATGATGTAATATTTCAAGGGAACACATGTTATATCTATAAAAAACCTCCCAATAGAAGACTGATAGCTAAGGTTGAAAAAACCAAGAATAGGATGTTTCCTTTGACTCTTAGAAGTCGAAATCTTTGACAATCTTTTGTCCACAATGTGTCAAGAATAGATGAGTATCAACTATGGCATTCTAGATATGGTCACATACCATTCAAAAGTCTAATTCAGCTTCAGAAACAATCAATAATCGTTGGTCTCCCTACTATGAATGAGAAAGACTGTAATTGTGATATCTGTGTTCTGTCCAGGCATAAAAGAGACAACTTTCCCACATCTTCCTCTAGAGCAAAAGATCCTTTAGAGCTTGTCCATTTAGATATATGTGGTCCAATGCAGACAGAGTCGATTGGTGGTAGTCTTTATTTTTGACATTCATTGATGATTATAGCAGGAAGACATGGGTGTATTTTCTCAAAAACAAATCGGATACATTCTCAAGGTTCAAAGAATTCAAAGCAAAAGAAGAAAAGCAGAGTGGAAAGTCTTTGAAACTACTCAGATCCGACAGAGGAGGACAGTACAAATCTAATCATTTCAAAGAATTTAGTCAACAAAAGGAATCATAATGAAAAACACAACAAGATATACTCCACAGTAGAATGGAGTAGTAGAAAGGAAAAATTAGTCAATCATGAACATGGCCTGATGTATCCTTCATGAGAAGAAGTTGTCAAACAATTATTGGGCTGAAGTAGTTTCGACAGTAGTGCATGTTCTCAACAAATCTCCAACAACAACTCTCGAAGATACAGTTCCTCAAGAAGCATGGGATGGTAAAAAGGTAAATGTATCTCACTTTAGAATTTTTGGATCAATAGCTTTTTCACATGTTCTTGAGAAGCTAAGAAAGAAGCTTGATGATAGGAGTGAAAAATGTATTTTCGTAGGCTATAGTGAGCATTCAAAGGCCTACATAATTTATAATCCAGTTACAAAGAAGTTTGTTTTAAGCAGAGATGTAAATTTTTTTAAAAATAAATCTTGGTCTTATCAAGTTGATGAAGCTTCAAGTTAGTCTTTTTATCCACCATAGCCACCAAGATTGCAGGTTGAAGAAGAGCCATACCATTCTAAAAATGGTACATCTTCAAGCAGTGAATCCACCAGTGATTCAACATCTTCATAAAACAATCACAAAACAAGAAGCATCAGAGAAATATATGAGCAAGAGCATGAGTTTGACCAACATAATATGTTTGCATTTCTTTCATCTCAGCCAACTCATTTTGAAGAAGCAATTAAAGAAAAACATTAGGTAGAAGCAACGAACCATGAAATTGTCATCGTAGAGAAGAATTAGACATCAGAATTAGTTGATCTCCCAAGAGACAAAACCACAATTGGTGTAAAATGGGTATATAAGACCAAGCTAAATTAAAAAGGAGAAATTGAGAAACATAAGGTAAGGCTGGTTGCCAAAGGATTCTCACAATAGTTTGGTGTTGACTATGGCAAAACCTTTGCTCCAATAGCAAGGTTAGACATTGTCAGAACCATTTTGTCCACAATAGCTCAACACAAATGGAAAGTCTATCAGCTTGATGTAAAATCTTCTTTCCTAAATGGTATATTGCAGGAAGAAGTTTATGTAGAGAAACCTCCTCATTTTGAAGTTCCAGGACAACAACATAAGGTATACATATTGAAGAAAGCCTTGTATGCTTTGAAACAAGCTCCAAGAGCTTGGTACAATTGTATTGACACCTATCTCATCAAAAGTGGTTTTTTCAAAAGCAATCATGAGCCAACTTTGTATACCAAAATGCATGAAGGTAAAATTTTGATTGTATGCCTTTATGTAGATGATCTTCTTTATACAGGAAATATGATGTTAGAAGATTTCAAAGCAGCAATGCAAAAAGAGTTTGATATGACAGATCTAAGAGTCATGAAATACTTCTTAGGCATTGAAATTTACCAATCTGCTAACGGAAATTTTGTCGGCCAGCAAAAATATGCCAATGATATCATCAAAAATTTCAGAATGACCATTTACAAACATGTAGATACACCAATTGCTCAAGGCACAAAACTGAGCAAAGAAGATGTGGCACCACCAGTTGATTCGACATTGAATAAAGGTCTAGTTGGTAGCTTGTTATATCTCACTTCAACTAGACCTGATATTATGTTTGCAACAAGTTTTGTCTCCAGGTATATGCAGTCACTTAAGATTTCTCATTGGAAGGTTGCTAAAAGGATCTTAATGTATATCGCCGAGACATTAGATTATGGTTTGTTTAATACACATTCTGAAAATTGTTCACTTTCAAGTTATACAAAAAATGATTATGCATGGAGTTTAGATGATCACAAAAGTACCTCAGGATATGCTTTTCATCTTAGAACCAATCTGATTTCATGGGCATGCAAGAAACAATCAATTGTTTCAATATCTTCTGTAAAGACAGAATATGTAGTAGCAAATTCAACAGCTTGTCAAGTTGTGTGGTTAAGAAGATTATTGAAAGATATTTCAAATATTAAAGAAGAATGAACTCCAATCTACTGTCATAACATTTCAGCTATTTCCTTATCAAAAATCATGTATTCCACAAAAAGAGAAAGCAAATTGACACTCGTTTTCATTTCATTTGGGAGCTTGTCAATGATGGGGACATAGTACTTTCTTTCTGTGGTTCGAAAGATCAACTAGCAGACATTTTCACAAAGCCATTGGGCAAGAATGTATTTGAATTTCAAAGAAAACAACTTGGCATTGTAAGTGTCACTACATGTAATAGTTGAGATTAGGAGGGGATGTTAAGATATTAATATCATTGTTAGTTAGTTGTTAGTTAGGTGTCATCTTAATTGATTTCTTGTCTGCTAGGTGTCATAAGTAGTTTAGTCTTACTTGAGTTCTACTCCATAGGTGTCGAGTTTTACTTCAATTATTTATTATTGATGTTTACAATGTAACCTATTTAGTCATTCAGAATATTGAGAAGAGCAATCTCTGCTCCACTTTTAAGTTTCATTCTTTGTCAAATCCCTGTGGCTAACAACTTTGATTAATTTTATGAGTCCCTTTCTATAAGATACTGAAAATGTTACTATTACGGAAAAGAAGAAGAACTACATGGATTAAATTACAATCTTTCAAATTTAGCAGTGAAGATGCTATTTTAAGCATTTTTTCTATGAATTTTCTTTGTTTTGTGGAAAATATCTTAAATGTCACCTGTCATTTTAGCTAAGCTCTCTTATTAATGCAGTTAAAACTGAAGAAAAGGGCGAGTATCAGAATTGAATTGAAAAGAAACTCTCTTGAATTCACATATTTATAGTATCCTACATTGTACATAACCCAGAAGAAGTCCAATATTTAGAGTGTGGTATCACTACAAAAAATAGGCAATTTGCGCTAAATTTAGCACCAGATTTTAGTGCATTTTTTTCTCAATTGAGATGAGCAGCCTGACGCTAAATCTGGTTCTATTGTACAATTTTTAAAGCGTCTTTTTTTGCACCAAATTTTGCATCTTTTTTTATGCCAAATTTTCTATCATTTTTTGCATCATATTTTGCACCAAGATTTGCATTTGGTTTTACAACAGGTTTTGCTTCTAGTTTTGTGCCATTTTTTGCATCTATTTTTGCGTCATTTTTTGCTTCCTCTTTTGGGGCATTCTTTGCTTCTAGTTCTGTGTTGTAATTTTCACTGAGTTTTACACCATCTTTGGCATCTGATTTAGTGTTTTTTTCTACATCCAGTTTCTGCCAATTTTTGCATCTAGTCTTATGCCATTTTTTGCTTCTAATTTTGTACTTATTTTTACATCTATTTTTGTGCTAGTTTTTTTGCCTTTTTTACACCATTTTTTCTATCTAATTTCGCACCATATGTTGAATCTAATTTAGTGTCAAATTTTCCGTGCATTTTTGCATCATTTTCTGCATCCACTTTTGTGTTTTATTTACCTCCCTTTTTTGCATCCTATTTTGCACCATATTTCGCGTCTAATTTTGCATCATTTGTTGCATCCAATTTAGCATCATTTTTAACACCATTTCTTGCATCCAATTTTGTATCCTTTTGAGCATCTAGATTTTCATCTTATGTTGAACCATGTGTTGCATCCACCTTTGCATCCCATTTTGTGTCTATTTTTACATTCAATTTTGAGCCATTTTTTTCGTATACTTTTGCATTTGTTTTTGCACCAAGTTTTGAATGATTTGTTGCACCTCATTTTACATCCAATGTTGCATCTCAATTTGCATCCAAATTTGGGCCATTTTTATGCCCATTTTTGCACATTTTTTCTTCTTTCATGTCCAATTTTGCACCATTTTTGATGTCCAAATTTGCATCCATTTTGGTATCTAATTTTGCATCCTTTTTGACATCCAAATTTGCATCGTTTTTTCTACCACATTTTGTGTCCACATTTGCATCTCATTTTGCACCTAGATTTTAGTTTGAATTTTCATTAGTTATGCATCATTTTTACATCCTTGGTCTCACCATTTTTAGTCCCATTTTGCATCTTCTTTCGTGTCTTTTCTTACATCCTTGTTGCACCCAATTTTGAATCCTAATTTTATACCATTCTTTGCATCCTCATTTTGGCGTTCGTTTTTGCATCCTTGTTTGCGCCCAATTTGATATCCTTTCATATTCCCTATTTTGTTCCCTTGTTTGTGTCTAGTGTTGCACCCTTTTTTAATTGTACATTAAAACCCTTTTTGTGTCATTGTTTGCGTCTTGTTTTGATGGCTAGTTTAACATTCAATTCCACTCCCAATTTTGCATCCATGGTTACATCCACTTTTGGCTTCTTGTTTAGAGTTTTACTTTTATTTCCATTTATGACCCCCTCTATGGGTTCATTTTACTAATTTCATTTACATAGTGAAATATATTGCAGTTTCTAAATATAATCTAGTTGTAGGATTTAATGCATGGTTAGATGAACATAAAACCCTCTCAGTTTATCCCGGAAACCTAGGACATACCAATTAAAAGAAAGGTTGTTCTAAGGCTCAAGATTCTTAGTAGATCAAGATGTAGATTATAGATTAAGAAGAAGATAAGGAATTCTTGTGAGTCCTCACATGCAGGTCTTCTTGGAGTTTTTAGTGTAGCTAGCAAGCGCTCCAAGCTAGCTCCAGAGCTTGGTCCTACACGTAAGAGAGAGAATAAAGCAACCTTCATAGCATAATATCTTGATAATCGAAACTATCATAAACATATAAATATTATTGAATAAATAAATATAAACCGAAATCCCATACATTCATTAGTTAAATAGAATAAGTAAAGAATGAATAGAAACATATGGAAGGAAGAACAACTGATCTATATTAATAAAGGAGTTGGATGAAAGTTACAACAATTAGATGTAGTTGCAGCAACACCTCCCCCAACTCCTAGCTCCAAAACTCTCCCTCTCAAGATAGATCTCAGTACCATGACAATACAAGAATTCCCATCATTTTCTCAATGGCCATGCCACCAATATATAGGAAAGTGGAGGCTATGAAGATTTCCAAAATTCTTCATTAGTTCAATTTGGGCAAAATCTTTTGGGTGAATAATGTTTCCTCATATAAAAATGGCCTTTTCCACTTTTTAGATTCTTTTGTGCTTAAGAAAAAGCTTCCTCATGCTTTATGGCTCTTTCCCGCTTTTGTATGCTTTTCTTTTTTAGGAAAAAGATAAAGATGAGGATAAAGAGATCACATTCTACCATATGAGTTTCGGAAAGTGAAAAAGAGTGTCAAATTCAAATTCTACTTTTCTTATGTTTTAGTTTTTTTAATATATTTAGTTTTAGTATTTTTTTATTTTCTAAAAATATATATATTTAGTTTTTCATATTTTTTTTCTATAAGAAAAAAATGTATTTTATTTTTATAAAAATGGATTTTAAACATTCCATTCATGCTAAATTTGTGATTTTATGATATGAGTTTAAATTATATATAAAAAGTAACTTAATTTCATGTGTTGTGTCACTGAGATGGGTATTATACATCTCTTCCTTGCTAAGTTATAGAATGTGCTTAGGTTTTCTTAATGCAATAAAACTAATTTTGTTCTTCATTATATCTTGAAATGTTCATCTTGAACCTAATAAAACAATAAAGTTAAAATAGGTTTGCCTTTGTCCTTTGTAGATCTTTGTCCCCATTAATCTTGGTCTTAATAGATTAATTGTCTTATGGTGGCCTTGATTGGTCACTTCCATTAGTTGCATGCTTTATAGTTTTTTGTTAATGAAATTTTTTAGGTTTGATAACATGTTATTTAATTTATCAAAATGTGTTATTTTCTGTATTATTGTTAAATATTAATATTAAATATCTTGGTTTTTTAGCATGGTTTAGCAAAACATTCCCAAAAGGTTTATAGATTGTATTTTATAATGCAATGATTCATCGCTTGATGAAATTGTTTTCTATGTTTTTTTTTTAATGATTCATTGATTGATGAAATTGTTATAGATATTTTTTTTAGTATATTAAATTTTATGTGATAAAGTCAAAAGTCACCTCTTTTTTAGATTTTCATTGGTCAATTTCCCTTAAGGTCATCAAGTTCACCATTCGGTCCCAGGTTAAGGAAATATAGGAGTCATGAAGTGGAATTGTCCAAGCACTTAAATCTTGAGAAAATAGTCTCATGGAACATTAGGGGCCTCAATAGTAAAGGAAAACAAATACTCCTAAAATAAAAATGGTACGCAAAGCACCCATAAATAATGTTGATATAAGAAACACAAATATTAAGTGAGGTTCTACCTCATATAATTAGCAAATGGGGGAGGAATTTCCAAGTAGTAGTGATTAATCCTTAGAGATACTTGGGTAGAATGGTTATTATTTGAAATGATTAGGAAATCAATGTTACCAATATTTTTACCTCTTTTCACATTATGACAATACAATTTTAGTTAATTGACATCGAGGATTACTGCCATGTATCCAATGTCTATGACTCCAATATCGCAAATAGAAAACCTCTATTTCTTAATTCTATTTCCAGCACAAGTAATTTATACTCCCCTTCTCCATGGATTATAGGGAGTGACTTCAATATTATCAAGTGTCTCGAGGAAAAAGAAAGGATGAATCACAATTTTGAACAAGATATTTTGTAATCTATGCCATTAAAGCCATAAAGTAGTCTCCATTAAAGTTGTCAAGCAATGAGTCTCCAACCCACAGATGTGGATCAATGATATGTAATACATGTGTGTGTGGTTACTAACTTAATACATTGTTCTAATAACTCCACAAACTTGTGTATTTCATTCCGTCACATAAAATGACAGTAGTGTGACATAAGTAAACCAAGAGTAGACATGAGACCCTTAGGCAACAAACATTCCCTAGATCCTAAATTAGGTGCTTAAATTATGGAGTGAAAATGCAAGGGGAAAATATGACTTCATGATTTAACCATCACAAACATGTGATCAATTGTGACTAGTAGTGTATATATTCATATGCTTCCAAAGATGGAGTGAATACATGAGTTACCATTCATTGGGCCTTATTTTTCTTTCTTTTTATTTTTCTTATATATAGGACTTAGTGAATAAGGTTTTCATAAGTTTGGCACAACTCATAGATATATCATTTACATTAAGTTTCACTTCAACCTTAGAGTTTAGACTTAAATAAATCATTATAGTGTATATTTAATGATTTTGGCTTTCACTTTTTTATTTTATTTCATCACAAATGACAAAAGGGGAAATATTTTGCTCGAAATCTATGAATGCTTAATCATAAAGGCGTCATGCAATGAAAACAAATTAATGATGTTATTCTCTATGAAAAAGATGGGTATTCTTGAGAAATGCTTATGCTTGTGGATGTTTTCTCTCTGGTTGAGAGGGAGTGAGGGTAAACACCGTATTATCCATGTGTCATGTACTATGGCCAAGACTAACAATTGTAAGCCTATTAAAGACACTAGTAGGGAGAATGGTTGATTGGATAAAAGTTCGGGATCAATATTCTTTGAGAATTTGTACTTTGACTAGGACTAACTGCCACAAGTCAAGTATATTAATCCAATACAAGAATAGTCATGAGGATCGACATTTCCTAGTGTCAAATATTATGATAGTGGATTAGAAAATGATCATGTGAGGACATACCTAGTGAACATCGTAGTGGGGTAAGTGCCTAGAGAGGTAGTGGTATCCAAATTTATGCCTCCCAACATTGTGCTGTGATCTAATAGAGGGATAAACTTGTTAGTCAAGGCCTTGCTATTTTGACAATGTTGGTTATGATGATGTAAATCATCATCGATGCATATCTATCCAGATCCCTTCTTATATGAATATTTCAACTTGAGAGTACTTTTTTGCCTCATTATGAGTACCTCCGTAGTTTAGAGGGAGAGTCATCATCTTCATTATCGCCATCATCACCACCATCATCGTCATCATTATTTTCATCATTTCATTATCGTCATAATCACCATTCATATCTTCATCATCATCATCATGATTATGGACATTGTCGCCAATTATTCATAATTATAGGTGTCATTATCATCAACCCAAAAAATGTTACAAGTGCTCAAAAAGGGTTTTTAGGAAACATGATATATGTAAGAGAAATAACAACTTTATTTTTTGGAGATGATCGATGATCATCATCATCACTACCATTATCATCGTCATTATAATTGTCATCATCCCCATCATTATAACTAATATAATTTTTATCATAATTGTTGTCATCTTCATCATGAACATCAGAATCATCATTGATGTCATTATTGTTGTTGATGATGACCAAGATGAAAATAATGATAAAGATGATCAGATGATGATGACTTGGAAGATGACACCAAATATAATGATTATGATTATGACCATGAAAACATTTAAAAATTGGGAAGAATGGCCAAGGTCATTAGCATCATCATCATCATTGTTACTGTAACCCCCATCATCTTTATAATCATTTTCATTATCATAACAATCACAATTCATATCATCATCATCATAATTATTGATATTGTCATCAATTGTTCATAATTTTCAATGTCATAAGAAATATCATCAATGCAAAAAATATTACGTGTGTTGGAAAAGGAATGTAAAAGTGAAAAAAAAATGGGGGTAAAATAGATGTAAAATGAAGAGTGGACACAACATAACTAGATGCAAAACAAGACAAAAAAATTAACAAAAAAGTGGAAGAAAACATCGGAGCAATACTAGGCATAAAAATTAGCATGAATTGTGGTGAAACAAATGTAGATACAACAATGAATGTTAAAAAAAAAGACACAGACTTGAATGCAAAAAAGAGGAAAAGTTGGATGCAAAAGGGGATGTAAACATGGGCCAAACATGGGTGCAATAGTGGACACAAAATTAGTTGCAAAATTGGATGAAACAAAAGTGGATGTAAAAGTAGATTCAAAATGGGATGCAAAAAACATAAATGATATTTGATGCAAACTTGGACACAAAAGAGGATGCAAATCTGGATGAAATAGTGGAAGAAAATGTGGGTTGTAATGATAGGCATAAGATATGGCACAAATCATAGCATAAAAAAAGTGGATGAGAAAGTGGATGTAATAATAGACACAAAAAATATGCAAACTTAGATGCAAGACAAGATGTTATAAGGGATGTAAAAGTAGATGCAAAAATGGGTGCAACAGGAGAAACAAAATTGGATGAAAAAATGGATGCAATGGAAGTACATGCAAAAAAGATACAAAATGAGATGCAAAACCCAACACAAAAGTGGATGCAATATTTTATTCAAAAGAGGATGTGAAGATGGATGCAAAATTTGAAGAAAACGTGGGTACAATAGTAAGTACAAAACATGGCACAAATTGTGTCACAAAAAAAGTGGATGTAATGATAGATGCAAGAAAAGAAGCAAATGAAAATGAAAAATAAGATGCAAAAAAGGGATGTAAAAGTGGGCGTAAACATGGGTGCAACAATGGATGTAAAATAGGATGCAAGAGTTGATGCAACAAAATTCGATGCAAAAGTAGATGCAATATGAGACACAAAACCTGATGCAAATCTTGATGCAAAAGTGGATATAAAAAGGGATGAAAAAATATATGTAAAAGTCGATGAAAACCTAGATGTATATGAGGATGCAATTGTGGATGCAAATTTAGAAGGAAAAAAGGGTGCAAAGGGCGGTGTCAAACTAGGTGCAAATTATGGCATAAGAAAAATGGATGCAATAGTGGACACAATAACAGATGAAAAACATGATGTAAAACAAGATGTAAAATTCAATGCAACAAAAGTAGATGAAAACTTAGAGGCAAAACTAGACACAAACCTCGATGCAAAACTTGACACAAAGCGGATGCAAAAAAATATGCAAAAATGGAAGCAAAAAATTATTTAAAAAATGATGCAAAAGAGGATGCAAGAGATGATGCAAAAGTTGATGCAAGTGTAGGCGCAAAAAGTGGATGCAAAAGTTGGTGAAACAAAATTAGGTGCCAAACTTGATGCAAAACATGGTGCAAAGGATGGCACAAAACTTGGCATAAAACTTGGCGTAAAACTTGGTGTAAAATCTGGTGCAAAACCTATTACAATAACTGGTGCTAAACTTGATGTAAGACTTAGTGCAAAACTCAGTGCAAACTTTACATCAAGTTTTGCACCATATTTGATAAATGGACACAAATAGCACCAAAAATGGGCTCTAGAGGCAAAAAAGGAAGAAAAAAGGGATGATAATCACAAGGTTTTGTTGTAGTATATAGGCCAAGACGAATGTAAAAAACCAGAGAAGCGTTATTGCCAAACACTTCTAAGACCTGGTAACGACGGTAAAAGTGTTCACAAAGAAACTTCGTTGACCGTCATCTAAAATAACAAGAATCATATGAAGCCATATAAATGCTTTGAATACAAATAGAAACAAATCGAATACACAGAACTCAGAAACATAAAGAAAGAGCAAGTGAATCAATTCCATGAACTATGAATTGGAGATGATGCTTGCTATTATGAGTCGATGGAATATTTCCATAGATCCACCCAATCAATTACGATGAAACAACAATAATTAATTATTATTTTTCTTATTGTTTTCATGTTTATGTTTAACAATAATTAAATTTTTTATTAACGGTTTAATCTGAAAACACAGACTATTATTCAATTCTCTAACAATGAATCTGACGGTAAACAATAGTGCAAAGTAGCGTCTAGAGGAGTTCTTCTTAAAAGTAAATTAAAAAGGGTAATTATATTAATTATTATGTATAATAAAAATAAAAATAATTATATATATATATATATATATATATATATATATATATATATATATATATATATATATATATAGATAGATAGATAGATAGATAGATAGATAGATAGATATATAGATATATATTTAAATTCATATTTTTTACTTAAAAGTAACCATAATAAAATATTGTTGATTTTATTTAATAATAACCAATCTCTTTTAAAATTTGTGATGTAGAAATGAATACATTATATACAGATAGTAAAAAGGAAAAAATGTGAGTAGTGAAGATCATTTTCTATGTAGGAATGCTAAATTATGGATTTTAGAAATTACAATGATACTTAGGGATTTTGGATGACAACGTCTAAGGAATGGGGTCCACCCTCTCTTACCATAATTCAATGACTAGAGGAGAATCATGTTGGTACCTTCATAATGAACAATTCTACATAATGAACAATTCTAATCTAGGGAAAAATGTGAGTAGTAATTTAACAAATTATAGTAAAAATAACTTTTCCTCGAAAGGCTAAGGTGATTGCCCAACAAGAAATAAGAATGTATTAATGATAGAGAAGAAAATAAGCTCTTTCATTCCTAAGGCAAAACAAGTCGTAAAGTTTGAAATTACTTCATCCAAAATTGTTGAGAAAATCTAATATATGTAGATACGACAATCTAATTGGAAATTTGTTAAGTCTCTCGCCTACAAAGAGAGCATTATTCTAGTGTAATAAGGAAAAATGAAAACCAAAAGGAGATGTGGATTTGAAGCTAGGATCTAAGGGGTTCTTTAGTGCAATCTTTAACAAGATGGACGAAAATAATAAAATATTTCAAAATGGTCCATATTATATTAACTTGTTTATGACTTACTTCCATCTCTAGAAGGAAAAAATCAATCTAGATAGAGAGGATCCTTCCACCGTTGTAGTCTACATCAAATTATATTCTCTACCTCAAGAGTTTTGGGATCCAAAAATTTTGCAAGGAATTGGAAATACCATATGAACATATGTATTGTGTTCATAGGAAATGGAGTAAGGAAGATATACATCTTATGCATGGATCTATGTATACATGAATAAATCAGAGTCGCTACCAAACAACATTCACTTCAATTACCAGGATTATATTTGGGATCAACTAATAGATTATGAACGTATTTATTTTAGATATAGATATTTCAATGAACATGGCTATGTATTTAGGGAATGTGCGATGAATACCTCATAAAAATTTTTGAAACCACATTCATGGAAGGAATAAGACACATTCAAATGTGTCTCCAACATAAAAAGAACCAACATAAGGCATTTGACAAACACATTAATGGACAACGTGAAGTCCAATAACATATATGAGGCTCTCTAAAATTTGGAATACAACTAAGCTAATAACGATGAAGGGAAAATGAGGGAGTGTTAAAACCATAATCACAATGAGTGAGAAATCAAGAAATGTTGACTCAAAATACTCAAGGGAATAACCAGGACAAAAACAATAGCTTAGACGATGTGGATTTTCTATATGAGTAGGAAGAACCTATAAAATATAAAGAGGTAGAGGAAATGAGGCTTAAAATGTTGATTGAAAATCATAAGAAGTGTTTGGGGAAGATCAAGGCCCATTAAAAATTCTAGACTAGTAGGAAGAATATATATTGAAAGCATAAATTTAAACTTAATGAACAATTCAGAAACACTCTAAAGGTAAAATAGTCCCTGGCTATTCTTCTTTAGCGGTTAAAAGTGTAAAAAAAAAGGAAAACTTAAATTTTAGTAGATAAGAGAAAAAAAGAGGCAAATATATAACAAACAATTGATATAAGAGATAGTAGAAAAATTGGTGAACTATGGTAAGATAAATCTCATCCTAACATCCTACCAACCTCAATCGATAATGAATGCCATATCATGGAATATAGGGTATGTGAATTGTAATTCCAATCACAAATTCCTCATAGATAAAATTATGATAGAGAAACCAATAATTCTTTTGCTTCAAGAAGCTAAATGTATGGGTGAACCAATCTCCAAACTTTCCCAGTTTCTCAGTTAATAATAGGGGAGCATCAAGGGGACTAACCATATTATGGGACCCCAAGGACATCATTCTTTCATATTTTATATATACACAAAGGAAACTAATGGATATGGTTGAGAAGGTTGGGATAGAATGTTTTCGCTATATTACTAATGTTTACAGTGATAAATTTTAGGGGGGAATATACTTTTTTGATGAGATTCCAAATTTTTTTTGATTATTTGGGGGAGGATTTCTAGATAATTTCAAGGTTCTTTAAATTGAAATGATATACATTGGAAAATAAGTGAGAGATCCAAAAATAAAAGGAATATTCCTCCAATTTCAAAGATATGATTGAAGTCAGGTCCCACTAGCACGACTAATTGAGTATGGGCCTTGTCAGAAAATGACCCAGGATCAAACCTCATGGGGGGTGGTTGTGCCTTGTGCTAGGGGGATGAGTCATGCCAAAAAATCCAGTCTATTAAGGGTTGGTGTGGCCCAGGCCAGGTATGGTCCCTGGGTGGCTTTAACCACTTAGATACCCCTTAGTCATGACTCCTCAAGCTACAGGTTGAGCTTGGATGATCACAGACAACTTGAGAAACATATATATATATATGATTGAAAATCATAGGATGGTAGAAATGGAGAACAATATCAAATTTTATACATCAACAATAGAAAGGGAGGAAATGCACAGGTCGAGTCTTGCATAAATAGATTCTTATTTTTAAAATCCCTTAGTCATCATAGGAATTCTAATTGAAACTTCAGTTTTGCCAAGATTTGGATTGGACCATTGAGTTAGATATCCAAATATTGATTGGAAAGGTAGTCTAATTAATATACTATTTAGATTCAATGTTTTCTATATAAGATATCATTCCTTCAAATAAAATATAAATAGATGATGGAATGAATCCTCAATAATTATAAGAATGATCATGCAAAACTTTCAAAAGTATTTGAAGTATCTTAAAAACTATTTTAAAAAATGGAATAAACAAGAATTTGGTAACATCCACGAATCAAAGAATTAATTAACCATAAAAAGGGAAAAAATGAGTAGAAAATAATGGTGGAATGGAAATTGGAGGACCTAGAAAAGAAACATAAATTGATATTAAAGCACTACTAGAAGAAACACATAATTAGGAGGAAATATTTTGGAAATAGAAATCCAACTTCTTATGGTTAAAACAAGGGGGATGAAATAGAATTTTTTGTTAAACAAATGATCCAATATATGAAACATAATAGGATTTATTAATCAAATATACATAATCGAGCATCTGAGAAAATCATTGAATAAGAACACCTATCCTTCTAGAATTAGATACTCACAAGCCACAACTATATCAAGGAATAGTTATAAGGAAAAGCACTCAAAATATCGCTATTGCAGTCATTCCTTAGTATAATTTTATGTCACTTAATGAAATATCGCTAGTGGAGGTTGAGAAAGTAGTTATATAAATCCAAAAGAGAAAGACTCCATGTCTGAATAGATTCACAATAGATTTTTCACACATGTGAGTTAGTCATAGGGAAACATGTGTAGGAACTAGTTGAAAATTCAAGAAGCATATCCTCACTATATTCATCTCTAGCTATTGTGTTTTTTAACTCTCATTCCTAACTAAAACATAAGTAAAAATATATCTTATTATTTACTCATTGCATTATGTAATTTATTTTATAAAATCTTTTCTAAATCCATTGAAACAAGTCTTATAACAAATATTTCCTAAGTTCATATCTTCTCAGCAAACATTATATGTTAAAGGAAAGTAGACCTTGATTAGTATTATTTTATCTCATGAACTTATTCACTCTTTAAGAACCACCAAAACACATAAAATATTTGATCTGTACCTTTCTAAGGCCTTTGATCATATGTAACATCTTCTCATTTCCTTTCAGTTCATAAAGAAATGGATTCAATGGGTTCTTTCACATTTCTAAAATGTTTTCTTATAAATCCTTATTAATGGATCTCATTCAATCACTTTCACCCTTTCTAGATGTATAAGAAAAGGGGATACCCTCTCACCCATTTTATTTTTTTTAAATGCAGAAGTTCTAGGATATGCTATCAAATATGATATACCCAACCAATAATACAAATGGTTCAAATTCCATAATGACAATTCAAATTCATAGCATTAGAAATATGTATATTATTTTCTACTCCAAGAGCACCCTTCTCTAAGAGAGACCCTAGATTTTAAACAATTATTGAAATATTTTTAGTCATTATCAGGAAATAGGATTAACTTGGGAAAATCTCAAATTTTCTTTTCTAGTATTCCTCAGGTTGTTCAACTTCACATATATCATACTCCAAGTATTCAAGTTAGTCGCTTTGCATAAAAATATCTTGGAGAAACGTTAGAAAATTATGTTAGCCATACATGTTTGGAGGATCTTTTCATCAAAATAGAGAAAAAAAAATATTAGTTGCACCTTTATATCTTTCAACATTGTAGGAATATTGATATTTCTCACATGAATCTTATATATTATGCCTCTCTACTCGTATATATTCTTGCGGGTCCAATAAAAATTGTTAGGAAAATAGCAAACATTCAGAGAAACTTTCTTTAGGGATGAGAAAAGATGTAAATAGAATGGGAATTGGTGACTTGGGAAAAATTCTATAGACAAAAATTAAAGTTGCACATAGGCTTGATGGATCCATATGTTTTATGTATTATCCTATCTACTAAAATGAGTGGAGGTGGATGAACTCTCTTGGGAAGCTCTGTAGTAAATTGTGGAGGATGTAAGACATCCATGATATAGAGGAACATAACCTAATAATAATAGAGGGATACACTAAAGAACAAACGATTTGGAATATTGCATGGTAAATCCTTCCTTGATATAGGGTCATAGTCTCTAAGAGGTTACAGAAAGCCAACATGTCTTCTTCTGGGAAGACTCTTGGAATCAAATGTCTAAATTGCATGATGAGGATCATTTCCATGAAATTAAAAATAGATTGATACAACAAGGAAGGCCCAAATTAGTGGACTATTGGAACAATAAATACTATCAAGAGGGGTGGAGACTCTTGTTTTCTAAAGAAAAATGATCACAATCTATGAGAAGTGATACAATGGATTGACTTTGCACAATGCTTTAAGAAAGGAAAATAAATTTTCAAATTTGTCTAGACAAGTTGTGTTGGGATTATAAATAGAGTGAAAAATATAACTTTAAGGAGGTTTATGACATGGTCATGGGAGCGTCCTCTCTCCTGGATGACAACATATGGAGAATTTTTTTGAAAATGGGCTTGTGGCCAAATGTTTCTCTATTTCTTTGGCAAGTATCTCATGGTAAAATACTAACATGGAATAAGTTTCAAAGGAGGGGCTTTGAAGGACCTTCCCTTTTCCATCCATGTTAGCAAAAGTATGAAAAATTAGAGCACCTACTCAAATCTTGGTATATCATTTTTTCCCAATGGGATAGAGATGCTCTTATATTTGGTAAATTGGATAGAGATAGGGATAGAATTATCTATGCATTATTACAATTGAGAAACTTATCAAGCCATAATTAGTAAACCCTTCCAATTGCTTCCAGTATTCCTTTAATGGGAGATCTGAAGAGTACAACACATGACAATTTTTATGAATACCTTCAAATTTGAAGATGTATGGGGTAAGGTTATTGAAAGCAACAGGTAAACTATTTTATCTTGCAACTGGTCCCCAAAGGATTGGATATGTGACTCCCAAGATGCCAAAATTATTCTATCTTTAAATATTATTCCCTCTTTTTAGATCCCTTCTCTAAATTACAACAATCCTTATAAATGAGTCCCCTCCTCTTGGAAAAATAAACATAAATGTTTATGGTGCCTCTAAATGCAACCTTAGTCTAGTTATCTATGCAGGAGCCTTCATAGATGCTAATAGGAGCCATACTAAATAGTTTTGCAAGATTGATAGGTATAGATAGAAAACTATAGATATATATGTGCTAGAGTATGGGTTCAAAGAGGATATTTGAAAGGGATACATAACTTTAATATGGGAGGAGATTCACAATTGATCATAAAGATGTTTAAAAAAATGAAAAATGAATCCCACCTTCCAATGTACTGAAATGATGTATATTTGAGGGATGTATCGAAAGGATTGAGTCCCTTCTTATGAATATTCTAGCCTATATTCTCTCCCATGTGAGAATATTGGGAATAAATTGTATAGATTGATAAATTAGGATGCTCTATTGGATACTCACTCACCAAATATTCTATCGACAGAAGTCAATCTAGAACCTCTTGAGAAACATTGTTGGTAACTCTCTCATGTTGATTTCAATTCCTCACATTATTGGTGATCATTCAATTCCACCTAAGAGAAAGTCGTGAAAATAAGCTATGAGGGATCAAGGATCCCCCCACCTAGCATTTTCACGAGATGGTAGTGCATCCTACAGCTTAAGTTGATTTAATATTTTTGGATTCAATAATGGCCTCCACAAGAAGAAGGTATACCAGATCGCTTCATAGTATGGAATGTCAATATACTCAAAGGAGATACCATAGAAGCCTTTACTGACAAAATAAGGGATATTATTCAAATTATGAACATGTTGTGGAGTTGGATGGTAAGGATATCCACCTTAATTTGACATTATTTCATGTGTTTCATTCCCTTATTCATGCTTCTGTGTATGTAGTGTCTTTTAAATAACACGTTTTTACTCTTCCCTATGTCAATAATTGACTTCCACCTAACCACCAAGGTTTACCTTATGATTCGATAGTTGGTTATGTGGTTCTTTATAAGAAATCATTGCATTTTTCCATTTATAGAGGGAAGAAATGATCCCATTCTTGACCTCAAGTTTTCTTTCCTAGTTTTATATCCTATCCTATCTTGGTATATTGGACTATACCTCTAAATGGGAATATTTGTAAATACATATTTAATTGTTTTAATAGTATACTTTGTTATCATTTGAATCTCTATCAATGTGGTTTATTCTCTTCCTTATACATATTATAGTTATTTTACCCAGATTTGTGTTCTTATGGTTAGTTTTTCTTCTAAGAGGTCTCTAAGATATTTTATCTATATTGGAAATTTCTAAGTCCCTCGGTATCGAGTTATATTTACTCTCATCTCATTTTATAAAGATACATCTATAAATATTTGTTCTAGAAATTCCTCTTTGATTAATTCAGTTACACACAAGGTTCTATTCAAGGTATCCACCATGGTATAAGGGTGTCATCCTCTTGCAAATTATGTTCACAATTGTTGGGTACTTGTATTATTGGTTGAGTTTCCTAGTTTCAAAAATTTAGGTTTAAATTTAGTACAATAGGATATTTCCTCTTCCCCTCAGAGAAACTTTCTTTAGCGATGAGAAAAGATGTAAATAGAATGGGAATTGGTGACTTTGGTAAAATTCTATAGACAAAAATTAAAGTTGCACATAGGCTTGATGGATCCATATGTTTTATGTATTATCCTATCTACTAAAATGAGTGGAGGTGGATGAACTCTCTTGGGAAGCTCTGTAGTAAATTATGGAGGATGTAAGACATCCATGATATAGAGGAGCATAACCTAATAATAATAGAGGGATACACTAAAGGTCAAAGGATTTGGAATATTGCATGGTATATCCTTCCCTGATATAGGGTCATAGTCTCTAAGAGGTTAGAGAAAGCCAACATGTCCTCTTTTGGGAAGACTCCTGTAATCAAATGTCTAAATTGCATGATGAGGATCATTTCCATGAAATTAAAAATAGATTGATACAACAAGGAAGGCTCAAATTAGTGGACTATTGGAACAATAAATACTATCAGGAGGGGTGGAGACTCTTGTTTTCTAGAGAACAATGATCACAATCTATGAGAATTGATACAATGGATTGACTTTGCACAGTGCTTTAAGAAAGGAAAATAAATTTTCAAATTTGTCTAGACAAGTTGTGTTGGGATTATAAATAGAGTGAAAAATATAACTTTAAGGAGGTTTATGACATGGTCATGGGAGCGTCCTCTCTCCTGGATGACAACATATGGAGAATTTTTTTGAAAATGGGCTTGTGGCCAAATGTTTCTCTATTTCTTTGGCAAGTAGCTCATGGGAAAATACTAACATGGAATAAGTTCCAAAGGAGGGGCTTTGAAGGACCTTCCCTTTTCCATCCATGTTAGCAAAAGTATGAAAAATTAGAGCACCTACTCAAATCTTGGTATATCTTTTTTTCCCAATGGGATAGATATTCTCTTATATTAGGTAAATTGGATAGAGATAGGGATAGAATTATCTATGCATTATTACAATTGAGAAACTTATCAAGCCATAATTAGTAAACCCTTGCAATTGGTTCCAATATTCCTTTAATGGGAGAACTGAAGGGTACAAAACATGACAATTTTTATAAATACCTTCAAATTTGAAGATGTATGGGGTGAAGTTATTGAGAGCAATAGGTAAACTATTTTATCTTGCAACTGGTCCCCAAAGGATTGGATATGTGACTCCCAAGATGCCAAAATTCCTCTATCTTTAAACATTATTCCCTCTTTTTATTTCCCTTCTCTAAATTACAACAATCCTTATAAATGAGTCCCCTCCTATTGGAAAAATAAACATAAATGTTTATGGTGCCTCTAAATGCAACCTTAGTCAAGTTATCTATGGAGGAGCCTTCATAGGTGCTAATAGGAGCCATACTAAATAGTTTTGCAAGATTGATAGGTATAGATAGAAAAACTATAGATATATCTGTGCTAGAGTATGGGTTCAAAGTGGATATTTGAAATGGATACATAACTTTAATATGGGAGGAGATTCACAATTGATCATAAAGATGTTTAAAAAAACGAAAAATGAATCCCACCTTCCAATGTACTGAAATGATGTATATTTGAGGGATGTATCGAAAGGATTGAGTCCCTTCTTATGAAGATTTTAGCCTATATTCTCTCCCATGTGAGAATATTGGGAATAAATTGTATAGATTGATAAATTAGGATGCTCTATTGGATACTCACTCTCCAAATATTCTATCGACAGAAGTCAATCTAGAACCTCTTGAGAAACATTGTTTGTAACTCTCTCATGTTGATTTCAATTTCTCACATTATTGGTGATCATTCAATTCCACCTAAGAGAAAGTCGTGAAAATAAGCTATGAGGGATCAAGGATCCCCCCACCTAAGATTTTCATGAGATGGTAGTGCATCCTAGAGCTTAAGTTGATTTAATTTCTTGAGATTCAATAATGGTCTCCACAAAAGAAGGTATACAAGATCACTTCATAGTATGGATTGTCAATATACTCAAAGGAGATACCATAGAAGCCTTTACTGACAAAATAAGGGATATTATTCAAATTATGAACATGTTGTGGAGTTGGATGGTAAGGATATCCACCTTAATTTGACATTATTTCATGTGTTTCATTCCCTTATTCATGCTTCTGTGTATGTAGTGTCTTTTAAATAACACGTTTTTACTCTTCCCTATGTCAATAATTAACTTCCACCTAACCACCAAGGTTCACCATATCATTCGATAGTTGGATATGTGGTTCTTTATAAGAAATCACTGCATTTTTCCATTTATAGAGGGAAGAAATGATCCCATTCCTGACCTCAAGTTTTCTTTCCTAGTTTTATATCCTATCCTATCTTGGTATATTGCACTATACCTCTAAATGGGAATATTTGTAAATACATATTTAATTGTTTTAATAGTATACTTTGTTATCATTTGAATCTCTATCAATGTGGCTTATTCTCTTCCTTATACATATTATAGTTATTTTACCCAGATTTGTGTTATTATGGTTAGTTTTTCTTCTAAGAGGTCTCTAGGATATTTTATCTATATTGGAAATTTCTAAGTCCCTCGGTATCGAGTTATATTTACTCTCATCTAATTTTATAGAGATACATCTATAAATATTTGTTCTAGAAATTCCTCTTTGATTAATTCAGTTACACACAAGGTTCTCTTCAAGGTATCCACCATGGTATGAGGGTGTCATCCTCTTGCAAATTATGTTCACAATTGTTGGGTACTTGTATTATTGGTTGAGTTTCCTAGTTTCAAAAATTTAGGTTTAATTTTAGTACAATAGGATATTTCCTCTTCCCCTCAGAGAAACTTTCTTTAGCGATGATAAAATATGTAAATAGAATGGGAATTGGTGACTTGGGTAGAATTCTGTAGACAAAAATTAAAGTTGCACATAGGCTTGATGGATCCATATGTTTTATGTATTATCCTATCTACTCAAATGAGTGGAGGTGGATGAACTCTCTTGGGAAGCTCTGTAGTAAATTGTGGAGGATGTAAGACATCCATGATATAGAGGAACATAACCTAATAATAATAAAGGGATACACTAAAGGTCAAAGGATTTGGAATATTGCATGGTAAATCCTTCCCTGATATAGGGTAATAGTCTCTAATAGGTTAGAGAAAGCCAACATGTCTTCTTTTGGGAAGACTCTTGGAATCAAATGTCTAAATTGAATGATGAGGATCATTTCCATGAAATTAAAAATAGATTGATACAACAAGGAAGGCTCAAATTAGTGGACTATTCGAACAATAAATACTATCAAGAGGGGTGGAGACTCTTGTTTTCTAAAGAACAATGATCACAATCTATGAGAAGTGATACAATGGATTGACATTGCACAATGCTTTAAGAAAGGAAAATAAATTTTCAAATTTGTCTAGACAAGTTGTATTGGGATTATAAATAGAGTGAAAAATATAACTTTAAGGAGGTTTATGACATGGTCATGGGAGCGTCCTCTCTCCTGGATGACAACATATGGAGAATTTTTTTGAAAATGGGCTTGTGGCCAAATGTTTCTCTATTTCTTTGGCAAGTAGCTCATGGGAAAATACTAACATGGAATAAGTTTCAAAGGAGGGGCTTTGAAGGACCCTGCCTTTTCTATCCATGTTAGAAAAAGTATGAAAAATTAGAGCACCTACTCAAATATTGGTATATCATTTTTTCCCAATGGGATAGAGATGCTCTTATATTATGTAAATTGGATAGAGATAGGGATAGAATTATCTATGCATTATTACAATTGAGAAACTTATCAAGCCATAATTAGTAAACCCTTGCAATTGCTTCCAGTATTCCTTTAATGGGAGAACTGAAGAGTACAAAACATGACAATTTTTATAACTACCTTCAAACTTGAAGATGTATGGGGTGAAGTTATTGAAAGCAACATGTAAACTATTTTATCTTGCAACTGGTCCCCAAAGGATTGGATATGTGACTCCCAAGATAACAAAATTCTTCTATCTTTAAATATTATTCCCTCTTTTTAGATCCCTTCTCTAAATTACAAAAATCCTTATAAATGAGTCCCCTCCTCTTGGAAAAATAAACATAAATGTTTATGGTGCCTCTAAATGCAACCTTAGTCAAGTTATCTATGGAGGAGCCTTCATAGGTGCTAATAGGAGCCATACTAAATAGTTTTGCAAGATTGATAGGAATATATAGAAAAACTATAGATATATATGTGCTAGAGTATGGGTTCAAAGTGGATATTTGAAATGGATACATAACTTCAATATGGGAGGAGATTCACAATTGATCATAAAGATGTTTAAAAAAATGAAAAATGAATCCCACCTTCCAATGTACTGAAATGATGTATATTTGAGGGATGTATCGAAAGGATTGAGTCCCTTTTTATGAAGATTCTAGATTATATTCTCTCCCCTGTGAGAATATTGGGAATAAATTGTATAGATTTATAAATTAGGATGCTCTATTGGATACTCACTCACCAAATTTTCTGTCGACAGAAGTCAATCTAGAACCCCTTGAGAAATATTGTTTGTAACTCTCTCATGTTGATTTCATTCCTCACATTATTGGTAATGATTCAATTCCACCTAAGAGAAAGTCGTGAAAATAAGCTATGAGGTATCAAGGATCCCCCCACCTAGCATTTTCACGAGATGTTAGTGCATCCTAGAGCTTAAGTTGATTTAATTTCATGGGATTCAACAATGGTCTCCACAAGAAGAAGGTATACAAGATCGCTTCATAGTATGGATTGTCAATATACTCAAAGGAGATACCATAGAAGCCTTTACTGACAAAATAAGGGATATTAGTCAAATTATGAACATGTTGTGGAGTTGGATGGTAAGGATATCCACCTTAATTTGACATTATTTCAAGTGTTTCATTCCCTTATTCATGCTTCTGTGTATGCAGTGTCTTTTAAATAACACGTTTTTACTCTTCCCTATGCCAATAATTGACTTCCACCTAACCACCAAGGTTTACAATATGATTCGATAGTTGTTTATGTGGTTCTTTATAAGAAATCACTGCATTTTTCCATTTATAGAGGGAAGAAATGATCCCATTCTTGACCTCAACTTTTCTTTCCTAGTTTTATATCCTATCCTATCTTGGTATATTGGACTATACCTCTAAATGGGAATATTTGTAAATACATATTTAATTGTCTTAATAGTATACTTTGTTATCATTTGAATCTCTATCAATGTGGTTTATTCTCTTCCTTATACATATTATAGTTATTTTACCTAGATTTGTGTTATTATGGTTAGTTTTTCTTCTAAGAGGTCTCTAAGATATTTTATCTATATTGGAAATTTCTAAGTCCCTCCTTGGTATTGAGTTATATTTACTCTCATATCATTTTATAGAGATACATCTATAAATATTTGTTCTAGAAATTCCTCTTTGATTAATTCAGTTACACACAAGGTTCTATTCAACGTATCCACCATGGTATGAGGGTGTCATCCTCTTGCAAATTATGTTCATAATTGTTGGGTACTTGTATTATTGGTTGAGTTTCCTAGTTTCAAAAATTTAGGTTTAATTTTAGTACAATAGGATATTTCCTCTTCCCCTCAGAGAAACTTTCTTTAGCGATGAGAAAGGATGTAAATAGAATGGGAATTGGTGACTAGGGAAAAATTCTATAGACAAAAATTAAAGTTGCACATAGGCTTGATGGATCCATATGTTTTATGTATTATCCTATCTACTAAAATGAGTGGAGGTGGATGAACTCTCTTGGGAAGCTCTGTAGTAAATTGTGGAGGATGTAAGACATCCATGATATAGAGGAACATAACCTAATAATAATAGAGGGATACACTAAAGGTCAAAGGAATTGGAATATTGCATGGTAAATCCTTCCCTGATATAGGGTCATAGTCTCTAATAGGTTAGAGAAAGCCAACATGTCTTCTTCTGGGAAGACTCTTGGAATCAAATGTCTAAATTGCAAGATGAGGATCATTTCCATGAAATTAAAAATAGATTGATACAACAAGGAAGGCTCAAATTAGTGGACTATTCGAACAATAAATACTATCAAGAGGGGTGGAGACTCTTGTTTTCTAAAGAACAATGATCACAATCTATGAGAAGTGATACAATGGATTGACTTTGCACAATGCTTTAAGAAAGGAAAATAAATTTTCAAATTTGTCTAGACAAGTTGTGTTGGGATTATAAATAGAGTGAAAAATATAGCTTTAAGGAGGTTTATGACATGGTCATGGGAGCATCCTCTCTCCTGGATGACAACATATGGAGAATTTTTTTGAAAATGGGCTTGTGGCCAAATGTTTCTCTATTTCTTTGGCAAGTAGCTCATGGGAAAATACTAACATGGAATAAGTTTCAAAGGAGGGGCTTTGAAGGACCTTCCCTTTTCCATCCATGTTAGAAAAAGTATGAAAAAGTAGAGCACCTACTCAAATCTTGGTATATCTTTTTTTCCCAATGGGATAGAGATGCTCTTATATTTGGTAAATTGGATAGAGATAGGGTTAGAATTATCTATGCATTATTACAGTTGAGAAACTTATCAAGCCATAATTAGTAAACCCTTGAAATTGCTTCCAATATTCCTTTAATGGGAGAACTGAAGAGTACAAAACATGACAATATTTATAAATACCTTCAAATTTGAAGATGTATGGGGTGAAGTTATTGAAAGCAACAAGTAAACTATTTTATCTTGCAACTGGTCCCCAAAGGATTGGATATGTGACTCCCTCTTCTATCTTTAAATATTATTCCCTCTTTTTAGATCCCTTCTCTAAATTACAACAATCCTTATTAATGAGTCCCCTCCTCTTGGAAAAATAGACATAAATGTTTATGGTTCCTCTAAATGCAACCTTAGTCTAGTTATCTATGGAGGAGCCCTCATAGATGCTAATAGGAGCCATACTAAATAGTTTTGCAAGATTGGTAGGTATAGATAGAAAAACTATATATATATCTGTGCTAGAGTATGGGTTCAAAATGGATATTTGAAATGGATACATAACTTTAATATGGGAGGAGATTCACAACTGATCATAAAGATGTTGAAAAAAACGAAAAATGAATCCCACCTTCCAATGTACTGAAATGATGTATATTTGAGGGATGTATCGAAAAGATTGAGTCCCTACTTATGAAGATTCTAGCCTATATTCTCTCCCATTTGAGAATATTGGGAATAAATTGTATAGATTGATAAATTAGGATGCTCTATTGGATACTCACTCACCAAATTTTCTATCGACAGAAGTCAATCTAGAACCTCTTGAGAAACATTGTTTGTAACTCTCTCATGTTGATTTCATTCCTCACATTATTGGTGATAATTCAATTCCACCTAAGAGAAAGTTGTGAAAATAAGCTATGAGGAATCAAGGATGCCCCCACCTATCATTTACATGAGATGGTAGTGCATCCTATAGCTTAAGTTGATTTAATTACTTGGGATTCAAAAATGGCCTCCACAAGAAGAAGGTATACAAGATCGCTTCATAGTATGGATTGTCAATATACACAAAGGAGATACCATAGAAGCCTTTACTGACAAAATAAGGGATATTATTCAAATTATAACATGTTGTGGAGTTGTATGGTAAGGATATCCACCTTAATTTGACATTATTTCATGTGTTTCATTCCCTTATTCATGCTTTTGTGTATATAGTGTCTTTTAAATAACACGTTTTTACTCTTCCCTATGTCAATAATTGACTTCCACCTAACCACCAAGGTTTACCATATGATTCAATAGTTGGTTATGTGGTTCTTTATAAGAAATCACCGCATTTTTCCATTTATAGAGGGATGAAGTGATCCCATTCTTGACCTCAAGTTTTCTTTCCTAGTTTTATATCCTATCCTATCTTGGTATATTGGACTATACCTCTAAATGGGAATATTTGTAAATACATATTTAATTGTTTTAATAGTATACTTTGTTATCATTTGAATCTCTATCAATGTGGTTTATTCTCTTCCTTATACATATTATAGTTATTTTACCCAGATTTGTGTTATTATGGTTAGTTTTTCTTCTAAGAGGTCTCTAAGATATTTTATCTCTATTGGAAATTTCTAAGTCCCTCCTTGGTATCGAGTTATATTTACTCTCATCTCATTTTATAGAGATAAATCTATAAATATTTGTTCTGGAAATTCCTCTTTGATTAATTCAGTTACACACAAGGTTCTACTCAAGGTATCCACCATGGTATGAGGGTGTCATCCTCTTGCAAATTATGTTCACAATTGTTGGGTACTTGTATTATTGGTTGAGTTTCCTAGTTTCAAAAATTTAGGTTTAATTTTAGTACAATAGGATATTTCCTCTTCCCCTCAAAGAAACTTTCTTTAGCGATGAGAAAAGATGTAAATAGAATGGGAATTGGTGACTTGGGTAGAATTCTATAGACAAAAATTAAAGTTGCACATAGGCTTGATGGATCCATATATTTTATTTATTATCCTATCTACTCAAATGAGTGGAGGTGGATGAACTCTCTTGGGAAGCTCTGTAGTAATTGTGGAGGATGTAAGACATCCATGATATAGAGGAACATAACCTAATAATAATAAAGGGATACACTAAAGGTCAAAGGATTTGGAATATTGCATGGTAAATCCTTTCCTGATATAGGGTAATAGTCTCTAAGAGGTTAGAGAAAGCCAACATGTCTTCTTTTGGGAAGACTCTTGGAATCAAATGTATAAATTGCATGATGAGGATCATTTCCATGAAATTAAAAATATATTGATACAACAAGGAAGGCTCAAATTAGTGGACTATTGGAACAATAAATACTATCAAGAGTGGTGGAGACTCTTGTTTTCTAAAGAACAATGATCACAATCTATGAGAAGTGATACAATGGATTGACTTTGCACAATGCTTTAAGAAAGGAAAATAAATTTTCAAATTTGTTTAGACAAGTTGTATTGGTATTATAAATAGAGTGAAAAATATAACTTTAAGGAGGTTTATGACATGGTCATGGGAGCGTCCTCTCTCCTGGATGACAACATATGGAGAATTTTTTTGAAAATGGGCTTGTGGCCAAATGTTTCTCTATTTCTTTGGCAAGTAGCTCATGGGAAAATACTAACATGGAATAAGTTTCAAAGGAGGGGCTTTGAAGGACCCTGCCTTTTCCATCCATGTTAGAAAAAGTATGAAAAATTAGAGCACCTACTCAAATCTTGGTATATTATTTTTTCCCAATGGGATAGAGATGCTCTTATATTATGTAAATTGGATAGAGATAGGGATAGAATTATCTATGCATTATTACAATTGAGAAACTTAACAAGCCATAATTAGTAAACCCTTGCAATCGCTTCCAATATTCCTTTAATGGGAGAACTGAAGAGTACAAAACATGACAATTTTTATAAATACCTTCAAATTTGAAGATGTATGGGGTGAAATTATTGAAAGCAACATGTAAACTATTTTATCTTGCAACTGGTCCCCAAAGGATTGGATATGTGACTCCCAAGATGCCAAAATTCTTCTATCTTTAAATATTATTCCCTCTTTTTAGATCCCTTCTCTAAATTACAAAAATCCTTATAAATGAGTCCCCTCCTCTTGGAAAAATAAACATAAATGTTTATGGTGCCTCTAAATGCAACCTTAGTCAAGTTATCTATGGAGTAGCCTTCATAGTTGCTAATAGGAGCCATACTAAATAGTTTTGCAAGATTGATAGGGATAGATAGAAAAACTATAGATATATCTGTGCTAGAGTATGGGTTCAAAGTGGATATTTGAAATGGATACATAACTTTAATATGGGAGGAGATTCACAATTGATCATAAAGATGTTTAAAAAAACGAAAAATGAATCCCACCTTCCAATGTACTGAAATGATGTATATTTGAGGGATGTATCGAAAGGATTGAGTCCCTTCTTATGAAGATTCTAGATTATATTCTCTCCCATGTGAGAATATTGGGAATAAATTGTATAGATTGATAAATTAGGATGCTCTATTGGATACTCACTCACCAAATTTTCTTTCGACAGATGTCAATCTAGAACCCCTTGAGAAATATTGTTTGTAACTCTCTCATGTTGATTTCATTCCTCACATTATTAGTAATGATTCAATTCCACCTAAGAGAAAGTCGTGAAAATAAGCTATGAGGTATCAAGGATCCCCCCACCTAGCATTTTCACGAGATGGTAGTGCATCCTAGAGCTTAAGTTGATTTAATTTCTTGGGATTCAACAATGGTCTCCACAAGAAGAAGGTATACAAGATCACTTCATAGTATGGATTGTCAATATACTCAAAGGAGATACCATAGAAGCCTTTACTGACAAAATAAGGGATATTAGTCAAATTATGAACATGTTGTGGAGTTGGATGGTAAAGATATCCACCTTAATTTGACATTATTTCATGTGTTTCATTCCCTTATTCATGCTTTTGTGTATGTAGTGTCTTTTAAATAACACGTTTTTACTCTTCCCTATGCCAATAATTGACTTCCACCTAACCACCAAGGTCTACAATATGATTTGATAGTTGTTTATGTGGTTCTTTATAAGAAATCACTGCATTTTTCCATTTATAGAGGGAAGAAATGATCCCATTCTTGACCTCAAGTTTTCTTTCCTAGTTTTATATCCTATCCTATCTTGGTATATTGGACTATACCTCAAAATGGGAATATTTGTAAATACATATTTAATTGTTTTAATAGTATACTTTGTTATCATTTGAATCTCTATCATTGTGGTTTATTCTCTTCCTTATACATATTATAGTTATTTTACCCAGATTTGTGTTATTATGGTTAGTTTTTCTTCTAAGAGGTCTCTAAGATATTTTATCTATATTGGAAATTTCTAAGTCCCTCCTTGGTATTGAGTTATATTTACTCTCATCTCATTTTATAGAGATACATCTATAAATATTTGTTCTAGAAATTCCTCTTTGATTAATTCAGTTACACACAAGGTTCTATTCAAGGTATCCACCATGGTATGAGGGTGTCATCCTCTTGCAAATTATGTTCATAATTGTTGGGTACTTGTATTATTGGTTGAGTTTCCTAGTTTCGAAAATTTAGGTTTAATTTTAGTACAATAGGATATTTCCTCTTCCCCTCAGAGAAACTTTCTTTAGCGATGAGAAAGGATGTAAATAGAATGGGAATTGGTGACTTGGGAAAAATTCTATAGACAAAAATTAAAGTTGCACATAGGCTTGATGGATCCATATGTTTTATGTATTATCCTATCTACTAAAATGAGTGGAGGTGGATGAAATCTCTTGGGAAGCTCTGTAGTAAATTGTGGAGGATGTAAGACATCCATGATATAGAGGAACATAACCTAATAATAATAGAGGGATACACTAAAGGTCAAAGGAATTGGAATATTGCATGGTAAATCCTTCCCTGATATAGGGTCATAGTCTCTAATAGGTTAGAGAAAGCCAACATGTCTTCTTCTGGGAAGACTCTTGGAATCAAATGTCTAAATTGCAAGATGAGGATCATTTCCATGAAATTAAAAATAGATTGATACAACAAGGAAGGCTCAAATTAGTGGACTATTGGAACAATAAATACTATCAAGAGGGGTGCAGACTCTTGTTTTCTAAAGAACAATGATCACAATCTATGAGAAGTGATACAATGGATTGACTTTGCACAATGCTTTAAGAAAGGAAAATAAATTTTCAAATTTGTCTAGACAAGTTGTGTTGGGATTATAAATAGAGTGAAAAATATAGCTTTAAGGAGGTTTATGACATGGTCATGGGAGCATCCTCTCTCCTGGATGACAACATATGGAGAATTTTTTTGAAAATGGGCTTGTGGCCAAATGTTTCTCTATTTCTTTGGCGAGTAGCTCATGGGAAAATACTAACATGGAATAAGTTTCAAAGAAGGGGCTTTGAAGGACCTTCCCTTTTCCATCCATGTTAGAAAAGTATGAAAAATTAGAGCACCTACTCAAATCTTGGTATATCTTTTTTTCCCAATGGGATAGAGATGCTCTTATATTTGGTAAATTGGATAGAGATAGGGATAGAATTATCTATGCCTTATTACAATTGAGAAACTTATCAAGCCATAATTAGTAAACCCTTGAAATTGCTTCCAATATTCCTTTAATGGGAGAATTGAAGAGTACAAAACATGACAATATTTATAAATACCTTCAAATTTGAAGATGTATGGGGTGAAGTTATTGAAAGCAACAAGTAAACTATTTTATCTTGCAACTGGTCCCCAAAGGATTGGATATGTGACTCCCTCTTTTATCTTTAAATATTATTCCCTCTTTTTAGATCCCTTCTCTAAATTACAACAATCCTTATAAATGAGTCCCCTCCTCTTGGAAAAATAAACATAAATGTTTATGGTTCCTCTAAATGCAACCTTAGTCTAGTTATCTATGGAGGAGCCTTCATAGATGCTAATAGGAGCCATACTAAATAGTTTTGCAAGATTGATAGGTATAGATAGAAAAACTATAGATATATCTGTGCTAGAGTATGGGTTCAAAATGGATATTTGAAATGGATACATAACTTTAATATGGGACGAGATTCACAACTGATCATAAAGATGTTTAAAAAAACGAAAAATGAATCCCACCTTCCAATGTACTGAAATGATGTATATTTGAGGGATGTATCGAAAAGATTGAGTCCCTACTTATGAAGATTCTAGCCTATATTCTCTCCCATGTGAGAATATTGGGAATAAATTGTATAGATTGATAAATTAGGATGCTCTATTGGATACTCACTCACCAAATTTTCTATCGACAGAAGTCAATCTAGAACCTCTTGAGAAACATTGTTTGTAACTCTCTCATGTTGATCTCATTCCTCACATTATTGGTGATAATTCAATTCCACCTAAGAGAAAGTTGTGAAAATAAGCTATGAGGGATCAAGTATCCCCCCACCTAGCATTTTCACGAGATGGTAGTGCATCCTAGAGCTTAAGTTGATTTAATTTCTTGGGATTCAACAATGGTCTCCACAAGAAGAAGGTATAGAAGATCGCTTCATAGTATGGATTGTCAATATACACAAAGGAGATACCATAGAAGCCTTTACTGACAAAATAAGGGATATTATTCAAATTATAACATGTTGTGGAGTTGTATGGTAAGGATATCGACCTTAATTTGACATTATTTCATGTGTTTCATTCCCTTATTCATGCTTCTGTGTATATAGTGTCTTTTAAATAACACATTTTTACTCTTCCCTATGTCAATAATTGACTTCCACCTAACCACCAAGGTTTACCATATGATTCAATAGTTGGTTATGTGGTTCTTTATAAGAAATCACCACACTTTTCCATTTATAGAGGGAAGAAATGATCCCATTCTTGACCTCAAGTTTTCTTTCCTAGTTTTATATCCTATCCTATCTTGGTATATTGGACTATACCTCTAAATGGGAATATTTGTAAATACATATTTAATTGTTTTAATAGTATACTTTGTTATCATTTGAATCTCTATCAATGTGGTTTATTCTCTTCCTTATACATATTATAGTTATTTTACCCAGATTTGTGTTATTATGGTTAGTTTTTCTTCTAAGAGGTCTCTAAGATATTTTATCTATATTGGAAATTTCTAAGTCCCTCCTTGGTATCGAGTTATATTTACTCTCATCTCATTTTATAGAGATACATCTATAAATATTTGTTCTGGAAATTCCTCTTTGATTAATTCAGTTACACACAAGGTTCTATTCAAGGTATCCACCATGGTATGAGGGTGTCATCCTCTTGCAAATTATCTTCACAATTGTTGGGTACTTGTATTATTGGTTGAGTTTCCTAGTTTCAAAAATTTAGGTTTAATTTTAGTATAATAGGATATTTCCTCTTCCCCTCACAGAAACTTTCTTTAGCGATGAGAAAAGATGTAAATAGACAAAAATTAAAGTTGCACATAGGCTTGATGGATCCATATGTTTTATGTATTATCGTATCTATTAAAATGAGTGGAGGTGGATGAACTCTCTTGGGAAGCTCTGTAGTAAATTGTGGAGGATGTAAGACATCCATGATATAGAGGATCATAACCTAATAATAATAAAGGGATACACTAAAGGTCACAGGATTTGGAATATTGCATGGTAAATCCTTCCCTGATATAGGGTAATAGTCTCTAAGAGGTTAGAGAAACCCAACATGTCTTCTTTTGGGAAGACTCTTGGAATCAAATGTCTAAATTGCATGATGAGGATCATTTCCATGAAATTAAAAATAGATTGATACAACAAGGAAGGCTCAAATTAGTGGACTATTCGAACAATAAATACTATCACGAGGGGTGGAGACTCTTGTTTTATAAAGAACAATGATCACAATATATGCGAAGTGATACAATGGATTGACCTTGCACAATGCTTTAACAAAGGAAAATAAATTTTCAAATTTGTCTAGACAAGTTGTATTGGGATTATAAATAGAGTGGAAAATATAACTTTAAGGAGGTTTATGACATGGTCATGGGAGCGTCCTCTCTCCTGGATGACAACATATGGAGAATTTTTTTGAAAATGGGCTTGTGGCCAAATGTTCCTCTATTTCTTTGGCAAGTAGCTCATGGGAAAATACTAACATGGAATAAGTTTCAAAGGAGGGGCTTTGAAGGACCCTGCCTTTTCCATCCATGTTAGAAAAAGTATGAAAAATTAGAGCACCTACTCAAATCTTGGTATATCTTTTTTTCCCAATGGGATAGAGATGCTCTATTGGATACTCACTCACCAAATTTTCTGTCGACAGAAGTCAATCTAGAACCCCTTAAGAAATATTGTTTGTAACTCTCTCATGTTGATTTCATTCCTCACATTATTGGTAATGATTCAATTCCAGCTAAGAGAAAGTCGTGAAAATAAGCTATGAGGTATCAAGGATCCCCCCACCTAGCATTTTCACGAGATGGTAGTGCATCCTAGAGCTTAAGTTGATTTAATATCTTTGGATTCAACAATGGTCTCCACAAGAAGAAGGTATACAAGGTCGCTTCATAGTATGGATTGTCAATATACTCAAAGGAGATACCATAGAAGCCTTTACTGACAAAATAAGGGATATTATTCAAATTATGAACATGTTGTGGAGTTGGATGGTAAGGATATCCACCTTAATTTGATATTATTTCATGTGTTTCATTCCCTTATTCATGCTTCTTTGTAAGTACTGTCTTTTAAATAACACGTTTTTACTCTTCCCTATGTCAATAATTGACTTCCACCTAACCACCAAGGTTTACCATATGATTCAATAGTTGGTTATGTGGTTCTTTATAAGAAATCACTGCATTTTTCCATTTATAGAGGGAAGAAATGATCCCATTCTTGACCTCAAGTTTTCTTTCCTAGTTTTATATCCTATCTTATCTTGGAATATTGGACTATACCTCTAAATGGGAATATTTGCAAATACATATTTAATTTTTTTAATAGTATAATTTGTTATCACTTGAATCTCTATCAATGTGGCTTATTCTCTTCCTTATACATATTATAGCTATTTTACCTAGATTTGTGTTATTATGGTTAGTTTTTCTTCTAAGAGGTCTCTAAGATATTTTATCTATATTGGAAATTTCTAAGTCCCTCCTTGGTATCGAGTTATATTTACTCTCATCTCATGTTATAGAGATACATCTATAAATATTTCTTCTAGAAATTCCTCTTTGATTAATTCAGTTACACACAAGTTTCTATTCAAGGTATCCACCATGGCATGAGTGTGTCATCCTCTTGCAAATTATATTCACAATTGTTGGATACTTGTATTATTGGTTGAGTTTCCTAGTTTCAAGAATTTAGGTTTAATTTTAGTACAATAGGGTATTTCCTCTTCCCCTCAAAAACCCCCCAACCCCCCACCCCCCGCCCCCCTACCCTTCTCTCCTCTTTTGGTTTTATGTCTCTATTTATTGTCTTAGTTAAAAGAGGGAGGATCTAGTTTCCTTATTTTATGGTTCTTGGTTTGTATCCCTTAAATATTGGGAGTCTAGGAGTGGGTTTCATCTCTCTTGGAGTCAGTATTAGTTTGTTAGAAACTAGGAAAATACTCAGAGGGTGGATGTATCAGTGTTGTCGAAATTTTAAAACTTTCTTTCACTAGTGAAGAATACTAGGACACTAATAAACACTTCAGATATAATTCATATGATCATCATAAGAATCAACATAAGAAGCACAAATAACACACATATTCTTCAAAATTTTCTTAAATTACTTTTATAGAGGCAAGCTTCAAGTTGTTACAAATATCTCCACCTGTAAATAGAAGGAAGCTACTGCTCCCTAGTTTATTAGATACTATTTAAAGGAGCTACAACCCCTATGTTTATCAACTTGTATTGAAAGGAGAGCTTACCCCTGAGTTCATTAGCTACTACTAAAAAGAGCTACAACCCTTGATCTTCAAGATACCATTTGCATGACCTCCTTGATTCAGCTTTCATTCCAATTTCAAACTGAAATCATGAAGTCCAGTCTCTTACAAATAAATTTCTTATCTTAGTCATTGACCCCAAACACCATAATATCACCTTTAACGATATTTGATCACTGGTCATACAAACCATACACACCAACTACAACAACAAGATTAACCTTTAAAGTCATTTTGACTCATATATTCTTGCAATTATTTTTTCTTATATATAAATTGAGTTGATATTTTTAGTTTTTCCTCATCTACCACTTCTATCAAGTATTTTGAATGCGTCCTTGAATTATTCAATCTCCACTATCCTATCTCTTTAAGAAAATCCAACTTAAATTGTCCAAATTTGCAATTCTGGAATTTTACATGTTTTAGTAGAGCTTTTATCTATAGTTCTAAATTTGGTAAACTGTGAAATTTGGCCAAACTACCAAATAAGCCTCTGAATCTATCCATGCCACTAGCCAAACTCCTAAAAAATATATTGACTAGTTCTCTTCTCCATCGACTACTAGAGTTCCTGCATATTACCACCTTCACCCATACAACCTGGAGTTGTGCCAAAGCCCTAATGAGGTTGGGGGTTGAAAGAAGACGGGGATTTTCATGTTTTGTTCTCCCTTGACTGTATGGAGACTCGACCAAGCTAAAATTCCCTTGCAAATCTTTTAATGTTAGTCAGGATGTTTGAGGTTGGCCCACCTTCCTTGATGTTTGTCTTCATTTTCCTCCAACTTGTCTGTAGTCTTGAGTTAGGTCCAATTTCTTTTGGCTTTTACTGAAAAATAAATAGACAGGAAAATTTCATCAAGCACAACCCTTACCCCAACTTTTGAAGTTTTGTCACATTATCTTGCTCATGCCATCCTGGTTTCATTCGTGTCGTGTGGTGGCTCTTGAGGTATGTCACATATCACCCAAATTTGGTCCACTTAGCCAACCAAAAAAGACCAAATTAGCATGGCACGTGTCAAAGCCTCATGGGTTCCATGTCATGGTGACATCATGGTTACATCATCATGCCACTATGTCTTCACTTATCTGTCCAAGTCACCTCTTTAAGTCAATCAAAAAGCACCATGTGTCATCTCCTATTTGGTCCGTGTTGTCAACTTGTATGGTGGAAGAGGGGTCGTAGACCTTAGTTTTTCATTAATTTTTTTATAAAAATAAAAGGACTAGAACAATTTAGGGGTCAGGGGTCAAAGAATTCCATTTTTTGTGCACCTACACTTGCTCTTGACTTCCAACTAGGTTGAAGGCCCAAATGGGTTCCACATGGTCCGGGGTTGGGGAGTGGGTTCATTTCCTTGCTGCACACTTGCACTTGCTCCTGACCTTCGACTAGGCTAAAGGCCTAACTAAGTTGGGGGTCAAGGCTTATCTAGCTCCAACTCAGAACCTTGTGGACTTATAACCTTGATTAGTTTGAATCTCTTAAGCTTTTTAAGTTCTAAATTTTGGCTTTCAATAACTTTTGACATAGGAAGCCTTTTTCAAACTTGATGCTAGCATTGGAAATCACTATCCATTTGAGAAGTTTCTAAGTGCACTTGATATTATCTTCAATGTTGAAAATTTCTTTGAGATATTTATTCCTTTATCAATTTTCTTGTAACCATGCACCCATCTTTTCCTTTTCCTTCAATTTTCCATCAGTGATAAATTATTTCTAACATTCTCCCACTTTAGCATTAGTGGAAACACCTAAAACACAATCATAAAATCAAAGTGTACTTCTTATTTCTCTTACTTATCCCCTGGTGGATATTTCACCCCCTTGGGGTACTTCTCCCCATTTGACATCAATTGCAATAAGACAATAAGATTCCCCTATCTTGGTTATGCTATGGGCCTGACAACTTCCTTTCAATATGTTGAGTTCTTCCTTCTTTCTTTTCTTTCTTTTGAGGAAGATCTAGTGGAGGGAGGTAAGAGGAACTACTCCCAATCTTTGCCTTAAATAATCAAATTGATCTCTTGGGAGAGGTTTGCTGAGTATATTAGTGACCTACTCTTTTGTAGGTACATACTCTAACTTGACAATCTTATTTGCAACTTCTTATCTTAGGAAATGGTACTTGATTAGAATATGCTTTGTCTTTGAATGGAAAGTAGGGTTCTTAGACATGTTGATTTCACTTGCATTATCACAAATGATAGGGATAGGTTGATGAAATAATACTTGTATATGTATTAAATTCTTCTTCATCCATAAAATCTGAGTGCAACAAGAAGTTGTTGCTATATATTCTTCCTCATTAATAGAGAGAGAAATTGAAGCTTGCTTCTTGCTCACCCATGAAACAAGACATGCACCAAGAAATAAATCATCACCACTAGTGCTGATTTTGTAATCCACATCACTTTCCCAATCAACATTAGTAAAAGCAGTTAGTGAAAAATATTTACCTCAAGGATACCAAATCCCATAATCCATTGTAGCTATAAGATATATGATAATCCTCTTTCTTGTTAGGAAATGATTATGTCTAGGGGATGCTTGAAATCTTCCAAAAATACCAACTTCCTACATGATGTCTGGTCTTGAGGCTATCAAATATAAGAGGCTTCCACTAATAGATATATATAATGTTTCATCTACTTTTGTTGATTCATTAAACTTGGAAAGCTTGCAACCTGTAACCATTGGAGTACTTACCAAAGAACATTCCTCCATGTCAAATTTCTTCAAAGCTTCTTTGAGATACTTTCTGTGTGAGAAAAAAATTCCTTTTGAAGATTGTGCAATCTACAAACCAAGGAAATATGAAATTACTCCAAGCATAAACATATCAAATTCAACCTTCATCTCGGCTGCAAACTGGAAAGTTAGAGAACATGAATCTAGAAAAAATAATATCATCAACATAGACAAACGTCACTAACAATTTTCCATCATTATATTTCACATACAAGTTACTATCAGTTGTGATATTTTAAAAACACACTTGAGCAAATAATTATACAACTTGGAGTGCCAAGCAAATGGGGCTTGCTTAAGACCATACAAGGCCTTCTCAATATTGCAAAAATAATCAGGCTTATCTAATAGTTGAAAACCATCAGGATGCTGAATGTAGAATTCTTCCTATAATTCTCCATTTAAAAAGGAATATTTGACATCCATGTGATATATCTTCAATTTCATAAAACTAGCAAAAGCCAAGAACATTTGTATTGCCTCTAATTGAGAAATAGGAGCAGAGGTTTCATCAAATTCCAAACCTTCAATTTTTTCATATCCTTTGCAAACTAACCATGCTTTCTTTCAGAGCACTTCACCATGTTTATTTAATTTATTCCTGAAGACCCATATCGTGCTTATAACATTCTTGTTTGCTGCTCTAGGAACAAGCCCCCATGTATGATTTTTTTCAATTTGGTCAAGCTCTTCATTCATGGCCTTTATCCAGTTGTTATCTTGGCTAGCCTAAGTAAAATCATTTGTTTCCATCATAGATAAGAAAGATAAATTGACTTGATTAAGGGAATTTAATATTTTTCTTCTTGTTTGCCACCTGAATTTAAGTCATCAATAATTTGGTTGGGTGGGTAGTTTTTTTGCACATACTGTGCAATATATTTAGATTGTGGACTAAGGGTTTCTTCAATGTCTTGATATAAAAATGGTTTATCATCCTTCTCATAATTTTTGTCTAGAATATTGGAACTGATATTCACTAGCTGATTATCTTCAACATCAATATGTTCATCAATTTTAACATCAATGCAATCAACTATCCTCTTTGTATTCTTGTTGTAGCATATATAGCCCTTGCTATTCTTAGATTACCCAAGAACAATACCACTATTGAGTGAATGGATTTAGCCCAAAAACTTTCTTGAAATTTTCCTTCTCCCATATGGCTCTAGCCAACTGCTGAGATGATCTATTGGCTCTATCTACCACATCATTATGTTGTGGAGTTTAAGTTATGGCAAACTTCATTTTGATGTTATGTTGCTTAAAAAAATCATCAAATTCTTTTGTAAGCTCACCTCCATTCTATAGTCTCTCTCATTTTGAGCCATGGCCTTAAAATTCTTAAACTTATCAAAGGCCTCTGATTTTTCTCTAAGAAATGTTACCCAAATCATTATGTTCAAATCATTAGTCATAATCAAGAAGTAAAGTTCACCTGAAGGTGTATTAGTTCTTGAAGGAACACATAAATTCATATATACTAATTGTAATGGCCTATTTGATGATTTTTCCTTATACTTGAATGGTACTCGCACATGTTTTCACAACTGACATGGCTTGCAAATAGTATTCTTTGCTTTTGAAAGCTTTGGCAGATCTATAAGAACATTCTTCTTTCCCAATTTGACAATCTAATAAAAGTTCAGATGTCCTAATATTCTATGCCACATCCAACTCTCATCAATCTTTGACAAAAAACACTTATCTATCTTCTGTTTTAGCACATGTAAATTACCATATGTTCTAACAACTTCAACTACAATTTTTCCCGTGCTTGCTAACTTGATTTGATGATTTTTATCTTTAAACAACACATCATGCCTTGCTCACACATTAAAGGCACACTGGATAAAGTATGCTTCATCCCATCAACAAGCAACACATCCTCATGGTTACCTCTTCCATTAGCTAGGTTAACAATTCATTTACCCACAATCTAACCAGGTGCATTATTTCCAAAGGTCAGATTACCTTTCTCAACTAGTTGCCATCACAAAACTCAGTTTTGTCTCCTCACATGTGCCTGGAACAACCATTATCAACATACCAATGACTTCCTTTACTTTGAGCATATAAAACAATATTATAGTTCTTTGTTCTTTTGTTTTCCTTCTATACTTTAGATTCTTTTCTTGTTTGCTTGATAATTGGATTAGGAATTTTATTTATAAGTCTACAATCAACTACTCTATGGAAAAAGTTTTGATAAAAATAACATTGAATCAAATTTTTCAATGGAGAGAATAAATTGTTGTAATTGGATATGCTCATCCTTTACCTGATAGATTGATTATTTGGCTAATAATTTCTTCTTTGTGGCTTGAGTTGTCTAAGTGGCAGATTCACCCTACAATTCATTGCCTTGTGCCAATAATTTGTGCATGTAAAAAAATATCCTAGAAAGTGTTGGCATTATGATATAGGTGTTGTCCTTGATGGAAACTCACTCAGATGAAAGATCACAGTACAACATGTCAACAACAAATAATTATAGATCAGACTACAAAGAATGAAGAAAGAGAGGTATACACAGGTTCACCTTGACCAAGCTACGTATACACGCAGGTTCATTTAACACAAGTAGCGTATATGTACACATGCACCTTCACAGAAGGAAAAGCACGTATATCTTGGAAAACTAAGTTTTTGGTCCGAGGTATTTGGTCCAAGGTATTTTGATCCAAGGTATTGGTCCTAAGTGGTTTTGGTCCATTGTATTAAGAAAGGCCTAAAACTATATAAGGAGGAGAAGATCATTAGGCTAGGGGTGCAAGTATCGAATATCTGATGAAGTGTGAGATCTAATATGTAGGTTATTGGCTTATGGTGCTATGCTTGATCTGAACCAAGGATGAACCTTAGTGGTTGATGAACGATAAGATCTAATGATGGATCGAGATCTTATGGCTTGAAATGAATTATCACTATGTGGTTTGTTCATGTATAGTCTAGATCTTAATACTGACCCATGTGTTATTCTGTAAATATTATGATCTGGGTATAACTGAAGTCCGAAATAGCTGCAGAATTATGAATTAATATTTTCAAATGTGTACACTGGTTGGCTTTGATAAAAGCGAGTATACACGCAGGTTCGACACATGGAAGTAGCATATACCTTAAAGTATGTTTCAGTTCCTTCTGTTTGCTATTGCAAAGTTCTGGGTTCTGGTTTGGATTCTGGTGATAGTATTCTGAATGATTAGATTTGTTGTGATTTGACAATGGGTTGTCAAAGTGATTGATTGATTCAGTTGTGGTTGATTCAGAAAGTGATGACTGAGTTTCAGTGATTGGTTGATGCAGATGTATTTGATGACTGAATTGTAGTTATGATGTTGTTGATGGATCCAGTCTAAAAATTTATGAAACATGGTCCTTGGAGGAACAAAAAAGGTCATAGCTTTCTGTAGGTCACTGCCTACATAGTAGTAAACATATTTGCTATTACAAGAGTTAGGGGGTTGTAGCTGTTGGAAATAACACTAAGAGGGGTGGTGAATCAGTATTATCAGATCAATAATTTAATTTTCCAAACAGATTTGCATATGCTACTTCAGCTAAGTGAACTAGTGTGTATACGCGACTGTACATAAAGAAACCAACATATATGACGAGAACTTTTGATTTACCCAATTTATCATGCATTGAACTCTAACCAGTATATCAGAGATTTATTAGATAGTGCATTAAACGTAGAATAAAGCATCACACATAAGCAACACACATGAACACCAAGATATAAGGTGGAAACCCCATGTGGGTAAAAACAACCTGCTATTGTCATCTCTATCTTCTTTTAATAATAAGAAAATCTATTTACAATTTTGTACTGGTGCAGAATTATACCAGTACGCAGGCTTCTACCTGTAGAAGGTTACAATCTTCTCTCATTCTCCAACTTCTACTGGAAGGGAGCTATAATACCATAACTCTTGTACTAGCCGATATGTTTACTAGTATGTAGGCGGCGACCTATAGAAGGCTACAACCTTCTTTCTTCCTCCATGGACCATGTTTCATAAATTTTCAGATTGGATCCATCAACAACATCATAACTGTAATTCAAAATACATTTGTGTCAACCAATCACTTTCCGAACCAACCACAACTGAATCAATCAATCACTTTGACAACCCATCAATCTGATCATTCAGAGTACAGTAACCAGAACCTAAACCAAAACCCATAACCTTGCAATAGAAAACAAAAACAACGGAAACATACTTTATAAGGTATATGCTACTTCCATGTGTCAAACCTGTGTGTATACATGCTTTTCTCAAAGCCAACCAATGTATACATCTGCAAATATTAATTCATAATTAAGTAGCTATTCCAGACTCCAGTTATGCCCAGATCATAATATCTACAGAACAACACATGCGTTAGTATTCAGATCTAGAATAAACATGATCAAACCATATAAAGATAATTCATTTCAAGCCTTAAGATCCCGATCCATCATTAGATCTTATCCTCCATCAACCGCTAGGGTCCATCCCTGGTTTAGATCAAGCACAACACCATAAGCCAATAACCTGCATACTAGATCTCACACTTCATCAGATATTCGATACTCGCACACCTGGCCTAACGATCTTCTCCTCATTTTATAGTTTTAGGCCTTTCTCAATACCATGGACCAAAACCACTTAGGACCAATACCTTGAACAAATACCTAGGGTCAATACCTCGGACTAGATACCTTGGACCAATACCATGGATCAAAATACCACGGACCAAATACCTCGAACCAAAAACTTAGTTTTCCAAGGTATACATGCTTTTCCTTCTGTGAAAGTGTGTATTTACGTATACACTACTTGTGGTCAGTGAACCTGTGTGTATATGTAGCTTGGTCAAGGTGAACCTGTGTATATGTCTCTTTCTTCATTCTGTGTAATCTGATCTATAATTCTTTGTTATTAACCTGTTGTACTATGATCTTTCATCTGAGTGAGTTGCCATCAAGGTGAACACCTATATCATAATTCCAACAATCTCACCCTTTGGACTTGATGGCAACAACAACACCAAGTCACCCTCCCCCTTTGACATCAAGGGCAAAGGGTCTCACTCCCCCTGAGTACATGCTGAATTTTCTGATATGCTGAAATGTACTGATTGAGCTCCCATGATTGAGTCCATGCTCCCCCTGAGCACAAGAAATGTCTGCAAAAATATTTTATAAAAGAATAACATGACTCTATACATACATCACCAATGACCTTCCTATCACCAAGGACTCATACAGCCATCTCATAACCAACTAGGGGTATACCAAATTTGACTCATCCACCCAACCAAGTGGGGATATACCAATTGTTTATACATGACAAAAACAAGAAATATTACATCATCCATCCCATGCATAGTGGGGTTACAAATTAGGTCTTTTCATGACCTTTACATTAAATGATATACATGACATTTATAATAAGGACAACCGATCTAAACAAGACCATGATAGTCATCAGAAACTATCATACACCATATATGATCTACACCATCAACAACATCAGGATCAACAACCTGTATATTTCCATCATCAAAAGAGTCACTTGAATCAAAACAATTATGCGGATCTATACCAAGATCTTCTAAGATAATGCCAACAATGCATTATTAGAAGCATATGCTCCCCCTGAACATGTGCTAGATGTTCACTGTCAAATCTGATTATTGCATATATCAGTAAGAAATATCAAGGCATCATCATCAATCAAATATACATCAAGTTATCAACAAATTATGAGGACCAACATATTTCGACATGTTATCAGCAAATTGTAACCATCATAGAGCGGATAATAACCATCATAGAGCAGATTGTAACCATCATAGGATAGAACCATATCAGACTCTTTTTTCCTGAGTCTGGCCCACTGCTTTTCTTCAAACCAACATATACGCGACTATGCCCATAGAAACCAATGTATGTACGTGACTATGCTTCACGAAATTCGTGTATAACAACCTTTCTCTAAAAAATAGGATTTAACAGCAGGATGATGCAACAAATACTTCCAGCTTTTGTTTGAGATATTCGAATGTCTCTCTGGGCAGTGGCTTAGTGAATATATCAGCAACTTGTTCTTTGGAGGGAACATACTCCAATTTGACCTTTTGTTCAAGCACTTGTTCACGTAGAAAATGATATTTGATGGGTATGTGCTTGGTCTTGGAGTGCATGACTGAATTCTTTCAAATACTGATGGCATTTGTATTATCAAATAGAATGGAGATGGGTGGAGTACATGTGATCTGAAAGTCTTGCAAGGTTTGTATCATCCAAAGTAGTTGTGTGTAGCAAGATGCAGTAGCCACATATTCTACTTCAGCTGTAGATAATGCAATTGAACTTTGTTTCTTGCTGAACCAAGATACTAAGCTAGAACCCATATAGAATGCACCACCGCTAGTGCTTTTTCTGTCATCAACACTTCCTGCCCAATCTGCGTCTATATATGCATGAAGAGTAAGCTCTATATCTCTAGGATACCATAAACCAAAGTTTTGTGTTCCTTGAAGATATTTGAAAATCCTTTTGACTGCTTGAAGGTGTGATTCCTTTGAATCTGCTTGGAATCTTCCAACTATTCCTACTGCATGCATGATGTCAGGTCGGGTACCTGTTAGATAAAGCAGTCTGCCAATCATGGATCTGTAAGCTGGTTGATGTACTACTGTTGATTCATCATTTGAGCTGAGACTGCATCCTGTTACCATTGGGGTACATACTGGTTTAAAATCTTCCATGTTGTACTTTTTCAAGATCTATTTGAGATATTTGGTTTGTGAAAGAAAAATAGCATCTTTATCTTGTTGAACTTATAGACTAAGAAAATAGGTAAGCTTACCAAGCAAGGACATTTCAAATTCTTACTGCATTACTGAAGAAAAATTCTAACTCATGGATTCTTCATTTCTACCAAAAATGATATCATCAACATAAACAACAATTATTAGCACTTTATCAGTGTCAATCTTTGTATATAAATTGCTATTTGCTAACCCCTTTGAAAAACCCTGTTGGTGGAGATATTTGTCAAGATGGTAATACTAGGTCCTTGGAGCCTGTTTTAGACCATAAAGAGCCCTTCTGAGTCTGCATACAAGTTTTGCATCATTTCCAAGAATGAATCCTTCTGGTTGTTCAATATAGATTTTTTCTTCTAAGTCTCCATTAAGGAAGGCAGATTTTACACCCATTTGGTATACTTTGAATTTCTGAAAACTAGAAAGAGCAAGAAGCATCCTTATGGCTTCAAGTCTAGCAACATGTGCAAAAGTTTCTTGAAAATCTATACCTTCTTCTTGAGCATATCCTTTACAAACAAGTCTGGCCTTGTTTCTAATAACTTCTCCAGTTTCATCAGCTTGTTTTTGAATATCCATTTAGTTCCTATAATATTCTTATCATGAGGTCTAGGAACTAATTCCCAAGTATTATTCTTTTCAATTTGCTCAAGTTCTTCATTCATGGCCTTGACCCAAAATTCATCTTTGGAATCTTAATTTACATTTTGAGGTTCGGTGGAGGATAGTAATGCTAAATAGCTTGAGTTTTCTGTAATAATTCTTCTTGACTGTACAGCTACCTCTTTCTCCCCTAAAATTTGAGTTTCTGGATGATTTTTCTGAACATACTTGGACAGAGTCTTTTCTTCTACTGTTATCTCTTCTTCTGGTGCTTCATTGGTTTATTCTTCAGAATCATTGTGTTTTGATGTGGGAAAATAATCCCCATCTTCTGCATTGTCATAATCTTCGATTTTTATTTGTTTTGGATTTTTGCATGCTTCATCAACTACAACATCAATACTTTCAACAATTTTCCCAAGTATTTTATTATAACATTTATATCCTTTACTTTGGGAAGAGTAACCAAGAAGAATACCTTCATCTACTCTGGGATCAAACTTACCAAGTTTTTCATCAGCCCTTTTGATATAGCATTTGATTCCAAAAACTTCAAAGTATTTTACAGTAGGAGTCTTACCATACCAAAATTCATGTGGAGTTTGAGTGCTATTTACTCTAACATTTGCCTAGTTGATAATAGTTACAACGGCGAATGCAGCTTCACCCTGTTGATATTTGCAACAAGAAATGCTAAAAATAGAACTGTTATAAATAACCGGGCTGTAAATAATAGTTCAGCCATTGGTGATCTTAGCAACAATGGGTGATAAGTGAAAGTGCTAAAAACATCTTTTCTAAAAATAGCAATTTGTGATCCCTTCTTATTTTAGTCAGTCCTTGAACTAAACATAGGAAGTGAAATTCAAATTTGATATCAACAACAGTTTGGAAATTAATTAGTTAATTCATCTTGAGTTAATTAGTTAAGGAAAATCAAATTTGAAGTCTATGTGAGGACATGCAACAGTTTCTCCTTTGATTGAGGAATTTAACCTTCAGTTAAAGAGATAAGGATGAGTTGTAATATTGAGTTGTAATTAGTTGACTTAGTTTAACTTAGTCAAGTCCAGTTAGATTAATTTAACAGTTTGTTAAATTAATGAGAGTCCAGTTAGTTAATTCTTGCATGCATGTAACTACTGTAATTCAGACAACTGAAGATTCACTCATGGAAAACTCATGCATGTAAGTTCAGTCAGAGGCCCAGTTGAGATCAGATAGAGGGACAATGTACTATTATTCCTTATGGATTGTGTAGTTGGACCTGAGGTTACAGTGAGTGTGATGAGGCCAATTCACATATGTGACATCATTGGACCCTAGTCAAAACTGAGAAAGGAAATAGGAGGCTTGGAGGGCTCAAGGAAGATATATTCTATGCCTATTGAGTTTGTGAGTTGTATTGTTTGATTGCAGAGAGAGTAGGATAGCTTGAGGGCTGATTCTTTTTATAACTTGAACAAGATTTCCACTTGTATGATAATACAGAGTTGGGGTTTTAGACTGGTTCTTTCCCTAGTGACATATATTTTGTGTTATGGTTTATTAATTCTCATTCTCAGTTATATCTATTCATGCTTGATGTTGCTCATGTTCGATTAAGCTTCTGCTAAATTGTTTGTAGAAGTAGATCAAGTGTTTTGCTTTAGTAGATTACATTAGAAGGTGATCTACAATGGGAATTTCTACATGGTATCGGAGAAAAGGTGATCAAGGAAGAAAAGTATACAAGCAAGAGAAGTTCGATGTTTGGTTTCTGAATATTGAATTGAGTTCTTATCACATCTATTTCACCGATGGCATTTAGTGGTTTAAGACTTGAATATGCCCTTGATGGTAGTTCGAATTATATAGCCTAGAAGGATCGCCTGGAGGCAGTATTAGAAGATAACGGCCTAAAGGACTTCATTGATCAAGAAGTCCAAAAGCCGTCTGATGCTACTCAACTAGCGGAATGGAAAAAGTGTGTGGGTAGAGCAAGGAGAATCCTCGTGGAGGGAGTTCGAGATCACATAGTCTCGAGCCTCCATGGGAAGGAGACTCTGTTTTCGATGTGTAAAACATTGAAAGATCTTTATCAGAATAGCAATGATCAGAGGAAGTTGGTGCTGAAAGATAAACTTTGAAAGATCAAGTGCGAAAAGGGAAACGCAATCTCTATGTTCTTGAACAAGCTCACCACCTGCAGGGATGAGCTTGCAAGTGTAGAGGTCATGACTACTAATGGTGACATGGTGAGTCTAGCACTCCTCAGTCTTCCTAAGAGTTGGCATAGCTTCCAGGACTCAGTTAATGGAAGAGAGAAACTTCCAAATTGGGAATGAATTTGGTTAGACCTAATGTAGGAGGAGATAAGGCGGAGCACCAGGGATGGATCTTCATCAAAACAAGATGATGAAGAAAATCTAGGTTTAGAGAGTAAAGCTAAGAAAGGGAAAGGGAAGGTGTCCCAATCCAAATCTTCTCATGGTGGGAATAAGGTAGAAAAATCGAAGGTGCGATGCTTTCACTGTTATGAAGTGGGCCATTATGCTATGCATTGTCCACAGAAGAAATCCAAGAAGGGTTACTCAAAGGGATCTGATGGTGATGCACTAGCTTCACAATTTGTGCTGGATTTTTCGCTTATTGCATGCATGGTATCATCCATGGTGGGATTTGTTTGGTACCTAGATAGTGGAGCTTCTTTCCACATGTCGGGTGACAAGAATCATTTCAGTACCTTGGAGGAGAAGGATCTCCAGATGAAGATCGAGATGGGCGATGATGGAAAATACCATGTCTCAAGTGAAGGTACAATTATCTTTTAGAGGGAGCATGGTGCTCCTCTCACCCTATCTGCTGTTAAGTAAGTACCTGGTTTGAAAAAGAATCTTGTGTCTATTGCTATGCTAGAAGATAAAGGCTATGATGTAGTCTTTAGCAAAGGAAAATTTTTTCTAAGGCATATTGGCATCGAACAGACCAAGTGAATAGGGATTCGAGTAAAGAATATCTACAAGGTGGAGGTAGATGACTATGTTGCACTGAGTTCCAAAGTAGAGGTGGCGTAAAGCCAAGATGTTTACGAGCTATGGCATAGGAGACTTGGCCACTTACATCACAGGGCCTTGAAGATCATGCAGCAAATTTCTACTGGCTTACCCAAGGGAAACCTGGAGCAAACAAATACATGCAAAGGATGCACCCTGGGTAAGTATGTGAAATCTTCCTTTGAGGATCAGGATAGTAGAGCTAGAGCAGTCCTAAAGCGAGTTCACTCAGATGTATGTGGACCATTCTCTACAGCCTCCACCACTAAACAAAGGTACTATGTTATTTTTATTGATGACTCTTCTCGTAGATGCTGGATCTACTTTATGCAAAAGAAGGATCAAACCTTCTTAAGGTTTTGTGAGTTTAAAGCCTCGACAAAGAAATAATCTAGGAAGAAAATAAAAGCCTTGCGTAGCGACAATGGTCGAGAGTATATTTCCCAACAGTTTAAAGACTTCTGTGCAGCAGAAGGAATTAAATGGGAAATGACAGCACCCCATAACCCACAACAGAATGGGGTGGCTGAAAGGAAGAATAGATCTATTGTGGGAGCAGCTCGAGTGATGTTGCATGACCAAGGCCTACCACTTCATCTGTGGACTGAGGCATGCAAACAACAGTGTACATTCAGAATAGGAGTCCTCATCGTATATTGGGGATGAAGACACCTATGGAGGCTTTTTCGGGGAAGCAACCAGATGTGAGTCACTTCCGCATCTTTGGATCACCAGTTTTCTGTCACGTGACCAAAGATGCTCAGAAGAAGCTAGAACCATCAGTTGAGTTGGGGATACTTGTGGGGTATATAGATACACCCTACAACTATTGTGTGTTTCTGCCTGCTAGTCAGAGGACCGTAGTGTGTAGGGATCTGAAGTTCGACAAGTAGAGAGCCATGCAAGTGTCACTTGAGAGGGGGCTCAAGTTGCATGGTGATGGGGAACTCTTAGTTCCAAAGGAGGAGGAGCCTCCTGATGATGTGGATCATCCACATGGAGAGGATCCAGTAGTGGAGACCACCACTTCTGGAGAGTCTTCCAGAGATAGGTGGAAATGCTCACAGGAAGCTGACAGATTGATGTAGGATGTGAGAGAGAATGTGGGGCAGCCATCCTCTCAGCGCAGATAGAGGATATCTCCCGAGAGATACACTAGCTACATGGCCCTGGTTGAGGAGTGTGTAGCGGTCAAACCTTCTTCTTTTCAGGAGGCAATGCAACAACCAGTCTGGGTTGATGCAATGGTAGAAGAGTATGATTCTATCATGGGGAACAATGTGTGGGATGTTGTCCCTAGACCTGCAGATAAGTCAGTGGTCAGTTCTCGATGGCTTTACAAGGTAAAGCTGGTAGCTGATGGCAGTGTTGAGAAACACAAGGAAAGGTTGCTTGAGGTTTCTCACAGGTTGAGGAGATTGACTATGATGAGACCTTTGCTCCCGTAGCAAGGTACTCATCTATCAGATTTATGCTAACTCTATCAGCTCAGATGGGTTGGAAGATCCATCAGATGCATGTGAAGACGACGTTCCTCAATGGGAAGATTGAGGAAGACGTATACATGAGCAGCTCGAAGGATTTGAGACCTTCGATCACGAGTCGCATGTTTTCCAACTCAATCGAGCACTGTATGGGCTGAAGCAAGTACCTTGTGCTTGGTATACCAGGATCAACAACTATTTCACTAGATTGGGCTTCACCAAGAGTGAAGCAGATACGAACCTTTATAACATCATGGTAGAAGGTAAGCCATTGATTATTTTACTTTATGTCGATGATCTGATTTTGACAGGTGATGATCAGCTGATCAAATCTTGCAAGGAGGACCTTTCAAGAGAGTTTGAGATGAAGGACTTGGACCTCATGCACTACTTTCTATGCATGGAAGTGTGGCAGAAAGATGGGTAATTATTTGTGTCTCAAGGCAAGTATGCCAATGAGATACTCAAGCACTTTCACATGGAGAAGTGCAAGCCTATGTAGACTCCTCTAGCTCAGAACTGGAGGAAGTAGGATGCTACTTCAGGTGATGTAGTAGCTGCTACTATTTATCGGTAGCTCGTGGGTTCACTCATGTATTTGGTGAACACATTAACCGACTTATGCTTTGCGGTGAATCAGCTGAGTCAAGCTATGGTTTAGCCTACCAAGCTGTTTTGGAAGGCAGCGAAGCATGTGCTGAGATATCTCAGAGGAACTACACAGTACAGATTATGGTACCACAGACAGAGGGAGTGAAGCTATAAGGATTCATGGATGTGGATTTGGCAGGTAGTCCATCCGACCGAAAGAGAACTTCTGGAGGAATCTTCAACCTTGGTTCAGCTGTAGTTTCTTGGTATAGTGGGAAACAGACTTAGTTGCACTTAGCTCAGTAGAGGCTAAATACATGGCTGCCAGTCAAGCAGCATGCGAGGCCATTTGGATGTGGAAGGTTCTAGTGGGATTGTTTGGTCAGATGATGGATCCTACAGTGATATACTGTGATAATCAGAATTGCATAAGACTCTTTGAGAATCGAGTGTTTCATGACAGGTCCAAGCATATAGATATCCATTACCATAATCTATGGGACTGTTTGGTCAAGAGGATCATGATTTTGCAGTATGTTTCAACCGAGGAGCAAGATGCAGATATTTTGACTAAGGCATTGTCAAAATGCAAGTTCGAGTTCCACAGAGACAGGATCGGGGTTACTGATAATCCATTTCTCGTTGAGAGGGAGTGTTGAGATTTGCAACAAGAAATGATAAAAATAGAAAATGATAAAAACAACACTGCTATAAATAGCAGTTCAGCCATTGGTGATCTTAGCAACAATGGGTGAAAAGTGAAAGTGCTAAAAATATCTTTTCTAAAAAAAAGCATTTTGGGATCCCTTGTTTTTTTAGTCAGTCCCTGGACTAAACATAGGAAGTAAAATTCGAATTTGATATCAACAGAAGTTTGGAAATTAATTAATTAATTCATCTTGAGTTAATTGGTTAAGGAAAATCAAACATGAAGTCTATGTGAGGACATGCAACAGTTTCTCCTTTGATTGACGAATTTAACCTTCAGTTAAAGAGATAAGGATGAGTTGTAATTAGTTGACTTAGTTTAACTTAGTCAAGTCTAGTTAGATTAATTTAACAGTTTGTTCAATTACTGAGAGTTCAGTTAGTTAATGCTTTCATGCATGTAACTACTGTAATTCAGATAACTGAAGATTCAATCATGGATAACTCATGCATGTCATTTTAGTCAAAGACCCAGTTGAGATCAGATTGAGGGACAGTGTACTATCAGTTGCTAGGATATTCCTTGGATGCAAAAGGAATATTATTCCTTATGGATTGCGTAGTTGGACCTGAGGTTACAGTGAGTGTGATGAGGCCAATTCACACATGTGAAATCATTGGACCTCAATCAAAACTACACAAGGAAATAGGAGGCTTGGAGGGTTCAACGAAGATATATTATATGTCTATTGAGTCTGTGAGCTATATTGTTTGATTGTAGAGAGAGCAGGATAGCTTGAGAGCTGATTCTTTTTATAACTTGAACAAGATTTCCACTTGTATGATAATACAGAGTTGGGGTTTTAGGCTGGTGCTTTCCCCAGTGATATATCTTCTATGTTATGGTTGATTACTTCTCATTCTCAGTTATATCTGTTCATGATTGATGTTGCTCATGTTCGATTAAGCTTCCACTAAATTGTTTGTAGAAGTAGATCAAGTGTTTTGCTTTAGTACATTGCATTACTAGGTGATCTACAGTGGGAATTTCTACACACCCTAGAGGGTTGAAGGAGTTCCAGATTCATGTAGCATAGCTCGAGCCATTTGTTGAACATTTCTGTTCATTCTTTCTACCACTCCATTTTTCTTAGGAGTCCTTGTTGTTCACAAAAGTCAAAGAATTCATCCTAGGTAAATTCCCCTCCTTGATCAGATCTGAGGAATTTGATTTTGCAATCTAATTCATTTTCAACCAAAGCTTTGAAGGCTTTGAACTTTTCAAATTCTTCATCTTTATGATTTAGAAGACCTATCCAGCACATTCTAGAAAAATCATCAATGAACAATATAAAGTATTCTTCTCCACGAGGTGACATTTTCCTTGATGGTCCACATAAATCAGTATGAACAAGTTCAAGAGGCTTACTAGCTGACCCATCCTTTTCAATGAAGTGAGGTTTGGTTTTCTTACCGAATTGACATGGTTTGCATATTGTATTTTCAGGAACACTAATATCTGGAAGATCATTAACAACCTGGAATCTGCATGCTTTTCTTATTTGAGAAAAGCTTAGATGTCCCAATCTTCTATGCCATAGCCGGTTTTCGTCATTTTTTCTTAGATAGCATTGTTGTTATCCTCCCTTGAGTATGTATAAGTTGTTTGGAGTTCTTGAACCTTTGATCATGGTTTCTCCTATATCAATCTCATGAACAACACATATGTTTGATCGAAACACCACTTCATTTCCTTGATCACACATTTGACTGACACTCAACGGGTTATGCTTTAGACTATCTACATACATAAAATTCCCATCTTTAACCTTTTCTTTCAAGAAAACAAAGCCTTTACCTTTTATTACAACAAGAGTGTCGTTTCCAAATGAGATATTCTTTTCTTTTTCTAAGGCATTATATGAGTGAAGTTTTTCTTTGTCACCTGTCATGTGTTTTGAGCATCCACTGTCGATGTACCACTGATTTTCTTGTCCTTCTGCATACAAGGCTATACCACATCTTTCTGTTTGAGGTTCTTTCCTTCTCCATATTTTGGGATTTAATGGATTTTTCTCACTTTGAGATATTTGCCGAAATGTACGCCTGCATTTACATTTTCCATGGACAAAGTTATTACAGATTGAGCATTCTATTTCATTTTCAAGAAGAGAAAATTTATTATAGGAACTTTTCTTGATACCTGTCACATTCCTTTGATTTCGTGCTTCTATAGTCATGATGGTTTTGTAAACAACACATTGAGCAGCTTTGTGTCCAAAATTATGACATGAGAAACATTAACCTTTAAAGAAGTTCTTGCGATTATCAAATCTATTGACCTGGCGATTGTAGTTTCTATTGATATTCATCTTTGAAGCAAATTGAGTATGATTTACCTGAGGTTGGTTGTGGCTTTTGTTCATCCTTGAAGCAAATTGAGCCTGATTTACCTGGTGATCTGCTTTATGCCTTTGTTGATGATTATCATACTGTTCACTGTTCTTCGTTGCATCAAGATAGCTTTTAGTGGAGGTTGATGGCTTCTGTGATTGAGATGCTTCTTCAGTATATCCAAGACCTGTCTTTATGAGAGGAGAACACTGCACTTTGATAATTTCATTTAAGGTTTCTGATCCTTTAGCAAATCTAAGATTGAGAGATTTTGTGTTCTCAACATCCTTTCTTAGACCCACAATTTCACATTCTAGTTTTTCATTGTGTTTTTCTCTTTCAACAAGTTGGTATGTCAAGGTATTTATAATCATATTCTTTTCTTCTAAACAGATTTTGAGTTTAGATATTTCTTCATGAAGACCATCTTCTTCTAAAGCATCCCAAAAATTATCATGTTCATAAGCCATTAGAAGTCTATAGTCATTACTATTTTCATCTTCATCACTATTTGATAAACCATCGCTATCTTCATGAGTATAGTAACTCTTTTTACTTACACTTTGTTTTCTATTCCATTTTACAAATTCTGTCCCTTTATCATGTTTATCTTTATGAGGACATTTGGTAGCATAATGACCGACTCTACCACAGGCAAAACATTTGAAAGGTAGTTTACCTCTAAATCTTCTGGAACCCCATTGAAGCTTCTTGATAATTTTACTTCATCTTCTTCTTCTGAAATATGTCCTAATTCATTGAGTTCTTCCTTTCCTTTTGCTGAAGCTTTAAATGTAGCTTCTCTAATATCTGATGGGCCTCCTTTTCTCATCTCAAAGGAAGTTAAGATTCCATGAAGCTATGTCATAGTGATAGTTTGTAGATCTTGTTTTTCTTCTATGTCAGATACTTTTGATTCAAATTTAGTAGACAAGGATCTTAAAACTTTCTCAACTAAGGTAACTTCCTTTATCTCTTCACCTAGATTCTTCATCCAATTAACAACCTCATCTATATGTAAGAAGTAACTAGCTATACTTTCATCATTTTGCATCTTAAGAATTTCATATTGAATTCTGAGAGTTTGTAGTTTAGCACGTTTTACCTGAGAGTCTCCTTGGTAACTTAGAACGATTTTTTCCCATATTTTTTTCACTGATTTGAGCTACATAACTTTGATAAACTCTGATTGTGACAGACTTCCCAATAATGTATTGACAACCCTAGCATTGGTTTGATATTGCTTTTTACCTACCATATTTGTAGGAATTGCTGATGGAAATGTATATCCTCCTTCCACAATTTCTGAGATATCTGTTCCAAGTGATTATAGATAGCTTGTGGTTCTTATCTTCAAATAAACAAAGTTTCTCCCATCAAAGATTGGCAGTTTGATGGATCCCACGCTTTCTTGATTACTCATGGTGATGGATCTCCCATCGAGCGATCAAGCTTCTTCTGAAGGAAAAGCTCTGATACCAATTGTTCGAAATAATAATGAGAGGGGGGGTGAATCAATATTATCAGATCAATAATTTAATTTTCCAAACAGATTTGTATACGCTACTTCAACTAAGTGAACTAGCGTGTATACGCGACTGTACTTAAAGCAACCTGCGTATATGGAAAGAAATTTTGATTTACTCAATTTATCATGCATTGAACTCTAACTAGTATATTAGAGATTTATTAGATAGTGCAGTAAAAGAACAATAAAGCATCACACATAAGCAACACACATGAACACCATGATATAAGGTGGAAACCCAATGTGGGTGAAAACCACCTATTGCTGTCATCTCTATCTTCTTTTAATAATAAGAAAATATGTTTACAATTTTGTACTGGTGCAAACTTATGCCAGTATGCAAGCTTCTACCTGCAGAAGGTTACAACCTTCTCTCATTCTCCAGCTTCTACTAGAAGGGAGCTACAACAACCTAACTCTTGTACTAGATGATATGTTTACTAGTACGTAGGCTGCAACATATAGAAGGCTATGACCTTCTTTCTTCCTCCAAGGACCACGTTTCATAAATTTTTATACTGGAACCATAAACAAAATCATAACTGCAATTCAAAATACATCTGCATCAACCAATCACTTTCTGAACCAACCACAACCGAATCAATCAATCACTTTGACAACCCATCAATCTGATCATTCAGAATACTGTCACCAGAATATAGTAACCAGAACCCAAAATTCTGCAATAGCAAACAGAAACAACTGAAACATACTTTATAAGGTATATGCTACTTCCATGTGTCGAACCTGTGTGTATACATGCTTTTCTCAAAGCCAACCAATGTATACATCTGCAAATATTAATTCATAATTCTGTAGCTATTCCAGACTCTAGTTATACCCAGATCATAATATCTTCAGAACAACACATGCGTTAGTATTCAGATCTAGAATAAACATGATCAAACCATATAAAGATAATTCATTTCAAGCCTTAAGATCTCGATCCATCATTAGATCTTATCCTCCATCAACCACTAGGGTCCATCACTGGTTTAGATCAAGCACAACACCATAAGCCAATAACCTGCATACTAGATCTCACACTTCATCAGATCTTCGATACTTGCACACATGGCCTAATGATCTTCTCCTCCTTTTACAGTTTTAGGCCTTTCTCAATACCATGGACCAAAACCACTTACCACCAATACCTTGGATCAAATAACTAGGGTCAATTCCTCGGACCAGATACCTTGGACCGATACCATGGATCAAAATACCATGGACCAAATACCTCAGAACAAAAACTTAGTTTTCTAAGGTATACGCGCTTTTACTTCTGTGAAAGTGTGTTTGTACGTATATGCTACTTGTGGTCAGTGAACCTGCGTGTATACGCAGCTTGGTCAAGGTGATCCTGGGGTATACCTCTCTTTCTTCATTCTGTGTAATCTGATCTGTAACTCTTTGTTGTTAACCTCTTGTATTGTGATCTTTCATCTCAGTGAGTTTCCATGAAGGACAACACCTGTATCATAATGCCAATAGAAGCTGGAGAATGAGAGAAGGTTGTAACCTTCTGCACGTAGAAGCCTGTGTACTGGTATGAGTCTACACCAGTACAAGATTCCAAATAGATTTTCTTATTATTAAAAAGAAGACAAAGATGACAACAACAGGTGGTTTTTACCCACATTGGGTTTCCACCTTATATCTTAGTGTTCATGTGTGTTGCTTATGTGTGATGCTTTATTCTACTTTTACTACACTGTCTAATAAATCTTTGATATACTGGTTAACGTTCAATGCAAGATAAATTGGCTAAATCAAAATTTCTCTGCATATACGCTGGTTGCTTTAAGTACAGTCATGTGTACATGCTAGTTCACTTAGCTGAAGTAGCGTATACAAATATGTTTGGGAAATAAAATTATTGATCTGATAATACTGATTCACCCCCCCTCTCAGTATTATTTCCAACAATTGGTATCAGAGCAAGTCCTTCTGAAGAAGCTTGATCGCTTGAAGGGAGATCCATCATCATGAGTAATCAAGAAAGTGTGGAATTCACCAGACCACCAATATTTGATGGGAGAAACTTTGTTTATTGGAAAATAAGAACCACATCCTATCTACAACCACTTGGAACAAATGTCTAGGAAATTGTGGAAGGAGGATATACATTTCCAACAACAATTCCTACAGATATGGAAGGTAAAAAGTAATATGAAACAAATTCTAAGATTGTCAATACATTATTGGGAAGTCTGTCACAATAAGAGTTTGTCAAAGTTATGCAGCTCAAATCAACCAAAGAAATATGGGACAAAATCATTCTGAGCTACCAAGGAGACTCTCAGATAAAACGTGCTAAACTTCAAACTCTTAGAATTCAATATGAAACTCTTAGGATGCATAGTGATGAATGTATAGCTAGTTACTTCTTATGTATAGATGAGGTTGTCAATTGTATGAAGAATCTGGGAGAAGATATAAAGGGAGTTACCTTAGTTGAGAAAGTTTTAAGATCCTTGTCTACTAAATTTGAATCAAAAGTGTCTGCCATAGAAGAAAAACAGGATCTGCAGACTATCACTACGACACAGCTTCATGGAATCTTAACTTCGTTTGAGATGAGAAAATGAGGTCCATCAGATATGAGAGAAGCCACATTTAAATCTTCAGCGAAAGGAAAGGAAGAACTCAATGAATCAGGACATATTTCAAAAGAAGAAGATGAAGTAAACTTTGTCAGGAAGCTTCAACAAGGTTTCGGAAGATTTAGAGGTAAACTACCCTTCAAATGCTTTGCCTGTGGTAGAGTCAGTCATTATGCTACCAAATTTCCTCATAAAGATAAATATGAAAAAGGGAAGGAATATGCAAAATGGAATAGAAAACAAGTTGTAAATAAAAAGAGTTACTATACTCATGAGGATAGCGATGATTTATCAAATAGTGATGAAGATGTAAATAGTAATGACTATAGACTTCTAATGGCTTATGACGATGATAAATTTTTGGATGCTCTACAAGAAGATGACCTTCATGAATAAATCTCTAAACTCAAAATCTGTTTAGAAGAAAATAATATGATTATAGATACCTTGACATACCAACTCACTGAAAAAAGAAAAACACAATGAAAAACTAGAATGTGAAATTGTGGGTCTAAGAAAGGATCTTGAGAAAATGAAATCTCTCAATCTTAGATTTGCTAAAGGATCAGAAACCTTAAATGAAATTATCAAAGTGCAGTGTTCTCCTCTCATAAAGATAGGTCTTGGATATACTAAAAAAGCATCTCAATCACAGAAGCCATCAATCTCCACTAAAAGCTATCTTGATGTAGCAAAGAACAGTGAACAGTATGACAATCGTCAGCAAAGGAATAAAGTGGATCACAAGGTAAATCAGAATCAATTTGCTTCAAGGATGAACAAAAGCCACAACCAACCTCAAGTAAATCATAGTCAATTTGCTCCAAAGATGAATATCAATAGAAACTACAATCACCAAGTCAATAGATTCGATAATTGCAGGAACTTCTTTAATGGACAATGTTTCTCATGTCATAATTTTGGACACAAAGCTGCTCAATGTGTTTCTTACAAAACCATCATGACTAGAGAAGCACGAAATCAAAGAATGTGACAGGTTTCAAGAAAATTTCCTATAATAACTTTTCGCTTCTTGAAAATGAAATAGAATGCTCAATTTGAAACAACTTTGGCCATGAAGAATTTGAATGCAGGAGAAAATTTTGGTAAACATCTCAAAAGGAGAAAACTCCATTATATCCCAAGATATGGAGAAGGAAAGAACCTCAAACAGAAAGATGTGGTATAGTCTTGTATGCAGAAGGACAAGAAAGTTAGTGGTACATTGACAGTGGATGCTCAAAACACATGACAGGTGACAAAGAAGAACTTCACTCATATAATGCCTTAGAAAAGGAAAAGAATGTCTCATTTGGAAACGACACTCCTACTATCATAAAAGGTAAAGGATCTATTTTCTTGAAAGAAAATATTAAAGCTGGGAATGTTATGTATGTAGACAGTTGAAAGCATAACATGTTGAGTGTCATTCAAATGTGTGATCAAGGAAATGAAGTGGTGTTTCAATCAAACAGATGTTTTGTTCGTGAGCTTGATGCAGGAGAAACCATGATCAAAGGTACAAGAACTCAAAACAACTTATACATACTCAAGGGAGGACAACAATATTGCTATCTAAGCAAAAATGATGAAAACTGGCTGTGGCATAGAAGATTGGGAAATCGAAGCTTTTCTCAAATAAGAAAAGCATGCAGATTCCAGGCTGTTCATGATCTTCAAGATATCAAAATCCCCGAAAATACAATATGCAAACCATGTCAATTTGTTAAGCAAACCAGATCTCACTTCATTGAAAAAGAAGGGTCAGCTAGTAAGCCTCTTGAACTTGTCCATACTGATTTATGTGGACCATCATGGAAAATGTCTCCTCGTGGAGAAGAATACTTTATTTTGTTCATTGATGATTTTTCCAGAATGTGTTGGATAGGTCTTCTAAATCATAAATATGAAGCATTTGAAAATTTCAAAGCCTTCAAAGCTTTGGTTGAAAATGAATCAGATCGCAATATCAAATTCCTTAGATCTAATCGAGGAGGGGAATTTACCTCAGATGAATTCTTTGACTTTTGTGAACACCATGGAATAAAAAGGTAGTTCACCACCGCAAGGACTCCTCAGCAAAATAGAGTGGTAGAAATAATGAACAAAGTTGTTCAACAAATGGCTCGAGCTATGATAGATGAATCTGGAAATCCTGCAACCTTCTAGGGTGACGCTGCATTCGTCGTTGTAACTATTCTCAACCAAGCAAATGTTCAGGTAAACAACATTCAAAATCCACATGAGCTTTGGTATGGTAAGACTCCTACTGTAAAATACTTTAAAGTTTTTGGAAGCAAATGTTATATCAAAAAGACTGATGAAAAACTTGGTAAGTTTGATCCCAAAGAAGATGAAGGTATTCTTCTTGCTTACTCTTCCCAAAGTAAAGGATATAAATGTATAATAAAAGACTTGGGAAAATTGTTAAAAGTATTGATGTTGTAGTTGATGAAGCATGCAAAATTCAAAAATAGATAAAAACCGAAGATTATGACAATGAAGAATATGGGGATTATTTTTCCATATCAAATCACAAGGATTTTGAAGAAGAAACCAATGAAGCACCAGAAGAAGAGATAAAGGTAGAAGAAAGACTTTGTCGAGGTATGTTCAAAAAAATCATCCAGAAACTCAACTTTTAAGGGAAAAAGAGGTAGGTGTACAGACAAGAAGAACTATTACAGAAACCTCAAGCTATCTAGCATTACTATCCTCCACCGAACCTCAAAATGTAAATGAAGCATGCAAAGATGAATGTTGGGTCAAGGCCATGAATGAAGAACTTGAGAAAATTGAAAATAATAATACTTGGGAATTAGTTCCTAGACCTCATGATAAAAATATTATAGGAACTAAATGGATATTCAAAAACAAGCTGAATGAAAATGGAGAATTTATTAGAAACAAGGCCAGACTTGTTTGTCAAGGGTATGCTCAACAAGAAGGTATAGATGTTGAAGAAATTTTTGCACCTGTTGCTAGACTTGAAGCCATAAGGATGTTTCTTGCTCTTTCTAGCTTTCAGAAATTCAAAGTATACCAAATGGATGTAAAATCTGCCTTCCTTAATGGAGATTTAGAAGAAGAAGTCTATATTGAACAACCAGAAGGATTCATTCTTGGAAATGATGCAAAACTTGTATGTAGACTCAAAAAGGCTCTCTATGGTCTAAAACGGGCTCCAAGGGCCTCATATTACCGCCTTGACAAATATCTACACCAACAGGGTTTTTCAAAAGGGTCAACAGATAGAAATCTATATACAAAGATTGACACTGATAAATTGTTAATAATTGTTGTTTATGTTGATGATATCATTTTTGGTAGCAATGAAGAATCCATGAGTCAGAATTTTACTTCAGTAATGTAGCAAGAATTTGAAATTTCCTTGCTTGGTGAACTTACCTATTTTCTTGGTCTACAATTTCAGCAAAATAAAGATGGTATTCTTTTTCACAAACCAAATATCTCAAATAGATGTTGAAAAGGTACGACATGGAAGATTCTAAACCTGTATGTACCCCAATCGTAACAGGATGCAATCTCGGCTCAAATGATGAATCAACAATAGTACATCTACCAACTTATAGATCTATGATTGGCAATGTTCTTTATCTAATAGGTACCTGACCTGACATCATGCATGTAGTAGGAATAGTTGGAAGATTCCAAGCAAATCCAAAGGAATCACACCTTTAGGTAGTCAAAAGGATTTTAAAATATCTTCAAGGAACACAGAGCTTTGGTTTATGGTATCCAAGAGATACAAATCTTACTCTTCATTCATATACAAAAGCATATTGGGCAGGAACTATTGATGACAAAAAAAGAACTAGCGGTGGTGCATTCTATATGGATTCCACGTTAGTGTCTTGGTTCAGCAAGAAACAAAGTTTAATTGTGTTATCTACAATTGAAGTAGAATATGTGGCTGCTACATCTTGCTGCACACAACTACTTTGGATGATGCAAACATTGCAAGACATTCAAATCACATGTACTCGACACATCTCCATTCTATGTGATAATACAAGTGCGATCAGTGTTTCAAAGAATCCAGTCATTGACTCCAAGACCAAGCACATACCCATCAAATACCATTTTCTACATGAACAAGTGCTTGAACCAAAGGTCAAATTGGAATATGTTCCCTCCAAAGAACAGGTTGCTGATATATTCACTAAACCAATGCGCAGAGAGACATTTGAATATCTAAAAAAAAAACTGGGAGTAGTTGCTACATCATCCTGCTGTTAAATCAAATTTTTTAGAGAAAGATTATTATACGCGTGTTCCATGAAGTGTAGTCGCGTACACACATGGGTTTCTGTGGGTCAAGAAGCATATATGTTTTTTAGACAAGAAAAACATTGGGCAAGCTCTTATATGGGTAGCACTAGTTGAGGGGGAGCATTAGGCTTCACGTACATTCAGCATTGTTGGCATTATAGTCGCTGAGTCTGTTATGAAACCAGCTCACAAAAAGATAGAAAAGAAATATCCACGCCTTAGAATTCAACATCTTTGAGGGGGCAACCTCCTTTACATTACACAAATGAAAAATTATTAGATGATTCAAATGAGAAAACCTCCTTTCTATATATAGGAGTCTAAGGAGTCACAATATAACCCAGCTGACCTAAAAATAATAATATAAAGCCACAAAAATAACAATAGAGGGATTATATGGGGCACAGTAATAACAATATCGGGACAATAGGGGCACAACAATATTAATAATGGATACAACTACAATAGTAATGGGGTAATCACTAGTATTATAGGGACCCAACATGCCCCTCTCCTTCAAAAAAGTGTTGTCCTCAATGCTTCAGTAGTTTTGGATGCTTCTGTATAAAATTCTCATCCTCCCATGTGGAATCTTCAGTGGATAATTTCTTCCACTTGATAAGATACTCTAAAATTGATCGATTTCGTAACTGTCGGGTTCTTGTCTCTGTGACTGCTTCTGGTTCCAATATAATTGTTCCTTCCTCGTCAAGTTCTGGAAATATTTTTTGAACTGGGAGCTTGTCGTCTATAACCTTCTTTAACCATGAAACATGGAAAACTAGGTGCAATTGAGAAGCTGCAGGAAGCTCTAATTTTTATTCCATAGTACCAATCTTTTGCAACACCTTGTACAAACCATAATACTTTGGTGATAATTTATTATCCTTCTTAGCTTGCTTGAGGGAAATTTACTTATATGGTTGTAGCCATAGGAATACCCAATCATCTACATCAAAACTTCTTTCGTTGCGATGTTGATCTTCTTGTTGTTTCAATGTATTCTGTGCCAACACGAGGTTATTCTTTAAGAGTTGGAGGACATGTTGTTGATGTTCGATGTGATGTTCCACTGCTTGAACCTTATAATTTTCTCTTAAATATGATGCGATAGATGGTGGCTGATATCCATAAAGTGCCATAAATGGGGTCATTTTTGTTGCTGTATAGAAGGAAGTGTTATACCACCATTCAGCTAGAGGTAACCATTTGACCCATTGTGTCTATTTATCAGATACAAAGCAACGAAGATATCCTTCCAAACATTTGTTTACTATCTTAGTTTGCCCATAAGATTGACGATGATAAGATGAGCCATGAGCTAACTAAGTACCAAGACAAGAAAATAATTTTGTCCAAAAATTTCCAGTGAAAATGGGATCTCTGTCAGTTACAATAATCTTTGGGTTTCCATGTAGCTTTTGAATTGTTTCCATAAATGCAGTAGAAACTATACTGGCTATAAATGTATGTGATAATGCACAAAAGTGTGCATACTTGGTAAGTCTGTCAACTACCACCATGATGACACTCTTTCCCTCAGACTTGGGTAAACCTGTGATAAAATCCATTGAAACCTCTTCCCAACGTTGGCTTCGAATGGATAAAGGTTGTAATAGACCCGGTGTATTAATTGTTTCAACTTTATTTTGTTGACAAACCAAACATTCTGCCACAAAATATTGAATATTTGATTTGAGGCCCTCCCAAAAAAATTCCTTCTTAACCCTGTGGTAAGTTTTTAAAAATCCTGAGTGCCCTCCTAAGGGAGAAGTGTGTAAGTCCATAAGAATCTTTTGTTTTAGCTGGGAATTCTTACAGAGGTATAAGTGATCTCTGTACCATAACGAATCATTTTTCCAGCTAAATGTATCAGACGCACTGGAGTCTTGTTGTAACTTTAAAATAAGTGCCCACACTTCTTCTTCATTCTTCCATTCCTCCCTTGCTTTGTTTATCCAATCTGGTGGATAATAGAAATGGTGCACAACAATGCTTTCACATCCTCATCCTTTATTGAGAGTGCATCTGCCACCACATTTTGCTTCCCTTTTCTGTAGATGATTTCAAAGTCATAACCCAACATCTTTGTGACCCACTTTTGTTGCTCTTAAGAGGATAATCTTTGTTCTAAAAAGTATTTAAGGCTATCATGATCCATTTTTACCTTGAAGTGTGTTCCCATTAGGTAGGGTCGCCATTTCTTAAGTGCATGGAGTATTGCCAATATTTCCTTCTCATAAATAGCTTTGTGTAAAAACTTTCCCTTGATTGGACGACTTTTGAAAGAAATTGGTCTTTCATCTTGCATTAAAACAACACCTATTCCATTTCCTGAAGCATCACATTCCACAATAAAGGTTTTTGTGAAGTCTGGTATAGCTAAGATCGGTGCTTGGCACATTGCCTCTTTAAGATGATCGAAGGCCTTTGTTGCTTCTCAAGTTCATGGAAATGCATATTTCTTCAATAATGTTGTTAGAGGTGCTACTATTCTCCCATAATTCTTAACAAACTTGCGATAATACCCTGTCAACCCGAGAAATCCTCGCAGATGATTTATGGATGTGGGGATTTTCCATTCCTTAATGGCTTTAATTTTTCTAGGGTCTGCCTTAACTCCTTCATGAGATACAATATGACCTAGATATTCCACCTCTTGTACTCCAAAGAAACATTTGGATCTTTTTGCATATAATTGTTTCTCCTCCAATAGTTGTAGCACCCTATCAACATGTTCAACATGATCCTTCCAAGACTTGCTGTAGATTAGTATATCATCAAAAAATACTAACAAAAAATTTCAAAGGAATGGTTTGAAAATGGAATTCATCAAACCTTGAAATGTTGAAGGTGCATTGGTAAGGCCAAAAGGCATGACCAAAAATTCATAATGACCCTCATGAGTTCTAAATGCTGTTCTCAGAATGTCTTCAGTCTTCATTCTGATTTGATGATATCCTGAACGAAGATCCAACTTGGTGAAGTAAATTGATCCATGCAATTCATCCAGTAATTCATCAATGACAGGAATGGGAGACTTATCTTTAATAGTGAGCTTGTTGAGCTCCCTATAATCTTGACACATGTGCCATGATCCATCCTTCTTGTGCACCAATACTACTGAAGCAGAGAAAGAACTTTGACTCGGTTAAATTATACCAGCCTCTAGCATTTCTGCAACCATACGTTCAATTTCACTCTTTTTGGCATAGGGATATCTGTGCGGCCTGATGTTTGGAGGAACACTTTCTGGAATCAAATGAATAACATGATCATGATCACGAATAGGTATGAGACCTTTGGGAGTCTCAAATACCTTGGAATGATTGTCCAAGGCTTTTTGGAGATCTAGAGAAATAGATGTTTCCAATGTGGAAACATCTAGTGAACATAATTGTGCAATTACACCTCTTTGTTCCTTTTTTAGAAGCTTTTTCATACCGCTAGAGCTGATTATCTTTCCAGGTTTCCCTGCAATACCCTTTAATTCAACTTCCTTTCCTTCCACAGAAAATTTCATGAAAAGTTCTTGAAAATTAAAAGCTATTGTACCCAAGGATTGTAGCCATTGGACTCCTAGTACAACATCGGCACCTTCCATTGGAATGGAAAGCATTGGGCTAGTCAATACATATTCTCCCATGGATAGCTTGATATTATGGCACTTTTTAGAGAAATTTATTATTCCTCCATTTGCAGCCATCACTTGAAACTCTGGTGCTGGATATAAGAAGCAATTCAATTCTTTTGCTACCTTACAATGAATAAAATTGTGGGTACTTCCTGAATCAATCAACACTATTACCTTTTTCTTCTTCATTTGTCCTTCTATCTTGATGGTTTGAGGATTGGTAATTCCCGCCAATGCATTACAAGATATGGTCAGATTCATTTCTTCTCTATCTAGGCTTTGTTCCTGGACTATATCCTCTTCTTTTGACCTTTCTTTCTCCTTTTCTTCTTCCTCTTCACAATCTATGGAGAATAATTTCTTCTCAGCACACTTATGACCTTTAGTGTATTTGCTATCACAACCATAAAAAAGCCCTTTTGCTCTTTTCTCTTCCAATTGTTGTCGTGTCAACCTTATAGGTTGTGGAAGACTAGGGGCAACAACACTTCCATCTTTATAGTTGTGGGTGGTATGCTTCTTTGTTGCCATAATTTTTCTTTCCATTTTTCTTGCTAACCTGAATGCCTTCTCTAATGAATCAGGTTCCCAAAGGCGAACATCATGTTGGATATTATGCTTTAAAGTCCCTATGAACACATAAATCCTATGCTCCTTGGGAATATTTTTAACCCTTATGTTCAATTTTTGGAACTCCTCAATGTGCACCATTATTGAACCCTTTTGTTTGAGACTTATCAATTGGCTAAAAAAAGTGTTGCTTTTTGTATCCTCGTAATGTGCTATCAATTCTTCCGTAAAAATTGCCCAAGTGAAAATTTGTTTACGAGAGCAAAGCCATTAATACCATACAAACTGATTTGATTCCAAATATAAATTTGCAATACGTACCTTTTGTGTGTTTTTCACATTATTGAGATCGAAAAATTGCTCCATCTATAATATCCATGTTGCGGGATCCTTGCCATCAAACTTCCTTATATCGATTTTTGGAATATGGTGGGTCTTCAATCCAACATTCGAGTCTATGGAATCATGATTAAAATTTCTTTTTTTCTCATCACGAGTTTCCTTTACTACCCTTTCACCATTAGTGACCATTTCTTGTAGCAACTTATTCATATTTATCTTCAATTCTTCCATCTTATCATCGATGCCATCAATTTTAGCGTCCATGCCATTCATCTTAGCTTCCATGCCATCCATCTTAGCTTCTATGCCTTTATTTAAACAATCCATCTTAGCTTCTACACCTTTCTTTAAACCATCCATCTTAGCTTCTACATCTTTCCTTAAACCATCCATCTTAGATTCTATTGCTTTTTGTGCAAATGACACTTGTTGCACTTGGTCTCGTAATTTTGATATATCATGTTGCATTTCTTCCTCTTCTTCATGAGTCATGCTAGAGCTTTCAGGTTTCTTACTAGGTGTTTGCAATTTCTTTCCTCAGGGCATCAATTACCAATTCAAACTAATTTTTCAAACCAATCTTATGCAAAAATTTAAAAAAAACTACACAGCTTTTTTCACTTTGTAGAAGCTTGATATTCAATCTAATGTATCTCTGTAATTTCATATCATCCAATTATGAAATTGCGATCTTTAGTAGCCCTCTGTGTCCTCTTTCCAATGCCACCAGTCTGATCCAAATTGGATTCTCCAAGGAAGAGTTATGCACAATCTCCCAAGATGACCTGATTATAGACTAGTTCAGTAGAATGAACTTGTACAACGTGCCACGAGTCATTGTTTCAACCTTTAGATCTGAAAAATATATACAAGAAACTACAGTCTGTCCAATTTCTGTACCTTCTTACGAAATTTCAATCCGATGCTCAGAGAGAAAGTTATGACGATTTTCCCCAGGTCACCTGTTTGGAATGTAATTCAGGAGTCTACAAAAAGACCAAATTCCTCAGATCATCTCTCCTCAAATATAGCTCGAAAAGCTCTGAAATTCAGACCCAAGATTCAGCGCGAGTTCTAAAATGTCGCAAAAAAAAAGTTATATGAAAATTCCATGATGACCTATTTGGAGCAGTGAAGCCCTAGAATCCAAAGCTCTGATACCAAATGTTATGAAACCAACTCACAAAAAGATAGAAAAGAGAGATCCACGCCTTAGAATTCAGCCTCTTCGAGGGGGCAACCTATTTTACATTACACAAATGAGAAATTTTTGGATGATTCAAATGAAAAAACCTCCTTTCTATATATAGGAGTCTAAGGAGTCACAATATAACCAAGCCAACCTAACAATAATAATATAAAGCCACAAAAATAACAATAGGGGAATTCTATGGGGCACATTAATAACAATATAGGGACAATAGGGGCACAAAAATATTAATAAGGGATACAAATACAATAGTAATGGGGTATTCACTAGTATTATAGGGACCCAACAGAGTCCAACTATGGATTTAGATATTTATACCATTTGTTTCTCAAGTCATGTAAAAGTCTAGGGTGTGATATGTCTTTTCATACATTTGAATGAGTCCTCTTGGACAAATGATGTAATTTATATCCCCACTTTACATGGGATGGATGATGTAATATTTCTTATTTTTGTCATGTATAAACAATTCATATATCCCCACTTGGTTGGGTGGATGACTCATATTTGGTATATCCCCGCTTAGTCGGGAGATGGATGTATGTATGAGTCATTGGTGATAGGAAGGTCATCCTCACATAGCTGAGCTATAGAGACATGTTATGCTTTAAGAAAATATTTTTGCATACTTTGCTTATGCTCAGGGGGAGCATGGATAGTTTTAGTACATCTCAGCATCGAAGCTCAATCAGAAAATTCAGCATGCACTCAGGGGGAGCATGACCAACATAATGTATGTCAAAGGGAGGAATTATCTTGGTCCAACCTTTGCCCTTAATGTCAAAGGGGGAGGTTGTTGGCATTATGATACAGGTGTTGTCCTTGATGGCAACTCACTCAGATGAAAGATCACAGTACAACATGTCAACAACAAAGAATTACAGATCAGACTACAAAGAATGAAGAGAGAGAGGTATACACAGGTTCACCTTGACCAAGCTGCATATACACACAAACTCACTGAACACAAGTAGCATATATGTACACATGCACCTTCACAAAAGGAAAAGCACGTATATCTTGTAAAACTAAGTTTTTGGTCCGAGGTATTTGGTCCAAGGTATTTTGATCCAAGGTATTGGTCCATGGTATTTGGTCCGAGGTATTGACCCTAGTTATTTGCTCGTAGGTATTGGTCCTAAGTGGTTTTGGTACATGGTATTGAGAAAGGACTAAAATTATTTAAGGAGGAGAAGATCATTAGGCCAGGAGTGCAAGCATCGAATATCTGATGAAGTGTGAGATCTAGTATGTAAGTTATTGGCTTATGGTGTTGTGCTTGATCTTAACCAAGGATGAACCTTAGCGATTGATGAAAGATAATATCTAATGATGGATCAGGATCTTAAGGCTTGAAATGAATTATCATTATGTGCTTTGATCATGTATAGTCTAGATCTGAATACTGACCCATGTGTTATTCTATAAATATTATGATCTGGGTATAACTGAAGTCTGGAATAGCTGCAAAATTCTGAATTAATATTTTCATATGTGTACACTGGTTGGCTTTGATAAAAGCACGTATACAGACAGGTTTGACACATGGAAGTAGTGTATACCTTATAAAGTATGTTTCAGTTGTTTCTGTTTGCTGTTGCAGACTTTTGGGTTCTGGTTTGGATTCTGGTGACAGTATTCTAAATGATCGGATTGATTGTGATTTGACGATGGGTTGTCAAAGTGATTGATTGATTCAGTTGTGGTTGATTCGAAAAAAGATGATTGAGTTTCAGTGATTGGTTGATGCAAATGTATTTGATGATTGAATTACAGTTATGATGTTGTTGATGGATCCAGTCTGAAAATTTATGAAACATGGTCCTTAGAGGAAAAAAGAAGGTCATAGCTTTCTGTAGGTCACCGCCTACGTACTAGTAAACATATCGGCTAGTACAAGAGTTAGGGGGTTGTAGCTCCCTTCCAGTAGAAGCTGGAGAATGAAAGAAGGTTGTAACCTTCTGTAGGTAGAAGCCTTCGTACTGGTATGATTCTGCACCAGTACAAGATTCTAAACAAATTTTCTTATTATTAAAAAGAAGACAGAGACGACAGCAGCAGGTGGGTTTTACCCACATTGGGTTTCCACCTTATATCTTAGTGTTCATGTGTGTTGATTATGTGTGACGCTTTATTCTACTTTTACTGCAGTTTATAATAAATCTCTGATATACTAGTTAAAGTTCAATGCATGATAAATTGTCTAAATCAAAAGTTCTTTGCATATATGCTAGTTGCTTTAAGTACAGTCGGGTGTACACGATAGTTCACTTAGCTGAAGTAGTGTATACAAATCTATTTGGGAAATAAAATTATTGATCTGATAATACTGATTCACCCCCCCTCTCAGTATTATTTCCAACAGAAAGATGGCTTCATACCTAAGATAAAATCGATTTTTGAAAATTGTCTAAGTTGTTCTTTTTGAAATTATATTTTCCTCTCCTACTTTATTTGAATTTTGTTGAATCATATTTATCCTCCTATTTTGCAACACCAAACTTTTCTTAGGTTGAATATTTGAATCATTTCTCCCTTCATATTTCTATTGGTATGTTACATCACGTTTTGTTGTTGTGTTATCTCAAATTTTTGTTGCTTGAAAATGGTAATCACTTTCTTGCCCTTCACATCAACTGTTGAGCTTGACTAGCCTCAAATCTGAGACCTACTATGTTGGTTGATACCCTTTGTGCATTAAGGAGATCATTTAAGCTTTCAATACCTTTTCCAAATTTCTCATTAAAGTTCAACTAAGTTTTAGCTTTTTCAATCTCTTTCCTTATAAAAACAATGTATCCTTCAAGCCTTTCACATGGTCGATTTTTCTAACTAAGCTACTAATTTAGAATTTCTTAAATCTTCTTACCTTATTTAATTTGTAGGAACAAAGGTTCTATAGCTTTAACTTTGTCCAAGATCAACAATTCTTTTTGAGTTTTTTTTTTTCTTTCTCGACCTATGAATCTCTTCAAGAGAACTGACTATCTCTCCTTCTAAGTCAACTTTGGTCTCTTCTCCATTAGAATAAAAAACTTATACCTCCATATTTTCTATGACCATGAGCATAAATTCCCTTGACCTTTCATAATCTTTGTCGTCATATGATGCTTGGATGCCTTCACTTTTAGAGGAGCTAGAATCTTGGATGTAAAGACTCTTCTTACTAGCCCTCTTTTTATCTTTTTGCACCTTTTTAAACATGTCTCTAGGGTCATATTCATTCTTCTTCTTTTATGGACACTTAGAAGCATAGTGACCTACTTTACCACTATTAATGCACTTGAATGGTATCTTGCCCTTTTACTTACATAAGCCTCTCTTGAGCTCCCTCATGAACATAGATTCATCTCTATATCATTCACATCATGGGTCATTATGTTCTTCCTTAGGATCCCTATTTACTTTAAATATTGACTCAATTTTTGTTGTCTTGACATTAGAAATTCTCATCTCATAGTTAGTAAGAGTGCTAAGAAATTGGTCCAAAGTGAGAGTCTTCAGGTTTGTCATCTCCTTTATGGTTGAAACTTTAGGATTAAATCTATTAGGGAGTGATCACAATACCTTTTGAACAACCATAGGTTATTTCAACTCTTCATCAAGACCTATTAGAGTATTCAAAACCTCATCAACTCTAAGAAAGTATTTATAAATACTTTTTTCATCATGTATCTTCAAAGAATCAAATTATATTCTAAAATATTACATTCTGGATTGTCTTTCCTTGTTGTCACCTTCATACTAACTACTCATATTGTCCCAAATAGATTTTTTAGTAGTACAATCCATGACCTTGACTAATTCGAATTGAGTTATGCTAGTGATTAGAAAATTCATAACTTTAGCACTACATTTAAACTCCATCTTTTGATCTCTAGAATTAGGGCTTGAGGCTCTTTATATTCCTCTTCCACTACATCCAATACATCATCAAAAAATTATTAAATATAGGTTTTCATCCTGACTTTCAAAAACACATAGTTTGTTACTTTGAACATTGGTGCACTATTAGTGTACCCTCCTTCCTAGTTTTCCATATTCCTTGGTCTTTCTTCCAGCTATTAAAATGATCCTGAAGTAACCTATTTTCTTTGATACTAATTGTTATAAATGAACACAATACTAAGGGGGGGTGAACAAGTATTTTTGAAATTTTAAAATTTTATTTCACTAGTAAAGAATACTAAGACACTACTAAACACTTTAGCAACAATTCATAGGAGCATCACAAGAATCAACATAAGAATCACAAATAAAATACATAGATTCTTCAAACTTGTATTCAATTACATTCACAAAGGTAATCTTCAACTTACTACAAAGTTCTCTGCTTGCAACCAGAAGGAAGCTACTACTCCCTAGTTTATCATCTACTACTGAAATGAGTTACAACCCCTAAGTTTATCAGATACTACTAACAGGATCAACTACCCATGAGTTTTTCTCCTACTACGAAAAGGAACCACAACCCTTGATATATAAGCTACCACTTGCTTGACCTCCTTGATTCATATTTTGTTCCATTTTCAAACTCAAATAATGAAGGCCACTCTTTTACAAATAAATTTCTCACCTTAATCACTCACTCGAAACACTATAAAATCACCTTCAACAATCTCTAATCACAATTCATACATACCATACACACCACCACCAACAACAAAATTAACATTTTACTTATCTTGACTCGTATCTTCTTGCAAATTTGATTATTCTTATATAGAAACTAAGCTGATATTTTTAGTTTTTGAAATTTGAGTTAAGTTCAACTCTTTATCTTGCATGAATTCATATCTTTTCTCATATACCACTTCTATCAAGTCTTCTGAATGTGGTCTTGAAGTCTACAAACTCTAATTAATCTCATGTCTCTCTTAGAAAAACTGAGTTAAACTATCCAATTTATAAGTATGGAATTTTACAGGTTATATCAAATCTTTTGTATATAGCTCTAAATTTTGTGAACTACCACATTTGGAAAAACTGCTAGATAAGCCTCTAACTCTATCCATGCCTCTATTTCAACTGCTAAAAGATATGTTGACTGGTTCTTTTCTCTGCTGACTACTGGAGCGCTTTGTTAGGCCCTATAATACTAGTTTATTCCCTTATTATTATTGTCATTGTAGCCCCATATTTTTATTGTTGTGACCATGTTGTCCCCATCTTGTTATTATTGTGCCCTATAGAAGCCCACTATTGTTATTGTTGTTCCCTTACATTATTATTGTTATGTCAACTTGACTATATTGTGACCCCTTAGAATCTTGTATATAGAAAGGAGGTATTTTCATTTGTAGCATCCAAGAATTATTCATTTGTGTAATGTAAAGGAGGTTTTTCCCTTGAAGAGGTTTCTTTTGAAGTCATTTATATATCTTTTCTTCTATTTTGTGAGCTAGTTGAATAACAATTAGTATTAGAGCTTTGGATTCTAGGGTTTCACTTCTTCAAACGGGTCATTGTGGAATTTCCGCTATAACATCTTTCATACGATGTCTCAGAAGCTAAAATTAAAATCCATTTGAGTCGAAATATTGATGACAATGGGTACAAATTCCAGGTCTTTTATCACTATATTTTCAAAGTTATGATCCAAGGAAGTTTGGGTTTTTGCAGACTTCCGAATTACATCTCAAACAAGTGACCTGGGGAAAATCATCATAACTTTCTCTCAGAGAATCAAATTGGAATTTCGTCAAAATTTTCAGAAAGAGGATAGACGGTAGTTTTCTTCGTATTGGTTTCAGTTCCAAATGTCTAAACATGAAGATATGGCACTTCATACAAGTTCTCTCTACTGAACTAGTCTATAATTAGGTCATCATGGGAGATTTGGAATAACTCTTTATTGGAGTATCAAATCTTCATCAGACTTGTGGGGTTGGAACAAGGACACAAAGGGATACCATAGGATGAAATTTCAGACCTTGGATATCCGCAATTACAGAAATACAATCAATTTGATATCAAGCTCCTACAAAACCAAGAAAAGTGTGTAGTCTTTTTAAAATTTTGTATAAGTTTGCTTTGAAAAATTAGTTTGAAGGAATTCAAAGGAAATAGTGAAGCATAATTATAATTAATTGATGCCCCAATGAAAGAAAATGGAAACACCTAGTAAGCATCCTAAAATCCCTATCATCGCTTATGAAGAAGAGGAAGAAATGCAACATGATATATCAAAATTACGAGACCAAGTGCAACAAATTTCACTCTCACAAAAAGTAAAAAAATCTAAGATGGATGGTTTAAAGAAAGGTGTGGAAGCTAAGATGGATGGTTTAAAGAATGGCATGGAAGCTAATATTAGTGGTGTGGAAGCTAAGATGGATGTTATAGAAACAAAACTTAAAGGAAACATGGAAGATTTGAAGATAGATTTGACAACGTTGCTACAAGAAATGCTTACTAATGGCAAAAGGATAGTAAAGGGAACTCATGATGAGAACAAAAGAAATGTTAATCATGATTTCATAGAATCTAATATTGGATTGAAGATGCACCATGTTCCAAAGATGGATATGAGGAAGTTTGATGGAAAGGATCCCATAACATGGATACTACAGATGGAGCAATATTTCAATCTCCATAATATGCAAAACACACAAAAGGTATTGCAACTTTATATTTGGAACCCGGTCAGTTTGTATGGTATTGATGGCTTTTCTCTCATAAACAAATCATCACTTGGGAAATTTTTACGGAAGAAATTATTGCACATTATGATGATACAAAAAGCAACTAATTTTTTATCCAATTGATAAATATCAAACAAAAAGGTTTAATGGTGGAGCACATTGAGGACTTCCAAAAATTGAATATAAGGGTAAAAGATATTCCAGAGGAGCATAAGATTGATTTGTTCATAAGGAAATTAAAAGATAACATCCAACAAGAGGTTCACATTTGGGAACATGATTCATTGGAGAAGGCATTTAGGTTGGCAAGAAAAATTGAAAGCGAAATTATGGCAACAAGGAAGCCTACCAATCACAACTATAGGTATGGAAGTGTTGTTACCCCTAGGATTCCACAACCTACAAGTCTAACACCACAACAATTGGAAGAAAAAACAAATAAAGGGCTTTGCTACAGTTGTGATAGAAAATACACTAAAGGTCATAAGTGTGATGAGAATAAATTATCTTACATAGATTGTGAAGAGGAAGAAGAAAAGGAACAAGAAAAATCAAAAGAAGAGGATACACACCAAGAACAAATCCAAGAGAAAGAAGAAATAAATATGACCATATCTTGTAATGCATTTGCTGGAATGACCACTCCTCAAACTATCAAGATAGAAGGACATATCAAGAATAAGAAGGTAATAGTTTTGATTGATTGGTGCAGTACCCATAATTTTATTCATTGTAAGATAGCAAAGGAATTGGATTGCTTCCTATATGCAACACCAAAGTGTCAAGTGATGGCTAAAAATGGAAGAACCATAAATTTCTCTAGAAAGTGCCATAATATCAAGCTATCCATGGGAGAATATGTGTTGAATAGTCCAATGCTTTTGATTCCAATGGGTGGTGCTGATGTTGTACTAGGAGTCCAATGGCTACAATATTTGGGTATGATAGCTTTTAATTTTCAAGAACTTTTCTTGAAAAAATTTTCATAAGGAAAAGAAGTTTAATTAAGGAGTATCACAGGGAAACCTAGAAGGATAATCAACTATAATAGGATGATAAAGCTTCTAAATAAATAACAACATGGCATAATTGCACAATTATGTTCGCTAGAGATTCCCATGTTGAAATCATATATTTCTCAAGATCTCTAAAAAGTCTTGGACAATCATTCCAAGGTATTTGGGACTCCCAAAGTCCTCCCACCAATTAATGATCATGATCATGCTATTCATATGATTCTAAGAAGTGTTCCTCTGAACATCAGGTCTTACAAATATCCCTATACCCAAAAGGGTGAAATTGAACATATGGTTCCAGGAATGCTAAGGGCTAGTATAATTCAACCTAGTCAAAGTTCTTTCTCTGCTCCAGTAGTATTGGTGCACAAGAAGGATAGATCATGGTGCATGTGACCGGATTATAGGGCAGCTCAACAAGCTCACTATTAAAGATAAATTTCCCATTCCTGTCATTGATGAATTATTGGATGAATTGCATGGAGAAATTTACTTCTCCAAGTTGGACCTTCATTCAGGATGCCATTAAATCAGAATGAATATTGAAGACATTCCGAAAACAACATTTATAACTCATGATGGTCATTATGAATTTTTGGTCATGCCTTTTGGCATTACCAATGCACATTCTACATTTCAAGGTTTGATGAATCCCATTTTCAAACGCTTCCTTAGAAAATTTGTGTTAGTATTTTTTGATGATATACTAATCTACAACAAGTCTTGGAAGGATAATGTTCAACATGTTGATAGAGTGCTCAAACTATTGGAGGAGAAACAATTATATTCAAAAACCTCCAAATTTTTCTTTGGAGTACAAGAGGTGGTATATTTGGGTCATATTGTATCTCATGAAGGTGTTAAGGTATACCTTAGCAAAATTAAAGCCATTAAGGGATGGAAAATCCCCACATCCATAAAGGATCTCCGAGGATTTCTTGGGTTGACAAGGTATTATTGCAAGTTTGTTAAGAATTATGGGAGAATAGCATCACCTTTAACAACATTACTAAAGAAAGATGCATTTTATTGGACTGTAGAAGCAATGAAAGCCTTTGAGCATCTTAAAAAGGAAATGTGCCAAGCATCGGTCTTAGCTACACCAGACTTCACAAAAACCTTTATTGTGGAATGTGATGCCTCAGGAAATGGAATTGATGTTGTCTTAATGCAAGAAGAAAGACCCATTTCTTTCGAAATTTGTCCAATCAAAGGAAAGTATTTGCACAAAGCTATTTATGAGAAGGAAATGTTGGCAATACTACATGAACTTAATAAATGATGACCTTACCTAATGGGAAGACACTTGAAGGTAAAAACATATCATGATAGTCTTAAATACTTTTTAGAGCAAAGATTATCTTTAGAAGAATAGTAAAAATGGGTCACAAAGATGTTGGGTTATGACTTTGAAATCATCTTTAAAAAAGGGAAGAAAAATGTTGTTGCAGATGCACTCTCAAGAAAGGATGACGGTGTGGAAGCATTTCTTTGTGCCATTTCTATTATCCAACCATATTGGATAAATGAAGCACGGGATGAATGGAAGAATGACGAAGAAGTGTGTGCACTCATTAAAAAATTACAACAATACCCCCAAGTACATCTGATACATTTAGCTGCAAAAAGGATTCATTATGGTACAAAGATTGCTTATACCTATGTAAGAATTCCCAAATCAAACAAAAGATTCGTATGGACACACCTCTCCCTTAGGAGGGCACTCACGATTTTCAAAAACTTACTACATGGTTAAGAAGGATTTTTTTTGGGCTAGCCTTAAATCTGATATTCAAAAGTTTGTGGCAGAATGTTTGGTTTACGAACACAATAAAGTTGAAGTAGTTAAGACCCCAGGTCTATTACAACCTTTATCCATTCCACGTCAATGTTGGGAAGAGGTTTCAATGTATTTTATCACAATTTTACCCAACTCCGAAGGAAAGAGTGTCATCATGGTGGTAGTTGATAGACTTACCAAGTATGCACACTTTTGTGCATTATCTCATCCCTTTAAATCCAGTACAGTTGCTACTACATTTATGGAAACTATTCAAAAACTACATGGAAACCCAAAGATTATTGTAAGCGACAGAGATCCCATTTTCACTGGAAAATTTTGGAGAGAATTATTTTCTTAGATATCATTTTTGGGATTCAAATACATTAAGTAAGTCATTCATCTATGACCATTTCCATGAGAGGTAGTCATAACTGACTAATTTCTCATGATTTTTGGAATAGTCCACTTAGCACTCATTGCATCAGGTGATGCTCACAGGGTAAAAATCCACAATTAAGTGTGCTTGAGCTAGAGGCGATCTGGGATGGGTGACCTCCTGGGAAGTCCTGGTTATTGGGTGCAAGCCCCAGAAGTGATGATTGATGCTTTGTGATTCATTTCACTAGTTTCAATCCCCCTTCTTCACCCCTGTGAGCATCAACTGATGCAATGAGTGCTAAGTGGACTATTCAAAAAGTCATGCGAAATTGGTCCGTTATGACTACCTCTCATGGAAATGGTGATAGATGAATGACTTAATTAACGCATTTGAATCCCAAAAATGATATCTAATATAATGCATTGCGAAAAACTACAATACTTAATTCAAAAGAGTGAAGGGAAATCTACTTGAATGGTTCATGAGGCACAATACTTGCTAAGGTTTTGTAAATGGGGTAGCAAGCTAAGTGGGCTTGATTGTGGGGAAAACTCCACAGTTAAGCGCACTTGAGCCAGAGGCGATCTAGGATGGGTGACCTCCTGGGAAGTCTTGGTTTCGGGTGCAAGCCTCGGAAGTGATGATTGACGATATGTGATTCATTTCACTAGTTTCAATCCCACTTCTTCACTCCTGTGAGCATCACCCGATGCAACGAGTGCTAAGTAGACTATTCAAAAAATCATGAGAAATTAGTCAGTTATGAATACCTCTAATGGAAATGGTCATAGATGAATGACTTACTTAATGCAGTTGAATCCAAAAAATGATATCTGATATAATGCACAGCGAAAACCCCCAATACTTAATTATTTTCTTGTCTGGGTACTCAGTTAGCTCATATCTCATTGTATCATCCTCAATCTAATGGGAAAACTGAGATAGTGAAAAAATGTTTGGAATGATATCTTTCTTGCTTTGTGTCGGATAAATGGACACAATGGGTCAAATGGTTCCTCTAGATTAATGGTGGTACAACACTTCAATCCATATGCAAAAGAAATGACCCCATTTATGGCACTTTATGGATATCATTCACTATCTATCACATCATATTTAAGAGAAAATTCTAAGGTTCAAGAAGTGGAAGATCACATCGAGCATCAACAACGCGTTCTCCAACTCTTAAAGGATAACGTCACTTTGGCACATAATAGAATGAAACAATAGACATATGAACATCGCAGTGAACGAATTTTTGACATAGGTTACTGGGTATTTCTACGGCTACAACCATACAAACAAATGTCCCTCAAGCAAGCTAAGAATGATAATAAATTATCACCAAATTATTATGGTCTCTACAAGGTGTTGCAAAATATTGGTACTATGGCATACAAAGTGGAGCTTCCTAAAGCTTCCCGAGTGCACCAAGTTTTCCATGTTTCATGCTTAAAGAAGGTTATAGATGACAAGCTCCTAGTTTAAACAATATTTTCAGAACTTGATGAGGAAGGAAAAATTATATTGGAACCTAGAGCAGTCATAGAAACAAGAACTCGGTAGCTACGAAATCAATCAATCTCAGAGTATCTCATCAAGTGGAAGAACTTACCCATTGAATATTCCACATCGGAGGATGAGAGTTTTATACAGAAGCATCCACAATTACACAAGCATTGAGGACAACACTTTTCTGAAGGAGAGGGGCATGTTAGGCCCTTATAATACTAGTGTATTCGCTTATTATTATTGTCATTGTAGCCTCTTATTGTGATTGTTGTGCCCATGTTGTCCCCATATTTTTATTATTGCGCCCCATAGAAGCCCACTATTGTTATTGTTGCGCCCTTACACTATTATTTTTATGTTGGATTGACTATATCATGACCCCTTAGGCTCCTATATATAGAAAGGAGGTCTTGTCATTTGTAGCATCCAAGAATTGTTCATTTGTGTAATGTAAAGGAGGTTTCCCCCTCGAAGAGGTTGATTTTGAAGTCATTTCTCTATCTTCTCTTCTATTTTGTAAGATGGTTGCATAACATGCTTGCCTATTAGTGCCTCCACCAATATGACCTAGAGTTGTGACTAAGGCCTAATGAGGTTGGGGGTTGAATGAGGATGGGGCTTTGCAATTTTTTATTTTTTTTCTGTGAACTACAAGCAGACTTGAGTAAGTGGAAATTACCTGGCATGACTTTCAATATTAGTAGGGAGGTCGAAGGTCAGAGGTTGACACACTTTGCTTGTTGTGTGTCAGAATTTTCCTCTAACTTGGCCCACAATCTCGACCGAGGCCTAATTTCATCTTATTTTTGCCAAAAAACAAATACACATGAAAGCTTCACCAAACACGACTCCTAAACCAACTTTTTAGGTCCTTCCACATCATCCTACTGACATCATCAATGCCACATGGAATTTCCTTAATGATGCCATGTGTCACCTAAATTTGGCCAACTTGACCACCCAAAATGTCCAAATCAGCATATCAAACGTCACACCCTTATAGGTAGCATGTCATGTTGATGTCAACTTGCCATTATGTCTACACCTATGTTTCCATGTCACCTATATAATCCAATAAATATGTGTCATGTGTCCTCCTCTGGTTGTTCCATGTTGTTAACTCATAAAGCGGAAAAAGGGTTTCGAACCTTGGTTTTTCATTGAATTTCTTTATAAAATTAAAAATACCAGAATAGGTTAGGGATTAGAGATTTGGATCATTTCCTTTATGGCACTCCTGCACTTACTACTCACTTCCAACTAGGTTGAATACCTAACCTTCGACTAGGCTGATGGGATGACCTTCGACTAGGTTGAAGGAATAATTGGGTCCCACATGGTCAAGGGTCTAGGAGTGTTGGCTTGTTGGGGCCTAACCCAGGTTCAGCGGTGATTTAGCCAAACAAATCCTGTTGAAAATAGCAACAAGAAATGCTAAAAATAGAAGTGCTAAAACTAGCATTGTTATAAATAACAGTTCAGGTACCAGTGTTGGACATAGCAACAAGGAATGAAAAATGGAAGTGCTAAAAATAACATTTCTATAAATAGAATTTCGGGATACCTTCCTATTTTAGCTAATCCCTTAACTAAAATAGAGAAGTAAAAATTCAAATTTGATCTTAGCAACTGTTTGTAAAATAATTAATAAATTCACCATGAGTTAATTAGTTGTAGAAAATCAAACATGAAGTATTGTTGGGACATGCAGCAATTTCTCCATTAATTGAGGAATTTATCCATTAGTTAAATAGATAAGGATGAGTTTTAATATTGAGTTGTAATTATTTGGCTCAGTTAACTAATTTAAGTCCAGTTAGATTAATTCAAAAAGTTTGTTGAATTAGTTGTAAGTTCAGTTAGTTAATGCATGCATGCATGTAACTGCTGCACTTCAGATAACTGAATATTCTCTCATAAATAACTCATGCATGTCAGTTCAATCATAGACCCTGTTGAGATCAGAGGAAGGGACAATGTACTATCAGTTGTAGGATTTTTCCTATATAGGAAACTCATCCATGCAGAAGGAATTATCTCCTTCAGGTTTGTGCAGTTATTTCTGAGCGAAGTGAGCAGTGTCAGCTGGGAATTCACACAAGTGGAAGCACTGGACCCCAGGAAAAACTTCACAAGGAAATAGGAGGCTTGGAGGGCAGAGGAGAAGGTTTGTGAGAGCCTTGGACTCTCTATGAGAGGCATTGTTTGATTGTAGAGAGAACATGATAGCTTGAGAGCTGATTCTTTTTATAACTTGAACATATTTCCACTTGTATGATAATACAATGATTGGGGTTTTAGGCTGATGCTTTCCCCGGGTTATTTCTTCTGTGTTATGTGTGATTGATTTATCATTCTCACTTATATTTGTTCTCATTGATCTTGCTCAATCTATTAAGCTTTCGCAAAGTTGTTGTAGAAGTAGATCTTGTATTTTGCTTTAGTCTATTGCATAATCTGTTGATCTACAGTGGTAATTTATACATGGTATCAGAGAAAAGGTGATCAAAGTGAAGAACAATATATAAAAAGGGAGAAGTTTCAAGTTTCAAGTTCCCGAATATAGAAATTGAGTTCTGATCACATCTCAATTTCACCAATGGTGTTCAACGGTTTAAGACTCGAGTATGCCCTTGATGGAAACTCGAATTATATAGCCTGGAAGGATCACATGGAAGAATTATTAGAGGATAACAGTCTAAAGGACTTCATTGATCAAGAAGTCCCGAAGCTGATTCATGCTACAGAATTGGCAGAATGGAAGAAATGTGTGGCTAGAGAAAGGAGAATCCTCCTAGAGGGAGTTCGAGACCACATTCTCTCGAGCCTCCATGGGAAGGAGACACCATTTTCGATGTGGAAAAAATTGAAATATCTATATCAAAACAACAGTGATCAGAGGAAGTTGGTGCTGAAAGACAAGCTTTGGAAAATCAAGTGTGAAAAGGGCAACATGATCTCTACATATCTAAACAAGCTCATCACCTATAGGGATGAGCTTGGAAGTGTAGGGATCATGACCACTGATGATGACATGGTGAGTCTTGCACTCCTCGGTCTTCCTAAGAGCTAGCATAGCTACCAAGACTCAGTTCATGGAGGAGAAAAACTGCCAGATTGGGAACGACTTTGGTTAGATCTGATGTAGGAGGAGATAAGAAGAAGCACTAGAGATGATTCTTCATCCAAGAAGGATGAAGAAAATTGTTGTTGTGGGGAAAAATGCCTATGCAGGACGATCCTATCCACCTAAGGTGTGACAGTGCCTTAGCAACAAACAGAGACAGCTATTCTAGTATTCTTCCTTTATGAATTAAGAATGAAGAGAAATAGATGGACTAACCGGTGTCTTCCGTTTGTCCCTCGATCTAATTTCTCTTCTCTTGGAGAGTTCCCAGCTACTTTCCTTCTCGCTCGCCCAGCTTCAACAGGTTTCTGCAAGATCACAAGAGAAGAACACTACACAAGACATAGATTCATATTCATAACTAGTTCAGGATTAGAAGTAAACTAAACATACTAATGCAATCATACATCAAAGATACATCAGTCTATAGGAGAAACCAAGATAGCTTTATTGATAAATAACAAGGTTCAGGAAGAGATACAACCCAGAGGGCTCCAATCCAGCATCTCCTTCCCAGCAAAATGGAATTCCTATCTTCACCTCCCTTCAAAGCATTAAGCACCCAATGATTCCAGTCTCAAACCAACAGCAATTCTTTGCAATAACAAAATTCCAGCCTCCAGATCTCATGGAGGAGAGATCCATATATAGATGTTTGGAGAGAGGATGAGTCAGCTTGAGATCTGACTAGTGTCCTCTCCCTCTGTCAGTTCTTGATTCCACTTGGAGGTTCTTGCTTCCACTTGGAGATTTGGAACCTCTTACTCATCACCAGTCGAATTCACTGAGGCAAGTGTCATTGGGGAAGATTTTGGAAGCTTCCTGGGTTTTGACACCTTGTGAAATGAACTTTCCACATGTCAACTCTCGCTCAGCACAGGTAGCCAGTGTTGGCTTTGACATTCAGCGCAGGTAGCCAGTGTTGGCTTTGACATTCAGCGCAGACAGCTAGTGGAGCCACTGAATTGATCCTGAATTGACTTGTTTTTGAGCAAATTTTGGTGGAGAACTTCTGTGAATTGCTGTGGTTTGTTAGCCTTGTTCCTCTAGGGGTAGGAACAACATGTTTAGGGACTTTGGATCCCTTAGATTATGGACATTTCATGCTCAATGCTGTAAGGCACAAAAATGTCTATAACAGTTGCCCCCTAAAGTATGAGGCCGTTTATCGGGTGGAATGCTTTATCCAGGAGGGTCCAAAGTTCATCCAATGCTGGGAGGAGACCTGTAATAAGATACAATACAATACATTATTTTTCATACTGCTTTCATGATCTAGCTGAGGCGGGCATTCCCATGCTCAGCTTTATAAATTCATTTTTCCGTACATAGAACAGACAATCGTCTGATGGAAGACTGATAATTTTGATGAAATTATCATCCTTTGAGTAGGATGATTATCTGCTGCAATGATGTACATGTCAATGTCTTTATCTTTCCTGAATATATATCGCAGCCCGGATGGATGAAACTAGATCCGGGGTCTTCAAGCTCGTTCGATCTTCACTCTAAGTACAAGTCGATCCATGTGAGAAATGTTCTGAAGTCGAACATGGAAAGACATCGCTTGATTACCGGTCAATGAGGTAAACCGTTAACAAGCGCGAGAGGAATCACCGATAATGATAATGACCCTCAAGGTACTGCAGTACAATTCACGTGGTATGAATAAAGGACTTGGCGTCGAACACCACGCAAAATATTTCGGTCGAAGGTCATTGATGTATACCTGTCGCCGGAAGTGAGAAACTTGCCATTGAGGCATGCAAGCTTCAAAGTACTGAAGGGGGTGTTCCTAGATCAACTTCTTGGATAATGAGCTGATGTCGACAAGAAGCGATCTGACAAAGGAGGGCCTTAATGAATCCCACATCGATGACACGGAACGGAGCTAATGATTTTGATGGAGGTGAAAACGATCTGATGACATATGATTCAGGGTGGCGGTCATGAAAGGATGAAGGATAATGTATGGCAGTGGATGGGACACGGTTGACTTCTCTGAATGACTTCTCTTGAACATATGGCGACACTTATGTGATGGATCGGTAGCATTACCCCAAATATGGATGGTAAGGCGAGACCATGGTGATGTGACCGGTGAATGAAACAACCCAACCTGATTGTGGTACGGAGGAAAAGTGTCATGTTCAAGAGCGACTTGCTACCATCAAAGTTTTCTTGAGTTTCTCCCAATTTTTCCCCAGTCATTGCTAACCAGTACCTCTTTATTTTTGTCAAGCTTGAGGAGGATAACATATGCTTGTTCTATAACTTGCCCTTCGGGCAAGCCCATCGCTATGTTTTAACGAGCCTAGCGATAGGGAAACTCGTTCTCGTCTAAAGACAAGTTTGTCGCTATTTAATGCTTTTAACGAGTCTAACGACAAAGATAACTCGGTCCTTTTCATTTTTAGAGAGTCTGAAAAGGTACGTAAAGTCAACTCCGAAATTCCTTTTTCGTCATCTAATCCCTTAAGTCCGAAAAAGTATAAAACAATATAGAAGGGATGGATTTTCGATATCTTTAACGAGCCGAATAAAACAAGCGCTCGATCTTTTTGTGCAATAATCCCTCAGGTCCAAAAAGATTAAAATCTAGAGGAGGGATAGCTCTTCCAGTCACTTTAACGAGCTGGAAGGCCAAAACTCGGCAATCTTTTCATATTTTACGAGTCAGATGAAAAGAGCTTAAAGAAGACTCGTCTTTTGAGGAACGAGTGATAAAACGGGTTAGCAGCTGATTCCAGGTACGGGTTGGAATTTCCAAATCACGGCAGTGTCACAAGGATGGCTAGTGAAATCACTCTTCGCAGCTGTTCCTCAAAATGGGTAAACAATCATATGGAGGTGAATGATCGGCCAATGGAAAAGTGGCGATGGTGGGCAAACACGACCAAGGCTTTAATGGCTGATGTCGCTACATTCACGGTGGTTATTTACCGGAATAGTTCATTTTTTAACGAGCTTAAACGCGGAAAAACACTGCTCAGTCTTATGTTTATTTTTTAACGAGGATGAACTATGTGCTAAAACTGCTCGGATCTTGCGTTTATTTTTTAACGAGCATGAACTGTGTGCTAAAACTGCTCGTATAAGTTTGCATGCCCCCAGCATAATAACTCAAATCGAGGTGCATGCCCCCCAAGCTTCATTGCATTCAACTCGGTGGTTGGAATGAAGGTTTACCTTTGATTTGGAAAGGGGATTTGTTTCATTTTTTAATGAGGTTGACACAGTAAAAGAACCATCCTCAAGACTCCTTGTTTCATTTTTTAACGAGGTTGACACGAGATAAGAACTGTCCTCGGAGCCCACTGTATTTACAGTATTTCTATTAGGGCGATGATCCATGCTGACAAAATGTTTAGGAATCTTCCCAATCCATTAAATATAGAAGATTTCATATTGTAGGTTTCCACTGTGGCTACTTTCGCCAGATTACTCGCAGGCGGTAGGGCAAAAGTACCCATTAAGGCAGGGTCTTTTAGGAGATCTACTCCAATATTTTGAAGCGAATGATTGCTTCCATGGATCGTTGGAGTGCTTCCCGTAACTTGTGAACTGTCGGGGAGGAAAGTTTGTTGGTCGACGACTGTAATTCCTCCTTGAAAGGGAAATGCAATATTCCTGAAGTAGGTCGACACAACTGCGGCCATGGCATGTATCCAGGGCCTTCCCAGTAGGATGTTGTAATCGAGGTTTCCATCGATTACTTCAACATCAACTTCTACTGTTTTGCCCCCCAGTTCAACTTGCAAGTTACTTAAAATCCCGTATGGAGTGTATGATTTTCCATCAAATGCTTTTAACATCGTTGACGATTTCGACAAGGGTGGTGAGCCTAAATTTTTCCAGCAACTCATCGACATAAGACATGTAGATGCCCCCTCATCAATAATTGTTCGATGAACAGTTTTGTTGAGGGCTTTCACTTGAATAAGGAAAGCTAGTTGAGCTGGTAACTGAGGGTCATATCCTTTATGATCAAAGGCCACAAGATTGGAATCCATTGGGTCAATCCCACCTATTGCTGATAATAAAGCTTGCTCTTAGGAGGGGCAATTTTGCGGTACCTCAAGTGTCGACATAGCGGACGGCGATTGGGCTAGGTCTTCTACTATATTATAATTCTGTGCTACTTTGGCACGAGGATTAAATGTCGATTTGTGTACTACTCCCTTTGGCGACTTTATCATTGGTTCAGGAATGATGGGTGGCACAACTTCGGTCAAAGTTGTCGTCGAACTACTAGGTTGTTCATTAGCCTTGTTATTCGACAGCTGTGGATTCCCGTAATCTTTATTCTTTGTCAAAGCATCATTCTGCTGCTTTGAGGTAGACAACATAAGCACTTGGGATCGGGAAGCATTTTGATTAGCAACCAGTTTGGTTCCCGGGCTTGGAAACGGATCAGTCAATACTGCTGGGGTTTTTGAACTCTTAAAGAGTTTCTTAACTTCAGCTATATGTGGACAATCTCTCGTCCAATGATCCTCATCGCATATATGACACCCCGCAGGGGGTTTCCTTTTTCTCCCTTTCTTTTTCTTCTTGCCCACTGGTTGCTTCAGTTGTTTTCCCTTGTCGGTCGACGCAACATTTACTTCCGAGGCAAGAAGTTCCTCATTTGCATTTTGACTGGAAATCTTACGGGCCCTTGTAGATGTAGCCTTTGTCGATTTCGTGTCTGTCGTGCCAATCACGCCATCGATGGCATGAGAGTCATTGTTTGATTTAGGAGGAGGAGGAATTGAGAATTCCGGTCTAGGGGCGTCAGGTATTTTGTCGTAGAGCGTGCCAGATTGAGTATAGACCAAGTCCAGATATTGCGCACGAGCGATGACTTGCTCTTCCGTTACGACTCCCCCCTTTGCCACATCTTCCGTGATTGTAGGAAGTAAGGATTTGATAAACCATTCAGCTAATAGCTGATCGGGAACGTACGTTTTTACCATCCTACGATGACGTCGCCACTCATGTATATGATCAGATATGTGAGTGGCCGTTGTCTGTTTGAAGTTGGTTAGGAGTTTCGTTCCCGTTTCATACCTTATCGGTAATTGAAAATGGGTTAATAAAGTCATGGCTAAGGTACTGAAGTTGTTGAACGAAGCTGTAGGCAATTCAATATACCATTTTGCCGCTGGACCAGTTAACGTCCTCTGAAAAAGGCGAAGCCTAATCGAATCATCGTTTAGGGTGTTTGATGAACACCACAGATGAAATGTCATCACATGATTCGACGGATCTTCACCCGGATTTCCATTAAATTTAGGAATATCTGACGGAAGTTTATGCGGAATCGCTGGCCAGCAAGGGGCATAAGCAATTGGATCATTCGTCAGCCGGTTTAGATTTGGTAATTCTAGAGTTGCTACAAAGGGCAACTGTTGATTCAGGTTAGGCGAAGCATACCCAGGATAAGATGGAATCGCCTGAGCAGTGGGTCTTTGCATACCAGCATAATGTATTTGATGCTGGCAACTTTGACAAGGTTGATGGGCATAACCATTATAATATGGTTGTTGATTACCGCTTTGGAAATGCGATTGCCCATTACTTACAAAGACTTGTTGCTCAGGTCCTTGATATTATTGCTGGAATGGGGGTTGTTGAGTTTGAACCAGCTCTGGTTGTTGAACCTTTTGCTGTTGACCAATACTGGATGATTGACCAAGATGAGGAGTCACAATACTTGTTTGATCCTGAGTCGCTCCAGATAAGGAGGCACTAACCTGAGGTTGTGATTGAGTCGTTGAGACAAGAGGCTATTGTATTGCAACCTGAGGCTGTTGGGGTTGACATACAACAAGTAGCGCTTGTACTTGCGATGCAGTAACCATAGCAGGTATAGTGGGAATATTTGACACAGGGTGGACTGGTTGCATTGAATATACAACCCTTGGTTGCTGAGGCAGTATTGGTACCCAACCGCTAGATGTAATTCCAGTTTGATCTGAACTTTGTTGTAAACTCCCATATGGTTGTTCTCTAGGAGGGAACAATGAAAAGGCATACTGCCCTCCATATGGTGGCAATCCAGTACTTAAAGGGCAGATTGGCCTTTGAAGACACATTGGATCAATTTTTTGAGTTTCAACATAGGAAATACCAGATGATAATCTGGATGAAGAAATAGGAACTAACCATGTCGTCGAAGCAGTCCCTGATGGGACTCCGGCTTGTTGTTGATAACTTGCCGGGACAGATGGTATACCATCGAACATCGTTGGGGTAGCAGCAGGAGGCTCTGCCGCTGCTGTGTCGGATGACACAGTCCTGGATGTCAACGATTGTTCAGACATATCTAGTCTATCCAAAAGATTTTCTAGCGATTCTACAAGAACTTACGATGCAAAGAGACTAACTTCGAAGATCAACGAGGGAATGGTGATGATTATTCCGTTTAAAATAAATTTTAACGACGCTTAGACACAACCTGCTTTTTCAATTTTAAAGAGTCGAGAAAAAGCAAAAGATAACTCTAGTCTCCTTCGATGTTTTAACGAGCTCGAAGTGACAAATGCTCGGATGGACTTTTTCCGTTATAGAGTCTGAAAAAGGCCAAAAGGAACTGCTTTGGAGTTCTAGGTAGAGGGTGCGCCAAACTTTTCGCAAAACCACAGAATACTTTTTAGGGTACAGGCGGTCGATCTTCCTGAATGCTGTGTTCAGTGCATTGCGATCAGTAGGGCGGCCGACACGGCTTCCTAAGGATAAAGGTTTTATGCCTATAGGGGTCTCCCAATATATACGCGACGGTACGTGGGAGCACAATCCGTATTGGCACTATCGTCCCTCAGGAGGAATCACCCACCTTCAACGAGATCGACAGTTACCAGGCTTTACGACGCTGGAACACGTCTCTAGCCTAGACCTCTATGTTGTGCGTTATGTTGCAAAGCGTTATTAAGTTCATTCAGTTTATTTTAGGTTGATCTTTTTAGAAGTTTGCCTTTCTGGATCACCCCGAGATGTATGGTATAATTCCTAAATGTAGTCTAAAGATGATAAGCAAGCTTTATATCTTTTCAACTATGAAAATCCTAGCTACAAAGGGAAAAGAAAGACACCATCTTTTCTCAAAGAGCAATCAGCACACTCTAATGCACTTTTCCTAAATCAAGCATGCAAACTATCAAAAATGAAAATGCACAATGCAGGTGTTTGTTTTCCTCTTTCTTAGTATTGATGCCTACAAAGAAAGCTTTTTGTACAACTTTGAATTTGCTTTTAAATGACAAATACAAACAAGTTTACTTTTTCGAAATCAGAAAGGGTAGAAGAGATTACAACACTTTACGACTTTCGAAATGAACACTTGTTTCGACACTTAAAAGAGACAAAGTCAAACCAATAAGCAAAAGTAAATGTATAATCAACTGTAAACAGCCAATGAACTCTCTCCTAAGATCACAATGAACAGATCTGAATCAAGGGCTACAAGATGATTATTTCAC